>JALMGJ010000002.1:40000-2440000 GCA_023362775.1 Charina bottae | reverse complement strand
CACGAGCAGAGTAGATGGAAAGCTGCTATGGATGTGGAAATGAAAGCCATTAATTCTCATAAGGTTTTAAATCTACTAGGTTGCCTGAGGGGCATAGAGCAGTAGGCTGTAGATGGGTGTATAAGAAGAAAACCTTAGTGAATGGTGATATTCAGTATAAGGCTAGGTTGGTAGCACAAGGATTTTCCCAGATAAAGAATCAGACTTATGATGAAGTTTTTGCACCAACGCTAAGAGGGGAGACATTTAGGTTTGCCTTAGCAATGTCAGCAGCTGGGAATTGTGTAGTACAGCATTATGATATCACAACAGCATATTTGCATGCTGATTTGAAAGAAGAAATCTATATGATTGAAGCCCCAGGTTATGAATCAAATATTGCAGGGAGCGTATACAAGTTGCAGAAAGCATTGTATGGACTCAAGCAGTCGGCACGTTGCTGGAATCTAACTTTAGATAAGGAATTACAAAGAATGGGATTCAAGTGTAGTTTAGCTGACCCATGTCTGTATGTAAAGCAATGTGAAAATGATGGACAGATTTTGCTTTTGATTTTTGTAGACAATTTATGTTTTATAGCGAAAGATCAAAGCAGGGTAATTGAATTTACTGAAAATCTGAAACAACAATTTGATGTCAAAGATCTGGGAGAGATTAGGAATTACCTAGGCATAGGTATTCAGAAGGTTGATGGGGGTTATGTTCTAGAGCAGCGGAAGAAAATTGAAGCACTGCTAAGAGAGAACAATATGGAACATTGCAAGGAGGTTCCAACCCCGATGACAACAGATTTTGTTAAAACAGAGACTGGAGATGATGACCAAACTTCATGTGACCAAGAACACTATCATTCAATAATTGGAAGTTTATTGTATATAGCACAATGGTCGTGTCCTGATATCGGGAACGCAGTAAATGTTCTGAGTAGATATGTAACCAAACCTACCCAGAGGCATTGGCAAGGTATCAAACGTAAATTTAGGTATCTTAAGGGGACTATTGATAAATGTTTATTGATAAAACCATGTAAGCCATTGGAATTGAAATGCTATGTAGATAGTGATTGGGGTAACGATATACATGATAGAAAATCAATGACAGGGTTGATTATAATGTTTGGTAACACCTTAGTTGGGTGGAGGTCTCGTAAACAAAGTTCAGTTGCCGTGTCAACGGCAGAGGCGGAGTATGTTTTGTAATTTTTATAAAATTTGTGATCAGAGTTATGGAAAAACCAAGAGATAAGTTTGTAGCAAAACGTTGTTTTATTTAAAACAAAAACATAGGAACAAACCTTGAATCTTCTTCTTTAGCCAAAGCATGGCATGGTTGATTAACATAGCCATTTAGATAGCAGAGCAGAATGCAGAGGTAGAGAACAAAGGAACAAAAGGCATCTACATTTTAAACCTTTACCTGACCAGTATCTGAGTGGACAGGATCCACCATGTGACCAAAACACCTAGGCAACAGATTCCCAATATGGGCAAAGCTCAAACAGCTAATTCTGATTGGTCAGACACTCTCAGACTGGCCGGCACCTGAAAGGCAATTAGCATTCCTGAGTGGGGTGTGAACATGTGCTCCTGAGCCCAAACAGGAAAAAAGTTTTTGAGGCCTGGCTTTTTAAAAACTCAGCCACATATTCTACAGACATAAAAAATATATACAACAGTATGCAGCATTATCTGATTTGTGTTCAGAATTAATTTGGTATAGGCAATTGTTAATGGATGTAAATATAACAATTAAGGGTCCTATATATGTATACGATGATAGTGAAGCATGTATTTTGTTGTTTATTCGTTCAGTCGTTTCCGACTCTTCGTGACTTCATGGACCAGTCCACGCCAGAGCTTTCTGTCGGCCGTCACCATCCCCAGCTCCCCAATGGTTGAGTCTGTCACCTCCAGAATATCATCCATCCATCTTGCCCTTGGTCAAGATGGTCTTGGTCTTGCTTTTGCCTTCCACTTTCCCTAGCATCAGCTTCTTCTCCAAGGTATCCTGTCTTCTCATTATGTGGCCAAAGTACTTGAGTTTTGCCTTTAATATCATTCCCTCAAGTGAGCAGTCTGGCTTTATTTCCTGGAGGATGGACTGGTTTGATCTTCTTGCAGTCCAAGGCACTCTCAGAATTTTCCTCCAACACCACAGTTCAAAAGCATCTATCTTCCTTCGCTCAGCCTTCCTTATGGTCCAGCTCTCACAGCCATAGGTTACTACAGGGAATACCATTGCTTTAACTATGCGGACCTTTGTTGTCAGTGTGATGTCTCTGCTCTTAACTATTTTATCAAGATTTGCCATTGCTCTCCTCCCAAGAAGTAGACGTCTTCTGATTTCCTGGCTGCAGTCAGCGTCTGCAGTAATCTTTGCGCCTAGAAATACAAAGTCTGTCACTGCCTCCACTTTTTCTCCCTCTATTTGCCAGTCATCAATCAAGCTCGTTGCCATAATCTTGGTTTTTTTGAGGTTTAACTGCAACCCAGCTTTTGCACTTTCTTCTTTCACCTTTGTCATAAGGCTCCTCAATTCCTCCTCGCTTTCAGCCATCAAAGTGGTATCATCTGCATGAAGCATGTATACAGATTGCAAAAAGTGATAAGGTCAGAACAAGGAGCAAACATGTTGATATCAAGTATCATAATGTTAGGAATGCTGTTAAGGAGTATCTGATTGATTTGCAATATTGTCCATCTGAATGTAACGTAGCAGATGTGATGACAAAGCCTCTAAGCATAGATAGACATAGAATGTGTATATCTCAAATGTGTATGTCTTCTATTCTGTACAATTGAATGTAATATCTATTGTAAATTGAAGGGGTGTTGGGGTTTGATAAACCCAGGAATTTACTATTAGATATGAATTATACAGAGAGGCTTGATTTCTAGGTGAGAGGTGAAATATTCTGCAGTGTCACCCAATTAGCAGCCATTGTTGTAGGGATGATGTGTCAATGTGTGACTCATACAACAGGTGCTAAGAGTTAAGTTGGGTGTGGTAGTTAACGAGATTGACCTATAATGTGATTGGTCAGTTTGACTATATAAGCAGAGATATTCTGTATTCCATTTTATTCCCATTTTACCTCGTGAATGCTGTATCGTTGGTGTATCATTTGTTACCTGTGGAAGTGATCTGTAAATACGTATGTATATAAGTAAATAGGATATTTGATATAACTTCTGTTTGGAGTCCATTTACTGCATAGTACTTGGATCGCTGGTGCCTAGGAGAGAGAGAGCAGGCCGCTCCATCCGCTCGCTCATTTTTGTTGTCAATCTCTTAATCTCTTAATCTCTTAATCTCCCAGTATATGATTCCTTTCCCCCACGCATGTACTCACCACATCAGCAACTTCTGATGTGTGAGATAGAACATACATAAAAATAAAAATAAAAATCCAAAAACATGCCTAGAAGGATGAATGAGAATGAGCATTGACATAATGTAATGTAAGAAGTAGACTGCTTTTGCAGTAAAAATTTTCAAAAATGGAAAAAAAACAAAACCTTCAGATAGACTATGCCAATCCATGGAGGCTCCATTATTGCCAAAACCTTCAGAAATAAAAAACTCTTCTTTCTTTTTTTGTTATTCACACACCACACAGTTCAACAAACTGAAAACATACACACACAACCACACACTCATAAGTTAAGACTCAGATAAAATTCTAGTTGTTGTTGTTCAGTCATTTAGTCGTGTCTGACTCTTTGTGACCTCATGGACCATAGCACGCCAGGCCTTCCTGTCCTCCACTGTCTCCCGGAGTTTACTCAAATTCATGTTCATTTCAATTGCTCAAGGGTTCCATTAATTTGTTCAGACAATCCATCCATCTGTGGATGCACTCTAGAGCTTAAGGCTTGTTTGGTGCCAATAAGGTTTAAAACAGATTTCCAAAATTTAGAAGTGAACTGACTGCCGCGATCTGAAATTACACGTTCAGGAATCCCATGTAAATGATTTTGTTGTTGTTCAGTCGTTTAGTCGTGTCCGACTCTTCATGACCTCATGGACCATAGCACGCCAGGCCTTCCTGTCCTCCACTGTCTCCCGGAGTTTACTCAAATTCATGTTCATTACATCGGTGATGCTATCTAACCATCTCATCCTCTGCCGTCCCCTTCTCCTTTTGCCTTCAGTCTTTCCCAGCATCAGGGTCTTTTCCAGTGAGTCCTCTCTTCGCATTAGGTGGCCAAAGTATTTGAGCTTCAGCTTCAGCATCTGTCCTTCCAATGAGCAGTCAGGGTTGATTTCCTTTAGGATTGACTGGTTTGCCCTCCTTGCAGTCCAAGGGACTCTCAAGAGTCTTCTCCAGCACCACAGCTCGAAAGCATCAATTCTTTGTCACTCAGCCTTCCTTATGGTCCAACTCTCACAGCCATACATTACTACTGGAAAAACCATAGCTTTAACTATACAGACCTTTGTCGGCAAGGTGATGTCTCTGCTTTTTAATATGCTGTCGAGGTTTGCCATAGCTTTCCTCCCAAGGAGCAGGCGTCATTTAATTTCATGGCTGCAGTCACCATCTGCAGTGATCTTGGAGCCCAAGAAAATAAAATCTGTCACTGCTTCCATTTCTTCCCCTTCTATTTGCCAGGAAGTGATGGGACCAGATGCCATGATCTGGGTTTTTTTAATGTTGAGTTTCAAGCCAGCTTTTGCACTCTCCTCTTTCACCCTCATCAAGAGCCTCTTTAGTTCCTCTTCACTTTCTGCCATTAGGGTGGTATCATCTGCATATCTGAGGTTCTTGATATTTCTCCCAGCAATCTTAACTCCCTCTTGTGATTCATCCAGCCCGGCATTTCTCATGATGTACTCTGCATATAAGTTAAATAAGCAGGGTGATAATATACAGCCTTGTCGTACTCCTTTCTCAATTTTGAACCAGTCGGTTGTTCCATGTCTGGTTCTAACTGCTGCTTCTTGACCCGCATACAGGTTTCTCAGGAGACAGGTAAGGTGGTCTGGTACTCCCATCTCTTTAAGAATTTGCCAGTTTGTTGTGATCCACACAATCAAAGGCTTTAGCGTAGTCAATGAAGCAGAAGTAGATGTTTTTCTGGAACTCTCTTGCTTTTTCCATGATCCAGCGAATGTTGGCAATCTGATCTCTAGTTCCTCTGCCTCTTCGAAACCCAGCTTGCACTTCTGGTAGTTCTCCCAGGAAATGGGATGTGAGGAGGAGGAAGAAGGAGTCCGGAACCCATCACTCCCAGCCGTGACTAGAGGAGGGACCCACACAGGGAGGGGGAGGGGCATAGACCTGCTTCAGAGACTGATGGATGGCCCCTGGAGGGCCCAGTTGGAAGGGGGAGCCGGGAGAGCCTTTCTCAGCCCCACTTCACTTTCCTGATGGGGCTCCCTCTGGGAGAGCTGGGGGGCCTTGCAAAAGACCCCCGCCCAATGCACACAAACTCCCACCATTGGGGGGTGTTGGAGGAAGGGCCCCAACCCGCCCCAGTGGGAGAAGCTCCAATGCCTTCCTTTGGCAGCAGTGGCCCACCCCGCAGGACTGTCGCTCCCTCAAGAAGAACCCTGGGGGAGGGGGATGAACTTCCTGGTGGGCATCCTCCATCCTCCCAGGGTGGAGAAAGGCAGGCAGAAGCTCAACTGATGCAGCACACCGCCTTACTCTCTGCAGGGAATATTGGATCCAGGGGGCAGGAAATATATGGAGGGGTGTGAAGAGACCATATCCCTCTTCCTTGGGGGGTGTAGGGAGGGGGGCACAATCTGGAAAGATGCTCCTCAGGTTTCCCAGGCAGTCCCTCCCCCCAACCCCCACCTTCCCTGGTTCCCCCCAATTTTTCTTCTCCCCCCAGTATTCAGTCCCACTGCCTGCCTGAGGATGACTGTTGAGTTCAGGCCTCTTTCCTGCCCCCATCCCAAAATAGGCCACCTGCAGCCCCCCCAC
Source organism: Charina bottae (assembly GCA_023362775.1). Classification (NCBI taxonomy): domain Eukaryota; kingdom Metazoa; phylum Chordata; class Lepidosauria; order Squamata; family Charinaidae; genus Charina; species Charina bottae. The sequence continues at coordinate 2,434,065 of JALMGJ010000002.1, read as the reverse complement.
CCCCCATGGCATTGGCCCTTTAGCAGATTTAGAATTTCCTCCTTCAGGAACAAAGCTGGCTTGCTGGGAACACCGGCTCCAAGACCCCGGGCGCCCTTCAAAGCAGCCCTGGCCAGCATGAGTGAGGCTGGCTCTCTTGGAGCCTGTGGCCTGTCGGGGCTCCCAGGTCCTAAATCCTTTTGAGCCCCAGGAAATCAGGAACGAACTTTTAGGAGGTAGAGAGGAAGTCCTGCGAAAGCGCAGGAATCTTTTGATCGGCTTTTGATCTGCAAGAGAGTGCCCTCCAACTGTTGCGCCCAAGGGCCCTGGGAATTCTCAAGGCTGAAAGCGAACTCCTCCGGGAATTGGGAAGGCTGCTCAGAGTAATTCTGCCCTATAGCGAGATTGAGGCTCCGCTATGGAAGGGAGGTGCGCTTTGCCGTTGCCTGTTTGCACACCATTTCCCCCCAGGATGCTTTCCCTTGGTTTACTTCCTGCTTCTTGCAAACGACCTTTTTGCTCAGTTGCACCCTTGGGAGACCCGAAAGAACAGGTTGGAGGTATAACATCCTGGAGAAGAGCTATCGATGTGGTCGCCGGGAGTCGAAAAGGACTTGATGGCACAGAATCAATCAAAAAATCTCGCCAACGCCTTAGAGGTTTTTCAGCCTCGTGTCGCTAGATGGCGCTGTAGGAATAAGCAACCGCCACGCCTAGAAAGCTGTCAATACAGGGGCGGCGTCTGTGGTTGCTGAGGAGCGACGTCCAGCGGGAGGGGGAGCGGGGGAACTGAAACAACAGAGTACTGGATTGCTAGAGGGGATGTCAGAGGAGAGGAGGAGGGCAGAGGAACTTCCTGTTCCGGCTCCCGCCTGGGAGGCAAGTGGGCTGGAGGAGCGCTCTGGGTCTTCCGGGGTCGGAGCAGCAGCAGCCGGAAAGTGAGTCGAGGACAGGTGGGGGGAGAGGCCCGGAGCAAGTGGGGCTCTTTCATTTCCTCCGTGGGGAAGAGTCAGAGAAGCAACTCTGCTGAAAAATGCCAGCTGCTCCATCTGCCCCCCCTCGCCAAATGGCTTTAAAACTGGTGCGTTTGAAAAGTCCCCTTCGCGTTAACTCCTTGTGATTTTATGGAGATGTTGTTTTCTTGGCAACATTATGGGACTGATCTGCCACTGCCGACTCCTGGGATGTTCTTTACTTCCATGTCTAGCCAACAAAGTCTCCCATCCACGTTCAACCCTGCTTAACCCAGCACTTAACCCAGAACTTCCAACTGGTCCTCAAACTTGTGGCCCCCAAAGCGATTTATTTATTCTCCACCCATCTCCCTCAGAGAGTGACTTAATGACCGAGATGCTTAGTGACAGAGGTGCCGGTGTCAGAGATCATCCGATCTCTGCCAAAAGGGCAGGCAGACAAAGAGCTCCGCAGAAGCCTGGAAGTGGTGCGAAGCTGACATCCACCCGACGCACGGGAATACACATCTGGGAGGCGGTTGCTGGAGCAACCAGGTAGACCTGGCCACACGTGTCAGCAGCAAAGGACCCTGGGGGAGGGAAAGGTTTAAATATGCTGCTTGTTCCCAGAATCGCCATTCCAGTCTTTGTTCGTGCTAGCTTCTGTATCCTGTAATAAACTATCCTACTTCTAAGAACTCATGCCTCTGTGAGTTACTCTAGAGTAGGGAGATTACAGATATCGGATGGAGTGCCTTACATAAAGACTGGAATCAAAAAACCAACCGGTTTTCCCGGGAGCGAAACCAACAGCTCACGGTCGAGACCGGCTTCTACACCACTGGGCAGAGACCTGGGGAAAAAATTTTTCGGAAGGAGACCAGGCGAGACGAGCGAGGAACTGGCTTCCCCGGCAGCGCAAACAGCTGAGAGGCGGGGATCCCTGGCAGCAGCGAAGAAGCAGGAAACGGCTTTCCCCAGCAGCTGGGACCAGGCGAGCGAGGAACCGGCTTTTCCAGCAGCAGCGGAAACCGGCGCGCTAATCAGCTGAGAGGCGGTGATCCGGAACAGCTGAGCGGCGGCAGGAGCGCAGCGGCGGACACCGGCGGCCCAAGCAGCTCGCGCTAATCAGCTGAGAGGCGGTGATCCGGACCAGCTGAGCGGCGGCAGGAGCGCAGCGGCGGACACCGGCAGCCCAAGCAGCGAATGGAGGTGGCAGAGCAGCAGCTAAATCGGTGCCCAAACAGCTGAGTGGCGGCGGCAGCGAAGCGGCGGTCCCCGGCGGTCCCAGCAGCGAGTAATCGGCGCCCAAGCAGCTGAGAGGAGGCAGCAGCGCAGCGGCGGAAATCGGCGGCCCCAGCAGCTGTTAGGAAGCCAAGCAGCTGAGAGGCAGCAGCAGAGACCACGTGGAGGCCAAGCGACGGCAGCGACCAGCGTTCCCAAGCAGCCAGCGACCAGCAGAGACCACAAAATGGAGTCGGTGGAGGTGGCAGAAGTGAGCAAAGAAGCCGGACCCAGCTCAACTAGCGCCCAGACGATGGAGGGAGTTGCCAGTGAGCGAGAGGGCAAGAAAGCACAGAAGAAGCAAAACCACATAGAGGTAACCAAAACCCCCATTCCTCTAAGCAGCACCGAACCAAGGCTAGCAGGATGGTCCATAGCTGTAGGTGAAGGGCTAGTGCAGGAAGGGGCAAAAGGAAACCAGAAGAAGGTCACCCCAACCCAGCGCATCGTAAGGTTGGAGGAACAGATGTCCAATGTGCAGTTAAATATAGGAATGTTGATGAATAAAATGGACTCATTGGGCGCTGCCTTTGAGAAATTAATGGACAATGAGAGCACACCTAGCGGCATTGAGCTGGGGGCAACGGGGATGGAAATTGAGGAGGGGGAGCAGGACCAAGGGGGTGGCACACTCACAAGCACAATTCTGGAGAAATACCTCCCGGTAGCAGAGATATTCGACAAGAAGGAATGTGAGCAAGAACCCCCCCATAGGCAGTCAGATGCAACCATTGACCTCATCCCAGGGGCACCGTTTCCCAAGCCCAAGATGTATGCCATGACGCAAAAAGAACTGCAAGAATTGTGCAAATTCATAGATAAAAATTTGGCACGGGGGTTCATTGAACCAGCCAACTCCCCCCTTGCAGCCCCGGTATTGTTCAGGAAGAAAAAAGACGGGTCCCTCTGACTTTGCACTGACTACAGGGGTCTTAATGCAATTTCGGTTACGAGACAGTACCCTCTCCCGTTACTGAAAGACATGTTAGCTCAGCTATCTAAGGGGAAAATTTTCACAAAACTAGATGTTAGGGAAGCTTACTATCGTGTTCGCATAAGGGAGGGTGACGAATGGAAAACTGCATTCAATTGCCCATTGGGGTCTTTCCAATACAGGGTGCTCCCGTTTGGGATTGTGGGGGGACAGGGAATCTTCATGAGGTTCATAAACGAAGTATTGTATGAATTTCTGTACAAAGGGGTAATTGTATATTTGGATGACATACTGATTTTTCTGAAAATCTGGAGGAACACATGGAGCTAGTTAAGAGGGTGCTTGAGAAATTACTCGAGGCTAAGCTTTATGTAAAACTTGAGAAATGTGAATTTCACAGGGAACAACTAGACTTCTTGGGGTATCGCATTTCGCATGAGGGCATCGAGATGGATCCTGAGAAAGTCAAAGCGGTCCTGGGCTGGCAGCCCCCCCGTACTCGCAGACAGCTGCAAGCGTTCCTCGGTTTTGCGGGGTTCTATAGGCAATTTATTCAGAATTTCGCGCAAATCGCACTGCCCCTGACTGACCTATTAAAGACAAAAGGCAAGGGAGCAAACGCGAAAGCCCCATCACCGAGCACGAAACTCGTATGGATGCAGGAATGCCAGGCAGCGTTTGATAGCCTAAAAGAAATGTTCACAAGAGAACCCATACTCAAGCACCCAGAAGCTGACAAACCATTTGTGATACACACAGATGTATCTATTAGCGCAGTGGGGGCCATACTCTTGCAGGAGGATGACACGGGGAAATTAAGGCCATGCGCGTACATTTCCCGAAAGTTTAACCTGACGGAGAAAAGATGGCATATTTGGGAAAAAGAAGCTTTCGCTGTCAAACATGCCCTAAGCACGTGGCGACATCTCTTAGAAGGCACAGCAGAGCCGTTCCAAGTGTGAACAGACCATAAAAATTTGGAAGCTCTCAAATCACCCAGGAAGTTGAACCCTAAGCACCTCAGGTGGGCAGAATTTTTTAGCAGATTCAACTTCATGTTGAAGTATTTTCCTGGGGGAAAAAACTACTTGGCAGACGCATTATCACGCTTGCCGCAACATGAGAGCAAAATGGAAGAGGTCATTGAATACCTCATCCCCTCCCAGCCTGTGGAGGCACAGAGCTCAGCAATAACAGATGGGAGGGGGGAAGGCAACATGGCAATCACCCGCAGCACCGCGAAGCGCGCGGCTGAAAGCGACCCGTGGACAGCCGAGCTGCGGGCGGCAACAGTAACGGACACCTGGTGGGGGGAGAACAAACAGAACCTAGTGGAGAAGGATGGAGTGGGGTGGAAGGACAACAAAGCCTATGTCCCTGAGCCCTTAAGGCAAAAGGTCTTAACCATGCATCATGATCACAAAACGGCAGGGCATTTTGGCTTCGTAAAAACGCTACACTTAATCCGACGCAAATTTTGGTGGCCATCCTTGCGCACTGATGTTAAAGACTATGTGCGCTCATGCCCAGTGTGCGCAATGGCCAAAAGGAAAATTGGGAAACCCACAGGGAAGCTGCAGGAAGTAGCAAACCCCTCACAGCCATGGAAGCAAATTGCCATGGACTTCATAGTAGATTTGCCGGTGAGCAAAAAGAACACGGCAATTTGGATAGTCACTGATCTATTCTCCAAGCAGGCACACTTCATCGCATGCAAAGGAATACCGAATGCTCAAAAACTAGCTAGACTGTTCATACAACACATCTATAGAGCCGCCGGAACGCATAATCAGCGATCGCGGCAGCACTTTTACTTCCAAATTTTGGCGGGCTTTTTTGACTTTAATTGGAGCGGCACAGGGGCTCAGCAGTGCGTTCCATCCTTGCACAGATGGTGCGAGTGAACGCCTGAACGCTACATTGGAGCAATACCTTAGATGTTACACTAACTACCAACAGAATGATTGGGCGGAACTGTTGCCGTTCGCAGAGGTTGCTTACAATAACGCGGTACATCAAAGCACGGGGTTTTCACCATTCAAAGTCGCCACAGGGCAGGACTTTGTAACTATCCCTGAACTGGCCATGTCACACAACACGGAATTGCCACAACCCCTAAAAGCGGATGAATGGATAGAGAAACTAAGCAGCAATTGGCCAGTCATGGTGCAAACATTGCAGGAAGCCAAAGCTAGTTACAAAAAATATGCGGACCGCAAGAGGGGGGAAGAATGGGAATTAAGAGTAGGAGACAAGGTGTATTTGTCAACAAAAAATCTGCGGACAACACAACCATCACGGAAATTGGCACCAAAATTCATAGGTCCATTCCCAATCATTGAGGTCATCAACCCAGTAGCAGCAAAATTACAATTGCCAAAAGCGCTAAGAAAGGTGCATCCTGTGTTCCACATCAGTTTGTTGAAACAACACCACAGTTCACAACACTGGCACCCTGAACCAGAGGAACCCCCCCCCCATTGTTGGTGGAGGGCGAACCACATTTCGAGATTGATAGAATCCTGGACTCCAGAAGACACAAGGGGCAGCTACAGTACCTAGTGAAGTGGCACCACCTACCAATTGGAGACAAGGAATGGGTCAGCGCCAAACACACACGCGCCCCCAAATTAGTCAAGAAGTTCCATAAAGAATTCCCAGACAAACCCCACTGAACCGGGGGGGTGAGTTTTGGGGCGGGAGCATGTCAGAGATCATCCGATCTCTGCCAAAAGGGCAGGCAGACAAAGAGCTCCGCAGAAGCCTGGAAGTGGCGCGAAGCTGACATCCACCCGACGTACGGGAATACACATCTGGGAGGCGGTTGCTGGAGCAACCAGGTAGACCTGGCCACACGTGTCAGCAGCAAAGGACCCTGGGGGAGGGAAAGGTTTAAATATGCTGCTTGTTCCCAGAATCGCCATTCCAGTCTTTGTTCGTGCTAGCTTCTGTATCCTGTAATAAACTATCCTACTTCTAAGAACTCATGTGTCTGTGAGTTACTCTAGAGTAGGGAGATTACAGATATCGGATGGAGTGCCTTACAGCCGGTCCCAACTGCAGTGAGAAAGGAGGACTGCCTGTATTGTCTGGTGATGTCCCCAGAGTGGTTGTGGACAGTATTTTCTGCTCTTTTCTTATTTGGAGCTGAGGAATTGAATGGACAAAACTGGTGCTTTAAATCTTGCAGAGGCTTTGGGCACTATTTCATCCGTTAAAGCCCCGCAGCCCTCTAAAAGTAACCCCAAAAGTTTGACCGTATCTACTTCTGGGACATTTTGCAGCCTGAAATACACATGGATTTTCTGCATACATACATTCGTAAGGGTGTGTATCTGTATTTCTCTCTGAGTGCATCTATGTATATGTGTAGAATCTATCCCCAGCATTTCCAGATATCCTTGAGGATAACCCTTTGCAGTGCTAAGAATCTGGGATTGACCCAAGCCAACAAGTGAACTTCAGGATTTGAACTTGGATCTCGCTAGTCTTTTATGTGTCAAATGAATCATAACGAATGTTAGAGGTTAATCTACCCTTTTGGCACTTTTCCTTTTTCATTGTAATGTATGCTTTTTTGTTCTTGTTTGCACTTTTGTTGTGTTGTGTGGCCATTTTATAGATAATAATTAAAGTAACACTTTTATGTGAATCTTATAGACAAAGAGGATGCCAAAAAGAGCCTTCTTGACAACAGAGAATCACAAGAAGCATTAAAAAGGAAAGCAAATCAAGCCAGCAATCAAATCTTTTCCACTTTCTCCAGAGAACCCCAAAACTCTTCTTCCCCAGAAGGTGACAGACAAGGGAGAGAAAAACAGGAAGAGAGTTTTTGAGCTGGAAAAAATTGAATACAGTATGTGGAACTCAAATCTTACATGAAAATGTCAAGGGGGATAATTTCCAAATTCAGAAAAAGAGGGAAATATCTGGAAGTCAGTGGGGAGGAAGAGGTCACTTGGATAGCCCCGTAGGGCAGACAGTAACGCAAGCCTCACCCTGTGAGGAAGGAAACAGTACCTTGAATTAAAGCACCACCAAACAAGGGATCAGAAATAGTCTTGATCTTGAGAATCCAAGAATATCAGTGGTGGAAAAGCCCCACAGAGGTGTATATTGTGGGAAAAGCACAGATTACAGTTTACAGCTGATTATGCACAAGAGGACCCACACCAGCGAGAAGCCCTACCAGTGCTCGCGATGCAGCAAAAGCTTTAGCAAACACGCCACCCTGGTGAAGCACAAGAGGACTCACACAGGAGAGAAACCGTATGAGTGTCCGGATTGCGGGAAAAGTTTTAGTTGGAATTCTGAACTGGTGAGACACCAGAGGACTCACACAGGAGAGAAACCATATGAGTGTCCGGATTGCGGGAAAGGTTTCAGTCGGAATTCTGAACTGGTGAGACACCGGAGGACTCACAAAGGAGAGAAACCATATGAGTGTCCAGATTGCGGGAAAAGTTTCAGTCGGAATTCTGAACTGGTGAGACACCAGAGGACTCACACAGGAGAGAAACCGTATCAGTGTCCGGATTGTGGGAAAAGTTTCAGCCAGAAATCCGAACTGGTGATACACCAGAGGACTCACACAGGAGAGAAACCGTATGAGTGTCCGGATTGTGGGAAAAGTTTGAGTCGGAATTCTGAACTGGTGATACACCAGAGGACTCACACAGGAGAGAAACCATATGAGTGTCCAGATTGTGGAAAAAGTTTCAGTCAAAATTCCCACCTGGGGATACACCAGAGGACTCACACAGGAGAGAAACCATATGAGTGTCCTGATTGTGGAAAAAGTTTCAGTCAGAATTTCCACCTGGTGATACACCAGAGGACTCACACAGGAGAGAAACCATATGAGTGTCCGAATTGTGGAAAAAGTTTCAGTCAGAATTTCCACCTGGTGATACACCAGAGGACTCACACAGGAGAGAAACTGTATGAGTGTCCGGATTGTGAGAAAAGTTTCAGTCGGAAATCTAACCTGGTGATACACCAGAGGACTCACACAGGAGAGAAACCGTATGAGTGTCCAGATTGTGGGAAAAGTTTCATTCGGAATTCCGAACTGGTGATACACCAGAGGACTCACACAGGAGAGAAACCATATGAGTGTCCGGATTGTGGGGAAAGTTTCAGCTGGAATTCCAGCCTGGTGATACACCAGAGGACTCACACAGGAGAGAAACCGTATGAGTGTCCAGATTGTGGGAAAAGTTTCAGTCGGAAGTAGTAATAGTGTATACCTTTTTTGTATTGGGCTGATCAGATAAGGGAAATGCTGACTCACCGGAAGTGACGTCATAGTACCTCCCCCCTCCCATGATCCTCTGCGTGTTAGCCACCCCTCCCATCATGCAACGCGTGTTTTGCCGGAAGTGACGTGTCAGCCACCCCTCCCTGGACCAGCCACATGTTTTGCCGGAAGTGGAGTGTGCCCCTCACCCACCCGCGTGCTAACCCAAGGCATGCTCAGGCATGCCCATGACCACATGGCTGTGAGGGAAGCAAGCCCAGGCATGCCCCTGCACCACATGGCTGTGAGGGAAGGGGTGGTTGCCTCAGCTCCACACTGCCTGTGTTTAAAGCCTTATCAGTTTCTAAGCAGAAGAAAGAGAAAAGCGGGGGGGGCAATGCTTTTTCAAAAGGGGAAAACGTTTTTCTTTCCATAAGCAGTCAGTCACCCTGAAGGAAAATGTTTATAAGCATTTCTAATGTAGCAGTAAACAAGGAAGGGTATAAACAAGGTTTAACATAAGTAAACACCGGTGTCTTTTTACTCACGCGGGGATCTGGAGGTGTTAAAATACCACAGCAGACATAACAGCCCAGTTCTTAAGAGGAAAACTTTTTTAAAAAAAAGCCGAGGTTTCTCCTGCACACAGCCACAAGTCCCGGGAGCACGGGCAGCTTGACTGACAGGAAGTTGCATGCAACAGCAAAGGCCTGAGGGGAAGGGGCAGCCCCCCCCTCCGGCCAGCTCCTAGATCTCATTGGAGTAGCCGTTGCAATGTCCAGCTCGCTGGCTGATAGCAGAAACTGCTGGCAGCAGGAGTTGAAATGGCATTTTTAGCCTCAAAAATGAGCCTGCACACCAGGCCTAGATTTACAGTTCTGAATGTGGAAAATTAGGCTTTAAATGCACAAAGTGTTGCCCTTAAGCAGAAACTGTGACCAGGCTGAGGAAAAAGGAAGCCTGTAAGGGGCCAGGGAGAAAGCTGGTTATTAAAAGCACAACAGAAAAAAGAGAAAAAACATGGGTATGTGCATGTTCAGGCATGTCCGCAGGCGTGGCGGGAGAGCGCCGTATCAGGCTGCGACACGCGGTGCACACATGACAGGGGGCAAGGTTATGCCCAGGCATGTCTCCGCCACTTTTTCAGGCTATATACAGATACATCGTTAAGTAGCGGTGCCCATTTGAAAAATACAGACACGTGCTTTGAAGATGGCAAACTCCGAAGCCCATCTGTTTGAAGACAGCTTAACGCCAAAGCCGCCAAAACGAAAATTTAGGGCAAGGAAAACGTCCGAAGCTCCTGGACCGAGCGCTCTATTTGAGGAAAACGCTCAAGACGCATGTCTAATACCATGTTACTGTCGATACTGCGACTCGGATGGTGAGTTAAACATTGAAAATTTAGAAAACACTAATTTAATTAGATAAAATTTTGAGTCTAATCCAGACTTATACTCTTTTCTTTAAGAAACAACATATCCATATGATTCGACCGTCGTACAGATTCTGAGAGCCTGTGTGATAAAAGTATTGCATCATTGTTTCATGGGGTGCATGCAAGCAGGAGGAGATCAGGTGGATTCCCGGCCACCCACCGAGGAAGAGCTTCTTAAGGCCTTATGCCCCAGAATATCGAGGGGCGAGATCCTATGGGTCATTATGAACATAGCGTGTAAGCTAGAGAAATTATATGTGACATGTGATACCCTTGATGAGCTTGTGGAATTCATGGAGTATATTGAGAGCAGCCCTAAGCCACAAGATATAATGGCGAAAATTGGTTCTGAATTACCAGTGGCTTTGAAGAGGCTTATTTGTCAAAATGTAACAACTATTAATTACCAGAAACTGTTAACCTCTACCCAAGGATTGTAATAATAAAATATTTTTACAAATAACACGTTGCCTGTTTTTTCTTTCGCTGTCTGATAGCAGTAACTGCTGGCAGGATGAGTTAAAATGGCGTTTTTAGCCTCAAAATGAGAATGCACTCAGGGAGAAAGCAGAAAAAAGAGAAAAACATGGGGTATGGACATGTTCAGGCATGTCCGCAGGCGTGGCGGGAGAGCGCCGTATCAGGCTGCGACACGCGGGTAACACGTGACGGGGCAAGGCTATGACCAGGCAAACCTCCACCACATTTCAGGCTATATACAGACCTGGCTTTTCCTTGAGAGTCAATGGACACAACTTTTTGTATTTACTATATTTTGGCATATTTAATTTTCTCCAGCGGCCGAGGCTCAACCAAATCCCAGGCAGAGAAAAGGTTTCTCTTCTGAAGAAACATGGCAAGAGCTGCTTCAAAAAATTTTAATAGAAAAATAGCGAAACCTAGTGCCGTATGCTCTAGCACAAGGCCGGTGCCAGTAGAATGCAACAAACTCTGTTGTCAGGATTTTGGTGAAGAAAACAAAGAAAATTTTATATTCAGACCTGTTTTGTATGGTTGCGGTATGGCGTGTTGTGCCTTTACTGATGAGGCGGAGAGCGAAACAGAAGACTTCCCTTGTGATACTTACCGGGCAGTGTGTGAAATGGTGAGCTCCGCACCAACACCTTCCAGCAGTGGTAAGTAAATATGTTTTTATTGATGACAATGTAAATGCTGACGGGGGCCAGTTAGGGGTGCTAATAGGTTATGTTTTATATTTTGCAGTACCTGAGTTACCAAGTCCTAGAAAGCAAAGATACCGAAGGAGGGCCGTATCGTATACCGGCGGCCGCACATCTTCTGACGATTTATCTGCTCCTGAACATGACAACACCTGTAAATTATGCGAAGACCTGTTAGAATGTGGCAAAGGGCGCTGTTGGGAGGGTACAGATGAATCAGGGTTTTATGGCTCTTTATCTTCTTCTTCTGATGATGATGATGATGATGATGATGATGATGAGGGATATGTTTCCGGATCCCTAGACAACCTCTCTCAAAGCTGTATCACCAATAAAGCATTGTATTAAAGACAAAGTGTGATCATTTTGCCACAAACCCTTCGTCATAATGAGGTATGAAAATATTCTAAAGGAGATCTATTACACACCGGGTAGGGTAGGGAGCTATGCTGGGGTAAACCCACTTTTTCAGGAGGGAAGAAAACATGATAAAAACCTGTCCATGAAGCAAGTCAAGACATGGTTGTCAGGACAAGATGCTTATGCGCTTCATAAACCGGCAAGAATTAATTTCCCTCGAAATAAAACAGTGGTGTCGGGTATAGATCAGCAATGGCAGGCCGATCTCATAGACGTGTCCAAATTTTCTAAGGAAAACCATGGAAAAAAGTTCATCTTAACAGTCATTGATGTGTTTTCTAAATATGCATGGGCATACCCTCTGACTGATAAGTCGGGGAGCGAGGTTGCTGCCGCCTTCCAGAATATCTTTGAAACAGGCCGGGCACCCCGAAAAATACAGACAGATGCCGGCAAAGAGTTCTTAAATACGCCTCTGAAGAAACTTTTAGCACGTTATGGTATTCAGCATTTTGTCACTCATAGTGAGACTAAAGCCGCCGTTATAGAGAGGTTTAATCGGACCCTAAAAAATAAACTCTGGAGATACTTCACAGCTAGAAACACCCACCGGTACGTAGACATCTTGGCAGCCGTTCTTCAAGGTTACAATGACACGTACCACCGTAGCATCCGGACTGCTCCTAGCACTGTAAATTTGTCTAATGAAAGGGTTGTATGGTTAAGACTGTATGGAGATATTTTAAAAAGTAAAAGAAAGGAAAAACATCTTAAGGTGGGGGATCACGTCAGGATATCCAGACTGAAGGGAAAATTTGAAAAGGGCTACCAGCAAACCTACACGGATGAAATATTCATCATCAAAGAACTGTTAACAAGAGGGGAAAGAGGGGTGTATAGATTAAAAGATTACACAGACGAGCCAGTAAAGGGCACTTTTTACCCTGAGGAGCTCCAAAAGGTTCCTGATGATCAACAACGTGTATACAGAATTGAAAAAGTGATCAAAAAAAGAGGGCGGGGAAAATATAGAGAGGTTCTAGTCAAATGGGTCGGCTGGCCAGACAAGTTCAACAGTTGGGTAAAAGAGGCTGAAGTACAAGACCTTTGACATGGCTGGCTTTTATATCACCCTCCCCAGCAACGCATCGGCAACAGCCTTCCCCAAAAACAAAAGTTCCAATTGTACTGTTCAACTAGCAAGAGCTCTGGACCTGCCGGGGTCATGGGAAGTGGGGCTGGTGGAGATACAGTACCCACACAGCTGGAACACGCTAACCACAGGTGGATATTTTGAAATTGCTAACGAAAAAAAGAAGTGGGAGTTTTCTTTTAGAAATGGATACTATACCAGCATCCAGCAGGTATTAGAAAATATGAACAAGCTTATGACAGACGCTGAGAATCCGCCAATGGCAACCCTGCGATACGACCCAGTTGCTCGAAAAATTAAATTTAAAGGAGATGGGGCGTTTATCATACTAGCTAGTGATGAACTAGCGAACATATTAGGTTTGAAGCCCCAAGCCCGCTTCAAAAAATTCCCCTTTGCGGCCAATGTGACAGGAGGATTCAGTACCATATTTATTTATACAGACATTGTGGAGCCGCAGATAGTGGGCGACTTCTATGTGCCGTTACTGCGCTGCGTGCCTGTGCGGGGGCAAGACAACGACATCATCACGGTAACCTATGACCAGCCCCATTATGTTCCAGTCAGCAAGCACGGCATCAGCACAATTACTGTAGAGATCAAAACAGATCAAAACAAACACATCCGTTTTAACCACAGGAAGGTTGTCGTCAAGCTTCATTTCAGGCCTCAGAAAAGTGAAGGATGGTTGTGATCAAGGAGTACGGGAGCCCTCAAGACTACGTGTCCTATTACAGGGCCCAAGCCGGAGCCGGTCTTGCGGGGTTCCGGGGAACACCCGTCATGTATGGGACAGGCCTAGGCGGTTTGTTCCGTGGACTTTTTCGAAAAGCAATGCCTCTTCTGAGGAAAGGGTTAGAAATCGTTAAACCCCACGTGAAATCTGCAGCTAAGAATATTGTCAGAGATATGGCAGGGCAGCTTGTATCCCGTGTTGTAGGGGGCGGCCAAGAGGGCTCGGGCTTGGTCGTGGCCAGAAAGAATTATGCCTTGGGACCGCCTATTCCCTCTAAAAAGAGAAAGAATGTGAGAAAGCGCCATCATACAAAGAGGAAACGTGCTCAGAAGAGGAAGCGCTGTGACAGCCGGGACATATTCTAATACAAAATGGCTTTTATCCACGAGGCATCGCAGGAGTGTGTTAAATCAGAACTGGACCTTTTTCAACTGTCACCTACTCAAACCAGTATTGAAAATAGCACGTATGTCGAGATCCCTCCTTTATCAGCTCTAACGCCCAATGCGCCCCTGGAATTTTTTATCACAGGACACGGTGAGCATTACACAGATCTAAATAACACCCTGTTGTATGTGAGTTGCAAGATTGTAAAGGCTGATGGCACAGATATTGATGACGGCGCAAGGGTGGCCCTGACCAACTATCCTATAGCTTCGCTGTTTAATCAGCTGGATGTTACCCTGGGAGACCGGCTCGTAACACAGAGCCACCACTGCTATTCTTATCGGGCCATGATTGAGCTGATTCTGAACTTTGGGGCTGACGCTCTGGGAACCCAATTTACAGCTGGGGTTTTTTACAAAGATGAATCAGCGCTTATGGAGAGCACTGTGCTGGCAGCCGCGGGCAACGCTGGTTTCAGAGCGAGAGCGGCACATACAGCCAGGAGTCGTAAATGGGACCTGCTTGGGCCTTTGCACAGCGATCTGTTTTTTCAAGACAAACTGCTAATTAATGGGGTTGATGTGAAAGTCAAACTCACAAGAAGCAGAAACGAATTTTGCCTAATGAGGGATGGCAATGAGAATTACAAAGTGCAGCTCCTGTCGGCGTCTCTCTTTGTAAAGCGTGTAAAAGTAGCAGCAGGCGTACGCCTGGGCCACGCAGAAGCCTTGCTCCCCTCCAACGCCAAATATCCCATTGATCGTGTGGGGATGAAGGTTTACAGCATTCCTGCAGGCAGCCTTGTGTGTAATCAGGAAAACCTATTTCTGGGCCAGCTACCTAAACAGCTAGTGATTGGATTTGTGGACAATGCCTCTTTCAGTGGAGATTACGAAAGAAACCCATTCAATTTTCAGCACTGCAATGTTAATTTTTGTGCCCTGTATTGCGACGGCGAACAGGTCCCCACCAAACCTCTTCAGCCTGATTATGCTCGCGGTGTTTTTGTGAGAGAATACATGCAGATGGTACAAGTTTCAGGCAAAGGCATGAAAGACAGACCTCTCCTAATCAGCCGTGAAGAGTTTAGTCACGGATATAATTTATATTGTTTCGACCTGAGTCCTGACCAGGGGTGCTCGGAGCACTATTCTTTGATCCGGAACGGCAACCTCAGAGCGGAAATTAGATTTGCACTACCTCTCCCCAATACCGTCAATATGATTCTCTATGCAATCTTTGAAAACCTAATTGAAATAAGCCACACCAGGAACGTGCTTTTTGATTATATGTGAGGATGGACACCCTGCAGCTCCTCCGGCTGTTCTCTGGAAATCCCGACTTTCTAGGGGTCTACCCCTGTGATCTGCTACCCAAGAGGCAAATCTCCAAAAGACCTTTTGGCGTAATTGTAAACACTCATCCTCAAACTCTACCTGGCGAGCACTGGCTGGCTGCCTACTTCCCATCTCCCGGCTATGGTGAATTTTTTGACTCTTATGGAAGGCCTCCAGACAGCCCTGACTTTCCTGGAGCCATAGCGATATTCTTAGAGCGGCAAGCTAAGAAGTACACGTTTCACCAACTTCAACTGCAGCACCCCAGTGCTGTAACATGTGGGCATCACTGCGTGTTTTTTCTACTGAACCGGTCTAAAGGCATGGACTATGGAAATATTTTAAAGATGTACTCCGATGATGCTGTTAAAAATGATCAAATGGTAAAGCTTTTTGTAAAACGTATAAAGGTGGGGAGGGGGATTGGAGCCTGTAACCATCACCAGTGCATGCAGACATGTATGCCTTACTGCAAAATAAAGAAAAAGCCTTAAACGTTTTACTTCTTTCACTGTGTTTTTATTCATTTTACAAGCTGTACATACAACATTGCATGGCCAACAGGCTGAAAAGCATACGTTTTACAAATTGAGCCAGTTACCAAGCCTGATACTGCTTCTAGGCTTTACCATCAGGGGTCCAGAGGGCGAGACAGCAAACAGGGGCTTCTGAGTTCCAAAAGGGGCAGTCATAACAGAGTCAGGGCTAGTAGCAGCCTCCCCCTTAATAACCAGAGAGTCTTTCAACATTTCTAACTGCTCTTTAACAGCCGTAGAACCCAACACAGAGGTAGGGACATTCACCTCGGCCATAGCAGTCATAAATTCATCCCAGCCTTTAGGTTTCCGCTTCTCAGTAAGGGAGCGATGTTGCGAGGCGCCTTTCACCAGGTCTAAAATGTTAGTACCGGGAACAGGCATGCCCCTGTATAAAAACGTTCCACGTGTATCCCAGGATGATATGTCCTGGTGCTGTTTCATTTTGTTTAGCAAAAGTTCTGCATTTTTCCTATACCGGGAGCTGACGCCACTTAGGATCTCAGTCATGGCGGCGTCCTGCAGAGCGGCATGTGGAGGCTGTTCTGGCAAGCCTTGGGGTTGATGAGTCTCTTCTGAGGGGTAAATGAGATTCAGTCTATCTTTTTCAGACTCGTTTTGTTTGGTCAGTCGTAGAAACCTCTGCAGCACAGAATTGTAGAGCTTAATCTTTTCCTCCTCGCCCAAATCAGCTCTCTGAAGAACGGCGCGCATCTCATCATCCAGCTGATTAGCAGCCATAGTCCCCATAGTAGGAGCCCTGCCCTGTAGTTGCCCCATCTGGTGGCGTGGCACCAGAAACATTTTCTCAGCATAGTCCATGGCTTATCCGGCTATCAGGTTAGCCAACAATGGTATAGCAGCCCCCAGCAGTGAACCAACGAAACCGCCCGACTGGCGAATGACCTGCTTCTTCTTTTTGAGGGATACCTTTCTATCGCTCAGTTTTTTGATGACACCTTTCTTCCTCTTTAAAGTCCGGTATTGTGAAGGCTTCAAAGGGAGGTTTCCTTTTAAGGTGTTCAGGGCTATTTCTGCTATTGCCCCCACCAGATCGTTATTAGCCTTGCATAAGATGGCCTTTCTCTGTTTTGGCCCAGCCCTTACTAAGATTTTTAAAACCGCCAAATTTCTGAGCACCCTCTCTGACATCCTGAATGAACTAGTGCTAAGGCATTCAGGCTAATGCTTTTTTACTCTTCTTTTTCATAGTGTAAACAGCAGGCCAATCAGGGGGAAAGAGGCCTGTTCTCAACCGGTAGGTTTCTGGGGTGCTGGCTGCCAAATCTACCAAAAGGTACCCGTGCGGTTTGTGAGTGGCATCTTGGAACACTTCTAAAAAATACTGGGTGTTAGTGGGGTACATCTGGCGGCCCAGTGTGACAATTTGCAACTGATCACGAGGGCTGCGGAATAAAACCAAATATTTGGAATTCAGAGCTATTGTTCTCATCTTCTTACCTTGAAAAAACAGGTTTTGAAGTATGAGAATAATGCTCAGGTTTCTGTGGTGAACGTACTGTGTAAAAGCCTTCTCTATTTGATCGCTGTCGCCGGCTGAAGCCATGAGGTCGTCTACCACAGCTAAATTGGTTTGGTTTGGTGGAAACAAATCATCATCTTCAAAGGAAGACGGGAGGCCCTCCATAAACTTAATATAAGGGAATTTATTAAGCAGTTCTTTGTACAGAGGTTGCCAGCAGCTATAAAACCATACAATATTTTGTGGCATTTGAGACATCACAGAGGTACCATGCTCTAACATTTGCTTGATAAAAAAAGATTTGCCAGAATTGGACGGCCCGCTTATAGTGCAAGAGAAAGGGTGTACAAACTGTACAAGGTTTTCCATAATGTTAAATAGCCGTACGGCAGTGTGCAGTAATCCTCGCTCTTTAGAGCCCTTTTATTATAGACGACCTTCAGGGTTTTCCTGAGGACTCTTGTTTCTAGGGCCCAATGTCTCTTAACCCTAAAAATACCCGTCTGTTCCACTTTGATCGATTTCTTTCTCTCTGGGCCGGTCAGGCAGTAATCATCCACCAGTTCTTTCAAGCTGTCAAAATTAACCTTTTCAGCGTTGCCACTGTTTAGCGTAATACCCTTCACCTTTAGCACCGCTTCTCCGCTGGACAAGGCGTATCCATATGTTTTGGGTCCGGCTGCCACAAACTCTGTGATTGAGGTGTTTGGTGGGATCTCGCTTGTCAGCTGCCCTAAATAGTCACCCAAAGGTGGTGTCCACGCCCCCTGTCTACTTATAAAAATGACTGAATCAGTGTCATGGTACAGGCATCTATCTCCCAATCCATCCAGTAGCCTGTATAATTCCAGCCGGGCATAAGCCGTTGTAAAACTGGCGATGAATATGTTAGTACATGTGGCTTTGGTGGGTTGGTTCTTGGCCATTTTCCACGTCACAATGGCTGTCTCTGTATCCACAAACTCGCATGAGGAAACATCATAATAGGGCACAAAAAGATATTTGAATAATTCCTCAGGTTTTGTCACCACTGATGTGGTCAGGTGGTTGGTGTTCTGACCAAACTTGCCCCACAGAGAGTTTAAAAAGAGTTTGGCAATCTGCCTTTTAGCAGGATTTACTTCGATATGCTCACACCGTAAGCGGACACCTTCCATCTTTTCATACTCCTGAATATATTTATCTTTATCCTGTTCTGTTTTGCACCAGGACGGGTAACCGCTGGCCTCCTGCTTCTGTCTGAGATGGGTGTTCATATACCCTGAAAATAATGTGACTGATGTTCTTTCAAAATGCCAGATCTCATAGATCTCAGCAATTCTGTAACCCTTTTCTATAGCCACATTCAATTCAACAGTACACCATGTCCCCGTCAGAGCCCTTTCTTCATCACTGTGTTGACAGGGGGCGGTTTGCAGACTTTCTGTGCAGGTTGCACACAGGCTAAACATTAATTTGCCCCCTGATTTGTGGGGTAGGACTGGGAAATAGAGGTTCCTTGGTGGGTACACTTTGACTTTGGCAAGCCCGAAATACTGCTTTATGTCCCCAAAGTTTTGATAGATGATTTGGGGGTGTCCAATCGGGTACTCCTTGTTCTTGTTCACAAAGGGGTACAAACTGGTGAAATCGTAATATAAGATTTGCTCCCCAGCTTTTGGCTTGTAGTACAGGCATGTGGCATTTGTTCTACCCCCAAAAAATGCACCTCGGGGGTTCAAAGGGGTTGGGAGCTTGTTCTCCATTAGAAACTGCTTCAAAGCGGGGTCGTTCTCCAGCATGTCCCGCCATTCGTGTTCCCAGATGCTACGTATGGCATACCCCTGGTCCCTGAGGTACTCTTCCTTAATCCTGGTACGATTGTGCAGACCCCCGTATGTTGAATCAAGTAATTTGTTGAAGTCTTTTTCAGAGTAGCAGACAGGACAGCCGTGAAAAAAACAGCCGTGAAATTCAAAAGCAGTGGGGACCCCGTTTATGACAGCAAAACCGTCCAAAAAATATTTGCCTACTTGCTTTTCACCACCCTTCAGAGCATGCTGGATATTGAGATTCTCAGTGTGCTCTATATGCAACAGCCATTGAATCGCTGGTGCTGAGTACCTTTTCTGTGTCTTGTGATAACTGTCCAAAGGGGCTAACGCAATGGTATTCCTCTTCAAATACATGAACAGGTACTGGGCCATGCAGACAGAGGCCAGTGTAATATACTGGAAGGGGTCAATGCAACGGATCTCTATCTCCTCAACAATCTCTCCCCCGCCATCTCTGAGGCACTCGCGTTCTGTCATTTTCATGACTTGGTCCCTGAATCGAATACAGGCCTCCCTCAGAATCTCCACATCTTGTCTGCAGTAGTAAGCCAGGGCCTTCTTTAGCTTAAACACCGTGCCTGCATTATCTGCGTGCCATTTCAGGAATTCTTCTCTCTCCCCGGGCATCATGGTTTCTGGACTGTAATACTTGGCTTCAGGGAGTGGCCCCACATAGTCTTGATTGTCCATTGTGTTGAACAAATGGGGGAAATACCCCTTGTTGCCCCGAAAACCCATAGCTTTCGGTAGCTTGCTTAATTTAAGGGGCAAAAAGGAGAGGCTGTCAATAAACCGAATCTTATAATCCGGTAGGAGAATACACAGCAGCTTACCCCCTTGACTGATCAATTCAACACGCACTTTTTCCCGTATCAGCTGTCTCAGCACCAGGTACCCGTCATAACCTTTGGAATTGTGAGCGATAAAGGTACACCTTTTAAACTTGTGATTTATAAACTTCTTCACAAATTGCTCCAGGCAGCTAACGCCATGACAGCCCCAACTCACAGCCTCTTTGCCATCACCTTCCTCCAACATATCTGTAGCATACACGTAATTTGGTATATGCACGCCCGTCTCTTGACAACATTCAAAATCATAAATGATGTATCTTTCACCAATTTGCGGGTGCTCCAAGGGCTTCAGAAAGCATAAATGCCCTTCCAAGCTGTCAACCTTCTCAGAGCACTGACCACACTTTGTTTTCTTGCATTTTGTGTGGGGAGTGAAGACATAAAGGCCACACTTTTCACAATATACCTTATTCTTACAGTCAACTTTCCCTTCCAATGCCATCTGTGTATGGCTTTCAAGACAGGCCTTAGACCGGCAAAACAATTTGCATATGCAACATCTTACCCTCTCTTCTGCCACCTCCTGGCAGTCTTGCTTCAGGCACGCTCGACAGAGGTATTGGCAATCGTGACTGAATTTGTGATGGTAGGCTGTGTGGCAGAATTCACAGAAATAACGCTCGCCCAGGAAGCCCTTGATGTTTTTGATTCCGTAGTAATGCTTGTCGTGTAACAATATAAACAACAATTTTTCTCGCTGTGCTCTGCCCGTGACAAAAAAGCGCCACCCACCTTTGTTGTAAAACAAAATTTTTATGGTTATACCTAAAAGCTCTTCAAAGAGATGTATCTGTGAAAAGCCAATCCTGTTTTCTGTGGAAATGCCCAGTCTGGTGTGTAGGGCCCTGGCTCTAGTAGCAATTTCTTGATTTGTACCTTCTCCGCTGTCAAGCAAATACAGCACACTACCTGTGAAACACAGAAATTCACCCTCCACATTGAAATCCACCAGGTGCTGTCTTTTTGTCTCCAGGACTTTGGTGAATATCACGGTGCTTAACTTCCTACGCCCGCCGCCCTCTTTGTATTTCACGATAGTGACCACTAATTGTAAACAGCCCCCCCACATCAATTCTGCTTTGCTCTGTAGAAGGTTTTCAACACAGGTCAGAAAGTCATCAGCATTTAAATCATGCATATGTCTCCTAAGGGTAAAGAGGGGTCGATTTAGACCATCTGCATCTAGGCGTAGTTGAACAAAATCATTCGGCTCTATCACCCTAGAAACATTATTCAAAAAGGTCTGTACCACATTATGGAAAATACCTATAGCCTCTACAAATGATCTGATACGTTCAAGATTAGCAAATCTATACCGTTGGTAGTATTCCACAGCTCTGTAATATAGGATAGGCCTCTCCCACTCCTGTATCATTTCTAGATACACATCATGCACATTCTGAGAGTTAGGGGTCTGTAGCTGTGACATAGAAGGCCATAGCTTCTCTTCCGGTTGAGGTTCTGACATAGGCTCATCTGTACAGCTATCGCTGTCTGTAGGGGCTGTGGAAAGGGCACCGCCAGACATATTTTTTGCTTTTTTTCCGGGCGGTTCTGGATTAAAAACAAGGGGAAACAATGCTTCAGTAACATTCTTTTTAATGTAATAATGCCCCTTACATTCTAAAACAGGTCTCAAGTAGGATAATACACTCGGTTATTTTACCTCCTAAAAGCATTCGCGTTGCATGGCTTGTACATGGCTGTGGGGTAGAGTTTATGCTGTCAGCCTCCAGAGGCTCTGGGGAGTTTGTAAACACTTGCTCATCTTCCCAACCTGAGAAACAGAGACATGAGAACCATTACAGCTGCTGTAGAAATGCCTCTATAACTAGACATTTTGTTTCTGAGGGCGAAAACAAAAGCAGCCTGATCTTAATACCTCCTAGGTCAGGCGGTGTTCCCTGTGGGGTCTCTGCAGGTATTGTAAAGTTTGCATACTCCTCATCATCTTCTACTTCTGTATTAGACATTTGACAAACATTACACCTGCTGCAGAAATATTTAAAAGCATCTAAGGCATACAGTTATTTAATTTGTATGAACTAAAAAATGTACCTAATAGAGCCTTCACACATTGCGTATCTGTTACAGAACCCTGGTGGAAACACAAGAACACCAGTAGTTAAATATCGTCACAAATGGGTACTACCCCCCCCCACCTTCTGCCTCTCAAAACTGCTTGTGAAATTACTTACATTTCGGGCAGCCATCCCATCCATGTCATTACGTTCTAGGATGGGCTGTGTGCCTTGTGGGGGGTCTGCAGGCATCGTAAGGGCTGCATACTCCTCATCATCTTCTACTTCTGTATTAGACATTTGACAAACATTACAACTGCTGCAGAAATATTTAAAAGCATCTAAGCCATACAGTTATTTAATTTGTATGAACTAAAAAATGTACCTAATAGAGCCTTCACACATTGCGTATCTGTTACAGAATCCTAGTGGGAACACAAGAATACCAACAATTAAATATAGCCACAATTGCTACAAACCCCAGCCTTCTGACTCTCAAAACTGCTTGTGAAATTACTTACATTTCGGTCAGCCATGGTGTCCAGGTCATTCTTTGCTGGCAAGCTGCTCTGTCTGTGGGTCTAGATAAGGTCCCAACTGGACGCTGAAAGGGACCTCACCCACCATCTTTACGTCACCATTTGAGCCCCCACCCACCAATACATGGATAAACTGGTGTTAGCAAAAGAAAAAAAGCAGACAACGTATTATTTGTAAAAATATTTTATTATTACAATCCTTGGGTAGAGGTTAACAGTTTCTGATAACTAATTGTTGTTACATTTTGACAAATAAGTCTCTTCAAAGCCACTGGTAATTCAGAGCCAATTTTCGCCATTATATCTTGTGGTTTAGGGCTGCTCTCAATATACACCATGAATTCCACAAGCTCATCAAGGGTGTCACATGTCACATATAATTTCTCTAGCTTACATGCTATGGTCATAATGACCCAAACGGTCTCACCCCTCGATATTCTGGGGCATAAGGCCTTAAGAAGCTCTTCCTCGGTGGGTGGCCGGGGAGCCATCTGATCTCCTTCTGCATGCATGCACGCCTTGAAGCACTGCTGCAATGTTGTTATCACACACGCTCTCACCATCTGTACAGCAGCCGAATCATATGGATATGTTGTTTCTTAAAGAAAAAGAGTATAAGGCTGAATTAGACTCAAAATTTTATCTAATTAAATTAGTGTTTTCTAAATTTTCAATGTTTAACTCACCATCCGAGTCGCAGTATCGACAGTAACATGGTATTAGACATGCGTCTTGAGCGTTTTCCTCAAATAGAGCGCTCGGTCCAGGAGCTTCGGACGTTTTCCTTGCCCTAAATTTTCGTTTTGGCGGCTTTGGCGTTAAGCTGTCTTCAAACAGATGGGCTTCGGAGTTTGCCATCTTCAAAGCACGTGTCTGTATTTTTCAAATGGGCACCGCTACTTAACGATGTATCTGTATATAGCCTGAAAAAGCGGCGGAGACATGCCTGGGCATAACCTTGCCCCCTGTCACGTGTGCACCGCGTGTCGCAGCCTGATACGGCGCTCTCCCGCCACGCCTGCGGACATGCCTGAACATGCACATACCCATGTTTTTTCTCTTTTTTCTGTTGTGCTTTTAATAACCAGCTTTCTCCCTGGCCCCTTACAGGCTTCCTTTTTCCTCAGCCTGGTCACAGTTTCTGCTTAAGGGCAACACTTTGTGCATTTAAAGCCTAATTTTCCACATTCAGAACTGTAAATCTAGGCCTGGTGTGCAGGCTCATTTTTGAGGCTAAAAATGCCATTTCAACTCCTGCTGCCAGCAGTTTCTGCTATCAGCCAGCGAGCTGGACATTGCAACGGCTACTCCAATGAGATCTAGGAGCTGGCCGGAGGGGGGGGCTGCCCCTTCCCCTCAGGCCTTTGCTGTTGCATGCAACTTCCTGTCAGTCAAGCTGCCCGTGCTCCCGGGACTTGTGGCTGTGTGCAGGAGAAACCTCGGCTTTTTTTAAAAAAAGTTTTCCTCTTAAGAACTGGGCTGTTATGTCTGCTGTGGTATTTTAACACCTCCAGATCCCCGCGTGAGTAAAAAGACACCGGTGTTTACTTATGTTAAACCTTGTTTATACCCTTCCTTGTTTACTGCTACATTAGAAATGCTTATAAACATTTTCCTTCAGGGTGACTGACTGCTTATGGAAAGGAAAGCTGCCTACCCCTGGCTTTTAAAAACAGTTTGGCATGTGTGGAGAAGAAGAAAACCCTGCTTTTAAAAAATGCTTCCCTCCTAATCAGGCCTGGCCATCTATGCCAGCCGTGGCATTTTAACTCCTGCAGCCAGATCAAGTTAGAAAGGCTTTATAGGCATTTCCTTCAGGGTGACTGCCTGCTTAAGGAAAGAAAAACTTTTTCCCCTTTTGAAAAAAGCATTGCCCCCCCGCTTTTCTCTTTCTTCTGCTTAGAAACTGATAAGGCTTTAAACACAGGCAGTGTGGAGCTGAGGCAACCACCCCTTCCCTCACAGCCATGTGGTGCAGGGGCATGCCTGGGCTTGCTTCCCTCACAGCCATGTGGTCATGGGCATGCCTGAGCATGCCTTGGGTTAGCACGCGGGTGGGTGAGGGGCACACTCCACTTCCGGCAAAACATGTGGCTGGTCCAGGGAGGGGTGGCTGACACGTCACTTCCGGCAAAACACGTGTTGCATGATGGGAGGGGTGGCTAACACGCAGAGGATCATGGGAGGGGGGAGGTACTATGACGTCACTTCCGGTGAGTCAGCATTACCCTTATCTGATCAGCCCAATACAAAAAAGGTATACACTATTACTACTGTCGGAATTCCGAACTGGTGATACACCAGAGGACTCACACAGGAGGAAAACTGTATGAGTGTCCAGATTGTGGGAAAAGTTTCAGTACTAGGTCTATCCTTATAAATCATGTAGGTTTACACATAGGAGAGAAACCATTCAAATGCCCAGACTGTGGACGGTGCTTCACAACAAATTTCTCTCTTAGCAGACACAAGGAAATCCACATGAGGCAGAAGGTGATGAGTGTAGAGAAGGCTTAAATTTCACTTCTCATCTCTCATTGGACATCCAGCAGAAAAGTTGAGTATTTAATTTCTGGGCTTATTCTTTTTAGTCAAAGATGTCTCAGTATTAGAGATGAGGGAGGAGAGAAAAAAATGGAAAATGTTAGTATGAGAAAGTCTAACTACACGTTTCTGGCTATCAGCAGAACTTCCGAATAAGCTGCTGCAGGCCCTAAAAGTTACATGTAAAAAAGATAGGAGCACTCAGATTTTATGAGAGAATATATTTGGGACGTTTCTGTCAGTTACTAAAGCACAGTAAAGTTCAGATGGAAAGGCTGTTCTGCCATGCAGTTGAACATGATGCATAAGAGCTGCAGGAATATTGAGTTGAGGAGAAAAGGCATTGTGGTTTTGAGCATAGGATCTTCAGGTTTATGAACAGCCCCTGCTGCGATCTTGTTTTCTATGAGGTGCCTGCTTGTTAGCCTCTGATGGCTGTGGGTGATAGCAGCGCCAAGAGGCTGACCCTTTTCTTCCATCCCCCTTGGTGGTAGAGATGTGAGGAAAAGATTGCACAGTGGAAGATGTTTCATTTCTAGAAATGCATTGTGTCACAACCATTCGTGGCTTTCGGGAAGGAAAAAAACTGGGTAGGGTCAGCATTGCTGTGAACGTGGGGCCAAGGTAAGGAAAAGCTCCCTTCCCAAGAAATGGGAAATGTTTCTGTTTCTTTCACTCCTCTCTCAGGGCTTCTTTTTAAATTTCCCCCCAAAATCCCTACAAGTAAAGAGGAAAATTATTTGGAGCCGCTAAGTGCATTTTAGCTATGCAGATGAAGGATTCTGATTTTGCTGAGTTCAGAAGACACCAAAGAATTCAAGGTTTGTTCATTTCAGGAACCTGATTCAGAGATCAGCTTATAATACATTTTTCCCTAGTAGATCCCTTTGTACAGTATATGATCCCTTTGCAGGAGGACACTGAACAGCCAGGACCAGTGGGGGGGAAGCAAGAGGCTCTTTTGGCCTGAGCCTCAAGCTCCGAGTGGCTTCAAATTTAAAGGTCTGCAAAGTTGTTAAAGTTTAAAATATTCAAATTATATTTAATTCTCTCCTCCTTCCTCTCTCTTGCTCTTTTTTGGTACCGTATTTTGGGGCACACCTGTTATCATGTCCCATTTTATTACGTTTGACAGCTGCAAATGGTTGAAAAGCCTCTGGATCTTGAGGGGGCCATAGGTTAATTTAAAGCTAAAATAAAGGTAAGGGTAAAGGTTCCCTCCGCACGTTTGTGCAGTCGTGTCCGACTCTAGGGGCCAGTGCTCATCTCTGTTTGTTAGCCGAAGAGCCAGCGTTGTCTGAAGACGCTTCCACGGTCATGTGGCCGGCATGATGCACGTGGAACGCTGTTACCACCCCACCGAAGTGGTACCTATTAATCTACTTGCATTTGCATGCTTTCGAATTGCTAGGTTGGCAAGAGCTGGGGCTAGTACGGGAGCTCACTCCATCACGCGGGGCTAGGGATTTGAACCTCCGAACTTGTGATCTTCCAATCGACAAGCCTGGCGTCTTACCCACTGA
This sequence comes from Charina bottae, assembly GCA_023362775.1. Lineage (NCBI taxonomy): Eukaryota > Metazoa > Chordata > Lepidosauria > Squamata > Charinaidae > Charina > Charina bottae. The sequence continues at coordinate 2,407,770 of JALMGJ010000002.1, read as the reverse complement.
GCCACCACGCCCCCTATGGAGGGGGCCATAGCATAATGCAAAATCTTGCATTCTAAAACAGTGTTTAGAATCTACCCCAGTGAGGACAAAGGATACTGTGTGGCCACGGAATACTGATGTCTTTGGGGAATAAAATGGGGCAATAGGACAGAGGGAATGGAATGGAATAACTTGGGAGAGGCCATGGCTGGCTGGCTACTGCAGTTGTTTATTGCAGGTTGTCTGTTTCTTTTGATTACCATTCTGCAAAAACTACATATTTTTTTCTTTTGGGAGATGTCTCATACGTACACCCAAACCCCCAGAAGGCAAAAAGTGGGGCAGTGGGTATGAGTCTAAGGATAACATTAACAATAATTTATGTCATGCTTAAGAATTAAGTGCGGAAGAGAAAGAAAAGAATATTAAATGAATTTGAATATGCAAAGATACAAAGTAGACCTGTTAAACTGACACTAAGGGAATACCGGAATACCCAACAAGTAACCCCTTTACAATAAAATAATAGATAAGTTTGGTCTAGTGGTTAAGGTGCTGGGCTAGAAACCAGGAGATTGAGAGTTCTAGTCCCACCTTGGGCACAAAAACTGGCTGGGTGACCTTGGGCCAATCACTCTCTCTCAGCCCAACCGACCTCACAGGGTTGTTGTTGTGGGGAAAATAGGAGGAAGGAGTATTTGCTATGTTCGCTGCCTTGAGTTATTTATAAAAAATAATAAAGGCGGGAGAGAAAATAAATAAATAAATAAATAAATAAGTGCCGCCGGCAACTCACGTTTGATGAAGTATCACTGCATTCTATATCAAGAATAGAACATAAGGGTCAAGGGATTGAATCATCGCCAATTCCATGAGTTCCTTAAAAGTATGGATGCTGATTATGGGGACATCATTTACTTTTCTGTAGTAAGGTGGCTAAGTTGGGGTAAAATGCTTGAAAGATTTTATGATTTGCGAAATTAAATCAAGTCGTTTATGGAATCAAAAAGAAAATTTGTGCCAGAACTTGAAGATGAAAAGTGGCTCACAGTTTTAGCATTTTTGGTGGATTTGACAGCTCATTTAAATGAGTTAAACATGCATCTTCAAGGTCAAAACCAACTTATCACTGCAATGTTTCAAACCATAACAGCGTTTGAAATGAAACTTAAAGTATGGCAAGCTCAAGTTATGGAAAATAATTTTAGAGAATATTTGTAGCTCAGGGTTGAACTGTGGAGTCCTTGGTGCTCTCTGAGCCTTGGCGTTTTCTTGAAGACGTTTCATTGCCAGACTGGGCAACATCTTCAGTGCGGAAAGGGAGTGGGATTTGCTCTCTGTTTATATACCCCAGCTTGTCCTGAGGGGTTGGAGGCGTTGTGGGAGTTTATTGACAAGAATGAAGATGACAAAGAGGGATGTGCTGTAGCCAGGAGATCCATAGGATTATCTGGCTGCCTCGTAGACCAGGGGTCGGCAAACTTTTTTATGCCAGGAGCCATTTTGACATGCTCAAGGGCATTTTGACATGCTCGAGGGCCAGGGGGCGGGGTTTGAGGGTGGGAGCCAATTGCGTGGAAGGGGGCGGGGTTTGCATGCAGGGGCCAATCGCGTGGATTTCACTTGTCGCAGCGGCTCCCTCGGCGCGTCGCTCTCTTCGACGGGGCAGGCGGGCGGCCCTCTCCCCGGGGTCCGAGTAAGCCGGACAGCCCGTGGGGCTCTCTGCCGCTCCCTTCGACGGAGGAGGGACCGGCGTGCCTTGGGAGCTGCTGCTGCTGCTGCTGCTGCTGGCGGCATGTCTGGGCGAGGCGCGCGGGCGGAGCTGCCTGCCTGGCACTCGGGTGCTCCAGCTGGGGTGCAACGGGACGGGAGCGTCGCTGGCGGCCCGTGAGGACCGGCCAGGGAAGGCGCGCGGGCGGAGCTGCCCCCCTGGCACTCGGGCGCTCCGGCTGGGGTGCAGCGGGATGGGAGCTCCGCCCGCGCGCCTTCCCTGGCCGGTCCTCGCGGGCCGCTGGCGACGCTCCCATCCCGCTGCACCCCAGCCGGAGCACCCGAGTGCCAGGCAGGCAGCTCCACCCGCGCGCCTCGGCCAGACATGCTGCCAGCATTGCCTCCGTCCAAACTCAAGCCCCAAAACTTGGAAACTTAACCACTAGTAGTAGTAAGCTAGGCAGGCTGGGTAGAATCCAATTTCACATGTACTTGACCACAAACACCAGCATGTAAAATATATTTTTGTTCATTAAATAGGGTTAAGACTTACATACTATAAGGCATAAACTCTTTACAAGGCACGGTATGCAAGACAACAGTTGATTAAAATAATAAAAACTATTAAAGAAATGACAGAGAAAGTACGCTCTTGGGGATGGCTAGTGCTCTAGGGTGGCCATGGAGTGCCCTCCCCATGTACTTAAGAAGATTCTGCCATTTGGATTTAACTTTATTTATTATATTTAAAAATTGTTAATTAATATATATTTTATTCCATTTATAATTGTATTTTAATGAGTTATACTCTGTTTGTAAACCGCCCCTCGGGGGAGATGGGCGGTGATAAATCAAATAAATAAATAAATAAACAAACAAACAAACAAACCTTCTTATCCTCTGCCGTCCCCTTCTCCTTTTGCCTTCAGTCTTTCCCAGCATCAGGGTCTTTTCCAGTGAGTCCTCTCTTCGCATTAGGTGGCCAAAGTATTTGAGCTTCAGCTTCAGTATCTGTCCTTCCAATGAGCAGTCAGGGTTGATTTCCTTTAGGATTGACTGATTTGACCTCTTTGCAGTCCAAGGGACTCTCAAGAGTCTTCTCCAGCACCACAGTTCGAAAGCATCAATTCTTCAGTGCTCAGCCTTCTTTATGGTCCAACTCTCACAGCCATACATTACTACTGGAAAAACCATAGCTTTAACTATGCGGACCTTTGTCGGCAAGATGATGTCTCTGCTTTTTAATATGCTGTCTAGGTTTGCCATAGCTTTCCTCCCAAGGAGCAAGCGTGTGTGAGGGTAAAAGAGGAGAGTGCAAAAGTAAGTATAGTTGCACCCTGCATTATATTAAAAGAAAAAAGAATACATACATACATACATACATTTATTGTTGTTGTTCAGTCGTTTAGTCATGTCCGAGTCTTTGTGACCTTATGGACCATAGCACGCCAGGCCTTCCTGTCCTCCACTGTCTCCTGGAGTTTACTCAAATTCATGTTCATTACATCGGTGATGCTATCTAACCATCTCATCATCTGCCGTCCCCTTCTCCTTTTGCCTTCAGTCTTTCCCAGCATCAGGGTCTTTTCCAGTGAGTCCTCTCTTCGCATTAGGTGGCCAAAGTATTTGAGCTTCAGCTTCAGTATCGGTCCTTCCAATGAGCAGTCAGGGTTGATTTCCTTTAGGATTGACTGGTTTGACCTCCTTGCAGTCCAAGGGACTCTCAAGAGTCCTCTCCAGCACCACAGCTCGAAAACATAAATTCTTCGGCGCTCAGCCTTCCTTATGGTCCAACTCTCACAGCCATACATTACTACTGGGAAAACCATAGCTTTAACTATACGGACCTTTGTCGGCAAGGTGATGTCTCTGCTTTTTAATATGCTGTCTAGGTTTGCCATAGCTTTCCTCCCAAGGAGCAAGCGTGTGTGAGGGTAAAAGAGGAGAGTGCAAAAGTAAGTATAGTTGCACCCTGCATTATATTAAAAGAAAAAAGAATACATACATACATACATACATTTATTGTTGTTGTTCAGTCGTTTAGTCATGTCCGAGTCTTTGTGACCTTATGGACCATAGCACGCCAGGCCTTCCTGTCCTCCACTGTCTCCTGGAGTTTACTCAAATTCATGTTCATTACATCGGTGATGCTATCTAACCATCTCATCATCTGCCGTCCCCTTCTCCTTTTGCCTTCAGTCTTTCCCAGCATCAGGGTCTTTTCCAGTGAGTCCTCTCTTCGCATTAGGTGGCCAAAGTATTTGAGCTTCAGCTTCAGTATCGGTCCTTCCAATGAGCAGTCAGGGTTGATTTCCTTTAGGATTGACTGGTTTGACCTCCTTGCAGTCCAAGGGACTCTCAAGAGTCCTCTCCAGCACCACAGCTCGAAAACATAAATTCTTCGGCGCTCAGCCTTCCTTATGGTCCAACTCTCACAGCCATACATTACTACTGGGAAAACCATAGCTTTAACTATACGGACCTTTGTCGGCAAGGTGATGTCTCTGCTTTTTAATATGCTGTCTAGGTTTGCCATAGCTTTCCTCCCAAGGAGCAAGCGTCTTTTAATTTCATGGCTGCAGTCACCATCTGCAGTGATCTTGGAGGCCAAGAAAATAAAATCTGTCACTGCTTCCATTTCTTCCCCTTCTATTTGCCAGGAAGTGATGGGACCAGATGCCATGATCTGAATTTTTTTAATGTTGAGTTTCAAGCCAGCTTTTGCACTCTCCTCTTTCACCCTCATCAAGAGGCTCTTTAGTTCCTCTTCACTTTCTGCCATTAGGGTGGTATCGTCTGCGTATCTGAGGTTGTTGATATTTCTCCTGGCAATCTTAACTCCGGCTTGTGATTCATCCAGCCCGGCATTTCTCATAATGTACTCTGCATATAAGTTAAATAAGCAGAGTGATAATATACAGCCTTGTCATACACCTTTCCCAAGTTTGAACTAATTGGTTGTTCCATGTCCGGTTCTAACTGTTGCTTCTTGACCCGCATACAGGTTTCTCAAGAGACAGGTAAGGTGGTCTGGTACTCCCATTTCTTTAAGAATTTGCCACAGTTTGTTGTGATCCACACAGTCAAAGGCTTTAGCGTAGTCAATGAAGCAGAAGTAGATGTTTTTTCTGGAACTCTCTTGCTTTTTCCATGATCCAGCAAATGTTGGCAAACTGATCTCCAGTTTCTCTGCCTCTTCGAAACCCAGCTTGCACTTCTGGTAGTTCTCGGTTCACATACTGCTGAAGCCTAGCTTGTAGGATTTTGAGCATAACCTTGCTAGCATGTGAAATAAGTGCAATTGTACGATAGTTTGAACATTCTTTGGCATTGCCCTTCTTTGGAATTGGAACGTCAACTGGCCTTTTCCAATCCTGTGGCCACTGTTGAGATATAACCAACTGAATGCAGATTTCCAGAGAATAGCAAGGAGAGATAAGAAGGCCTTCTTAAATGAACAATGCAAAGAAATCGAGGAAAACAATAGAATGGGGAAAACTAGAGATCTCTTCAAGAAAGTCGGAGATATCAAGGGAACATTTTGTGCAAAGATGGGCATGACAAAGGACAAAAAAGGCAGGGACCTAACAGAAGCAGAAGAGATTAAGAAGAGGTGGCAAGAATACACAGAAGAACAATAATAGAAAGATCTTAATGTCCCTGATAAATACGATGGTGTGGTCACTGACCTTGAGCCGGACAGCCTAGAGAGTGAAGTCAAGTGGGCCTTAGGAAGCATTACTAACAACAAACCTAGTGGAGAAGACAGTATCCCAGCTGAACTATTTTGTCATCAGGCAAAAATGGGTATGATCAAAAACAAAGATGGCAAGGACCTAACAGAAGCAGAAGAGATCAAGAAAAGGTAGCAAGAATATACGGAAGATCTGTATAGGAAGGATAATAATATCGGGGATAGCTTTGACGGTGTGGTCAGTGAGTTAGAGCCAGACATCCTGAAGAGTGAGGTTGAATGGGCCTTAAGAAGCATTGCTAATAACAAGGCAGCAGGAGATGATGGTATCCCAGCTGAACTGTTTAAAATCTTGCAAGATGATGCTGTCAAGGTGTTGCATGCCATATGCCAGCAAATTTGGAAAACACAAGAATGGCCATCAGATTGGAAAAAATCAACTTATATCCCCATACCAAAAAAGGGAAGCACTAAAGAATGTTCAAACTATCGAACAGTGGCACTTATTTCACATGCCAGTAAGGTAATGCTCAAGATCTTGCAAGGTAGACTCCAGCAATTCATGGAGTGAGAATTGCCAGAAGTACAAGCTGGGTTTAGAAAAGGCAGAGGAACTAGGGACCAAATTGCCAATATCCGCTGGATAATGGAGAAAGCCAGGGAGTTTCAGAAAAACATCTATTTCTGTTTTATTGACTATTCTAAAGCCTTTGACTGTGTGGATCATAACAAATTGTGGCAAGTTCTTGGTGGTATGGGGATACCAAGTCATCTTGTCTGCCTCCTGAGGAATCTGTATAACGACCAAGTAGCAACGGTAAGAACAGACCACGGAACAACGGACTGGTTTAAGATCGGGAAAGGAGTACGGCAGGGTTGTATAGTCTCACCCTACCTATTCAACCTGTACGCAGAACACATCATGCGACATGCTGGGCTTGATGAATCCAAGGCTGGAGTTAAAATCACTGGAAGAAACATTAACAATCTCAGATATGCAGATGATACCACTTTGATGGCTGAAAGTGAGGAGGAGCTGAGGAGCCTTATGACGAAGGTGAAAGAAGAAAATGCAAAAGCTGGGTTGCAGTTAAACCTCAAAAAAACCAAGATTATGGCAACCAGCTTGATTGATCACTGGCAAATAGAGGGAGAAAATGTGGAGGCAGTGACAGACTTTGTATTTCTAGGCGCAAAGATTACTGCAGACGCTGACTGCAGCCAGGAAATCAGAAGACGTCTACTTCTTGGGAGGAGAGCAATGGCAAATCTTGATAAAATAGTTAAGAGCAGAGACATCACACTCACAACAAAGGTCCGCATAGTTAAAGCAATGGTATTCCCTGTAGTAACCTATGGCTGCAAGAGGTGGACCATAAGGAAGGCTGAGCGAAGGAAGATAGATGCTTTTGAACTGTGGTGTTGGAGGAAAATTCTGAGAGTGCCTTGGACTGCAAGAAGATCAAACCAGTCCATACTCCAGGAAATAAAGCCAGACTGCTCACTTGAGGGAATGATATTAAAGGCAAAACTGAAGTCCTTTGGCCACATAATGAGAAGACACGATACCCTGGAGAAGATGCTGATGCTAGGGAAAGTGGAAGGCAAAAGGAAGAGGGGCCGACCAAGGGCAAGATGGATGGATGATATTCTGGAGGTGATGGACTCGACCGTGGGGGACCTGGGGATGGCAACGGCCGACAAGAAGCTCTGGTGTGGGCTGGTCCATGGTCACAAAGAGTCGGAAGCGACTGAACAAATAAATAAGTGAAGCCCATTTTGCAGTCTGTTAGAACTACTGAAATGGAGCAGAGCGGCTAAACTCATGTACAGAAAAAGAATATTGTTTAAAAACAGAGCCCATGAGCATATTAGAGAGATCCAGGTTAGTCTTACACCTTTAGCCCACCTTAGCATAAAGAAACACACGCTTAGACATGGCAGATATGAAAAGTAAGTACAAAAGAGTCCGTTTATTCATTGCAGGTACAGCATTTTCAGTAGATAAATGATGTTCCATTTCTTCTTTCTGTTCCCTAAACTTAGTTAACTCTTGCCCCTCATTGCTGGCAAGAGATGCATGTAGAAAGGGGGGAAATCTCCTAGGTCCATCCATGGCCTAGGATGGAGCAGCACACAGCCGTGTGCTTTGCTCCCAGTCCAAGGAGGAGAGAGAGGAAGTGGGAGTGGCCACAAACAGCTTCTTCAAAAAAGCATGGAGAGCTTGCATCCTAGAGCTGCCATCCATGTGCTGATGAGGCATGCTGGATTTTCCAGAATCTCTAACAATAAGCCCCATAAAATAAATGAACAAATAAATAAGAATTACTTAATTCTGGATGCAAGATGAGCTGTGTTCACAGCCTTGTAGAAAGCGGTGCTCTAGAAATTTGAGGGATACATAAAATAAATGAACAAATCCTGTAAAATCAGTGCAATGACTAAAGTGGAAGAACATCTTCACACCAAGAAAATGTTCTGAGATCTTTTGTTTTTACAGGATTGACCAACTTAAGTGATTTCTTTTGTCACTTCAAGGAAGGCACCGTTAAATTTAATTCGATGAAAGTCTGTAGGAGCTTCCTTAGGAACCAGATGCGAGTCAACCCATTAAGGCCATTCCTGAAGTTTGTCTCCGGGAGAGCACAGGAGACAAACCCGGGTTTCAATCTCTGATAATTCAGAGAATAATTATTCCTGGTTGGGAGGCCAGATCTGTATCTCTCTCACAGCAGCAAAGATTCTGCATAGGATCGTGACTGAACTGATCCTTGTTCTGCAGAAGAAGGAACAGCATTTCCAGGCGATTTGATCAGCTTTCCACCCAACAAGTTTTTCCTTTCAAAATTTATGTTCTGGGTATTGATGGTTCTTATATTCTTAATTCAGGCCACCTGCCTGGTGATATTTGTGACCAATGACCCCAATCAATTTAATAAAGAACGAGATTGCTCTGAATTGTGTCTCTTCCAGCCTGTCTGAAAAAAGAAATCTTGCTGTTTTGTGAGCTAAACTTGTGACAAACCCGCAAACCCCGCCCCCTTCCATGTGATTGGCCCTGCCCGCAAACCCCGCCCCCTTCCACGCGATTGGGTGTCTGCAAGGTATGGTCAAAACTGCCACGATGGCAGCCGCAACGGTTCAAAGCTCCACCTGTTTTTCAGGTGCGTTGCGACACACGCAGAAAAGGGCCAGGTGGAGATCACACCACTGCAGCTGCCATCTTGATTTTTTTTACCCCTCGTGAACACCCATGATAAGTGTCCTCTCATCTCCCCACCCCACTCCGATGCTGAACAGCTCAGGCCCCGTGGAGTCCTTTTATTGCACAACGTTTGGCACCATCTGGTTCGGTTTCATATGGGTGTTCTGGAAATTTATCATTTGTTTCTTTCTTCTCGTTCTTCTTATGTACAGCGCCCAGATGGTTTTTAAATCTACGCAAACAAACAAATCTTCGCCTATACAAACAAATCTTGTTTTTTCCCACCTCCGCAGTAGGTACATTTTGGAGCGGTGCTTTCTGTCAACAGGGGTGGTAGAATTTCGAGTCACGATGCCATTCCCCCCCCCCCCCAATTATAGAACGAAGGCATGACTGGCTCTGTAAAAAAGGAAGCTGGGCAGTTAAGAAAAGTCAGTATTTCAGCCACCAGCTGCAGAGCGTCCCTTTGGATCCAGATCTGCCTCTCCAAGCAGGGGGAGTCCTGTATGCGGACTGAACACAGACATGGATAACCCTAACCCTAACTCTAGGGCAGAGCTTTCCAAACTGTGTGTCGCAACACAAAAGTGTGTCGCAACACACAGTCTGGTGTGTCGCCACACAACCCGGAAGCGCTGATCATCATCGGCGCTTCCGGGTTTCCCCGCGGTGACACACCAACGGCGGCACGCGAAAAGCCGAAAGCGGCAGCAGCGCTTCCAGGTTTTTGTGCGCTGCCGCAACGGCGGCACTTCCGGGTTTTCCTGCGGTGACACACCAACAGCGGTTGGTGTGTCGCCGTGGGAAAACTTTGGAAAGCCCTGCTCTAGGGTGAGAGGAACACCACTTTTGCACATAAATAAAGGATTTGCAGCACCGCCCTGGGCCCCAGGGAGGCTTGGAGGCATAACTGGTGCCCTTGGCCTTTCTCCAGCCTGCAGGGGCTCCAGGGCTCACAGGGGACTTGGGTTGGATTCACACAGCCCCCAGGCTGTGATTTGCTCCCTGGGGAACTTAGCTCACTGCGTGTGGCCATGAGAATGTGCAAACCAGGGTTGATGCGTGAATCTACTCAGTTGTGGTTTAATCAGCAGACCAAGGCTAACTAAATTACAGCTCAACAGGATAATGTGGGAACGTGGTCTAATAAAACAGTGGAGAGGCCAAGAGGGGCCCTGAGCAGGGGTTGGATCCTAGATGACCTCTAAGGACACTTTTAGGGCTGGGTCCAAGCAAGGCGTGGCTCCCAGGGGATTCCCAAACAGATTCTAGCGCTCCGGTTTAATCCCCCGGTCTGTTGCACAGCCGAAGATGGTTGGGTGCTTTCAGCGGGGATGCCTGTCTTTCAGAGGCGCGTCTCTCCGCATTATTAACCTCCGGAGGAATCACAACTCCAGGGGCGGAGGCTATTTGGGGAGGGGTCGCTTGTGGGGCAGCTGCGGGGGTCCCAAGGCAAACTCCAAGCCGAAGCTGGGACTCCCGACGCCGCAGCCCAGACCGGGGCAGTGGGCGACGACGCTTCGGGTTCCCATTCGACAGCGGCCCTTCGGCGCGGCACGGAAGCGAAGCAGCGCCCCTTCTCCGGCCGCGTTCAAAGGGGAACCGGATGTGCAGGCGCGTGCCCAACGCGACGGACCCGGGAAGCGAGGATCTGATGCAGCTGCCGCGGTGGGAGTGGGGAGCGAGAGGGGTGCTGTGAGTCTTGGGGGCCGCGTCTGCGCATTGCAGCTGCAAAGCCTGCGGGGCCTGGTGTAAGGCACTCCATCCGATATCTGTAATCTCCCTACTCTAGAGTAACTCACAGACGCATGAGTTCTTAGAAGTAGGATAGTTTATTACAGGATACAGAAGCTAGCACGAACAAAGACTGGAATGGCGATTCTGGGAACAAGCAGCATATTTAAACCTTTCCCTCCCCCAGGGTCCTTTGCTGCTGACACGTGTGGTCAGGTCTACCTGGTTGCTCCGGCAACCGCCTCCCAGATGTGTATTCCCGTGCGTCGGGTGGATGTCAGCTTCGCGCCACTTCCAGGCTTCTGCGGAGCTCTTTGTCTGCCTGCCCTTTTGGCAGAGATCGAGTGATCTCTGACATGCTCCCGCCCCAAAACTCACCCCCCCGGTTCAGTGGGGTTTGTCTGGGAATTCTTTATGGAACTTCTTGACTAATTTAGGGGCGCGTGTGTGTTTGGCGCTGACCCATTCCTTGTCTCCAATTGGTAGGTGTTGCCACTTCACTAGGTACTGTAGCTGCCCCTTGTGTCTTCTGGAGTCCAGGATTCTATCAATCTCGAAATGTGGTTCGCCCTCCACCAACAATGGGGGGGGTTCCTCTGGTTCAGGGTGCCAGTGTTGTGAACTGTGGTGTTGTTTCAACAAACTGATGTGGAACACAGGATGCACCTTTCTTAGCGCTTTTGGCAATTGTAATTTTGCCGCTACTGGGTTGATGACCTCAATGATTGGGAATGGACCTATGAATTTTGGTGCCAATTTCCGTGATGGTTGTGTTGTCCGCAGATTTTTTGTTGACAAATACACCTTGTCTCCTACTCTTAATTCCCATTCTTCCCCCCTCTTGCGGTCTGCATATTTTTTGTAACTAGCTTTGGCTTCCTGCAATGTTTGCACCATGACTGGCCAGTTGCTGCTTAGTTTCTCTATCCATTCATCCGCTTTTAGGGGTTGTGGCAATTCCGTGTTGTGTGACATGGCCAGTTCGGGGATAGTTACAAAGTCCTGCCCTGTGGCGACTTTGAATGGTGAAAACCCCGTGCTTTGATGTACCGCGTTATTGTAAGCAACCTCTGCGAACGGCAACAGTTCCGCCCAATCGTTCTGTTGGTAGTTAGTGTAACATCTAAGGTATTGCTCCAGTGTAGCGTTCAGGCGTTCGCTCGCACCATCTGTGCAAGGATGGAACGCACTGCTGAGCCCCTGTGCCGCTCCAATTAAAGTCAAAAAAGCCCGCCAAAATTTGGAAGTAAAAGTGCTGCCGCGATCGCTGATTATGCGTTCCGGCGTTCCGTGGGCTCTATAGATGTGTTGTATGAACAGTCTAGCTAGTTTTTGGGCATTCGGTATTCCTTTGCATGCGATGAAGTGTGCCTGCTTGGAGAACAGATCAGTGACTACCCAAATTGCCGTGTTCTTTTTGCTCACCGGCAAATCTACTATGAAGTCCATGGCAATTTGCTTCCATGGCTGTGAGGGGTTTGCTACTTCCTGCAGCTTCCCTGTGGGTTTCCCAATTTTCCTTTTGGCCATTGCGCACACTGGGCATGAGCGCACATAGTCTTTAACGTCAGTGCGCAAGGATGGCCACCAAAATTTGCGTCGGATTGAGTGTAGTGTTTTTACGAAGCCAAAATGCCCTGCCGTTTTGTGATCATGATGCATGGTTAAGACCTTTTGCCTTAAGGGCTCAGGGACATAGGCTTTGTTGTCCTTCCACCCCACTCCATCCTTCTCCACTAGGTTCTGTTTGTTCTCCCCCCACCAGGTGTCTATTACTGTTGCCGCCCGCAGCTCGGCTGTCCACGGGTCGCTTTCAGCCGCGCGCTTCGCAGTGCTGCGGGTGATTGCCATGTTGCCTTCCCCCCTCCCTTCTGTTATTGCTGAGCTCTGTGCCTCCACAGGCTGGGAGGGGATGAGGGATTCAATGACCTCTTCCATTTTGCTCTCATGTTGCGGCAAGCGTGATAACGCGTCTGCCAAATAGTTTTTCCCCCCAGGAAAATACTTCAACGTGAAGTTGAATCTACTAAAGAATTCTGCCCACCTGAGGTGCTTAGGGTTCAACTTCCTGGGTGATTTGAGAGCTTCCAAATTTTTATGGTCCGTCCACACTTGGAACGGCTCTGCTGTGCCTTCTAAGAGATGTCGCCACGTGCTTAGGGCATGTTTGACAGCGAAAGCTTCTTTTTCCCAAATATGCCATCTTTTCTCCGTCAGGTTAAACTTTCGGGAAATGTACGCGCATGGCCTTAATTTCCCCGTGTCATCCTCCTGCAAGAGTATGGCCCCCACTGCGCTAATAGATGCATCTGTGTGTATCACAAATGGTTTGTCAGCTTCTGGGTGCTTGAGTATGGGTTCTCTTGTGAACATTTCTTTTAGGCTATCAAACGCTGCCTGGCATTCCTGCGTCCATACGAGTTTCGTGCTCGGTGATGGGGCTTTCGCGTTTGCTCCCTTGCCTTTTGTCTTTAATAGGTCAGTCAGGGGCAGTGCGATTTGCGCGAAATTCTGAATAAATTGCCTATAGAACCCCGCAAAACCGAGGAACGCTTGCAGCTGTCTGCGAGTACGGGGGGGCTGCCAGCCCAGGACCGCTTTGACTTTCTCAGGATCCATCTCGATGCCCTCATGCGAAATGCGATACCCCAAGAAGTCTAGTTGTTCCCTGTGAAATTCACATTTCTCAAGTTTTACATAAAGCTTAGCCTCGAGTAATTTCTCAAGCACCCTCTTAACTAGCTCCATGTGTTCCTCCAGATTTTCAGAAAAAATCAGTATGTCATCCAAATATACAATTACCCCTTTGTACAGAAATTCATACAATACTTCGTTTATGAACCTCATGAAGATTCCCGGTCCCCCCGCAATCCCAAACGGGAGCACCCTGTATTGGAAGGAACCCAATGGGCAATTGAATGCAGTTTTCCATTCGTCCCCCTCCCTTATGCGAACACGATAGTAAGCTTCCCTAACATCTAGTTTTGTGAAAATTTTCCCCTTAGATAGCTGAGCTAACATGTCTTTCAGCAACGGGAGAGGGTACTGTCTCGTAACCGAAATTGCATTAAGACCCCTGTAGTCAGTGCAAAGCCGGAGGGACCCGTCTTTTTTCTTCCTGAACAATACCGGGGCTGCAAGGGGGGAGTTGGCTGGCTCAATGAACCCCCGTGCCAAATTTTTATCTATGAATTTGCGCAATTCTTGCAGTTCTTTTTGCGTCATGGCATACATTTTAGGCTTGGGAAACGGTGCCCCTGGGATGAGGTCAATGGTTGCGTCTGACTGCCTATGGGGGGGTTCTTGCTCACATTCCTTCTTATCGAATATCTCTGCTACCGAGAGGTATTTCTCCGGAATTGTGCTTGTGAGTGTGCCACCCCCTTGGTCCTGCTCCCCCTCCTCAATTTCCATCCCCGTTGCCCCCAGCTCAATGCCGCTAGGTGTGCTCTCATTGTCCATCTCGTGATAAGTCCCATCCGTAAAGTCCAAATCTCCTGAGACCCAATCCACCTTGGGGTTTCTTGCCCTCAACCATTTCAGTCCTAACACAATGGGTCGTGTTGCAATGGGAGCCACTAGGAACCGCAAAGTCTCTACATGAGTCCCCAAAGTCATTTGCAGTCCTTCAGTGTAGAACTCCACTGGCCCCCCCTTCAGTTCCGACCCGTCCAATTGGCAAAATGTGATGGGTGTTTTGAGCTTAAACAGGTCCAGTCCCATCTTTTCAGCTACGTTTGGGTGCATTAAGTTTCTAGAGCAACCTGAATCTAGCATTGCAACCCCCACATACTTTTTCCTCCCACCCAAAGTCCTCAACTGTACCTTTAGGTGCATTGTTGGGGTGTTGCGACTACTTCCTTTGCGCCCCTTTGTGGAGGTCTGTCCTGTGGCGCTCATCAGAACAGACCTGGCTCGTTTCCCGCCGTCTGGATTTCAAAGTCAGAGTCATCGCTGTCTTCTTCTAGGCCCGGATTCTGCCATGGGTTCACGGTTGTCGCAGCCGCTCCTTTTCCCTTGATGTGTGTTGTTTTGAGGGTACATCTGTCAGCTGCCTTTTTCGCCGGAGGTTTTTCCTTAACGCTTGTTTTCCCCTGAGGGCAAGCGCTAATTCGGTGTCCCTCCTTCCCGCAGCGGAAGCACAGTCCCTCTCTTGCCCGCCGGTCCTTCTCCTCTTCCCAATTCCGCTGTTTCACGTTCGAGCGAGGCTGGTTAATGAAAGTCCCCTCGTTCCTCTGCCTGGCTTGTACGTTTCTGATACTTTGTAACTGTAGTCTGTTACTCTCAATTTTCCCAGCTAATTGGATCCACCCCTCTAAAGTTTCAGGGTCATCTCTATCTAAAGCCTTTTCCAGTAAGTCATGTTTTAGGCCATATTGAAAGTGTTCTATCTTTATCGATTCTGGCCAGTCCGGCAGATAGGATAATAATCTTTTAAAGTCCATAGCATATTCAGCTACTGTCCTAGTTCCCTGCCTTAAGTTCCGGAGTCGGGCCCTAGCTGAGACTTTGGTCAGAGTATCTTCAAACCGTTTCCGGAGGGCATACATGAACTCTTGGAAGTCCCTTAGTTCCCTAGCCCTCCTGTCATGAAGTGTTACCAGCCAGTCCCCTGCCTCGCCTTCCAGAAAACTGGAGACGTATCTAATTTTGCTCTCTTCCGTTTGGAAGGTGTATTCGAATTCGCTCATGAACCCTTGTACGTGAGTCAAGAAGCATGCTAAATTCTTGGGGTTGCCGTTGAATTTCATTTTTAGTTCACCCATTCCAAATGGTGTATGTGCCCCCCCTGGGATCACGAACTGGTTGTATGACGGGGTCCTGGGTGCTCTGTTGTAGGGGTAAAATTCCTCCTCTTCACTTTCGATGTCTCCCTCTCCCTCGGGTGGCCCCAGGTTCAATTCCCGCCCTTTGGGTTTATCTATATTGTCCATTGCTTTCCTAAAGGCAGCGCCCAATGAGTCCATTTTATTCATCAACATTCCTATATTTAACTGCACATTGGACATCTGTTCCTCCAACCTTACGATGCGCTGGGTTGGGGTGACCTTCTTCTGGTTTCCTTTTGCCCCTTTCTCCGCTAGCCCTTTGCCTACAGCTACGGACCATCCCTCTAGCTCTGGTTCGGTGCTGCTTTTCTGAATAGGGGTATTGGTTACCTCGATATGCTTTTCTTTGCTCTGCGCTTTTCTGCTCTCCATCCTCTGGTTGCCTGCGGAGCTGGGTCCCGCTTCTTCTTCGTAGGTTCCTGCCACCTCTGCCGGTTCCATTGCTTGCCGGTATCCTCTGCCCACTTGCAGCTTGAGGGCGCTGGTCGCTGCCGCCGCTTTTCCACCACGTGGTCTCCGCCCCGTCTGCCGCCGCGTGGGATCCGCTGCCCGCTTGCCCACCGCTGAGCTCGCCGCCTCTCCGCTGCTTGTGCCCGCCGGCCTCCGCTGCCGTCGTCGGGTTCCGCTGCCGCTCCTCCGCCGCCACTCAGCTGCCTGGGAAAGCCGGGGAAGCCGGACTCCGCCTTTGCCGCCGCTCCCACCGCTCAGCCGAGGGACCGCCGCCTCTCGCTGTCTGGCGCGCTGCCGCTGCTCCTTTGCTGGGAAATCCGGTTCCTGCTTCTGCCGCTGCTCCCACCGCTCAGCTGAGGGATCGCCGCCTCTCAGCTGTTTGGCGCGCTGCTACTGCTCCGCCGGGAAATCCGGTTCCTGTTTCTGCCGCTGCTCCCGCCGCTCAGCTGAGGGATCGCCGCCTCTCAGCTGTTTGGCGCGCTGCTGCTGCTGCTCCGCCGGGGAAATCCGGTTCCCGCCTCTGCCGCCGCTCCCGCCGCTCAGCTGAGGGATCGCCGCCTCTCAGCTGTTTGGCGCGAGCTGCTTGGCCCGCCGGTATCCGCTGCTGCGCTCCTGCCACCGCTCAGCTGTTCCGGATCACCGCCTCTCAGCTGATTATCGCACCGGCCTCTGCTGCTGCTGGGAAAGCCGGTTCCTCGCTCACCTGGTCCCAGCCGATTAGCACGCCGGTTTCTGCCGCTGCTGGGGAAAGCCGCCTCCTGCTTCTTCGCTGCTGCCAGGGATCCCCGCCTCTCAGCTGTTTGCGCTGCCGGGGAAGCCGGTTCCTGTCTCGCCTGGTCTCCTTCCGAAAAATTTTTTCCCCAGGTCTCTGCCCAGTGGGTGTGGAAGCCGGTCTCGACCGTGAGCTGTTGGTTTCGCTCCCGGGAAAACCGGTTGGTTTTTTCATTCCAGTCTTTATGTAAGGCACTCCATCCGATATCTGTAATCTCCCTACTCTAGAGTAACTCACAGACGCATGAGTTCTTAGAAGTAGGATAGTTTATTACAGGATACAGAAGCTAGCACGAACAAAGACTGGAATGGCGATTCTGGGAACAAGCAGCATATTTAAACCTTTCCCTCCCCCAGGGTCCTTTGCTGCTGACACGTGTGGTCAGGTCTACCTGGTTGCTCCGGCAACCGCCTCCCAGATGTGTATTCCCGTGCGTCGGGTGGATGTCAGCTTCGCGCCACTTCCAGGCTTCTGCGGAGCTCTTTGTCTGCCTGCCCTTTTGGCAGAGATCGAGTGATCTCTGACACCTGGCGCGGTGGGCACTGCACGCCCCTCCCGCAGGGCCGGCCTGCCTGGGGGCCTGGGGAGAAGATTGCAAACCGCGAGGGGTGGAGGCGAACCGTTCGCGCCCCGCCCCCGGTCTTCGCTTCGCCAGCGGAGAGCGCGAGGACGCGGGTGAGGTTCCCTCCGTCGCCTGGAGGGGCGCTGGATGCCGGAGTTCTTCGCCTCGCGTTCAGCTGGCAATAAAGCCTGGATTCTCTCCTTTTCCCTCGCCTCTCGTGTTTCCCGTTTTGCTTCGCTTCTGCATCCCTTCGGAAAACAGCTCTCGGACGCGAGTTGGCTTTTCCCAGCTAGTCGGGAAATACCAAGCAACACCATTTGTTGGACCAGGACGCGCCTTGGCTGGATCCAGCTGGGCTGTTCTTCCGCTGTCGCTCATGTCTGTCCTTCTGTTCTTCCAGCCAAGGGGAACAACGAAGCCTCCCGGAGCCCTGCGCGCCCTTCTGACCCACACTCGGCGTTCCTCTGAGGCTTTCTCTGCCCGATCATCATCCATCCACTCCTACCTACGGATCTGCATCCAGGGTTTCCCTATGGATTTCAACTGTCTTTTCCCATCTCAACCCAGCACTCATTCTTCTCTCCCCTGCTACCCTATAGAAAAGGTGTTTTCTAAAAAAGACCTACTGGATTTCTCCTGCTTTAACTGGAAGGTGAAGCCCAAGGAGGCAGCCTGGACCTTCCCGGGCTGGTCTCGGCGTCCCGGCTGCTGCCTTGCACCCCTCCGCCCCCTCAGATGTGGGGGAAGAGGAAGTGGTTGGAGTGACCGAGGGGGAGAGGCAGCATCTGACTACCAAGTAGAGGCAGGGAGTGAATCGGGGCTGTTTGGCACATCTCTTCTCGGTCGAAGGCCTGGCCCTCCGTTATGTGCAGTGGGGAAGGCCTCCCAGAGAGGACAATGGGGGGTCTTCACCCGGAAGGGACGGCTGGGCTATAAGCAGGTCCCGGGACGGAGGGGAGGGAGGGAGGGGCCGCCTTTCTCCCCCACCATTCCAGGTGCACCGTTCGGTAGAGAAGTCCAGAACAGGGGAAGCCTCCCAGCCCAGGAACCCCCCAGCCCTTCCCGGCTCTTCTGGCCCAGCAAACGCTTCCAGCCACAGCCGCTTCTGCAGGCGGTTTTATCTCAGTTGCCGGAGGATAAGGGGGCCTTTGCAAGGGTCCCCCCAGGAGGAACAGCCGCAGGCTAGGCGCACAAGCGGCAGCCGGGCAGAAGGAGCAAAGGACTTTGGGTGCCCCCCCCCGGCACCTCCCTCCAGGTGTTCTGGGCCTGCTCGCGTCTGCTCCCCCCAATGCAAGAGAGGAAGCGCAAAGAGGGTCCAGCAGTTTTATTCGAGAGGATCCAAAAGGCCCAACTGGCAGCACGGGGGGCCGGCTGGCCCACCCGGGATCCCCGGCTCCTTCAGGTCTTGACGGCCACCTTGGCCTGGGCCCTCTGGAACTCCTGTTGCAGCCGGCCCAGCGCCTCCCGCTGCTGCTCCGATTTCCGCTCGTAGTCCTGCATCTGGGCCTCGTAGCGCTTGCTGCAAAGGCGGAATTGGGCCGGTGGGCACGTGGGGAGGGAGAGCGCCCGAGGGGCTGTGAGGACCCTCCGCCGGCCCCTCGGGCGTCGGAACAGGCTGCCTCGGAGCCCGCAGGTGGCATCCACCCCGCTTGCTCCAGCCCAGCGCCAGCCTCCTCCAAGGAAGGAGAGTCCCCCACCCACCCCTGGCTAAGCCGGGGGGCTCCAGGAAGCCGACCCGTCTTCCTCTGAGATAGACTGCCTCGGGAGCCGGAGGCCCCACAAAGGAACCCGTGTCCACACGCCCACTTCTCTTCCGGGAGGGACTCACATCTCCCCCGTGATGTAGTCGAGCCTCTTCCCGACCGTCGCTTTGGCCTCCTCCGTGTCCTGCTTCACCAGCACGGGCCCAATGAGTTTGTAGACGGCGTTAGAGGAGTCCAGCAGGTCCAGTTCCTGGAGGGGCGGAGGAGGAGAAGGGCTGTGGCTGGAAGAGGGGCCAGGGGAGGGGAAGGGGAGGACCAGGTCCTGCTCTCACCTCCTTCACCACGTGGTTCTCCGTCAACTGAGCCTCCAGCTTCTGACGGGCAGTCATGCATTTGCTGATATCTGCAAGGGGGAAGAGAAGAGTCGTCCCCCCCCCCCTGTGAGAGGCCTGCCTGCTGGGGGTCAAGAAGGACCCACCTCTGGGTCCTTCTTGGCTTCCTGGCATCCGGCGAGAGTCCTGAGCCTGTTTCTGGCACCCATACCCCCTCGAGTCCGGGGGGGGGGGAGGAGACTTTTAGAAGAGATGCGAAGGGATCGGGGGGAGGGCCGGGTCTCTGTGGCCCCCAAAGACTGCGGAAAGGCTCAGGGCCCCTCTGGCACCAGCCCCATCCGCCTCTTCCCCGAGCTCTTCCGGCACAGTCAGCTGGGGGAGCCAGAGGAGATCCCTCTATGGATGCACCTTTGGCTCTGGAATGAGGCTCTGCCTGTCCAAGATGCGGGAAGGGCTGTGATGCTCTGGCTGGTTTTGCCCCCCCCCCCCCCCGAAAGGTCGAAGGAAGGAGTGGAGCCATTCTCCAAAGCCCCGCCCTCTTCTGGAAGGACTCTGAGCCGCAGGTGCTGAAGGGCGAGTGAGGCCATGAGGACGGGGAGGAACCAGCCACTGCAGGCCCACTCCAACAGGCTCCCTGTAGATGGTTGGTGCCCATCTGAAGTGCGGGACTACAACTTGTATCACTGTCATACAGCACAGCTGGTGGGCTGCTGGCTGGGGAGGATGGGAGCTGTGGTTGAACACATCTGGCAATTGGGAGGAATGGGAAGATGGCACAGGGGAGGGTCCTGGGGCCCCTCCAGGGACAGGGGGAAGTTCTGACCTTTCTGCAGCTGCTGATACTTCTCTAGCTCCCCCTGTAGCTTCTTTTGCGCCGCCTCTGCCATCGCCTGTTTCTCTCCTTGCACGTGCCAATGCTCCTCTGGATTCTCTCTTGCGCTGGGACAAAGAACATAAGGACTTCAATTAAATTCATTAAATTGAATATTACATTCAGAGGGGCTCCCTTTGCAGCAGTTTCACAGTACAGCAGAATAACACATCAGAATAAAAATCAAAGATTAAAATCATAATTACAGTGGGCTGTGGTGGTGAAAGATCTTGTACTAAGAGCAGGGACACCCAGCTTTCCATCCACCCTCAGCCACGGAAGCGCTCAGGGTGACTTCAGCCAGGCACGCTCTCTCTCAGCCGGGCCTACCCCACAGGGTTGCTGTTCTGGAGGAAAAATGGTAGGGGAGAAACTCCAACGAAGTGCAGCCCCCCAGCCAAGGGGAGGGAACGCCTGCGTTCCCTGGGGATGATGGGAGTTGTAATCTAGCACCTCTGGAAAGGGACAGGCCCTTCCATGCAGCTCCGCTTCTTAGGGATGATGGGAGGTGTAGTGCAGTGCCCTCGGCAGCCCCCCAGCAGTCAAGGAGAGAGGAAGCCCCCGCCTGCCCTGGGGATGATGGAGGCTGTAGTCCAACAGCTCGGAAGGGTGCCCTCCAGGAGGCGAGAGGCCCCCTGGCAAGGGGAGGGAGCCCCCGCTTCAGAGGGGAGAAGGGAGCCGCAGTCTCACCTCGGAAACGCGCAGCCCCGGGCAACTGCTCACTCCCCGCGGATACCGGTTGCCGCTCTCGCCTCGCGGGAGGAGAACCCAGGGAACAGGAAGCCGCGGACGACGCCGCGGAGTCACTTCCGCCCGGTCCCAATATGGCGGCGAGCCGGGGCGGAGTGCGCCGCGTGGGAGGAGCCGCTGCGGTGACCACGGGACAGGCCTGCCCAGCTTTCGCAGAGCCCGCGGGGAGGAGCATGTGCGACGGCGCCGCCTCGGAGGTGCGGTGCGCGGCGGTGCGGGAGGCCCCCCGGATCCGGGCAGTCTCCCAGAAGCGGGAGGCGCCCTCGGGCTCGTCTTGGCGCGCGGATCGCCTTCCCTCCGAGACTCAGCCCGGAGACGGATGACGCCGCAGAATGGAGAATTTTCATTGGTGCTTCTGCTCGTCTCAAGTTCTGCCAAGTTCAAAGTTTGAGAGAAAAAACTTTTCCTGCCCCCAATCCAGACCCACCGATTCCGCCTCTGGGCTGGAAGCATCTGCGTCTTTCTCCCCTCTCTTGGGGGCGCTTGTGGGGCAGCCTCCATGCAGGGGTCCCCCTGATGCTGCCTTTGGGGGCGCTGTCCCGGATCCCTGGAAGCGAAGGGAGGCTGGGCGGGGGGAGGAGGGGGGCTGGGAGGAACCCCCTGATGCTGGGGGGCGGGGGGGGAAGAAGGAGGCTGGGACCCCTGCAGAGACCCCATCCAGTTGGTGGTGCAGCTGAAGTTGGGGGTAGCAGGAGAAATTTTCTGCAGTCAGGAAGGGGTTTGAAGTAAAAATAGGATGGGAGAGCCTTGGGTGTCAATGCAGATTGCTTCTGTCCCCCCACCCTCAGTATATTCCCCCCCTCAGAAAAACAGATCAAAATTGTGACATTTTCATACCTGATTGGACAAATGTCATAATAAACAACGCAAGGGAAAAAAGATGCATTTTGCAAAGAGCCTTATTTGCATTTTCAAAATTTTTCTTTATGGATCAGAAATCGGAGACTTTTAAAGTGTTGCAAGAACTGATTTGGGGAAAACTGGAAACGGGAGGGGGAGGGGGGCTCTGGGGAATGAAAAGGTTTCTGGGGAGGAACAAAAGCTCTTAGGAATTCTGGTGTTTTATTGGGAGAAAATGGAACCGAAGCCACATTCCCCGGAGACAAAACCCTTTTTCCCCTAGTTCTGTGCTGTTCTGTTCCTCCTTTAGGAAGTAGCCAAGGGGTGGCATTTGGGGTGGTGGGGGCTGCTTTGCTTCCTTCAGCTTCCTCCCCTTCCCTTGGCAGAGCCAACCTGTTTGTGCGTGCGTGCGTGTTGTTTCCACGGGGCATACCCAACCTGTACGTGTCTGTGCGTGGGTGTAGGTGTGGTTTTCGCAGGGCAGGTGTGAGGAGCCTCAGCCTGTTCCTCGACGGCCGCAGTCCAGGGCCGCCAGGTGCTGCGGAAGGGAAACTCGAGCCCTCCTTCACCGTTTATGGGGAGCAGAGCTTTCCAAACTTTTCATGTTGGTGACATACGTTTTAGACATGCATCATTTCGCGACACACTCTTACAGCAGGGCACAAGGCAGGCACTAGGACCTGCGCGGAATCACAGCAGGTTTGGAGGAAGGCAGGCACTAGGACCTGCGCAGAATCCTGGCAGGGCTTGGAGGCAGCAGCAGTTGTGACACACCCAGACACTGCAGCCGACACACTAACGTGTCCCGACACACAGTTTGGAAAGCTCTGATGGGGAGGAAAGAAAACTCTTAAAAAGTATGAAGTTTTATTGAGATAAAGTGGAACCGAAGCCTCGGGGCTGCTCGAATCCAGTGACACTGCCCATGTTTGTGGGCATATCCGGAGGAGAGCAGCCAAGAGAATCAGGGCCCCGAGGAGGAAGGGGGGGTGGGAGGCGTTGGGTGCACTTTGCTTGGGGAGAGGAGACGGCGGGAGCCTCTCCGAGGATCTGGAGGGCTCTGCTGCGCAAGATGGGGCAGGACTGTTTGCGGTATCTATACATTTGATAATAAATAAAAAATAAAGTGCTAACAGACATTGGTATTTAGGAGGCAAAGAACTGTTTTGCTTGCTTGGCCTCTTCTTTGCACTTAACAAAGGGCTCAGAGGTGGAAAGGTGACCCAAGAGCTGAGATGCTGTTATTTCCAGCAGCGCTATTGTATTGAAGCACATCCTCATTTGCATGTTAAAATGTCCTCACCATGATCCTGCAGCTGCAGTAGAAGATACTTGTTTTGGGAAACATTGATTAAAGAGTATTCAGATTTTATTATCCAATGCTGTACTTGGTGGTGCCTTTTTCTTTTTGCTAGCTTAGTTCAATTTATTTGTTTGGAAATAGGGAGCCCTGCTGCTGGTTGTTTGAGAGCCATGAACGATGTTTTCAGCTTTTTTAAAAAAAACACTTGGGTTTGGCTGGCCCTTGTAAAAGTTTCATGAGGCTTTCCCCTTTTTAGTGTAGCAAGAGAGTTTTTTAATGCTGCAGGACCTATTCTACCTGTAGACCTCTCACAAAATGAGCTTCAGACAACTCAGATTGTTATTGTTATTAATAAGCCATGCCATCTATGCTCAGATCCATATTTGGTGGATTTGCCTTACTGAAGACCTGGTTTCTGGTTTTGCCACACAAATCTCTGTGTTGTTGGAGAATCTGGCAAATCCAGCATGCCTCATCAGCATATGGATGGCTGCTCTAGGATGCAAGCTCTCCATGCTTTTGAGGAAGCTGTTTGTGGCCACTCCCACTTCCGCTTCTCTCTCTCTGATTCTTCCATCGAGGAGGATGACCGCCCAGAGTTCCCTTGTGGGGAGATGGAGCGGTATATAAATTGAAACATAAATAAAATAAAATAAATAAATGCAGCACGTGGCTGCTCCTCTCCATGGAGAGAGGCCATGTGCTAGGCCTCATCTCTCTCTTCTCTCTCCTCCTTGGAATGGGAGCAAGCACATGGAAACTGCGGCATTTTCAGACCTAAATCCATAAATGCAACAAAAAGCCAAGAGCTGTATAAGAAAAGATGCATTTTGGAAAAAGTATTTTTCCTTCATCAGAAACTTCAGTTATGAATCTCAAATCGGAGGCAAGAGTTGAGCTTCTGAGGGAGCCTCTGGGGGGGGGGGGGTCTGAGTCGCTCCTCCGAAATTGGCTTCCCCAAAACTCTCCCTTTTGTGAAGGAGGCTGGAGACCCTCCCTGTGAGATGGTCTTGCGGGGGGCTGCAGGGGGCCTATTTTGGGATAGGGAGAGGAAAGAGGCCTGAACCCCCGACAGGCATCCCAAGGCAAGCAGTAGGGCCAAATATTGGGGAGAGAAGAAAAGTTTGGGGTAACCAGAGAAGGGGGGGTGTTGAGGGAAGGGAAGGGCTGGGAGACCCCAGGAGCATCAGTCCCAACAGCCTTATCGTTCCCCCCTCCCTACACCACCCCCAAGGAAGAGGGAGACGGAGGTATGGATATTGCTTTCACTCCAGCCCAGACAGCTTCTGGTGGTCTCTTCACCCCACTCCCCACATATTTCCTGCCACTTTGGGGGGCAAAGAGGCCCCACCCAGATCCAATGTTCTGATTTTCTTCCCCATCTCTTTTTTTCACAGCACTCACGAGTTAATCCTGCTATCGCTTGCTGCTGTCAGATGCAAAAGATTTACAGTAATACCTATTGAATTTCTGCGTTTTTGCAACCCTTGACGGTTCAAGGCGGTGGGTTGGCGAGAGGAGAATCGCAGGCTGGACCTTCTCCTGCCGAGACCCACCAGCTTCCTTTCACAGACTCTTTTTCTTTTAAGGGAAGGGAAACGGGGTGTGTGTGTGTGACCATCTAGTCTGTCCCCAGGAACTCTTGGCCTGCCTGTCACTCCTGACCCCCAAATTGTCCTGCTCAGCACAGACCCCCATTCAGAGCAATGGCTGCAACCCATCCACCCCACAGCCACTTAACCTGAAACCCATCTGGCGCTTAGCCAGGCCTGGAGGCCACCAGATCCAGAGAGATCCAGATACTCCACATGTACCAGGCACCCTGGGATCCCCCATTCCTGAGAAGTGATCTCAGGGATCAACTGCTCTCTGCCCAGCAGATCCCAAACCTTATTTCCCCTCCTCGGATCACCTCTCGTTTCTCCACCTCCCCCGGCTTTGAATCCGCAGGAGCTGCACCTCCGTTGAGGTTCTCCTCCGAGTCGGTTCCCTTTGCTTTTATTTGCTATAAAACAATAAACTTCAGACTGCAGGAACACCCTGGAGTGATGTGAGTCGGTGCTGTCCGAGGAGCCTGGCCTCAGCTCCACCTTCTCTCCTGGTCAGAAGCCGTTTGTTCAATTCCCTCCGTCCCCGAATTTCGGATCTCGGCAGAAGGTGCACCGCTTGCTTCGACTTGGATGAGGAGTGAGAAAGCAAAGTCCCGCCTTTGGGCAGGGAAGCATCCGAGGCAGGAGAGAGAGGCCCTCTTGCGGGGCGAGCCACCCTCCGCCCTCCCGACTTAGCCGAACGACGCCCAGACGGTGGACGGGGAGGAAGCGAGGAGCCGGATCTCTTCCCCAACCGCCTGCTTTGCCCGCTGCTTTCCCGGGAAGTTGAGGACAGACCCCCCCCTTCGAGAAAGTTACGTGCCCCCCCCCCCATAACTGATCGTTAACCCAAGATGCTCAGAAAAGCTTCTGCTTTTGAGTAAACTTCCTAGTGGAAAAAGGGGCCGCCAGACTCCCCCCGAAGATCTGGGCTGCGAACATCCGGCAGCTTCGGATGCTTGCAGCCCCCCAGCCCAGCTCTCATCCCCCCCCCGCCCGAGGAAGGGCTGCCAGACCGGGGCTTCCTGCCTCCGATGACCACCGGATGGCCTCCAAGGCCTGGAAGAGCCTGGATCCGCCGCGCCGCGCCCCGCCAGCCCTTCCCGCCTTGCCCGCAGTCCTCGGGAGGACCAGCAGGGGCAGCAGAGGCGGAGGAATGTCGCCTCCCGTGGCCGCCCGCTCCTGGCCCCCCAGCGCCGTGCAGGGCGCGGCTGGTCTGCGCCGGGGGTCTGGCTGAGCAGCGAAAGAGGAAAGGGAGCGAAGGCGCCCGGACCCTCCTCGCTTCCTCCTTTGGACCAAGTGCAGCTCATCGGCGAGGAGGGGCGGGGGGGGGGGAGAAGGGCCCCCTCCCCGCTAGCCCTCCAGGGGTGACTTTGGGCCGGTCTCTCTCCCCTCTCTCTCTGGTGGGGCTGGGCACTTTCCGGGCCGGTGGGAACCCTGCCCGTGTTTGTCGTGCAGAGGCATGGCGGGGTGGCAGGGTGTGTAACGCAACCCTTGGCTTCGTGCGCCAGGCTGCAGGTGCAGCTGAGCAGTCCTAGCACCACCGAGCCCCCACTGATTTCCAAACGACCCCCCCCCCTTTCTCGGGCCCCGGCCTGCTCTCTGAACTTGCAAGGGTTCTGAAGCACCCGCGGAGGTCCTGACCCCCACCCCCCCCATTAGTCAATATGGGGCGCCTCCCACCTGCCCTTGTTGCAAAAGGCGCCCCCACCCCCCGTGAGTCAGATCCAAGGATGGCAGAAACAGGATGTGGATGTAAGGCTGGACTGAACCTTGGGGGCTGGAAGACAGTGCCTCTGAGCAAGAGCAAAGTGCATTTCCTTCCCCGTGGAGTCACAGCCTTAAATCGGGGGTCAAAGGCAAGGATTTGATTGGGGGTGGCTGGAATATTCCAGCTACTGACCTTTTTCGAAAATAAAAAGTTTCCATCAGTTAATGTGCTCTCACTTTACACCAGGCGCTAAAGCAGAAGTGGAGTCCAATTTCCCCAGGGAAACCGAGAGTCCCTTGTCAGCTGCTTTGCAACGCCCTTCTCCCTCCCACCCCCCCCCCCCCCCCCCTATCTCTCTGCTGGACCCAAGCCAGGGGTTTCCCAGACCCATTCGGGACTTTCCACGAACCGGCCAATCACAACTCTGGAACAGGCTTGGTCACTAGTTGCCAGGCAGGGAAGCGACTTTCTCGCCAGAGCCGGCACTTGAGAAATTTTCAAGACAGCCGCGCAGCTCATCTCTGCAGCAGAGATTCTCCTCCCATCCAGGAAGGTCACATTCTTTCCCCTTCCCCGCAGCCTACAAACCACAATCAACATGGCTTCCCTTCGAAAAAGCACAAATGTGACTGGAATAAATATGCCCAGTTGAGCAGTATCTTTATTAGAAAGAGGGGGCACAAGAAATCTGCACGAGAAAGCCTTCCAGTCCTCCGGCGGTTGCAGAGGTCAAGGGATGGGGAGAAGCAAGCGCGTTTTCCAAGGATCGGGGCTGACTTGCAGTTCAGAGTTTGAGGAGGGTTGTAGAAGGGAGGCCCTGGTGAAAAGAAACTCACGCATTCTGCAGGCAGCCTTGCCAAATCACTGTCCGGGCCTCCAGCAAAGGCGAGCCAAGCCCTGAATCCCGGCTAAGCAAGGGATCCTCGGGTGCTGGTCAACAAGAGCAAGCGGAGCATGCAGGCAGCGGCTAGAACGTCGGGCGCTCGCGGCGTGGGGCAGCGGCTAGAAGGGCCAATGCAGTCGGAGTTGCCTGGAGGGACGTCTCCGAGAGAGACCGGGGGGGTGGGGTGGAGGAGAGGCGCTGAGGGATCGCCTGCCTCCCTTCCCAAGGACAGAGTCCCAAATTGAGCCGTGGAGCTGGTCGGGAGGGGAGGACTCCTGGGGGAAATGGGCACCCCAGAGGTTGCCCCGTTCAGCTAGCCCGTGTTTCTGGGTGTGGACCAGGTGCCCCCTTGAAACCGGCTCATCCACCCCTGGGGGCATGTCGGCAAAGGGCCCTGGTCCTGCGCCGAGTTCTCCCTCTCCAAAGCTCCCGCGTTACCCTCCAGACCCACACTTGGGGGACGAGGGGCCCCAGGACCCGCTGGGAACGTTGCGCTTCCGGGAGCCCCGAGGAGGGAGGCGGGAAAGGCTCAAGGCCTCCCCCCCCCCCGCCCCGGAGAAGAAGCCTGGGCAACCCCTCCTGGTTTACTCTGGAGTCATCGCAGGTGTCAGAAAAGCACGGGAGATAAAGTGTGCAGCGCAGGTGGAAATGCAGCTCACCGGGAGGAGCCCAGACTGCCCCAGCCCTGGTTTACCTGGAAGGAAGGAAAGGAGCGGGGTGAGAATCCCGGGCGGGGGGGGGGGGCGTGGAGAGGAAGACCCGATCCATAAGGCCGCGCTTCTCGCGCCTGCTTTCCCCGCGGAAGAGCTCCCTGCTCTCCGCGGGGCTTCCGCATTGGGGCCCCTCCCGGAGTCTCCCCTGCATCCGTTTCTCCAGACGCATCGAGGCGCGGCCTTCCTGCTCCCGGGCCTCTGGCTGAGGGGTTGGGTGGGCTGAAACCGGCCCATCGTGGCTTGCCACTCAGCAAACCCCAACTCAGCGTGAAGCATAACCACGCCGGTGCTTCGACTACCGCGCTTTACGGTAGGCTTATGGGGAGGGGGGTCCGCAGGGAGGGGGGGTCAAAAGATCAAGATGGTGGCGTCAATCCTGCAATCGAAGCACCGCCCCCTTTCTAGGGTGTGGCTGCCATCTTGACTGTTTTGACCTGTTGCAGAATTCCTGACCGTGGGGTCACGAGATTGGCTCTCCTCACACTTCAAATCGAGCTGCAGGGTGTTTTTTTTTTTTTTTTTTTTAAATTATGGTTTGTTGAACAAGCCACAGAGCCTGGAGCGATGGCAACCGCTTGCACAGCACACTGCGCCAAATGAGGGAATGATGGCTCCGCTGGGGCTACATCATGCCAAACCTCAGATGGCCACTAGGTGGTGACCCAGAGACTCCCACCGGGCTGCCACGTCCCCTGGGGTTTTGCAGCCCAGGTATCTTCCCCCACCCCCAAGCTTAGCCCGACATCCGGGCCCAACTAAGAGTCCCTCCCACTCCGGCTGCCCCCAACCCGGAGGAGAGCCCTCCCCTCCCCCAGAACTGGAGGGTCCGGGAACTCACAGGCGTCCCCCGCGGTAGCGGGCCTCGCTCATCCTCTTGCTCTTCACCATCAGGACGGTGCCAATCACAATGCCGGCAATACCTACGGCCAGGCCCAGCGCACACACCACGTTCTCGGTCGTCTCCGGGAGGGGCTCCGGCATGTTGGCATCTATGGGGAGAAAGGGACGCGGTGAGGAGGCTGCCACCCAAGGACCTTGCGCCCCACTTCCGAAGGCGCTGCAGGAATTCCCTGCCTGGGAGGTTCCACCGGGGGGGGGGGGGGCGGCTGTCAGAATAAATCAAATTTCAGCAAGTCATGGAATCATAGGGTGGGAAGGGACCTTGGAGATCACCCCTAGGAATCTTCAAACCCTCCTAGACAAAGCCCAGACTTTTCTGGAAACCCTCCAGTGAGGGAGCCTCCGTGACTTCAGGTGGCGGGCTGTTCCTCTGCTTAATCCCTCTCAGTCCGAAGACTGCTACCACGTCTCCCCTCCTCCCTTGCTCCTTGAGGCGAAAGATCCCCAATTCTTTTCACTGCTCGTTGTAGGGTTTAGCTTCCAAGCCCCCCCACCCCCACCCCACGCGTGGCTCAGCGGGTAAGACGCCAGGCTTGTCGATCGGAAGATCGCAAGTTCGGAGGTTCGAATCCCTAGTCCCCCGTGACGGAGTGATCTCCCGCACTCGCCCCAGCTCTTGCCAACCTAGCAATTCGAAAGCATGCAAATGCAAGTAGATGAATAGGTACCACTTCGGTGGGAAGGTACCAGCGTTCCACGCGCGTCATGCCGGCCACATGACCGCGGAAGCGTCTTCGGACAACGCTGGCTCTTCGACTAACAAATGGAGATGAGCACCGGACCCTAGAGTCGGACACGACTGCACAAATGTGTGTGGGGGGGAGGGGACCTTTACCTTTTTTTACCCTCCCCCATGCCATCTTTGTCCCTCTTCTCTGCCTCTTTCCAGTTCAAATCACGGAGGGGGAGGCGGGGGGGGGGCAGCACAGGACATCTCCCATCTATTCAGCACCCGAACCCCGACAGGAACCACAGTCTGGATGGTTGGCTCCTGGCTGCTTCTCCCCTTTGGTCTCAGGCAGAATTCTGGGGTGGGGGGAACCTCCACATTTAGGAGGGGCTGAAACTCCCCCTGGGGCTTCCAGCAATGTTAACGAGCAGCTGTCGACGGAGGGAAGTGGGCGTGAGGAAAACCATCTGGGGGGAAAGGGGGTGGGGTTATCCAAGAGGGTTTCGATACACCCGCATTTTGCCTGGAGCACCCCAACCAACCTTGTGGGCTTGGACCACACCCCCTTTCCCCATTAGCTCAGATACGTGGGGGGGCGTGACCCGAAAGGCTGCCCCGTCCAGAACCAAAGAGGACCCACCACTGGTTCCCCCCATCGACGCCCCCCTTGTGCTTACTCCAAATCTTCGCCAGGGGCTCTTTCAGCCCCCAGTGGCTCACTTGGCAGGTGTAGTCGTCCTGCAGCGTCGGGATGAAGGTCAGGTAGGAGAACCTGCGGAAGGAGTTGCTCTTCTTGGGGTAGTAATCCGTGGTCTGCACTTTATCCGTCACCGGCTCGCCGTTCTTGAACCAGGACATCTTCAGCACGGGCGGAGAGAACTCGTCCGCCACGCAGATCAAAGTGTTGGGCTCCTCCAGTTCCACCGCCTTCTCTGGGTACAGCGTCAGCTTTGGAGGCTCTGCGGTGGGGGGGGGGGACACAAGTGGGGAGAGAGGAGGTGGGCTTCAGTTTGGGGGGTGCCCCGAGGGACCGCCGACTTGCTCCAACTCTTGCGGGAAGAAGCGCGTCCTGGAACATTCTCGGAGGAGGTCCGAATGACCTCCGCCCGGTTGGGCTGCCCACTGCCAGCCTGTCAGGATCTCCGCTCGAGTCCTGCCATTACTGAGAGGGGTTTTTTTCGTCGATACGCGTCAGCCGGCGACAGCGCGCCAAAGAGGAAGGGGGCGTGCCTTCCGATCGCCGCGCCAGGACGTTCGCGCCGTTACGGCCTGTTTGGGCCGGATCAAGGTCGCACACCTGCACGGGCCAGGAGGGGCACGCCGGGAGGTGACAGTGAAGTAACCTTCTTCAACCGGAGGCGAGTCCACAGATGGCAGCGAAGAAGAAGAGGAGTACTCAGAATCCGAAGTCGCGGTACGGTCCCCGCTCCGGAAGAGTGGCCCGAGTACCCAATCTATCCCCCAGCCAAGCAAACCCGTAACCATGATTACAAAGTTAAAGACGAGGTTTGACGGCGACGCAGAGAAACTGGCACGTTTCCTAAACCGCGAGCGGGGTTTATGGAAGAATCAGAAGGATCCTTTACTAATGAGGAAGCGAAAGTGAGGTGCGTCTCCAAGTTCCTTGAAGGGGAGGCAGCGAACTGGTTAATTCCTTTGCCTGAGGCCAGGGCCAAAGAACTAAATAGTTCTGATGATTTTAGGATGGCTCTGCGTAAACGATTTGAAGGTACCTTGTGGAGAATGTCAACGAAAGTGGAATTTCAAAATCCGAGACAAGGGAACAAACAGCCTGTCTGTGCTGAATCAAGGTCGCACAACCTGCACGGGCCAGGAGGGGGCGTGCCGAGGAGTGGGAAAAGGAGACGGACAAGGACTCGTGGTTGGAGGGGGCTGGCATCAGGGGAGGAGACGTCAACATTCAATTCTTTGGCGGGAACTGTCATTCAGGTCCTATGCATGTATGTCTTGACTTCAAATTGAAACAATGATGATGTCTTGACTTACCTGCAACTTTAATAAACCTTTACTATCTTGCAGGGCTTTGCATGGAGAAGTGTTTGTTGGGACCAGAGCTTTCCAAACTGTGTGTCGCCACACCACCCGGAAGCAGCGGTGCGCGCATGCACGGCGGCAGCGGCAGCGGCGCGGGATCAGTGCTTCCGCGTTTAGCGGAGGCTGCTGCCGCCGCCGCTGCCGCCGCCGCCGTGCGCCCCCCCCCCCGCGCCGCCGCTGGTGTGTCGCCAGCGGCGGCACTTTGGAAAGCCCTGGTTGGGACATTGAAGTTAAGAACAGCCACTGGCCTCGAAGCCAAAGAGGAAGAGAGGGAGACAGGCCCAGAAATTAATTAATTAACTTACTTACTTATTTTTTATTTAAATTTATATGACCGCCCATCTCCCCCAACTGGGGGACTCTGGGCGGCTTACTTCTTGGCATGTTAGCACTTCACAGCGTTTCTCAACCTTGGGTGAAGGTGAAGATATGTGGACTTCAATTCCCAGAATTCCCCAGCCAGCAACGCTGGGAATTCTGGGAGTTGAAGTCCACACACCTTCACCTTGCCAAGGTTGAGAAACGCTGGCTTCGAGGCAGGGAGAGCGGTGGGATCTCGTCCCCGTTTGGACCAGCTTTCAAAGGTCCCCCACGTGGCAACAGGGATGCCAATCCGCTTATGGCACCACTCTTTAGCTTCCTACCACTCCAGATGTTTTACACTATTAAAAAAAGTTTAATTTTAAAAAGGAAGAAGGATTGAAAGGTCCTTCTCGTGGAGAAAATGCCCCGGACCTCACAAGCTTCTTGTGTGGTTTTGTTTGGAAGTTTCCCCCCCCCCCCCCCGTGAAGAATAAGCTGGGCAGGCAGGAAGAATCAGGAAGGAGGGCAAAGGGAAGAGGCTGAATCCTCTCACCCCACCCGATACCGGTTGTGTTCATGGGAAAGCATCTTCCTGGGATCCATTTTGTGGCAGCGCCCACCCGAGGCGTCCCCAGAATTCCAGGCGGGCCTCATCCAGGGGTATCCGCCAAGGGGGGAGGTCAAAAGAGTCAAGATGGCAGCTACAACCATTCGTGTGAAATAGCGGTAGGGCTTCCACAGCGGCATGGTCTGGGGCGCCATCTTGACTTTTTTGACCACCCGGGAGAATGATTCAGACGAGGCAGCGGCAGCAATGGGGGAAAGAGACGCCCCCGCCCCCCCGCCGGCCCCGGCGGCCTCTCACCGATGGTGGCGGGGGTCTCGTTGGACCGCTTGATGAGGATGTCCAGGTTGGAGCGGAGCACGGCGATGTTGCCCTGCGCGCCCTCGGCCTGGAAGCTGGTGAACTCCCCGAACTCGGGCAGGCGCCAGACGGTCTCCCTCAGCTGGAGGTCCACGTGGAAAATCTCGTCGTCGCCGAACTCGAACATGAACTCGGAGCTGCTGCTCGTGTTGAGGCGGGTCCGCTGGACGAAAGCCACTTGAGACAAGATCTCCTCGCCCGGGCCCAGCTCCCCCTGGGCTGGAAGAGCGCGGGGCGGGGAGGGGAGGGGCGGTCAGTCTCGGCTGGGGCTCCGAAGCCCCCCCCCCCGCCCAGGTCTGTGTCCGCGGCAAGGCGGGCGGCCTGTCCGTGCAAACCTCCCGAGGGGCCGACGCCCGCCTGGACAGCGAAGGGCGGCGCCCCAGCCGGGCAGGGAAGAAGGGGCTGCGGTCCCCGTTGCCTGCGCATCCGGGGGAGCGAGGCAGCGGACGGGGCAGAGGCGGTGCCTCCCGGAGGACGTGGGGCCGGGGGAAGGGGGCGGGGAGGGGCGGGGGCGGAGAGGTCGCCTTGCCGGGGAGCCTCCTCCCCGCCATCCGCGCGACGCCCCGAGCCCAGGTGGGCGAGGCGAGGGGGGGGGGTCAGAATCCCAACTGCAGCTCCCCAAGGAGGGCGGGCGAGTCTTCTCCCCGGAGCCTCTGCGCCCCAACTGGGTCCCGGACGGGTCCTGCCTGGCGAGGAGGGCCAGGCCGACCTTTTCAGCCCGTTCGCCCAAGACTGCTGAGCTCGGCGCATGTCCGGGTTTGCAGAAGTCCCTGAACGCGCCGCTCGCTGGCCAAGGGCTGGGTTCGCGCGACGCGCTTGCCTGGTTCCCAGAGTGAGGCGGCCAGCAGGTTGCTTTTGCCCAGCGCAGCCACCCTGCTAAGAGCAGCCGGTCGTGTGAATGCCCCGCTCACCCTCCCACGGGTCGGGTGGGCAAAGAGAGCCGGTTCCCGTCCGCCCCTAACTTTGCTAACTCGGACGGCGATGGGGGGGGGGTGTTGGTGGAAGGCCTGGGAGGGCAGGGATTCCGCCCCTCGCCTCTCTCCTAACCAGGAGGGCACCCAGCTGCGGCTTATTCCCCTCCCGCCCCCCGCGGGTCAGCTTCTGTCCCTCCTGCTCTCCGCGGGACCCCAGAGCGGCGCCCCTACCTCGCCCAAGTTCAGCCTCGGCCAGGAGCAGCAGCAGCGCCAGCCCCACGCAGCCCCCGACTCGGTTGCCCTTGCAAGCCATGGCGACTCGGTCCCAGCGGCGAGAGGACGAGAGAGAAAGTGGAAGCGGCGCGCTGCTCGGGGCAATTTAACTACGCCGTCGGCTCCCCGGGCAACCCCGCCCGCGCAGCAGCCAATGAGAAAATCGGCCGCCGCTGACGCCGCTGTCGCCGGGCGAAAAGCGTCCGCAGGTGGACGGTGCGGGAGATAGAGCGGGCGAGGCGAAGCCGGGCCTGAGCTGGAGCCCCCGACCAGCCTGCCTGCAGCCCCCGCCCTTTGCCCGGGGGCTCCGGCTCCGGGGCTGCTGGACCCCCGGCGGAGCCTGGATTGCCCCCCCGCTCAAGAGGGGCAGGGGGGTTCGGTCTTCGCAAGTGAAAATCGGGCGCCCCTCTCTAGGCTGGGCGGGGGGAGTCTGCTGCTGGAAGGGAGACCGGGCAGAGGGCCCTGCTGGATTCTGATCCGGATCCTCCCTGACGGAGAGCCAGTTTGGCGCAGCGGTTCAGGTGCTGGCCTGGAAAGCGGGGGACGGCGAGGTCTAGTCCTGCCTTGGGCGTGAAAGCGGCTGGATGACCCTCTCCCTCAGCTCAACCCACCTCACAGGGTGGTGGTTGTGGGGAAAATAGGTGGCAGGAGGAATAGGTATGTTTGCCACCTTGAGTTAGGTTTAAATTGGTTGCTTATTCGCTCAGTCGCTTCCGACTCTTCGTGACTTCATGGACCAGCCCACGCCAGACCTTCCTGTCGCCCGTCGCCATCCCCAGCTCCCCCACGGTCGAGCCCGTCACCTCCAGAATACCATCCATCCATCTTGCCCTTGGTCGGCCCCTCTTCCTTTTGCCTTCCACTTTCCCTAGCATTAGGTACAAATAAGGCAGGATAAATAATGTATTAGTATTAGTATTAGTATTAGTATTAGTATTAGTATTAGTATTAGTATTAGTATTAGTATTAGTATTAGTATTAGTATTAGTATTAGTATTAGTATTAGTATTAGTAGTATTGCTGGAATAGTGGGCTGGACTCAAGCTGAAGTAGAAGCCCTGGATAGGAAGGCCAGAAAAATAATGGCAACGAATCTTGCCCTTCATCCACGCAGCGACGTTGACGGACTCCACTTACCAAGGAGCGTCGCTGGGCGAGGAGTGTGGCAAGTACACCAGACAGCTGAAGAAGAGAAAAGGGCGTCAGAAGAGTATCGGAAGGACAGTGAAGAAGGTGCCCTGAAGCTGGTCCACCACGAAGGCTTGCTGAGTACCGAAGAGACCAAGCTGCCCTACAGGGAAGACCAAATGAAGAACAGGAAAGAGACCTGGCAAGGCAAAGTATTGCATGGCCAATACATAAAAAAAACCCTAGCAGGCGAAGCAGGTAACCACAAGGCCTGGCAATGGCTGAGAGCAGGAGAGCTGAAGGAAGAGGCAGAGGGGCTGATTCTGGCCACACAAGACCCAGCCTTGAGCACAAAGGCCCACAAAGGCAGGACTGAGAAGACAGCAACAGACAGCAAATGCCGCCTCTGCAAAGAAGCTGAAGAAACAGTGGACCGCCTGATTAGCTGCTGCAAGAAGATCGCACAGGCAGACTACAAACAACGGCAGGAGAAAGTGGCAAGAATGGTGGGTTGGAACATCTGCCTGCAAGCGAGAACCGGTGGGACCACAAAGCAGGCAGTCATCGAACATCAAGAGGCCACAGGGCTTCTTCTGGGCCTCGAGAATTCAGACACAGCACTTTGCACGGCACCTGCCACACCACACCCCAGACTGAACAACTGTTGGCAAGAAAGGCAGAAAAAGGCTGGATTGTGGACATGGCAATACCTGGAGACAGCAGAAGAGAAGAGAAAGAGCTGGAGAAGAAAATCACAAAATACAAAGCCCTGCAAACAGAAGTAGAACGACGGGGGCAAAAGAAAGCAAAGAGAGTGCCAATAGTAAGAGGCGCCTTGGGTGCAATCCCAGAACATCTGGAGCACCCCTGGAAGACCATCGGCGTTGACAAAATCACCACCAGTCAATCGCAAAAGGCAGCTTTACTTGGGACAGCTGACATCCTGCGAGGAGACCTTTAATATTATTAAACAATATCTGCGAAATCCAGTATAAACATCTGGCTGACTGTGCGATCAACCATAATAATAACAACAACAACAACAACAACAACAACAACAACAACAACAACAACACGCCCTCCCAGCGCCTCCAATCTTCTTTTCGGCTGTTTTTTCAGCCAAGAACCACCTCCTCCAAAGGACCAAACGGGCAACTCCTCTCCCCGGAGACAGATGACGCTTCCAAAGCCCGTTTTTTAATTGGTGCTTCTGTTGGCCCTGACACTCAACTTTCCAGGAAGTCAGAAAAAGAGCCCTGCAGCGCTGCCGCTCCCCCCCCCCCCCCAAGTTTCCATCCTGCGGCTGGAGGGCGGCCTTTCCTCCCTCCGGACGTGGGACTGGGGGTCGGGCCTGCCTGATGCACCTGAGACCGACCTCTGGAAATGAGGTGGGGGGATCAGCCCCCTGGGGAGGAGGGCCACAGGACTCCCAATTATGTCCACCTCGAAAGGGGCCAGTTTAGCCAGGAAGGCACCAGAGCCGAGGAGCCGCTCCAGGAGGCGCTGCGAGCAGGGAGGCCCCTGTCCAACCGCCCTGCCAGGTGGCCCCGTGCCATGCCATCCCTCGTGGAGGCGGGCATCCGGCCTTGCCTGGAGCAGGCCTGGTGGCATGGGAAGAGGGACTGGCAGCCCCCCCCCCCCCACGCCCTGTGCCAGGTTGGCCCCTGCTGCTCCGGATCGGATCGTGGGCCCGCCTCTCCCCCAACCCTCCGGCAGTGACCCGTCAGAGAGGGGGCCGCCCCGAGGCCAGGAGAGGCCGCTTGGAGCCCAGCCTCGCTCTCCCAGAATCTGGGTCTCGGTCTGGGCATGTTTGTTAACCTGGAGTGGGCGTGTTGTGTAAACCAGTCACAGTGTTCCTTGTTTGCCATCGGCTTCAACTCCCAGAATCCCCCAGCTGGCTGCAGATTCAATCCGGAGGCTCTCTTGCCCAAACACTCGGGGTTCTGGGACGCCCCCCCTCTCCCAGCTCAACGGGCCTCCGGTTGGCTTCCGTCCCCTGGGGCGGCCGAGACGGCTCTTGGATCGCTGCCCGCGGGCTCCTTCTGGGCACCTCAGACTCAAGGAAGTTGAAACCGGGGCGGGGGGGACGCGGGGGGGGGCGGGGGGGCTTTTGTGTATCATGCTGGCACCCAGCCCAGCCGGCAGGGGAGGAGCTGGGGTTTCTCTTCCTGCGGGAGGCTGTCGCGCTGCTTCTTTTTCTCCTTTTTCACCTTAGGGTCGACCAATTCCGCCCCCCCCCCGCCCCCGATTACTGTTACTTTATCTCTTTATTTTCCCCTTTCTCCCTCGTGCCCTGGAGCCACCGCCTCCCGCAGAACTTGCGTCTCCGGAATGCCTGCAACCCTAATTTCGTCGCTCTTCCGCTTTCCTTATTTCAACCAGATTAGGAAAAAGCATCGCGGCGGCCGAGGCCGGTTGCTTCTCGGATGGTCACCCCGCGCTCCTGTTTCTAAAAAAGGAGCTTTGCTTATTTTTCTCATTCCTTGATGACAAAGTATGGATGAACCCTTCTTCTTTAAAAAAAACACCACCACCACCGGAGTGGGTTACAAAAATTATACAAACATACACAATCAAAATTAAAAACCAGCGTGAGAATAGAAAGCAGGGGCAGAAATATATACAAAGAAGCAAAATAAGCCCCATTGGAAATAGGGGGGGGGGGCAATGGCTGGGGAAGAAGCCATCATGAGATGCCTGAAACACGCCACTTATTGGGGCCCCGGTAGAAGCCCATGCAGGGAATTGGAAATTGGTTTCCTTAAGCCGTTCAGAAGGTGCTCTTCCCACTTTTCTTGGATGGGTGTGCGCCACACTCTGGAGAAGGATCCATCAAATGCCCGGAGTAGGGTTGGGTGGTCTATAAATAAATGCATTCCGTTCCGTTCCGTTCCGTTCCGTTCCTGCCCCCTGACAGATTTCTCTCAGCGAAGCCGCGTCACTCGCATGGACAGAGGAACTTAAGTTATCCTTGGGGATAACTCTTGGTTAGCAGGAGACCCTCCCTCGCTCCTCTTGCCCTTCCTGGGAGTTGCCCCCCCCCCCCGCCGCCGCTTGGGGCAATTGCTGCATTAACCCCTTGCCGGAGCAGAGCCGCGTCCGTTTCTGGTGGCGAAGCGTCCGGAGGAGTCCAGCGCGCCTTTCCCGACTGACATTTTATTCAAAGGCCGAAGCTTCCCGGCTGCAGCTCCCTCCCTCGGAGGCCCACAGGGGGCTGGGCTGCCGGACGGTTTAAACGGGGGTCAGGTGGGGGGGGGAGGGAGGGGGAGACAGGTTAGTTCTGCCAAAGCAGGTCAGACGGATTACAAGTTCCTAATCGACTAACAATTCTGTAAAAAAAAAACCCGTAGTGTTTGTCTTCGGACGTGGCCTGAAACCTTTCCACATATGTGATGCGTGTGTGTGTGTGTGTGTCGAATTCCCCCCCTTGCTCAGCATCTGCCTTAGCAGACTAGAACTGGGTCCCCACCTGCAGCCGGAGGAGGCGGCAGAGTCCGAATCTACCCTGAAAGTTGTGTGTCTGAATCGCACGCAGACGCACAAGCTCACGCCACAGATTCGGGCAGCGCTCCGGCGGTCGGTTCCGTTCCTCTCGGAACCAAAGCAGAACCTCTAAGTTTTTTTTTTCATGCCCCCCCAGCAACATGCTGATTTTCTCAGAGTTCTCCCTGCTCCCCCCTCCCCCCAGCAACTTCCTTTCTTTCTACAGTCTCCCAAACAGCCGGCCAGAGGCTGCAGAAGCGCTTGGGTTTCGCTTCCCCACGCACCGCACCGAGCCTGGAGCGTCCGTCTTCTCGAAAGCAGAACCGAGAAACTGGCCGCGACCCAACCGGCAAGCCTAAACGCTTCACAAGGGACTGCCCTCGCCTGCTCCATTCCTGAGTCTCCAGGTGGGGCAGCCACTGGGTCCTGTGCCCCACTGGAAGTGGCCAAAGTGGCCATTCCTGACGCCGCCTGTCCCCGTGGGCAGTCAAGGAAACAAACCGGTGGACCGTGGAACGAACCAGCCCAGAGTTCTCACTCGAGGCACAAACGAGACCACCAGGCTCAAACTATCCTCCTTCGGGCACGTGATGTGAAGGTCCAGCTCTAATTTTAGGAAAGGTGGATGGAAAGAGAAGAAGAGGACCACCAGCAGCAAGGGGGATGGACTCCGATACAGTGGCGGTGGGGACACCCTCGGAAGACCTGGCGGACAGGTTGCCATGGAGAAAATCTATCTATGTGGTCCTGAGAGTCGACAGTGACTTGATGGCTCATCATCATCATCCTCTCTGATTATTGGAGTGCTCTTGTCCTTTCTCCATCTGTCAAAGCACGTTGAAGAAAATATATATAAAAAGCAAAAAAAATATATAAAAAGCAAAAATCTATGTAGAAAAACGCCCAACAGATGAAGTCAGGAGTAGTGAGACGAATGACAACAAAGACGGGAAAAATCCCAGCAAAGGTCCAACATTCTATTTGTCCGATGCCGAGAAGGCCCCAAGGTCGGTTCCAGAAGGGAGTCTCTTGGAGGGCTTTGCACAAAGGAGAAGCCACCCTCAAGCAAACTTTCCGTGATTGCCACTGGCTACAATCTCTCCAGTGGGTTTGTAGAGATAAAAAGCATGTGGGGGTAAAGGAGAATCCTTAGGAACCCCACAACTTAATTGCCACGGGGCAAAGCAATGTCCCCTGGCACTCCCTTCTGCACCCAAATAAGAGCAGAACCAATAAAGCAGAGCTTTCCAAACTGTGTGTCGTGACACAAAAGTGTGTCGCCACACACAACCCAGAAGTGCTGATCATCATCAAGTTTTTATTTTATTTATTTATTTATTTATTTACGTATTTATACCCCGCCTATCCCCTCCCTAAATGGAGGGCTCTAGGCGGCTTACAATAATTGAAATTCATATATTTATACATCATATACTAACAATGTTACAATATTACCGCACATTAGGGAGGGGGTGAGGGAACCGACTCTTCTTCCGCAGGCATTGGACTACATGTCGACTACATACGAGCCGGCTGCTGACGTCCTGGAAGTTGTCATCGGGATCCGCCATCCTCCGCCGTTATCCACGGGAATCGCCAGGTCTTCTTTCGGTTCGAGGGCGACCCCCAAAAGGACGCCAGCAAATTGCCCCACGTAAGTGGTACCCATTTATCTACTTGCCTTAGCTTTTGAACTGTTGGGTTGACAGTTTTCCCGCGGCAACAAACCAACAGTGGCGTGCAAAAACCGAAAGTGGCAGCAGCGCTTCGAGGTTTTTGCGCGCTGCCGCAACGGCAGCACTTCCAGGTTTTCCCACGGTGACACACCAATGGCGGTTGGTGTGTCGCCGTGGGAAAACTTTGGAAAGCCCTGCAATAAAGGTTCTCAAAGCTTCATGCCAAGGGCAGGACATGCATGAAAACAGGAGTGCAGAAAGTGGGCCCCATTGCTTCCCACCTCTGGACGTTGACTCCACTTTCCTCTGCTCTGGCCCCTCCTTCCGACATCCCCTCCCTCTTCCGGCTTGGCTTCCTGCTCGCTGCCAGCTCACTGTGGCTCTGGCTGTCCTCCTGTTCACCATCACTTCTGCCCCTTCCCATTCCCCAGGGTACACATAAAAACCAAGCAGAGTTTTGATTGTACCACTGTGGATGACATTTTGACCTTTTTTACCACACCCTGTGGACATCCCCATATTCCCCAAAAGCTAATTTCCCCTTTTGCTCTCCCTCACGATTTTCAGAGCAGGCAATTTCCATCTCTTCCATTAACAAAGAATACTGCAGCTTTTTTCTCACCAGCAGATGGCGGTATGCTAGCGAGGCACAGGCACAGCACCCCCTACTGGTGAAGAAGGAACATTTGGAGCTGGAAGGAAAGAACAAAGCCTTCGTTGCTGGTGGGTCGTTCAAGTGAATCCTGAGTCCTGGTGACTCTACGGACAAGTCCCTGCAGCTTTTTCGGCAACGTTTTGAATGCGATTTGCCCGGACCTTCCTCCTTGGGCTGAAACTGGCCCAATGTGTGCTTCCGGAGGGATATTTTGCTGCTTAAATCCTCTCTAGTTATGTGTAACTGTGAGCTTGACTGAATGGAATATCAGTTCTGCTTTCTTGCATGATGATTTTGGCTGTCAAGGGATTTAATACGTTTCTCATTATTATTTTTGTTGATTTTCAACACATCACAATTTTTACAGCATGATTACATGCCATCATGTAATCAAGTAATGGTGTTGATTCTTAGCAGCCACATAGATCGATAGATTCCCCCCACCCCCCACCCCCACCCCCACCGGAGGACCACGTGGAGGACCTCCCATGCACATCATCAGTGGCACAAGGAGTAGAGGTTGAGGGAGGTGACAACTGTTATAGTTTTAATCAATGTAAGATCCGCGTTATAGAAAGATATTGAGAGATCAAAAAAAAAAAACTGAGCATTTGCAGTAGAAAAAAGTTACTTTTATTCTAAAACAAAAGAACAGAAACTGAAACTTAACCCACTGCTTCTGTCAGCCAGTCCATTTACATACTAATAGAACAGAGCTTTCCAAACTGTGTGTCGGGACACGTTAGTGTGTCGGCTGCAGTGTCTGGGTGTGTAGCGGCTACTGCTGCCTCTGAGCCCTGCCAGGATTCCGCACAGGTCCTAGTGCCTGCCTTGTGCCTCCAACCCTGCCCTGCCAGGATTCCGTGCAGGTCCTAGTGCCTGCCTTGTGCCCTGCTGCCTCCAAACCTGCTGTGATTCCACGCAGGTCCTAGTGCCTGCCTTGTGCCCTGCTGCCTCCAAACCTGCTGTGATTCCACGCAGGTCCTAGTGCCTGCCTTGTGCCTGGCTGCCTCCAAACCTGCTGTGATTCCACGCAGGTCCTAGTGCCTGCCTTGTGCCCGGCTGCCTCCAAACCTGCTGTGATTCCGCGCAGGTCCTAGTGCCTGCCTTGTGCCCTGCTGCCTCCAAACCTGCTGTGATTCCACGCAGGTCCTAGTGCCTGCCTGGTGCCCTGCTGCCTCCAAACCTGCTGTGATTCCACGCAGGTCCTAGTGCCTGCCTTGTGCCCTGCTGCCTCCAAACCTGCTGTGATTACATGCAGGTCCTAGTGCCTGCCTTGTGCCTTGCTGCCTCCAAACCTGCTGTGATTCCGTGCAGGTCCTAGTGCCTGCCTTGTGCCCTGCTGCCTCCAAACCTGCTGTGATTCCACGCAGGTCCTAGTGCCTGCCTTGTGCCTGGCTGCCTCCAAACCTGCTGTGATTCCACGCAGGTCCTAGTGCCTGCCTTGTGCCCTGCTGCCTCCAAACCTGCTGTGATTCCACGCAGGTCCTAGTGCCTGCCTTGTGCCCTGCTGCCTCCAAACCTGCTGTGATTCCACGCAGGTCCTAGTGCCTGCCTTGTGCCCTGCTGCCTCCAAACCTGCTGTGATTCCACGCAGGTCCTAGTGCCTGCCTTGTGCCCTGCTGCCTCCAAACCTGCTGTGATTCCACGCAGGTCCTAGTGCCTGCCTTGTGCCCTGCTGCCTCCAAACCTGCTGTGATTCCACGCAGGTCCTAGTGCCTGCCTTGTGCCCTGCTGCCTCCAAACCTGCTGTGATTCCACGCAGGTCCTAGTGCCTGCCTTGTGCCCTGCTGCCTCCAAACCTGCTGTGATTCCGCGCAGGTCCTAGTGCCTGCCTGGTGCCCTGCTGCCTCCAAACCTGCTGTGATTCCGCGCAGGTCCTAGTGCCTGCCTTGTGCCCTGCTGCCTCCAAACCTGCTGTGATTCCACGCAGGTCCTAGTGCCTGCCTTAACCCTGCTGCCTCCAAACCTGCTGTGATTCCGCGCAGGTCCTAGTGCCTGCCTTGTGCCCTGCTGCCTCCAAACCTGCTGTGATTCCACGCAGGTCCTAGTGCCTGCCTGGTGCCCTGCTGCCTCCAAACCTGCTGTGATTCCACGCAGGTCCTAGTGCCTGCCTTGTGCCCTGCTGCCTCCAAACCTGCTGTGATTCCACGCAGGTCCTAGTGCCTGCCTTGTGCCCTGCTGCCTCCAAACCTGCTGTGATTCCATGCAGGTCCTAGTGCCTGCCTTGTGCCCTGCTGCCTCCAAACCTGCTGTGATTCCACACAGGTCCTAATGCCTGCCTAGTGTCGCGAAATGATGCATGTCTAAAAAGTGTGTCACCAACATGAAATGTTTGGAAAGCTCTGTAATAGAACATAGCTGCAGCTTAACACAAAAGAAAGATTTACAATATAAAGCCTTTACAAGAAAACTTGGAATTACCTGAGTGGACAAAGTTTAACATGTGACCACCCTGACTCAGCTCACCAATTTACTTATTTGGAAACTGTAAGGTCCCTGGCTTACACTTTTTACCCAAGCTTCTGAGGTTGCCAAAAAGAGACTTGAGTTGAGGCTTGGAGGTTAAAATAACAGCGTTTATTTGGCCAAGCAAAGCTGGGTGGAATCTCTACAGACATCATGGCAGTTAATGTCTGGGAAAGAGATCCAGACCCCATAGTGCAGCTTCAACAATTATATAGGGTTCCCAAGCTCAGTAAGAAAGCATAAGCGAACTCTCTCCTAGTGAGACAGCGTAAAAGGTCTCTGTATTTGCATTTCCAGAGCTCAGCAGTCTCTGACTCCTGGTATTCTAAACAATCCTTGTCCTGCATTATCTAGTTCCCTGGTTCCCTTTCACCTCATTCCCTTTCGCAAGCAGTTTCCAGAAGCATAATGGCGTTGGTTAAGCTAACCCCTACAAAACTGATCACCAAGAAACACTCTGATTGGTCAGTTCAAGTTGGACCCTTTGGCATCAGTAATTAATATTCCTGAGGAGGGAGTTAAACCATGAGCCCTCCTGACTTCAACAGAAAAAAAACTTTTCATCCTGACATTTTAAAACAGAACATTCCAGATTCTTTCAAAATCATAAAATACATAACACTCCCCTTTTTATGACTAGAAAGAATTTGGAAATAAACCCAATTTTGCAACAGTCTCCCTGTGCCTTATCCCTGCCAGTGGTTTGGTAAAAATATCAGCCAACATTAATTTAGTATCATAATATTTTAAAATAACCTCTTTCTTGGCAATAAAACCTTTAACAAGATGAAAACGAACATCAATGTGTTTTGTTCTATTTCTGGATCCCTCTGATAGAGCTAAGTGAATGCACGCTTGGTTGTCTTCATAAATTGTTACAGGCTGGTTTAAAATGATTCCAATGTCTTGCAATAATTGTGTAAACCAGACAATCTCATTACACAGTTGTGCCAATGCATAAAATTCAGCTTCAGCCGTGCTGACAGCTACTATTGTTTGTTTTCTGGAATACCATGCAATAGTTGACTTAGCAAATCTAATTACAGTCCCAGAAGTAGACTTTCAATCACTGAGATCCCCAGCCCAATCTGAATCACACCAGCATTCTTATTTTTCCACTCTTTCTGTAGTAGACAATCTTAAACAATAATTTTTGGTCCCCTGTAAATACTGAAAAAGTCTTTTTAATCCAGATTTTGCAACAGATGTGGGATGTTCCACATATCTGCTCAAAATGGACACACTGTTTGAAATATCGGGCCTGGAATTGTTTGCAATATAAAGCAAACTACCAATTGCAGATCTGAAGCTATCTCCTTCAGATTACTCATCATCCCCCTTCTCCCCCTCATCTTTTAGAAATTTGGGGAGCATGGGGGAGAGGAAACAGACTTACACTCTTGCATCTTAAAATCTTCCAGCAGTCTCTTAACTTTACTACTCTGGCTTATAAGAAAACTGCCATCTTTTCCTCTATGAATTTCTAATCCTAAGTAATTATTAACTGCTCCAAGACATTTCAATGTGAAATTGTTTTTCATACAAACCTCAAAATCATGTTTTTGTTTATCTGATGATGTGACCAGCAATAAATCATCCACATACAAGCATAAGTACATTACACCTTCCTTATCCTTTTTTACATACACACATAGATCAGCAATTCCCTTCTGAAAACCAAAATTTTGCAAAGTTTGGTCCAGTTTAATATTCCAGCAATGAGCTGCCTGCTTTAAACCATAAATGGATTTTTGTAATACACACACAAG
Organism: Charina bottae; assembly: GCA_023362775.1. Classification (NCBI taxonomy): domain Eukaryota; kingdom Metazoa; phylum Chordata; class Lepidosauria; order Squamata; family Charinaidae; genus Charina; species Charina bottae. Next base: position 2,362,920 of record JALMGJ010000002.1, on the reverse strand, counting down.
AAGTTTTTCTTTTTCATATCCAGGAGGTTGATGCATGTATAGTTTTTCCTCTTATTCACCATACAGAAAAGCGGTTTGTATATCATAGTGATAAACAGACATCTTTTTAACGGCAGCAACCTTTAAAAGCAACCTGATAGATTCAGCTTTTGTCACTGGTGCAAAACGTTTGTCATAATCCACATTTTTTATTTTGAGTAAAACCTTTTGCTGCCAACCTGGCTTTATATTTCTGAATTTTACCATCTGCATCTTTTTTTCAACTTAAATACCCATCTACAATCCAAACACCTCTGATTAGGAGGTAGACTCACCAATTTCCACGTTTTATTTTCCTTTAAGGAATCTAATTCCTGCTGCATGGCCTCATGCCAGTACTTAGCTATTCCAGGTGGCATCTCATTTATTTGCTCTAGAGATTCAGGTTCTGTGTGAATGTGAAATGCTTTCACTACATCTACCTGATAACGTTCAGGTGGAACCCCCTTATTAATTCTTTCAGACCTGCGAGGTAGGACAGGAGTAACATTCTGATTTCCACCATTTTCCTCAGAAACCTCTGACTTCTCAGACAGTTCAGCTTCTTGCTCATTGACTTCACTAGGTGATTCCTGCAAATCACCATCAGCAAAACTTTGCTGTTTGCTCATGGATAAATCAACTGAAGAACTGGAGTTTATTTTATTCCAATTCTGCTCAGCAAAAGAAGCACTTTTACTAATTATCAGTTGATTACCCAGTATGAACCTGTAGCTCCTCTGACTCTGTTCATACCCAACAAAGATAGCTTTCTTTGCTATTTCTTTGTTCTGGAAGCCCCCTTGCACCTCAGCTGCTTAGGAATGTGCACCCAAGCTGTGCTCCCAAAAATTCTAAGATGACTTACTTTAGGTTTTACACCATAGAACAAATGAAATGGCGCATCCTGAATTGCACTGTTAAACAGCCTGTTTTGAACATAACAAGCTGTAGAAACAGCTTCTCCTCAAAACCTAAAAGGTAATCTGGCATCCTTAAGCAAACACATCATGGCTTCCTGCAAAGTTCGCACTTTTCTCTCTGAAACTCCATTTTGTTCTGGCATATAAGGAGTCGATAAAATATGCTCTATCCCTTTTTCTGACAAAAAAATTTAAATTTTGTGGATAGATACTCTCCAGCACTGTCTGATTGGAAAGCAGACACAGGCTTTGGGAATTTTCCATTCACCCAAGTTACAAAACTTTTAAATTTTTCAAATGCCTCATCTTTGTGTTTCAACAGATAGATGAATGTGTACCTTGAAAAATCATCAATGAAGGTCAAAATATACCTTGCTCCTCCAAGACTGGGAGAGAAGGGACCTATTACATCAGAATGGATTATTTCTAGAGGTCTAGAAGTGGTTCTATCAGCAATTTTCTTTACAGGAGTCCTGCAAGTCTTATTTTCCTTGCAAATACTACAATCTAAATATTTATCACAAGATTTTAATTTTAAATCAGCACCTGTGATGACTCCAACTTCAATGCCCCAATAAACACTTCTCAATGCAATTCAATGAAATGCAGAATAAGGTTTATTCAGTATACATGTAAATTGAAGCACTCCTAAAGACCTGAATGCGGATTCCCGCCAAACATCGCTAACTTAACTCTCCCCCCTGCGCGCCAATTTCTCAGGCAAGCTGATCTCATTGTACAAAACTTTTGCTCTCCATTCCCAAGCCTCCAACTCCTGCAGGTGATTGACCTTGACGCTGCATTCCACAGTCTCCGATGATAGCCACAACACTTGGCACACGCTCCCCCTCCCTCCAGTTCACATGCTTAAACTACCTCTATACCCATAATGGCAGGTTTCAGCTATGAACCCTGACATGCTGACCCTCCAAGAAAAAGAGCAATATACAAAGCAAAACAGGCAAAAATGAAGAGAATAACAAATCAGATACGTTTCCAATATCTCAGGTAAGCAGGAGGGAAATGCAGTGGAGTATAGGTTGAAATCTGCAAGAAAAACAAGACCATGAAATGAACAATAACTAATCATCCGGGTTTATCAGGGAATTGAGTATGGAACTTTAACAATAGTCTAGGAGCCACAACATGGATTTTATCTACCCATTCACTGAACCCTAGAGGCAAATGTTTCAATTGAATCAAATACTGTACTTTCCCCCGATGGATACGAGAGTCCAAAACAGCTTTCACTTCAAAATGTTCCTCTTTACCTACCGTGATGGGGGTGGTGGTAACGGTTCTGGATGCCACCAATCAGATACAGTCACTGGCTTGAGTAAACTAATGTGGAAGACAGGATGTATTTTCTGGAGATTCTTTGGCAAGTCCATTTGAGCAGTAACTGGATTAATCACCTTGCTAATTGAAAACGGACCAACAAACTTAGGCCCCAATTTTTTGGATGACTGATTAGACCGCAGATGTTTAGTAGACAAATAGACTTTTTCTCCTACCACCAACAGCCATTCAGGAGATCTTTTGCGGTCTGCAAACTTCTTATAAGAGTCCTTTGCCTCCTGTAATGTTTTTTGCATTATTGGCCAATTAGCTCTTATCTGGGCGATCCACTCATCTGCCAGTAGTGGATTAGGTTGTGTAGTCGGAGAAGGCTCGGACAGTTCAGGTATTCGAACAAAGTCCTGGCTGTTAGCAATTTTAAAGGGAGAAAACCCTGTACTCTGATGCACAGCATTATTATAAGCCACCTCAGCAAACGGTAACAGATCAACCCAGTCCATCTGTTGAGAACTCATGTAACACCTTAAATATTGTTCCAATACAGCATTCAGATGTTCAGTCGATCCATCCGTGCAAGAATGGAACACCGAGCTTAACCCTTGTTCAGTACCAATTAATTTTAAAAATGATTTCCAAAATTTTGCAGTAAATTGACTTCTGCGGTTGCTGATTATCTGCACGGGGGTGCCGTGTGCACGATAGGTATGTTGAATGAACGATTTTGCTAGTTGTCCAGCAGATGGCACACTTTTACATGGAATGAAATGTGCTTGCTTAGAAAATAAATCAGTCACCACCCAAATTACTGTTTTTCCTTTGCTTTCTGGAAAATCCACAATGAAGTCCATAGCAATTTGCTTCCAGGGGCTTGATGGCTGCCCTACCCCCTGCAACAATCCCACAGGCTTGCCAGGAGCCCTTTTCATGGTGGCACATACAGGACAAGACAATACATACTCCTTTACATCCTTTCTTAATGTGGGCCACCAAAATTGTCATCTTACCAAATGCAATGTTTTCACAAAACCAAAATGCCCTGCAACCTTGTCATCATGACATCGTTGTAAAATACCTTTTCTTACAGCCTCGGGAATATATAACCTGTCCCCACTCCACCACAATCCATTGTTTTCAGTCAAAGTATTTTTGTTGATTTTCCACCATTCATCTTTTTCTATTTCCACCCTGATCTCTTTCACTAAGGATGCCTCAGGCATTGTGTCTCGAAGCTTAGCCTGGTGCCTAGTGAGAGCAACCTTTCCCACTTGCTTAACAGGCTGTGTCTGGGATTACTTTTAGAGCAGATGTTGGCATCTGGTGTATTCCTAATTGTTGAGGAGACATCACCGTGGTTACAATCTCCTCCCTTTGGCTATCATGTTGAGGCAACCGAGATAATGCATCTGCCAGAAAGTTTTTCCTTGCTGGGAGGTATTTCAAGGTGAAATTGAACCTACTAAAAAACTCAGCCCACCTCACTTGTTTAGGGTTTAATTTGCATGGCAATTTCAAAGCTTCCAGGTTTTTATGATCCGTTAGAACTTCAAAGGGGTGAGGAGACCCCTCCAGCAAATGCTGCCATGTAGCCAAAGCATGACGAACTGCAAATGCTTCTTTCTCCCACACATGCCAACGTCTCAGTTTCAGTGAATTTATGAGATAAATTTGTATTTGTGCATTCGTGTCCGACTCTCGGGGCCAATGCTCATCTCTGTTAGCCGAAGAGCCAGCGTTGTCCAAAGATGCTTCCATGGTCGTGTGGCCAGCATGACGCATGCGGAACATTGTTACCTACCCACCGAAGTGGTACCTATTCATCTACTTGCATTTGCATGCTTTTGAATTGCTAGGTTGGCAAGAGCTGGGGCGAGTGTGGGAGCTCACTCCGTCATGCATTGCTCGGGTCTCGAACCTCCAAACTTGCGATCTTCCGATCGACAAGCCTGGCATCTTACCCACTGAGCCAGTGTCCAGTTGATCTGGAAAAAAAGCAGACCCTGCAAAAAAGCGGGACAAAGAGGATGAAGGATGAAGATGATGATGATTTCAAATTTGGACAATGCGCTCTCACAGTGATGAGCAGAAGCCGGACAAAAATCTAGTTACAACTCTTTCTGAGCTCTCTGGTAGTGAATTGTAGGATTCTCTATTTGGTTGTATCCCTTCTTAATTTTTGACATAAGATGGGGAGACTGTTGATAACAGGTGAACGCTTGATTTGTTTATTTACTGCTCACATCTATATGGCCGCCCATCTCACACAAGGTGACTCTGGGCAGCGTACAACAATGAGGTAAAAACAGTGAATAAATAAAAACAATGGCTGTTGTGGGTCTTCCGGGCTGTGTGGCCGTGTTCTGGAAGTTGTGGGCCACAGCCCAGAAGACCCACAACAGCCATCGAACTCCGGCCTTGAAAGCCTTCAACAATACAATAAAAACAATCATTATAAATAGATAAAATTATTATTAAAAGAATATTATCACAAATTATAAAATCACATTACAAAATATATTGCAGGAAGGGAGGGATATATTGAACGAAGGGGAGGGACTAGTGCATTTTTCAAGAAATTAATGGACTCTTCCAACTTATATATTCTCTTCTTCCAACTTAGCCTGTGACGTCAGTCTCTCCCTCCGGTTTTCCTGAAGTTATTTCATCCCATTATTTTAAATAAATTTCATAAACATTTATTCAGTCATGGCTGTGGTGATTTTTGAAGAGGAGATGTGTGAGAGAAGAGGAAGATTCTAGAATGGACAATACCACTGTTTAATGATGATAATGATAATGATGATAATGAGGAATTTAAGTCTTCTCAGACATTTCCCTGCACCGTATATATGGTATATCGATGGACTCAAAAAAAGTGTCTCTTTACAATGAAAGCTGTTTGTCAGTGGGTTTTACGTGGACCTGTGATCCAGGTTGTCTTATTTTGGTGTGCCTCTTCTGTGGCAAACAACGTACAAATGCAGCAATGGCTTCTGCAAAATTAAAAATTCAGTTTTCTACAAATCACAGCCACATGACACGTAAAAGTTATGATTATTTTAAATGGATATTGGAATCACAGAAAAAACAGAGTAAAGATTTTGTTAATAAGACGACAGTCAGTAAAAAAGCCCAAGAAGCAAGTTATTTATTTATTTATATTTCTAACTTATATCACCGCCCATCTCCCCCCATTTCCGGAGGGGACTCTGGCCAGTTTACACAAAGCCAGCAATTAAAACATATAAAAATTTATAAAATACAGTACATAATATATCTCTATATAAATTAATTAAATATATAAGACCCAAGAGGCTCTGATGTTAGGTTTAAAAGAACTCTACGGAGCAAGCCAACCCCAAGAGGAGCTATTGCTCCCCCCATCCCAAGCGAGGTGGCAGAGCCAGGTCTTCAGTTGTTTCCGGAAGGTCATAAGTGTGGGGGCTTGCCTCACCTCCAGGGGCAGAATATTCCAGAGGGTGGGTGCCACTGCCGAGAAGGCCCACCTCCTGGACCCCGTCAGATGGAGTTCTCTTGTAGACGGGGTCCGAAGCAAGCCCTCTCTGCATAACCGGGTGGGGCGGGTCGATGCTCTGGGGATGAGGCGGTCCTTTAGGTAACCTGGTCCCATGCCATGTAGGTCTTTAAAGGTGACAACCAACACCTTGAATTGGACCTGGAAGCAAACCGGTAACCAATGCAGCTCGCGCAGCAGAGGTGTCACATGTGCCGACCTTGGGGCACCCATAACTGCGCGCGCAGCCGCATTCTGGACCAGTTGAAGCATCCGGATACTCTTCAAGGGTAGCCCCATGTAGAGCGCATTGCAATAGTCTATGTGGGAGATGACCAGGGCATGAGTGACTGTACGGAGGGCGTCTCGGTCCAGGAAAGGGCGTAGCTGGCACACAACTCGAAGTTGTACAAATGCCCTTCTGGCCACGACTGCCACCTGCTCTTCAAGCAGGAGTTGTGAGTCCAGGACACCCAGGTTCCACACTGTGTCTGAACGGGGTAGTGCAGAACATATAATAATATAATTTTCACATTTGTATGGCCTCCCATCTCACAAAGAACGACTCTGGGCGGCATATTATTATTTATTACACAGCAAAGGAAAAATCATGCTTTGGGTGAGAAAGATGGCCACGAGTGAGATTCACGTTGTCTATGTGCTCTTAAATTCTATTTTATTTTAAAACGAAGCTCCACCCTAAAAACAAGCTGATGCCCCTTTTCCACCGGTAGAATTCAGTGTCCCAAAGAATGAAACAACATTCGGCAGGGGCACCGTAGGACTCCTCCAACTGGGATCCAACTGGGATCAGCAATAAGGGGGAAAAAAACTCACAGGGGAGCATTTTCTTAATCACTAATTGCACTAATTTGCAGAGATTTCAGATGGGGAGGCGCAGTATTAACATCCCGTTTGGTTGGCAGCAACGTATTTAGCGCTGAGGGAGGTTTCAAACAGCCATTGGTTATCTTCATCTCTGCCCCCATTGGCACCTCTGTTTGGTCACCAATCCGCTCTGCATTAACGCTCCCTACGAATACAAGCTTTGGGAGAGGCACTCCTCCCTCAGGATTTCTGGTGAATGTGGAAGCTGGCTCACAACTTTGAAACAATGCATTTGCAAAATATGGCTTTAAAGAAAAAAAAAACCCGTAACTCTCTCCCGGTTTCTAGCCTGGGGCCTGAACCACACCACCAAACCGGCTCTTCGTACACCGGACGCTCCCCACAAAATCTACCCACTCAGCTGTTCCTGCTTCTCCAACAGCAAATCCAGGGCTGCAGCCTTTCAAGATCTAGTCGGTCCCCGCTTCCTCTTCAGATAACAGACCCTTTTTGTCTTTCAATCTGAGCTTGAAACTTTTATTCTGGGGAAATGGAGTGTTCCTCTGACTGGAGACTTGTCTTCTGCCTGGCCCCGGGGACCAGCTCCTCCGGCTTTTATGTTGCCCGTGGTTGAATTTTGCTTGATTTTATTAGTAATATATTGTTAGTAGGTTTTGCGGGGTCTAATTTATTTATTTATTTCCCGCATTTATTATTTTTATAAATAAGTCAAGGTGGGGAACATACCTAATCCTCCTTCTTCCTCCAATGTTCCCCACAACCACCCTGAGGTGGGTTGGGCTGAGAGAGAGAGACTGGCCCAAGGTCACCCAGCCGGCTTCCATGCCTCAGGCGGGACTAGAACTCTCAGTCTCCTGGTTTCTAGCCCAGCACCTTAACCACTAGACCAAATTTATCTATTCTTTTTGTTGTAAAGGGGTTACTTGTTGGGTATTCCACTATTCCCTTAGTGTCAGTTTTAAGCCAGCCAGCCATGGCCTCTCCCAAGTCATTCCATTCCATTCCCTCTGCCCTATTGTCCCATTTTATTCCCCAAAGACATCAGTATTCCGTGGCCACTAAGTATGCTATGTCCTCACTGGGGTGTATTCTAAACACTGTTTTAGAATGTTTTAGAATGCAAGATTTTGCATTATGCTGTGGCCCCCTCAGAGATCCAGAGGCTTTTGAACCATTTCAAGCGTTTGCAGCTCCCAACCGTAATAAAATGGGACATCATAACAAGGTGTGCCCAAAAATACGGCACCAAAAAAGAGCAAGAGAGAGGAAGGGGGATAGAATTAAATATAATTTGAATATTTTAAAGTTCAACAACTTTGCAGACCTTTAAATTTGAAGCCACTCGGAGCTTGAGGCTCAGGCCAAAAGAGCCTCTTGCTTCCCCCCCACTGGTCCTGGCTGTTCAGTGTCCTCCTGCAAAGGGATCATATACTGTACAAAGGGATCTACTAGGGAAAAAATGTATTATAAGCTGATCTCTGAATCAGGTTCCTGAAATGAACAAACCTTGAATTCTTTGGTGTCTTCTCAACTCAGCAAAATCAGGATCCTTCATCTGCATAGCTAAAATGCAACTTAGCGACTACAAATAATTTTCCTCTTTACTTGTAGGGATTTTTGGGGAAAATTTAAAAAGAAGCCCTGAGAGAGGAGTGAAAGAAATGGAAACATCTCCCATTTCTTTGGGAAGGGAGCTTTGCCTTACCTTGGCCCCACGTTTGTTGTATATATTTTATGATTCAGAAAGAATATGGAAAGCTAATTTTAAAAGTCAGGCTGAAAAGTTTTTTCCTGTGGGAGTCAGAAGTGCTCTTGCAAACTTCCCCCTCAGGAATCTTGATAGCCGGTGCCTGAAGGTCTAGTTAGTTTAGCCAATCAGAAAGTTACCTGTTGGTCCTTTTCCAAACAAGTAATGGGTGAGTGGTCACACATTGTCCACTCAGGTACTGCCAAGTTGTTGTAAAGGCTTTATATGGTAAATCTTTCTTTTGTGTTGAGAGTGTGTGTGTGCGCGAGAGCGAGCGGAGAGGCAACTGCCTACAACTATGTAGTAATTCATATGTTAAATGTGCTTCTCTTCCGCTGAAGAGCGCAAGCTTAGTTCCTGTTTTCATCGTTCTAAAATAAAAGCATTTTTTCTACTGCAAGTTTTCAGTTCATTTATCTCTCAATATTTCTATAACTCTGATCTCACAAATTATTAAAAACAATAAAAACGTTCACAGCAACACTGACACTACCCGGTTTTTTTCCTTCCCAAAAGCCAAGAATGGTTCTGACACAATGAATTTCTAGAAATGAAACCTCTTCCACTGTGCAATTTTTTCCTCACATCTCCACCACCTCTTGGCGCTGCTATCACCCACAGCCATCAAAGGCTAACAAGCAGGCACCTCCAAGCAAACAAGGTCACAGCATGGGCTGTTCATAAACCTGAAGATCCTATGCTCAAAACCACAATGCCTTTTCTCCTCAACTCAATATTCCTGCAGCTCTTATGCATCATGTTCAACTGCAACGCAAAACAGCCTTTCCATCTGAAACTTTACAGTGCTTTTGTCACCGCCACAAACATCCCTAATATATTCTCTCATAAAATCTGAGTGCTCCTATCTTTTTTTCATGTATCTTTTAGGGCCTGCAGCAGCTTACTGCAAAGTTCTGCTGATAGCCAGAAACGTGTAGTTATCCTTTCTCAAACTAACATTTTCCTTTTTTTTTCTCTCCTCCCTCATCTCTAATACTGAGACATCTGACTAAAAAGAATCAGCCCAGAAATTAAATACTTAACTTTTGAGCTGGATTTCCAATGGGAGATGAGAAGTGAAATTCAAGCCTTCTCTACACTCATCACCTTCTGCCTCATGTGGATTTTCTTGTGTCTGTTAAGGTAGGAATTTTGTGAGAAGCACCGTCCACAGTCTGGGCATTTGAATGGTTTCTCTCCTATGTGTAAAGCTACGTGATTTATAAGGCTAGACCTAAGACTGAAACTTTTACCACAATCCGGACACTCATACGGTTTCTCTCCTGTGTGAGTCCTCTGGTGTATCCCCAGGTTGGAATTTCGACTGAAACTTTTTCCACAATCTGGACACTCATACGGTTTCTCTCCTGTGTGAGTCCTCTGGTGTATCCCCAGGTTGGACTTCGCACTGAAACTTTTCCCACAATCTGGACACTCATACGGTTTATCTCCTGTGTGAGTCCTCTGGTGTCTCACCAGTTTGGAATTCTGACTGAAACTTTTCCCACAATCCAGACACTCATACGGTTTCTCTCCTGTGTGAGTCCTCTTGTGTTGCACCAGGCTGGAATAGTGACTGAAACTTTTCCCACAATCCGGACACTCATACGGTTTCTCTCCTGTGTGAGTCCTCTGGTGTTCCACCAGGCTAGAATAGTGACTGAAACTTTTTCCACAATCTGGGCACTCATATGGTTTCTCTCCTGTGTGAGTCCTCTGGTGTTGCACCAGGTGGGAATTCTGACTGAAAATTTTCCCACAATCCAGACACTCATATGGTTTCTCTCCTCTGTGAGTCCTCTGGTGTATCACTAGCTGGGAATTCTGACTGAAACTTTCCCCACAATCTGGACACTCATATGGTTTCTCTCCTGTGTGAGTCCTCTGGTGTATCACCAGCTGGGAATTCTGACTGAAACTTTTCCCACAATCTGGACACCCATACGGTTTCTCTCCTGTGTGAGTCTTCTGGTGTCTCAGCAGGCTGGAATTCCGACTGAAACTTTTTCCGCAATGTGGACACTCATACGGTTTCTCTCCTGTGTGAGTCCTCTGGTGTCTCACCAGTTTGGAATTCTGATTGAAACGTTTTCCACAATCCGAACACTCATACGGTTTCTCTTCTGTGTGAGTCCTCTGGTGTATCACCAGGGTGGAATTCGAACTGAAACTTTTTCCACAATCTGGACACGCATATGGTTTCTCTCCTGTGTGAGACCTCTGGTGTCTCACCAGTTTAGAATTATGACTGAAACTTTTCCCACAATCTGGACACTCATACAGTTTCTCTCCTGTGTGAGTCCTCTGGCGTATTACCAGGCTGGAATTGTCACTGAAACTTTTCCCACAATCCAGACACTCATAAGGTTTCTCTCCTGTGTGAGTCCTCTTGTGATTCACCAGGGTGGCGTGCTTGCTAAAGCTTTTGCTGCCTTGAGAACACTGGTAGGGCTTCTTGCCGGTGTGGGTCCTCTTGTGCATAATCAGCTGTGATCTGTAATCTGTGCTTTTCCCACAATATACACCTCTGTGGGGCTTTTCCACCACTGATATTCTTGGATTCTCGAAGAGATCAAAACTATTTCTGATCCCTTGTTTGGTGGTGCTTTGATTCAAGCTACTGTTTACTTCCTCACAGGGTGAGGCTTGCGTTACTGTCTGCCCTACGTGGCCGTCCAAGTGACTGCTTCCTCTCCATTAACTTCCAGATATTTCCCTCTTTTTCTGAATTCGGAAATTATCCCCTGTGACCTATTCATGTAAGATTTAATTTCCACATGTTCAATTTTTTCCAGCTCAAAAACTCTCCTCCTGTTTTTCTCTATCTCATCTGTCATCTGCTGGGGAAGAAGAGTTTTGGGGTTCTCTGGAGAAAGTAGCTGATGATGGATCAGAAATAGTTTTGATCTTCGTGGTGCTTTGACTCAAGCTACTGTTTCCTTCCTCACAGGGTGAGGCTTGCGTTACTGTCTGCCCTACGTGGCTATCCAAGTGCCCTCTTTTTCTCACTGACTTCCAGATATTTCCCTCTTTTTCTGAATTTGGAAATTATTCCCCTTGAGCTTTTCATGTAAGATTTGAGTTCCACATATTCAATTTTTTGCAGCTCAGAAACTCTCTTCCTGTTTTTCTCTCCCTCGTCTGTCACCTGCTGGGGAAGAAGAGTTTTGGGGTTCTCTGGAGAAGGTGGAAAAGATTTGATTGCTGGCTTGATTTGCTTTCCTTTTTAATCCTGCTTGTGATTCTCGGTTGTCGAGCAGGCTCTTATTGGCATCCTTTTTGTCTATAAGATTCACATAAAAGTGGTACTTTAATTATTATTGTCTATAAAATGGCTACACAAAACGTGCAAACAACAACAAAAAAGCATACATTATGATGAAAAAGGAAAAGTGCCAAAAGGCTAGATTAACCTCTAACATTCATGATGATTCATTTGACACATAGAAGACTAGCGAGATCCAAGTTCAAATCCTGAAATTCACTTGTTGGCTTGGGTCAGATTCTTAGCACTGCAAAGGGTTATCATCAAGGATATCTGGAAATGCTGGGGATAGATTCTACACACAAATATATATGCACAGAGAGAGAAATACAGATACACACACCTACAAATGTATGTATGTAGAAAATCCATGTGTATTTCAACCTGCAAAATGTTCCAGAAGTGGGTATGGTTAAACTTTTGGGGCTACATTTAAAGGGTGGGGGGGCTTTAACATATGAAATGGTGCCCAAAGCCTCTGCAAGATTTAAAGGACCAGTTTTGTCCATTCAACTCCTTAGCTCCAAATAAGAAAAGAGCAGAAAATACTGTCCACAACCACTCTGGGGACATCACCATACAATACAGGTAGTCCTCCTTTCTCACTGCAGTTGGGACCGGCAACTCTGTCACTAAGCAGCTCGGCCATTAAGTCGCTCTGCGAGTGAGATGGCTGGGGAATAAATTGGATTTATAAATAAAATAATTAAGATGACATCACGTGAATGCACTGACTTACAACATCAGTTCTGGCTGCGGTCATTAAGCGAATCACCGTGGGTCATTAAGCACAATGTCAAACAACCATGATACATGAATGGAAGACCACTAGGAAATCCTGTTTGTTGGACAGACTTGGCAGTATGGGTCATTATGTGAAATGTCACATGACCGTGACTTGCAGCTTCCTGCCGGATTCCCCATTGATTTGGCTTGTCAGAAGCTGGATGTGAAGGTGGCAAACAGCAATCATGGGACTGCAAGACACTGCCACTGTCGTAAAGGCGTGTCGGTTGCCAGCACCCAAATCGCTTTGAGGGCCACAAGTCTGAGGACCAGTTGGAAGTCTCCTTTTCAGCGCCATCCTAACTTTGAATGGTCACTGAACAAGTGGAATGTGAAGACTGCCTCCACACCTGAACATCCCAAATGGTCCTCAATGGCTATTTTAAAAAAAGGACTGGGTTAAGCAGAGTTGAACCTGGTTAATACATGGATGGGAGAGTTTGTTGGCTGGACTTGGAAGTAAAAAAAACATCCCAGGAGACGGCAGTGGCAGATCAGTCCCCTATTGTTGCCAAGAAAACAACACCTCCATAAAATCACAAGGAGTCAACGCTGACGCGAAGGGGACTTTCTAAATCTCCCGACCGCCAGAAAATTGCACGCACCAGTTTTAAAGCGCGCAGCACCAGGGGAATAAACTTTGGCGAGGGGGGGGCAAATGGAGCAGCTGGCATTTTTCAGCTGTTGCTTCTCTGACTCTTCCCCGAAACGAAAGAGCCGCACTTGCTCCCGGCCTCTCCCCCCACCTGTCCTCGACTCACCTTCCGCCGGCTGCTGCTCCGACCGCGGGAAGACCCAGAGTGCTCCTTCACGCCACTATCCCCCCAGGCGATTCAGAAGAAGCCGGAACAGGAAGTTTCTCTGCCCTCCTCCAGTCCTCCGACATCCCCTCTAGCAATCCAGTACTCTTGTTGTTTCAGGTCCCCCGCTCCCCCTCCCGTTGGATGTCAGTCCTCAGCAAGCACAGACGCTGCTGCTGTAGTGACAGCTTTCTAGGCGCTGGGTTGCTTATTCCTAGAGCGCCATCTAGCGACATGAGGCTGAAAACCCCACTCGTCCGGTCTCCACCCTAAGGCGTTGGCGAGATTTTTTGATTGATTCTGTGCCATCAAGTCCTTTTCGACTTCCGGCGACCACATCGATAGATCTTCTCCATGATGCTCTATCCCCAACCTGTTCTTTCGGGACTCCCAAGGCTGCACTCATTGCCACTGCAACTGAGCAAAAGTGTCGTTTGCAAGAAGCAGGAAGTAAACCAAGGGAAAGCATTCGGGGGGAAATGGTGCGCGTATAGGCAACGGCAAAGCGCACCTCCCTTACACTGCGGAGCGTCAATCTCGCTAGAGGGCAGAATTCCTCTGAGCAGCCTTCCCAATTCCCGGAGGAGTTCGCTTTCAGCCTTGAGAATTCCCAGGCCGCTTGGGCACAACACTTGGAGGGCACTAGCTTGCAGATGAAAAGCTGATCAGGAGATCCCTGCGCTTTCGCAGGGATTGGCTCTTGGTGGAGATCAAAACCTCTCTACCTACTAAAACTTCGTTCCTGGTGCTCAAAAGGATTTAGGACCTGGGAGCCCCAACAGCTTCACTCTTGCTGGCCAGGGCTGCTTCGACGGCTGGGAGCGATGGGCCCCGGACTCCCTCCTGACGGCCTTCCTCCTCCTCCTCCTCCTCGCAGCCCATTTCTTGCTCCAGGCCGACTGCCACTTCCTCAACGGGACGCAGCAGGTGCGCTACCTGTACAGGGACTTCTACGACTGGCAGGTGATTGCCCACTGCGACAGCGACCTGGGCACGTTCGTGGCTGTGACCGAGTTGGGTCACTCAGCTGACTATTGGAACAGCCGCAAGGACTACCTGAAGTATTCCATGGATCACTTCTGCCGGCACAACTACGAGATGGCCAAGATGGAGCGTCTGATTGGCCAGAGAAGGGAATCTGGGAGGGAGGGGCTTCCCGGGGAGGGGATGCTGGGACCTCCCTTTCCTTTAATCCATTAAATTCCCCTTATAAAGATTTGGTCCTTATTTATTCTACGATTTCAGATCTACGAAATATTCCTCTTCTTCCCGAGATCCAAACTCTCTTCCTCCCGGAATCCGTGATCGCTTTGATCCCCTCCGGAAAATGCCCCAAAGATTATTTTTTGGGGGGATAATCCAGCAACATCTCCCTCCTCCCAAATATATACTTCTATATCGAAGGGCCTCCCCGTCCCTCCTTCCAGACAGAAGCCAATTTCTCTTTTCTTCCTGGGCCCCAGAAATAGTGTGTTTGGCATTATAGAACTTCTAAATCCAACAAACAAAGAAATAAACAAATAAAGGACACAAGCTATAAATTATAATCGTGGTTCAGTGTTTAAACCAAGATGTATCTGTTATTTATTTAATTATTATTATTATTATTATTATTATTATTATTATTATATTTTAATGTTTTACTTTAACTGTAAACCGCCCAGAATTTGCAGTGGCAAAATTTGACAAATAAATAAATAAATAAACCTGAATCATATGGAATTATTTATGTGCTTTTTTCTCTGCCTTGAGAAAAAGCTGATTCAAAGGCCGAGAAATATTGTTAAGCCAATTTTTGGAGTCTGGGAGAAAAGCCCCCCTTGAAACCACCTTTTTCGTCACAGGCTTAGCTTCGCCTTTAGCCAAATCACTTCCATCTTCAAAGCTGGAAAGATTCTGATTTTGGGGGCAGAATTTTTTTTAAAAAAATACACACATTAAAACAGATTCAAGTGATAAGAAACACATCCAACGTTCATTAAACCCTGAATCCATGGAGTGTTTAATGTAGGAAAGCCTGATTCTCTGTTCCAAATTTCTTGCACATTGCCTAAATTTCTTTTTGTAATTTTAATTCTTTGTCTAATAATAAATTTATTTATCAGTTGATAGGGCTTCAGAGGCCAAGCATTGTGCAGATCAAGTGTTTTAGCTGCACCTGTTGCCATTCGGCTTTTTCAGGGAAATTATATTTCTTTGGTAAAACCTCAAGAATTGTTAATATTCCCATTCTGAGCCAAAGTTTTCCACGCTCCATGGTCATGTGGCCGCATGACACGCGCGGAACGTTGTTACCTACCCACCGAAGTGGTACCTATTAATCTACTTGCATTTGCATGCTTTCGAATTGCTAGGTTGGCAAGAGCTGGAGCTCCTGCAGGAGCTCACTCTGCACGCAGGGTTAGGGATTTGAACCTCCAAACTTGCAATCTTCCGATCAACAAGCCTGGCGTCTTACCCGCTGAGCCACCACGCCCCTTTTTTAATTGTTTTAGCTTTATTGTAAACCACCAAGAGTCCCTCTTTTGGGGGAGATGGGCGGTGACGAAATTTGATAAATAAAAAATAAGTATTAGAAGTTCTTGGAAATAGGGATGGTTGAAAAAGCAAGGAGGGAAGCCAGTGGGACTATTGCAACTGGTAGCTAATCCATCCCAGCCCTGGAAGCAAATTGCTATGGATCTTATAGTTGACCTCCCTGAAAGCCAGAAGAAAACTGTAATCTGGGTAGTTACGGACTTATTTTCAAAGCAAGCTCATTTTGTTCCATGCAAAGCCTTACCCTCAGCAACTCAGCTAGCTAAATTGTTCATCCAACATGTCTACTGCCCTCACGGGGTCCCAGAGAGGGTGATCATTGATCATGGGGTCCAGTTTACCTGAAAGTTTTGGAAGTCCTTTTTAAAATTAATTGGAGCAGAGCAAAGTTTAAACTCGGCATTCCATCCGCAAACAGACGGAGCAACTGAACATATTAATGGTGTTTTGGAGCAGTATCTAAGGTGTTACATTAGTCATCAGCAAAACGACTGGGTTGAGTTGTTGCCTTTCGCTGAAGTGGTGTATAACAACGCTGTGCATCAAAGTACTGGGTTCTCACCATTTAAAATAGTTAATGGGTAAGATTTTGTGGCCATCCCTGAATTACCACCAAACCCTTCTCAGGAATTTACAAAACCTTTATTAGCAGATGAATAGATTGCTAAAGTGGTGGCTAATTGGCCAATCATGAAAGAGACTTTACAAGATGCTACGAAGATGCAAAAGGAGGTCTTACTGTTTATTTGGTCCAGTTCGGTTATCCAACCTGAACAAAGAAGTAGAAGTCAAGCATCTGGGCAATGCCAGCTACTACTTGGGGATACAGATTGAAAAGGAAGATGGAACCTTTCTTCTAAGCCAGAAGGAAAAGATCCTACAACTGTTGGAGAGCTTAGGACTGCAAAATGCCAATCCTATGCCAACACCAATGGAAACAGGTTTCCACAAGCAACAGGAACCTAGTGAACTTTTACCAGAGAACAATGGCTATAAAAGTGCCATAGGTAAGCTATTGTATCTAGCCACTACCACTAGGCCAGACATAGCAGCTTCAGTAAATATTCTATGCAGAAAAACTAGCACACCCACACAGAGAGACTGGACTGGTGTTAAGCAGGTGGGAAGGTACCTAAAGGGCACTATACACATAAAACTAAAGCTACCAGCCACTGACAATCCTAAACTAGTGGGTTTACAGATGCGGATTGGGCAGAAGACATTACTGACTGTAAATCCACTAGTGGGCATGTATTTTTCTATGGGGGTGGGGCAGTAAGCTGGGGAAGCCATAAGCAAGCTACAGTTGCATTCATCCACAGAGGCGGAGTATGTGTCAGGAGCAGAAGCATGCAGAGGTTTCATGGTTCAAGCTACTGCTTGAAGACATGGGGATAGAGGAATCTACCCCTATTCAGGTCTACGAAGACAACCAGTTGTATTAGGCTCTCACGGTCAGAAAAGATTAATGGGAGAACTAAACACATTGATTTTAAGTATCATGTAGTAAAAGACTTACAAGAGCAAGGAATAGTCAGACTAGACTATTGTCCCATAAGGAACATGACTGCAGACATTCTCACGAAGCCATCCAAGAACTGCAGAAGTTGAACCTTGTGGACTCTGAGACATGCTAACTTGAGAAGGGGTGTTGGAATTATCAGGGGTCAACTCAGCATTGTCTCATAAGCATAAGTGGGGTCCTTCTAGTAGACACATCTCTATTGTGCTTGTGGGATGTCACATGGGTCACCTGATTTCCACCTCCTTTCTCCTTATTGAGTTTGGGTATTAACAATCTCCATTACTCTTTGGGCACACTGGCAAGCAGGAGGTGCTGCAGAATGCAGCTCTCGTCCTTTCATCTCGCTTGCACGCAGACATCTTCATTTTCATAACGATTGTCTACAAAGAACCAGTGATGATTGTTTTCTACTATGAATCTACTTATATCCAGATCTACTGAATAAATGTAAGCTATCTCTATTTTTTCTCCATCTAACTACTGTGTGAAGACTGAATTTGTTTCTGAACGTAATTAAGCTTAATATGCAAATCCTTTTTTTGGTTCATGCTTCTACTTTGCAAGATTGTTAGCTGCTTGGAGTTTTTTTTTTAACCTTCACAACTCCATCAGCAGAGACCTGACCTTTCCAACCTCTTGCTCCAGGAAGGGAAATCTTGCACCAACACATCAATGCAAGTCAGTGGCGAGGCGCTTTCTGGGCAAACAGGTATCCCCTTCTCTGTCTTGGCCATGAAGCTGACTGTGGCTTCCCTTCGCCCTGGGAGACGGGGAGAAGGGCCGCCTCTGGTGCCAGGTCTCCCGCTGCAAAGGGGCCACTCTGCCCCTTCTCTCCCCTGTTCAGCTACCCATGACAAGGACCCAAGGGGAGAGGAAAGGCCCCTTCCCCCCTTGCTTTGGCTGGCCAAGTTGGGGAGAGAAGAGGAGGTCGTCCAGAGACGGAAGGGAAAATATTGTTGGAGCCACAAAGAACTGGTGCAGGGTTAAAAAACCAAAAATGTTCGGGGTTCTTTTGCAGGAAATGGAGCTATCACTATTGTGGGAAGGCGGGACCTTTAAATATCCTTCATTTTCAGGCTGTTGTTCTGTCTCCTGCAGGTAATGTGAATAGAGTTTTTGCCCCTGGGGCGTTGGCTCTAGTGCCAGTCTAGTGCCCTCTGCACATCTGGTAGGGAATCTCATGCACACCCCCTCGCCCCAATGATTAAGAAATGCCGAGGAGGATCGGGTCCAAGAAGATGAGCTGCTGCCTTCCCTTGTTCTTCCTCCGAGCCTCCAGCGCCTAGGGGCGGCCCCACCTCCAGACCAGCCCAGGTGCTAATCTGAATGTGATGAGCCGATCAGACGGGCTACAAGGGTGACCATCTGCTGCCTCTCCATCACTGATGAGAATGAGAAGGCCAGGCTGGGGTGACAGTTCAGGCGCTGGGCTAGAAACCAGGAGTTCTAACGCTGCCTTAAGCTTGGAAGCTGGTGGGGGATGGGCATGGGGGCCAGTCATAAGACTCTCAGTTCAACCCACCTCACACGGCTGTTGTGTGGGGAAAATAGGAGGAGGGAGCATCATCTCTGAATTAGACAGAATAAAGGCGAGTTATAAATCTCATACTGTACTCATTCCTCAGATCCACTAAGGCAGTGCTTTTCAACCTTGGCCACTTAAGATGTGTGGGCTTGAATGCTGGCTGGGGAATTCTGGGAACTGAAGTCCACACATCTTGGAAGTGGCCAAGGTTGAAAAACACCGCCCTCAGGAAGTGATTCCAATGAACAATGAGCTAGTGGACACAGGCGTGCTAAGCTCCAGTAGCCATCGCACTATTTCCAAGTCGGTGACAAATCAACTGAAGTTCTTATGATCTTGGAAGGTCCCAGTTCCTTCCATTTCCCCCTTTTGGCGTTAAGGATATTTGTCCTTCACACTTATCTGGCAGCTCTTCAGAATTTCTACGCATCTGCCCCCAAATGCAGCATCCCAGTGGAAGATACACTCTCGGAAGACCAAACCCAGAGAACCACTGAGTGTTTCTGCCTCTTCCGCTTAACCTTCCCTCAAGAGCTAGCATTTTGTTTCTTTTCCTTTTGCAGAACATAACCAGATTTTTCACTTGGCTTCTCATCCTTTGGTTGGTTCCGACATTCACCCTTCCTGACCCCGTCCCAACCCACGTGACCGAGCCACCCTATTCCAGGATGGCCGTTTTCCTCTCTGCCGTGTCTCTCCTTTCCCTGAAGACCACCAAACTTCTGCTGAAGCCACATCACCTGCTCCTGCCTCTGCTCACGGAAACCGTTTGCAACTGTGGACTTAATATCAACCTTTTAAGCAACTTTCTTTCACTTTGGGCTCCTTTTCCTACTAGGAAATGGATGCAAACTCATTCGAGTGTCCACACGGAACCATTTTCCACACTCCAAGGTTTTTCACCCATCGCTATCCTTTTATTGGAAACCTGTTCACTACAATAATGTGGGTCTCTTTGTGTGTTTCCCCGTCTGGATATTTTTATATATATATTAAGGAAATTACTATTGCTAAAACTTTTCTCACATTCCAGCATGTTTGTGCATTGGGGTTCTCCGAGTTAAGATTTTCGCTTCATGCCGACATAGATTCTTTTATATAAAATAAGTTCATTATCGCAAACCTTTCCTCATGTGACAATTTATACGGTTTCTCCCCCTTGTGGATTAATTTACACATCGCCAGAAATGTGGCTCCTGCTAAAAAGCCGTCCACAGCCCAGGCAAGTCACGTGGCCCCTAACCCCAATGCGTGGGTCCGTTTGTGGGAGGTGAGGTGCCCGCTCTGGCAGAAGCTCTTCCCGCAGAGGAGGCACCGGTAGGGCTTCTCCCCTGTGTGGGTCCGTTTGTGGGAGGTGAGGGTGCTGCTCATGCTGAAGCTCTTCCCGCACACCAGACACCGGTAGGGTTTCTCCCCAGTGTGGATCCGCTGGTGGCGCGTGACGTCGCTGCTCTTGCTGAAGTTCTTCTCACAGTGCAGACATTTGTAGGGCTTCTCCCCGGTGTGGATGCTCACGTGTGAAGAGAGCTGAGAGCTCCACCTGAAGCTCTTCCCGCACTCCCGGCACTGGTAGGGCTTCTCCCCAGTGTGGATCCGTTTATGCGCGGTGAGGTGGCCGCTCTGGCTGAAGCTCCGCCCGCACTCCGCGCACCGGTAGGGCTTCTCCCCCGTGTGGATCCTCTTGTGGGAGGTCAGGGTGCTGGAGTCGCTGAAGTTCTTCCCGCACTCTGTGCACTTGTACGGCTTCTCTTTGGTGTGGATTATCTGATGACGTGTGAGAGTGGCGCTGACCCTGAAGCTCTTCCCGCACTCCCGGCACTTGTACGGTTTCTCCCCGGTGTGGATCCTTCGGTGGGAAATAAGGTAACTGCTGATGCTGAAGCTCTTTCCACACTCCAAACATTTGTAGCGTTTTTCTCCCATGTAGACTCTTGGTTGTAAAGAAAGTGGGAAGATCTGGCCGAAATTGTTTCCATGCTCTCTAGAGTCATACTGTTGATCTCCAGTGTAGGCTTTGCAATCTTGACTAAAATCAGATTTATCTCTCCGTATCTCCCCGTAACCCAGGCATTTCCCCCTTCGATCTTGCTGGCTCAGGAAGCCATAGGGTTCTGGAGGGTGAGAAGTAGATGATTTCTCCCACCCATCATTTGACTGGATGTTCTCAAATCTTTTCAGTTCCCATTGATTTTGAAGCTTTTCTTCTTTTACATTATACAAGTTTGCTCCTGATGGCATCGCCCCCGGCTCCTCCCAGGCCGCCTTCTCATGCCCATCACCTGCTGAGGCAAAAAGACAGAAAGTAGGAAGCCTTACCAGGCAGTGACCTGGCCGTCATCTGAAATCCACCCCCCTGGTTGCATCTTTTCTTTCTGCATCTCCAGGATCTCAGAGGAGCCAGTCTGTTAAGCCCAAATTCCTTCCATTTGCATAACTTTTTTCTTTCCCTAACTATGCAGTCTCACAAATGAATTCACAGTTGACGCAACTGACAAAAATTTGTCTGGACTAGTTCAGATACAATGAACTTTGTCCATCATTGATGTCTGGAAACAAATTTGATTCACTGTATTGGAAGTTTCCTAACTGGGATCCATTAAATTGAGGTTTTACATACTCTTATGAGACTGAGATTATGTTTTGACTGTGGAACTGTTTCAGAGAACAACATGTCTTTAATGGACTGTTGCATGGTTCACGATGCACAGATGTGCATTTCTATTCCTATGACAGAATTGGGCGAGCAGATTAAGGAACGAGAAGCAGGGACTGAAGCAGAGCCAAAGCAGGCAGGGAAGAAGAGGGCAAGATGGGACCACAGGAAGCACCCGTAGAGCTGCCGAATTTTTGCCCCCACTGACTGGAGCAGATGAAACTTGGGAAAAGTACTTCATTTTGAAGACTTGCAATCAGGCATTAATCATCTGAATGCTGAATTTGGCCTCCACGTTTTTGTAGATTCTACCAGCCCTATCTTATAAACTTTGTGCAAATAAGCCTTTCAATTTATGCACAGAAAAAATAAGGAGAAATTGGAGGAAGATAAAAGAAAATCTAAATAAATCTTGTTTCTACCACAATTCCAGCTATTCTCCTTGCTTTTCTGTTCCTGCAAATCTTCCTTGCTTCCCCGTCTATACAGCTTCATACATTGCCCTTTTTTCAATCAACATTTATTTTCAATTTTATTCTTGTTTGACCACACATACTTCATCCCCAGTTCCCAGTACATTCAGCTGATTATGTTTCTGCTGACAGATCCAACTCAATTTTTTTACCTTTTCAACATTCATTCCTTGCAACAGACCATATCACCACTTCCAGCCTACTAACATACCACCATTTGCACATCTTAAAATTCCTCCATCCATTTCCTCATGTTATTAACATTCTACCAAGGTTCACAAATTCGTCTACTTGGTTGTTGTTGTTGTTTTGTCATTTAGATATGACATGTAGTTTGTTGCATTTCCCCTCTCAAACACAACTGTCTTGGTCTTTGATACATTAACTTTCAGGCGCATGCTGTTCATTGCATCACGCCGCTTTGAATCATTTGATTTGGCAGCCTTATAAATTGAACCAATTATTTTTATCATCACCATCGTCCAACTTATCACTTGGGTATTCAACCAACCATACAGCCTTTTCCCCAGTCAACGTTGGCATGTTTGGGCCAATGTGCCACAAGGGCCACTAAAGCTTTATCCCAAAGATGCCATGGCAGTTCTAGGACCGCTAAACCTGAGATGCCCTGGAGAGCCAACATAGTCTATCCTGGTATCTGCAGTGAACAGACAGAACCTCAGGATATTCTAACATAGCGGGAGGGAAAGGGAAAGGGAAAAATAAGAGAAAAACGCCCCCTGTAATTCATACTGTGCATCCTTTTTTAATGAACTGAAATGGACTGGAATGGGCCACTTCACATCAGATGACCACCAGATCTACTACTGTGGACAAGAGGACCACAGAAGAAATGGAGTAGCCTTCATAATTAATAATAAAGTGGCTAAAGCAGTGCTTGGATACAATCCAAAAAACAATAGAATGATCTCAATTCGAATTCAGGGTAAGCCATTTAACATCACAGTGATCCAAATATACGCCCCAACCACAGATGCTGAAGAAGCAGTAGATCAGGTCTATGAGGATCTGCAGCACCTACTGGATAATACGCCAAAAAGATATGTTATTTTCATTACAGGAGACTGGAATGCTAAGGTGGGTAGTCAAATGACACCTGGAATTACAGGCAAGCATGGTCTGGGAGAACAAAATGAAGCAGGACATAGGCTGATAGAATTTTGCCAAGACAACTCACTGTGCATAGCAAACACTCTCTTCCAACAACCTAAAAGACGACTTTATACATGGACTTCACCAGATGGTCGACACCGAAATCAGATTGACTACATCCTTTGTAGCCAAGGTGGCGGACATCTATACAGTCGGTAAAAACAAGACCTGGAGCTGACTGTAGTTCAGATCACAAACTTCTTATTGCACAATTTAGAATCAGACTAAAGAGAATAGGGAAGACCCACAGATCAGTTAGATATGAGCTCACTAACATTCCTAATGAATATGCAGTGGAAGTGAAGAATAGATTTAAGGGACTAGATTTAGTAGATAGGGTCCCGGAAGAACTATGGACAGAAGTTCGCAACATTGTTCAGGAGGTGGCAACAAAAAACATCCCAAAGAAAAAGAAAACCAAGGTGGCTGTCTGCTGAGACACTGGAAGTAGCCCAAGAAAGAAGGAAAGCAAAAGGCAACAGTGATAGGGGGAGATATGCCCAATTAAATGCAAAATTCCAGAGGTTAGCCACAAGAGATAAGGAATTATTTTTAAACAAGCAATGTGCGGAAGTGGAAGATAATAGAATAGGAAGGACAAGAGACCTCTTCCAGAAAATTAGAAACATTGGAGGTAAATTCCAGGCAAAAATGGGTATGATCAAAAACAAAGATGGCAAGGACCTAACAGAAGCAGAAGAGATCAAGAAAAGGTGGCAAGAATATACGGAAGATCTGTACAGGAAGGATAATAATATCGGGGATAGCTTTGGTTGTGTGGTCAGTGAGTTAGAGCCAGATATCCTGAAGAGTGAGGTTGAATGGGCCTTAAGAAGCATTGCTAATAACAAGGCAGCAGGAGACGACAGTATCCGAGCTGAACTGTTTAAAATCTTGTGTTGGGGTTTGTATATACCCAGGAATTTACAGATAGATAAATTATACTGGAGAGGCTTGATATCTAGGTGAGAGGGGAGTTATTCTGCAAGTCACCCAATTAGCAGCCATTGTTGTAGGGATGATGTGGCAGTGCTATAGTTTAGTTGGGTGTGGCAGATGATGAGAGTGACCTATAATGTGATTGGTCAGTTTATGTATATAAGCAGAGAAGATCTGGTGTTCTTTCTTCTTGTTGCTGTTAAACTTCTCATCGCTGTATTCCATCTCGTTGCTGTTATCATTTGTTACTCACTCACTGGATCGTCACCTTGTTGTGGTGAGTGGGCTTGTGTGTTCCCAATGAACCCTGTGAGCGCAGCCGTCAGGAGTCATGTACTCCTGGTAGGGTCACCCATGGCAGTAAGGTCCAGGGGGAGGAACCAGACAAAGAACGATCCAAGAAAGTCCTCAACGGCAGAACAGGCGGAAGATAACAAGGTGTATTGTTACAACGGCTGCGAAGGCGGATGAAGGCTGCAGCAGACAAAAGGTCACCAATCGTCATGGTATCCGTGCCATTGGATTAGAGCCTTTTTCTGTGAAGGTTGTGTGCTGATCGTTGTGCACCGATCTCCACACATAAAACAAATTCACGCACAGGCGTCTTCCAACCACACCAAGCCCAAAACAACCAAAAGTCCCATGGCGATTGACGAATGGCAACGGGGGCAGGACTGTGAAATCCGGAAGCTCCTAGTCATGGACCAGCACATGGGCGGTGGATACGGATTCAGTCGCCCTGACTCAAGGATCGAGGCAGTTGAGTAGTTCGGCAGCTGTATCCACGACTGAGCAGCCCTATTTAGGATCCACTCTGCTCACCCCATATGGGGAGGGGGCTAGAAAAGGTGCCCTAAACATAGTCTGCCTCATTTTCTCCCTGACTGGATTACCGCGACCAGTGGGGTCACCATCTAGCGGTCGTAAAAAACACATTAATTTTGGAACATGGAATATACGGACACTGCAAGACAATATGGATAGTGAACGACCTGAACGTAGGACTGCCATTATTGCAAGGGAGCTGAGATGTTTTAATATCGATATAGCAGCACTCCAAGAAACTCAAAGAGCAGGAGAAGGACAGTTGAAGGAAGAAAAAGGAGGTTATACCTTCTTTTGGAAAGGACTGCCTGAACAAGAACGACAAATACATGGGGTAGGCTTTGCTATCAAAAACGACCTTGTGAAGCTCTTGTCAGAAGTTCCCACTGGGATTAACGAACGACACTCAACTTTCCGAATAAAACTCGCCAAAAACCAACAGGCAACTATCCTAAGTGCTTACGCACCAACACTAGATGCAGATGAGGATATCAAGGAAAAATTTTATACCCAGCTGGACACCATCTTATCAGAGATACCAAAGGAGGATAAAATTATCCTCCTGGGCGATTTCAATGCAAGAGTTGGGCGTGACTTTGATTTGTGGCCAGGGATCATTGGGAAAGGAGTTGACAACAGCAACATGAATGGAATCTTACTTCTGACTAAATGTGCAGAGCATAACCTTGTCATTACTAACACACTCTTTCGCCAGAAAAATAAATTTAAAACATCATGGAAGCACCCACGGTCGAAGCACTGGCATCTTTTAGATTATGTAATTGTCCGTGCTAGAGATCGCCGTGATGTACTTCTCACCAGAGCCATGACGAGCGCTGATGACTGCTGGACAGACCATCGATTAATTCGATCCACGATGGCCATAAAGATTGTCCCTCATCGTAGGCTCCAAGGAAGAAAACCAAGGCGTAAAATGAATACATACACTGGCCCTTCAAGATCCTATTAAACGAGCTTGCTTTCAATCAACTCTCAAGGAACATCTGCCTATGGAACTTCCTGAAAATGTTGAGGAACACTGGACTAAATTGAAGACTTCTATTATTTCAGCCTGTGAACAAACTATCGGATACCAGACTAAGAGACATCAGGACTGGTTTGATGAGAACGATAGTGAGATTGAACATATTATTGACAAGAAAAGGAAAGCCTTCCAGATATGGCAAAAAGATATTAACTGTGCTGTTAAGAAAAAAATCTACACCAGTGCAAAGGCAGAAGTCCAAAGAAGAACTAGAGAACTTAAGAACATATGGTGGATAAAAAAAGCCCAAGAAACCCAACATTTTGCAGATGCTCATGATGCACGGGGCTTTTTTAATGCCATAAAGGCCATCTATGGACCAACAAACCATGGTACAAATCCCTTATGCTCAGCAGATGGTGCTAAACTTCTAAAGGACAAAGAGTCTATTGTACTGCGCTGGAAAGAGCATTACTACAATCTCCTTAATCGTCACTCTACTGTGGCTGATGAAGTCTTCTTGCAAATCCCGCAAAAACAAATAAGAAATGAGCGTGCAGTACCCCCTAGTTTGGAGGAAGTCAGTAAAGCCACTAAACAAATGAAAAATAACAAAGCTAGTGGACCTGATGGGATTCCTGCTGAAGTCTTTAAGAAGGCGGGCCTGAACTTACACAACAACTTCATAAGCTCATCGAAAAAATCTGGATGAGGGAGGAGATTCCAGCAGACTTTAGGGATGCCATAATTATCACTCTCTTTAAAAAGGGTGATAGAACAGACTGTGGAAACTATCGAGGCATCTCCCTTCTAGCCACAGCAGGCAAAATCCTGGCAAAGATCATTGCAAACCGTCTCCTATCTGTATCAGAAGACATCCTCCCTGAAACGCAAAATGGCTTCCGCCCTTCCAGGGGAACAGTGGATATGATCTTCACTGCACGACAGCTTCAAGAAAAATGCAAGGAGCAAAACCGCCCTCTGTACATAGCGTTTATTGATCTGACTAAAGCTTTTGATACTGTAAATCGTACTGCTCTCTGGACCATCCTTCTGAAAATCGGATGCCCTGATAAATTTGTGAACATCTTGCGGTTACTCCATGACGACATGATGGCAACAATCCTGAATAACAATGGCTCTCAAAGCGATCCATTTAAAGTGGAATCCGGCGTTAAACAGGGATGTGTTATTGCTCCAACCTTATTCGCTATCTTCATCGCTATGATTATACACCTTGTTGAAGAGAAACTTCCTACTGGTGTAGAAATTATATATCAAACAGATGGAAAGCTTTTTAATCTTAGTAGGCTGAAAGCAAAAAATAAGGTAATTGCAACTTCTGTTATAGAACTTCAATATGCTGATGATAACGTAGTCTGTGCACACTCCGAGGAAGATCTTCAAACTATCTTAAACATCTTTGCAGAAGCATATGAAAAGCTCGGCCTCTCGATTAACATTAAAAAAACCAAAGTGCTTTACCAGCAAGTTCGAACCAATCCCTCCGCAGCGCCATCAATCCAGCTTAAAGGTGTGTCACTAGAAAATGTCAACCACTTTTCTTATCTCGGCAGCCATCTATCTACAAAAGCCGACATCGACGCTGAAATTCAGCATCGCCTGAGCTCTGCGAGTGTAGCTTTCTCCCGAATGAAGCGTAGAGTGTTTGAGGATTGGGACATTCGCAGGGAGACCAAAATGCTTGTTTACAAAGCCATTGTACTACCAACCCTTCTGTACGCCTGTGAAACATGGACCCTCTACAAACGCCACCTCCAACTTCTTGAAAGATTCCATCAACGCTGCCTCCGAAAAATTCTGCAAATGACTTGGGAAGATAGGCGGACTAATGTTAGCATATTAGAAGAAGCGAAAACCACCAGCATTGAAACAACGATCATCCAACATCAACTTCGCTGGACCGGCCATGTTGTTCGAATGCCTGACCATCGCCTTCCAAAGCAGCTACTTTACTCCCAACTTAAGAATGGAAAACGGAATATTGGTGGACAGCAAGAGAGATTCAAAGATACTTTCAAAGCTAATTTAAAAAAATGTAATATCAACATTGAGAACTGGGAAGCCCTAACTCATGAGCGTTTCAATTGGAGGTCATCCTTTATTAATGGCGCTATGGACTTTGAAGAAGCACGAGTACAGGGCGAAAGGGAGAAATGAGCTAAGAGGAAGGCACGTCAAGCAAACCCTCATCATGACCGTCTCCCACCCGGAAACCTATGCCCTCATTGTGGGAGTTGTGCGGATCCAGAATTGGCCTTTATAGCCACTTACAGATCCACCGTTAAAATTTTACCTTTGGAAGACAATCTTACTCGGCTACGAGTGATCGCCAATGATCATTTGTTACTGCTGCTGGATGTATTTTGGACTATGTATGTATATAAAGTAAATAGGCTATTTTATCTAATCTCTGCTTGAGTGTCTATTTACTGCATAGAACGTGGATCACTGGAGTCTTGGAAAAAGGAGCAGGCTGCTCCACGGTGCACACTCTGACATCTTGCAAGATGATTTATTATACTTTATTTATTTTGCTTGATATGTTTTTTAGAAATTTTGTATAGTTTTTAAATTTTTACTTGCTGTAACCCGCCCAGAGTCCCATGTATGGGAGATGGGCGGGGGATAAATTAAACAAATAAATAAATGATGCTGTCAAGGTGATGCATGCCATATGCCAGCAAATTTGGAAAACACAAGAATGGCCATCAGATTGGAAAAACTCAACTTATATCCCCATACCAAAAAAGGGAAACACTAAGAATGTTCAAACTATCGAACAGTGGCACTTATTTCACATGCCAGTAAGGTAATGCTCAAGATCTTGCAAGGTAGATTCCAGCAATTCATGGAGCGAGAATTACCAGAAGTACAAGCTGGGTTTAGAAAAGGCAGAGGAACTAGAGACCAAATTGCCAATATCCGCTGGATAATGGAGAAAGCCAGGGAGTTTCAGAAAAACATCTATTTTTGTTTTATTGACTATTCTAAAGCCTTTGACTGTGTGGATCATAACAAATTGTGGCAAGTTCTTGGTGGTATGGGGATACCAAGTCATCTTGTCTGCCTCCTGAGGAATCTGTATAACGACCAAGTAGCAACGGTAAGAACAGATCATGGAACAATGGACTGGTTTAAGATTGGGAAAGGAGTATGGCAGGGCTGTATACTCTCACCCTACCTATTCAACCTGTATGCAGAACACATCATGCGACGTGCTGGAGTTGATAAATCCAAGGCTGGAGTTAAAATCACTAGAAGAAACATTAACAATCTCAGATATGCAGATGATACCACTTTGATGGCTGAAAGTGAGGAGGAGCTGAGGAGCCTTATGATGAAGGTGAAAGAAGAAAGTGCAAAAGCTGGGTTGCAGTTAAACCTCAAAAAAACCAAGATTATAGCAATGAGCGTGATTGATCACTGGCAAATAGATGGAGAAAAAGTGAAGGCAGTGACAGACTTTGTATTTCTAGGCACAAAGATTACTGCAGACGCTGACTGCAGCCAGGAAATCAGAAGACGTCTACTTCTTGGGAGGAGAGCAATGACAAATCTTGATAAAATAGTTAAGAACAGAGATATCACACTGACAACAAAGTCCGCATAGTTAAAGCAATGGTATTCCCTGTAGTAACCTATGGCTGCGAGAGCTGGACCACAAGGAAGGCTGAGCGAAGGAAGATAGATGCTTTTGAACTGTGGTGTTGGAGGAAAATTCTGAGAGTGCCTTGGACTGCAAGAAGATCAAACCAGTCCATACTCCAGGAAATAAAGCCAGACTGCTCATTTGAGGGAATGTTATTAAAGGCAAAACTGAAGTACTTTGGCCACATCATGAGAAGACAGGATACCCTGGAGAAGAAGCTGATGCTAGGGAAAGTGGAAGGCAAAAGGAAGAGGGGCCGACCAAGGGCAAGATGGATGGATGATATTCTGGAGGTGACGGACTCAACCATTGGGGAGCTGGGGATGGTGACGGCCGACAGGAAGCTCTGGCGTGGGCTGGTCCATGAAGTGATGGAAGAGTCGGAAGCGACTGAACGAATAAATGACAAAATCCTTTTTTACGCCTCCTTCACATTTCTCCTCCCCCAACGTCATTCCGAACTACACAGCTCCACTCGCGGTCATCTTTCCCTGTATCCAAACCATCCTCATCCCCTGATCATTCTCTCTGAACCTTTCTGTATCTTTTCCAGCTTTTCAATGTTATTTTTTCTCACCCAATTTACACAACAGTTACTATTTATTTATCAAATTTGTATGACTGCCCATCTCAAAAAAAAGTGGACGGCGTACAACACTTAATTAAAAAACCAATATAAAAACATTCATTACAAAAACTATTTAAAAAGCACAAGAAGAAGAGAGGATGATGTTAGCTGCAGTAAGGGAGCCATCGCACAATCTCCCCGGTCCCCTGGGCCCCCGAGACCCGAAGGCATAGCAGGTCTTGAGGGACTTGCAGAATATTAAGAGGGACGGAGCTGACCTCACTTCTGGGGGGAGAAGATTCCACAAGGCGGGGGCCACAGCAGAGGCGGCCTGCCTCCTGGGACCCGCCAAGTGTAGTTTCCTGACAGACGGGACCCGCAGCAAGCGTTCTCGTTATACTATAATGACGGTTCTCTTTTCAAATCCTTGCCGAAAGATTCCAACCATAGAGTTAATTTTAAAATCCCTCGCATGGGATTTTTACTGAGCTTCCCACCAGGATCCCCTCCTGATAAAAGCCAGCTGAAATGTCCATAACATGCACACTGAATGTTTCTGCCAAGAGGGTCCCTTGCACTGAACAGCATTTACAGTTTGGGGGATCCATGTGGTGTGGGATTCAACCCTCCGAACTCCTAGCCATCCCGACGCCCCTGAGCAGGTGCAGGTTGACATTAACTCAACAAGGGATGAAAAAAAGTAGTCGTCGTCGTAGGAGGAATGGTTGTAAACAAGGGTGTTATCCCAGGATTGTGGAAAACCACCAGCTCAGGGCGACTCTTACCCAGAGAGGCCACGTTCCTAGAAGTCTCCAGCATGACCTCCTGGTGGAGGGCTTTTTGGCTCGAATCTAGCAACGCCCACTCCTCCTCTGTGAAACCGACGGCCACTTCCTTGAGGGAAACGGGAGCCTGCAAGAGAAAGATGTTCTCTGTTTACATACCATCATAAGCAACATGCAAGTTCTCTCCAGTAACTTGCAAATCCCAAAAATAGCGATTTTCAGTAGAGTAAGTGGGCATTTCCTGCAGGATTCAAACATCTGCACGAGGTCAAGGGAATGCTGTGATAGTCCACGGCCAAAAATCAGGAGTTTGGTAGCACTTTTTCCAAATAACAACTATTATTCCAAGGCAGAAGCTTTTGTGAGCTTGTGAAATGGGCAGAACTCCCATCGACTGACCAGTAACTTATTTGGGGAAAAAGCTGACTGACACAACTGGTTCCTCAATGCCACTTAATGACAGCAGTTCCAACATCCTTCCAAATCAATGAGCTACAAGCTCTGTCCATCTGAAAGGATCTCCAATCCTTTCCTCTGAGGACACCCCGAAGGCTGTCACAGATCCCTTGCCCATGAACTTCTGATGCCCCTGGGGAGCAACACCGCGTCGGGGGCCTTCCAGACATGAAAGCCGTCCAGGAGTCAGCGTGGGATGCCATCAACATGCAAACGAGATACGGGCCAATTTCTGCTTCTCCTCGGAATCCAGGGAAGCTGCTCAGGTTAAGCACAAGGGCCTGGGGGACACCTAGTATTCGTTGCACGTTATTTCTGGGGCTGGTCTCCTGCTGGAAGACCTTCACGGTGGTGGGCGGGCTGTTAATGATTCCGATAAACGAATAAATAATAGCTGTTGTGGGTCTTCCGGGCTGTGTGGCTGTGTTCTGGAAGTTGTGGTTCCTAACGTTTCGCCAGCATCTGTGGCCAGCATCTTCAGAGGGCCCTGTGAAAGCCTTCAACAATACATTGAATAAATAATAACCTGAAGGTGATTCCAGAGGAGCTGCAGATGAAGAAAGAGAGAGATTGCAGAACCGGAATTCAACCTCTTTAGCACAGAAGAAGATCTGCCTTGAAACAACCACATTTACAGGATTATTTTATGGTGGGGGGATCTTTCTCCTACCTGAGTTGGAAGCCCAGCCATCATTTCTGCTCCACCACAAAGCAGAGATGTTTCCAGGGGGACCGTCAGGACCATCCCATTATCTGTAAGGGAGACAAAGATGGTCAAAGTAGGCTTTTTCAAAGAAAAGCATTCCTACTAAATTCTGGGAAGAAACGATAAAGGATGGTCCCTTCCTTGGAGCCCTTGGATTCCAAGTCCTTCTCTTCGATTGGAACCCTTCCTTACCTGGCGAGATGTCCTGGTTTTGCAAGGTCCTCCCAGGGAACGGCTTCCTAGACGAAGTGGACGGACCCCCCCTTCCCCGGGTGGATTCAGTGGGTGCATCCTGGAAAGGCCTCTCCTCCACCTGAAAGGCGGGGCAGAGTTAAGGCAGGAGGGTTGCCCTGGGCTGCAGCTAGAGGGCAGGAAAGAGCCCCCATTTTCTGTGGCTGGGCTGCCATCTAGCAATTGTGCGGATT
The DNA here is from genome assembly GCA_023362775.1 of Charina bottae. Taxonomy (NCBI): domain Eukaryota; kingdom Metazoa; phylum Chordata; class Lepidosauria; order Squamata; family Charinaidae; genus Charina; species Charina bottae. Next base: position 2,330,473 of record JALMGJ010000002.1, on the reverse strand, counting down.
ATTGCAATGCAGGCACTGCAATGCTAAAACTAAGCAAATTAGACAGGGAATTAATAGTTCTTCATTCCCGGCCCGAAATCTAATCCCCCCAAGCCTTATCAGTGGGAGTGGGAGGGGGCCTGAGTGGGAGCAACGGAACAATCCCTCTGGGGAGGAGGAGGAACTGTTTCTTTCCACTGTTAGTGCCAGAGGAGACAGAGATGGGGGGGACCCCAACTCCCCATTCTCTCACCTGCCGCTCCTCCTGCTCTTTCCGCTCCTCGGCGCGGCTCAGCAGGAAGGCTTCGGCCAGGGCCACGGCCTGCGCGCTGCTCTCCGCGCCGCACTCGCGCACCCAGCCGGCCATCTCGGCGGGCAGCGCGACCAGCAGCTGCTCCAGCAGCACCAGGTCCACCAGTTGCGCAGTCGTGCGCCGCTCGGGCTGCAGCCACTCCCGGCACAGGCGGTGCAGGCGGCTGCAGAGCTCCCGCGGCCCCGCGGCCTCCCGGTACCCGGAGTCCCTGAAGCGCCGGCGCCGGAGCTCCCAGGCGAGGGGGCCGCCCCCCGCTCCCCCCTCCTCTTCGGCTCCCGCCAGCCCCTCCGCCCGGGCGCCCCCTCCGCCGCCGCCGCCGCCGCCCCCCTGCGCGCCCCCGCGCTCTCCCGGGCCGGCCAAGCGGAGCCCCCGCGCGGGGGCGGCAGGGTCCCCCCCGGGCATCCTCCGGGGCGGGGGGTGCAGCCGCCCCCCTGCGTCCCTGGCCGGGGGAGACACGGGGGCCGCGGGAGGGGCCCAGGGGGTCGCAAGAGGCCCTCCCCCGGGGGGGGGCGCGGCCCTCCCCCCTCGGGCGCGGGTCCTCCGCAGGCAGGTTGGCGGGAGGGTCGCGGGGCCCCGGGAGGACGCGGGGGGGCGCAGGGCCCGGGCAGGGGCTTCCCAGCGGGTGGGGGTTAATGGCTGGGCCGCGCCTGGCGCCCTCCTTCCCGGGGCAACAGGCTGCCGGCCCCCGACCCTCCTCAGGACCCCCGAAGGTGGCTCTACCCCCCGACCGAGCAGCACCCCCGCTCTCCCCAACGGTCGCAGAGCCGCTCGGGGGAGCCGGGCTGCTGCGTCGCCCAAAACGCAGGTCTGCGCTGCTCGTCGGAAGAGTCTCCGGGCAAGGGTTAAAGGCACCGAGGGATGCTTCCTAGAGGGGCCAGGCGGCCGGCGGGAACGCCCCTTCCGGGCCCAGAGCGCCCGATGCCGCTTGCTCCGCGGCCTAGTCCTGGCAAAGGCGCCCCGCGCAGGCGCGCTTCGACGCTGAAGCGAAGCCGGCGCCCCCTGTTAGGAAGGGAAGTCGGGAAGCTCCGAGAAGAGGCCTCGGAGGGAAGGAAGGGCCGGCGGAGAAGAGCCGCGGCGGCGGGGATGTCCCCGCTCCGAGAGAAGGGAAGGTCGCGGGAGGCGGTTTCCCGGAGCAGCTGCGGGCCTTGGTTGCCCACGATCCCCTTTCCTGGGCTTCCCTCACGGTGCAGAATAAACGGCCTCCCAGCCTTGGAGAAGCCACCGGCGCTGCCAGTTTCCGGGCTTCTGCGTCTTACTTTGGCCCGGGACAATCGGATTCCTCGCGGCTCGCGGGAAGGGCCTGAGACGAGGGGGCTCCTCCGCCTCCCCACTGATGTCCGTCGTCGGAGTCTTTGGAAGAAACACAAAGACACTGGCACACAACTCCAGATCACTCCCAAACGCATTTAAAGACCACTGCCTGGAATTCCCCAGAAGGACACAACATTTCCGGCCATCTTTGCAGCTCTTCACACCCGCTTTCCGGTTTTACCTCCCTGAACAGTTCGGGATCATCCTCAAATTGGTCCCTCCCCCCGCTGACCCCTTCCTTGGTCCAGATCCCACCTAAACTGGTTTCACAGTCCGGTCCCAACCCAAATCCTTCAGGGGCTCCCCTCCTGACCCCCAACTGAGAAAGTGGCCCCTGGGCCCCCCTCTTCACCTTCCCTCAATCAAGCAGTCCATCCGAGGATGGGGTCCTTCTCCAAGGGGGCCCTGGGGCTGCAACCCTCCGATTCCTCCCCGCTGAGTTTGGGAGAAGCCTCTGATCTGGGGGGGGGGGGGATTGCAGACCCTCCACATCCCTCTTGGAGGGGAACAAACGTCTCCCCTTCTGCTGAGATCAGAAATTTGGGGGATGGAGGGAATTAATCAAATGGCATCTGACCTGGAGACAATACAGACCTGAGATCACAGCATCGACTCGCATCATTCCAGGGTTTGCTACAGTCTGAAGTTTATTGTTTTATAGCAAATAAAAGCAAAGGGAACTGACTCGGAGGAGAACAGCACCGTAGGGTAGATGAAGCTCCTGTGGATTCAAGGCGGGAAAGATGGAGAAACGAGGGGCGATCTGAGGAAGAGGTTGGGGCTCTGCTGGGCAGACAGCAGTTGATCCCTTAGATCACTTCTCAGGAATGGGGGATCCCAGGGTGGCAGGATCTGGATTTCTCTGGATCTGGTGGCCTCCAGGCTTGGCTAAGCGCCAGGTGGATTTTGGGTTAAGTGGCTGTAGGGTGGATGGGTTGCAGCCATTGACATCAATGGGGGTTTCTGCTGAGCAGGAGAGATTGGGGGGTTTGGAGCAACACACAGGCCGAGAGTTCCTGGGGGCAGACTAGATGGTCTCTACTCCTCTCCCCGTTTCCCTTCCCTCAAAGAAAGGTGTGAAAGGAAGCTGGTGGGTCTCAGCAGGAGAAGGTCCAGGCTGCGATTCTCCTCTCGCCAACCCACCGCCTTGAGCCTCCATCCTTCAAGGGATGCAAAAAAGGCAGAAATTCATCAGCTACTGAAAAAAAACCCTTTTGCTTCTGACAGCAGGAAGCGATAGCAGGATTAACTCATGAGTGCTGTGAGAAAAAGTGATACGGGAGAAAATTAGAATATATGGTAAAACCTTCAATTAAATACAAATAAGATCTGTTTGGAGGGTCTGCAGAAAAAACATGGGGTGGGCTTCCCCTCCCCTCCCCCTCTTTTTCAGCCCCCCCCCCAGGCTTCCCACACTGCAGGGGGGTTGTTGATGGGCAGGGACCAGACGGAGGCAGAATCGGCCCCTTTCAGGGAGGAAAAGGCTGCGAAGGACCAGGGATTCCTCCCCCTCTCAACTCCCGGGACTCGAAGGGGGTCCGAGTTCAGCCGAGGGGCTGCAAAGGGAGGCTGCAGCATGACCTTGACAAGATGGAATTTATCCCTAATTGGCTTAATTAGGGGGTTAATCAAGAGAGGAGGCCTCTCCCCCCTCGCAGATATTTAATACTGTATTAACAAAGAAGATCCTTCATGGATCACTGCCTTGTCGTGGCGAAGGGGCTTGCGTAACTCAATGAAGTCAGGTCAAGAAGAACAGGTCATGATGGAGAGTTCTGACAAAACGTGGTCCACTGGAGGAGGGAATGGCAAACCACTCCAGTATTCTTGCCAAGAAAACCCATGGACAGTCATTCATTCATTGGCGATCACTCGTAGCCGAGTAAGATTGTCTTCCAAAGGTAAAATTTTAACGGTGGATCCGTAAGTGTCTATAAAGGCCAATTCTGGATCCGCACAACCTCCCACAATGAGGGCATAGGTTTCCGGGTGGGAGACGGTCATGATGAGGGTTTGCCTGACGTGCCTTCCTTTTAGCTCTTTTCTCCTTTTCGCCCTGTACTCGTGCTTCTTCAAAGTCCATAGCGCCATTAATAAAGGATGACCTCCAATTGAAACGCTCATGAGTTAGGGCTTCCCAGTTCTCAATGCTGATATTACATTTTTTTAAATTAGCTTTGAGAGGATCTTTGAATCTCTTTTGCTGTCCACCAATATTCCGTTTTCCATTCTTAAGTTGGGAGTAAAGTAGCTGCTTTGGAAGATGATGGTCAGGCATTCGAACAACATGACCGGTCAAAAGGCTAAAAGATATGACGCCGGAAGATGAGCCCCTCAGGTCGGAAGGTGTCCAAAATGCTACTGGGGAAAAGAGGAGGGCAATTCCGAGTAGCTCCAGAAAGAGTGAAGCGGCTGGGCCAAAGCTGAAAGGACGCTCAGCTGTGGATGTGTCTGGAAGTGGAAGGAAAGTCCGATGCTGTAAAGAACAATATTGCATAGCAACCTGGAATGTAAGATCTATGAATCAAGGTAAGCTGGATGTGGTCAAACATGAGATGACAAGATTGAACATCGACATCTTGGGAATCAGCAAACTAAAATGGACAGGAATGGGCGAGTTTAATTCAGGAGACCATTATATATACTACTGTGGGCAAGAATCCCTTAGAAGAAATGGAGTAGCTCTCATAGTCAATAAAAGAGTGGGAAAGGCAGTACTGGGGTACAACCTCAAAAATGACAGAATGCTTTCAGTTCGAATCCAAGGCAAACCATTCAACATCACAGTGATCCAAGTCTATGCCCCAACCACTGATGCCGAAGAAGCTGAAGTTGACCGGTTCTATGAAGACCTACAACACCTTCTAGAACTAACACTAAAAAAAGATGTCCTTTTCATCATAGGGGACTGGAATGCTAAAGTAGGAAGTCAAAAAATAACCGGAATAACAGGCAAGTTCGGCCTCGGAGTACAAAATGAAGCAGGGCAAAGGCTAATAGAGTTTTGTCAAGAGAACACGCTGGTCATTGCAAACACTCTTTTCCAACAACACAAGAGACGACTCTACACATGGACATCACCAGATGGTCAATACCGAAATCAGACTGATTATATACTTTGCAGCCAAAGATGGAGAAGCTCTATACAATCGGCAAAAACAAGACCTGGAGCTGACTGTGGCTCAGATCATGAGCTTCTTATCGCAAAATTTTGGCTTAAATTGAAGAACGTAGGGAAAACCACTCGACCACTCAGGTATGACCTAAATCATATCCCTTATGAATATACAGTGGAGGTGAGGAATAGATTTAAAGGATTAGATCTGGTAGACAGAGTGCCTGAAGAACTGTGGATGGAGGTTCGTAACATTGTACAGGAGGCAGCAACTAAAACCATCCCAAAGAAAAAGAAATGCAAGAAAGCAAAGTGGCTGACTGATGAGGCTTTACAAATAGCTGAGGAAAGAAGGGAAGCAAAAGGCAAGGGAGAAAGGGAAAGATATAACCAACTGAATGCAGATTTCCAGAGAATAGCAAGGAGAGATAAGGTGGCCTTCTTAAATGAACAGTGCAAAGAAATCGAGGAAAACAATAGAATGGGGAAGACTAGAGATCTCTTCAAGAAAATCGGAGATATCAAGGGAACGTTTTGTGCAAAGATGGGCATGATAAAGAACAAAAAAGGCAGGGACCTAACAGAAGCAGAAGAGATTAAGAAGAGGTGGCAAGAATACACAGAAGAACTATACAAGAAAGATCTTAATATCCCTGATAAATACGATGGTGTGGTCACTGACCTTGAGCCGGACATCCTAGAGAGTGAAGTCAAGTGGGCCTTAGGAAGCATTACTAACAACAAAGCTAGCGGAGAAGACAGTATCCCAGCTGAGCTATTTAAAATCCTAAAAGATGATGCTGTTAAAGTGCTGCACTCAATATGCCAACAAATTTGGAAAACTCAACAGTGGCCACAGGATTGGAAAAGGTCCGTTTACGTTCCAATTCCAAAGAAGGGCAATGCCAAAGAATGTTCAAACTACCATACAATTGTGCTCATTTCACATGCTAGCAAGGTTATGCTCAAAATCCTACAAGCTAGGCTTCAGCAGTATGTGAACCGAGAACTACCAGAAGTGCAAGCTGGGTTTCGAAGAGGCAGAGGAACTAGAGATCAGATTGCCAACATTCGCTGGATCATGGAAAAAGCAAGAGAGTTCCAGAAAAACATCTACTTCTGCTTCATTGACTACGCTAAAGCCTTTGATTGTGTGGATCACAACAAACTGGCAAATTCTTAAAGAGATGGGAGTACCAGACCACCTTACCTGTCTCCTGAGAAACCTGTATGCGGGTCAAGAAGCAACAGTTAGAACCGGACATGGAACAACTGACTGGTTCAAAATTGGGAAATGAGTACGACAAGGCTGTATATTATCACCGTGCTTATTTAACTTATATGCAGAATACATCATGAGAAATGCCGGGCTGGATGAATCACAAGCCGGAGTTAAGATTGCCGGGAGAAATATCAACAACCTCAGATATGCAGACGATACCACCCTAATGGCAGAAAGTGAAGAGGAACTAAAGAGCCTCTTGATGAGGGTGAAAGAGGAGAGTGCAAAAGCTGGCTTGAAACTCAACATTAAAAAAACCCAGATCATGGCATCTGGTCCCATCACTTCCTGGCAAATAGAAGGGGAAGAAATGGAAGCAGTGACAGATTTTATTTTCTTGGGCTCCAAGATCACCGCAGACGGTGACTGCAGCCATGAAATTAAAAGACGCTTGCTCCTTGGGAGGAAACCTATGGCAAACCTAGACAGCATATTAAAAAGCAGAGACATCACCTTGCCGGCAAAGGTCCGTATAGTTAAAGCTATGGTTTTTCCAGTAGTAATGTATGGCTGTGAGAGTTGGACCATAAGGAAGGCTGAACGCCGAAGAATTGATGCTTTTGAGCTGTGGTGCTGGAGAAGACTCTTAAGAGTCCCTTGGACTGCAAGGAGGTCAAACCAGTTAATCCTAAAGGAAATCAACCCTGACTGCTCATTGGAAGGACAGATGCTGAAGCTGAAACTCAAATACTTTGGCCACCTAATGCGAAGAGAGGACTCACTGGAAAAGACCCTGATGCTGGGAAAGACTGAAGGCAAAAGGAGAAGGGGACGGCAGAGGATGAGATGGTTAGATAGCATCACCTATTTATTACATAAATTGTCTCAAGGCAGGAAAAGTGGAAAGATAGACAGGCCCCGATGGACGTTCGAGACTGGAAAACCCAACCAAAAGAGGACGGACCTGCTTCTCCGCCAGACATCAGTCCGACTGCGGAAGAGATGCGTTTTCGGCCTCTTAGACTTTAACGCCCTCTATTCAACCCAAGGACATTCGCGGAGTATAATCCGACATCCGCGTGGCGCTCTGGAGGAAACCTTCCTTTCAGATGGGGGACGAATTATGGGTTGCAACCCCATGACGCGTCCTACAGAAACGCCAGGAGGACTGAAGTCACGAAGAGTCGGAAACGACTGAATAAACAACAAAAACTCTGCATATAAGTTAAATAAGCACGGTGATAATATACAGCCTTGTCGTACTCCTTTCCCGATTTTGAACCAGTCGGTTGTTCCATGTCCGGTTCTAACTGTTGCTTCTTGACCCACATACAGGTTTCTCAGGAGACAGGTAAGGTGGTCTGGTACTCCCATCTCTTTAAGACTTTGCCACAGTTTGTTGTGATCCACACAATCAAAGGCTTTAGCGCAGTCAATGAAGCAGAAGTAGATGTTTTTCTGGAACTCTTGGCTGAGAGTGACCTGTTTGCAAGCGAACCACATGGTGGGGGGAGAACAAACACACCCTCGAAGAGAAAGATGGGGTGGGGTGGAAAGACAATAAAGCATATGTCCCTGAGCCTTTGAGGGTTTTGAGCAAGCATCACGACCACAAAACGGCAGGGCATTTCGGATTTGTGAAAACATTACACTTAGTCAGGCGCAAATTCTGGTGGCCAACATTGCACACAGATGTGAAAGCTTATGTGCGATGTTGCCCAGTGTGCGCAACAGCTAAGAGGAAAATGGGCAAACCCACAGGAAAATTGCAGGAAGTAGCAAACCCCACACAACCATGGAAGCAAATTGCCATGGATTTTATAGTAGATCTACCTGTGAGCAACAAGAAAACGGCTATTTGGGTGGTCACAGATTTATTTTCTAAACAGGCACATTTCATTGCTTGCAATGGGATCCCGAATGCCCAAAAACTAGCTAGGATGTTTATTCAACACATTTATCGGGCTCATGGAACGCCGGAACGCATAATAAGCGATTGCGGCAGCACTTTCACTTGCAAGTTCTGGCAGGCTTTTTTTAAATTAATTGGATCAGAACAGGGGCTTCGTAGTGCGTTCCATCCGTGCACAGACGGAACGAGCGAACGCCTTAATTCTGTACTGGAGCAGTACCTTAGATGTTACATTAATTACCAACAAAATGACTGGGCAGAACTGTTACCGTTCGCAGAAGTTGCTTACAATAATGCACTCCACCAAAGCACGGGGTTTTCGCCATTTAAAGTAGCTACAGGGCAGGATTTTGTAACTATCCCCGAGTTGGCAATGACCCAAAGTACAGAACTAGCGCAGCCACTGAAAGCGGATGAATGGATAGCAAGAGTAACCAGTAATTGGCCAATTATGGTGTAAACGCTGCAGGAAGCCAAAGCAAGTTACAAAAAATACGCAGACCGCAAATGAGAGAAGGAATGGGAGTTGAGAGTAGGGGATAAGGTGTACCTTTCCACAAAAAACCTGAGGGCCACACAACCATCACGAAAACTGGCGCCCAAATTCATAGGTCCGTTCCCAATCATTGAAGTTATTAACCCAGTAACGGCTAAACTGCAGCTACCAAAAACACTAAGAAAGGTGCACCCAGTTTTCCACATTAGCTTGTTGAAACAGCACCACACTTCACAGCAGTGGCACCCAGAACCAGCAGAACCCACCCCATTGTTAGTGGAGGGAGAACCACACTTTGAAATCGACAAGATTCTGGACTCCAGATGGCACAAGGGTCAGCTGCAATATTTGGTTAAGTGGCAACATTTGCCGATTGGACATAAGGAGTGGGTTAGCACAAAACACACATGCGCTCCCAAATTGGTAAAAACTTTCCATAGAGAGTTCCCGGACAAACCCCACTGAATCAGGGGCTCCAACAGGATAATGTAAAATTCTTTGTATCCTACATGTGTTAACATGAGCTACATGTGTTAACATCAAAGGACCTCGGGAAGGGGAATGTTTAAATGTGACATGCCATGCTTTGCTTGTTCATTCAAGTCTTTGTTCGTGTTAGCCTTCATGCTTTGTAATAAACCCTTCTGCTTCTAAGAAACCGCGCGTCTGTGGTTTACTCTAGAGAAAGGGGATTTCAGGCATCGGAGTGGAGCATCTTACATAGGGTTAGGGTTAGGGGTTAAGGTTAGGGTAAGGGGTTAGGGTTAGGTCCCCCTGCGAGGAGGCCTGTGTGAGTGTCTCACTATCAAGATCCCAAACTCAAGGAACCTTTCAGTCAGTTCATGCTAAAAAGGTTCATTTATTAAGGATCAGAATACATGAGGCAAAGGCAAAGCTTTGAATGGCCAAATTGGCGCGCATACTTTGAAATTGAGAACATCCCTTTGACATCATTTACTATAATTAAAAACAAACCAATTCCCACTCCAGATCGATCCCCTCCCTTCAGAACGCTCATTAACAGTCCAGGTGTCTTATCAGAAAACGGCCAAGGCAGGAATGTCAAGGCAAGCGGTTAAACTTCGCAAAGTTGTTAATGACTACATTGCTTCCTGCACTGCCTGTGCCAGGACTAAACATAAAATTGGCAAGCCTACTGGACTGTTACAATACTTACAGCAGAACCTCCCTCTAGGAGGTGGCGCCAAGTGAGCAATGCATGGCGCACAGCGAAAGCTTCTTTTTCCCAGACATGCCAGTTGCATTCAGTTTCAGTGACCTTACGGGAAATGCAAGCGCACAGTTGCCAAAGCCCCTGAACGCCCTTCTGAAGGAGTATTGTGATGTCTGAAAAGTGATATCCATAATCGCCCTAATCTCGGCAGGGAACATTGGACCCAGGGGGCAGGAAATATATGGAGGGGTGTGAAGAGACCACCAGAAACTCTGGGCTGGAGTGAAAGTAATATCCATGCCTCCGTCTCCCTTTTCCTTGGGGGGATTGTACAGAGTGGGGGCACAATAAGGGTGTCTGGACTGATGCTCCTGGGGTCTCCCAGCTGTTCCCTCCAAGCCCCCACCTTCCCTGGTTCCCTCAAACTATGACTGTCCGGGGTTCAGGCCTCTTTCCTGTCCCCATCCCAAAACAGGAACCCTGCAGCCCCCCCCCCCCCCCATGGCATTGGCCCTTTAGCAGATTTAGAATTTCCTCTTTCAGGAACAAAGCTGGCTTGCTGGGAACACGGGCTCCAAGACCCCGGGCGCCCTTCGAAGCAGCTGGCCAGCATGAGTGAGGCTGGCTCTCTTGGAGCCTGTGGCCTGTTGGGGCTCCCAGGTCCTAAATCCTTTTGAGCCCCAGGAAATCAGGAAACAAGTTTTAGGAGGGAGAGAGGAAGCCCTGCGAAAGCGCAGGAATCTTTTGATCCGCTTTTGATCTCCAAGCTAGTGCCCTCCAAGTGTTGTGCCCAGGGGGCCTCGGAATACTCAAAGCTGAAAGCGAACTCCTCCGGGAATTGGGAAGGCTGCTCAGAGTAATTCTGCCCGCCAGCGAGATTGAGGCTCCACAATGGAAGGGAGGTGCGCTTTGCCGTTGCCTGTTTGCGCACCATTTTCCCCCGGGATGCTTTCCCTTGGTCTACTTCCTGCTTCTTGAAAACGACCTTTTTGCTCAGTTGCACCCTTGGGAGACCCGAAAGAACAGGTTAGGGACAGAACATCCTGGAGAAGATCTATCCATGTGGCCGCCGGGAGTCGAAAAGATAATCAACCAAAACATCTCGCCAACGCCTTAGGTTAGAGACCGGACGAGTGGGTTTTTCAGCCTCATGTCACTAGATGGCGCTCTAGGAATAAGCAACCCAGCGACTAGAAAGCTGTCAATACAGGGGCGGTGTCTGTGGTTGCTGAGGACCGACATCCAGCGGGAGGGGGAGCGGAGGAGCTGAAACAATAGAGTACTGAATTGCAAGAGGGGATGTCGGAGGAGAGGAGGAGGGCAGAGGAACTTCCTGTTCCGGCTCCCGCCTGGGAGAAGAGTGACCTGGAGGAGCACTCTGTGGTCTTCCGGGGTCGGAGCAGCCGCCGGCGGAAAGTGAGTTGAGGACAGGTGGGAGGAGAGGCCGGGAGCGAGTGGGGCTGTTTCGTTTCCTCCGTGGGGAAGAGTCAGAGAAGCAACAGCTGAAAAGTGCCAGCTGCTCCATATGCGTCCCCTCGCCAAAGTTTATTCCCCTGGTGCTGCGCGCTTTAAAACTGGTGCGTGCAATTTTCTGGCGGTCGGGAGATTTAGAAAGTCCCCTTCGCCTTAGCGTTGACTCCTTGTGATTTTATGGAGATGTTGTTTTCTTGGCAGCAATATGAGACTGATCTGCCACTGCCGACTCCTGGGATGTTGTTTTACCTCCATGTCTAGCCACCAAACTCTCCCATCCATGTATTAACCAGGTTCAACTCTGCTTAACCCAGCACTTTTTTTAAAGAGACATTGAGGACCATTTGGGATGTTCAGGTGTGGAGGCAGTCTTCACATACCACTTGTTCAGTGACCATTCAAAGTTAGGATGCTGCTGAAAAGGAGACTTCCAACTGGTCCTCAAACTTGTGGCCCTCTAAGCGATTTGGGTGCTGGCAACCGACACACATTTACGACAGTGGCAGTGTCTTGCAGTCCCATGATTGCTGTTTGCCACCTTCACATCTGGCCAAATAAATGGGGAATCCAGCAGGAAGCTGCAATTCACGCTCCTGTGATGTTTCACATAACGACCCATACTGCCAAGTCTAGCCAACAAACACAGGATTTCCTAGTGGTCTTCCATTCATGTATCATGGTTGTTTGACATTGTGCTTAATGACCAACGGTGATTTGCTTAATGACCGCAGCCAGAACTGATGTTGTAAGTCAGTGCATTCACATGACATCATCTTTATTATTTTATTAATATATATATCCAATTTATTATTTTATTTATATATCCAATTTACTCCCCACCCATCTCACTCGGAGAGTGACTTAATGACTGAGCTGCTTAGTGACAGAGTTGCTGGTCCCAACTGCAGTCAGAAAGGAGGACTACCTGTATTGTATGGTGATGTCCCTAGAGTGGTTGTGGACAGTATTTTATGCTCTTTTTTTTATTTGGAGCTGAGGAGTTGAATGGACAAAACTGGTGCTTTAAATCTAGCAGAGGCGTTGGGCACCATTTCATCTGTTAAAGCCCCCCAGCCCTCTAAAAGTAACCCCAAAAGTTTGATCATACCCACTTCTGGGACATTTTGCAGGCTGAAATACACATGGTGTGTGTATCAGTATTTCTCTCTGTGTGCATCTACGTGTATGTGTAGATCCCCAGCATTTCCAGATATTGATTTATTTATAAAAGTTTGATTTTACCCACTTCTGGGACATTTTCTGCATACATACATTCGTAGGTGTGTGTATCAGTATTTCTCTCTGTGTGCATCTATGTGTATCTGTAGAATCTATCCACGGAATTCCCAGGTATCCTTGAGGATAACCCTTTGCAGTGCTAAGAATCTGTGATTGACCCAGGCCAACAAGTGAATTTCAGGATTTGAACTTGGATCTCGCTAGTCTTCCATGTGTCAAATGAACCATAATGAATGTTAGAGATTAATCTACCCTTTTGGCACTTTTCCTTTTTCATTGTAATGAATGCTTTTTTTTGTTGTTTGCATGTGTTGTGCAGCCATTTTATAGATACTAATTAAAGTAACACTTTTATGTGAATCTTATAGACACAAAGGATGCCAATAGGCCTGCTCGACAACCGAGAATCACAAGCAGCATTAAAAAGGAAAGCAAATCAAGCCAGCAATCCAATCTTTTCCACTTTTTCCAGAGAGCCCCAAAACTCTTCTTCCCCAGCAGGTGACAGATGAGGGAGAGAAAAAGAGGAACAGAGTTTTTGAGCTGGAAAAAATTGAAGATGTGGAACTCAAATATTACATGAAGAGGTTACGGGGGATAATTTCCAAATTCAGAAAAAGAGGGAAATATCTGGAAGTCAGTGGGGAGGAAGAGGTCACTTGGATAGCCCCGTAGGGCAGAGCCTCACCCTGTGAGGAAGGAAACAGTAGCTTGAGTCAAAGCACCACCAAACAAGGGATCAGAAATAGTTTTGATCACGAGAATCCAAGAATATCAGTGGTGCAAAAGCCCCACAGAGGTGTATATTGTGGGAAAAGCACAGATTACAGATCACAGCTGATTATGCATGAGAGGACGCACACCGGCAAGAAGCCCTACCAGTGTTCTCGATGCGGCAGAAGGTTTAGCAAGCACGCCACCATGGTGAATCACAAGAGGACTCACACCAGGGAGAAACCGTATGAGTGTCCGGATTGTGGGAAAAGTTTCAGTCAGAATTACTACCTGGTGATACACCAGAGGACTCACACAGGAGAGAAACCGTATGAGTGTCTGGATTGTGGGAAAAGTTTCAGTCAGAATTCCCACCTGGTGCAACACCAGAGGACTCACACAAGAGAGAAACCGTATGAGTGTCCGGATTGTGGGAAAAGTTTCAGTCAGAATTCCCACCTGGTGCAACACCAGAGGACTCAAACAGGAGAGAAACCGTATGAGTGTCCAGATTGTGGGAAAAGTTTCAGTTGGAATTCCCAGCTGGTGCAACACCAGAGGACTCACACAGGAGAGAAACCATATGAGTGTCCGGATTGTGGGAAAAGTTTCAGTCGGAATTACCACCTGGTGATACACCAGAGGACTCACACAGGAGAGAAACCATATGAGTGTCCGGATTGTGGGAAAAGTTTCAGTCAGAAATCCGAACTGGTGATACACCAGAGGACTCACACAGGAGAGAAACCGTATGAATGTCTGGATTGTGGGAAAAGTTTCAGTCGGAATTCCAACCTGGTGATACACCAGAGGACTCACATAGGAGAGAAACCATATGAGTGTCCGGATTGTGGGAAAAGTTTCACTCAGAATTCCTACCTGGTGATACACCAGAGGACTCACACAGGAGAGAAACCATATGAGTGTCCAGATTGTGGGAAAAGTTTCAGTTGGAATTCCAGCCTGGTGCAACACCAGAGGACTCACACAGGAGATAAACCGTATGAGTGTCCAGATTGTGGGAAAAGTTTCAGTCAGAATTCCAGCCTGGTGCAACACCAGAGGATTCACACAGGAGAGAAACCGTATGAGTGTCCAGATTGTGGGAAAAGTTTCAGTCGGAATTCCAACCTGGTGCAACACCAGAGGACTCACACAGGAGAGAAACCGTATGAGTGTCTGGATTGTGGGAAAAGTTTCAATCAGAAATCCGAACTGGTGATACACCAGAGGACTCACACAGGAGAGAAACTATATGAGTGTCCGGATTGTGGGAAAAGTTTCAGTCGGAATTCCAACCTGGTGAGACACCAGAGGACTCACAGAGGAGAGAAACCGTATGAGTGTTCAGATTGTGGGAAAAGTTTCAGTCGGAATTCCAACCTGGTGATACACCAGAGGACTCACACAGGAGAGAAACCATATGAGTGTCCGGATTGTGGGAAAAGTTTCAGTTACAATTCCAGCCTGGTGGAACACCAGAGGACTCACACAGGAGAGAAACCGTATGGGTGTTTTGATTGTGCAAAAACTTTCAGTCGGAATTCCGAACTAGTGATACACCAAAGGACTCATACAGGAGAGAAACCATATGAGTGTCCGGATTGTGGGAAAAGTTTCAATGACAATTTCAACCTGGTGAGTCACCAGAGGACTCACACAGGAGAGAAACCGTATGAGTGTCCGGAATGTGGGAAATGTTTCAGTCACAGTTCTAGCCTGGTGAGTCACCTGAGGACTCACACAGGAGAGAAACTGTATGAGTGTCCAGATTGTGGGAAAAGATTCAGTTGGAATTCCAGCCTGGTGCAACATCAGAGGACTCACACAGGAGAGAAACCGTATGAGTGTCCAGACTGTGGGAAAAGTTTCAGTTGGAATTCCAGCCTGGTGCAACACCAGAGGGCTCACACAGGAGATAAACCGTATGAGTGTCCAGATTGTGGGAAACGTTTCAGTCAGAATTCCAGCCTGGTGCAACACCAGAGGACTCACACAGGAGAGAAACCGTATGAGTGTCCAGATTGTGGGAAAAGTTTCAGTCGGAATTCCAACCTGGTGCAACACCAGAGGACTCACACAGGAGAGAAACCGTATGAGTGTCTGGATTGTGGGAAAAGTTTCAGTCAGAATTCTATTCTGGTGAGACACCAGAGGACTCACACAGGAGAGAAACCATGTTAGTGTCCAGATTGTGGGGAAAATTTCAGTCAGAATTCCAGCCTGGTGAGTCACCAGAGGACTCACACTGCAGAGAAACTGTATGAGTGTTCGGATTGTGGGAAAAGTTTCAGTACTAGGTCTATCCTCTTAAATTCCTCCTGTTTTTATTGTAAGCCACCCAGAGTTCCCCGATTGGGGGAGATGGGCGGTCATATAAATTTAAATAATAAATCAATCAATCATGTAGTTTTACACATAGGAGAGAATCCATTCAAATACCCAGACTGTGGACGGTGCTTCACCCAAAATTCGTACCTTAACAGGCACAAGAAAATGTACATGACGCGGAAGGTGATGAGTGTAGAGAAGGCTTGAATTTCACTTCTCATCTCCCATTGGACATCCAGCTGAAAAGTTAAGTATTTAATTTCTGGGCTGATTCCTTTTAATCAGAGATGTCTCAGTATTAGAGATGAGGGAGGAGAGAAAAACATGGAAAATGTTAGTTTGAGAAAGGCTAACTACACTTTTCTGACTTCGGGCGGAGCGGGGAGCGGAGCTCGACAGTTTGGGCCATGGGTGTGGCGGAGTTGCAGCCTGGCGGTCCTGCGACCAGTCGTCGGAGTCGCCTGGTGAAGTCGGTGGGGGCCTGGCGGAGATGGTGTGGTGAGCCGGGGCTTTTTTGGGCCCAAAGGAGTTGCCAGAGCTTGCGGCCCGGTGGGGCTCAGCGGAGGCTGCGTAGGCTGTGGAACATAGTAGCGGCCTGTGGAGCCTAGTGGCAGCCAGCGGAGTTGCCAGAGCTGCCGGAGTCGCGGACTAGCGAGGCTTGACAGTTGGCCTTCCCGGACGGAGCAGCGTTGAGGTCCGTTAGACCTGGGAGGCCCTATTACAGAGTGGATGGTTGCAGCCACAGAAGGGATGCCTACGGTGGCCAGTGGAAGCCAATTAGAACTGGCACAAAGAACTGGCAGAGTAACCCCTGAAAGACTAAGGAACTTGGGGGGCTCTGAGAGCTGTGGAGCTGGGGCCTGTGGAAGCCGGTGTAGAGACCAACGGAGGCCGGCTGGAATTGGAACCGGTGGTGGGCTCGGAATCTGGCTCTGGAACTGGGGTGCCCCCGGAAAAGGATGGTCTTGCTTATTTGTTATCTGGACTCCACTATTGAAATCAATTAAGATCATTCAATAGTTGCTGCTTGCTGGTCACTTGAAGGACAACCACCCCCGTTGTCAGGGCGGCAGAAAATTGCGGGGTCTCTGGTGTATGGTTCCCCTCCGTGAGTGAGAGTCACGGGTGGAGGTTCAGGGTTGTATGTGTTTGAGAGAGTACCTAACCCTGAGTGACTGAATTCAACTTTCCTGACCTGAAGAGCCTCTAATGTGAGATTCATAAAGTTCAAGTTCTGGAATGGATTTGAAGCCATGCCAAGCTTATCTGGATTGCACGGCATGTAAGGTTGCAAAGTCAAAGGTGTATCCTGTAAGCAAATTTAGTGATAGAAAGTCACATAAATGTTTTGAATTAGTTCACACTGACCTAATTGGCCCATTACCAGCCACATTAGGTGGTGCTAAATATGTTTTAGTCATTGTGGATGATTTCACCAGATTCGGGTTCTGTTACCTATTGAAAGCCAAAAGCCAAACATTTGATAAGTTCAGGAATTGGGTGCAGTTTGTGGAACGTAGATATAGCACAAAGGTGTGTAGTTTACAGACTGACTGGGGAACTGAGTTTATGAGTGGCAGTTTTCAGCAATGGCTCAGTAGGAGGGGTATTGCGCACAGGAGAACCAATCCGCATAGTTCAGCTGAGAATGGCGTGGCGGAACGAAGAAATTTAGCGCTACAGACAGTAAAGGATTCACTGTTAGCTGACTCAGGGTTATCTAGAGCATACTGGGGAGAGGCTATACTGACTGCTAATTATTTAATTAACAGGTTGTGGAGTGTGTCTGTAAATCAAACACCATATTATATTTTGTATGGCAAGAAGCCATCATTAACTCATTTGAAGGTGTTTGAGTGCACAGCCTATGTTCACGTGCATAAGGAAGTACGTAGGAAAGGGCAGGTAAAAGCACAGAAAATGGTTTTTGTGGGGTATGAGCCAGGAACCAAGGGATATAGGTTCACTGATGGCAGAAGACGTGTTATTTCTAGATCAGCAAGTTTCAGTGAGCATAGCAATTGGCAGAAATTACACGGAGGGAGTGAGGTTTTTCGTCCTAGTCAGGGACAATTTGAGCTATCAGAGCGGCGAGAGTCCAGAGATGTGATTAAGGATGAAGAGGAATTAACCCCTAGTGTGCCAATAAAGCAGGATGCTACTGTATTGCACAGATCTGAAAGAATTAACAAGGGCATACCACCTCAGCGTTATAAACCAGGTGATGTTAAAGTGTGTTTTGTTAATTATGAACCTCGTAGTTATAAAGAGGTATTGGAGTTGCCACCACAAGAGCAGAAAAAGTGGAAAGCTGCTATGGATGTGGAAATCAATGCCATTAATTCCCATAAGGTGTTTAAATCTACCAGGCTGCCTGAGGGGCATAGGGCAGTGGGTTGTAGGTGGGTTTATAAGAAGAAGACCTTAGTCAATGGTGATATTCAGTATAAAGCTAGGCTTGTAGCACAAGGGTTTTCCCAGGTTAAGAATCAGACTTATGATGAGGTTTTTGCGCCAACGCTAAGAGGGGAGACATTCAGGTTTGCCTTAGCAATAGCAGCAGCTGGGAATTGTGTAGTGAACCATTATGATATCACCACAGCATATCTGCATGCTGATTTGAGGGAAGAAATATATATGGCTGAAGCTCCAGGATATGAATCTAATGAGGCAGGTAGAGTGTACAAGTTGCAGAAAGCGTTGTATGGACTCAGGCAATCGGCACGTTGCTGGAATCTGCGATTAGATGAGGCATTGCAAAGAATGGGGTTTAAGTGTAGTAAGGCTGACCCATGTCTGTACATAAAGCAATGTAATGATGAACAGGTGTTGCTTTTGATCTTTGTAGACGATTTGTGTTTTATAGCTAAAGATCAAAGGAGGGTAATTGAATTTACTGAAAAACTGAAGCAACAATTTGATGTTAAAGATCTGGGAGAGATTAGAAATTACTTAGGCGTAGTTATTCAGAAGGTTGATGGGGGTTACGTTCTAGAGCAGCGGAAGAAAATCGAACAGCTGCTAAGAGACAACGACATGGAACATTGCAAGAAGGTTCCTACCCCGATGACAACTGATTTTGTTAAGACAGAGGCTGGAGACGATGACCAAACATCATGTAATCAAGAACACTATCAGTCAATAATTGGAAGTTTATTGTATTTAGCACAATGGTCGCGTCCAGATATCGGGAATGCAGTAAATGTACTGAGTAGGTATGTTGTGCAATCTACCCAGAGACATTGGAAAGGTATTAAACGTGTGTTTAGATATCTTAAAGGGACTATTAATAAATGTTTTTTAATAAAACCTTGTAAACCATTGGAATTAAAATGCTATGTAGATAGTGATTGGGGTAATGATGTACATGATAGGAAATCAATGTCAGGATTGATAATTATGTTTGGTAACACCTTGGTGGGGTGGAGGTCTTGGAAACAGAGTTCTGTTGCCGTATCTACTGCAGAAGCAGAGTACGCTGCACTATCTGACCTATGTTCAGAGTTAATATGGTATAGGCAATTGTTAAGAGATGTAAATGTAACAATTGAGGGACCTATATGTGTATATTAAGACAGTGAAGCGTGTATACAGATGGCAAAGAATGATAGGATCAGAGGGAGGAGCAAACATGTGGATATCAAGTATAACAATGTTAGGAATGCTGTAAAAGAATCTCTGCTTAATTTACAATATTGTCCATCTGAGAGTAACGTAGCAGATATGATGACAAAGCCTCTAAGTGTAGAGAGACATAGGATGTGTGTATCCAATATGTGTATGTCTTCTATTCTGTATAAGTGAAATGTAATATCTGTTGTAAATTGGAGGGGTGTTGGGGTTTGTATATACCCAGGAATTTACAGATAGATCAATTATACTGGAGAGGCTTGATATCTAGGTGAGAGGGGAATTATTCTGCAAGTCATCCAATTAGCAGCCATTGTTGTAGGGATGATGAAAAAGGGGCGCGGTGGCTCAGCGGGTTAAACCGCTGAGCCGTTAGACTGCCGACCATAAGGTTGGCAGTTCGAAACCGCGTGACGAGGTGAGCTCTCGTCACTTGCCCTAGCTCTCTGCCAACCCAGCGATTCGAAAGCTAATATAGCAAGTAGATTAATGGGTACCACTCACGTGGGGCAATTTGCGGGCGTCCAGCGGAGAGTCGTCCTCGATTCCAAAAAGACCTGGAAGTGCAGCGATGTCGGCGGAGGACGATGGAGGACGACGGATCCGGAGACACCAGCTTCCTGGACGTCAGCAGCCGGCGCGGAGCGAGGCATTCTGGGACTTGCAGTCCAATGCCTTCAGCAGAAGAGCCGGTTCCCTTCCTCTCTCCCTGTCGCGCGGGTATAAACTATATGATATATGATGTATAACTTGATGATGTATAAATTAATGTATACTGATGTTGTAAGCCGCCTAGAGCCCTCCAGTAGGGAGGGGATAGGCGGGGTATAAATAAGATAAAATAAATAAAAATAAATAAAATGATGTGGCAGCAATGACTCATACTACAGGTGCTATCATTTAGTTGGGTGTGGCAGATGATGAGAGTGACCTATAATGTGATTGGTCAGTTTATGTATATAAGCAGAGAAGATCTAGTATTCTTTCCTCTCGTTGCTGCTAAATTTCTCATCGCTGTATTTCATATCGTTGCTGTATCGTTTGTTACTGCTGTTGGATGTATTGTGGACTACGTATGTATATAAAGTAAATAGGCTACTTAATCTCTGCTTGAGTGTCTATTTACTGCATAGAACGTGGATCACTGGTGTCTTGGAAAAAGGAGCAGGCCGTTCCACGGTGCGCACTGACAATTCAGTTCTCACTCCGTCCTACCACTCCCTCTCAGTTTCTCTTCTTTTGTGATTTAATTTTATTTCATGCCTATTACTCTCTTCCTGCTTCGTGCCAGCTAGCGCCGATCTTTCTGTCAATGGCCTTTCGTGTCTCCTGATCCGAAGGTGCTAATTGCTGTCTGCTTTCCTGCAGGCTTGTGCATCCCCACTGTTACTCATTCATCCCTTACATTTCTTTCTTTATTAACCCTGTGTAAGGTTGGAGCGTCCTGGTGCAATTAACCATTGCTTCTGGATTTTCCATCCTTACATGCCGCCTCCCTCAAGGATTACCTCCCTCCTCGCTATTGAAGAGGATGCACCTGGAAGATAAAAGGGACAGTTAGTGCATGAATGTGACAGTCTATTCCCCTTCCCTTCATTTTGGCTTTCCTGGGTATTTCTCGTGAAATGCCTTTACTAGTTGGGGCACGCAAACGTGTCGGTTTTCCACCCACTCATTGTCTGCTGTCGGGGGGTGTTTCCATTGCGCTACGTACTGCAACCCCCCTCGTCGCTTTCTGGAGTCTAAAATGGCTTGGACCTAAAAGTGTTGTTCCCCTTCAGTCACTGTAGGGGCGGGCGGAGGGGGTTCGGGGATATTGCCATGGGTAGCTTAGTCTACCATCTGAGACATTTCCCCGATCTATTTCTCCTCCAAGTACCAGTTTTGCACTGGGGCTACCCTCACTCCTGCCCAGTCTGGCCAACTTACCAGCTGTGTATAAACTATGACCGGCTTTTCGAACTGCGGTCCCTGAGCCAGGGCTAGAAGTCCCCAAGGGCATTTCTCAGCCCCCCTCCACTTTCCTGATGTGGCTCCCTGTCGGAGAGGCGAGGAGGGTTAGGGTTAGGGGTTAAGGTTAGGGTTAGGGGTTAGGGTTAGCTACATGTGTTAACATCAAAGGACCTCGGGAAGGGGAATGTTTAAATGTGACATGCCATGCTTTGCTTGTTCATTCAAGTCTTTGTTCGTGTTAGCCTTCATGCTTTGTAATAAACCCTTCTGCTTCTAAGAAACCGCGCGTCTGTGGTTTACTCTAGAGAAAGGGGATTTCAGGCATCGGAGTGGAGCATCTTACATAGGGTTAGGGGTTAGGAGTTAGGGTTAGGTCCCCCTGCGAGGAGGCCTGTGTGAGTGTCTCACTATCAAGATCCCAAACTCAAGGAACCTTTCAGTCAGTTCATGCTAAAAAGGTTCATTTATTAAGGATCAGAATACATGAGGCAAAGGCAAAGCTTCGAATGGCCAAATTGGCACGCATACTTTGAAATTAAGAACATCCCTTTGACCAGGTGTCTTATCAGAAAACGGCCAAGGCAGTATTTCTAAGTTTATTTGGCAAGGGAAAAAACCAAGAGTAAAATATAAAGTCTTGCAAGACTCTAAAGAAAGAGGAGGACTAGGTCTACCGGATTTGAAATTATATTATGCTGCTTGTTGCTTGGTTTGGATTAAAGAATGGATAGTTTTGAAAAATGAAAAATTATTGAATTTGGAAGGACATGAATTAAGATATGGATGGCATGGATATTTGTGGTATGATAAAGTTAAAGTTAATGTGGATTTTAAAAACCATTATATTAGAAGATCCTTGTTAAGAATCTGGAATAAATATAAATTAATCTTATGTTATAAAAGACCCTTATGGATTTCTACACAAGAAGCATTCTACAGAACAGAAGTAAGAAATAAAGATAAATGGTTAACCTACAAAGACTTTTTAAAGAAAGAACAAGGACAATATATAATTAAATCAATAGAAGAATTGGTATCTGAGGGATACAGTTTTCAATGGCTTTCATATATGCAGCTCGTAGAGAAATTTAAATTAGATAAGAAAGACCTTGAATTTGAACAAACCAAATCGGAATTTGAGATACAACTATGTGAGACAGATGATCATCTAATTGCAAAAATGTATAAATTATTGTTAAAAGGTGAAATGGTAGAGGAACAAGTTAAAGACTGTATGATTAAATGGGCTAAAAATATTGGCCATAATATTCAAATGCAACAATGGGAAGATATGTGGACCAAAGGGTTAAAATTTACTTTGTGTTATAATTTAAAAGAAAACTTTTATAAGATGATGTACAGATGGTATATGACCCCACAAAAACTTTCTAAAATGTATGGAAATGTCTCCAACTTATGTTGGAAATGTAAAAAAAAAGAGGGGTCTTTTTACCATATGTGGTGGACATGTGAGACTGCAAAGAAATTTTGGACTCAAATACATGCATTGATGCAAAATATATTACAAATTCGAGTTCCATTTAAACCGGAATTTTTCTTACTGGGAATAATTGATGGACAACCTGGGAAGCAATTTACAAGGATTATGCAATACATGATTACAGCAGCAAGACTTATTTTTGCACAAAATTGGAAAAACCAGATATCGCCTACGATACAAGATTGGATGTTAAAATTGATGGATATGGCAGAGAATGATAAACTGACATGTTTATTAAAAGAAAATCCTAATAATTATTTCCTTAAAGAGTGGAAACCATTAACTGACTATTTACAAGATGCGGGAGGGGCAAAGCTTATATGGGGATTTGAAGATTAAAATATATATATATTGATGTAATAGACAAGAAATATTCTTTAATATTATATATAGACCTAGCATGTAAGATAAAATTTTTAAAATACCATGACCAGATACAAATCGGAAGTTGACCAAATTCTATGTTTCAGCTTTATCTTTTTTTCTTTTTTTCCTTTACTACACTTTTTTATCTTTTCTTTTTTCTTGATTTGTATTTCCATTTTCTTTTCTGTTTCAAACTTTTATCTATGTAAAATTAAAATCTAATAAAATTTGAATAAAAAAAAGAAAAGAAAACGGCCAAGGCAGGAATGTCAAGGCAAGCAGTTAAACTTCGCAAAGTTGTTAATGACTACATTGCTTCCTGCACTGCCTGTGCCAGGACTAAACATAAAATTGGCAAGCCTACTGGACTGTTACAATACTTACAGCAGAACCTCCCTCTAGGAGGTGGCGCCAAGTGAGCAATGCATGGCGCACAGCGAAAGCTGCTTTTTCCCAGACATGCCAGTTGCATTCAGTTCCAGTGAACTTACGGGAAATGCAAGCGCACAGTTGCCAAAGCCCCTGAACGCCCTTCTGAAGGAGTATTGTGATGTCTGAAAAGTGATATCCATAATCGCCCTAATCTCGGCAGGGAACATTGGACCCAGGGGGCAGGAAATATATGGAGGGGTGTGAAGAGACCACCAGAAACTCTGGGCTGGAGTGAAAGTAATATCCATGCCTCCGTCTCCCTTTTCCTTGGGGGGATTGTACAGAGTGGGGGCACAATAAGGGTGTCTGGACTGATGCTCCTGGGGTCTCCCAGCTGTTCCCCCCAAGCCCCCACCTTCCCTGGTTCCCCCAAACTTTTCTTCTCCCCCCAATATTCAGTCCCACTGCCTGCCTTAGGATGACTGTCGGGGGTTCAGGCCTCTTTCCTGTCCCCATCCCAAAATAGCCCCCTGCAGCCCCCCCCCCCATGGCATTGGCCGTTTAGGAGATTTAGAATTTCCTCCTTCAGGAACAAGGCTGGCTTGCTGGGAACACCGGCTCCAAGACCCCGGGCGCCCTTCGAAGCAGCCCTGGCCAGCATGAGTGAGGCTGACTCTCTTGGAGCCTGTGGCCTGTTGGGGCTCCCAGGTCCTAAATCCTTTTGAGCCCCAGGAAATCAGGAACGAACTTTTAGGAGGGAGAGAGGTTTTGACCACCACCGAGAGCCAAGCCCTGCGAAAGCGCAGGGATCTCCTGATCAGCTTTTGATCTGCAAGCGAGTGCCCTCCAAGTGTTGCACCCAAGCGGCCTGGGAATTCTCAAGGCTGAAAGCGAACTCCTCCGGGAATTGGGAAGGCCGCTCAGAGTAATTCTGCCCTCTAGAGAGATTTAGGCTCCGCAATGGAAGGGAGGTGCGCTTTGTCGTTGCCTGTTTGCGCACCATTTCCCCCCAGGATGCTTTCCCTTGGTTTATGTCTATGAAGGTTCTCAGTCATCCAGGTGGAATTGTCTGTAGCTTGAATCATGTCAACTGGATTTCTATTTTCTCATGAGAAAATAGAAATCCAGTTGACATGATTCAAGCTACAGACATTCCCTTGGTTTACTTCCTGCTTCTTGCAAACAACACTTTTGCTCAGTTGCAGTGGCAATGAGTGCAGCCTTGGGAGACCCGAAAGACAGGTAAGGGATAGAGCATCCTGGAGAAGATCTATCCATGTGGCCGCCGGGAGTCGAAAAGATAATCAACCAAAACATCTCGCCAACGCCTTAGGGGAGAGACCGGACGAGTGCGGTTTTCAGTCTCGTGTCGCTAGATGGCGCTCTAGGAATAAGCAACCCAGCGCCTAGAAAGCTGTCAATACAGGGGCGGTGTCTGTGGTTGCTGAGGACCGACATCCAGCGGGAGGGGGAGCGGAGGAGCTGAAACAATAGAGTACTGAATTGCTAGAGGGGATGTCGGAGGGGAGGAGGAGGGCAGAGGAACTTTCCTGTTCCGGCTCCCGCCTGGGAGAAGAGTGACCTGGAGGAGCACTCTGTGGTCTTCCTGGGTCAGAGCAGCAGCCGCCGGAAAGTGAGTTGAGGACAGGTGGGGGGAGAGGCCGGGTGCAAGTGGGGCTGTTTCGTTTCCTCTGTGGGTCAGAATCAGAGAAGCAACTCTGCTGAAAAGTGCCAGCTGCTCCATTTCCCCCCCCCGGCCAAATTTTATTCCCCTGGTGCTCCGCGCTTTAAAACTGGTGCGTGCAATTTTCTGGCGGTCGGGAGATTTAGAAAGTCCCCTTCGCGTTAGCGTTGACTCCTTGTGATTTTATGGAGATGCTGTTTTCTTGGCAACATTATGGGACTGATCTGCCACTGCCGTCTCCTGGGATGTTGTTTTACTTCCATGTCAAGGCCAATAAACATTCCCATCCATATATTAACCAGGTTCAACTCTGCTTAACCCAGTCCTTTTTTTTGAATAGCCATTGAGGACCATTTGGGATGTTCAGGTGTGGAGGCAGTCTTCACATTCCACTTGTTTAAGGTAAAGGTTCCCCCCGCACATTTGTGCAGTTGTGTCCGACTCTAGGGGCCGGTGCTCATCTCCATTTGTTAGCCGAAGAGCCAGCGTTGTCCGAAGACGCTTCCAAGGTCATGTGGCCGCATGACACACGCGGAACGCTGTTACCTACCCACCAAAGTGGTACCTATTAATCTACTTGCATTTGCATGCTTTCGAATTGCTAGGTTGGCAAGAGCTGGGGCGAGTGCAGGAGCTCACTCCACACGCAGGGCTAGGGATTCGAACCTCCGAACTTGTGATCGACAAACCTGGCGTCTTAACCACTGAGCCACCACACCCCTTCCACTTGTTTAGTGACCATTCAAGGTTAGGATGGCGCTGAAAGGAGACTTCCAACTGGTCCTCAAACTTGTGGCCCTCAAAGCGATTTGGGTGCTGGCAGCCGACACACATTTACGACAGTGGCAGTGTCTTGCAGTCCCATGATTGCTGTTTGCCACCTTCACATCTGGCCAAATAAAAGGGGAATCCAGCAGGAAGCTGCAATTCACACTCATGTGACGTTTCACGTAACGACCCATACTGCCAAGTCTAGCCAACAAACACAGGATTTCCTAGTGGTCTTCCATTCATGTATCATGGTTGTTTGACATTGTGCTTAATAACCAACGGTTAGTTAGTTATTTACTTACTTACTTACTTATTTATTTATTATACCCCGCCTATCCCCTCCCTAACGGAGGACTCTAGGCGGCTTATATACATCATATATATATTTCGTTATACATTTCATACATATACAATTCAATTTTAACTGCGTGCTAAGGGAAGGGGTAAGGGAACTGACTCTTCCGTGGCTACTTGGATTACAAGCCCCACAATGCCTTGCTTCAGAGCTGGCTGCCGACGTCCTGTAGATGAAGCTGTTTTTTTCCGGGATCCGTCATAGCCACCGCCATTCCAGCGATCTTCCGTTGGTGGGTGACCCCCGACAGGACGCCAGCAAATTTACCCACTTAAGGTGGTACCCATTTATCTACTTGCTAAGCTTTCGAACTGTTGGGTTGACAGGATTTGCTTAATGACCGCAGCCAGAACTGATGTTGTAAGTCAGTGCATTCACATGATGTCATCTTTATTATTTTATTAATATATATATCCAATTTATTATTTTATTTATATATCCAACTTATTCCCCACCCATCTCACTCGGAGAGCGACTTAATGAGTGAGCTGCTTAGTGACAGAGTTGCCAGTCCCAATTGCAGTCAGAAAGGAGGATTACCTGTATTGTATGGTGATGTCCCCAGAGTGATTGTGGACAGTATTTTCTGCCCTTTTCTTATTTGGAGCTGAGGAGCTGAATGGACAAAACTGGTGCTTTAAATCTAGCAGAGGCGTTGGGCACCATTTCATCTGTTAAAGCCCCCCAGCCCTCTAAAAGTAGCCCCAAAAGTTTGACCGTATCTACTTCTGGGAAATTTTGCAGGCTGAAATACACATGGATTTTCTACATACATACATTCGTAGGGGTGTGTATCTGCATTTCTCTCTGTGTGCATCTATGTGTATGTGTAGAATCTATCCCCAGCATTTCCAGATATCCTTGATGATAACCCTTTGCAGTGCTAAGAATCTGTGATTGACCCAAGCCAACAAGTGAATTTCAGGATTTGAACTTGGATCTCGCTAGTCTTCTATGTGTCAAATGAACCATAATGAATGTTAGAGATTAATCTACCCTTTTGGCACTTTTCCTTTTTCATTGTAATGAATGCTTTTTTGTTGTTGTTTGCATGTGTTGTGCAGCCATTTTATAGATACTAATTAAAGTAACACTTTTATGTGAATCTTATAGACAAAAAGGATGCCAATAAGAGCTTGCTCGACAACCGAGAATCACAAGCAGCATTAAAAAAGAAAGCAAATCAAGGCAGCAATCAAATCTTTTCCACTTTTTCCAGAGAGCCCCAAAACTCTTCTTCCCCAGCAGGTGACAGACAAGGGAGAGAAAAACAGGAAGAGAGTTTTTGAGCTGGAAAAAAATGAAGATGTGGAACTCAAATATTACATGAAGAGGTTACGGGGGATAATTTCCAAATTCAGAAAAAGAGGGAAATATCTGGAAGTCAGTGGGGAGGAAGAGGTCACTTGGATAGCCCCGTAGGGCAGACAGTAACACAAGCCTCACCCTGTGAGGAAGGAAACAGTACCTTGAATTAAAGCACCACCAAACAAGGGATAAGAAATAGTTTTGATCTTGAGAATCCAAGAATATCAATGGTGGAAAAGCCCCACAGAGGTGTATATTGTGGGAAAACCACAGATTACAGATCAGAGCTGATTATGCACGAGAGGACCCACACCGTCGAGAAGCCCTACCAGTGTTCCCGATGCGGCAAAAGCTTTAGCAAGCACGCCACCATGGTGAATCACAAGAGGACTCACACCAGGGAGAAACCGTATGAGTGTCCGGATTGTGGGAAAAGTTTCAGTCAGAATTCCCACCTGGTGATACACCAGAGGACTCACACAAGAGAGAAACCGTATGAGTGTCTGGATTGTGGGAAAAGTTTCAGTCAGAATTCCCACCTGGTGATACACCAGAGGACTCACACAGGAGAGAAACCGTATGAGTGTCTGGATTGTGGGAAAACTTTCAGTCAGAATTCCTACCTGGTGCAACACCAGAGGACTCACACAGGAGAGAAACCGTATGAGTGTCCGGATTGTGGGAAAAGTTTCAGTCAGAATTCCCACCTGGTGCAACACCAGAGGACTCATACAGGAGAGAAACCGTATGAATGTCTGGATTGTGGGAAAAGTTTCAGTCAGAATTCCCACCTGGTGCAACACCAGAGGACTCAAACAGGAGAGAAACCGTATGAGTGTCCAGATTGTGGGAAAAGTTTCAGTTGGAATTCCCAGCTGGTGCAACACCAGAGGACTCACACAGGAGAGAAACCGTATGAGTGTCTGGATTGTGGGAAAAGTTTCAGTCAGAAATCCGAACTGGTGATACACCAGAGGACTCACACAGGAGAGAAACCATATGAGTGTCCGGATTGTGGGAAAAGTTTCAGTTGGAATTCCAACCTGGTGATACACCAGAGGACTCACACAGGAGAGAAACCGTATGAGTGTCCGGATTGTGGGAAAAGTTTCAGTCAGAATTCCAGCCTGGTGCAACACCAGAGGACTCACACAGGAGAGAAACCGTATGAGTGTCCAGATTGTGGGAAAAGTTTCAGCCGGAAATCCAAACTGGTGATACACCAGAGGACTCACACAGGAGAGAAACCATATGAGTGTCCAGATTGTGGGAAAAGTTTCAGTTGCAATTCCAGCCTGGTGGAACACCAGAGGACTCACACAGGAGAGAAACCGTATGAGTGTCCGGATTGTGGGAAAAGTTTCAGTCGGAATTCTAACCTGTTGATACACCAGAGGACTCACACAGGAGAGAAACCATATGAGTGTCCGGATTGTGGGAAAAGTTTCAGTCACAATTTCAACCTGGTGAGTCACCAGAGGACTCACACAGGAGAGAAACCGTATGAGTGTCCGGAATGTGGGAAATGTTTCAGTTGGAATTCCAGCCTGGTGCAACACCAGAGGACTCACACAGGAGAGAAACCGTATTAGTGTCCAGATTGTGGGAAAAGGTCTATCCTCTTAAATTCCTCCTGTTTTTATTGTAAGCCACCCGGAGTTCCCCGATTGGGGGAGATGGGCGGTCATATAAATTTAAATAATCAATCAATCAATCATATAGTTTTACACATAGGAGAGAATCCATTCAAATGCCCAGACTGTGGACGGTGCTTCACCCAAAATTCCCACCTTAACAGACACAAGAAAATGTACATGACGCGGAAGGTGATGAGTGTAGAGAAGGCTTGAATTTCACTTCTCATCTCCCATTGGACATCCAGCTGAAAAGTTAAGTATTTAATTTCTGGGCTGATTCCTTTTAATCAGAGATGTCTCAGTATTAGAGATGAGGGAGGAGAGAAAAACATGGAAAATGTTAGTTTGAGGAAGGCTAACTGCATGTTTCTGGCTATCAGCTGAACTTCCCAGTAAGCTGCTGCAGGCCCTAAAAGATACATGAAAAAAAGATAGTGAAGCAGGTAGGCCCGAAAGTCTCCTTTTGATATTAGAAGCTTAATTAACATTTCTCTGTTGCAAACATAAGACAGAGATAGAAGTCTTGCTCAATGTTCTTGCACGCATACTAACCCTTGTAACACAAAGGTGCAGACATTGTAAGTTCCCTACACTTCCCTAAACTCACAGATGGTGTAAGATAAGTTCCCCTTTTGTTATCCTGTTTTGATGTGCTAATTATAAACTGCTGAGTTTGTGACACGTAAGATGACAACTGTTGATTCTATGTCTGAACAATCTGAAACAAGCTGAGTTATGATATTTTAGATACCACTTGCTGATCCTGTCATATCCTGATTGTCTGGATTACAAACCCTATAAAAGATAAGCCCCGGGTGTGACCCGGTGTTCAGAATTTGCCAAGTTATTACTCTGAACCTTGCTAGCAATAAACCTGTGTTCTCTAACTTCGCTTGGTCTCGTGTCCCATCATTTGGGAAGGTGAGTTTTCCCGCTACATTTCTGGCACCCCAGATGGGACACGACGGGGCCCTGAGGCCCCTCTGGAGGGTCACCACGCTCGCAGGGATTTGGTAAGTCAAGGGGAATTTCCCAGGCGCCATCGGACATTTTTGTTCCGAGGGACTTCCCAGTGACACCAGCTCCCTATGGCATCGGCTGACGCCTTCAAGAACCACTTGCGAGGAACTGAGACCAGGCAGAACCCCAGCGCTGGAAGATGAGGAAACAAGCCCTGCAGGCGAGTATTGGCGAAGGGAGCTCCAGAGGAGTACGGCTCGAGAAGACGGGAGGGGTTGATCACCCCCGGGGCGAACAGGGGCCAGGGTTGGCCGGCTGCGGTTCCTCGAAAAAATCCCTATTGAGCTGGGAAAAGCCGGTGAGCCGGAATATCGGCGGGACCGAGGGGTAAAAAAGGAAAAGGAGGGGAGGTTGTGTGTTGTGATTGCTGTGTGAATGTTCACTGCGTTTTCCAACTGTGACCGTTGAGCGTCCGGCACCTTGGGCCAGTGAGAAGCGAGTGAAGTCTGCAGTTCCCAGTGGAGACCGTGAGTGTCCGGCTCCTGGGGTCAGGCTTGAGAGCGTGACCAGTCCCTCTGTGTTATCCCGAGAGTGAAGGACCCCTTACCTTCCTCTCAACCCCCCTCCCTCATTGTCTTGTCTGGTGCCCTGGGAGGAATATGGGTGGAGGAGGTAGTGTGCCCTCTACCCCCTTAGGATGTATGATAAAGTATTTTAAGCTTGCCTATGTTAGCAAAGACTACGGCATTAAGTGAAGCAGACAGGAATTGAAGATTTGTTGTAAGGGAGAATGGCCAACCTTTCAAGTCGGGTGGCTGGCCAAGGGCACATTTGCCATCCCACGGAAGGCCATCCCGATCAGGCCCCCTACATCGATGTGTGGCTCAATTTAATCCAACACATTTCAGCCCCCTTCGGTGGAAACCCCTTTCAAGATAGTTGTTCTGTAGGATAAATAGCCTTTAAAGGCTGCCAGCGTGTGCTGGGAGGCTGTTTGTGGGAGAGCAATAACCTTTAAAATTAGCCAGCGTGTGCTGGGGGGTTATTGGGAGACAGGACCTTAAATTGATCTGGTGAACGAGTCCAGCGCATGCTGGAGGTTCTAGATAAGGACCTTAAATTTGGTTACCAAATAAATCCAGCGCTTGC
This sequence comes from Charina bottae, assembly GCA_023362775.1. Lineage (NCBI taxonomy): Eukaryota > Metazoa > Chordata > Lepidosauria > Squamata > Charinaidae > Charina > Charina bottae. Next base: position 2,299,508 of record JALMGJ010000002.1, on the reverse strand, counting down.
TGGAGGTCCTGGATCTAAGAGAAAATAACATTCAGAAGAGAACAACTTTCAATTGTGCGGTCCCTCGACTGCACTCCCCCCCCACCCATCCATTCCTGTTTATTTATTTATTTATCACTTATCACTGTTCCTGTGAGCTCCTCATGGGCTTCCGCTGCCGGCCACGGGCGGCTGCCGCGGCCAGCGGAGACGCAGGGCCGGTGAGGATGAAAAGAACAGGAAAACCTCAAAAACCCCTTTTAAATGTGTTTTAAGAAACTGGAAGCTTTTAAAACCCAAGGCGGCAAGACCCCTGCAAGTCACGCCTTGGAGCCTTTTGCTCCGATGTCTGGCCATTCTATCCACCTATTTAAGTTCGCCACTGGCCCCACCGTGGGACATTGCATTCTTTAATTACTTAATCTCTATGGTCGAGCAGATTCACTGGAACAAGTGGCATTTTTGTTCCTAACAAGCTGCTCTTAGCCGCACCTCCCTACCACCTCCAGGAGAAGGAGAGGGGGAGGAGGATGGCGTCCCTACGCCCCCCCCCCCCCCGCTAACAAAGTGATATTAAAACTGGTCCTTGTTAGCCAAAAGTGCCCCAAAGGTCTAGAGAGAACTGTAAGAACTCCAAGCCCTTATGGCTGCATTCACTGACAAAGAAGGAAAAATGCATAAACAGGCTAACATTCAGCAAGAAATCACTTACCGTAAGAATACGGGGGCCATCCAACTGCTGTCAGCTAAGCCTCCAAAATGTGTGTGTGTGCCTGAAAGGGTGTGTTTCAGTTGTAAAGCAAAGGTTGTGAAATTGCGTGAGTTTGTCTTTTTCCCTCCCCCTTGCCCAAATCTCCCCTGTCATGTTTCAATAAAAGCCTCTGTTTTGTACAGTTTGAATGCTGTTTTCCTGCCTTCCGCCCTTGCGGGGGAAGAGGAGGGGTGGAGAAATATGCCCACAAGAGCTGATATGAGCAAAACTAGAATACTGAGAAGTAACAGAGAAAATGCACAGAAATTCCTCCCACCTGTGTTGGCTCCCTGGAAGCATGTAAATAGAACTGGGAATTTTCCAGAAGATGGGCGAGGAGACAGAGGAAAAGGCAAGGATTTTCCGATGCACAAGGGGTTGATAATAAATCAGCTAAACTTTGGACCCCTTTACTAGAATTTTATCTGAGTCTTAACTTATGAGCGTGTGGTTGTATGTGTATGTTTTCAGTTTGTTGAACTGTGTGGTGTGTGGGAAAAAAAAAAGAAGAATTTTTTATTTCTGAAGACTTTGGCATTAATGGAGCCTCCATGGATTGGCATAGTCTATCTGGAGGTTTTTTGTTTTTTTTGTTTTTGAAAATTTTTACTGCAAAAGCAGTCTACTTCTTACATTACATTATGTCAATGCTCATTTTAATTTCCTGGCCTTTTTATTTTCTAGCCCTCTAGGCATGTTTTTGGATTTTTATTTTTATGTATGTTCTATCTCACACATCAGAAGTTGCTGATATGGTGAGTGCATGCGTGGGGGAAAGGAATCATATACTGGGAGATTAAGGATTTTGCATACCCTGAGCTATTTGTTTTTGCTTCTGTAACACGCTTAGATGCATTATTTGACTATAAGCTATTTGGACTGGTTCCGTAATATTTTCACTGATTAGAGATGCATTGTTTTTCTGGTTTTACTTGCTCTGGGAAATCTTCTTTTCTCTTTGCTTCCAAATGTCTTCCATTGATGGGATAACTGTTATTACCACACATTGCTTGAACCCAGTGATTACTGAGTATTACTACTGAGTGTTACTACTCAGGTGTGTTCCTCATGAGTGCATCCCTTTGGTGGGCTGGCCTCTAGCGAATAGCATTTCGCTTGTTTATACAAAGGGAGAAATGTAAGGATTAGCTTAGCATACCCTACGCCATCAGCCTGGCGAGTGGAGAGGGACCCCGCCCAACCCCTGAGGCTACCCTTGCGTAAAACCACATGAAAGGTCTCCCCTTCTGGTGACACTCCGGAAGCTGTCCCTCTACGAACGGGAGATGAAGACAAGGCATCTCACCCCTTGCAGGTGTTGCTCCAGAGGCCAACACCCATCGCACAGGCTACGAGGCTCCTCTCTTATTTGGTTGCAAAAAGGGGGGCCCACGGGATGGATGCACACCAAAGGTTGAGAGCCACTGCTTGCATCCATGTGGGCCTCATGCCTTCCATCTGGGTGGTTATGATTCTCCTGCTAATTAGTATTGTCATTAACTTCCTTTACCTATTCGGCATTCTGCTTGCGAAAGGGGGGAATGGAGGTGAGGGTGGCGATGGGCCAGGAGAGACAACTTGTGTTGGGTAACCGTAACCCCGCCCCCCCCGAGGCCCAGCCTGAAACTCCTCCTCCAGGAGATAGCTCCCCAGGTGGGTGCTGGGACTCCCAGGCACCTGCACCAGTTCCCCTCCTGGCTCCACCCCGAAGGCGACCAGTCCGTGCTGCTACACAAAGTCCAGTTAATTGTTCGCAGTGCGTTACGTGGGCCCAGGTGGGAAACGTTAAGCGACACACCCTCCTGTACCATACTCAACGCCCACCGGACTCCAAGCCTCAAGGGTCCTGTGCCACAAAGGGAAAGGTGTTTACTGTGTAAAGGCAAGAAAGGAGACATAACCTGCTACAACCCTCAGACTGAGGTTAGGTACAACGTCTCCATGTGGGCGGGCCTGGGAATGGTGTCCTCCAGTGGGGTCCGCCCGACCTTGTATTACCTAAACCACACAGTAAGCCCTAAAACCTCTGCTGGCTGGAACTTGGAGTTTGATGTTTGTGAGGCCATGGATAAAATAGCTTACACCTCCTGTGGAAGCCAGGCCTGGCGGGACACACATAAGCGTAACAGCAAGTATTTATGTGCCAGAAGCCCGCCCAGACCAGCGGACTCTCCCTCCCCTGATGACCCTTGCGGTTGGTGGCCACACCCCGACCACCCCCGCTCTTTTGCCTGGGCTACCATGTGTGCGGGTCTTTTCGAGGCTTCAATAAGTTTGGGTGGGTGCTGGAATTTGACGTCTGCCAGGCAATGGCCAAGGTGGCTTTCAGGAACTGTGGTAGCAAGGCTTGGCAGGATACCTATTGCAACACCGACAGGTATCTCTGCACCAGGAGGCTACCCTCCCCCATTGCAGCCCTGTCTGTGGTGGGACAATTATAATCCAAAAGAGCCCTTTGTGACCATACGGGAGGAGGGTAGGCTGGGTGCTATAACCCCCTCAACACAGCCCAGTGAACAATCCGGCAATTCGCCCGAGCTGCAGTGGAGGAGCTCTATGAGGGGCGAATTGAATCCACAGGGTGGACAACTTATAATAAGATAATCCGGCTAGCACACAAATGGGAGGGGGCTTGAAGTGTCCAAACGAGCGGAGTCCCGGTGTGTACCACTGATAAGATCTGCACAGCCGTGTATCAGAACCGCCTGGCCCTAGATTACCTGCTTGCTAAGGAGGGTGGAGTCTGGAAAATTCAACCTCACCAATTGCTGCCTGCAGATTGGGGAAACTGGCCAAGTTGTTCACCAGCTAACCACTGAGCTACAACATCTCACTTATAACCCTCCACAGGAGTGGAAAGGGTTTACCCTTCAAGATTGGCTGGATGGCTGGGGCCTTCCCAAACTGCCAGGGCTTAAGGTAATTGTTGGCCTTGTGGGCCTCATCGCCGCAGGCTGTGACATTCTTCCTTGTGTCCTTCCTATCTTTGTTCACACCATTTCTAGCTCAATCTCTATTCTCGTAGATAAACAGGCCGCACTGAAAGCTATGGCCTTGTGGGACTACGAGATGCTCACTACTACTCGCGAGGATAACCCCTATGCTGAAATAAGTGGAACTCCACAGTAATTAGGGAATTTTGGTGGAGTTCCAAAGGGGGGAATGAAGCAGGTAGGCCCAAAAGTCTCCTTTTGATATTAGAAGCTTAATTAACATTTCTCTGTTGCAAACATAAGACAGAGATAGAAGTCTTGCTCAATGTTCTTGCATGCATACTAACCCTTGTAACACAAAGGTGCAGACATTGTAAGTTCCCTACACTTCCCTAAACTCACAGATGGTATAAGATAAGTTCCCCTTTTGTTATCCTGTTTTGATGTGCTAATTATAAACTGCTGAGTTTGTGACACGTAAGATGACAACTGTTGATTCTATGTCTGAACAATCTGTCTGAAACAAGCTGAGTTACGATATTTTAGATACCACCTGCTGATCCTGTCATATCCTGATTGTCTGGATTACAAACCCTATAAAAGATAAGCCCCGGGTGTGACCCGGTGTTCAGAATTTGCCAAGTTATTACTCTGAACCTTGCTAGCAATAAACCTGTGTTCTCTAACTTCGCTTGGTCTCGTGTCCCGTCATTTGGGAAGGTGAGTTTTCCCGCTACAATAGGAGCACTCAGATCTTATGAGAGAATGTATTAGGGACGTTTGTGGCAGTGTCAAAAGCACTGTAAAGTTCAGATGGAAAGGCTGTTCTGCCTTGCAGTTGAACATGATGGATAAGAGCTGCAGGAATATTGAGTTGAGGAGAAAAGGCATTGTGGTTTTGAGCGTAGGATCTTCAGGTTTATGAACAGCCCCTGCTGCAATCTTGTTTGCTTGGAGGTGCCTGCTTGTTAGCCTCTGATGGCTGTGGGTGATAGCAGCGCCAAGAGGCTGACCCTTTTCTTCCATCCCCCTTGGTGGTAGAGATGTGGGGAAAAAATTGCAGAGTGGAAGAGGTTTCATTTCTAGAAAAGCATTGTGTCAGAACCATTCATGGCTTTTGAGAAGGAAAAAAACCGTGTAGTGTCAGCGTTGCTGTGAACGTGGGGCCAAGGTAAGGCAAAGCTCCCTTCCCAAGAAATGGGAGATGTTTCCATTTCTTTCACTCCTCTCTCAGGGCTTCTTTTTAAATTTTCCCCCAAAATCCCTACAAGTAAAGAGGAAAATTATTTGGTGCTGCTAAGTGGCATTTTAGCTATGTAGATGAAGGATCCTGATTTTGCTGAGTTCAGAAGACACCAAAGAATTCAAGGTTTGTTGAGGTTTGGGTCTGCCTAATTTGAAATTTTATTTTGGTGCCTGTTGTTTGCTTTGGAGGAAGGAATGGATTACTCTGGAGAACAAGAAATTACTACATCTTGAAGGACTTGAATTAAGATTCGGGTCGCATTCCTATTTATGGTATGATAATGTTAAAGTTAATAAGGATTTTAAAAATCATTTTCTTAGGAATGCCATATTGAGAATCTGGAATAAATATAAGGTCAGATTGTCTCCAAATGTACCATTGTGTCAGAGATCACCCGATCTCTGCCAAAAAGACAAGCAGACAAAGAGTTCATCAGGAGACTGGAAGATCGACTCGCGCTCATCCAACGATCGGGAATACACATCTGGCCGAGCGTTGCCTAGACAACCGACAGACTGACCTCATGGGCACGCAGCAAAGGACACTGGGGGAGGGAAAGGTTTAAAGGTGCTTGTTGTTCCTGTTACCTGCATTCCAGTCTTTGTTCATGCTAGGGCTAACTCTGTATTCTATAATAAACTCTTCTGCTTCTAAGAACTCTGGTGCCTGGGAGTTACTTCAGCGCAGAGAGATTATAGCGATCAGAAGGAGCGCCTTACATAAAGACTGGAATCAATACACCAAACGGTTTTCCCGGGAGCGAACCCGAAAATTTTCGTAAGCTCCACGGTAGAGACCGGCGTCCACGCACCTCGACCAACGAACCGAAGAAATAAAAAATTTTCGGAAGGAGGAACCAGCAGCTGAGCGGCGGCGAAAGAGCGGCTTTCCCCAAGCAGTTGAGCGGCGGAGGAAGAGCGGCTTTCCCCAAACAGCTGAGCGGCGGCGGAAGAGCGGCTTTCCCCAAGCAGCTGAGCGGCGGCGGAAGAGCGGCTTTCCCCCAAGCAAGTGAGCGGCGGAGGAAGAGAGGATTTCCCCAAACAGCTGAGCGGCGGCGGAAGAGCGGCTTTCCCTAAGCAGCTGAGAGGCGGCGGAAGAGCGGCTTTCCCCAAGCAGCTGAGCGGCGGCGGAAGAGCGGCAGCGCGCAAAACAGCTGTGAGGCGGCGATCCCTCAGCTGAGCGGCGGCAGCAGCGCAGTAGCAGGATCCGGCTTTCCCCCGAACAGCTGAGAGGCGGCGATTTCTCAGCTGAGCGTCGGCAGCAGCGAAAAAGCAGGATCCGGCTTCTTCAAACAGCGGAGAGGCGGCGATTCCTCAGCTGAGCGGTGGCAGCAGCGCAGAAGCAGTTCCCCAAGCAGCTGAGCTGCGGCGGAAGAGCGGCAGAGGCGAGCAGCGGAGACCACGGGGCGGCAAAGCGGGGCAGAAACCAGCAGAGCGGGCGAGCAGCGGATACCACGTGGCGGCAGACGGCGGCGGAGACCACGTGGTGGCAAAGCGGGGCAGAGACCAGCTGAGCGGGCGAACAGCGGATACCAGGCGGCGGCAGACGGCAGCGGAGACCACGTGGCGGTAAAGCAGCGACCAGCGTTCCCAAGCAACAAGCGGACAGCGGACAGCACGCGGCGACAGATGGCGGCGGAGACCACGTGGCGGCAGAGTGCATCTACGCTGAGAGGCGAGTAAACCCCAACAATTCCAATAGTGCAGACAACACCCCAATCCCGAAAGATCGAATGGAGTCCCAGGATATCAAGTCAGGGGAGGCAGTCCGGGAAGAAGTAGAGATAGCTGAGGCATGTGAACCTGGACCCAGCTCAGCCTCCACGCAGGAAAAGGTACAGGGGGGGACCAAAAAGAAAATAAAGACTAAAAATATTGAAACACCTAACACCCCCCCGCATCCCAAACCCCACGGAACTTTGAAAGCAGACTGGTCAGTGGGAGTGGGCGAAGGGATGGAGGGACACAAAGTGCAGAAAAACAAAAAGCGTGTAACCCAAACACAACGAATTGGGGCTATTGAAGACAAAGTGTCTCGCATGGACTATAAGGTAGAGGAATTAAGTGAGAGGCTTAATGTGCTCATCTCACTCTTGGAGGGGAGGGAGAGGCCGATACCCAAAACAGGTTCACCCCCTCCCGAAGAGAATAGCAACTTAACAGATTATGAGGAAGAATCGGAGGAGGAAGACGAAGAAGAGTCAGATGCATTCCCACCCACCCCGCAATGGAGGTCGCCGGGCCATAGGACGGCACCGGTGGGGTTGCGAGAGCTGAAAATGAAATTCGATGGAGACCCCAAAACTTTAGCATGCTTCATAACTCACGTAAAAGGGTTTATGGAAGAATTTGAAAGCGACTTTCACACAGAAGAAGCGAAGGTTAGATATGTGTCTTGTTTTTTGAAAGGGGAAGCGGCTAGCTGGCTCGTGAAATTGCACGATACCAAGGCAAGCGTGCTGCGGGACTTCGATAAGTTCATGCGGGCCCTGCGGACCCGGTTTGAAGACACACTAGCTAAAGTGTCGGCCAAAGTGCGCCTCCGAAACCTTGACCAGGGAAAAAGCACTGTGGCGGAATATGCTATGGAGTTCAAAAGAATCCTTAGCGAACTACCGCAATGGCCGGAAGAATTTCAAATTGAATTCTTCCAGTACGGCCTGAGACAAGACTTATTAGAACTCATGGTGGGGAGGGAAGAACCAAAAACACTAGAAGGCTGGATTCAACTGGCGGGTCGTATCGAACAAAGCCAAACACAGCTGATGTCCATTAAAAGGTTCAAACAATTGAAGAAGAAACCTGAACCCACCACACACCCCGCCCGGATGGAGTTCAAGCAAAAACAATGGGAAGAGGAAAGAAATCGAAGAGCAAAAGTTGGCGGTTGTTTTCGATGCGGACGGATAGGACACCTCATCAGTAACTGCCCACAGAACGGGACGACGACCAGAGGGAAGTCACAATCAAAGAATCCCCCAGAGAAGAAAAGAGAAAAAGAGGCGGGGGACAAGCGCAAAGGCACTGCGGCAGCCATGGCAAAATGGAGCCACCCCACATACGTGGACGAAGACAGTGACAGTGAAGAATCAGACTACGAACTTCAGATGGCGGGAAACGAAAAAGGTCTGCTTTAAAGTGCGCCGCGGGGCAGGCCTTCACAAAAGGGCGCAACGAGAAGATTTGCCGCAACCCCACAATGCACATCTAGGTACGCCTAAAAGCTGTGGGGGGGAGGAGGAAGTACTCTGGGTTGGCAATGCTTGACTCGGGCTGCTCAAGGAGTTTGATGCACCCGGATGTGGCTGACTCATTGGGACTGAGACTTTTTGAACTAAAAACGCCCATTACCTTCTGTCAGTTGGATGGTTCGGAGATGAAAGGGGGGCCAGTGGAGCAGTATACGGAGGAAGTACAAATGACTCTGGGAAACCACGTAGAAACTTTGAGGTTCATTGTGGCCCCCATTGCAACAAGACCCATAGTATTAGGACTGAAATGGCTGAGAGCTAGAAATCCTAGGGTGGATTGGGTCTCCGGGGAAATTGACTTTGTGGACGGAACTTATGGAGGGACGCGCAAAGAAAGAGATGTAGATGACTGGGAAGTGGGGGCAGCTGGGATGGAATTTTGGAACGAGGATTGGGAACAAGGGGACGAAAGCAACCCACAGGCAATCCCAGAAAAATACCTCCCAGTGAGTGAAGTGTTTGGTAAGCAAGAATGCGACCAAGAGCCCCCCCATAGACAGTCAGATGCAACGGTAGACCTCATCCCTGGGGCACCGTTCCCGAAACCCAAGATGTATGCCATGACTCAGAAAGAACTAGCGGAACTCCGCAAGTTCATTGATAAAAATTTGGCACGTGGCTTCATTGAACCAGCCAATTCCCCGTTAGCGGCCCCAGTGTTATTTAGAAAAAAGAAAGATGGGTCACTGCGGTTGTGCACAGACTACCGGGGGCTCAATGCAATTTCAGTCACTAACCAGTACCCCCTACCCTTACTGAAAGACATGTTAGCCCAACTATCGAAAGGGAAGGTCTTCACGAAGTTGGATGTAAGGGAAGCATATTACCGGGTACGCATGAGGGAGGGGGATGAGTGGAAAACCGCATTCAATTGCCCACTAGGATCATTTCAATACCGGGTGCTCCCGTTTGGGATTGCGGGCGGACCGGGAATCTTCATGAGATTCATAAACGAGGTATTGTATGAATTTTTGTACAAAGGGGTAATTGTATATTTAGATGATATCTTAATTTTCTCGGAAAACCTAGAAGAGCACATGGAACTGGTCAAAAAGGTGCTAGAAAAGTTATTAGAAGCAAAATTGTTTGTCAAACTGGAAAAGTGTGAGTTTCACAAGGACAAACTAGACTTTCTGGGGTACCGCATCTCGAATGCGGGCATTGAAATGGACCCTGAGAAAGTCAAGGCGGTTTTAGGGTGGCAACCCCCCCGAACGCGCAGGCAGCTCCAAGCATTTCTGGGATTTGCTGGGTTCTACAGGCAGTTTATCCCAGATTTCGCGCAGATTGCGCTACCCCTAACCGACTTGCTGAAAACAAAAGGCAAGGGGAAAAACGCAAAAGCCCCACCACCAAGCACAAAATTAGTGTGGACCCAGGAATGCCAAGAAGCTTTTGATAAGCTAAAGGCATTGTTCACGGAGGAGCCCATCCTCAAGCATCCTGAGCCTGACAAACCGTTCATAATTCACACGGACGCGTCACTCAATGCAGTTGGGGCCATTTTACTACAAGCAGATGACAGGGAGAAATTGAGACCATGTGCCTACATTTCTCAGAAATTTAACGAAACAGAAAAAAGATGGCATGTTTGGGAAAAAGAGGCATTCGCAGTAAAACACGCGTTAAGCACGTGGCGACACCTCTTGGAAGGGACAGCTGAGCCGTTTCAGGTGTGGACGGATCATAAAAATTTGGAAGCCCTCAAATCCCCGAGAAAATTGAACCCTAAGCATCTCAGATGGGCAGAGTTCCTGAGTAGGTTCAACTTCACGTTGAAATATTTCCCTGGGGGAAAAAACCTCCTGGCGGACGCGCTTTCGCGCCTGCCGCAGCATGAAGGCAAGATGGAGGAGATCTTTGAGTCTATAATCCCTCCCCAACCAGGGGAGGAGCAGACGCAACTGGCACCAGTGGTCAGGGGAGAGGGGAATTTGGCTGTCACCCGGAGCAGCGCGAAACACAGGACGGACTGTGATTCATTCGCAGGAGACCTGCGAGCGGCAACAGTTACTGACACTTGGTGGGTGGAGCACAAACACACGCTAGAGGAGCGAGATGGCATGGGTTGGAAAGACAAGAAAGCATACGTCCCCGAATCCTTAAGACAAAGGGTTTTGAGTATGCACCACGACCACAAAACGGCAGGCCACTTCGGCTTCCTAAAAACACTACATTTAGTCAGGGGAAAGTTTTGGTGGCCATCGTTGCGTGCGGACGTGAAAGCGTATGTGCGAACATGCCCCACGTGCGCCACAGCAAAAAGGAAAATGGGCAAACCCACAGGAAAATTACAGGAGGTAGCTAGCCCAACACAGCCATGGAAGCAAATTGCCATGGACTTCATAGTGGACTTACCAGTGAGCAACAAATACACGGCCATCTGGGTAGTCACAGACCTCTTTTCCAAACAGGCACACTTCATTGCATGCAAAGGCATACCGAACGCCCAGAAGCTAGCGAAACTGTTCATCCAACACATCTACAGGGCCCACGGAACGCCGGAACGCATAATCAGCGAGCGCGGCAGCACGTTCACATGCAAATTTTGGAGGGCATTTTTGAAGTTAATTGGATCAGAACAGGGGCTTAGTAGTGCGTTCCATCCGTGCACAGACAGAGCTAGTGAACGCCTTAACGCCACACTGGAGCAGTACCTGAGATGCTACATAAATTACCAACAAACTGATTGGGCAGAACTCTTGCCGTTCGCAGAAGTCACGTACAACAACGCGCTCCATCAAAGCACAGGGCTTTCACCATTCAAAGCGGCTACAGGGCAGGATTTTGTAAGGATACCTGAATTGGCAATGACCCAGAGCACTGACTTAGAGCAACCTCTGAGAGCAGATGAATGGGTCGAAAGAATCACCAGCAACTGGCCAATAATGGTAAAGACGCTAGAAGAAGCCAAGGCTACTTACAAAAAACATGCAGACCGTAAACGGGAGAAAGAATGGGAATTGAGAGTTGGGGACAAAGTGTACTTATCCACCAAAAACTTACGGTCCACGCAACAGTCACGAAAACTAGTGGCCAAGTTCATAGGCCCATTTAAGATCCTTGCAGTAATTAACCCAGTAACGGCCAAACTGGAACTGCCAAAGGCTCTGAGAAAGATACACCCCGTGTTTCACATTAGCCTGTTGAAACAATACCATGCTTCACATCAGTGGCACCCAGAACCAGAAGCACCCACACCAATACTGGTGGAGGGAGAACCACATTTTGAGATAGACAGGATCTCGGACTCGAGATGGCACAGGGGGCAGCTGCAATACCTAGTCAAATGGACCCATCTCCCGATTGGCGACAGAGAGTGGGTCAACGCCAAACACACACGCGCCCCTAAATTGGTTAAGAAGTTCCATAAAGAGTTCCCAGACAAACCCCAGTGAATGGAAATAGTCTGGTTTGTATATAGGGGGGGGGGGTGAGTCTTGGGGCGGGAGCATGTCAGAGATCACCCGATCTCTGCCAAAAAGACAAGCAGACAAAGAGTTCATCAGGAGACTGGAAGATCGACTCGCGCTCATCCAACGATCAGGAATACACATCTGGCCGAGCGTTGCCTAGACAACCGACAGACTGACCTCATGGGCACTGCAGCAAAGGACACTGGGGGAGGGAAAGGTTTAAAGGTGCTTGTTGTTCCTGTTACCTGCAGTCCAGTCTTGTTCATGCTAGGGCTAACTCTGTATTCTATAATAAACTCTTCTGCTTCTAAGAACTCTGGTGCCTGGGAGTTACTTCAGCGCAGAGAGATTATAGCGATCAGAAGGAGCGCCTTACACATTGTGGTTGTCACCTCAGGAAGCATTTGTTAGAAGAGAAAATCTGGGAGGAATAAGCTGGTTAAAATACAAAGACTTGTTAAGGTTTGAGGAGGGGGAACCAAAAATTAAAACAAGGGAAATGTTAGAGTTGGATGGGTTTACATGTCATCGGTTCCCCTATGTACAAGTGGTAGAACGTTTTAAACTAGATAAAAAGTATTATAAATTTGTTAACGAAATAACTCAGTTCGAAATGGACCTTTGTATAAATGATGACCATGTTATTAGGTAAAGGTTTACATGTCATTACTGTTATATATGATCATGGCTGCAAGATTGTTATACGCACAACGATGGAAAGATCCACAGATACCTACGATTGAAGACTGGATGATTAAATTAATGGACTTAGCTCAAATGGCTAAATTAAAAGTTTTAATAAGAGAGCATTCTGTTTCTGCATTTGTATTAACTCGGCAACCAATTTTGGAGTACTGGCTTGTAATAGAAAAAAATGTTTTGATTTTGGGTTTCAGAGATTATATGGTTTGTTGTAATAGAAATAATGTTATGATAGGTTAATTAATTGTAAGAGATTAGATTTGTAAATTGATCTACATCTGTAACGGAAAAAGTCGGAAGTCACTTTCCGTTCCCTTTCTTTCTATTGACACTTTTATAGTTTGTTCTTTTTTCTTTAGTTCTGTTTTTCTATCTATTCTATATTCTTTTTTATTGTATCTTAATTATATTTTGAAAATAAAAAAGTTGTACCTAAAAAAAAAAGAATTCAAGGTTTGTTCATTTCAGGAACCTGATTCAGAGATCAGGTTATAATACTTTTTTTCCTAGATCACTTTGCATATGATCCCTTTGCAGAGGGACACTGAACAGCCAGGACCAGGCCGGGGGTGGGGAGGAAGCAAGAGGCTCTTTTGGACTGAGCCTCAAGCTCCGAGTGGCTTCAGATTTAAAGGTCTGCAAAGTTGTTAAACTTTAAAATATTCAAATTATATTTAATTCTATCCCCCTTCCTCTCTCTCACTCTTTTTTTATGCCCAATTTTTGGGCACACCTGTTATGATGTCCCATTTTATGGTTGGGAACTGCAAACCCTTGAAATGGTTCAAAAGCCTCTGGATCTTTGAGGGGGCCATACCATGATGCAAAATCTTGCATTCTAAAACAGTGTTCAGAATCCACCCCAGTGAGGACAAAGCATACTTAGTGGCCACGGAATACTAAGTGAATTTGAATATGCAAAGATACAAAGTGGACCCATTAAATCTGACACGGAGTAGTGGAATACCCAACAAGTAGCCCCTTTACAATAAAAAGAATAGATAAATTTGGTCTAGTGGTTAAGGTGCTGGGCTAGAAACCAGGAGACTGAGAGTTCTAGTCCTGCCTGAGGCATGAAAGCTGGCTGGGTGACCTTGGGCCAGTCTTTCTCTCTCAGCCCAACTCACCTCACAGGGTTGTTGTTGTTGTGGGGAAAATAGGAGGAGGAAGGAGTATGAGGTATGTTCCCCACCTTGAGTTATTTATAATAAAAATAAAGGTGGGATAAAAATAAATAAATAAATTAGACCCTGCAAGACCTACTAACAATATATTACTAATAAAAACAAGCAAAATTCAACCACAGACAACATAAAAGCCGGAGGAGCTGGTCCCCAGGGCCAGGCCAGAAGACACAAGTCCCCAGTCAGAGGAACACTCCATTTCCCCAGAATAAAAGTTTCAAGCTCAGATTAAAAGACAAAAAGGATCTGTTATCTGAAGAGGAAGGGGGGACCGACTAGATCTTGAAAGGCTGCAGCCCTGGATTTGCTGTTGGAGCAGCAGGAACAGCTCAATGGGTAGATTTTGTAGGGAGTATCCAGTGTACAAAGAGCCAGTTTGGTGGTGTGGTTCAGGCCCCAGGCTAGAAACCGGGAGAGAGTTACGGGTTTTTTTTTTCTTTAAAGCCATATTTTGCAAATGCATTGTTTCAAAGTTGTGAGCCAGCTTCCACATTCACCAGAAATCCTGAGGGAGGAGTGCCTCTCCCAAAGCTTGTATTCGTAGGGAGCGTTAATGCAGAGCGGATTGGTGACCAAACAGAGGTGCCAATGGGGGCAGAGATGAAAATAACCAACGGCTGTTTGAAACCCCCCTCAGCCCTAAATACGTTGCTGCCAACCAAACCGGACCATAATACTGCGCTAATGCATATTCCCATAGCACACCTAGGAATGGTCCAGTCAGTAGTTGTGGTTGAGGAAGCAAAGGGAATAGTGACTGGATTCCCTTTAGAAACCTCTAGTAGGAGGGTCCACAGCATTATAAGCCAAGACATCCTTTCAAACCCCAAATGTCAGAATCCGGATCCCTAACGAGCTTGATGGGAGGCCGAGGCAGGAAGGGGGCTGTGATCTTGGACTGCTGGTTTGACATGTGTCCAATGAAGCCAGGTGTTTTGTTCAGCAACCCGAACTGCTGTTTGTGTTGTCAAAAGGATATCCACACCCAATCACCTGGCTCAAAGGGATGAAGAGTTTCTTCCAATGGCAAAGTCTGGAGTAGAGCACTTCGCTTCCATAGACATTATGTCATAAAATCCACTTTAATGAGTATAACTTACTCCATGTAAAGTTTCAACAATGGTTCTTTTATTCTTGTGTTATTCGGACAGAAAGTAAAGCAGCTATTGAATTACAAATAATAAATGATAAATGAATAATAAATGAATAAGATTCTCTAGAGCTTGTTACAATATTATACTAGGTTAACCATCAATTAAACCTTAATAACTATGCCTCATTAGGCTATCCAAGTTGCTATTTGCATTCACCTCATCAAAAGTTTCTCAAGTTTCTCAAAGTTTCTCTATGTATCTTTATCGATACCTGCAACGGTTACCGGACTTAGTATCTAAACCTAGATACTTACATTCACTCCTAATAGTTGGCCAGACGTATTAGAGTGAGTTGGGAGTCAGACATTCAGGGCGTCCCCTGTTCCCTGTGGAAAATCTCGCACCTCAAAATCTCCATTGCATGTCATCCTTCTTTTATACCTGACTGTGTTAAATCCAACACTTTACAGTCAGTGTCAGAACTATACGTCAGAACTATACACGTCAGTGTCCGTTCTAACCTGGTTCTGAACTTGTTGTTTTGCAAAGACCTGACATGCCTTACTCATCATGTTCTTCTTATCTTGTCTGGTACCTCCGTCCACTCACTGTCTGTTCCAAATGTTATCTTGTTGTTTGGTACCATGCACACACCTCATACATTCCTCATTTCGTACATTCCAGCAACGTGGACACCCTAATGAGGTCATAAACAGGACAAGCATGGCTACTAACTGGTTCTATTAAAAGTATGATTTTATATATACTTAGGTTTATATAGACTTAATATATATTCAATATATAATTTCATTACATATTCCCTCTCTTGAACTATTGTGAACTGGAAGGAGTAATAGTTCACTTTGATTTATCAATTTCAGGAAATTTAAACAAAGAACAGGCACTTAAACAATATGGAAAGCATTGAATACAACAACAAGTTACAAGGATCAGAAATACAATAAAAATAATTCCAACAAACACAGATTTTAACCACCCAAAAGGGATCCAATTAGTCAATGTGTCCCAAAAGTTCATGAATAGATTATGTATCTTCTCCCAGGATCGTCTGGCATTGGATGTGAGACCAGCAATTTTGTAAATTTTATGAACATCCTCCTCAATTAATACGGAATTGTTGACATACATACAACAGGAATGGTTCAGCACAATGCAAACTCCACCTTGTTCCGCCAACATGCTATCAAGAACAATTCGATTCGAGCTATAGAGTCCACTTCCTCTTGGAGATCAATAATAGCTTTTCCAGTAATATTCAAATCTGTCTCTAAAAGCATAGAGAGGTTATGAACAAAATGATCTGTATTAATTTGTTGCAAAATTTGATAGCCTGGCAAAAGTGTACGAGCTAGAAAATCTCCGACATCAGACCAAGATCTTCTATACCGCGCTGGGGCATAAAAGAGCTTGGAATGTATATTCTTATGCATGGCAACAGGAGTTACATAGTGAGCAAGAGTACATGATCCTTTCCAACTTCCTGGTAGAATTTTAAATCCTCCTTTCCCACACACCCAAAAGTAACCTCGAGGGGTGATAGTACCATACACATGGGTTACCATTGGTTTTATCACTGTCCCTTTAAAAGGGCAATGCGGATTTAATTTATTTATATTACTAAACTGCTTACTGAACATGCCACTGTAGTTAGTACACTGAGCAACCCTCCAAATTTGACTGCATATATTTATCCAAGGAGTAATTAAGAGATCAGTAGATTTGTTAGCCCGAAGATCACATATCTCTTCTTTTGTTTTTCCTATCTGTCCCCACCGCCCATAAGGGTCAATAGGGGATTGGGAATGCCAGGAAATATATCTGGGAAAGAAAAATGTATTTTGTGGACATTGTTCAATAGAAACATTATCACCGTGGACAAGCCACTGGTCTTCATCCAATTGCATGGTCAATTTAGGATCATACGATAAAACTTTAGGTAAAAATCCCACATTAACCAAACCTTTCAATTGAAAAATCAAAACTTCAGGCGGAAAAACAAATTGTCCCATGACAGTTCTTATTGGAAGATGAGGGCCATTATACCGGCCTGCTGTTGCACGTGAAGTAAGCCAAGTGGACATGTTAATAGGAAGGAAATAACCATGTACTCCATCATACAAAGATTTTTCCTTTTCATGACAAAACCAACAATCAGTCATATTTGTGGCTTTTTGGACAAATGATGTAACCTTATACCAATAATCTGTTTCCCATTTCTTATTATAACTAGGATAGATCCATAATATAACTATTAATAACCCATATATTGTTGTTAGTTTATGCAAAGCCATATTAGTTAGAAAATAGATCAAACAAGAATATTAAAATCAGTGTAGAACAAAATTCAAATAAAGTATATATATAATAATAATAATGGTTAAATGATAAAATATTACAAAAATCTCACGGTTTGCAAATCAATATTCTCTATGTTCATGGGTAGAACTTCAGAAGTTATTACTGGTATTATTTGCAACTTTCCATTCTTATTTCTTTTCTGTGTTATCACCAAAACTTTGGTTCTTCTTCTGGGATCCCCTGGGATCCTAATAGGAATTGCTGTGATAGATACCGGTCTGGGTTCACTTCCTATAAAATCAATCTTTTCCTGTTAAACATTACAAATAATTATTATATAACAAAAAAAAATCTCATAGATAAGTTTATGGATAAATCAATGTATATATATATGAATATATATCTGGAATAAATATCTGGTTTCAATTTCTGAAAGAAAAGAAGGGTTACGCATGCGCATCATCAGAAACAGGTTTAATTTTACTACGGTGCACCCATTTTGATTACTTAAAAGATAACTTACTGGTGGAACACATTTCAAAATAACAAAAGGTCCTTTGTATCGTGGCGCCAGTGTGTGTTCCTTTTTTTCCCAAACTTCTGTACATAACTTGAGATCCTATAGGCAAACATTCAATGGTATTTACCAATCCATTATGTTTCTTTTCCATTTCTTGTCATACTGTCTCTCGAATTTCTTCTCTATCTTTCAACACATTAAACCATTGTTGTTCCATTTCACCTTGGACCCATAATGATGGAAATCCCAGTTCCATCTGTGTACCAAACAAAATTTCATATGGACTCATCCCCAATCCACTAATAGGGTATGCTACCAACAAATATCTATTCCCTCTCTGCGTTACAGGGGCTTATCAATATAATCAATGTATAAATATAAAAGTAGGCTTCAAGGATTTTCAAATCATTTGCAAAAAGAAAGGGGAGGGCAAAAATCCCCTAATGCAGTTACTCACTTCACCAACTGCCTCCCCCAACCCTTTAATGGTTTCTAGAGGGGCTGTTGGAAGAGTGTGCTCATTATCAACCTTTTCCAAAAATGTGACTGGACTCCAAATCACCATCTGCTCAATGCTTAACGTTGATAGATTTAGCATACTTTTGTATAAATACATTTTTATTTTATCGAAGTAGAGATTTGCACTGAACTGAACTCTTTATGTTCTTTCTTTTGGAATCACTATCCACCCTTTTATTTACGAGTTTGTATAAGGAGCAAAGTGCTTGTGCTAAGTGTAGGAAGATCCCAGCACTTTTCAAAATTGCTGCAATTCCTTCACCGTCTGGGGAAGGGAAAATTTTGTACCTTATCACCCATGGTGTGAGGCAAAATTCATGTCCTTTCTGACCATAGGACTCCTAAAAATGTTTGCAAGTCAGTTGAACACTTCTGCAATAAAAATAAATCATCAAAGATTAACATTAACACAATAATGCATGTCTCCATACCCTGACAGGGCAGGGCTGTTCCTGCACATAGAGAGGAGATAAGAAAATAACGTAGAATCCCCCCTCTCTAGGTGACGAGAGTGGGGGTCCAGGCCTTTTCAAACATCTGGTGGCCTGCCAAAAAGCAACTCAAATGGAGACAATCCCACATCTTTTCGAGGTCGGGTACATAAGTGAAATAAAGCGATAGGCAATACCTGGGGCCACTTTAAATGCGTCTCCTGGCATAATTTTCCTAGCAATGTCTTGAGTTCCCTGTTAGCCCGTTCCACCCCCACCCCGAAGATTGAGGATGATAAGGGACATGTAAGTTCTGTGTGATGCCTAAAGCTTGCAGGATGTGAGTAATCACGTGTGCCGCAAAGTGTTGGCCTCTAAGACAGAGGATGCCATATCGGGGAACGATGTCCTTCAGCAGGTGTCCTGCAGTTTCAATTGCGGTAGCATGTCGACAAGGGAAGGCTTCAATCCAGTGTGTAAGTTGGTCTCTGCAAACAAGTACATGTTCGAAGCCATTTGCCTTAGGTAATTGAATAATTGAATTGATCCCCTTCATGGATCACTGCCTTGTCGTGGCGAAGGGGCTTGCGTAACTCAATGAAGTCAGGTCAAGAAGAACAGGTCATGACGGAGAGTTCTGACAAAACGTGGTCCAAAACTGGAGGAGGGAATGGCAAACCACTCCAGTATCCTTGCCAAGAAAACCCATGGACAGTATCAAAAGGCTAAAAGATATGATGCCGGAAGATGAGCCCCTCAGGTCGGAAGGTGTCCAAAATGCTACTGGGGAAGAGCGGAGGGCAATTCCGAGTAGCTCCAGAAAGAGTGAAGCGGCTGGGCCAAAGCCGAAAGGACGCTCAGCTGTGGATGTGTCTGGAAGTGGAAGGAAAGTCCGATGCTGTAAAGAACAATATTGCATAGGAACCTGGAATGTAAGATCTATGAATCAAGGTAAGCTGGATGTGGTCAAACATGAGATGACAAGATTGAACATCGACATCTTGGGAATCAGCGAACTAAAATGGACAGGAATGGACGAATTTAATTCAGGAGACCATTATATATACTACTGTGGGCAAGAATCCCTTAGAAGAAATGGAGTAGCTCTCATAGTCAATAAAAGAGTGGGAAAGGCAGTACTGGGGTACAACCTCAAAAACGACAGAATGCTTTCAGTTCGAATCCAAGGCAAACCATTCAACATCACAGTGATCCAAGTCTATGCCCCAACCACTGATGCCGAAGAAGCTGAAGTTGACCGGTTCTATGAAGACCTACAACACCTTCTAGAACTAACACCAAAAAAAGATGTCCTTTTCATCATAGGGGACTGGAATGCTAAGGTAGGAAGTCAAAAAATAACCGGAATAACGGGCAAGTTCGGCCTTGGAGTACAAAATGAAGCAGGGCAAAGGCTAATAGAGTTTTGTCAAGAGAACACGCTGGTCATAGCAAACACTCTTTTCCAACAACACAAGAGACGACTCTACACATGGACATCACCAGATGGTCAATACCGAAATCAGATTGATTATATACTTTGCAGCCAAAGATGGAGAAGCTCTATACAATCGGCAAAAACAAGACCTGGAGCTGACTGTGGCTCAGATCATGAGCTTCTTATCGCAAAATTTAGGCTTAAATTGAAGAACGTAGAGAAAACCACTAGACCAATCAGGTATGACCTAAATCATATCCCTTATGAATATACAGTGGAGGTGAGGAACAGATTTAAAGGATTAGATCTGGTAGACAGAGTGCCTGAAGAACTATGGATGGAGGTTCGTAACATTGTACAGGAGGCAGCAACTAAAACCATCCCAAAGAAAAAGAAATGCAAGAAAGCAAAGTGGCTGACTGATGAGGCTTTACAAATAGGTGAGGAAAGAAGGGAAGCAAAAGTCAAGGGAGAAAGGGAAAGATATAAACAACTGAATGCAGAATTCCAGAGAATAGCAAGGAGAGATAAGAAGGCCTTCTTAAATGAACAATGCAAAGAAATCGAGGAAAACAATAGAATGGGGAAGATTAGAGATCTCTTCAAGAAAATCGGAGATATCAAGGGAACGTTTTGTGCAAAGATGGGCATGATAAAGGACAAAAAAGGCAGGGACCTAACAGAAGCAGAAGAGATTAAGAAGAGGTGGCAAGAATACACAGAAGAACTATACAAGAAAGATCTTAATATCCCTGATAAATACGATGGTGTGGTCACTGACCTTGAGCCGGACATCCTAGAGAGTGAAGTCAAGTGGGCCTTAGGAAGCATTACTAACAACAAAGCTAGCGGAGAAGACAGTATCCCAGCTGAGCTATTTAAAATCCTAAAAGATGATGCTGTTAAAGTGCTGCACTCAATATGCCAACAAATTTGGAAAACTCAACAGTGGCCACAGGATTGGAAAAGGTCAGTTTACATTCCAAAGAAAGGCAATGCCAAAGAATGTTCAAACTACTGTACAATTGCGCTCATTTCACATGCCAGCAAGGTTATGCTCAAAATCCTACAAGCTAGGCTTCAGCAGCATGTGAACCGAGAACTACCAGAAGTGCAAGCTGGGTTTCGAAGAGGCAGAGGAACTAGAGATCAGATTGCCAACATTCGCTGGATCATGGAAAAAGCAAGAGAGTTCCAGAAAAACATCTACTTCTGCTTCATTGACTGCGCTAAAGCCTTTGATTGTGTGGATCACAACAAACTGTGGCAAATTCTTAAAGAGATGGGAGTACCAGACCACCTTACCTGTCTCCTGAGAAACCTGTATGCGGGTCAAGAAGCAACAGTTAGAACCGGACATGGAACAACCGACTGGTTCAAAATTGGGAAAGGAGTACGACAAGGCTGTATATTATCACCGTGCTTATTTAACTTATATGCAGAGTACATCATGAGAAATGCCGGGCTGGATGAATCACAAGCCGGAGTTAAGATTGCCGGGAAAAATATCAACAACCTCAGATATGCAGACGATACCACCCTAATGGCAGAAAGTGAAGAGGAACTAAAGAGCCTCTTGATGAGGGTGAAAGAGGAGAGTGCAAAAGCTGGCTTGAAACTCAACATTAAAAAAACCCAGATCATGGCATCTGGTCCCATCACTTCCTGGCAAATAGAAGGGGAAGAAATGGAAGCAGTGACAGATTTTATTTTCTTGGGCTCCAAGATCACCGCAGACGGTGACTGCAGCCATGAAATTAAAAGACGCTTGCTCCTTGGGAGGAAAGCTATGGCAAACCTAGACAGCATATTAAAAAGCAGAGACATCACCTTGCCGACAAAGGTCCGTATAGTTAAAGCTATGGTTTTTCCAGTAGCAATGTATGGCTGTGAGAGTTGGACCATAAGGAAGGCTGAGCGCCAAAGAATTGATGCTTTTGAACTGTGGTGCTGGAGAAGACTCTTGAGAGTCCCTTGGACTGCAAGGAGGTCAAACCAGTCAATCCTAAAGGAAATCAACCCTGACTGCTCATTGGAAGGACAGATGCTGAAGCTGAAGCTCAAATACTTTGGCCACCTAATGCGAAGAGAGGACTCACTGGAAAAGACCCTGATGCTGGGAAAGACTGAGGGCAAAAGGAGAAGGGGATGGCAGAGGATGAGATGGTTAGATAGCATCACCGATGTAATGAACATGAATTTGAGTAAACTCCGAGCGACAGTGGAGGACAGGAAGGCCTGGCATATTATGGTCCATGAGGTCACGAAGAGTCGGACACGACTAAACGACTGAACAACAACAACAATTGAATATAGTCTAGCTGTAATTTTTTTCCCCAAAAGGTCTTTGGGCCCAGGGTCTCCCTCCCTTATGGATCTTTTGTCTTGAGGAAGCATTGTTAGCTTGGCAAGTGAGACATGTACGTGCTACTTTTTCAGCTTCCATGTAAACCCCAGGCGCATACCATACCCATCGCACGATATCCACAATGGCCTGGTCCCACAGTGGCCCTTTGCATGAATCTGTTGACAAAGAAGGTGTAACAAACATCTAGGGGCTAAGGGTCTTCCATCCGGTACCCATCAGAATCCATCAGAAAACGTTGCCTCATAGTTTGCCTGCCACTGTTCCACCTCCCTCCTCTCAACGAAATTGTCGTATGGAAGAGACGATTGAAGATGAAACTCTGCAGCTGTGACAGAGAGGGATAGAGGCTGCAGGGCGGCCCATTTCGCTGTAGCATCGGCGAAAGCGTTTCCCTTTGTAACCAGGGAGACACCCTGTTGATGTGCAAGGCAGTGCACTATGGCCAGAGCCTTAGGGAGCATAATGGCTTCCAAAAGGGAGTCTATGAGGGTAGCATGAGCAATGGGGGCACCAGAAGAAGTAAGGAAGCCCCGCTGTTTCCACAGGGCTCCTGTAGCGTGGCAAACCCCAAAGGCATATTTAGAATCTGTGTAGACTGTCACATGCAGGGTGCGGGCAGCCTTGCAAGCCTCGGTCAGGGCAATGAGTTCTGTGGCTTGGGCACCATGGGAAGGGGAAAGTCCAAAATCAATCCATTGGGAGTACATTTAATAGTGGCCCCAAGGTTACAGAGTAAATCACGACCTAGGAGAGAAACAGGAGATTCAGAACAAACAGTAAAAGCATGTTCAACAGTGAGAGGACCCACCTCTACTGTTAAGGGGTCAGTAACATTTACAGGAATGATCCCCCAACCCCAATAATATGATCAGAAATCCCAGAAAGAACAGTAGGGGAAGAGGGAGGGTGAGTTAGTAAGGATGCAGTGGCCCCAGTATCAACCAGGCAGTGATACTGTTGACCACCTATGGTTAAAGGAAGAAAAGGTTCTCCTCCAGGTCCAGAATGTATAGGTAACATGAGTGCACTCAAGGGTAAGGTCGCTTGTAGAGCCAGCTGGTTGAGAAGAATCAGCGACAGGCAAAACTGGATACACATGAGAAGGTTCTGGAGGGAAAGGGGTGTGGGTCAAAACGTATCTCTCAAGGGCTCTAAGATACGTGTTTGCAAACACAAAAATATATGGGGTGGTTCCCAAATGTATAACTTTATGTTTGTGCAGCAGGATCACCCCTATTTTCATCCTGCTACTTTATTAGTTGGTCCAGGTGTTGGGGGTCACAGCAACAAAGCACAGTGGAAACATAACAATTTCCTTTCTTTTTTCCCTCTGTGATTCACTCCACATCAACTCTCTCCCAAGCCATCTCAACATCACAAATACATTCCTGTATCTCCATCTTCACTTCATTCAACTTACTCTCACCCAACTTACAATATTCTTTCCTCACATTCCCATCTCTTACTTCCATACAGATCAAATTGGTTACCTACTTACAGCAGAAGTAACATGCAAAGAGGCAAACAATAGATCTGCAAACAACAAATTATTTTCCAACACCCTCCCAAAGTCTCGGTCTTTAAATTGAAAAAACAAAAATAAGTTGAAACAGCATTTCGGTGTTTTGGCAGAGCATCAGGGTTTATCTGGGAGCAGGCAGCAGACACAGCATAGGAGCTGATTTCTTCTTCGCCTCTTCTGTCCTTCGGTAGCAGTCAGTGAAACAGTCAGTGGGAGGGGGAACCTCAAGGAGAGTAGGCACACAGAAAAAAATGACAGGAGAAAGCTATGTAGATGTCAGGAACAGAAGGCTGTCTTTGCAGGGTCTCCTCTCTTTCTAAACACTTTTCTGGAGAGACAGCAGCCAGCCAACCACTCACAAGGGACATACCTCAAGTTAGCAGAAAGGATTTCCAAGCTGAGTGAAAGAGAGCTTACAACTGATTAGTTTACACACTTTTTCAAACATCAAACACCATACCACACAATCAGGGCACACACAAGCCCTCCCCATGACATTCATCAGTTTAATTCATGCTTTACTTATTGTAAAAGGAAAGGAGAAAAGTTAGGATCCCATGTCAGTCAGAACACACACTCCTTCTCCCAAGTCCCATCAAGCACAGCCTACCAGGGCACATACAGTCTTCAGTTCCTTACTTGCAACTAGGAAATCAGACAAACAGCCCTGATCAGCAAACAGGAGATTTATTCAAACTTACACACACATAAGTGTAGCCCAGTTGGAGTAAAAAAAACATAATGAAAACCAAACCAGGGGAGATAGAAACACACACAGATAGAAAGAGCTTCTCATGTATACACACACAACCTTTCACAGGAAATCAATTTTCCTCCCCCTTTCCCTTTCCAAAGGTGGCAAACATTCAAGATGGCATGTACATATCATACAATAAAGATTATATGGTAAACAACAAACAACCTCACCTTTCTTCTTGTATGTACTCAACTTAGAAAACAAACACAAAACTTACACAACTACAGGAAGTGCAAATAACTGGACACATGGCACGATCAAATCCCATGTCCAACTATTCACGGTAAATAACAGAAAGGGTTGCATAGCCAAAAAGTTGGAAGACCCACAGCCTGGCCAGAGCTATGGATCTCCAAAAATTCGAAGCATTCCCTTACTGTGGAGAAATTTAGTTCCGTAAAGGGACAGACTCACATTTAACTCCTAAAGGGACAAACTGACATACATACAGTACATACATACATACATAAACACACAACCTGCACCATTTCCCTCAATAAATATAGATAGAAATGTACAGACTAATACTTAACAAACAGAAAACTTTTTGGTTATAGATACTTACACAAATATTTGAGCTAACTGGCATGATCATGTTGTAAGTGTTTTAAAAGTCTTAAGTTTCTCATAGTGGAAAGTACCCAAGCTTGACCGGGGTTTACCTGACTACCTGGAGACTTCCTAACGAAGGTTGGGGATCAGGAGCACTGGCAGTTGAGGGTGGGTCTGCAAGCTCATTCCAGCAATGCCAATAGGATAATTGATCAGGGTTATTTCTTTTCAGCTGAAGTTTAAGAAGCTTCAATTTCTCACAGTGAAATGTACCCATAGGAGGCCAGATTGCATTACCGCTTGTGTCTAAATATTGAGTTCATTCTTTTAAGAAGCTTCAATTCTATACATAGCTCACGTGCACGTCTTTTCTTCATTCCTGGCTGGGTGGGCAAAATCCCCTTATCCCAAGCCTTCAACAACGCCCCTAAGGGGGAAGATGGGGGTACCATCGACTTAGTATTCCCCGTAACCACTTGTGTCCCTAAGCATGGCACCGGTGCCCGTCGGATTTGGGGTGTGTCTAAACACCCAGAGACTCCCTATTAGAGTACCAACCCTCTGCGCGCTTCCAAGTCTTCAATTACTTATTCACCTTTTTTTACTTTTAGCTCACAAGCGGTAATTGCCCAGTTATAGTTCATTCATGCATTCAATCGCAACCTGTCCGGGCACACGTATCGCCCTGGTCCCACTGGCTATCCGAGTTACTCTGGTCAACGCCCAAAAGAGCTAGCAGAGGCCCGGGGGCGTCTTGAACCAGTTTGACACACAGCCCTGGTCGACAGTCGGGTTTTATAAAAGGAATCAAGCACACACATTCACTGGGCTTATAAAAGGAATAAATTTTTCAGGTACTCACCCACTGTGGAGTTGTCCTAGGTTCATGCAATCGAAGTTCCCTTTACTACCCTCTGGGCGGTCCCACAGGAAAATCACAACCCTCCGGGCAAGTGGACCGGTGCCGGATATGAAATATATTTGTATTTATATATACAGAAATGTAAGAATATGTTTACAATCCAACAGGTGGTTGGTTCTTCCATCCTCCCGTTGCTCACCACTGAGGTAGTAAGGTTGTTGCAGTATCAATTCTCTAACTTAGACTGGAGAAGCCTCGTGACAAATGGACATACAAAGGATTCGGAGCTTTCTGTAATGACTTCAACTTCAATGCCCCAATAAACACTTCTCAATGCAGTTCATTTGAACTACAGGTTAAGCTTTATTCAGTTTACATGCAAGTCAAGCATTTGCAAAGCTCCGAATGCCGGTTTCTGGCCAAGCAGCCTGTTTTGGCTTCTTTGTCCCAAGCTTCAACCCCCCTTCACAATAAACTCAACGTCCAACTTTCTCACTCCACAGCAGCCTCTCCTTGACTCTTGCAGGTGTCCGTCCTTGAAGCCTGGATACCAAGCTCCCGCGATCTCCACCGTCTGCTGGAATGCACCCCCTCCTCCTCACCCTTCTCCCGCCTGCCACGCTAACAAGCTAGCTGACTGATTAATGGCAGGCTTCAAAGTTAACACTAACACTGGTCCGAGGTCACCAAGGTGGCTTCACGTCTACTCACATCTCCTGGTTTTGAGCCTGGTGGTCTTTAACCATCACACTAAGCTGCCTCTCATCCCGTAATCACTGGCAGTGTAATTTCAGTACAGGCTGTGACATAAGTGTCTCCCTGACAAAGCAAGAGGCATTTGTTTTGAGCTGGTGAATCTGTCATAGGTTCAAACTCTACGCCAAGTCTCTTAAACTGCTTTTCATTGTCAGCAGCTAATCGGCTTTTAAATATTTACAGCTGCTTGTTCCTGATTTTAAAGGAAAAGAAATATTTCCATGACAATCCATTCTTTCATCAATAGTTTATTTGCAAACATAGGTTTTAGCAAAATTCATTTAAAATTACAGCAATCCATGTCAAATCAGTCCTGCCCCCCTAGTATTTACAGTATTATTTATCAACATTTGCTTCCGTATCTTTCTTGCAGCCATTGTGAACAATGCAACTTGATTTGTTACGTATTCATTTTTATCAGACAACAAAAAACAGATTTTTTCCCCCAAATTTGTCTGATTCAATTGATTTAGCAAAGGCGTGATAAATCTAGCTCTTGGTTCTTGGTATCATCTGCAACATAATAGATAATGGGTCAAGTCTTCCACCTGTAGGGAATGACAAATGCATAAACGGTGTGTGATTGGTAACCCTTTATATCTTCCATCTAAATATGCTGTTGGCATTGTTTGAAAACGAAGCTCTGTGAAAGCTTGTCTCAGGGACTGGGATATGGGAGACTGTAAGTAATATGACATTCCTTGTCCATTTTCAAAAAGACGGTACCACTTGGCCAACCTAAGCTTGCATACCTGATCTCTGTCCAGACTAAAACCTTTAAAAAATAAAGAGTCCCTCAATAGTGTATGATAATTTATGTCATTAAACAGTACCTGATCTAGAGCTAATTTAGAGAATAGTTTTTGGCACAGAATCGCCCATCTGTTATTATTAACTTGTTCGTAAAGGCATTGTTTTGCCAGATAGTTATTTGGCATGAGAACTAACTTCCTATAATATAAAATTATCGCCTTCTTTACTCTTATATTAATCGGTGGGAGGCCAACTTCTAATCTCAACATTGCTGCTGGTACACATGAGGGTAAGGCTAAGATTGATCTCACAAATTTATTTTGAACCACTTCTAATTCATCTAATTTACTAAAACCCCAAATTGGGGCTCCATATATCAACTGTGATATTGTTTTCCCTTGGTAGATCTTAAGTGCAGGTTGAACTAAGCGTCCTCCCTTTGAATAAAAGAAGGAACAAATAGCCCTCATAGATCTCATGGCTGTTATTCTTGTTGATGCTATATGTGGATTCCAGGACAGTGTTTCGAAGAACTGGATACCTGGATACTTGAATGACCTCACTTGTTCTATCTCCTTACCGTCTAGAGTCCATCTATGTCATTTTGGTCTTTTGGCAAATACTACTGCCTTGGTTTTAGAGTAATTTATCTGTAGGTGATCTTTCTTACAATATATGCCAAATTCTGTCAGGATTCTTCTCATTCCAACTAATGTTGTCGACATAAGTACCATGTTGTCTGCATACTAAGAGACATCAGGACTGGTTTGATGAGAACGATAGTGAGATTGAACATATTATTGACAAGAAAAGGAAAGCCTTCCAGATATGGCAAAAAGATATTAACTGTGCCGTTAAGAAAAAAATCTACGCCAGTGCAAAGGCAGAAGTCCAAAGAAGAACTAGAGAACTTAAGAACATATGGTGGATAAAAAAAGCCCAAGAAACCCAACATTTTGCAGATGCTCATGATGCACGGGGCTTTTTTAATGCCATAAAGGCCATCTATGGACCAACAAACCATGGTACAAATCCCTTACGCTCAGTAGATGGTGCTAAACTTCTAAAGGACAAAGAGTCTATTGCACTGCGCTGGAAAGAGCATTACTACAATCTCCTTAATCGTCACTCTACTGTGGCTGACGAAGTCTTCTTGCAAATCCCGCAAAAACAAATAAGAAATGAGCTTGCAGTACCCCCTAGTTTGGAGGAAGTCAGTAAAGCCACTAAACAAATGAAAAATAACAAAGCTAGTGGACCTGATGGGATTCCTGCTGAAGTCTTTAAAGAAGGCGGGCCTGAACTTACACAACAACTTCATAAGCTCATCGAAAAAATCTGGATGAGGGAGGAGATTCCAGCAGACTTTAGGGATGCCATAATTATCACTCTCTTTAAAAAGGGTGATAGAACAGACTGTGGAAAC
Organism: Charina bottae; assembly: GCA_023362775.1. Lineage (NCBI taxonomy): Eukaryota > Metazoa > Chordata > Lepidosauria > Squamata > Charinaidae > Charina > Charina bottae. The sequence goes on along the minus strand of JALMGJ010000002.1, from coordinate 2,270,730 downwards.
TACCGAGGGATCTCCCTTCTAGCCACAGCAGGCAAAATCCTGGCAAAGATCATTGCAAACCGTCTCCTATCTGTATCAGAAGACATCCTCCCTGAAACGCAAAATGGCTTCCGCCCTTCCAGGGGAACAGTGGATATGATCTTCACTGCACGACAGCTTCAAGAAAAATGCAAGGAGCAAAACCGCCCTCTGTACATGGCGTTTATTGATCTGACTAAAGCTTTTGATACTGTAAATCGTACTGCTCTCTGGACCATCCTTCTGAAAATCGGATGCCCTGATAAATTTGTGAACATCTTGCGGTTACTCCATGACGACATGATGGCAACAATCCTGAATAACAATGGCTCTCAAAGCGATCCATTTAAAGTGGAATCCGGCATTAAACAGGGATGTGTTATTGCTCCAACCTTATTCGCTATCTTCATCGCTATGATTATGCACCTTGTTGAAGAGAAACTTCCTACGGGTGTAGAAATTATATATCGAACAGATGGAAAGCTTTTTAATCTTAGTAGGCTGAAAGCAAAAAATAAGGTAATTGCAACTTCTGTTATAGAACTTCAATATGCTGATGATAACGTAGTCTGTGCACACTCCGAGGAAGATCTTCAAACTATCCTAAACATCTTTGCAGAAGCATATGAAAAACTCGGCCTCTCGATTAACATTAAAAAAACCAAAGTGCTTTACCAGCAAGTTCGAACCAATCCCTCTGCAGCGCCATCAATCCAGCTTAAAGGTGTGTCACTAGAAAATGTCAACCACTTTTCTTATCTCGGCAGCCATCTATCAACAAAAGCCGACATCGACGCTGAAATTCAGCATCGCCTGAGCTCTGCGAGTGTAGCTTTCTCCCGAATGAAGCGTAGAGTGTTTGAGGATCGGGACATTCGCAGGGAGACCAAAATGCTTGTTTACAAAGCCATTGTACTCCCAACCCTTCTGTACGCCTGTGAAACATGGACCCTCTACAAACGCCACCTCCAACTTCTTGAAAGATTCCATCAACGCTGCCTCCGAAAAATTCTGCAAATTACTTGGGAAGATAGGCGGACAAATGTTAGCGTATTAGAAGAAGCGAAAACCACCAGCATTGAAACAATGATCATCCAACATCAACTTCGCTGGACCGGTCATGTTGTTCGAATGCCTGACCATCGTCTTCCAAAGCAGCTACTTTACTCCCAACTTAAGAATGGAAAACGGAATATTGGTGGACAGCAAAAGAGATTCAAAGATCCTCTCAAAGCTAATTTAAAAAAATGTAATATCAGCATTGAGAACTGGGAAGCCCTAACTCATGAGCGTTTCAATTGGAGGTCATCCTTTATTAATGGCGCTATGGACTTTGAAGAAGCACGAGTACAGGGCGAAAAGGAGAAGAGAGCTAAAAGGAAGGCACGTCAGGCAAACCCTCATCATGACCGTCTCCCACCCGGAAACCTATGCCCTCATTGTGGGAGGTTGTGCGGATCCAGAATTGGCCTTTATAGCCACTTACGGATTCACCGTTAAAATTTTACCTTTGGAAGACAATCTTACTCGGCTACGAGTGATCGCCAATGATGATGATGATGTCTGCATACAATAATATAGGTGCCTTTCTACTTCCAATTGATGGCGCATGAAAAGAGGGGTTATTTAAAACTACTCCAATATTATTTATATAAAAATTAAAAAGGAAAGGGGCCAGTAGACAGCCCTGGCGGACACCTTTTGAGGTTTTAATCTGCTTTCTTAAGGAGCCGCTCTGATTTATCCTTACTTGTATATAGGTGTCTTCATATAATATATATATTAGATAAAGTAATCTTCTGTCTACATCTGTGGCTAAAAACTTCTCCCATAGTTTCCCTCTATTTATTGTATCAAAGGCAGATGATAAATCAATGAATGTTGCATACAGGCGTTTTGAAGGTCCATTCACTGATTTACGGATCAAATGTTGTAAAATGAAGCATTGATCTATAGTACTATGTCCCTTTCTGAAGCCTGCCTGTTCTTCTGCTATAATCTGCCTGGAATCTGCCCAATCCATCAGTCTATTTAAAAGATGCCTTGTATATACTGTAGCTTGCACCCTATGTCGATAAGACTTATAGGTTGAAAGTTAGCTGGGTTTGTAGTGTCTCCTTTTTTATATATTGGGATTATGACACTATATTCCAACCGACAGGTAATCGCCCGGTATTATTAATATAAGTAAACAGAGTGGCAAGCATAGGGGCCCACCAATAAGGAAAAGGCTTAAAAATTTCTGGTGGCCACATGTCCTCTCCCGGGGCTTTGCCAGCTGTCCGTTGTGCAATTATTCTTTTAACTTCTGTTACGGGGAGCCATTTTGGTGTTGTTTATAATATATCGATACTCGTTAACTGTTGGTTTGATAATCTAGTATCCTCAAATTTATTTTTGTAATAAGCTTCTTCTTCTGGACTGGAAATGTGGTCTACTGTGACTAATGGTGATTCCCCAAGCGTTTCTTCTGATTTATAATCTGTTCCACTTATTGTTTTATGTATCAGTTCTGTCAATGTTTGTAGTAAATCTTTACACTCTGCTAAAAAGGATTTCATTGTGGTTATATCTTGCACCCAGGAATAAGTTAGAATATTTAAACTCTGTTGTTGTTTGCTAAAGATGTCTGTTAAAGTTAGCAAACCTAATCTTAATGATTAATTAGTATTTCCTGTTGTAGAGGCAGGGGATGGGGGGCATTTATCTTATATCTCCTCACCTCCCCATTCCAACCAATTCCTCTCTCCATGGCCCTCAGCTGTTCAGGGGTGGCATCGCTGTCTTCTTTTTTTAGAATATATTTTATTGAATTTTAAATATACATAGATAAAAGTTGAAAATGGAAAAAGAAATAGAAATACAAATCAAAGAAAGAAGAAAGTGTAGTAAAGTAAAGAAAAAAAGAAAAAGATGAAACATAGAAATTAGTCAACTTCCGATTTATCCCTGGTCTTAGTATAATAAAAAATTAATCATACATGCTAGGTCTATTTATAACATTAAAGAAACATTTCTTGTCTAATATATCAATTTATATATATTTTAGTCATCAAATCCCCATATAAGCTTTGCCCCTCCTGCATTTTGCAAGTAGTCCATAAATGGTTTCCACTCTTTTAAAAAGTAATGATTTGAGTTTTCTTTTAATAAAGATGTCAATTTATCATTTTCTGCCATGTCCATCAATTTTAACATCCAGTCTTGTAGGTGTGATCTGATTTTTCCAATTTTGTGCATATACAAGTCTTGCAGCTGTAATCATGTATAACATAATTCTTATAAATTGTTTTCCTATTTGTTCTTCTGATATTCCCAGTAGAAATAATTCTGGTTTAAATGGAACTCAAATTTGTAAAATATTTTGCATCAATGAATGTATCTGAATCCAAAATTTCTTTGCAATCTCAAATGTCCACCACATATGGTAGAATGACCCCTCTTTTTTTACATTTCCAACACAAGTTGGAAACATTCCCGTACATTTTAGCTAATTTTTGTGGGGTCATATACCATCTATATATCATGTCGATGAAGGTTCTCAGTCATCCAGGTGGAACAGTCTGTGGCTTGAATCATGTCAACTGGATTTCTATTTTCTCAGTAGAAACGTTTCACTCCTTATCCAAGGAGCTTCTTCAGTGATATATCATCTTATAGAAATTTTCTTTCAAATTATAACATAAAGTAAATTTTAATCCTTTAATCCACGTATCTTCCCATTGTCCGAAGACGCTTCCACGGTCATGTGGCCGGCATGATGCACGTGGAACGCTGTTACCTACCCACTGAAGTGGTACCTATTCATCTACTTGCATTTGCATGCTTTCGAATTGCTAGGTTGGCAAGAGCTGGGGCTAATGCGGGAGCTCACTCTGCACACAGGGCTAGGGATTCGAACCTCTGAACTTGCGACCTTCCGATTGACAAGCCTGGCGTCTTACCCGCTGAGCCACCGCGCCCCCAATTTTATAGACACCAAGCTCAGCCATTTTATAGATACTAATTAAAGTAACACTTTTATGTGAATCTTATAGACAAAAAGGATGCCAATAAGAGCCTTCTCGACAACCGAGGATCACAAGCAGCATTAAAAAGGAAAGCAAATCAAGCCAGCAATCAAGGCTTCTCCACTTTCTCCAGAGAACCCCAAAACTCTTCTTCCCCAGCAGGTGACAGACGAGGGAGAGAAAAACAGGAAGAGAGTTTTTGAGCTGGAAAAAAATGAGTATCTGGAACCTCAGCACAACAGCCAGCGGGAGGTGGTGGTGAAGCAAGGGAGTGCAGATCAGCAAACAACACGCGTAGAACAGTCAGAAGCATGGCAGACGAACATGCAAGTATACTTTGGGGTGGATTCTAAACACATTATGCATTATGCTGTGCCCCCCCCCCAGAGATCCAGAGGCTTTTGAACCATTTCAAGGGTTTGCAGATCCCAACCGTAATAAAATGGGACATGATAATAGGTGTGCCCAAAAATACTGCACCAAAAAAGAGCAAGAGAGAGGAAGGAGGATAGAATTAAATATAATTTGAATATTTTAAGGTTTAACAACTTTGCAGACCTTTAAATTTGAAGCCACTCGGAGCTTGAGGCTCAGGCCAAAAGAGCCTCTTGCTTCCTCCCCACCCCTGGCCTGGTCCTGGCTGTTCAGTGGCCTTCTGCAAAGGGATCATATGCAGTGATCTACTAAGAAAAAAAGTATTTTAACCTGATCTCTGAATTGGGTTCCTGAAATGAACAAACCTTGAATTCTTTGGTGTCTTCTGAACTCAGCAAAATCAGGATCCTTCATCTGCATAGCTAAAATGCCACTTATCGGCTCCAAATAATTTTCCTCTTTACTTGTAGGGATTTTGGGGGAAAATTTAAAGAGAAGCCCTGAGAGAGGAGAAGAAGAAATGGAAACATCTCCCATGTCTTGGGAAGGGAGCTTTGCCCTACCTTGGCCCACGTTCAAAGCAACACTGACCCTACCCGGTTTTTTTTCTTCTCAACTAACAAGCAGGAACCTCCAAGCAAACAAAATAAAAATCTGAGTGCTACTATCTTTTTTTCATGTATCTTTTAGGGCCTGCAGCAGCTTACTGGGAAGCATCCAGTTAGCCTTTCTCAAACTAACATTTTCCATTTTTTTCTCTCCTCCCTCATCTCCAATACTGAGACACGTTTGACTAACGAGAGTCAGCCCAGAAACTAAAAACTTAACTTTTTATCTGGATGTCCAATGGGAGATGAGATGTGAAATTCAAGCCTTCTCTACACTCATCACCTTCTGCCTCATGTGCATTTTCTTGTGTTTGATAAGGGAGGAATTTGTTGTGAAGCCCCGTCGACAGTCTGGGCATTTGAATGGTTTCTCTCCTATGTGTAAACCTACATGACTTATAAGGCTAGACCTAGTACTGAAATCTTTCCCACAATCTGGACATTCATACGGTTTCTTTCCTGTGTGAGTCCTCTGGTGCATCACCAGGTTGGAATTCTGACTGAAACTTTTCAGACAATCCGGACACTCATACGGTTTCTGTCCTGTGTGAGTCTTCTGGTGTCTCACCAGGCTGGAATTGTCACTGAAACTTTTCCCACAAACTGGACACTCATATGGTTTCTCTCCCCTGTGATTCCTCTGGTGTATCACCAGTTCGGAATTCCGACTGAAACTTTTCCCACAATCTGGACACTCATACGGTTTCTCTCCTGTGTGAGTCCTCTGGTGTATCACCAGGCTGCACTTCACACTGAAACTTTTCCTACAATCCGGACACTCATACGGTTTCTCTCCTGTGTGAGTCCTCCGGTGTATCACCAGGTAGGAATTCAAACTGAAACCTTTCCCACAATCCGGACACTCATACGGTTTCTCGCCTGTGTGACTCCTCTGGTGTATCACCAGGTAGGAATTCGAACCGAAACCTTTCCCACAATCCGGACACTCATACGGTTTCTCTCCTGTGTGACTCCTCTGGTGTATCACCAGGTAGGAATTCCGACTGAAACTTTTCCCACAATCCGGACACTCAAACGGTTTCTTTCCTGTGTGAGTCCTCTGGTGTTGCACCAGGCTGGAATTCTGACTGAAACTTTTCCCACAATCCGGACACTCATACGGTTTCTCCCCGCTGTGAGTCCTCTTGTGCTTCACCAGACCAGAATTCCGAATGAAACTTTTCCCACAATCCATACACTTATACGGTTTCTCTCCTGTGTGAGTCCTTTGGTGTATCACTAGTTCGGAATTCCGACTGAATGTTTTTGCACAATCCAAACACTCATACGGTTTCTCTCCTGTGTGAGTCCTCTTGTGTTGCACCAGGCTGGAATAGTGACTGAAACCTTTCCCACAATCCGGACACTCATACGGTTTCTCTCCTGTGTGAGTCCTCTGGTGTTCCACCAGGCTAGAATAGTGACTGAAACTTTTCCCACAATCCTGACACTCATACGGTTTCTCTCCTGTGTGAGTCCTCTGATGTTGCACCAGCTGGGAATTCTGATTGAAACTTTTCCCACAATCCAGACACTCATACGGTTTCTCTCCAGTGTGAGTCCTCTGGTGTATCACCAGGCTGGAATTCTGCCCGAAACGTTTCCCACAATCTGGACACTCATACGGTTTCTCTCCTGTGTGAGTCCTCTGGTGTATCACCAGGCTGGAATTCTCACTGAAACGTTTCCCACAATCTAGACACTCATACAGTTTCTCCCCTGTGTGTGTCCTCTGGTGTCTCACCAGTTGGGAATTCTGACTGAAACTTTTCCCACAATCCGGACACTCATATGGTTTCTCCCCTGTGTGAGTCCTCTGGTGTTGCAGCAGGCTGGAATTCTGAGTGAAACTTTTCCCACAATCCAGGCACTCATACGGTTTCTCTCCTTTGTGAATCCTCTGGTGTTGCACCAGGTTGGAAGACCAACAGAAACTTTTCCCACAATCCAGACACTCATATAGTTTCTCTCCTGTGTGAGTCCTCTGGTGTTGCACCAGGCTGGAATACTGACTGAAACTTTTCCCACAATCTGGACACTCATACGGTTTCTCTCCTGTGTGAGTCCTCTGGTGTTGCACCAGGCTGGAATTCAGACTGAAACTTTTCCCACATTCTGGACACTCATACGGTTTTTCTCCTGTGTGACTCCTCTGGTGTATCGCCAGTCCATAATTCCGACTGAAACTTTTCCCACAATCCGGACACTCATATGGTTTCTCCCCGGTGTGAGTCCTCTTGTGCTTCACCAGGTGGGAATTCCAAATGAAACTTTTCCCACAATCCGGACACTCATACGGTTTCTCTCCTGTGTGAGTCCTCTGGTGTATCACCAATTCAGAATTCCAATTGAAACTTTTCCCACAATCCGGACACTCATACGGTTTCTCTCCTGTGTGAGTATTCTGGTGTATTAGCAGGTTGGATTTCAAACTGAAACTTTTCCCACAATCCGTACACTCATACGGTTTCTCTCCTGTGTGTGTTGTCAGGTGTCTCACCAGGCTGGAATTCTGACTGAAACTTTTCCCACAATCAGGACACTCGTACGGTTTCTCCCCTGTGTGAGTCCTCTGGTGTATCACCAGGTGGGAATTTTGACTGAAAGTTTTCCCACAATCTGGACACTCATACGGTTTCTCTCCTGTGTGAGTCCTCTGGTGTATCATCAGTTGGGAATTCCAAATAAAACTTTTCCCACAATCCGGACAGTCATACGGTTTCTCTCCTGTGTGAGTCCTCTGGTGTATCACCAGTTCGGAATTCTGACTGAAAGTTTTCCCACAATGTGGACACTCATACGGTTTCTCTCCTGTGTGAGTCCTCTTGTGCTTCACCAGGTGGGAATTCCAAATGAAACTTTTCCCACAATCCAGACACTCATAAGGTTTCTCTCCTGTGTGAGTCCTCTTGTGCTTCACCAGGGTGGCGTGCTTGCTAAAGCTTTTGCTGCATCGAGAACACTGGTAGGGCTTCTCAACGGTGTGGGTCCTCTTGTGCATAATCAGCTGTGATCTGTAATCTGTCCTTTTCCCACAATATACACCTCTGTGGGGCTTCTCCACCGCTGATATTCTTGGATTCTCAATTCTTGTGTCTATAAGATTCACATAAAAGTGGTACTTTAATTATTATTATCTATAAAACGGCTGCACAACACGTGCAAACAACAAAAAAGCATACATTACAATGAAAAGGGAAAAGTGCCAAAAGGGTAGATTAACCTCTAACATTCATTATGATTCATTTGACACATAGAAGACTAGCGAGATCCATGTTCAAATCCTAAAATTCACTTGTTGGCTTGGGTCAATCACAGATTCTTAGCGCTGCAAAGGGTTATCCTCAAGGATATCTGGAAATGCTGGGGATAGATTCTACACATACACATAGATGCACACAGAGAGAAATACAGATACACACACCTACGAATGTATGTATGTAGAAAATCCATATGTATTTCATAATTTCTGCAAAATTTCCCAGAAGTGGGTATGGTCAAACTTTTTGGGCTACTTTTAGAGGGCTGGGGGGCTTTAATGGATGAAATAGTGCCCAAAGCCTCTGCAAGATTTAAAGCACCAGTTTTGTCCATTCAACTCCTCAGCTCCAAATAAAAAAAGAGCATAAAATACTGTCCACAACCACTCTGGGGACATCACCACACAATACAGGTAGTCCTCCTTTCTCACTGCAATTGGGACCGGCAACTCTGTCACTAAGCAGCTCGGTCATTAAGTAGTTCTCCGAGTGAGATGGGTGGGGAATAATTTGGATATATAAATAAAAAGATCAAGTTGATGTCACGTGAATGCACTGACTTACAACATCAGTTCTGGCTGCGGTCATTAAGCAAATCACCATGGGTCAATAAGCACAATGTCAAACAACCATGATACATGAATGGAAGACCACTAGGAAATCCTGTTTCTTGGCTAGACTTGGCAGTGAAAGAAAACGTCACCTGGGTCCTTAAGTGCAACGTCACATGACCGTGACCTGCTAGATTCCCCATTTATTTGGCCGGATGCGAAGGTGGCAAACAGCAATCATGGGACTGCAAGACACTGCCACCGTCGAAAATGCCCGTCGGTTGCCAGCACCCAAATCGCTTTGAGGGCCACAAGTTTGAGGACCAGTTGGAAGTCTCCTTTTCAGCGCCATCCTAACTTTGAATGGTCACTAAACAAGTCGTATGCGAAGATTGCCTCTACACCTGAAGATCCCAAATGGTCCTCCATGGCTATTTAAAAAACAGGGCTGGGTTAAGCAGAGTTGAACCTGGTTAATACATGGATGGGAGAGTCTGTTGGCTAGACGTGGAAGTAAAAACAACATCCCAGGAGTCGGCAGTGGCAGATCAGTCCCATATTTTTGCCAAGAAAACAACATCTCCATAAAATCACAAGGAGTCAACGCTGACGCGAAGGGGACTTTTTAAATCTCCCGACCGCCAGAAAATTGCACGCACCAGTTTTAAAGCGCGCAGCACCAGGGGAATAAAATTTGGGCAGGGGGGACAGAAGGAGCAGCTGGCACTTCTCAGCTGTTGCTTCTCTGACTCTGCCCCACGGAGGAAACGAAACAGCCCCACTTGCTCCCGGCCTCTCCCCGCACCTGTCCTCGACTCACCTTCCGGCTGCTGCTGCTCCGACCCCAGGAAGACCGAAGAGCACTCCCCGACCCCACTTGCCTCCCAGGCGGGAGCCGGAACAGGAAATTCCTCTGCCCTCCTCTTCTCCTACGACATCCCCTCTAGGAATCGAATACTCTGTTGTTTCAGCTTCCCCCGCTCCCCCTCCCGTTGGATGTCGGTTCTCAGCAACCACAGACGCCGCTGCTGTATTGACAGCTTTCTAGGCGCTGGGTTGCTTATTCCTAGAGCGCCATCTAGCGACACGAGGCTGAAAAACCCCACTCGTCCGGTCTCCACCTTAAGGCCTTGGCGAGATTTTTCGGTTGATTCTGTGCCATCAAGTCCTTTTCGACTCCACATCGATAGATCTTCTCCAGGATGTTCTGTCCCCAACCTGTTCTTTCGGGTCTCCCAAGGGTGCAACTGAGCAAAAAGGTCGTTTGCAAGAAGCAGGAAGTAAACCAAGGGAAAGCATCCTGGGGGGAAATGGTGCGCGAAGAGGCAACGGCAAAGCGCACCTCCCTTCCATTGCGGAGCCTCAATCTCGCTAGAGGGCAGAATTACTCTGAGCGGCCTTCCCAATTCCCGGAGGAGTTTGCTTTCAGTCTTGAGAATTCCCAGGCCCCTTGGGCGCAACACTCGCAGGGCACTAGCTTGCAAATCAAAGCTGACCAAAAGATTCCTGCGCTTTCGCAGGGATTGGCTCTCGGTGGAGGTCAAAACCTCTCTCCCTCCTAAAACTTCGTTTCTGATTTCCTGGGGCTCAAAAGGATTTAGGACCTGGGAGCCCCAACAGGCCACAGGCTCCAAGAGAGCCAGCCTCACTCACGCTGGCCAGGGCTGCTTCGAAGGGCGCCCGGGGTCTTGGAGCCGGTGTTCCCAGCAAGCCAGATTTGTTCCTGAAGGAGGAAATTCTAAATCTGCTAAAGGGCCAATGCCATGGGGGGGGGGGGGGCTGCAGGGTTCCTGTTTTGGGATGGGGACAGGAAAGAGGCCTGAACCCCGGACAGTCATAGTTTGAGGGAACCAGGGAAGGTGGGGGATTGGGGGGGGAACAGCTGGGAGACCCCAGCAGAATCAGTCCAGACACCCTTATTGTGCCCCCCTCCCTACAACCCCCCAAGGAAGAGGGAGACGGAGGTATGGATATTACGTTCACTCCAGCCCTGAGAGTTTCTGGTGGTCTCTTCACACCCCTCCATATATTTCCTGCCCCCTGGATCCAATGTTCCCTGCAGAGAGTAGGGCGGTGTGCTGCATCAGTTGAGCTTCTGCCTGCCTTTCCCCACCCTTGGAGGATGGAGGATGCCCACCAGGAAGTTTGTCCCCCTCCCCCAGGGTTCTTGAGGGAGCGACAGTCCTGCGGGGTGGGCCACTGCTGCCAAAGGAAGGCATTGGAGCTTCTCCCACTGGGGCGGATTGGGGCCCTTCCTCCAACACCCCCCAATGGTGGGAGTTTGTGTGCATTGGGCGGGGGTCTTTTGCAAGGCCCCCCAGCTCTCCCAGAGGGAGCCCCATCAGGAAAGTGAAGTGGGGCTGAGAAAGGCTCTCCCGGCTCCCCCTTCCAACTGGGCCCTCCAGGGGCCATCCATCGGACTCCACAGCAGTTCTCCCGCCCCTCCCCCTCCCCGCGTGGGTCCCTCCCCTAGTCACAGCTGGGAGTGATGGGCCCTGCACTCCCTCCTGATGGCTCTCCTCCTCCTCCTCGCAGCCCAGTTCCTGGCCCAGCAGAAGTGCGAGTGCCACTTCCTCCACGGGACGTAGCGGGTGCGCTACCTGTCCAGGGACTTCTATGACCGGCAGGAGATTCTCTGCTTCCACAGTGACCTCGGCAAGTTCATGGCTGTGACCCAGTTGGGGCAGCGCTCAGCCATCTACTGGAACAGGATAAGGTCCACCTGCAGTACATGAGGGCCATTATGGATTGCTTTTGCCAGCACAACTATGAGATGGCCAAGATGGAGCATCTGATTGGCCGGAGTCTCGATGTCTACAAGTGTCCAAAATGGAATGAACTTCAAAATGTTGGTCGCCATCGATGAGAAGTGGTGGAGGTGGTGGTGGCGGAGAGGGGTGCCATTGAGTAGTAGGTGTGGAAGGTTTTAGGAGGGTGCAGTGGAACACAGGATGGATGTAATGCATATTTTTAGGTAATTGTAGCTGAACAGTCACAGGGTTTATGGCTTTGACGATAGGAAAAGGTCCTATGTATTTAGGTGCTAGCTTCTTAGAGGGTTGGGTAGTTTTAAGGTGTTTGGTGGAAAGGTATACTCGTTGGCCGACAGCCAAATTCCATTGTGGGGAGCGTTTGTGGTCAGCATAGTGTTTGTAGGCTTCTTGAGCTTCTTGCAAAGTTTTAAGGATGACAGGCCAGTCTTTGCAAATGGAGGTAATCCAGGCGTCTTTGGAAAGAGGAGATACTGGTGGGGTTGACAGTTCAGGGCATGGGGGGAAATCATGCCCATTCACAACATGAAATGGTGAGAAGCCAGTGCTTTGATGAATGGAGTTGTTATATGTTATTGCTCCAACCTTATTCGCTATATTCATCGCTATGATTATACACCTTGTTGAAGAGAAACTTCCTACTGGTGTAGAAATTATTATATCGAACAGATGGAAAGCTTTTTAATCTTAGTAGGCTGAAAGCAAAAAATAAGGTAATTACAACTTCTGTTATAGAACTTCAATATGCTGATGATAACGTAGTCTGTGCACACTCCGAGGAAGTTCTTGAAACTATCCTAAACATCTTTGCAGAAGCATATGAAAAGCTCGGCCTCTCGATTAACATTAAAAAAAACCAAAGTGCTTTACCAACAAGTTCGAACCAATCCCTCCGCAGCGCCATCAATCCAGCTTAAAGGTGTGTCACTAGAAAATGTCGACCACTTTTCTCGGCAGCCATCTATCTACAAAAGCCGACATCGACGCTGAAATTCAGCGTCGCCTGAGCTCTGCGAGTGTAGCTTTCTCCCGAATGAAGCGTAGAGTGTTTGAGGATCGGGACATTCGCAGGGAGACCAAAATGCTTGTTTACAAAGCCATTGTACTACCAACCCGTCTGTACACCTGTGAAACATGGACCCTCTACAAACGCCACCTCCAGCTTCTTGAAAGATTCCATCAACGCTGCCTCCGAAAAATTCTGCAAATTACTTGGGAAGATAGGCGGACTAATGTTAGCGTATTAGAAGAAGCGAAAACCACCAGCATTGAAACAATGATCATCCAACATCAACTTCGCTGGACCGGCCATGTTGTTCGAATGCCTGACCATCGCCTTCCAAAGCAGCTACTTTACTCCCAACTTAAGAATGGAAAACGGAATATTGGTGGACAGCAAAAGAGATTCAAAGATACTCTCAAAGCTAATTTAAAAAAATGTAATATCAGCATTGAGAACTGGGAAGCCCTAACTCATGAGCATTTCAATTGGAGGTCATCCTTTATTAATGGCGCTATGGACTTTGAAGAAGCACGAGTACAGGGCGAAAGGGAGAAAAGAGCTAAAAGGAAGGCACGTCAGGCAAACCCTCATCATGACCGTCTCCCACCCGGAAACCTATGCCCTCATTGTGGGAGGTTGTGAGGATCCAGAATTGGCCTTTATATCCACTTATGGATCCACTATTAAAATTTTACCTTTGGAAGACAATCTTACTCAGCTACGAGTGATCGCCAATGAATGAATGATGTATGTATGTATGTATGTGTGTGTGTGTGTGTGTGTGTGTGTGTATATATGTATGTATGTATGTATGTATGTATGTATGTATGTATGTATATATATATATATATATATATATATATATATATATATATATGCTCTTATATTCCTTAGACTTTGATGTATTTTCTATGCATTTAACTGACTGTACCCCTCCCTCCTTATGCTGGCCTTTGACCATAATAAAGATCTTATTTGAAGTTCAGCAGATCCACTGTCGCTTCCTGCAGTTTGACCTCTTCTTCTTCGGCCTGGTCCTGTTGTGGTCCTGATTCTTCCCACTGAATCTCAAGACGGTTGATCAGAGGGGGAAAAACACAACTTTATTCCCATGAACAATACAAAACGGCCCAGCAGAGACACCTTGCTATTATCTGGGATTCCATTATAATGCAAAACTAATCCAGGATTCATATCAAAAGGTGGGAAGGGGAGATGGATTAAACTAGGCAAGGCCGTGGATCTGGGCCTTGATATTTCTAATGAGCTCCTTCCAATTTTTCCCCAAGGAAGGGTAGGCTGACCATATTTCTTTGAGGCAAAAACGGGACATTGGGATGGCAAAACGGGACGGGGTCTTAAGTAATATTCCGTATTCATGAAAAAGACAAGGGTCCCTGCCCCTGGTCCGCGCGATTGGCTGCCGCCTGTAAACCCGCATCAAATCCCCCGGTCCATGTGATTGGCTCCCACCTGCAAACCCCACCCCCAGTCCTCACGATTGGCTCCCACCTGCAAACCCCACCCCCGGTCCATGGAAATGGTCCCTAATCCGTTATGGAATTACTGAGGCTGGTATTAATCTCGTGCAAATGACAACCACAATTTCAAACAGGGATCTTCAAACCATTTTTGCAACATAACGGCATTTTTCTTGAGAAAGAAAATAAGAAGTAAGCCCATCAAACATGCTTAAAATTCTGTCAATTGAGGGACCCAAGGACAAAAGTCTTGTATTTCCATGCTCTAACAATTTAGCGTAATTGTTTCCTGCAAAGTCACAAAAGTTTTTCAGTTCTTCAACTCTGTGTATATATGGAAGTATTTGTATACCTTCACTGCAAAACATTCAATATCAATTGGTAAACAGTTGACAGCACACTTGATGGCACATAATCAGGTGATTGGATTCCAGTAATAACCAATTCAGTAAACCCAACTACTGTAGTAAGATAGCATGTTTTATAAATCAGTTGGATTCAATGGAAGGAAAAGAAAAAATATTTGTGTTTCATGCTCAGATTGTAGTATAGATTGGCTTAGCATGATACTAATTCATGGTTCATCTCTTAATGTGTGGTGTGAATCTGACCAACAGTGTCTTATTCAACAAATCATGGCTTAGTATTAATAACTAGGTTGATAGCTTCTAAAATTATATCCTGCTTAAACACAGTTTACTGAATAAACCTAAATTTGCTAGATTCACAAAACACCTTAAAAATCAAAAATCAAATCATATCATGGATTAGCACAATGTGTGAATCACACTGTATTTCTCATGAAGGCTCCTCATCCTACAAGATATTAAGACTATGCAGCACTTTAATTCAAAGGGAAAAAGGTGTTTCAAAGCACATAGGATCTGCCTGCAGCTCCTCAAACCAAATGTACCTTTTCCTGGGTTTGCACTGCAGCTGCAGAGGATAGTCCCACGATCTTGGGGAAAGAAGGCAATGCCTTAAAAAACTTCAGGCTGGTGCTACCTTTCTTTTCTTTTATCCCTAATCCAGGTTCTTCGCCCCACCAATCCTAGGTTCACTTCTCAACTCTCTTCAAACTAAATAAGCCAAGTTCCTCCCTTCAACTCCCCCTCCATTTCTTACAACCCCTTTTTTTCTGGCCTCTTTTCCTTCCAACCTCTCATCTTCATTTCCCGGTTCCCTCAGGCTTTGTTTTTTCCTCAATAAACATCCCCCTTGAAGCTTCCCAGTTCCCCATCGGCATTCATCCCCCGTGCCGATTCAATCCACCCTCTCTCTTTCCTTCTCCTGCCTTTGGAATTCATTAATTTACCAGCTCCACTCCAAGGAAATTTGGCTAACTCGCTTTTAAAGAATCACCTTGGGCATCTAATCTTCTCTCACCTCTCCCTTGCTTCCAAGTCATACCTACAATCTCCGTAGTAGTCAGGTTCTTTCTCCCTAGTATTTTGGCACACACATTTCCACAGTTGATGGGCATTTTAAAACAACCATCCCCGCAGCCGGGGAGGATATCCGTTGGAGCGGAGAGCGCGCAGGAGGGACGCTGCCACTCAGCTTCAGGACGGGGAAGCCGGCAGTAGCTTTGGGATCACGTTCACGCCTGCGCCCCCTTCTCTCTCTTCAGCCTCGCGCCTCAGTCTCGCGGTTCTCCTTCCAGTAGGCTGACCATATTTTCTTGAGGGAAAAAATGTCGCTGGACAAAGTGGGCGCGCGGGGGGGCGCACGCGCACACACTTGTGCGCTTAACCGGGGAACTTTCAAAAACGGGACAAAACTGAGAACGGGGGACGCTCCAGAAATGGTGAAATAACGGGACAGTCCCGTTCAAAAAGGGGCGTATGGTCAGCCTAAGGAAGGGGGACAGACAAGAATGAGAGTTAAAATGAATCCAATGCAAAAAGACCACAAACAAGGAAGCCTCAACTGAAGGGGGTATTTGGAAATCAGTGGAGACCCAAATCGAGCGAAATAAAATTAGGAAAAATCTGTTGCATGCCAGGAGTTCCTCTTCATGAAACAGGATCTCGGGAGGGAGGGAGGGAACTGCCTCTTCTGTGGAAAAATACTCAAAGATAAATTGGACTCGCGTCCCCCATCTGAAACCGGGACCAGAGACCACCAAGATGGGTGCCGAAAGCATGGAAGGGATCAAAGGATTCCTATTTTTTTGTATTTTTATAAAATTTGTGATCAGAGTTATGGAAAAACCAAGAGATAAGTTTGTAGTAAAACGTTGCTTTATTTAAAACAAA
This sequence comes from Charina bottae, assembly GCA_023362775.1. NCBI lineage: Eukaryota > Metazoa > Chordata > Lepidosauria > Squamata > Charinaidae > Charina > Charina bottae. The sequence goes on along the minus strand of JALMGJ010000002.1, from coordinate 2,254,395 downwards.
AACATAGGAACAAACCTTGAATCTTCTTCTTTAGCCAAAGCATGGCATGGTTGATTAACATAGCCATTTAGATAGCAGAGAGCAGAATGCAGAGAACGAAAGGACAAAAGGCATTTACATTTTAAACCTTTACCTGACCAGCCTCTGAGTGGACAGGATCCACCATGTGACTAAAACACCTAGGCAACAGATTCCCAATATGGGCAAAGCTCAAACAACTAATTCTGATTGGTCAGAAACTCTCAGACTGGCCGGCACCTGGGGGCAATTAGCATTCCTGAGTGGGGGGGTGAACATGTGCTTTCTGAGCCCAAACAGGAAAAAAGTTTTGAGGCCTGGCTTTTTAAAAAACTCAGCCACATATTCTACAGACATAAAAAATATATACAACACTCCCCTTTTTTTATGACTAGAAAGAATATGGAAACAAACCCAGCTTGGTAATTAACTCACTGTGCCTACTGGCAACTAGAGGCTTGGTTAAGATATCAGCCAACATTAATTTAGTATCACAGTATTTCAAAACAACCTTTTTCTTGGCTAGAAAATCTTTAACAAGATGAAAACGCACATCAATGTGCTTTGTGCGGTTTCTGGAACTCTCAGATAAAACCAAATGAATACAGGCTTGATTGTCTTCATGAATTGTGACAGGCTGGCTTAAAATGACTCCAATGTCTTGCAACAATTGAGTAAACCAAATTACCTCATTGCACAGTTGTGCTAAAGCATAAAATTCAGCTTCAGCTGTGCTGATGGCTACTACAGTCTGCTTTCTGGAAAACCAAGCAATAGTGGACTTTGCAAATTGAATTACACTTCCAGAAGTAGACTTCCTATCACTGAGATCTCCAGCCCAATCTGAATCACACCAGCATTCCAACTTTTCTTCTGTGTCTGTAGCAGACAACCTTAAGCAAAAATCTTTGGTGCCTTGCAAATAACGAAACAGCCTTTTTAACCCAGACTTTGCAGCAGATGTGGGATTTTCCACAAACCTGCTCAAAATGGACACACTGTTAGAAATGTCCGGACGGCTGTTGTTTGCAATGTAAAGAAGACTGCCAATGGCTGATCTGAAACTATCTCCTTCAGATGACTCACCATCCCCCTTCTCCCCCTCCTCTTTTAGAAACTCGGGAAGCATGGGGGAGGAGACAGACTTGCAGTCCTGCATTTTAAAATCCTCCAGCAGCTTCTTAATTTTACTGCTCTGGCTTATGAGAAAACTGCCATCTTTTTCCCTCTGAATTTCTAATCCTAAGTAATTGTTGACTGCTCCAAGACATTTCAATGAGAAATTGTTTTTCATACAAACCTCAAAGGAATGCTTCTGTTCATCAGATGAAGTGAGCAGCAACAAATCATCCACATACAAGCACAAGTACATTACACCTTGCTCATCATTTTTTACATACACACAAGGATCAGCAATTCCCTTCTGAAATCCAAATTTTTGCAAAATATTATCCATTTTAATATTCCAACAACGCGCGGCTTGTTTTAAACCATAGATGGATTTCTGCAACTCACACACAAGATGTTTTTCTTTTTCATAACCAGGAGGTTGTTGCATAAACAATTTTTCCTCCAAGTCACCATACAGAAAAGCAGTTTGAATATCATAGTGATAAACAGACAGTTTCTTCATGGCAGCAACCTTTAAAAGCAACCTGATAGATTCAGCTTTTGTCACTGGAGCAAAAGTTTTGTCATAATCCACATTTTTTCTTTGAGCAAAACCTTTTGCTACCAACCTTGCTTTGTACTTCTGAATTTTGCCATCAGAATCTTTTTTCAGTTTGAACACCCACCTACAACCTAAAACCTTCTGATTGGGAGGCAAACTTACTAGTTTCCAAGTTTTATTTTCCTTTAAGGAATCCAACTCTTGCTGCATGGCTTCATGCCAACACTTAGCTATTTCAGCTGGCATTTCTTTAATTTCTTCCAGAGACTCAGGCTCTGTGTGAATGTGAAAAGCCTTCACAACATCTACTTGATAACGATCAGGAGGAACTCCCTTATTAATCCTTTCAGACCTGCGAGGTAGGACAGGACTAACACTCTGTTTCCCACCATTGACCTCAGAAACCTCTGACTTTCCAGACAAGTCAGCTTCCTGATCATTGACTTCACTAGGTGATTCCTGCAAATCACCATCAGCAAGACTTTGCTGCTCCCCCATGGATAAATCAACTGAAGAACTAGAGTTTATTTTGTCCCAATTCTGCTCAGCAAAAGAAGCACTTTTACTAATTATCAGTTGATTATCCAGTATGAACCTGTAGCTTCTCTGATTCTGTTCATACCCTACAAAGATTGCTTTCTTTGTTCTGGAAGCCCCCTTGCGCCTCAGCTGTTTGGGAATGTGGACCCAAGCTGTGCTTCCAAACACCCTGAGGTGGCTTACTTTAGGCTTCACACCATAGAACAAATGAAAAAGGCACATCCTGAATTGCACTGCTAAACAGCCTGTTCTGCACATAACACGCTGTAGTAACAGCTTCTCCCCAATACCTAAAAGGCAAACTAGCATCCTTCAGCAAACACATCATTGCTTCCTGCAGTGTTCTGCCTTTTCTCTCTGCAACAGAATTCTGTTCTGGAGTGTAAGGGTTAGCCAAAATGTGTTCTATCCCTTTTTCTAACAAAAAGCTTTTAAACTTTGAGGATAGATACTCTCCACCTCGATCTGATTGCAAAGCAGACACTGGCCTTGGGAATTTTCCATTCGTCCAAGCCACAAAAGCCTTAAATTTATCAAAGACCTCATCTTTGTGTTTCAGCAAATAAATGAATGTGTACCTGGAAAAATCATCTATGAAGGTCAAAATGTACCTTGCTCCCCCAAGACTAGGAGAAAATGGGCCTATTACATCAGAATGAATGATCTCTAGAGGCCTAGAGGTGGACCTATCAGAAAACGTTTTCACAGGAGCCCTTGTGGTCTTATTCTCCTTGCAAACTGCACAATCTAGATATTTATCACAAGGCTTCAATTTTAAATCAGCAGAATAACTAGGCATTTGAGAAATGTACTTAAAATTAGCATGAGCAAATCTCCTATGCATTAAATGGATGCACTGGTCGTGTATGGGCTTATTTTCAAAAACAGCCTTAGCTTTAGCAATTTGCTGCTTTTCAGCATTTTGTACAATGTACAGAGAATCTTTCTGCAAACATTTTGCAACCATTTTGCCATTCTTTCTAATATCACAACCCTCTTTCTTAAAAGTTATAACATAACCTGAGGCTACTAGCTGCCCCACAGACAAGAGATTGCTTTGAAAATTAGGCACAAACAAAACATTTTTAACAGTTTCCCCCAAACATGGAAGATTGATCTCACCTTCACCCACGATCTTGGATACAGATCCATCTGCTAAGGAAACTTTTTGTTTGTTAGTTTTAGACAAAGACAGAAAGGAATCTTTATTGTGACATATATGAGAATTGGCCCCACTGTCAAGAACCCACAAATCTTTATTATCAGAGTTCTCAACAACTGTTGCATGAAGAATCTTCTTTCTAGAAGTCTCTTCTTTCTTCTTTGAAGTCTTCTTTTGAACACAGTCCTTTTGCAGATGAGCAGGGGAACCACAGGTAAAGCATCGCCTGCTGGATAATGCAGAAGCTTGAAATTCAGAGCTCTTCCGCTCCCTCTGCTGGCCACGAGAAGACTTTATTGTAGAAATGGAGGCAGCTTTTTCTCGTCTCTTCTCCCACTCAGCAAGCAGCCTGGTAGACACAAACGATGGATTTAAATCAGCTTCTGGGATTCCCTCCATGGAGCAAATTAAAGTGTCCCAGGACTCATTCAATGAAGAAAGCATAATGTAGGCTTTCATCAGGGGGGTAAATTCCATCCCACGTTCCTGAAGTTCCACAAAATAATTCTGAAGCTTGTGGAGAAGATCTGGCAAATTTCCATTCTCAGGCAAGTGAGCCTTGTACAGTTTTTTCGTTAAAATAACCTTGCTGCCTGGACTAGTTTTCACATATAAATCACGCAAATAGTCCCATAAGTCTTTGGAAGTTTCTCTGCCTCTCACGTGAATAAGCTGATCATCCTGAACAGCCAAAATAATGGAGGCTTTGCATTTCTCATCTTTCCTCAACCAGGCTTGATCTGGATTCTGAGGAATTTGTTCAGAAATTGCAGACCATAAATTTTCTCTCCTCAAGAAACTTTCCATTTTCAAAGACCAGTTCAAATAATTAGAATTAGAGAGCCTTTCCAGGAGCATACCTTGAAAATTTGAAGCTGTAGCAGCAGCAGCCATGGCTCCTTCTCTCCCCTGTTGTAGAAATCCAAAAAACACCACGAGGCTTGCTAACACGAGGCAAAAACTCCGCCTCCAATGGAAACTTCCTGTAACTGCCGGCAAGTTTCAAAAAACAAAGGAAGCCTCTCCAGATGTAGATTGAATCAGTTCAGCTTTCTTCTCTTTTTATTTCCATAAGTTTTGTCTCTGATCCAGAAGCAATTGCTGGGCACAGAACCTTTTGTATTTTTATAAAATTTGTGATCAGAGTTATGGAAAAACCAAGAGATAAGTTTGTAGTAAAACGTTGCTTTATTTAAAACAAAAACATAGGAACAAACCTTGAATCTTCTTCTTTAGCCAAAGCATGGCATGGTTGATTAACATAGCCATTTAGATAGCAGAGAGCAGAATGCAGAGAACGAAAGGACAAAAGGCATTTACATTTTAAACCTTTACCTGACCAGCCTCTGAGTGGACAGGATCCACCATGTGACTAAAACACCTAGGCAACAGATTCCCAATATGGGCAAAGCTCAAACAACTAATTCTGATTGGTCAGAAACTCTCAGACTGGCCGGCACCTGGGGGCAATTAGCATTCCTGAGTGGGGGGGTGAACATGTGCTTTCTGAGCCCAAACAGGAAAAAAGTTTTGAGGCCTGGCTTTTTAAAAAACTCAGCCACATATTCTACAGACATAAAAAATATATACAACATATTTCGTGGCCAAGAATCCACCCTGGAATAAATGGGTGGACTGTGGAGAGAGCTTCAGAGGAAGGGCTCCCTCCTGATAAAAGGGGCCGAGCAGGCAAGAAGACCTTCAGATGCGTGTGGAAAACATCTCACCTTCTGCAGAGGATCAGAACTTCAGGGATGGAGGGAATTTTCCCTGGATGAATTAAATGGCTTCTGATCGGGAGAGAATATGGATCTGACCAGCGTAGAGTGTTTGAGGATCGGGACATTCGCAGGGAGACCAAAATGCTTGTTTACAAAGCCATTGTACTACCAACCCTTCTGTACCCTGTGAAACATGGACCCTCTACAAACGCCACCTCCAACTTCTTGAAAGATTCCATCAACGCTGCCTCCGAAAAATTCTGCAAATGACTTGGGAAGATAGGCGGACTAATGTTAGCGTATTAGAAGAAGCGAAAACCACCAGCATTGAAACAATGATCATCCAACATCAACTTCGCTGGACCGGCCATGTTGTTCGAATGCCTGACCATCGCCTTCCTAAGCAGCTACTTTACTCCCAACTTAAGAATGGAAAACGGAATATTGGTGGACAGCAAAAGAGATTCAAAGACACTCTCAAAGCTAATTTAAAAAAATGTAATATCAGCATTGAGAACTGGGAAGCCCTAACTCATGAGCATTTCAATTGGAGGTCATCCTTTATTAATGGCGCTATGGACTTTGAAGAAGCACGAGTACAGGGCGAAAGGGAGAAAAGAGCTAAAAGGAAGGCACGTCAGGCAAACCCTCATCATGACCGTCTCCCACCCGGAAACCTATGCCCTCATTGTGGGAGGTTGTGAGGATCCAGAATTGGCCTTTATATCCACTTATGGATCCACTATTAAAATTTTACCTTTGGAAGACAATCTTACTCAGCTACGAGTGATCGCCAATGAATGAATGATGTATGTATGTATGTGTGTGTGTGTGTGTGTGTGTGTGTATATATGTATGTATGTATGTATGTATGTATGTGTGTATATATATATATATATATATATATATGCTCTTATATTCCTTAGACTTTGATGTATTTTCTATGCATTTAACTGACTGTACCCCTCCCTCCTTATGCTGGCCTTTGACCATAATAAAGATCTTATTTGAAGTTCAGCAGATCCACTGTCGCTTCCTGCAGTTTGACCTCTTCTTCTTCGGCCTGGTCCTGTTGTGGTCCTGATTCTTCCCACTGAATCTCAAGACGGTTGATCAGAGGGGGAAAAACACAACTTTATTCCCATGAACAATACAAAACGGCCCAGCAGAGACACCTTGCTATTATCTGGGATTCCATTATAATGCAAAACTAATCCAGGATTCATATCAAAAGGTGGGAAGGGGAGATGGATTAAACTAGGCAAGGCCGTGGATCTGGGCCTTGATATTTCTAATGAGCTCCTTCCAATTTTTCCCCAAGGAAGGGTAGGCTGACCATATTTCTTTGAGGCAAAAACGGGACATTGGGATGGCAAAACGGGACGGGGTCTTAAGTAATATTCCGTATTCATGAAAAAGACAAGGGTCCCTGCCCCTGGTCCGCGCGATTGGCTGCCGCCTGTAAACCCGCATCAAATCCCCCGGTCCATGTGATTGGCTCCCACCTGCAAACCCCACCCCCAGTCCTCACGATTGGCTCCCACCTGCAAACCCCACCCCCGGTCCATGGAAATGGTCCCTAATCCGTTATGGAATTACTGAGGCTGGTATTAATCTCGTGCAAATGACAACCACAATTTCAAACAGGGATCTTCAAACCATTTTTGCAACATAACGGCATTTTTCTTGAGAAAGAAAATAAGAAGTAAGCCCATCAAACATGCTTAAAATTCTGTCAATTGAGGGACCCAAGGACAAAAGTCTTGTATTTCCATGCTCTAACAATTTAGCGTAATTGTTTCCTGCAAAGTCACAAAAGTTTTTCAGTTCTTCAACTCTGTGTATATATGGAAGTATTTGTATACCTTCACTGCAAAACATTCAATATCAATTGGTAAACAGTTGACAGCACACTTGATGGCACATAATCAGGTGATTGGATTCCAGTAATAACCAATTCAGTAAACCCAACTACTGTAGTAAGATAGCATGTTTTATAAATCAGTTGGATTCAATGGAAGGAAAAGAAAAAATATTTGTGTTTCATGCTCAGATTGTAGTATAGATTGGCTTAGCATGATACTAATTCATGGTTCATCTCTTAATGTGTGGTGTGAATCTGACCAACAGTGTCTTATTCAACAAATCATGGCTTAGTATTAATAACTAGGTTGATAGCTTCTAAAATTATATCCTGCTTAAACACAGTTTACTGAATAAACCTAAATTTGCTAGATTCACAAAACACCTTAAAAATCAAAAATCAAATCATATCATGGATTAGCACAATGTGTGAATCACACTGTATTTCTCATGAAGGCTCCTCATCCTACAAGATATTAAGACTATGCAGCACTTTAATTCAAAGGGAAAAAGGTGTTTCAAAGCACATAGGATCTGCCTGCAGCTCCTCAAACCAAATGTACCTTTTCCTGGGTTTGCACTGCAGCTGCAGAGGATAGTCCCACGATCTTGGGGAAAGAAGGCAATGCCTTAAAAAACTTCAGGCTGGTGCTACCTTTCTTTTCTTTTATCCCTAATCCAGGTTCTTCGCCCCACCAATCCTAGGTTCACTTCTCAACTCTCTTCAAACTAAATAAGCCAAGTTCCTCCCTTCAACTCCCCCTCCATTTCTTACAACCCCTTTTTTTCTGGCCTCTTTTCCTTCCAACCTCTCATCTTCATTTCCCGGTTCCCTCAGGCTTTGTTTTTTCCTCAATAAACATCCCCCTTGAAGCTTCCCAGTTCCCCATCGGCATTCATCCCCCGTGCCGATTCAATCCACCCTCTCTCTTTCCTTCTCCTGCCTTTGGAATTCATTAATTTACCAGCTCCACTCCAAGGAAATTTGGCTAACTCGCTTTTAAAGAATCACCTTGGGCATCTAATCTTCTCTCACCTCTCCCTTGCTTCCAAGTCATACCTACAATCTCCGTAGTAGTCAGGTTCTTTCTCCCTAGTATTTTGGCACACACATTTCCACAGTTGATGGGCATTTTAAAACAACCATCCCCGCAGCCGGGGAGGATATCCGTTGGAGCGGAGAGCGCGCAGGAGGGACGCTGCCACTCAGCTTCAGGACGGGGAAGCCGGCAGTAGCTTTGGGATCACGTTCACGCCTGCGCCCCCTTCTCTCTCTTCAGCCTCGCGCCTCAGTCTCGCGGTTCTCCTTCCAGTAGGCTGACCATATTTTCTTGAGGGAAAAAATGTCGCTGGACAAAGTGGGCGCGCGGGGGGGCGCACGCGCACACACTTGTGCGCTTAACCGGGGAACTTTCAAAAACGGGACAAAACTGAGAACGGGGGGACGCTCCAGAAATGGTGAAATAACGGGACAGTCCCGTTCAAAAAGGGGCGTATGGTCAGCCTAAGGAAGGGGGACAGACAAGAATGAGAGTTAAAATGAATCCAATGCAAAAAGACCACAAACAAGGAAGCCTCAACTGAAGGGGGTATTTGGAAATCAGTGGAGACCCAAATCGAGCAAAATAAAATTAGGAAAAATCTGTTGCATGCCAGGAGTTCCTCTTCATGAAACAGGATCTCGGGAGGGAGGGAGGGAACTGCCTCTTCTGTGGAAAAATACTCAAAGATAAATTGGACTCGCGTCCCCCATCTGAAACCGGGACCAGAGACCACCAAGATGGGTGCCGAAAGCATGGAAGGGATCAAAGGATTCCTATTTCGTGGCCAAGAATCCACCCTGGAATAAATGGGTGGACTGTGGAGAGAGCTTCAGAGGAAGGGCTCCCTCCTGATAAAAGGGGCCGAGCAGGCAAGAAGACCTTCAGATGCGTGTGGAAAACATCTCACCTTCTGCAGAGGATCAGAACTTCAGGGATGGAGGGAATTTTCCCTGGATGAATTAAATGGCTTCTGATCGGGAGAGAATATGGATCTGACCAGCGTAGAGTGTTTGAGGATCGGGACATTCGCAGGGAGACCAAAATGCTTGTTTACAAAGCCATTGTACTACCAACCCTTCTGTACCCTGTGAAACATGGACCCTCTACAAACGCCACCTCCAACTTCTTGAAAGATTCCATCAACGCTGCCTCCGAAAAATTCTGCAAATGACTTGGGAAGATAGGCGGACTAATGTTAGCGTATTAGAAGAAGCGAAAACCACCAGCATTGAAACAATGATCATCCAACATCAACTTCGCTGGACCGGCCATGTTGTTCGAATGCCTGACCATCGCCTTCCTAAGCAGCTACTTTACTCCCAACTTAAGAATGGAAAACGGAATATTGGTGGACAGCAAAAGAGATTCAAAGACACTCTCAAAGCTAATTTAAAAAAATGTAATATCAGCATTGAGAACTGGGAAGCCCTAACTCATGAGCATTTCAATTGGAGGTCATCCTTTATTAATGGCGCTATGGACTTTGAAGAAGCACGAGTACAGGGCGAAAGGGAGAAAAGAGCTAAAAGGAAGGCACGTCAGGCAAACCCTCATCATGACCGTCTCCCACCCGGAAACCTATGCCCTCATTGTGGGAGGTTGTGAGGATCCAGAATTGGCCTTTATATCCACTTATGGATCCACTATTAAAATTTTACCTTTGGAAGACAATCTTACTCAGCTACGAGTGATCGCCAATGAATGAATGATGTATGTATGTATGTGTGTGTGTGTGTGTGTGTGTGTGTATATATGTATGTATGTATGTATGTATGTATGTGTGTATATATATATATATATATATATATATATGCTCTTATATTCCTTAGACTTTGATGTATTTTCTATGCATTTAACTGACTGTACCCCTCCCTCCTTATGCTGGCCTTTGACCATAATAAAGATCTTATTTGAAGTTCAGCAGATCCACTGTCGCTTCCTGCAGTTTGACCTCTTCTTCTTCGGCCTGGTCCTGTTGTGGTCCTGATTCTTCCCACTGAATCTCAAGACGGTTGATCAGAGGGGGAAAAACACAACTTTATTCCCATGAACAATACAAAACGGCCCAGCAGAGACACCTTGCTATTATCTGGGATTCCATTATAATGCAAAACTAATCCAGGATTCATATCAAAAGGTGGGAAGGGGAGATGGATTAAACTAGGCAAGGCCGTGGATCTGGGCCTTGATATTTCTAATGAGCTCCTTCCAATTTTTCCCCAAGGAAGGGTAGGCTGACCATATTTCTTTGAGGCAAAAACGGGACATTGGGATGGCAAAACGGGACGGGGTCTTAAGTAATATTCCGTATTCATGAAAAAGACAAGGGTCCCTGCCCCTGGTCCGCGCGATTGGCTGCCGCCTGTAAACCCGCATCAAATCCCCCGGTCCATGTGATTGGCTCCCACCTGCAAACCCCACCCCCAGTCCTCACGATTGGCTCCCACCTGCAAACCCCACCCCCGGTCCATGGAAATGGTCCCTAATCCGTTATGGAATTACTGAGGCTGGTATTAATCTCGTGCAAATGACAACCACAATTTCAAACAGGGATCTTCAAACCATTTTTGCAACATAACGGCATTTTTCTTGAGAAAGAAAATAAGAAGTAAGCCCATCAAACATGCTTAAAATTCTGTCAATTGAGGGACCCAAGGACAAAAGTCTTGTATTTCCATGCTCTAACAATTTAGCGTAATTGTTTCCTGCAAAGTCACAAAAGTTTTTCAGTTCTTCAACTCTGTGTATATATGGAAGTATTTGTATACCTTCACTGCAAAACATTCAATATCAATTGGTAAACAGTTGACAGCACACTTGATGGCACATAATCAGGTGATTGGATTCCAGTAATAACCAATTCAGTAAACCCAACTACTGTAGTAAGATAGCATGTTTTATAAATCAGTTGGATTCAATGGAAGGAAAAGAAAAAATATTTGTGTTTCATGCTCAGATTGTAGTATAGATTGGCTTAGCATGATACTAATTCATGGTTCATCTCTTAATGTGTGGTGTGAATCTGACCAACAGTGTCTTATTCAACAAATCATGGCTTAGTATTAATAACTAGGTTGATAGCTTCTAAAATTATATCCTGCTTAAACACAGTTTACTGAATAAACCTAAATTTGCTAGATTCACAAAACACCTTAAAAATCAAAAATCAAATCATATCATGGATTAGCACAATGTGTGAATCACACTGTATTTCTCATGAAGGCTCCTCATCCTACAAGATATTAAGACTATGCAGCACTTTAATTCAAAGGGAAAAAGGTGTTTCAAAGCACATAGGATCTGCCTGCAGCTCCTCAAACCAAATGTACCTTTTCCTGGGTTTGCACTGCAGCTGCAGAGGATAGTCCCACGATCTTGGGGAAAGAAGGCAATGCCTTAAAAAACTTCAGGCTGGTGCTACCTTTCTTTTCTTTTATCCCTAATCCAGGTTCTTCGCCCCACCAATCCTAGGTTCACTTCTCAACTCTCTTCAAACTAAATAAGCCAAGTTCCTCCCTTCAACTCCCCCTCCATTTCTTACAACCCCTTTTTTTCTGGCCTCTTTTCCTTCCAACCTCTCATCTTCATTTCCCGGTTCCCTCAGGCTTTGTTTTTTCCTCAATAAACATCCCCCTTGAAGCTTCCCAGTTCCCCATCGGCATTCATCCCCCGTGCCGATTCAATCCACCCTCTCTCTTTCCTTCTCCTGCCTTTGGAATTCATTAATTTACCAGCTCCACTCCAAGGAAATTTGGCTAACTCGCTTTTAAAGAATCACCTTGGGCATCTAATCTTCTCTCACCTCTCCCTTGCTTCCAAGTCATACCTACAATCTCCGTAGTAGTCAGGTTCTTTCTCCCTAGTATTTTGGCACACACATTTCCACAGTTGATGGGCATTTTAAAACAACCATCCCCGCAGCCGGGGAGGATATCCGTTGGAGCGGAGAGCGCGCAGGAGGGACGCTGCCACTCAGCTTCAGGACGGGGAAGCCGGCAGTAGCTTTGGGATCACGTTCACGCCTGCGCCCCCTTCTCTCTCTTCAGCCTCGCGCCTCAGTCTCGCGGTTCTCCTTCCAGTAGGCTGACCATATTTTCTTGAGGGAAAAAATGTCGCTGGACAAAGTGGGCGCGCGGGGGGGCGCACGCGCACACACTTGTGCGCTTAACCGGGGAACTTTCAAAAACGGGACAAAACTGAGAACGGGGGGACGCTCCAGAAATGGTGAAATAACGGGACAGTCCCGTTCAAAAAGGGGCGTATGGTCAGCCTAAGGAAGGGGGACAGACAAGAATGAGAGTTAAAATGAATCCAATGCAAAAAGACCACAAACAAGGAAGCCTCAACTGAAGGGGGTATTTGGAAATCAGTGGAGACCCAAATCGAGCAAAATAAAATTAGGAAAAATCTGTTGCATGCCAGGAGTTCCTCTTCATGAAACAGGATCTCGGGAGGGAGGGAGGGAACTGCCTCTTCTGTGGAAAAATACTCAAAGATAAATTGGACTCGCGTCCCCCATCTGAAACCGGGACCAGAGACCACCAAGATGGGTGCCGAAAGCATGGAAGGGATCAAAGGATTCCTATTTCGTGGCCAAGAATCCACCCTGGAATAAATGGGTGGACTGTGGAGAGAGCTTCAGAGGAAGGGCTCCCTCCTGATAAAAGGGGCCGAGCAGGCAAGAAGACCTTCAGATGCGTGTGGAAAACATCTCACCTTCTGCAGAGGATCAGAACTTCAGGGATGGAGGGAATTTTCCCTGGATGAATTAAATGGCTTCTGATCGGGAGAGAATATGGATCTGACCAGCGTAGAGTGTTTGAGGATCGGGACATTCGCAGGGAGACCAAAATGCTTGTTTACAAAGCCATTGTACTACCAACCCTTCTGTACCCTGTGAAACATGGACCCTCTACAAACGCCACCTCCAACTTCTTGAAAGATTCCATCAACGCTGCCTCCGAAAAATTCTGCAAATGACTTGGGAAGATAGGCGGACTAATGTTAGCGTATTAGAAGAAGCGAAAACCACCAGCATTGAAACAATGATCATCCAACATCAACTTCGCTGGACCGGCCATGTTGTTCGAATGCCTGACCATCGCCTTCCTAAGCAGCTACTTTACTCCCAACTTAAGAATGGAAAACGGAATATTGGTGGACAGCAAAAGAGATTCAAAGACACTCTCAAAGCTAATTTAAAAAAATGTAATATCAGCATTGAGAACTGGGAAGCCCTAACTCATGAGCATTTCAATTGGAGGTCATCCTTTATTAATGGCGCTATGGACTTTGAAGAAGCACGAGTACAGGGCGAAAGGGAGAAAAGAGCTAAAAGGAAGGCACGTCAGGCAAACCCTCATCATGACCGTCTCCCACCCGGAAACCTATGCCCTCATTGTGGGAGGTTGTGAGGATCCAGAATTGGCCTTTATATCCACTTATGGATCCACTATTAAAATTTTACCTTTGGAAGACAATCTTACTCAGCTACGAGTGATCGCCAATGAATGAATGATGTATGTATGTATGTGTGTGTGTGTGTGTGTGTGTGTATATATGTATGTATGTATGTATGTATGTATGTGTGTGTATATATATATATATATATATATATATGCTCTTATATTCCTTAGACTTTGATGTATTTTCTATGCATTTAACTGACTGTACCCCTCCCTCCTTATGCTGGCCTTTGACCATAATAAAGATCTTATTTGAAGTTCAGCAGATCCACTGTCGCTTCCTGCAGTTTGACCTCTTCTTCTTCGGCCTGGTCCTGTTGTGGTCCTGATTCTTCCCACTGAATCTCAAGACGGTTGATCAGAGGGGGAAAAACACAACTTTATTCCCATGAACAATACAAAACGGCCCAGCAGAGACACCTTGCTATTATCTGGGATTCCATTATAATGCAAAACTAATCCAGGATTCATATCAAAAGGTGGGAAGGGGAGATGGATTAAACTAGGCAAGGCCGTGGATCTGGGCCTTGATATTTCTAATGAGCTCCTTCCAATTTTTCCCCAAGGAAGGGTAGGCTGACCATATTTCTTTGAGGCAAAAACGGGACATTGGGATGGCAAAACGGGACGGGGTCTTAAGTAATATTCCGTATTCATGAAAAAGACAAGGGTCCCTGCCCCTGGTCCGCGCGATTGGCTGCCGCCTGTAAACCCGCATCAAATCCCCCGGTCCATGTGATTGGCTCCCACCTGCAAACCCCACCCCCAGTCCTCACGATTGGCTCCCACCTGCAAACCCCACCCCCGGTCCATGGAAATGGTCCCTAATCCGTTATGGAATTACTGAGGCTGGTATTAATCTCGTGCAAATGACAACCACAATTTCAAACAGGGATCTTCAAACCATTTTTGCAACATAACGGCATTTTTCTTGAGAAAGAAAATAAGAAGTAAGCCCATCAAACATGCTTAAAATTCTGTCAATTGAGGGACCCAAGGACAAAAGTCTTGTATTTCCATGCTCTAACAATTTAGCGTAATTGTTTCCTGCAAAGTCACAAAAGTTTTTCAGTTCTTCAACTCTGTGTATATATGGAAGTATTTGTATACCTTCACTGCAAAACATTCAATATCAATTGGTAAACAGTTGACAGCACACTTGATGGCACATAATCAGGTGATTGGATTCCAGTAATAACCAATTCAGTAAACCCAACTACTGTAGTAAGATAGCATGTTTTATAAATCAGTTGGATTCAATGGAAGGAAAAGAAAAAATATTTGTGTTTCATGCTCAGATTGTAGTATAGATTGGCTTAGCATGATACTAATTCATGGTTCATCTCTTAATGTGTGGTGTGAATCTGACCAACAGTGTCTTATTCAACAAATCATGGCTTAGTATTAATAACTAGGTTGATAGCTTCTAAAATTATATCCTGCTTAAACACAGTTTACTGAATAAACCTAAATTTGCTAGATTCACAAAACACCTTAAAAATCAAAAATCAAATCATATCATGGATTAGCACAATGTGTGAATCACACTGTATTTCTCATGAAGGCTCCTCATCCTACAAGATATTAAGACTATGCAGCACTTTAATTCAAAGGGAAAAAGGTGTTTCAAAGCACATAGGATCTGCCTGCAGCTCCTCAAACCAAATGTACCTTTTCCTGGGTTTGCACTGCAGCTGCAGAGGATAGTCCCACGATCTTGGGGAAAGAAGGCAATGCCTTAAAAAACTTCAGGCTGGTGCTACCTTTCTTTTCTTTTATCCCTAATCCAGGTTCTTCGCCCCACCAATCCTAGGTTCACTTCTCAACTCTCTTCAAACTAAATAAGCCAAGTTCCTCCCTTCAACTCCCCCTCCATTTCTTACAACCCCTTTTTTTCTGGCCTCTTTTCCTTCCAACCTCTCATCTTCATTTCCCGGTTCCCTCAGGCTTTGTTTTTTCCTCAATAAACATCCCCCTTGAAGCTTCCCAGTTCCCCATCGGCATTCATCCCCCGTGCCGATTCAATCCACCCTCTCTCTTTCCTTCTCCTGCCTTTGGAATTCATTAATTTACCAGCTCCACTCCAAGGAAATTTGGCTAACTCGCTTTTAAAGAATCACCTTGGGCATCTAATCTTCTCTCACCTCTCCCTTGCTTCCAAGTCATACCTACAATCTCCGTAGTAGTCAGGTTCTTTCTCCCTAGTATTTTGGCACACACATTTCCACAGTTGATGGGCATTTTAAAACAACCATCCCCGCAGCCGGGGAGGATATCCGTTGGAGCGGAGAGCGCGCAGGAGGGACGCTGCCACTCAGCTTCAGGACGGGGAAGCCGGCAGTAGCTTTGGGATCACGTTCACGCCTGCGCCCCCTTCTCTCTCTTCAGCCTCGCGCCTCAGTCTCGCGGTTCTCCTTCCAGTAGGCTGACCATATTTTCTTGAGGGAAAAAATGTCGCTGGACAAAGTGGGCGCGCGGGGGGGCGCACGCGCACACACTTGTGCGCTTAACCGGGGAACTTTCAAAAACGGGACAAAACTGAGAACGGGGGGGACGCTCCAGAAATGGTGAAATAACGGGACAGTCCCGTTCAAAACGGGACGTATGGTCAGCCTAAGGAAGGGGGACAGACAAGAATGAGAGTTAAAATGAATCCAATGCAAAAAGACCACAAACAAGGAAGCCTCAACTGAAGGGGGTATTTGGAAATCAGTGGAGACCCAAATCGAGCGAAATAAAATTAGGAAAAATCTGTTGCATGCCAGGAGTTCCTCTTCATGAAACAGGATCTCGGGAGGGAGGGAGGGAACTGCCTCTTCTGTGGAAAAATACTCAAAGATAAATTGGACTCGCGTCCCCCATCTGAAACCGGGACCAGAGACCACCAAGATGGGTGCCGAAAGCATGGAAGGGATCAAAGGATTCCTATTTCGTGGCCAAGAATCCACCCTGGAATAAATGGGTGGACTGTGGAGAGAGCTTCAGAGGAAGGGCTCCCTCCTGATAAAAGGGGCCGAGCAGGCAAGAAGACCTTCAGATGCGTGTGGAAAACATCTCACCTTCTGCAGAGGATCAGAACTTCAGGGATGGAGGGAATTTTCCCTGGATGAATTAAATGGCTTCTGATCGGGAGAGAATATGGATCTGACCAGCGTAGAGTGTTTGAGGATCGGGACATTCGCAGGGAGACCAAAATGCTTGTTTACAAAGCCATTGTACTACCAACCCTTCTGTACCCTGTGAAACATGGACCCTCTACAAACGCCACCTCCAACTTCTTGAAAGATTCCATCAACGCTGCCTCCGAAAAATTCTGCAAATGACTTGGGAAGATAGGCGGACTAATGTTAGCGTATTAGAAGAAGCGAAAACCACCAGCATTGAAACAATGATCATCCAACATCAACTTCGCTGGACCGGCCATGTTGTTCGAATGCCTGACCATCGCCTTCCTAAGCAGCTACTTTACTCCCAACTTAAGAATGGAAAACGGAATATTGGTGGACAGCAAAAGAGATTCAAAGACACTCTCAAAGCTAATTTAAAAAAATGTAATATCAGCATTGAGAACTGGGAAGCCCTAACTCATGAGCGTTTCAATTGGAGGTCAGCCTTTATTAAAGGCGCTATGGACTTTGAAGAAGCACGAGTACAGGGCGAAAGGGAGAAAAGAGCTAAAAGGAAGGCACGTCAGGCAAACCCTCATCATGACCGTCTCCCACCTGGAAACCTATGCCCTCATTGTGGGAGGTTGTGCGGATCCAGAATTGGCCTTTACATTAAGTTAAGATTTTACCCTTGGAAGACAATATAGTCAATTCGCATTATTCACGGTAGTTAACATTCTATAAAGTTGCTACGAACACTGAATTAGCAAATACTGAAACCTCAGCTGGGAACGGGCAGGTCTGGGTGACTCAAATTCTTTGCCGCTCTGCATGTCCACGAGTGCATGAAAGCGCTGCACGTATTGATTTTGCCATTGCTGTAAACCTATGCCCTCATTGTGGGAGGTTGTGCGGATCCAGAATTGGCCTTTACAGCCACTTACGGATCCACTGTTAAAATTTTACCCTTGGAAGACAATCTTACTCGGCTACAAGTGATTGCCAATGAATTTTTTATAACTGGCTTTTGCCTCTTGCAGTGTTTGGATCATAATTGGCCAATTATAATTGGGTTTTTTTGTGACCCATTCGTCCGCTTGTAGTGGAACTGCTACCTCTGTGTTCTGGGTCAAGGCTAATTCTGGGATAGTTATGAAGTCTTGACCCGTAGCAATTTTAAATGGCGAAAACCCTGTGCTTTGATGGATGGTGTTATTGTAAGCCACTTCAGCGAATGGTAGAAGTTCGTCCCAATTGTTCTGCTGATAGCTGATATAGCATCGTAGGTACTGCTCCAGTACCGAATTAAGACGTTCCATCGAACGATCCATAGAAGGATGGAACGCACTCCTTAACCCCTGTTCTGATCCAATCAATTTTAAAAAGGCTCTCCAAAATTTGCAGGTAAAGGTACTACCGCGATCGCTTATTATGCATTCGGGTGTACCGTGAGCTCGATAGACATGTTGGATAAACATTCTGGCCAACCTAGACGCGCTTGGAATCCCATTGCACACAATAAAATGAGCCTGTTTAGAAAATAAGTCAGTGACTACCCAAATTGCCATTTGCTACGAGTGATTGCCAATGAATGAAATGAATGAATGAATTCAGACAGCATCCACTCAAATCATTCCATGGTTTTCCTACAGCCTAAAATTTATTGTTTTATAGCAAATAAAAGTAAAGCGAACTGACTCTAGGAGAACAGCAATGTAGATGAAGCTTCTGTTGATTCAAAGTTGGGAGAGATGGAGAAACGATGGGGGATCCCAGGAAGGGAAAAGAGGTTGGGGCTCTGCTGGGCAGAGAGCAGTTGATCCCTTAGATCACTTCTCAGGAAGGGGGATACCAGGGTGGCTGGTACATGCAGAGCCAGATGGATTTTGGGTTAGGTAGCTGGGGTGGGTGGGTTGCAGCCATTCCTATGAATGGGGATCTGTGCTGAGCAGGAGAGATTGGGGGGTCTGAAGCGACAGGCAGGCCAAGAGTTCCTGGGGACAGACTAGATGGTCTCTAAGCCCCCTCCCCATTCCCCTCCCTCAAAAGAAAGAGAGGCCGTGAAAGGAATCTGGTGGGTCTCGGCAGGAGAAGGTCCAGGCTGCGATTCTCCTCCTCTCGCCAACCCACCGCCTTGAACCTCCATCCTTCAAGGGTTGCAAAAGAGGCAGAAATTCACCAGGTATTACTATAAATCTTTTGCATCTGATAGCAGGAAGTGATGAACTCATGAGTGCTGTGAAGAAAAGAGATATGGGAGAAAATTAGAATATATAGTAAAACCTTCAGGGTAAATGAGTTCTGTTTGGAGAGTCTGCAGGAAAAAAATATTTATTTATTATTTATTTATTATTTAAATTTATCCCCGCCCATCTCCCGGAATACGGGGTGGGCTTCCCCCTCCCCCTCCTTTCAGCCCCCCCGACTGGCCCACACTGCAGGGGGGTGGTTGATGGGCAGGGACCGGATAGAGGGAGAATCCGCCCCTTTCAGGGAGGAAAAGGCTGCGGAAGACCAGGGATTCCTCCCCCTCATCTCCCGGGACTCGAAGGGGGTCCGGGTTCAGCAGAGGGGCTGCAAAGGGAGGCTCCAGCAGGACCTTGGCAAGATGGAATTTATCCCTAATTGGCTAATTAGAGGGTTAATCAAGAGAAGAGGCCTCCCCCCCTTCCTGCAGGTATTTCATATTAAAAAAGGAAGAATTAGAGAATTAAAAAACACTAATTTGAGGGAGGGGTTTGGATTGGGGGGAAAAGAAAGGGCTCACCTGCAGGGAGTTACATGGGGGTTGCTGAAAGGAGAAAAAGATGATCAGAACCGCCAATGGGGTGGAGCACCTAGGGGGTCCCACTCCCCACTGAGAGCCCATAACATTTTGCATTAGACTCCCTCTAGGACAAAAGTTTCGAAATGAATATTCTCCACACTGACATCTACACACCTAGACAGGATAGATCTCTCCAGGGCAGGCAACAGATTACTGAGGATCACCCCCTCAAAGGTCTTCCCATCTTTCTACAGCTGTTTAGTGCCATTGGAGGATCTGTGGTGACTCAGTGGGGCCACCAGCCTTGGGACTGGGGGGTCCAAGAAGACCTTCTATGCCATCTTGATGAGATGCCTCCCCAGATGATCCCCTCCCCATATCTCTTTCTCCAGCCCCCCTTGGACTCACCTTTCTTGCTCTTGAGGTAGAGGGAGAGCCCCACAGCCAGGAAGGCCCCCCCAGCACGGCCCCCATGGCCCCCATCAGAGTTTGCTCTTGGCGGAGTTGGAGGAACGTGGCTCTGGGGAGGGAGATGGAGGAGGATCAGGGCCAGCTTCCTCCAGAGGGCAATTCTGGCTCTGCACTCAGGGAGGGTCTTTCCAGCCCCAGCGGTGCCCCCTTCTCGGGGCAGGATGGCGTCCCCAGACCAGGAGGGGAGGGAGGGGAGGGAGGGGCTTACCCCACTGGACGGTGACGGGGGCCTCCAGGCTGGCGTGCCCCACCTGGCAAGCGTAGACGTCCCCCCGCTCGGGCTGGGTCTCCAGCATCACCTGGCGCTGGAAGGTCCAGTCTCCGTTCTGCAGCTCCTCCCCGAAGGCGACGCCCTCCTTCTCCGGCCGGCCGTTCTTCAGCCACCGGACGTCGATCTCCCGGGGGTAAAAGCCCGTCGCGGTGCAGAGGAGGATGGTGTTGGGGGACGCGGGGTCCGCCTTGGTGGGGGAGATGGTGACGGTGGGCTTGGCTGGGGGGAAGGAGAAGGAGAAGGAGGGATGTGGGAGACGCAGCAGGGCCCGGAACGGAAGAGCAGGTTGGTGGCTCAGGACAAGGCCTGTCTTAGTCTTAAAATTGTTCTGTGTTTTAGTTCACCTTTCAAAGAGTTTTATTTGGAGAGAGGGAGAAAAATATATCCTGTCCACCTTCCTTTTTCGCAGTCTTTACTGTCCACTGTTGCGTTGGTTAAATTTCATTCTGGACATATGAGAATTAAGCAGATTTGGGCCTGGCTCAAAAAGGTCATCAGGGGTCCGACTTTTTGATGCCAGCTTCTGCCCGGGATGATGGTGGCAGGGAGTGTGGAAGGGACCCGGGGGGGAGGGTATTGGGGAAGGCGGGAGCGGCAGGAAGTGGCTGAGGAGATCAGGCAGATCCCACAAGCAGAGCAAAGTGTTGGAGAGGATCCCTCTTGATCTCCTCCCTCACCAAAGGCTCAAACTGGGTGATGGCCCCCCCAAGAGGGTCCTTAAGGGCTCCCCTCCAGCTGGGAAGGTGGTCTCAAGTGGCGTCCCCGGGGTCTGTCCCGGGTCCTTGTGCCCTTCCATGTTTGGACCAGGGAGGTGGGGGGAGATTGATGAAGTTTGTGGCCCTCCAGGAAGATGTCAGTGTGCTAAGAAAACACTGGTTCTGTCTCCCTGGTTGGCTGCAAAAGTTAAAATGCTTCTGCATCTTCTGGGATTTTGGTGCGATGGGAATGGCTTGAAAACCAGGCATCTTCCCTTGTGGAGACATCACTCACTGTGCGGCAGCCTCGGCTTCTTGGGGGGGGGGGGGGGCTGCGACGTATGTTTGGATCTTATTTTTAATCTTTTTTTTCCCTTTTCAACAATTAGCTATTTAGTGTTTGTGTAAGTAATTTGTTAACAGTCCTTCTTACTGATGAGATTTTTTAGTAACAGTTAATAACATTTAAGAAGATTCAATTTTTAAATGTTTTGGTTATTTGTAATAGTTTGGACCATAAGGAAGGCTGAGCGCCAAAGAATTGATGCTTTTGAACTGTGGTGCTGGAGAAGACTCTTGAGAGTCCCTTGGACTGCAAGGAGGTCAAACCAGTCAATCCTAAAGGAAATCAACCCTGACTGCTCATTGGAAGGACAGATGCTGAAGCTGAAGCTCAAATACTTTGGCCACCTAATGCGAAGAGAGGACTCACTGGAAAAGACCCTGATGCTGGGAAAGACTGAGGGCAAAAGGAGAAGGGGACGGCAGAGGATGAGATGGTTAGATAGCATCACCGATGTAATGAACATGAATTTGAGTAAACTCCGAGAGACAGTGGAGGACAGGAAGGCCTGGCGTATACATCAAATATCCTATTTACTTTATATACATACGTATTTACAGATCACTTCCACAGGTAACAAATGATACACCATCAACGATACAGCATTCACGAGGTAAAATGGGAATAATGGGAAATGAGAATGTCTCTGCATATATAGTGAACCTGACCAATCACATTATAGGTCACTCTCGTTATTCACCACACCCAACCTAACTCTAAGCACCTGTTGTATGAGTCACACATGACCCATCATTCCTACAACAATGGCTGCTAATTGGGTGACTCTGCAGAATATTTCACCTTTTACCTAAATATCAAGCCTCTCTGTATAATTTATATCTAGAAGTAAATTCCTGGGTTTATCAAACCCCAACACTTTTTCTTCGTGATAAGCACATTTGTATCTTGGAACATTACAAATCTTTGTAAAATAGCTAAAAGAAGGCAGTTATTGCAAAACATGTCCGGTGTGCGCAACGGCAAAAAGAGATACAGGAAAACCCAAAGGACTCCTGCAACCAGTAGCAGATCCCTCACAGCCATGGCAGCAAATAGCCATGGACTTCGTAGGCGACCTACCAGCAAGCAAAGGGAAAATGGCAGTTTGGGTAATCACAGACCTGTTCTCGAAGCAAGACCACTTCATCGCTTGCAAAGGAATCCCAACAGCACCCAAGCTCGCTAAAGTCTTCACGCAAAACATATACAGATTACACGGTGCGCCTGAAAGAATCATCAGCGATCGAGGGAGCACGTTCACGTCCAAGTTCTGGAAAGCATTCCTGAAACTGATTCGATCCGAACAAGGACTGAGCAGCGCATTCCACCCGTGCACGGACGGAGCATCAGAATGACTGGTGTCCATATTAGAACAATATTTGAGATGTTACATCAGCTACCAGCAAAACGACTGGGCTGAACTGCTACCATTCGCAGAAGTAGCATATAACAACTCAGTACACCACAGCACAGGTTTCACACCATTTAAAATAGCCACGGGACAAGATTTTTCAGCAATCCCAGAAATAGACATGATCCAAAGAAGGGACACACACGCACCCCTGCGGGCGGATGAATGCGTAAACAAACTAACGAGCAATTGGCCAATCATGCTACAGACACTACGGGAAGCGAAGGCCACCTACAAAAAATATGCAGATAAGAAACGTGCAGCGGAATGGGAACTAAAAGAAGGGGACAGAGTATACTTATCTACCAAGAACCGACGGTCTGTACAGCCATCTCGCAAGTTTGCCCCAAAATTCATCGGACCATTCACCATAGTAAAAGTTATCAACCCAGTGACAGCATGGCTACAACTACCCAAAGCACTGAGAAAAGTCCACCCGGTATTTCACATAAGTCTCCTGAAACGGTACCACCCATCAGGGCAATGGCACCCAGAAGCCCCAGAACCAGCACCAACAATAGTGAACGGGGAACCACACTTCGAAATTGAGGAAGTCTGTGACTCACGAAAACACAGGGGGTGATTGCAATACCTGGTTAAGTGGTTGCACTTACCAGTGGGCTTCAGAGAATGGGTAGCAGCTGAGCACATGCAAGCACCAGACCTAATCAGGAACTTTCACCGAAAATTTCCCGATAAACCCCGATGAATCCCTCACTAACAAAGTGTTGTTTTATTACAGATATCAAGGTCACTGGCAAACAGGAACTCAAAGGTGCAGGATGAAGAAAAAGGGGAGGGGGAAGATCTTGGGGTGGCGGCATGTCAGAACCCTGGCATGCCCCCAGGGTCCCGCCATTCCCTGAGCACACCCAGTATCAAAGGGGACATGAAAATGACAAGGGAAACAAAAGACACAGAAACGGAAGGATAACCACCAACCACGCCTCCTAGATAAGGGGCGATAAAGAACTCAAGGACATTGACCCAACCTTGACATGAAGCGGACCAAAGGGAAACCTTCAGCAGGACCAAAGGGAAGCCTTCAGCAGGGAGGGGGTGGGCGCTCTGGCGGGAGGGTTTAAAAAGCCAAGCCGAGAGCCCGGGAACCATCCGTGCCTTTTCACTTGCTTACTCATGTGCAGCAATAAATCGTTTACTACCCACTATCTGAGCTGAAGTCTTTCCTTGGGAGAAGCGTTTGCAACACGCCTGAGAAGCACCCTTACATCGCGCGTGGCCAGGAAATGGGCTGTGAGGAGGAGGAGGAGGAGGAGGGAGTCTGGAACCCATCACTCCCAGCTGTGGCTAGAGGAGGGACCCACACAGGGAGGGGGAGGGGCACAGACCTGCTTCAGAGACCGATGGATGGCCCCTGGAGGGCCCAGCTGGAAGGGGGAGCCAGGAGGGCCATTCTCAGCCCCTCCTGCACTTTCCTGATGTGGCTCCCTGGGGGGGCCTGTGAAAGACCCCCGCCCAAAGCACAAAACCTCCACCATTCGGGGGGTGTTGGAGGAAGGGCCCCAATCCGCTCCAGTGGGAGAAGCTCCAATGCCTTCCTTTGGCAGCAGTGGCCCACCCCGCAGGACTGTCGCTCCCTGAAGACGCCTCCTGGAGGAGGGAACTTCCTGGTCGACGTCCTCCATGCTCCCAGGATGGAGAAAGGCAGGCAGAAGCTCAACTAATCCAGCACACCGCCCTACTCTCTGCAGGGAACATTGGACCCAGTGGGCAGGAAATATATGGAGGGGTGAAGAGACCACCAGAAACTCTCAGGGCTGGAGTGAAAGTAATATCCATACCTCCGTCTCCCTCTTCCTTGGGGGGGTGTAGGGAGGGAGGCACAATATGGGTGTCTGGACCGATTCTGCTGGGGTCTCCCAGCCGTCCCCTCCCCCCAATCCCCCACCTTCCCTGGTTCCCTCAAACTATGACTGTCCGGGGTTCAGGCCTCTTTCCTGTCCCCATCCCAAAACAGGCCCCCTGCAGCCCCCCCCCCATGGCATTGGCCCTTCAGCAGATTTAGAATTTCCTCCTTCAGGAACAAAGCTGGCTTGCTGGGAACACCGGCTCCAAGACCCCGGGCGCCCTTCGAAGCAGCCCTGGCCAGCATGAGTGAGGCTGGCTCTCTTGGAGCCTGTGGCCTGTTGGGGCTCCCAGGTCCTAAATCCTTTTGAGTCCCAGGAAATCAGGAACGAAGTTTTAGGAGGGAGAGAGGTTTTGACCTCCACCGAGAGCCAAGCCCTGCGAAAGCGCAGGAATCTTTTGATCAGCTTTTGATCTGCAACCGAGTGCCCTCCAAGTGTTGCGACCAAGCGGCCTGGGAATTCTCAAGGCAGAAAGTGAACTCCTCCGGGAATTGGGAAGGATGCTCAGAGTAATTCTGTCCTCTAGCGAGATCGAGGCTCCGCAATGGAAGGGAGGTGTGCTTTGCCGTTGCCTGTTTGCGCACCATTTCCCCCCAGGATGTCTATGAAGGTTCTCAGTCATCCAGGTGGAACAGTCTGTGGCTTGAATCATGTCAACTGGATTTCTATTTTCTCAGTAGAAACGTTTCACTCCTTATCCAAGGAGCTTCTTCAGTGATATATCATCTTATAGAAATTTTCTTTCAAATTATAACATAAAGTAAATTTTAATCCTTTAATCCACATATCTTCCCATTGTCCGAAGACGCTTCCACGGTCATGTGGCCGGCATGACATGCACGTGGAACGCTGTTACCTACCCACTGAAGTGGTACCTATTCATCTACTTGCATTTGCATGCTTTCGAATTGCTAGGTTGGCAAGAGCTGGGGCTAGTGCGGGAGCTCACTCCGCACAAAGGGCTAGGGATTCGAACCTCTGAACTTGCGACCTTCCGATTGACAAGCCTGGCGTCTTACCCGCTGAGCCACCGCGCCCCCAATTTTATAGACACCAAGCTCAGCCATTTTATAGATACTAATTAAAGTAACACTTTTATGTGAATCTTATAGACAAAAAGGATGCCAATAAGAGCCTTCTCGACAACCGAGGATCACAAGCAGCATTAAAAAGGAAAGCAAATCAAGCCAGCAATCAAGGCTTCTCCACTTTCTCCAGAGAACCCCAAAACTCTTCTTCCCCAGCAGGTGACAGACGAGGGAGAGAAAAACAGGAAGAGAGTTTTTGAGCTGGAAAAAAATGAGTATCTGGAACCTCAGCACAACAGCCAGCGGGAGGTGGTGGTGAAGCAAGGGAGTGCAGATCAGCAAACAACACGCGTAGAACAGTCAGAAGCATGGCAGACGAACATGCAAGTATACTTTGGGGTGGATTCTAAACACATTATGCATTATGCTGTGCCCCCCCCCAGAGATCCAGAGGCTTTTGAACCATTTCAAGGGTTTGCAGATCCCAACCATAATAAAATGGGACATGATAATAGGTGTGCCCAAAAATACTGCACCAAAAAAGAGCAAGAGAGAGGGAGGAGGATAGAATTAAATATAATTTGAATATTTTATATATTTTTTATATATATTATATTTTATAATATAAAGTTTAACAACTTTGCAGACATTTAAATCTGAAGCCACTCGGACCTTGAGGCTCAGGCCAAAAGAGCCTCTTGCTTCCTCCCCACCCCTGGCCTGGTCCTGGCTGTTCAGTGTCCTTCTGCAAAGGGATCATATGCAGTGATCTACTAAGAAAAAAAGTATTTTAACCTGATCTCTGAATTGGGTTCCTGAAATGAACAAACCTTGAATTCTTTGGTGTCTTCTGAACTCAGCAAAATCAGGATCCTTCATCTGCATAGCTAAAATGCCACTTATCGGCTCCAAATAATTTTCCTCTTTACTTGTAGGGATTTTGGGGGAAAATTTAAAGAGAAGCGCTGAGAGGAGAGGAAGAAATGGAAACATCTCCCATGTCTTGGGAAGGGAGCTTTGCCCTACCTTGGCCCACGTTCAAAGCAACACTGACCCTACCCGGTTTTTTTTCTTCTCAACTAACAAGCAGGAACCTCCAAGCAAACAAAATAAAAATCTGAGTGCTACTATCTTTTTTTCATGTATCTTTTAGGGCCTGCAGCAGCTTACTGGGAAGCATCCAGTTAGCCTTTCTCAAACTAACATTTTCCATTTTTTTCTCTCCTCCCTCATCTCTAATACTGAGAGACGTTTGACTAACGAGAGTCAGCCCAGAAACTAAAAACTTAACTTTTTATCTGGATGTCCAATGGGAGATGAGATGTGAAATTCAAGCCTTCTCTACACTCATCACCTTCTGCCTCATGTGCATTTTCTTGTGTTTGATAAGGGAGGAATTTGTTGTGAAGCCCCGTCGACAGTCTGGGCATTTGAATGGTTTCTCTCCTATGTGTAAACCTACATGATTTATAAGGCTAGACCTAGTACTGAAACTTTTCCCACAATCTGGACACTCATACGGTTTCTCTCCTGTGTGAGTGCTCTGGTGTCTCACCAGGCTGGAATTGTCACTGAAACGTTTCCCACAATCCAGACACTCATACGGCTTCACTCCTGTGTGAGTGCTCTGGTGTCTCACCAGGCTGGAATTGTCACTGAAACGTTTCCCACAATCCAGACACTCATACGGTTTCTCTCCTGTGTGAGTGCTCTGGTGTCTCACCAGGCTGGAATTGTCACTGAAACGTTTCCCACAATCCAGACACTCATACGGTTTCTCTCCTGTGTGAGTGCTCTGGTGTCTCACCCGGCTGGAATTGTCACTGAAACGTTTCCCACAATCCGGACACTCATACGGTTTCTCCCCGGTGTGAGTCCTCTTGTGCTTCACCAGACCAGAATTCCGAATGAAACTTTTCCCACAATCCATACACTTATACGGTTTCTCTCCTGTGTGAATCCTTTGGTGTATCACTAGTTCGGAATTCCGACTGAATGTTTTTGCACAATCCAAACACTCATACGGTTTCTCTCCTGTGTGAGTCATCTTGTGTTGCACCAGGCTGGAATAGTGACTGAAACTTTTCCCACAATCCGGACACTCATACGGTTTCTCTCCTGTGTGAGTCCTCTGATGTTCCACCAGGCTAGAATAGTGACTGAAACTTTTCCCACAATCCGGACACTCATACGGTTTCTCTCCTGTGTGAGTCCTCTGATGTTGCACCAGCTGGGAATTCTGACTGAAACTTTTCCCACAATCCAGACACTCATACGGTTTCTCTCCAGTGTGAGTCCTCTGGTGTATCACCAGGTTGGAATTCTGCCTGAAACGTTTCCCACAATCTGGACACTCATACGGTTTCTCTCCTGTGTGTGTCCTCTGGTGTCTCACCAGGCTGGAATTCTCACTGAAACGTTTCCCACAATCCAGACACTCATACGTTTTCTCCCCTGTGTGTGTCCTCTGGTGTCTCACCAGTTGGGAATTCTGACTGAAACTTTTCCCACAATCTGGACACTCATATGGTTTCTCCCCTGTGTGAGTCCTCTGGTGTTGCAGCAGGCTGGAATTCTGAGTGAAACTTTTCCCACAATCCAGACACTCATACGGTTTCTCTCCAGTGTGAGTCCTCTGGTGTATCACCAGGTTGGAATTCTGCCTGAAACGTTTCCCACAATCTGGACACTCATACGGTTTCTCTCCTGTGTGAGTCCTCTGGTGTCTCACCAGGCTGGAATACTCACTGAAACGTTTCCCACAATCCAGACACTCATACGTTTTCTCTCCTTTGTGAATCCTCTGGTGTTGCACCAGGTTGGAAGACCAACAGAAACTTTTCCCACAATCCAGACACTCATATAGTTTCTCTCCTGTGTGAGTCCTCTGGTGTTGCACCAGGGTGGAATACTGACTGAAACTTTTCCCACATTCTGGACACTCATACGGTTTCTCTCCTGTGTGAGTACTCTGGTGTTGCACCAGGCTGGAATTCCGACTGAAACTTTTCCCACATTCTGGACACTCATGCGGTTTTTCTCCTGTGTGACTCCTCTGGTGTATCGCCAGTCCATAATTCCGACTGAAACTTTTCCCACAATCTGGACACTCATACGGTTTCTCCCCGGTGTGAGTCCTCTTGTGCTTCACCAGGGTTGCGTGCTTGCTAAAGCTTTTGCTGCATCGCGAGCACTGGTAGGGCTTCTCGCCGGTGTGGGTCCTCTCCTGCATAATCAGCTGTGATCTGTAATCTGTGCTTTCCCACAATATACACCTCTGTGGGGCTTCTCCACCGCTGATATTCTTGGATTCTCAATTCTTGTGTCTATAAGATTCACATAAAAGTGGTACTTTAATTATTATTATCTATAAAATGGCTGCACAACACATGCAAACAACAAAAAAGCATACATTACAATGAAAAGGGAAAAGTGCCAAAAGGGTAGATTAACCTCTAACATTCATTATGATTCATTTGACACATAGAAGACTAGCGAGATCCATGTTCAAATCCTAAAATTCACTTGTTGGCTTGGGTCAATCACAGATTCTTAGCGCTGCAAAGGGTTATCCTCAAGGATATCTGGAAATGCTGGGGATAGATTCTACACATACACATAGATGCACACAGAGAGAAATACAGATACACACACCTACAAATGTATGTATGTAGAAAATCCATATGTATTTCATAATTTCTGCAAAATTTCCCAGAAGTGGGTATGGTCAAACTTTTGGGGCTACTTTTAGAGGGCTGGGGGGCTTTAATGGATGAAATAGTGCCCAAAGCCTCTGCAAGATTTAAAGCACCAGTTTTGTCCATTCAACTCCTCAGCTCCAAATAAAAAAAGAGCATAAAATACTGTCCACAACCACTCTGGGGACATCACCACACAATACAGGTAGTCCTCCTTTCTCACTGCAATTGGGACCGGCAACTCTGTCACTAAGCAGCTTGGTCATTAAGTAGTTCTCTGAGTGAGATGGGTGGGGAATAAATTGGATATATAAATAAAAAAATAAAGATGACATCACATGAATGCACTGACTTACAACATCAGTTCTGGCTGCGGTCATTAAGCAAATCACCATGGGTCAATAAGCACAATGTCAAACAACCATGATACATGAATGGAAGACCACTAGGAAATTTATTTTTTTATTTATTTATTATTCAAATTTATTCCCCTGCAATGGACTCTGGGCGGGTTACAATAAATAAAAATTTAAAACTATACAAAATATCTAAAAACACAAACAAAACATAACAAAATAAAATCCAGGATGGGCTTGGACCCGCAGAATAGATAGTAGAGCTATGGGGCCAGCCAACCCCAGGAGGCACTACCACCTCCGTCGTCCCAGGCCAGGTGGCAGAGCCAGGTCTTAAGGGCCTTCAGAAAGGCCAGGAGGGAGGGGGCCAGTCTCACCTCCGGGGGCAAGATATTCCACAAGGCGGGCGCTATCGCAGAGAAGGCACGCCTCCTGGACCCCGCTAGATGGAATTCTCTTGTTGAGGGGGTCCGAAGCATGCCCTCCCTGCATGCACGGGTGGGGCGGGCTGATGTTATCGGGACGAGACGGTCCCTCAGGTACCCTGGCCCTATGCCATATAGGGCTTTAAAGATAATCACCAACACCTTGAATTGAACCTGGAAGCAAACTGGCAGCCAATGCAGCTCGCGTAGCAGAGGTGTTACATGTGCCGATCTCATGGCACCCATAACTGCTCACGCCACCGCATTCTGTACCAGCTGAAGCTTCCGGATACTCTTCAAGGGTAGCCCCATGTAGAGCGCATTACAGTAGTCTATACGGGAGATGACAAGGGCGTGAGTGACTGTTCGGAGGGCCTCCTGATCCAGGAAAGGGCGCAACTGGCGCACAACTCGCAGCTGTGCAAAGGCCCTCCTGGCCGTGACTGCCACCTGCTCTTCAAGCAGGAGTCGCGAGTCCAGGAGGACCCCCAGATTCCGCACTGGATCTGAGTGGGGTAGTGCAACCCCCCCCAGAACCAAAGATGACAACTTCCCGGATCCAGGGGGGCCATCAATCCACAGCCACTCCGTCTTACCAGGGTTCAGTTGAAGCCTGTTGTTCCCCATCCAGACTCCCACAGCCTCCAGGCACTGAGATAAGGCATTGACCGCATCACTTACTTCACCCGGGACGGAGATGTATAACTGGGTATCATCAGCATATTGGTGATACCTCATCCCGTGGTGACGGATGATCTCGCCCAGTGGCTTCATGTAGATGTTAAATAGGAGTGGAGAGAGAACCGACCCCTGCGGCACCCCACAAGTCAGGGGTCGCGGGTCAGCTCTCTCCTCCCCTATCAACACTGACTGGGAGCGGCCCTGGAGAAAGGAGGCGAACCAGCGCAAAACCACACCGCCCGCCCCCAACTCCTCGAGCCGCTCCAAAAGTATACCATGGTCGACGGTATCGAAAGCCGCTGAGAGATCTAAGAGAGCAAGGATGGACGCACTCCCTCCATCCCGCTCTCGCCAGAGATCATCCATAAGTGCGACCAATGCGGTCTCCGTCCCATATCCCGGCCTGAAACCTGACTGGAAGGGGTCCAGATAATCCGTTTCATCCAGAATCCTCTGGAGTTGCAACGCCACCACCTTCTCAACCACCTTTCCTAAAAAGGGAAGGTGGGAGACTGGGCGAAAATTGCCCAGGATTGTAGGGTCCAGGGAAGGTTTCTTGAGGAGGGGGTGCACCAGCGCCTCCTTAAAGGCAGCCGGGAACACCCCCTCACTCAAGGACGAATTAATCATCGCCTGGACCCAGCCACATGTCACCTCACTAGCTGATTTCACCAGCCAGGAGGGACATGGGTCAAGCTGGCATGTGGTGGCGTTTACAATCCGGAGGATCCTGTCTACTTCATCAGGCGCAACAGGATCAAACTGTTCCCAGATAACGTGGTAAGTACGAGCCCCTGGCATCTCCCCAGATCTTGTCTCACGCTTGGAGTCCAACTTGGAATGAATCTGAGCGATTTTGTCCTGCAGATGCTCAGAAAACTCTTCCGAACGGCCCTGTAAGTGGGTCTCGCCCTGCTCCCGACCCAAAAGTGATCTTGTAATCTTGAAAAGGGCCGTCGGGCGGCATTCTGCGGACGCAATAAGAGCGGAGAAATATTCACGTTTCGCCGCTCTTACCGCCACAAGGTAGGCCTTAACTGCGGCTCTAGCTTGTGTTCGGTCAGATTCAGTCTTCGTCTTTCTCCAGCGGCGCTCTAGACGTCTCTTAACCCTCTTCAAAGCCCTTAACTCTTCCGTGAACCACGGAGAGCAGCGGGTCGAGCAGGGCCGGAGAGGTCGCATAGGCGCGATCTTGTCCAGGGCTCCGGCCGCGGCTTTATTCCAGGCCGCGGCCAGGACCTCCACTGGACCGTGAAGCAAGTCCTCGGGAATAACCCCCAGCTCCTTCTGAAACCTCACTGGGTCCATCAGTCGCCGGGGGCGGACCAATCGAGTAGGTCCCGCCTCCCTGCGGAGTGGGGCAGCACAAGAGAGTCTCAGAGTCACCAGGGCGTGGTCTGACCATGACAATGGGGAAAGATGTAACTCTCCCCTCAGATCACATTGCCACTGCTCAGACAAGAAAACTAAGTCCGGGGTGAGACCACTGTCACGAGTCGGGTCACGAATAATCTGAGACAGGCCCATAGCTGCCATGGTAGCCATGAACTCCCGGGCCGCCTCCGAGGACCAGTGGGGAACTCCACCGCCAACCCCGAGACAGCCTCGAGCAGCTCAGGCAGGGAGGTTGCTACGCAGCAGGGAGGCTGGTACAGCAGCAACACTCCCAACTGTTCTCATGAACCCAACTTGAAAAACAGGGTCTCACACCCGGTCACTTGTGGAGCAGCGCCCCTGAAGGCCACAAGGGACTCTCGGATGACCACTGCCACCCCTCCTCCCCTGCCCCGGTGTCTCGGCTGATGCCACACCCGAAACCCGGCTGGGCATATCTCCGAGAGGGCTACTCCCCCCTCTGGGCCCAGCCAGGTCTCGGTAATACACGCCAGGTCGGCCCCCTCCTCTATGATTAGATCACCTATAAGGGGGGCCTTGTTGTTCACCGACCTGGCATTCAGCAGCAGCAGTCGGAGACCGGAGCCCACGAGGATCTGCTTACCAGGGCCTGGGTATGAACACGGGGGGCCGGAACGCGCCACCGGTAGCAAACACCGGGGGCGCCTTCCCCAATGATGGCCTGCCCTCCGGTTCCCGTCATACCGTCCCCTGCCCGTCACCACCTGAATCAAATAGCCCGCCACACAGCCCCCAGAGATTCCCGGCTCTGGCCTGGTAGCCTCCACTCCCAGACCTCCGGAATTCCTGGGCTTAATCAAGGGTCCCTTATCCCATTCATCCATCATACAGTCGCACACAATGTCGGGCAGTGACAAGACCCCCCAGTGCACCAGCTCTCGCTCTCGGCACTGTTAGGGTCCAGCACCACCCCTGCTCATACTCTGTACCTCTCCCTCAACTTCTCTCACTGGTCAGGGAGAGGTACCAACACCCACCAACAGTCACTCCCACCCCACCTGG
This sequence comes from Charina bottae, assembly GCA_023362775.1. Taxonomy (NCBI): domain Eukaryota; kingdom Metazoa; phylum Chordata; class Lepidosauria; order Squamata; family Charinaidae; genus Charina; species Charina bottae. The sequence goes on along the minus strand of JALMGJ010000002.1, from coordinate 2,221,372 downwards.
CTCTCACCCAGGGGGTACTCTTACATACCCATACAATCTTGGCTCCCCCTCGTCTCTCACCCGGGGGGGTCCACATTCATACCAAGGGACCCCTACAAACCCTCTGCCACCTTAGCTTAAATGGTACGACATGCAGAATTTTATGGGAGTTAGTCCGTGTTCTTCGTAGGCCCTGGTCTCCTGGGCTATCTGTCCAGCCTCTGCGTCTTCCCGGGCCGCAGGGCTCTCCACCAACTCCAGTCCGCTCTAACATCGGAAGCCTCCGAACCCCCTCTAGAAGTCGGTCCAGGAAAAAAGTCCAGGAGTCCGCTGCCTCAACCGGGCTCCCCTCCGTGCTGTGACGGCTCCGCTAGGCCCCCACCAACTATACCGGCCTAGCTCAAACTCCGATGGTCTCTAGCCTCCAGCAGTCAAAAACAGAGAGGCCTCCGGCAGCCTCCAGCCGACCACGATAGTCTTTGGATTCCGCAGGCTCCACCGGCCCCAGCTCAGAGATCAGCAATCAAAATATCTCCAGCCTCCAGCTGCCATTCGGCAGCCTCCCGCAGTCTCCAACCTTCGGTGGGCACCGGGCAACAGCTCCTTGCCAGCTCCACCGGCCCAACTCGAACCCCACAGTCTCTGCGGCCTCCAGCTTCCCACGGACCTCGGCAGCCTACAGCGTCTCCGGCTGCTCGCTGGGCTCGCCTCTCCGCTTCTTCGCTCGCCTCCCCACGTCGTTCCTCGGAGGCTCCGACCGGATGTAAAGGCTCGTCTCAGCACTCCCCCCAGAAAAAGCCTGTGTTTGTTGGCTAGACTTGGCAGTGAAAGAAAACGTCACCTGGGTCCTTAAGTGCAACGTCACATCACTGTGACCTGCTAGATTCCCCATTTATTTGGCCGGATGCGAAGGTGGCAAACAGCAATCATGGGACTGCAAGACACTGCCACCGTCGAAAATGCCCATCGGTTGCCAGCACCCAAATCGCTTTGAGGGCCACAAGTTTGAGGACCAGTTGGAAGTCTCCTTTTCAGCGCCATCCTAACTCTGAATGGTCACTAAACAAGTGGAATGCGAAGACTGCCTCCACACCTGAACATCCCAAATGGTCCTCAATGGCTATTTCAAAAAAAGGGCTGGGTTAAGCAGAGTTGAACCTGGTTAATACATGGATGGGAGAGTCTGTTGGCTAGACGTGGAAGGAAAAAAAGCATCCCAGGAGACGGCAGTGGCAGATCAGTCCCATACTGTGCCAAGAAAACAGCATCTCCATAAAATCACAGGGAGTCAACGCTAACGCGAAGGGGACTTTTTAAATCTCCCGACCGCCAGAAAATTGCACGCACCAGTTTTAAAGCCTGCAGCACCAGGGGAATAAACTTTGGGCAGGGGGGGGGCAGATGGAGCAGCTGGCACTTTTCAGCAGAGTTGCTTCTCTGATTCTTTCCCACGGAGGAAACGAAACAGCCCCACTTGCTCCCGGCCTCTCCCCGCACCTGTCCTCGACTCACCTTCCGGCTGCCGCTGCTCCGACCCCGGGAAGACCACAGACCGCTTCTCCACGCCAGGAGGGAGCCGGAATAGGAAGTTCCTCTGCCCTCCTCCTCTCCTCTGACATCCACTCTAGTAATCCACTTCTCTATTGCTTTAGCTCCCCCTTTGGTTGGGTGTCGTTCCTCAGCAACCACAGGCGCCGCTGCTGTATTGGCAGCTTTCTAGGCGCTGGGTTGCTTATTCCTAGAGCGCCATCTGGCGACACGAGGCTGAAAACCCCTAAGGCGCTTGCGAGATGTTTTGATTGATTCTGTGCCATCAAGTCCTTTTCGACACTCGGCGACCACATCGATCGATCTTCTCCAGGATGTTCTGTCCCCAACCTGTTCTTTCGGGTCTCCCAAGGGTGCAACTGAGCAAAAAGGTCGTTTGCAAGAAGCAGGAAGTAGACCAAGGGAAAGCATGGGGGGGGGGGGAATGGTCCGCGAAGAGGCAACGGCAAAGCGCACCTCCCTTATATTGCGGAGCCTCAATCTCGCTAGAGGGCAGAATTACTCTGAGCTGCCCTCATTGTGGGAGGTTGTGCGGATCCAGAATTGGCCTTTATAGCCACTTACGGATTCACCGTTAAAATTTCTACCTTTGGAAGACAATCTTACTCGGCTACGAGTGATCGCCAATGAGACTCTGAGCAGCCTTCCCAATTCCCGGAGGAGTTTGCTTTCAGTCTTGAGAATTCCCAGGCCGCTTGGGTGCAACACTCGGAGGGCACTCTCTTGCAAATCAAAGCTGACCAAAAGATTCCTGCGCTTTCGCAGGGATTGGCTCTCGGTGGAGGTCAAAACCTCTCCCTCCTAAAACTTCGTTTCTGATTTCCTGGGGCTCAAAAGTATTTAGGAACTGGGAGCCCCAACAGGCCACAGGCTCCAAGAGAGCCAGCTTCACTCATGCTGGCCAGGGCTGCTTCGAAGGGCGCCCGGGGTCTTGGAGCCGGTGTTCCCAGCAATCCAGCTTTGTTCCTGAAGGAGGAAATTCTAAATCTGCTAAAGGGCCAATGCCATGGGGGGGGGGGGGGGGGGCTGCAGGGTTCCTGTTTTGGGATGGGGACAGGAAAGAGGCCTGAACCCCGGACAGTCATAGTTTGAGGGAACCAGGGAAGGTGGGGGATTGGGGGGGGGGGGAACAGCTGGGAGACCCCAGCAGAATCAGTCCAGACACCCTTATTGTGCCCCCCTCCCTACAACCCCCCAAGGAAGAGGGAGACGGAGGTATGGATATTACGTTCACTCCAGCCCTGAGAGTTTCTGGTGGTCTCTTCACACCCCTCCATATATTTCCTGCCCCCTGGATCCAATGTTCCCTGCAGAGAGTAGGGCGGTGTGCTGCATCAGTTGAGCTTCTGCCTGCCTTTCCCCACCCTTGGAGGATGGAGGATGCCCACCAGGAAGTTCGTCCCCCTCCCCCAGGGTTCTTGAGGGAGCGACAGTCCTGCGGGGTGGGCCACTGCTGCCAAAGGAAGGCATTGGAGCTTCTCCCACTGGGGCGGATTGGGGCCCTTCCTCCAACACCCCCCAATGGTGGGAGTTTGTGTGCATTGGGCGGGGGTCTTTTGCAAGGCCCCCCAGCTCTCCCAGAGGGAGCCACATTAGGAAAGTGGAGGGGGGCTGAGAAAGGCTCTCCCGGCTCCCCCTTCCAACTGGGCCCTCCAGGGGCCATCCATCGGACTCCACAGCAGTTCTCCCGCCCCTCCCCCTCCCCGCGTGGGTCCCTCCCCTAGTCACAGCTGGGAGTGATGGGCCCTGCACTCCCTCCTGATGGCTCTCCTCCTCCTCCTCGCAGCCCAGTTCCTGGCCCAGCAGAAGTGCGAGTGCCACTTCCTCCATGGGACGTAGCGGGTGCGCTACCTGTCCAGGGACTTCTATGACCGGCAGGAGATTCTCTGCTTCCACAGTGACCTTGGCAAGTTCATGGCTGTGACCCAGTTGGGGCAGCGCTCAGCCATCTACTGGAAAATGCAAAAACACGGCTGTGCCATGGGTTCTCCTGTGTCACCCATTGTGGCCAATTTATACATGGAAGAAGTGGAGAAGAAAGCACTCAACACATTCATGTAAGTAGATGAATAGGTACCACTTCAGTGGGTAGGTAACAGCGTTCCACGTGCATCATGCCGGCCACATGACCGTGGAAGCGTCTTCGGACAATGGGAAGATATGTGGATTAAAGGATTAAAATTTACTTTATGTTATAATTTGAAAGAAAATTTCTATAAGATGATATATCACTGAAGAAGCTCCTTGGATAAGGAGCGAAACGTTTCCACTGAGAAAATAGAAATCCAGTTGACATGATTCAATCTACAGACAATTCCACCTGGATGACTGAGAAACTTCATAGACCCACTGATGCAACATTTATTCATTCTGGACTTCTGATGGGATTATTAGAAGTTCAGGAATATAAAAATGCATGGTCAATATGCAGATGTAGTTTCTATTTAAGGAACACCTTCAAAAATCAATTTCTGTTAAATAAAATAACTCTTTAAAAAATAATAATTTGAATTTTCTTTTAGTAAACAAATCAATTTGTCATTTTCTGCCATTTCTAATAGTTTCAACATCCATTCCTGTATTATTAGTACACTTTAATTTTTCCAATACTGTGCATATAAAAGTAAAAAAAAAGTTTTTCTATTTGTACATCCCAAATTCCAAATAAAAAAAGAAAAAATTCTAGTTTGAATCTTTTAAGTTATACCCAACCCTGCTATTTTTAATCTATCACTATAATGTATCTTCAGATTTTTCTCTTTTGTAACTTTTGTAAGCGACAGATAGGGCTGAGACTGAGTAAATGGAAGAACCTGGTCATTCCTTACATGGCTGGTCCCGAAAGGGGAAGGGGGGCTCCCTCCGCTATTCCCCTCAAGTGGGATCCGGACGCAACAGAGTAATTCTGCCCTCTAGCGAGATTGAGGCTCCGCAATGTAAGGGAGGTGCTGTAAGGCGCTCCTTCTGATCTCTATAATCTCTCTGCGCTGAAGTAACTCCCAGGCACCAGAGTTCTTAGAAGCAGAAGAGTTTATTATAGAATACAGAAGTTAACACTAGCAAAGACTGGAATGCAGGTAACAGGAACAACAAGCACATTTAAACCTTTCCCTCCCCCAGTGTCCTTTGCTGCTGACACGTGGGGTCAGTCTGTCCGGTTGTCCAGGCAACGTTCGGCAAGATGTGTATTCCCGATCTTCGGTTGAGTGCGAGCCGGTCTATTCCCATTGCTAGACCGGCGATGTCAGTTTCGCGCCACTTCCAGTCTCCTGATGAGCTCTTTGTCTGCTTGCCTTTTTGGCAGAGATCGGGTGATCTCTGACAGGTGCGCTTTCCTTCCCAGGATGCTTTCCCTTGGTTTACTTCCTGCTTCTTGCAAACGACCTTTTTGCTCAGTTGCAGTGGCAACTCTTGGGAGACCCGAAAGAACAGGTTGGGGGTAGAACATCACGGAGAAGATCGATCGATGTGGTCGCGGGGAGGCAAAAAGGACTTGATGGCACAGAATCAACCAAAAAATCTCGCCAACGCCTTAGGGGTTTTTCAGCCTCGTGTCGCTAGATGGCGCTCTAGGAATAAGCAACCCAACGCCTAGAAAGCTGTCAATACAGCAGCGGCGTCTGTGCTTGCAGAGGAACTTCCTGTTCCGGCTCCCGCCTAGGAGGCAAGTGGGGTCGGGTCGGTCCGGTCGGTCTTCCTGGGGTCGGAGCAGCAGCCGGAAGGTGAGTCGAGGTGGGGGGAGAGGCCGGGAGCAAGTGGGGCTGTTTCGTTTCCTCCGTGGGGAAGAGTCAGAGAAGCAACAGCTGAAAAGTGCCAGCTGCTCTATCTGCCCCCCCTCGCCCAAAGTTTATTCCCCTGGTGCTGCGCGCTTTAAAACTGGTGCGTGCAATTTTCTGGCGGTCGGGAGATTTAGAAAGTCCCCTTCGCGTTAGCGTTGACTCCTTGTGATTTTATGGAGATGTTGTTTCCTTGGCAACAATAGGGGACTGATCTGCCACTGCCGTCTCCTGGGATGTTGTTTTACTTCCAAGTCTAGCCAACAGACTCTCCCATCCATGTATTAACCAGGTTCAACTCTGCTTAACCCAGCCCTGTTTTTTAAATAGCCATGGAGGACCATTTGGGATCTTCAGGTGTAGAGGCAATCTTCGCATACGACTTGTTTAGTGACCATTCAAAGTTAGGATGGCGCTGAAAAGGAGACTTCCAACTGGTCCTCAAACTTGTGGCCCTCAAAGTGATTTGGGTGCTGGCAACCGACGGGCATTTTCGACGGTGGCAGTGTCTTGCAGTCCCATGATTGCTGTTTGCCACCTTCGCATCCGGCCAAATAAATGGGGAATCTAGCAGGTCACGGTCATGTGACGTTGCACTTAAGGACCCAGGTGACGTTTTCTTTCACTGCCAAGTCTAGCCAAGAAACAGGATTTCCTAGTGGTCTTCCATTCATGTATCATGGTTGTTTGACATTGTGCTTATTGACCCATGGTGATTTGCTTAATGACCGCAGCCAGAACTGATGTTGTAAGTCAGTGCATTCACGTGACATCATCTTGATCTTTTTATTTATATATCCAATTTATTCCCCACCCATCTCACTCGGATAACTACTTAATGACCGAGCTGCTTAGTGACAGAGTTGCCGGTCCCAATTGCAGTGAGAAAGGAGGACTACCTGTATTGTGTGGTGATGTCCCCAGAGTGGTTGTGGACAGTATTTTATGCTCTTTTTTTATTTGGAGCTGAGGAGTTGAATGGACAAAACTGGTGCTTTAAATCTTGCAGAGGCTTTGGGCACTATTTCATCCATTAAAGCCCCCCAGCCCTCTAAAAGTAGCCCAAAAAGTTTGACCATACCCACTTCTGGGAAATTTTGCAGAAATTATGAAATACATATGGATTTTCTACATACATACATTTGTAGGTGTGTGTATCTGTATTTCTCTCTGTGTGCATCTATGTGTATGTGTAGAATCTATCCCCAGCATTTCCAGATATCCTTGAGGATAACCCTTTGCAGCGCTAAGAATCTGTGATTGACCCAAGCCAACAAGTGAATTTTAGGATTTGAACATGGATCTCGCTAGTCTTCTATGTGTCAAATGAATCATAATGAATGTTAGAGGTTAATCTACCCTTTTGGCACTTTTCCCTTTTCATTGTAATGTATGCTTTTTTGTTGTTTGCACGTGTTGTGCAGCCATTTTATAGATAATAATAATTAAAGTACCACTTTTATGTGAATCTTATAGACACAAGAATTGAGAATCCAAGAATATCAGCGGTGGAGAAGCCCCACAGAGGTGTATATTGTGGGAAAGCACAGATTACAGATCACAGCTGATTATGCACGAGAGGACCCACACCGGCGAGAAGCCCTACCAGTGCTTGCGATGCAGCAAAAGCTTTAGCAAACACGCCACCCTGGTGAAGCACAAGAGGACTCACACCGGGGAGAAACCGTATGAGTGTCCAGATTGTGGGAAAAGTTTCAGTCGGAATTATGGACTGGCGATACACCAGAGGAGTCACACAGGAGAAAAACCGTATGAGTGTCCAGAATGTGGGAAAAGTTTCAGTCGGAATTCCAGCCTGGTGCAACACCAGAGGACTCACACAGGAGAGAAACCGTATGAGTGTCCAGATTGTGGGAAAAGTTTCAGTCAGTATTCCAGCCTGGTGCAACACCAGAGGACTCACACAGGAGAGAAACTATATGAGTGTCCGGATTGTGGGAAAAGTTTCTGTTGGTCTTCCAACCTGGTGACACACCAGAGGATTCACAAAGGAGAGAAACCGTATGAGTGCCCAGATTGTGGGAAAAGTTTCACTCAGAATTCCTGCCTGATGATACACCAGAGGACTCACACAGGAGAGAAACCGTTTGAGTGTCCGGATTGTGGGAAAAGTTTCAGGCAGAATTCCAACCTGGTGAGACACCAGAGGACTCACACAGGGGAGAAACCGTATGAGTGTCCGGATTGTGGAAAAAGTTTCATTTCGAAATCCGAACTGGTGATACACCAGAGGACTCACACTGGAGAGAAACCGTATGAGTGTCCAGATTGTGGGAAACGTTTCAGGCAGAATTCCAACCTGGTGATACACCAGAGGACTCACACAGGAGAGAAACCTTATGAGTGTCCGGATTGTGGGAAAAGTTTCATTCGGAATTCCGACCTGGTGATACACCAGAGGACTCACACAGGCGAGAAACCGTATGAGTGTCCGGATTGTGGGAAAGGTTTCAGTTCGAATTCCTACCTGGTGATACACCAGAGGACTCACACAGGAGAGAAATCTTATGAGTGTCCGGATTGTGGGAAAAGTTTCATTCGAAATTCCCACCTGTTGAGACACCAGAGGACTCACACAGGGGAGAAACCGTATGAGTGTCCGGATTGTGGGAAAGGTTTCAGTTGGAATTCCAACCTGGTGATACACCAGAGGACTCACACAGGAGAGAAACCGTATGAGTGTCCGGATTGTGGGAAAGGTTTCAGTTCGAATTCCTACCTGGTGATACACCAGAGGAGTCACACAGGAGAGAAACCGTATGAGTGTTTGGATTGTGCAAAAACTTTCAGTCGGAATTCCGAACTAGTGATACACCAAAGGACTCACACAGGAGAGAAACCGTATAAGTGTACGGATTGTGCGAAAAGTTTCAGTCGGAATTCTGACCTGGTGATACATCAGAGGACTCACACAGGCGAGAAACCATATGAGTGTCCGGATTGTGGGAAAAGTTTCAGTCGGAATTCCTACCTGGTGATACACCGGAGGAGTCACACAGGAGAGAAACCGTATGAGTGCTCAGATTGTGGGAAATTTTTCAGTTGGAAATCCGAACTTGTGATACACCAGAGGATGCACACAGGAGAGAAACCGTATGAGTGTCCGGATTGTCTGAAAACTTTCAATCAGAATTCCAGCCTGGTGGAACACCAGAGGACTCACACAGGAGAGAAACCGTATGAGTGTCCAGATTGTGGGAAAAGTTTCAGTGTGAAGTGCAGCCTGGTGATACACCAGAGGACTCACACAGGAGAGAAACCGTATGAGTGTCCAGATTGTGGGAAAAGTTTCAGTTGGAATTCCGCCCTGGTGATACACCAGAGGACTCACAGGGGAGAGAAACCATATGAGTGTCCAGTTTGTGGGAAAAGTTTCAGTGACAATTCCAGCCTGGTGAGACACCAGAAGACACACACAGGACAGAAACCGTATGAGTGTCCGGATTGTCTGAAAAGTTTCAGTCAGAATTCCAACCTGGTGATACATCAGAGGACTCACACAGGAAAGAAACTGTATGAGTGTCCAGATTGTGGGAAAGATTTCAGTACTAAATCTATCCTTATAAATCATGTGCGTTTACACATAGGAGAGAAACCATTCAAATGCCCAGACTGTGGACGGTGCTTCACAACAAATTCCTCCCTTATCAGGCACAAGAAAATGCACATGAGGCAGAAGGTGATGAGTGTAGAGAAGCCTTGAATTTCACATCTCATCTCCCATTGGACATCGAGATAAAAAGTTAAGTTTTTAGTTTCTGGGCTGACTCTTGTTAGTCAAACGTGTCTCAGTATTAGAGATGAGGGAGGAGAGAAAAAAATGGAAAATGTTAGTTTGAGAAAGGCTAATGCATTGTGTCAGAACCATTCATGGTTTTGAGAAGAAAAAAACCGGGTAGGGTAGGTGTTGCTTTGAACGTGGGCCAAGGTAGGGCAAAGCTCCCTTCCCAAGACATGGGAGATGTTTCCATTTCTTCCTCTCCTCTCTCAGAGCTTCTTTTTAAATTTCCCCCCAAAATCCCTACAAGGAAAGAGGAAAATTATTTGGAGCTGCTAAGTGGCATTTTAGCTATGCAGATGAAGGATCCTGATTTTGCTGAGTTCAGAAGACACCAAAGAATTCAAGGTTTGTTCATTTCAGGAACCCAATTCAGTGATCAGTTTATAATACTTTTTTCTTAGAAGATCACTGCATAAGATGATGTATAGATGGTATATGACCCCACAAAAATTAGCTAAAATGTACGGGAATGTTTCCAACTTGTGTTGGAAATGTAAAAAAAAAAAAGGGGGTCATTCTACCATATGTGGTGGACATGTGAGATTGCAAAGAAATTTTGGACTCGGATACATTCATTGATGCAAAATATTTTATAAATTCAAGTTCCATTTAAACCAGAATTATTTCTACTGGGAATATCAGAAGAACAAATAGGAAAACAATTTATAAGAATTATGTTATACATGATTACAGCTGCAAGACTTGTATATGCACAAAATTGGAAAAATCAGATCACACTTACAATACAAGACTGGATGTTAAAATTGATGGACATGGCAGAAAATGATAAATTGACATGTTTATTAAAAGAAAACTCAAATTATTACTTTTTAAAAGAGTGGAAACCATTAATGGACTACTTGCAAAATGCAGGAGGGGCAAAGCTTATATGGGGATTTGAAGACTAAAATATATATAAATTGATATATTAGACAAGAAATGTTTCTTTAATGTTATAAATAGACCTAGCATGTACGATTAATTTTTTATTATACTAAGACCAGGGATAAATCGGAAGTTGACTAATTTCTGTTTCATCTTTTTCTTTTTCTTTTACTACACACTTTTTCTTCTTTCTTTGATTTGTATTTCTATTTCTTTTTCCATTTTCTTTTATCTATGTATATTTAAAATTCAATAAAATATATTAAAAAAAAGAAGACAGCGATGCCACCCCCCAACAGCTGAGGGCCATGGAGTCACGCATAGTGTCGATGGAAATTATATTGCAGAACTTGTTGCTGTCAGTGACTCAAATGAGGGAAGGGCCATTCGAACCTGGTTCATCCCAAGCCTCTTCTAGGAAATCGACGCCGGAGCTAACGACCCCATCCCCACACACCCCTCCTGCAGCAGGTCAAAATTAAGCCTCACGTCCGTCTGTCTCCTGGGTGCAGGCTCCTGTGAGTACCATGATCCCTGCCCAGCAAAAAGGGGGTTTCAGGGACCTGCGTGTTAAGTTTCATGGGGATCCGCAGCAGCTGTCCTACTTCATAACAAATGTGAAGTTATATATGGCAGTTTGGCTGAGTTTTCCCCTCCGAGCTTTCGAAGGTGAACTTAGTGGGGTCTAGGCTGAAGGGGCCCATGGCTGATTGGCTGGTGCAGCTGCACGATGCCGCAGCTCCAGAGCCGCAAGACCTGGAGGAGTTTCTGAGGGGTCTGAAGAAGCGGTTTCGAGATCCATTGGCAAAGTTAAAAGCAAAGACTGAGTTACAGCAGTTGCAGCAAGGGTCAAAGACCGTGTCGGAGTATGTGTTGGAGTTTAAAGCAATTGCAGGGAAGATTCCCGATTGGTCAGAAACCACGAAAGTAGAGTATTTTAAAGGGCGTCTGTTGGGGTTTTATATACCCAGTAATTTACAGTTAGATAAATTAGACTAGAGAGGCTTGATATCTAGGTGAGAGGGGAATTATTCTGCAAGTCACCCAATTAGCAGCCATTGTAGTGATGATGTGTCAGTGTATGACTCATACGACAGGTGCTAAGAGTTCAGTTGGGTGTGGTAGATAATGAGAGTGACCTATAAGGTGATTGGTCAGTTTGTATATATAAGCAGAAGAATTCTGTATTCTTCTCATTTTACCTCTTGTATGCTGTATCGTCGGTGTATCATTTGTTACCCGTGTGGAAGTGATCTGTAAATACGTATGTATATACATAAAGTAAATAGGATTTTATCTAATCTCTGTGTGAGTCTATTTACTGCATAGTACGAGGATCACTGGTGTCTAGGAAGAAGGACCGGGCCGCTCTACGCTCGCACTTTGACAGGGTCTTAGTCCGGAGGTGTTGAATTGGGCACTGGGAAGGGGGGACCCCGAGAATGTGGAGGACTGGATATGTTTAGCTGGAGAGGTGGAGAACACCCGATATCGGGTGAAGAGAAGGGCGAGGGCTCTGGCACAGGGAAGAAATACCGCCACACCAGGGCAAGCAATGGCAACTTTCCGAAGGGTGCCAAAGCCTAGTGCGGAAGAGAGGGAGCAGCACGCACAAAAGGGACTGTGTTTCAAATGTGGGAAGCCGGGTCACAGCCATGGAGTGTTTGGGTGCTACTCCGGCTGGAAAAGCAACAGCGAAGCCGGGGAAGCCCATGCCAGAGAAATACAAAGGGACTACCCAGGTGGCCACTGTGAACGAGCACCGTAGGGTGGAGGAAGACTCGTCTTCTGGGGAATCAGAGACCGAGGTCCTGCAGCCGGCGGAAAACTAATCACGCCTGCCCTAAGCGGCGCACATAGGCAGGCGGGAGACTCTGGGGGCGCAGAGCAGCCGGTGAGTAAAGACTGTACCGTTCTACTAGTGGGGGTGCAATTGTACAACTCCAGAACGAATTGCAAAGCAGATTTAAAAGCAATGGTGGATTCAGGCTGTACTAAATGCTTAATTCACCCAGCTATAGTAACGGGACTGGACTTAAAAGTTATGAAATTGAAGCACCCAATAATATTGACCCAATTGGATGGCTCAGAAGCTCACGGAGGGCCAGTGGAGCATTACACTGAAGCAGTTAGCATGCAAATTGTGGAACATAAAGAGACTGAGTTTTATCGTGGCCCCTATAGCACATTACTCTAATTTTGGGACTGCCATGGCTAAGGAGTGCCAAGCCCCAAATAAACCGGGACACCGGAATCTTTAAGTTTGCAGGTGGAATATCTACCCCTAAAGGGCCCCACACCTATGGCACGTGGGGTTGGAGTTATGGTGGAAAGCGGGACGTCCTCAAAGGGGGCGAAAGGGGGGAATGGAGTACCCGAAAGACACCAAGGTTTCACAGATGTGTTTGACCAACACATCTCTTGACTCAGACCAACTGACAGACAACAATAAGTCAGACTGTTCTAGAACCATTGACCCAAATTGCCAAAAGTGTACGCGATGTCAGAAAGGGAGAAAGAGGTGCTGAGGGAATTTATTGATAAGAATCTGGCGCGGGGTTTCATTGAGCCCACCAATTCGCCAATGGCGGCGCCCATTTTGTTTCGCGCCAAAAAGGACAGGACGCTCCGCCTCTGCACAGACTATCGAGGCTTGAATGCAATCTCAACCACTAACCAGTACCCCTTGCCTCTAATACAAGACATGCTCTCCCACCTGTCAAAGGGGGAAAATATTTACTAAACTAGACCTAAGAGAGGCTTATTTCAGAATTAGCATCAAACCTGGGGATGAGTGGAAAACAGCATTTATGTCAGAGGGAGCGCGGATAGAGCGGCCTGCCTCTCTCCTAGGCACCACTGATCCACGTACTATGCAGTAAATAGACTCCAAACAGAAGTTATATCAAATATCCTATTTACTTTATATACATACATATTTACAGATCACTTCCACAGGTAACAAATGATACACCATCAACGATACAGCTTTCACGAGGTAAAATGGGAATAATGGGAAATGAGAATGTCTCTGCATATATAGTGAACCTGACCAATCACATTATAGGTCACTCTCCTTATTCACCACACCCAACCTAACTCTAAGCACCTGTTGTATGAGTCACACACTGACACATCATTCCTACAACAATGGCTGCTAATTGGGTGACTGTGCAGAATATTTCACCTTTTACCTAGAAATCAAGCCTCTCTGTATACTTTATATCTAGAAGTAAATTCCTGGGTTTATCAAACCCCAACAATTTAATTTCCCACTGGGTTCCTACCAGTACAAAGTGCTCCCGTTCGGATTGGCTGGAGCACCTGGAGTATTCATGCAGCATATAAATGAAGTTCTGCATGAATATTTATACAAAGGACTGCTAGTGTATCTCGATGACATTGATATGCAGCCAGAATGAAGAAGAACATGAGATTTTGGTCAAAAAAGAGCTCCAAAAGCTCAGGGAAGCTAAACCGTATGCTAAGCTATCTAAGTGTGAATGTCACAAAAGTGAACTGGACTACCGGGGGTATAGGATCTCCAGTGAGGGGATTGGGATGGACTCTGCCAAAGTCCAAGATGTGTTAGCCTGGGAGCCGCCCCCCGCACCCGGAAACAGCTCCAGAGTTTTTTAGGGTACTCGAATTACTACAGGCAGTTTATAAACCAATTTGCCCAAATTGCTTTGCCACTCACAGACTTGTTGAAAACAAAAGGGAAGGGGGAGTCTAAGAAAACGCCACAGTCGGGGGCGAAATTGAATTGGGCTGCTGAGTGTCAGAGTGCCTTTGATGAACTTAAAAGGTTATTCACCGCCTATCCGGTGCTAAAACACCCTGACCCGGATGTTCCTTTCGTGGTGCACTCTGACGCATCAGACACAGCAACTGGGGCCATATTATTCCAGAAAAATTCCCTGGGAAATTTACAACCTTGTGCATATTTATCCAAGAAGTTTACTGAGGCGGAACGGCGATGGCATGTGTGGGAAAAGGAGGCGTATGCAGTAAAGTCTGCACTAACAACCTGGCGGCACCTTTTAGAGGGCGCCAAACACCCTTTTGAAGTCTGGACAGATCATAATCAGCTATTGCAGCAGCACTTTCACTTGCAAGTTTTGGCGGGCATTTTTGAAGTTAGTTGGATCAGAACAGGGACTTAGTAGTGCGTTCCATCTGTGCACAGACGGATCGAGCGAACGCCTTAATTCCACATTGGAGCAGTACCTTAGATGCTACATAAATTACCAACAAACTGATTGGGCAGAACTCTTGCCGTTCGCAGAAGTTGCGTACAACAACGCGCTGCATCAAAGCACAGGGATTTCACCATTCAAAGCGGCTACAGGGCAGGACTTTGTAACGATACCTGAATTGGCAATGACCCAGAGCACTGACTTAGAGCAACCTCTGAGAGCAGATGAATGGGTCAAAAGAATCACCAGCAACTGGCCAATAATGGTTAAAACGCTGGAAGAAGCAAAGGCTAGTTACAAAAAACACGGAGACCGCAAACGTGCGAAGGAATGGGAATTGAGAGTAGGGGATAAAGTGTACTTATCCACCAAAAACTTAAGGTCCACTCAACAGTCAAGAAAACTAGCGCCCAAGTTCATAGGTCCATTCAACATAATTGCAGTAATTAACCCGGTAACGGCTAAACTGCAATTGCCAAAGGCTCTGAGAAAGATACACCCCGTGTTTCACATTAGATTGTTGAAACAATACCATGGTTCACATCAGTGGCACCCGGAACCAGAGGTACCCACACCAATATTAGTGCAGGGAGAACCACACTTCGAAATAGACAGGATCTTGGATTCAAGATGGCACAGGGAGCAGCTGCAATACCTAGTCAAATGGACCCACCTGCCGATTGGTGACAGGGAGTGGGTCAATGCCAAACACACATGCGCCCCCAAATTGATCAAGAAGTTCCATAGAGAGTTCCCAGACAAACCCCAGTGATGGAAATAGTCTGGTTTGTATATAGAGGGGGGGGGGGGTGAGTCTTGGGGCGGGAGCATGTCAGAGATCACCCGATCTCTGCCAAAAGGCAAGCAGACAAAGGAATTATCGGGAGACTGAAAGTGGCACGAAACTGACATCGCCAGTCCGACAACTAGAGTAGACCGGCTCGCACCCACCCGACAATCGGGAATACACATCTTGGCGAGCGTTGTCTGAGCAACCGGCCAGACCCGACTACACGTGTCAGCAGCAAAGGACACTGGGGGAGGGAAAGGTTTAAATGTGCTTGTTATTCTTTGTTCCTTATTTATTTATTTATTTTATTTATTTATTTATTATATTTATACCCCGCCTATCCCCTCCCTAAGCGGAGGGCTCTAGGCGGCTTACAATCATCATACATATATATTATTTATACAATCCAATTCTAATTACCCGCGCGGTTAGGGAGGGGGTGAGGGAACCGGCTCTTCAATCGCAGGTCGGACTACATGTCCCAGGAACCTTTGCTTCAGAGCCGGCTGCTGACGTCCAGGAAGTTGATGTTTTTTCAGGATCCGCCGTCCTCTGCCGTCCTCCATCGCCATCCACGGGAACCAGCTTCTCGGTTCGAGGGCGACCCTCCGAAAAGGACGCCAGCAAATTGGCCCACGTGAGTGGTCCCCATTTATCTACTTGCCGGGCTTTCGATCAGCTGGGTGGGCTGGAGCTGGGGCTAGTGACGGGCGCTCACCCCGCCATGCGGATTCAAACTGCCGACGTTATGGTCGGCAGACTAACGGCTCAGCGGTTTAACCCGCTGAGCCACCGTGCCCCATTCCTGCATTCCAGTCTTTGTTAGTGGTAACCGCTGTATACTCTAATAAACCATTCTGCATCTAAGAAACCGCGTATCCGTGGTTTGCTGTAGAGGAGTGGATTTAGAGATCCAGAGAGGAGCGCCTTACAAGGTGCCACAATAAAACGTACAGTTTCTTGGTGTGCCCCAATAGTCATTTTTAGGGCTTCAGTATAATATTCCACTGGCCCGCCCTTCATATCCGATCCATCCAATTGGCAAAATATGATGGGAACTTGAAGCTTATGTAATTTTAGTCTTAACCCAGTCACAATAGCAGGGTGAATCAAACATCTAGAATACCCTGAGTCTAGCATAGCTAATAAACTGTTTTGATCCCTCCCATCCAAAGTCTCGAGCTTTACTTTAACTTGCATGGTAGGACAATCCCCACTCACCAAAGGATCCATGCACCTATATGCAAATGCCTGGCCACCGGCGCATCTCAGGACAGGCAGTTGGAGTTTCCTGCCGGCAGAAATTCTTCGTCTGTGGAGTCATTCTCTCCCCCGACTGCTTCGGCTTTATTTGCTTCCTCCACAGCGTTAGCTGCTCCCTTTCTTTTAAGCGGTGGTGGCTTTGAAGGTTTGCTGTCTGGCTTTTTCCTGACTGCAGCGGTTGCTTGCAGGCAGTTGCTAATTCGATGGCCCTCTTTTCCACATTTAAAATGTAGTCCACTTTTAGCCGTACGTACTTTCTCTTCTTCCCAGGCTTTCTGGCTAAGCGATTTCTTTGGCAGAGTTGGCCCCATCGTTCTTCTCCCAGGGCTTTGAAGTTGTTTATATGACTTGAGTTGTAAACGGGTCCTCTCTGCTTTCCCCACTAATTGTATCCACTCTTCTAGTGACTCGGGATCCCCCCTTCCAGCAGCCATTTCCAGAATCTTAGGTTTCAACCCCATCTGGAAATATTCAATTTGAAAAGTCTCTGGCCAGTCCGGTAACCGACTGATGATTTTTTAAAACTCCATGGCATATTCTGCTACTGTGCGGTTTCCCTGGCTCAGTTGCTGCAATTCAACTCTAGCTGACATTTTTGACAGGGTGTCTTCAAATCTCTTCCTTAACGCTAACATAAATGCCTTAAAAGTCAACAGTTCTTTGGCATTAGTATCGTGCATGGCTACTAGCCACTGCGCTGCCTCCCCTTCTAAAAAACTGGAGACATACCTTACTTTGGCTTCTTCATTCATGAAGGAGTCCTCAAATTCTTCCATAAACCCTCTCACATGGGTCATGAAACAGGCTAGCTTCCCAGGATCGCCATCAAATCGCATTTTTAGCTTGTTAACTGCTAAAGCTTTTCCCCTGGCTAGCCCGCTCATGGAAGGAAGTCTCACCTCCGGCTCAGGCTCCGAGGTGTCGTCCTCATCCTCACTACTGCTTGATGTTTTGCTCTCAGCTGAAGTAGTCATCGGAATAGTTCCCGTCTTAGCCACTTTACCTCCTCCCTGGTTTGGAGCCAGTACAAGCTGCTGCAAGGTTTGACTGATAGTCTCTATGAACTGTAACTATGCCTGGCCTTTTGTACCTGGCCATGGCTTTCTTCACATCTGCTGATGGAACTCTGCTCGTGCTTTGTTGTTTTTCCTTTTTGCAATAATGTAACTCATATCCATTATTGCCTTATGCTACAATAAAATATTGTTAGCCCTACACACTGCACTCTGTTTGGTTTACTCTGCGCCTGGACCCCATAAGCCAGCAATATCCCACAGGGTATGGGCCCAGTCTGGATGGTGCGCTGTTCGCTGTGCTGGATCTGGCTGTAACAAGGGGGTTTGTTTTTGAGGCTGCATTTTGGAGTAAACGTGTTTTTCTTTGAGTGGTCAGCATGGCTGCTATAGGGCTAACTAGTCTGCCTTTTGAGCGCTTGAATGGCACAAACTATCGGACCTGGTGTGTGAAGATCAAGTCATTCTTCCTAAAAGAAGGTTTGTGGAAGTATGTGAAAGACCCACCTCCAGTTGGTCCCGTTACTGAAGAAGTGCAGTTGTGTTTGGATCGTGCTTATGGCAATTTGATTCTGGCACTGGAATCATCTGAGTTACTGCATATCAGCAATTCAACTGTTAAGTCAGCTTGAGATGTCAAATGCAAAACCTACCAGAACGCCTATGACTCTTGATTTCCTAAAGGGTGACACGTGTGAGGAACCTTGTCCTCAACCTGAGTTATATCACTCTGCTGTAGGAAGCTTGCTACACTTAACACAGTGGACACGTCCTGACTTAGCTTACTCATTTGGAGTGCTAAGTCGTAAAGTTGCCAAACCGTCTATGCGAGATTGGCAAGGGTTAAAAAGAGTTTTGCGTTATCTCAAAGGCACAGCAGTTCTCTGTCTTAAAGTGTCCACTACTAAGTCTGAAATGCCTGTGATTTATGTTGATAGCTCCTTTGCAGAAGAAGGAGATAGAAAATCTGTGAGTGGATTTCTCTGTCTGTTTGCCAACACAGCTGTTGCTTGGCGGGCAAGAAAGCAAACTGCGGTCGCAGTTTCAACCAGCGAAGCAGAATATAGTGCCCTCAGTGAGGCAGTAAATGAACTACATTGGTGTAAACAATTATTCCAAGATCTCACTGTAAACATTAACTTACCTTTTACAGTCTATGAAGACTCGCAATCATGTATTGCACTTGCTCTATCTGAAAATGTGAGAGGCCGCACAAAGTATGTCGATGTGAAGTTTAAAAATGTGAGACATGCAATTCAGGAAGGGTTTATCCAATTAGAATATTGTCCTTCTGAACTGAATGTGGCAGATGTGTTCACAAAAGCTTTGCCTTTTGAAAAACATGCAACCATGGTTACAAAATTGGGACTGGAGCAAATGTGTTTGGAATAAAATCATTTGTGTCTCTGTGTTCATGTAACATGAGTTTTCACTCCCCAAAACGTTCCGAAATCCATTCGGAAGGGGTGTCAGAGTTATTCTATGTAGAATTCAAATGGATTCCTTCACTGTGATTTTCTAGCTTGTAAAGACAGTATTTTTCCATACGCCTCTATGATGAGTGTTCTCAAAACATTCCACCGATAAACACCAGGTGTGGCCTTGGTCATAGCCAAAGCATGGTATCACGTGAGGTAGTGATATCAGTCCAAAATACCTTATCTCATGGGAACGCTTTCCCGGAGGGGAGACAATGTGCAACACTGCCATCTCATGGCGATTTATAGTAAGTACAACTCTTAATGCATTGTTAGTTTGAAATGTCCTGACCCACATATAGCCAATCAGAATGCTGAAACAAGTGTATATCTCAGCTATGAACTATGGGTCTATGCTTCTTGACTTCTGTCATGTTGCCATGTACTCTGTTCCTGAACTGTAACTATGCCTGGCCTTTTGTACCTGGCCATGGCTTTCTTCACATCTGCTGATGGAACTCTGCTCGTGCTTTGTTGTTTTTCCTTTTTGCAATAATGTAACTCATATCCATTATTGCCTTATGCTACAATAAAATATTGTTAGCCCTACACGCTGCACTCTGTTTGGTTTACTCTGCGCCTGGACCCTATAAGCCAGCAATATCCCACAGAAACAGGCTAGCTTCCCAGGATCGCCATCAAATCGCATTTTTAGCTTGTTAACTGCTAAAGCTTTTCCCCTGGCTAGCCTGCTCATGGAAGGAAGTCTCACCTCCGTCTCAGGCTCCGAGGTGTTGTCCTCGTCCTCACTACTGCTTGATGTTTCGCTCTCAGCTGAAGTAGTCATCGGAGTAGTTCCCGTCTTAGCCACTTTACCTCCTCCCTGGTTTGGAGCCAGTACAAGCTGCTGCAAGGTTTGACTGATCGTCTCTATTGGCTTGCTGATGGTTTCTAACTCAAAATCTATGCGTGAAGTCTTTGCTTCCAGGGAAGCCATTCTTTGAGATTGGGTAACTCTGGTTTTAGTAGTCCGTTTACCCATCTCCGGCTTGAGGCCACCTCCAATTCCCATAGACCACTCCACCCTGGTTTTGGGAGTGCATAACATGGGAAGCTCGGCTGCCTCGATTCCACTTCGTCTAGATCCCTTTTTAGATCCCTTCTTCCTCTCAGGCATTGGTTCAAAAGCCACCAATTTTTCTTCTTTCAGGACTGCTCCTATGTCCTTAGATGTGCCTGGTTGCTCTACTTCCTCTACCTGGGAACATGCAGTAGATTCCTCCATTCTACTATGCAATGGAGGGTCGATTCTCACCAGTTAGGCACAATGAATTTGCAATTGTAGCCTCAGGATAAACCGACCAAAATGGGCATTCAGATCTTTCTGTAATGACCCCAACAATGCCCCAATAAACACTTCTCGATGCAGTTTATTAAAATGCAGATTAAGCTTATTCAGGATACATGTTAATTGAAGCACTCCTAAAGATCTGAATGCGGATTCCCGCCAAAGGTTACTAATTAAACCCTTCCCCCTGCGCGCCAATTTCTCAGGCAACATGATCTCACTGTTCAAGACTTTCGCTCTCGGTTCCCAACCTCCAACTCCTGCAGGTGGGTGATGACCTTGACGATGCCTGCTCCATTCTCCACCACCAGCCATAACAACACTCCTTGCCCAGTCCCCCTCCCTGCAGTTCACACACTATCTCACTATTCCCAATGGCAGGATTCATGGCTATGAACCCTGACACAGACTTAATGGGTCTACTTTGTATCTTTGCATATTCAAATTCACTTAGTATTCCGGGGCCACCAAGTATCCATTGTCCTCACTGGGGTGGATTCTAAACACTGTTTTAGAATGCAAGATTTTGCATTATGGTATGGCCCCCTCAAAGATCCAGAGGTTTTTGAACCATTTCAAGTGTTTGCAGTTCCCAACCATAAAATTGGACATCATAACAGGTATGCCCAAAAATACGACACCAAAAAAGAGTGAGAGAGAGGAAGGGGGATAGAATTAAATATAATTTGAATATTTTAAAGTTTAACACTCGGAGCTTGAGGCTCAGGCCAAAAGGGCCTCTTGCTTCCTCCCCACCCCCGGCCTGGTCCTGGCTGTTCAGTGTCCTTCTGCAAAGGGATCATATGCAAAGGGATCTACTAGGGGAAAAAGTATTATAACCTGATCTCTGAATCAGGTTCCTGAAATGAACAAACCTTGAATTCTTTTTTTTTTAGGTAAAACTTTTTTATTTTAAAAATATAATTAAGTTACAATAAAAAATATAGAATAGATCGAAAAACAGAACTAAAGAAAAAAGAACAAACTATAAAAGTGTCAATAGAAAGGAAACGGAAAGTGATTTACGACTTTTTCCGATACAGATATAGAAAAATTTACAAATCTAATCTCTTACAATTAATTAACCTATCATAACATTATTTCTCTTAACAACAAACCATTTAATCTCTGAAAACCAAAATCAAAACATCATTTTTTTCTATTACAAGCAAATACTCCAAAAGTGGTTGCCAAGTTAATATAAATGCAGAAACAGAATGCTCTCTTATTAAAACTGTTAATTTAGCCATTTGAGCTATGTCCATTGATTTAACCATCCAGTCTTCAATCGTTGGTATCTGTGGATCTTTCCATCGTTGTGCGTATAACCATCTTGCAGCCGTGATCATATATAACAGCAAAACTCCATGTTGTTTCTCTAATTCCTCTTCCATCAATCCCAAAAGAAAAAGTTCTGGTTTTCTTTGGATAATCTTTTGAATAGTAATACATATTTGATCCCAGAACTTTTTACCCTTCTCGCAAGTCCATCAGAGATGATAAAAGGTTCCTTCAGCCTGTAAACATTTCCAACAGATGTTAGTTACACCATTATACATTTTTGACAACTTCAGATTATAATTCAGCGTAAATTTCAAGCCTTTCTTCCACATATTCTCCCATTGATATTCTACCATTCTCACATATTATATCCAAAATTCTTAGCCCATTTAATCATGCAATCCTTGACATGTTCATCCTCCATATATATATGTTACATATCTGTAACAAAATCTTATACATCTTAGTAATAACATGATCATCATTTATACAAAGGTCCATTTCGAACTGAGTTATTTCGTTAACAAATTTATGATTCTTTTTATCTAGTTTAAAAAGTTCTACCAATTGTACATAAGGGAACCAATGACATGTAAATCCATCCAACTCTAACATTTCCCGTGTTTTAATTTTTGGTTCCCCCTCCTCAAACCTTAACAAGTCTTTGTATTTTAACCAGCTTATTCCTCCCAGATTTTCTCTTCTAACAAATGCTTCCTGAGGTGACAACCACAATGGTACATTTGGAGACAATCTGATCTTATATTTATTCCAGATTCTCAATATGGCATTCCTAACAAAATGATTTTTAAAATCCTTATTGACTTTATCATACCATAAATAGGCATGCCACCTGAATCTTAATTCATCTCATTCAAGCTGTAGTAATTTCTTGTTCTCCAGAGTAATCCATTCCTTCAACCAAAGCAAACAACAGGCATCAAAATACAATTTCAAATTAGGCAGACCCAAACCTCAACAAACCTTGAATTCTTTGGTGTCTTCTGAACTTCTGAACTGAGCAAAATCAGGATCATTCATCTGCATAGCTAAAATGCCACTTAGCAGCTCCAAATAATTTTCCTCTTTACTTGTAGGGATTTTGGGGGAAATTTAAAAAGAAGCCCTGTGTAAGGCGCTCCTTCTGATCGCTATAATCTCTCTGCGCTGAAGTAACTCCCAGGCACCAGAGTTCTTAGAAGCAGAAGAGTTTATTATAGAATACAAAAGTTGGCACTAGCATGAAACAAAGACTGGAATGCAGGTAACAGGAACAACAAGCACATTTAAACCTTTCCCTCCCCCAGTGTCCTTTGCTGCTGACACGTGTGTATTCCCGATCGTCGGTTGAGTGAGAAGAGTCGGTTGAGTGAGAAGAGATCATTTTCTGATGAGCTCTTTGTCTGCTTGCCTTTTTGGCAGAGATCGGGTGATCTCTGACATGCTCCCGCCCCAAGACTCACCCCCCCCCATATACAAACCAGACTATTTCCATTCAATGGGGTTTGTCTGGGAACTCTTTATGGAACTTCTTGACCAATTTAGGGGCGCGTGTGTGTTTGGCGTTGACCCATTCTCTGTCACCAATCAGGAGATGGGTCCATTTGACTAGGTATTGCAGCTGCCCCCTG
The DNA here is from genome assembly GCA_023362775.1 of Charina bottae. NCBI lineage: Eukaryota > Metazoa > Chordata > Lepidosauria > Squamata > Charinaidae > Charina > Charina bottae. Next base: position 2,198,439 of record JALMGJ010000002.1, on the reverse strand, counting down.
TGCCATCTCGAATCCAAGATCCTGTCTATTTCAAAATGTGGTTCTCCCTCCACCAGTATTGGTGTGGGTGCTTCTGGTTCCGGGTGCCAGTGATGTGGAGCATGGTATTGTTTCAGCAAACTAATGTGAAAAACGGGGTGTATCTTTCTCAGAGCCTTTGGCAGTTCCAGTTTGGCCGTTACTGGGTTAATTACTGCAAGGATCTTAAATGGGCCTATGAACTTGGCCGCTAGTTTTCGTGACTGTTGCGTGGACCATAAGTTTTTGGTGGATAAGTACACTTTGTCCCCAACTCTCAATTCCCATTCTTTCTCCCGTTTACGGTCTGCATATTTTTTGTAAGTAGCCTTGGCTTCTTCTAGCGTCTTTACCATTATTGGCCAGTTGCTGGTGATTCTTTCGACCCATTCATCTGCTCTCAGAGGTTGCTCTAAGTCAGTGCTCTGGGTCATTGCCAATTCAGGTATCGTTACAAAGTCCTGCCCTGTAGCCAGTTTGAATGGTGAAAGCCCTGTGCTTTGATGGAGCGCGTTGTTGTACGCTACTTCTGCGAACGGCAAGAGTTCTGCCCAATCAGTTTGTTGGTAATTTATGTAGCATCTCAGGTACTGCTCCAGTGTGGCATTAAGGCGTTCACTCGCTCCGTCTGTGCACGGATGGAACGCACTACTAAGCCCCCGTTCTGATCCAATTAACTTCAAAAATGCCCTCCAAAATTTGCATGTGAAAGTGCTGCCGCTGATTATGCGTTCCGGCGTTCCGTGGGCCCTATAGATGTGTTGAATGAACAGTCTCGCTAGCTTCTGGGCGTTCGGTATGCCCTTGCATGCAATGAAGTGTGCCTGTTTGGAAAAGAGGTCTGTGACCACCCAGATGGCCGTGTATTTGTTGCTCACTGGTAAGTCCACTATAAAGTCCATGGCAATTTGCTTCCATGGCTGTGTTGGACTAGCTACCTCCTGTAATTTTCCTGTGGGTTTACCCATTTTCCTTTTTGCTGTGGCGCACGTGGGACATGTTCGCACATAAGCTTTCACGTCCGCGCGCAATGATGGCCACCAAAACTTTCCCCTGACTAAGTGTAGTGTTTTTAGGAAGCCGAAGTGGCCTGCCGTTTTGTGGTCGTGGTGCATATTCAAAACCCTTTGTCTTAAGGATTCGGGGACGTATGCTTTCTTATCTTTCCAGCCCATGCCGTCTCGCTCCTCTAGCGTGTGTTTGTGCTCCACCCACCAAGTGTCGGTAACCATTGCCGCTCGCAGGTCTCCTGCGAATGAATCACAGTCAGTCCTGTGTTTCGCGCTGCTGTGGGTGACAGCCAAATTCCCCTCTCCCCTGACCACTGGTGCCAGTTGCGTCTGCTCCTCCCCTGGCTGGGAAGGGATTAGAGACTCAAAGATCTCCTCCATCTTGCCTTCATGCTGCGGCAGGTGTGAAAGCGCGTCCGCCAGGAGGTTGTTTCCCCCAGGGAAATATTTCAACGTGAAGTTGAACCTACTCAGGAACTCTGCCCATCTGAGATGCTTAGGGTTCAATTTTCTCGGGGATTTGAGGGCTTCCAAATTTTTATGATCCGTCCACACCTGAAACCCAGCAAATCCCAAGAATGCTTGAAGTTGCCTGCGCGTTCGGGGGGGTTGCCACCCTAAAACTGCCTTGACTTTCTTGGGGTCCATTTCAATGCCCGCATTCGAGATGCGGTACCCCAAAAAGTCTAGTTTGTCCTTGTGAAACTCACACTTTTCCAGTTTGACAAACAATTTTGCTTCTAACAACTTTTCTAGCACCTTTTTGACCAGTTCCATGTGCTCTTCTAGGTTTTCCGAGAAAATTAAGATGTCATCTAAATATACAATTACCCCTTTGTACAAAAATTCATACAATACCTCATTTATGAATCTCATGAAGATTCCCGGTCCGCCCGCAATCCCAAACGGGAGCACCCGGTATTGAAATGATCCTAATGGGCAATTGAACGCGGTTTTCCACTCATCCCCTTCCCTCATGCGTACTCTGTAATACGCTTCCCTTACGTCCAACTTTGTGAAGACCTTCCCTTTCGATAGTTGGGCTAACATGTCTTTCAGCAAGGGTAGGGGGTACTGGTTAGTGACTGAAATTGCATTGAGCCCCCGGTAGTCTGTGCACAACCACAGTGACCCGTCTTTCTTTTTCCTAAATAACACTGGGGCCGCTAACGGGGAATTGGCTGGTTCAATGAAGCCTCGTGCCAAATTTTTATCAATGAACTTGCGGAGCTCCGCTAGTTCTTTCTGGGTCATGGCATACATCTTGGGTTTCGGGAACAGTGCCCCAGGGATGAGGTCTATCGTTGCATCTGACTGTCTATGGGGAGGCTCTTGGTCGCATTCTTGCTTACCAAACACTTCACTAACTGGGAGGTATTTTTCCGGGATCGCCTGTGGGTTGCTTTCGTCCCCTTGTTCCCAATCCTCGTCCCAAAATTCCATCCCAGCTGCCCCCACTTCCCAGTCATCCACATCACTTTCTTTGTCCGTCCCCCCATGAGTTCCGTCCAAAAAGTCAATTTCCCCGGAGACCCAATCTACCCTAGGATTTCTAGCTCTCAGCCATTTCAGTCCTAACACAATGGGTCTTGTTGCAATGGGGGCCACAATGAACCTCAGGGTTTCTACGTGGTTTCCCAAAGTCATTTGTACTTCCTCCGTATACTGCTCCACTGGCCCCCCCTTCATCTCCGAACCATCCAATTGGCAAAAGGTAATGGGCGTTTTTAGTTCAAAAAGTCTCAGTCCCAAGTGGTCAGCCACGTCCGGGTGCATCAAACTCCTTGAGCAGCCTGAGTCTAGCATTGCCAACCCAGAGTACTTCCTCCTCCCCCCCCACAGCTTCTAGGCGTACCTGAATGTGCATTGTGGGGTTGCGGCAAATCTTCTAGTTGCGCCCTTTTGTGAAGGCCTGCCCCGCGGCGCACTTTAAAGCAGACCTTTCTCGTTTCCCGCCATCTGAAATTCGTAGTCAGATTCTTCGCTGTCACTGTCTTCATCCACGTATGTGGGGTGGCTCCATTTCGCCATGGCTGCCGCAGTGCCTTTGCGCTTGTCCCCCGCCTCTTTTTCTCTTTTCTTCTCTGGGGGTTTCTTTGACTGTGACTTCTCTCTGGTCGTCGTCCCGTTCTGTGGACAGTTACTGATGAGGTGTCCTGTCCGTCCGCATCGAAAGCAACCGCCAACTTTCACTCTCCGATTTCTTTCCTCTTCCCATTGTTTTTGCTTGAACTCCATTCGGGCGGGGTGTGTGGTGGGTTCAGGTTTCCTCTTCAATTGTTTGAACTTTTTAATGGTCATCAGCTGTGTCTGGCTTTGTTCGATACGACCCGCCAGTTGGATCCAGCCTTCTAATGTTTTTGGTTCTTCCCTCCCCACCATGAGGTCTAATAAGTCTTGTCTCAGGCCGTACTGGAAGTATTCAATTTGGAATTCTTCCGGCCATTGCGGTAGTTCGCTAAGGATTCTTTTGAACTCCATAGCATATTCCGCCACAGTGCTTTTTCCCTGATCTAGGTTTCGGAGGCGCACTCTGGCCGACACTTTAGCCAGTGTGTCTTCGAACCGGGTCCGCAGGGCCCGCATGAACTTATTGAAGTCACGCAGCGCGCTTGCCTTGGTATCGTGCAATTTCACGAGCCAGCTAGCCGCTTCCCCTTTCAAGAAACAAGACACATATCTGACCTTCGCTTCTTCTGTGTGAAAGTCGTTTTCAAATTCTTCCATAAACCCTTTTACGTGAGTTATGAAGCATGCTAAAGTTTTGGGGTCTCCATCGAACATCATTTTCAGCTCTCGCAACCCCACCGGTGCCGTCCTGCTGCCCGGCGACCTCCATTGCGGGGTGGGTGGGGATGTGTCTGACTCTTCTTCGTCTTCCTCCTCCGATTCCTCCCCAGAATCTGTTAAGTTACTATTCTCTTCGGGGGGGGGTGAATCTGTTTTGGGTATCGGCCTCTCCCTCCCCTCCAAGAGTGAGATAAGCACATTAAGCCTCTCACTTAATTGCTCCACCTTATAGTCCATGCAAGACACTTTTTCTTCAATTGCCCCAATTCGTTGCATTTGGGTGACACGCTTTTTGTTTTTCTGCACTTTGCATCCCTCCATCCCTTCACCCACTCCCACTGACCAATCTGCTTTCAAAGTTCCGTGGGGGTTGGGATGCGGGGGGGTGTTAGGTGTCTCGATATGTTTAATCTTCATTTGCTTTTTGGTCCCCCCCGTACCTTTTCCTGCGTGGAGGCTGAGCTGGGTCCAGGTTCACATGTCTCAGCCGTCTCTGCTTCTTCCCGGACTGCCTCCCCTGACTTGGTATCCTGGGACTCCATTCAATCTTTCGGGATTGGGGTGTTGTCTGCACTATTGGAATCGTTGGGGTTTACTCCCGTACCTCTCAGCTTAGATGCGCCCTGCCGCCACGTGGTCTCTGCCGCCGTCTGCCATGTGCTGTCCACTGGCCGCTTGCTGCTTGGGAGCGCTGGTCACTGCCGCCGCTATGCCACCACGTGGTCTCCGCTGCTCACTTGCTGTCTGCTAGGGCTCGCCGCTCCTTGCTGCTAGCTGCCGCCCCTCTCAGCTGCTGGGATCGCCGCTTTTCAGCTGTTGGGAGCGACGGTTTTGCTGCTGCTCTGCTGGGGAAAGTCAGTTTCTGCTGCTGCGCTGCTGCCGCCGCTCAGCTGGTGAGAATCGCCGCCTCTCAGCTGGTTCGTTTCCCCGCAGAGTCTCTCAGCTGCTGGGGAAAATCGGTTCCTGCTGCTGCGCTGCTGCCGCCCCGCTGCTGGGCTGCCCCCTCTCAGCTGCTTCGTTTCCCGGCAGAGCCTCTCTCCGAAGGAAAAAAAATTTTTTTTTCCCTCGGGTCTCTGCTTGGTGTGTGTAGAAGCCGGTCTCAACCACGGAGCTTTCTGAAGGTCTTCAGGTTCGCTCCTGGGAAAACCGGTTGGTGCATTCCAGTCTTTATGTAAGGCACTCCTTCTGATCACTATAATCTCTCTGCGCTGAAGTAACTCCCAGGCACCAGAGTTCTTAGAAGCAGAAGAGTTTATTATAGAATACAAAAGTTGGCACTAGCATGAAACAAAGACTGGAATGCAGGTAACAGGAACAACAAGCACATTTAAACCTTTCCCTCCCCCAGTGCCCTTTGCTGCTGACACGTGGGGTCAGTCTGTCCGGTTGTCCAGGCAATGTTCAGCAAGATGTGTATTCCCGATCGTCGGTTGAGTGAGAAGAGTCGGTTGAGTGAGAAGAGATCATCTTCTGATGAGCTCTTTGTCTGCTTGCCTTTTTGGTAGAGATCGGGTGATCTCTGACACCCTGAGAGAGGAGTGAAACAAATGGAAACATCTCCCATTTCTTGGGAAGGGAGCTTTGCCTTACCTTGGCTCCAAGTTCACAGCAACGCTGATACTACCCACTTTTTTTCCTTCACAAAAGCCACAAACGGTTCTTACACAATGCAATTCTAGAAATGGCAGAACAGCCTTTCCATCTGAAACTGTACAGTGCTTTTGTCACTGCCACAAACATCCCTAATATATTCTCTCAAAAAATCAAAGTGCTCCTATCTTTTTTCATGTATCTTTTAGGGCCTGCAGCAGCTTACTGGGAAGTTCTGCTGATAGCCAGAAATGGGTAGTTAGCCTTTCTCAAACTAACATTTTCCATTTTTTTCTCTCCTCCCTCATCTCTAATACTGAGACATGTTTGACTAAAAAGAACCAGCCCAGAAATTAAATACTCAACTTTTGAGCTGGATGTCCAATGGGAGATGAGAAATGAAATTCAAGACTTCTCTACACTCATCGCGTTCTGCCTCATGTTGACTTCCTTCTGTTTGTTAGGGTAGGAATTTTGTGTGAAGCACCATCCACAGTCTGGGCATTTGAATGGTTTCTCTCCTAGGTGTAAATCTACATGATTTATAAGGATAGACCTAGAACTGAAACTTTCCCCACAATCTGGACAATCATACGGTTTCTATCCTGTGTGAGTCCTCTGGTGTCTCACCAGGTGGGAATTCTGACTGAAACTTTTCCCACAATCCGGACACTCATACGGTTTCTCTCCTGTGTGAGTCCTCTGGTGTGTCACCAGCTGGGAATTCAAACTGAAACTTTTCCCACAATCTGGACACTCATATGATTTCTCTCTTGTGTGAGTCCTCTGGTGTATCACCAGGTTGGACTTCAAACTGAAACGTTTCCCACAATCTGGACACTCATACGGTTTCTCTCCTGTGTGAGTACTCTGGTGTATCAGCAGGTGGTAATTCTGACTGAAACTTTTCCCACAATCTGGACACTCATATGGTTTCTCTCCTGTGTGAGTCCTCTGGTGTATCACCAGGTTGGACTTCAAACTGAAACGTTTCCCACAATCTGGACACTCATACGGTTTCTCTCCTGTGTGAGTCCTCTGGTGCCTCACCAGCTGGGAATTCCGACTGAAATTTTTCCCACAATCTGGACACTCATACGGTTTTTGTGAGTCCTCTGGTGTGTCACCAGGTGGGAATTCAAACTGAAACTTTCCCCACAATCTGGACACTCATACGGTTTCTCTCCTGTGTGAGTCCTCTGGTGTTTTACCAGCTGAGAATTCAAACTGAAACTTTTCCCACAATCTGGACACTCATATGGTTTCTCTCCTATGTGAGTCCTCTGGTGTATGACCAGGTTGAACTTCAAACTGAAACGTTTCCCACAATCTGGACACTCATACGGTTTCTCTCCTGTGTGAGTACTCTGGTGTATCACCAGGTGGTAATTCTGACTGAAACTTTTCCCACAATCTGGACACTCATACGGTTTCTGTCCTGTGTGAGTCCTCTGGTGTGTCACCAGGTTGGACTTCAAACTGAAACGTTTCCCACAATCTGGACACTCATACGGTTTCTCTCCTGTGTGAGTCCTCTGGTGTCTCACCAGCTGGGAATTCCGACTGTATTTTTTCCCACAATTTGGACACTCATACGGTTTCTCTCCTGTGTGAGTCCTCTGGTGTGTCACCAGGTTGGAATTCTGACTGAAACTTTCCCCACAATCTGGACACTCATACGGTTTCTCTCCTGTGTGAGTCCTCTGGTGTGTCACCAGGTTGTAATTCTGACTGAAACTTTTCCCACAATCCGGACACTCATACGGTTTCTCTCCTGTGTGAGTCCTCTGGTGTGTCACCAGGTTGTAATTCTGACTGAAACTTTTCCCACAATCTGGACACTCATACGGTTTCTCTCCTGTGTGAGTCCTCTGGTGTGTCACCAGGTTGTAATTCTGACTGAAACTTTTCCCACAATCTGGACACTCATACGGTTTCTCTCCTGTGTGAGTCCTCTTGTGTTTCACCAGGGTGGCGTGCTTGCTAAAGCTTTTGCTGCATCGTGAGCACTGGTAGGGCTTCTCTCCGGTGTGGGTCCTCTCATGCATAATCAGCTGTGATCTGTAATCTTTGGTTTTCCCACAATATACACCTCCGTGATATTCTTGGATTCTCGATCCCTTGTTTGGTGGTGCTTTGATTCAAGCGACTGTTTCCTTCCTCAAGGGTCTGCCCAACATGGCCATCCAAGTGACCTCTTGCTCCTCACTGACTTCCAGATATTTCCTTTTTTTGAATTTTGAAATTATCCTTGACCTTTTCATGTAAGATTTGAGTTTGTTTGTTTGTTTGTTTATCTATTAATCATTCAGATTTATCATCGCCTATCTCCCCCAACAGGGGAGTTCCACATATTTAATTTTTTCCAGGTCAAAAACTCTCTTCCTGTTTTTCTCTCCCTTGGCTGTCACCTGGTGGGGAAGAAGAGTTTTGGGGTTCTCTGGAGAAAGTGAAAAAGATTTGATTGTTGGCTTGATTTGCTTTCCTTTTTAATGCTGCTTGTGATTCTCAGTTGTCGAGCAGGCTCTTATTGGCATCCTTTTTGTCTATAAGATTCACATAAAAGTGTTACTTTAATTAGTATCTATAAAATGGCTGCACAACACGTGTAAACAACAACAAAAAAGCATTCATTAGAATGAAAAAGGAAAAGTGAAAAAAAAGGGTAGATTAACCTCTAACATTGATTATGATTTATTTGGCACTAGCAAGATCCAAGTTCAAATCCTGAAATTCACTTGTTGGCTTGGGTCAATCCCAGATTCTTAGCACTGCAAAGGGTTATCCTCAAGGATATCTGGAAATGCTGGGGATAGATTCTAGACATATACATAGATGCACACAGAGAGAAATACTGATACACACACCTACGAATGTAAGTATGCAGAAAATCCATGTGTATTTCAGCCTGCAAAATGTCCCAGAAGTGGGTATGGTCAAACTTTTGGGGCTACTTTTAGAGGGCTGGGGGGCTTCAACAGATGAAATAGTGCCCAAAGCCTCTGCAGGATTTAAAGCACCAGTTTTGTCCATTCAACTCCTCAGCTCCAAATAAGAAAAGAGCAGAAAATACTGTCCACACCCACTCTGGGGACATCACAATACAATACAGGTAGTCCTCCTTTCTGACTGCAATTGGGACCGGCACCTCTGTCACTAAGCAGCTCGGTCATTAAGTCACTCTCTGAGTGAGATGGGTTGGGAATAAATTGTATAAATAAAAAAATTAAGATGATGTCACATGAATGCGCTGACTTACAACAGTAGTTCTGGCTGCGGTCATTAAACGAATCACCGTGGGTCATTAAGCACAATGTCAAACAACCATGATACATGAATGGAAGACCACTAGGAAATTCCGTGTTTGTTGGCTAGACTTGGCAGTGAAAGAAAACGTCACCTGGGTCCTTAAGTGCAACGTCACATGACCGTGACCTGCTGGATTCCCCATTTATTTGGCCGGATGTGAACGTGGCAAACAGCAATCATGGGACTGCAAGACACTGCCACCGTTGTAAATGCCTGTCGGTTGCCAGCACCCAAATCGGTTTGAGGACCAGTTGGAAGTCTCCTTTTCAGCGCCATCCTAACTTTGAATGGTCACTGAACAAGTGGTATGCGAAGACTGCCTCCACACCTGAACATCCCAAATGGTCCTCCATGGCTATTTTAAAAAAAGGACTGGGTTAAGCAGAGTTGAACCTGGTTAATACATGGATGGGAGACTTTGCTGGCTAGACGTGGAAGTAAAAAAAAATCCCAGGAGACGGCAGTGGCAGATCAGTCCCATACTGTTGCCAAGAAAACAGCATCTCCATAAAATCACAAGGAGTCAACGCTAACGCGAAGGGGACTTTCTAAATCTCCCGACCGCCAGAAAAATGCACGCAGCAGTTTTAAAGCCTGCAGCACCAGGGGAATAAACTTTGGGCGAGGGGGGGCAGATGGAGCAGCTGGCACTTTTCAGCCGAGTTGCTTCTCTGACTCTTCCCCGCGGAGGAAACGAAACAGCCCCACTTGCTCCCGGCCTCTCCCCCCACCTGTCCTCGACTCACCTTCCGGCTGCTGCTGCTCCGACCCCAGGAAGACCGAAGAGCACTCCCCGACCCCACTTGCCTCCCAGGCGGGAGCCGGAACAGGAAATTCCTCTGCCCTCCTCTTCTCCTACGACATCCCCTCTAGGAATCGAATACTCTGTTGTTTCAGCTTCCCCCGCTCCCCCTCCCGTTGGATGTCGGTTCTCAGCAACCACAGACGCCGCTGCTGTATTGGCAGCTTTCTAGGCGCTGGGTTGCTTATTCCTAGAGCGCCATCTAGCGACACGAGGCGGAAAACCCCACTCGTCCGGTCTCTCCCCTAAGGCGTTGGCGAGATTTTTTGGTTGATTCTGTACCATCAAGTCCTTTTCGACTCCACATCGATAGCTCTTCTCCAGGATGTTCTGTCCCCAACCTGTTCTATCGGGTCTCCCAAGGGTGCAACTGAGCAAAAAGGTCGTTTGCAAGAAACAGGAAGTAAACCAAGGGAAAGCATCCTGGGGAAAATGGTGCGCAAACAGGCAACGGCAAAGCGCACCTCCCTTCCATTGCGGAGCCTCAATCTCGCTAGAGCGCAGAATTACTCTGAGCGGCCTTCCCAATTCCCGGAGGAGTTCGCTTTCAGCCTTGAGAATTCCCAGGCCGCTTGGGCACAACACTTGGAGGGCACTCGCTTGCAGATCAAAAGCTGATCAGGAGATCCCTGCGCTTTCGCAGGGCTTGGCTCTCGGTGGAGGTCAAAACCTCTCTACCTCCTAAAACTTCGTTTCTGATTTCCTGGGGCTCAAAAGGATTTAGGACCTGGGAGCCCCAACAGGCCACAGGCTCCAAGAGAGCCAGCCTCACTCATGCTGGCCAGGGCTGCTTCGAAGCGCGCCCGGGGTCTTGGAGCCGGTGTTCCCAGCAAGCCAGCTTTGTTCCTGAAGGAGGAAATTCTAAATCTGCTGAAGGGCCAATGCCATGTGGGGGGGGGGCTGCAGGGGTCCTGTTTTCGGATGGGGACAGGAAAGAGGCCTGAACCCCGGACAGTCATAGTTTGAGGGAACCAGGGAAGGTGGAGGATTGGGGGGAGGGGACGGTTGGGAGACCCCAGCAGAATCAGTCCAGACACCCTTACTGTGCCCCCCTCCCCACATCCCCCCAAGGAAGATGGAGACAGAGGCATGGATATTACTTTCACTCCAGCCCTGAAAGTTTCTGGTGGTCTCTTCACACACACACACCCCATACATTTCCTGCCCCCTGGGTCCAATGTTCCCTGCAGAGAGTAGGGTGGTGTGCTGCATCAGTTGAGCTTCTGCCTGCCTTTCTCCATCCTGGGAGCATGGAGGACGCCCACCAGGAAGTTCCCTCCTCCAGGAGGCGTCTTCAGGGAGCGACAGTCCTGCGGTGTGGGCCACTGCTGCCAAAGGAAGGCATTGGAGCTTCTCCCACTGGGGCGGATTGGGGCCCTTCCTCCAACTCCAATTTGCTTCCATGGCTGTGTTGGACTAGCTACCTCCTGTAATTTTCCTGTGGGTTTACCCATTTTCCTTTTTGCTGTGGCGCACGTGGGACATGTTCGCACATAAGCTTTCACGTCCGCGCGCAATGATGGCCACCAAAACTTTCCCCTGACTAAGTGTAGTGTTTTTAGGAAGCCGAAGTGGCCTGCCGTTTTGTGGTCGTGGTGCATATTCAAAACCCTTTGTCTTAAGGATTCGGGGACGTATGCTTTCTTATCTTTCCAGCCCATGCCGTCTCGCTCCTCTAGCGTGTGTTTGTGCTCCACCCACCAAGTGTCGGTAACCATTGCCGCTCGCAGGTCTCCTGCGAATGAATCACAGTCAGTCCTGTGTTTTGCGCTGCTGCGGGTGACAGCCAAATTCCCCTCTCCCCTGACCACTGGTGCCAGTTGCGTCTGCTCCTCCCCTGGCTGGGAAGGGATTAGAGACTCAAAGATCTCCTCCATCTTGCCTTCATGCTGCGGCAGGTGTGAAAGCGCGTCCGCCAGGAGGTTGTTTCCCCCAGGGAAATATTTCAACGTGAAGTTGAACCTACTCAGGAACTCTGCCCATCTGAGATGCTTAGGGTTCAATTTTAGGTGGAGGTTTTGTGCTTTGGGCGGGGGTCTTTCACAGGCCCCCCCCAGGGAGCCACATCAGGAAAGTGGAGGGGGGCTGAGAAAGGCCCACCTGGCTCCCCCTTCCAGCTGGGCCCTCCAGGGGCCATCCATCGGTCTCTGAAGCAGGTCTGTGCCCCTCCCCCTCGCTGTGTGGGTCCCTCCTCTAGCCACGGCTGGGAGTGATGGGTTCCGGACTCCCTCCTCCTCCTCCTCCTCCTCACAGCACATTTCTTGGCCCAGGAGAAGTTCGAGTGCCACTTCCTCAACGGGATGCAGTGGCTGCGATTCCTGGAGAGGAAGTTTTAAGACCCGCAGGAAAAAGGACCTCGCAAGTACGTGGCCGCCACCCCGTTGGGAGGGGGGAGCGGGGGAGCTGAAACAACAGACTAATGCAGAGCTTTCCAAACTGTGTGTCGCGACACAAAAGTGTGTCGCCACACACAGCGTGGTGTGTCGCCACACCACCCGGAAGCGGCGGCGCGCGCGTGCACGGCGGCCGCCATGCACGCGCGCGCCGCCGCACGCCCCCCGCGCCGCCGCACGCCCCTCCCGCGCCGTCACCGTGCGCGCGCGCGCCGCCGCACGCCGCCGCACGCCGCCCCGCGCCGCCAGGTGCGCTTTGTCGTTGCCTGTTTGGGCACCATTTCCCCCCCCCCCCCCGATGCTTTCCCTTACTTTTTTGCTCAGTTGCACCCTTGGGAGACCCGAAAGAACAGGTCTTTGGATCTGGAGAAGATCTATCGATGTGGAGTTGAAAAGGACTTGATGGCACAGAATCAACCAAAAAATCTCCCCAACGCCTTAAGGTGGAGACCGGACGAGTGGGGTTTTCAGCCTCGTGTCACTAGATGGCGCTCTAGGAATAAGCAACCCAGCGCCTAGAACGCTGCCAATACAGCAGCGGCGTCTGTTGTTGCTGAGGTCCAACAGCCAACGGGAGGGGGAGCGGGGGAGCTAAAACAATAGAGAACTGGATTACTAGAGTGGATGTCAGAGGAGAGGAGGAGGGCAGAGGAACTTCCTGTTCCGGCTCCCTCCTGGCGTGGAGAAGCGGTCTGTGGTCTTCCCGGGGTCGGAGCAGCGGCAGCCGGAAGGTGAGTCGAGGACAGGTGGGGGGAGAGGCGGGGAGCAAGTGGGGCTGTTTCGTTTCCTCCGTGGGAAAGAATCAGAGAAGCAACTCTGCTGAAAAGTGCCAGCTGCTCCATCTGCCCCCCCCCTGCCCAAAGTTTATTCCCCTGGTGCTGCAGGCTTTAAAACTGGTGCGTGCAATTTTCTGGCGGTCGGGAGATTTAAAAAGTCCCCTTCGCGTTAGCGTTGACTCCCTGTGATTTTATGGAGATGCTGTTTTCTAGGCAACAATATGGGACTGATCTGCCACTGCCGTCTCCTGGGATGCTTTTTTTCCTTCCATGTCTAGCCAACAAACTCTCCCATCCATGTATTAACCAGGTTCAACCCTGCTTAACCCAGCCCTTGTTTTAAATAGCCATTGAGGACCATTTGGGATGTTCAGGTGTGGAGGCAGTCTTCGCATAAGACTTGTTTAGTGACCATTCAAAGTTAGGATGGCGCTGAAAAGGAGACTTCCAACTGGTCCTCAAACTTGTGGCCCTCAAAGCAATTTGGGTGCTGGCAACCGACGGGCATTTTCGACTGTGGCAGTGTCTTGCAGTCCCATGATTGCTGTTTGCCACCTTCCCATCTTCCCAAGTAGCCCCAAAAGTTTGACCATACCCACTTCTGAGAAATTTTGCAGGCTGAAATACATATGGATTTTCTACATACATACATTTGTAGGTGTGTGTATCTGTATTTCTCTCTGTGTGCATCTATGTGTATGTGTAGAATCTATCCCCAGCATTTCCAGATATCCTTGAGGATAACCCTTTGCAGCGCTAAGAATCTGTGATTGACCCAAGCCAACAAGTGAATGGATCTCGCTAGTCTTCTATGTGTCAAATGAATCATAATGAATGTTAGAGGTTAATCTACCCTTTTGGCACTTTTCCCTTTTCATTGTAATGTATGCTTTTTTCTTGTTTGCACGTGTTGTGCAGCCATTTTATAGATAATAATAATTAAAGTACCACTTTTATGTGAAACTTATAGACACAAGAATTGAGAATCCAAGAATATCAGCGGTGGAGAAGCCCCACAGAGGTGTATATTGTGGGAAAGCACAGATTACAGATCACAGCTGATTATGCAGGAGAGGACCCACACCGGCGAGAAGCCCTACCAGTGCTCGCGATGCAGCAAAAGCTTTAGCAAGCACGCCACCCTGGTGAAGCACAAGAGGACTCACACCGGGGAGAAACCGTATGAGTGTCCAGATTGTGGGAAAAGTTTCAGTCGGAATTATGGACTGGCGATACACCAGAGGAGTCACACAGGAGAAAAACCGTATGAGTGTCCAGAATGTGGGAAAAGTTTCAGTCGGAATTCCAGCCTGGTGCAACACCAGAGGACTCACACAGGAGAGAAACCGTATGAGTGTCCAGATTGTGGGAAAAGTTTCAGTCAGTATTCCAGCCTGGTGCAACACCAGAGGACTCACACAGGAGAGAAACTATATGAGTGTCCGGATTGTGGGAAAAGTTTCTGTTGGTCTTCCAACCTGGTGACACACCAGAGGATTCACAAAGGAGAGAAACCGTATGAGTGCCCGGATTGTGGGAAAAGTTTCACTCAGAATTCCTGCCTGATGATACACCAGAGGACTCACACAGGAGAGAAACCGTTTGAGTGTCCGGATTGTGGGAAAAGTTTCAGGCAGAATTCCAACCTGGTGAGACACCAGAGGACTCACACAGGGGAGAAACCGTATGAGTGTCCGGATTGTGGAAAAAGTTTCATTTCGAAATCCGAACTGGTGATACACCAGAGGACTCACACTGGAGAGAAACCGTATGAGTGTCCAGATTGTGGGAAACGTTTCAGGCAGAATTCCAACCTGGTGATACACCAGAGGACTCACACAGGAGAGAAACCTTACGAGTGTCCGGATTGTGGGAAAAGTTTCATTCGGAATTCCGACCTGGTGATACACCAGAGGACTCACACAGGCGAGAAACCGTATGAGTGTCCGGATTGTGGGAAAGGTTTCAGTTCGAATTCCTACCTGGTGATACACCAGAGGACTCACACTGGAGAGAAACTGTATGAGTGTCCAGATTGTGGGAAAGGTTTCAGTCAGAATTCCAACCTGGTGATACACCAGAGGACTCACACAGGAGAGAAACCTTATGAGTGTCCGGATTGTGGGAAAGGTTTCAGTCAGAATTTCCACCTGGTGAGTCACCGGAGGACTCACACAGGCGAGAAACCGTATGAGTGTCCGGATTGTGGGAAAGGTTTCAGTTCGAATTCCTACCTGGTGATACACCGGAGGAGTCACACAGGAGAGAAACCGTATGAGTGTTTGGATTGTGCAAAAACTTTCAGTCGGAATTCCGAACTAGTGACACACCAGAGGACTCACACAGGAGAGAAACCGTATAAGTGTATGGATTGTGCAAAAAGTTTCAGTCAGAATTCCGACCTGTTGAGACACCAGAGGACTCACACAGGCGAGAAAGCGTATGAGTGTCCGGATTGTGGGAAAGGTTTCAGTTCGAATTCCTACCTGGTGATACACCGGAGGACTCACACAGGAGAGAAACCGTATGAGTGTCCGGATTGTGGGAAAGGTTTCAGTTCGAATTCCAACCTGGTGATACACCGGAGGACTCACACAGGAGAGAAATCGTATGAGTGCCCGGATTGTGGGAAAAGTTTCAATCAGAATTCCGACCTGTTGAGACACCAGAGGACTCACACAGGCGAGAAACCGTATGAGTGTCCAGATTGTGGGAAAGGTTTCAGTTCGAATTGCTACCTGGTGATACACCGGAGGACTCACACAGGAGAGAAACCGTATGAGTGTCCAGATTGTGGGAAAAGTTTCAGTCGGAATTCCGAACTGGTGATACACCAGAGGACTCACAGGGGAGAGAAACCATATCAATGTCTGGATTGTGGGAAAAGTTTCATTCGGAATTCTGATCTGGTGCAACACCAGAGGACTCACACAGGAGAGAAACCGTATGAGTGTCCGGATTGTCTGAAAAGTTTCAGTCAGAATTCCAACCTGGTAATGCACCAGAGGACTCACACAGGAGAGAAACCGTATGAATGTCCAGATTGTGGGAAAGATTTCAGTACTAGGTCTAGCCTTATAAATCATGTAGGTTTACACATAGGAGAGAAACCATTCAAATGCCCAGACTGTCAACGGTGCTTCACAACAAATTCCTCCCTTATCAAACACAAGAAAATGCACATGAGGCAGAAGGTGCTGAGTGTAGAGAAGGCTTGAATTTCGCATCTCATCTCCCATTGGACATCCAGATAAAAAGTTAAGTTTTTAGTTTCTGGGCTGACTCTCGTTAGTCAAACGTCTCTCAGTATTAGAGATGAGGGAGGAGAGAAAAAAATGGAAAATCTTAGTTTGAGAAAGGCTAACGGGATGCTTCCCAGTAAGCTGCTGCAGGCCCTAAAAGATACATGAAAAAAAATAGTAGCACTCAGATTTTTATTTTGTTTGCTTGGAGGTTCCTGCTTGTTAGTTGAGAAGAAAAAAAACCGGGTAGGGTCAGTGTTGCTTTGAACGTGGGCCAAGGTAGGGCAAAGCTCCCTTCCCAAGACATGGGAGATGTTTCCATTTCTTCCTCTCCTCTCTCAGGGCTTCTCTTTAAATTTTCCCCCAAAATCCCTACAAGTAAAGAGGAAAATTATTTGGAGCCGATAAGTGGCATTTTAGCTATGGAGGTGAAGGATCCTGATTTTGCTGAGTTCAGAAGACACCAAAGAATTCAAGGTTTGTTCATTTCAGGAACCCGATTCAGAGATCAGGTTATAATACTTTTTTCTTAGTAGATCACTGCATATGATCCCTTTGCAGAAGGACACTGAACAGCCAGGACCAGGCCGGGGGTGGGGAGGAAGCAAGAGGCTCATTTGGCCTGAGCCTCAAGCTCCGAGTGGCTTCAAATTTAAATTTAAACCCAAATTTTGGGTTTCAGAGATTAAATGGTTTGTTGTAATAGAAATAATGTTATGATAGGTTAATTAATTGTAAGAGATTAGATTTGTAAATTGATCTACATCTGTAACGGAAAAAGTCGGAAGTCACTTTCCGTTCCCTTTCTTTCCATTGACACTTTTATAGTTTGTTCTTTTTTCTTTAGTTCTGTTTTTCTATCTATTCTATATTTTTTATTGTATCTTAATTATATTTTGAAAATAAAAAAGTTGTACCTAAAAAAAAAAGAATTCAAGGTTTGTTCATTTCAGGAACCCAATTCAGAGATCAGGTTATAATACTTTTTTCTTAGTAGATCACTGCATATGATCCCTTTGCAGAAGGACAGTGAACAGCCAGGACCAGGCCGGGGGTGGGGAGGAAGCAAGAGGCTCTTTTGGCCTGAGCCTCAAGCTCCGAGTGGCTTCAAATTTAAAGGTCTGCAAAGTTGTTAAACCTTAAAATATTCAAATTATATTTAATTCTATCCTCCTTCCTCTCTCTTGCTCTTTTTTGGTGCAGTATTTTTGGGCACACCTATTATCCCATTCTATTACGGTTGGGATCTGCAAACCCTTGAAATGGTTCAAAAGCCTCTGGATCTCTGGGGGGGGGGGCACAGCATAATGCATAATGTGTTTAGAATCAACCCCGGTGAGGACAAAGTATACTTGCATGTTCGTCTGCCATGCTTCTGACTGTTCTACACGTGTAGTTTGCTGATCTGCACTCCCTTGCTTCACCACCTCCCTCCCTCCCGCTGGCTGTTGTGCTGAAGTTGGCGGGAAAGCGCGTCTGCCAGAAAGGTTTTGCTTCCTTGAATCTACTTCAAAGTGAAATTAAAGCGATTAAAAAATAGCGCCCACCGAACATGTTTGGGAGGTAGTTTGTGGGGCGATTGAAGGGCTTGCAATTATTAGCCTTCTAATAGGTGGCACCAAGTGACCAATGCATGGCGAACAGCGAAAGCCTCTTTTTCCCAAACATGCCACCGATGTTCGGTATCAGTGAATTTACGGGAAATGTAAGTGCAAGGTTGCCCCGGTCCCATAGTGCATTTTTGGAGGAGTATACAGCGGGTAAGATGCCAGGCTTCTCGATCGGAATATCACAAGTTTGGAGGTTCGAATCCCTAGTCCCACGTGATGGAGTGAGCTCCCACACTCACCCCAGCTCTTGCCAACCTAGCAATTCTAAAGCATGCAAATGCAAGTAGATTAATAGGTACCACTTCGGTGGGTAGGTAACAGCGTTCCACGTGCATCATGCCGGCCACATGACCGTGGAAGCGTCTTCGGACAATGGGAAGATACGTGGATTAAAGGATTAAAATTTACTTTATGTTATAATTTGAAAGAAAATTTCTATAAGATGATGTATAGATGGTATATGACCCCACAAAAATTAGCTAAAATGTACGGGAATGTTTCCAACTTGTGTTGGAAATGTAAAAGAAAAGAGGGGTCATTCTACCATATGTGGTGGACATGTGAGATTGCAAAGAAATTTTGGATTCGGATACATTCATTGATGCAAAATATTTTACAAATTCGAGTTCCATTTAAACCAGAATTATTTCTACTGGGAATATCAGAAGAACAAATAGGAAAACAATTTATAAGAATTATGTTATACATGATTACAGCTGCAAGACTTGTATATGCACAAAATTGGAAAAATCAGATCACACCTACAATACAAGACTGGATGTTAAAATTGATGGACATGGCAGAAAATGATAAATTGACATCTTTATTAAAAGAAAACTCAAATTATTACTTTTTAAAAGAGTGGAAACCATTAATGGACTACTTGCAAAATGCAGGAGGGGCAAAGCTTATATGGGGATTTGATGACTAAAATATATATATAAATTGATATATTAGACAAGAAATGTTTCTTTAATGTTATAAATAGACCTAGCATGTATGATTAATTTTTTATTATACTAAGACCAGGGATAAATCGGAAGAAAACGGATCTAGAATTTCTGGTTTTCTCTTTTGCCTTTCATTCCAACATCTAACCCAAGGGTCGGAAATGGCGGCTCGCGAGCCAGATGCGGCTCTTTGGCCCCTTGAGTGTGGCTCTTCCGCAGCTGAACTCACCCCCGCCCCTTCCACGTGATTGGCCCCCGCCTGCAAACCCCGCCCCCTGGCTCTCGCACTGAGCTACTACAGGCAGTTTATAAACCAATTTGCCCAAATTGCTTTGCCACTCACAGACTTGTTGAAAACAAAAGGGAAGGGGGAGTCTAAGAAAACGCCACAGTCGGGGGCGAAATTGAATTGGGCTGCTGAGTGTCAGAGTGCCTTTGATGAACTTAAAAGGTTATTCACCGCCTATCCGGTGCTAAAACACCCTGACCCGGATGTTCCTTTCGTGGTGCACTCTGACGCATCAGACACAGCAACTGGGGCCATATTATTCCAGAAAAATTCCCTGGGAAATTTACAACCTTGTGCATATTTATCCAAGAAGTTTACTGAGGCGGAACGGCGATGGCATGTGTGGGAAAAGGAGGCGTATGCAGTAAAGTCTGCACTAACAACCTGGCGGCACCTTTTAGAGGGCGCCAAACACCCTTTTGAAGTCTGGACAGATCATAAAAACTTACAAGCACTACTACTACTACTTTTGCAGTAAAAAATTTGTAAAAAAGAAACAACACAAAGTCATCAGATAGATTATGCCAATCCATGGAGGCTCTACCAAAGCCAGAGTTTCATCAAAAAAAAATTCTTTTCTTTCTACCTGCTAATAATGTGCTATACAGTTAAACAAACTGAAGACACACAAACAAACACACATTCACATTCCCTTTGTCTCTTGAAAGGATCAGCATCAGTATATAAAAAAAACAATTGGGCAGACAGCAAGAGGGTGGCCCCCCTTTACTGCCTGAAAAAATGCAACCTCTGTTCTCTAATAGCAGCCAAAATAAAGTTTTATAAAAAGTTGAAACTCAGATAAGATTCCAATGAAGGGGTTCAAAGTTCATTATAAACCCCTTGTACATTAAAGTAATCAGGGTAAGCCATTTAACATCACAGTGATCCAAATATACGCCCCAACCACAGATGCTGAAGAAGCAGAAGTAGATCAGTTCTATGAGGATCTGCAGCACCTACTGGATAATACGCCAAAAAGAGATGTTATTTTCATTACAGGAGACTGGAATGCTAAGGTGGGTAGTCAGACGACACCTGGAATTACAGGCAAGCATGGTCTGAAGCAGGACATAGGCTGATAGAATTTTGCCAAGACAACTCACTGTGCATAACAAACACTCTCTTCCAACAACGTAAAAGACGACTTTATACATGGACTTCACCAGATGGTCGACACCGAAATCAGATTGACTACATCCTTTGCAGCCAAAGGTGGCGGACATCTATACAGTCGGTAAAAACAAGACCTGGAGCTGACTGTAGTTCAGATCACGAACTTCTTATTGCAAAATTTAGAATCAGACTAAAGAGAATAGGGAAGACCCACAGATCAGTTAGATATGAGCTCACTAATATTCCTAAGGAATATGCAGTGGAGGTGAAGAATAGATTTAAGGGATTAGATTTAGTAGATAGGGTCCCGGAAGAACTATGGACAGAAGTTCGCAACATTGTTCAGGAGGCGGCAACAAAAAACGTCCCAAAGAAAAAGAAAACCAAGAAGGCAAGATGGCTGTCTGCTGACACACTGGAAGTAGCCCAAGAAAGAAGGAAAGCAAAAGCCAACAGTGATAGGGGGAGATATGCCCAATTAAATGCAAAATTCCAGAGGTTAGCCAGAAGAGATAAGGAATTATTTTTAAACAAGCAATGTGCGGAAGTGGAAGAAGACAATAGAATAGGAAGGACAAGAGACCTCTTCCAGAAAATTAGAAACATCGGAGGTAAATTCCAGGCAAAAATGGGTATGATCAAAAACAAAGATGGCAAGGACCTAACAGAAGCAGAAGAGATCAAGAAAAGGTGGCAAGAATATACGGAAGATCTGTATAGGAAGGATAATAATATTGGAGATAGCTTTGACGGTGTGGTCAGTGAGTTAGAGCCAGACATCCTGAAGAGTGAGGTTGAATGGGCCTTAAGAAGCATTGCTAATAACAAGGCAGCAGGAGATGACGGTATCCCAGCTGAACTGTTTAAAATCTTGCAAGATGATGCTGTCAAGGTGATGCATGCCATATGCCAGCAAATTTGGAAAACACAAGAATGGCCATCAGATTGGAAAAAATCAACTTATATCCCCATACCAAAAAAGGGAAGCACTAAAGAATGTTCAAACTATTGAACAGTGGCACTTATTTCACATTCCAGTAAGGTAATGCTCAAGATCTTGCAAGGTAGACTCCAGCAATTCATGGAGCGAGAATTGCCAGATGTACAAGCTGGGTTTAGAAAAGGCAGAGGAACTAGAGACCAAATTGCCAATATCCGCTGGATAATGGAGAAAGCCAGGGAGTTTCAGAAAAACATCTATTTTTGTTTTATTGACTATTCTAAAGCCTTTGACTGTGTGGATCATAACAAATAACAAATTGTGGCAAGTTCTTGGTGGTATGGGGATACCAGGTCATCTTGTCTGCCTCCTGAGGAATCTGTATAACGACCAAGTAGCAACGGTAAGAACGGTGTGGGGGGAACCTTTACCTTTTTTTTAAGATCACAATATGCAACTTGTTTTGTTCTGTAACTCATGTGGGATGTCAAAATATTTATTTCACCATATCTATCAATTTGCATGTTAAGATCTTCCTGTCTCAGCTGCCACAATGTGTTTGTGCCCAAACTATAATGTATAGTGTGTTTAGATGACCACCTCCTGTAAAATATCAAAATCTTCTGTGTCAATGTATTTAAAATCCTCTTCCCCTGTTTCTCTACTGACTCAAGGAATTTTTCTTCCGTTTCTAAATCTGTCTTTTGTGTCAAATCTATCAGTATAAGTTCTATTGATTTCTTGGTTTCTAAAAGAGCTTCATTAAATTCTTTTTTAAAATCTTGAAGTGCTGTTAAAAATGCCATTCTCATCTAACCCCCCTTTTCAGGCTGTCGTAGCTAGCTGTTCTAGTCAAAACAAAATATTTTCCCAGGGAATGAGTGGTCAGCTGGTCTATTCAAATGGAAGGTTGCCAGAAGTGTCTGTTTATTAAGTAAGAAAAACTTTTAAAATAAAAGGTGAAAAATTCCACAGAACAATATTTCAAACAGTTTATAAAATAGAAAATAAAAAATGAATTCCAAATGAGACAAAATCCGTTCTAAAAAAAGGTAAAAAGATAAGATGCAGACATTTCTCTGTACTTTTATTCTTCGGGCTGCAAGCTGCTTAACCCAAACAAACAGTTTCTCAGAAAGTAAATAGTCAATTGGTTTGTCGGGTGAAAAATTACCAGCAAAATCTCTTAAGTTCCAACTTCTCTGATACAAAAGAAAGGTAAAAAAAAAATAGAAGCGTTTCATTATGTTGCAAAAATAAAATCTATCAAACTTCCACCAAAATTAATTATAGCAAAGAAAACACAAAATTAGCCAACATTTTAAACAAAGTCCAAAGATAAATTTTAGATAGTAAAAACGTTCTAAGGGAAAAATTAATATAAAGTGGTCTAAAAGCTGGCTGCTGCTCTTGTGTCTCCCAAGAGACTTAACGTTCCTTGCAGAGCTAGGATCCTCCTTCGGCCATTCCACTGCATTCACCCCTGTTCTCTCCGTGGTGGAAACTACAAAGAAAAACAGGAGTGGGCAATTCCAATGGCCCTGTGAGCAATCTTCTGGTCCCCCCCTCTTCAGGGGGAAGCTTCAGTGGTCTTACAAATTCTGTAGACCCCTGTAAACAAGGTAAAGTCAGCCAGGTCTCAGAGCTCTGAGAGGCGCATTTCTGATTTCTCATTTCTTTGTTGCCACTTATTCAAAAACTTTCCCCCTTTTCTCCTCGCCACTTCTTCCGCAAATAACTAACTCCCCATCTCACTTTTTACACATAAACAACATTCTTTCTCCTGTCACTTACTTTCTATCACGTACTCAAGCCATTTTAATATTACGAACCTATTCCAGTTTCTGTGATCTGGGCAGACAGCAAACACACGGAGAAGCGAAACTAAATCTGCATGTTATCTGTAAACCTTAGCCTTAGTAGTTTCCGCCGCCCCCTTCTAACTGCTCAGATTCTCTAAACCAGAGCTTTCCAAACTGTGTGTCGCCACACAAAAGTGTGTCGCCACACACAGCGTGGTGTGTCGCCATACCACCCGGAAGCGGCGGCGCGCGTGTGCACGGCAACAGCGGCAGCGGCATCAGTGCTTCCGCGTTTTAGCGGAGGCTGCTGCCACTGCCGCCACCACCATCCAAGCACGTGCCACCGCACGCCCCCCCGCGCCACCACTGTGCACGAGTGTGCCGCCGCACGCCCCCCTGTGCCGCCGCCATGCATGTGCACCCTCCTGCACCGCCACCATGCGCGCGCGAGCCACCGCGCCGCCGCCGCCACCACCACTGCTGGTGTGTTGCCAGCGGCGGCACTTTGAAAAGCCCTGCTCTAAACTCACAAATAATTTTGGTGGAACAAAGGACAGAAAACAAAGAGAGAGAAAAATGCAAGAGAATTTCCCTCACTCTGTGACCTTCAGGCAAGCAAGCAAGCAAGCAAGCGAGAGGCAGACCAAAGGAGGGAGGGCTTGGGCGAAATGGCAAAGAATTAACAGAAACTTCTCAACTTTTCTTGCATTCAAGTTTCATTTAAAAATCACAATACACAAAACACACTGCACAAAACAGAACCTTCATCCAGTTTCTCTCCTATCAGGGAGGCAGACAGTTGATACGCAAAGAAGCCAAGTCCGCATTTTTCTTTCTACTCAAGCTTTAATTGCCGCAGCCTTTGTGGGTTTATCTCCCCCCTCCTTTCCTCCCTCCTCTAGGCAGACCTTCAGAAGCAGACTGAAGGAAGGAGGAGGGGGGCTTTGGGCGAAGCTAAGCAAAAAGGGAAAAACTAGGGAAACAAGCATTTTCCCCCCAAACAATGAAAAATAAATGACAAAGAATTAACATAATAAAAACTTTCTTGCAATATGCATTTAAGTTCCACAAATCACACTAGATTCGATATAGGTTTGGCCAGAACTTATATCCTTCATACCATAGACAGACACACATAATTTTCAAAACTTTCTCTTCATAATTCAGAACAGTTTCTTAACCTTACATGCAGACACAAATCCAGACAGACAAATGTTTACAAACAAAACAGAAGACACACACAAGTGCTTTAACATTGACAAAACACAAAAACTGTTTCTATTTTAGAAGCTCCCCATCCCCTGATTTTCAAAAGAACTATATTGAGGGGGGGGGGGCAAAGTATCCCCTTTTGCCTTAGGCAGCTTGATTTAGGGGACAACATTTCATGCATAAAACAACACACAGAAAAAAACTTGTTCCTCAGCCCTCCAGCTGTTGAGGATGGGGATTTTGGATGGTTACTTTAATATTTCTCCTGTTTCCTGATGGTCCCAATCATGAAACCTGTACATGCCCTGAATTCTTGGGGGGTCCCATTCTAGCCCCAGCTCTAAAAGCTCTCTCAGTCTAGGGTTAGTGACCCCACAGGCAGGCAGAGGCTCTGTTGTTATGTGTGTTACTAATAGTGCCTGCCTTGTAAATTGCCTAGCTTGTTCAATATCTTATCTTGTTTACTACCTGGAACTTCTCTAAGGGAAGGGAACGGATCACCTGCACTAACAGAACTTCATCAAATATTTCCCTACCAATGTATAAGCTTTTTAGGAAAGCATCTAAACTGTTTTCTTCCCCTTCACCACATCCTGAGGCTGAAGGCAAAACTACCTGCGGCTAGGAAGTTGTGAAGGTGTTAATAAAAACATCATTAATGGTGCCCTCTGGCAGCCAAAACCCCATTTTTGAGCCAATAAAAATAGGTAGGCCATATCTTGCTTACAGAGGGTCTTTAATTTTTTCTTAAAAGAGATTTTTACTGTCACTTGAAGTTTCAGTGCCTCCCAATGTGTTAAAACATGCTAAGGGAGTGCACGGCTTACATACTTACTGTTACCCATGGCCCCTAGGGATTTCTCGGGTCTTTTGACTCAGGGTCTTTGACTCGGGGTGTGATCAATCACCCTCCCATCACAGGGTGCCAAATTACTTTATACTTTACTTTGTTGCCTACAGCGGTTTCTTAGGGATTTCTCGGGGTGTTTTACAGCAAATCTCTGTCACCTCGGGGTCACTACCCTCCCTTATGCAAGAACCACTAAACTTCAAATATTCCAACACACACTCTCTCTTCCACACGACCAAACATACTCACATTCCAACACACACAAGGCAACACTCCCCTCCTAGGAAAAACTATACTCACCAGTACTTTCAAGTGCACTTTTCCAATTTCTTAAGGCGCCACACAAAAAAACCCACAAAAACAAATACTCAAAGCCTCTAACACTGGGCGTTCAGGTCCAGTCAGAACAGAGTCTGCCGATATCTCAGATCCAGTCAAGGTTACCGGTGAAAGCACCGGGAGCGCTCTTTAACATTGAAAGATCTGTATCAGATCTTCCCTCCGCCGCAGCCGAAGAAAAGGGCCTGTGGGGGCATCTCCCGCTCCAGCCGCGTGGTGTTCTTCCTTCTCGGGCGAGGCGACAAAGCGGAGGCTCCCGGGGAAGGTGGGATGGCGGGTAAAAAGATGGCTAGATGTGAACCCTGCGAAAGAAATTATGATAACATGGTAAAAATGCTTGAGGACCTGAATAGGGATTTGGAAAAACTTCTGGAAGACATGGAAAAATTATCAGTGCAGGCTACTTGGATGGCTTATGATATGGTGGTAATGCGAGCTAATCCAGACTTGGCCAATTCAATGAGACGGCTGGAAGATGCCTTTCTCACTTGTAAGGAAGAAACGGAGAAAAATTGGCAAGAAACGTTGAAGGAGACTAAAGGTGCTGAACCAAAGCAATAAATGGTTTTGAAATCTCTGGTGGAAATTCAGACCAGGGAAGAGTTAGTCTTGAGTAGTGTGGTCAGTATATTATAGTATATAATAGGCTGTATATTATCACCCTGCTTATTTAACTTATATGCAGAGTACATCATGAGAAATGAATGGATGAATCACAAGCCGGAGTTAAGATTGCCAGGAGAAATATCAACAACCACAGATATGCAGATGATACCACCCTAATGGCAGAAAGTGAAGAGGAACTAAAGAGCCTCTTGATGAGGGTGAAAGAAGAGAGTGCAAAAGCTGGCTTGAAACTCAACGTTAAAAAAACCCAGATCATGGCATCTGGTCCTATCACTTCCTGGCAAATAGAAGGGGAAGAAATGGAAGCAGTGACATTTTATTTTCTTGGGCTCCAAGATCACTGCAGACGGTGATCTTGGAGCCATGAAATTAAAAGACGCTTGCTCCTTGGGAGGAAAGCTATGGCAAACCTAGACAGCATATTAAAAAGCAGAGACATCACCTTGCCAACAAAGGTCCGTATAGTTAAAGCTATGGTTTTTCCAGTAGTAATGTATGGCTGTGAGAGTTGGACCATAAGGAAGGCTGAGCGCCGAAGAATTGATGCTTTCGAATTGTGGTGCTGGAGAAGACACTTAAGAGTCCCTTGGACTGCAAGGAGGTCAAACCAGTCAATCCTAAAGGAAATCAACCCTGACTGCTCATTGGAAGGACAGATGCTGAAGCTGAAGCTCAAATACTTTGGCCACCTAATGCGAAGAGAGGACTCCCTGGAAAAGACCCTGATGCTGGGAAAGACTGAAGGCAAAAGGAGAAGGGGACGGCCGAGGGTCAGATGGTTAGATAGCATCACCGATGTAATGAACATGAATTTGAGTAAACTCCGAGAGACAGTGGAGGACAGGAAGGCCTGGCGTGCTATGGTTCGTGAGGTCACGAAAAGTTGGACACGACTAAACGACTGAACAACAACAAAATGAGACATCTCCCAAAAGAAAAAAATCTTGATAAAATAGTTAAGAGCAGAGACATCACACTGACAACAAAGGTCCGCATAGTTAAAGCAATGGTATTCCCTGTAGTAACCTATGGCTGCGAGAGCTGGACCATAAGGAAGGCTGAGCGAAGGAAGATAGATGCTTTTGAACTGTGGTGTTGGAGGAAAATTCTGAGAGTGCCTTGGACTGCAAGAAGATCAAACCAGTCCATACTCCAGGAAATCAAGCCAGACTGCTCACTTGAGGGAATGATATTAAAGGCAAAACTGAAGTACTTTGGCCACATAATGAGAAGACAGGATACCCTGGAGAAGAAGCTGATGCTAGGGAAAGTGGAAGGCAAAAGGAAGAGGGGCCGACAGGGCAAGATGGATGGATGGTATTCTGGAGGTGACGGACTCAACCATTGGGGAGCTGGGAATGGTGACGGCCGACAGGAAGCTCTGGCGTGGACTGGTCCATGAAGTCACGAAGAGTCGGAAGCGACTGAACGAATAAACAACAAAAGCTCAGTAAGAAAGCATAATGAGCTCTCCTCCCAGTAAGAGGGCAAGGTTCCGAAATCTGCATTGCTAGCAGTAAGCATCCCAGAAACCTCCAGGGGCAGTCTGCATGTCTCCTGGCATTCCAAACAATCCTTGGAGAGTGTTATCTCCCTAGAGACAACAGCAAAGTCTCTGCAGTCTCCTCTCGCCTAGTTTCTAACAGCAAGCAGTTTCCAAAAGCAAGATGGCGTAGGTTAAGCTAAGCTAACCCTTACATTGATTATTCCAATTGGGGTCATTAAGGGGAAACTTTTGATCTACTGACACTGCATTCTGGCCAGGTGGGTTGCGCCTTTCCCACCTGGTCATGGCTGCACGCCTGATCATTCCCCTTTCTTCTCCAGAGAGCAAAATGCCCATTATGGACATAAGTTCTGCCCAGGTATATATGTTTGGTCCCAAGAACTGATCTAGTTGTTCAGCCAGTCCAATTGGATCTTCAATTAATATTTTCATATCCTTTTTGAAATTTCTTATTTCTTAGCTGGTTCCTCTTGTACAGTTTCCAATTTATAAATCATTTCCTTGATTGCCTTCTTATTTTCCCCACTTGCCTCCGGCCATTTGTCCGGAGTCCAGATGAGGGCATAATGTAATTCCTTTTCTAAAGACTTACGTGACTTTTGTTTCACATAGTCATATAAATCATGACACCTAAAATAATCATTTGATCCTTCCCTTGGCCAGGAGGCATTATCATCCTCCCACCACACATAACAACACAGATTTACCATATCTTCCTTAGTTAACCCTAACTTGTCCACCAGAGGTTGGTATGGTGGTTTGTTCCAATTATCTAACATCTGACCTAAAGGACTGTCCTTATCTATAATTAACCTAGGATTTTTCTTTATCTTTTTGGTGCACTTTTCCTTCCCCACACTCGAGCCTCCTCCCATGGTTGGTTTCACTATCCTGCCTATTCCCTATTGACCGTATTTCCAGGGTCTCCCCTTATTGAACCAGGACCTCCAGCAGTCGCTGGACTTGTTTGCCGGACAAATTTAAGGTCCTAATTCACAATAACCTCCCAGCCCGCGCTGGCTACTTTTAAAGGTTAGTGTCCCTCAACTGAGACCCAATTATCATACAACAAACACTTCGTTCGCATGCCAGGAGTTCTTTTGAAAAATACTCAAATATAAATTGGACTCGCATCCCCCATCTGGAACCGGGACCAGAGACCACCAAGATGGGTGCCGGAAGCATGGAAGGATCAAAGGATTCCTATTTTGTTGCCAAGAATCCACCCTGGAATAAATGGGTGGACTGTGGGGAGAGCTTCAGAGGAAGGGGTCCCTCCTGATAAAAGGGGCCGTGCTGGAAAGAAGACCTTAAGACGCATGTGGAAAACGTCTCACCTCCTGATGAGGATCAGAAATTCAGGGAGGGAGGGAATTTTCACTAGATTAATTAAATGGCTTCTGATCGGGAGAGAATATGGATCTGACCAGGCTATTCAGACAGCATCCATTCAAATCATTCCAGAGTTTTCCTACAGTCTAAAGTTTATTGTTTTATATCAAATAAAGGAAAGGGAATTGACTCTAGGAGAACAGCAACGTAGATGAAGCTCCTGTTGATTCAAAGTTGGGAGAGATGGAGAAACGATGGGGATCTGAGGAAGGGAAAAAAGGTTGGGGTTCTACTGGGCAGAGAGCACTTGATCCCTTAGATCACTTCTCAGGAATGGGGATCCCAGGGTGGCTGGTACATGTGGAGCCAGATGGATTTTGGGTTAGGTGGCTGGGGTGGGTGGGTTGCAGCCATTGCTATGATGGGATATACACTGGCTTAAAGGGGAAAAACTTGAGGCTTGAGAATAAACAGACAAGAAGTGCAGCTTTTAGGGCTAAAAGTATTTTACTTGTAGCATAAGGCAATAATGCAGATACAGTACATTATCACAAAAAGAAAAAAGTTGAATATACATGATACAACATTATAAAAGAAAAAGAAAAACAAACTTATAAGCAGAGTTCCGTGTATTGATCTCAGGGCCAGAGTTCTTGCCACGGCCTATACCCAAAGCCAGGCATAGCTCACTTTGCCCAGTCCACGGGAAGTGAACACGTGAAGAACTACATGGCTAAAGACACAAAAGTCAAGAAGCATAGAACACCATTTTGCATGGTTAGTTATTCAGTTCTTCCAGCTTTCTGATTGGCTGGAAGTTAGCTGTGACACACACTAGGCCCAAAGCATTAGGCCTAAAGCACATAGCATGACCTGCTATTGGGTAGCAGTGCTGCATCTAAGCAAGCACGTGATCTCCTCCCCCCTCTGCTCCCCCTGGAGCAGGCTTCCCACGGAAGGATTCAGGAGACATTGTTCTCATGGGAAGGTCCCATTGCTTGTGTGGGCACTAGTCATAACAATACACACGTGACAGTTGTTATCTTGCACCTGCACTTCACGTCACCATGAGAAGCCTTTGCTTCGTAGAGGATGCAATTTGCCAAAACACTTTTGCTTTGTAGAGAAACCCAATTTACCAATTTCATATGAGAAATCTGACATGCTATGAATGGGGATCTGTGCTGAGCAGGAGAGATTGGGGGGTCTGAAGCGACAGGCAGGCCAAGAGTTCCTGGGGACAGGCTAGATGGTCTCTAAGCCCCCTCCCCATTCCCCTCCCTCAAAAGAAAGAGAGGCCGTGAAAGGAATCTGGTGGGTCTCGGCAGGGGAAGGTCCAGGCTGCGATTCTCCTCCTCTCGCCAACCCACCGCCTTGAACCTCCATCCTTCAAGGGCTGCAAAAGAGGCAGAAATTCACCAGGTATTGTTGGTGGCTAAGGCTAAGGCTCCTTTTTGGTCTTAAAATGTTCTGTGTTTTAGTTCATCTTTCAAAGAATTTTATTTGGAGAGAGGGAGAAAAACTTATCCTGTCCACCTTCCTTTTTCGCAGTCTTTACTGTCCACTGTTGCGTTGGTTAAATTACATTCTGGACATATGAGAATTAAGCAGATTTGGGCCTGGCTCAAAAAGGTCATCAGGGGTCCGACTTTTTGATGCCAGCTTCTGCCTGGGATGATGGTGGCAGGGAGGGTGGAAGGGACCCGGGGGGGAGGGTATTGGGGAAGGCGGGAGGGGCAGGAAGTGGCTGAGGAGATCAGGCAGATCCCACAAGCAGAGCAGAGTGTTGGAGAGGATCCCTCTTGATCTCCTCCCTCACCAAAGTGGCAGAACTCTTGGGTGGATTAAAGGAGGGCTGGATGGGCCCCCAAGTCGGTCCTTAAGGGCTCCCCTCCAGCTCAGAGTAGTTTGTTCGCAATGTGACATAATTTGAAATATAAATAAAATAAACAAAATGTTTCTTACCGTGGAGGGTTTTTTTTGTAATGTTTAATTATATACTGCTTAAGAACATTAAATTTTAAAATGTTTTGGTTGTTTGTAATTAAAACCTGGCTGGCAGCTCGATAAGTCAGAGCTTCTCAGAGCTCTGAGACCTGGCTGACTTTACCTTGTTTTATTGTTTATTCCCATCCAGGAATTTAATTAAATTTAATTTAATAGACATATGGAGACCTCTTAATTTAAAACAGCAAGAATATACTGTATATTTTATCTCCCCACATTGCACATGTTCAAGATTTATTTTTTAGTATTATGGAAGTTGTCCACCCCGTAGTTGTGCCGGCAGAAGTGATCCACTTCAGCCCTCATGAACTGCAGTTGGTCCTTATCACGGTTCCACTTGTCGGCATCAGGATGCCCCAACGGGGTGGTGGCCACGTACTTGCGAGGTCCTTTTCGAAGCAGAAATATTCCTGCGGGTCTTAAAACTTCCTCTCCAGGAATCGCAGCCACTGCATCCCGTTGAGGAAGTGGCACTCGAACTTCTCCTGGGCCAGGAAATGGGCTGTGAGGAGGAGGAGGAGGAGGAGGAGGGAGTCCGGAACCCATCACTCCCAGCCGTGGCTAGAGGAGGGACCCACACAGGGAGGGGGAGGGGCACAGACCTGCTTCAGAGACTGATGGATGGCCCCTGGAGGGCCCAGCTGGAAGGGGGAGCCACGTGGGCCTTTCTCAGCCCCCCTCCACTTTCCTGATGTGGCTCCCTGTGGGAGAGGTGGGGGGCCTGTGAAAGACCCCCGCACAAAACCTCCACCATTCAGGGGGTGTTGGAGGAAGGGCCCCAATCCGCCCCAGTGGGAGAAGCTCCAATGCCTTCCTTTGGCAGCAGTGGCCCACACCGCAGGACTGTCGCTCTCTGAAGACGCCTCCTGGAGGAGGGAACTTCCTGGTGGGCGTCCTCCATGCACACCGCCTTACTCTCTGCAGGGAACATTGGATCCATGGGGCAGGAAATGTATGGGGTGTGTGTGTGAAGAGACCAACAGAAAATGTCTGGGCTGGAGTGAAAGTAATATCCATGCCTCTGTCTCCCTCTTCCTTGGGGAGATGTGGGGAGGGGGGCACAGTAAGGGTGTCTGGACTGATTCTGCTGGGGTCTCCCAGCCGTCCCCTCCCCCCAATCCCCCACCTTCCCTGGTTCCCTCAAACTATGACTGTCCGGGGTTCAGGCCTCTTTCCTGTCCCCATCCTAAAATAGGAACCCTGCAGCCCCCCCCCCCCCCCCCATGGCATTGGCCCTTTAACAGATTTAGAATTTCCTCCTTCAGGAACAAAGCTGGCTTGCTGGGAACACCAGCTCCAAGACCCTGGGCGCCCTTCGAAGCAGCCCTGGCCAGCATGAGTGAGGCTGGCTCTCTTGGAGCCTGTGGCCTGTTGGGGCTCCCAGGTCCTAAATCCTTTTGAGCCCCAGGAAATCAGAAACGAAGTTTTAGGAGGGAGAGGGGTTTTGACCTCCACCGAGAGCCAATCCCTGCGAAAGCGCAGGAATCTTTTGATCAGCTTTGATTTGCAAGCTAGTGCCCTCCGAGTGTTGCGCCCAAGCGGCCTGGGAATTCTCAAGGCTGAAAGCGAACTCCTCCGGGAATTGGGAAGGCTGCTCAGAGTAATTCTGTCCTCCAGCGAGATTGAGGCTCCGCAATGGAAGGGAGGTGCGCTTTGCCGTTGCCTGTTTGCGCACCATTTTCCCCAGGATGCTTTCCCTTGGTTTACTTCCTGTTTCTGGCAAACGACCTTTTTGCTCAGTTGCACCCTTGGGAGACCCGAAAGAACAGGTTAGGGACAGAACATCCTGGAGAAGATCTATCGATGTGGTCGCCGGGAGTCGAAAAGGACTTGATGGCACAGAATCAACCAAAAAATCTCGCAAGCGCCTTAGGGGTTTTCAGCCTCGTGTCGCTAGATGGCGCTCTAGGAATAAGCAACTCAGCGCCTACAAAGCTGTCAATACAGCAGCGGTGTCTGTGGTTGCTGAGGACCGACATTCAACGGGAGGGGGAGCGGAGGAGCTGAAACAATAGATGATTGGATTGCTAGAGGGGATGTCGGAGGACTGGAGGAGGGCAGAGGAACTTCCTGTTCTGGCTCCCGCCTGGGGGGATAGTGACGTGGAGGAGCGCTCGGTGGTATTTCCGGGGTCGGAGCAGGAGCAGCCGGAAGGTGAGTCGAGGTGGGGGGAGAGGCCGGGAGCAAATGGGGCTGTTTCGTTTCCTCCGTGGGAAAGAATCAGAGAAGCAACTCGGCTGAAAAGTGCCAGCTGCTCCATATGCGTCCCCTGCCCAAAGTTTATTCCCCTGGTGCTGCAGGCTTTAAAACTGCTGTCTGGCGGTCGGGAGATTTAAAAAGTCCCCTTCACGTTAGCGTTGACTCCTTGTGATTTTATGGAGATGTTGTTTTCTTGGCAACAATAGGGGACTGATCTGCCACTGCCGACTCCTGGGATGTTCTTTACTTCCATGTCTAGCCAACAAAGTCTCCCATCCATGTATTAACCAGGTTCAACCCTGCTTAACCCAGCACTTTTTTTAAAATAGCCATTGAGGACCATTTGGGATGTTCAGGTGTGGAGGCAGTCTTCGCATTCCACTTGTTTAGTGACCGTTCAAGGTTAGGATGGCGTTGAAAAGGAGACTTCCAACTGGTCCTCAAACTTGTGGCCCTCAAAGCGATTTGAGACGGGCATTTTCGACGGTGGCAGTGTCTTGTAGTCCCATGATTGCTGTTTGCCACCTTCGCATCTGGCCAAATAAATGGGGAATCTAGCAGGTCACGGTCATGTGACGTTGCACTTAAGGACCCACGGTGACGTTTTCTTTCACTGCCAAGTCTAGCCAAGAAACAGGATTTCCTAGTGGTCTTCCATTCATGTATCATGGTTGTTTGACATTGTGCTTATTGACCCATGGTGATTTGCTTAATGACCGCAGCCAGAACTGATGTTGTAAGTCAGTCATTAATGTGACGTCATCTTTATTTTTTTATTTATATATCCAATTTATTCCCCACCCACCTCACTCGGAGAACTACTTAATGACCGAGCTGCTTAGTGACAGAGTTGCCGGTCCCAATTGCAGTGAGAAAGGAGGACTACCTGTATTGTATGGTGATGTCCCCAGAGTGGTTTTGGACATTATTTTATGCTCTTTTTCTTATTTGGAGCTGAGGAGTTGAATGGACAAAACTGGTGCTTTATATCTTGCAGAGGCTTTGGGCACTATTTCATCCATTAAAGCCCCCCAGCCCTCTAAAAGTAGCCCCAAACGTTTGACCATACCCACTTCTGGGAAATTTTGCAGGCTGAAATACACATGGATTTTCTACATACATACATTCGTAGGTGTGTGTATCTGTATTTCTCTCTGTGTGCATCTATGTGTATGTGTAGAATCTATCCCCAGCATTTCCTCCAGATATCCTTGATGATAACCCTTTGCAGTGCTAAGAATCTGTGATTGACCCAAGCCAACAAGTGAATTTCAGGATTTGAACTTGGATCTCGCTAGTCTTCTATGTGTCAAATGAATCATCATGAATGTTAGAGGGTAATCTAGCCTTTTGGCACTTTTCCTTTTTCATTGTAATGAATGCTTTTTTGTTGTTGTTTGCACGTTTTGTGCAGCCATTTTATAGATATTAATAATTAAAGTACCACTTTTATGTGAATCTTATAGACACAAAGGATGCCAATAAGAGCCTGCTCGACAACCGAGAATCACAAGCAGCATTAAAAAGGAAACAAATCAAGCCAGCAATCAAATCTTTTCTACTTTCTCCAGAGAACCCCAAAACTCTTCTTCCCCAGCAGGTGACAGATGAGATAGAGAAAAACAGGAGGAGAGTTTTTGAGCTGGAAAAAATTGAACATGTGGAAATTAAATCTTACATGAAAAGGTCAAGGGGGATAATTTCCGAATTCAGAAAAAGGGAAATATCTGGAAGTCAGTGTGGAGACGCCACACAAGGAATCAGAAATAGTATTGATCTTCCCGAGAATCCAAGAATATCAGCGGTGGAGAAGCCCCACAGAGGTGTATATTGTGGGAAAAGGACAGATTACTGCTGATCATGCAAAAGAGAAGCCACACCGGCGAAAAGCCCTACCAGTGTTCTCGATGCAGCAAAAGCTTTAGCAAGCACGCCAGCCTGGTGAAGCACAAGAGGACTCACACCGGGGAGAAACCGTATGAATGTCCAGATTGTGGGAAAAGTTTCAGTTGGAATTCCGGACTGGCGATACACCAGAGGACTCACACAGGAGAGAAACCGTATGAGTGTCCAGATTGTGGGAAAAGTTTCAGTCAGTATTCCAGCCTGGTGCAACACCAGAGGACTCACACAGGGGAGAAACCATATGAGTGTCTGGATTGTGGAAAAAGTTTCTGTTGGTATTCCAGCCTGGTGACACACCAGAGGATTCACAAAGGAGAGAAACCGTATGAGTGCCTGGATTGTGGGAAAAGTTTCAATCAGAATTCTAGCCTGCTGCAACACCAGAGGACTCACACAGGGGAGAAACCATATGAGTGTCCGGATTGTGGGAAACGTTTCAATCAGAATTCCCACCTGGTGAGACACCAGAGGACACACACAGGGGAGAAACCATATGAGTGTCCGGATTGTGGAAAAAGTTTCATTTCGAAATCCGAACTGGTGATACACCAGAGGACTCACACAGGAGAGAAACCGTATGAGTGTCCAGATTGTGGGAAAAGTTTCAGGCAGAATTCCAACCTGGTGATACACCAGAGGACTCACAAAGGAGAGAAACCTTATGAGTGTCCACATTGCGGGAAAAGTTTCATTCAGAATTCCTACCTGGTGATACATCAGAGGACTCACACAGGAGAGAAACCGTATGTGTGTCCAGATTGTGGGAAAGGTTTCAGTTCAAATTCCAACCTGGTGATACACCAGAGGACTCACACAGGAGAGAAACCGTATGAGTGTCCGGATTGTGGGAAAGGTTTCAGTCAGAGTTCCAACCTGGTGATACACCAAAGGACTCACACAGGAGAGAAACCGTATAAGTGTACGGATTGTGCGAAAAGTTTCAGTCGGAATTCCGCCCTGGTGATACATCAGAGGATTCACACAGGATTGAAACCGTTTGTGTGTCTGGATTGTGGGAAAAGTTTCAGTCGGAATTCCTACCTGGTGATACACCGCAGGAGTCACACAGGAGAGAAACCGTATGAGTGCTCAGATTGTGGGAAATTTTTCAGTTGGAAATCCGAACTTGTGATACACCAGAGGATGCACACAGGAGAGAAACCGTATGAGTGTCCGGATTGTGGGAAAAGTTTCAGTGTGAAATGCAACCTAGTGATACACCAGAGGACTCACACAGGAGAGAAACGGTATGAGTGTCCAGATTGTGGGAAAAGTTTCAGTCAGAAGTCCTATCTGGTGATACACCAGAGGACTCACGGGGGAGAGAAACCATATCAATGTCTGGATTGTGGGAAAAGTTTCATTCGGAATTCTGAGCTGGTGAGACACCAGAAGACTCACACAGGACAGAAACCGTATGAGTGTCCGGATTGTCTGAAAAGTTTCAGTCAGAATTCCAACCTGGTGATACACCAGAGGACTCACACAGGAAAGAAACTGTATGAGTGTCCAGATTGTGGGAAAGATTTCAGTACTAAATCTATCCTTATAAATCATGTGCGTTTACACATAGGAGAGAAACCATTCAAATGCCCAGACTGTGTACGGTGCTTCTCAACAAATTCCTCCCTTATCAGACACAAGAAAATGCACATGAGGCAGAAGGTGATGAGTGTAGAGAAGGCTT
This sequence comes from Charina bottae, assembly GCA_023362775.1. Lineage (NCBI taxonomy): Eukaryota > Metazoa > Chordata > Lepidosauria > Squamata > Charinaidae > Charina > Charina bottae. The sequence goes on along the minus strand of JALMGJ010000002.1, from coordinate 2,162,137 downwards.
GAATTTCACATCTCATCTCCCATTGGACATCCAGATAAAAAGTTAAGTTTTTAGTTTCTGGGCTGACTCTTGTTAGTCAAACGTGTCTCAGTATTAGAGATGTGGGAGGAGAGAGAAAAATGGAAAATGTTAGTTTGAGAAAGGCTAACTGCATGTTTCCGGCTATCAGCTGAAGTTCCCAGTAAGCTGCTGCAGGCCCTAAAAGATACATGAAAAAAAGATTTTCTGAGAGAATATATTATGGAAAGGCTGTTCTGCCTTGCAGTTGAACATGATCAATATGAGCTGCAGGAATATTGAGTTGAGGAGAAAAGGCATTGTGGTTTTGAGCGTAGGATCTTCAGGTTTATGAACAGCCCCTGCTGCGATCTTGTTTGCTTGGTGGTGCCTGCTTGTTAGCCTTTGATGGCTGTGGGTGATAGCAGCACCAAGAGGCTGACCCTTTTGTTTCATCCCCCTTGGTGGTAGAGATGTGAGGAAAAAATTGCACAGTGGAAGATGTTTCATTTCTAGAAATGCATTGTGTCAGAACCATTCATGGTTTTGAGAAGAAAAAAACCGGGTAGGGTAGGTGTTGCTTTGAACGTGGGCCAAGGTAGGGCAAAGCTCCCTTCCCAAGACATGGGAGATGTTTCCATTTCTTCCTCTCCTCTCTCAGGGCTTCTTTTGAAATTTCCCCCCAATATCCCTACAAGGAAAGAGGAAAATTATTTGGAGCCGCTAAGTGGCATTTTAGCTATGCAGATGAAGGATCCTGATTTTGCTGAGTTCAGAAGATTCCAAAGAATTCAAGGTTTGTTCATTTCAGGAACCCAATTCAGAGATCAGGTTATAATACTTTTTTTCCTGGTAGATCACTTTGCATATAAACCCTTTGCAGAAGGACACTGAACAGCCAGGACCAGGCCAGGGGTGGGGAGGAAGCAAGAGGCTCTTTTGGCCTGAGCCTCAAGCTCCGAGTGGCTTCAAATTTAAAGGTCTGCAAAGTTGTTAAACCTTAAAATATTCAAATTATATTTAATTCTATCCTCCTTCCTCTCTCTTGCTCTTTTTTGGTGCCGTATTTTTGGGCACACCTGTTATCATGTCCCATTTTATTACGGTTGGGATCTGCAAACCCTTGAAATGGTTCGAAAGCCTCTGGATCTCGGGGGGGGGGGGCACAGCATAATGCATAATGTGTTTAGAATCCACCCCGGTGAGGACAAAGTATACATGCATGTTCATCTGCCGTGCTTCTGACTGTTCTACACGTGTAGTTTGCTGATCTGCACCCCCTTGCTTCACCACCTCCTCCCTGCCGCTGGCTGTTGTGCTGAGGTTGGCGGGAAAGCGCGTCTGCCAGAAAGTTTTTCCTTCCTTGAATCTACTTCAAAGTGAAATTAAAGCGAGTAAAAAATAGCGCCCACCGAACATGTTTGGGAGGTAGTTTGTGGGGCGATTGAAGGGCTTACAATTATTTTAACATTACAGGCCAATTTGATCGTATTTTTGTAATCCATTCATCTGCCAGTACAGGATCAGACTGTTGGATCATGGCAGGGTCAGGTAGTTCAGGAATAGGGACAAAATCTTGACCAGTAGCCACTTTAAATGGGGAAAGCCCAGTGCTCTGATGAACAGCGTTATTATAGGCCACCTCAGCAAAAGGTAACAACTCCACCCAATTATCTTGCTGATGACTAATGTAACACCGTAAATACTGTTCCAATACGTAGTTAAGCCGTTCGCAAGCCCCATTCCCCTGGGGGTGGTGCCCACTAGTGAGACCCTGCTCAGTTCCAATCAATTTTAAAAATGATTTCCAAAATTTGGTGGTAAACTGACTTCCGCGGTCGCTGATAATCCGCAAGGGGGCGCCGTGTGCTCGGTAGATGTGCACGATGAATAATTTTGCCAGTTGACCAGCAGATGGCAGTCCTTTACAAGGAATAAAATGAGCTTGCTTAGAGAATAAGTCAGTCACTACCCATATCACAGTTTTACCTTTACTCTCTGGTAAGTCCACAATGAAATCCATTGAAATTTGCTTCCATGGGCTCGTTGGCTCAGCCATGGTTTGCAACAGCCCCACAGGTTTCCCGGGTGCTTTTTTCATGGAGGCACAAACATGACATGACAAAACATATTGTTTAACATCCCTCCTCAAGGTTGGCCACCAGAATTGCCTTCTAACCTAATGTAAAGTTTTAACAAATCCAAAGTGTCCGGCAATTTTACTATCATGACAATGCTGTAAAACAGCTTTTCTCACAGTCTCAGGAACATATAATCTGTCTCCATTCCACCACACCCCATTAGTCTCGGTTAAAGTTTGTTTGTGATCTTTCCACCAATCATCATTCACCATAGCTTCCCGAAGTTCTTTTTCTAAGGAAGGTTCACATGGGGTTTTCTGTTGTTTGGCCTTGCTTCTAGTCAGAGCCATGTTCCCTTGTAATTGTACAGGTACAGGTGCTCTAGTACTTTCAGGACCAGGCTCCTCCTGGCTTGATAATCCTAATTGTTGTGGAGACATTACTGTAGATACCACTAGCTCCGTTTGAGTGTCATGTTGTGGTAGCCTAGACAAAGCATCTGCTAAAAAGTTTTTCCCTGCTGGTAAATACTTTAATGTGAAATTAAACCTGAAAAATTCAGCCCAACGGATTTGTTTAGGATTTAATTTCCGTGGAGTTTTAAGTGCTTCCAAGTTTTTATGGTCAGTAAAAACTTCAAATGGATGAGGAGAACCCTCCAGCAGGTGTCGCCATGTAGCTAGAGCATGTCGCACTGCAAAAGCTTCCTTTTCCCAAACCAACCAACGTTGTTCAGCCTCAGTAAATTTACGAGAAATATATGCACAAGGTCTTAATTGATCGTTATTGTCTTTTTGCAAAAATATACATCCAATTGCAGAATTAGACGCGTCTGTCTGGATCACAAAGGGACGTTCTGGATCAGGATGTTTTAAAATGGGTTCTGCAGTGAACAATTGCTTCAATTGTTCAAAAGCCATTTGGCACGCCGGCGTCCATTTTAATTTAGTTTGAGGCTTATTTGCTAATACGCCATCAGCCGATTTCTTGGTTTTTAACATATCAGTTAATGGTAATGCAATCTTTGCAAAAGCAGGAATGAACTGGCGATAGAAATTTGCAAATCCCAGAAAAGCTTGTAATTGCTTTTTTGTTCTGGGTGTTTCCCACGCCAACACATCTTTGACTTTGGTGGGATCCATTTCTATGCCTTGATGAGATATTCTGTAACCTAGAAAATCCAGTTTTTCTTTGTGAAATTCACATTTAGACAACTTAACATACAACTTGTTTTCTAAGAGCTTTCTGAGTACTGCTTTTACCAGTTTCACATGTTGTTCCTTGGTCTCTGTGTATATCAATATGTCATCCAAATATACCAATACTCCTTGGTACAGGAATTCATGCAGAACCTCATTAATTAAGCTCATGAAGACTCCAGGCCCGCCCCTTAATCCGAACGGCATGACTTTATATTGAAAACAACTCAGTTGGCAATTAAAGGCTGTTTTCCACTCATCCCCTTCTTTTATGTGTACTCTAAAGTACGCTTCTCTCAAATCTAGCTTGGTGAACATTTTTCCTTTGGTTAGCTGAGCCAGCATATCTTTCATCAAAGGCAGCGGGTATTGGTTAGAAATACAAATAGCATTCAGCCCCCTATAGAGTCTTAAAGAACCATCTTTCTTTTTCCTGAATAATACTGGAGCTGCCGTGGGGGATGTGGAAGGCTCAATAAATCCCCGCTTTAAGTTCTTATCTATAAAATTCCTCAGCTCTTGCAGTTCCTTATGAGTCATTGAATACAACTTAGGTTTAGGCAACACTGCCCCAGGCTCCAATTGCAAAGAACAGTCTGTTTTCCGATGAGGGGGCATCTGGTCTGACTCTGTCTCTACAAAAATCTCCCCCTCCTCCTCATACACTGACGGTGCCACCGCTGCTTGAGCTAGCTCCCGTAACACACAAAGTCCTGCAGCTTCCCGCTCAACTCCCAAATATGAGCCATCTGCAAATTCCATTTCTCCAGAAACCCAGTCAATCTGAGGGTTACGCTCCCTCAACCATTTAAGTCCCAACACTATGGGCTGATTGGAAATGGGAGCCACAATGAACCTAATAGTCTCTTGATGCGTCCCAATAGTCATTTTCAAAGCTTCTGTATGATATTCCACTGGACCCCCCTTTCATGTCTGATCCATCCAACTGACAAAATATGATGGGAACTTTTAATTTATGCAACTTAAGTCTCAGTCCAGTAACAATGGCAGGATGCATCAAACATCTTGAGCACCCCGAGTCCAGCATTGCCATCAAATTGTTCTGATCCCCCCATCTAAAGTTTCAAGCTTTATCTTAATCTGCATGGTAGGACAATCTCCACTCACCAGCGGATTGGAGCGCCGATCTGTAAATGCCTGCCCCCCGGCGCACTTCAAACCAGGCATCGCTCGTTTTCCGCCGGCTGCATGAATTCTTCGTCAGAGGAGTCGTTCTCTCCCCCAACCAATTCCCGCGTCTTGCTTTCATCCAGCGCATGAGCTGTCCCCTTGCGTGGTTGTAGCTTAAATGGTTTGGAGAACTGTCTAAAATGAATAATTTTGCCAATTGTCCAGCAGATGGCAGCCCTTTACAGGGAATGAAATGAGCCTGCTTTGAAAATAGGTCTGTTACTACCCAAATCACTGTCTTTCCCCTTGTTGTTGTTTATTCGTTCAGTCGTTTCCGACTCTTCGTGACTTCATGGACCAGTCCACGCCAGAGCCCTCTGTCGGCCATCACCATCCCCAGCTCCCCAATGGTTGAGTCCGTCACCTCCAGAATACCATCCATCCATCTTGCCCTTGGTCGGCCCCTCTTCCTTTTGCCTTCCACTTTCCCTAGCATCAGCTTCTTCTCCAGGATATCCTGTCTTCTCATTATGTGGCCAAAGTACTTCAGTTTTGCCTTTAATATCATTCCCTCAAGTGAGCAGTCTGGCTTGATTTCCTGGAGGATGGACTGGTTTGATCTTCTTGCAGTCCAAGACACTCTCAGAATTTTCCTCCAACACCACAGTTCAAAAGCATCTACCTTCCTTCGCTCAGCCTTCCTTATGGTCCAGCTCTCGCAGCCATAGGTTACTACAGGGAATACCATTGCTTTAACTATGCGGACCTTTGTTGTCAGTGTGATGTCTCTGCTCTTAACTATTTTATCAAGATTTGCCATTGCTCTCCTCCCAAGAAGTAGACGTCTTCTGATTTCCTGGCTGCAGTCAGAGTCTGCAGTAATCTTTGCGCCTAGAAATACAAAGTCTGTCACTGCCTCCACTTTTTCTCCCTCTATTTGCCAGTCATCAATCAAGCTCGTTGCCATAATCTTGGTTTTTTTGAGGTTTAACTGCAACCCAGCTTTTGCACTTTCTTCTTTCACCTTCGTCATAAGGCTCCTCAACTCCTCGCTTTCAGCCATCAAAGTGGTATCATCTGCATATCTGAGATTGTTAATGTTTCTTCCAGCGATTTTAACTCCAGCCTTGGATTCCTCAAGCCCAGCATGTCGCATGATGTGTTCTGCGTACAGGTTGAATAGGTAGGGTGAGAGTATACAACCCTGCCATACTCCTTTCCCAATCTTAAACCAGTCCGTTGTTCCGTGCTCTGTTCTTACCGTTGCTACTTGGTTGTTATACAGATTCCTCAGGAGGCAGACAAGATGACTTGGTATCCCCATACCACCAAGAACTTGCCACAATTTGTTATGATCCACACAGTCAAAGGCTTTAGAATAGTCAATAAAACAGAAATAGATGTTTTTCTGAAATTCCCTGGCTTTCTCCATTATCCAGCAGATATTGGCAATTTGGTCTCTAGTTCCTCTGCCTTTTCTAAACCCAGCTTGTACATCTGGCAATTCTCGCTCCATGAATTGCTGGAGTCTACCCTGCAAGATCTTGAGCATTACCTTACTGGCATGTGAAATAAGTGCCACTGTTCGATAGTTTGAACATTCTTTAGTGCTTCCCTTTTTTGGTATGGGGATATAAGTTGATTTTTTCCAATCTGATGGCCATTCTTGTGTTTTCCAAATTTGCTGGCATATGGCATGCATCACCTTGACAGCATCATCTTGCAAGATTTTAAACAGTTCAGCTGGGATACCATCGTCTCCTGCTGCCTTGTTATTAGCAATGCTTCTTAAGGCCCATTCAACCTCACTCTTCAGGATGTCTGGCTCTAACTCACTGACCACACCGTCAAAGCTATCTCCAATATTATTATCCTTCCTATACAGATCTTCCGTATATTCTTGCCACCTTTTCTTGATCTCTTCTGCTTCTGTTAGGTCCTTGCCATCTTTGTTTTTGATCATACCCATTATCCTCTGTTCCTCCCCAGTAGCATTTTGACCATCTTCCGACCTGGGAGTCCCATCTTCCGATGGTATACCGACATATCTTTGGTTGTACTGATCCATTTAGTTTTCATGGCAAGAATACTGGGGTGGGTTGCCATTACCTTCCCCAGGGATCGTATTTAGTCTGACCTCTCTGCCACGACCTTCCTGTCTTGGGTGTCCCTTCACGGTTTAGCTCATGGTTTCATTGAGGTGCTCAAGCTCCAGCACCACGACAAGGTAACGATCTCCTTTGCTGGAGGTAACGATCTCCTTTGCTGGAGGTCTTTCCCCTACTCTCAGGTAAATCCACAATGAAGTCCATGGAAATCTGCTTCCAGGGGCTTGTTGGTTCTGCTACCCCCTGTAACAGTCCCACAGGTTTACCCGGAGCTCTTTTCATGGTAGCACATACAGGACAAGACAATACATACTGTTTAACATCTTTTCTTAAAGTGGGCCACCAAAATTGCCTTCTCACTAGACGTAATGTTTTTACAAAGCCAAAATATCCAGCAGTTTTATTATCATAACAACGTTGTAGAATACATTTTCTAACAGTTTCAGGAATATACAATCTATCCCCACTCCACCATAATCCATTAGTTTCAGTTAGAGATTGTTTGTGCATTTTCCACCATTCATCCATTATAGATTGTCTGATTTCTTTTTCTAAAGAAGGCTCACAATTGGTATGTTGACTCTTAGCTTGGCATCTAGTAAGAGCAACTTTCCCCCCGTTGCACTGGAGTAAGTGAAGAGTTAGATTCAGAACTCCTCTCTGTGTGGTTCTGGATACCTAATTGTTGAGGGGACATTACTGTTGTAACAATCTCCTCCATTTGTCTATCTTGCTGAGGCAAATGAGATAATGCATCTGCTAAAAAGTTTTCCCCTGCTGGCAAATATTTTAACATGAAGTTAAATCTACTGAAAAACTCAGCCCACCTTACTTGTTTAGGATTAAGCTTACGTGGTGTTTTTAAAGCTACCAAATTTTTATGATCAGCAAACACTTCAAAAGGGTGGGGAGAGCCCTCCAGCAGATGTCTCCATGTAGCTAATGCATGACGGACAGCAAAAGCTTCCTTTTCCCAAACATGCCAATGTTTCTCCGCCTCAGTGAACTTGTGAGAGATGTAAGCACAGGGCCTTAATTGATTGTCTTTATCTTTCTGCAATAAAACGTAGCCTTGTGGGATGTGCTGGCTTATGGGGCAAGGCGCAGAGTAAACAAACAGAGTGCAGCGTTTAGGGCTAAAAGTGTTTACTTGTAGCATAAGGCAATAAATGCATACAGAGTTTGTTGGGGTTTGATAAACCCAGGAATTTACTTCTAGATATAAATTATACAGAGAGGCTTGATTTCTAGGTAAAAGGTGAAATATTCTGCACAGTCACCCAATTAGCAGCCATTGTTGTAGGAATGATGTGTCATGTGTGACTCATTCAACAGGTGCTTAGAGTTAAGTTGGGTGTGGTAGTTAACGAGATTGACCTATAATGTGATTGGTCAGTTTGACTATAAATGCAGAGATATTCTGTATTCCATTTTATTCCCATTTTACCTCGTGAAAGCTGTATCGTTGGTGTATCATTTGTTACTTGTGGAAGTGATCTGTAAATACGTATGTATATAAAGTAAATAGGATATTTGATATAACTTCTGTTTGGAGTCTATTTACTGCATAGTACGTGGATCACTGGTGCCTAGGAGAGAGGCAGGCCGCTCCATCTCCACGCGCTCGCTCCGTCAGGGTTACGGGCCCAGAGGCGGCAGAGACGCCATAGACGACGGAAGGCTTTGCACTGGCTGTGGATCGGTGGATTGTGTGCAGTCTGTGAGCTGGAAGCTTTGGAAGCCTATTCAGGAGTCGTGTGGCTATTTGGAGTGATTTGGAGTTCTACCAGGCTCCGTGTCTGCGTGTGTGTTTTTTTCTCCTACGCTTGTTTTGCAGCTGGAGGACGTTCTGATAAGGTCTGTGTCTTTAATCATCGGTGTCTGCCCAGAAGGGGCTGAAGACAGATGAGCACAGCGAAGATGTTGCCTGCAGTCGGGGGAGGATTTCCTCTGGAGAGACTGAATGACAGTAATTATTCGTCATGGTCATATAAAATGGAAATGTATCTTCGGCGTGAAGGGCTTTGGAGGAGTGTACTTTGCCCTGAACTAGACCTGGAAGATGAAGCAGTTGCTCTAAAGGACGATAGAGCATTGGCAAGCATAATTTTATGTCTGGAAGATAGCCAGTTATGTTATGTTAGAGACTGTCAGTTAGCCTATAAGTGTTGGGAAGCTTTAAAGAATGTTTATCTAAGAAGCTCACCGTTATGTAAAGTTTTACTAACAAGAAAACTTTATCACGCTAGATTAGGGGTATCTGATAACATAAGGGATCACCTGCATTTTATGACAGGGTTGTTCCAGGAATTGGCTCAGAGAGATATGCAATTTAGAGAAGCTAACGAAGTGTATATAATTCTCAGTTCTTTAAATGAAACGTGGGATACTTTGGCAATGAGCTTCGGGTCGTTATCTGAGGAGGATTTAACCATAAGATACTTATCTAGCAGGCTTTTAGAAGAAGAACAAAGGAGGCAGCAGTGTTCTAATGTAATTAGTGCTAAGCAAAACAGTGTTTGTGTTAAGGAATATTCTGAGAATGTTTTGCATGTACGAAAATGTTTTAACTGTGGGTCGAAAAGGCATTTGTTGAAACATTGTGATAAGAAACGGAAGCCGAAGGCTAAGCTGAAAATTTCCAAGCCGGGAGAAGCTGCACAGCTGTCTTTAATTAGTTCAAGTGAAGAACAAAATTTAAAGGGACCATTTCTAATTGACAGTGGGGCTTGTCAGCATATAGGGAGTAACAGACAGATGTTTAAGAGTTTTAAGCAGGCTGATAGAGATCATGTTATTTTAGCTAATGGAAGCATTGCATCTGTCACTGGTACAGGATTTGTATATGTACCAGGGTTAAATATTGAATTATCAATGTTGTGTGTACCTGAACTGGAGTACAATATAATTAGTGTGTCACAATTGGATAAACAGGGTTATACTGTACAGTTTGGTAATAATGAATGTATTGTTATGAAAGATAACAATGTTTGTGGCAAAGGTATTTTGCAAAACTGTCTTTATGAAATTGTACAAGCCAGGACAAGCAGCAGCCATCATGGTTTAGCTACAATTAATAAGCCAACACATGATTTGTGTGCGCATCTGTGGCACAGACGGCTTGGACATCCGAGTTTCAAAGTGATTGAAAAGATGTCAGAAGCAAGTTCTGGAATGGAATTGAAAAAGTGCCAAGTGTATTTGGATTGCACAGCTTGTAAGGTTGCAAAGTCAAAGGTGTTTCCTGTGAGCAAATTCAGTGATAGGAAGTCACATAAATGTTTTGAATTAGTTCACGCTGACTTAATTGGTCCACTACCAGCTACAATAGGGGGTGCTAAATATGTTTTAGTCATTGTAGATGATTACACTAGATTTGGGTTCTGTTACCTATTGAAAGCTAAAAGTCAAACATTTGAAAAGTTTAGAAACTCGGTGCAGTTTGTAGAACGTAGGTATAGCACAAAAGTGTGTAGTTTACAAACTGACCAGGGTACAGAGTTTCTGAGTGGGAGTTTTCAGCAATGGCTCCATAGAAGGGGCATTGTGCATAGGAGAACTAACCCACATAGTTCAGCTGAGAATGGCGTGGCTGAATGTAGGAATTTGGCATTGCAGACAGTGAAGGATTCACTCATTGCTGACTCAGGGTTATCAAGAGGATACTGGGGAGAGGCAATATTAACTGCTAATTATTTAATTAACAGGTTATGGAGTGTATCTGTAAACCAAACTCCATATTATATGTTATATGGCAAGAAGCCACCATTAGCTCATTTGAAGGTGTTTGGGTGCACTGCCTATGTTCACGTGCATAAGGAGGTACGTAGGAAAGGACAGGCAAAAGCACAGAAGCTGACGTTTGTGGGGTATGAGCCAGGGACCAAGGGATATAGGTTCACTGATGGCAGGAAAGTTGTTATCTCTAGGTCAGCAAGTTTTAGTGAGCACAGCAATTGGCAGAGATTACACGGGAGTAGTGCAGTTTATCTTCCTAGTCAGAGAAGTTTTGAGTTTTCAGAGCGGAGAGAGGCCACTGATGTGATTAAGAAGGAAGAGGAATTAACTCCTAGTGTGCCAATGATGCAGGATGCTACAGTATTGCGTAGATCTGAGAGAGTTAACAAGGGCATACCACCTCAGCGTTATACACCAGGTGATGTAAAAGTGTGTTTCATTGATTATGAACCTCGTAATTACAGGGACGTATTGGAGTTGCCACAACACGAGCAGAGTAGATGGAAAGCTGCTATGGATGTGGAAATGAAAGCCATTAATTCTCATAAGGTTTTCAAATCTACTAGGCTGCCTGAGGGACATAGAGCAGTAGGCCGTAGATGGGTGTATAAGAAGAAAACCTTAGTGAATGGTGATATTCAGTATAAGGCTAGATTGGTAGCACAAGGATTTTCCCAGATAAAGAATCAGACTTATGATGAAGTTTTTGCACCAACGCTAAGAGGGGAGACATTTAGGTTTGCCTTAGCAATGGCAGCAGATGGGATTCAAGTGTAGTATAGCTGACCCATGTCTGTATGTAAAGCAATGTGAAAACGATGAACAGATTTTGCTTTTGATATTTCTAGACGATTTGTGTCTTATAGCGAAAGATCAAACCAGGGTAATTGAATTTACTGAAAATCTGAAACAGCACTTTGATGTCAAAGATCTGGGAGAAATTAAGAATTACCTAGGCATGGGTATTCTGAAGGTTGATGGGGCTTATGTTCTAGAGCAGCGGAAGAAAATTGAAGCACTGCTAAGAGAGAACAATATGGAACAGTGTAAAGAAGTTTCAACCCCAATGACAACAGATTTTGTTAAAACAGAGACTGGAGACGATGAACAAATTTCATGTGATCAAGAATATGTGATCAGTCAATAATTGGAAGTTTATTGTATTGTATTGTATTGATTTGCAATATTGTCCATCTGAGTGTAATGTAGCAGATGTGATGACAAAGCCTCTAAGCTTAGAGAGACATAGGATGTGTATATCTCAAATGTGTATGTCTTCTATTCTGTATATGTGAATGTGATATCTATTGTAAATTGAAGGGGTGTTGGGGTTTGATAAACCCAGGAATTTACTTCTAGATATAAATTATACAGAGAGGCTTGATTTCTAGGTAAAAGGTGAAATATTCTGCACAGTCACCCAATTAGCAGCCATTGTTGTAGGAATGATGTGTCATGTGTGACTCATTCAACAGGTGCTTAGAGTTAAGTTGGGTGTGGTAGTTAACGAGATTGACCTATAATGTGATTGGTCAGTTTGACTATAAATGCAGAGATATTCTGTATTCCATTTTATTCCCATTTTACCTCGTGAAAGCTGTATTGTTGATGGTGTATTATTTGTTACTTGTGGAAGTGATCTGTAAATACGTATGTATATAAAGTAAATAGGATATTTGATATAACTTCTGTTTGGAGTCTATTTACTGCATAGTACGTGGATCACTGGTGCCTAGGAGAAAGGCAGGCCGCTCCATCTCCGCGCGCTCGCTCCGACAGAGTTACATTATTGCAAAAAAGAAAAACAACAAACCATAAGCAGAGTTTCATTCCTTGGTTCCATCAGCAGATGTGAAGAACGCCATGGCCTACACAGACAGCCAGGCGTGTATAGGCTAGGAACAGATCACACATATAGGAACATGGCAACAAGACCAGAAGTCAAGAAGCATAGACCCATAGTTCACAGCTGAGATATACACTTGTTTCAGCTTTCTGATTGGAGGAAAACATGGAGTCATGAGTTACAGAAACATAATGTTAAAACTTAAAGCCTGTTGCACATAATATAAATTGCCACGAGATGGCAGTGTTGCACATTGTCTCTCCTCCGGGAAAAGGTTCTCATGGGATGCCTGAGGAACTAGCCAAAACAATGTGTCACATGGTATAACACCTGCGTTATCAGTCATTTTAAATCCAAGCACTGCTTTAGCCACTTCATTATTAATTATGAAGGCTACTCCATTTCTTCTGTGGTCCTCTTGTACACAGTAGTAAATTTGGTGTTCATCTGATGTGAAGTGGCCCATTCCAGTCCATTTCAGTTAACTGACACCCAAAATGTCTATATTTAATCTTGACATCTCACCAATAACCACATTTATGTGCCTTTATGGCATTTATGGCATTAAAAAAGCCCCGTGCATCATGAGCATCTGCAAAATGTTGGATTTCTTGGGCTTTTTTTATCCACCATATGTTCTTAAGTTCTCTAGTTCTTCTTTGGACTTCTGCCTTTGCACTGGCATAAACTTTTTTCTTAATGGCACAGTTAATATCTTTTTGCCATATCTGGAAGGCTTTCCTTTTCTTGTCAATAATATGTTCAATCTCACTATCGTTCTCGTCAAACCAGTCCTGATGTCTCTTAGCTTGGTATCCGATAGTTTGTTCACAGGCTGAGATAATAGAAGTCTTCAATTTAATCCAGTGTTCCTCAACATTTTCAGGAGGTTCTGTAGGCAGATGTTCCTTGAGAGTTGATTGAAAGCAAGCTCGTTTAGTAGAATCTTGAAGGGCCAGTGTATTCATTTTACGCCTTGGTTTTCTTCCTTGGAGCCTACGATGAGGGACAATCTTTATGGCCATCGTGGATCGAATTAATCGACGGTCTGTCCAGCAGTCATCGGTGCTCGTCATGGCTCTGGTGAGAAGTACATCACGGCGATCTCTAGCACGGACAATTACATAATCTAAAAGGTGCCAGTGCTTCGACCGTGGGTGCTTCCATGATGTTTTAAATTTATTTTTCTGGGGAAAGAGTGTGTTAGTAATGACAAGGTTATGTTCTGAACATTTAGTCAGAAGTAAGATTCCATTCATGTTGCTATTGTCAACTCCTTCTTTCCCAATGATCCCCAGCCACAAATCAAAGTCACACCCAACTCTTGCATTGAAATCACCCAGGAGGATAATTTTATCCTCCTTTGGTATCTCTGATAAGATGGTGTCCAGCTGGGTATAAAATTTTTCCTTGATATCCTCATCTGCATCTAGTGTTGGTGCGTAAGCACTTAGGATAGTTGCCTGTTGGTTTTTGGCAAGTTTTATTTGGAGAATTGAGTCGCTCGTTAATGCCAGTGGGAACTTCTGATGAGCTTCACAAGGTCGTTTTTGATAGCAAAGCCTACCCCATGTATTCGTCGTTCTTGTTCAGGCAGTCCTTTCCAAAAGAAGGTATAACCTCCTTTTTCTTCCTTCAACTGTCCTTCTCCTGCTCTTTGAGTTTCTTGGAGTGCAGCTATATCAATATTAAAACATCTCAGCTCCCTTGCAATAATGGCAGTCCTATGTTCAGGGCGTTCACTATCCATATTGTCTTGCAGTGTCCGTATATTCCATGTTCCAAAATTCATGTCTTTTACGACTGCTAGATGGTGACCCCACTGGTCGCGGTAATCCAGTCAGGGAGAAAATGAGGCAAACTATGTTGAGAGCACCTTTTCTAGCCACCTCCCCATATGGGGTGAGCAGAGTGGATCCTAAATAGGGCTGCTCAGTCATGGATACAACTGCCGAGCTACTCAACTGCCTCGAACCTTGAGTCAGGACGACTGAATCCGTGTCCACCGCTCATGTGCTGGTCCATGAGTAGGGGCTTCCAGATTTCACAGTCCTGCCCCCGTTGCCATTCGTCAATCGCCATGGGGCTTTTGGTTGTTTTGGGTTTGGTGTGGTTGGAAGACGCCTGTGCGTGAATTTGTTTTATGTGTAGAGATCGGTGCACAACGATCGACACACAACCTTCACAGAAAAAGGCTCTAATCCAATGGCATGGATACCATGACGATTGGTGACCTTTTATCTGCTGCAGCCTTCATCCGCCTTCGCAGCCATTGTAACAATACACCTTGTTGTCGATGAAGGTTCTCAGTCATCCAGGTGGAACAGTCTGTGGCTTGAATCATGTCAACTGGATTTCTATTTTCTCAGTAGAAACGTTTCACTCCTTATCCAAGGAGCTTCTTCAGTCTGAGTAAAGTTAGTAAGGGAATCCTTAAATATGTTTCTAGGGTGGCTGTGTGACCTTGCACCTGGGGCTAGGTCATGGTTATTTTGAGATGTTTATTTCTAAGTCCCTTTATCATCTAAAGGAGGATCGTTAAGATTACCCTGCTGCTGTTGAGCTTGCGAAATGGTCTTAATCTTCCTAGGCACAGAAGACAAAGCAGGAAGGAAGATAGGGGAAAGGTTATGCCTGAGGCCCCCACCTCTATTCAAGGAAGGATTTTCCAAGTTGGCATAAATGGATTCCTTGACCCCTCTCTCAAACCACCTATCTTCTCTGTCTAAAATGTGAACATTAATGTCCTCAAATGAGTGTCCTTTTTCCTTTAGATGAAGATAAACTGCTGACTCTGGTCCTGTGGTGTTACTTCTCCTGTGTTGGGCCATCCTCCTGTACAAAGGTTGTTTGGTTTCTCCAATGTAGAGTTCAGAGCACTCCTCACTGCACTGGATTGCATACACTACATTGCTTTCCTTGTGTTTTGGAGATACACCTTGTTATATTCCACCTGTTCCACCGTTGAGGACTTTCTTGGATCGTTCTTTGTCTGGTTCCTCCCCCTGGACCTTACCGCCATGGGTGACCCTACGAGGAGTACATGACTCTGACAGCTTCGCTCACAGGGCTCATTGGGAACACACAACACCACAAGGTGACGATCCACCGAGTGATTGTTAATCACAGCGAGTTAAGATTTTGCCCTTGGAAGACAATCTTACTCGGCTATGAGTGATCGCCAAGAAGAACCAGACCACCTTACCTGTCTCCTGAGAAACCTGTATGCGGGTCAAGAAGCAACAGTTAGAACCGGACATGGAACAACCGATTGGTTCAAAATTGGGAAAGGAGTACGACAAGGCTGTATATTATCACCCTGCTTATTTAACTTATACGCAGAGTACATCATGAGAAATGCTGGGCTGGATGAATCACAAACCGGAGTTCAGATTGCCGGGAGAAATATCAACAACCTCAGATATGCAGACGATACCACCCTAATGGCAGAAAGTGAAGAGGAACTAAAGGGCCTCTTGATGAGGGTGAAAGTTGTTGTTCTTCAGTCATTTAGTCTTGTCCGACTCTTTGTGACCTCATGGACCATAGCACGCCAGGCCTTCCTGTCCTCCACTGTCACCCGGAGTTTACTCAAATTCATGTTCATTACATCAGTGATGCTATCTAACCATCTCATCCTCTGCCGTCCCCTTCTACTTTTGCCTTCAGTCTTTCCCAGCATCAGGGTTTTTTCCAGTGCAGAGCTTTCCAAACTGTGCGTGGCGACACAAAAGTGTGTCACCACACACAGTCTGGTGTGCTGCCACACAACCCGGAAGCGCTGATCATCATCCCACGGCGACACACCAACGGCAGCGCGCAGAAACCCGAAAGCGGCAGCAGTGCTTCCGGGTTTTTGCACGCTGCCGCAACGGTGGCACTTCTGGGTTTTCCCACGGCGACACACCAACAGCGGTTGGTGTGTCGCCGCGGGAAAACTTTGGAAAGCCCTGTTCCAGTGAGTCCTCTCTTCGCATTAGGTGGCCGAAGTATTTGAGCTTCAGCTTCAGCATCTGTCCTTCTAATGAGCAGTCAGGGTTGATTTCCTTTAGGATTGATTGATTTGACCTCCTTGCAGTCCAAGGGACTCTTAAGTGTCTTCTCCAGCACCACAATTTGAAAGCATCAATTCTTCGGCGCTCAGCCTTCCTTATGGTCCAACACTCACAGCCATACATTACTACTGGAAAAACCATAGCTTTAACTATGCGGACCTTTGTCGGCAAGGTGATGTCTCTGCTTTTTAATATGCTCTCTAGGTTTGCCATAGCTTTCCTCCCAAGGAGCAAGCGTGTGTGAGGGTAAAAGTGGAGAGTGCAAAAGCTGGCTTGAAACTCAACATTAAAAAAACTCAGATCATGGCATCTGGTCCCATCACTTCCTGGCAAATAGAAGGGGAAGAAATGGAAGCAGTGACAGATTTTATTTTCTTGGACTCCAAGATCACCGCAGACGGTGACTGCAGCCATGAAATTAAAAGACGCTTGCTCCTTAGACGAATAGACGAAGGGGGATAGAAGTATAGTTTGAATATTTTTAAGTTTAACAACTTTGCAGACATTTCTGCAAAGGGATTATATGCAAAGTAATCGACTAGGAAAAAAAGTATTATAACCTGATCTCTGAATCGGGTTCCTGAAATGAACAAACCTTGAATTCTTTTTTTTAGGTAAAACGTTTTTATTTTCAAAATATAATGAAGATACAATAAAAAAGAATATAGAATAGAAAAACAGAACTAAAGAAAAAAGAACAAACTATAGAAGTGTCCATAGAATGGAAACAGAAAGTGACTTCTGACATTTTCTGATACAGATATAGATCAATTTATAAATCTAATCTCTTACAATTAATTAACCTATCATAACATTATTTCTATTACAACAAACCATTTAATCTCTGAAACCCAAAACCAAAACATTTTTTTCTATTACAAGCAAGTACTCCAAAAGTGGTTGCCAAGTTAATATAAATGCAGAAACAGAATGCTCTCTTATTAAAACTGTTAATTTAGCCATTTGAGCTAAGTCCATTTATTTATTTATTTATTATTTATTATTTGGATTTATCCCCGCCCATCTCTACCGTGGTAGACTCTGGGCGGTTTGGTAGACTCTGGGCGATTATTAATTTAACCATCCAGTCTTCAATCGTAGGTATCTGTGGATCTTTCCATCGTTGTGCGTATAACAATCTTGCAGCCGTGATCATATATAACAGCAAAACTCCATGTTGTTTGTCTAATTCCTTTTCTATCAATCCCAAAAGAAAAAGTTCTGGTTTTCTTTGGATATTTACTTTAAGAAACTTTTGAATAGTAATACATATTTGATCCCAGAACTTTTTAGCCTTCTCACAAGTCCACCAGAGATGATAAAAGGTTCCTTCAGCCTGTAAACATTTCCAACAGACGTTAGTTACACCATTATACATTTTTGACAACTTATCAGGAGTTAAATACCAATGATACATCATCTTATAGAAATTTTCTTTCAAGATTATAATTCAGCGTAAATTTCAAACCTTTCTTCCACATATTCTCCCATTGGTCCAGCATGATATTATATCCAAAATTCTTAGCTCATTTAATCATGCAATCCTTGACATGCTCATCCTCCATATTCATCTGTAACAAAATCTTATACATTTTAATAACAACATGATCATCATTTATACAAAGGTCCATTTCAAACTAAGTTATTTCATTAACAAATTTATAATTGTATAGTCGAAGGCTTTCACGGCCGGAATCCGATGGTTGTTGTGGGTTTTCCGGGCTGTGTGGCAGTGTTCTGGCAGTTTTGGTTCCTAACGTTTTGCCAGTCGCTGTGGCTGGCATCTTCAGAGGACAGGAGCACAGCTAGAAGATTCTGTCTGTGCCCAAGTAGAGGGTGTGTGTTGCTGGTGGTGATTATAACTGCTGAGAGGGTGTGTGTCTTCTGTGGGTCATTTACAAGAGAATTTATAGAGAATTTATTTACAAGAGAATTTATAATTCTTTTTATCTACTTTAAAACGTTCTACCAGTTGTACATAGGTGAGCTAATGACATGTAAATGTCCTGACTTAGAGTGAAGGAACACCCTGAGACTTGGTGTAAAGGCTCTAGTGTTTTATTGTTCTACTCTGCTAGACAGAATCCAGCTAAACTGAAATGAATTGGTGATGCTCAGAGAAAAGGCCCAAGAAACTAGGGCGGGGCCTTCTTTAGCCTCTTGGGAGGAAAGCAAAGCGATTCAGTACTGCACATGTGTTTATCCCCCTGGAGGGAGCCTCCTCCTTCTTCACCAGTTATCTCCCTGACACCACCTTCCCCTCCAAAAACACATTCCATCAAGTCCCCCTCCCCTTCAGTGTCCTTGTCTCAGTCTTTCTCATGGGAGTCCATCTCCTCCTCCGAATTCTCATGGGAACTGGGGAGCGGGGGCAGCTCTTCCATGGAAGGATCTTCAAAGGAAGAAGGGCTGCTGCTGTCTAGATCTGATAATGCCTCCTGTGCAGATGGCTCTTCCTGCAAAACAGCTAGAGGGTTAGAGAAGTTCTTCCCCCTCCCTCTTGGTAAATGCATGCCAGAGGTGGAGGGCTGAGGTTCCCCCTCCTCCCCTCGCTCTGGCCCCTGGGCCTCTCGTGGGGCAAAAGTTGCCAACTTATGAACTCCTCTGCTTGGGGGTCTTCTCCTTGTTCAGTCGAGGGAGCAATTTCTGGGAGCTTGTGAGGCCTTGGCTTGTGAGGGAAAAGCTGATGGAATTTGTGCACCAGCAAGGGTGCATGTACGTTTTTGGCATTTTCCCAGAACTGTTCCATCTCTGAATACCCCTTCCAGTGTATTAAATATTGGATGCCCCTGCCCCGCCGCCTTGAATCTAAAATCACTCCTACTTCGTATTCCTCTTCCCCGTCTACAAGAACTGGAGGGGGGGGATTTGCAAGCGCAAGGCACTTGGGGGCGATTCCTTGACCAGCAATGATCTGTGAAACACTGGATGGATTTTCATTGAGTCTGGTAGCTGCAAACAATAAGCCACCAGGTTTATCTGCTGTGACACTGTGAAAGGGCCTACAAACTTAGAGTCCAATTTTTTAGAAGGCCTGCTAGAGGTCAAAACTTGGTATAGAGCCGCACTTTGTCTCCCACTGTAATTGCTGGCCCTTCTTGTCTGTGTGCATCTGCAGTTCTCTTATAATCAGCTTTGGCGTTGTCTAGCTGCTCCTTTAACATTTCATGAGCAGCTTGTCGCTCTTTGACAAAGTGCAGCCACCGGGACTGCTCCCTGTTGCGAGGAAGTGGGCAAAACCCGAGGATTAAACCCATAGAGTGCTTGGAAAGGGGACATTTTGGTCAAGGAATGCATTGAATTGTTGTAAGCAAATTCTGCCATGGGGAGCAGGTCTGGCCAATTGTCCAGGCGATAATTGATATAACATCTGAGATGTTGTTGCAATATCTGATTAATTTTTAAGCTTCTGATAGAGCGATGATGATAAGTGTATCATCATGAAGAGCCGGTTCCCTCACCCCCTCCCTCATTGTGCGGGTAATTATAATATGACTGTATAATTGAATTGTATAATTGAACTTACATGATTGTAAGCCGCCTAGAGCCCTCCATTAGGGAGGGGATAGGCGGGGTATAAATAAGATAAAATAATAAAATAAAATAAAATAAAATAAAATAAAATAAAATAAAATAAAATAAAATAAAATAAAATAAATAAAATAAAATAAAATAAAATAAAATAAAATAAAATAAAATAAAATAAAATAAAAAGTGTATTTGGACCCCTAATGAGCAAGGTTATGCTCAAAATCCTACAAGCTAGGCTTCAGCAGTATGAGAACTACCAGAAGTGCAAGCTGGGTTTCGAAGAGGCAGAGGAACTAGAGATCAGATTGCCAACATTCGCTGGATCATGGAAAAAGCAAGAGAGTTTCAGAAAAACATCTACTTCTGCTTCATTGACTACGCTAAAGCCTTTGATTGTGTGGATCACAACAAACTATGGCAAATTCTTAAAGAGATGGCAGTACCAGACCACCTTACCTGTCTCCTGAGAAACCTGTATGCGGGTCAAGAAGCAACAGTTAGAACCGGACATGGAACAACCGACTGGTTCAAAATTGGGAAAGGAGTACGACAAGGCTGTATATTATCACCCTGCTTATTTAACTTATATGCAGAGTACATCATGAGAAATGCCGGGCTGGATGAATCCGGAGTTAAGATTGCCGGGAGAAATATCAACAACCTCAGATATGCAGACGATACCACCCTAATGGCAGAAAGTGAAGAGGAACTAAAGAGCCTCTTGATGAGGGTGAAAGAGGAGAGTGCAAAAGCTGGCTTGAAACTCAACATTAAAAAAACTCAGATCATGGCATCTGGTCCCATCACTTCCTGGCAAATAGAAGGGGAAGAAATGGAAGCAGTGACAGATTTTATTTTCTTGGGATCACCGCAGATGGTGACTGCAGCCATGAAATTAAAAGACGCTTGCTCCTTGGGAGGAAAGCTATGGCAAACCTAGACAGCATATTAAAAAGCAGAGACATCACCTTGCCAACAAAGGTACGTATAGTTAAAGCTATGGTTTTCCCAGTAGTAATGTATGGCTGTGAGAGTTGGACCATAAGGAAGGCTGAGCACCGAAGAATTGATGCTTTCGAACTGTGGTGCTGGAGAAGACTCTTAAGAGTCCCTTGGACTGCAAGGAAGTCAAATCAGTCAATCCTAAAGGAAATCAATCCTGACTGCTCATTGGAAGGACAGATGCTGAAGCTGAAGCTCAAATACTTTGGCCACCTAATGCGAAGAGAGGACTCACTGGAAAAGACCCTGATGCTGGGAAAGACTGAAGGCAAAAGGAGAAGGGGACGGCAGAGGATGAGATGGTTAGATAGCATCACCGATGTAATGAACATGAATTTGAGTAAACTCCGGATGACAGTGGAGGACAGGAAGGCCTGGCGTGCTATGGTCCATGAGGTCACGAAGAGTCGGACACGACTAAACGACGGAACAACAACAACAACAAATGACTGAAAAAACGCCCTCCAAAACATGGAAGTAAATTGACAGCCTCTATCGCTAATTATGTGATTAACCATGCCTCTATGCCTAAAGACATGGTCCAAAAACAACTGTGCTGTTGCTTGTGCAGATGGAAGGCTTTGCAGGGAATAAAATGTCCCATTTTTGTAAAACAGTCCACCATCACTAATATGGAAGTAAAGCCTTGGGCCGGTGGCAAGTCAGTGATGAAATCCATGGAGACGGTGTCCCAGGGCTGGGGGTGTGTGGGCAGGGGCTGTAAAAGTCCTGCTGGTTTTCCTGTGATGGGTTTGGCGCCTCTACAGTTGTGACAAGAGGTCACGTAAGTCTTTATGTGTGCAGCCATCTTAGGCCACCAGTAGTCTGAGACCTCTATGCAGGGTTTTGAAAACTCCTCCATGTCCGGCCATTTGCCTGTCGTGACATAGTTTTAGCACCACTTCCCTCAAAGGGATGGGAATGTAAAGCCATCCACTATACCAAAGAATCCCCACATCTACCGTGAATGGGGAAACTGTTCCTTGCCGGACCCCCTGGAGGTCATCCAGCCTAGCCCTTGCATACTGGTCCTGCTGCTGCTGAGCTTTGATTCTTGCAAAGAGATCCTCCGCCTGCCTGATGACTGCTACGATCTGTTTGGTTCCCCTCAGGAGGCCGCTCAAAATTGTGAGGTTGTAAAATTGTAGCCTGGGGACTTTGGTAAGAGGCTGATGCTAGGGAAAGTGGAAGGCAAAAGGAAGAGGGGCCGACCAAGGGCAAGATGGATGGATGGTATTCTGGAGGTGATGGACTCAAACATGGGGGAGCTGGAGATGGTGATGGCCGACAGGAAGCTCTGGCGTGGGCTGGTCCATGAAGTCACGAAGAGTCGGAAGCGACTGAACGAATAAACAACAAAAATTGTAGCCTGAGCACTTTGGTGGGAGGCTGAAATGACCTGAGGCTGGCGAGATAATGCATCAGCCAAACGATTCCGATTGCCAGGCAAGTAAGAGATTGTGAAATTGAAACAGGAGAAAAACTGGCTCCATCTGACTTGGTGTGGAGTGAGCGATCTGGTGTTTTGTAAAAGTTCTAAATTCTTATGATCTGTGCAAACTTTTACTGGAAAAGTCGCCCCCTCCAGCCAGTGTCTCCACTCTTGGAAAGCTGCTTTAATTGCTAGCAATTCCTTGTTAAAAACATTGTAGTTTCTCTCTGCCTGTGATAGCGTGTGAGAGAAAAAGGCACAAAGAAGCATCCCCTCCCTTTTTGGGTTCTCAGCCTGCAGAAGTACAGCTGCTATTGCAAAATTAGATGCATCTGTGTAGACAATGAATTGCCGCTCTGGGTCGGGGTGTCTTAGAAGAGGTTGTGATATGAAAAGTTGCTTAAACTCTTGGAAAGCTGCCTGCTGCTGCTCACCCCAGATGAACTTTTTTCCTTTCTTTAAGAGCTGAGAGGGGCTGTGCCTTTTCCACATATTTGCCTATGAAATTTCTATAGAAATTTGCAAAGCCAAAAACCCGCTGTACCTCCTTCACATTGCGGGGAGGGTTCCAAGAGAGAATTGCCTGGACCTTTGAGGGGTCCATGGCTATGTCTTCTGTGGAAATTCTGTAGCCCAGATAGTCCAATTGAGTTAAATCAAATGCACACTTCTCTAGCTTGGCAAAAAGTCTGTTTTCTCTTAGCCTTTGTAAAACATTGTGGACATGGGTTATATGAGAAGTTGCATCATCAGAAAATATGAGGATGTCATTGAAGTAAAGGACTACATACTTATCTAATAAATCTGAAAAAATGTGATTCATAAATCGGGAAAATACAACCCCACAATTACTTAGTCCGAAAGGCATGACCAAATATTCAAACTTACCATATCTGGTATTGAAGGCTGTCAGACATTCGTGCCCTTCCTTCATTCGGATCAGATTGTAGGCATTTCTGAGATCCAACTTTGTAAAAATGTGTGCTTTCTGTAAGCGATTGAGCAGGTCTGATATGAGAGGAAGCTGGTAGTGGTCTCTAATGGTAACAGCGTTGAGTGCACTGTAGTCATGAACTGCGTGCATGGGAGGCCCTCTTCCTTCTGTCTGAGCTGAAGGTGCAAAGGGGTCTGGATTCTCTGGTACAAAGAAGGTAGGAGCAGATGCTGGGGATGTGGATGGTCGAATGAATCCTTTCTTGAAGTTTGGATCCAAGTATTCTTTCACGGTAGCTAGCTCCTTGGGTGACATAGGATAATGCTTCTTTGCTGGAATCGTGGCTCCTGGTTTTAGGTTGATAGTACAGTCGTAAACCCGATGGGGTGGTAATGCTGAAGCCTCCTGTTTGCTGAAAATATATGTGAAGTCTACATACTTGGTTGGCAGCTGTGCCCCTCTGGTCTCCAAGACTGCTGTCGTTGTTGGAGAAGGTGAGGTTGTTTGCAATTTATGGTGCTGGCAGACTTTTGCTGGGAAGGAAATTGCTCCTGTCACCCAGTCCAAACAGGGGTTGTGAAGCTGTAGCCAAGGTGTGCCCAGGATTATAGGAACTTGCAATGATGCTGTGACATAAAGCTGAATCCACTCAGTGAGCTCCAATCGTTAGCTGAATTGGCTCTGTGCATCGTAGGACTGGGCCTGCTTTGAGGGGCTGACCGTCAATGGTTTCAACTTCTATGGGATGTGGTAAATCCAGTGTCAGAATGTCCATCTTTTCCACCATTTCTACATCTATAAGGTTGGTGCACTTCACACCTGCAAGGAGAGGTCAATTGGATCCTCTACCTGTTAGAAAAGGAGACGGCAGCTCGTGCAGAGGCGGTGGACGAAGAGATGTCCCCAGAAAGTGAAGGGGAAGGTTCGGCCATTGAAGAAAGCCAAGAATGGGATGAGCCGATAAGAGCACCCCCCACGTTAAGAATGCATTCACAATGGAACCAGCTTCGAAGCAGAGCGGTGAGACGACCATCAAGCCCAGGCATGTTGTTCGGGGTGCGAGAATTGAAGGTAAAGTTCAATGGGGATCCAAAGAACTTGTCTTGCTTCCTAACCCGTGCAAAGGGGTTTATGGAAGAATGTGAGGAACTGTTCCCCACAGAAGGCTCCAAAGTGCGGTACGTATCAGCCACCTCGAGCAAGAAGCAGTGGAGTGGTTAACAGGGTTGCATGACTCAGTGGTAGTAGAACTAGGGAACTTTAATGATTTCATGAGTGCTCTGAGAGAACGATTTGAATACCCCCTAGCAAAAATAAGAGCCAGAACTACTCTACAAGGCATTAGACAAGGGAACCGGTCAGTCTCTGAATATGCAACGGAATTCAGGAGACTGACAGGAAAACGAACAAATTGGCCAGAGTCGTTAAAAATCGAGTATTTCCAGGGGGGACTACAACCAGAAATCCTGGAGTGGTCTCTAGACAGAGGAGATCCAGGAACATTGATGGGGTGGATCTGTTTGGCTGGCGAAGTAGAGGATAAACGTATCCACTTCAAAAGACAGCAACGAGCCCAACCGTCAGAGAAATGGACACATAATGCACCTTCCACCGAGAAGCGAACAAGCCGTAAGTCATGAGGGTAGGAAAAAGAAGGGCGGTTAAAGAAGGGCCTTTGTTTCAAATGTACTGGCTGAGGGATATGCTTATGTGACTTATTTATCATGTCAGTGGCATGGATACCATCATGACACTTCCACTGTGCAATTTTTTCCTCACATCTCATCAGAATCAGGATCATTCATCTGCATAGCTAAAATGCCACTTAGCGGCTCCAAAGAATTTTCCTCTTTACTTGCAGGGATTTTGGGGGGAAATTTAAAAAGAAGCCCTGAGAGAGGAGTGAAAGAAATGGAAACATCTCCCATTTCTTGGGAAGGGAGCTTTGCCTTCCCTTGGCCCCACGTTCACAGCAACGCTGACACTACCCGGTTGTTTTCCTTCCCAAAAGCCATTAATGGTTCTGACACAATGCATTTCTAGAAATGAAACCTCTTCCACTTTGCAATATTTTCTTCACATCTCCACCACCAAGGGGGATGTAACAAAAGGGTCAGCCTCTTGGCGCTGCTATCACCCACAGCCATCAGAGGCTAACAAGCAGGCACCTCCTGTAAGGCACTCCATCCAATATCTATAATCTCCCTGCTCTAGAGTAACTCACAGACCCATGAGTTCTTAGAAGCAGAAGAGTTTATTATAGCATACAGAAGCTAGCACGAACAAAGACTTGAATGGCTGGAACCTGTAAAGTCTGCACATTTAAATCTTCCCTTCCCCACCCCCCCCCCCACAAGGTTCTTTGGTGTTGACACGTGTAACTCGTGTAACTCGTGCCTTTCCAAGCTGCTCAGACATTCCCTCGCGGAGATGTGTATTTGGGATCCTCAGCTAGGTCTACTTCAAAGCCGGAGTCTCTTTCATGTCACTTGCAGCATCCTGGAATGTCTAGCGTCTTTGGCAGAGATCTGCCAATCTCTGACAATACCTCTTTCTCGGTGTCTGGACTGATGCTCCTGGGGTCTCCCAGCCGTTCGCTCCCACCACCCACCCACCTTCCCTGGTACCCTCAAACTTTTCTTCTCCCCCCAATATTCACTCCTACTGCCTGCCTTAGGATGACTGTCGGGTTCAGGCCTCTTTCTTGTCCCCATCCCAAAATAGGCCCCCTGCAGGCCTATCTAACATCTTCCACTGTGCAATTTTTTTTCTCAAGGGGGATGGAAGAAAAGGGTCAGCCTCTTGGCGCTGCTATCACCCACAGCCATCAGAGGCTGACAAGCAGGCACCTCCAAGCAAACAAGATCGCAGCAGGGGCTGTTCATAAACCTGAAGATCCTACGCTCAAAACCACAATGCCTTTTCTCCTCAACTCAATATTCCTGCAGCTCTTATCCATCATGTTCAACTGCATGGCAGAACAGCCTTTCCATCACAGTGCTTTTGTCACTGCCACAAACGTCCCTAATATATTCTCTCATAAAATCTGAGTGCTCCTATCTTTTTTACATGTATCTTTTAGGGCCTGCAGCAGCTTATTCGGAAGTTCTGCTGATAGCCAGAAACGTGTAGTTAGCCTTTCTCAAACTAACATTTTCCATTTTTTTCTCTCCTCCCACATCTCTAATACTAAGACATGTTTGATTAAAAAGAATCAACCCAGAAATTAAATATTCAACTTTTCAGCTGGAAGTCCAATGGGAGACGAGAAGTGAAATTCAAGCCTTCTCTACACTCGTCACCTTCTGCCTCATGTGGATTTTCTTGTGTCTGTTAAGGTAGGAATTTTGTGTGAAGCACTGTCCACAGTCTGGGCATTTGAATGGTTTCTCTCCTATGTGTAAACCTACATGATTTATAAGGCTAGACCTAGTACTGAAACTTTTCCCACAATCTGGACACTCATACGGTTTCTCTCCTGTGTGAGTCCTCTGGTGTATCACAAGGTCAGAATTCTGAATGAAACGTTTCCCACAATCTGGACACTCATATGGTTTCTCTCCTGTGTGAGTCCTCTGGTGTATCACAAGGTCAGAATTCCGACTGAAACTTTTCCCACAATTTGGACACTCATACGGTTTCTCTCCTGTGTGAGTCCTCTGGTGTTGCACCAGGCTGGAATTGTGACTGAAACTTTTCCCACAATCCGGACACTCATAGGGTTTCTCTCCCCTGTGAGTCCTCTGGTGTTTCACAAGGTCAGAATTCTGAATGAAACTTTTCCAGCAATCTGGACACTCATACGGTTTCTCTCCTGTGTGAGTCCTCTGGTGTCTCACCAGGATGGACTTCAAACTGAAAGTTTTCCCACAATCGGGACACTCATACGGTTTCTCTCCTGTGTGCGTCCTCTGGTGTCTCACCAGGATGGACTTCAAACTGAAAGTTTTCCCACAATCCGGACACTCATACGGTTTCTCTCCTGTGTGAGTCCTCTGGTGTCTCACCAGTTTGGATTTCTGACTGAAACTTTTCCCACAATCCGGACACTCATACGGTTTCTCTCCTGTGTGAGTCGTCTGATGTATGACCAGCAGAGAATTCCGACTGAAACTTTTCCCACAATTTGGACACTCATACGGTTTCTCTCCTGTGTGAGTCCTCTGGTGTTGCATCAGGCTGGAATTGTGACGGAAACTATTCCCACAATCCGGACCCTCGTACGGTTTCTCTCCTGTGTGAGTCCTCTGGTGTTGCACCAGTCTGGAATTGTGACTGAAACTTTTCCCACAATCCGGACACTCATACGGTTTCTCTCCTATGTGAGTCCTCTGGTGTATCACAAGGTCAGAATTCTGAATGAAACTTTTCCCACAATCTGGACACTCATATGGTTTTTCTCCTGTGTGAGTCCTCTGGTGTTTCACCAGGCTGGAATTGTGACTGAAACATTTCCCACAATCTGGACACTCATACGGTTTCCCTCCTGTGTGAGTCGTCTGATGTATGACCAGCAGAGAATTCCTACTGAAACTTTTCCCACAATTTGGACACTCATACGGTTTCTCTCCTGTGTGAGTTCTCTGGTGTTGCACCAGGTAGGAATTGTGACTGAAACTTTTCCCACAATCCGGACACTCATACGGTTTCTCTCCTGTGTGAGTCGTCTGATGTATGACCAGCAGAGAATTCCGGCTGAAACTTTTCCCACAATTTGGACACTCATACGGTTTCTCTCCTGTGTGAGTCCTCTGGTGTTGCATCAGGCTGGAATTGTGACGGAAACTTTTCCCACAATCCGGACACTCGTACGGTTTCTCTCCTGTGTGAGTCCTCTGGTGATCCACCAGGCTCGAATTGTGACTGAAACTTTTCCCACAATCTGGACACTCATACGGTTTTTCTCCTGTGTGAGTCCTCTGGTGTATCACCAGGCTGGAATTGTGACTGAAACTTTTCCCACAATCCGGACACTCATACGGTTTCTCTCCTGTGTGAGTGCTCTGGTGTCTCACCAGACTGGAATTGTGACTGAAACTTTTCCCACAATCCGGACACTCATACGGTTTCTCTCCTGTGTGAGTCGTCTGATGTATGACCAGCTGAGAATTCCAACTGAAACTTTTCCCACAATTTGGACACCCATACGGTTTCTCTCCTGTGTGAGTCCTCTGGTGTTGCACCAGTCTGGAATTGTGACTGAAACTTTTCCCACAATCCAGACACTCATACGGTTTCTCTCCTGTGTGAGTCCTCTTGTGTTTCACCAGGCTGGAATTGTCACTGAAACTTTTCCCACAATCCGGACACTCATATGCTTTCTCTCCTGTGTGAGTCCTCTGGTGTATCACCAGGATGGAATTGTCACTGAAACTTTTCCCACAATTTGGATACTCATACAGTTTCTCTCCTGTGTGAGTCCTCTGGTGTATCACCAGTTTGGATTTCTGACTGAAACTTTTCCCACAATCCATACACTCATACAGTTTCTCTCCAGTGTGAGTCCTCTTGTGATTCACCAGGGTGGCGTGCTTGCTAAATCTTTTGCCATGTCGAGAACACTGGTAGGGCTTCTCACCGGTGTGGGTCCTCTCGTGCATAATCAGCTGTGATCTGTAATCTTTGCTTTTCCCACTATATACACCTCCGTGAGGCTTTTCCATCACTGAAATTCTAGGATTCTCGAGGATATCAATACTATTTCTGATCCCTTGTTCGGTGGTGCTTTGGTTCAAGCGACCGTTTCCTTCCTCACAGGGTGAGGCTTGCGTTACTGTCTGCCCTACGTGGCTATCCAAGTGACCTCTTCCTCCCCACTGACTTCCAGATATTTCCCTCTTTTTCTGAATTTGGAAATTATCCTCCCTAACCTTTTCATGTGATATTTAATTTTCACATCTTCAATTTTTTCCAGCTCAAAAACTCTCTTCCTGTTTTTCTCTCCATCTGTCACCTGCTGGGGAAGAAGAGTTTTGGGGTTCTCTGGAGAAAGTGAAAAAGATTTGATTGCTGGCTTGATTTGCTTTCCTTTTTAATGCTGCTTGTGATTCTCGGTTGTCGAGAAGGCTCTTATTGGCATCCTTTTTGTCTATAAGAGTCACATAAAAGTGTTATTTTAATTATTATCTATAAAATGGCTGCACAACACGTGCAAACAACAACAACAAAGCATACATTACAATGAAAAAGGAAAAGTGCCAAAAGGGTAGATTAACCTCTAACATTCATTATGATTCATTTGACAGATAGAAGAATAGCGAGATCCAAGTTCAAATCCTGAAATTCACTTGTTGGCCTGGGTCAATCACAGATTCTTAGCACTGTATAGGGTTATCATCAAGGATATCTGGAAATGCTGGGGATATGTTCTACACATACACATAGATGCACACAGAGAGAAATACAGATACACACACCTAGGAATGTATGTACTGTATGTAGAAACTCCATGTGTATTTCAGCCTACAAAATTTCCCAGAAGTGGGTATGGTCAAACATTTGGGGCTACCAAGATTTAAAGCACCAGTTTTGTCCATTCAACTCCTCAGCTCCAAATAAAAAAAGAGCAGAAAATACTGTCCACAACCACTCTGGGGACATCACCATGCAATACAGGTATTCCTCCTTTCTGACTGCAGTTGGGACTGGCAACTCTGTCACTAAGCAGCTCGGTCATTAAGTCACTCTCCGAGTGAGATGGGTGGGGAATAAATTGGATATATAAAAAAAATAATAAAGATGAAGTCACGTGAATGCACTGACTTACAACATCAGTTCTGGCTGCGGTCATTAAGCGAATCACCGGGGATCATTAAGCACAATGTCAAACAACCATGATACATGAATGGAAGACCACTAGGAAATCCTGTGTTTGTTGGCTAGACTTGTCAGGAAAAGAAAACATCACCGTGGGTCCTTAAGTGCAACGTCACATGACCGTGACTTGCAGCTTCCTGCCTGATTCCCTATTGATTTGGCTTGTCAGAAGCCGGATGGGAAGGTGGCAAACAGCAATCATGGGACTGCAAGACACTGCCACCGTCGTAAATGTGTGTCGGTTGCCAGCACCCAAATCACTTTGAGGGCCACAAGTTTGAGGACCAGTTGGAAGTCTCCTTTTCAGCGCCATCCTAACCTTGAATGGTCACTAAACAAGTGGAATGCGAAGACTACCTCCACACCTGAACATCCCAAATGGTCCTCAATGGCTATTTAGAAAAAAGTGCTGGGTTAAGCAGGGTTGAACCTGGTTAATACATGGATGGGAGAGTTTGTTGGCTAAACGTGGAAGTAAAAAAAATCATCTCGAGACGGCAGTGGCAGATCAGTCCCATATTGTTGCCAAGAAAACAGCACTTCCATAAAATCACAGAGAGTCAACGACGCGAAGGGGACTTTCTAAATCTCCCGACCGCCAGAAAATTGCAGGCACCAGTTTTAAAGCCTGCAGCACCGGGGGAATAAACTTTGGGCGGGGGGGAAATCACAAGGAGTCAACTTTTCAAATCTTAAATGTCGTAAATGTGTGTCGTAAAGGCGCGTCGGTTGCCAGCACCCAAATCGCTTTGAGGGCCACAAGTTTGAGGACCAGTTGGAAGTTCTGCGTTAAGTGCGTTAAGCAGGGTTGAACATGG
Source organism: Charina bottae (assembly GCA_023362775.1). Classification (NCBI taxonomy): domain Eukaryota; kingdom Metazoa; phylum Chordata; class Lepidosauria; order Squamata; family Charinaidae; genus Charina; species Charina bottae. The sequence goes on along the minus strand of JALMGJ010000002.1, from coordinate 2,131,449 downwards.
ATGGGAGACTTTGTTGGCTAGACATGGAAGTAAAAAAAAGATCCCAGGAGTCGGCAGTGGCAGATCAGTCCCATAATGTTGCCAAGAAAACAACATCTCCATAAAATCACAAGGAGTTAACGCGAAGGGGACTTTTCAAACGCACCAGTTTTAAAGCCATTTGGCGAGGGGGGGCAGATGGAGCAGCTGGCATTTTTCAGCAGAGTGGCTCTGACTCTTCCCCACGGAGGAAACGAAACAGCCCCACTTGCTCCCGGCCTCTTCCCCCCACCTGTCCTCGACTCACCTTCCGGCTGCTGCTGCTCCGACCCCGGAAGACCACAGAGCGCAATTCCACGCCACTCTCCTCCCAGACGGGAACCGGAACAGGAAGTTCCTCTGCCTTCCTCCTCTCCTCCGACATCCCCTCTAGCAATCCAGTACTCTATTGTTTCAGCTCCCCCGCTCCCCCTCCCGTTGGACGTCGCTCCTCAGCAACCACAGACGCCGCTGCTGTATTGACAGCTTTGTAGGCGCTGGGTTGCTAATTCCTAGAGCGCCATCTAGCGACACGAGGCTGAAAACCCCACTCGTCCGGTCTCTCCCCTAAGGCGTTAGCGAGATTTTTTCGTTGATTCTGCGCCATCAAGTCCTTTTCGACTCCCGGCGACCACATAGATAGATCTTCTCCAGGATGTTCTACCCCCAACCTCTTCTTTCGGGCCTCCCAAGGGTGCACTCATTGCCACTGCAACTGAGCAAAAAGGTCGTTTGCCAGAAGCAGGAAGTAAACCAAGGGAAAGCATCCTGGGGGAAAATGGTGCGCAAACAGGCAACGGCAAAGCGCACCTCCCTTTCATTGCGGAGCCTCAATCTCGCTAGAGGGCAGAATTACTCTGAGCAGCCTTCCCAATTCCCGGAGGAGTTCGCTTTCTGCCTTGAGAATTCCCAGGCCGCTTGGGCAGAACACTTGGCACTAGCTTGCAGATCAAAAGCTAACCAAAAGATTCCTGCGCTTTCGCAGGGCTTCCTCTCTCCCTCCTAAAACTTCGTTCCTGATTTCCTGGGACTCAAAAGGATTTAGGACCTGGGAGCCCCAACAGGCCACAGGCTCCAAGAGAGCCAGCCTCACTCATGCTGGCCAGGGCTGCTTCGAAGGGCGCCCAGGGTCTTGGAGCCGGTGTTCCCAGCAAGCCAGCTTTGTTCCTGAAGGAGGAAATTCTAAATCTGCTAAAGGGCCAATGCCATGGGGGGCGGGGGGGCTGCAGGGGGCCTGTTTTGGGATGGGGACAAGAAAGATGCCTGAACCCCGACATGCCCTCCGTTCCATATTCTCTCCAGGTCAGAAGCCATTTAATTCATCCGGGGAAAATTCCCTCCATCCCTGAAGTTCTGATCCTCTGCAGAAGGTGAGATGTTTTCCACACACATCTGAAGGTCTTCTTGCCTGCTCTGCCCCTTTTATCAGGAGGGACCCCTTCCTCTGAAGCTCTCCCCACAGTCCACCCATTTATTCCAGGGTGGATTCTTGGCCACGAAATAGGAATCCTTTGATCCCTTCCATGCTTTCGGCACCCATCTTGGTGGTCTCTGGTCCCGGTTCCAGATGGGGGACGCAAGTCCAATTTATCTTTGAGTATTTTTCCACAGAAGAGGCAGTTCCCTCCCTCCCTCCCAAGATCCTGTTTCATGAAGAGGAACTCCTGGCATGCAACAGATTTTTCCTAATTTTATTTCGCTCGATTTGGGTCCCCACTGATTTCCAAATACCCCCTTCAGTTGAGGCTTCCTTGTTTGTGGTGTTTTTGCATTGGATTCATTTTAACTCTCCTTCTTCTCCGTCCCCCTTCCTTGGGGAAAAATTGGAAGGAGCTCATTAGAAATATCAAGGCCCAGATCCACAGCCTTGCCTGGCTTAATCCATCTCCCCTTCCCACCTTTTGATGAATCCTGGATTAGTTTTGCATTATAATGGAATCTCAGATAACAGCAAGGTGTCTCTGCTGGGCTGTTTTGTGTTGTTCGTGGGAATAGAGTTGTGTTTTCTCCCTCTGATCAACCATGTTAAGATTCAGTGGGGAAGAATCAGGACCACAACAGGACCAGGCCGAGGAAGATGGGGTCATACTGGAGGAAGCGACGGTGGATCTGCTGAACTTGAAATCAAATCTTTATTACGGTCAAAGGCCAGCATAAGGAGGGTGGGGTACAGTCAGTTAAACGCATAGAAAATACATCAAAGTAAAAGGAATAATATAAAAGCATGTATGTATGTGTGATGATCCTGAATTATAATCAGCACTCCACACACGAGACACGATGGAATCGTTAGGAATCTTTATTATATCAGTGATCCCAGGCACGTCAATGCTTCAAGTGAATTAAGGTTACAAAGATTAACATATATATACATACTCTCCTATCCCCTCCCCATTGAGCACTTTAAACTTCCTCTTGCTGCAGCTCATTGATGTCCATGGTGCTGAATATACATTCTCCTCTTTCTGTTTGTTCCAGATAGAGCTTCCAATTACTTCTTGTCTACGTGTCTCTTGGCTGGCGCCATGTCGTGGATGGTACCCAGGTGGGGCCATACGTGACTGTATGTATGTATGTATGTATGTATGTATGTATTACCACCCCATCTCCCCTGAAGGGGACTCTGGGCGGTTTACAAAATATAACAGTTAAAATAAATATAAAACCGTACAAATATACAATCATCAAAAAATACTAATGAATTAATTATAAAATTCAAGAGGTGATAAGATGGTATTTTAAAAGGGCTCTATGGCACCAGCCATCCCCAGGAGGAGCTGTTCCCGTTCCCATCCCAAGCAAGGCGGCAGAACCAGCAAGCAAGGCAGAACCTATAAAAACCTATAAAAACAGACAGATAGATCGATCCTTGTTATATATATATATATATATATATATATATATATACACATACATACATACATACACACACACACACACACACATACACACACACACATACACACACACACATACACACACACACACACAAACAAACAAACAAACAAACAAGCACAAAAGTCTAAAAGAAAAGAAAGAAACCTAAAAGGAGGGGTAGGGGCATTAGATGGGTGTAGGGGAGCATAAAGCTTAGTATATCTGCCAGTACAGAACACTCTAGTGTGATGGATTAGATGCTCCTTAAATTTAGTTTATGGCACCGTCACCACCTGGCAAATTTTAAGCGCGGCTGCGCAGAACCTGCCGACGTCGTATGTTGTAGCAGGGCTGGCATCTGACAGCAGCAGGAGATGCAAAATCGGCCTGAGTGCCTGGGCATTTATGCAGCGCTGGTGAGATGAAGCGAGTGCGAATGTCTCTGCAATCCAGGCCTTGGAGGAGCACGTGCTCTGGGGTTCCTGGGTGACCAGAGTCCCAGGGGCCACGTGTCTCCGGGTGAAGGATCTCCCGGTATCGGCCTTCGAGACGGCTGTGGGGAGGGCCAGGGCAAAGGCCTCCGATGGTTGGGAACCTCGAGCTTAGGTAAGTATGCCATGGGGGGGGGGGGGGCAGAGTACCTGCTGGATGCACGGGCAACGTGGCCCCCATGGGCTTTCTTCCAACAGCGGCTCTGGAGTGGCATAATGTACTCTCCATCCCTGGTGAAGTAAGTGATGCAGTGACCACCCTGTCCAAGTGCCTGGGGGCTGTGAGGGCCTGGATGGGGAACAACAGGCTTCAATTGAACCCTAGCAAGACCGAGTGGCTGTGGATTGATGGCCTAGCATCTTCTGGGAAATTATCATCTTTGGTTCTTGATGGGGTGTTGGGGTTTGATAAACCCAGGAATTTACTTCTAGATATAAATTATACAGAGAGGCTTGATTTCTAGGTAAAAGGTGAAATATTCTGCACAGTCACCCAATTAGCCATTGTTGTAGGAATGATGTGTCATGTGTGACTCATAACAACAGGTGCTTAGAGTTAGGTTGGGTGTGGTGAATAACGAGAGTGACCTATAATGTGATTGGTCAGGTTCACTATATATGCAGAGACATTCTCATTTCCCATTATTCCCATTTTACCTCGTGAAAGCTGTATCGTTGATGGTGTATCATTTGTTACTTGTGGAAGTGATCTGTAAATACATATGTATATAAAGTAAATAGGATATTTGATATAACTTCTGTTTGGAGTCTATTTACTGCATAGTACGTGGATCACTGGTGCCTAGGAGAGAGGCAGGCCGCTCTATCTGCACTCCCTCTGACATGGGGTAGCACTGCCCCATTCGGAACCGGTGCGGAACTTGGGGGTCCTTCTAGACTCACGACTCCTGCTCGAAGAGCAGGTGGCAGTCGTGGCTAAGAGGGCTTTTGCACAACTTCGGTTGGTGTGCCAGTTACGCCCATTCCTGGATCGCGACGCCCTCCAAACAGTCACTCATGCTCTCGTCATCTCCCATGTAGATTATTGCAATGCGCTCTACATGGGGCTACCCTTGAAGACTATCCGGAAGCTTCAGCTGGTGCGAGCAATTTTGGGTGCACCAAAATCTGCACATATAACACCTTTGCTCCGCGAGCTGCATTGGGTGCCAGTTTGCTTCCGGGTACAATTCAAGGTGTTGGTTATTACCTTTAAAGCCCTACATGGCATGGGGCCAGAATACCTGAAGGACCGTCTTATCCCCATTTTATCGACCCGCCCCACCCGGTCATTCAGAGAGGGCCTGCTACGAACCCCATCAATCAAAGAATGTCATCTGATGGGGTCTAGGAGACGGGCCTTCTCTGTGGTGGCGCCCACACTGTGGAACATCTTTCCCCCAGAGTTGAGACAGATCTCCTCCCTCCCGACCTTTAGGAAAGAGCTGAAGACCTGGTTTTGCCGCCTGGCATGGGAAGGAGGAAAGGATAGTTCCTCATGGGGGTGGCTAACACCTTAATTTTATAATGTCCTTCATTTTAATTCCATCGTCCATCTGGATTTATAATTATTTATTTTTACATATTGTATATTGATGTTTTATATTTTATTTTAACTATTTTATTGTAAACCGCCCAGAGTTCCCCATTGGGGGAGATGGGCGGTTATATAAATTGCATAAATAAATAAATAAATAAATAAATGGAGCGTGTGTTGCGCGAGGAGCATTTTACAAGGAGGTGTCAGAGTTCCAGGCACTGATCCATGGGGACCGGCCCGCCCTGAAGCTGGCTTGCTCTCTGCAAGGATTTTATTTTATTTTATTTTATTTTATTTTATTTTATTTTATTTTATTTTATTTTATTATTTTATTTTATTATTTTATTTTATTTTATTTTATTTTATTTTATTTTATTTTATTTTACTTTATTTATTTTATTTTATTTTATATTTTATTTTATTATTTTATTTTATTTTATTTTATTTTATTTTATTTTATTTTATTTTATTTTATTTTATTATTTTATTATTTTATTTTATTTATTTTTTTTATTTTATTTTATTTTATTATTTTATTTATTATTTTGGAACATGGAATATACGGACACTGCAAGACAATATGGATAGTGAACGACCTGAACGTAGGACTGCCATTATTGCAAGGGAGCTGAGACGTTTTAATATCGATATAGCAGCACTCCAAGAAACTCGAAGAGCAGGAGAAGGACAGTTGAAGGAAGAAAAAGGAGGTTATACCTTCTTTTGGAAAGGACTGCCTGAACAAGAACGAAGAATACATGGGGTAGGCTTTGCTATCAAAACGACCTTGTGAAGCTCTTGTCAGAAGTTCCCACTGGGATTAACGAACGACTCTCAACTCTGCGAATAAAACTCGCCAAAAACCAACAGGCAACTATCCTAAGTGCTTACGCAGCAACACTAGATGCAGATGAGGATATCAAGGAAAAATTTTATACCCAGCTGGACACCATCTTATCAGAGATACCAAAGGAGGATAAAATTATCCTCCTGGGCGATTTCAATGCAAGAGTTGGGCGTGATTTTGATTTGTGGCCAGGGATCATTGGGAAAGAAGGAGTTGACAACAGCAACACGAATGGAATCTTACTTCTGACTAAATGTGCAGGGCATAATCTTGTCATTACTAACACACACTTTCGCCAGAAAAATAAATTTAAAACATCATGGAAACACCCACGGTCGAAGCACTGGCATCTTTTAGATTATGTAATTGTCCGTGCTAGAGATCGCCGTGATGTACTTCTCACCAGAGCCATGACGAGCGCCGATGACTGCTGGACAGACCATCGATTAATTCGATCCATGATGGCCATAAAGATTGTCCCTCATCGTAGGCTCCAAGGAAGAAAACCAAGGCGTAAAATGAATACACTGGCCCTTCAAGATCCTATTAAACGAGCTTGCTTTCAATCAATTCTCAAGGAACATCTGCCTATGGAACTTCCTGAAAATGTTGAGGAACACTGGATTAAATTGAAGACTTCTATTATTTCAGCCTGTGAACAAACTATCGGATACCAGACTAAGAGACATCAGGACTGGTTTGATGAGAACGATAGTGAGATTGAACATATTATTGACAAGAAAAGGAAAGCCTTCCAGATATGGCAAAAAGATATTAACTGTGCCGTTAAGAAAAAAATCTATGCCAGTGCAAAGGCAGAAGTCCAAAGAAGAACTAGAGAACTTAAGAACATATGGTGGATAAAAAAAGCCCAAGAAACCCAACATTTTGCAGATGCTCATGATGCACGGGGCTTTTTTAATGCCATAAAGGCCATCTATGGACCAACAAACCATGGTACAAATCCCTTACACTCAGTAGATGGTGCTAAACTTCTAAAGGACAAAGAGTCTACTGCACTGCGCTGGAAAGAGCATTACTACAATCTCCTTAATCGTCACTCTACTGTGGCTGATGAAGTCTTCTTGCAAATCCCGCAAAAACAAATAAGAAATGAGCTTGCAGTACCCCCTAGTTTGGAGGAAGTCAGTAAAGCCACTAAACAAATGAAAAATAACAAAGCTAGTGGACCTGATGGGATTCCTGCTGAAGTCTTTAAAGAAGGCGGGCCTGAACTTACACAACAGCTTCATAAGCTCATCGAAAAAATCTGGATGAGGGAGGAGATTCCAGCAGACTTTAGGGATGCCATAATTATCACTCTCTTTAAAAAGGGTGATAGAACAGACTGTGGAAACTATCGAGGCATCTCCCTTCTAGCCACAGCAGGCAAAATCCTGGCAAAGATCATCGCAAACCGTCTCCTATCTGTATCAGAAGACATCCTCCCTGAAACGCAAAATGGCTTCCGCCCTTCCAGGGGAACAGTGGATATGATCTTCACTGCACGACAGCTTCAAGAAAAATGCAAGGAGCAAAACCGCCCTCTGTACATGGCGTTTATTGATCTGACTAAAGCTTTTGATACTGTAAATCATACTGCTCTCTGGACCATCCTTCTGAAAATCGGATGCCCTGATAAATTTGTGAACATCTTGCGGTTACTCCATGACGACATGATGGCAACAATCCTGAATAACAGTGGCTCTCAAAGCGATCCATTTAAAGTGGAATCTGGCGTTAAACAGGGATGTGTTATTGCTCCAACCTTATTCGCTATCTTCATCGCTATGATTATGCACCTTGTTGAAGAGAAACTTCCTACTGGTGTAGAAATTATATATCGAACAGATGGAAAGCTTTTTAATCTTAGTAGGCTGAAAGCAAAAAATAAGGTAATTGCAACTTTTTATAGAACTTCAATATGCTGATGATAACGTAGTCTGTGCACACTCCGAGGAAGATCTTCAAACTATCCTAAACATCTTTGCAGAAGCATATGAAAAGCTCGGCCTCTCGATTAACATTAAAAAAACCAAAGTGCTTTACCAGCAAGTTCGAACCAATCCCTCTGCAGCGCCATCAATCCAGCTTAAAGGTGTGTCACTAGAAAATGTCGATCACTTTTCTTATCTCGGCAGCCATCTATCTACAAAAGCCAACATCGACGCTGAAATTCAGCATCGCCTGAGCTCTGCAAGTGTAGCTTTCTCCCAAATGAAGCGTAGAGTGTTTGAGGATCGGGACATTCGCAGGGAGACCAAAATGCTTGTTTACAAAGCCATTGTACTACCAACCCTTCTGTACGCCTGTGAAACATGGACCCTCTACAAACGCCACCTCCAACTTCTTGAAAGATTCCATCAACGCTGCCTCCGAAAAATTCTGCAAATTACTTGGGAAGATAGGCGGACTAATGTTAGCATATTAGAAGAAGCGAAAACCACCAGCATTGAAACAATGATCATCCAACATCAACTTCGCTGGACCGGTCATGTTGTTCGAATGCCTGACCATCGTCTTCCAAAGCAGCTACTTTACTCCCAACTTAAGAATGGAAAACGGAATATTGGTGGACAGCAAAAGAGATTCAAAGATACTCTCAAAGCTAATTTAAAAATTAATCATTAAAATTAAACATTAAAATTAAAAATTTAATTTAAAAATTAAAAAAAAAATCAGCATTGAGAACTGGGAAGCCCTAACTCATGAGCGTTTCAATTGGAGGTCATCCTTTATTAATGGCGCTATGGACTTTGAAGAAGCACGAGTACAGGGCGAAAATGAGAAAAGAGCTAAAAGGAGGCAAGGCAAACCCTCATCATGACCGTCTCCCACCCGGAAACCTATGCCCTCATTGTGGGAGGTTGTGCGGATCCAGAATTGGCCTTTATAGCCACTTACGGATTCACCGTTAAAATCTCACCTTTGGAAGACAATCTTACTCGGCTACGAGTGATCGCCAATGAATGAATGAATTTATTTTATTTTATTTTATTTTATTTTATTTTATTATTTTATTTTATTATTTTATTATTATTTTATTTTATTTTATTTTATTTTATTTATTTTATTTTATTTTTTATTATTTTATTTTATTTTATTTTTTATTATTTTATTTTATTTTATTATTTTATTTTATTATTTTATTTTATTTTATTATTTTATTTTATTATTTTATTTTATTTTATATTTTATTTTATTATTTTATTATTTTATTTTATTTTATTATTTTTTATTTTAAGAACAGTCCCACCATTTTTGGGACTGCCCTAGCGAGGGACCTTGAGACCTGGAGCCTGGTCTGTGGGACTAGGGCCACACTATTGCAGTATGTAGATGACCTGCTACTGGGCAGCCCTACAGAGAGGGAATGTGAGCTGAACACTACCTCCCTCCTGAATTCATTAGCAACTTGGGGATACAAGGTGTCCCAAAAGAAAGTGCAGTTGGTGAAACAGGAAGTTCAGTACCTCAGATTTTTAGGGTCTCATGGACAGCGGAAGCCGACTCACGGGCGGGTGGAGGCGGTCTGCCGAATGAAAGAACCCGTGAACTGCCGGCAGCTCGGAGGGTTTCTCGGAATGGCAGGGTTCTGCAGAATTTGGATTCCAAACTTTGGAGTGTTGGCTAAGCCCCTCTACGAAGCTACCCAAGGGGGGGATCATGACGTGTTTGAGTGGACTACAGATTGCCACGCTGCCTTTCGTAGCCTGAAGGAAGCCTTACGGCAAGCTCCAGCCTCGGGGCTGCCCTATGTGTCTAAACCGTTTTTTTTGTTTGTACATGAAAAGAGCGGAGTAGCGGCAGGAGTCCTCACACAAAAGTGAGGGAGCTGGGAACGCCCAGTTGCCAATTTCTCTCAACAGTTGGACACGGTCGCTCAGGGGTGGCCTGCCTGTTTGCGCGCGGCTACAGCAGCCGCCCTCCTAGTTAAAGAAGCAGAAAAAATCACTTTGGGAAGGGATCTCCAGGTTCAGACCCCACATGTGGTCGCTGACATTTTGGAGGCAAAAGGCTCCTATTGGCTGACAGGCAGCCACATGGCCAAATACCAGGTGTCCCTCTTGGACAATCCTAGCGTGTCATTGGTCATTTGCAACTGCCTGAGCCCGGCAACGTTTTTGCCCCAACTGGAGCAGGTTATTGCACATGACTGCATAATAGTCATTGAACATGTCTATGCTAGCCACCCGGATCTTAGAGATGTAGAATTGGAAAACCCAGATCTGGAGCTTTTTACAGATGGCAGCAGCTTCATGCAGGAAGGGGTCCGCATGGCTGGGTATGCGGTTGTTGCGTTGTGGGACACCGTAGAATCAGCTTCCTTGCCAGCGGGAACTTCAGTCCAGAAGGCTGAACTCATTGCTCTAACAAAGGCACTACAGCTAGCAGCTGGAAAACATGTGACTCTAAGGTCGCCAAAGGGAATCACTGCAGCCGCCGCGGACGCGCAGCCTTGTGCAATCTTACCGCTTATTCCTTGTGTGGAAATTCGGAGCCCCTCTTATTCCAAGAGGGACCAACAGGTGGCTCGGCGATTGCGTGGCCAGGTCTCATCTGATGGTTGGACTTACGTAGAGAACAAAAAGCTGTTGCCTCGTGAAGATGCTCGGAGAATGCTTCGTGTTTTGCACGCGGGGACTCACTGGGGTGAAAATGCGATGGCGACATGGCTGACTAGGTCCTTTTAGGTTTACCAAGATGCAGCCATGGTAGTGCCCAGAACAACCCGAAAGGGGAACGGAAGGCACCCCCTGGACACCTTGTAATAGGGATTAGTCCGGGGACTTTTTGGGAAATAGATTCCACAGAACTCCCGAGGAAGCAAGGGAAGCGTTACCTACTAGTTATGGTGGATGCCTTCTCGGGCTGGGTTGAAGCTTTCCCTTGTCGTACAAATAAAGCCAAGGAGGTGGTAAAAGCCCTACTCCAGGAGATAGTGCCCCGCTTTGGTATCCCGTGGCAGGGCATTGGCTCTGATAGCGGACCGCATTTTGTGGCCACAGTTGTTCAGAAGGTGGCCAAAACCTTGCAAATCCCTTGGAAACTCCATGCTGCATACAATCCCCGGAGCAGTGGAAGGGCGGGGAAATTTAATGGCTTAATTAAGCGGCAGCTGGCCAAAATCACCCAGGAAACGCAGCTGGCGTGGCCAGAAGCCTTGTCACTAGCTCTCCTACGGCTGAGAGTTGCCCCTCGGCAGCGTTTGGGGTGAGCTCCTTTGAACTTCTTTATGGCCGCCCATATCCTCGCACCCCCTCTCAGCCCGCCACTCACCTTCACGATCTGGGGGAAGGACTTCTCCGGCGACATGTTCGACAGCTGTCTGCATCCCTTTCTGCCTTTTCTCCCTATCTCCAGGCATGTAGCCCTTTGCCGCTGGATCAGCCAGTCCACCGTTTCCGACCCGGAGACCGCGTGCTGGTGAAAAGTTGGGATCCTGCCACTGGACCCCTAGCAACAAAGTGGAAGGGACCGTGGCTGTTGTGGGTCTTCCGGGCTATGTGGCTGTGTTCTGGAAGTTGTGGTTCCTAACGTTTTGCCAGCATCTGTGGCCAGCATCTTCAGGGCAGGAGCACAGACAGAAGCGAAATCTCTGTGCCCAGGTAGAGCCATCAACAGCCATCGAACTCCGGCTGTGAAAGCCTTCGACAATACATTGGAAGGGACCGTATTCAGTTCTACTCTCTACTAATACGGCTCTGAAGGTGGATGGCCTAAAAGCCTGGATTCACCACTCCAGGGCGAAGGAGGCTCCTGGTGACCCATGGACTGTCCGCTGTCCCCGATCTCGGCTTGAAGCTACTTTTCCGAAAACAGCAGCCAAAGGGAGGGAGATGAGAAGCCAAGCCAATGGATTTGGATCATTGTTGCTATTTTACTGACTCAGTTTCACTCTGTAATTGCCCGCCCAAGGGCTTGTCTGTTTTCTTGATACTTTGTTTCCTTTCCTTGTACTTTCGCCTAGCCAGCCTCAGGGGAACTAATGTTTAAGTTTTATCTTTGAAACTGACAAAACTAGAAAGTCGCCTAGTGCATTGTTTCTTGTTTCTTTTTGATAGCCACCGCCTGGGGAGACAAGCCTTTCTCTCCTCAGAGGCGGATATGTCTCTGCAGGTGGTGTCAGGATGAGGCACCGCCGCCCCAGAAGAATGGCCCCTGCAACTACCCTGTCTCACGAACTGCTCACTGGTTATGCTACAGGAATCAACCAGGCTGTGGCTATCAGGAAGCGATAGCCCAAGGGACAAATGGAAGGCAGTATTGCCTAGCACTCCATACTGAAATTGCAAATTTGGTAATCAAGGAAATGCAAGCTATAGACCCTAAGAAACTCCCCAAGAATGTCTTTGATCCAATCACGGTAAGAAGACCCCCACGTGCCACTGGGGTAACTGACCTGGAGGGGGAACTAGAGTGGGAGTTTGTGTACCACGACCATCAGCCTCCCTACCTGGGGAGATAACTATGTTGTGAACATTACAACCCATGTTGCAAAGAACTTGAGATTCAGGGACTGCTGGGTGTGTTCGCGGATGCCAGCTCATCCGATGGAAGGAATTCCCTTAGTGGGGATCCCTTTGGAATTTAATGACTCCACGTTCCTTGATCTGTATCACTCTCAAACTATAACTGTGAGGGATAGGCGTATAAATGTGTGGACATTTAAAAGGTTCATTGACCGAAATAACACTCATTGCCTTTCCAGGAAGCCTCTTGAATGGAATGCCACCTTTGTCGGGCAGGTAGCCCAATGCGCTTGGTCCTTCACTGCCCTGAAGTCACGACAACCGAGGGCCGTTCCACGCATTGAGTTGAGCATAGCCAATATACTGACTTGCTCCCTCCCATCAAAAGTCTCAATTTTTACCTTTATTTGCATGGTTGGACAATCGCCACACACGAATGGATCGGTGTGCCCGTTGGTGAATGCCTGTCCTCTGGCGCATTTTAGAACAGGCAACTGGAGTTTCCCGCCAGCCGGGATTCTTCATCTGTTGAGTCGTTTTCATCAGAAAAAGGCTCTTGCTTGGTCCAGTCATCCATCGCCGCTGCTGCTCCCTTCCACTTAGGGATGACTTGCTTGCTTCTTTTGTCCTCCGGTTTTTTCTTTTGAGGGTTAGTGGCTTGTGGGCAGTTGCCAATACGGTGACCTTCTTTTCCGCTCCAATTTGCATCAGCTCCTCTGCTCCTGGGTAAGCAGAAGCGGTAGGGAAAGCTGTAAATCCTGGAAGCGACGCTCTGAATCCCGCTCTGCCTCTCCCCGGCCGAAGCTGCCATAATTGTTCCAGCCTGGCATCTATCACTACGGTCAGCTGGTATAAATCTACCGTGGAAGATTTTTCACCAGCTCGCTCTTAATCTCTTCATCAAGCCCTTGTTTAAACTGATCTTTTAAGGCGATCTCATTCCAGCCCAAGTCTCCTGCCAACAGTTTGAAATCCGCAATGTAATTTCCCACTCTCCTATTGCCTTGTTGGAGTTTTCGAATTTCCCAGCTGGCGGTGACTTCTCTGATCAGGTCATCGAAGTGGGCTCTGAAACAGTCCATAAAATTCTGGTAGTTGTTTAGAATTGGGTCATTGGTCTCCACCATTGGGATGGACCATCTGGCAGCTGATCCTTTCAGTAGGCTTAAAATGAAGGTGACTCTGATTCTGTCTGTTCGGAATTCAGCTGGTCGGCTGTTGAAGAACATGGTACACTGAGTGAGGAATGTTCTTAGTTGCAAAGTCTCTACCCCAAATTTTTCTGGTAAGCAGCCCTGGGACCTCAGGACGACTGGCGGGGGTGCTGCTGCTAGGCCTGGCTGCGGAGTGGCTGGAGCTGGTTGCTGCAACTGCTGCAGCATAGCTGCCTGTAGTGTATTGACCTGAACATCGACCTGCTGCTGGTGTTGTTGCAGAGCTGCCGCGAGCTGCTGGATCACCTGTCGGAGTTCTTGTGCCTTCAAAGACATTCTTCAAGTCTTCTTCTCCCTCCCTCTTTTGATGGGAGTTTGGAGTTTAGCTGGATTGATATCCTGACTTCGAGTGAAGGAAAACACGCTGAGACTTGGTGTACAGGCTCTAGTGTTTTATTGTTCTATTCTGCTAGACAGAATCCAGCTAAACTAAAAGGAACTAGTAATGCTCAGAGAAAGGGCCCAAGAAATCAGGGCGGGGCCTTCTTTAGCCTCTTGGGAGGAAAGCAAAGCGATTCAGTACTACACATGCATTTATCCCCCTGGAGGGAGCCCCCTCCTTTTTCACCAGTTATCTCCCTGACACATGCTGATTTGCTGGAACCTCCAACAGGGCTGAGGATGCCCAGGGACCCCCAAGTCCCTCGCTGGTGGTGGGGCTGCACCTCCCCACCCATCACCCCCTCCACCCCCCTCCAGGCTTTGACCCAGGGGTTGCTCTTGGGTGCTTCCTCCCTTTAAGCCTCCCACTTCCAGCCTCCCTCCCAGAGGGACCCCCTCCGCAACTCAGCTAGAACCCAGGAGAAGCCCTGGACCCCTGGCTCTGCTTGGTCTAGTCCAGGGAAGGCCCAGGTGACCCTTTGGAGTCTCGGCCCCAGCCTGGAGTCCCCCTGGGGCCTTAAGAAGGCTTAAAATCATCTTTGTCTCTAGAGGGGGTCGCACTACCCCATTCAGAGCCAGTGCGGAATCTGGGGGTTCTCCTGGACTCACGACTTCTGCTGGAAGAGCAGGTGGCAGTCATGGCCAGGAGGGCCTTTGCACAACTTCGGATTGTGCACCAGTTACGCCCTTTCCTGGACCGAGATGCCCTCCAAACAGTCACTCATGCCCTTGTCATATCCCACTTAGACTATTATAATGCGCTCTACATGGGGCTACCCTTGAGGAGTATCCGGAAGCTTCAACTGGTCCAGAATGCGGCTGCGCGGACAATTACTGGGGCCAGAAGATTGGCCCATGTGACACCATTGTTATGCAAGCTGCATTGGGTACCGGTTTGCTTCCGGGTACAATTCAAGGTGTTGGTTATCACCTTTAAAGCCCTACATGGCATAGGACCAGGTTACCTGAGGAACCGTCTCATCCCCAGAACATCGACCCATCCCACTCGATCAGTCAGAGAGGGCTTGCTGCGGACCCCATCGATTAAAGAGTTCCACCTAGCGGGGTCCAGGAGGCGGGCCTTCTTGGCAGTTGTGCCCACCCTTTGGAATATCTTACCCCCGGAGTTGAGGCTGATTTCCTCGCTCCCAGCCTTCCGGAAAGGCTTAAAGACCAGGTTAAGACCAAGCTCTTAGGTGCTTCCTCCCTTCAAACTGAAGAAGCTTCTTGGATAAGGAGCGAAACGTTTCCCCTGAGAAAATAGAAATCCAGTTGACATTATCCAAGCTTTAGATGCTATTGCATTAGCAGAAATGAGGGAGAAAGAATTTATATTGAGATTAAGACAAATTCGAGTCCCATTTAAACCGGAATTATTTTTATTGGGAATATGGGAAGAACAAATGGGAAAACAATTTGTAAGAATTATGCAATATATCGTTACTGCAGCACGACTTGTATATGCGCAAAATTGGAAAAACCAGATTTTACCTACGATACAAGATGGGATGTTAAAATTGATGGATATGGCAGAAAATGACAAATTGACATGTTTATTAAAAGAAAACTCAAACTGTTACTATCTTAAAGAATGGAAACCATTAATGGATTATTTGCAACATGCAGGTGGAGCAAAGCTTATTTGGGGTTTTGAAGACTAAAATATATATGGATTGATATGTTGTTGTTGTTTATTCGTTCAGTCGTTTCCAACTCTTCGTGACTTCATGGACCAGCCCACACCAGAGCTTTCTGTCGGCCGTCACCATCCCCAGCTCCTCAATGGTTGAGTCCGTCACCTCCAGAATACCATCCATCCATCTTGCCCTTGGTCGGCCCCTCTTCCTTTTGCCTTCCACTTTCCCTAGCATCAGCTTCTTCTCCAGGGTATCCTGTCTTCTCATTATGTGGCCAAAGTACTTCAGTTTTGCCTTTAATATCATTCCCTCAAGTGTCTATGAAGATTCTCAGTCATCCAGGTGGAATTGTCTGTAGCTTGAATCATGTCAACTGGATTTCTATTTTCTCTGTGGAAACGTTTCGCTCCTTATCCAAGGAGCTTCTTCAGTCTGAGCAAAGTTGGTAAGGGAATCCTAAATATGTTTCTAGGTAGCTGTGTGACCTTACACCTGGGGGCATGGTTATATTGAGATGTTATTTTAAGTCCTTTTATTATTTAAAGGAGGATCGTTAAGATCACCATGCTGCTGTTGAGCTTGTGAAATGGTCTTAATCTTCCTAGGCACAGAAGACAGAGCCGGGAGAAAGATGGGAGAAAGATTGTGCCTGAGGCCCCCACCTCTATTCAAGGAAGGTGAACCTCTATTCCCTCAAGTGAGCAGTCTGGCTTGATTTCCTGGAGTATGGACTGGTTTGATCTTCTTGCAGTCCAAGGCACTCTCAGAATTTTCCTCCAACACCACAGTTCAAAAGCATCTATCTTCCTTCGCTCAGCCTTCCTTATGGTCCAGCTCTCGCAGCCATAGGTTACTACAGGGAATACCATTGCTTTAACTATGCGGACCTTTGTTGTCAGTGTGATGTCTCTGCTCTTAACTATTTTATCAAGATTTGCCATTGCTCTCCTCCCAAGAAGTAGACGTCTTCTGATTTCCTGGCTGCAGTCAGCGTCTGCAGTAATCTTTGCGCCTAGAAATACAAAGTCTGTCACTGCCTCCACTTTTTCTTCCTCTATTTGCCAGTCATCAATCAAGGCCATAATCTTGGTTTTTTTGAGGTTTAACTGCAACCCAGCTTTTGCACTTTCTTCTTTCACCTTCATCATAAGGCTCCTCAACTCCTCCTCGCTTTCAGCCATCAAAGTGGTATCATCTGCATATCTGAGATTGTTAATGTTTCTTCCAGCGATTTTAACTCCAGCCTTGGATTCCTCAAGCCCAGCACATCACATGATGTGTTCTGCGTACAGGTTGAATAGGTAGGGTGAGAGTATACAACCCTGCCGTACTCCTTTCCCAATCTTAAACCAGTCCGTTGTTCCGTGCTTTTTCCGTGTTCCGACCCTATCTACTAAATCTAGTCCCTTAAATCTATTCTTCACCTCCACTGCATATTCCTTAGGAATATTAGTGAGCTCATATCTAACTGATCTGTGGGTCTTCCTCTTCTCTTTAGTCTGATTCTAAATTTTGCAATAAGAAGTTCATGATCTGAACTACAGTCAGCTCCAGGTCTTGTTTTTACCGACTGTATAGATGTCCGCCACCTTTGTCTGCAAAGGATGTAGTCAATCCAGGATCTTCTGCCCAGTTCTTGTCCGGTGAAACTAGGGCGGGGCCTTCTTTAGCCTCTTGGGAGGAAAGCAAAGCGATTCAGTACTGCATGCGTTTATCCCCCTGGAGGGTTAGGGTGAGGATGTGGATGGTCGAATGAATCCTTTCTTGAAGTTTGTATCCAAGTATTCTTTCAGGGTAGCTAGCTCCTTGGGTGACATAGGATAATGCTTCTTTGCTGGAATCGTGGCTCCTGGTTTTAGGTCGATAGTACAGTCGTAAACTCGATGGGGTGGTAATGCTGAAGCCTCCTGTTCACTGAAAATATCTGTGAAGTCTACATACTTGGTTGGCAGCTGTGCCCCTCTGGTCTCCAAGACTGCTGTCGTTCTTGGAGAAGGTGAGGTTGTTTGCAATTTATGGTGCTGGCAGTCTTTTGCTGGGAAGGAAATTGCTCCTGTCACCCAGTCCAAACAGGGGTTGTGAAGCTGTAGCCAAGGTGTGCCCAGGTTATAGGAACTTGTAATGATGCTGTGACATAAAGCTGAATCCACTCAGTGAGCTCCAATCGTTAGCTGAATTGGCTCTGTGCATCATAGGACTGGGCCTGCTTTGAGGGGCTGACCGTCAATGGTTTCAACTTCTATGGGATGTGGTAAATCCAGTGTCGGAATATCCATCTTTTC
This sequence comes from Charina bottae, assembly GCA_023362775.1. Lineage (NCBI taxonomy): Eukaryota > Metazoa > Chordata > Lepidosauria > Squamata > Charinaidae > Charina > Charina bottae. Next base: position 2,113,689 of record JALMGJ010000002.1, on the reverse strand, counting down.
CACCATTTCTACATCTATAAGGTTGGTGCACCTCGCACCTGCAAGGAGAGGTCAATTGGATCCTCTACCTGTTAGAAAAGGAGACGGCAGCTCATGCAGAGGCGGTGGACGAAGAGATGTCCCCAGAAAGTGAAGGGGAAGGTTCGGCCATTGAAGAAAGCCAAGAATGGGATGAGCCGATAAGAGCACCCCCCACGTTAAGAATGCATTCACAATGGAACCGGCTTCGAAGCAGAGCGGTGAGACGACCATCGAGCCCAGGCATGTTGTTCGGGGTGCGAGAATTGAAGGTAAAGTTCAATGGGGATCCAAAGAACTTGTCTTGCTTCCTAACCCGTGCAAAGGGGTTTATGGAAGAATGTGAGGAACTGTTCCCCACAGAAGGCTCCAAAGTGCGGTACGTATCAGCCACCTCGAGCAAGAAGCAGTGGAGTGGTTAACAGGGTTGCATGACTCAGTGGTAGTAGAACTAGGGAACTTTAATGATTTCATAAGTGCTCTGAGAGAACGATTTGAATACCCCCTAGCAAAAATAAGAGCCAGAACTACTCTACAAGGCATTAGACAAGGGAACCGGTCAGTCTCTGAATATGCAACGGAATTCAGGAGACTGACAGGAAAACGAACAAATTGGCCAGAGTCGTTAAAAATCGAGTATTTCCAGGGGGGACTACAACCAGAAATCCTGGAGTGGTCTCTAGACAGAGGAGATCCAGGAACATTGATGGGGTGGATCTGTTTGGCTGGCGAAGTAGAGGATAAACGTATCCACTTCAAAAGACAGCAACGAGCCCAACCATCAGAGAAACGGACACATAATGCACCTTCCACCGAGAAGCGAACAAGCCGTAAGTCATGAGGGTAGGAAAAAGAAGGGCGGTTAAAGAAGGGCCTTTGTTTCAAATGTACTGGCTGAGGGATATGCTTATGTGACTTATTTATCATGTCAGGTGGCATGGATACCATCATGACACTTCCACTGTGCAATTTTTTCCTCACATCTCATCAGAATCAGGATCATTCATCTGCATAGCTAAAATGCCACTTAGCGGCTCCAAAGAATTTTCCTCTTTACTTGCAGGGATTTTGGGGGGAAATTTAAAAAGAAGCCCTGAGAGAGGAGTGAAAGAAATGGAAACATCTCCCATTTCTTGGGAAGGGAGCTTTGCCTTACCTTGGCCCCACGTTCACAGCAACGCTGACACTACCCGGTTGTTTTCCTTCTCAAAAGCCATGAATGGTTCTGACACAATGCTTTTCTAGAAATAAAACATCTTCCACTCTGCAATTTTTTCCTCACATCTCCACCACCAAGGGGGATGTAACAAAAGGGTCAGCCTCTTGGCGCTGCTATCACCCACAGCCATCAGAGGCTAACAAGCAGGCACCTCCTGTAAGGCACTCCATCCAATATCTATAATCTCCCTGCTCTAGAGTAACTCACAGACCCATGAGTTCTTAGAAGCAGAAGAGTTTATTATAGCATACAGAAGCTAGCACGAACAAAGACTTGAATGGCTGGAACCTGTAAAGTCTGCACATTTAAATCTTCCCTTCCCCACCCCCCACCCCCCCACAAGGTTCTTTGGTGTTGACACGTGTAACTCGTGTAACTCGTGCCTTTCCAAGCTGCTCAGACATTCCCTCGCGGAGATGTGTATTTGGGATCCTCAGCTAGGTCTACTTCAAAGCCGGAGTCTCTTTCATGTCACTTGCAGCATCCTGGAATGTCTAGCGTCTTTGGCAGAGATCTGCCAATCTCTGACAATACCTCTTTCTCGGTGTCTGGACTGATGCTCCTGGGGTCTCCCAGCCGTTCGCTCCCACCACCCACCCACCTTCCCTGGTACCCTCAAACTTTTCTTCTCCCCCCAATATTCACTCCTACTGCCTGCCTTAGGATGACTGTCGGGTTCAGGCCTCTTTCTTGTCCCCATCCCAAAATAGGCCCCCTGCAGGCCTATCTAACATCTTCCACTGTGCAATTTTTTTTCTCAAGGGGGATGGAAGAAAAGGGTCAGCCTCTTGGCGCTGCTATCACCCACAGCCATCAGAGGCTGACAAGCAGGCACCTCCAAGCAAACAAGATCGCAGCAGGGGCTGTTCATAAACCTGAAGATCCTACGCTCAAAACCACAATGCCTTTTCTCCTCAACTCAATATTCCTGCAGCTCTTATCCATCATGTTCAACTGCATGGCAGAACAGCCTTTCCATCACAGTGCTTTTGTCACTGCCACAAACGTCCCTAATATATTCTCTCATAAAATCTGAGTGCTCCTATCTTTTTTACATGTATCTTTTAGGGCCTGCAGCAGCTTATTCGGAAGTTCTGCTGATAGCCAGAAACGTGTAGTTAGCCTTTCTCAAACTAACATTTTCCATTTTTTTCTCTCCTCCCACATCTCTAATACTAAGACATGTTTGATTAAAAAGAATCAACCCAGAAATTAAATATTCAACTTTTCAGCTGGAAGTCCAATGGGAGACGAGAAGTGAAATTCAAGCCTTCTCTACACTCGTCACCTTCTGCCTCATGTGGATTTTCTTGTGTCTGTTAAGGTAGGAATTTTGTGTGAAGCACTGTCCACAGTCTGGGCATTTGAATGGTTTCTCTCCTATGTGTAAACCTACATGATTTATAAGGCTAGACCTAGTACTGAAACTTTTCCCACAATCTGGACACTCATACGGTTTCTCTCCTGTGTGAGTCCTCTGGTGTATCACAAGGTCAGAATTCTGAATGAAACGTTTCCCACAATCTGGACACTCATATGGTTTCTCTCCTGTGTGAGTCCTCTGGTGTATCACAAGGTCAGAATTCCGACTGAAACTTTTCCCACAATTTGGACACTCATACGGTTTCTCTCCTGTGTGAGTCCTCTGGTGTTGCACCAGGCTGGAATTGTGACTGAAACTTTTCCCACAATCCGGACACTCATAGGGTTTCTCTCCCCTGTGAGTCCTCTGGTGTTTCACAAGGTCAGAATTCTGAATGAAACTTTTCCAGCAATCTGGACACTCATACGGTTTCTCTCCTGTGTGAGTCCTCTGGTGTCTCACCAGGATGGACTTCAAACTGAAAGTTTTCCCACAATCGGGACACTCATACGGTTTCTCTCCTGTGTGCGTCCTCTGGTGTCTCACCAGGATGGACTTCAAACTGAAAGTTTTCCCACAATCCGGACACTCATACGGTTTCTCTCCTGTGTGAGTCCTCTGGTGTCTCACCAGTTTGGATTTCTGACTGAAACTTTTCCCACAATCCGGACACTCATACGGTTTCTCTCCTGTGTGAGTCGTCTGATGTATGACCAGCAGAGAATTCCGACTGAAACTTTTCCCACAATTTGGACACTCATACGGTTTCTCTCCTGTGTGAGTCCTCTGGTGTTGCATCAGGCTGGAATTGTGACGGAAACTATTCCCACAATCCGGACCCTCGTACGGTTTCTCTCCTGTGTGAGTCCTCTGGTGTTGCACCAGTCTGGAATTGTGACTGAAACTTTTCCCACAATCCGGACACTCATACGGTTTCTCTCCTATGTGAGTCCTCTGGTGTATCACAAGGTCAGAATTCTGAATGAAACTTTTCCCACAATCTGGACACTCATATGGTTTTTCTCCTGTGTGAGTCCTCTGGTGTTTCACCAGGCTGGAATTGTGACTGAAACATTTCCCACAATCTGGACACTCATACGGTTTCCCTCCTGTGTGAGTCGTCTGATGTATGACCAGCAGAGAATTCCTACTGAAACTTTTCCCACAATTTGGACACTCATACGGTTTCTCTCCTGTGTGAGTTCTCTGGTGTTGCACCAGGTAGGAATTGTGACTGAAACTTTTCCCACAATCCGGACACTCATACGGTTTCTCTCCTGTGTGAGTCGTCTGATGTATGACCAGCAGAGAATTCCGGCTGAAACTTTTCCCACAATTTGGACACTCATACGGTTTCTCTCCTGTGTGAGTCCTCTGGTGTTGCATCAGGCTGGAATTTTGACGGAAACTTTTCCCACAATCCGGACACTCGTACGGTTTCTCTCCTGTGTGAGTCCTCTGGTGATCCACCAGGCTCGAATTGTGACTGAAACTTTTCCCACAATCTGGACACTCATACGGTTTTTCTCCTGTGTGAGTCCTCTGGTGTATCACCAGGCTGGAATTGTGACTGAAACTTTTCCCACAATCCGGACACTCATACGGTTTCTCTCCTGTGTGAGTGCTCTGGTGTCTCACCAGACTGGAATTGTGACTGAAACTTTTCCCACAATCCGGACACTCATACGGTTTCTCTCCTGTGTGAGTCGTCTGATGTATGACCAGCTGAGAATTCCAACTGAAACTTTTCCCACAATTTGGACACCCATACGGTTTCTCTCCTGTGTGAGTCCTCTGGTGTTGCACCAGTCTGGAATTGTGACTGAAACTTTTCCCACAATCCAGACACTCATACGGTTTCTCTCCTGTGTGAGTCCTCTTGTGTTTCACCAGGCTGGAATTGTCACTGAAACTTTTCCCACAATCCGGACACTCATATGCTTTCTCTCCTGTGTGAGTCCTCTGGTGTATCACCAGGATGGAATTGTCACTGAAACTTTTCCCACAATTTGGATACTCATACAGTTTCTCTCCTGTGTGAGTCCTCTGGTGTATCACCAGTTTGGATTTCTGACTGAAACTTTTCCCACAATCCATACACTCATACAGTTTCTCTCCAGTGTGAGTCCTCTTGTGATTCACCAGGGTGGCGTGCTTGCTAAATCTTTTGCCATGTCGAGAACACTGGTAGGGCTTCTCACCGGTGTGGGTCCTCTCGTGCATAATCAGCTGTGATCTGTAATCTTTGCTTTTCCCACTATATACACCTCCGTGAGGCTTTTCCATCACTGAAATTCTAGGATTCTCGAGGATATCAATACTATTTCTGATCCCTTGTTCGGTGGTGCTTTGGTTCAAGCGACCGTTTCCTTCCTCACAGGGTGAGGCTTGCGTTACTGTCTGCCCTACGTGGCTATCCAAGTGACCTCTTCCTCCCCACTGACTTCCAGATATTTCCCTCTTTTTCTGAATTTGGAAATTATCCTCCCTAACCTTTTCATGTGATATTTAATTTTCACATCTTCAATTTTTTCCAGCTCAAAAACTCTCTTCCTGTTTTTCTCTCCATCTGTCACCTGCTGGGGAAGAAGAGTTTTGGGGTTCTCTGGAGAAAGTGAAAAAGATTTGATTGCTGGCTTGATTTGCTTTCCTTTTTAATGCTGCTTGTGATTCTCGGTTGTCGAGAAGGCTCTTATTGGCATCCTTTTTGTCTATAAGAGTCACATAAAAGTGTTATTTTAATTATTATCTATAAAATGGCTGCACAACACGTGCAAACAACAACAACAAAGCATACATTACAATGAAAAAGGAAAAGTGCCAAAAGGGTAGATTAACCTCTAACATTCATTATGATTCATTTGACAGATAGAAGAATAGCGAGATCCAAGTTCAAATCCTGAAATTCACTTGTTGGCCTGGGTCAATCACAGATTCTTAGCACTGTATAGGGTTATCATCAAGGATATCTGGAAATGCTGGGGATATGTTCTACACATACACATAGATGCACACAGAGAGAAATACAGATACACACACCTAGGAATGTATGTACTGTATGTAGAAACTCCATGTGTATTTCAGCCTACAAAATTTCCCAGAAGTGGGTATGGTCAAACATTTGGGGCTACCAAGATTTAAAGCACCAGTTTTGTCCATTCAACTCCTCAGCTCCAAATAAAAAAAGAGCAGAAAATACTGTCCACAACCACTCTGGGGACATCACCATGCAATACAGGTATTCCTCCTTTCTGACTGCAGTTGGGACTGGCAACTCTGTCACTAAGCAGCTCGGTCATTAAGTCACTCTCCGAGTGAGATGGGTGGGGAATAAATTGGATATATAAAAAAAATAATAAAGATGAAGTCACGTGAATGCACTGACTTACAACATCAGTTCTGGCTGCGGTCATTAAGCGAATCACCGGGGATCATTAAGCACAATGTCAAACAACCATGATACATGAATGGAAGACCACTAGGAAATCCTGTGTTTGTTGGCTAGACTTGTCAGGAAAAGAAAACATCACCGTGGGTCCTTAAGTGCAACGTCACATGACCGTGACTTGCAGCTTCCTGCCTGATTCCCTATTGATTTGGCTTGTCAGAAGCCGGATGGGAAGGTGGCAAACAGCAATCATGGGACTGCAAGACACTGCCACCGTCGTAAATGTGTGTCGATTGCCAGCACCCAAATCACTTTGAGGGCCACAAGTTTGAGGACCAGTTGGAAGTCTCCTTTTCAGCGCCATCCTAACCTTGAATGGTCACTAAACAAGTGGAATGCGAAGACTACCTCCACACCTGAACATCCCAAATGGTCCTCAATGGCTATTTAGAAAAAAGTGCTGGGTTAAGCAGGGTTGAACCTGGTTAATACATGGATGGGAGAGTTTGTTGGCTAAACGTGGAAGTAAAAAAAATCATCTCGAGACGGCAGTGGCAGATCAGTCCCATATTGTTGCCAAGAAAACAGCACTTCCATAAAATCACAGAGAGTCAACGACGCGAAGGGGACTTTCTAAATCTCCCGACCGCCAGAAAATTGCAGGCACCAGTTTTAAAGCCTGCAGCACCGGGGGAATAAACTTTGGGCGGGGGGGAAATCACAAGGAGTCAACTTTTCAAATCTTAAATGTCGTAAATGTGTGTCGTAAAGGCGCGTCGGTTGCCAGCACCCAAATCGCTTTGAGGGCCACAAGTTTGAGGACCAGTTGGAAGTTCTGCGTTAAGTGCGTTAAGCAGGGTTGAACATGGATGGGAGACTTTGTTGGCTAGACATGGAAGTAAAAAAAAGATCCCAGGAGTCGGCAGTGGCAGATCAGTCCCATAATGTTGCCAAGAAAACAACATCTCCATAAAATCACAAGGAGTTAACGCGAAGGGGACTTTTCAAACGCACCAGTTTTAAAGCCATTTGGCGAGGGGGGGCAGATGGAGCAGCTGGCATTTTTCAGCAGAGTGGCTCTGACTCTTCCCCACGGAGGAAACGAAACAGCCCCACTTGCTCCCGGCCTCTTCCCCCCACCTGTCCTCGACTCACCTTCCGGCTGCTGCTGCTCCGACCCCGGAAGACCACAGAGCGCAATTCCACGCCACTCTCCTCCCAGACGGGAACCGGAACAGGAAGTTCCTCTGCCTTCCTCCTCTCCTCCGACATCCCCTCTAGCAATCCAGTACTCTATTGTTTCAGCTCCCCCGCTCCCCCTCCCGTTGGACGTCGCTCCTCAGCAACCACAGACGCCGCTGCTGTATTGACAGCTTTGTAGGCGCTGGGTTGCTAATTCCTAGAGCGCCATCTAGCGACACGAGGCTGAAAACCCCACTCGTCCGGTCTCTCCCCTAAGGCGTTAGCGAGATTTTTTCGTTGATTCTGCGCCATCAAGTCCTTTTCGACTCCCGGCGACCACATAGATAGATCTTCTCCAGGATGTTCTACCCCCAACCTCTTCTTTCGGGCCTCCCAAGGGTGCACTCATTGCCACTGCAACTGAGCAAAAAGGTCGTTTGCCAGAAGCAGGAAGTAAACCAAGGGAAAGCATCCTGGGGGAAAATGGTGCGCAAACAGGCAACGGCAAAGCGCACCTCCCTTTCATTGCGGAGCCTCAATCTCGCTAGAGGGCAGAATTACTCTGAGCAGCCTTCCCAATTCCCGGAGGAGTTCGCTTTCTGCCTTGAGAATTCCCAGGCCGCTTGGGCAGAACACTTGGCACTAGCTTGCAGATCAAAAGCTAACCAAAAGATTCCTGCGCTTTCGCAGGGCTTCCTCTCTCCCTCCTAAAACTTCGTTCCTGATTTCCTGGGACTCAAAAGGATTTAGGACCTGGGAGCCCCAACAGGCCACAGGCTCCAAGAGAGCCAGCCTCACTCATGCTGGCCAGGGCTGCTTCGAAGGGCGCCCAGGGTCTTGGAGCCGGTGTTCCCAGCAAGCCAGCTTTGTTCCTGAAGGAGGAAATTCTAAATCTGCTAAAGGGCCAATGCCATGGGGGGCGGGGGGGCTGCAGGGGGCCTGTTTTGGGATGGGGACAAGAAAGATGCCTGAACCCCGACATGCCCTCCGTTCCATATTCTCTCCAGGTCAGAAGCCATTTAATTCATCCGGGGAAAATTCCCTCCATCCCTGAAGTTCTGATCCTCTGCAGAAGGTGAGATGTTTTCCACACACATCTGAAGGTCTTCTTGCCTGCTCTGCCCCTTTTATCAGGAGGGACCCCTTCCTCTGAAGCTCTCCCCACAGTCCACCCATTTATTCCAGGGTGGATTCTTGGCCACGAAATAGGAATCCTTTGATCCCTTCCATGCTTTCGGCACCCATCTTGGTGGTCTCTGGTCCCGGTTCCAGATGGGGGACGCAAGTCCAATTTATCTTTGAGTATTTTTCCACAGAAGAGGCAGTTCCCTCCCTCCCTCCCAAGATCCTGTTTCATGAAGAGGAACTCCTGGCATGCAACAGATTTTTCCTAATTTTATTTCGCTCGATTTGGGTCCCCACTGATTTCCAAATACCCCCTTCAGTTGAGGCTTCCTTGTTTGTGGTGTTTTTGCATTGGATTCATTTTAACTCTCCTTCTTCTCCGTCCCCCTTCCTTGGGGAAAAATTGGAAGGAGCTCATTAGAAATATCAAGGCCCAGATCCACAGCCTTGCCTGGCTTAATCCATCTCCCCTTCCCACCTTTTGATGAATCCTGGATTAGTTTTGCATTATAATGGAATCTCAGATAACAGCAAGGTGTCTCTGCTGGGCTGTTTTGTGTTGTTCGTGGGAATAGAGTTGTGTTTTCTCCCTCTGATCAACCATGTTAAGATTCAGTGGGGAAGAATCAGGACCACAACAGGACCAGGCCGAGGAAGATGGGGTCATACTGGAGGAAGCGACGGTGGATCTGCTGAACTTGAAATCAAATCTTTATTACGGTCAAAGGCCAGCATAAGGAGGGTGGGGTACAGTCAGTTAAACGCATAGAAAATACATCAAAGTAAAAGGAATAATATAAAAGCATGTATGTATGTGTGATGATCCTGAATTATAATCAGCACTCCACACACGAGACACGATGGAATCGTTAGGAATCTTTATTATATCAGTGATCCCAGGCACGTCAATGCTTCAAGTGAATTAAGGTTACAAAGATTAACATATATATACATACTCTCCTATCCCCTCCCCATTGAGCACTTTAAACTTCCTCTTGCTGCAGCTCATTGATGTCCATGGTGCTGAATATACATTCTCCTCTTTCTGTTTGTTCCGGATAGAGCTTCCAATTACTTCTTGTCTACGTGTCTCTTGGCTGGCGCCATGTCGTGGATGGTACCCAGGTGGGGCCATACGTGACTGTATGTATGTATGTATGTATGTATGTATGTATTACCACCCCATCTCCCCTGAAGGGGACTCTGGGCGGTTTACAAAATATAACAGTTAAAATAAATATAAAACCGTACAAATATACAATCATCAAAAAATACTAATGAATTAATTATAAAATTCAAGAGGTGATAAGATGGTATTTTAAAAGGGCTCTATGGCACCAGCCATCCCCAGGAGGAGCTGTTCCCGTTCCCATCCCAAGCAAGGCGGCAGAACCAGCAAGCAAGGCAGAACCTATAAAAACCTATAAAAACAGACAGATAGATCGATCCTTGTTATATATATATATATATATATATATATATATATATATATACACATACATACATACATACATACACACACACACACACACACATACACACACACACATACACACACACACATACACACACACACACACAAACAAACAAACAAACAAACAAGCACAAAAGTCTAAAAGAAAAGAAAGAAACCTAAAAGGAGGGGTAGGGGCATTAGATGGGTGTAGGGGAGCATAAAGCTTAGTATATCTGCCAGTACAGAACACTCTAGTGTGATGGATTAGATGCTCCTTAAATTTAGTTTATGGCACCGTCACCACCTGGCAAATTTTAAGCGCGGCTGCGCAGAACCTGCCGACGTCGTATGTTGTAGCAGGGCTGGCATCTGACAGCAGCAGGAGATGCAAAATCGGCCTGAGTGCCTGGGCATTTATGCAGCGCTGGTGAGATGAAGCGAGTGCGAATGTCTCTGCAATCCAGGCCTTGGAGGAGCACGTGCTCTGGGGTTCCTGGGTGACCAGAGTCCCAGGGGCCACGTGTCTCCGGGTGAAGGATCTCCCGGTATCGGCCTTCGAGACGGCTGTGGGGAGGGCCAGGGCAAAGGCCTCCGATGGTTGGGAACCTCGAGCTTAGGTAAGTATGCCATGGGGGGGGGGCAGAGTACCTGCTGGACGCACGGGCAACGTGGCCCCCATGGGCTTTCTTCCAACAGCGGCTCTGGAGTGGCATAATGTACTCTCCATCCCTGGTGAAGTAAGTGATGCAGTGACCACCCTGTCCAAGTGCCTGGGGGCTGTGAGGGCCTGGATGGGGAACAACAGGCTTCAATTGAACCCTAGCAAGACCGAGTGGCTGTGGATTGATGGCCTAGCATCTTCTGGGAAATTATCATCTTTGGTTCTTGATGGGGTGTTGGGGTTTGATAAACCCAGGAATTTACTTCTAGATATAAATTATACAGAGAGGCTTGATTTCTAGGTAAAAGGTGAAATATTCTGCACAGTCACCCAATTAGCCATTGTTGTAGGAATGATGTGTCATGTGTGACTCATAACAACAGGTGCTTAGAGTTAGGTTGGGTGTGGTGAATAACGAGAGTGACCTATAATGTGATTGGTCAGGTTCACTATATATGCAGAGACATTCTCATTTCCCATTATTCCCATTTTACCTCGTGAAAGCTGTATCGTTGATGGTGTATCATTTGTTACTTGTGGAAGTGATCTGTAAATACATATGTATATAAAGTAAATAGGATATTTGATATAACTTCTGTTTGGAGTCTATTTACTGCATAGTACGTGGATCACTGGTGCCTAGGAGAGAGGCAGGCCGCTCTATCTGCACTCCCTCTGACATGGGGTAGCACTGCCCCATTCGGAACCGGTGCGGAACTTGGGGGTCCTTCTAGACTCACGACTCCTGCTCGAAGAGCAGGTGGCAGTCGTGGCTAAGAGGGCTTTTGCACAACTTCGGTTGGTGTGCCAGTTACGCCCATTCCTGGATCGCGACGCCCTCCAAACAGTCACTCATGCTCTCGTCATCTCCCATGTAGATTATTGCAATGCGCTCTACATGGGGCTACCCTTGAAGACTATCCGGAAGCTTCAGCTGGTGCGAGCAATTTTGGGTGCACCAAAATCTGCACATATAACACCTTTGCTCCGCGAGCTGCATTGGGTGCCAGTTTGCTTCCGGGTACAATTCAAGGTGTTGGTTATTACCTTTAAAGCCCTACATGGCATGGGGCCAGAATACCTGAAGGACCGTCTTATCCCCATTTTATCGACCCGCCCCACCCGGTCATTCAGAGAGGGCCTGCTACGAACCCCATCAATCAAAGAATGTCATCTGATGGGGTCTAGGAGACGGGCCTTCTCTGTGGTGGCGCCCACACTGTGGAACATCTTTCCCCCAGAGTTGAGACAGATCTCCTCCCTCCCGACCTTTAGGAAAGAGCTGAAGACCTGGTTTTGCCGCCTGGCATGGGAAGGAGGAAAGGATAGTTCCTCATGGGGGTGGCTAACACCTTAATTTTATAATGTCCTTCATTTTAATTCCATCGTCCATCTGGATTTATAATTATTTATTTTTACATATTGTATATTGATGTTTTATATTTTATTTTAACTATTTTATTGTAAACCGCCCAGAGTTCCCCATTGGGGGAGATGGGCGGTTATATAAATTGCATAAATAAATAAATAAATAAATAAATGGAGCGTGTGTTGCGCGAGGAGCATTTTACAAGGAGGTGTCAGAGTTCCAGGCACTGATCCATGGGGACCGGCCCGCCCTGAAGCTGGCTTGCTCTCTGCAAGGATTTTATTTTATTTTATTTTATTTTATTTTATTTTATTTTATTATTTTATTTTATTATTTTATTTTATTTTATTTTATTTTATTTTATTTTATTTTATTTTACTTTATTTATTTTATTTTATTTTATATTTTATTTTATTATTTTATTTTATTTTATTTTATTTTATTTTATTTTATTTTATTTTATTTTATTTTATTATTTTATTATTTTATTTTATTTATTTTTTTTATTTTATTTTATTTTATTATTTTATTTATTATTTTGGAACATGGAATATACGGACACTGCAAGACAATATGGATAGTGAACGACCTGAACGTAGGACTGCCATTATTGCAAGGGAGCTGAGACGTTTTAATATCGATATAGCAGCACTCCAAGAAACTCGAAGAGCAGGAGAAGGACAGTTGAAGGAAGAAAAAGGAGGTTATACCTTCTTTTGGAAAGGACTGCCTGAACAAGAACGAAGAATACATGGGGTAGGCTTTGCTATCAAAACGACCTTGTGAAGCTCTTGTCAGAAGTTCCCACTGGGATTAACGAACGACTCTCAACTCTGCGAATAAAACTCGCCAAAAACCAACAGGCAACTATCCTAAGTGCTTACGCAGCAACACTAGATGCAGATGAGGATATCAAGGAAAAATTTTATACCCAGCTGGACACCATCTTATCAGAGATACCAAAGGAGGATAAAATTATCCTCCTGGGCGATTTCAATGCAAGAGTTGGGCGTGATTTTGATTTGTGGCCAGGGATCATTGGGAAAGAAGGAGTTGACAACAGCAACACGAATGGAATCTTACTTCTGACTAAATGTGCAGGGCATAATCTTGTCATTACTAACACACACTTTCGCCAGAAAAATAAATTTAAAACATCATGGAAACACCCACGGTCGAAGCACTGGCATCTTTTAGATTATGTAATTGTCCGTGCTAGAGATCGCCGTGATGTACTTCTCACCAGAGCCATGACGAGCGCCGATGACTGCTGGACAGACCATCGATTAATTCGATCCATGATGGCCATAAAGATTGTCCCTCATCGTAGGCTCCAAGGAAGAAAACCAAGGCGTAAAATGAATACACTGGCCCTTCAAGATCCTATTAAACGAGCTTGCTTTCAATCAATTCTCAAGGAACATCTGCCTATGGAACTTCCTGAAAATGTTGAGGAACACTGGATTAAATTGAAGACTTCTATTATTTCAGCCTGTGAACAAACTATCGGATACCAGACTAAGAGACATCAGGACTGGTTTGATGAGAACGATAGTGAGATTGAACATATTATTGACAAGAAAAGGAAAGCCTTCCAGATATGGCAAAAAGATATTAACTGTGCCGTTAAGAAAAAAATCTATGCCAGTGCAAAGGCAGAAGTCCAAAGAAGAACTAGAGAACTTAAGAACATATGGTGGATAAAAAAAGCCCAAGAAACCCAACATTTTGCAGATGCTCATGATGCACGGGGCTTTTTTAATGCCATAAAGGCCATCTATGGACCAACAAACCATGGTACAAATCCCTTACACTCAGTAGATGGTGCTAAACTTCTAAAGGACAAAGAGTCTACTGCACTGCGCTGGAAAGAGCATTACTACAATCTCCTTAATCGTCACTCTACTGTGGCTGATGAAGTCTTCTTGCAAATCCCGCAAAAACAAATAAGAAATGAGCTTGCAGTACCCCCTAGTTTGGAGGAAGTCAGTAAAGCCACTAAACAAATGAAAAATAACAAAGCTAGTGGACCTGATGGGATTCCTGCTGAAGTCTTTAAAGAAGGCGGGCCTGAACTTACACAACAGCTTCATAAGCTCATCGAAAAAATCTGGATGAGGGAGGAGATTCCAGCAGACTTTAGGGATGCCATAATTATCACTCTCTTTAAAAAGGGTGATAGAACAGACTGTGGAAACTATCGAGGCATCTCCCTTCTAGCCACAGCAGGCAAAATCCTGGCAAAGATCATCGCAAACCGTCTCCTATCTGTATCAGAAGACATCCTCCCTGAAACGCAAAATGGCTTCCGCCCTTCCAGGGGAACAGTGGATATGATCTTCACTGCACGACAGCTTCAAGAAAAATGCAAGGAGCAAAACCGCCCTCTGTACATGGCGTTTATTGATCTGACTAAAGCTTTTGATACTGTAAATCATACTGCTCTCTGGACCATCCTTCTGAAAATCGGATGCCCTGATAAATTTGTGAACATCTTGCGGTTACTCCATGACGACATGATGGCAACAATCCTGAATAACAGTGGCTCTCAAAGCGATCCATTTAAAGTGGAATCTGGCGTTAAACAGGGATGTGTTATTGCTCCAACCTTATTCGCTATCTTCATCGCTATGATTATGCACCTTGTTGAAGAGAAACTTCCTACTGGTGTAGAAATTATATATCGAACAGATGGAAAGCTTTTTAATCTTAGTAGGCTGAAAGCAAAAAATAAGGTAATTGCAACTTTTTATAGAACTTCAATATGCTGATGATAACGTAGTCTGTGCACACTCCGAGGAAGATCTTCAAACTATCCTAAACATCTTTGCAGAAGCATATGAAAAGCTCGGCCTCTCGATTAACATTAAAAAAACCAAAGTGCTTTACCAGCAAGTTCGAACCAATCCCTCTGCAGCGCCATCAATCCAGCTTAAAGGTGTGTCACTAGAAAATGTCGATCACTTTTCTTATCTCGGCAGCCATCTATCTACAAAAGCCAACATCGACGCTGAAATTCAGCATCGCCTGAGCTCTGCAAGTGTAGCTTTCTCCCAAATGAAGCGTAGAGTGTTTGAGGATCGGGACATTCGCAGGGAGACCAAAATGCTTGTTTACAAAGCCATTGTACTACCAACCCTTCTGTACGCCTGTGAAACATGGACCCTCTACAAACGCCACCTCCAACTTCTTGAAAGATTCCATCAACGCTGCCTCCGAAAAATTCTGCAAATTACTTGGGAAGATAGGCGGACTAATGTTAGCATATTAGAAGAAGCGAAAACCACCAGCATTGAAACAATGATCATCCAACATCAACTTCGCTGGACCGGTCATGTTGTTCGAATGCCTGACCATCGTCTTCCAAAGCAGCTACTTTACTCCCAACTTAAGAATGGAAAACGGAATATTGGTGGACAGCAAAAGAGATTCAAAGATACTCTCAAAGCTAATTTAAAAATTAATCATTAAAATTAAACATTAAAATTAAAAATTTAATTTAAAAATTAAAAAAAAAATCAGCATTGAGAACTGGGAAGCCCTAACTCATGAGCGTTTCAATTGGAGGTCATCCTTTATTAATGGCGCTATGGACTTTGAAGAAGCACGAGTACAGGGCGAAAATGAGAAAAGAGCTAAAAGGAGGCAAGGCAAACCCTCATCATGACCGTCTCCCACCCGGAAACCTATGCCCTCATTGTGGGAGGTTGTGCGGATCCAGAATTGGCCTTTATAGCCACTTACGGATTCACCGTTAAAATCTCACCTTTGGAAGACAATCTTACTCGGCTACGAGTGATCGCCAATGAATGAATGAATTTATTTTATTTTATTTTATTTTATTTTATTTTATTATTTTATTTTATTATTTTATTATTATTTTATTTTATTTTATTTTATTTTATTTATTTTATTTTATTTTTTATTATTTTATTTTATTTTATTTTTTATTATTTTATTTTATTTTATTATTTTATTTTATTATTTTATTTTATTTTATTATTTTATTTTATTATTTTATTTTATTTTATATTTTATTTTATTATTTTATTATTTTATTTTATTTTATTATTTTTTATTTTAAGAACAGTCCCACCATTTTTGGGACTGCCCTAGCGAGGGACCTTGAGACCTGGAGCCTGGTCTGTGGGACTAGGGCCACACTATTGCAGTATGTAGATGACCTGCTACTGGGCAGCCCTACAGAGAGGGAATGTGAGCTGAACACTACCTCCCTCCTGAATTCATTAGCAACTTGGGGATACAAGGTGTCCCAAAAGAAAGTGCAGTTGGTGAAACAGGAAGTTCAGTACCTCAGATTTTTAGGGTCTCATGGACAGCGGAAGCCGACTCACGGGCGGGTGGAGGCGGTCTGCCGAATGAAAGAACCCGTGAACTGCCGGCAGCTCGGAGGGTTTCTCGGAATGGCAGGGTTCTGCAGAATTTGGATTCCAAACTTTGGAGTGTTGGCTAAGCCCCTCTACGAAGCTACCCAAGGGGGGGATCATGACGTGTTTGAGTGGACTACAGATTGCCACGCTGCCTTTCGTAGCCTGAAGGAAGCCTTACGGCAAGCTCCAGCCTCGGGGCTGCCCGATGTGTCTAAACCGTTTTTTTTGTTTGTACATGAAAAGAGCGGAGTAGCGGCAGGAGTCCTCACACAAAAGTGAGGGAGCTGGGAACGCCCAGTTGCCAATTTCTCTCAACAGTTGGACACGGTCGCTCAGGGGTGGCCTGCCTGTTTGCGCGCGGCTACAGCAGCCGCCCTCCTAGTTAAAGAAGCAGAAAAAATCACTTTGGGAAGGGATCTCCAGGTTCAGACCCCACATGTGGTCGCTGACATTTTGGAGGCAAAAGGCTCCTATTGGCTGACAGGCAGCCACATGGCCAAATACCAGGTGTCCCTCTTGGACAATCCTAGCGTGTCATTGGTCATTTGCAACTGCCTGAGCCCGGCAACGTTTTTGCCCCAACTGGAGCAGGTTATTGCACATGACTGCATAATAGTCATTGAACATGTCTATGCTAGCCACCCGGATCTTAGAGATGTAGAATTGGAAAACCCAGATCTGGAGCTTTTTACAGATGGCAGCAGCTTCATGCAGGAAGGGGTCCGCATGGCTGGGTATGCGGTTGTTGCGTTGTGGGACACCGTAGAATCAGCTTCCTTGCCAGCGGGAACTTCAGTCCAGAAGGCTGAACTCATTGCTCTAACAAAGGCACTACAGCTAGCAGCTGGAAAACATGTGACTCTAAGGTCGCCAAAGGGAATCACTGCAGCCGCCGCGGACGCGCAGCCTTGTGCAATCTTACCGCTTATTCCTTGTGTGGAAATTCGGAGCCCCTCTTATTCCAAGAGGGACCAACAGGTGGCTCGGCGATTGCGTGGCCAGGTCTCATCTGATGGTTGGACTTACGTAGAGAACAAAAAGCTGTTGCCTCGTGAAGATGCTCGGAGAATGCTTCGTGTTTTGCACGCGGGGACTCACTGGGGTGAAAATGCGATGGCGACATGGCTGACTAGGTCCTTTTAGGTTTACCAAGATGCAGCCATGGTAGTGCCCAGAACAACCCGAAAGGGGAACGGAAGGCACCCCCTGGACACCTTGTAATAGGGATTAGTCCGGGGACTTTTTGGGAAATAGATTCCACAGAACTCCCGAGGAAGCAAGGGAAGCGTTACCTACTAGTTATGGTGGATGCCTTCTCGGGCTGGGTTGAAGCTTTCCCTTGTCGTACAAATAAAGCCAAGGAGGTGGTAAAAGCCCTACTCCAGGAGATAGTGCCCCGCTTTGGTATCCCGTGGCAGGGCATTGGCTCTGATAGCGGACCGCATTTTGTGGCCACAGTTGTTCAGAAGGTGGCCAAAACCTTGCAAATCCCTTGGAAACTCCATGCTGCATACAATCCCCGGAGCAGTGGAAGGGCGGGGAAATTTAATGGCTTAATTAAGCGGCAGCTGGCCAAAATCACCCAGGAAACGCAGCTGGCGTGGCCAGAAGCCTTGTCACTAGCTCTCCTACGGCTGAGAGTTGCCCCTCGGCAGCGTTTGGGGTGAGCTCCTTTGAACTTCTTTATGGCCGCCCATATCCTCGCACCCCCTCTCAGCCCGCCACTCACCTTCACGATCTGGGGGAAGGACTTCTCCGGCGACATGTTCGACAGCTGTCTGCATCCCTTTCTGCCTTTTCTCCCTATCTCCAGGCATGTAGCCCTTTGCCGCTGGATCAGCCAGTCCACCGTTTCCGACCCGGAGACCGCGTGCTGGTGAAAAGTTGGGATCCTGCCACTGGACCCCTAGCAACAAAGTGGAAGGGACCGTGGCTGTTGTGGGTCTTCCGGGCTATGTGGCTGTGTTCTGGAAGTTGTGGTTCCTAACGTTTTGCCAGCATCTGTGGCCAGCATCTTCAGGGCAGGAGCACAGACAGAAGCGAAATCTCTGTGCCCAGGTAGAGCCATCAACAGCCATCGAACTCCGGCTGTGAAAGCCTTCGACAATACATTGGAAGGGACCGTATTCAGTTCTACTCTCTACTAATACGGCTCTGAAGGTGGATGGCCTAAAAGCCTGGATTCACCACTCCAGGGCGAAGGAGGCTCCTGGTGACCCATGGACTGTCCGCTGTCCCCGATCTCGGCTTGAAGCTACTTTTCCGAAAACAGCAGCCAAAGGGAGGGAGATGAGAAGCCAAGCCAATGGATTTGGATCATTGTTGCTATTTTACTGACTCAGTTTCACTCTGTAATTGCCCGCCCAAGGGCTTGTCTGTTTTCTTGATACTTTGTTTCCTTTCCTTGTACTTTCGCCTAGCCAGCCTCAGGGGAACTAATGTTTAAGTTTTATCTTTGAAACTGACAAAACTAGAAAGTCGCCTAGTGCATTGTTTCTTGTTTCTTTTTGATAGCCACCGCCTGGGGAGACAAGCCTTTCTCTCCTCAGAGGCGGATATGTCTCTGCAGGTGGTGTCAGGATGAGGCACCGCCGCCCCAGAAGAATGGCCCCTGCAACTACCCTGTCTCACGAACTGCTCACTGGTTATGCTACAGGAATCAACCAGGCTGTGGCTATCAGGAAGCGATAGCCCAAGGGACAAATGGAAGGCAGTATTGCCTAGCACTCCATACTGAAATTGCAAATTTGGTAATCAAGGAAATGCAAGCTATAGACCCTAAGAAACTCCCCAAGAATGTCTTTGATCCAATCACGGTAAGAAGACCCCCACGTGCCACTGGGGTAACTGACCTGGAGGGGGAACTAGAGTGGGAGTTTGTGTACCACGACCATCAGCCTCCCTACCTGGGGAGATAACTATGTTGTGAACATTACAACCCATGTTGCAAAGAACTTGAGATTCAGGGACTGCTGGGTGTGTTCGCGGATGCCAGCTCATCCGATGGAAGGAATTCCCTTAGTGGGGATCCCTTTGGAATTTAATGACTCCACGTTCCTTGATCTGTATCACTCTCAAACTATAACTGTGAGGGATAGGCGTATAAATGTGTGGACATTTAAAAGGTTCATTGACCGAAATAACACTCATTGCCTTTCCAGGAAGCCTCTTGAATGGAATGCCACCTTTGTCGGGCAGGTAGCCCAATGCGCTTGGTCCTTCACTGCCCTGAAGTCACGACAACCGAGGGCCGTTCCACGCATTGAGTTGAGCATAGCCAATATACTGACTTGCTCCCTCCCATCAAAAGTCTCAATTTTTACCTTTATTTGCATGGTTGGACAATCGCCACACACGAATGGATCGGTGTGCCCGTTGGTGAATGCCTGTCCTCTGGCGCATTTTAGAACAGGCAACTGGAGTTTCCCGCCAGCCGGGATTCTTCATCTGTTGAGTCGTTTTCATCAGAAAAAGGCTCTTGCTTGGTCCAGTCATCCATCGCCGCTGCTGCTCCCTTCCACTTAGGGATGACTTGCTTGCTTCTTTTGTCCTCCGGTTTTTTCTTTTGAGGGTTAGTGGCTTGTGGGCAGTTGCCAATACGGTGACCTTCTTTTCCGCTCCAATTTGCATCAGCTCCTCTGCTCCTGGGTAAGCAGAAGCGGTAGGGAAAGCTGTAAATCCTGGAAGCGACGCTCTGAATCCCGCTCTGCCTCTCCCCGGCCGAAGCTGCCATAATTGTTCCAGCCTGGCATCTATCACTACGGTCAGCTGGTATAAATCTACCGTGGAAGATTTTTCACCAGCTCGCTCTTAATCTCTTCATCAAGCCCTTGTTTAAACTGATCTTTTAAGGCGATCTCATTCCAGCCCAAGTCTCCTGCCAACAGTTTGAAATCCGCAATGTAATTTCCCACTCTCCTATTGCCTTGTTGGAGTTTTCGAATTTCCCAGCTGGCGGTGACTTCTCTGATCAGGTCATCGAAGTGGGCTCTGAAACAGTCCATAAAATTCTGGTAGTTGTTTAGAATTGGGTCATTGGTCTCCACCATTGGGATGGACCATCTGGCAGCTGATCCTTTCAGTAGGCTTAAAATGAAGGTGACTCTGATTCTGTCTGTTCGGAATTCAGCTGGTCGGCTGTTGAAGAACATGGTACACTGAGTGAGGAATGTTCTTAGTTGCAAAGTCTCTACCCCAAATTTTTCTGGTAAGCAGCCCTGGGACCTCAGGACGACTGGCGGGGGTGCTGCTGCTAGGCCTGGCTGCGGAGTGGCTGGAGCTGGTTGCTGCAACTGCTGCAGCATAGCTGCCTGTAGTGTATTGACCTGAACATCGACCTGCTGCTGGTGTTGTTGCAGAGCTGCCGCGAGCTGCTGGATCACCTGTCGGAGTTCTTGTGCCTTCAAAGACATTCTTCAAGTCTTCTTCTCCCTCCCTCTTTTGATGGGAGTTTGGAGTTTAGCTGGATTGATATCCTGACTTCGAGTGAAGGAAAACACGCTGAGACTTGGTGTACAGGCTCTAGTGTTTTATTGTTCTATTCTGCTAGACAGAATCCAGCTAAACTAAAAGGAACTAGTAATGCTCAGAGAAAGGGCCCAAGAAATCAGGGCGGGGCCTTCTTTAGCCTCTTGGGAGGAAAGCAAAGCGATTCAGTACTACACATGCATTTATCCCCCTGGAGGGAGCCCCCTCCTTTTTCACCAGTTATCTCCCTGACACATGCTGATTTGCTGGAACCTCCAACAGGGCTGAGGATGCCCAGGGACCCCCAAGTCCCTCGCTGGTGGTGGGGCTGCACCTCCCCACCCATCACCCCCTCCACCCCCCTCCAGGCTTTGACCCAGGGGTTGCTCTTGGGTGCTTCCTCCCTTTAAGCCTCCCACTTCCAGCCTCCCTCCCAGAGGGACCCCCTCCGCAACTCAGCTAGAACCCAGGAGAAGCCCTGGACCCCTGGCTCTGCTTGGTCTAGTCCAGGGAAGGCCCAGGTGACCCTTTGGAGTCTCGGCCCCAGCCTGGAGTCCCCCTGGGGCCTTAAGAAGGCTTAAAATCATCTTTGTCTCTAGAGGGGGTCGCACTACCCCATTCAGAGCCAGTGCGGAATCTGGGGGTTCTCCTGGACTCACGACTTCTGCTGGAAGAGCAGGTGGCAGTCATGGCCAGGAGGGCCTTTGCACAACTTCGGATTGTGCACCAGTTACGCCCTTTCCTGGACCGAGATGCCCTCCAAACAGTCACTCATGCCCTTGTCATATCCCACTTAGACTATTATAATGCGCTCTACATGGGGCTACCCTTGAGGAGTATCCGGAAGCTTCAACTGGTCCAGAATGCGGCTGCGCGGACAATTACTGGGGCCAGAAGATTGGCCCATGTGACACCATTGTTATGCAAGCTGCATTGGGTACCGGTTTGCTTCCGGGTACAATTCAAGGTGTTGGTTATCACCTTTAAAGCCCTACATGGCATAGGACCAGGTTACCTGAGGAACCGTCTCATCCCCAGAACATCGACCCATCCCACTCGATCAGTCAGAGAGGGCTTGCTGCGGACCCCATCGATTAAAGAGTTCCACCTAGCGGGGTCCAGGAGGCGGGCCTTCTTGGCAGTTGTGCCCACCCTTTGGAATATCTTACCCCCGGAGTTGAGGCTGATTTCCTCGCTCCCAGCCTTCCGGAAAGGCTTAAAGACCAGGTTAAGACCAAGCTCTTAGGTGCTTCCTCCCTTCAAACTGAAGAAGCTTCTTGGATAAGGAGCGAAACGTTTCCCCTGAGAAAATAGAAATCCAGTTGACATTATCCAAGCTTTAGATGCTATTGCATTAGCAGAAATGAGGGAGAAAGAATTTATATTGAGATTAAGACAAATTCGAGTCCCATTTAAACCGGAATTATTTTTATTGGGAATATGGGAAGAACAAATGGGAAAACAATTTGTAAGAATTATGCAATATATCGTTACTGCAGCACGACTTGTATATGCGCAAAATTGGAAAAACCAGATTTTACCTACGATACAAGATGGGATGTTAAAATTGATGGATATGGCAGAAAATGACAAATTGACATGTTTATTAAAAGAAAACTCAAACTGTTACTATCTTAAAGAATGGAAACCATTAATGGATTATTTGCAACATGCAGGTGGAGCAAAGCTTATTTGGGGTTTTGAAGACTAAAATATATATGGATTGATATGTTGTTGTTGTTTATTCGTTCAGTCGTTTCCAACTCTTCGTGACTTCATGGACCAGCCCACACCAGAGCTTTCTGTCGGCCGTCACCATCCCCAGCTCCTCAATGGTTGAGTCCGTCACCTCCAGAATACCATCCATCCATCTTGCCCTTGGTCGGCCCCTCTTCCTTTTGCCTTCCACTTTCCCTAGCATCAGCTTCTTCTCCAGGGTATCCTGTCTTCTCATTATGTGGCCAAAGTACTTCAGTTTTGCCTTTAATATCATTCCCTCAAGTGTCTATGAAGATTCTCAGTCATCCAGGTGGAATTGTCTGTAGCTTGAATCATGTCAACTGGATTTCTATTTTCTCTGTGGAAACGTTTCGCTCCTTATCCAAGGAGCTTCTTCAGTCTGAGCAAAGTTGGTAAGGGAATCCTAAATATGTTTCTAGGTAGCTGTGTGACCTTACACCTGGGGGCATGGTTATATTGAGATGTTATTTTAAGTCCTTTTATTATTTAAAGGAGGATCGTTAAGATCACCATGCTGCTGTTGAGCTTGTGAAATGGTCTTAATCTTCCTAGGCACAGAAGACAGAGCCGGGAGAAAGATGGGAGAAAGATTGTGCCTGAGGCCCCCACCTCTATTCAAGGAAGGTGAACCTCTATTCCCTCAAGTGAGCAGTCTGGCTTGATTTCCTGGAGTATGGACTGGTTTGATCTTCTTGCAGTCCAAGGCACTCTCAGAATTTTCCTCCAACACCACAGTTCAAAAGCATCTATCTTCCTTCGCTCAGCCTTCCTTATGGTCCAGCTCTCGCAGCCATAGGTTACTACAGGGAATACCATTGCTTTAACTATGCGGACCTTTGTTGTCAGTGTGATGTCTCTGCTCTTAACTATTTTATCAAGATTTGCCATTGCTCTCCTCCCAAGAAGTAGACGTCTTCTGATTTCCTGGCTGCAGTCAGCGTCTGCAGTAATCTTTGCGCCTAGAAATACAAAGTCTGTCACTGCCTCCACTTTTTCTTCCTCTATTTGCCAGTCATCAATCAAGGCCATAATCTTGGTTTTTTTGAGGTTTAACTGCAACCCAGCTTTTGCACTTTCTTCTTTCACCTTCATCATAAGGCTCCTCAACTCCTCCTCGCTTTCAGCCATCAAAGTGGTATCATCTGCATATCTGAGATTGTTAATGTTTCTTCCAGCGATTTTAACTCCAGCCTTGGATTCCTCAAGCCCAGCACATCACATGATGTGTTCTGCGTACAGGTTGAATAGGTAGGGTGAGAGTATACAACCCTGCCGTACTCCTTTCCCAATCTTAAACCAGTCCGTTGTTCCGTGCTTTTTCCGTGTTCCGACCCTATCTACTAAATCTAGTCCCTTAAATCTATTCTTCACCTCCACTGCATATTCCTTAGGAATATTAGTGAGCTCATATCTAACTGATCTGTGGGTCTTCCTCTTCTCTTTAGTCTGATTCTAAATTTTGCAATAAGAAGTTCATGATCTGAACTACAGTCAGCTCCAGGTCTTGTTTTTACCGACTGTATAGATGTCCGCCACCTTTGTCTGCAAAGGATGTAGTCAATCCAGGATCTTCTGCCCAGTTCTTGTCCGGTGAAACTAGGGCGGGGCCTTCTTTAGCCTCTTGGGAGGAAAGCAAAGCGATTCAGTACTGCATGCGTTTATCCCCCTGGAGGGTTAGGGTGAGGATGTGGATGGTCGAATGAATCCTTTCTTGAAGTTTGTATCCAAGTATTCTTTCAGGGTAGCTAGCTCCTTGGGTGACATAGGATAATGCTTCTTTGCTGGAATCGTGGCTCCTGGTTTTAGGTCGATAGTACAGTCGTAAACTCGATGGGGTGGTAATGCTGAAGCCTCCTGTTCACTGAAAATATCTGTGAAGTCTACATACTTGGTTGGCAGCTGTGCCCCTCTGGTCTCCAAGACTGCTGTCGTTCTTGGAGAAGGTGAGGTTGTTTGCAATTTATGGTGCTGGCAGTCTTTTGCTGGGAAGGAAATTGCTCCTGTCACCCAGTCCAAACAGGGGTTGTGAAGCTGTAGCCAAGGTGTGCCCAGGTTATAGGAACTTGTAATGATGCTGTGACATAAAGCTGAATCCACTCAGTGAGCTCCAATCGTTAGCTGAATTGGCTCTGTGCATCATAGGACTGGGCCTGCTTTGAGGGGCTGACCGTCAATGGTTTCAACTTCTATGGGATGTGGTAAATCCAGTGTCGGAATATCCATCTTTTCCACCATTTCTACATCTATAAGGTTGGTGCACCTCGCACCTGCAAGGAGAGGTCAATTGGATCCTCTACCTGTTAGAAAAGGAGACGGCAGCTCATGCAGAGGCGGTGGACGAAGAGATGTCCCCAGAAAGTGAAGGGGAAGGTTCGGCCATTGAAGAAAGCCAAGAATGGGATGAGCCGATAAGAGCACCCCCCACGTTAAGAATGCATTCACAATGGAACCGGCTTCGAAGCAGAGCGGTGAGACGACCATCGAGCCCAGGCATGTTGTTCGGGGTGCGAGAATTGAAGGTAAAGTTCAATGGGGATCCAAAGAACTTGTCTTGCTTCCTAACCCGTGCAAAGGGGTTTATGGAAGAATGTGAGGAACTGTTCCCCACAGAAGGCTCCAAAGTGCGGTACGTATCAGCCACCTCGAGCAAGAAGCAGTGGAGTGGTTAACAGGGTTGCATGACTCAGTGGTAGTAGAACTAGGGAACTTTAATGATTTCATAAGTGCTCTGAGAGAACGATTTGAATACCCCCTAGCAAAAATAAGAGCCAGAACTACTCTACAAGGCATTAGACAAGGGAACCGGTCAGTCTCTGAATATGCAACGGAATTCAGGAGACTGACAGGAAAACGAACAAATTGGCCAGAGTCGTTAAAAATCGAGTATTTCCAGGGGGGACTACAACCAGAAATCCTGGAGTGGTCTCTAGACAGAGGAGATCCAGGAACATTGATGGGGTGGATCTGTTTGGCTGGCGAAGTAGAGGATAAACGTATCCACTTCAAAAGACAGCAACGAGCCCAACCATCAGAGAAACGGACACATAATGCACCTTCCACCGAGAAGCGAACAAGCTGTAAGTCATGAGGGTAGGAAAAAGAAGGGCGGTTAAAGAAGGGCCTTTGTTTCAAATGTACTGGCTGAGGGATATGCTTATGTGACTTATTTATCATGTCAGGTGGCATGGATGCCATCATGACACTTCCACTGTGCAATTTTTTCCTCACATCTCATCAGAATCAGGATCATTCATCTGCATAGCTAAAATGCCACTTAGCGGCTCCAAAGAATTTTCCTCTTTACTTGCAGGGATTTTGGGGGGAAATTTAAAAAGAAGCCCTGAGAGAGGAGTGAAAGAAATGGAAACATCTCCCATTTCTTGGGAAGGGAGCTTTGCCTTACCTTGGCCCCACGTTCACAGCAACGCTGACACTACCCGGTTGTTTTCCTTCTCAAAAGCCATGAATGGTTCTGACACAATGCTTTTCTAGAAATAAAACATCTTCCACTCTGCAATTTTTTCCTCACATCTCCACCACCAAGGGGGATGTAACAAAAGGGTCAGCCTCTTGGCGCTGCTATCACCCACAGCCATCAGAGGCTAACAAGCAGGCACCTCCTGTAAGGCACTCCATCCAATATCTATAATCTCCCTGCTCTAGAGTAACTCACAGACCCATGAGTTCTTAGAAGCAGAAGAGTTTATTATAGCATACAGAAGCTAGCACGAACAAAGACTTGAATGGCTGGAACCTGTAAAGTCTGCACATTTAAATCTTCCCTTCCCCACCCCCCACCCCCCCACAAGGTTCTTTGGTGTTGACACGTGTAACTCGTGCCTTTCCAAGCTGCTCAGACATTCCCTCACGGAGATGTGTATTCGGGATCCTCAGCTAGGTCTACTTCAAAGCCGGAGTCTCTTTCATGTCACTTGCAGCATCCTGGAATGTCTAGCGTCTTTGGCAGAGATCTGCCGATCTCTGACAATACCTCTTTCTCGGTGTCTGGACTGATGCTCCTGGGGTCTCCCAGCCGTTCGCTCCCACCACCCACCCACCTTCCCTGGTACCCTCAAACTTTTCTTCTCCCCCCAATATTCACTCCTACTGCCTGCCTTAGGATGACTGTCGGGTTCAGGCCTCTTTCTTGTCCCCATCCCAAAATAGGCCCCCTGCAGGCCTATCTAACATCTTCCACTGTGCAATTTTTTTTCTCAAGGGGGATGGAAGAAAAGGGTCAGCCTCTTGGCGCTGCTATCACCCACAGCCATCAGAGGCTGACAAGCAGGCACCTCCAAGCAAACAAGATCGCAGCAGGGGCTGTTCATAAACCTGAAGATCCTATGCTCAAAACCACAATGCCTTTTCTCCTCAACTCAATATTCCTGCAGCTCTTATCCATCATGTTCAACTGCAAGGCAGAACAGCCTTTCCATCACAGTGCTTTTGTCACTGCCACAAACGTCCCTAATATATTCTCTCATAAAATCTGAGTGCTCCTATCTTTTTTACATGTATCCTTTAGGGCCTGCAGCAGCTTATTCGGAAGTTCTGCTGATAGCCAGAAACGTGTAGTTAGCCTTTCTCAAACTAACATTTTCCATTTTTTTCTCTCCTCCCACATCTCTAATACTAAGACATGTTTGATTAAAAAGAATCAACCCAGAAATTAAATATTCAACTTTTCAGCTGGATGTCCAATGGGAGATGAGAAGTGAAATTCAAGCCGTCTCTACACTCGTCACCTTCTGCCTCATGTGCATTTTCTTGTGTATGTTAAGATAGGAATTTTGTGTGAAGCACTGTCCACAGTCTGGGCATTTGAATGGTTTCTCTCCTATGTGTAAACCTACATGATTTATAAGGCTAGACCTAGTACTGAAACTTTTCCCACAATCTGGACACTCATACGGTTTCTCTCCTGTGTGTGTCCTCTGGTGTATCACAAGGTCAGAATTCTGAATGAAACTTTTCCCACAATCTGGACACTCATATGGTTTCTCTCCTGTGTGAGTCCTCTGGTGTTTCACCAGGCTGGAATTGTGACTGAAACTTTTCCCACAATCCGGACACTCATACAGTTTCTCTCCTGTGTGAGTCCTCTGGTGTTTCACCAGGCTGGAATTCTCACTGAAACTTTTCCAGCAATCTGGACACTCATATGGTTTCTCTCCTGTGTGAGTCCTCTGGTGTCTCACCAGTTTGGATTTCTGACTGAAACTTTTCCCACAATCCGGACACTCATATGGTTTCTCTCCTGTGTGAGTCGTCTGATGTATGACCAGCAGAGAATTCCGACTGAAACTTTTCCCACAATTTGGACACTCATATGGTTTCTCTCCTGTGTGAGTCCTCTGGTGTTGCATCAGGCTGGAATTGTGACGGAAACTTTTCCCACAATCTGGACACTCATACGGTTTCTCTCCGGTGTGAGTCCTCTGGTGTATGACAAGGTCAGAGTTCTGAATGAAACTTTTCCCACAATCTGGACACTCATATGGTTTCTCTCCTGTGTGAGTCCTCTGGTGTTTCACCAGGCTGGAATTGTGACTGAAACTTTTCCCACAATCCGGACACTCATACGGTTTCTCTCCTGTGTGAGTCCTCTGGTGTTGCACCAGGTAGGAATTGTGATTGAAACTTTTCCCACAATCCGGACAATCATACGGTTTCTCTCCTGTGTGAGTCGTCTGATGTATGACCAGCAGAGAATTCCGACTGAAACTTTTCCCACAATCTGGACACTCATACGGTTTCTCTCCTGTTTGAGTCCTCTGGTGTTGCATCAGGCTGGAATTGTGACGGAAACTTTTCCCACAATCCGGACACTCATACGGTTTCTCTCCTGTGTGAGTCCTCTGGTGTTGTACCAGGCTGGAATTGTGACTGAAACTTTTCCCACAATCTGGACACTCATACGGTTTCTCTCCTGTGTGAGTCCTCTGATGTATGACCAGCTGAGAATTCCAACTGAAACTTTTCCCACTATTTGGACACTCATACGGTTTCTCTCCTGTGTGAGTCCTCTGGTGTTGCACCAGCTGGGAATTCCAACTGAAACTTTTCCCACAATCTGGACACTCATACGGTTTCTCTCCTGTGTGAGTCCTCTGGTGTATCACCAGTTTGGATTTCTGACTGAAACTTTTCCCACAATCCGGACACTCATACAGTTTCTCTCCAGTGTGAGTCCTCTTGTGATTCACCAGGGTGGTGTGCTTGCTAAAGCTTTTGCCGCATCGAGAACACTGGTAGGGCTTGCCGGTCTGGGTCCTCTCGTGCATAATCAGCTGTGATCTGTAATCTGTGCTTTTCCCACAATATACACCTCTGTGGGGCTTTTCCACCACTGATATTCTTGGATTCTCGAAGAGATCAAAACTATTTCTGATCCCTTGTTTGGTGGTGCTTTGATTCAAGCGACTGTTTCCTTCCTCACAGGCTGAGGCTTGCATTACTCTCTGCCCTATGTGGTTATCCAAGTGACTTCTTCCTCCCCACTGACTTCCAGATATTTCCCTCTTTTTCTGAATTTGGAAATTATCCCCCGTAACCTCTTCATGTAATATTTGAGTTCCACATCTTCAATTTTTTCTAGCTCAAAAACTCTCTTCCTGTTTCTCCCTCCCTTGTCTGTCTCCTTTGGGAAAGAAGAGTTTTGGGGTTCTCTGGAGAAGGTGGAAAAGATTTGATTGCTGGCTTGATTTGCTTTCCTTTTTAATGCTGCTTGTGATTCTCGGTTGTCGAGCAGGTTCTTATTGGCATTCTTTTGTCTATAAGATTCACATAAAAGTGTTATTTTAATTATTATCTATAAAATGGCTGCACAACATGTGCAAAGAACAACAAAAAAGCATACATTACAATGAAAAGGGAAAAGTGCCAAAAGGGTAGAGTAACCTCTAACATTTATTATGATTCATTTGACACATAGAAGAATAGCGAGATCCAAGTTCAAATCCTGAAATTCACTTCTTGGCTTGGGTCAATCACAGATTCTTAGCACTGCAAAGGGTTATCATCAAGGATATCAGTAAATGCTGGGGATAGATTCTACACATACACATAGATGCACACAAAGAGAAATACAGATACACACACGTACGAATGTATGTATGTAGAAAATCCATGTGTATTTCAGCCTACAAAATGTCCCAGAAGTGGGTATGGTCAAACTTTTGGGTCTACTTTTAGAGGGCTGGGGGGCTTTAATGGATGAAATGGTGCCCAAAGCCTCTGCAAGATTTAAAGCACCAGTTTTGTCCATTCAACTCCTCAGCTCCAAATAAGAAAAGAGCAGAAAATACTGTCCACAACCACTCTGGGGACATCACCATACAATACAGGTAGTCCTCCTTTCTGACTGCAGTTGGGACCGGCAACTCTGTCTCTAAGCAGCTCGGTCATTAAGTCGCTCTCCGAGTGAGATGGGTGGGGAATAAATTGGATATATAAAAATAATAATAAAGATGACATCACGTGAATGCGCTAACTTACAACATCAATTCTGGCTGCGGTCATTAAACGAATCACCGTGGGTCATTAAGCACAATGTCAAACAACCATGATACATGAATGGAAGACCACTAGGAAATCCTGTGTTTGTTGGCTAGACTTGGCAGTGAAAGAAAACGTCACCTGGGTCCTTAAGTGCAACGTCACATGACCGTGACTTGCAGCTTCCTGCCTGATTCCCTATTGATTTGGCTTGTCAGAAGCCAGATGGGAAGGTGGCAAACAGCAATCATGGGACTGCAAGACACTGCCACCGTCGAAAATGCCCGTCGGTTGCCAGCACCCAAATCGCTTTGAGGGCCACAAGTTTGAGGACCAGTTGGAAGTCTCCTTTTCAGCGCCATCCTAACCTTGAATGGTCACTAAACAAGTCGTATGCAAAGACTGCCTCTACACCTGAACATCCCAAATGGTCTTCCATGGCTATTTAAAACAAGGGCTGGGTTAAGCAGAGTTGAACCTGGCTAATACATGGATGGGGGAGTTTGTTGGCTAGACTTGGAAGTAAAAAAAAACATCTCGGGAGACGGCAGTGGCAGATCAGTCCCCTATTGTTGCCTAGAAAACAGCATCTCCATAAAATCACGAGGAGTCAACGCTGACGCGAAGGGGACTTTTCAAATCTCTCGACCACCAGAAAATTGCACGCACCAGTTTTAGAGCCTGCAGCACCAGGGGAATAAACTTTGGGGAGGGGGGGCAGATGGAGCATTTTTCAGCAGAGTGGCTTCTCTGATTCTTTCCCACGGAGGAAACGAAACAGCCCCACTTGCTCCCGGCCTCTCCCCCCACCTGTCCTCGACTCACCTTCCGCCGGCTGCTGCTCCGACCCCAGGAAGACCGAAGAGCACTCCCCGACCCCACTTGCCTCCCAGGCGGGAGCCGGAACAGGAAATTCCTCTGCCCTCCTCTTCTCCTACGACATCCCCTCTAGGAATCGAATACTCTGTTGTTTCAGCTTCCCCCGCTCCCCCTCCCGTTGGATGTCGGTTCTCAGCAACCACAGACGCCGCTGCTGTATTGGCAGCTTTCTAGGCGCTGGGTTGCTTATTCCTAGAGCGCCATCTAGCGACACGAGGCTGAAAAACCCACTCGTCCGGTCTCTACCCTAAGGCGTTGGCGAGATTTTTTGATTGATTCTGTGCCATCAAGTCCTTTTCGACTCCCGGCGACCACATAGATAGATCTTCTCCAGGATGTTCTACCCCCAACCTCTTCTTTCGGGCCTCCCAAGGGTGCACTCATTGCCACTACAACTAAGCAAAAAGGTCGTTTGCAAGAAGCAGGAAGTAAACCAAGGGAAAGCATCCTGGGGGGAAATGGTGCGCAAACAGGCAACGGCAAAGCGCACCTCCCTTCCATTGCGGAGCCTCAATCTCGCTAGAGGGCAGAATTACTCTGAGCAGCCTTCCCAATTCCCGGAGGAGTTCGCTTTCTGCCTTGAGAATTCCCAGGCCGCTTGGGTGCAACACTCGAAGGGCACTAGCTGACCAAAAGATTCCTGCGCTTTCGCAGGGATTGGCTCTCGGTGGAGGTCAAAACCTCTCTACCTCCTAAAACTTGTTTCCTGATTTCCTGGGACTCAAAAGGATTTAGGACCTGGGAGCCCCAACAGGCCACAGGCTCCAAGAGAGCCAGCCTCACTCACGCTGGCCAGGGCTGCTTCGAAGGGCGCCCGGGGTCTTGGAGCCGGTGTTCCCAGCAAGCCAGCTTTGTTCCTGAAGGAGGAAATTCTAAATCTGCTAAAGGGCCAATGCCATGGGGGGCGGGGGGGCTGCAGGGGGCCTGTTTTGGGATGGGGACAAGAAAGATGCCTGAACCCCGACATGCCCTCCGCTCCATATTCTCTCCAGGTCAGAAGCCATTTAATTCATCCGGGGAAAATTCCCTCCATCCCTGAAGTTCTGATCCTCTGCAGAAGGTGAGATGTTTTCCACACGCATCTGAAGGTCTTCTTGCCTGCTCGGCCCCTTTTATCAGGAGGGAGCCCTTCCTCTGAAGCTCTCCCCACAGTCCACCCATTTATTCCAGGGTGGATTCTTGGCCACGAAATAGGAATCCTTTGATCCCTTCCATGCTTTCAGCACCCATCTTGGTGGTCTCTGGTCCCGGTTCCAGATGGGGGATGCGAGCCCAATTTTTCCACAGAAGAGTCAGTTCCCTCCCTCCCTCCCAAGATCCTGTTTCATGAAGAGGAACTCCTGGCATGCAAGAGATTTTTCCTAATTTTATTTCGCTCGATTTGGGTCCCCACTGATTTCCAAATACCCCCCTTCAGTTGAGGCTTCCTAGTTTGTGGTGTTTTTGCATGGGATTCATTTTAACTCTCATTCTTCTCTGTCCCCCTTCCTTGGGGAAAAATTGGAAGGAGCTCATTAGAAATATCAAGGCCCAGATCCACAGCCTTGCCTGGCTTAATCCATCTCCCCTTCCCACCTTTTGATGAATCCTGGATTAGTTCTGCATTATAATGGAATCTCAGATAACAGCAAGGTGTCTCTGCTGGGCTGTTTTGTGTTGTTCGTGGGAATGAAGTTGTGTTTTCTCCCTCTGATCAACCATGTTAAGATTCAGTGGGGAAGAATCAGGACCACAACAGGACCAGGCCGAGGAAGATGGGGTCATACTGGAGGAAGCGACGGTGGATCTGCTGAACTTGAAATCAAATCTTTATTACGGTCAAAGGCCAGCATAAGGAGGGTGGGGTACAGTCAGTTAAACGCATAGAAAATACATCAAAGTAAAAGGAATAATATAAAAGCATGTATATATGTGTGATGATCCTGAATTATAATCAGCACTCCACACACGAGACACGATGGAATCGTTAGGAATCTTTATTATATCAGTGATCCCAGGCACGTCAATGCTTCAAGTGAATTAAGGTTACAAAGATTAACATATATATACATACTCTCCTATCCCCTCCCCATTGAGCACTTTAAACTTCCTCTTGCTGCAGCTCATTGATGTCCATGGTGCTGAATATACATTCTCTTTCTGTTTGTTCCGGATTGAGCTTCCAATTACTTCTTGTCTACGTGTCTCTTGGCTGGCGCCATGTCGTGGATGGTACCCAGGTGGGGCCATACGTGACTGTATGTATGTATGTATTACCACCCCATCTCCCCTGAAGGGGACTCTGGGCGGTTTACAAAATATAACAGTTAAAATAAATATAAAACCGTACAAATATACAATCATCAAAAAATACTAATGAATTAATTATAAAATTCAAGAGGTGATAAGATGGTATTTTAAAAGGGCTCTATGGCACCAGCCATCCCCAGGAGGAACTGTTCCCGTTCCCATCCGAAGCAAGGCGGCAGAACCAGCAAGCAAGGCAGAACCTATAAAAACCTATAAAAACAGACAGATAGATCGATCCTCGTTATATATATATATATATATATATATATATATACATACACACATATACATATACATATACACACACATACATACATACACACACACACACACACAAACAAACAAACAAACACAAAAGTCTAAAAGAAAAGGAGGGGTAGGGGCATTAGATGGGTGTAGGGGAGCATAAAGCTTAGTATATCTGCCAGTACAGAACACT
This sequence comes from Charina bottae, assembly GCA_023362775.1. Taxonomy (NCBI): domain Eukaryota; kingdom Metazoa; phylum Chordata; class Lepidosauria; order Squamata; family Charinaidae; genus Charina; species Charina bottae. Next base: position 2,080,206 of record JALMGJ010000002.1, on the reverse strand, counting down.
CTAGTGTGATGGATTAGATGCTCCTTAAATTTAGTTTATCGCACCGTCACCAACCTGGCAAATTTTAAGCGCGGCTGCGCAGAACCTGCCGATGTTGTATGTTGTAGCAGGGCTGGCATCTGACAGCAGCAGGAGATGCAAAATCGGCCTGAGTGCCTGGGCATTTATGCAGCACTGGTGAGATGAGGCGAGTGCGAATGTCTCTGCAATCCAGGCCTTGGAGGAGCACGTGCTCTGGGGTTCCTGGGTGACCAGAGTCCCAGGGGCCACGTGTCTCCGGGTGAAGGATCTCCCGGTATCGGCCTTCGAGACGGCTGTGGGGAGGGCCAGGGCAAAGGCCTCCGATGGTTGGGAACCTCGAGCTTAGGTAAGTATGCCATGGGGGGGGGCAGAGTACCTGCTGGACGCACGGGCAACGTGGCCCCCATGGGCTTTCTTCCAACAGCGGCTCTGGAGTGGCATAATGTACTCTCCATCCCTGGTGAAGTAAGTGATGGAGTGACCACCCTGTCCAAGTGCCTGGGGGCTGTGAGGGCCTGGATGGGGAACAACAGGCTTCAATTGAACCCTAGCAAGACCGAGTGGCTGTGGATTGATGGCCTAGCATCTTCTGGGAAATTATCATCTTTGGTTCTTGATGGGGTGTTGGGGTTTGATAAACCCAGGAATTTACTTCTAGATATAAATTATACAGAGAGGCTTGATTTCTAGGTAAAAGGTGAAATATTCTGCACAGTCACCCAATTAGCCATTGTTGTAGGAATGATGTGTCATGTGTGACTCATAACAACAGGTGCTTAGAGTTAGGTTGGGTGTGGTGAATAACGAGAGTGACCTATAATGTGATTGGTCAGGTTCACTATATATGCAGAGACATTCTCATTTCCCATTATTCCCATTTTACCTCGTGAAAGCTGTATCGTTGATGGTGTATCATTTGTTACTTGTGGAAGTGATCTGTAAATACGTATGTATATAAAGTAAATAGGATATTTGATATAACTTCTGTTTGGAGTCTATTTACTGCATAGTACGTGGATCACTGGTGCCTAGGAGAGAGGCAGGCCGCTCTATCCGAGCTCCCTCTGACAGGGTTACGGGCCCAGAGGCGGCAGAGACGCCATAGACGATGGAAGGCTTTGCACTGGCTGTGGATCGGTGGATCGTGTGCAGTCTGTGAGCTGGAAGCTTTGGAAGTCTATCCAGGAGTCTTGTGGCTATTTGGAGTGATTTGGAGCTTTAACAGGTTCCGTGCCTGTGTGTGTGTTTTTTCCTCTCTCCTACGCTTGTTTTGCAGCTGGAGGACATTCTGATAAGGTCTGTGTCTTTAATCATCGGTGTCTGCCCAGAAGGGGCTGAAGACAGATGAGCACAGCGAAGATGTTGCCGGCAGTCGGGGGAGGTTTTCCTCTGGAAAGACTGAATGACAGTAATTATTCGTCATGGGCATATAAAATGGAAATGTATCTTCGGCGTGAAGGGCTTTGGAGGAGTGTACTTTGCTCTGAACCAGACCTGGAAGATGAAGAAGTTGCTCTAAAGGATGAGAGAGCATTGGCAAGCATAATTTTATGTCTGGAAGATAGCCAGTTGTGTTATGTTAGAGACTGTCAGTTAGCCTATAAGTGTTGGGAAGCTTTAAAGAATGTTTATCTAAGAAGCTCACCGTTATGTAAGGTTTTACTAACAAGAAAACTTTATCACGCTAGATTAGGGGTATCTGATAATATAAGGGATCACCTGCATTATATGACAGGGTTGTTCCAGGAATTGGCTCAGAGAGATATGCAATTTACAGAAGCTAACAAATTGTATATAATTCTCAGTTCTCTAAATGAAACGTGGGATACTTTGGCAATTAGCTTTGGTTCATTATCTGAGGAAGATTTAACCATAAGATACTTATCTAGCAGGCTTTTAGAAGAAGAGCAAAGAAGGCAGCAGTGTTCTAATGTAATTAGTGCTAAGCAGAACAGTGTTTCTGTTAAGGAATATTCTGAGAATGTTTTGTATGTACGAAAATGTTTCTGCTGTGGGTCACAAAAGCATTTGTTGCGGGATTGTGATAAGAAACGGAAGCCAAAGGCCAAGCTGAAAATCTCCAAGCTGGGAGAAGCTGCACAGCTGTCTTTAATTAGTTCAAGTGTAGAACAAGATTTAAAGGGACCATTTTTAATTGACAGTGGGGCTTGTCAGCATATAGGGAGTAACAGACAGATGTTTAAGAGTTTTAGGCAGGCTGACAAAGATCATGTTACTCTAGCTAATGGAAGCATTGCATCTGTGACTGGTAAGGGATTTGTATATGTTGTTGTTGTTCAGTCGTTCAGTCGTGTCCGACTCTTCGTGACCTCATGGACCATAGCACGCCAGGCCTTCCTGTCCTCCACTGTCTCTCGGAGTTTACTCAAATTCATGTTCATTACATCGGTGATGCTATCTAACCATCTCATCCTCTGCCGTCCCCTTCTCCTTTTGCCCTCAGTCTTTCCCAGCATCAGGGTCTTTTCCAGTGAGTCCTCTCTTCTCATTAGGTGGCCAAAGTATTTGAGCTTCAGCTTCAGCATCTGTCCTTCCAATGAGCAGTCAGGGTTGATTTCCTTTAGGATTGACTGGTTTGACCTCCTTGCAGTCCAAGGGACTCTCAAGAGTCTTCTCCAGCACCACAGCTCGAAAGCATCAATTCTTCGGCGCTCAGCCTTCCTTATGGTCCAACTCTCACAGCCATACATTGCTACTGGAAAAACCATAGCTTTAACTATACGGACCTTTGTCGGCAAGGTGATGTCTCTGCTTTTTAATATGCTGTCTAGGTTTGCCATAGCTTTCCTCCCAAGGAGCAAGCGTCTTTTAATTTCATGGCTGCAGTCACCGTCTGCGGTGATCTTGGAGCCCAAGAAAATAAAATCTGTCACTGCTTCCATTTCTTCCCCTTCTATTTGCCAGGAAGTGATGGGACCAGATGCCATGATCTGGGTTTTTTTAATGTTGAGTTTCAAGCCAACTTTTGCACTCTCCTCTTTCACCCTCATCAAGAGGCTCTTTAGTTCCTCTTCACTTTCTGCCATTAGGGTGGTATCGTCTGCATATCTGAGGTTGTTGATATTTTTCCCGGCAATCTTAACTCCGGCTTGTGATTCATCCAGCCCGGCATTTCTCATGATGTACTCTGCATATAAGTTAAATAAGCAGGGTGATAATATACAGCCTTGTCGTACTCCTTTCCCAATTTTGAACCAGTCGGTTGTTCCATGTCCGGTTCTAACTGTTGCTTCTTGACCCGCGTACAGGTTTCTCAGGAGACAGGTAAGGTGGTCTGGTACTCCCATCTCTTTAAGAATTTGCCACAGTTTGTTGTGATCCACACAATCAAAGGCTTTAGCGTAGTCAATGAAGCAGAAGTAGATGTTTTTCTGGAACTCTCTTGCTTTTTCCATGATCCAGCGAATGTTGGCAATCTGATCTCTAGTTCCTCTGCCTCTTCGAAACCCAGCTTGCACTTCTGGTAGTTCTCGGTTCACATGCTGCTGAAGCCTAGCTTGTAGGATTTTGAGCATAACCTTGCTGGCATGTGAAATGAGCGCAATTGTACGGTAGTTTGAACATTCTTTGGCATTGCCTTTCTTTGGAATTGGAACGTAAACTGACCTTTTCCAATCCTGTGGCCACTGTTGAGTTTTCCAAATTTGTTGGCATATTGAGTGCAGCACTTTAACAGCATCATCTTTTAGGATTTTAAATAGCTCAGCTGGGATACTGTCTTCTCCGCTAGCTTTGTTGTTAGTAATGCTTCCTAAGGCCCACTTGACTTCACTCTCTAGGATGTCCGGCTCAAGGTCAGTGACCACACCATCGTATTTATCAGGGATATTAAGATCTTTCTTGTATAGTTCTTCTGTGTATTCTTGCCACCTCTTCTTAATCTCTTCTGCTTCTGTTAGGTCCCTGCCTTTTTTGTCCTTTATCATGCCCATCTTTGCACAAAACGTTCCCTTGATATCTCCGATTTTCTTGAAGAGATCTCTAGTGTTCCCCATTCTATTGTTTTCCTCGATTTCTTTGCATTGTTCATTTAAGAAGGCCTTCTTATCTCTCCTTGCTATTCTCTGGAATTCTGCATTCAGTTGTTTATATCTTTCCCTTTCTCCCTTGCATTTGCTTCCCTTCTTTCCTCAGCTATTTGTAAAGCCTCATCAGTCAGCCACTTTGCTTTCTTGCATTTCTTTTTCTTTGGGATGGTTTTAGTTGCTGCCTCCTGTACAATGTTACGAACCTCCATCCATAGTTCTTCAGGCACTCTGTCTACCAGATCTAATCCTTTAAATCTATTCCTCACTTCCACTGTATATTCATAAGGGATATGATTTAGGTCATACCTGATTGGTCTAGTGGTTTTCTCTACATTCTTCAATTTAAGCCTAAATTTTGCAATAAGAAGCTCATGATCTGAGCCACAGTCAGCTCCAGGTCTTGTTTTTGCTGATTGTATAGAGCTTCTCCATCTTTGGCTGCAAAGTATATAATCAATCTGATTTCGGTATTGACCATCTGGTGATGTCCATGTGTAGAGTCGTCTCTTGTGTTGTTGGAAAAGAGTGTTTGCTATGACCAGCGTGTTCTCTTGACAAAACTCTATTAGCCTTTGCCCTGCTTCATTTTGTACTCCGAGGCCGAACTTGCCTGTTATTCCGGTTATTTTTTGACTTCCTACCTTAGCATTCCAGTCCCCTATGATGAAAAGGACATCTTTTTTTGGTGTTAGTTCTAGAAGGTGTTGTAGATCTTCATAGAACCGGTCAACTTCAGCTTCTTTGGCATCAGTGGTTGGGGCATAGACTTGGATCACTGTGATGTTGAATGGTTTGCCTTGGATTCGAACTGAAAGCATTCTGTCGTTTTTGAGGTTGTACCCCAGTACTGCCTTTCCCACTCTTTTATTGACTATGAGAGCTACTCCATTTCTTCTAAGGGATTCTTGCCCACAGTAGTATATATAATGGTCTCCTGAATTAAATTCGCCCATTCCTGTCCATTTTAGTTCGCTGATTCCCAATATGTCGATGTTCAATCTTGTCATCTCATGTTTGACCACATCCAGCTTACCTTGATTCATAGTTCTTACATTCCAGGTTCCTATGCAATATTGTTCTTTACAGCATCGGACTTTCCTTCCACTTCCAGACACATCCACAACTGAGCATCCTTTCGGCTTTGGCCCAGCCGTTTCACACTTTCTGGAGCTACTCGGAATTGCCCTCCGCTCTTCCCCAGTAGCATTTTGGACACCTTCCGACCTGAGGGGCTCATCTTCCAGCGTCATATCTTTTAGCCTTTTGATACTGTCCATGGGTTTTCTTGGCAAGGATACTGGAGTGGTTTGCCATTCCCTCCTCCAGTATTTGTATATGTACCAGGGTTAAATATTGAATTATCAATGTTGTGTGTACCTGAACTGGAGTACAATATAATTAGTGTGTCACAATTGGATAAACAGGGTTATACTGTACAGTTTGGTAATAATGAATGTATTGTTATGAAAGATAACAATGTTTGTGGCAAAGGTATTTTGCAGAACAATTTATATGAAATTGTACAAGCCAGGACAAGCAGCAGCCATCATGGTGTAGCTACAATTAATAAGCCAACACATGATTCATGTGCACACCTGTGGCACAAAAGGCTTGGGCATCCGAGTTTCAAAGTGATTGAAAAGATGTCAGAAGCAAGTTCTGGAATGGAATTGAAAAAGTGCCAAGTGTATTTGGATTGCACAGCTTGTAAGGTTGCAAAGTCAAAGGTGTTTCCTGTGAGCAAATTCAGTGATAGGAAGTCACATAAACGTTTTGAATTAGTTCACGCTGACTTAATTGGTCCATTACCAGCTACAATAGGGGGTGCTAAATATGTTTTAGTCATTGTAGATGATTACACTAGATTTGGGTTCTGTTACCTATTGAAAGCTAAAAGTCAAACATTCGAAAAGTTTAGAAACTGGGTGCAGTTTGTGGAACGTAGGTATAGCACAAAGGTGTGTAGTTTACAAACTGACCGGGGTACAGAGTTTCTGAGTGGGAGTTTTCAGCAATGGCTCCGTAGAAGGGGCATTGTGCATAGGAGAACTTACCCGCATAGTTCAGCTGAGAATGGCGTGGCTGAACGTAGGAATTTGGCATTGCAGACAGTGAAGGATTCACTCATTGCTGACTCAGGGTTATCAAGAGGATACTGGGGAGAGGCAATATTAACTGCTAATTATTTAATTAACAGGTTATGGAGTGTATCTGTAAACCAAACTCCATATTATATGTTATATGGCAAGAAGCTACCATTAGCTCATTTGAAGGTGTTTGGGTGCACTGCCTATGTTCACGTGCATAAGGAGGTACGTAGGAAAGGACAGGCAAAAGCACAGAAGATGACGTTTGTGGGGTATGAGCCAGGGACCAAAGGATATAGGTTCACTGATGGCAGGAAAGTTGTTATTTCTAGATCAGCAAGTTTTAGTGAGCATAGCAATTGGCAGAGATTACACGGGAGTAGTGAGGTTTATCTTCCTAGTCAGGGACGTTTTGAGTTTTCAGAGCGGAGAGAGGCCACTGATGTGATTAAGAAGGAAGAGGAATTAACTCCTAGTGTGCCAATGATGCAGGATGCTACAGTGTTGCGTAGATCTGAGAGAGTTAACAAGGGCATACCACCTCAGCGTTATACACCAGGTGATGTAAAAGTGTGTTTTATTGATTATGAACCTCGTAATTACAAGGACGTATTGGAGTTGCCACAACAGGAGCAGAGTAGATGGAAAGCTGCTATGGATGTGGAAATGAAAGCCATTAATTCTCATAAGGTTTTCAAATCTACTAGGCTGCCTGAGGGGCATAGAGCAGTAGGCTGTAGATGGGTGTATAAGAAGAAAACCTTAGTGAATGGTGATATTCAGTATAAGGCTAGGTTGGTAGCACAAGGATTTTCCCAGATAAAGAATCAGACTTATGATGAAGTTTTTGCACCAACGCTAAGAGGGGAGACATTTAGGTTTGCCTTAGCAATGGCAGCAGCTGGGAATTGTGTAGTACAGCATTATGATATCACAACAGCATATTTGCATGCTGATTTGAATGAAGAGATCTATATGATTGAAGCCCCAGGTTATGAATCAAAGATTGCAGGAAGGGTATACAAGTTGCAGAAAGCATTGTATGGACTCAAGCAGTCGGCACGTTGCTGGAATCTTAGGTTAGATAAGGAATTACAAAGAATGGGATTCAAGTGTAGTATAGCTGACCCATGTCTGTATGTAAAGCAATGTGAAAACGAACAGATTTCGCTTTTGATTTTTGTAGACGATTTGTGTCTTATAGCGAAAGATCAAAGCAGGGTAATTGAATTTACTGAAAATCTGAAACAGCACTTTGATGTCAAAGATCTGGGAGAAATTAGGAATTACCTAGGCATGGGTATTCAGAAGGTTGATGGGGGTTATGTTCTAGAGCAGCGGAAGAAAATTGAAGCACTGCTAAGAGAGAACAATATGGAACAGTGTAAAGAAGTTTCTACCCCAATGACAACAGATTTTGTTAAATCAGAGACTGGAGATGATGAACAAACTTCATGTGATCAAGAACACTATCATTCAATAATTGGAAGTTTATTGTATATAGCACAATGGTCGCATCCTGATATCGGGAATGCAGTAAATGTTCTGAGTAGATATGTAACCAAACCTACCCAGATACATTGGCAAGGTATCAAACGTGTGTTTAGATATCTGAAGGGGACTATTGATAAATGTTTATTGATAAAACCTTGTAAGCCATTGGAATTAAAATGCTATGTAGATAGTGATTGGGGTAATGATGTACATGATAGGAAATCAATGACAGGGTTGATAATAATGTTTGGTAACACCTTGGTTGGGTGGAGGTCTCGTAAATAAAGTTCAGTTGCCGTGTCAACTGCAGAGGCGGAGTATGCAGCATTATCTGATTTATGTTCAGAATTAATTTGGTATAGGCAATTGTTAATGGATGTTAATATAACAATTAAAGGGCCTATATGTGTATACGATGATAGTAAAGCATGTATACAGATTGCAAAGAGTGATAAGGTCAGAGCACGAAGCAAGCATGTTGATATCAAGTATCATAATGTTAGGAATGCTGTTAAAGAGTCTCTGATAGATTTGCAATATTGTCCATCTGAGTGTAATGTAGCAGATGTGATGACAAAGCCTCTAAGCATAGAGAGACATAGGATGTGTATATCTCAAATGTGTATGTCTTCTATTCTGTACAATTGAATGTAATATCTATTGTAAATTGAAGGGGTGTTGGGGTTTGATAAACGCAGAAATTTACTGCTAGATATAAATTATACAGAGAGGCTTGATTTCTAGGTAAATGGTGAAATATTCTGCAGTGTCACCCAATTAGCAGCCATTGTTGTAGGAATGACGTGTCATGTGTGACTCATTCAACAGGTGCTTAGAGTTAAGTTGGGTGTGGTAGTTAACGAGATTGACCTATAATGTGATTGGTCAGTTTGACTATAAATGCAGAGATATTCTGTATTCCATTTTATTCCCATTTTACCTCGTGAAAGCTGTATCGTTGATGGTGTATCATTTGTTACTTGTGGAAGTGATCTGTAAATACGTATGTATATAAAATAAATTGGATATTTGATATAACTTCTGTTTGGAGTCTATTTACTGCATAGTACGTGGATCACTGGTGCCTAGGAGAGAGGCAGGCCGCTCCATCTCCGCGCGCTCCCTCTGACACAACAGTTAGAACCGGACATGGAACAACCGACTGGTTCAAAATTGGGAAAGGAGTATGACAAGGCTGTATATTATCACCGTGCTTATTTAACTTATATGCAGAGTACATAATGAGAAATGCCGGGCTGGATGAATCACAAGCCGGAGTTAAGATTGCCGGGAAAAATATCAACAACCTCAGATATGCAGATGATACCACCCTAATGGCAGAAAGTGAAGAGGAACTAAAGAGCCTCTTGATGAGGGTGAAAGAGGAGAGTGCAAAAGCTGGCTTGAAACTCAACATTAAAAAAAACCCAGATCATGGCATCTGGTCCCATCACTTCCTGGCAAATACAAGGGGAAGAAATGGAAGCAGTGACAGATTTTATTTTCTTGGGCTCCAAGATCACCGCAGACGGTGACTGCAGCCATAAAATTAAAAGACGCTTGCTCCTTGGAAGGAAAGCTATGGCAAACCTAGACAGCATATTAAAAAGCAGAGACATCACCTTGCCGACAAAGGTCCGTATATTTAAAGCTATGGTTTTCCCAGTAGTAATGTATGGCTGTGAGTGTTGGACCATAAGGAAGGCTGAGCGCCGAAGAATTGATGCTTTTGAACTGTGGTGCTGGAGAAGACTCTTGAGAGTCCCTTGGACTGCAAGGAGGTCAAACCAGTCAATCCTAAAGGAAATCAACCCTGACTGCTCATTGGAAGGACAGATGCTGAAGCTGAAGCTCAAATACTTTGGCCACCTAATGCGAAGAGAGGACTCACTGGAAAAGACCCTGATGCTGGGAAAGACTGAGGGCAAAAGGAGAAGGGGACGGCAGAGGATGAGATGGTTAGATAGCATCACCGATGTAATGAACATGAATTTGAGTAAACTCCGAGAGACAGTGGAGGACAGGAAGGCCTGGCGTGCTATGGTCCATGAGGTCACGAAGAGTCGGACACGACTGAACAACAACAACATACTCTCCTATCCCCTCCCCATTGAGCACTTTAAACTTCCTCTTGCTGCAGCTCATTGATGTCCATGGTGCTGAATATACATTCTCCTCTTTCTGTTTGTTCCGGATAGAGCTTCCAATTACTTCTTGTCTACGTGTCTCTTGGCTGGCGCCATGTCGTGGATGGTACCCAGGTGGGGCCATACGTGACTGTATGTATGCATGAAGGGGACTCTGGGCGGTTTACAAAATATAACAGTTAAAATAAATATTGTTCAGTCGTTTGCAAAATATGGCTTTAAAGGAAAAAAATCCGTAACTCACTCCCGGTTTCTAGCCTGGGGCCTGAACCACACCACCAAACCGGCTCTTCGTACACCGGATACTCCCCACAAAATCTACCCACTCAGCTCTTCCTGGTTCTCCAACAGCAAATCCAGGGCTTCAGCCTTTCAAGATCTAGTCGGTCCCCCCTTACTCTTCAGATAACAGATCCTTTTTGTCTTTCAATCTGAGCTTGAAACTTTTATTCTGGGGAAATGGAGTGTTCCTCTGACTGGGGACTTGTGTCTTCTGGCCTGGCCCTGGGGACCAGCTCCTCCGGCTTTTGTGTTGTCCGTGGTTGAATTTTGCTTGATTTTATTAGTAATATATTGTTAGTAGGTTTTGCAGGGTCCAATTTATTTATTTATTTATATATTTTTATCCCTTTATTTTTATAAATAACTCAAGGTGGGGAACATACCTACTACCCCTTCCTCCTCCTATTTTCCCCACAACAACAACCCTGTGAGGTGGGTTGGGCTAAGAGTGAGTGACTGGCTCAAGGGTATTGAGTTAAGGGTATTAAGGCAGTATTCCGTGGTCACCAAGTATCCTTTGTCCGCACTGGGGTGGATTCTAAAAACTGTTTTAGAATGCAAGATTTTGCATTATGGTGTGGCCCCGAGAGATCCAGAGGCTTTTAAAGCATTTCAATCATTTACAGTTCCCAACCGTAATAAAATGGGACATCATAACAGGTGTGCCCAAAAGTACGGCACCAAAAAAGAGCAAGAGAGAGGAAGGAGGATATAATTAAATATAATTTGAATATTTTAAAGTTCAACAACTTTGCAGACCTTTAAATTTGAAGCCACTCGGAGCTTGAGGCTCAGGTCAAAAGAGCCTCTTGCTTCCTCCCCACCCCCGGCCTGGTCCTGGCTGTTCAGTGTCCTTCTGCAAAGGGATCATATGCAAAGTGATCTACCAGGAAAAAAAAGTATTATAACTTGATCTCTGAATCGGGTGCCTGAAATGAAGAAACCTTGAATTCTTTGGTGTTTTCTGAACTCAGTAAAATCAGGATCCTTCATCTGCATAGCTAAAATGCCACTTAGCGGCTCCAAAGAATTTTCCTCTTTACTTGTACGGATTTTTGGGGAAAATTTAAAAAGAAGCCCTGAGAGAGGAGTGAAAGAAATGGAAACATATCCCATTTCTTGGGAAGGGAGCTTTGCCTTGCCTTGACCCCACATTCACAGCAACGCTGACACTACCCGATTTTTTTTCCTTCTCAAAAGCCATGAATGGTTCTGACACAATGCTTTTCTAGAAATGAAACATCTTCCACTGTGCAATATTTCCAATAAGGGGGATGTAACAAAAGGGTCAGCCTCTTGGCGCTGCTATCACCACAGCCATCAAAGGCTAACAAGCAGGCACCTCCAAGCAAACAAGATCACAGCAGGGGCTGTTCATAAACCTGAATATCTTACGCTCAAAACCGCAATGCCTTTTCTCCTCAGCTCAATATTCCTGCAGCTCTTATGCATCATGTTCAACTGCAAGGCAGAACAGCCTTTCCATCTGAACTTTACACTGCTTTTGTCACCGCCACAAACATCCCTAATATATTCTCTCAAAAAATCTGAGTGCTCCTATCTTTTTCTCATGTATCTTTTAGGGCCTGCAGCAGCTTACTGAGAAGTTCTGCTGATAGCCAGAAACGTGTAGTTAGCCTTTCTCAAACTAACATTTTCCATTATTTTCCATTTCCCTTATCCCTAAATCTGAGACATCTTTGACTAGAATCAGCCCAGAAATTAAATATTTAACTTTTTAGCTGGATGTCCAATGGGAGATGAGAAGTGAAATTCAAGCCTTCTCTACACTCATCACCTTCTGCCTCATGTGGATTTTCTTGTGTCTGTTAAGGAAGCAATTTTCTGTGAAGCACCGTCCACAGTCTGGGCATTTGAATGGTTTCTCTCCTACATGTAAACCTACATGATTTATATAGATAGACCTATGTCTGAAACTTTTCCCACAATCCGGACACTCATACGGTTTACATCCTCTGTGAGTCCTCTGGTGTTGCAACAGGTGGGAATTCTTACTGAAACTTTCCCCACAATCTGGACACTCATACGGTTTATCTCCTGTGTGAGACCTCTGGTGTATCACCAGGTAGGAATTGTGACTGAAACGTTTCCCACAATCTGGACACTCATTTGGTTTCTCTCCTGTGTGAGTGCTCTGGTGTCTCACCAGGTGGGAATTCCGACTGAAACTTTTCCCACAATCCATACACTCATATGGTTTCTCTCCTGTGTGAGTCCTCTGGTGTTGCACCAGGTTGATCTTCAAACTGAAATTTTCCCCACAATCCGGACACTCATACGGTTTCTCTCCTGTGTGAGTCCTCTGGTGTCTCACCAGGCTGGAATTCTGACTGAAACTTTTCCCACAATCTGGACACTTATATGGTTTCAATCCTTTGTGAGTCCTCTGGTGTGTCACCAGGAGGGAATTCCGACTGAAACTTTTTCCACAATCCGGACACTCATACGGTTTCTCTCCTGTGTGAATCCTCTGGTGTATCACCAGGCTGGAATTGTCACTGAAACTTTGCCCACAATCCATACACTCATATGGTTTCTCTCCTGTGTGAGTCCTGTGGTGTTGCACCAGGCTGGAGTTCCGACTGAAACTTTTCCCACAATCCATACACTCATACGGTTTCTCTCCTGTGTGAGTCCTCTGGTGTATCACCAGGTGGGAATTCCGACTGAAACTTTTCCCACAATCAGGACACTCATACGGTTTCTCCCCAGTGTGAGTCCTCTTGTGATTCACCAGGGTGGCGTGCTTGCTAAAGCTTTTGCCGCATCGAGAACACTGGTAGGGCTTCTCGCCAGTGTGGGTCCTCTCATGCATAATCTGTAATCTGTGCTTTTCCCACAATATACACCTTTTCCACCACTGATATTCTTGGATTCTCAAGATCAAAACTATTTCTGATCCCTTGTTTGGTGGTGCTTTGATTCAAGCGACTGTTTCCTTCCTCACAGGGTGAGGCTTGCGTTACTGTCTGCCCTACGTGGCTATCGAAGTGACCACTTCCTCCCCACTGACTTCTAGATATTTCCCTCTTTTTCTGAATTTGGAAATTATCCCCCTTGAGCTTTTAATCTAAGATTTCAGTTCCACGTCTTCAATTTTTTCCAGCTCAAAAACTCTCTTCCTGTTTTTCTCTCCCTTTTCTGTCTCCTGTTGGGGAAGAAGAGTTTTGGGGTTCTCTGGGGAAGGTGGAAAAGATTTGATTGCTGGCTTGATTTGCTTTCCTTTTTAATGCTGTTTGTGATTCTCGGTTGTCGAGCAGGCTCTTATTGGCATCCTTTTTGTCTATAAGATTCACATAAAAGTGTTATTTTAATTATTATCTATAAAATGGCTGCACAACACGTGCAAACAACAACAAAAAAGCATACATTACAATGAAAAAGGAAAAGTGCCAAAAGGCTAGATTAACCTCTAACATTCATTGATTCATATGGCACATTGAAGACTAGTAAGATCCAAGTTCAAATGTATTTATGCAGAAAATCCATGTGTATTTCAGCCTGCAAAATGTCCCAGAAATGGGTATGGTCAAACTTTTGGGGCTACGTTTAGAAGGTTAAAAAGGTAAAGGTTCTCCCTGCACATTTGTGCAGTCATGTCCGACTCTAGGGGCCGGTGCTCATCTTTGTTTGTTAGCCGAAGAGCCAGCACTGTCCGAAGATGCTTCCACGGTCATGTGGCCGCATGACGTGCGCGAAACGCTGTTACCTACCCACCAAAGTGGTACCTATTAATCTACTTGCATTTGCATGCTTTCGAATTGCTAGTTTGGCAAGAGCTGGAGCTAGTGCGGGAGCTCACTCTGCACGCTGGGCTAGGGATTCGAACCTCCGAACTTGCGATCTTCTGATCAACAAGCCTGGCGTCTTACCCACTGAGCCACCACGCCCCTGTTTTAGAAGGTTGGGGGGCTTTAATAGATGAAATGGTGCCCAAAGTGTCAGAATTAAGGCTTTAGCCACAATGTCTAAATGTGGTTAAAGGTAAAATCCTGCCATGAAGTTGGGTTAGGGTGAGATAAAATTAAAAAATAAAGATGTCACAGGAATGCACTGACTTACAACATCAGTTCTGCATGCGGTCATTAAGTGAATCACCATGGGTCATTAAGCACAATGTCCAACAACCATGATACATGAATGGAAGACCACTAGGAAATCCTGTGTTTGTTGGCTAGACTTGGCAGTAAAAGAAAACATCACCGTGGGTCCTTAAGTGCAACGTCACATGACTGTGACTTGCAGCTTCCTGCCGGATTCCCTATTGATTTGGCTTGTCAGAAGCCAGATGGGAAGGTGGCAAACAGCAATCATGGGACTGCAAGACACTGCCACCGTCATAAATGCGTGTCGGTTGCCAGCACCCAAATCGCTTTGAGGGCCACAAGTTTGAGGACCAGTTGGAAGTCTCCTTTTCAGCACCATCCTAACTTTGAATGGTCACTGAACAAGTGGTATGCGAAGACTGCCTGTACACCTGAACATCCCAAATGGTCGTCAATGGCTATTTCAAAAAAAGGGCTGGGTTAAGCAGAGTTGAACCTGATTAATACATGGATGGGAGACTTTGCTGGCTAGACATGGAAGTAAAACAACATCCCAGGAGACGGCAGTGGCTGATCAGTCCCATATTGTTGCCTAGAAAACAGCATCTCCATAAAATCACGAGGAGTCAACGCTAACGCGAAGGGGACTTTTTAAATCTCCCGACCGCCAGAAAATTGCACGCACCAGTTTTAAAGCCTGCAGCACCAGGGGAATAAACTTTGGGCAGGGGGGGCAGATGGAGCAGCGGGCACTTTTCAGCTGTTGCTTCTCTGACTCTTCCCCACGGAGGCAACGAAACAGCCCCACTTGCTCCCGGCCTCTCCTCCCACCTGTCCTCGACTCACCTTCCGGCTGCTGCTGCTGCGACCCCGGGAGGACCACAGTGCGCTCTTCCACTCCAATCCCCTTCCAGGTGAGAACCGGAACAGGAAGTTCCTCTGCCCTCCTCTCCTCCGTCATCCCCTCTAGCAATCCAGTTCTCTATTGTTTCAGCTCCCCCGCTCCCGCTCCCCATCCCGTTGGCTGTCGGCCCTCAGCAACCACAGACGCGGCTGCTTTTATTGGCAGCTTTCTAGGCGCTGGGTTGCTTATTCCTAGAGCGCCATCTGGCGACACGAGACTGAAAACCGCACTCGTCCGGTCTCTACCCTAAGGCGTTGGCGAGATGTTTTGATTGATTCTGTGCCATCAAGTCCTTTTCGACTCCCGGCGACCACATCGATAACTCTTCTCCATGATGTTCTACCCCCAACCCGTTCTTTCGGGTCTCCCAAGGGTGCACTCATTGCCATTGCAGCTGAGCAAAAAGGTCGTTTTCCAGAAGCAGGAAGGGAAAGCATCCCGTGTAAGGCACTCCATCCGATATCTGTAATCTCCCTACTCTAGAGTAACTCACAGACGCATGAGTTCTTAGAAGTAGGATAGTTTATTACAGGATACAGAAGCTAGCACGAACAAAGACTGGAATGGCGATTCTGGGAACAAGCAGCATATTTAAACCTTTCCCTCCCCCAGGGTCCTTTGCTGCTGACACGTGTGGTCAGGTCTACCTGGTTGCTCCAGCAACCGCCTCCCAGATGTGTATTCCCGTGCGTCAGGTGGATGTCAGCTTCGCGCCACTTCCAGGCTTCTGCGGAGCTCTTTGTCTGCCTGCCCTTTTGGCAGAGATCGGGTGATCTCTGACATGCTCCCGCCCCAAAACTCACCCCCCCGGTTCAGTGGGGTTTGTCTGGGAATTCTTTATGGAACTTCTTGACTAATTTAGGGGCGCGTGTGTGTTTGGCGCTGACCCATTCCTTGTCTCCAATTGGTAGGTGTTGCCACTTCACTAGGTACTGTAGCTGCCCCTTGTGTCTTCTGGAGTCCAGGATTCTATCAATCTCGAAATGTGGTTCGCCCTCCACCAACAATGGGGGGGGGGGGGTTCCTCTGGTTCAGGGTGCCAGTGTTGTGAACTGTGGTGTTGTTTCAACAAACTGATGTGGAACACAGGATGCACCTTTCTTAGCGCTTTTGGCAATTGTAATTTTGCCGCTACTGGGTTGATGACCTCAATGATTGGGAATGGACCTATGAATTTTGGTGCCAATTTCCGTGATGGTTGTGTTGTCCGCAGATTTTTTGTTGACAAATACACCTTGTCTCCTACTCTTAATTCCCATTCTTCCCCCCTCTTGCGGTCTGCATATTTTTTGTAACTAGCTTTGGCTTCCTGCAATGTTTGCACCATGACTGGCCAATTGCTGCTTAGTTTCTCTATCCATTCATCCGCTTTTAGGGGTTGTGGCAATTCTGTGTTGTGTGACATGGCCAGTTCGGGGATAGTTACAAAGTCCTGCCCTGTGGCGACTTTGAATGGTGAAAACCCCGTGCTTTGATGTACCGCGTTATTGTAAGCAACCTCTGCGAACGGCAACAGTTCCGCCCAATCATTCTGTTGGTAGTTAGTGTAACATCTAAGGTATTGCTCCAATGTAGCGTTCAGGCGTTCGCTCGCACCATCTGTGCAAGGATGGAACGCACTGCTGAGCCCCTGTGCCGCTCCAATTAAAGTCAAAAAAGCCCGCCAAAATTTGGAAGTAAAAGTGCTGCCGCGATCGCTGATTATGCGTTCCGGCGTTCCGTGGGCTCTATAGATGTGTTGTATGAACAGTCTAGCTAGTTTTTGAGCATTCGGTATTCCTTTGCATGCGATGAAGTGTGCCTGCTTGGAGAATAGATCAGTGACTACCCAAATTGCCGTGTTCTTTTTGCTCGCCGGCAAATCTACTATGAAGTCCATGGCAATTTGCTTCCATGGCTGTGAGGGGTTTGCTACTTCCTGCAGCTTCCCTGTGGGTTTCCCAATTTTCCTTTTGGCCATTGCGCACACTGGGCATGAGCGCACATAGTCTTTAACATCAGTGCGCAAGGATGGCCACCAAAATTTGCGTCGGATTGAGTGTAGTGTTTTTACGAAGCCAAAATGCCCTGCCGTTTTGTGATCATGATGCATGGTTAAGACCTTTTGCCTTAAGGGCTCAGGGACATAGGCTTTGTTGTCCTTCCACCCCACTCCATCCTTCTCCACTAGGTTCTGTTTGTTCTCCCCCCACCAGGTGTCTATTACTGTTGCCGCCCGCAGCTCGGCTGTCCACGGGTCGCTTTCAGCCGCGCGCTTCGCGGTGCTGCGGGTGATTGCCATGTTGCCTTCCCCCCTCCCTTCTGTTATTGCTGAGCTCTGTGCCTCCCCAGGCTGGGAGGGGATGAGGGATTCAATGACCTCTTCCATTTTGCTCTCATGTTGCGGCAAGCGTGATAACGCGTCTGCCAAATAGTTTTTTCCCCCAGGAAAATACTTCAACGTGAAGTTGAATCTACTAAAGAATTCTGCCCACCTGAGGTGCTTAGGGTTCAACTTCCTGGGTGATTTGAGAGCTTCCAAATTTTTATGGTCCGTCCACACTTGGAACGGCTCTGCTGTGCCTTCTAAGAGATGTCGCCACGTGCTTAGGGCATGTTTGACAGCGAAAGCTTTTTCCCAAATATGCCATCTTTTCTCCGTCAGGTTAAACTTTCAGGAAATGTACGCGCATGGCCTTAATTTCCCCGTGTCATCCTCCTGCAAGAGTATGGCCCCCACTGCGCTAATAGATGCATCTGTGTGTACCACAAATGGTTTGTCAGCTTCTGGGTGCTTGAGTATGGGTTCTCTTGTGAACATTTCTTTTAGGCTATCAAACGCTGCCTGGCATTCCTGCGTCCATACGAGTTTCGTGCTCGGTGATGGGGCTTTCGCGTTTGCTCCCTTGCCTTTTGTCTTTAATAGGTCAGTCAGGGGCAGTGCGATTTGCGCGAAATTCTGAATAAATTGCCTATAGAACCCCGCAAAACCGAGGAATGCTTGCAGCTGTCTGCGAGTACGGGGGGGCTGCCAGCCCAGGACCGCTTTGACTTTCTCAGGATCCATCTCGATGCCCTCATGCGAAATGCGATACCCCAAGAAGTCTAGTTGTTCCCTGTGAAATTCACATTTCTCAAGTTTTACATAAAGCTTAGCCTCGAGTAATTTCTCAAGCACCCTCTTAACTAGCTCCATGTGTTCCTCCAGATTTTCAGAAAAAATCAGTATGTCATCCAAATATACAATTACCCCTTTGTACAGAAATTCATACAATACTTCGTTTATGAACCTCATGAAGATTCCCGGTCCCCCCGCAATCCCAAACGGGAGCACCCTGTATTGGAAAGACCCCAATGGGCAATTGAATGCAGTTTTCCATTCGTCACCCTCCCTTATGCGAACACGATAGTAAGCTTCCCTAACATCTAGTTTTGTGAAAATTTTCCCCTTAGATAGCTGAGCTAACATGTCTTTCAGTAACGGGAGAGGGTACTGTCTCGTAACCGAAATTGCATTAAGACCCCTGTAGTCAGTGCAAAGTCGGAGGGACCCGTCTTTTTTCTTCCTGAACAATACCGGGGCTGCAAGGGGGGAGTTGGCTGGTTCAATGAACCCCCGTGCCAAATTTTTATCTATGAATTTGCGCAATTCTTGCAGTTCTTTTTGCGTCATGGCATACATCTTGGGCTTGGGAAACGGTGCCCCTGGGATGAGGTCAATGGTTGCGTCTGACTGCCTATGGGGGGGTTCTTGCTCACATTCCTTCTTGTCGAATATCTCTGCTACCGGGAGGTATTTCTCCGGAATTGTGCTTGTGAGTGTGCCACCCCCTTGGTCCTGCTCCCCTTCCTCAATTTCCATCCCCGTTGCCCCCAGCTCCATGTCGCTAGGTGTGCTCTCATTGTCCATCTCGTGATAAGTCCCATCCGTAAAGTCCAAATCTCCTGAGACCCAATCCACCTTGGGGTTTCTTGCCCTCAACCATTTCAGTCCTAACACAATGGGTCGTGTTGCAATGGGAGCCACTAGGAACCGCAAAGTCTCTACATGCGTCCCCAAAGTCATTTGCAGTCCTTCGGTGTAGAACTCCACTGGCCCCCCCTTCAGTTCCGACCCATCCAATTGGCAAAATGTGATGGGCGTTTTAAGCTTAAACAGGTCCAGTCCCATCTTTTCAGCTACGTTCGGGTGCATTAAGTTTCTAGAGCAACCTGAGTCTAGCATTGCAACCCCCGCATACTTTTTCCTCCCACCCAAAGTCCTCAACTGTACCTTTAGGTGCATTGTTGGGGTGTTGCGGCTACTTCCTTTGCGCCCCTTTGTGGAGGTCTGTCCTGTGGCGCTCATCAGAACAGACCTGGCTCGTTTCCTGCCGTCTGGATTTCAAAGTCAGAGTCATCGCTGTCTTCTTCTAGGTCCGGATTCTGCCATGGGTTCACGGTTGCCGCAGCCGCTCCTTTTCCCTTGGTGAGTGTTGTTTTGAGGGTACTTCTGTCAGCTGCCTTTTTCGCCGGAGGTTTTTCCTTAACGCTTGTTTTCCCCTGAGGGCAAGCACTTCTTCGGTGTCCCTCCTTCCCGCAGCGGAAGCACAGTCCCTCTCTTGTCCGGCGATCCTTCTCCTCTTCCCAATTCCGCTGTTTCATGTTCGAGCGGGGCTGGTTAATGAAAGTCCCCTCGTTCCTCTGCCTGGATTGTACGTTTCTGATACTTTGTAACTGTAGTCTGTTACTCTCAATTTTCCCAGCTAATTGGATCCACCCCTCTAAAGTTTCAGGGTCATCTCTGTCTAAAGCCTTTTCCAGTAAGTCCTGTTTTAGGCCATATTGAAAGTGTTCTATCTTTATCGATTCCGGCCAGTCCGGCAGATAGGATAATAATCTTTTAAAGTCCATAGCATATTCAGCTACTGTCCTAGGTCCCTGCCTTAAGTTCCGGAGTCGGGCCCTGGCTGAGACTTTGGTCAGCGTATCTTCAAACCGTTTTCGGAGGGCATACATGAACTCTTGGAAGTCCCTTAATTCCCTAGCCCTCCTGTCATGAAGTGTTACCAGCCAGTCCCCTGCCTCACCTTCCAGAAAACTGGAAACGTATCTAATTTTGCTCTCTTCCGTTCGGAAGGTGTATTCGAATTCGCTCATGAACCCTTGTACGTGAGTCAAGAAGCATGCTAAATTCTTGGGGTTGCCGTTGAATTTCGTTTTTAGTTCACCCATTCCAAATGGTGTATGTGCCCCCCCTGGGGTCATGAATTGGTTGTATGACGGGGTCCTGGGTGCTCTGTTGTAGGGGTAAAATTCCTCCTCTTCACTTTCGATGTCTCCCTCTCCTTCGGGTGGCCCCAGGTTCAGTTCCCGCCCTTTGGGTTTATCTACATTGTCCATTAATTTCTCAAAGGCAGCGCCCAATGAGTCCATTTTATTCATCAATATTCCTATATTTAACTGCACATTGGACATCTGTTCCTCCAACCTTACAATGCGCTGGGTTGGGGTGACCTTCTTCTGGTTTCCTTTTGCCCCTTCCTGCGCTAGCCCTTCACCTACAGCTATGGACCATCCCGCTAGCCTTGGTTCGGTGCTGCTTAGAGGAATGGGGGTTTTGGTTACCTCTATGTGGTTTTGCTTCTTCTGTGCTCTCTTGCCCTCTCGCTCACTGGCAACTCCCTCCATCGTCTGGGCGCTAGTTGATCTGGGTCCGGCTTCTTTGCTCACTTCTGCCGCCTCCACCGACTCCATTTTGTGGTCTCTGCTGGTCGCTGGCTGCTTGGGAGCGCTGGTCGCTGCCGTCGCTTGGCCTCCACGTGGTCTCTGCCGCTGCCTCTCAGCTGCTTGGCTTCCTAACAGCTGCTGGGGCCGCCGATTTCCGCCGCTGCGCTGCCGCCTCCTCTCAGCTGCTTGGGCGCCGATTACTCGCTGCTGGGACCGCCGGGGACCGCCGCTTCGCTGCTGCCGCCACTCAGCTGTTTGGGCGCCGATTTAGCTGCTGCTCTGCCGCCTACATTCGCTGCTTGGGCTGCCAGTGTCTGCCGCTGCGCTCCTGCCGCCGCTCAGCTGGTCCGGATCACCGCCTCTCAGCTGATTAGCGCGAGCTGCTTGGGCCGCCGGTGTCCGCTGCTGCGCTCCTGCCGCCACTCAGCTGGTCCGGATCACCGCCTCTCAGCTGATTAGCACGCCGGTTTCCGCTGCTGCTGGAAAAGCCGGTTCCTCGCTCGCCTGGTCCCAGCTGCTGGGGAAAGCCGTTTCCTGCTTCTTCGCTGCTGCCAGGGATCCCCGCCTCTCAGCTGTTTGCGCTGCTGGGGAAGCCGGTTCCTCGCTCATCTCGCCTGGTCTCCTTCCGAAAAAATTTTCCCCAGGTCTCTGCCCAGTGGGTGTAGAAGCCGGTCTCGACCGTGAGCTGTTGGTTTCGCTCCTGGGAAAACCGGTTGGTTTTTTTTTTTGATTCCAGTCTTTATGTAAGGCACTCCATCCGATATCTGTAATCTCCCTACTCTAGAGTAACTCACAGACGCATGAGTTCTTAGAAGTAGGATAGTTTATTACAGGATACAGAAGCTAGCACGAACAAAGACTGGAATGGCGATTCTGGGAACAAGCAGCATATTTAAACCTTTCCCTCCCCCAGGGTCCTTTGCTGCTGACACGTGTGGTCAGGTCTACCTGGTTGCTCCAGCAACCGCCTCCCAGATGTGTATTCCCGTGCGTCGGGTGGATGTCAGCTTCGCGCCACTTCCAGGCTTCTGCGGAGCTCTTTGTCTGCCTGCCCTTTTGGCAGAGATCGAGTGATCTCTGACATCCCGGGGGAAATGGTGCGCACCTCCTACATTGCAGAGCCAAAATTTATTTATTTATTTATTTATTTATGTATGTATATATGTATGTATGTATGTATGTATGTACGTACGTACTCACATGTTCGTCTGTCATGCTTTTGCCTTTTCTACACCTGTAGCTTCAGAGACTTTCTGTGGCTTGAATCATGTCAACTGGATTGACATGATTCAAGCCACAGACTGTTCCACCTGGGTGACTGAGAACCTTCATCGACTTCAGAGACTTTGCTTTCGGCATTGCGTGGAGAGAGCTGATTGATTGATTGATTGATTAATTAATTAATTAATTAATTAATTAGACTTCTCGACCCCCCAACCCGTACAAGACGACTCTGGGCGACTCACAACAGTAAAAACTAATGGAGTTTTGAAGGTTAGAAAAAGAACTCCAAGCAGCTAACAACAATCTTGCAGAGTAGAAGCGTGAACCAGCAGGGAACTTGCACATTACGCTTAATTACATTCAGAAATAAATTCAGTCATCACATAGTAGTTAGATGAAGAAAAAATAGAGATAGCTTACATTTATTCAGTAGATCTGGATACAGGTAGATTCATAGTAGATCTGCGTGCAAACGAGACGAAATGGACGAGCACTGCATTTTGCAGCACCTCCTGCTTGCAGGTGTGGAGATTGTTAATCCCCCAAACTCAAGAAGAAGGAAGTGGAAATCAGGTGACCCATGTGACTTCCCACAAGCACAATAGAGATAAGTTTAATAGAAAAGACCCCCTTATGCTTATGAGACAATGCTGAGTTGACTCCTGATGATCCCAACAAAAACAACACATCATTAAAATACAAAACACACACATATATCAATCGAAGAGTATATATAGATATAGATATTTATTTATTTATTATTTATTATTTAAATTTATCCCCGCCCATCTCCCGGAATACGGGACTCTGGGCGGTTTACAAGATAACATAGTTAAAAACTATACATAAAACTACAAACCGTATAAAATAATTATAAATTATGAATCCAGATGTATGAGATATTCGATTAAAGAAGGAGAGGGAACTCAAGGGATTAGCCATCTCCATGATGAACTATCCCTTCCTCCATCCCATGCCAGGTGGCAGAACCAGGTCTTCAGCTCTTTCCTAAAGGTCGGGAGGGAGGAGATCTGTCTTAACTCTGGGGGTAAGCTGTTCCATAACGTGGGCACAGTCACAGAGAAGGCCCGCCTCCTAGACCCCATCAGGTGACATTCTCTAATTGATGGGGTACGTAGCAGGGCCTCTCTGGATGACCGGGTGGGGCGGGTCGATAACATGGGGATAAGACGGTCCCTCAGGTATTCTGGTCCCATGCCATGCAGGGCTTTAAAGGTGATAACCAACACCTTGAATTGTATCCGGAAGCAAACCGGCACCCAATGCAGCTCGCGGAGCAACGGTGTTACATGTGCAGATCTTGAAGCACCCAATACTGCTCGCGCGGCCGCATTCTGCACCAGCTGAAGCTTCCGGATAGTCTTCAAGGGTAGCCCCATGTAGAGTGCATTGCAATAATCTACATGGGAGATGACGAGAGCATGAGTGACTGTACGGAGGGCATTGCGTTCCAGGAATGGGCGTAACTGGCGCACCAACCGAAGTTGCGCAAAAGCCCTCCTAGCCACGACTGCCACCTGCTCTTCGAGCAGGAGTCGTGAGTCTAGAAGAACCCCCAGATTATGCACCGGTTCTGAACGGGGAAGTGCTACCCCATCGAGAACCAAAGATGATAATTTCCCAGAAGACGCTGAGCCATCAATCCACAGCCACTCGGTCTTACCAGGGTTCAACTGAAGCCTGTTGTTCCCCATCCAGGCCCTCACAGCCTCCAGGCACTGGGACAGGGTGGACACTGCATCACTTACTTCACCAGGGATGGAGATATACAATTGAGTATCATCCGCATACTGATGATACCTCATCCCATGGTGTTGGATGATCTCACCCAGCGGTTTCATGTAGATGTTGAATAGGAGAGGAGAGAGAACTGAACCCTGCAGCACCCCACATGGGAGCAACCGCGGGCTGGATCTCTCCTCCCCTATCACCACTGACTGGGAGCGGCCCCGGAGGAAGGAGGTGAACCAGCGCAAAACTACGCCGCCCACCCCCAACTCCCTAAGCCGCCCCAAAAGGATACCATGGTCGATGGTATCGAAAGCCGCTGAGAGATCCAAGAGAGCCAGGATGGATGCACTACCTCCATCCCGCTCCCGCCAGAGGTCATCCGTAAGCGCGACCAATGCAGTCTCCGTCCCATATCCTGGCCTAAAACCTGACTGAAAAGATAATCCGCTTCATCCAGGGTCCTTTGAAGTTGCAACGCCACCACTTTCTCAACCACCTTTCCCAAAAAGGGAAGGTGGGAGACTGGACGAAAATTGTCCAGGATGGTAGGGTCCAGGGATGCCTTCTTGAGGAGGGGGTGCACCAGCGCCTCCTTAAAGGCAGTTGGGACCACCCCCTCCAACAAGGATGTATTAATCATGGCCCGGACCCATCCACCTGTCACCTCCCTGGCCGATTTCACCAACCAGGAAGGGCAGGGATCTAAATAGCATGTGGTGGGATTAACAATTCGAAGGATCCTGTCCGCTTCCTCAGGTCCAACAGGATCAAATTGTTCCCAGATAATAGGGTAAGACCGCTCTCCCGGCATCTCCCCAGACTGCAATCCAGGCATGGAGTCCAATTTAGACTGAATCCGAGCGATTTTATCCTGCAGATGCTCAGAAAATTCCTCCGCACGGCCCTGCAGGTGGGTGGTCGAAACCACCCTACCCAAGAGAGATCGAGTAATCTTAAACAGGGCCGTCGGGCGGCATTCTGCGGATGCAATAAGAGCGGTGAAATATTCACGTTTCGCCTCTCTTACCGCCACAAGGTAGGCCTTAATAGCGGCTCTAGATTGTGTTCGGTCGAATTCCATCTTCGTCTTTCTCCAGCGGCACTCTAGACGTCTCTTCACCCTCTTCAAGACCCTCAACTCCTCCGTAAACCACGGGGAGTGACGGGTCGAATGGGGCTTGAGAGGTGGCATCGGCACGATCCTGTCCAAGGCACCGGCCGCCTCCCTATTCCAGGTTGCGGCCAGTGTCTCCGCTGGACCGTGCAGCAGATCCTCAGGTATTACCCCCAGCTCCCTCTGAAACCTCAATGGGTCCATAAGTCGCCAGGGGCGGACCAATCGAGTAGGTCCAGCCTCCCTGCGGAGTGGGGTGGCATAAGAGTATCCTAGGGATACCAGGACGTGATCTGACCATGACAACGGGGATAGTTCTAACTTTCCCCTCAGGTCACTTTCCCATTGCTCTGACAAGAAAACCAAATCCGGATTGAGCCCACTGTCTCGAGTCGGATCCCGAATAATTTGGGACAGGCCCATGGCTGCCATGGTAGCCATGAACTCCCGAGCCGCTTCCGAGGTATGCCCCAAGGATGGCAAGTTAAAATCCCCCAGGACCATGAGCCTGGGGAACTCCACCGCCAACCCCGAGACGGCCTCCAGCAGCTCAGGCAAGGAGGTTGCTACGCAGCAGGGAGGCTGGTACAATAGCAACACTCCCAACTGTTCACGGGCACCCAACTTGAAAAACAGGGTCTCACATCCGGATACTTGTGGAGCAAGGCCCCTGAAAGCCACCAAGGATTCTCTGATGATAACTGCCACCCCCCCCTCCCCTACCCCGGTCTCTCGGCTGGTGCCACACCCGAAATCCGGCCGGGCACATCTCCGAGAGGGCTACTCCTCCCTCTGGGCCCAGCCAGGTTTTGGTAATACACGCCAGGTCCGCCCCTCTCTCTGTGATTAATTCACTTATGAGAGGGGCTTTGTTATTTACTGACCTGGCGTTGTGTAGCAGCAGCCGGAAGCCTGGGCCCTCAAGGATCCGCTGACCAGAGCCTGGGGTTGAACTCAGTGGACCGGAACGCGCCACCGGTACTAAACACCGGGGGCGCCTTCCCCGAAGATGGCCTGTCCTCCGGTTCCCGTCACAATATCTCCTGCCCGTCACCACCTCGATCGGAATGCTCACATTGTAGTCCCCAGAGTTTCCTGATCCGGTCGCCTCCACTCCCGAATCCCTCGAAAACCTGGCTCTAGGCAGGGGTCTCTTCCATACACCCATCCTTTCATACTCCATCCTCCTGGGCAGTCGAAGGCTACCAGTGCAACCAACCGAAGCTCTCGGCGCTGGCAAGCCCCAACTGCCCCTTGCATTCACCCTCCACTCACTCATTATGCCCCCTGTGGCTTCTCTCACTGGTCACAGAGGGGCAAACATGATGGGATATACGCTGGCTTAAAGGGGAAAAACCGAGGCTTGAGAATAAACAGACAAGAATGCAGCTTGTTAGGGCCAACAGTGTTTACTGATAGCATAAGGCAATAATGCAGATACAGTACATTATCGCAAAAATGAAAAAGATGAATATACAAGATACATCATTGTAAAAGGAAAAACAAAACAAACTTATAAGCAGAGTTCCGTGTATTGATCCCAGGGCCAGAGTTCCTGCCATGGCCTATACCCAAAGCCAGGCATAGCTCACTCTGCCCAGTCCACGGGAAGTGAACACGTGAAGAACTACATGGCTAAAAGACACTAGAAATCAAGAAGCATAGAACACCATTTTGCATGGTTGTATATTTAGTTCTTCTAGCTTTCCGATTGGCTGAAAGTTAGCTGTTACACACACTATCATGGATATAACATGGATCATAACATGGATATAACGTGGATCATAACAAATTGTGGCAAGTTCTTGGTGGTATGGGGATACCAAGTCATCTTGTCTGCCTCCTAAAGAATCTGTATAACGACCAAGTAGCAACGGTAAGAACAGAGCACGGAACAACGGACTGGTTTAAGATTTGGAAAGGAGTACGCCAGGGCTGTATACTCTCACCCTACCTATTCAACCTGTACGCAGAACACATCATGCGAGTGCTGGGCTTGAGGATTCCAAGGCTGGAGTTAAAATCGCTGGAAGAAACATTAACAATCTCAGATATGCAGATGATACCGCTTTGATGGCTGAAAGTGAGGAGGAGTTGACGAGCAGCGTCGGGTAGGTGCGAGCTGGTCTACTCCCGTTGTTAGACCGGCGATGTCAGTTTCGCGCCACTTCCAGTCTTCTGATGAGCTCTTTGTCTGCCTGCCTTTTGGCAGAGATCGAGTGATCTCTGACAAAGGCTGAGCAAAGGAAGATAGCTGCTTTTGAACTGTGGTGTTGGAGGAAAATTCTGAGAGTGCCTTGGACTGCAAGAAGATCAAACCAGTCCATACTCCAGGAAATCAAGCCAGACTGCTCACTTGAGGGAATGATATTAAAGGCAAAACTGAAGTACTTTGGCCACATAATGAGAAGACAGGATACCCTGGAGAAGATGCTGATGCTAGGGAAGGTGGAAGGGAAAAGGAAGAGGGGCCGACCAAGGGCAAGATGGATGGATGGTATTCTGGAGGCGACGGACTCAACCATTGGGGAGCTGGGGATGGTGACGGCCGACAGAAAGCTCTGGCGTGGGCTGGTCCATGAAGTCACGAAGAGTCGGAAACAACTGAACGAATAAACAACAACACACACACTAGGCCTCAAAGCACACAGCATTGGGTGGCAGTGCTGCATCTACGCACTGAGCTCCCCCCCTCCTTGCTCAGGGGGGCCTGGGCAAGGCTTCCCACAGAAGGAAATCAGGAGGATATCTTCCCATGGGAAGATCCATTGCTTGTGTGGGCACTAGTCATAACAATACACACGTGACCGTTGTTATCTTGCACCTGCACTTCACGTCACCATGAGAAGCCTTTGCTTTGTAAAAGATGCAATTTGCCAAGACACTTTTGCTTTGTAGAGAAACCCAATTTACCAATATCATATGAGAAATCTGATAAAACAATCACTCCTACCTGCCCTGTCTCTCACTCAGGGTCAGGAACTCTCTCAACCAATACAGTTGATGGGGTATATGCTGGCTTAAAGGGGAAAAACCGAGGCTTGAGAATAAACAGACAAGAATGCAGCTTGTTAGGGCCAACAGTGTTTACTGTTTAGCATAGGGCAATAATGCAGATACAATACATTATCGCAACAATGAAATGGTGAATATACAGGATACATCATTGTAAAAGGAAAAACAAAAACAAACTTATAAGCAGAGTTCCGTGTATTGATCCCAGGGCCAGAGTTCCTGCCATGGCCTATACCCAAAGCCAGGCATAGCTCACTCTGCCCAGTCCACGGGAAGTGAACACGTGAAGAACTACATGACTAGGAGACACTAGAAATCAAGAAGACATAGAACACCATTTTGCATGGTTGTATATTCAGTTCTTCTAGCATTCTGATTGGCTGGAAGTTAGCTGTGACACACACTAGGCCTCAAAGCACATAGCATGTGCTGCATCTACGCACTGAGTTTCCCCCCTCCTTGCTCAGGGGGGCCTGAGCAAGGCTTCCCACGGAAGGATATCAGGAGGCTTCACTTTCATGGGAAGATTCATTGCTAGCCATAACAATGGTACCTTCTAGCTTCATATCTAATGAAGATGTAAACAAAGCCAAGGCTTCTCTGTTATCCAGCCACCTGGCATTCACATCACCATGAGAATGCTTTTGCTTTGTACAGGAATAATGTCGCCAGGGCAACACAAGAACTCTAACACCCCTCCCGAATTATTTCTGTACAATGGGAGTAACAAACATTTTTACAGAAACAAGAAAAACAAAGGTTAATGCATGTAATAATCACACTATTCAAGTTACAGTTTTTAGTTTTTACAACCAATAGTCATCAATACTAGAAAATGGTTTAAAAACACTTGTTACACATATGTATAATGCACAATATACATTTCATGCAATGTTTTATTCAGATACATACAAATACATAATAATACAAATTATGCAGGAACAGAAACAGTACAGAGAAACAGAAAAACATTGCCCTCAAACGTCCTGTCCCCTCCTTTGCAAAAAATCGCAGCCAGCATAGATAAGGAATTCCAATCCTGCTAGCTGCTCTGAAAATCGCAGGACTTTTTTTTCAACCCTTTGCAAGCTCACATCGAGGGCTAAACCATTTTGCAAGCTTGGTACCCTACCTGGGCAAAACTAATTCACTGTGTTACTGCAGAGTGATAAACTGTACAACAAATTAAGGATAAGCTTTCCTTTACACAAATGACACTCTGTAAGAAACCAAGAACCATAGGATTCTCTATTTTGGGCTTTTGTAACTTCAACACCAAGATAAATGTTTGAATTTGTGCTGAACTTCCTCAGCTGGCAATTCTATTTCAGCTGACTGACAAATTCTTATTCAAGGTGGAAAACTTCAGTTTCTAAGCAGAAAACAACTCACATAAGTACGAAGTCCTACACAAACTTCTACACTTTCTTATGTACACATAGAAAACAGCACGTGACTGCTCTACACATCCGTTAGCATCTGCACCATGCTAGCAATGACTGGCCTGCTTTAAGATCCATAAAGCACCCTGTTAAGTCAATGAATTGTTTGGGAACTGCCACACATGCAGAGCCACAACGCTTGCCTTACACACACTGTTTTAGGGAGATCTACATTCAAATATGCTGTGTTAACATCACAATCTGTAAATGGACACCTGTTTCCATACTACGCAACCAGAAAACGCACCACACGTTACTATTCTGGCCTAGCTGTGGGTGCATACACTAGATCCACAGTTCACAAAGTCCTTCTTGTGAATAAATCCCTGGGCAACACTGGCTTTACACTGCAGAGAATTATTATTTATTATTATTATTTCTAACTTATATCACCGCCCATCTCCCCCCACAATTATCAGAAAGAAATGTCTTTCTGAACACTCATCTGGAACCTTGTTGTTTATTCGTTCAGTCGTTTCCGACTCTTCGTGACTTCATGGACCAGTCCACGCCAGAGCCCTCTGTCGGCCGTCACCATCCTCAGCTCCCCAATGGTTGAGTCCGTCACCTCCAGAATACCATCCATCCATCTTGCCCTTGGTCGGCCCCTCTTCCTTTTGCCTTCCACTTTCCCTAGCATCAGCTTCTTCTCCAGGGTATCCTGTCTTCTCATTATGTGGCCAAAGTACTTCAATTTTGCTTTTAATATCATTCCCTCAAGTGAGCAGTCTGGCTTGATTTCCTGGAGTATGGACTGGTTTGATCTTCTTGCAGTCCAAGGCACTCTCAGAATTTTCCTCCAACACCACAGTTCAAAAGCATCTATCTTCCTTCGCTCAGCCTTCCTTATGGTCCAGCTCTCGCAGCCATAGGTTACTACAGGGAATACCATTGCTTTAACTATGCGGACCTTTGTTGTCAGTGTGATGTCTCTGCTCTTAACTATTTTATCAAGATTTGCCATTGCTCTCCTCCCAAGAAGTAGACGTCTTCTGATTTCCTGGCTGCAGTCAGCGTCTGCAGTAATCTTTGCGCCTAGAAATACAAAGTCTGTCACTGCCTCCACTTTTTCTCCCTCTATTTGCCAGTCATCAATCAAGCTCGTTGCCATAATCTTGGTTTTTTTGAGGTTTAACTGCAACCCAGCTTTTGCACTTTCTTCTTTCACCTTCATCATAAGGCTCCTCAACTCCTCCTCGCTTTCAGCCATCAAAGTGGTATCATCTGCATATCTGAGATTGTTAATGTTTCTTCCAGCGATTTTAACTCCAGCCTTGGATTCCTCAAGCCCAGCATGTCGCATGATGTGTTCTGCGTACAGGTTGAATAGGTAGGGTGAGAGTATACAACCCTGCCGTACTCTTTTCCCAATCTTAAACCAGTCCGTTGTTCCGTGCTCTGTTCTTACCGTTGCTACTTGGTCGTTATACAGATTCCTCAGGAGGCAGACAAGATGACTTGGTATCCCCATACCACCAAGAACTTGCCACAATTTGTTATGATCCACACAGTCAAAGGCTTTAGAATAGTCAATAAAACAGAAATAGATGTTTTTCTGAAATTCCCTGGCTTTCTCCATTATCCAGCGGATATTGGCAATTTGGTCTCTAGTTCCTCTGCCTTTTCTAAACCCAGCTTGTACATCTGGCAATTCTCGCTCCATGAATTGCTGGAGTCTACCTTGCAAGATCTTGAGCATTACCTTACTGGCATGTGAAATAAGTGCCACTGTTCGATAGTTTGAACATTCTTTAGTGCTTCCCTTTTTTGGTATGGGGATATAAGTTGATTTTTTCCAATCTGATGGCCATTCTTGTGTTTTCCAAATTTGCTGGCATATGGCATGCATCACCCTGACAGCATCATCTTGCAAGATTTTAAACAGTTCAGCTGGGATACCATCGTCTCCTGCTGCCCTGTTATTAGCAATGCTTCTTAAGGCCCATTCAACCTCACTCTTCAGGATGTCTGGCTCTAACTCACTGACCACACCGTCAAAGCTATCTCCAATATTATTATCCTTCCTATACAGATCTTCCGTATATTCTTGCCACCTTTTCTTGATCTCTTCTGCTTCTGTTAGGTCCTTACCATTTTTGTTTTTGATCATACCCATTTTTGCCTGGAATTTACCTCCGATGTTTCTAATTTTCTGGAAGAGGTCTCTTGTCCTTCCTATTCTATTGTCTTCTTCCACTTCCACACATTGTTTGTTTAAAAATAATTCCTTATCTCTTCTGGCTAACCTCTGGAATTTTGCATTTAACTGGGAATATCTCCCCCTATCACTGTTGCCTTTTGCTTTCCTTCTTTCTTGGGCTACTTCCAGTGTTTCAGCAGACAGCCATCTTGCCTTCTTGGTTTTCTTTTTCTTTGGGACGTTTTTTGTTGCCGCCTCCTGAACAATGTTGCGAACTTCTGTCCATAGTTCTTCTGGGACCCTATCTACTAAATCTAGTCCCTTAAACCTATTCTTCACCTCCACTGCATATTCCTTAGGAATATTAGTGAGCTCATATCTAACTGATCTGTGGGTCTTGCCTGTTCTCTTTAGTCTGATTCTAAATTTTGCAATAAGAAGTTCGTGATCTGAACTACAGTCAGCTCCAGGTCTTGTTTTTACCGACTGTATAGATGTCCGCCACCTTTGGCTGCAAAGGATGTAGTCAATCTGATTTCGGTGTCGACCATCTGGTGAAGTCCATGTATAAAGTCGTCTTTTAGGTTGTTGGAAGAGAGTGTTTGTTATGCACAGTGAGTTGTCTTGGCAAAATTCTATCAGCCTGTGTCCTGCTTCATTTTGTTCTCCCAGACCATGCTTGCCTGTAATTCCAGGTGTCGTCTGACTACCCACCTTAGCATTCCAGTCTCCTGTAATGAAAATAACATCTCTTTTTGGTGTATTATCTAGTAGGTGCTGCAGATCCTCATAGAACTGATCTACTTCTGCTTCTTCAGCATCTGTGGTTGGGGCGTATATTTGGATCACTGTGATGTTAAATGGCTTACCCTGAATTCGAATTGAGATCATTCTATCGTTTTTTGGATTGTATCCAAGCACTGCTTTAGCCACTTTATTATTAATTATGAAGGCTACTCCATTTCTTCTGTGGTCCTCTTGTCCACAGTAGTAGATCTGGTGGTCATCTGATGTGAAGTGGCCTATCCCAGTCCATTTCAGTTCACTGACACCTAAAATGTCTATATTTAATCTTGACATCTCACCAATAACCACATCCAATTTGCCCTGGCTCATAGATCTTACATTCCAGGTTCCTATGGTGTGTTGATCTTTAGAACATCGGATTCGTCGTTCACCACCAGCACCGTCGGCCGCTAGCCGTCCTTTCGGCTTTGAGCTAGCTGCGTCATCACATCTGGGGCTAGTTGAACGTATCCTCTGTTCCTCCCCAGTAGCATTTTGACCATCTTCCGACCTGGGAGTCCCATCTTCCGATGGTATACCGACATATCTTTGGTTGTACTGATCCATTTAGTTTTCATGGCAAGAATACTGGGGTGGGTTGCCATTACCTTCCCCAGGGATCGTATTTAGTCTGACCTCTCTGCCACGACCTTCCCGTCTTGGGTGTCCCTTCACGGTTTAGCTCATGGTTTCATTGAGGTGCTCAAGCTCCAGCACCACGACAAGGTAACGATCTCCTTTGCTGGAGCATCTGGAACCTACAGCTTACTAAAACAAAGGATAGGTTGGTTACTTTTAACACTTCACCAAAACTCAAACTGACTATCCACAGCTGTGTTCCAATGTTCTTCTTGCCTCTCAAAGGCAGGAGTAACACATCTAGCAAAGACTGGGTTTTCTCAGGTAACTTGACACACTATCACCTGCTAAATCACAAATCTGTCAGGCTTCACACCCTGGAATAAGAGGACCCATGAGGAATGACCACTGTGCTTTCCCCATCACCGTCTTCTTTTCCCTAATACCTGACTCCCCCTCCAGGCCCTGCAACTGCTCAGGTGAAATTTCCACTCCTTCACCTGAGGGGCCCTTTTCATACTCGGAGACTGGGGAACAGAAGAAACCTGAACTGGTTTTTGCCCATCTACTGAACCATGGACAGTGGGTTTACACTAGCAATGCAGCAACCTTAGTATACAACCTTTCCCAACCAGTAGGCTGCTTAAAAATAAAGCACTTCTGGAGATTTGGATTTGACCATGGCTTAATGAAACACTGATAAGCCTTGGATTTTAATCAACAACCAACAACCAACAACCTGAAGCACTCTGCTTCCTTGGTTCTTCCTTCTCTGTGACCTGGGGTTGTGAACACACACAAATGTTTCACAGACATGCAGGTACTTCAGTGAAGGGCGCTTGCCATACCAAAGAAAAACAACTTCTTTTTTACAGTTGAATTCTACAACCTGTTAGTTAGAAACACACACTGCAATCAAGGCAGCCTCTCCCCAGACATGGGATGGCACCTGAGCAACTAACAGCAGGCTATTTTTAATGGTATTCACAACACCAACACTCAGCTAGAATTCCAACATTGGCAAGTCTTTGGGAGAATACTTTCCTACAAAGCCAATTCTGGAACACATGGCTCAGGAACACTCCACTACAATCTGACTGAAACTGACCATATTTTCATCCTACCATTGCTACATACACTTCAAAGCGAGCACAGACCTTCGCTTTAGAATTCAACAAGTAGCAACAACACAAGCAGGTATGATCATCAATCAGAAGGAACATGAAACTCACACCCCACCATTACTTGGGACATGGGGGCTAACTAGGTCTCTATGAACCAACTGAAATGGTCTAGTTAACACTCTGTCACTTTGCCTAGCAACAGACACAGTTCTGATTTTAGATTGTTTACACACAACACAATCAAGAAACTTTTGCACATTTCCTGGGTTCTAACTCAGAATGCATTTGGCTATCTGAGACACACTCTCCCATCCCGGGAATACCCCAGTACTTCGTGAAAACTTTTTGGATGCATTTATGATGTGGGGAACATTAAACACACAATGTCCTGTCCACACAATCTCCACAGCATCTCACACACTTGATGTTACAGGTTTGTCTCTAACACACTCAGCCTCAACACAAGCAGTTTCATATCGCAATGAAACATTCAGCACTTGCACTCAACAAGTACACTCAGACTTGACCAGGGCTGGAACACTGAGGAGAGAAAAAACAAGTGTACACATACACATTCTTACACAGAAATACCAGCTAAAATGACTTGCTGAACTCAAGGCTGAAATTTGTAACAATAACCGTCCATGTTTACAAACTTTACAGCAAGCTGAATTCAAAAACAGAGTCTCTGTAGAAATGCTTACACAACAGCAGCCCGGCAGAGAAGAAAACTTGGATTCGTTGTTCAGCTGACTCCTGGCATCTGGCGTCCCCTCCCTTCGTAAATCAGGCTTCTTCTGAGAAGCAGCACATCAAAACACGGCTATTGTAAATTCCATCCCAGGTTTTACTGCAGCTGGAACGCTGTTTGCAAATCGTAGGAACAGGAACAGATGACTTGCAATGCAGCTTCTGGAAGTGGGGAGATAGCGTCCTTGCTTGACAAAATCACGCACGCTTTTTCACAGCCTCAGAAAAACAAGCCTTCTTGTTCAAATGCAGCAAAGTCTTGAACTCACCAAGGTGGGTCATCACAGTCTCACCGGTTGCAGCTGGTTGCAGCTTCAAACTATAAAGCTGTCTTAATAGACCACCAAGGGCAACAGAGTTCCACTGTGCATTTAAAGGCTCCAACAGCTTCTCAGCTCTCATTACTCAGTCCCTGAGGAGCTGACATGCAGTAGCTGAGATAATTCCATTCAGAGGAGTTGAGTCCCAAAAGCAAAAATGCCATAAGCACAGTCCAAACATGCTTGCACTTCTTCAGAAAGAACCCTCTGGAGGTGGATTTGCCACATACTGCCACAAATCTTCTTCTTGCAAAAAGAATGATTCCAACTCCATACACCAGGTCAGATAGTTTGTGCCATCTAAAACCTCAAATGGCAGACTGACCAGATACTGTTCAGCCATTGCTGACCACTCAAAGAAAACATGTTTACTCCGAAACCAGCCTCTAAAAACAAACTCCCTTTCACAGCCAGGTCCAACGCAGCAAAGAAAACGCAAATTTCTCTCTGGGCCCGTAACCTGATGGGGTATATGCTGGCTTAAAGGGGAAAAACCGAGGCTTGAGAATAAACAGACAAGAATGCAGCTTGTTAGGGCCAACAGTGTTTACTGTTTAGCATAGGGCAATAATGTAGATACAATACATTATCGCAACAATGAAAAAGATGAATATACAGGATACATCATTGTAAAAGGAAAAACAAAACTAGAACTTATAAGCAGAGTTCCGTGTATTGATCCCAGGGCCAGAGTTCCTGCCATGGCCTATACCCAAAGCCAGGCATAGCTCACTCTGCCCAGTCCACGGGAAGTGAACACGTGAAGAACTACATGACTAGGAGACACTAGAAATCAAGAAGACATAGAACACCATTTTGCATGGTTGTATATTCAGTTCTTCTAGCATTCTGATTGGCTGGAAGTTAGCTGTGACACACACTAGGCCTCAAAGCACATAGCATGTGCTGCATCTACGCACTGAGTTTCCCCCCTCCTTGCTCAGGGGGGCCTGAGCAAGGCTTCCCACGGAAGGATATCAGGAGGCTTCACTTTCATGGGAAGATCCATTGCTAGCCATAACAATGGTACCTTCTAGCTTCATATCTAATGAAAATGTAAACAAAGCCAAGGCTTCTCTGTTATCCAGCCACCTGGCATTCACATCACCATGAGAATGCTTTTGCTTTGTACAGGAATAATGTCGCCAGGGCAACACAAGAACTCTAACAATCTTGCCCCCCCCCCACTCGTGACTCTTACTCACGGAGGGGAACCACACTCACCCAAGAGACCCCACAATTTCCTGCCGCCCTGACACGGGGGGTAGATGTCCTTCAGGCCAGCACAGCAACTATTGAATAATGATCTTAATAGCTTAATTGCTTTCAATAGTGGAGTCCAGATCACAATTGAGTAAAATTGTCCTTTTCTGGGGGCACCCCAGTTCCAGAGTCCAAGTCCACCACCAGTTCTAATTCCAACCGGCCTCCGTTGTTTTCTACAGGCCTTCACAAGCCTCCACCAGTCTCCACAGACCTTGGTTCCACAGTTCTTACAGTTCTTACAGCCCCCCAAATTTCTCAGTCTATGGGGGGTTACTCTGCTGGTTCTCTGTTTGAGGCTCCCACCAGCCACCATAGGCCTCTCCTTTGTGGCAGCCATCCACCCTGCAATGTAATAGGGCCTCCAGGTCCAACAAGCCTCAGCGCCGCTCCGTTCGAAGGGGCTAGCCGCTAAGCCTCGCAAGCTGGTCCGCGACTCCGGCAGCTTCCGCAACTCCACCAACCAGGCACCGCAGATCGCCACTAGGCTCCGCAGCCTTCGCGACCTTCGCAGCTGAACTCCACCAGGCTCCGCCGAACTTTTACCAGGCCACAACTCCGGTAACTCCTCCAGGCCCAGAAAAAGTCCCGGTTCGCCACTCCAGCTCCGCCAGCTCCCGCCGACTTCACCAGGCGACTCTGATGACTCGCTGGGCCGCACTGGGCTGCTCCTGGGCTCCTGGGCTCCTGGGCTTCTCTGACTCGGCCCCAGCCAACACACTCCTCCCCCGCTCCGTCCAGAGAAGTCCGCTCCCCAACTCCGATGTGCACCTACCACCACGGTAATTTTGTGGGGTATAGGGAAAGTTTCTTGGGGTTTTAACACTTACTTCTCCCGGAGCAGTTGCCGGCGTTCCTTGCGGCCGCCATCTTGGATTAATAATAGAGATATAGATATAGATATAGATATAGATATAGATATAGATATAGATATAGATATAGATGATATAGATATAGATGATATAGATGATATAGATATAGATATAGATGATATAGATATAGATGATATAGATGATATAGATATAGATATAGATATAGATATAGATATAGATATAGATGATATAGATATAGATCTCACTCGCTGGATCGTCACCTTGTGGTGAGTGGGCTTGTGTGTTCCCAATGAACCCTGTGAGCGAAGCCGTCGGGAGTCATGTAGGTAAGGTCCAGGGGGAGGAACCAGACAAAGAATGATCCAAGAAAGTCCTCAACGGCAGAACAGGCGGAAGATAAAATCCTAAATAACAATGGCTCTCAAAGCGATCCATTTAAAGTGGAATCCGGCATTAAACAGGGATGTGTTATTGCTCCAACCTTATTTGCTATCTTCATCGCTATGATTATACACCTTGTTGAAGAGAAACTTCCTACTGGTGTAGAAATTATATATCGAACAGATGGAAAGCTTTTTAATCTTAGTAGGCTGAAAGCAAAAAATAAGGTAATTACAACTTCTATTATAGAAATTCAATATGCTGATGATAACGTAGTCTGTGCACACTCTGAGGAAGATCTTCAAACTATCCTAAACATCTTTGCAGAAGCATATGAAAAGCTCGGCCTCTCGATTAACATTAAAAAAACCAAAGTGCTTTACCAGCAAGTTCGAACTAATCCCTCCGCAGCACCATCAATCCAGCTTAAAGGTGTGTCACTAGAAAATGTCGATCACTTTTCTTATCTCGGCAGCCATCTATCTACAAAAGCCGACATCGACGCTGAAATTCAGCATCGCCTGAGCTCTGCGAGTGTAGCTTTCTCCCGAAGGAAGCGTAGAGTGTTTGAGGATCGGGACATTCGCAGGGAGACCAAAATGCTTGTTTACAAAGCCATTGTACTACCAACCCTTCTGTACGCCTGTGAAACATGGACCCTCTACAAACGCCACCTCCAACTTCTTGAAAGATTCCATCAACGCTGCCTCCGAAAAATTCTGCAAATTACTTGGGAAGATAGGCAGACTAATGTTAGCGTATTAGAAGAAGCGAAAACCACCAGCATTGAAACAATGATCATACAACATCAACTTCGCTGGACCGGTCATGTTGTTCGAATGCCTGACCATCGCCTTCCAAAGCAGCTACTTTACTCCCAACTTAAGAATGGAAAACAGAATATTGGTGGACAGCAAAAGAGATTCAAAGATACTCTCAAAGCTAATTTTAAAAAAATGTAATATCAGCATTGAGAACTGGGAAGCCCTAACTCATGAGCGTTTCAATTGGAGGTCAGCCTTTATTAATGGCGCTATGGACTTTGAAGAAGCATGAGTACAGGGCGAAAGGGAGAAAAGAGCTAAAAGGAAGGCACGTCAGGCAAACCTTCATCATGACCATCTCCCACCCGGAAACCTATGCCCTCACTGTGGGAGGTTGTGCGGATCCAGAATTGGCCTTTATAGCCACTTACGGATCCACTGTTAAAATTTTACCTTTGGAAGACAATCTTACTCGGCTACGAGTGATCGCCAATGAATGATGTTTTAAATGCGGGAAAGAAGGTCATCGCATCGGCACCTTCCCACAAGCGACTAATCTTCTGAGAAAGAAACCAGAGGATAAAGGAAGCAAGCAAGTCACTCCAAAGCGTAAAGGAGCAGCAGCGGCAATTGAGGAATGGAACAAGCAAGATCCTTTCGATGAGAATGACTTGACAGATGAAGAATTCCAGCTGGCGGGAAACTCCAACTGCCTTTCCTAAGATACGCCGGAGGACCAATGGGTGCAACAATTGACTGGTGAGCGGAGATTGTCCGACCATGCAAGTTAAAGTAAAACTTGAAATTTTGGATGGGAGGGAGCAAGCCAGTTTATTGGCCATGCTGGACTCTGGGTGTTCAAGATGCTTGATTCACACTGCCATAGTGACTGGACTGAGGCTAAAATTACATAAACTCAAAGTCCCTGTCAGGGATATAACGGAGGGGGCTCCCTCCAAGAGGGTAAACACATGCGTAGTACTGAGACTCTATCTTTCCCTCCCAAAAGACTCAAGAAAGCCCCGCCGTAGATTCTGGACTGTGTCTCTGGGTTGTGTCAAATTGTGTTCAGTTTAGCTGGATTCTGTTAGAGAAGCATAATAAACACTAGAGTTTGGATCCCAACCCTCAGCGTGTTATTTCTGCACTCAAAGTCAGGACAGTCCCCATATTTTTTGTCAACTTGATGGATCTAATATGAAAGGGGGCCCAGTGGAATACTATACAGAAGCAGTAAAAATTAAAATTGGGACCCATGAAGAGACTTTGAGATTTATCGTGGCCCCGATAGCCAACCAGCCAATAGTCTTAGGCTTGAAATGGCTAAGGGAGAGAAATCCCCATCTAGACTGGGTCTCAGGGGAGCTTGAATTTGTGGATGGGTCTTACGGAGGGTTGGAAGCCGAGGATATCCAAATTGAAACCGAGATGGGAGCTGCTGGAATTGAAAGTGGCAGTCAGTTAAATGAGGGAGCGAAAATTCCTGAGCAATATGAGTTAAAGGTTGTGTTTGATGAGGCTGAGTCAAATCAATTACCACCCCACCGTAAAACAGACTGTGCTATTGAAATTGAACCTGGGGCGGTTTTACCAAAAACCAAGCTATATTCCATGACCCACAAAGAATTACAAGAATTGAGGAAATTTATTGACAAAAATCTAGAGCATGGTTTCATTGAGCCGGCCACTTCTCCAATGGCAGCCCCTGTATTATTCAGGAAAAAGAAAGATGGCTCATTAAGACTGTGTACCGATTACAGGGGTCTAAATGCCATTTGTATTTCCAACCAGTATCCTCTACCTTTACTGAAAGACATGCTAGCCCAACTAGTTTACCTAGTTGGACTTAAGAGAAGCGTACTGCAGACTACAGAGAAGCGTACTGCATAGCACATACGTGAGGGGGATGAATGGAAGACTGCCTTTAATTGTCAATTTGGGTGCTTCCAATATTGGGTCATGCTGTTCAGCCTATCTGGAGCCCCTGGGGTCTTTATGAATTTAATCAATGAGGTACTACACGAGTTTTTATACAGAGGAGTCCTGGTCTACCTTGATGACGTTTTAATCTATACTGAGATGATGGAAGAACATGTAGAACTGGTGTGCGAAGTGTTAAAAAGACTGTTAAAAACTCAGTTGTATGTTAAATTATCAAAATGTGAATTCCATAAAGAGAAATTGGATTATTTGGGATATAGAGTATCTCATCAGGGGATTGAGATGGATCCAGCCAAAGTGAGTGATGTGTTGGGATGGGAACCCCCAAGAACCCAAAGGCAACTGCAATCATTCCTAGGGTTCTCAAATTTCTATCACCAGTTCATACCCAACATCGCTCAAATTGCCCTCTCCTTAACTGATCTTTTAAGAACAAAAAATCAGGGTGAGGCACAGAAAGCAGTGAAACCAGGGGCAGTATTGAAATGAACTCCAGAGTGCCAAGCTGCTTTTGACAAATTGAAGGCGCTTTTCACAGCGGATTTGATTTTAAAGCACCCTGATTCTGAGAAACCATTTGTCATTCAAACTGATGCTTCAGATACTGCGGTTGGGTCAGTGCTTTTACAGCAAGAGTCCAATAATATATTGAGACCGTGCGCATATATCTCCCGCATATTCACCAAAACTGAAAGGCATTGGCATGTTTCGGAGAAGGAGGCTTTTGCAGTGCGCCATGCATTAGCTACTTGGAGACATTTATTGGAGGGGTCCCCCCATCCATTTGAGGTGTGGACTGATCATAAAAATCTAGAAGCACTGAAATCACCATCTAAATTGAATCCAAAGCAGGTGTGCTGGGCTGAATTCTTCAGTCAATTCAATTTCACATTAAAGTATCTTCCCACAGGAAAAATTTTTTCTAGCTGACGCTTTCTAGATTACCACAACATGACAGTCAAAGGGAGGAAGTAATTAACACTATGATGTCTCCCCAGCAACTGGGTCTAGACCAAGACGAAGTAGAAAGAATAAAGTCTACCTTAGATATTGGTCCGAACCCACGAGTGGGAAAAGCAGCAATCACCCGCAGTAAAAAACTGCCACCCAATCTCCCTTTAGAAACAGCACTAACAAAAGAATTACGAACAGAAATACCAAAAGATCCTTGGTGGTTGGCACATAAACAAACCCTCCAAGAAAGTAATGGATTGTGGTGGAATGGGGAGAAACTGTATATTCCTAGTGTTTTAAGAAAGCGTATTTTGGAGTGGTGTCACAATGACAAAGTAGCTGGGCATTTCAGATTTGTAAAGACCCTGCATTTGGTTAGAAGGCAGTTTTGGTGGCACACACTAAGGAAAGATGTAAAAGACTATGTAACCACCTGTCCTATCTGTGCCACTACAAAGAAACCAACTGGGAAGCCAGTAGGTTTGTTGCAACCAGTGGCAAACCCTTCTCAGCCCTGGAAGCAAATTGCTATGGACTTTATTGTAGATTTGCCAGAAAGAAAGAAAAAACCCATGATCTGGGTAGTTACTGATTTGTTTTCAAAAGAAGCTCATTTCAACCCGTGCAAAGGGGTACCATCTGCCAATCAGCTTGCAAAGCTTTTTCCAACATGTCTACCACCCTCACGGGGTCCGCAAAAGGGGAATCAGTGACCGCGGAAGTCACCTCAAAAGTTTGGAAAGCATTTTTAAAATTGGGGCTGAACAAAGTTTAAGCTCTTTGTTTCATCCGCAGACAGACAGAGCAACTGAACGTCTGAATGCCGTATTAGAGCAATATTTAAAGTGTTACATTAGTTATCAACAAAATGGGTTGACTTGTTGCCGTTTGCTGAAGTTGCATACAACAATGTGGTGCACCAAAGTACGGGATTTTCCCCTTTTAAAATCACTAATGGCCAAGATTTTGTGTCAATACCCGATTTGCCTTCTCATCCTTCTCAAGACACTCCCAACCCTTTATTAGCTGATGAATGGATCGCTAAAGTGACAGCCAATTGGCCGATTATGAAACAGACTTTGCAAGAGGCAAAAGACACTTATAAAAGATTTGCAGATAAAAAGCTATCTCCTGAATGGCAACTAAAACTTGGAGACAAGGTTTATCTGTCCACCAAACACCTCCGTATGACACAGCCTTCTAAGAAACTAGGGCTGAAATATGTAGGACCATTTACAATCTCCAAAGTAATAAATCCAGTGAGTGTTCAATTAGATTTGCCGAAAAATCTCAGAAAAGTGCATCAGGTATATATCATATCAGCCTGTTAAAACCTGTGAAATCTTCTGAAAAGTGGCATCCTAAACAGCCAGAACCTCCCGCTGTCATGGTGGAGGGAGAACAACACTTTGAAGTCAAAAATATCCTTGATTCCAGACTTCACAGAGGAAAACTTCAGTACTTAGTTCAATGGCAGCATTTGCCAAGCAGCTTTAATGAGTGGGTGGAGGAAAAACATGTCCGTGCTTCTAAGCTCTCTGCTCAATTTCAAAGCAAGTTTCCAGATAAACCTCACTGAACTCTTCCTTTTAATTAACGTCTTTCTTATTTCTTTTCCATGATGTGGCACCATGATTCTGCAGCAAGTCTACACTATCTCTTCTGTATTATTCTTTGCATCTTCCAGTGCTTTCCAAACTGCCGCCATTGGCGACACACCAACAGCGGCGGCACAGGGGCGCATGTGTCCAGGGCGGAGGTGCGGGGGTGTGTGGTGGCGGCAGCATGTACGGCGGTGGCCTCGCTAAAACGCAGAAGCGTTGATGGCGCGCCGCTGCAGTCCACACTGCCGCCACCGCGCCGCCACTTCGCAACACACTAAACTGTGTCACAACACAGTTTGGAAAGCTATGGTCTATTCTTTTGTTTGCGGGCGGCATGTCAGTGTTTCAGTTTAAATCCTGCCATTTACTTTCATAGATACGTGTCAGCCACTCACAGAATGGGGGGGAAGCACATTCCAGGAGCCGCGCAGACCGTTGGAGCCCGTTTTGCAGATTGTCAAGATCATTCACCTGCATTTTAAAGTTTAACAACTTGGCAGACCTTTAAATTTGAAGCCACTCGGAGCTTGAGGCTCAGGCCAAAAGAGCCTCTTGCTTCCTCCCCACCCCCCTCCTGGTCCTGGCTGTTCAGTGTCCT
Organism: Charina bottae; assembly: GCA_023362775.1. Classification (NCBI taxonomy): domain Eukaryota; kingdom Metazoa; phylum Chordata; class Lepidosauria; order Squamata; family Charinaidae; genus Charina; species Charina bottae. The sequence goes on along the minus strand of JALMGJ010000002.1, from coordinate 2,036,883 downwards.
TCTGCAAAGGGATCATATGCAAAGTGACCTACTAGGGAAAAAAAGTATTATTTATTTATTTATTTATTTATTGAATTTCTATTTATTTATTAATAAATTTATTAATTTCTATAAGTTATATTATTATAACTTGATCTCTGAATTGGGTGCCTGAAAAGAACACACCTTGAATTCTTTGGTGTCTTCTGAACTCAGCAAGATCAGGATCCTTCATCTGCATAGATAAAATGCCACTTAGCGGCTCCAAAGAATTTCCAGGTTGTGTGGTGACACACCAGACTGTGTGTGGTGACAGACTTTTGTGTGGCGACACACAGTTTGGAAAGCTCTGTTCTAGGGCCTGCAGCAGCTTAATGGGAAGTTCAGCTGATAGCCAGAACCGTGTAGTTAGCCTTTCTAAAAACTAACATTTTCCATTTTTTTTTCTCTCCTTCCTCATCTCTAGTACTGAGACATGTTTGACCAAAAAAAATCAGCCCAGAAATTAAATACTCAACTTTTCATCTGGATGTCCAATGGGAGATGAGAAGTGTGCTGGCTCGCCTCCAGAACAGATTGGAGAGTCTTGGCAGTCAGCCAGAGGTAAGGAATGCAGCCCAAGGTTACTTAGCAAGACTGGCCGAGAGAGAGACAAACCAGCGTGTGCCAATAATCAGAGTAGTGAAGCAAAGGGTAGTCAATAATCCAAACCGGGTCAAGGGTTCCAGAAGTCCGAGCCACGATAATCCAAACAAGGTCAAGGAGTCCAGAAGGCAGAGTAGCGAAAGTCCAAACAGGGTCAGGAATGCAGGAAACAAGACAGGATACCAGAGTGGTCGCGAAGCCAAAGTGCAACATTGCTCCCACAACTCCCTCACTGCTTCCCTGGTAATTTATCAGGAGCTCAGGAGCTGTCCTCTGGGTCCTGCAAAGACTCTCCCTGCCCTCTGCGTAACTCCCTAGCAGCCAGCCAAGCACTTTTCCTCCTGTCCTTTAAGGCGAGGCGCACACGCCTCCGCCTCTGCCCTTTGGGGGATTCAGGAGAGCTGGGAGGCTGATGGGATCCAGCTGGCTGCTGGCTAGAGGGTGGGGACAAACCGCAATCCCCAGCTTGCTCTGCTGTAGCCTCGGTTGCTGGCTGCTGGCTAGAGGGTGGGGGCAAACCACCATTCCCAGCTTGCTCTCCTGCAGCCTCAGGTATTGCTGCCTCCTGCAGTGCTGGGTCATTGTCTGGGCCCGTGTCCGCGTCTGGGGCCTCGCCTGGCTCAATCCCCTGGGGGTTTGCCAGGGGCAGCTCGTCCTCTGACTCATTGCTGAGGCCCTGGGGCAGAGGCTGAACCAGGACAAGAAGTGAAATTCAAGCCTTCTCTACACTCATCACCTTCTGCCTCATGTGCATTTTCTTGTGTCTATTAAGGTAGGAATTTTGTGTGAAGCACCGTCCACAGTCTGGGCATTTGAATGGCTTCTCTCCTATGTGTAAACCTACGTGATCTATAAGGCTAGACCTAGTACTGACACTTTTCCCACAATCCGGACACTCATACAGTTTTTCTCCTGTGTGAGACCTCTGGTGTCTCACCAGGCTGGAATTGTGACTGAAACTTTTTCCACAATCCGGACACTCATACGGTTTCTCTCCTGTGTGAGTCCTCTGGTGTATCACCAGGTGGTAATTCTGAATGAAACTTTTCCCACAATACGGACACTCATACAGTTTCTCTCCTGTGTGAGTCCTCTGGTGTATCACCAGGTTGGAATTCTGAATGAAACTTTTCACACAATCTGGACACTCATACGGTTTCTCTCCTGTGTGAGTCCTCTGGTGTTGGACCAGGCTGGAATTCCAACTGAAACTTTTCCCGCAATCCGGACACTCATACGGTTTCTCTCCTGTGTGAGTCCTCTGGTGTTTCACCAGGTTGGATTTCCGACTGAAATTTTCCCCACAATCTGGACACTCATACGGTTCCTCTCCTGTGTGAGTACTCTGGTGTATCACCAGGTGGGAATTCCAAATGAAACTTTTCCCACAATCCGGACACTCATACGGTTTTTCTCCTGTGTGAGTCCTCTGGTGTATCACCAGTTCAGAATTCTGACTGAAACTTTTCCCATAATCTGGACACTCATACGGTTTCTCCCCGGTGTGAGTCCTTTTGTGATTCACTAGTGTGGCATGCTTGCTAAATCTTTTGCCACATCGAGAACACTGGTAGGGCTTCTCACCGGTGTGGGTCCTCTCGTGCATAATCAGCTGTGATCTGTAATCTGTGCTTTTCCCACAATATATACCTCTGTGGGGCTTTTCCACCACCAATATTCTTGGATTCTCGAGATCAAAACTTTCTAATCCCTTGTTTGGTGGTGCTTTGGTTCAAGCGACTGTTTCCTTCCTCACTGCCCTATATGGCTATCCAAGTGACCCTTTCCTCACCACTGACTTCTAGATATTTCGCTCTTTTTCTGAATTTAGAAATCATCCCCCTTGACCTTTTCATGTCAGATTTCAGTTCCACGTCTTCAATTTTTTCCAGCTCAAAAACTCTCTTCCTGTTTTTCTTTCCCTCATCTGTCACCTGCTGGGGAAGAAGAGTTTTGGGGTTCTCTGGAGAAAGTGGAAAATATTTGATTGCTGGCTTGATTTGCTTTCCTGTTTAATGCTGCTTTTGATTCTCGGTTGTCGAGAAGGCTCTCATTGGCATCCTTTTTGTCTATAAGATTCACATAAAAGTGTAACTTTAATTAGTATCTATAAAATGGCTGCACAACACGTGCAAACAACAACAAAAAAGCATTCATTAGAATGAAAAAGGAAAAGTGAAAAAAAAGGGTAGATTAACCTCTAACATTGATTATGATTTATTTGGCACTAGCGAGATCCAAGTTCAAATCCTGAAATTCACTTGTTGGCTTGGGTCAATCCCAGATTCTTAGCACTGCAAAGGGTTATCCTCAAGGATATCTGGAAATGCTGGGGATAGATTCTAGACATATACATAGATGCACACAGAGAGAAATACTGATACACACACGTACGAATGTAAGTATGCAGAAAATCCATGTGTATTTCAGCCTGCAAAATGTCCCAGAAGTGGGTATGGTCAAACTTTAGGGGCTACATTTAGAGATATCTCATCCCATGGTGATGGATCTCACCCAGCGGTTTCATATAGATATTAAATAGGAGAGGTGAGAGAACCGAACCCTGTGGCACCCCACAAACGAGGGGGTGAGAGTTGGATCTCTCATCTCCTATTACTAACAGTTGGGACCGGCCCCAGAGGAAGGAGGTGAACCAGCGCAAAACTATGCCAGCCACCCCCAACTCCTCGAGCTGTCCCAAAAGGATACCATGGTCATGTCAGATTTCCCATATGAAAAGTGGTTTGGCAAATTGCATCCTTTACCAGCGAAGCTTTCTCATGATGACGTGACGCCAGGTGGCTAGATAATAAAAAGCCTTCCCATAACTTTGAATGGCTTTGTTTACATCTTCATTAGATATGAAGCTAGAAGGTACCATGTGATGTATTGTTATGGCTAGTTTCTAAACTTTCCCATGAGAACAAGTCCTCCTGATTCCGTCTGTGGGATGCCTTGCTCTGCAAAGGAGGGGGGGAGATCACATGCTTACTTAGATGCAGCACTGCTATAGCCTATGCTTTAGGCCTGGTGTGTGTCACACCTAACTTCCAGCCAATCAGCTGAAAGCTGGAAGAACTGGATATCTAACCATGCAAAATGGTGTTCTATGCTTCTTGACTTTTTGTGTCTTTAGCCATGTAGTTCTTCACGTGTTTTGTTCCTGTGGACTGGGAAGTGTGAGCTATGCCTGGCTATGTGAGTGATGCCATGGTGCTCCTTCATGTCTATCATGTCTGTCAGTGGAAGCAATACACTGGAGAAGATTTATTCTGCTTTGTCTGTACCTTTTTTGCAATAATGTAACTATATATGCATTTATTGCCTTATGCTACAAGTAAACACTTTTAGCCCTAAATGTTGCACTCTTGTCTGTTTATTCTCAAGCCTTGTTTTTTCCCTTTAAACCAGCGTACATCCCATCAGGTTGATGGTATCGAAAGCCACTGAGAGATCGAAGAGAGCCAGGATGGACGCACTCCCTTCATCCCGCTCTCGCCAGAGATCATCCGTAAGCGCAACCAATGCAGTTTCCACCCCATATCCCGGCCTGAAACCCGACTGAAAGGGGTCCAGATAATCTGTTTCATCCAGAATACTCTGGAGCTGCAATGCCACCACCTTCTCAACCACCTTCCCCAAAAAGGGGAGGTGGGAGACAGGACGAAAATTGTCCAATATAGTAGGGTCCAGTGATGGTTTCTTGAGTAGGGGGTGCACCAGCGCCTCCTTAAAGGCACCCGGGAATACCCCCTCCTCCAGAGATATATTAACCATCACCTGGACCCAACCACGTCACCTCCCTGGCTGCTTGCACCAGCCAGGAAGGGCAAGGGTCTAGATGGCATGTGGTGGCCTTTACAGTCCAGAGCAGAGCTTTCCAAACTGTGTGTCAGGACACATTTATGTGTCGCGGCAAGGGCCCAGGTGTGTCGCAGAGGAACCCGGAAGAGGAGGCCATGCACCACGTGGAGCCCTGCCCATAGGTCCCTGCTCTGAACCCAGCTCTTCAGCTCTTGCCGCAGAAGCCAGGTAAGTTAGCAGCCCGGTAGGGCTGCAACTGGGGGGGAGGATGCAGGGACGCGACTAGGCTGCCACGCTGGGGGTGGTGGGGAGTGCAGGGACCGTGAAGCGTGGCGGCCAGAGACATAGCTTTAAGTGCCAGCGGCCTGGCAGCCAAGAAAGGGACGGGGAGGCGGCTCCGCCGCCCGCCTCGCATGGCCCCCGCACCATCCGTGTCTCCGGCTCCCCCTTTCCCTTGGCGGCGGCCCCATCCAGGCAGAGGCAGGACTGGGCGAGCGGACAGGCGGCCTTCTCCGCCTCCGTGGACTGGCCTGGCTCGCCGCTTCCTCCCGTTGCCTACGAGCAGAAGATGGCGGCGGTCTGATGCACGGCCCGCGAGAGCTGAGCTGGGGCCGAGCCGTGGGAGCCTGCCGGTGGCTCCAGCCCGACGAGAGGGCTCCCGGCGCTCCGGGGAGACCCAGCGCGGGTGGCGGGGATGGAGCAGAAGGAGAGGAGCCACCGGCGGGAGCGCAGCACGAGGAGCGCCTCGCTGGCACCTGCCCGGCTTCCACCGCGCTTCATCGGAGAAGGTAAGACGCCGCACCGGCGGGCGGGTGGGCGGCTGAGGCAGGCGGGCGGGCAGGGGGTCGCCTGCAGCGGGCTCATCTGACTGTCCTTCCCAGAGCTGCTGGGGCCAGATGGAGCGGTGGGGGACTTGGCATCGCTCCTTCCAGCGGGTGCTCCAAGCCCAGCTGTTCGGCCATCGATCAAGGATCGATCAGGCCCGGGGGCAGGGCTGGCCGAGAAGCTCAGGGGGGAAGAGGGAAGACGGGTCCCTGTTGCCTGAGACATCCTCACGCATCCTCCCCACCTCCCCCCACAATATGGCAGCAATAACAGGCAGGGCCCGAAAGAGAAGGAAAGCCCCAAGAAAGAGCGGAGATCTTGCACTTTCCACTCTCCAGAAGTGCGTCCCGCACTTGGATCCATTTCTGCCAGAGCCTTCGCTGCAGGTGGTGGTCGCTGTGGTTCTTATTGCTGCCATATTGCGGGGGGGAGGATGCGTGAGGGATGGGCGGGGCTCATGGAAAGCTCTGATCTACAATTACATACAATACAATACATGCAATACAAGACTGGGGGGCCGGGGGGCAGGATTTGGAGCTGGCAGCCAATCACGTGGGGTGGGGTTTGGAGCTGGGAGCCAATCACTTGTGCTGGGGGCAGGGTTTGGAGCCGGGAGCCAAGCAGATGGGCCGGGGGGCGGGGTTTGGAGCCGGCAGCCAATCACGTGGGCCGGGGGCGGGGTTTGGAGCCGGCAGCCAATCACGCGGGCCGGGGGGCGGGGACTCCTCATTAGTGTGTCACGAAATTATGCATGGCTAAAAGGCGTGTCACCAACATGAAAAGTTTGGAAAGCCCTGGTCCGGAGGATCCTGTCCACTTCCTTAGGCCCAACAGGATCGAACCGTTCCCAGATAACCGGGTAATGACATTTCCTCGGCATCTCCCCTGACTCTGCTTCACGCTTGGAGTCCAACCTAGACCGTATCTGAGCGATTTTATCCCGCAGATGCTCCGAAAATTCTTCCGCACGGCCCTGCAGGTGGGTCACAGACTCCACCTTGCCTAGAAGAGATTGTGTTATCTTAAACAGGGCTGTCGGGCGGCATTCTGCGGATGCAATAAGAGCAGAGAAATATTGACGTTTCGCCCCTCTTACCACCACAAGGTAGGCCTTAACCGCGACTCTAGCTTGTGTTCGGTCAGATTCAGTCTTTGTTTTTCTCCAGCAGCTCTCTAGGCATCTCTTAGCCCTCTTCAAGACCCTTAACTCCTCTGTAAACCATGGGGAGTATCGGGTCAGATGTGGCAAGAGGGGCCACATAGGCGCGATCCTGTCCAAGGCCCCGGCCGCCTCCCTATTCCAGGCTGCGGCCAGGACCTCCGCTGGACCGTGCAATAGATCCTCGGAAATAACCCCCAGCTCCTTCTGGAACCTCATTGGGTCCATTAGTCTGTGGGATATTGCTGGCTTATGGGGTCCAGGCGCAGAGTAAGCCAAACAGAGTGCAGCGTGTAGGGCTAACAATATTTTATTGTAGCATAAGGCAATAATGGATATGAGTTACATTATTGCAAAAAGGAAAAACAACAAAGCATGAGCAGAGTTCCATCAGCAGACGTGAAGAAAACCATGGCCAGGTACAAAAGGCCAGGCATAGTTACAGTTCAGGAACAGAGTACATGACAACATGACAGACAGAAGTCAAGAAGTCAAGAAGCATAGACCCATAGTTCATAGCTAAGATATACACTTGTTTCAGCATTCTGATTGGCTATATGTGGGTCAGGACATTTTAAACTAACAATGCATTAAGAGTTGTACTTACTATAAATCGCCATGAGATGGCAGTGTTGCACATTGTCTCCCCTCCGGGAAACCTTCCCATGAGATAAGGTTTTTTTTGGACTGATATCACTACCTCACGTAATACAATGTTTTGGCTATGACCAAGGCCACACCTGGTGTTTATCGGTGGAATGTTTTGAGAACATTCGTAGAGGCGTATGGAAAATTACTGTCTTTACAAGCTAGAATATCACAGTGGAGAAATCCATTTGAATTCTGCATAGATTAACTCTAACATAGTCGCCGGGGGCGGACCAATCGAATGGGTCCTGCCTCCCTGTGGAGTGGGGTGGCATAAGAGAATCTCAAGCCCACCAGGGCGTGATCTGACCATGACAATGGGGACAGATCTAACTCTCCCTTCAGATCACTTTGCCACTGCTCCGACAAAAAAACTAAGTCCGGCGTGAGGCCACTGTCTCGAGTCGGGTTTAGAATAATCTGAGATAGGCCCATGGATGCCATGGTAGCCATGAACTCCCGAGCTGTCTCTGAGGCACGTCCCAGGGAAGGCAGATTGAAGTCCCCCAGAACCATAAGCCTGGGGAACTCCACTGCCAACCCAGAGACAGCCTCCAACAGCTCGGGCAGGGAGGTTGCCACGCAGCAGGGGGGCTGGTACAGCAACAACACTCCCAACTTCTCTCGAAAACCCAACTTGAAGAACAGGGTCTCACACCCAGCCACTTGTGGAGCAGGGCCCCTGAAGGCCACCAGAGACTCCCGGATTACAACCGCCACCCCTCCTCCCCTGCCCCGAGGTCTCGGCTGATGCCACACCTGAAACCCGGCCGGGCACATCTCCGAGAGTGCTACTCCCCCCTCTGTGCCCAGCCAGGTCTCAGTAATACACACCAGGTCTGCCCCCTCCTCCGTGATCAAGTCACATATGAGGGGGGCTTTGTTATTAACAGATCTGGCGTTAAGTAGCAACAGCCGAAAGCCAGGGCACTCGAGGATCCTTTGACTAGGGCCTGGGTCTGAACCTGAGGGGCCGGAACACGCCACCGATAACAAACACCAGGGGCATCTTCCCCAAAAATGGCCTGCCCCTCGGTTCCCACCGTAACATCCCCTACCTGTCACCACTTTGATGGGGCAACCCGCCCTACTGCCCCCAGTTTCCAGGCCCAGATGCCTCTATTCCTGACCCTCCGGAAACCCTGGGATGACATAAGGGTCCCCTCCATCCACACATCTCTCACACCCACTCGTCCCTAGGTGATGATAGGCCCCCCAGTGCACCAGCTTCCACTCTCGGCACCAGGAGGGCCCCCCCACCTTCCAACATCCACTCCACCCCCTCTCACTAGTCGTAAGGGGGCACCATACACTCCTGCCCACCCTCTGTCTCACTCTGGGGTGGGCACTCATACATAAATTCGCATAATCTTGGGCTCCCCTGACTCTCTCACACTCAGGGAAGACCCTCATTCACATACCCGGGGACCCTATTGACTCTCTGCCGCCTCTAGTGAATGGGAATGAAATTGTTAAAATTTTAAGCTGTTAAAAAATTATCAAGTTGTTAAGATTCATGGGAAGTTTCCCCTGCACCCAGCTTCAGAGTCTCTCCAGATCTCCAAAGATGTTGTAAGGTATAGTTCTTAAAGTCTATAGGGCACCACCGTTGAAAAAAGTGCTCTTCTTTACTGGAGAGTCCGCTGAAGGATCTAGTTGGCTCAGCCGTCACCACCCAAGATAATAGAGGCTCACCAGGGGGTCCGTATTCCATCGCCCCCCTTCGCCCAGGGGGGTCAGCCAGTCTCAGCCCGAGATAACAGTGGCTCACCAAGGGATTTACCAGGGGGTCCGCCAGTCTGCCGGGCTCACCACCAGCATGCTAAAGCCCCCAGGAGGAACACTCACACTCCGCTCTACGTTCCGCACTTTGTCACTGCCTCGCTGCTCTGGGGGGTTTTTCTCTAGGCCAGGGCTTTCCAAAGTGCTGCCGCTGGCGACACACCCGGCGGCGGTGGCGGTGACACGCGCGCGCACGGAGACAGCACGCGGGGGCATGCGGCGGCGCGCGTGCACAGCGGCGGAGCGGGGGGTGTGCGGCGGCGCGCGGGCGCACGGTAGTGGCGTGGGGGGCGTGCGGCGGCGCGCGTGTGCACGGTGGTGGTGCAGGAGGGGCGTGCGGCGGCACGTGGGGCGTGCGGCGGCGCACGCCGCCGCTTCCGGGTGGTGTGGCGACACACCACGCTGTGTGTGGCGACACACTTTTGTGTCGTGACACACAGTTTGGAAAGCTCTGCTCTAGGCCCTCCACGCCATCCAGCCCCGTTGTTATACAATTGGGGCCTGCAGGGTCCAGCACAGCGAAACCGGGACACCAAGCTCCCGCTTTGCCAGATCTCCACACCAGGCTCCCCCACGAGAAAGCCCCCAAAGGGGTCTGCCAAGGAACACACGAGTCCGCGGTCGCATAAAGCCATGCGCTCCGCCTAGTTCTCTGTCTGTGAGCTGCGGGAGCTGCACTCCATCCACCCTACTCCAGTCCGAGATATCAACGGAGTTGATATTTCCGGAGTTTCGAGGCTCTCTGCCATCGTCCCCTACCAGGTGGTAAGTAATTTGTAGGGGCAAGGGGGGTCTTAACTCCGTGTCCAAGCTCCTTCGCACAAATCCCTCTAGAGCAGCTCGCGGCATCTGCTCCCGGTCGCCATCTTGGATAACTTTACCTAAGGGTTACCTAAGGGACCATCTCATCCCCATCACATCATCCCGTCCCACCCTGGCATGCAGGGAGGGCATGCTACAGACCCCATCTCTTAAAGAATTCCATGTAACGGGGTTACAGAAGCGTGCCTTCTCTGCAGTAGCCCCTGCCCTTTGGAACATTCTTACCCCGGAGATAAGACAGGCCCCCTCGCTCCTGGACTTCCGAAAAAAACTTAAAACCTGGTTTTGTCAATTTGCCTGGGGCAGGAAGGAGAGTGTACATTCTTGGGGATGGCTAGCGCTGTCAGTCTCCCTCTGCTTTAGCTTCATTTGCCTGTCATGGTTTCCTATGTACACGTGTCAAGCCTTGTAGAACTTGACCCGTGTTTGCTTTTGTGCCAAAAGCCTTGCTGCTCGCTACGAGCCGCTTGCCTTGACATTCCTGCCTTGGCCGTTTTCTGATAAGACACCTGGACCGTTAACGAGCGTTATGACGGGAGGAGGCTGAACTGGAGTGGGAACTGGTTTGCTTTCAATTAGATAGTAAATGATGTCAGAGGGATGTTCTTAATATTTTATTATTATATTATATATTATATTATATTATATTATATTATATTATATTATATTATATTATATTATATTATATTATATTATTATATTATAATTAATATTATTTGGCCATTCGAAGCTTTGCCTTTGCCTCATGTATTCTGGTCTTTAATAAATTAATCTTTTTAGCATGAACTGACTGAAAGGTTTCTTGGTTTTGGGACTCTGATACGGAGACACCCACAGAAAGCTTCGAATCACCTTTTCACCATGGCTACCTGCCCTGAGGATACTGTTCTTTCAAAGACAGAGACCCCTCCTGTGGATACAGGAATGCCTGGCGATTTCTTCACTACTGATGAATTTGGTTCCCCCAAACTTTTCTTCTCCCCCCAGTATTCAGTCCTACTGCCGGCCTTAGGATGACTGTCAGGGGTTCAGGCCCCTTTCCTGTCCCCATCCCAAAATAGGCCCCCTGCCTATTAGTAACCCCATGGCATTGTGGAGCAGATTTAGAATTTCCTCCCACAGGAACAAAGCTGGCTTGCTGGGAACACCGGCTCTAAGACCCCGGGCGCCCTTCGAAGCAGCCCTGGCCAGCGTGAGTGAGGCTGGCTCTCTTGGAGCCTGTGGCCTGTTGGGGCTCCCAGGTCCTAAATCCTTTTGAGCCCCAGGAAATCAGGAAACAAGTTTTAGGAGGGAGAGAGGTTTTGACCTCCACCGAGAGCCAAGCCCCGCGAAAGCACAGGAATCTTTTGATCAGCTTTTCATCTGCAAGCGAGTGCCCTCCAAGTGTTGCACCCAAGCGGCCTGGGAATTCTCAAGGCTGAAAGCGAACTCCTCCGGGAATTGGGAAGGCTGCTCAGAGCAATTCTGCCCTCTAGCGAGATTTAGGCTCCGCAATGGAAAGGAGGTGCGCTTTGCCGTTGCCTGTTTCCATTGTTTGCCGTTGCCTGTTTGCCATTTCCCCCAGGATGCTTTCCCTTGGTCTACTTCCTGATTCTTGCTTTTTGCTCAGTTGCACCCTTGGGAGACCCGAAAGAACAGGTTAGAGATAGAGCATCATGGAGAAGATCTATCGATGTGGTCGCCGGGAGTCGAAAAGGACTTGATGGCACAGAATCAATCAAAAAATCTCGCCAACGCCTTAGGGGTTTTTCAGCCTCCTGTCGCCAGATGGCGATCTAGAAATAAGCAACCTCCGCGCCTAGAAAGCTGTCAATACAGCAGCGGCGTCTGTGCTTGCTGAGGTCCAACAGCCAACGAAAGGGGGAGCTGAAACAACAGAGTACTGGATTGCTAGAGGGGATGTCGGAGGAGAGGAGGAGGGTAGACGAACTTCCTGTTCCGGCTCCCGCCTAGGAGGCAAGTGGGGTGGAGGAGCGCTCTGGGTCTTCCCAGGGTCGGAGCAGCAGCCGCCGGAAGGTGAGTCGAGGACAGGTGGGGGGAGAGGCCGGGATCAAGTGGGGCTGTTTCGTTTCCTCCGTGGGGAAGAGTCAGAGAAGCAACTCTGCTGAAAAGTGCCAGCTGCTCCTTATGCCCCCCCTGCCCAAAGTTTATTCCCCTGGTGCTGCAGGCTTTAAAACTGGTGCGTGCAATTTTCTGGCGGTCGGGAGATTTAAAAACTCCCCTTCGCGTCAGCGTTGACTCCTTGTGATTTTATGGAGATGCTGTTTTCTTGGCAACAGTATGGGACTGATCTGCCACTGCCGTCTCCTGGGTTGTTTTTTTACTTCCACGTCTAGCCAACAGACTCCCCCATCCATGTATTAACTAGGTTCAACTCTGCTTAACCCAGCCCTTTTTCTAAATAGCCATTGAGGACCATTTGGGATGTCCAGGTGTGGAGGCAGTCTTCGCATTCCACTTGTTCAGTGACCATTCAGAGTTAGGATGGTGCTGGAAAGGAGACTTCCAACTGGTCCTCAAACTTGTGGCCCTCAAAGCAATTTGGGTGCTGGCAACTGACGGGCATTTACGACACACATTTACGACATTTAAGATTTGAAAAGTTGACTCCTTGTGATTTTATGGAGATGTTGTTTTCTTGGCAACCATATGGGACTGATTTCCTGATTTCCTGAGATGATTTTTTTTACTTCCATGTCTAGCCAACAAACTCTCCCATCCATGTATTAATCAGGTTCAACTCTGCTTAACCCAGCCCTTTTTTTAAAATAGCCATTGACGACCATTTGGGATGTTCAGGTGTACAGTCAGTCTTCACATAACACTTGTTTAGTGACCATTCAAAGTTAGGATGGCGCTGAAAAGGAGACTTCCAACTGGTCCTCAAACTTGTGGTCCTCAAAGCGATTTCGGTGCTCGCAACCGACACGCATTTTCGACGGTGGCAGTGTCTTGCAGTCCCATGATTGCTGTTTGCCACGTTCCCATCCGGCTTCTGACGAGCCAAATCAATGGGGAATCCAGGAAGCTGCAAGTCACGGTCATGTGACGTTGCACTTAAGGACCCACGGTGATGTTTTCATTCACTGCCAAGTCTAGCCAACAAACGGGATTTCCTAGTGGTCTTCCATTCATATATCATGGTTGTTTGACATAGTGCTTAATGACCCACGGTGATTCACTTAATGACCGCAGCCAGAACTGATGTTGTAAGTCAGTGCATTCACATGATATCATTTTAATTATTTTATTTATAAATCCAATTTTTTCCCCAGCCATCTCACTCAGAGCGACTTAATGACCAAGCTGCTTAGTGACAGAGGTGCCGGTCCCAATTGCAGTCAGAAAGGAGGACTCCCTGTATTGTCTGGTGATGTCCCCAGAGTGGTTATGGACAGTATTTTCTGCTCTTTTCTTATTTGGAGCTGAGGAGTTGAATGGACAGAACTGGTGCTTTAAATCTTGCAGAGGCTTTGGGCACCATTTCATCTGTTAAAGCCCCCCAGCCCTCTAAAAGTAGCCCCCAAAGTTTGACCATACCCACTTCTGGGACATTTTGCAGGCTGAAATACACATGGACTTTCTACATACATTCGTAGGTGTGTCTATTTGCATTTCTCTCTGTGTGCATCTATGTATATGTCTAGAATCTATCCCAGCAGTTCCAGATATCCTTGATGATAACCCTTTGCAGTGCTAAGAATCTGTGATTGACCCAAGCCAACAAGTGAATTTCAGGATTTGAACTTGGATCTCGCTAGTCTTCTATGTGTCAAATGAATCATCATGAATGTTAGAGGTTAATCTAGCCTTTTAGCACTTTTTCTTCTTCATTGTAATGTATGCTTTTTTGTTGATTGCACGTGTTGTGCAGCCATTTTATAGGTCCTAATTAAAGTTACACTTTTATGTGAATCTTATAGACAAAAAGGATGCCAATAAGAGCCTTCTCGACAACCGAGAATCACAAGCAGCATTAAAAAGGAAAGCAAATCAAGCCAGCAATCAAATCTTTTCCACTCTCTCCAGAGAACCCCAAAACTCTTCTTCCCCAGCAGGTGACAGACAAGGGAGAGAAAAACAGGAAGAGAGTTTCAAAGCTGGAAAAAATTGAATATGTGGAACTCAAATATTACATGAAGAGGTCAAGGGGGATAATTTCCAAATTAAGAAAAAGAGGGAAATATCTGGAAGTCAGCTTGAATCAAAGCACCACCAAACAAGGGATCAGAAATAGTTTTGATCTTGAGAATCCAAGAATATCAGTGGTGGAAAAGCCCCACAGAGGTTAATATTGTGGGAAAAGCACTGATTACAGATCACAGCTGATTATGCACGAGAGGACCCACACCGGCAAAAAGCCCTACCAGTGTTCTCGATGTGGCAAAAGCTTTAGCAAGCACACCACCCTGGTGAATCACAAGAGGACTCACACCGGGGAGAAACTATGAGTGTCCGGATTGTGGATAAAGTTCCAGTCACAAATTCAGCCTGGTGAATCACAATAGGACTCACACTGCAGAGAAACCGTATGAGTGTCCGGATTGTGGGAAAAGTTTCAGTGTGAAGTCCAACCTGGTGATACACCAGAGGACTCACACAGGAGAGAAATCGTATGAGTGTCCGGATTGTAGGAAAAGGTTCAGTGTGAAGTACAGCCTGATGATACACCAGAGGACTCACACAGGAGAGAAACCGTATGAGTGTCTGGATTGTGGGAAAAGGTTCAGTGTGAAATCCAGCCTGATGATACACCAGAGGACTCACACAGGAGAGAAACCGTATGAGTGTCCGGATTGCGCGAAAAGTTTCAGTTTGAAGTCCAGCCTGGTGAAACACAAGAGGACTCACACAGGAGAGAAACCGTATGAGTGTCCGGATTGCGCGAAAAGTTTCAGTTCGAATTCCAGCCTGGTGAGTCACCAGAGGACACACACAGGAGAGAAACCGTATGAGTGTCCAGATTGCGGGAAAGGTTTCAGTCACAATTCCAGCCTAGTGAGACACCAGAGCACTCACACAGGAGAGAAACCGTATGAGTGTCCGGATTGCGCGAAAAGTTTCAGTTTGAAGTCCGGCCTGGTGAGTCACCAGAGGACACACACAGGAGAGAAACCGTATGAGTGTCCGGATTGCGAGAAAAGTTTCAGTTCGAATTCTAGCCTGGTGAGTCACCAGAGGACACACACAGGAGAGAAACCATATGTGTGTCCGGATTGCGGTAAAGGTTTCAATCACAATTCCAGCCTGGTGAGACACCAGAGCACTCACACAGGAGAGAAACCGTATGAGTGTCCGGATTGTGGGAAAAGTTTCAGTCTGAATTCCCACCTGGTGATACACCAGAGGACTCACACAGGAGAGAAACCGTATGAGTGTCCGGATTGTGGGAAAAGTTTCAGTCGGAATTCCAACCTGGTGATACACCAGAGGACTCACACAGGAGAGAAACCGTATGAGTGTCCGGATTGTGGGAAAAGTTTCATTTCGAAGTTCAGTCTGGTACAACACCAGAGCGCACACACAGGAGAGAAACCGTATGTGTGTCCGGATTGTGGGAAAAGTTTCAGTTTGAAGTTCAGCCTGGTACAACACCAGAGCACTCACACAGGAGAGAAACCGTATGAGTGTCCGGATTGTGGAAAAAGTTTCAGTTTGAAGTCCCACCTGGTGATACACCAGAGGACTCACACAGGAGAGAAACCGTATGAGTGTCCGGATTGTGGGAAACGTTTCAGTCAGAATTCCAGCCTGGTGAGACACCAGAGGACTCACACATGAGAGAAACCGTATGAGTGTCCAGATTGTTGGAAAACTTTCAGTTGGAATTCCCACCTGGTGATACACCAGAGGACTCACACAGGAGAGAAACCGTATGAGTGTCCGGATTGTGGGAAACATTTCAGTCAGAATTCCAGCCTGGTGAGACACCAGAGGACTCACACAGGAGAGAAACCGTATGATTGTCCATATTTTGGGGAAAGCTTCAGTACTAGGTCTAGCCTTATAAATCATGTAGGTTTACACATAGGAGAGATACTATTCAAATGCCCAGACTGTGGACGGTGCTTCATAGAAAATTCCCACCTTAACAGACACAAGGAAATCCACATGAGGCAGAAGGTGAGTGTAGAGAAGGCTTGAATTTCACTTCTCGTCTCCCACTGGACTTCCGGCTGAAAAGTTGAGTATTTAATTTCTGGGCTGATTCTTTTTAGTCAAACATTTCTCAGTATTAGAGATGAGGGAGGAGAGAAAAAAATGGAAAATGTTAGTTTGAGAAAGGCTAACTACACGTTTCTAGCTATCAGCAGAACTTCCCAGTAAGCTGCTGCAGGCCCTAAAAGATACATGAAAAAAAGATTTTATGAGAGAATATATTATGGAAAGGCTGTTCTGCCTTGCAGTTGAACATGATCGATATGAGCTGCAGGAATATTGAGTTGAGGAGAAAAGGCATTGTGGTTTTGAGCGTAGGATCTTCAGGTTCATGAACAGCCCCTGCTGCGATCTTGTTTGCTTGGAGGTGCCTGCTTGTTAGCCTTTGATGGCTGTGGGTGATAGCAGCGCCAAGAGGTGGTGGAGATGTGAGGAAAAAATTGCAGAGTGGAAGATGTTTCATTTCTAGAATTGAATTGTCTCAGAACCATTCATGGCTTTTGAGAAGGAAAAAAACTGGGTAGTGTCAGCGTTGCTGTGAACGTGGGGCCAAGGTAAGGCAAAGCTCCCTTCCCAAGAAATGGGAGGTGTTTCCATTTCTTCCTCTCCTCTCTCAGGTCTACTTTTTAATTTCCCCCCACAAATTCCTTTAATTAAAGTGGAAAATTATTTGGAGGTGCTAAGTGGCATTTTAGCTATGCAGATGGATCCTGATTTTTCTGAGTTCAGAAGACACCAAAGAATTCAAGGTTTGAGGTTTGGGTCTACCTAATTTGAAATTTTATTTTGATTCCTGTTGTTTGCTTTGGATGAAGGAATGGATTACTCTGGAGAACCAGAAATTACTACAGCTTGAAGGACATGAATTAAAATTCAGGTGGCATGCCTATTTATGGTATGATAATGTTAAAGTCAATAAGGAGTTTAAAAATCATTTTCTTATGAATGCCATATAGAGACTCTGGAAAGAAAGAAAGAAAGAAAGAAAGAAAGAAAGAAAGAAAGAAGGAAGGAAGGAAGGAAGGAAGGAAGGAAGGAAGGAAGGAAGGAAGGAAGGAAGGAAGAGGGAGGGAGGGAGGGAGGGAGGGAGGGAAGAAAAAGAAAGAAGGAAGGAAGGAAGGAAGGAAGGAAGGAAGGAAGGAAGGAAGGAAGGAAGGAAGGAAGGAAGGAAGGAGGTAGGAAGCATTTGTTAGAAGAGAAAATCTGGGAAGAATAAGCTGGTTAAAATATAAAGACTTGTTAAGGTTTGAGGAGAGTGAACCAAAACTTAAAACAAGGAAAATGTTAGAGTTGGATGGTTTTACATGTCATTGGTTCCCCTATGTACAAGTGGTAGAACGTTTTAAACTAGATAAAAAGTATTATAAATTTGTTAACAAAATAACTCAGTTCGAAATGGACCTTTGTATAAATGATGATCATGTTATTACTAAGATGTATAAGATTTTGTTACAGATGAATATGGAGGATGAACATGTCAAGGATTGCATGATTAAATAGGCTAAGAATTTTGGATATAATATCATGCTGCACCAATGGGAGAATATGTGGAAGAAAGGTTTGAAATTTACACTGAATTATAATCTCAAAGAAAATTTCTATAAGATGATGCATCGTTGGTATTTAACTCCTGATAAGTTGTCAAAAATGTATAAAATTTACATTTTATATAAATATAAATATACAAAGAAAAATATAAATATACAAAGAAAACCAAAAAAATTTCTTTTGGGATTGATTGAAAATGAATTAGAGAAACAAATGGAGTTTTGCTATTATATATGATCACGGCTGCAAGATTGTTATACGCACAACAATGGAAAGATCCACAGATACCTACAATTGAAGACTGGATGGTTAAATTAATGAACGTAGCTCAAATGGCTAAATTAACAGTTTTAATAAGAGAGCATTCTGTTTTTGCATTTATATTAACTTGGCAACCACTTTTGGAGTACTTGCTTGTAATAGAAAAAATGATGTTTTGATTTTGGGTTTCAAAGATTAAATGTTTTGTTGTAATAGAAATAATGTTATGATAGGTTAATTAATTGTAAGAGATTAGATTTGTAAATTTATATCTGTATTGGAAAAAGTCGGAAGTCACTTTCCGTTTCCTTTCTTTCTATGGACACTTTTATAGTTTGTTCTTTTTTCTTTAGTTCTGTTTTACTATCTATTCTATATTCTTTTTTATTGTATCTTAATTATATATTGAAAACGAAAAAGTTTTTTTTAAATAATTCATTGTTTGTTCATTTCAGGCACCCGATTCAGAGATCAAGTTATAATACTTTTTTTCCTGGTAGATCACTTTGCATATGATCCCTTTGCAGAAGGACACTGAACAGCCAGGACCAGGCCGGGGGTGGGGAGGAAGCAAGAGGCTCTTTTGGCCTGAGCCTCAAGCTCCAAGTGGCTTCAAATTTAAAGGTCTGCAAAGTTGTTAAACTTATTTAATTCTATCCCCCTTCCTCTCTCTCGCTCTTTTTTTATGCCCTATTTTTGGGCACACCTGTTATGATGTCCCATTTTATTACGGTTGGGAGGTGCAAACGCTTGGAATGGTTCAAAAGCCTCTGGATCTCTGAGGGGGCCATACCATAATGCAAAATCTTGCATTCTAAAACAGTGTTTAGAATCCACCCCAGTGAGGACAAAGGATACTTAGTGGCCACGGAATACTAAGTGAATATGAATATGCAAAGATACAAAGTAGACCCATTAAATCTGACACTAAGGGAATAGTGGAATACCCAACAAGTAACCCCTTTACAATAAAAAAAATAGATAAATTTGGTTTAGTGGTTAAGGTGCTGGGCTAGAAACCAGGAGATTGAGAGTTCTAGTCCTGCCTTAGGCATGAAAGCCGGCTGGGTGACCTTGAGCCAGTCACTCTCTCTCAGCCCAACCCACCTCACAGAGTTGTTGTGGGGAACATTGGAGGAGGAAGGAGGATTAGGTATGTTCCCCACCTTGACTTATTTATAAAAATAATAAATGCGGGAAATAAATAAATAAATTAGACCCCGCAAAACCTACTAACACTATATTACTAATAAAATCAAGCAAAATTCAACCACGGACAACATAAAAGCCGGAGGAGCTGGTCCCCAGGGCCAGGCCAGAAGACACAAGTCCCCAGTCAGAGGAACACTCCATTTCCCCAGAATAAAAGTTTCAAGCTCAGATTGAAAGACAAAAAGGATCTGTTATCTGAAGAGTAAAGGGGGACCAACTAGATCTTGAAAGGCTGCAGCCTTGGATTTGCTGTTGGAGAACCAGGAACAGCTGAGTGGGTAGATTTTGTGGGGAGTATCCGGTGTACGAAGAGCCGGTTTGGTGGTGTGGTTCAGGCCCCGGGCTAGAAACCAGGAGAGAGTTACGGGTTTTTATTCCTTTAAAGCCATATTTTGCAAATGTAGAGTTACAAAGTTGTGAGCCAGCTTCCACATTCACCAGAAATCCTGAGGGAGGAGTGCCTCTCCCAAAGCTTGTATTCGTGACACGATAAGCAGCAGGGAGCGTTAATGCAGAGCGGATTGGTGACCAAACAGAGGTGCCAATGGGGGCAGAGATGCAGATAACCAATGGCTGTTTGAAACCTCCCTCAGCGCTAAATACGTTGGTGCCAACCAAACTAACTGGACGTTAATACTGCACCTCCCCATCAGAAATCTCTGCAAATTAGTGCAATTAGTGATAGAGAAAATGTTCCCGTGTGAGTTTCCCCCCCCCCCCCCTTATTGCTGATCCCGGTTGGTGGAGTCCTACGGTTCCTGTGCCGACTGTCGTTTCATCCTTGGGGACACTGAATTCTGCTGGTGGAAAAGGGGCATCGGCTTGTTTTTAGGGTGCAGCTTCATTTTAAAGATGAAAGCCCTGAAAACGGGAGAAGGAAGCCAGGAGAGCGACCGTCCTACTCAGAACAAGGGACTCTCCGATTTAAGTGATGGCCACAATGGCCACTTCCAGCCAAGTCTCGAAGTGGTAAAGGGCAGGATCTGAGGGCGCTGTTCGTGGGGAAGGCGATGTTGAGGGCTGCAATGGATCCTGCCTTCTGGCCCTCAATGTCCTCCCCCCCCAATAATATGTCACTGCATGCTCGGTGCCTTGGCCTCTGACTTGCTCAAATGTAATATGATGTGATCCAAATGGACACGTGGAATTGAGGCCTGGGGGGAGTTAATAACAGGACTTGGGTCTGGATCGTACTGCATCTCTTCCTCTTCCGTCCCTCCTGGTTCCTCATTGTCTGACTCAGGCGGAGTCTCCGTCTCGATGTCCTCTCTCTGGGCTAGCCTCTGATAGAAATCCAGTTGACATGATTCAAGCTACAGACAATTCCACCTGGATGACTGAGAACCTTCATAGACATATTCCTCTAATGTAATATGACTTGATCCAAATGGACATGTGGAACTGAGGCCTAGGGGGGAGTTAATTAATAATTCCCCTCTCAGCGCTGTACCCACCTGCATTTCCAGGCTGGCATTCCTGCATCCCTGCCGTTCCAGATGAGGGAGGTGGTGTCTCTTGTTTATCCAGGAAGCCCGAACAGCTTTCAGAGGCTCTGCCTGGCAAACAACCAGGGGTGAAACTCTGGAGTTGGGCACGAGGGAGCAGGTGAGTTTGTTCCCCCGATACCAGCCTCCATGGGGCACGGTGACACCTGCACCTGAGCTGTTTGTCTCCATTGCTGGGTTCACAATAGTGTCCATCAGTCCTGATAGTACTTTGCAGCATAGAGTTGGGTGTGGCTCAAGAGTTCATGGCCCACGTTAACTTAGTATCTCTGGACTTCCGGGGGAGGCATGGCAAACTGAAGGTGACTCTCCAAAAGCAGAGCCAAAGACCGTGGCAAAGACCAAGGAACCGGTAAGCAGACCAGTCCCACGGAACCTCTCTGGATAAAGAGAGGGCGGGAGATCGCCCACATGTCCTCTGGACAGCCGCTCCTCATGAGGAGACACAGGACAGCAGTTTTCCATGGGTTTTGTCAGAGTACACAACACCGGGGCTGCCAATGTTCCTTCTAGAGAGTAATACGTTCTGTTGAGTAAGCAGACACTCACAAGAAATAAGATAAAATAGTCTATTTACTCTATATACATACGCAGTCAATACACAGTCCAATAACGCCAACAGATAACGAAGATAATGAAGATAGTAACGAAGAAGAGAAATGAACACCAGAGCTCTTCAGTTTACGTATATACATCCATTGACCAATCACATAGGTCAAACTCATTATCTGCCACACCCAGCATAAACTACAGCAGCTGTAGTATGAGTCACTACTTACATCATACTTCTCAAATGGCTGCTAATAGAATGACTTGCAGAAATTATTACCTCTCACCTGTCTAATGAATCTACTTGTAAATTCTGGGTATGATTCAAACCCCAACAGGTTTCAGCACCGGGAGATGACGGGATCAGCCGTCTTGCTCGCAACCATGGTGGAGACTTTTAAAGGACACTGAGTTCACAAATCTCACTCTCTAATCTCTCTAGTGGCAGCGGCTGCGGCAGTGCAGCGGTGGCATGTGCGTGCACGGCGGCGGCGCGGGTGTGTGTGTGGCGGCGCGCACGCAGTGGCGGCACGGGGGGGCACGCGCCGGCGCGTGCGTGCATGGCAGCGGCGGCAGCAGCTGCAGCCTCCGCTAAAACGCAGAAGCACTGATCCCGCGCCGCTGCCGCTGCCGCCGTGCACACACGCGCCGCCGCTTCCGGTGGTGTGGCTACACACCACGCTGTGTGTGGCGACACACAGTTTGGAAAGCTCTGCTCTAATCGCTTTCGGAAATTGCTAACTAACTACTACTAACCTTTGGAATGACCAGTTTGAAAATGCCAGGTGAGTCTGCCTTCAATCCTGAACGAAAGAAAATTTCAGTCATAAGCTCAAGAATTTAAAGAATCTGAAATAAACAGCAGAAAGCTAAATAATATTTTGATCTTAGAAAGTTATAAATGGACTAAAGGTCCAGATAAAATTGGAATATTGAAACTTTTACAATATGTTTTTGGAATTAATTATAAAGAACAAACAGCTTCTGTTTTAGTTTTTACAAGACAAAAGAAAGATAAGCAATTTTATGATTTCAAAAACTGGACACTATAGGGGACTAAAGGTTTTAGATACTGAAGGAGACTTTTGAAGAATAGAATCAGAAGAGAGTAGCCACAATATCAGCCGTGTCAGTAATGATGTCTGCCTCTATGGATAGACTATCTCCAAAAGATGTTATTGAAGAAATGACAGATGTAGAACAAATTTTATCTGACAAGATAGAGATGGTCCAAAGCAGCTACTTTACTCCCAACTTAAGAATGGAAAACGGAATATTGGTGGACAGCAAAAGAGCTTCAAAGATACTCTCAAAGCTAATTTTAAAAAATGTAATATCAGCATTGAGAACTGGGAAGCCCTAACTCATGAGTGTTTCAATTGGAGGTCAGCCTTTATTAATGGCGCTATGGACTTTGAAGAAGCACGAGTACAGGGTGAAAAGGAGAAGAGAGCTAAAAGGAAGGCACGTCAGGCAAACCCTCATCATGACCATCTCCCACCCGGAAACCTATGCCCTCATTGTGGGAGGTTGTACGGATCCAGAATTGGCCTTTATAGCCACTTACAGATCCACTGTTAAAATTTTACCTTTGGAAGACAATCTTACTCGGCTACGAGTGATCGCCAATGATGATGATGGTATCGAAAGTGGATTTACAACTGACAGGCCAAGGGAAAGACTTAGAAAAGCATGTTTCACTGGATCTACAAAAGAAACTGGCTGAGGTTTTAAAATTAAAAAGGGAAATACAAATGACAAAACAAGAGAGTGACCTGGATAATTGTTTGTCACTGGATTTACAAAAGAGGCTTGTTAAAGCCTTGAAGAACTCTGTGTGATGGGAGAAAGAAGAAATGAAGAGAAATCAAATCCTATGACAATATTTGAATGAACTAAAGAGTGAGACACTTAGAAGTAAAAGGAAGGAATATAAAGTGTGTTTATTTGATCAAGGTTAAAACAAGATATGTTGTTACTCCTGGTAACCCCCCATGGACTTTCTGCTGACACCAGGACTGAAAAGATGAAGTTTTATGGATTTGTTTATAGATAAAAGATGGAATATAGGATGAAGCAATAAATGTTTGTAACCTTAGGGGGGGTGAAGAGTCACTAAATTTGTTTATACTTGTTGTGATGAAGGTTGGAAGTCACTTCTTATATATTTCTTTTCTTTATTATATTCTTACTTTTTCTTCTCTCTTTCTTTTCTTTTTCCTTGCACTTTTCCTCCTTTTTTCTGTTCTCTTTTCTTTTAGTTTTAATTCTAATATTAAAATTTAAAAACCCTAGTATCAGATTGTATTATTATAATCAAAATTCTTAATCAAAATTATATGTGTTAAAAAAAGAGTCCAACAACGCTACCACAGCTCTGACCTGAATGACTCAGGGCCCAGCACATACAAGTGGTCACACACTTGCCCCCGTTTTCCTTGGGGAGCTGCAGCATGACCAGAAGGCAGAGGACATGACCGTCCGTCCTTCCCCACGGTCAGAACACATTCTTGACCGGCTGCTGCTGCCCGCTGGTCTTCAAGGGCCGCCCCATGGAGCGTGCACTGCAGTAGTCTACGTGCAAGGTGGGCAAGGCCCAGCCGGTGCACCAGGCGGATCGGTGCAAAGGCCATCCTGGCCACGGCTTTGAGCAGGGGCTGAGTCCAGGAAGACCCCCAATTGTGCACAGTCCCATTGGGGAAGTGCTGCCCCGTCCAGGACTAAAATTGGACTGATTAGGGAACATCAACAGCGTGAGGGAGGGTGGGGCTTCCTCCCCGTTTACATGCAGTATTTGTTTATTTATTTTATTTCTTGAATTTATAACACCGCCCCATCTCCCCCAAAGGGGACTCTGGGCGGTTTACAACAAATCAAACAACTAAAATAACATAAAATACAATCATCATAAATATAGTTAATTAAAATAAAGATAAAATCCAAGAGGCGACAAACTTGTGTTTAAAAGGGCTCTATGGCACCAGCCATCCCCAAGAGGAAATGTTACCGCCCCCCCTTGTTTTCTGCCTGATTGTCTGGTGTTGATCCTGTCAGATTTCTCATGGGAAAGTAAGTACAAATTGCGTTCCTTCACAGGCTGATATGAGATTGTTGTGTCTACCTCCATGAGATGCCTGCTTACCACTAGCAGGGGGGGAGGGTTGAGACGCATACTTGTTAGATGCAACACTGCCACCTACTGGCAGGTTATGCAGTGCACTCTTCTACTGGATTATCACCTTTCAAAGTAATGCATGGCCATGATTTTGTTCCTATTCCAGATCTCCACCTCGATGTACCCGCCAGCCACTCCCCGCGAGACTGGAGTGATTTGGTCGCTTCCTCTTGGTCTGTTACTTTCAAATCGCTCGAACAGGCTCAACAAACTTACAAGCGTTTTGCTGACCGCAAACGGAAACCTCAATGGGACATAAAGCCTGGCGACCTTGTCTATCTATCCACCAAGTTCTTAAACACTACTTTGCCTTCTAAAAAGTTATCTGCCAAATTCCTTGGTCCTTTTCCTGTTGTCACTGTTATAAACCCTGTGACTGTCCGCTTGCAGTTGCCTAAATATCTTTGTCGTCTTCATCCTGTATTCCACTGCAGCCTTTTAAAGCCGCATACTCCTCCTGCAGTCTGGCATCCTGACACGCGCTCCCCTACGCCTATCCTGGCAGATGGGGACGAACATTTTGAATTTGATCAGATCCTTGATTCCAGAATCTACAGGAACCACCTCCAGTACTTGGTTTCTTGGAAAGACTTTCCTGATCCTGAATGGCTTCCTCTGTCCAGTATCCGTGCTTCAAAACTCATTTCCCGTTTCCACAAGAAGTACCCGCTTAAACCTGCATAGTTGTTTCTCCATGCTTAATTTTCTTGTCTTTTTCAGAGGGGGCGCTATGTCATGGTCTCCGATTCAAAGCTTCTGGGTTTCGTATCGGAGATGATGACATGGAAAGAGTTAACGGGGAATGAGGCCGTGCCGGCATGTCTCCCAATGGTGGTGTACGTCAGCGTTTGTCTGAAGAACCGGAAGTACCATCTGAGTGGCTGAACAGGGGGGTGGGATATGGGGCCATAGATCAGTGTCTGTTGCGCGCGCTTTTGGTCAGTAGCAACTTTCTTTTTTGTAATTGTAGTAACTTTTAGTAAAACAGTTTTCCACTAGTATGGTGTGAGATTGTTGATTCTAAGCCTGAGTTCTGCAAGCGTTACACCTGTGTTCATAACTCATTCCTGAAATTGCCTGGTTTTGATGCCAGGCTGACGGGACTGGAGTTCTGGCTCCCCTTCATGCCCGGCTGATGACAGGAGCCACCTTCGCCCGTTGTCACTCCTCCGGCGCGATGCCCGACCTCCGCCGTTCCCCGCCCCCAGCGCTGTTGTTGCCGAAAGCTTTCCCTGCACACCCAGGTTCCCTTCCGGCTTGGCTGCCCTGACTGCCCTCTGCAGAGACCCCCACCTGCCGGTCCCCCTCCCGGGCGACTTTGCCCCCCTTCCCTCCTGCTACCCTCGGCTCATTAAGCGGATGCCTCAAATTAATTAAGGGGGGGCGCACTGAACCCTGTTGCTCCTCCCTCCATCCAAGGAAGGCTTGAAGTCTCCCGGGAAGCCCATCCTCATGAGCCTGTGGGATTCCTCGCCACAAGACCCGGCTGGCTTCCCCAAGGGAGGGGATCCGTCGAGGGCTGGACGAGGCTGCGTTGCCTCCGGATCCCACTTGAGGGGAACAGCAGAGGGAGAGGGACGCCCCCATCTCCTGCCCGTCAGCCCCAGAGACGAGGCTGGCCTGGTGCAGCTTGGAGCCCCCCCGCCCATTGCTCCCTCCCTGGGAGGCGGAGAGGCCCCCCTTCTCCTTTCGGGACCAGCCCTTGCTCGGCTGCCACCCCTCCCATAAGGAAGGCTGAGCGAAGGAAGATAGATAGAAGGAAGATAGAGTCCCTTGCAAGGGAGATGGGCGGGGAATAAATTGAAATAATAAATAAATAATAAATAAATAGATGCTTTTGAACTGTGGTGTTGGAGGAAAATTCTGAGAGTGCCTTGGACTGCAAGAAGATCAAACCAGTCCATACTCCAGGAAATAAAGCCAGACTGCTCACTTGAGGGAATGATATTAAAGGCAAAACTGAAGTACTTTGGCCACATAATGAGAAGACAGGATACCCTGGAGAAGAAGCTGATGCTAGGGAAAGTGGAAGGCAAAAGGAAGAGGGGCCGACCAAGGGCAAGATGGATGGGTGGTATTCTGGAGGTGACGGACTCAACCATTGGGGAGCTGGGAATGGTGACGGCCGACAGGAAGCTCTGGCGTGGACTGGTCCATGACGTCACGAAGAGTCGGAAGCGACTGAACGAATAAACAACAAATATTGTTAGTAGGTTTTGCGGGGTCTTACTTACTTACTTCCCTTTATTATTTTTATATATAACTCAAGGTGGGGAACATACCTAATCCTCTATTTATGCCTACCTTTGCAGAAGACCATGAATTCTATCTTGGAAACAGGAACCATGCCAGAAACTTGGAAAGAAGCACACATAACACTGATCCCCAAAGAGCAACAGGATTTGACATTAACTAAGAATTACAGACCAATATCTTTATGTCCTGTTCCGACTAAGACTGACATGGAAGCGTTACTGAAATAACTTTATTTACAAGATACACAAGCTGCCTAGTTTACACAGTCCTCTTCTTCTTCTACAGGCTGGATAGCCCTTGTTTTAAATAGCCATTGAGGACCATTTGGGATGTCCAGGTGTGGAGGCAGTCTTCGCATACCACTTGTTCAGTGACCATTCAAAGTTAGGATGGCGCTGAAAAGGTGACTTCCAACTGGTCCTCAGACTTGTGGCCCTCAAAGCGATTTGGGTGCTGGCAACCGACGCGCCTTTACGACGGTGGCAGTGTCTTGCAGTCCCATGATTGCTGTTTGCCACCTTCCCATCCGGCTTCTGACAAGCCAAATCAATGCAGGAAGCTGCAAGTCATGGTCATGTGACGTTGCACTTAATGACCCACGGTGATGTTTTCATTCACTGCCAAGTCTAGCCAACAAACACAGGATTTCCTAGTGGTCTTCCATTCATATATCATGGTTGTTTAACATTGTGCTTAATGACCCACGGTGATTCGCTTAATGACTGCAGCCAGAACTGATGTTGTAAGTCAGTGCATTCACGTGATGTCATCTTAATTGTTTTATTTATAAATCCAATTTATTCCCCAGCCATCTCACTCAGAGAGTGACTTAATGACCGAGCTGCTTAGTGACAGAGTTGCCGGTCCCAACTGCAGTCAGAAAGGAGGAATACCTGTATTGTATGGTGATGTCCCCAGAGTGGTTGTGGACAGTATTTTCTGCTCTTTTCTTATTTGGAGCTGAGGAGTTGAATGGACAAAACTGGTGCTTTAAATCTTGCAGAGGCTTTGGGCACCATTTCATCTGCTAAAGCCCCGAAGCCCTCTAAAAGTAGCCCCTAAAGTTTGACCATACCCACTTCTGGGACATTTTGCAGGCTGAAATACACATGGATTTTTTGCATACATACATTTGTAGGTGTGTGTATCAGTATTTCTGTGTGCATCTATATGTATGTGTAGAATCTATCCCCAGCATTTCCAGATATCCTTGATGATAACCCTTTGCAGTGCTAAGAATCTGTGATTGACCCAAGCCAAGAAGTGAATTTCAGGATTTGAACTTGGATCTCGCTAGTCTTCTATGTGTCAAATGAATCATCATTTTATTTTATTTTATTTATTTAACTTATATGACCGCCCATCTCCCCCAACGGGGCAGCCCTTACTCTACCGCAGGGCTTTCCAAACTTTTCATGTTGGTGACACGCCTTTTAGCCATCCATAATTTTGTGACACAGTAATGAGGAGTCCCCGCCCCCCGGCCCACGTGATTGGCTCCCGGCTCCAAGCCCTAACCTACCCCTAAATTTGTGTGCAGGAGGACCGATTTAGATGTTGCCTTTTGAAGTGGGCACGGTTAGGAATGGAAACATTTTGCACATCTCCGATGGCCTGGATGTAGCGGGTGAGTGAGGTTTGCATGCTGGCTGGGGAATTCTGAGAGTTGAAGTCCACTCATCTTAAAGTTGCCAAGTTTGAAAAACACTGCTCTATGTTCTTCCCTTGTGTCAGGGGTTAAGGCAGTGACATATACTTGGTTGGATTAATCCCCATGAATTTAACCTTTTCCTATCCATCCCATTAAGCATGAAAAGACTTTGGTAACTTGGAGGGGTGGGCACACAAGATGTTGCGGTGCCACCGTTTGCAAACCTCACTGAGTGCCAATCTGAAGTGCCAATCGGTCGTCCTGCACACAAATGGGGTTGGCGGGCTGGCATTTTGGACGTGGCCCATACCCAAGAGCTGGGCGCTTCACCCTCAAAGCTGGCTTGCCAGCCCTGAAACACTGCCTGGCGTGACCAGGGCAAGGTTGAAACACAAGGTTTTGCATTCAAAATGTTTTGCACATCCTTCCTTGGGCTGTTGTGGCCACTAACATTTGCCCCACATCACATGTGCTACGCCCCTGCACCCTCCCCGGCGCGGCGACTTAGTCGCCTCCCTGCACCCCCCACCCCCCGGCGTGGCAACCTCATCGCCTCCCTGCACCCCCCACCCCCCCGGCGCGGCGGCCTCGTTGCCTCCCTGCACCCCCCACCCCCCGCCTCGTCGCCTCCCTGCACCCCCCAGCCTGGCGGCCTTGTTGCCTCCCTGCACCCCCCACATCCCCAGCGCAGTGGCTTAATGACGTCCCTGTACCCCCCACACACCCCAGCGCTGCACCCCCCACCCCAGCAGCCTAGCGACGTCCCTACACCCCCCCCCCAGTTGCATAGATTAATAGGTACCACTTTGGTGGGTAGGTAACAGCATTCCGCGCATGTCATGCCGGCCACATGACCGTGGAAGCGTCTTCGGACAACGCTGGCTCTTCGGCTAACAAACGGAGATGAGCACCGGCCCCTGGAGTCGGACACGACTGCACAAATGTGCGGGGGGAACCTTTACCTTTTACCTGTGGATGGGGTGGGGGAACATTTCATAAAGATTATATACATATAATAATATACAGCTTACAAGCGGGTACATAATCTTCCGTGTTGCTTCCACTGATAGACGTGAAGGAGCACAAACCTATGAGAGCAACACTCTCGGACCTAGGTATAGCTACACACTTCTCAGTCCTCAGGAGCAGAACACATGAAGATGGCTACTAGACGAGCAAAAGTCAAGAAGCAAAGGAAACCATTTTCACAGCTAGAAATACAGTTCTAATCAAGTTCTGATTGGTTAAAACTTAGGTGTGAAAAACACCAAGCACAAAGCATAGATCATGGCACATAGTATAACCTGCCATAGGATGGCAGTGTTGCATCTAAGCAAGCATGTGTCTCCCCCCTCCCAACGCAGGGAAACTCTTCCCACGATAGGTTTCAGGGCTAGACATAATAATAATAATAAGCACGTGACATCACTGGCCACCTGGCTTCATTATCAGTATGAGAAAGCTTTGTTTTGTACAGAAAGCGATTTGCCATTTCCCATGGGAAATCTGACAGTTATAGTTCATTTTCTAAAAACTGTTGGATATGTAACAATCAGGTTGGATCATTCTCCCATATTTGTTGGCATTTTAAAGCTCAACAAGTTTGGAAAATGAATGAAAATGGAAAGTCATGTTAAACATTAACTTTCTTTTCCAGCCTGCTATTTTTCTATTACAGATCACAAACCCTCCATTTCTACAAAGTGCACTGAATAAGCCTTGTATGTGGTAAGAACTGCAGTGCTACTTTACACTTCTTACTGGAAAGCACATATAATTTATTCTGCAAAATGAAATCTCTGGGATTGTGCCTTGACGTCTAAAAGAATCTTGTATTTGAAAAGCCAATCTGAAAAACAGAATTTAAGGCAAAATGGAAAGCATTTTTGGACCAGCTTCTACCACATCTGAAATTTGGGTTTATCTCAGCATAAACTTCTAACATATAAACTTCTATGAGTTGTTAAATCAGGATAGATCTTTAATTCATGAGATTGGAATTACTGTAATTTTTCATATTGTTCCATGATTGATATTGTGCTCACTGCTGTCAATTGCTGTATTAGTTTTATTTTAATTAGATCTGTACTTTTTACATTAGTTATTTAGATACGTAGATTGAAATTGATGTATGCTAAAAATCTTAATTAACAATGCAGACATAAGAAGAAATCTTGTAGGTCTCCTCATGAAAAACAAATTGAAGCTCTTTCTGCTGATGTTGAATGTTTTGGAAAGTTCTGTCATCGCAGGCTGTTGTTTTTTAATATTATCCCCAACAGATCCTTGTAGCATTATTTTTCCCTTCATACTAACATTTCCCAGCATTTCAAAACCTTTATTTTTATTCACATTTTAAGTGAATCAACCTCATTTCTCCTTTTGTTGCTCATTTCTGAGGTCTGGATCTGTTTTGCTTTGATTTTGTCATTCTGAATAATTTGAGGTGATTAATAAAAGAGGCCAGTTCACTGCTCATTTCCACCTCTCATTTTTGAAGGACAAAATTCTGTGACCACAGAGATTCATTTTTGGTCTGGGTGGTTATGTGTAGCTTACTTCTATGGTTACATTTTTTAACCAACCAGCCAGTATGAGCTGCAAGAGGCTGAAAGCAAGTTGGCTACAGTGACTTTACCTTCTTGCCATGATCCCCAGGATCCATATTTTCCCCTCTCTTTCCCTTTTCTGTTGATTGACACCAAAAATCAAACATTGTGGGAAGGTTGTTGTGGGTTTTCCGGGCTGTGTGGCCGTGTTCTGGCAGTTTTGGTTCCTAACGTTTTGCCAGTAGCTGTGGCTGGCATCTTCAGAGGACAGGAGCACAGCTAGAAGATTCTCCCAATCTTCTAGCTGTGCTCCTGTCCTCTGAAGATGCCAGCCACAGCTACTGGCAAAACGTTAGGAACCAAAACTGCCAGAACATGGCCACACAGCCCGGAAAACCCACAACAACCATTGGATTCTGGCCGTGAAAGCCTTCGACTATACATTAAGTGGGAAGTGCAGCTGCAGCTGGTCCCTGGCTGCTCTGCCTGGCCTTGAAGGCTCTCTGCCCAGCCAGCTGCAGGGAGAAGGGGGGAAATTTGGTGAGGGGCTTTGGGGACTAAGAGGATGTCCTGGGATTGGTCCATTGTGTCACTTACCAAGAATGGCTCTCTGAGCTCTGTCTCTGGTCAGAAACAGTTTTTAACATCAGGAGAGAAACTATCGAAGCTCCCCAATTTTCCTGGGAAAGTGAGAACTTCGGCCCCAACCTCCCTCCTCATTGTAACCACTTGCCAATTCCCCTCCTCTTCCTGCTTCCAGTTCCTTCATTTCTCCAGTAAGCCTTCAGGGCTGTATTTTCTTGTGTAGAAACCAAAGGAAAAATCTTTCTTGTTTTCAAAGTTAGGAAACTTCTGAGAAGATCAAACCTCAAAATTCACAAACTCCTTATAGAGCTACATAAAGAAAAGAAATGAATGATAGAGAATAGAGACTGAAAAGGCAAGGAAGAAGCATTTTGGCCACTGAGCCACTCTTCGGATGTTTTTAACAGCACACATGCTGAAAGTCAGGCAACATCAGTTTGCTCTTTAGGGTCCAAAGGAGTTTCTCCAGCTGAAAGAACAGGTCAGGCTTTTGATGGTATTTCAGCGATGATGCATCCGCAAAGCCTTCCTCACCACCAAAAGCAATTGAGGAGGGACAAGATAATGGGAAGGAACTAAAATAAGTTAGAGATTTAAAAAAAGAGCAGCAAATGAACTATCAGGAACTCCATCCCCAAATAGTGACTCACCAGCGGAAAGGTTGGTCTGAGGGAATCTCCTTGAAAGTGTAAAGTGGATTTAGACCTTTCCTTGCAGTGATGACTCCCCCAAAGAGATAATTGCCTGGCTTGAAGTGATTTATCCACTCTGACGGATCTCGTTGTGAAGTCAAGGGGCATTTTGCCTTCAGCATCTCGCAGGTTATCTGGGGAAAGAGAAGCAGAAAAAGGAGGAGAATCATCCTTGAGGATCAGGCACAGCCACTTGCTCTAATGGGAAAAGGAGGCATTTGCCATAAAGTGGTCTCTGCAAACGTGGAGGCACTTACTAGAAGGGGCAAGCCACCCATTTGAGGTATGGACTGATCATAAAAACCTAGAAGCCCTAAAAACTCCTGTAAATTAAGTCCCAAGCAATCAGATGGGCCCAATTCTTCATCAGATTCAATTACACCTTGAAATACCTACTGGGGGAAAAAGTCTCCATGCAGACGCACTATCCAGACTACCCCAACGCAAATGTGAAAAGGAAGTAATTGTAGACATGATAATCCCAGCTCACCAATTGGGTCTTGCCGCAGTAACCAGGAGCCAACCACATGTCACCTCGGGGCCGATTTTACTAGGCAGGAAGGGCATGGGTCTAGTTTGCATGTGGTAGCATTTACAATCCGGAGGATCCTCCACTTCCTCAGGTCCAACAGGATCAAACTGTTCCCTGATAATGTTGGATAAATGCTGGCTTATAGGAAGGAGGCTAGGAGTAAACAGACACAGAGTGCAGCTTTCAAAGCTATAAATCTTTACTATAGATAAAAGCAGAGTATCATTGGCGATCACTCGTAGCCGAGTAAGATTGTCTTCCAAAGGTAAAATTTTAACAGTGGATCCGTAAGTTGCTATAAAGGCCAATTCTGGATCCGCACAACCTCCCACAATGAGGGCATAGGTTTCTGGGTGGGAGACGGTCATGATGAGGGTTTGCCTGACGTGAACCAGATCTGGAGGCAGGCTTAATCCAAGATTTCCACAAAGTCAATGAAACAGATGAATGGCTAAAATCAAATAAAGACTCATTAACCCAAAGAGGGTAGCTGTGGTGGAACGGAAGCAAAATATATGTTCCAGAGGGAATGCGAAAGGAAGTTTTTAAATGGAGCCACAATGTCAAATCGGCTGGGCATTTTGGGTTCATAAAAACTTTGCATTTAGTTAGAAGGCAATTCTGGTGGCCTCTAATTCATAAAGATGTAGAAAGCTACATCACTAGCTGCCTTGTATGTGGCACATCAAAAAGGGGAGAAGGCAAACCAAGGGGGCTTTTGCAAGATGTAGCAAGCCCAGAGAAAACGTGGAAACAGGTTGCCATGGACTTTATCATAGACATGCCACCGGACGAGTAGGACGATAAGGAAGCTATTTTGCAGAACGAGAGAGCATTGGCAAGCATAATTTTATGCTTGGAGGACAGCCAATTATGTTATGTTAGAGAATTCCAGTTAGCCAGTAGGTGTTGGGAAGCTTTAAGAAATGTTTATCTTAGAAGCACACCATTATGCAAAGTTATGTTGACAAGAAAGCTTTATCATGCTAAATTACATGACAGTGGGAGTATTCTTGAACATTTGCATTATATGACTGGTTTGTTCCTTGAATTAGCACAGAGAGATATGCAGTTCTCAGAAGTGCATAAAGTTTATGTAATTCTCAGTTCTCTTAATAAAACATGGGATAATTTAGCTACCAGTTTCGGGTCTTTATCTGAGAGAGATTTGACCGTAAATTATCTGACTGGGATACTTTTGGAGGAGGAACAAAGGAGGAAAGATTATAACATAATTAAGCCAAAGCAGAGCAGTCTGTCTGTTGCGGAATGTTGTCCTTGTACTGATAATGTATAATCTGTAAAGCGTACTTGTTTTCGCTGTGGGTCTGATAAGCATTTGCAAAAAGACTGTGATGTTGCTAGAAGGAAAGCAAAGGTCAAGCCGAGGATTTCCAAACAACGAAGTTCTGTCCAGCTGTCGGTGATTAATTCTACTGGAAGATATTTAAAGGAGACGTGGCTTCTTGACAGCGGAGCAAGCAAATGTATTGCCAATGATAGAAAGATGTTTAAAAGGTTTATGCAGGCTAAACGGGACCATGTCAGACTGGCAAATGGAAGTTTTGCATCTGTTACTGGCAGAGGGTTTGTGTTTGTACCTACTTTGAATATTGAATTATCTATGCTATGTGTACCATACCTAGAGTACAATATCTTAAGTGTTTCTCAGTTAGATAAACAGGGATATGATGTAAGGTTTGGGAAGGGTAAATGCATTGTTATAAAGAATAATCATGTCTGTGGTAAGGGTGTATTGCAGAACAGTCTGTATGAGATGAAACCCAAGACAGATGTTACCCATGATGTAGCAATGATCAACAAACCAAACCATGATTCATGTGAACATTTGTGGCATAGACGGTTGGGGCATCCAAGTTTCAAAGTGGCTGAAAAGATGTCTGAAGCAAGTTCTGGAATGAAGTTGAAACCGTGCCAAGCTTATCTGGATTGCACAGCATGTAAGGTTGCGAAGTCTAAGGTGTATCCTGTAAGCAAATTTAGTGATAGAAAGTCACATAAATGTTTTGAATTAGTTCACGCTGACCTAATTGGCCCATTACCAGCCACATTAGGTGGTGCTAAATATGTTTTAGTCATTGTGGATGATTTCACCAGATTCGGGTTCTGTTATCTATTGAAAGCTAAAAGCCAGACATTTGATAAGTTCAGGAATTGGGTGCAGTTTGTGGAACGTAGATATAGCACAAAGGTGTGTAGCTTGCAAACTGACCGGGGAACTGAGTTTATGAGTGGCAGTTTTCAGCAATGGTGTCCTGGTTCAGCCTCTGCCCCAGGGCCTCAGCGATGAGTCAGAAGACGAGCTGCCCCTGGCAAACCCCCAGGGGATTGAGCCAGGCGAGGCCCCAGACGCAGACACGGGCCCAGACAATGACCCAGCACCGCAGGAGGCAGCAATACCTGAGGCTGCAGGAGAGCAAGCTGGGGATGGTGGTTTGACCCCACCCTCTAGCCAGCAGCCAGCAACCGAGCATACAGGGGAGCAAGCTGGGGATTGCGGTTTGTCCCCACCCTCTAGCCAGCAGCCAGCTGGATCCCATCAGCCTCCCAGCTCTCCTGAATCCCCCAAAGGGCAGAGGCGGAGGCGTGTGCGCCTCGCCTTAAAGGACAGGAGGAAAAGTGCTCGGCTGGCTGCTAGGGAGTTACGCAGAGGGCAGGGAGAGTCTTTGCAGGACCCAGAGGACAGCTCCTGAGCTCCTGATAAATTACCAACGGAGCAGTGAGGGAGTTGTGGGAGCAACGTTGCACTTTGGGCTTCGCGACCACTCTGGTATCCTGTCTTGTTTCCTGCGTTCCTGACCCTGTTTGGACTATCGTTACTCTGCCTTCTGGACCCTTGGACCTTGTTTGGATTATCGTGGCTCGGACCTCTGGAACCCTTGACCCGGTTTGGATTATTGACTACCCTTTGCTTCACTACTCTGATTATTGGCACACACTGGTTTGTCTCTCTCTCGGCCAGTCTTGCAAAGTAACCTTGGGCTGCATTCCTTACCTCTGGCTGACTGCCAAGACTCTCCAATCTGTTCTGGAGGCGAGCCAGCACAAATGGCTCAGTAGGAGGGGCATTGCGCACAGGAGAACCAATCCGCATAGTTTAGCTGAGAATGGCGTGGCGGAACAAAGAAATTTAGCATTACAGACAGTAAAGGATTCACCATTAGCTGACTCAGGGTTATCTAGAGGATACTGGGGAGAGGCTATACCAACTGCTAATTATTTAATTAACAGGTTGTGGAGTGTGTCTGTAAATCAAACACCATATTATATTTTGTATGGCAAGAAGCCATCATTATCTCATTTGAAGGTGTTTGGGTGCACAGCCTGTGTTGACGTGCATAAGGAAGTACATAGGAAAGGGCAGGCAAAAGCACAGAAAATGGTTTTTGTGGGGTATGAGCCAGGAACCAAGGGATATAGGTTCACTGATGGCAGAAGACTTGTTATTTCACGATCAGCAAGTCTCAGCGAGCATAGCAATTGGCAGAAGTTACACGGAGGGAGTGAGGTTTTTCTTCCTAGTCAGGGACAGTTTGAGCTTTCAGAAAGGCAAGAGTCCAGAGATGTGATTCAGGATGAAGAGGAATTAACTCCTAGTGTGCCAATGAAGCAGGATGCTACTGTATTGCGCAGATCTGAAAGAGTTAACGAGGGCATACCACCTCAGCGTTATTAACCAGGTGATGTTAAAGTGTGTTTTGTTAATTATGAACCTCGTAGTTATTCAGAGGTATTGGAGTTGCCACGACAAGAGCAGAAAAAGTGGAAAGCTGCTATGGATGTGGAAATGAATGCCATTAATTCCCATAAGGTGTTTAAATCTACCAGGCTGCCTGAGGGGCATAGGGCAGTGGGTTTTAGGTGGGTTTATAAGAAGAAGACCTTAGTCAATGATGATATTCAGTATAAGGCTAGGCTTGTAGCAGAAGGGTTTTCCCAGGTTAAGAATCAGACTTATGATGAGTTTTTTGCACCAATGCTAAGAAGGGAGACATTCAGGTTTGCCTTAGCAATGGCAGCAGCTGGGAATTATGTAGTGAACCATTATGATATCACCACAGCGTATCTGCATGCTGATTTGAGGGAAGAAATATATATGGCTGAAGCTCCAGAATATGAATCTAATGAGGCAGGTAGAGTGTACAAGTTGCAGAAAGTGTTGTATGGACTCAGGCAATCAGCACGTTGCTGGAATCTGCGATTAGATGAGGCATTGCAAAGAATGGGGTTTAAGTGTAGCAAGGCTGACCCATGTCTGTACATAAAGCAATGTAATGATGAACAGGTGTTGCTTTTGATCTTTGTAGATGATTTGTGTTTTATAGCTAAAGATCAAAGGAGGGTAATTGAATTTACTGAAGAACTGAAGCAACAATTAGATGTTAAAGATCTGGGAGAGATTAGGAATTACCTAGGCGTAGGTATTCAGAGGGTTGATGGGGGTTACGTTCTAGAGCAGCGGAAGAAAATTGAACAGCTGCTAATAGAGAACGATATGGAACATTGCAAGGAGGTTCCTAC
Organism: Charina bottae; assembly: GCA_023362775.1. NCBI lineage: Eukaryota > Metazoa > Chordata > Lepidosauria > Squamata > Charinaidae > Charina > Charina bottae. The sequence goes on along the minus strand of JALMGJ010000002.1, from coordinate 2,000,003 downwards.
CCTGATGACAACTGATTTTGTTAAGACAGAGGCTGAAGACGATGACCAAACGTCATGTAATCAAGAACATTATCAATCAATAATTGGAAGTTTATTGTATTTAGCACAATGGACGCATCCCGATATCGGGAATGCGGTGAATGTACTGAGTAGGTATGTTGTGCAACCTACCCAGAGGCATTGGAAAGGTATTAAACATGTGTTTAGATATCTCAAAGGGACTATTAATAAATGTTTATTAATAAAACCTTGTAAACCATTGGAATTGAAATGCTATGTAGATAGCGATTGGGGTAATGATGTACATGATAGGAAATCAATGTGAGGATTGGGGGGAACCTTTTACCTACAGGGCTGGTAACTTACCTGGCTTCTGCAGGGAGAGCTGAAGAGCTGGGTTGAGCAGGGACCTGTCGGCGCGGCAAGGGATGGGCGGGGCTGCACGTGGTGCATGGCCTCCACTTCAGGGTTCCCCTGCGACACACAGTTTGGAAAGCTCTGCTCTACCGTTTTGAACTTGGATCTCACTAGTCTTCTATGTGTCAAATGAATCATAATGAATGTTAGAGGTTAATCTACCCTTTTGGCACTTTTCCTTTTTCATTGTAATGTATGCTTTTTTTGTTGTTGTTTGCATGTGTTGTGCAGCCATTTTATAGATACTAAAGTTACACTTTTATGTGAATCTTATAGACAAAAAGGATGCCAATAAGAGCCTTCTCGACAACTGAGAATCACAAGCATCATTTTAAAGGGAAAGCAAAAGAAGCCAGCAATCAAATCTTTTCCACTTTCTCCAGAAAACCCCAAAACTCTTCTTCCCCAGCAGGTGACAGACGAGGGAGAGAAAAACAGGAAGAGAGTTCAGCCTGGTGCAACACCAGAGGACTCACACAGGAGAGAAACCGTATGAGTGTCCAGATTGTAGGAAAAGGTTCAGTCAGAATTCCAGCCTGGTGATACACCAGAGGACTCAAACAGGAGAGAAATTGTATGAGTGTCCAGATTGTGGGAAAAGTTTCAGTCAGAATTCCAGCCTGGTGATACACCAGAGGACTCACACAGGAGAGAAATTGTATGAGTGTCCAGATTGTAGGAAAAGTTTCAGTCAGAATTCCAGCCTGGTGATACACCAGAGGACTAAAACAGGAGAGAAATTGTATGAGTGTCCAGATTGTAGGAAAAGGTTCAGTGTGAAGTCCAGCCTGATGATACATCAGAGGACTCACAAAGGAGAGAAACCGCATGAGTGTCCGGATTGTGGGAAAACTTTCAGTCAGAATTCCTACCTGGTGATACACCAGAGGACTCACACGGGAGAGAAACCGTATGAGTGTCCGGATTGCGGGAAAACTTTCAGTCAGAATTCCAGCCTGGTGAGACATCAGAGCACTCACACAGGAGAGAAACCGTATGAGTGTCCGGATTGTGGGAAAAGTTTCAGTCAGAATTCCGACCTGGTGAGACACCAGAGGACTCACACAGGAGAGAAACCGTATGAGTGTCCGGATTGTGGGAAAGGTTTCAGTCAGAATTCCTACCTGGTGAGACACCAGAGCACCCACACAGGAGAGAAACCGTATGAGTGTCCGGATTGTGGGAGAAGTTTCAGTTTGAAGTCCAGCCTGGTGAACCACCAGAGGACTCACACAAGAGAGAAACTGTATGAGTGTCCGGATTGCACGAAAAGTTTCAGTCAGAATTCCAGCCTGGTGAGTCACCGGAGGACTCACACAGGAGAGAAACCGTATGAGTGTCCAGATTGCGGGAAAGGTTTCAGTCACAATTCCAGCCTGGTGAGTCACCAGAGGACTCACACAGGAGAGAAACCGTATGAGTGTCCAGATTGCGGGAAAGGTTTCAGTGAGAATTCCAGCCTGGTGAGTCACCAGAGGACTCACACAGGAGAGAAACCGTATGAGTGTCGGGATTGCGGGAAAGGTTTCAGTCACAATTCCAGCCTGGTGAGCCACCAGAGGACTCACACAGGAGAGAAACCGTATGAGTGTCTGGATTGCACGAAAAGTTTCAGTGAGAATTCCAGCCTGGTGAGTCACCAGAGGACTCACACAGGAGAGAAACCATATGAGTGTCCAGATTGCGGGAAAGGTTTCAGTCACAATTCCAGCCTGGTGACACACCAGAGCACTCACACAGGAGAGAAACCGTATGAGTGTACGGATTGTGGGAAAAGTTTCAGTTTGAAGTCCAGCCTGGTGAAACACCAGAGCACTCACACAGGAGAGAAACCGTATGAGTGTCCGGATTGCGCGAAAACTTTCAGTCAGAATTCCAGCCTGGTGAGTCACCAGAGGACTCACACAGGAGAGAAACCGTATGAGTGTACGGATTGTGGGAAAAGTTTCAGTTTGAAGTCCAGCCTGGTGAAACACCAGAGCACTCACACAGGAGAGAAACCATATGAGTGTCCGGATTGTGGGAAAAGTTTCAGTTGGAAGTCCAGCCTAGTGCAACACCAGAAGACCCACACAGGAGAGAAACTGTATGAGTGTCCGGATTGTGGGAAATGTTTCACTTGGAAATCCAAACTGGTGATACACCAGAGGACTCACACAGGAGAGAAACCATATGAGTGTCCGGATTGTGGGAAAAGTTTCAGTTTGAAGTTCAGCCTGGTGCAACATCAGAGCACTCACACAGGAGAGAAACCGTATGAGTGTCCGATTTGTGGGAGATGTTTCAGTCAGAATTCCAGCCTGGTGAGTCACCAGAGCACTCACACAGGAGAGAAACCGTATGAGTGTCCGGATTGTGGGAAAAGTTTCAGTTTGAAGTTCAGCCTGGTGCAACACCAGAGGACACACACAGGAGAGAAACCGTATGAGTGTCCGGATTGTGGGAGACGTTTCAGTCAGAATTCCAGCCTAGTGAGTCATCAGAGGACTCACACAGGAGAGAAACTGTATGAGTGTCCGGATTGTGGGAAACGTTTCAGTCAGAATTTCGAGTTGGTGATACACCGGAGGATTCACACAGGAGAGGACTCACACAGGAGGAAATTGTCCATATTTTGGAGAAAGTTTCAGTACTAGGTCTAGCCTTATAAATCATGTAGGTTTACACATAGGAGAGAAATCATTCAAATGCCCAGACTGTGGACGGTGCTTCCCACAATATTCCCACCTTAACAGACCCTAAAAGATACATGAATAAAAGTTAGGAGCACTCAGATTTTATGAGAGAATATATGAAGGACATTTGTGGCAGTGACAAAAGTAGTGTAATGTTCAGATTGAAAGGCTGTTCTGCCTTGCAGTTGAACATGATGGATAAGAGCTGCAGGAATATTGAGTTCAGGAGAAAAGGCATTGTGATTTTTAGTGTAGGATCTTCAGGTTTATGAACAGCCCCTGCTGCGATCTTGTTTGCTTGGTGGTGCCTGCTTGTTAGCCTTTGATGGCTGTGGGTGATAGCAGCACCAAGAGGTGGTGGAGATGTGAGGAAAAAATTGCAGAGTGGAAGATGTTTCATTTCTAGAATTGAATTGTCTCAGAACCATTCATGGCTTTTGAGAAGGAAAAAAACTGGGTAGTGTCAGCGTTGCTGTGAACGTGGGGCCAAGGTAAGGCAAAGCTCCCTTCCCAAGACATGGGAGGTGTTTCCATTTCTTCCTCTCCTCTCTCAGGGGTTCTTTTTAATTTTTCTCCCAAAAATCCCTGTAATTGAAGAGGAAAATTATTTGGAGGTGCTAAGTGGCATTTTAGCTATGCAGATGGATCCTGAATTTGCTGAGTTCAGAAGACACCAAAGAATTCAAGGTTTGAGGTTTGGGTCTACCTAATTTGAAATTTTATTTTGATTCCTGTTGTTTGCTTTGGATGAAGGAATGGATTACTCTGGAGAACCAGAAATTACTACAGCTTGAAGGACATGAATTAAGATTCGGGTGGCATGCCTATTTATGGTATGATAATGTTAAAGTTAATAAGGATTTTAAAAATCATTTCCTTATGAATGCCATATTGAGAATCTGGAAAGAGAAAGAAAGAAAGAAAGAAAGAAAGAAAGAAAGAAAGAAAGAAAGAAAGAAAGAAAGAAAGAAAGAAAGAAAGAAAGAAAGAAAGAAAGAAAAAGGAAGGAAGGAGGGAGGGAGGGAGGGAGGGAGGGAGGGAGGGAGGGAAGGAAGGAAGGAAGGAAGGAAGGAAGGAAGGAAGGAAGGAAGGAAGGAAGGAAGGAAGGAAGGAAGGTCACCTCAGGAAGCATTTGTTAGAAGAGAAAATCTGGGAAGAAAAAGCTGGTTAAAATATAAAGACTTGTTAAGGTTTGAGGAGGGTGGAACAAAAATTAAAACAAGGGAAATGTTAGAGTTGGATGGGTTTACATGTCATTGGTTCCCCTATGTACAATTGGTAGAACGTTTTAAACTAGAATTATAAATTTGTTAACGAAATAACTCCGTTTGAAATGGACCTTTGTATAAATGATGATCATGTTATTACTAAGATGTATAAGATTTTGTTACAGATGAATATGGAGGATGAACATGTCAAGGATTGCATGATTAAATGGGCTAAGAATTTTGGATATAATATCATGCTGCACCAATGGGAGAATATGTGGAAGAAAGGTTTGAAATTTACACTGAATTATAATCTCAAAGAAAATTTCTATAAGATGATGCATCGTTGGTATTTAACTCCTGATAAGTTGTCAAAAATGTATAATGCTGCAACTAATGTCTGTTGGAAATGTTTACAGGCTGAAGGAACCTTTTATCATCTCTGGTGGACTTGTGAGAAGGCTAAAAAGTTCTGGGATCAAATATGTATTACTATTCAAAAGATTCTTAAAGTAAATATCCAAAGAAAACCAAAAAAAATCTTTTGGGATTGATTGAAAATGAATTAGAGAAACAAATGGAGTTTTGCTGTTATATATGATCACGGCTGCAAGATTGTTATACGCACAACGATGGAAAGATCCACAGATACCTACGATTGAAGACTGGATGGTTAAATTAATGGACGTAGCTCAAATGGCTAAATTAACAGTTTTAATAAGAGCATTTTGTTTTTGCATTTATATTAATTGGCAACCACTTTTGGAGTACTTGCTTGTAATAGAAAAAAATGATGTTTTGATTTTGGGTTTCAAAGATTAAATGTTTTGTTGTAATAGAAATAATGTTATGATAGGTTAATTAATTGTAAGAGATTAGATTTGTAAATTTATCTAAATCTGTATTGGAAAAAGTCGGAAGTCACTTTCCGTTTCCTTTCTTTCTAGACACTTTTATAGTTTGTTCTTTTTTCTTTAGTTCTGTTTTACTATCTATTCTATATTCTTTTTTATTGTATCTTAATTATATATTGAAAATGAAACATCGACCCGTCCCACTCGATCAGTCAGAGAGGGCTTGCTGCGGACCCCATCGATTAAAGAGTTCCACCTAGCGGGGTCCAGGAGGCAGGCCTTCTCGGCAGTTGCGCCCACCCTTTGGAATATCTTACCCCTGGAGCTGATGCTGATTTCCTTGCTCCCAGCCTTCCAGAAAGGCTTAAAGACCTGGTTTTGCCGTCTTGCCTGGGAGGGAAACGCCAACAGTTCCTCTTGGGGATGGCTGGTCCCTTGAAGCCTCCCAGTATCTTATTTTTAACATTTTATCCTTGGAAGTCATATTATGTATTGTTGTAATCTTATATCTGTTTTAATTCTATTTTATTGTACACCGCCCAGGGTCCCCGCTGGGGGAGATGGGCGGTAATATAAATTTAATAAAATAAATAAATAAAATGGGATGCGGTGTCTCAGCAGGTTAAAGAGCTGAGCTGTAGGCTGCCGATCAGATGGTCGGCAGTTTGAACCCCGCGCGACGAGGTGAGCTCTCGTCGCTAGTCCTAGCTCCTGTCAACCCAGCAGTTCGAAAGCTTTGGCAAGTAGATAAAAATGGGTACCACCTTGAGTGGGCTAATTTCCTGGCGTCCTGTCGGGAAGTCGGCACCGCCGGAGGGGAGGATCGGAGGATTGGAGGAAAGATCAAATGGCAGTGGTGACGACGGACCCGGATGTGACAGCTACAGGACGTCAGCAGCCGGCTCAAGGCATCCTGGGAATTGTAGTCCGGAGCCTAATAGAGTCAGTTCCCTTTCCCATTAGGGAGGGGATAGGCGGGGTATAAATATCACTATAAAATAAAAATAAATAAAATAAAATAAAAGGGCATCTAGTCCACTCCCTCCAGTCATGCAGAGAAAAAGAGAGGCTGGCTGGGAATCGTGGGGAGAGCAAAGGAAGGGGAGGTCCCCTCTGGGGCTGGCAGGGATATGCCCTGGAGCTGCAGCCCCCCAAAACTGAAAGGATCCCCCTCCCCCTTTCTCTGCTTCCTTCTCTGCTCCGAACTATCTCCTCCACCGAGCAAAATCAAGAGAGACTCTGCCTGGATACTGATGATGCTACAGAAGGGAGATTTCTCATTGGTCCTTCTGCTTTCCTGACCACTCCCAACTGCAAAGTCTGAAAAAATGCTTCCTCCCCCCAATCGAGACCCACCGATTCTGCCTCTGGGGCTGGGAGCATCTGCGTCTTTCTCCCCTCTTTGGGGACGCTTGTGGGGCAGCCTCCATGGGCTCTGCCAGGGTCTCCCTGCTGCTGCTGTTGGGGGCGCTGTCCCAGATCCCTGCAAGTGAAGGGGGGAAGGAGCCCCCAGGTAAGGAGGGGGCTGGTCATGGGGAGGGGGCCTGGGAGGGACCCCCTTATGCTAGGGGGAGGGGAAGAAAGGGGCTGGGACCCCCAGGAGGGACTTTGGGGAAGGGGCTGAGGGCAAGAGAGGGGAAGCCTGCAGGAGCCTCTATCTCCACGTGGTCTCTGCCCCCTCCCTCCCCACACACACCCAGGAAGATGGAGAGGGACCCCCCTTCCCTGGTTGTGGCCCAGGTAGAGACGGGGTTCGTGGGAAGGTACGAGATGCAGCTGGGAGACCCTCTCTCTCCCCCCCCCATTGCTGGACCTTCCGGGCCCCAAATTAGACCCAGATCCGGAGCTCCCAAAGTTTGTTGCGTTCAAAAAGGAAGGAGATGGAAAGGAAGAGGGAAACTGCAGCATTTTCATACAGAAATCGACAAAATCCAAAAAGCCGTCTGCATGAAAACAACAAGGCTCAGAGAGCACCAAGGACTCCACAGTTCAACCCTGAGCTACGGAGATTCTCTGTGACTGGTATTCATAAGATACGCATCTAATCCCAGACCTTCCTAACATTCTTATATATTCACTCTAAATAACAAAAAATACGTTCACCTCATATATCAAACATAAATATATCTTATTACTAATATTTGAAAAATCTCTCTCTCCATGCTTCCTAAGTGATAGCATGTGGATGTCTGAGCCCTCCAGCCCAGACATCATGTTCAAGCTTAGATATTCTATTTTTGTAACTTAGTATGTTTTAAACCTGCCTTGACTTTACTACTGCAACTGCTGTTTTGAGACCTAGATTATGTGAGTAAACATTACTTTTATTTCTTCACAAAACTGTGTGATTGTTGTTTTAAGAGGGATAAAAGGGGTAATACCAGGAAAATCCAGTCTGCTTCACAGCATCCTGGATTATTGTTTTTCTAGAAGGTTAAACCAACCTTGTCTTAAGCTTCCAACTTTTATGCTACTCGGGATGGTACTCTGCTAATCTCACTCACGTGAGAAAGGAAGGATAATATCTAAACAATATATCCTCTCCTGGCATCTAAACTCATCCCCAAGAATATCTTGGACTGCAAGAAGATCAAACCAGTCCGTATTCCAGGAAATAAAGGCAGACTGCTCACTTGAGGGAACAATATTAAAGGCAAAACTGAAGTACTTTGGCCACATAATGAGAAGACAGGATACCCTGGAGAGGATGCTGATGCTAGGGAAAGTGGAAGGCGAAAGGAAGAGGGGCCGACCAAGGGCAAGATGGATGGATGAAATTCTGGAGGTGATGGACAACTGTGGGGGAGCTGGGAATGGCGACGGCCAACAGGAAGGTCTGGCGTGGGCTGGTCCATGAAGTCATGAAGAGTCGGAAGCGGCTGAACGAATAAACAACAATGATCTAAAGTGAGAGTAACATCTGGGCAAAGCAATCATCTTAACCAGCAAAAATCCATCCAAACAAGCATATTTAGAATTTATCCCACCTCAAAATAAACCAAAACATCGTTTGTTCCCTTATTCATTATTACATATCTCAACTTTATACAGAGAGCTGTCTCCATCTCTTTTTCCATCTTCTCTTCTTCCCATCATAAGAACCCCAGGTTCTCTTCTGGGACCTTCCAGATTTTTAAACCAAATTCCTTTTCTTCAAGCTCTGATGGTACAGTCTTATCCAATTCTCTTTCTAACTCCAAATCTCTATTTTCCATCTTATTCTTTGAAAATTCTACTTCATCCTTTAAGTATTTAACATCACTGCCAGCTTTTTCCAGCTGTTGATCCTCCTCCAAAACTTCTAAGTTATTTTTATTCTTCATATATTGAGTAACTTTAAAATAGGAAAGGAAAGGTAAGGTTCCGCTGCGCAAGCATCGAGTCATGCGCCCCCTGGGGAGATGCCACTTTTGTGACGTTTTCCTGGCAGACTATAGAGCGGGGTGGTTTGCCATTGCCTTCCCTAGCCATAATTACCTTTCCCCCAGCAAGCTGGGTATTCATTTTACTGACCTTGGAAGGATGGAAGGCTGAGTCGACCCGAGCCGGCTACCTGAGGACCAGCTTCCACTGGGATCGAACTCAGGCCGTGGGGAGAGTTTCAGTTTCAGTTGCAATACTGCCACCTACCACTCTGTGCCACACGAGGCTCATAACTTTAAAAATAACCTCAACATTCTGTTTAAAATCTTCCATGTCTGTCTACAATGATCTATGGCACCCTCTAGTGTCCAAGAATATCACACATAAAAATACTCACTCCAGAAGAGAAAGTTATGATGGAGAAAGCAAGAGGAAGTTCTCCAATTACTATAGTAATTTAGTTTACACAGCTAAACCAATCAATACAGCAAAAAATGACTTTTTTCCCCACATAGATGGCTGTTCGCCCCCGAATCTATTAGCCATCATCTAGGACATTTATTCTCCAGCAAAGGAGATCGTTACCTTGTCGTGGTGCTGGAGCTTGAGCACTTCAATGAGCACCATGAGCTAAACCGTGAAGGGACACCCAAGACAGAAAGGTCATGGAAGAGAGGTCAGACTAAATAAGATCCCTGGGGAAGGTAACGGCAACCCACCCCAGTATTCTTGCCGTGAAAACTAAATGGATCAGTAAGATTGGGAAAGGAGTACGGCAGGGCTGTATACTCTCACCCTACCTATTCAACCTGTACGCAGAACACATCATGCGACGTGCTGGACTTGATGAATCCAAGGCTGGAGTTAAAATTGCTGGAAGAAACATTAACAATCTCAGATATGCAGATGATACCACTTTGATGGCTGAAAGCGAGGAGGAGCTGAGGAGCTTTATGACAAAGGTGAAAGAAGAAAGTACAAAAGCTGGGTTGCAGTTAAACCTCAAAAAAACCAAGATTATGGCAACGAGCCTGATTGATGACTGGCAAATAGAGGGAGAAAAAGTGGAGAGTGACAGACTTTGTATTTCTAGGCACAAAGATTACTGCAGATGCTGACTGCAGCCAGGAAATCAGAAGACGTCTACTTCTTGGGAGGAGAGCAATGGCAAATCTTGATAAAATAGTTAAGAGCAGAGACATCACACTGACAACAAAGGTCTGCATAGTTAAAGCAATGGTATTCCCTGTAGTAACCTATGGCTGTGAGAGCTGGACCATAAGGAAGGCTGAGTGAAGGAAGATAGATGCTTTTGAACTGTGGTGTTGGAGGAAACTTCTGAGAGTGCCTTGGACTGCAAGAAGATCAAACCAGTCCATACTCCAGGAAATAAAGCCAGACTGCTCGCTTGAGGGAATGATATTAAAGGCAAAACTGAAGTACTTTGGCCACATAATGAGAAGACAGGATACCCTGGAGAAGAAGCTGATGCTAGGGAAAGTGGAAGGCAAAAGGAAGAGGGGCCGACCAAGGGCAAGATGGATGGATGGTATTCTGGAGGTGATGGACTCAACCATTGGGGAGCTGGGGATGGTGACGGCCGACAGGAAACTCTGGCGTGGGCTGGTCCATGAAATCACGAAGAGTCGGAAGCGACTGAACGAATAAACAACAACAAATTTAAACCATTGACATTCCATGAGAGACATTTCACATTACTCATTTTCAGTTTGGTTGCTTAGATCTTGGGAACTGACTGCTAAAGAAAATAATTTAAACTTTTGTTAAAGCATTTGTTAGAAGAGAAAATCTGGGAAGAATAAGCTGGTTAAAATATAAAGACTTGTTAAGGTTTGAGGAGGGTGAACCAAAAATTAAAACAAGGGAAATGTTAGAGTTGGATGGGTTTACATGTCATTGGTTCCCCTATGTACAAGTGGTAGAACGTTTTAAACTAGATAAAAAGTATTATAAATTTGTTAACGAAATAACTCAGTTCGAAATGGACCTTTGTATAAATGATGATCATGTTATTACTAAGATGTATCAGATTTTGTTACAGATGGATATGGAGGATGAACATGTCAAGGATTGCATGATTAAATGGGCTAAGAATTTTGGATATAATATCATGCTGGACCAATGGGAGAATATGTGGAAGAAAGGTTTGAAATTTGTGCTGAATTATAATCTGAATGAAAATTTCTATAAGATGATGCATCGTTGGTATTTAACTCCTGATAAGTTGTCAAAAATGTATAATGCTGCAACTAATGTCTGTTGGAAATGTTTACAGGCTGAAGGAACCTTTTATCATCTCTGGTGGACTTGTGAGAAGGCTAAAAAGTTCTGGGATCAAATATGTATTACTATTCAAAAGATTCTTAAAGTAAATATCCAAAGAAAACAAAAAAATTCTTTTGGGATTGATTGAAAATGAATTAGAGAAACAAATGGAGTTTGTTTCCTGCAAGATTGTTATACGCACAATGATGGAAAGATCCACAGATACCTACGATTGAAGACTGGATGGTTAAATTAATGGACGTAGCTCAAATGGCTAAATTAACAGTTTTAATAAGAGCATTTTGTTTTTGCATTTATATTAATTGGCAACCACTTTTGGAGTACTTGCTTGTAATAGAAAAAAATGATGTTTTGATTTTGGGTTTCAAACATTAAATGTTTTGTTGTAATATAAATAATGTTATGATAGGTTAATTAATTGTAAGAGATTAGATTTGTAAATTCATCTATATCTGTATTGGAAAATGTCGTAAGTCACTTTCCGTTTCCTTTCTTTCTATGGACACTTTTATAGTTTGTTCTTTTTTCTTTAGTTCTGTTTTACTAACTATTCTATATACTTTTTTTATTGTATCTTAATTATATATTGAAAATGAAAAAGTTTTTTTTAAAAAAAATATTCAAGGTTTGTTCATTTCAGGAACCCGATTCAGAGATCAGGTTATAATACTTTTTTTCCTGGTAGATCACTTTGCACATGATCCCTTTGTAGAAGGACACTGAACAGCCAGGACCAGTCCAGGGGTGGGGAGGAAGCAAGAGGCTCTTTTGGCCTGAGCCTCAAGCTCCGAGTGGCTTCAAATTTAAAGGTCTGCAAAGTTGTTGAACTTTAAAATATTCAAATTATATTTAATTCTATCCTCCTTCCTCTCCCTTGCTCTTTTTTGGTGCCATACTTATGGGCACACCTGTTATGATGTCCCATTTTATTATGGTTGGGAGCTGTAAATGATTGAAATGCTTCAAAAGCCTCTGGATCTCTGAGTTGCTGGGCTAGAAACCAGGAGATTGAGAGTTCTAGTCCCACCTCAGCCATGAAAGCAGGCTGGGTGACCTTGAGCCAGTCACTCTCTCTCAGCCCAACCCACCTCACAGAGTTGTTGTCGGGAAAATAGGAGGAGGAAGGGGTAGTAGGTATGTTCCCCACCTTGAGTTAATTATTGTCAGAGGGAGCGCGCAGAGATGGAGCGGCCTGCCTCTGACAGGGTTACGGGCCCAGAGGCGGCAGAGAAGCCATAGACGACGGAAGGCTTTGCACTGGCTGTGGATCGGTGGATCGTGTGCAGTCTGTGAGCTGGAAGCTTTGGAAGCCTATCCAGGAGTCGTGTGGCTATTTGGAGTGATTTGGTGCTTTAACAGGTTCCGTGCCTGTGTGTGTGTTTTTTCTCTCTCCTACGCTTGTTTTGCAGCTGGAGGACATTCTGATAAGGTCTGTGTCTTTAATCATCGGTGTCTGCCCAGAAGGGGCTGAAGACAGATGAGCACAGCGAAGATGTTGCCTGCAGTCGGGGGAGGTTTTCCTCTGGAAAGACTGAATGACAGTAATTATTCGTCATGGGCATATAAAATGGAAATGTATCTTCGGCGTGAAGGGCTTTGGAGGAGTGTACTTTGCCCTGAACCAGACCTGGAAGATGAAGAAGTTGCTCTAAAGGACGATAGAGCATTGGCAAGCATAATTTTATGTCTGGAAGATAGCCAATTGTGTTATGTTAGAGACTGTCAGTTAGCCTATATTTATTTATTTATTTATTTATTTATTTATTTATTTATTTATTATTTCAATTTATTCCCCGCCCATCTCCCTTGCAAGGGACTCTGGGCGGGTTACAACAATTGAAAGTTAAAAACTATAAAAATATCATCTAAAAATACAATAATAATAAAATAATAATATACAATAATAAATTATCTAAATCCAAGATGGATTGGAGACCATGGTGTAGATCGTATTCCTACGGGGCCAGCCAACCCCAGGAGGCACTGCCACCTCTGTCATCCCAGGCTCGATGGCAGAGCCAGGTCTTGAGGGCCTTCCGGAAGGCCAGGAGCGAGGGGGCGAGTCTCACCTCCGGGGGCAAGATGTTCCATAAGGCGGGCGCTATCGCAGAGAAGGCACGCCTCCTGGACCCCGCCAGATGGAATTCTCTTGTCGAGGGGGTACGAAGCATGCCCTCTCTGCATGCACGGGTGGGGCGGGCCGACGTTATCGGGACGAGACGGTCCCTCAGGTACCCTGGCCCTATGCCATATAGGGCTTTAAAGGTAATCACCAACACCTTGAATTGGACCTGGAAGCAAACTGGTAGCCAATGCAGCTCGCGTAGCAGAGGTGTTACATGTGCCGATCTCATGGCACCCATAACTGCTCGCGCCACAGCATTCTGAACCAGCTGAAGCTTCCGGATACTCTTCAGGGGTAGCCCCATGTAGAGCGCATTACAGTAATCTATACGGGAGATGACAAGGGCGTGAGTGACTGTTCGGAGGGCCTCCCGATCCAGGAAAGGGCGTAACTGGCGCACAACACGAAGTTGTGCAAAGGCCCTCCTGGCCGTGACTGCCACCTGCTCTTCGAGCAAGAGTCGCGAGTCCAGGAGGACCCCCAGATTCCGCACTGGATCCGAGCGAGGTAGTGCCACCTCACCCAGAACCAAAGATGACAACTTCCCGGATCTAGGGGGGCCATCAATCCACAGCCACTCCGTCTTACCAGGGTTCAGCTGAAGCCTGTTGTTCCCCATCCAGGCCCCCACAGCCTCCAGACACTGACATAAGGCATCGACCGCATCACTTACTTCACCTGGGATGGAGATGTACACCTGGGTATCATCAGCATATTGGTGATACCTCATCCCATGGTGACGGATGATCTCGCCCAGCGGTTTCATGTAGATGTTGAACAGGAGAGGAGAGAGAACCGACCCCTGCGGCACCCCACAAGTCAGGGGGCGCGGGTCAGCCCTCTCCTCCCCTATCAACACCGACTGGGAACGGCCCCGGAGGAAGGAGGTGAACCAGCGCAAAACTACGCCGCCCACCCCCAACTCCCTGAGCCGTCCCAAAAGTATACCGTGGTCGACGGTATCGAAAGCCGCTGAGAGATCTAAGAGAGCTAGGATGGACGCACTCCCTCCGTCCCGCTCTCGCCAAAGATCATCCATAAGCGCGACCAATGCGGTCTCCGTCCCATATCCCGGCCTGAAACCTGACTGGAAGGGGTCTAGATAATCCGTTTCCTCCAGAATCCTCTGGAGTTGCCAAGCCACCACCTTCTCAACCACCTTTCCCAAGAAGGGAAGGTGGGAGACTGGGCGAAAATTGCCCAGGATAGTAGGGTCCAGGGACGGCTTCTTGAGGAGGGGGTGCACCAGCGCCTCCTTAAAGACCTCTGGGAACACCCCCTCACTCAAGGACAGATTAATCATCGCCTGGACCCATCCACATGTCACCTCACTGGCCGATTTCACCAGCCAGGAGGGACAAGGGTCAAGCTGGCATGTGGTGGCGTTCACAGTCCGGAGGATCCTGTCCACTTCCTCAGGCGCAACAGGATCAAACTGTTCCCAGATAACATGGTAAGTACGAGCCCCTGGCATCTCCACAGATCCTGTCTCATGCTTGGAGTCCAACTTGGAATGAATCTGGGCGATTTTATCCTGCAGATGCTCAGCAAACTCTTCCGATCGGCCCTGTAAGTGGGTCTCCCCCTGCTCCCGACCCAACAGTGATCTTGTAATTTTAAAAAGGGCCGTCGGGCGGCATTCTGCGGATGCAATAAGAACGGAGAAATATTCACGTTTCGCCGCTCTTACCGCCACAAGGTAGGCCTTAACTGCGGCTCTAGATTGTGTTCGGTCAGATTCATTCTTCGTCTTTCTCCAGCGGCGCTCTAGACGTCTCTTAACCCTTTTCAAGGCCCTTAACTCTTCGGTAAACCACGGAGAGCGGCGGGCCAAGTAGGGCCGGAGAGGTCGCATAGGCGCGATCTTGTCCAGGGCTCCAGCCACGGCCCTGTTCCAGGCCGCGGCCAGGAGCTCCACTGGACCGTGAAGCAAGTCCTCGGGAACAACTCCCAGCTCCTTCTGAAACCTCACTGGGTCCATCAGTCGCCGGGAGCGGACCAATCGAATAGGTCCCGCCTCCCTGCGGAGTGGGGCAGCACAAGAGAGTCTAAGGGTCACCAGGGCGTGGTCCGACCATGACAATGGGGAAAGGTGTAGCTCTCCCCTCAGATCACATTGCCACTGCTCAGACAAGAAAACTAAGTCCGGGGTGAGACCACTGTCCCGAGTCGGGTCACGAATAATCTGAGACAGGCCCATAGCTGCCATGGTAGCCATGAACTCCCGAGCCGCCTCCGAGTCCCGTCCCAGAGATGGCAGATTAAAGTCCCCCAGAACCATAAGTCTGGGGAACTCCACTGCCAGCCCCGAGACAGCCTCGAGCAGCTCAGGCAGGGAGGTTGCTACGCAGCAGGGAGGCTGGTACAGCAGCAACACTCCCAACTGTTCTCGTGAACCCAACTTGAAAAACAGGGTCTCACACCCGGCCACTTGTGGAGCAGCGCCCCTGAAGGCCACAAGAGACTCTCGAATGACCACTGCCACCCCTCCTCCCCTGCCCCGGTGTCTCGGCTGATGCCAGACCTGAAACCCGGCTGGACACATTTCCGAGAGGGCCACTCCCCCCTCTGGTGCCAGCCAGGTCTCGGTAATACATACCAGGTCGGCCCCCTCATCCGTGATCAAGTCACTTATAAGGGGGGCTTTGTTGTTCACCGACCTGGCATTCAATAGCAGCAGCCGGAGACCGGAGCCCCCGAGGATCTGCCTACCAGGGCCTGGGTATGAACACGGGGGGCCGGAACGCACCACCGGTAACAAACACCGGGGGCGCCTTCCCCAGAGATGGCATGCCCTCCGGTTCCCGTCATACCGTCCCCTGCCCGTCACCACCCGAATCAGATGGCCCGCCATATAGCCCCCGGAGATTCCCAGTTCTGGCCCAGTAGCCTCCACTCCCAGGCCTCCGGAATTCTCAGGGTTAATCAAGAATCCCTTCTCCAAACTATCCAACATACATTCCCATACACTCTTGGGCGGTGGTAAGACCCCCCAGTGCACCAGCTTCCGCTCTCGGCACTGGTAGGGTCTAGCACCACCCGACTCACACCCTGTACCTCTCCCCCAACTTCTCTCACTGGTCAGGGAGAGGTACCAACATTCACCACAATCACTCCTGTCCCACCTGCCTCTCACTCAGGGGGTGCTCTTCCATACTCAATTTCTTACATCCCATTCATACCTTACTCCCTCCCATTCTCTCACAATAGTAAGGGGGTAGTAGATTCACTCTGGAGGGATCTTAAACACCTCAGACAGGTTGACAGAGATTTCGAGCAGTCGGGAAAAGATGTTAAAAAGTTGTTAAATTCAGACTTCGATAGCTGTTGTTAGTATGATCTTAAAAATTAATACAAATAGACCCCAGTCCCCGTTCGAATTCCAGCAAGGTCCATAAACTGCTGGTAAAGGGTACCGGCAAAGGGCTACCGTCCAATATCCACCGGCCCTTCAAGATTGACCAAGAGGTGGATCCAGTCCTAAGAAATCCAGTGTCCCTAAGAGTCCTTGCTTGTAAGGGCCGCTGATGTTCTATTTGAGGGCCTCCCGGGCCACCTCCGGTTATAACGCCGACCAAATCTCTAAGGGCCACTGGAAGGACCACCGCGGTCGTCACTGGCGCCAGAGGCCGGTGGTAGGGCCGTTGAAAGGGCCGCAACCACTGATGTCCTACCTGAAAGCCTCCCAGGCCACTTCCGGGCGAACCGCCGGCCAGATCATCGAGGGCCGCTGGAGAAGGCCGCTGCCGTTGTTGGCGACGCCGGTGCCAAGGGCCGCTGGTAAGGGCCGCTACCACTGCTATTCTATTTAAGAGTTTTTTGGGCCGTCCGGGCCATCCGGGGGGGTCAGGGGACTGTGTCAACAAAGGCCGATAAAAGCCGGCGACAGACCCGCTGTTACTAAGGGTCCCAGCTATCGTTACTGCCGTCACCGCCGCCACCGCTAACGCCTTCCTGGGTCAATAAAAGCCCATCGGGTTGTCCGAGGGAGGAAATTGGGCCGATCTTAGTTACTGCTGCCCACACTCTCCCGTTCCTCCAGAGAGGCCAGCCAATTCCCAGGTAAAATAGATGGTAAAAAGTAGCAGAAGTCCGTTCGGGAATCACCATCGGGTGTAGAGGGTCTATCTGAGTCCGCAGGAGAACACGCCAGGCTCAACCGCCGCTGCTGCGCTCCGCTACTCAGCTCCGCCACTCAGCTGTTAGCTCCACTCCGTTGACTCAGCTGACTCAGCTGT
This sequence comes from Charina bottae, assembly GCA_023362775.1. Lineage (NCBI taxonomy): Eukaryota > Metazoa > Chordata > Lepidosauria > Squamata > Charinaidae > Charina > Charina bottae. The sequence goes on along the minus strand of JALMGJ010000002.1, from coordinate 1,982,816 downwards.
TAACTCCGCTCCGCTCCGCTGTTCCTTCTGGAGGGTCCAACCATCCCCTACTCGACCACAAAGTTTAAAAAGTCGAGGAGCCCGTAAAATTCTCTCCCTGAACCCCAACCAGTATAGTGGGGCAGGAGAAAGATTGAAAACCGGGTTTCTGGGAGACCAGGATCCCTCTTATCCCGGAGCAGCAACTAACGACTGCTCCCGGTCGCCATCTTGGATTGTATTTGTGTATAAGTGTTGGGAAGCTTTAAAGAATGTTTATCTAAGAAGCTCACCGTTATGTAAAGTTTTACTAACAAGGAAACAGTGTTCTAATGTAATTAGTGCTAAGCAGAACAGTGTTTCTGTTAAGGAATATTCTGAGAATGTTTTGTATGTACGAAAATGTTTTAACTGTGGGTCGCAAAGGCATTTGTTGAAACATTGTGATAAGGAACAGAAGCCGAAGGCCAAGCTGAAAATTTCCAAGCCGGGAGACGCTGCACAGCTGTCTTTAATTAGTTCAAGTGTAGAACAAAATTTAAAGGGACCATTTTTACTTGACAGTGGGGCTTGTCAGCATATAGGGAGTAACAGACAGATGTTTAAGAGTTTTAAGCAGGCTGATACAGATCATGTTACTCTAGCTAATGGAAGCATTGCATCTGTCACTGGTAAGGGATTTGTATATGTACCAGGGTTAAATATTGAATTATCAATGTTGTGTGTACCTGAACTGGAGTACAATATAATTAGTGTGTCACAATTGGATAAACAGGGTTATACTGTACAGTTTGGAAATAATGAATGTATTGTTATGAAGGATAACAATGTTTGTGGCAAAGGTATTTTGCAAAACTGTCTTTATGAAATTGTACAAGCCAGGACAAGCAGCAACCATCATGGTGTAGCTACGATTAATAAGCCAACAAATGATTCATGTGCGCACCTGTGGCACAGGAGGCTTGGGCATCCGAGTTTCAAAGTGATTGAAAAGATGTCAGAAGCAAGTTCTGGAATGGAATTGAAAAAGTGCCAAGTGTATTTGGATTGCACAGCTTGTAAGGTTGCAAAGTCAAAGGTGTTTCCTGTGAGCAAATTCAGTGATAGGAAGTTTTGAATTAGTTCACGCTGACTTAATTGGTCCATTACCAGCTTCAATAGGGGGTGCTAAATATGTTTTAGTCATTGTAGATGATTACACTAGATTTGGGTTCTGTTACCTATTGAAAGCTAAAAGTCAAACATTTGAAAAGTTTAGAAACTGGGTGCAGTTTGTGGAACGTAGGTATAGCACAAAGGTGTGTAGTTTACAAACTGACCGGGGTACAGAGTTTCTGAGTGGGAGTTTTCAGCAATGGCTCCGTAGAAGGGGCATTGTGCATAGAACTAACCCACATAGTTCAGCTGAGAATGGCGTGGCTGAACGTAGGAATTTGGCATTGCAGACAGTGAAGGATTCACTCATTGCTGACTCAGGGTTATCAAGAGGGTACTGGGGAGAGGCAATATTAACTGCTAATTATTTAATTAACAGGTTATGGAGTGTGTCTGTAAATCAAACTCCATATTATATGTTATATGGCAAGAAGCCACCATTAGCTCACTTGAAGGTGTTTGGGTGCACTGCCTATGTTCACGTGCATAAGGAGGTACGTAGGAAAGGACAGGCAAAAGCACAGAAGATGACATTTGTGGGGTATGAGCCAGGGACCAAGGGATATAGGTTCACTGATGGCAGGAAAGTTGTTATTTCTAGATCAGCAAGTTTTAGTGAGCATAGCAATTGGCAGAGATTACACGGGAGCAGTGAGGTTTATCTTCCTAGTCAGAGAAGTTTTGAATTTTCAGAGCGGAGAGAGGCCACTGATGTGATTAAGGAAGAGGAATTAACTCCTAGTGTGCCAATGATGCAGGATGCTACAGTGTTGCGTAGATCTGAGAGTGTTAACAAGGGCATACCACCTCAACGTTATACACCAGGTGATGTAAAAGTGTGTTTTATTGATTATGAACCTCATAGTTACAGGGACGTATTGGAGTTGCCACAACACGAGCAGAGTAGATGGAAAGCTGCTATGGATGTGGAAATGAAAGCCATTAATTCTCAGAAGGTTTTCAAATCTACTAGGCTGCCTGAGGGGCATAGAGCAGTAGGCTGTAGATGGGTGTATAAGAAGAAAACCTTAGTGAATGGTGATATTCAGTATTTATTTATTTATTTATTTATTTATTTATTGTTTGATTTATATCACCGCCCATCTCCCCCCACAAGGGGACTCTGGGCGGTTTACAACAAAATTGATTAATTAAAAACATATAAAATACAATACATTATTCCAATTTAATTAAATATAAATATATAAAATCCAAGAGGTTATTTTATTGTTTAAGGAACTCTATGGTGCCAACCACCTCCAAGAGGAGCTATTACCCCCCCCCCCATCCCAGGCGAGGTGGCAGAGCCAGGTCTTCAATTGCTTTCGGAAGGTCAGGAGTGTGGGGGCTAGCCTCACCTCCAGGGGGAGAATGTTCCAAAGGGCGGGTGCCACTGCCGAGAAGGCTCGCCTCCTGGACCCCGTCAGATGGAATTCTTTTATAGACGGGATCCGTAGCAAGCCCTCTCTGGATGACCGGGTGGGGCGGGTCGACGTTCTGGAGGTGAGGCGGTTCCTTAGGTAACCTGGTCCCATGCCATGTAGGGCTTTAAAGGTAACAACCAACACCTTGAATTGCACCCGGAAGCAAACTGGTAACCAGTGCAGCTCACGCAGCAGAGGTGTCACATGTGCCGATCTTGAGGCACCCATAACTGCACGCGCAGCTGCATTCTGGACCAGCTGAAGCTTCCAGATACTCTTCAAGGGTAGCCCCATGTAGAGCGCATTGCAATAGTCTATGTGAGAGATGACCAGGGCATGAGTGACTGTACGGAGGGCATCTCGGTCCAGGAAAGGGCGTAGCTGGCGTACATCTCGAAGTTGCATAAACGCCCTTCTGGCCACGGCTGCCACCTGCTGATCAAGCAGGAGCCGTGAGTCCAGAAGGACCCCCAGGTTCCGCACCAAGTCCGAACGGGGTAGTGCCACCCCATTCAGATCCAAAGATAACAACTCTCTGGATCCCAAGGCGCCATCAATCCACAGCCACTCTGTCTTACCAGGGTTCAGCTGAAGCCTGTTGTTCCCCATCCAGACCCCCACAGCCTTCAGACACTGAGAAAGGGCAGCCACTGCATCACTTAACTCACCCAGGATGGAGATATACAATTGAGTATCATCAGCATATTGATGATACCTCATCCCGTGTTGGCGGATGATCTCACCCAGTGGTTTCATGTAGATATTAAACAGGAGAGGGGAGAGAACCGAGCCCTGCGGCACCCCACAAAGTAGGGGCCGAGGGTCGGACCTCTCATCTCCTATTACCACCGATTGGGACCGATCCCGGAGGAAGGAGGCGAACCAGCGCAAGACTACGCCGCCCACCCCCAACTCTCCGAGCCGCCCCAAAAGGATACCATGGTCAATGGTATCGAAAGCCGCTGAGAGGTCAAGAAGAGCCAGGATGGACGCACTGCCTCCATCCCGCTCCCGCCAGAGACCATCTGTAAGTGCGACCAATGCAGTTTCCACCCCATATCCCGGCCTGAACCCTGACTGGAAGGGGTCCAGATAATCCGTATCATCCAGAATTCTCTGGAGCTGTAATGCCACCACTTTCTCAACCACCTTCCCCAAAAAGGGGAGGTGGGAGACGGGACGAAAATTGTCCAACACTGTAGGGTCTAGCGATGGCTTCTTGAGGAGGGGGTGCACCAGCGCCTCCTTAAAAGCAGCCGGAAACACTCCCTCTCCCAAGGACGTAACAACCATCGCATGGACCCAGCCACATGTCACCTCCCTGGCTGCTTTCACAAGCCAGGAGGGGCATGGGTCAAGATGGCACGTGGTGGCTCTTACAGTCCGGAGCATCCTGTCCACTTCCTCAGGCCCAACAGGATCAAACCGTTCCCAAATAACCGGGCAAAGACATTCCCTCGGCATCTCCCCAGACCATGCATCATGCCTGGAGTCCAGCTTAGAGCGAATCCGAGCAATTTTATCCATCAGATGCTCTGAAAATTCCTCCGCATGGCCCTGAAGGTGGGTCACTGGGCCCACCTTACCTAGGAGAGATCGGGTAATCCCGAACAGGGCCGTCGGGCGGCATTCTGCGGACGCAATAAGAGTGGAGAAATATTGACGTTTCGCCACTTTTACCGCCACAAGGTGGGCCTTAACTGCGGCTCTAGCTTGTGTTCGGTCGGATTCGGTCTTTGTTTTTCTCCAGTGGCGCTCTAGACGTCTCTTAACCCTCTTCAGAACCCTTAATCCCTCCGTGAACCACGGGGAATATCGGGTTGGATGGGCCAAGAGGCGCGATCCTGTCCAAGGCCCCGGCCGCTTCCTTATTCCAGGCTACAGCCAGGACCTCCGCTGGACCGTGCAGTAGATCCTCGGGAATAACCCCCAGCTCCCTCTGAAACCCAATTGGGTCCATCAGTCGCCGGGGGTGGACCAATTGAATGGGTCCAACCTCCCTGCAGAGTGGGGCAGCATATGAGAATCTCAGGGCCACCGTCTGACCATGACAAAGGGGAAAGATGTAACTCTCCCCCCAGATCATCTTGCCACTGCTCTGACAAGAAAACCAAGTCCGGGGTGAGGCCACTGTCTCGAGTCGGGCCCCGAATAATAAATCTATAGTATAAGGCTAGGTTGGTTGCACAAGGATTTTCCCAGATAAAGAATCAGACTTATGATGAAGTTTTTGCACCAACGCTAAGAGGGGAGACATTTAGGTTTGCCTTAGCAATGGCAGCAGCTGGGAATTGTGTAGTACAGCATTATGATATCACAACAGCATATTTGCATGCTGATTTGAATGAAGAGATCTATATGATTGAAGCCCCAGGTTATGAATCAAAGATTGCAGGAAGGGTATACAAGTTGCAGAAAGCATTGTATGGACTCAAGCAGTCGGCACGTTGCTGGAATCTTAGGTTAGATACGGAATTACAAAGAATGGGATTCAAGTGTAGTATAACTGACCCATGTCTGTATGTAAAGCAATGTGAAAACGATGAACAGATTTTGCTTTTGATTTTTGTAGACGATTTGTGTCTTATAGCGAAAGATCAAAGCAGGGTAATTGAATTTACTGAAAATCTGAAACAGCACTTTGATGTCAAAGATCTGGGAGAAATTAAGAATTACCTAGGCATGGGTATTCAGAAGGTTGATGGGGGTTATGTTCTAGAGCAGCGGAAGAAAATTGAAGCACTGCTAAGAGAGAACAATATGGAACAGTGTAAAGAAGTTTCAACCCCGATGACAACAGATTTTGTCATGACAGAGACTGGAGACGATGAACAAACTTCATGTGATCAAGAATATGTGATCAGTCAATAATTGGAAGTTTATTGTATTGTATTGATTTGCAATATTGTCCATCTGAGTGTAATGTAGCAGATGTGATGACAAAGCCTCTAAGCTTAGAGACACATAGGATGTGTGTATCTCAAATGTGTATGTCTTCTATTCTGTACAATTGAATGTAATATCTATTGTAAATTGAAGGGGTGTTGGGGTTTGTTAAACCCAGGAATTTACTTCTAGATATAAATTATACAGAGAGGCTTGAGTTCTAGGTAAAAGGTGAAATATTCTGCACAGTCACCCAATTAGCAGCCATTGTTGTAGGAATGATGTGTCATGTGTGACTCATAACAACAGGTGCTCAGAGTTAGGTTGGGTGTGGTGAATAACGAGAGTGACCTATAATGTGATTGGTCAGGTTCACTATATATGCAGACATTCTGTATTTCATTTATTCCCATTTTACCTCGTGAATTCCTCCATAAAACCCCTTACATGGGTCATAAAACAAGCCAATTTCCCCGGATCGCCATCAAAACGCATTTTCAGCTTGTTAACAGTTAACGCTCTGGTCCTCCCTCTTTGTAATCCACTCATGGAGGAGAGCCTCATTTCCCGCTCCGGTTCTGATAAATCCTCTTCTTCACTAGCACTGGAAGTTCCACTTTCCGCTGAGGTGGTCCCTGAAGCAGCTCCTTTCTCTGGCACCGCAGTTCCTTCTTGCTTCGGAGCCATGACCAGCTGTTGCAAAGATTGGCTGATAGATTCTATCTGCTTGCTGATAGTTTCTAGTTCAAAATCAATACGTGCCATTTTTGCCTCCAAAGAAGCCATTCTTTGGGATTGGGTAACTCTAGTTTTAGCAGTCCATTTCCCAATCCCTTCCTTGAGGCCGCCTCCAATTCCCACGGACCACTCTGCACTTGGCTTGGGAGTACGTACCACAGGAATCTCAGCTGCCTCGATGCCACTGCGTCTGGGCCCCTTTTTAGCTCCTTTCTTCTTGGCAATAACAGGTTCAAAGCCCACCGACTTTTCCTCTTTGAGAACTGCTCCTAGGCCTGTAGAAGTGCTGGGTTGCGCTTCTTCCTCCGCCTGGAAACATTCCATGGATTCCTCCATTCCGAAAATTTCTTGGACGAGTCACTTCTCACCGTTTAGGCACTAATTGTATTCAACAATTGCAACCTCGGGATAGACCGACCCAGTTGAAGGCATTCAGATCTTTCTGTGATGACCCCAACAACTATGCCCTAATAAACACTTAACAATGCAGTTCATTAGAATGCAGATTAAGCTTTATTCAGGATACATGTTAATTGAAGCACTTTCAAAGATCTGAATGCGGATTCCCGCCCAACTGTTGCATCTTATCTACTCCCTTTGCACGCCTAATTACCAACCGATGATCTCACTGTACAAACGTTCCCAGCACCATCCTCCTGCAGGTGGTTGACCTTGACGAAGCCGCTTCCAGCCTTCAGTAGTAGTCACAATACTCAACTGCCAACTTCCTCCCCCCAACACACTAGAAGCATCACTACTAAGCATTCGAGAAGCATCTCTAACTAGGCCTAATCCCAATGACAGGATTCATGGAGATGAACCCTGACATACAGTAACCTGTATCTGATGAGCTCCCACTAAATTAATATAAAAGAAGTTATATGTATGGCTAGAAACCCTGTCTCCTCTTAATCGTCCCTCCCGAGGGTGGTGCCTGTTAGAGATATCGGGTTTTGAAGGAGGGGCAGTCCTGCTGCAGCCCAATCTTACTTGCTTTGTGTGGGAGGGGCTTGAAATTCCGATTTCCTGTTGCTCATACTTGCATGCAGCAAGGCAACATTAAGAAGACTGTGGGTTTGGTCAGAACCTATCGCTCGCACACATGGACCATTTCTACCATGAAACTGTGATCTGCAATAAACTGTAAGCTATTTTTCTGTAACTTTACATTAACGTGTTAAGTGTGTTTATTTTGTGTTTTGAACTGTTTAAGCCTTGTGCAAGTTACTGGGATGCTTCTATTCTGCTCTGCTAAAACTAATTAAAAGCTTCATGGATTTCTGTTATTAGCATTCCAGAATTCCTACAGTGCCAGCCAGTGATGTCCTGCCAACTCTTTTGTGCTGCCCATGTTTGCTTATAAAAAAGGGGGAAAGTAACATTCCACTTGATAGACCAACTTAATATAGAGTTGCTTTGATTACCAGGAATAGGAAAATACAATTTCCTCCCCGATATCCTCCAAGTTTCTTCTCCAGTTGCATTCGTCCGTTTGCCTCGGGTACCCAGGAGCCGCTGTTCAGCGAGAGCACCGGTTGTTCACACAAGGGCGGTATTTTCTTTCACGACCGTTTGCTGGCAGAGCACCCATGGAGACGCCCAAAGGATCATCCCCTGCCATCGCACCCTTTTCCTGCATCGACTGAATAGGCACACAGAGAAGAAATACAATTAGGAGAGATTCAAGCACAATAAGGGCAGTGTAAGAATGGTAGAAGAGGCTTTGCATCCCCAAAACATTTAGAGCTGAGATATTGCCATGGACAAATGGAAGTGAGACACTTCCCCGATCTATTTCTCCTCCAGGCGCCAGTTCTACATTGGGGCTGTTGGGATATCAGGTTTCAACTAAGCATTGCCTCACAGACATGGGGGACTGTGTGGGACTGAGAGGGACTCTCTACTGTGTTGTGTGGGAGGTGCTTGGGGAGATCACCTGGTTTCCTGTTTCCTGTTTCTGCTTGGACCTCCATGAGGGAGGAAGGTTTTTTCCTTCTCTCTCCTCGTGGTACATACACGCATCCAGCAGGGCCACATGGCGATGTGGGTCTGGTCAGAATCTCTCGCTTGCATGCAAACAGGAATTATATGAATGGCTGTTGTGGGTCTTCCGGGCTGTGTGGCTGTGTTCTGGAAGTTGTGGTTCCTAACATTTTGCCAGCAACTGTGGCCGGCATCTTCAGAGGACAGTAGCACAGGAGCGATCTCTCTGTGCTCAGATAGAGTGGCAATGTTTGTTTTCTATTTATAGAGCTAAATTATAGGAGATTAGGTGGGGTTTTTTGTTGTGTTGAACTGTTAATGAGTGGCTGCTGAGAGTGATTAGCATGTTCATTGTGAGAAGTATTCCCATGTCCTGGTGGTTGAGCTGAGTTCGTTGACCTTTTGCAGGCTGTGTTTTTCAGGACTGGTAGCCAGGTTTTGCTAATTTTTAGACTTTCTTCTTTTTTATTGTAACTGTGCTTGTGTTTGTGAATCTCAATGGCTTCCCTGTATAATCTGGTGTAGTGGCTTTTTGTGTTGTCCAGTATTTCTGTGTTTTCAAATAGGATTTTGTCGGGGCGCGCGGATGGAGCGGCCTGCTTCTCTCTCCTAGGCACCAGTGATCCAAGTACTATGCAGTAAATAGACTCCAAACAGAAGTTATATCAAATATCCTATTTATTTTATATACATACATATTTACAGATCACTTCCACGGGTAACAAAATGATACACCATCAACGATACAGCATTCACAAGGTAAAATGGGAATAATGGGAAATGAGAATGTCTCTGCATATATAGTGAACCTGACCAATCACATTATAGGTCACTCTCGTTATTCACCACACCCAACCTAACTCTAAGCACCTGTTGTATGAGTCACACACTGACACATCATTCCTACAACAATGGCTGCTAATTGGGTGACTATGCAGATTATTTCACCTCTCACCTAGAAATCAAGCCTCCCTGTATAATTTATATCTAGCAGTAAATTCCTGGGTTTATCAAACCTCAACCTTTGTGTCCAGTTTGCTTGAGAGCATGTTCAGCTACTGAAGACTTTTCTGGTTGCTGTAGTCTGCAGTGTCTTTCATGTTCTTTTATCCTAGTATGGATGCTTCGTTTTGTGGTTCCGATGTATACTTGTCCGCAGCTGCATGGTATGTGGTATACTCCTGCAGCAGTGTGGGGGTCCCTTTTCTCTTTTGCTGATTTTAGCATTTGTTGTATTTTCCTGGTGGGTCTGAAGACTGTTTTAAAGTTGTGTTTTTCCATCAGTTTTCCCATGCAGTCAGTGACTCCTTTGATGTAGGGAAGGAATACTTTGTTGATGGGGGGCTGTTTTTCTTCAGTTGGATGTTGTTTTCTTGGTTTGATGGCTCTATTTATTTCGTTCTTGCAATAGCCATTCGCCTGTAGGACCCAATTCAGATGGTGGGAGACAGGACGAAAGTTGTTTAAAACAGTAGGGTCCAGGGAAGGCTTCTTGAGGAGGGGGTGCACCAGGGCCTTCTTGAAGACCATCGGAAATACCCCCTCCCCCAAAGATGTATTAATCATCGCCTGGACCCAACCACATGTAACCTCCTGGGCTGATTTGACCAGCCAGGAGGGACACGGGTCTAGATGGCATGTGGTGGCATTTACAATCTGGAGGATTCTGTCTACTTCATCAGGCGCAACAGGGTCAAACCGTTCCCAGATAACAGGGTAAGTACGTACCCCTGGCATCTCCCCAGATTGTACCTCACGCTTAGAGTTTAACTTAGAATGAATCTGAGCGATTTTGTCCTGCAGATGCTCGGCAAACTCTTCCGACCGGCCCTGTAAATGGGTCACTGTATCTTCGCGACCCAAAAGAGATTTTGTAATCTTAAACAGGGCCGTCGGGCGGCATTCTGCGGACGCAATAAGAGCGGAGAAATATTCACGTTTCGCCGCTCTTACCGCCACAAGGTAGGCCCTAATAGCGGCTCTAGATTGTGTCCGGTCAGATTCAGTCTTCGTCTTCCTCCAGCGGCGCTCCAGACGTCTCTTAACCCTCTTCAAAACCCTCAACTCCTCCGTGAACCACGGGGAGTGACGGGTCGAACGAGGCAAGAGAGGTCGCATAGGCGCGATCCTGTCCAAGGCCTCGGCCGCCTCCTTATTCCAAGCTGCGGCCAAGACCTCCGCTGGACCGTGTTGCAGATCTTCAGGTATAACCCCCAGCTCCCTCTGAAACCTCATTGGGTCCATAAGTCGCCGGGGGCGGACCAATCTAATAGGTCCTGCCTCCCTGCGGAGTGGGGTAGCACACGAGAGCCTCAAGGTCACCAGGGCGTGGTCTGACCATGACAATGGGGACAGATGTAACTCTCCCCTCAGATCACATTGCCACTGCTCTGACAAGAAAACCAAGTCTGGCGTGAGACCACTGTCTCGAGTCGGGTCCCGAATAATCTGCGACAGGCCCATGGCTGCCATGGTAGTCATGAACTCCCGGGCCGCTTCCGAGGCCCGTCCCAGGGACAGCAGATTGAAATCCCCCAAAACCATGAGTCTGGGGAACTCCACTGCCAACCCAGAGACAGCCTCGAGCAGCTCGGGCAGAGAGGTTGCTACGCAGCAGGGGGGCTGGTACAGTAGCAACACTCCCAGCTGTGCTTGGGAGCCCAACTTGAAAACAGGGTCTCACAACGGGTCACTTGTGGAGCAGCGCCCCTGGAGGCCATAAGAGACATAAGAGATAACAACTGCCACCCCGCCTCCCCTGCCCCGTTGTCTCGGCTGATGCCATACTCGAAACCCGGCTGGACACATTTCCGAAAGGGCAACCCCTCCTTCTGGGCCCAGCCAGGTCTCTGTTATACATGCCAGGTCTGCCCCCTCCTCCGCGAGTAAATCGCAGATGAGGGGAGCCTTATTATTCACAGACCTGGCATTAAGGAGCAGCAGCCAGACATCTTGTTGGGTATTCCATTATTCCCTTAGTGTCAGATTTAATGGGTCTACTTTGTATCTTTGCATATTCAAATTCACTTAGTATTCCATGGCCACTAAGTATCCTTTGTCCTCACTGGGGTGGATTCTAAACACTGTTTTAGAATGCAAGATTTTGCATTATGGTATGGCCCCCTCAGAGATCCAGAGGCTTTTGAACTATTTCAAGCGTTTGCAGCTCCCAACCATAATAAAATGGGACATCATAACAGGTGTGCCCAAAAATACGGCACCAAAAAAGAGCAAGAGAGAGGAAGGGGGATACAATTAAATATAATTTGAATATTTTAAAGTTCAACAACTTTGCAGACCTTTAAATCTGAAGCCACTCGGAGCTTGAGGCTCAGGCCAAAAGAGCCTCTTGCTTCCTCCCCACCCCCGGCCTGGTCCTGGCTGTTCAGTGTCCTTCTGCAAAGGGATCATATTTATTTATTTATTTATTTGTTTAATTTATATGACCGCCCATCTCCCCACATGGGGAACTCTGGGTGGTTCACAATAAATAAGTTAAAATAGAATCTAAAAATATATAAAAACCACAATAGTACAAAACAATAAGTAATTATAAAATCCAGATGGACGAAGGCATTCATTAAAAGAAGGACATTAAAATTAGGGGATTAGCCACCCCCATGAGGAACTATCCCTTCCTCCCTATCATATGCAAAGTGATCTACTAGGAAAAAAAGTATTACAACCTGATCTCTGAATTGGGTTCCTGAAATGAACAAACCTTGATTTTTTTTTAAAAAAAAACTTTTTCATTTTCAATATATAATTAAGATACAATAAAAAAAAATATAGAATAGATAGTAAAACAGAACTAAAGAAAAAAGAACAAACTATAAAAGTGTCAATAGAAAGAAAGGAAACGGAAAGTGACTTACATCATTTTCCAATACAGATATAAATTTACAAATCTAATCTCTTACAATTAATTAACCTATCATAACATTATTTATATTACAACGAACCATTTGATCTCTGAAACCCAAAATCAAAACATCATTTTTTTCTATTACAAGCAAGTACTCCAAAAGTGGTTGCCAAGTTAATATAAATGCAAAAACACTTCACAGTGCTTTTGTCACTGCAAGAAATGTCCCTAATATATTCTCTCATAAAATCTGAGTGCTCCTATCTTTTTTTCATGTATCTTTTAGGGCCTGCAGCAAGTTACTAAGAAGTTCAGCTGATAGCCAGAAATGTGTAGTTAGCCTTTCTCAAACTAACATTTTCCATTATTTTCTCTCCTCCCTCATCTCTAATACTGAGACATGTTTGACTAAAAACAATCAGCCCAGAAATTAAATACTCAACTTTTCAGCTGGAAGTCCAATGGGAGACGAGAAGTGAAATTCAAGCCTTCTCTACACTCGTCACCTTCTGCCTCATGTGGATTTCCTTGTGTCTGTTAAGGTGGGAATATTGTGGGAAGCACCGTCCACAGTCCGGGCATTTGAATGGTTTGTCTCCTATGTGTAAACCTACATGATTTATAAGGCTAGACCTAGTACTGAAACTTTCCCCAAAATATGGACAATCATACGGTTTCTCTCCTGTGTGAGTCCTCTGGTGTATCACCAGGTGGGAATTCCGAATAAAACTTTCCCCACAATCTGGACACTCATATGGTTTCTCTCATGTGTGAGTCCTCTGATGTCTCACCAGGCTGAACTTCAAACTGAAACTTTTCCCACAATCCGGACACTCATACGGTTTCTCTCCTGTGTGAGTGCTCTGGTGTCTCACCAGGCTGGAACTCTGACTGAAACTTTTCCCACAATCCGGACACTCATACGGTTTCTCTCCTGTGTGAGTGCTCTGGTGTTTCACCAGGCTGAACTTCAAACTGAAACTTTCCCCACAATCCGGACACTCATACGGTTTCTCTCCTGTGTGAGTCCTCTGGTGTATCACCAGTTTGGATTTACAAGTGAAACTTTTCCCACAATCTGGACACTCATACAGTTTATCTCCTGTGTGAGTCCTCTGGTGTATCACCAGCTGGGAATTCCGACTGAAACTTTTTCCACAATCCGGACACTCATACGGTTTCTCCCCTGTGTGAGTGCTCTGGTGTCTCACCAGGCTGGAATTGTAACTGAAACGTTTCCCACAAACTGGACACTCATATGGTTTCTCTCCTGTGTGAGTCCTCTGGTGTCTCACCAGGCTGGAATTGTCACTGAAACTTTGCCCACAATCCGTACACTCATATGGTTTCTCTCCTGTGTGAATCCTCTGGTGTGGCACAAGGTTGCACTTCAAACTGAAACTTTTCCCACAATCCGGACACTCATACGGTTTCTCTCCTGTGTGAGTCCGCTGGTGTTTCACCAGGCTGGACTTCAAACTGAAACTTTTTCCACAATCCGGACACTCATACGGTTTTTCTCCTGTGTGAGTGCTCTGGTGTCTCACCAGGCTGGAACTCTGACTGAAACTTTTCCCACAATCCGGACACTCATACGGTTTCTCTCCTGTGTGTGTCCTCTGGTGTATCACCAGGTGGGACTTCAAACTGAAACTTTTTCCACAATCCGGACACTCATACAGTTTCACTCCTGTGTGAGTGCTCTGGTGTCTCACCAGGCTGGAATTGTGACTGAAACCTTTCCCGCAATCCGGACACTCATACGGTTTCTCTCCTGTGTGAGTCCTCTGGTGTTGCACCAGGCTGGACTTCACACTGAACCTTTTCCTACAATCCGGACAATCATACGGTTTCTCTCCTGTGTGAGTCCTCTGGTGTATCATCAGGCTGGACTTCACACTGAAACTTTTCCTACAATCCGAACACTCATAAAGTTTCTCTCCTGTGTGAGTCCTCTGGTGTATCACCAGGTAGGAATTCTGACTGAAACTTTTCCCACAATCCTTTCCCCTCTAGCAATCCAGTACTCTATTGTTTCAGTTCCCCCTCCCGTTGGCTGTTGGACCTCAGCAATCACAGACGCCGCCCCTGTATTGACAGCTTTCTAGGCGCGGAGGTTGCTTATTCCTAGAGCGCCATCTGGCGACACGAGGCTGAAAAACCCCTAAGGCGTTGGCGAGATATTTTGGTTGATTCTGAAGTCCTTTTCGACTCCCGGCGACCACATCGATAGATCTTCTCCATGATGCTCTATTCCTGTTCTTTCGGGTCTCCCAAGGCTGCACTCATTGCCACTTCAACTGAGCAAAAGTGTCGTTTGCCAGAAGCAGGAAGTAAACCAAGGAAAAGCATCCTGGGGGGAAATGGTGCGGAAACAGGCAACGGCAAAGCGCACCTCCCTTCCATTGCGGAGCCTAAATCTCTCTAGAGGGCAGAATTACTCTGAGCGGCCTTCCCAATTCCCGGAGGAGTTCGCTTTCAGCCTTGAGAATTCCCAGGCCGCTTGGGCACAACACTTGGAGGGCACTCGCTTGCAGATCAAAAGCTGACCAAAAGATTCCTGCGCTTTCGCAGGGCTTGGCTCTGGGTGGAGGTCAAAACCTCTCTTCCTCCTAAAACTTCGTTCCTGATTTCCTGGGGCTCAAAAGGATTTAGGACCTGGGAGCCCCAACAGGCCACAGGCTCCAAGAGAGCCAGCTTCACTCTTGCTGGCCAGAGCTGCTTCGAAGGTCTTGAAGCTTTGTTCCTGAAGGAGGAAATTCTAAATCTGCTAAAGGGCCAATGCTATGGGGGGGGGGGCTGCAGGGGGCTATTTGGGGATGGGGACAGGAAAGAGGTCTGAATCCCCGATAGTCATCCCAAGGCAGGCGGGAGAAGAAAAGTTTGGGGGAACCAGGTGTTGGATTGTAAACATATTCTTTGGATTGTAAACATATTCTTACATTTCTGTATATATAAAATACAAATATATTTCATATTCATATATTAGAAACATTTGCACTTGCATTATGGCTCTGAAACCATGTTGTATTTCCTTGAAGAGTTTTGTTGACTTTCTTACCCTTCCTTTCTAACAGGCCTTGATAGATAGCTGTGCCCATAGAAAGATAAAGTGTACTTTCCAAGGATAGCTTCTCCAGAGGAAATATATTGTTTAATAATGTTCGAGGGGCCCTAGCAAGGATAGAAGGAAGTTCCTAATATGGAGTGAAGGAAGGAAATTCCTAATATGGAATGAGGGTAAGGTGGAGTATGGGTAACTGAGTAAGGGTTGGTCTTCTAAAGGAGGAGTTGAATGGAATCTATATAATGTGCTGTAGGAAGGGGGTCCTGCGCGCCACCCACCTAACAGCTTGCTGTCATTGCTTTTGCTCTTGGGTGAATAAACTCCTAACTTCATGCAATTTGTCAGTTTCTTTACTCCCGGCTCAGGAACGAATCTGGTAAGATAAAATTTACTTCTAACATTTTGGCACCCCAGATGTTTTACTGAGCTAACCCAATGGAGTGGGTCCCAGGGGGATAACACGCCCTGCCGGCATCGGGCCACTTGCCCGGAGGGTTGTGATTTTCCTGTGGGACCGCCCAGAGGGTAGTAAAGGGAACTTTGGGTTTTTTATGCCAGCCTATTGCATGAACCTAGGACAAATCCACAGTGTGTGAGTACCTGAAAATTTTATTCCTTTTATAAGCCCAGTGAATGTGTGTGCTTGATTCCTTTTATAAAACCCGACTGTCGACCAGGGCTGTGTGTCAAACTGGTTCAAGACGCCCCCGGGCCTCTGCTAGCTCTTTTGGGTGTTGACCAGAGTAACTCGGATAGCCAGTGGGACCAGGGCGATACGCGTGCCGGGACAGGTTGCGATTGAATGCATTAATGAACTATAACTGGGCAATTACTGCTTGTGAACTAAAAGTAGAAAAAGGTGAATAAGTAATTGAAGATTTGGAAGCGCGCAGAGGGTCGGTACTCTAATAGGGAGTCTCTGGGTGTTTCGACACACCCCAAATCCGACGGGCACCGGTGCCATGCTTAGGGACACAAGCGGTTATGGGGAATACTAAGTCGACGGTACCCCCATCTTCCCCCTTAGGGGCGTTGTTGAAGGCTTGGGATAAGGGGATTTTGCCCACCCAGCCAGGAATGAAGAAAAGACGTGCACGTGAGCTACGCATAGAATGGACTCAATATTTAGACACAAGCAGTAATGCAATCTGGCCTCCTATGGGTACATTTCACTGTGAGAAATAGAAAGTTTTAAAACACTTACAACATGATCATGCCAGTTAAGCTCAAATATTTGTATTGTTGAGAGGTTTCTTTATATAAGTATCTGTAACCAACATGTTTTCTGTTTGTTAAATATTAGTCTGTGTACATTTGTATGTATATTTGTTGAGGGAAATGGTGCAGGTTGTGTGTTTGTGTATGTCTATGTATGCGTGTATAACATGAACATCTGTCTTGGGCTGAAGAGGGAAAGTCTGTGAAAGTATGTATGTATGTATGTATGTATGTATGTACTGTATGTATGTACGTACGTACTGTATGTATGTATGTATGTATGTATGTCAGTTTGTCCCTTTAGGATTTAAATGTGAGTCTGTCCCTTTACGGAACTAAATTTCTCCACAGTAAGGGGATGCTTCGAATTTTTGGAGATCCATAGCTCTGGCCAGGCTGTGGCTCTTCCAACTTTTTGGCTATGCAACCCTTTCTGTTATTTACTGTGAATGGTTGGACATGGGATTTGATCGTGCCATGTGTCCAGTTATTTGCACTTCCTGTAGTTGTGTAAGTTTTGTGTTTGTTTTCCAAGTTGAGTACATACAAGAAGAAAGGTGAGGTTGTTTGTTGTTTGTTGTCTACCACATAATCTTTATTGTATGATATGAACATGCCATCTTGAATGTTTGCCACCTTTGGAAAGGGAAAGGGGGAGGAAAATTGATTTCCTGTGAAAGGTTGTGTGTGTATACATGAGAAGCTCTTTCTGTGTGTGTTTCTATCTCCCCGGTTTGGTTTTCATTATGTTTTTTTTTTACACCAACTGGGCAACACGTATGTGTGTGCAAGTTTGTATAAATCTCCTGTTTGCTGATCAGGGCTGTTTGTCTGATTTCCTAGTTGCAAGTAAGGAACTGAAGACTGTATGTGCCCTGGTAGGTGTCAGAGATCACCCGATCTCTGCCAAAATGGCGAAGACCGGAAGTGGCGTGAAACTGACATCGCCAGTCTAACAAAGGGAATAGACCAGCTCGCATCCAACCGACGCTTGGGAATACACATCTGGACGGCGGTTGCCAGAGCAACCGGGCAGACCTGACCACACTTGTCAGCAGCAAAGGACCCTGGGGGAGGGAAAGGTTTAAATGTGCTTGTTGTTCCCAGAATCGGCATTCCAGTCTTTGTTCGTGCTAGCTTCTGTATCCTGTAATAAACTCTTCTACTTCTAAGAACTCATGTGTCTGTGAGTTACTCTAGAGTAGGGAGGGTACAGATATCGGATGGAGTGCCTTAAATAAAGACTGGAATGCCAAAACCAACCGGTTTTCCCGGGAGCGAACCCGAAAGCTTCACGGTTGAGACTGGCTTCTACACATACTGGGCAGAGACCCGGGAAAAAATTTTCGGAAGGGGACCAGGTGAAGCAGGAACCGGCTTTCCCCAGCAGCAGCGCAGCAGCGGACGAGAGAGGCGGCAGCGCAGCAGCAGAAACTGGCTTTCCCCAGCAGCAGCGCAGCAGCAGAAACCGGCGTGGCGGTGATCCCGAACAGCTGAGCAGCGGAGGCAGCGCAGCAGCAGGAACCGGCTTTCCCCAGCAGCAGCGCAGCAGCAGAAACCGGCGCGGCGGTGATCCCGAACAGCTGAGCAGCGGAGGCAGCGCAGCAGCAAGCAAAAGCAACGATCCCTAGCAGCTGAGGGGCGGCGATCCCCAGCAGCGAGAGGCGGCGGCAGCATAGCAGCAAGGAGCGGCGATCCCTAGCAGCTAGCAAGCGGGCAGCGGATCCCACGCGGCGGCAGACCAGGCGGAGACCACGTGGTGGCAAAGCGGCGGCAGCGACCAGCGCTCCCCAAGCAGCAAGTGGGCAGAGGATACCACGCGGCAAGCAATGGAACCGGCAGAGGTGGCAGGATCCTACGAAGAAGCGGGACCCAGCTCCGCAGGCAACCAGAGGATGGAGAGCAGAAAAGCGCAGAGCAAAGAAAAGCATATCGAGGTAATCAATACCCCTATTCAGACAAGCAGCACCGAACCAGAGCTAGCGGGATGGTCCGTAGCTGTAGGCGAAGGGCTAGCGGAGAAAGGGGCAAAAGGAAACCAGAAGAAGGTCACCCCAACCCAGTGTATCGTGAGGCTGGAGGAACAGATGTCCAATGTGCAGTTAAATATAGGAATGCTGATGAATAAAATGGACTCATTGGGCACTGCCTTTGGGAAATTAATGGACAAATTAGATAAACCCAGAGGGCGGGAACAGAGCCTGGGGCCAACCGAAGGAGAGGGAGACATCGAAAGTGAGGAGGAGGAAGAGGAGGAACTTCGCCCCTACAACAGAGCACCCAGGACCCCGTCACACAACCAATTCATGACCCCAGGGGGAGTACATACACCGTTTGGAATAGGTGAATTAAAAATGAAATTCAACGGCAATCCCAAGAATTTAGCATGCTTCTTGACTCACGTACAAGGGTTCATGAGCAAATACGAATACACCTTCCGAACGGAAGAGAGCAAAATCAGATACGTCTCCAGTTTTCTGGAAGGTGAGGCAGGGGACTGGCTAGTAACACTTCACGACAGGAGGGCTAGGGAACTACTGGACTTCCAAGAGTTTATGTATTCTCTCCGGAAACGGTTTGAAGACACGCTGACCAAAGTCTCAGCCAGGGAGCGACTCCGGAACTTAAGGCAGGGAACTAGGACAGTAGCTGAATATGCTATGGACTTTAAAAGATTATTATCCTATCTTCCGGAATGGCCGGAATCGATAAAGATAGAACACTTTCAATATGGCCTAAAACAGGACCTATTGGAAAAGGCATTGGACAGAGATGACCCTGGAACTCTAGAGGGGTGGATCCAATTAGCCGGGAAAATCGAGAGCAACAGGTTACAGTTGCAAAGTATCAGAAAACTGCAATTTAGACAGAGGAACGAGGGAAATTTCACAAACCAAACCCGTACGCATGCGAAACAGCGGAGTTGGGAGGAGGAGAAGGATCGCCGGACTAAAGAGGGACTATGCTTTCGCTGCGGGAAGGAGGGACACCGAATTAGCGCTTGCCCTCAGGGGAGAACGAACGCTAAGGAACAACCTCAGGGGAAAAAGGCAACAGACAAAAATAACCCAAAGACAACACACACGAAAAAGAGCAGCGGCAGCAACAGTGCCCCATTGGCAGAATCCGGACCTAGAAGCTTGATGGGACTTGGGAGAAGGAGTGTGTGTTCTGACTGACATGGGATCCTAACTTTTCTCCTTTCCTTTTACAATAAGTAAAGCATGAATTGAACTGATGAATGTCATGGGAAAGGCTTGTGTGTGCCCTGATTGTGTGGTATGGTGTTTGATGTTTGAAAAAGTGTGTAAACTAATCAGTTGTAAGCTCTCTTTCACTCAGCTTGGAAATCCTTTCTGCTAACTTGAGGTATGTCCCTTGTGAGTGGTTGGCTGGCTGCTGTCTCTCCAGAAAAGTGTTTAGAAAGAGAGGAGACCCTGCAAGGACAGCCTTCTGTTCCTGACATCTACATAGCTTTCTCTTGTCATTTTTTTCTGTGTGCCTACTCTCCTTGAGGTTCCCCCTCCCACTGACTGTTTCACTGACTGTTTGCTACCGAAGGACAGAAGAGGCGAAGAAGAAATCAGCTCCTATGCT
Source organism: Charina bottae (assembly GCA_023362775.1). NCBI lineage: Eukaryota > Metazoa > Chordata > Lepidosauria > Squamata > Charinaidae > Charina > Charina bottae. The sequence continues at coordinate 1,962,904 of JALMGJ010000002.1, read as the reverse complement.
GTGTCTGCTGCCTGCTCCCAGATAAAACCTGATGGAGCTCTGCCAAAACACCGAAATGCTGTTTCAACTTATTTTTGTTTTTTCAATTTAAAGACCGAGACTTTGGGAGGGTGTTGGAAAATAATTTGTTGTTTGCAGATCTATTGTTTGCCTCTTTGCATGTTACTTCTGCTGTAAGTAGGTAACCAATTTGATCTGTATGGAAGTAAGAGATGGGAATGTGAGGAAAGAATATTGTAAGTTGGGTGAGAGTAAGTTGAATGAAGTGAAGATGGAGATACAGGAATGTATTTGTGATGTTGAGATGGCTTGGTAGAGAGTTGATGTGGAGTGAATCACAGAGGGAAAAAAGAAAGGAAATTGTTATGTTTCCACTGTGCTTTGTTGCTGTGACCCCAACACCTGGACCAACTAATAAAGTAGCAGGATGAAAATAGGGGTGATCCTGCTGCACAAACATAAAGTTATACATTTGGGAACGACCCCATATATTTTGGTGTTTGCAAACACATATCTTAGAGCCTTTGAGAGATACGTTTTGACCCACACCCCTTTCCCTCCAGAACCTTCTCATGTGTATCCAGTTTTGCCTGTCGCTGATTCTTCTCAACCAGCTGGCTCTACAAGCGACCTTACCCTTGAGTGCACTCATGGTACCTATACATTCTGGACCTGGAGGAGAACCTTTTCTTCCTTTAACTATAGGTGGTCAACAGTATCACTGCCTGGTTGATACTGGGTCCACTGCATCCTTACTAACTCACCCTCCCTCTTCCCCTACTGTTCTTTCTGGGATTTCTGATCATATTATTGGGGTTGGGGGATCATTCCTGTAAATGTTACTGACCCCTTAACAGTAGAGGTGGGTCCTCTCACTGTTGAACATGCTTTTACTGTTTGTTCTGAATCTCCTGTTTTTCTCCTAGGTCGTGATTTACTCTGTAAACTCGGGGCCACTATTAAATGTACTCCCGATGGATTGATTTTGGACTTTCCCCTTCCCACGGTGCCCAAGCCGCAGAACTCATTGCCCTGACCAAGGCTTGCAAGGCTGCCCGCACCCTCCATGTGACGGTCTACATGGATTCTAAATATGCCTTTGGGGTTTGCCATGCTACAGGAGCCCTGTGGAAACAGCGGGGCTTCCTTACTTCTTCTGGTGCCCCCATTGCTCATGCTACCCTCATAGCCTCCCTTTTCAAAGCCATTATGCTCCCTAAGGCTCTGGCCGTAGTGCACTGCCTTGCACATCAACAGGGCGTCTCCCTGGTTACAAAGGGAAACGCTTTCACCGATGCTACAGCGAAATGGGCCGCCCTGCAGCCTCTATCCCTCTCTGTCACAGCTGCAGAGTTTCATCTTCAATTGTCTCTTCCATATGACAATTTCGTTGAGAGGGGGGAGGTGGAACAGTGGCAGGCAAACTATGAGGCAACTTTTTCTGATGGATTCTGGAGGGTACCAGATGGAAGACCCTTAGCCCCTAGATGTTTGTTACACCTTCTTTGTCAACAGATTCATGCAAAGGGCCACTGTGGGACCAGGCCATTGTGGATATCGTGCGATGGGTATGGTATGCGCCTGGGGTTTACATGGAAGCTGAAAAAGTAGCACGTACATGTCTCACGTGCCATGCTAATAATGCTTTCTTAAGACAAAAAAATCCATAAGGGAGGGAGACCCTGGGTTCAAAGACTTTTCGAAAAATTACAGCTAGACTGTATTCAATTACCTAAGGCAAATGGCTTCGAACATGTACTTGTTTGCAGAGACCAACTTACAGACTGGATTGAAGCCTTCCCTTGTTGACATGCTACCGCAATTGAAACCGCAAGACACCTGCTGAAGGACATCGTTCCCCGATACGGCATCCTCTGTCTTAGATATGGACCGCGGCCAACACTTTGCGGCACACGTGATTACTCACATCCTGCAAGCTTTAGGCATCACACAGAACTAACATGTCCCTTATCATCCTCAATCTTTGGGGGTGGTGGTGGAACGGGCTAACAGGGAACTCAAGACATTGCTAGGAAAATTATGCCAGGAGACGCATTTAAAGTGGCCCCAGGTATTGCCTATCGCTTTATTTCACTTATGTACCCGACCTTGAAAAGATGTGGGATTATCCCCATTTGAGTTGCTTTTTGGCAGGCCACCAGATGTTTCAAAAGGCCTGGATCCCCACTCCCTTCACCTGGAGAGGGGGGGGGGTCTACATTATTTTCTTATCTCCTCTCTATATGTAGGTACTTGCAATCTCTATGGAAACGAAGTGCTCTACTCCAGACCTTGCCATTGGAAGAAACTCTTCATCCCTTTGAACCAGGTGATTTGGTGTGGATACGCTCCTTCTCAAGAAAGACACCATTGCAACCTAGGTGGGATGGCCCGTACCAGATCCTTTTGAGAACACAAACAGCAGTTTGGGTTGCTGAACGAAACACCTGGCTTCATTGGACACACGTAAAACCAGCAGTCCATGATCACAGCCCCCTTCCTGCCTCGGCCTCCCATCAAGCTCGTTAGGGATCCGGATTCTGACATTTGGGGTTTGAAAGAATGTCTTGGCTTATAATGCTGTGGGCCCTCCTACTAGAGGTTTCTAAAGGGAATCCAGTCACTATTCCCTTTGCTTCCTCAACCACAACTACTGACTGGACCCTTTTACACGCCTCCAGATCCCCACAACCTCCGAACACTCCTTTTTGCTTATGCAAACAGCAAGTATTATCCCAATACCAATGGCTCCCTGGAGCTATGGGTGACTGTATAACTTTTACAGGACAAGGTGATTGGATGCACATAGGTACCAAACACTTTTCTATTCATAAGTCCTGTTACCACTCCTAGGTGTGCTATGGGAATATGCATTCCCATACACAGAGGGGGGAATTGTTGGATTGTAAACATATTCTTTGGATTGTAAACATATTCTTACATTTCTGTATATATAAATACAAATATATTTCACATTCATATATTAGAAACATTTGCACTTGCATTATGGCTCTGAAACCATGTTGTATTTCCTTGAAGAGTTTTGTTGACTTTCTTACCCTTCCTTTCTAACAGGCCTTGATAGATAGCTGTGCCCATAGAAAGATAAAGTGTACTTTCCAAGGATAGCTTCTCCAGAGGAAAGACATTGTTTAATAATGGTCGAGGGGCCCTAGCAAGGATAGAAGGAAGTTCCTAATATGGAGTGAAGGAAGGAAATTCCTAATATGGAATGTAGGTAAGGTGGAGTATGGGTAACTGAGTAAGGGGTGGTCTTCTAAAGGAGGAGTTGAATGGAATCTATATAATGTGCTGTAGGAAGGGGGTCCTGCGTGGCCACCCACCTAACAGCTTGCTGTTAGAAATTTACTTCTAACAAGGTTAGAAGGGAAGGTGGGAGGTTGGGGGGAGGGAAGAGCTGGGAGACCCCAGGAGCATCAGTCCAGACACCTTTATTGTGCCCCCCTCCCTACACCCCCCCAAGGAAGAGGGAGACAGAGGCATGGATATTACTTTCACTCCAGCCCAGAGAGTTTCTGGTGGTCTCTTCACACCCCTCCATATATTTCCTTCCCCCTGGATCCAGTGTTCCCTGCAGAGAGTAGGGCGGTCTGCTGCACCAGTTGAGCTTTTGCCTGCCTTTCTTCATCCTAGGTCCTAGGAGGATGGAGGACGCCCAGCAGGAAGTTCATCCCCCTCCCCCCTTTCCTCCCCACTGGGACCATTTGGGTTAAGAAAGAAAGAAATGTGAGGGATGAAAGAGTCACAGGGGCGGGCACCAAAAACTCTCGGCTGTTGGTCACTGGGGCTCCCGACGGTTATCATCTGCTGGGTGTGTTCTGCTCTTACGCGTTACGTTTTCGTGTTTCTGTTTAATGTGCTGCTAAAGTCCACCCCAAAGCTGAACCCCCTCGCCTATTGGTGTGTTCACCGTCTCACTGTCTCACTGTCTGGCACCTGGCCAGCACTGGGACGCCAGGCAAGACAAGGACAGCGTAAAAAAATACCCCGAACTGCCACAAGCAAGACGGGCGAAGTGGCTAAGAGTCATCGGTGGCCACAAGCGCCAGTTCAAGACCTCGCGGGAACAGGGAAGAACGCGCGTCTCCAGATTTCTTTTTCTTGCTTCGGAGTTAGCAGGATGGAGACGAGCAGTCTCGATCAAACCCAGGCCTTATCAGAGCAGCTGAGGACACTCCGTTTTCGCTCCGTTCGTTGCTTCCACGGTTCCCCCCCGCTCCTTCCCACGCGGGGTTTTTCACTCCTTTGTTGACTGTTCCCTTTGTTTAGTTTTAGGACTTGCATGGAGAACAGACATGTTTTCGGTCCTATTTGTGTGGAAATACTGAAAACGCAAAAGGTCCACAAACTTCGAAGTGCCACTGCAGATCCCACCCACCCACCACCCCCTCCAGGGCCCTCCAAACCCAGAGGCTCATCCCCTCTCCACAAGCCCCACCCCCTCCCTAGACTGGCAGGGTGCCCACACCTCCAGCAGCCCCACAACAGAGGGGGATTCGGAGCCCCCTCCCGGCCCCCGCCCACAGGGAAGGCAGGCCAGACCCAGGCCGGGAGAACCGCCCTCCGCAACCACCCTGCTCCCCCCAGCTGCAAGTCCAGACTCCCCTCAGAGTCACGGGGGGGTGGAGGGCTGCTCTTTCCAGGCAGAACGTCCGAAGCTGTCCCTGCTCCAGACCAGGGAGCGGGGGGGGGGAAATGGTCACCTTTTGGGGGGGATGGAAGCTGCAGCTCCACAACAATGACTCGCCTCCACCCTGCATCTCCCACAGCCCACTCACCACCCCTCAGAGGCCTCCGGGGTTATTTCTTGCTAGCAACCCAAAGGGGGGAAACACAGCCTCCCCCTCCCCGCAACCCCCGGAGCTGACTCTCACGCACACACGTTGCCCCTGCAGCCGCTCCTGCACCGCGTTTCAAAAAAAAAAAAGCGTTTTGGCTTTGATCAGGCCCGCATGCAAGGCCGTTTGCAACCCAAAGGGGGGAAACACAGCCTCCCCCTCCCCGCAACCCCTGGAGCTGACTCTCACGCACACACGTTGCCCCTGCAGCCACTCCTGCGCCGCCTCCGACAGCGCCGCGTCCTGGGCCAGCAGCGCCTCCCTGCCGCGCCGGGCCTCGCTCAGTGCAAGAGCCAGGGGGCGGGGTTTGCGGGCGGGGGCCAATTGCGTGGAAGGGGCGGGGGTGAGTTCAGCTGCAGAAGAGCCACACTCAAGGGGCCAAAGAGCCGCATCTGGCTCGCGAGCCGCCATTTCTGACCCTTGTGCTAGCCGAACCGGGTGGCTCCCCCTCCCGCTGGATGTCGGTCCTCAGCAACCACAGACACCGCTGCTGTATTGACAGCTTTCTAGGCGCTGGGTTGCTTATTCCTAGAGCGCCATCTAGTGACATGAGACTGAAAAACCCACTCGTCCGGTCTCTAACCTAAGGCGTTGGCGAGATGTTTTGGTTGATTATCTTTTCGACTCCCGGCGGCCACATGGATAGATCTTCTCCAGGATGCTCTATCCCTTACCTGTCTTTCGGGTCTCCCAAGGGTGCAACTGAGCAAAAAGGTCGTTTGCAAGAAGCAGGAAGTAGACCAAGGGAAAGCATCCCGGGGGAAAATGGTGCGCGGGGATATAAGTTGATTTTTTCCAATCTGATGGCCATTCTTGTGTTTTCCAAATTTGCTGGCATATGGCATGCATCACCTTGACAGCATCATCTTGCAAGATTTTAAACAGTTCAGCTGGGATACCGTCGTCTCCTGCTGCCTTGCTATTAGCAATGCTTCTTAAGGCCCATTCAACCTCACTCTTCAGGATGTCTGGCTCTAACTCACTGACCACACCGTCAAAGCTATCTCCAATATTATTATCCTTCCTATACAGATCTTCCGTATATTCTTGCCACCTTTTCTTGATCTCTTCTGCTTCTGTTAGGTCCTTGCCATCTTTGTTTTTGATCATACCCATTTTTGCCTGGAATTTACCTCCGATGTTTCTAATTTTCTGGAAGATGTCTCTTGTCCTTCCTATTCTATTGTCTTCTTGCACTTCCGCACATTGCTTGTTTAAAAATAATTCCTTATCTCTTCTGGCTAACCTCTGGAATTTTGCATTTAATTGGGCATATCTCCCCCTATCACTGTTGCCTTTTGCTTTCCTTCTTTCTTGGGCTACTTCCAGTGTCTCAGCAGACAGCCATCTTGCCTTCTTGGTTTTCTTTTTCTTTGGGACGTTTTTTGTTGCCGCCTCCTGAACAATGTTGCGAACTTCTGTCCATAGTTCTTCCGGGACCCTATCTACTAAATCTAGTCCCTTAAATCTATTCTTCACCTCCACTGCATATTCCTTAGGAATATTAGTGAGCTCATATCTAACTGATCTGTGGGTCTTCCCTATTCTCTTTAGTCTGATTCTAAATTTTGCAATAAGAAGTTCGTGATCTGAACTACAGTCAGCTCCAGGTCTTGTTTTTACCGACTGTATAGATGTCCGCCACCTTTGGCTGCAAAGGATGTAGTCAATCTGATTTCGGTGTCGACCATCTGGTGAAGTCCATGTATAAAGTCATCTTTTAGGTTGTTGGAAGAGAGTGTTTGTTATGCACAGTGAGTTGTCTTGGCAAAATTCTATCAGCCTATGTCCTGCTTCATTTTGTTCTCCCAGACCATGCTTGCCTATAATTCCAGGTGTCGTCTGACTACCCACCTTAGCATTCCAGTCTCCTGTAATGAAAATAACATCTCTTTTTGGCGTATTATCCAGTAGGTGCTGCAGATCCTCATAGAACATATCTACTTCTGCTTCTTCAGCATCTGTGGTTGGGGCGTATATTTGGATCACTGTGATGTTAAATGGCTTACCCTGAATTCGAATTGAGATCATTCTATCGTTTTTTGGATTGTATCCAAGCACTGCTTTAGCCACTTTATTATTAATTATGAAGGCTACTCCATTTCTTCTGTGGTCCTCTTGTCCACAGTAGTAGATCTGGTGGTCATCTGATGTGAAGTGGTCCATTCCAGTCCATTTCAGTTCACTGACACCTAAAATGTCTATATTTAATCTTGCCATCTCACCAATAACCACATCCAATTTGCCCTGGCTCATAGATCTTACATTCCAGGTTCCTATGGTGTGTTGATCTTTAGAAGATCGGATTCGTCGTTCACCACCAGCACCGTCGGCCGCTAGCCGTCCTTTCGGCTTTGAGCTAGCTGCGTCATCACATCTGGGGCTAGTTGAACGTATCCTCTGTTCGTCCCCAGTAGCATTTTGACCATCTTCCGACCTGGGAGTCCCATCTTCCGATGGTATACCGACATATCTCTGGTTGTACTGATCCATTTAGTTTTCACGGCAAGAATACTGGGGTGGGTTGCCATTACCTTCCCCAGGGATTGTATTTAGTCTGACCTCTCTGCCACAACCTTCCCGTCTTGGGTGTCCCTTCACGGTTTAGCTCATGGTTTCATTGAGGTGCTCAAGCTCCAGCACCACGACAAGGTAACGATCTCCTTTGCTGGAGCTTTAGATCCTTTAGATCTCCTTTGCTGGAGCTTTAGATCATACTGATATTAATAATGGTAATATTTTTCAAATATTAGTAATAAGATATTTTTATGTTTGATATATGAGGTGAACGTATTTTTTGTTATTTAGAGTGAATATATAAGAATGTTAGGAAGGTCTGGGATTAGATGCGTATCTTATGAATACCAGTCACAGAGAATCTCTGTAGCTCAGGGTTGAACTGTGGAGTCCTTGGTGCTCTCTGAGCCTTGTTGTTTTCATGCAGACAGCTTTTTGGATTTTGTCGATTTCGGTATGAAAATGCCGCAGTTTCCCTCTTTCCCTTTTCATCTCCTTCCTTTTTGACTGCCTTCCCACGAACCCTCTCTACCTGGGCCACAACCAGGGAAGGGGGGTCCCTTTCCATCTTCCTGGGGGTGTGTGGGGAGGGAGGGGGCAGAGACCACGTGGAGATAGAGGCTCCTGCAGGCTTCCCCTCTCTTGCCCTCAGCCCCTTCCCCAAAGTCCCTCCTGGGGGTCCCAGCCCCTTTCTTCCCCCCCCCTAGCATAAGGGGGTCCCTCCCAGGCCCCCTCCCCATGACCAGCCCCCTCCTTACTGGGGGGCTCCTTCCCCCCTTCACTTGCAGGGATCTGGGACAGCGCCCCCAACAGCAGCAGCAGGGAGACCCTGGCAGAGCCCATGGAGGCTGCCCCACAAGCGTCCCCAAAGAGGGGAGAAAGACGCAGATGCTCCCAGCCCCAGAGGCAGAATCGGTGGGTCTCGATTGGGGGGAGGAAGCATTTTTTCAGACTTTGCAGTTGGGAGTGGTCAGGAAAGCAGAAGGACCAATGAGAAATCTCCCTTCTGTAGCATCATCAGTATCCAGGCAGAGTCTCTCTTGATCTTGCTCGGTGGAGGAGATAGTTCGGAGCAGAGAAGGAAGCAGAGAAAGGGGGAGGGGGATCCTTTCAGTTTTGGGGGGCTGCAGCTCCAGGGCATATCCCTGCCAGCCCCAGAGGGGACCTCCCCTTCCTTTGCTCTCCCCACGATTCCCAGCCAGCCTCTCTTTTTCTCTGCATGACTGGAGGGAGTGGACTAGATGCCCTTTTATTTTATTTTATTTATTTTTATTTTATAGTGATATTTATACCCCGCCTATCCCCTCCCTAATGGAGGACTCTAGGCGGCTTACAATCATATATACAGTTCAAATTATACAATACACCAAATTTCACCCGTGTGAAGGGAGACGGGAAAGGGAACTGACTCTATTAGGCTCCGGACTACAATTCCCAGGATGCCTTGAGCCGGCTGCTGACGTCCTGTAGCTGTCACATCCGGGTCCGTCGTCACCACTGCCATTTGATCTTTCCTCCGATCCTCCCCTCCGGCGGTGCCGACTTCCCGACAGGACGCCAGGAAATTAGCCCACTCAAGGTGGTACCCATTTTTATCTACTTGCCAAAGCTTTCGAACTGCTGGGTTGACAGGAGCTAGGACTAGCGACGAGAGCTCACCTCGTCGCGCGGGGTTCAAACTGCCGACCATCTGATCGGCAGCCTACAGCTCAGCTCTTTAACCCGCTGAGCCACCGCATCCCATTTTATTTATTTATTTATTTTTTTATTAAATTTATATTACCGCCCATCTCCCCCAGCGGGGACCCTGGGCGGTGTACAATAAAATAGAATTAAAACAGATATAAGATTACAACAATACATAATATGACTTCCAAGGATAAAATGTTAAAAATAAGATACTGGGAGGCTTCAAGGGACCAGCCATCCCCAAGAGGAACTGTTGGCGTTTCCCTCCCAGGCAAGACGGCAAAACCAGGTCTTTAAGCCTTTCTGGAAGGCTGGGAGCAAGGAAATCAGCATCAGCTCCAGGGGTAAGATATTCCAAAGGGTGGGCGCAACTGCCGAGAAGGCCTGCCTCCTGGACCCCGCTAGGTGGAACTCTTTAATCGATGGGGTCCGCAGCAAGCCCTCTCTGACTGATCGAGTGGGACGGGTCGATGTTTCATTTTCAATATATAATTAAGATACAATAAAAAAGAATATAGAATAGATAGTAAAACAGAACTAAAGAAAAAAGAACAAACTATAAAAGTGTCTATAGAAAGAAAGGAAACGGAAAGTGACTTTCGACTTTTTCCAATACAGATTTAGATAAATTTACAAATCTAATCTCTTACAATTAATTAACCTATCATAACATTATTTCTATTACAACAAAACATTTAATCTTTGAAACCCAAAATCAAAACATCATTTTTTTCTATTACAAGCAAGTACTCCAAAAGTGGTTGCCAATTAATATAAATGCAAAAACAAAATGCTCTTATTAAAACTGTTAATTTAGCCATTTGAGCTACGTCCATTAATTTAACCATCCAGTCTTCAATCGTAGGTATCTGTGGATCTTTCCATCATTGTGCGTATAACAATCTTGCAGCCGTGATCATATATAACAGCAAAACTCCATTTGTTTCTCTAATTCATTTTCAATCAATCCCAAAAGAATTTTTTTGGTTTTCTTTGGATATTTACTTTAAGAATCTTTTGAATAGTAATACATATTTGATCCCAGAACTTTTTAGCCTTCTCACAAGTCCACCAGAGATGATAAAAGGTTCCTTCAGCCTGTAAACATTTCCAACAGACGTTAGTTACACCATTATACATTTTTGACAACTTATCAGGAGTTAAATACCAATGATACATCATCTTATAGAAATTTTCTTTGAGATTATAATTCAGTGTAAATTTCAAACCTTTCTTCCACATATTCTCCCATTGGTGCAGCATGATATTATATCCAAAATTCTTAGCCTATTTAATCATGCAATCCTTGACATGTTCATCCTCCATATTCATCTGTAACAAAATCTTATACATCTTAGTAATAACATGATCATCATTTATACAAAGGTCCATTTCGAACTGAGTTATTTCGTTAACAAATTTATGATTCTTTTTATCTAGTTTAAAACATTCTACCAATTGTACATAGGGGAACCAATGACATGTAAACCCATCCAACTCTAACATTTCCCTTGTTTTAATTTTTGTTCCACCCTCCTCAAACCTTAACAAGTCTTTATATTTTAACCAGCTTTTTCTTCCCAGATTTTCTCTTCTAACAAATGCTTCCTGAGGTGACCTTCCTTCCTTCCTTCCTTCCTTCCTTCCTTCCTTCCTTCCTTCCTTCCTTCCTTCCTTCCTTCCCTCCCTCCCTCCCTCCCTCCCTCCCTCCTTCCTTCCTTCCTTCCTTCCTTCCTTCCTTCCTTTCTCTTTCCTTCCTTCCTTCCTTCCTTCCTTCCTTCCTTCCTTCCTTCCTTCCTTCCTTCCTTCCTTCCTTCCTTCCTTCCTTTCTTTCTTTCTTTCTTTCTTTCTTTCTTTCTTTCTTTCTTTCTTTCTTTCTTTCTTTCTTTTTCTTTCCAGATTCTCAATATGGCATTCATAAGGAAAAGATTTTTAAAATCCTTATTAACTTTAACATTATCATACCATAAGTAGGCATGCCACCCGAATCTTAATTCATGTCCTTCAAGCTGTAGTAATTTCTGGTTCTCCAGAGTAATCCATTCCTTCATCCAAAGCAAACAACAGGAATCAAAATAAAATTTCAAATTAGGTAGACCCAAACCTCAAACCTTGAATTCTTTGGTGTCTTCTGAACTCAGCAAATTCAGGATCCATCTGCATAGCTAAAATGCCACTTAGCACCTCCAAATAATTTTCCTCTTCAATTACAGGGATTTTTGGGAGAAAAATTAAAAAGAACCCCTGAGAGAGGAGAGGAAGAAATGGAAACACCTCCCATGTCTTGGGAAGGGAGCTTTGCCTTACTTTGGCCCCACGTTCACAGCAACGCTGACACTACCCAGTTTTTTTCCCTCTCAAAAGCCATGAATGGTTCTGAGACAATTCAATTCTAGAAATGAAACATCTTCCACTCTGCAATTTTTTACTCACATCTCCACCACCTCTTGGTGCTGCTATCACCCACAGCCATCAAAGGCTAACAAGCAGGCACCACCAAGCAAACAAGATCGCAGCAGGGGCTGTTCATAAACCTGAAGATCCTACACTAAAAATCACAATGCCTTTTCTCCTGAACTCAATATTCCTGCAGCTCTTATCCATCATGTTCAACTGCAAGGCAGAACAGCCTTTCAATCTGAACATTACACTACTTTTGTCACTGCCACAAATGTCCTTCATATATTCTCTCATAAAATCTGAGTGCTCCTAACTTTTATTCATGTATCTTTTAGGGTCTGTTAAGGTGGGAATATTGTGGGAAGCACCGTCCACAGTCTGGGCATTTGAATGGTTTCTCTCCTATGTGTAAACCTACATGATTTATAAGGCTAGACCTAGTACTGAAACTTTCTCCAAAATATGGACAATTTCCTCCTGTGTGAGTCCTCTCCTGTGTGAGTCCTCTGGTGTATCACCAACTCGAAATTCTGACTGAAACGTTTCCCACAATCCGGACACTCATACAGTTTCTCTCCTGTGTGAGTCCTCTGATGTCTCACCAGGCTGGAATTCTGACTGAAATGTCTCCCACAATCCGGACACTCATACGGTTTCTCTCCTGTGTGTGTCCTCTGGTGTTGCACCAGGCTGAACTTCAAACTGAAACTTTTCCCACAATCCGGACACTCATACGGTTTCTCTCCTGTGTGAGTGCTCTGGTGTATCACCAGGTTGGAATTCCGACTGAAACTTTTCCCACAATCAGGACACTCATACGGTTTTTCTCCTGTGTGAGTGCTCTGGTGTATCACCAGATTGGAATTCCGACTGAAACTTTTCCCACAATCCGGACACTCATACGGTTTCTCTCCTGTGTGAGTCCTCTGGTGTATCACCAGTTTGTATTTCCAAGTGAAACTTTTCCCACAATCTGGACACTCATACGGTTTCCCTCCTGTGTGAGTGCTCTGGTGTTTCACCAGGCTGGAATTCCGACTGAAACTTTCCCCACAATCTGGACACTCATACAGTTTCTCTCCTGTGTGAGTCCTCTGGTGTTTCACCAGGCTGGACTTCAAACTGAAACTTTTCCCACAATCCGTACACTCATACGGTTTCTCTCCTGTGTGAGTGCTCTGGTGTGTCACCAGGCTGGAATTGTGACTGAAACCTTTCCCACAATCCGGACACTCATACGGTTTCTCTCCTGTGTGAGTCCTCTGGTGACTCACCAGGCTGGAATTCTGACTGAAGGTTTTCGCACAATCCGGACACTCATATGGTTTCTCTCCTGTGTGAGTCTTCTGGTGTTTCACCAGGCCGGACTTCCAACTGAAACTTTTTGCGCAATCCGGACACTCATACGGTTTTTCTCCTGTGTGAGTCCTCTGGTGTATCATCAGGCTGGAATTGTGACTGAAACCTTTTCCGCAATCCGGACACTCATACGGTTTCTCCCCTGTGTGAGTCCTCTGGTGACTCACCAGGATGGAATTCTGACTGAAACTTTTCGTGCAATCCAGACACTCATACGGTTTCTCTCCTTTGTGAGTCCTCTGATGACTCACCAGGCTGGAATTCTGACTGAAACTTTTCGTGCAATCCGGACACTCATACGGTTTCTCTCCTGTGTGAGTCCTCTGGTGACTCACCAGGCTGGAATTGTGACTGAAACTTTTCCCGCAATCCGGACACTCATACGGTTTCTCTCCTGTGTGAATCCTCTGGTGACTCACCAGGCTGGAATTGTGACTGAAACTTTTCCCGCAATCCAGACACTCATACGGTTTCTCTCCTTTGTGAGTCCTCTGGTGACTCACCAGGCTGGACTTCAAACTGAAACTTCTCCCACAATCTGGACACTCATACGGTTTCTCTCCTGTGTGAGTGCTCTGGTGTCTCACCAGGTAGGAATTCTGACTGAAACCTTTCCCACAATCCGGACACTCATACGGTTTCTCTCCTGTGTGAGTGCTCTGGTGTCTCACCAGGTCGGAATTCTGACTGAAACTTTTCCCACAATCCGGACACTCATACGGTTTCTCTCCTGTGTGAATGCTCTGGTGTCTCACCAGGCTAGAATTCTGACTGAAAGTTTTCCCGCAATCCGGACACTCATACGGTTTCTCTCCCGTGTGAGTCCTCTGGTGTATCACCAGGTAGGAATTCTGACTGAAAGTTTTCCCACAATCCGGACACTCAGATGGTTTCTCCCCGGTGTGAGTCCTCTGATGTATCATCAGGCTGGACTTCACACTGAACCTTTTCCTACAATCCGGACACTCATACGATTTGTCTCCTGTGTGAGTGCTCTGGTGTTGCACCAGGCTGAACTCTCTTCCTGTTTTTCTCTCCCTCGTCTGTCACCTGCTGGGCAAGAAGAGTTTTGGGGTTCTCTGGAGAAAGTAGAAAAGATTTGATTGCTGGCTTGATTTGCTTTCCTGTTTAATGCTGCTTGTGATTCTCCATTGTCGAGAAGGGTCTTATTGGCATCCTTTTTGTCTATAAGATTCACATAAAAGTGTAACTTTAGTATCTATAAAATGGCTGCACAACACATGCAAACAACAACAAAAAAAGCATACATTACAATGAAAAAGGAAAAGTGCGAAAACGGTAGAGCAGAGCTTTCCAAACTGTGTGTCGCGACACATTTCTGTGTCGCGGCGAGGGCCCAGGTGTGTCGCAGGGGAACTCAGAAGAGGAGGCCATGCACCACATGCATCCCTTGCCACGCCGACAGGTCCCTGCTCAACCCAGCTCTTCAGCTCTCCCTGCAGAAGCCAGGTAAGTTAGGGCTGCAACTGGGGGGGAGGGTGCAGCGGTGGGGTGTGTGGGGGGTTGCAGGGACGTCATTAAGCCGCTGCGCTGGGGGTGTGGGGGGTGCAGGGAGGCAACGAGGTCGCTGTGCCGGGGGGTGGGGGGTGCAGGGAGGCAACGAGGCCGCCACGCCGGGGGGCTGGGGGTGCAGGGAGGCGACTAAGTCGCCGCGCCAGGGGGGGGTGCAGGGGCGTACCACATGTGATGTGGGGCAAATGTTAGTGGCCACAACAGCCCAAGGAAGGATGTGCAAAACATTTTGAGTGCAAAACCTTGTGTTTCAACCTTGCCCTGGTCACGCCAGGCAGTGTTTCAGGGCTGGCAAGCCAGCTTTGAGGGTGAAGCGCCCAGCTCTTGGGTATGGGCCACGTCCAAACTGCCAGCCCGCCAACCCCATTTGTGTGCAGGACGACCGATTGGCACTTCAGATTGGCACTCAGTGAGGTTTGCAAACGGTGGCACCGCTGTTAAGGTTATTTGGTTAAAGCATTCTATGCAGAATTAAACGCATGGCATTTTCTTCCACTGTGTCTGGCCAGAGAGTGGAAAAATACAAGTGAAAACAATCTACATTGTTTTCCGCATTGTAAGTTTGGTTCTCAAAACATCTGAGACGTAGATGGCAGATGGTGAGTTGTAGATCTCTTTAGCTAGACAAAATAAACCCGTAATCAGGATTGTTCTCAAAACAACTATAGCCCAAAGAAAGGCCAATACACAACACTGCCATCGTGTGACGCTTTATAGTAAGTACAATTACTACCAGAAATGCTATGCCGAAAGAGATGCTCATGTTTGAACCAATCAGATGTGAGCTATGAACCATGGGTATTCCTTTATACTTATGTTCTCACTTATGTTCTTTACATATGTCTTCTGTTCTTTATGTAGGCTGCTATCTACATGTACTTGTATCTGAACTGTAACCATGCCTGGTCTTTGCACAGACCATGATGTTTTTCTTTCCTCACTTCTGGTGATGGAACTCTGCTTATGCTTTGATTTTACCTTTTTGCAATAATGCACTATACATCCATTATTGCCTTATGCTATCAATAAAGATATTGTTAGCCTTACAACACGTTGTTTGGATTACTTCAAGCCTGGAACCCCGCGTAGTTAACCATCACCTAACAACCGCAACATCTTGTGTGCCCACCCCTCCAAGTTACCAAAGTCTTTTCATGCTTAATGGGATGGAAAGGAAAAGGTTAAATTCATGGGGATTAATCCAACCAAGTATATGTCACTGCCTTAACCCCTGACACAAGGGAAGAACATAGAGCAGTGTTTTTCAAACTTGGCAACTTTAAGATGAGTGGACTTCAACTCTCAGAATTCCCCAGCCAGCATGCAAACCTCACTCACCCGCTACGTCCAGGCCATCGGAGATGTGCAAAATGTTTCCATTCCTAACCGTGCCCACTTCAAAAGGCAACATCTAAATCGGTCCTCCTGCACACAAATTTAGGGGTAGGTTAGGGCTTGGAGCCGGGAGCCAATCACGTGGACCGGGGGCAGGGCTTGGAGCCGGCAGCCAATCACGTGGGCTGGTGGGCGGGGACTCCTCATTACTGTGTCATGAAATTATGGATGGCTAAAAAGCGTGTCACCAACATGAAAAGTTTGGAAAGCCCTGCGGTAGAGTAACCTCTAACATTCATGATGAATGTTACCCCGTTGGGGGAGATGGGCGGTCATATAAGTTAAATAAATAAAATAAAATAAAATGATGATTCATTTGACACATAGAAGACTAGCGAGATCCAAGTTCAAATCCTGAAATTCACTTGTTGGCCGGGGTCAATCACAGATTCTTAGCACTGCAAAGGGTTATCATCAAGGATATCTGGAAATGGATACTCCAAGCCTGGCTGGCAGCTCGACAAGTCAGAGTTTCTCAGAGCTCTGAGCTCTGAGACCTGGCTAACTTTCTATCTTGTTTGCAGGGGTCTACAGACCACTGAAGTTTCCCCCTGGAGAAGGGGGAACCAGAAGATTGCTCACAGAGCCATTGTAATTGCCCACTCCTGTTTTTCTTTGTTGTTTCCACCGCGGAGAAGAACGGGGGTGAATGCAGTGAAATGGCCGAAGGAGGATCCTAGCTCTGCAGAGAACGTAAGTCTCTTGGGAGACACAAGAGTGACAGCCAGCTTTTAGACCACTTTATATTAGTTTTCTTTTTTAGATTAGTACATTTTTATTATCTAAAATTTATCTTTGGACTTCGTTCAAAATGTTGGCTAATTTTGTGTTTTCTTTGCTATAATTAATTTTGGTGGAAGTTTGATAGATTTTATTTTGGCAACATAGTGAACAAGTTTGTATTTTTCTGCCTTTCTTTTGTATCAGAGAAATTGGGACTTAAGAGACTTTGTTGGTATTTCTCACTCGACAAACTAACTGACTTTTGAGAAATTGTTTGTTTGGGTTAAGCAGCTTGCAGCCTGAAGAATAAAGAAGAATAAAGAATAAAGTATAGAGAATGTGTGCCTCTTTACCTTTTTTTTTTCTACTTTTTTTTAGAAAGGACTATCTTTCATTTGGAATATATTTTCATCTTTCCTTTTACAAACTGTTTGAAATACTGCTCTGTGGAATTTTTTCATCTTTTACTTTAAAAGCTTTTCTCACTTAAAGAAATAGACATTATTGATAAATAATAGAACAGCTGTTCCCTGCTCCCTGAGAAAATTCTTTGTTTTGGCTACGGCAGCTGATTACGGTTTGAACAACAAATAATGGCATTTCTCACAGCACTTCAGGATTTTAAGGAAGAAACCAGCAAAAATTTTTTGCAAATTAAGAAATCCATAGAACGTATATTAATAGTTTTGGTGGCTCAGGAACAGAAGATACAAGGGACAGATTTAGAAACAGAGGAAAGACCTTTCGAACTAGTAGAGAAACAGGGAAAGAGGACTTTGAATGTATTGGTACAGAAGAAGATTATGATATTTTACAGGAAGTGGTCTATTAAATGTTTGGGCATAAATACATTGTGGCAGCTGAGACAGGAAGATTTTAATATGCAAATTGATAGATATGGCAAAATAAACATTTTGACATCCCACATGAGTTACAGAAATAAACAAGTTGCATATTGTCATATTGGCATAACCTAAACAGGAGATTTATTGATATTGATTTGGAATGCAAGGTTAATGAAAATGCGGATTTGGTATTGTACACAGAGTAAGCACAGATATGAGAAACTGTACAGATGCATAAAAACATGATATTTTAAGTGTAAGATACAAGATTATAAATAAATATGTTGATATTATATATTACTCTTTCTGGAGACACATTTATGAGAAGATAATGAGATGATGAGATGGAATTAGAATGTAGGTTATTACAAGAATATGTTGTATGTATTAGGTTATATGTTATGTTAGGTTTTGTATTTTTGCTATATTATGTATTATGTTATGTAATATGTTAGATTATGTATTAATGGAATATATAGTCATAACATGAACAGAATATACTGTATTTTATTAGACGTAGATAAGGCCTTTATTTGTTATACTAATTGGACTTTATTGAAGATATAAATATAGATGTAAAAATGGAAAGAGCAAATGGAAAACATTTAATTGATGCAACAATGAACATTTGATTACTATTCTAAGGAGTAGAAACCAGAGATGGATTGTTGGAAGATATCAAGAAAGGCGAAACCTATATGAAGAACAGAAGATTGGATTATAGAAATCATAGGGTATATGACAAAGAAAAGTTTCTGTGTATTGTATGAAGGACTAACATTTAAAGTTAATTGTTGTATTTAAAGTTCAAGGATAAATTGGAGGACATCTATTTTCTATATTTTCTTTGTTTGTTATTTTTTGACTTCACTTTTTCTTTTCCTTTTTCTTACTTTGTATTTCTATTTCTTTTCTTTTGTATTAGCTCTTAATATGTATTTTAAAATTTAATAAAACTTATGGGGAAAAAAAAGGATATCTGGAAATGCTGGGGATAGATTCTACACATACACATAGATGCACACAGAAATACTGATACACACACCTACAAATGTATGTATGCAGAAACTCCATGTGTATTTCAGCCTGCAACATTTCCCAGAAGTGGGTATGGTCAAACTTTTGGGGCTACTTTTAGAGGGCTGGGGGGCTTTAGCAGATGAAATGGTGCCCAAAGCCTCTGCAAGATTTAAAGCACCAGTTCTGTCCATTCAACCCCTCAGCTCCAAATAAGAAAAGAGCAGAAAATACTGTCCACAACCACTCTGGGGACATCACCATACAATACAGGTATTCCTCCTTTCTGACTGCAGTTGGGACCAGCAACTCTGTCACTAAGCAGCTCGGTCATTAAGTTCCTCTCTGAGTGAGATGGCTGGGGAATAAATTGGATTTATAAATAAAAAGATCAAGATGATGTCACGTGAATGCACTGACTTACAACAGCAGTTCTGGTGGCGGTCATTAAGTGAATCACCATGGGTCATTAAGCACAATGTTAAACAACCATGATATAAGAATGGAAGACCACTAGGAAATCCAGTGTTGGCTAGACTTGGCAGTGAAAGAAAACATCAACGTGGGTCATTAAGTGCAACGTCACATGACCATGACTTGCAGCTTCCTGCATTGATTTGGCTTGTCAGAAGCCGGATGGGAAGGTGGCAAACAGCAATCATGGGCCTGCAAGACACTGCCACCGTAGTAAAGGCGTCTCAGCTGCCGGCACCCAAATCACTTTGAGGGCCACAAGTCTGAGGACCAGTTGGAAGTCTCCTTTTCAGCACCAAGTCGTATGCGAAGACTACCTCCACACCTGAATATCCCAAATGGTCCTCAATGGCTATTTTTAAAAAACCTGCTGGGTTAAGCAGAGTTGAACCTGGTTAATACATGGATGGGGGAGTTTGTTGGCTAGACGTGGAAGTAAAAAAAAATCCCGGGAGACGGCAGTGGCAGATCAGTCCCATATTGTTGCCAAGAAAACAACATCTCCATAAAATCACAAGGAGTCAACGCTAACGTGAAGGGGACTTTTAAAATCTCCCGACCGCCAGAAAATTGCACGCACCAGTTTCAAAGCCTGCAGCACCAGGGGAATAAACTTTGGGGAGGGGGGGCAGATGTTGCAGCTGGCATTTTTCAGCCGAGTGGCTTCTCTGACTCTTCCCCACGGAGGAAACGAAACAGCCCCACTTGCTCCCGGCCTCTCCCCCCACCTGTCTTCGACTCACTTTCCGGCTGCTGCTGCTCCGACCCCGGGAAGACCACGGAGGGCTCCTCAACGCCTCCCTCCTCCCGGTGGGACCCGGGACAGGAAGTTCCTCTGCCCTCCTTCTCTCCTCCGACATCCCCTCTAGCAAACCAGTACTCTATTGTTTCAGCTCCCCCTCCCGTTGGCTGTTGGACCTCAGCAATCACAGACGCCGCTGCTGGATTGACAGCTTTCTAGGCGCTGGGTTGCTTATTCCTAGAGCGCCATCTGGCGACACGAGGCTGAAAACCCCACTCGTCCAGTCTCCACCGTAAGGCGCTGGCGAGATTTTTTCATTGATTCTGTGCCATCAAGTCCTTTTCCACTCCCGGCGACCACATCGATAGATCTTCTCCGGGACTTCTCCCTTCTCATTCTGTTTGGCCTTAAAGACCCATTTGCAACCAATTGCCTTTTTGCCAACAGGTAACTTTGTGAGTGTCCAAGTGTTGTTGAGTTGCAGAGCCTCAAATTCCTCTTGTGCTGCTGCTCTCCACTTACAGTGCTTGCTTCGGCTGGTGGCAGCTGTGGCACTTCCTTCCATGATGCAGGCTCCCCTGGCAATGCCGCCCCTGTGAGGTAGGACAGTCGCTTGGCCAGAACTCCCTTGTTGGGTCGCGATGAGCATCTCAGGTCTGGAACAGGACTCAGGTCTGGATCGTACTGCATCTCTGCCCCTTCTGGTTCCTCATCGACTGACTCAGGCGGAGTCTCCATCTCAATGTCCTCTCTCTGAGCTTGCCTGCTCGCTGCACCTGGAAACACTGGGTGAGGTACCTCGAACAAACCTTCTTCACCTCCCCCTTCTGCAGTGCTATTGGCTAGAGGGTTTTGATTTGGCTGTTTTATCAAACTGCACCACTTTGCAAGTGTGTCCTGTTCGGCGGGTCCTATTCGGACTATGAGCCTACTCAGGAACTCTAAGAATAATTATCTTTATTGAATCACTATTATTCACATTGTATTAGTCCATCAACTCTCCTGCTTGCTGGACATCTCCAACAAGACTTGATATTCTGGGGTAAATGCTACAATTGTTCTTCTAACAACAGTTAGACTAGACCGATTCACCCACGGATTCTCGTGAAGCAGCTGGCACGATTGCCTGGATTCACTGGGCAATTGGAGCCATCAGTAACTAAACTGGATCTACAAGGCTGGCTGGACTTGATACTCTAGGTGAGAGGATTAGGACTGCCGCGCAGACTGGAGTGGAACCACTAGAAGACTGGACTGGAACTGCAACGCAGACTGGACTGGAATGACTAGGCATCTGGACTGGAACTGCAAGGCAGACTGGACTGGATCCACTAGGCGACTGGACTGGAACTGCAAGGTAGACTGGACTGGATACACTAGGTGACTGGACTGGAACTGCAACACAGACTGGACTGGAATCACTAAGCGACTGGACTGGAACTGCAAGGCGGACTGGACTGGATCCACTAGGCGACTGGACTGGAACTGCAAGGTAGACTGGACTGGATACACTAGGTGACTGGACTGGAACTGCAACACAGACTGGACTGGAATCACTAAGCGACTGGACTGGAACTGCAAGGCGGACTGGACTGGATCCACTAAGCGACTGGACTGGAACTGCAAGGTAGACTGGACTGGATCCACTAGGTGACTGGACTGGAACTGCCACGCAGACTGGACTGGATCCACTAGGCGACTGAACTGGAACTTCGATGCAGACTGGACTGGAACCACTAGAAGACTGGACTGGAACGGCCACGCAGACTGGACTGGAATCACTAGGCGACTGGACTGGAACGGCCACGCAGACTGGACTGGAATCACTAGGCATCTGGAGTGGAACTGCAAGGCAGACTGGACTGGATCCACTAGGTGACTGGACTGGAACTGTGACACAGACTGGACTGGAATCACTAGGCGACTGGACTGGAACGGCCACGCAGACTGGACTGGAATCACTAGGCATCTGGAGTGGAACTGCAAGGCAGACTGGACTGGATCCACTAGGTGACTGGACTGGAACTGCGACACAGACTGGACTGGAATCACTAGGCGACTGGACTGGAACGGCCACGCAGACTGGACTGGAATCACTAGGCATCTGGAGTGGAACTGCAAGGTAGACTGGACTGGATACACTAGGTGACTGGACTGGAACTGCGACACAGACTGGACTGGAATCACTAAGCGACTGGACTGGAACTGCAAGGCGGACTGGACTGGATCCACTAGGTGACTGGACTGGAACTGCAAGGTAGACTGGACTGGATCCACTAGGTGACTGGACTGGAACTGCCACGCAGACTAGACTGGATCCACTAGGCGACTGAACTGGAACTTCGATGCAGACTGGACTGGAACCACTAGAAGACTGGACTGGAACGGCCACGCAGACTGGACTGGAATCACTAGGCGACTGGACTGGAACGGCCACGCAGACTGGACTGGAATCACTAGGCATCTGGAGTGGAACTGCAAGGCAGACTGGACTGGATCCACTAGGCGACTGGACTGGAACTGCAAGGTAGACTGGACTGGATCCACTAGGTGACTGGACTGGAACTTTCACGCAGACTGGACTGGATCCACTAGGCGACTGAACTGGAACTTCGATGCAGACTGGACTGGAACCACTAGAAGACTGGACTGGAACGGCCACGCAGACTGGACTGGAATGACTAGGCATCTGGACTGGAACTGCCACGCAGACTGGACTGGATCCACTAGGCGACTGAACTGGAACTTCGATGCAGACTGGACTGGAACCACTAGAAGACTGGACTGGAACTGCGACGCAGACTGGACTGGAATCAATAGAAGACTGGACTGGAACTGCAACGCAGACTGGACTGGATCCACTAGGTCAAGGGTCGGAAATGGCGGCTCGCGAGCCAAATGCGGCTCTTTGGCCCCTTGAGTGTGGCTCTTCCGCAGGCAGGCGTGGCGGGCGTGGCGCAGCAGCGAGTGTGGCGGGGCAGGCGCGGCAGCGGGCATGGTGCGCGTTGCTGTGGGCATACCCCTGGCAACCTGGCAGCCGTCTCCGGCAGCCATCTTGACAATGGCAGGGCTTTCCAAACTGTGTGTCACGTGACAAGCCGGAAGCGCTGAAGGGAGTGGAAATTCTCCGCGCCAATCAGCTGTGCCTCGGGAAGCCGGGCAGCCTGCACGCGCAATTTTTGCCTCCTTGCCGGAACCGAGGGCATTTTCGGGGTCCCCGGAGCCTGCCCTTTCGAAGGGGCAGCGGCAGCAGGAGCTGCAGTGCTGCCCCTTCGAAAGGGCAGGCTCCGGGGACCGGGGACCCCGAAAATGCCCTCAGTTTAGGCAGGGAGGCTTCGCGCAAGCTGCCTCAGCTGTTCTGCGGGGAGAATTTCCACCCCAGGGCAGCGTGTGCGTGTGGAGAGGGGAGGTTTCTGCCTCCCTGCCGGAACCGAGGGCATTTTCGGGGTCCCCGGAGCCTGCCTTTCGAAGGGGCAGCGGCAGCAGCAGCTGCAGTGCTGCCCCTTCGAACGGGCAGGCTCCGGGGACCCCGAAAATGCCCTCAGTTTAGGCAGGGAGGCTGCGCGCAAGCTGCCTCAGCTGTTCTGCGGGGAGAATTGCCACCCCAGGGCAGCGTGTGCGTGTGGAGAGGGGAGGTTTCTGCCTCCCTGCCGGAACCGAGGGCATTTTCGGGGTCCCCGGAGCCTGCCTTTCGAAGGGGCAGCGGCAGCAGCAGCTGCAGTGCTGCCCCTTCGAAAGGGCAGGCTCCGGGGACCCCGAAAATGCCCTCAGTTTAGGCAGGGAGGCTGCGCGCAAGCTGCCTCAGCTGTTCTGCCGGGAGAATTTCCACCCCAGGGCAGCGTGTGCGTGTGGAGAGGGGAGGTTTCTGCCTCCCTGCCGGAACCGAGGGCATTTTCGGGGTCCCCGGAGCCTGCCCTTTCGAAGGGGCAGCGGCAGCAGCAGCTGCAGTTCTGCCCCTTCGAAAGGGCAGGCTCCGGGGACCCCGAAAATGCCCTCAGTTTAGGCAGGGAGGCTGCGCACAAGCTGCCTCAGCTGTTCTGCGGGGAGAATTGCCACCCCAGGGCAGCGTGTGCGTGTGGAGAGGGGAGGTTTCTGCCTCCCTGCCGGAACCGAGGGCATTTTCGGGGTCCCCGGAGCCTGCCCTTTCGAAGGGGCAGCGGCAGCAGCAGCTGCAGTGCTGCCCCTTCGAAAGGGCAGGCTCCCGGGACCCCGAAAATGCCCTCAGTTTAGGCAGGGAGGCTGCGCGCAAGCTGCCTCAGCTGTTCTGCGGGGAGAATTTCCACCCCAGGGCAGCGTGTGCGTGTGGAGAGGGGAGGTTTCTGCCTCCCTGCCGGAACCGAGGGCATTTTCGGGGTCCCCGGAGCCTGCCCTTTCGAAGGGGCAGCGGCAGCAGCAGCTGCAGTGCTGCCCCTTCGAAAGGGCAGGCTCCGGGGACCCCGAAAATGCCCTCAGTTTAGGCAGGGAGGCTGCGCGCAAGCTGCCTCAGCTGTTCTGCGGGGAGAATTTCCACCCCAGGGCAGCGTGTGCGTGTGGAGAGGGGAGGTTTCTGCCTCCCTGCCGGAACCGAGGGCATTTTCGGGGTCCCCGGAGCCTGCCCTTTCGAAGGGGCAGCGGCAGCAGCAGCTGCAGTGCTGCCCCTTGGAAAGGGCAGGCTCCGGGGACCCCGAAAATGCCCTCAGTTTAGGCAGGGAGGCTGCGCGCAAGCTGCCTCAGCTGTTCTGCGGGGAGAATTTCCACCCCAGGGCAGCGTGTGCGTGTGGAGAGGGGAGGTTTCTGCCTCCCTGCCTAAAGTGAGGGCATTTTCGGGGTCCCCGGAGCCTGCCCTTTCGAAGGGGCAGAACTGCAGCTGATTCTGCCGCTGCCCCTTCGAAAGGGCAGGCTCCGGGGACCCCGAAAATGCCCTCGGTTCCGGCAGGGAGGCAGAAACCTCCCATCTCCACATGCACCCGCTGCCCTGGGGTGGCAATTCTCCCCGCAGAACAGCTGAGGCAGCTTGCGCGCAGCCTCCCTGCCTAAACTGAGGGCATTTTCGGGGTCCCCGGAGCCTGCCCTTTCGAAGGGGCAGCACTGCAGCTGCTGCTGCCGCTGCCCCTTCGAAAGGGCAGGCTCCGGGGACCCCGAAAATGCCCTCGGTTCTGGCAGGGAGGCAGAAACCTCCCCTCTCCACAGCACACGCTGCCCTGGGGTGGAAATTCTCCCCGCAGAACAGCTGAGGCAGCTTGCGCGCAGCCTCCCTGAGGGCATTTTCGGGGTCCCCGGAGCCTGCCCTTTCGAAGGGGCAGCACTGCAGCTGCTGCTGCCGCTGCCCCTTCGAAAGGGCAGGCTCCGGGGACCCCGAAAATGCCCTCGGTTCCGGCAGGGAGGCAGAAACCTCCCCTCTCCACACGCACACACTGCCCTGGGGTGGAAATTCTCCCCGCAGAACAGCTGAGGCAGCTTGCGCGCAGCCTCCCTGCCTAAACTGAGGGCATTTTCGGGGTCCCCGGAGCCTGCCCTTTCGAAGGGGCAGCCGTTGCCGCCGCAGCGACAACCTGGAAGCACCGCTGCCGAAGCAGTCGAGCCTCTCTTACTCTTCTTCTTCCAAACCTCCCCCGCCCTCTTCCACGCGATTGGCTCCCGCCCGCAAAACCTGCCCCCTTCCACGCGATTGGCTCCCGCCCGCAAACCCCGCCCCCTTCCACGCGATTGGCCCCGCCTGCAAACCCCGCCCCCTGGCTCTCGAGCACTTCAAAATGTGCACGAGCATGTCAAAATGGCTCCCGGCAAAAAAAGTTTGCCGACCCCTGCACTAGGTGACTGGACTGGAACTGTGATGCACTGGAATCACTAGGCGACTGGACTGGAACTGCGATGCAGACTGGCTTGAATCACTAGGCGACTGGACTGGAACGGCCACGCAGACTGGACTGGAATCACTAGGCATCTGGAGTGGAACTGCAAGGCAGACTGGACTGGATCCACTAGGCGACTGGACTGGAACTGCAAGGTAGACTGGACTGGATACACTAGGTGACTGGACTGGAACTGCGACACAGACTGGACTGGAATCACTAAGCGACTGGACTGGAACTGCAAGGCGGACTGGACTGGATCCACTAAGCGACTGGACTGGAACTGCAAGGAAGACTGGACTGGATCCACTAGGTGACTGGACTGGAACTGCGATGCAGACTGGACTAGAATCACTAGGCGACTAAACTGGAACTGCGATGCAGACTGGACTGGAATCACTAGGTGACTGGAGTGGAACTGCAAGGCGGACTGGACTGGATCCACTAGGTGACTGGACTGGAACTGCGATGCAGACTGGACTGGAATCACTAGGCGACTGGACTGGAACTGTGATGCAGACTGGACTGGAATCACTAGGCAACTGGACTGGAACTGCAAGGCGGACTGGACTGGATCCACTAGGTGACTGGACTGGAACTGCCACACAGACTGGACTGGAACCACTAGGCGACTGAACTGGAACTGCCACGCAGACTGGACTGGATCCACTAGGCAACTGGACTGGAACTGCAAGGCGGACTGGACTGGATCCACTAGGTCAAGGGTCGGAAATGGCGGCTCGCGAGCCAAATGCAGCTCTTTGGCCCCTTGAGTGTGGCTCTTCCGCAGGCAGGCGTGGCGGGCGTGGCGCGGCAGCGAGTGTGGCGGGGCAGGTGCGGCAGCGGGCATGGTGTGCGTTGCTGTGGGCATACCCCTGGCAACCTGGCAGCCGTCTCCGGCAGCCATCTTGACGACGGGCAGGGCTTTCCAAACTGTGTGTCGTGTGACAAGCCGGAAGCGCTGAAGGGAGTGGAAATTCTCCGCGCCAATCAGCTGTGCGTCGGGAAGCCCGGCAGCCTGCACGCGCGATTTTTGCCTCCCTGCCGGAACCGAGGGCATTTTCGGGGTCCCCGGAGCCTGCCCCTTCGAAAGGGCAGGCTCCGGGGACCCCAAAAATGCCCTCGGTTCCGGCAGGGAGGCAGAAACCTCCCCTCCCCACATGCACACGCTGCCCTGGGGTGGAAATTCTCCCCGCAGAACAGCTGAGGCAGCTTGCGCGCAGCCTCCCTGCCTAAACTGAGGGCATTTTCGGGGTCCCCGGAGCCTGCCCTTTCGAAGGGGCAGCACTGCAGCTGCTGCTGCCGCTGCCCCTTCGAAAGGGCAGGCTCCGGGGACCCCAAAAATGCCCTCGGTTCCGGCAGGGAGGCAGAAACCTCCCCTCTCCACATGCACACGCTGCCCTGGGGTGGAAATTCTCCCCGCAGAACAGCTGAGGCAGCTTGCGGGCAGCCTCCCTGCCTAAACTGAGGGCATTTTCGGGGTCCCCGGAGCCTGCCCTTTCGAAGGGGCAGCCGTTGCCGCCGCAGCGACAACCTGGAAGCACCGCCGAAGCAGTCGAGCCTCTCTTTCCCTTCTTCTTCCAAACCTCCCCCGCCCCCTTCCACGCGATTGGCTCCCGCCCGCAAAACCCGCCCCCTTCCACGCGATTGGCTCCTGCCCGCAAACCCCGCCCCCTTCCACGCGATTGGCCCCCGCCTGCAAACCCCGCCCCCTGGCTCTCGAGCACTTCAAAATGTGCACGAGCATGTCAAAATGGCTCCCGGCAAAAAAAGTTTGCCGACCCCTGCACTAGGTGACTAAACTGGAACTGCAACGCAGACTGGACTGGACTGGAATCACTAAGCGATTGGACTGGAACTGCGATGCAGACTGGACTGGATCCACTAAGCGACTGGACTGGAACTGCAAGGCAGACTAGACTGGATCCACTAGATCAGGGGTCCCCAACCTGTGGTAGGAACTGGGCCACGGGGCTCCCGCCCACAAACCCCAACTCCTTCCACGCAATTGGCTCCTGCCCGCAAACCCTGCTCCCTGGTGCTTGTGATTGGCTCCTGCCCGCAAACCCCACCCCCCGGTCTGCGGAAATCCCAGAAACCCTGACCCCCCCCAGTCCACTCCCCTCAGAGTCACTCGGGGGTTGAGGGCTGCTCTTTCCAGGCAGAACGTCCGAAGCTGTCCCTGCTCCAGTCCAGGGAGCGGGGGAAATTGTCTCCTTTTGGGGGGGATGGAAGCTGCAGCTCAACAGCAACACCTCCCCCCCCCCCCGCATCCCCACAGCCCACTCACCACCCCTCAGAGGCCTCCGGGGTTCTCAGCAGATGAGTGGGTATTTCCTTGCTCTGCGCAAACTCCCACCCAGTGTCGATGAAGGTTCTCAGCCATCCAGGTGGAATTGTCTGTAGCTTGAATCATGTCAACTGGATTTCTATTTTCTTCAGACTGAAGAAGCTTCTTGGATAAGGAGCGAAACGTTTCCACTGAGAAAATAGAAATCCCACCCAGTGGCAGACCTGGCTGATCCCAGCCGAGGCGGGTCGGAGGTGCTGCGCTCTGGGATGGGAGGCCACGCAGAAATCCCACCGCTGTGCGATGGGCTGGCCGGTCAAAAAACGTAACGGAATTAGCCAGTGCAAATCCGCTTCCCCGATGCAACCAAGCAAGGACACAGGCGGGTCTACGGAGTCCCTCTCCAGCACGTGGGAAGGGGGACCCAAGAGGAGCTGGACGACCCTGGGCGCCATCAGCCGCTGAGCTGGGCGGGGAGCCTCTCGGTGCCATTCCTCCTCTGCCCACCAGAGGGCGCAGTGGGGCTCTTGGGGAAATGGCCCGGACCCTCTTCCCTGCCTTTTTTTGGGGGGAGGGGGGCTTTTATTGTTAATATTATTTCAGATC
The DNA here is from genome assembly GCA_023362775.1 of Charina bottae. Classification (NCBI taxonomy): domain Eukaryota; kingdom Metazoa; phylum Chordata; class Lepidosauria; order Squamata; family Charinaidae; genus Charina; species Charina bottae. The sequence continues at coordinate 1,934,624 of JALMGJ010000002.1, read as the reverse complement.
AGAGTTTTGGAAGCATATTGAGAGAGATCATAAAAAATAAAATAGGCTTTCGCAGTAAAAATCAAGTTGAATTTTATTTAAACAGGAACATATTTACAAAGAACTCCTCTAGCAAGAGGAAAGAACTAGCAACCTCGATCTGCATGGTAAAAGACAAAGCCACCAAAATGCAGATGAGGAATACAAGGGATCTTACCTTTATACAAGAATATTGTATTAATTAAATTAAATTAAATTAAATTAAGTTAAATTAAATTAATTGCCAGCAATTAAGCTACCATGGCAACAGATTAACATGTGACTTCTCAAACCCAGCTCACCACCTTATTTGGCAACAAGAAACAGGATACCTTTGGAAATGTAAATAGAGACCCAGTGATTAAGGTGCCTTGGAAGGCAGGGAAATACCAGGTTTCCTGTCTCCAACAGTAAAAAAAATGTCCCAGCAAGTCCTTTTAAAATTTAAACATGCTATCTTGTGACCCAGAATCTTCCAAATCATAAAACAAATATATATATAACATTTATTACCCCCAAGGGCTCCCCAGCCTCATTTGCCTTATCGCTTAACCTGCCCTGTGTTTTACCGTCTATTTCTAGGCCCGTTTTGTGTCTCTGCGTACGCGGTTCTTTCCCCCTTTCCCTTATCAGGAGCCTTGTCTGCGCCGGAGCTAATCCTTAGCCACGATTTGGCCCCCTTGAGCGGAGTTGGCTTCTTCGGCTGCCTGGAGAGCCAGAGAGGAGGAAGCGGCAGGCGGGACGGGCAACCGAGCAAGGGCTGGTCCCGAAAGGAGAAGGGGGGGCCTCTCCGCCTCCCCAGCCTCCAAGGGAGGGAGCAATGGGTGGGGCGGGGGCTCCAGCTGCACCAGGCCAGCCTCGTCTCTGGGGCTGACGGGCAGGAGATGGGGGCGTCCCTCTCCCTCTGCTGTTCCCTTCAAGTGTAGGGTGACCATGCGTCCCGTTTTGAACGGGAGAGTCCCGTTATTTTAGCATTTTTGAACCGTACTGTCTTTTTGACAAAAATCTCAGTATTGTCCCGTTTTGGGAGACAGCCTGGAAAATGAAGCCCTCCCGCCTATCAGCGCACAGCAAAGGAGGGTGGAGAGGCGGGCCGAGCAGTGCTCGGCCCGATTGGCCAAGACGCACAAACGGTGTGAAATGTGAATAATAAAAGGGGCAGCGCAGCCAACATGCGCTGCCGGAGACACCTGTCTACACCGGTCTTCTACGCTGCCCTTGAAGCCCGGTTGTTTCGCCATGTGCGAGCCCATCGCCAGAACTAGCACCACAGTCCACCCCATTCCTGCCTCCTTACCTGATTCTGTCGGTGCCGCATGCTCCGAAGCCCTGCAGTGGTGAGTCCTGACCCTGAGCCTTGCCTCCTGACCAAAGATCCGGTCCCTGAATCCCATCCCTGCCTCTCTGCCGGGAGTTCCGCTGCCAAGCCTTGCCTCGCTGCCAAGAAGCCGGCGTCCAAACGCCCACTCAGCCTTCCCCCCTGGAATCCGCTAGGCTCTCCGCCGCTTTTGCCTGGTTCGTGCGCTCCAGTCTTGCCGCCTCGCCTCGCCACCGCTCTTGCAGCCGAGCCGAGCCTCACGGCCCCCAATCCCTCCGCCCCGGCAGCCAGCCTAGCTTATGTGTGCTCACACACCCTGAAAGTTCCTCTTTTAGCAGCACTGCTGAGCCGAGCTGTCCCGGGTCCCTGGGAGGACTTAGCGTGGCACGGCAGGAAGCCTCCCGGCATGGCGCTCTGAGCTCCTCCACCCCGGTAGCAGCAGTGGGCCCCGGGATGGGTGGAGAGCGCTCTCACCACCTGTCCACGCCAGGCAGGAGGAGCTGTCCCAGCCAGAGCAAGCCAGGGAACCGGTTGGCCGGGGCACCGCCGAGCTACGCGGCGGGATGCAGCCCCTACGGGTACAGAGCTGCCTCCACCTCCTGGAGCTGCTGCTGCTGGTGGTGATGCCAGCCCTCGCTTTAGGTACGCAGGATGGCAGTGCGGCCAGCTACATCCTGTTCTGTCTCTTCGGAACAGGCGGGGGGAGGCGATGTTTGCGTCTGCGGTGCTGGAGCTGATGCTGGCGGGAGAACCCCTCTGGACAGGCACAGTCTACCGTTGGGGCCACGGTGGGCTGGGCGCCCCTTCCCACCTGAATAGACGCAGCTGATGAGATCTGCAGTCCATAACATCTTAGGATATCAAACTCCAGTGTGCCTTAGTTAGACCTTGTCCTATATTTCTAGTCTTGCCGTATTGTCAAACTTTGACAATATGGCAAGACTAGAAATATAGGACCAATTGGCAGCAGGGCAAGGTCTGGATCAAGGTTCCCTTTGACAGTCAATATATATATTTCCAGTCTCACCCTATTGCAAAAGGGAACCTTGACCCAGACCTTGTGGGTGATCGCAAGTCTTTTTATATAAACAGTAATCTGTTTAAGATGTGTAGTTCAGTTTCCCCGGTTGGTGTTAATGGGTCTTCTTCCTGGGTCGGCTGTCTCTTTCGCGTCGGTTTCTTTCCCCCCACAATCCACATACATGTCTGTCTCGATGACAGGACTCTGCCAGAGTTCTGACACTTGATGGCACAGAATCAATAAAAAAATCTCGCCAACGCCTTAGGGTAGAGACCGGACGAGTGGCGTCTGTGGTTGCTGAGGACCGACAGCCAACCGGAGGGGGAGAGGGGAGCTGAAACAATAGAGGATTGGATTGCTAGAGGGGATGTCGAAGGAGAGGAGGAGGGCAGAGGAACTTCCTGTTCCGGCTCCCGCCTAGGAGACAAGTGGGGTGGAGGAGCGCTCTGGGTCTTCACGGGGTCGGAGTAGCAGCAGCCGGAAGGTGAGTCGAGGACAGGTGGGGGGAGAGGCCGGGAGCAAGTGGGGCTGTTTCGTTTCCTCCGCGGGGAAGAGTCAGAGAAGCAACAGCTGAAAAGTGCCAGCTGCTCCATTTGCCCTCCCTGGCCAAAGTTTATTCCCCTGGTGCTGCGCGCTTTAAAACTGGTGCGTGCAATTTTCTGGCGGTCGGGAGATTTAAAAAGTCCCCTTCGCGTTAGCGTTGACTCCTTGTGATTTTATGGAGATGTTGTTTTCTTGGCAGCAATATGGGACTGATATCCCACTGCCATCTCCTGGGATGATTTTTTTTACTTCCAAGTCAAGCCAACAAACTCTCCCATCCATGTATTAACCAGGTTCAACTCTGCTTAACCCAGCCCTTCTTCTAAATAGCCACTGAGGACCATTTGGGATGTCCAGGTGTGGAGGCAGTCTTCGCATTCCACTTGTTTAGTGACCATTCAAGGTTAGGATGGCGCTGCAAAGGAGACTTCCAACTGGTCCTCAAACTTGTGGTCATCTAAGTGATTTGGTTGCTGGCAACCGATGCGCCTTTACGACGGTGACAGTGTCTTGCAGGCCCATGATTGCTGTTTGCCACCTTCACATCCGGCTTCTGACAAACCAAATCAATGGGGAATCCAGCAGGAAGCTGCAAGTCACGGTCATGTGACGTTGCACTTAAGGATCCACAGTGATGTTTTCATGCCTAGTCTAGCCAACAAACACAGGATTTCCTAGTGGTCTTCCATTTATGTATCATGCTTGTTTGACATTGTGCTTAATGACCCATGGTGATTCTCTTAATGACGGCATGCAGAACTGATGTTGTAAGTCAGTGCATTCATGTGACATCTTTATTTTCTTATTTTATCTCACCCTAACCCAACTTCATGGCAGGATTTTACCTTTAACCACATTTAGACATTGTGGCTAAAGCCTTAATTCTGACACTTTGGGCACCATTTCATCTATTAAAGCTCCCCCAACCTTCTAAAAGTAGCCCCAAAAGTTTGACCATACCCACTTCTGGGACATTTTGCAGGCTGAAATACACATGGATTTTCTACATACATTCGTAGGTGTGTCTATTTGCATTTATCTCTGTGTGCATCTATGTATATGTCTAGAATCTATCCCAGCAGTTCCAGATATCCTTGATGATAACCCTTTGCAGTGCTAAGAATCTGTGATTGACCCAAGCCAACAAGTTAATTTCAGGATTTGAACTTGGATCTTGCTCGTCTTCTATGTGTCAAATGAATCATAATGAATGTTAGAGGTTAATCTACGCTTTTGGCACTTTTCCCTTTTCATTGTAATGTATGTTTTGTTGTTGTTGTTTGCACGTGTTGTGCAGCCATTTTATAGATAATAATTAAAATAACACTTTTATGTGACTCTTATAGACAAAAAGGATGCCAATAAGAGCCTTCTCGACAACCGAGAATCACAAGCAGCATTAAAAAGGAAAACAAATCAAGCCAGCAATCAAATCTTTTCCACCTTCTCCAGAGAACTCCAAAACTCTTCTTCCCCAACAGGAGACAGACAAGGGAGAGCAAAAGAGGAAGACAGTTTTTGAGCTGGAAAAAATTGAAGATGTGGAACTCAAATCTTACATGAAAAGGTCAAGGGGGATAATTTCCAAATTCAGAAAAAGAGGGAAATATCTGGAAGTCAGTGGGGAGGAAGAAGTCACTTGGATAGCCACATAGGGCAGAGAGTAACGCAAGCCTCACCCTTTGAGGAAGTAAACAGTAGCTTGAATCAAAGCACCACCAAATAAGGGATCAGAAATAGTTTTGATCTCTTCGAGAATCCAAGAATATCAGTGGTGTAAAAGCCCGACCGAGGTGTATATTGTGGGGAAAGCACAGATTACAGATCACAGCTGATTATGCAGGAGGGGATCCACACCGGTGAAAAGCCCTACCAGTGTTCTCCATGCGGCAAAAGCTTTAGCAAGCACGCAACCCTGGTGAATCACAAGAGGACTCACACCAGGGAGAAACTGTATGAGTGTATGGATTGTGGGAAAAGTTTCAGTCGGAATTTCAGCCTGGTGGAACACCAGAGGACTCACACAGGAGAGAAACCGTATGAGTGTCCAGATTGTGGGAAACGTTTCAGTTTGAATTGCAACCTGGTGCAACACCAGAGGACTCACACAGGAGAGAAACCATATGAGTGTCATCATTGGCGATCACTCGTAGCCGAGTAAGATTGTCTTCCAAAGGTAAAATTTTAACGGTGGATCCGTAAGTGGCTATAAAGGCCAATTCTGGATCCGCACAACCTCCCACAATGAGGGCATAGGTTTCCGGGTGGGAGACGGTCATGATGAGGGTTTGCCTGACGTGCCTTCCTTTTAGCTCTTTTCTCCCTTTCGCCCTGTACTCATGCTTCTTCAAAGTCCATAGTGCCATTAATAAAGGATGACCTCCAATTGAAACGCTCATGAGTTAGGGCTTCCCAGTTCTCAATGCTGATATTACATTTTTTTAAATAAGCTTTGAGAGTATCTTTGAATCTCTTTTGCTGTCCACCAATATTCCGTTTTCCATTCTTAAGTTGGGAGTAAAGTAGCTGCTTTGGAAGACGATGGTCAGGCATTCGAACAACATGACCGGTCCAGCAAAGTTGATGTTGGATGATAGGGCACCTTTTCTAGCCCCCTCCCCATATGGGGTGAGCAGAGTGGATCCTAAATAGGGCTGCTCAGTCATGGATACAGCTGCCAAACTACTCAACTGCCTCGATCCTTGAGTCAGGGCGACTGAATCCGTATCCACCGCCCATGTGATGGTCCATGACTAGGAGCTTCCGGATTTCACAGTCCTGCCCCCGTTGCCATTCGTCAGTCGCCATGGGACTTTTGGTTGTTTTGGGTTTGGTGTGGTTGGAAGACGCCTGTGCATGAATTTTTTTTATGTGTGGAGATCGGTGCACAACGATCAGCACACAACCTTCACAGAAAAAGGCTCTAATCCAATGGCATGGATACCATGACGATTGGTGACCTTTTGTCTGCTGCAGCCTTCATCCGCCTTCGCAGCCGTTGTAACAATACACCTTGTTATCTTCCGCCTGTTCTGCCGTTGAGGACTTTCTTGGATCGTTCTTTGTCTGGTTCCTCCCCCTGGACCTTACCGCCATGGGTGACCTTGCCAGGAGTACATGACGCCCAACGGCTTCGCTCACAGGGTTCATTGGGAACACACAAGCCCACTCACCACAACAAGGTGACGATCCAGCGAGAGAGCATATGAGTGTACAGATTGTGGGCAAAGTTTCACTGACAATTCCAGCCTGGTGAGACACCAGAGGACTGAAACAGGAGAGAAACCATATGAGTGTCCAGTTTGTGGGAAAAGTTTCAGTTACAATTCCAGGCTGGTGAGACACCAGAGCACTCACACAGGAGAGAAACCGTATGAGTGTCCGGATTGTGGAAAAAGTTTCAGTTGGAATTCCCACCTGGTGACACACCAGAGGACTCACACAGGATTGAAACCATATAAGTATCCGGATTGTAGGAAAAGTTTCAGTCAGAATTCCCACCTCGTGATACACCAGAGGACTCACACAGGAGAGAAACCGTATGAGTGTACGGATTGTAGGAAAAGTTTCAGTCAGAATTCCCACCTGGTGTTTCACCAGAGGATTGAAACCATATAACCATATTGAAACCGAAAGACAGTGAGGAGGAAGAGGACTACAGGGAGGACTCAGATGAACCGGCAGCGCAGCCAACCTACATGAGTGACCGCACTCACTACCAAATGCACAAACCGGCCATCATTACGAAACTGAAAACAAAATTTGACGGGGACCCGGAAAAGTTGGCATGTTTCCTGAACCACGTCAGAGGGTTCATGGAGGAGTCGGAAGAGCGGTTTCTTAACGAGGAGGCCAAGGTCCGCTATGTGTCGAATTTCCTGATAGGTGAGGCAGCAAAATGGTTGGCGGTGCTTCACGATACCAGGGCAAAGGAGCTAAATAATTTTAGCCTGTTTATGAAAGCCCTGCGGAGGAGATTTGAAGACACTTTGTCAGGCATGTCAGCTAAGGCTGAGATACAGAGACTTAGACAGGGACACCAAACTGTAGCAGAGTACGCGCTAGAGTTCAAGAATGGTGTGATGATCTCAACAACAATGTACCAATAAACACTTCTCCATGCAATTCATTGAAATGCAGATAAAGCTTTATTTAGGATACATGTTCATTGAAGCACTCCTAAAGACTTGAATACTGATTCCCGCCAAACTATGCTCTCTTAACCCTTCCCTTTGCGCGCCAATTCACCAGCGATGATCTCATGGAGCAAACGGTCCCATCTCCTCTCCGTTGCAGGTGCGTGACCTTGGCCGAGCTGTCTCTAGCTTCCAGCAGCCGACATAACACTCAACTGTCATTCCCCCTCCCAACTACTATACAAGCACTAAGCTATTATAAATTCTAATGGCAGGATTCATAGACATGAACCCTGACATGCCGACCCTCCAAAAGAAAGAATAGTATGCCAAGAACAAGAAAGGTTAAGAAATACAAGTATACATAAAGGCACATGGACAAATTCCAGAATCCTTCAGGTTGCAAGACAATGGGAGGCACTGAGATCTGAAAAACAGAAATAAGAATAATTGTGCAGTTAACCAGGTTTAGAAGGGAATTGATCATGGAATTTCTTCAATAACCTTGGCGCTGAAACATGAATCTTATCAACCCACTCCTCAAACCCCACAGGCAAATGTTTCCATTGCACCAAATACTGTAATTTTCCTCGGTGCAATCTGGAGTCCAAAATGTTCACAATTTCAAAATGTTTGTTATCTCCCACCATGATAGGTGGAGGCGCTACTGGATCTGGATGCCATTGATCAGCCGGTTTAACTGGTTTCAATAAGCTGATGTGGAAGACAGGATGTACTCTACGAAGGTTCTTTGGCAAGTCCAATTGAGCGGCTACTGGGTTGATCACTTTCACAATGGGAAATGGCCCAATAAATTTAGGCCCCAGTTTCTTGCATGGCTGAGTTGATTTCAAATGTTTTGTAGACAGGTAGACCTTTTCTCCCACCACTAAAGGCCATTCTGGAGCCCGTTTACGATCAGCAAAAGTTTTGTATGAATTTTTTGCCTCTTGTAATATACTCAACATTATCGGCCAATTTGATCGTATTTTTGTAATCCATTCATCTGCTAGTACAGGATCAGTTTGTTGAAGCATGGCAGGGTCAGGTAGTTCAGGAATAGGTACAAAATCCTGACCAGTAGCCACTTTAAATGGTGAAAATCCAGTGCTCTGATGAACAGCATTATTATACGCTACCTCAGCAAAGGGTAACAACTCCACCCAATTATCTTGCTGATGACTAATGTAACACCGTAAATACTGTTCCAACACGGAGTTAAGCCATTCACAAGCTCCGTTACCCTCCGGATGATGCCCAGAGGTAAGACCCTGTTCAGTTCCAATCAATTTTAGAAATGATTTCCAAAATTTGGCCGTAAACTGACTTCCGCGATCGCTGATAATCCGCAAGGGGGCGCCGTGCGCTCGGTAAATGTGCAAGATGAATAATTTTGCCAGTTGACCAGCAGATGGCAGTCCTTTACAAGGGATGAAATGAGCTTGTTTAGAAAATAAGTCAGTTACTACCCATATGACGGTCTTGCCTTTACTCTCTGGTAAGTCTACAATGAAATCCATTGAAATTTGTTTCCATGGGCTTGTTGGCTCAGCCACTGTTTGCAATAGTCCCACCGGTTTCCCGGGTGCTTTTTTCATGGATGCACAAACATGACATGACAAAACATATTGTTTAACATCTTTCCTCAAAGTTGGCCACCAAAATTGCCTTCTGACTAAATGTAAAGTTTTTACAAATCCGAAATGTCCGGCAATTTTGCTATCATGACAACGTTGTAAAATAGCCTTTCTCACAGTCTCTGGAACATATAATCTGTCTCCATTCCACCACACCCCATTCGCCTCAGTTAATGTTTGCTTGTGCTCTTTCCACCAATCATCAGCCTCTATAGCGGTTTTAAGTTCTTTCTCTAGAGAGGGTTCACATAGAGGTTTCGGTGGTTTGGCCTTGCTTCTAGTGATAGCCACCTTCCCTTGCAATTGTACAGGTATGGGTGCTGCATCACTGTCAGAACCAGGTTCCTCCTGGTTGGATAATCCCAATTGTTGGGGAGACATTACTGTGGATACCATCAGTTCTGGTTGAGTGTCATGTTGTGGCAGCCTAGATAAAGCATCTGCTAAAAAGTTTTTTCCAGCTGGCAAATACTTTAATGTGAAATTAAACCTACTGAAAAATTCAGCCCAACGGATTTGTTTAGGATTTAATTTCCGAGGTGTTTTAAGTGCTTCCAAGTTTTTATGGTCAGTGAAGACTTCAAAGGGATGAGGCGAACCCTCCAGCAGGTGTCGCCATGTAGCTAGAGCATGTCGCACTGCAAAAGCTTCTTTTTCCCAAACCAACCAACGTTGTTCAGCCTCAGTAAATTTACGAGAAATATATGCACAAGGTCTTAACTGATCATTATTGTCTTTTTGCAATAATACGCATCCAACCGCAGAATTGGACGCGTCTGTCTGGATCACAAAGGGACGTTCTGGATCAGGATGTTTTAAAACGGGTTCTGCAGTGAACAACTGCTTCAGTTGTTCAAAAGCCGTTTGGCACGCCGGCGTCCATTTTAATTTCGGTTGAGGTTTATTTGCTAATACGCCATCAGCCGATTTCTTGGTTTTTAACATATCGGTTAATGGTAACGCAATCTTGGCGAACCCGGGAATGAACTGGCGATAGAAATTTGCGAACCCGAGAAAAGATTGTAATTGCTTTTTTGTTCTGGGGGTTTCCCACGCCAATACATCTTTAACTTTGGCGGGATCCATTTCAATGCCCTGATGGGATATTCTGTAGCCTAGAAAATCCAGTTTTTCTTTGTGAAATTCACATTTAGACAACTTAACATACAGTTTGTTTTCTAAAAGCTTTCTGAGCACTGCTTTTACTAGTTTTACATGTTGTTCCATGGTCTCTGTGTATATTAAGATGTCATCCAGATATACCAATACCCCCTGGTACAGAAATTCATGCAGAACCTCATTAATTAAGCTCATGAAGACTCCAGGCCCGCCCCTTAATCCGAACGGCATGACTTTATATTGAAAACAACCTAATTGGCAATTAAAAGCGGTCTTCCACTCATCCCCTTCTTTTATGCGTACTCTAAAATACGCTTCTCTCAAATCCAGCTTAGTGAATATTTTCCCTTTGGTCAGTTGAGCCAGCATATCTTTCATCAACGGGAGCGGATATTGGTTAGAAATACAAATAGCATTCAACCCCCTGTAGTCCGTACAAAGCCGTAAGGAGCCATCTTTCTTTTTCCGGAATAAAACCGGAGCAGCCGTGGGTGAGGTGGATGGCTCAATAAACCCCCCTTGAGGTTCTTATCTATAAAATTCCTCAGCTCTTGTAGTTCCTTATGAGTCATTGAATACAACTTGGGTTTAGGCAACACTGCCCCAGGCTCCAATTGTAAAGAACAGTCTGTTTTCCGATGAGGGGGCATCTGGTCTGATTCCGTTTCTAAAAAAATCTCCCCCTCCTCCTCATATACTGACGGTGCCACCGCTGCTTGAGCTAGCTCCCGCACCACACAGAGTCCTGCAGTTTCCCGCTCAACTCCCAAATATGAGCCATCTGCAAATTCCATTTCTCCAGAAACCCAGTCAATCTGAGGGTTACGCTCCCTCAACCATTTGAGCCCCAATACTATGGGCTGATTGGAAATGGGAGCCACAATAAACCTAATAGTCTCTTGATGAGTCCCAATAGTCATTTTTAGGGCTTCTGTATAGTATTCCACTGGACCCCCTTTCATATCTGACCCGTCCAGCTGACAAAATATGATGGGAACTTTTAACTTATGCAACTTAAGTCTCAGTCCTGTAACAATGGCAGGATGCATCAAACATCTTGAGCACCCCGAGTCCAGCATTGCCATCAAATTGTTCTGATCCCTCCCATCCAAAGTTTCAAGCTTTATCTTAACCTGCATGGTAGGACAATCTCCACTCACCAGCGGATCGGAGCGCCGATCTGCAAATGCCTGGCCCGCGGCGCACTTCAAGCCAGACATCGCTCGTTTTCCGCCGGCTGCAGGAACTCTTCGTCAGAGGAGTCGTTCTCTCCCCCAACCAAATCCCGAGTCTTACTGTTCTCCAGAGCATGAGCTGTTCCCTTGCGTGGTGGTAGCTTAGATGGTTTGGAAGGCTGGCTGTCTGGCTTTGCTTTTACTGTAGAGGGGTTCTGAGGGCAGTTACCAATGCAATGCCCCTCTTTGCCACATTTGAAACACAAGCCTCTCTTTGCTCTACGTTCCTTTTCCTCTTCCCAAGCATTGGCTCTAGCTAGCTTCTTCGCCGGGGGCTGTCCCAAAGGGCTTTTCCCCGAGCTATGTAGCTTCCTGTACGATCTCAGTCTTAATTGGGTGCTCTCAGCCTTGCCGGCTAATTGAATCCATTCTTCTAGGGTGTCAGGGTCACCCCGTCCTGCTGCCATCTCTAAAATCTCTGGTTTCAGCCCCATCTGGAAGTATTCCACCTGAAAAGCCTCAGGACAAGATGGGACCATTCCTATGAGCTTTTTAAACTCCATTGCGTATTCGGCAACAGATCGGTTTCCCTGGCGTAGCTGCTGCAGCTGCACTTTAGCTGACATTTTAGAGAGGGTATCTTCAAACCGGCGTCGTAAAGCTAGCATAAAGCCATTAAAAGTCCATAAATCTGGAGAGTTAGAGTCATGCAACGCCACCAGCCATAAAGCAGCCTCTCCCTCTAAGAAACTTGAGACGTACCTTACTTTGGCTTCTTCCGTTAAGAAAGACTCTTCAAACTCCTCCATAAAACCCCTTACATGGGTCATAAAGCAAGCCAATTTCGCTGGGTCCCCATCAAATCTTGTTTTCAGTTTGTTCAACGCGAACACCCTAGGTTGGCCCCTTTGTAATTTACTCACGGCCGGTTGAGGCACCTCCATTTCGGATCCAGAGGATTCCTCCTCCTCCTCTCCACTAGACGTGCCGCTCTCTGCTGCCGTGGTCATCAATTTAGGTGGTAAATCCGCCCCTGGAATACCTTCCTGCTTTGGAGCTAGAGCCAGTTGCTGCACGGATTGAATAAGGGTTTGTAGCTGGTGACTAATAGTCTCCATTTCAAAATCAATACGTGCAGTCTTCGCTTCCAGTGAAGCCATCCTCTGGGACTGGGTCACTCTGGGTTTAGCCGTGCGTTTTCCCTTCCCAGCCCGGAGGCCGCCTCCAATTCCCACGGACCATTCCGCTCCCACTCGAGGGGTGCGTGCCATGGCTAGTTCGGTAGTCTCTACGCCACTTCGTCGAGACACCTTCTTAGAGGCTTTTTTCTTAGCTGCTTCGGGTTCAGCAGCCGCACTCTTCCCGTCCTTGGAATTCGCTTCCCAACCTGAAGAGGGGCCTGGTTGCTCCCCTTCCTCCGTCTGGAAACATTCCATAGATTCTTCCATGCTGAAGTTGCTTGGACAAGCCGATTCTCACTCAGGAGGCACTAAATGGAGTTATCACTTGTAACCTCAGGATAAACCGACTGGATTGTAGATTCAAGTCTTTCTGTGATGATCTCAACAACAATGTCCCAATCAACACTTCTCCATGCAATTCATTGAAATGCAGATAAAGCTTTATTTAGGATACATGTTCATTGAAGCACTCCTAAAGACTTGAATACTGATTCCCGCCAAACTATGCTCTCTTAACCCTTCCCTTTGCGCGCCAATTCACCAGCGATGATCTCATGGAGCAAACGGTCCCATCTCCTCTCCGTTGCAGGTGCGTGACCTTGGCCGAGCTGTCTCTAGCTTCCAGCAGCCGACATAACACTCAACTGTCATTCCCCCTCCCAACTACTATACAAGCACTAAGCTATTATAAATTCTAATGGCAGGATTCATAGACATGAACCCTGACAAATGGCTGTTGTGGGTCTTCCGGGCTGTGTGGCCGTGTTCTGGAAGTTGTGGTTCCTAACGTTTCACCAGCATCTGTGGCCAGCATCTTCAGAGGGCAGGAGCACAGACAGAAGCAAAATCTCTGTGCCCAGGTAGAGTGGCAATGTTCTATTTATAGAGCTAAATTATAGGAGATTAGGTGGGGTTTTTTGTTGTGTTGAAATGTTAACGAGTGGCTGATGAGCGTGATTAGCATGTTCATTGTGAGAAGTATTCCCATGACCTGGTGGTTGGACTGAGTTCGTTGACCTTTTGCAGGCTGTGTTTTTCAGGACTGGTAGCCAGGTTTTGCTAATTTTTAAACTTTCTTCTTTTTTATTGTAACTGTGCTGGTGTTTGTGAATTTCAATGGCTTCTCTGTATAATCTGGTGTAGTGGCTTTTGGTGCTGTCCAGTATTTCTGTGTTTTCAAATAGGATTTTGTGTCCTGTTTGCTTGAGAGCATGTTCAGCTACTGAAGATTTTTCCGGTTGCTGTAGTCTGCAGTGTCTTTCGTGTTCTTTTATCCTGGTGTGAATGCTTCGTTTTGTAGTTCCGATGTATACTTGTCCGCAGCTGCATGGTATGCGGTATACTCCTGCAGCGGTGCGGGGGTCCCTTTTGTCTTTAGCTGATTTTAGCATTTGTTGTATTTTTCTGGTGGGTCTGAAGACTGTTTGAAAGTTGTGTTTTTCCATCAGTTTTCCCATGCGGTCAGTGACTCCTTTGATGTAGGGCAGGAATACTTTGTTTGTGTGGGGCTGTTTTTCTTCAGTTGGATGTTGTTTTCTTGGTTTGATGGCTCTTTTTATTTCATTCTTGGAATAGCCATTTGCCTGTAGGACCCAATTCAGATGGTTAAGTTCATTGTTGAGAAATTGGGTTTCACAGTTTCGATTAACACGATCCACCAAGGTTTTGATCATGCCTCTCTTTTGTTGTGGGTGGTGATTGGAACTTTTTTGTAGATACCGGTCTGTATGGGTGGGTTTTCTGTATACTTTGTGTCCTAGTTTGAGGTCCGGTTTGCGTATGACCAGCGTATCTAAAAATGGAAGTTTGCCGTCAGTTTCTTTTTCCATAGTGAATTGTATATTGGGGTGGATGCCGTTTAGGTGGTCCAAAAATTTCTCCAGTTCTTCTTCAGTATGACTCCAAATTGCGAAGGTGTCATCCACGAACCGGAACCAGACTGTTGGTGTAATGGGTGCCGATTCCAAAGCCTGTTTTTCAAAGTGTTCCATGTAAAAGTTTGCTATGACTGGGCTCAGGGGGCTTTCCATGGCAACGCCATCCATCTGTTCGTAGAACTCATTCTCCCATTGAAAGTAACTAGTTGTTAGGCAGTGTTGAAATAAAGCTGTAATGTCTTCTGGGAAGATTTGCTTGATGAGTGCCAGGGTGTTCCTTACTGGCACCTTGGTAAACAGGGAGACCACGTCAAAAAAAAAAAAAAAAAAAACTGGTCAAAGCTGACCAGTTTGTCCATGTGGTTGAGTTTTAGGGTGCTGATTTTGTTGATGAAGTGTCCTGAGTCTTTGATGTGGGATGGAGTCTGTCCGATGTGGGTCTGTAAAAGGGTTGCCAAATGTTTGGATAATTCATATGTCGGGGAGCCAATGGCACTTACAATGGGTCTGAGTGGGATCGAGTCTTTGTGGATTTTTGGGAGTCTGTATAGTCTAGGTGAGAGAGCTTCTGTCTTGCAAATACGCTGTAGTACGTTGGGATGCAGGGAGGAGCTCTTTATCAGTGTGTTGGTTTGCTTCATGATTTTGCTGGTCGGATCCCGTCTTATTGTTCTGTATGTGGTGGGGTCTAGTAATTCTCTGATTTTGTCTTTGTATTCATCTATGTTCATAATTACCGTGGCGTTGCCTTTGTCCGCTGGAAGGATGATGATGTCTGGGTCCGAATTGAGGGTCTCTATGGCGTTTCTCTCCTTCTTGGTAATGTTGCTGGTGGGGGGCTTTGCTTTCCTCAGGATTCTTGCCACTTCACCCCTTATTTCTTCTGCTTCTTCCTCTGGACGTTGGTGAATGGCTGATTCCACATTGGCAATGATATCTTCCACCGGAATTCTGGTGGGTGTAATTGCAAAGTTTCCTCCTTTGCTTAGGATGGAGGTTTCTTCAGGAGAGAGTAGGCGTTCTGTCAAATTGATGACAATGCGTGAAGTATCCAGTGCCGCTTTTGGTTGACTGTTTTGGCATTTGTTGAATTTTTGCTTTTGTCTGTTTGTGTAGTCAAAGATGTCCTTTTCCATTTTTCTGTAGGATATGGTATCAATCTTGTCCCAATCCTGGCTTCTCATTTTGTGACTGAGGCTCATATGTGTGTCGAATAGATCTTTTTCTGTGATGGCAAGGTTTTGGCGGGTTGTGTGAATTCTCTCGTGCAGGAGGGCTTGTTCAAGGTGGTCGTAAATGCGGCTGGCTTGTGACGATTTGAAGGTCCTTTTCGTTCTGAGAAAGGCTGGAATGGTCCTGGTATCTCTGCATCGCATTAGGAAGGTTAAGGAGCAGAGTAGGTGTGCTTTTCTGTTCCGGAGTGTTTCCAGTCTTCGTGTCTGTCGGAACGTTTCCTCCCTGTAGAGGCGTTCAATGTATTGTCGAAGGCTTTCACGGCCGGAGTTCGATGGCTGTTGTGGGTCTTCCAGGCTGTGTGCCATCGAACTCCGGCCGTGAAAGCCTTCGACAATACACAGAGTTCAAGAAACTTGTCAGTCGCCTCCCGAACTGGCCAGAAGCATTTAAAGTCGAGTATTTTCAAATGGGACTGAGACCGGACCTCCTAGACATGGCAGCAGGGAGAGGGGACCCAGAGACGCTCGACGAATGGGTCCAGTTGGCAGGGAAGGTCGAAAGCACTAAAATGCGAATACGCTCGTACCGTCAACTACAATATGTGGGGAGACCAGTACAAACCACTCGATACCAGCAAAATAGGAACTACGAGAGGAAGCAATGGCTGTAGGAAAAAGAGCATCGGGCGAAAAACAAGCTCTGCTTCAAATGCAGGAGAGAGGGGCACAGGATTAGTGAATGCAAACAGGCACCAGGGGGGAGTAGACCCAAAGATAAGCAACACAAGGCCCCACCCTTTAAGCAGACCACAGCGAAAGCTGCGACGGAAAGACGCCATTACACAAAACCAGAAGTTTCCACGGACGATACCACTGACGAAGAGTTCGTGCCGGTGGGAAACGACGACGGGCTGCCCTAAACTGCACCGCGGGACAGGCCTTCAGTACGGGGTGCAGCGACACCATGACTACAGAAGACTGCCCCACGATGCAGGTTAAGGTAGTGCTCGAAACCTTGGATGGGAGGGAGCAGTTCATGGGGGCAGCTATGTTGGACTCGGGGTGCACCAGATGCTTGATGTACCCGTCAATAGCAATAAAGATGGGACTTAAAACTATTCAAGTTGAAATCACCCATTACATTTTGCCAACTGGATGGGACGAAGATGAAAGGGGGGCCAGTGGGGCACTACACGGAAGCTGTCAATATGTCAATGGGAACACAACGGAAACCTTGTGGTTCATTGTAGCCCCCATATCAACACAACCCATTATTTTGGGATTAAAATGGCTGAGGGAAAGAAACCCCCAGATTGATTGGGTGTCGGGCGAAATTGAGTTCATAGATGGGAAATATCATGACGAGACCAACAGAGCGGAGAAAAGCGGTACAGAATTAGGAGCTGCGGGGACGGCAAAGGCTGGGGAAACTGTAGAGAAAAAGGAGAGAAGATTCCCCAGAAGCTATAAACCCGTCAGAGAAGTGTTTGATGAACAAGAGTGCGACCAGCTTCCGCCCCACAGGAAAACAGACTGTGCCATCGAGCTAATTCCCGGTGCGACATTTCCCAAGCCCAGAATGTACGCAATGACCCAGAGGGAGCTACAAGAACTGTGTAAGTTTATCGACAAGAACCTGGCACGGGGTTTTATCGAACCAGCAAACTCCCCTCTGGCAGCACCTGTGCTGTTCCGAAAGAAGAAAGACGGCTCACTCTGGCTCTGCACCGATTACAGGGGATTAAACGCCATCTCGGTGACAAACCAGTACCCCCTACCCTTGCTAAAGGACATGCTGGCGCAGCTTGCCAAAGGGAAGATCTTTACCAAACTAGACCTCAGGGAAGCATATTACAGGGTCAGAATTAGAGAAGGGGATGAGTGGAAAACAGCGTTCAATTGCCCGCTCGGCTCGTTCCAGTACAAGGTACTCCCATTCGGAATTTCAGGGGGCCCAGGAATTTTTATGAAACTGATTAATGAAGTGCTATACGAGTTCTTGTACCAGGGAGTTATCGTATATGTGGACGATATCCTAATCTTTTCAGATAACCTAGCCGAGCATAAGAAAATTGTAAAAGCAGTGCTGGAGAAGTTACTCAATGCCAAATTGGACGTCAAATTGGACAAATGTGAATTTCACAAGGAGCAATTGGACTTCCTGGGGTTCCGGATCTCACACAGAGGCATAGAAATGGACCCCGCTAAAGTACAGGCAGTTGTGGGGTGGGAACCCCCGCGAACTAGACGACAACTCCAAGCGTTCATAGGGTTCGCCAACTTTTACAGAGATTTCATAAGCAATTTTGCACAAATCGCGCTCCCTCTCACTGACCTGTTGAAAACAAAATCAAATAAAAACAAAACACATGCAAAACAACCTAGCTGTAAGATCAAATGGACACCAGAATGCCAGGAAGCATTCGATAAGCTCAAGGCGATGTTTACCGCGGAACCCATCCTGAAACACCCTGAGGTTGACAAAAGGTTTATCATTCACACGGATGCGTCCAACAATGCAGTTGGGTGTATACTACTTCAGGAGGATGAGGACAAAAAACTGAGACCGTGCGCGTACATCTCAAAGAAGTTCAGTGGGACGGAAAAAAGATGGCACGTATGGGAAAAGGAAGTGTTTGCAGTCCGTCATGCACTGGCAACTTGGCGACACCTACTGGAGGGGTCATCGGTACCATTCGAGGTCTGGACGGACCACAAAAACCTGGAGGCATTAACTTCCCCCAGGAAGTTGAACCCGAAGCAACTTCAATGGGCTGAATTCTTCAGCCGGTTTAAGTTCACCCTAAAGTATTTCCCAGGGGGAAAAAACTATCTGGCAGATGCGCTGTCCCGATTGCCACAACACGAAGGCAAGACGGAGGACGTCACGGAAACGCTTTTCCCCGCCGAATCCACGAATAGGGGGATCACCAGAGAGCCGCAAAACACACAAGGGGGGAACATGGCGGTGGTGAAGAATTCAATACGGGAAACAACGGCACGAAACCCTCTTGAAAATGACATACGAGCAGCTATACCAGAAGACGCATGGTGGGGCGAGAACAAGGGGTCACTACAAGAATACAATGGGTGGTGGTGGAAGGATGATAAACTGTATGTGCCGGCTAGCGTACGATCGCGGATATTAGAAAAATGCCATGATCACAAAGCAGCAGGGCATTTTGGTTTTGTAAAAACAATACACCTGACAAGGCGCAAATTCTGGTGGCCTTCGTTGCGAAAAGACGTCAAAGTCTATGTCAAAACGTGCCCAATATGCGCAACCGCAAAAAGGGCAATAGGAAAACCCAAGGGGTTACTGCAATCAGTGGCAGACCCCACCCGGCCATGGAAGCAAATAGCCATGGACTTTGTAGTCGACCTGCCCGTCAGTAATAAGAAAACAGCGGTATGGGTGGTCACGGATCTATTTTCGAAACAAGCACATTTCATCGCGTGCAATGGAATACCGATGGCACCCAAACTCGCAAGACTCTTCATCCAACACATCTACAGAGCCCATGGCACACCTACTAGAATTATCAGCGACCGTGGGAGCACATTCACCTGCAAATTCTGGAAAGCGTTTCTGAAACTAGTCAGGTCGGAACAGGGACTGAGTAGCGCGTTCCACCCATGTACGGACGGAGCATCGGAACGCCTGGTATCAATTCTTGAGCAATATCTATGCTGTTACATCAGCTATCAACAAGACGATTGGGCGGAGCTATTGCCATTCGCAGAGGTGGCCTACAACAACACAGTCCACCATAGCACGGGATTCTCGCCATTCAAGATCACCACAGGACGGGATTTCGCGACAATTCCGGAGGTGGACAGGATCCAGGGAAACAGCATGCCGGCACCTCTATAAGCTGATGAATGGATAAACAAATTAACCAACAACTGGCCAATTATGTTGAAAACTCTACGGGAAGCGAGGGAGTCTTACAAGAAATACGCGGACAGGAAACGGACAGCTGAGTGGGAATTGACTGTAGGGGATAAAGTATACCTCTCAACAAAAAACTTACAGTCCACACAACCATCCCGCAAACTGGCCCCAAGTTACATTGGGCCGTTCCCCATAACACAGGTCATTAACCCAGTAACAGCACGACTGCAACTGCCTAAATCGCTGCGGAAAGTACACCCTGTGTTCCACGTGAGCCTGCTGAAACAGTACCACCCTTCTGAACGGTGGCACCCTGAAGCCCCAGAACCGACACCTACAATAGTCAATGGGGAGCCACATTTTGAAATCGCACACATCTACGACTTGCGACATCACAGAGGGTGGCTACAATACTTAGTCAAATGGCAGCACCTCCCAGAGGGTTTCAAAGAATGGGTGGCGGCAGAACATATGCAGGCGCCAGCCCTAATCAGGAACTTCCATCGTAAATTCCCCCGACAAACCCCGGTGACCCTTACACTAACTATGCTTTATTTCTTCCAGATACCACAACCATGAACAGGACGAAGGCAAAAAGGGGAGGGGGACGATCTTGGGACGGCGGCATGTCAGAACGCTGGGATGGCCCCAGGGTTCCGCCATAAAAAAGCGCGGCAAGTTTGAACAGACTGAGCTGAAACTGACAAACGGCAGAGCAGGGCGGAGACAAGAAATCGAGCCACAATCACGCCACTCGGCTGACGAACAAATAAGCGTTCGAGCATGCTGACACAAGACTAGCGGCCCGGAGTAAAGCCTGCAACGGGGAGGGGTTTGGATGATCGGCGGGAGAGTATAAAAAGGCAACCCAGGACTCTGGCCGTCATTCTTGCCTTTGACTTTGCTAACCCTAGTGTATGAAATAAACCATTTACTTCTTAAAAACGAGAGCTGAAGTCTTTTTGAGAGAAACGTTACACTCTGCACGAGGGGCACCTCACAAGATCCTACTGCAAACGCATCGCCCAATCCAGTGTTGGCAGATGAGTGGATTACAAAGATATGGGCCAATTGGCCAGTAATGCTACAAACCCTACAGGAGACGAAAGACACTTATAAAACATTTGCTGATCATAAACGGGCCCCAGGGTGGCCATTGGTGGAGGGGGAAAAGGTTTATTTGTCTACAAAACACATACGTTCTTCCCAACCCTCCAAGAAACTGGGACCTAAGTATGTTGGGCCTTTCCCAATTGTTAAAGTGATAAATCCTGTTACAGCTCAGCTGGAATTGCCTAAGAACCTGCGAAAAGTTCATCCTCTATTTCACATTAGTTTACTAAAGCCACTTAAAGTGTCTGAGAAGTGGCATCCTGAACCAGAGACTCCTACACCTATCATGGTGGGGAATGAGGAACATTTTGAAGTCAAAGAGATTTTGGATTCTAGGATGCATAGAGGGAAAGTTCAATATTTGGTTCAATGGAAACATTTGCCTAAAGAATGGGTAGATAAAATTCATGTTTCAGCTCCTAAATTGTTGGTGAAGTTTCACTCTAAGTTTCCTGACAAACCTGGGTGATTAATGTATTTGTGTGCTGTTTTTGTTTTATTACAGGTGTCTACATATCATCCACTGCACTTGCCTGTCCAGTTTTGGAATTGTTCTACATGTATTTTTGTATACCTGTATGCCTTGTCTTTCCTTTTGCTTTGTATATTGCTCTTTCTTTTGGAAGGTCAGCAGGTCAGGGTTCATCGCCATGAATCCTGCCATTGCGAATAGGGAGACAGTGTGTGAACTGCAGGGAGGGGGAACGGGCACAGAGTGTTATGGCTGGTTGTGGAGAATGGAGAAGGCATTGTCAAGGTCACCCACCTGCAGGAGTTGGAGGCTGGGAAGGGAGAGCAAAAGTTTTGTACAATGAGATCAGCTTGCCTGAGAAACTGGTGCGCAGGGGGGAGAGTTAAGTTAGCAAGCTTTGGCGGGAATCCGCATTCAGATCTTTAGGAGTGCTTCAATTAACATGTATCCTGAATAAAGCTTAATCTGCATTTCAATGAACTGCATTGAGAAGTGTTTATTAGGGCATTGTTGTTGGGGTCATCACACCTGTCTTCTCATGATGTGGCAAAGTACTTCACTTTTGCCTTTAATATCATTCCCTCAAGTGAGCAGTCTGGCTTTATTTCCTGGAGTACGGACTGGTTTGATCTTCTTGCAGTCCAAGGCACTCTCAGAATTTTCCTCCAACACCACAGTTCAAAAGCATCTATCTTCCTTCACTCAGCCTTCCTTATGGTCCAGCTCTCGCAGCCGTAGGTTACTACAGGGAATACCATTGTTTTGACTTTGCGGATCTTTGTTGTCAGTGTGATGTCTGTGCTCTTAACTATTTTATCAAGATTTGCCATTGCTCTCCTCCCAAGAACTAGACGTCTTCTGATTTCCTGGCTGCAGTCAGCGTCTGCAGTAATCTTTGCGCCTAGAAATACAAAGCCTGTCACTCTCCACTTTTTCTCCCTCTATTTGCCAGTCATCAATCAGGCTCGTTGCCATAATCTTGGTTTTTTTGAGGTTTAACTGCAACCCAGCTTTTGCACTTTCTTCTTTCACCTTCATCATAAGGCTCCTCAGCTCCTCCTCACTTTCAGCCATCGAAGTGGTATTATCTGCATATCTGAGATTGTTAATGTTTCTTCCAGCGATTTTAACTCCAGCCTTGGATTCATCAAGTCCAGCACGTCGCATGATGTGTGAGAGTATACAGCCCTGCCGTACTCCTTTCCCAATCTTACTGATTCATTTAGTTTTCACGGCAAGAATACGGGGGTGGGTTGCCGTTACCTTCCCCAGGGATCTTATTTAGTCTGACCTCTCTTCCATGACCTTCCCGTCTTGGGTGTCCCTTCACGGTTTAGCTCATGGTGCTCATTGAAGTGCTCAAGTTCCAGCACCACGACAAGGTAACAATCTCCTTTGCTGGAGAATAAATGTCCTAGACGATGGTTAATAGATTCGGGGGTGAAATGGGAAAAAAAAGGGGAATGTGGGGAAAAAAGGGGGTGAAATGGGGAAAAAAAGGGGGAATGTGGGGAAAAAAGTCAGTTTTTGCTGTATTGATAGGTTTAGCTGTGTAAACTAAATTACTATAGTAATTGGAGAACTTCCTCTTGCTTTCTCCATCATAACTTTCTCTTCTGGAGTGAGTATTTTTATGTGTGATATTCTTGGACACTAGAGGGTGCCATAGATCATTGTAGACAGACATGGAAGATGTTGAGGTTATTTTTAAAGTTATGAGCCTCGTGTGGCACAGAGTGGTAGGTGGCAGTATTGCAACTGAAACTGAAACTCTCCCCACGGCCTGAGTTCGATCCCAGTGGAAGCTGGTTCTCAGGTAGCCAGCTCGGGTCGACTCAGCCTTCCATCCTTCCAAGGTCAGTAAAATGAATACCCAGATTGCTGGGGGAAAGGTAATTATGGCTAGGGAAGGCAATGGCAAACCACCCCGCTCTATAGTCTGCCAGGAAAACATCACAAAAGTGGCATCTCCCCAGGGGGCGCATGACTCGATGCTTGCGCAGCGGAACCTTACTTTTCCTTTCCTATTTTAAAGTTACTCAATATATGAAGAATAAAAATAACTTAGAAGTTTTGGAGGAGGATCAACAGCTGGAAAAAGCTGGCAGTGATGTTAAATACTTAAAGGATGAAGTAGAATTTTCAAAGAATAAGATGGAAAATAGAGATTTGGAGTTAGAAAGAGAATTGGATAAGACTGTACCATCAGAGCTTGAAGAAAAGGAATTTGGTTTAAAAATCTGGAAGGTCCCAGAAGAGAACCTGGGGTTCTTATGATGGGAAGAAGAGAAGATGGAAAAAGAGATGGAGACAGCTCTCTGTATAAAGTTGAGATATGTAATAATGAATAAGGGAACAAACGATGTTTTGGTTTATTTTGAGGTGGGATAAATTCTAAATATGCTTGTTTGGATGGATTTTTGCTGGTTAAGATGATTGCTTTGCCCAGATGTTACTCTCACTTTAGATCATTGTTGTTTATTCGTTCAGCCGCTTCCGACTCTTCATGACTTCATGGACCAGCCCACGCCAGACCTTCCTGTTGGCCGTCGCCATTCCCAGCTCCCCCACAGTTGTCCATCACCTCCAGAATTTCATCCATCCATCTTGCCCTTGGTCGGCCCCTCTTCCTTTCGCCTTCCACTTTCCCTAGCATCAGCATCCTCTCCAGGGTATCCTGTCTTCTCATTATGTGGCCAAAGTACTTCAGTTTTGCCTTTAATATTGTTCCCTCAAGTGAGCAGTCTGCCTTTATTTCCTGGAATACGGACTGGTTTGATCTTCTTGCAGTCCAAGATATTCTTGGGGATGAGTTTAGATGCCAGGAGAGGATATATTGTTTAGATATTATCCTTCCTTTCTCACGTGAGTGAGATTAGCAGAGTACCATCCCGAGTAGCATAAAAGTTGGAAGCTTAAGACAAGGTTGGTTTAACCTTCTAGAAAAACAATAATCCAGGATGCTGTGAAGCAGACTGGATTTTCCTGGTATTACCCCTTTTATCCCTCTTAAAACAACAATCACACAGTTTTGTGAAGAAATAAAAGTAATGTTTACTCACATAATCTAGGTCTCAAAACAGCAGTTGCAGTAGTAAAGTCAAGGCAGGTTTAAAACATACTAAGTGACAAAAATAGAATATCTAAGCTTGAACATGATGTCTGGGCTGGAGGGCTCAGACATCCACATGCTATCACTTAGGAAGCATGGTTGGAGAGAGAGAGAGAGAGGAGAGAGAGAGGAGAGAGAGAGAGAGAGAGAGAGAGAGAGAGAGAGAGAGAGAGAGAGAGAGAGAGAGAGAGAGAGAGAGAGAGGAGGAAGTGATCTCACAGAGTTCTCTCTTCAGGAAGTTACTCAGGAAGTCTCTGTGAGCCTCCGCCCCCTTTCATGTGCTTATACAGCAAGACATGAATTGTTCGTATGACTGCAATATTTCCCCACAGATATGTGATATATGATATGATCTTTAGATCATACTGATATTAATAATGGTAATATTTTTCAAATATTAGTAATAAGATATTTTTATGTTTGATATATGAGGTGAACGTATTTTTTGTTATTTAGAGTGAATATATAAGAATGTTAGGAAGGTCTGGGATTAGATGCGTATCTTATGAATACCAGTCACAGAGAATCTCCGTAGCTCAGGGTTGAACTGTGGAGTCCTTGGTGCTCTCTGAGCCTTGTTGTTTTCATGCAGACAGCTTTTTGGATTTTGTCGATTTCGGTATGAAAATGCTGCAGTTTCCCTCTTCCTTTCCATCTCCTTCCTTTTTGAACGCAACAAACTTTGGGAGCTCCGGATCTGGGTCTAATTTGGGGCCCGGAAGGTCCAGCAATGGGGGGGGGGGAGAGAGAGGGTCTCCCAGCTGCATCTCGTACCTTCCCACGAACCCTGTCTCTACCTGGGCCACAACCAGGGAAGGGGGGTCCCTCTCCATCTTCCTGGGGGTGTGTGGGGAGGGAGGGGGCAGAGACCACGTGGAGATAGAGGCTCCTGCAGGCTTCCCCTCTCTTGCCCTCAGCCCCTTCCCCAAAGTCCCTCCTGGGGGTCCCAGCCCTTCTTCCCCTCTCCCCCTAGCATAAGGGGGTCCCTCCCAGGCCCCCTCCCCATGACCAGCCCCCTCCTTACCTGGGGGCTCCTTCCCCCCTTCACTTGCAGGGATCTGGGACAGCGCCCCCAACAGCAGCAGCAGGGAGACCCTGGCAGAGCCCATGGAGGCTGCCCCACAAGCGTCCCCAAAGAGGGGAGAAAGACGCAGATGCTCCCAGCCCCAGAGGCAGAATCGGTGGGTCTCGATTGGGGGGAGGAAGCATTTTTTCAGACTTTGCAGTTGGGAGTGGTCAGGAAAGCAGAAGGACCAATGAGAAATCTCCCTTCTGTAGCATCATCAGTATCCAGGCAGAGTCTCTCTTGATTTTGCTCGGTGGAGGAGATAGTTCGGAGCAGAGAAGGAAGCAGAGAAAGGGGGAGGGGGATCCTTTCAGTTTTGGGGGGCTGCAGCTCCAGGGCATATCCCTGCCAGCCCCAGAGGGGACCTCCCCTTCCTTTGCTCTCCCCACGATTCCCAGCCAGCCTCTCTTTTTCTCTGCATGACTGGAGGGAGTGGACTAGATGCCCTTTTATTTTATTTTATTTATTTTTATTTTATAGTGATATTTATACCCCGCCTATCCCCTCCCTAATGGGAAAGGGAACTGACTCTATTAGGCTCCGGACTACAATTCCCAGGATGCCTTGAGCCGGCTGCTGACGTCCTGTAGCTGTCACATCCGGGTCCGTCGTCACCACTGCCATTTGATCTTTCCTCCGATCCTCCGATCCTCCCCTCCGGCGGTGCCGACTTCCCGACAGGACGCCAGGAAATTAGCCCACTCAAGGTGGTACCCATTTTTATCTACTTGCCAAAGCTTTCGAACTGCTGGGTTGACAGGAGCTAGGACTAGCGACGAGAGCTCACCTCGTCGCGCGGGGTTCAAACTGCCGACCATCTGATCGGCAGCCTACAGCTCAGCTCTTTAACCTGCTGAGACACCGCATCCCATTTTATTTATTTATTTTATTAAATTTATATTACCGCCCATCTCCCCCAGCGGGGACCCTGGGCGGTGTACAATAAAATAGAATTAAAATAGATATAAGATTACAACAATACATAATATGACTTCCAAGGATAAAATGTTAAAAATAAGATACTGGGAGGCTTCAAGGGACCAGCCATCCCCAAGAGGAACTGTTGGCGTTTCCCTCCCAGGCAAGATGGCAAAACCAGGTCTTTAAGCCTTTCCGGAAGGCTGGGAGCGAGGAAATCAGCCTCAGCTCCGGGGGTAAGATATTCCAAAGGGCAGGCGCAACTGCCGAGAAGGCCTGCCTCCTGGACCCCGCTAGGTGGAACTCTTTAATCGATGGGGTCTGCAGCAAGCCCTCTCTGACTGATCGAGTGGGACGGGTCGATGTTTCATTTTCAATATATAATTAAGATACAATAAAAAAGAATATAGAATAGATAGTAAAACAGAACTAAAGAAAAAAGAACAAACTATAAAAGTGTCTATAGAAAGAAAGGAAACGGAAAGTGACTTCCGACTTTTTCCAATACAGATTTAGATAAATTTACAAATCTAATCTCTTACAATTAATTAACCTATCATAACATTATTTCTATTACAACAAAACATTTAATCTTTGAAACCCAAAATCAAAACATCATTTTTTTCTATTACAAGCAAGTACTCCAAAAGTGGTTGCCAATTAATATAAATGCAAAAACAAAATGCTCTTATTAAAACTGTTAATTTAGCCATTTGAGCTACGTCCATTAATTTAACCATCCAGTCTTCAATCGTAGGTATCTGTGGATCTTTCCATCGTTGTGCGTATAACAATCTTGCAGCCGTGATCATATATAACAGCAAAACTCCATTTGTTTCTCTAATTCATTTTCAATCAATCCCAAAAGATTTTTTTTGGTTTTCTTTGGATATTTACTTTAAGAATCTTTTGAATAGTAATACATATTTGATCCCAGAACTTTTTAGCCTTCTCACAAGTCCACCAGAGATGATAAAAGGTTCCTTCAGCCTGTAAACATTTCCAACAGACGTTAGTTGCAGCATTATACATTTTTGACAACTTATCAGGAGTTAAATACCAACGATGCATCATCTTATAGAAATTTTCTTTGAGATTATAATTCAGTGTAAATTTCAAACCTTTCTTCCACATATTCTCCCATTGGTGCAGCATGATATTATATCCAAAATTCTTAGCCCATTTAATCATGCAATCCTTGACATGTTCATCCTCCATATTCATCTGTAACAAAATCTTATACATCTTAGTAATAACATGATCATCATTTATACAAAGGTCCATTTCAAACGGAGTTATTTCGTTAACAAATTTATAATTCTAGTTTAAAACGTTCTACCAATTGTACATAGGGGAACCAATGACATGTAAACCCATCCAACTCTAACATTTCCCTTGTTTTAATTTTTGTTCCACCCTCCTCAAACCTTAACAAGTCTTTATATTTTAACCAGCTTTTTCTTCCCAGATTTTCTCTTCTAACAAATGCTTCCTGAGGTGACCTTCCTTCCTTCCTTCCTTCCTTCCTTCCTTCCTTCCTTCCTTCCTTCCTTCCTTCCTTCCCTCCCTCCCTCCCTCCTTCCTTCCTTCCTCTTTCTTTCTTTCTTTCTTTCTTTCTTTCTTTCTTTCTTTCTTTCTTTCTTTCTTTCTTTCTTTCTTTCTTTTTCTTTCCAGATTCTCAATATGGCATTCATAAGGAAAAGATTTTTAAAATCCTTATTAACTTTAACATTATCATACCATAAATAGGCATGCCACCCGAATCTTAATTCATGTCCTTCAAGCTGTAGTAATTTCTGGTTCTCCAGAGTAATCCATTCCTTCATCCAAAGCAAACAACAGGAATCAAAATAAAATTTCAAATTAGGTAGACCCAAACCTCAAACCTTGAATTCTTTGGTGTCTTCTGAACTCAGCAAATTCAGGATCCATCTGCATAGCTAAAATGCCACTTAGCACCTCCAAATAATTTTCCTCTTCAATTACAGGGATTTTTGGGAGAAAAATTAAAAAGAACCCCTGAGAGAGGAGAGGAAGAAATGGAAACACCTCCCATGTCTTGGGAAGGGAGCTTTGCCTTACCTTGGCCCCACGTTCACAGCAACGCTGACACTACCCAGTTTTTTTCCTTCTCAAAAGCCATGAATGGTTCTGAGACAATTCAATTCTAGAAATGAAACATCTTCCACTCTGCAATTTTTTCCTCACATCTCCACCACCTCTTGGTGCTGCTATCACCCACAGCCATCAAAGGCTAACAAGCAGGCACCACCAAGCAAACAAGATCGCAGCAGGGGCTGTTCATAAACCTGAAGATCCTACACTAAAAATCACAATGCCTTTTCTCCTGAACTCAATATTCCTGCAGCTCTTATCCATCATGTTCAACTGCAAGGCAGAACAGCCTTTCAATCTGAACATTACACTACTTTTGTCACTGCCACAAATGTCCTTCATATATTCTCTCATAAAATCTGAGTGCTCCTAACTTTTATTCATGTATCTTTTAGGGTCTGTTAAGGTGGGAATATTGTGGGAAGCACCGTCCACAGTCTGGGCATTTGAATGATTTCTCTCCTATGTGTAAACCTACATGATTTATAAGGCTAGACCTAGTACTGAAACTTTCTCCAAAATATGGACAATTTCCTCCTGTGTGAGTCCTCTCCTGTGTGAATCCTCCGGTGTATCACCAACTCGAAATTCTGACTGAAACGTTTCCCACAATCCGGACACTCATACAGTTTCTCTCCTGTGTGAGTCCTCTGATGACTCACTAGGCTGGAATTCTGACTGAAACGTCTCCCACAATCCGGACACTCATACGGTTTCTCTCCTGTGTGTGTCCTCTGGTGTTGCACCAGGCTGAACTTCAAACTGAAACTTTTCCCACAATCCGGAC
Source organism: Charina bottae (assembly GCA_023362775.1). Lineage (NCBI taxonomy): Eukaryota > Metazoa > Chordata > Lepidosauria > Squamata > Charinaidae > Charina > Charina bottae. The sequence goes on along the minus strand of JALMGJ010000002.1, from coordinate 1,905,946 downwards.
ACTCATACGGTTTCTCTCCTGTGTGAGTGCTCTGGTGACTCACCAGGCTGGAATTCTGACTGAAACATCTCCCACAAATCGGACACTCATACGGTTTCTCTCCTGTGTGAGTGCTCTGATGTTGCACCAGGCTGAACTTCAAACTGAAACTTTTCCCACAATCCGGACACTCATATGGTTTCTCTCCTGTGTGAGTCCTCTGGTGTATCACCAGTTTGGATTTCCAAGTGAAACATTTCCCACAATCCGGACACTCATACAGTTTCTCTCCTGTGTGGGTCTTCTGGTGTTGCACTAGGCTGGACTTCCAACTGAAACTTTTCCCACAATCCGGACACTCATATGGTTTCTCTCCTGTGTGAGTGCTCTGGTGTTTCACCAGGCTGGACTTCAAACTGAAACTTTTCCCACAATCCGTACACTCATACGGTTTCTCTCCTGTGTGAGTCCTCTGGTGACTCACCAGGCTGGAATTCTGACTGAAAGTTTTCGCGCAATCCGGACACTCATACGGTTTCTCTCCTGTGTGAGTGCTCTGGTGTTTCACCAGGCTGGACTTCAAACTGAAACTTTTCCCACAATCCGTACACTCATACGGTTTCTCTCCTGTGTGAGTGCTCTGGTGTGTCACCAGGCTGGAATTGTGACTGAAACCTTTCCCGCAATCTGGACACTCATATGGTTTCTCTCCTGTGTGAGTCCTCTGGTGACTCACCAGGCTGGAATTCTCACTGAAACTTTTCGTGCAATCCAGACACTCATACGGTTTCTCTCCTGTGTGAGTCCTCTGGTGGCTCACCAGGCTGGAATTGTGACTGAAACCTTTCCCGCAATCCCGACACTCATACGGTTTCTCTCCTGTGTGAGTCCTCTGGTGACTCACCAGGCTGGAATTCTCACTGAAACCTTTCCCGCAATCTGGACACTCATACGGTTTCTCTCCTGTGTGAGTCCTCTGGTGACTCACCAGGCTGGAATTGTGACTGAAACCTTTCCCGCAATCTGGACACTCATACGGTTTCTCTCCTGTGTGAGTCCTCCGGTGACTCACCAGGCTGGAATTCTGACTGAAACTTTTCGTGCAATCCGGACACTCATACAGTTTCTCTCTTGTGTGAGTCCTCTGGTGGTTCACCAGGCTGGACTTCAAACTGAAACTTCTCCCACAATCCGGACACTCATACGGTTTCTCTCCTGTGTGGGTGCTCTGGTGTCTCACCAGGTAGGAATTCTGACTGAAACCTTTCCCACAATCCGGACACTCATACGGTTTCTCTCCTGTGTGAGTCCTCTGGTGTCTCACCAGGTCGGAATTCTGACTGAAACTTTTCCCACAATCCGGACACTCATACGGTTTCTCTCCTGTGTGAGTGCTCTGATGTCTCACCAGGCTGGAATTCTGACTGAAAGTTTTCCCGCAATCCGGACACTCATACGGTTTCTCTCCCGTGTGAGTCCTCTGGTGTATCACCAGGTAGGAATTCTGACTGAAAGTTTTCCCACAATCCGGACACTCATGCGGTTTCTCTCCTTTGTGAGTCCTCTGATGTATCATCAGGCTGGACTTCACACTGAACCTTTTCCTACAATCTGGACACTCATACGATTTCTCTCCTGTTTGAGTCCTCTCTTCCTTTTTTTCTCTCCCTTGGCTGTCACCTGCTGGGGAAGAAGAGTTTTGGGGTTCTCTGGAGAGAGTGGAAAAGATTTGATTGCTGGCTTGATTTGCTTTCCTGTTTAATGCTGCTTGTGATTCTCCGTTGTCGAGAAGGCTCTTATTGGCATCCTTTTTGTCTATAAGATTCACATAAAAGTGTAACTTTAATTAGTATCTATAAAATGGCTGTACAACACGTGCAAACAACAACAAAAAAAGCATACATTACAATGAAAAAGGAAAAGTGCCAAAACGGTAGAGCAGAGCTTTCCAAACTGTGTGTCGCGACAACTAAGACTCCGTTTCTTAGCCTAAGAGCCAGCGTTGTCCGAAGACGCTTCCACGGTCATGTGGCCGGCATGACATGCGCGGAATGCTGTTACCTACCCACCAAAGTGGTACCTATTAATCTATGCAACTGGGGGGGGGGGGTGTAGGGACGTCGCTAGGCTGCTGGGGTGGGGGGTGCAGCGCTGGGGTGTGTGGGGGGTACAGGGACGTCATTAAGCCACTGCGCTGGGGATGTGGGGGGTGCAGGGAGGCAACAAGGCCGCCAGGCTGGGGGGTGCAGGGAGGCGACGAGGCGGGGGGTGGGGGGTGCAGGGAGGCAACGAGGCCGCCGTGCCGGGGGGGTGGGGGGTGCAGGGAGGCGATGAGGTTGCCACGCCGGGGGGTGGGGGGTGCAGGGAGGCGACTAAGTCGCCGCGCCGGGGAGGGTGCAGGGGCGTACCACATGTGATGTGGGGCAAATGTTAGTGGCCACAACAGCCCAAGGAAGGATGTGCAAAACATTTTGAGTGCAAAACCTTGTGTTTCAACCTTGCCCTGGTCACGCCAGGCAGTGTTTCAGGGCTGGCAAGCCAGCTTTGAGGGTGAAGCGCCCAGCTCTTGGGTATGGGCCACGTCCAAACTGCCAGCCCGCCAACCCCATTTGTGTGCAGGACGACCGATTGGCACTTCAGATTGGCACTCAGTGAGGTTTGCAAACGGTGGCACCGCTGTTAAGGTTATTTGGTTAAAGCATTCTATGCAGAATTAAACGCATGGCATTTTCTTCCACTGTGTCTGGCCAGAGAGTGGAAAAATACAAGTGAAAACAATCTACATTGTTTTCCGCATTGTAAGTTTGGTTCTCAAAACATCTGAGACGTAGATGGCAGATGGTGAGTTGTAGATCTCTTTAGCTAGACATAATAAAAACTTGTAATCAGGATTGTTCTCAAAACAACTATAGCCCAAAGAAAGGCCAATACACAACACTGCCATCGTGTGACGCTTTATAGTAAGTACAATTACTACCAGAAATGCTATGCCGAAAGAGATGCTCATGTTTGAACCAATCAGATGTGAGCTATGAACCATGGGTATTCCTTTATACTTATGTTCTCACTTATGTTCTTTACATATGTCTTCTGTTCTTTATGTAGGCTGCTATCTACATGTACTTGTATCTGAACTGTAACCATGCCTGGTCTTTGCACAGACCATGATGTTTTTCTTTCCTCACTTCTGGTGATGGAACTCTGCTTATGCTTTGATTTTACCTTTTTGCAATAATGCACTATACATCTGCACTATACATGCAGTTGGGAGTGGTCAGGAAAGCAGAAGGAACAATGAGAAATCTCCCTTCTGTAGCGTCATCAGTCTCTCTTGATTTTGCTTGGTGGAGGAGATAGTTCGGAGCAGAGAAGGAAGCAGAGAAAGGGGGAGGGGGATCCTTTCAGTTTTGGGGGGCTGCAGCTCCAGGGAATATCCCTGCCAGCCTGAGGGGACCTCCCCTTCCTTTGCTCTCCCCACGATTCCCAACCAGCCTCTCTTTTTCTCTGCATGACTGGAGGGAGTGGACTAGATGCCCTTTTATTTTATTTTATTTATTTTATAGTGATATTTATACCCCGCCTGTTGTTGTTTATTCGTTCAGTCGCTTCTGACTCTTCGTGACTTCATGGACCAGCCCACGCCAGAGCTTCCTGCCAGGGCTGCAACTGGGGGGGGAGGGTGCAGGGACGTCGCTAGGCTGCTGGGGTGGGGGGTGCAGCACTGGGGGTGCGGGTGGTGCAGGGAGGCGACGAGGCTGCCGGGTGGGGGGGTGCAGTGAGGTGACGAGGCGGGGGTGGGGGGTGCAGGGAGGCAACGAGGCCGCCACGCCAGGGGCTGGGGGGTGCAGGGAGGTGACGAGTCTGCCGCGCCAGGGCATGGGGGGTGCAGGGAGACAATGAAGTTGCCGCTCCGGGGGGTGGGGGGGTGCAGGGAGGCGACGAGGCAGGGGGTGGGGGGATGCAACGAGGCAACGAGTCTGCCACGCCGGGGGGGGGGGTGCAGGGGCGTAGCACATGTGATGTGGGGCAAATGTTAGTGGCCACAACAGCCCAAGGAAGGATGTGCAAAACATTTTGAGTGCAAAACCTTGTGTTTCAACCTTGCCCTGGTCACGCCAGGCAGTGTTTCAGGGCTGGCAAGCCAGCTTTGAGGGTGAAGCGCCCAGCTCTTGGGTATGGGCCACGTCCAAAATGCCAGCCCGCCAACCCCATTTGTGTGCAGGACGACCGATTGGCACTTCAGATTGGCACTCAGTGAGGTTTGCAAACGGTGGCACCGCAACATCTTGTGTGCCCACCCCTCCAAGTTACCAAAGTCTTTTCATGCTTAATGGGATGGAAAGGAAAAGGTTAAATTCATGGGGATTAATCCAACCAAGTATATGTCACTGCCTTAACCCCTGACACAAGGGAAGAACATAGAGCAGTGTTTTTCAAACTTGGCAACTTTAAGATGAGTGGACTTCAACTCTCAGAATTCCCCAGCCAGCATGCAAACCTCACTCACCCGCTACGTCCAGGCCATCGGAGATGTGCAAAATGTTTCCATTCCTAACCGTGCCCACTTCAAAAGGCAACATCTAAATCGGTCCTCCTGCACACAAATTTAGGGGTAGGTTAGGGCTTGGAGCCGGCAGCCAATCACGTGGGCCGGGGGCAGGGCTTGGAGCCGGCAGCCAATCACGTGGGCTGGTGGGCGGGGACTCCTCATTACTGTGGCACAAAATTATGGATGGCTAAAAGGCGTGTCACCAACATGAAAAGTTTGGAAAGCCCTGCGGTAGAGTAAGGGCTCCCCCGTTGGGGGAGATGGGCGGTCATATAAGTTAAATAAATAAAATAAAATAAAATGATGATTCATTTGACACATAGAAGACTAGCGAGATCCAAGTTCAAATCCTGAAATTCACTTCTTGGCTTGGGTCAATCACAGATTCTTAGCACTGCAAAGGGTTATCATCAAGGATATCTGGAACTGCTGGGATAGATTCTAGACATATACATAGATGCACACAGAGAGAAATGCAAATAGACACACCTACGAATGTATGTAGAAAGTCCATGTGTATTTCAGCCTGCAAAATGTCCGAGAAGTGGGTATGGTCAAACTTTGGGGGCTACTTTTAGAGGGCTGGGGGGCTTTAGCAGATGAAATGGTGCCCAAAGCCTCTGCAAGATTTAAAGCACCAGTTCTGTCCATTCAACCCCTCAGCTCCAAATAAGAAAAGAGCAGAAAATACTGTCCACAACCACTCTGGGGACATCACCATGCAATACAGGTAGTTCTCCTTTCTGACTGCAGTTGGCTAGACTTGGCAGTGAATGAAAACATCACCGTGGGTCATTAAGTGCAACGTCACATGACCATGACTTGCAGCTTCCTGCATTGATTTGGCTTGTCAGAAGCCGGATGGGAAGGTGGCAAACAGCAATCATGGGACTGCAAGACACTGCCACCGTCGTAAAGGCGCGTCGGTTGCCAGCACCCAGATCGCTTGGAGGGCCAGAAGTTTGAGGACCAGTTGGAAGTCACCTTTTCAGCGCCATCCTAACTTTGAATGGTCACTGAACAAGTGGAATGCGAAGACTGCCTCCACACCTGGACATCCCAAATGGTCCTCAGTGGCTATTTAAAACAAGGGCTGGGTTAAGCAGAGTTGAACCTGGTTAATACATGGATGGGGGAGTTTGTTGGCTAGACTTGGAAGTAAAAAAAACATCTCGGGAGACGGCAGTGGCAGATCAGTCCCATAATGTTGCCAAGGAAACAGCATCTCCATAAAATCACAAGGAGTCAACGCTAACGTGAAGGGGACTTTTCAAATCTCCCAACCGCCAGAAAATTGTACACACCGGTTTTAAAGCCTGCAGCACCAGGGGAGTAACATTTGAGGAGGGGGGGCAGATGCAGCAGCTGGCATTTTTCAGCTGTTGCTTCTCTGATTCTTCCCCACGGAGGAAACGAAACAGCCCCACTTGCTCCCGGCCTCTCCCCCCACCTGTCCTCGACTCACTTTCCGGCTGCTGCTGCTCCGACCCCGGGAAGACCACGGAGCGCCACTCAACGCATCCCTCCTCCAGGTGGGACCCGGAACAGGAAGTTCCTCTGCCCTCCTTCTCTCCTCCGACATCCCCTCTAGCAATCCAGTACTCTATTGTTTCAGCTCCTCCTCCCGTTGGCTGTTGGACCTCAGCAATCACAGACGCTAATGCTGGATTGACAGCTTTCTAGGCGCGGAGGTTGCTTATTCCTAGAGCGCCATCTGGCGACACGAGGCTGAAAAACACCTAAGGCGTTGGCGAGATTGATTCTGTGCCATCAAGTCCTTTTCCACTCCCGGCGACCACATGGATAGATCTTCTCCGGGACTTTTGCCAACAGGTAACTTTGTGAGTGTCCAAGTGTTGTTGAGTTGCAGAGCCTCAAATTCCTCTTGTGCTGCTGCTCTCCACTTACAGTGCTTGCTTCGGCTGGTGGCAGCTGTGGCACTTCCTTCCATGATGCAGGCTCCCCTGGCAATGCCGCCCCTGTGAGGTAGGACAGTCGCTTGGCCAGAACTCCCTTGTTGGGTCGCGATGAGCATCTCAGGTCTGGAACAGGACTCAGGTCTGGATCGTACTGCATCTCTGCCCCTTCTGGTTCCTCATCGACTGACTCAGGCGGAGTCTCCGTCTCAATGTCCTCTCTCTGGGCTTGCCTGCTCGCTGCATCTGGAAACACTGGGTGAGGTACCTCAAACAAACCTTCTTCACCTCCCCCTTCTGCAGTGCTATTGGCTAGAGGATTTTGATTTGGCTGTTTTATCAAACTGCACCACTTTGCAAGTGTGTCCTGTTCGGCGGGTCCTATTCGGACTATGAGCCTACTCAGGAACTCTAAGAATAATTATCTTTATTGAATCACTATTATTCACATTGTATTAGTCCATCAACTCTCCTGCTTGCTGGACATCTCCAACAAGACTTGATATTCTGGGGTAAATGCTACAATTGTTCTTCTAACAACAGTTAGACTAGACCGATTCACTCACGGATTCTCGTGAAGCAGCTGGCACGATTGCCTGGATTCACTGGGCAATTGGAGCCATCAGTAACTAAACTGGATCTACAAGGCTGGCTGGACTTGATACTCTAGGTGAGAGGATTAGGACTGCCGCGCAGACTGGAGTGGAACCACTAGAAGACTGGACTGGAACTGCAACGCAGACTGGACTGGACTGGAATCACTAAGCGACTGGACTGGAACTGCGACGCAGACTGGACTGGAATCACTAGGCGACTGGACTGGAACTGCCACTCAGACTGGATTGGATCCACTAGGCGACTGGACTGGAAGTGCGACGCAGACTGGACTGGAATCACTAAGTGACTGGACTGGAACTGCAACACCGACTGGACTGGATCCACTAGGCGACTGAACTGGAACTTTGATGCAGACTGGACTGGAACCACTAGAAGACTGGACTGGAACTGCCACGCAGACTGGACTGGATCCACTAGGCGACTGGACTGGAACTTCGATGCAGACTGGACTGGAACCACTAGAAGACTGGACTGGAACTGCGACGCAGACTGGACTGGAATCAATAGAAGACTGGACTGGAACTGCAACGCAGACTGGACTGGATCCACTAGGTGACTGGACTGGAACTGTGATGCACTGGAATCACTAGGCGACTGGAATGGAACTGCCACTCAGACTGGATTGGATCCACTAGGCGACTGGACTGGAAGTGCGACACAGACTGGACTGGAATCACTAAGTGACTGGACTGGAAGTGCAACACCGACTGGACTGGATCCACTAGGCGACTGAACTGGAACTTTGATGCAGACTGGACTGGAACCACTAGAAGACTGGACTGGAACTGCGACGCAGACTGGACTGGAATCAATAGAAGACTGGACTGGAACTGCAACGCAGACTGGACTGGATCCACTAGGTGACTGGACTGGAACTGTGATGCACTGGAATCACTAGGCGACTGGAATGGAACTGCGACGCAGACTGGACTGGAATCACTAGGCGACTGGACTGGAACGGCCACGCAGACTGGACTGGAATCACTAGGCATCTGGACTGGAACTGCAAGGCAGACTGGACTGGATCCACTAGGCGACTGGACTGGAACTGCAAGGTAGACTGGACTGGATACACTAGGTGACTGGACTGGAACTGCGACACAGACTGGACTGGAATCACTAAGCGACTGGACTGGAACTGCAAGGCGGACTGGACTGGATCCACTAGGCGACTGGACTGGAACTGCAAGGTAGACTGGACTGGATCCACTAGGCGACTGGACTGGAACTGCAAGGTAGACTGGACTGGATCCACTAGGTGACTGGACTGGAACTGCGATGCAGACTGGACTGGATCCACTAGGCGACTGGACTGGAAGTGCGACGCAGACTGGACTGGAATCACTAGGTGACTGGACTGGAACTGCAACACCGACTGGACTGGATTCACTAGGCGACTGAATTGGAACTGCCACGCAGACTGGACTGGAACCACTAGGCGACTGAACTGGAACTTTGATGCAGACTGGACTGGAACCACTAGAAGACTGGACTGGAACTGCGACGCAGACTGGACTGGAATCACTAGAAGACTGGACTGGAACTGCCACGCAGACTGGACTGGATCCACTAGGCGACTGAACTGGAACTTCGATGCAGACTGGACTGGAATCACTAGACGACTGGACTGGAACTGCGACGCAGACTGGACTGGAATCAATAGAAGACTGGACTGGAACTGCAACGCAGACTGGACTGGATCCACTAGGTGACTGGACTGGAACTGTGATGCACTGGAATCACTAGGCGACTGGACTGGAACTGCGATGCAGACTGGACTGGAACCACTAGGCGACTGGACTGGAACGGCCACGCAGACTGGACTGGAATCACTAGGCATCTGGAGTGGAACTGCAAGGCAGACTGGACTGGATCCACTAGGCGACTGGACTGGAACTGCAAGGTAGACTGGACTGGATACACTAGGTGACTGGACTGGAACTGCGACACAGACTGGACTGGAATCACTAAGCGACTGGACTGGAACTGCAAGGCGGACTGGACTGGATCCACTAAGCGACTGGACTGGAACTGCAAGGTAGACTGGACTGGATCCACTAGGTGACTGGACTGGAACTGCGATGCAGACTGGACTGGAATCACTAGGCGACTAAACTGGAACTGCGATGCAGACTGGACTGGAATCACTAGGTGACTGGAGTGGAACTGCAAGGCGGACTGGACTGGATCCACTAGGTGACTGGACTGGAACTGCGATGCAGACTGGACTGGAATCACTAGGCAACTCGACTGGAACTGCAAGGCGGACTGGACTGGATCCACTAGGTGACTGGACTGGAACTGCGATGCAGACTGGACTGGAATCACTAGGCGACTAAACTGGAACTGCGATGCAGACTGGACTGGAATCACTAGGTGACTGGAGTGGAACTGCAAGGCGGACTGGACTGGATCCACTAGGTGACTGGACTGGAACTGCGATGCCGACTGGAATGGAATCACTAGGTGACTGGACTGGAACTGCCACACAGACTGGACTGGAACCACTAGGCGACTGAACTGGAACTGCCACGCAGACTGGACTGGATCCACTAGGCAACTGGACTGGAACTGCAAGGCGGACTGGACTGGATCCACTAGGTCAAGGGTCGGAAATGGCGGCTCGCGAGCCAAATGCAGCTCTTTGGCCCCTTGAGTGTGGCTCTTCCGCAGGCAGGCGTGGCGGGCGTGGCGCGGCAGCGAGTGTGGCGGGGCAGGCGCGGCAGCGGGCATGGTGTGCGTTGCTGTGGGCATACCCCTGGCAACCTGGCAGCCGTCTCCGGCAGCCATCTTGACGACGGGCAGGGCTTTCCAAACTGTGTGTCGTGTGACAAGCCGGAAGCGCTGAAGGGAGTGGAAATTCTCTGCGCCAATCAGCTGTGCGTCGGGAAGCCCGGCAGCCTGCACGCGCGATTTTTGCCTCCCTGCCGGAACCGAGGGCATTTTCGGGGTCCCCGGAGCCTGCCCTTTCGAAGGGGCAGCGGCAGCAGCAGCAGCAGTGCTGCCCCTTCGAAAGGGCAGGCTCCGGGGACCCCGAAAATGCCCTCGGTTCCGGCAGGGAGGCAGAAACCTCCCCTCCCCACATGCACACGCTGCCCTGGGGTGGAAATTCTCCCCACAGAACAGCTGAGGCAGCTTGCGGGCAGCCTCCCTGCCTAAACTGAGGGCATTTTCGGGGTCCCCGGAGCCTGCCCTTTCGAAGGGGCAGCCGTTGCCGCCGCAGCGACAACCTGGAAGCACCGCCGAAGCAGTCGAGCCTCTCTTTCCCTTCTTCTTCCAAACCTCCCCCGTCCCCTTCCACGCGATTGGCTCCCGCCCGCAAAACCCGCCCCCTTCCACGCGATTGGCTCCTGCCCGCAAACCCCGCCCCCTTCCACGCGATTGGCCCCCCGCCCGCAAACCCCGCCCCCTGGCTCTCGAGCACTTCAAAATGTGCACGAGCATGTCAAAATGGCTCCCGGCAAAAAAAGTTTGCCGACCCCTGCACTAGGTGACTAAACTGGAACTGCAACGCAGACTGGACTGGACTGGAATCACTAAGCGATTGGACTGGAACTGCGATGCAGACTGGACTGGATCCACTAAGCGACTGGACTGGAACTGCAAGGCAGACTAGACTGGATCCACTAGATCAGGGGTCCCCAACCTGTGGTAGGAACTGGGCCACGGGGCTCCCGCCCACAAACCCCAACTCCTTCCACGCAATTGGCTCCTGCCCGCAAACCCTGCTCCCTGGTGCTTGTGATTGGCTCCTGCCCGCAAACCCCACCCCCCGGTCTGCGGAAATCCCAGAAACCCTGACCCCCCCCAGTCCACTCCCCTCAGAGTCACTCGGGGGTTGAGGGCTGCTCTTTCCAGGCAGAACGTCCCAAGCTGTCCCTGCTCCAGACCAGGGAGCGGGGGAAATTGTCTCCTTTTGGGGGGGATGGAAGCTGCAGCTCCACAGCAATGCCTCCCCCCCCCCGCATCCCCACAGCCCACTCACCACCCCTCAGAGGCCTCCGGGGTTCTCAGCAGATGAGTGGGTATTTCCTTGCTCTGCGCAAACTCCCACCCAGTGTCGATGAAGGTTCTCAGCCATCCAGGTGGAATTGTCTGTAGCTTGAATCATGTCAACTGGATTTCTATTTTCTTCAGACTGAAGAAGCTTCTTGGATAAGGAGCGAAACGTTTCCACTGAGAAAATAGAAATCCCACCCAGTGGCAGACCTGGCTGATCCCAGCCGAGGCGGGTCGGAGGTGCTGCGCTCTGGGATGGGAGGCCACGCAGAAATCCCACCGCTGTGCGATGGGCTGGCCGGTCAAAAAACGTAACGGAATTAGCCAGTGCAAATCCGCTTCCCCGATGCAACCAAGCAAGGACACAGGCGGGTCTACGGAGTCCCTCTCCAGCACGTGGGAAGGGGGACCCAAGAGGAGCTGGACGACCCTGGGCGCCATCAGCCGCTGAGCTGGGCGGGGAGCCTCTCGGTGCCATTCCTCCTCTGCCCACCAGAGGGCGCAGTGGGGCTCTTGGGGAAATGGCCCGGACCCTCTTCCCTGCCTTTTTTTGGGGGGAGGGGGGCTTTTATTGTTAATATTATTTCAGATCAGAGTTTTGGAAGCATATTGAGAGAGATCATAAAAAATAAAATAGGCTTTCGCAGTAAAAATCAAGTTGAATTTTATTTAAACAGGAACATATTTACAAAGAACTCCTCTAGCAAGAGGAAAGAACTAGCAACCTCGATCTGCATGGTAAAAGACAAAGCCACCAAAATGCAGATGAGGAATACAAGGGATCTTACCTTTATACAAGAAAATTGTATTAATTAAATTAAATTAAATTAAATTAAATTAAATTAAGTTAAATTAAGTTAAATTAAATTAATTGCCAGCAATTAAGCTACCATGGCAACAGATTAACATGTGACTTCTCAAACCCAGCTCACCACCTTATTTGGCAACAAGAAACAGGATACCTTTGGAAATGTAAATAGAGACCCAGTGATTAAGGTGCCTTGGAAGGCAGGGAAATACCAGGTTTCCTGTCTCCAACAGTAAAAAAAATGTCCCAGCAAGTCCTTTTAAAATTTAAACACGCTATCTTGTGACCCAGAATCTTACAAATCATAAAACAAATATATATATAACATTTATTACCCCCAAGGGCTCCCCAGCCTCATTTGCCTTATTGCTTAACCTGCCCGGTTTTACCGTCTATTTCTAGGCCCGTTTTGCGTCTCTGCGTACGCGGTTCTTTCCCCCTTTCCCTTATCAGGAGCCTTGTCTGCGCCGGAGCTACTCCTTAGCCACGATTTGGCCCCCTTGAGCAGAGGTGGCTTCTCCTGCCGCTGGGCCGACCTGCTGCTGAGATGTTGGCTTGGCAGAGGCTTCCGGGCTGTGTTGGGGGGGGAGGCGCGTCTCCAGCTGCCTGGAGAGCCAGAGAGGAGGAAGCAGCAGGCGGGACGGGAGATGGGGGTGTCATTGTTGTTGTTTATTTGTTCAGCCGCTTCCGACTCTTCATGACTTCATGGACCAGCCCACGCCAGAGCTTCCTGTCGGCCGTCACCATCCCCAGCTCCCCCATGGTTGAGTCTGTCACCTCCAGAATATCCATCCATCTTGCCCTTGGTCGGCCCCTCTTCCTTTTGCCTTCCACTTTTCCTAGCATCAGCTTCTTCTCCAGGGTATCCTGTCTTCTCATTATGTGGCCAAAGTACTTCAGTTTTGCCTTTAATATCATTCCCTCAAGTGAGCAGTCTGGCTTTATTTCCTGGAGTATGGACTGGTTTGATCTCCTTGCAGTCCAAGGCACTCTCAGAATTTTCCTCCAACACCACAGTTCAAAAGCATCTATTTATTTATTATTTATTTATTATTTCAATTTATTCCCCGCCCATCTCCCTTGCAAGGGACTCTATCTTCCTTCTATCTATCTTCCTTCGCTCAGCCTTCCTTATGGTCCAGCTCTCACAGCCATAGGTTGCTACAGGGAATACCATTGCTTTAACTATGCGGACCTTTGTTGTCAGTGTGATGTCTCTGCTCTTAACTATTTTATCAAGATTTTCCATTGCTCTCCTCCCAAGAAGTAGACATCTTCTGATTTCCTGGCTGCAGTCAGCGTCTGCAGTAATCTTTGCGCCTAGAAATACAAAGTCTGTCACTGCCTCCACTTTTTCTCCCTCTATTTGCCAGTTATCAATCAAGCTGGTTGCCATAATCTTGTTTTTTTTAGGTTTAACTGCAACCCAGCTTTTGCACTTTCTTCTTTCACCTTCGTCATAAGGCTCCTCAGCTGCTCCTCGCTTTCAGCCATCAAAGTGGTATCATCTGCATATCTAAGATTGTTAATGTTTCTTCCAGCGATTTTAACTCCAGCCTTGGATTCCTCAAGCCCAGCACTCGCATGATGTGTTCTGCATACAGGTTGAATAGGTAGGGTGAGAGTATACAACCCTGCCGTACTCCTTTCCCAATCTTAAACCAGTCCGTTGTTCCGTACTCTGTTCTTACCGTTGCTACTTGGTCGTTATACAGATTCCTCAGGAGGCAGACAAGATGACTTGGTATCCCCATACCACCAAGAACTTGCCACAATTTGTTATGATCCACACAGTCAAAGGCTTTAGAATAGTCAATAAAACAAAAATAGATGTTTTTCTGAAACTCCCTGGCTTTCCAGGAATATTGGCAATTTGGTCTCTAGTTCCTCTGCCTTTTCTAAACCCTAACCTTCTAAAGTGTTGTTGTTGTTGTTGTTGTTGTTGTTGTTCAGTCGTTTAGTCGTGTCCGACTCTTCGTGACCTCATGGACCACAGCACGCCAGGCCTTCCTGTCCTCCACTGTCTCCCGGAGTTTACTCAAATTCATGTTCATTACATCGGTGATGCTATCTAACCATCTCATCCTCTGCCGTCCCCTTCTCCTTTTGCCTTCAGTCTTTCCCAGCATCAGGGTCTTTTCCAGTGAGTCCTCTCTTCGCATTAGGTGGCCAAAGTATTTGAGCTTCAGCTTCAGCATCTGTCCTTCCAATGAGCAGTCAGGGTTGATTTCCTTTAGGCTTGACTGGTTTGACCTCCTTGCAGTCCAAGGGACTCTCAAGAGTCTTCTCCAGCACCACAGTTCGAAAGCATCAATTCTTCGGCGCTCAACCTTCCTTATGGTCCAACTCTCACAGCCATACATTACTACTGGAAAAACCATAGCTTTAACTATACAGACCTTTGTTGGCAAGGTGATGTCTCTGCTTTTTAATATGCTGTCTAGGTTTGCTATAGCTTTCCTCCCAAGGAGCAAGCATCTTTTAATTTCGTGGCTGCAGTCACCGTCTGCGGTGACCTTGGAGCCCAAGAAAATAAAATCTGTCACTGCTTCCATTTCTTCCCCTTCTATTTGCCAGGAAGTGATGGGACCAGATGCCATGATCTGGGTTTTTTTAATGTTGAGTTTCAAGCCAGCTTTTGCACTCTCCTCTTTCACCCTCATCAAGAGGCTCTTTAGTTCCTCTTCACTTTCTGCCATTAGGGTGGTATCGTCTGCATATCTGAGGTTGTTGATATTTTTCCCGGCAATCTTAACTCCGGCTTGTGATTCATCCAGCCTGGCATTTCTCATGATGTACTCTGCATATAAGTTAAATAAGCAGGGTGATAATATACAGCCTTGTCGTACTCCTTTCCCAATTTTGAACCAGTCGGTTGTTCCATGTCCGGTTCTAACTGTTGCTTCTTGACCCACATACAGGTTTCTCAGGAGACAGGTAAGGTGGTCTGGTACTCCCATCTCTTTAAGACTTTGCCACAGTTTGTTGTGATCCACACAATCAAAGGCTTTAGCGTAGTCAATGAAGCAGAAGTAGATGTTTTTCTGGAACTCTCTTGCTTTTTCCATGATCCAGCGAATGTTGGCAATCTGATCTCTAGTTCCTCTTCCTCTTCGAAACCCAGCTTGCACTTCTGGTAGTTCTCGGTTCACATACTGCTGAAGCCTAGCTTGTAGGATTTTGAGCATAACCTTGCTAGCATGTGAAATGAGCGCAATTGTACGGTAGTTTGAACATTCTTTGGCATTGCCCTTCTTTGGAATTGGAACGTAAACTGACCTTTTCCAATCCTGTGGCCACTGTTGAGTTTTCCAAATTTGTTGGCATATTGAGTGCAGCACTTTAACAGCATCATCTTTTAGGATGGTATTCTGGAGGTGACGGACTCAACCATGGGGGAGCTGGGGATGGTGACGGCCGACAGGAAGCTCTGGCGTGGGCTGGTCCATGAAGTCATGAAGAGTTGGAAACGACTGAACGAATAAACAACAAATTCCACTAATACATAACCTAACAACAATTCTCAATAATATTCTAAAATAAGTCATCCTATAGTAGCATTAATTCTAATTCCAACTCAACATCCCATCTTAGTGATATACTTCTCATTTCTGTATCTCCATAAGAAAAGATTTCTAATTATCATATAGCCTATAACGTCAACTTATATTTATATCACTAATTTTATAATCTTATATCTTACAATTAGAATATCACATTTTTATACATCCATACAGTTTCTCATGTCAATTTTTAGCATTTAATATTCCCAACAATTATATTACTAGTTGAAACTTGATTTGTTTAATACATTTACATACTCTGTGTCCAATCAAAGTCCATGGTTCCATTCACCTTATTTCCCACATCACACTAAATCTTCTATTCAGGTTATGCCAAATTCACAATTTTGTTCTGTATCTCGTATAGAATGTCAGAATGATTTTCTCACCCTTTCCCCAACCCATCCTGCTAACTCTGAAGCATGAAAAAGAAATCCGGAGACGCGCGTTCTTCCCTGTTCCCGCGAGGTCTTGAACTGGCGCTTGTGACTCATAGCCACTTCGCCCGTCTTGGCTTTTGGCAGTTCTGGATATTTTCGTACACTGTCCTTGTCTTGCCAGGCGTCCCAGTGCTGGCCAGGTGCCAGACAGTGAGTCCTTTCAGCACCCAGAGACGGTGAACGCACCAGTAGGTGAGGGCGTTAAGCTTCGGGGTGGACTTTAGCGGCACATTAAACAGAAACACGAAAACGTAACGTGTAAGAGCAGAACACGCCCAGCAGATGATAACCGTCGGGAGCCCTAGTGACCGACAGCCGAGAGTCCGCGGTGCCCGCCCCCGTGACTCTTTCATCCCTTACATTTCTTTCTTTCTTAACCCAAATGCTCCCAGTGGGGAGGAAAGCGGGGAGGGGGATGAACTTCCTGGTGGGCGTCCTCCATCCTCCCAGGGTGGAGAAAGGCAGGCAGAAGCTCAACTGATGCAGCACACCGCCCTACTCTCTGCAGGGAACATTGGACCCAGGGGGTAGGAAATATATGGAGGGGTGTGAAGAGACCACCAGAAACTCTGGGCTGGAGTGAAATTAATATCCATACCTCCGTCTCGGTGTCTGGACTGATGCTCCTGGGGTCTCCCAGCCATTCGCTCCCCCCAATCCCCCACCTTCCCTGGTTCCCTCAAACTATGACTGTCAGGGATTCAGGCCTCTCTCCTGTCCCCATCCCAAAATAGGACCCCTGCAGCCCCCCCGCCCCCCATGGCATTGGCCCTTTAGCAGATTTAGAATTTCCTCCTTCAGGAACAAAGCTGGCTTGCTGGGAACACGGGCTCCAAGACCCTGGGCGCCCTTCGAAGCAGCCCTGGCCAGCATGAGCGAGGCTGGCTCTCTTGGAGCCTGTGGCCTGTTGGGGCTCCCAGGTCCTAAATCCTTTTGAGCCCCAGGAAATCAGGAAACAAGTTTTAGGAGGGAGAGAGGTTTTGACCACCACCCAGAGCCAAGCCCTGCGAAAGCGCAGGGATCTCCTGATCAGCTTTTGATCTGCAAGCTAGTGCCCTCCAAGTGTTGCACCCAAGCGGCCTGGGAATTCTCAAGGCTGAAAGCGAACTCCTCCGGGAATTGGGAAGGCTGCTCAGAGTAATTCTGCCCTCTAGCGAGATTTAGGCTCCGCAATGGAAGGCAGGTGCGCTTTGTATTTGCCTGTTTGGGCACCATTTCCCCCCGGGATGCTTTCCCTTGGTTTACTTCTGCTTCTTGCAAACGACCTTTTTGCTCAGTTGCAGTGGCAATGAGTGCACCCTTGGGAGACCCGAAAAAACAGGTTAGGGATAGAGCATCCTGGAGAAGATCGATCGATGTGGTCGCCGGGAGTCGAAAAGGACTTGATGGCACAGAATCAACCAAAACATCTCGCCAACGCCTTAGGGGGGAGACCGGACGAGTGGGGTTTTCAGCCTCGTGTCGCCAGATGGCGCTCTAGGAATAAGCAACCCAGCGCCTAGAAAGCTGTCAATAAAAGCAGCGGCGTCTGTGGCTGCTGAGGACCGACAGCCAACGGGAGGGGGAGCGGGGGAGCTGAAACAGTAGAGGATTGGATTGCTAGAGCGGTTGTCGGAGGACAGGAGGAGGGCAGAGGAACTTCCTGTTCCGGCTCCCGCCTGCGAGGGGATTGGCGTGGAGGAGCGCTCTGTGGTCTTCCGGGGTCGGCGCAGCAGCAGCCGGATGGTGAGTGGAGGACAGGTGGGAGGGGAGGCCGGCTGCTCCATATGCCTCCCCTCTCCAAATTATTCCCCAAATTATTATTAGGCTTTAAAAGTGGTGCGTACTCTCCCATCAGTGTCTTCCAGTCCCATGATTCCTGTTTTCTTAAACTGCCAAGTCTAGCCAACAAACACAGGAGTCTTCCATTCATGTGTCATGGTTTATCGCCATGAATCATGTCATGGAGAGTAGATATAAAACATTTGCTGATCATAAACGGGCCCCAGAGTGGCAGATGAGTGGATTACAAAGATACGGGCCAATTGGCCAGTAATGCTACAAACCCTACAGGAGGCGAAAGACACTTATAAAACATTTGCTGATCGTAAACGGGCCCCAGGGTGGCCATTGGTGCAGGGGGAAAAGGTTTATTTGTCTACAAAACACTTACGTTCTTCCCAACCCTCCAAGAAACTGGGACCTAAGTATGTTGGGCCTTTCCCACTTGTTAAAGTGATAAATCCTGTTACAGCTCAGCTGGAATTGCCTAAGAACCTGCGAAAAGTTCATTCTCTATTTCACATTAGTTTACTAAAGCCACTTAAAGTGTCTGAGAAGTGGCATCCTGAACCAGAGACTCCTACACCTATCATGGTGGGGAATGAGGAACATTTTGAAGTCAAAGAGATTTTGGATTCTAGGATGCATAGAGGGAAAGTTCAATATTTGGTTCAATGGAAACATCTGCCTCTTGGGTTTAAAGAGTGGGTGGATAAAGTTCATGTTTCAGCTCCTAAATTGTTCGTGAAGTTTCACTCTAAATTTCCTGACAAACCTGGATGATTAATGTGTTGATGTGCTGATTTTATTTGCTTACAGATGTCAACATATTCTCTACTGCAATTGCCTTCCCGGTCTTGGAAATGTTCTACATGTATTTGTTCTATTATTGTATTAATTGTCTTTTCTTTTGCTTTGTATATTGCTCTTTCTTTTGGAGGGTCAGCATGTCAGGATTCATCGCCATGAATCCTGCCATTGGGAATAGGGAGACAGTGTGTGAACTGCAGGGAGGGGGAACGGGCACAGAGTGTTATGGCTGGTTGTGGAGAATGGAGAAGGCATTGTCAAGGTCACCCACCTGCAGGAGTTGGAGGCTGGGAAGGGAGAGCAAAAGTTTTGTACAATGAGATCAGCTTGCCTGAGAAACTGGTGCGCAGGGGGGAGAGTTAAGTTAGCAAGCTTTGGCGGGAATCCGCATTCAGATCTTTAGGAGTGCTTCAATTAACATGTATCCTGAATAAAGCTTAATCTGCGTTTCAATGAACTGCATTGAGAAGTGTTTATTAGGGCATTGTAATTGGGGTCATTACAGATTGACACTGTGCTTAATGACCCCCAGTGATTCACTTAATGACCACAGCCAGAACTGATGTTGTAAGTCAGTGCATTCACGTGACGTCATCTTTATTATTTTATTTATATATCCAATTTATTCCCCACCCATCTCACTGGTTGTGGACAGTATTTTCTGCTCTTTTCTTAGTTGGAGCTGAGGAGTTGAATGGACAAAACTGGTGCTTTAAATCTTGCAGAGGCTTTGGGCACCATTTCATCTGCTAAAGCCCCCCAGCCCTCTAAAAAGTAGCCCCAAAAGTTTGACCATACCCACTTCTGGGACATTTTGCAGGCTGAAATACACATGGATTTTCTGCATAAATACATTGTAGGTGTGTGTATCAGTAATTTATTTATTTATTTATTTATTTATTTATTTATTTATTTATTATTTCAATTTATTCCCCGCCCATCTCCCATGCAAGGGACTCTGGGCGGGTTACAATAATTTAAAATTTAAAAGCTATACAAAATAGAAAATATCTAAAAAACACAATCAATATAAAATAAATAAAATCCATGATGGATTGGGAACCGTAGCATATATCATGTTGCTACGGGGCAACCCCAGGAGGCACTACCGCCTCCGTTGTCCCAGGCCAGGCGGCAGAGCCAGGTCTTAAGGGCCTTCTGAAAGGCCAGGAGTGAAGGGGCCAGTCTCACCTCCGGGGGCAAGATATTCCATAAGGCGGGCGCTATCGCAGAGAAGGCATGCCTCCTGGACCCCGCTAGATGGAATTCTCTTGTTGAGGGGGTCCGAAACATGTCCTCTCTGCATGCACGGGTGGGGCGGGCCGATGTTATTGGGACGAGACGGTCCCTCAGGTACCCTGGTCCTATGCCGTATTTCTCTCTGTGTGCATCTATGTGTATGTGTAGAATCTATCCCCAGCATTTCCAGATATCCTTGAGGATAACCCTTTGCAGTGCTAAGAATCTGTGATTGACCCAAGCCAACAAGTGAATTTCAGGATTTGAACTTGGATCTCGCTAGTCTTCTATGTGCCAAATGAATCAAAATGAATGTTAGAGGTTAATCTAGCCTTTTGGCACTTTTCCTTTTTCATTGTAATGTATGCTTTTCTGTTGTTGTTTGGACATGTTGTGCAGCCATTTTATAGATAATAATTAAAGTAACACTTTTATGTGAATCTTACAGACAAAAAGGATGCCAACAAGAGCCTGCTCGACAATCGAGAATCACAAGCAGCATTGAAAAGGAAAGCAAATCAAGCCAGCAATCAAATCTTTTCCACTTTCTCCAGTGAACCCCAAAACTCTTCTTCCCCAGCAGGTGACAGACAAGGGAGAGAAAAACAGGAAGAGGGTTTTTGAGTTGGAAAAAGTTCAATATGTGGAACTCAAATATTACATGAAGAGGTCAAGGGGGATAATTTCCACATGCAGAAAAAGAGGAAAATATCTGGAAATTAGTAGGGAAGAAGAGGTCACTTGGATAGCCACGTAGGGCCGACAGTAACGAAAGCTTCACCCTGTGAGGAAAGAAACAGTCGCTTGAATCAAAGCACGACCAAACAAGTAATCAGAAATAGATTTGATCTTGAGAATCCAAGAATATCAGTGGTGGAAAAGCCCCACGGAGGTGTATATTGCGGGAAAAGCACAGATTACAGGTCACAGCTGATTATGCATGAGAGGACCCACACCCGGAAGAAGCCCTACCAGTGTTCTCGATGCGGCAAAAGCTTTAGCAAGCACGCCACCCTGGTGAGTCACAAGAGGACTCACACTAGGGAGAAACCAGATGAGTGTCCAGATTGTGGGAAAAGTTTTAGTCAGAATTCCTACCTGGTGATACACCAGAGGACTCACACAGGAGAGAAACCGTATGAGTGTCCGGATTGTGGGAAAAGTTTCAGTCAGAATTCTGACCTGGTGATACACCAGAGGACTCACACTGGAGAGAAACCGTATGAGTGTCCGGATTGTGGGAAAAGCTTCAGTCGGAATTCCCACCTGGTGAGACACCAGAGGACTCAGACAGGAGAGAAACCGTATGAGTGTCCAGATTGTGGGAAAAGTTTCAGGGACAATTCCTACCTGGTGAGTCACCAGAGGACTCACACAGGAGAGAAACCGTATGACTGTCCAGATTGTGGAAGAAGTTTCAGGCAGAATTCCCAGCTGGTGATACACCAGAGGACTCACACAGGAGAGAAACAGTATGAGTGTCTGCATTGTGGGAAAACTTTCATTCAGAATTGCGACCTGGTGATACACCAGAGGACTCACACAGGAGAGAAACCGTATGAGTGTCCGGATTGTGGGAAAAATTTCAGTCGGAATTCCTACCTAGCGATACACCAGAGGACTCACACAGGAGAGAAACCGTATGAGTGTCCGGATTGTGGGAAACGTTTCAGTCGGAATTCCTACCTAGTGATACACCAGAGGACTCACACAGGAGAGAAACCGTATGAGTGTCCAGATTGTGGAAAAAGTTTCAGTTTGAAGTCCAACCTGGTGAAACACCAGAGGACTCACACAGGAGAGAAACCGCATGAGTGTCTGCATTGTGGGAAAACTTTCAGTCACAATTCCAACCTGGTGCAACACCAGAGGACTCACACAGGAGAGAAACTGTATGAGTGTCTGCATTGTGGGAAAACTTTCAGTCACAATTCCAGCCTGGTGAGTCACCAGTGGACTCACACAGGACAGAAACCGTATCAGTGTCCAGATTGTGGGAAAAGTTTCAGTTTGAAGTCCAACCTGGTGAAACACCAGAGGACTCACACAGGAGAGAAGTCATATGAATGTCCAGATTGTGGTAAAAGTTTCATTTGGAATTTTCAGCTGGTGATACACAAGAGGATTCACACAGGAGATAAACTGTATGAGTGTCTGGATTGTGGGGAAAGTTTCAGTCAGAATTCCGAACTTGTGAGTCACCAGAGGACTCACACAGGAGAGAAACCATATGAGTGTCTGGATTGTGGAAAACGTTTCAGTCACAATTTTAGCCTGGTGCAACACCAGAGGACTCACACTGGAGAGAAACCATATGAGTGTCCGTATTGTGGGAAAAATTTCAGTCAGAATTCCAACCTGGTGCAACACCAGAGGACTCACACAGGAGAGAAACCATATGGGTGTCCAGATTGTGGGAAAAGTTTCAGTTTGAAGTCCAGCCTGGTGCAACACCAGAGGACTCACACAGGAGAGAAACCATATGAGTGTCCAGATTGTGGGAAATGTTTCAGTCACATTTCCAACCTGGTGCAACACCAGAGGACTCACACAGGAGAGAAACTGTATGAGTGTCCAGATTGTGGGAAAAGTTTCAGTCACAATTCCCACCTGGTGAGACACCAGAGGACTCACACAGGAGAGAAACCATATGAGTGTCAGGATTGTGGAAAAAGTTTCAGGGAGAATTCCCACCTGGTGAGTCATCAGAGGACTCACACAGGAGAGAAACCGTATGAGTGTCCGGACTGTGGGAAAAGTTTCAGTCACAATTCCAGCCTGGTGATACACCAGAGGACTCACACAGGAGAGAAACCGTATGAGTGCCCGGATTGTGGGAAATGTTTCAGTGACAATTCCAGCCTGGTGCAACACCAGAGGACTCACACAGGTGAGAAACCGTATGAGTGTCTGGATTGTGGAAAAAGTTTCAGTTACAATTCCCGCCTGGTGAGTCACCAGAGGACTCACACAGGAGAGAAACCGTATGAGTGTCCAGATTGTGGGAAAAGTTTCAGTCAGAATTTCCACCTGGTGAGTCACCGGAGGACTCACACAGGAGAGAGACCATATGAATGTCCAGATTCTGCGAAAAGTTTCAGTTTGAATTCTGACCTGGTGAGACACCACAGGACTCACACAGGATAGAAACCGTATCAGTGTCCAGATTGTGGGGAAAGTGTCACTCTGAATTCCCACCTGGTGATACACCAGAGGACTCACTCAGGAGGGAAACCGTATGATTGTCCATATTTTGGGGAAAGTTTCAGTACTAGGTCTAGCCTTATAAATCATGTAGGTTTACACATAGGAGAGAAACCATTCAAATGCCCAGACCGTGGACGGTGGTTCCCACAAAATTCCCACCTTAACAGACACAAGGAAATCCACTTGAGGCAGAAGGTGACGAGTGTAGAGAAGGCTTGAATTTCACTTCTCGTCTCCCATTGGACTTCCAGCTGAAAAGTTGAGTATTTAATTTCTGGGCTGATTCTTTTTAGTCAAACATTTCTCAGTATCAGAGATGAGGGAGGAGAGAAATAAATGGGGCGCGGTGGCTCAGCGGGTTAAACCGCTGAGCCGTTAGACTGCCGACCATAAGGTTGGCAGTTCGAAACCGCGGGACGAGGTGAGCTCTCGTCACTTGCCCTAGCTCTCTGCCAACCCAGCGATTCGAAAGCTAATATAGCAAGTAGATTAATGGGTACCACTCACGTGGGGCAATTTGCGGGCGTCCAGCGGAGAGTCGTCCTCGATTCCAAAAAGACCTGGAAGTGCAGCGATGTCGGCGGAGGACGATGGAGGACGACGGATCCGGAGACACCAGCTTCCTGGACGTCAGCAGCCGGCGCGGAGCGAGGCATTCTGGGACTTGCAGTCCAATGCCTTCAGCAGAAGAGCCGGTTCCCTTCCTCTCTCCCTGTCGCGCGGGTATAAACTATATGATATATGATGTATAACTTGATGATGTATAAATTAATGTATACTGATGTTGTAAGCCGCCTAGAGCCCTCCAGTAGGGAGGGGATAGGCGGGGTATAAATAAGATAAAATAAAATAAATAAATAAATAAATGGAAAATGTTAGTTTGAAAAAAAGATAGGAGCATGAAAAAAAGATAGGAGCACTCAGATTTTATGAGAGAATATATTAGGGATGTTTGTGGCAGTGAGAAAAGCAGTGTAAAGTTCAGATGGAAAGGCTGTTCTGCCGTGCAGTTGAACATGATGGATAAGAGCTGCAGGAATATTGAGTTGAGGAGAAAAGGCATTGTGGTTTTGAGCATAGGATCTTCAGGTTTATGAACAGCCCCTGCTGCGATCTTGTTTGCTTGGAGGTGCCTGCTTGTTAGCCTCTGATGGCTGTGGGTGATAGCAGCGCCAGGAGGCTGACCCATTTCTTCCATCCCCCTTGGTGGTGGAGATGTGAGGGAAAAATGCACAGTGGAAGATGTTTCATTTGTAGAAATGCATTGTGTCAGAACCATTCATGGCTTTTGAGAAGGAAATAAACTGGGTAGGGTCAGCGTTGCTGTGAACGTGGGGCCAAGGTAAGGCAAAGCTCCCTTCCCAAGAAATGGGAGGTGTTTCCATTTCTTCCTCTCCTCTCTCAGGGCTTCTTTTTAAATTTTTCCCCAAAATCCCTGTAATTAAAGAGGAAAATTATTTGGAGGTGCTAAGTGGCATTTTAGCTACGCAGATGAAGGATCCTGATTTTGCTGAGTTCAGAAGACACCAAAGAATTCAAAGTTTGTTGAGGCTTGGGTCTGCCTAATTTGAAATTGTATTTTGATGCCTGTTGTTTGCTTTGGACGAAGGAATGGATTACTCTGGAGAAGAAGAAATTGTGATAAAGTCAATAAGGATTTTAAAAATAATTTTCTTAGGAATGCCATATTGAGAATCTGGAATAAATATAACGTAAGATTGTCTCCAAATGTACCGTTGTGGTTGTCACTTCAGGAAGCATTTGTTAGAAGAGAAAATCTGGGAGGAATAAGCTGGTTAAAATATAAAGACTTGTTAAGGTTTGAGGAGGATTATAAGTTTGTTAACTAAATAACTCAGTTCGAAATGGACATTTGTATAAATGATGATCATGTTATTGTATCAGATTTTGTTACAGATGAATATGGAGGATGAACATGTCAAGGATTGCATGATTAAATGGGCTAAGAATTTTGGATATAATATCATGCTGAACCAATGGGAGAATATGTGGAAGAAAGATTTGAAATGTACGCTGAATTATAATCTCAAAGAAAATTTCTATAAGATGATGCATCGTTGGTATTTAATTCCTGATAAGTTGTCAGAAATGTATAATTTATTAGAGAAACAACATGGAGTTTTGCTGTTATACTGTATATGATCAAGATTGTTATACGCACAACAATGGAAAGATACACAGATACCCACGATTGAAGACTGGATGGTTAAATTAATGGACTTAGCTCATATGGCTAAATTAACAGTTTTAATAAGAGAGCATTCTGTTTCTGCATTTATATTAACTTGGCAACCACTTTTGGAGTACTTGCTTGTAATAGAAAAAAATGATCTTTTGATTTTGGGTTTCAGAGATTAAATGGTTTGTTGTAATAGAAATAATGTTATGATAGGTTAATTAATTGTAAGACATTAGATTTGTAAATTTATATCTGTATTGGAAAAAGTCGGAAGTCACTTTCCGTTTCCTTTCTTTCTATGGACACTTTTATAGTTTGTTCTTTTTTCTTTAGTTCTGTTTTACTATCTATTCTATATTGTTTTTTATTGTATCTTAATTATATTTTGAAAATAAAAAAGTTTTACCTAAAAAAAAAGAATTCAAGGTTTGTTCATTTCAGGAACCCAATTCAGAGATCAGGTTATAATACTTTTTTTTCCTAGTAGATCACTTTGCATATGATCGCTTCCCAGAAGGACACTGAACAGCCAGGACCAGGCCGGGCGTGGGGAGGAAGCAAGAGGCTCTTTTGGCCTGAGCCTCAAGCTCCGAGTGGCTTCAAATTTAAAGGTCTGCAAAGTTGTTGAACTTTAAAATATTCAAATTATATTTAATTCTGTCCCCCTCCTGTCTCTCACTCTTTTTTGGTGCCGTATTTGTGGGAAATTACCTTGGAGAAGAAGCTGATGCTAGGGAAAGTGGAAGGCCAAAGGAAGAGGGGCCGACCAAGGGCAAGATGGATGGATGATATTCTGGAGGTGATGGACTCGACCGTGGGGGAGCTGGGGATGGTGATGGCCGACAGGAAGCTCTGGCGTGGGCTGGTCCATGAAGTCACGAAGAGTCGGAAGCGACTGAATGAATAAACAACAATTTTTGGTAAAACCTGTTATGTCCCATTTTATTACAGTTGGGAGCTGCAAACGCTTCAAATGGTTCAAAAGCCTCCGGATCTTTGAGGGGGCCATTGTAAGGTGCTCCTCTCCGATGCCCTAAACCCCCTTTCTCTTGAGTAAATCAGACGCGTGATTTCTAAGAAGCAAAAGGGTTTATTTCTGTGCATGAGGGTTTGACACGAACAAAGACTTGAATGAGCGAGCATAGCATAGTATCACACATTTAAACATTCCTTCCCCCATTGTCCCTGGTTGTTACACGTGTCTTGCTTAATCTCCATGGTGCTCAGTCGTTCCTGGAGAGGTGCAGTCCCGTTTCACGCGTCGTTGCAAGCGCTTCTTCCTTCCGCGCTACTGTTTCGCGTCTGTTTCTAATTGCCCTCAATCCACATCCCTGCCTGTTTGAATGGCAGAGGTCTGCTGAACTCTGACATGCTACCGGCCCAAGACTTTCTACCCCCCACCACTTACACTCTAAGAGTATTTAAACTAATTAGACCATTAAATTAACTAAACATTCTCTTGGGTTCTCCGCAACCTGTAACGACAAGAAATATTGGATAATTAGACAATCATTTTCAGTGAGGTTTGTCAGGGAATTCCCTATGAAAAGTCCTGACTAGGTGAAGAGCGTGTGTGTGTTTAGCGCTGACCCACTCCTTGTGTCCGACCGGCAGATGCTGCCACTTCACTAAATACTGAAGTTGTCCTTTGTGCCGTCGGGAATCCAGGATTTTATCTACTTCAAAGTGTGGCTCCCTGTCTACCATTAATGGTTCCGGTTCTGCCAGTTCTGGGTGCCACTGCGCGGAGGGGTGATACTGCTTCAATAAGCTGATGTGAAATACTGGATGCACTGTTGGGGTTTGATAAACCCAGGAATTTACTTCTAGATATAAAGTATACAGAGAGGCTTGATTTCTAGGTAAAAGGTGAAATATTCTGCACAGTCACCCAATTAGCAGCCATTGTTGTAGGAATGATGTGTCATGTGTGACTCATTCAACAGGTGCTTAGAGTTAGGTTGGGTGTGGTAGTTAACGAGATTGACCTATAATGTGATTGGTCAGTTTGACTATAAAAGCAGAGATATTCTGTATTCCATTTTATTCCCATTTTACCTCATGAAAGCTGTATCGTTGATGGTGTATCATTTGTTACTTGTGGAACATATATCACCAGCTGCCTGGGAGCTACATTTCCGGAGGCTGTATGAAGATTCCTCCAGCGAGGCGAATCTGCCAACTATGAAGGACGTACCCAATTGGCACCCAGTTTCGGTGTCTGAAATTAAATCTCTCATTGATCAACTTAAGACAGGGAAGGCTCCGGGCGCTGATTTAATCCCTGCAGAACTCCTGAAGAACAATAGGGAGTGGTGGACCCCAGTCCTGGCGGTGCTATTTACCTACATCGATACTACTGGAAATATCCCGGAAGACTGGGGTTTAGCGATTGTTGTCCCAATCTTCAAGAAGGGAAACAGAGAAGACCCTTCAAACTATAGACCAATAAGTTTGCTAAATATAATTAGCAAACTCTATGCCAAACACCTACAAGACAAAGTCAAGAACTGGCTGGACCACAATAATTTGATAGCAGAAGAACAAGCTGGTTTTAAAGAGGGGAGAGGCACTATTGACCAATGCTTGGTCTTGCAGCACCTGATTGAAAAATATGTGTCTAATAGAGCGGCATCACTATATGCTGCCTTCATAGACCTAAAGGCAGCCTTTGACTCTGTCACCAGAATCAAGTTATGGGAGAAGTTGGAAGCCGCCTCAATTGATCGTAGGCTTCTCCATTTATTACGTGCCTTACATTCCAACACGACCCTCAAGGTTAGGTGCAATACGCAAGGGACTCTCTCTATGTCGATTATAGCTCAAAAGGGGATAAAACAGGGGTGCATTTTGGCCCCCCTGCTTTTTAACTTCTATATTAACGACATGGTTAAATGGATAAATAAACCAAACCACCCCCCCCCCAAAAATAGGGAATCGCAGCATCGCCTTGTTATTGTATGCAGATGACGCAGTAATTCTTTCAAGGACACCAGTAGGTCTTAAAAGAGCCCTGCGAGCATTGCTCCAGTACTGCAATAACGATAAATTGGAAATTAACTTTCAGAAAACTAAAGTTATGGCCTTTGCTAAAAGGCCAAAACTCCGTTCATGGTACCTTAATGGACATAAAATAGAACAGGTGACCATTTTTAAATATCTGGGTGTTGTCATACACACCACCGGCTCAAGGAATGCACATTGCGAACATGCAGCTGCCATTGGTCAGAGATCAGCCAACGCCATTCTCAAATTTTTCCACTCGAAAGGAGGACATTATGTCCCAGCTGCAATTAAGCTTTTTCAGGCTAAGTCGCTTGCACTGCTATTGTATGGGACCCAGCTTGGACCCTCATCTTCTAGTTTCATACCTTTGGAGAGAGTTCAATCCAAATTTATAAGAGCAATTTTACAGATCCCTCGTTGTGTTTCTAACGCTCGCTTACGCCTGGAGACAGGACTGGTAAAAGTTGAGTCAAGAATCTGTATAGCTTCCTTAAATCTATGGCTAAAACTCAACTTTTTTCCACAAGGCCTTGCACCACTAATTCTCCAAGACAAATTCTCTTCCTCATGGATCAAGGCTGTCGAATATAATCTCACAAAATTAGGTTTTTCTCCTTCTTCAATACTAGAGCTGGGCTACGACAAGGCAAAACAAAGCCTGAGACAAAGGGTAGAGGACATGGAGAGGCAAGCAGATCTAGAGAAAGCCCCGACATTTTTGGCTCCAGACTCTACTAGATATACTATTACCTCTGCGAGATATCTCAGCCAGCTAGAGACATTGAACCATCGAAAAGCCTTCTCACTTGCACGATGCCATGTCCTCCCCTCAGCCGTCTTGGACGGCAAATATAAAAAAAATCCATTAGATAAAAGACTCTGTCCTTGTAATTCTGGAGAGATAGAAACTACTGGACATGTCCTTCTACGATGTTCATTCTACAGAGATATTCGAATAAAATTCATTTCCCCGATAATTATGAGGTATCCGGGCCGTTCTGAAACCGAGTATCTTCAGATTTTGCTCAAAGATGAATGGATTACAGTCACAGCGCAGGTAGCAAGATTCTGCGCAGCAGCACTAAAGAGCCGACGTAACCTAGTGAAAAACTTACCATAAATATTTTACTTTTTTTTTTATAACTATTCATTTAAAATTTTGATATTAACACTTAATTTTAATAGTTAATAATTAATAACCATAGGATGCCACAAGATATGGAACTCAACATAATGTAAAATAGGCTGTCTTCTTGATTTTATATACAAATGTTAAGTATTTTGCTAAACTAATTTTAGACATGGATTTTATTTATTTTATTATAGCTGAGAACTTTTATTGGCTACATATGGCGTATTTTTATTTGTACTGGTCTATGACTGTAATAAATAAATTGACTTGTGGAAGTGATCTGTAAATATGTATGTATATAAAGTAAATAGGATATTTGATATAACTTCTGTTTGGAGTCTATTTACTGCATAGTACTTGGATCACTGGTGCCTAGGAGAGAGGCAGGCCGCTCCATCTCCGCGCGCTCCCTCTGACAGGGTTATGGGCCCAGAGGCGGCAGAGACGCCATAGACGATGGAAGGCTTTGCACTGGCTGTGGATCGGTGGATCGTGTGCAGTCTGTGAGCTGGAAGCTTTGGATGCCTATCCAGGAGTCGTGTGGCTATTTGGAGTGCTTTGGAGCTTTAACAGGTTCCGTGCCTGTTGTGTGTTTTTTTTTCTCTCCTACGCTTGTTTTGCAGCTGGAGGACTTTCTGATAAGGTCTGTGTCTTTAGTCATCGGTGTCTGCCCAGAAGGGGCTGAAGACAGATGAGCACAGCGAAGATGTTGCCGGCAGTCGGGGGAGGTTTTCCTCTGGAAAGACTGAATGACAGTAATTATTCATCATGGGCATATAAAATGGAAATGTATCTTCGGCGTGAAGGGCTTTGGAGGAGTGTACTTTGCCCTGAACCAGACCTGGAAGATGAAGAAGTTGCTCTAAAGGACGATAGAGCATTGGCAAGCATAATTTTATGTCTGGAAGATAGCCAATTGTGTTATGTTAGAGACTGTCAGTTAGCCTATAAGTGTTGGGAAGCTTTAAAGAATGTTTATCTAAGAAGCTCACCGCTATGTAAGGTTTTACTAACAAGAAAACTTTATCACGCCAGATTAGGTGAATCTAATAATATTAGGGATCATCTGCATTATATGACAGGGTTGTTCCAGGAATTGGCTCAGAGAGATATGCAATTTACAGAAGCTAACAAAGTGTATATAATTCTCAGTTCTCTAAATGAAACGTGGGATACTTTGGCAATGAGCTTTGGTTCGTTATCTGAGGAAGATTTAACTATAAGATACTTATCTAGCAGGCTTTTGGAAGAAGAGCAAAGAAGGCAGCAGTGTTCTAATGTAATTAGTGCTAAGCAGAAAAGTGTTTCTGTTAAGGAATATTCTGAGAATGTTTTGTATGTACGAAAATGTTTTAACTGTGGGTCACAAAAGCATTTGTTGAAACATTGTGATAAGAAACGGAAGTCGAAGGCCAAGCTGAAAATTTCCAAGCCGGGAGAAGCTGCACAGCTGTCTTTAATTAGTTCAAGTGTAGAACAAAATTTAAAGGGACCATTTTTACTTGACAGTGGGGCTTGTCAGCATATAGGAAATAACAGACAGATGTTTAAGAGTTTTAGGCAGGCTGATAGAGATCATGTTACTCTAGCTAATGGAAGTATTGCATCTGTGACTGGTAAAGGATTTGTATATGTACCAGGGTTAAATATTTAATTATCAATGTTGTGTGTACCTGAACTGGAGTACAATATAATTAGTGTATCACAATTGGATAAACAGGGTTATACTGTACAGTTTGGTAATAATGAATATATTGTTATGAAAGATAACAATGTTTGTGGCAAAGGTTTTTTGCAAAACTGTCTTTATGAAATAGTACAAACCAGGACAAGCAGCAACCATCATGGTGTAGCTACGATTAATAAGCCAACACATGATTCATGTGCACACCTGTGGCACAGAAGGCTTGGGCATCCGAGTTTCAAAGTGATTGAAAAGATGTCAGAAGCAAGTTCTGGAATGGAATTGAATTGAAAAAGTGCCAAGTGTATTTGGTTGCACAGCTTTTAAGGTTGCAAAGTCAAAGGTGTTTCCTGTGAGCAAATTCAGTGATAGGAAGTCACATAAATGTTTTGAATTAGTTCACGCTGACTTAATTGGTCCATTACCAGCTTCAATAGGGGGTGCTAAATATGTTTTAGTCATTGTAGATGATTACACTAGATTTGGGTTCTGTTACCTATTGAAAGCTAAAAGCCAAACATTTGAAAAGTTTAGAAACTGGGTGCAGTTTGTGGAACGTAGGTATAGCACAAAAGTGTGTAGTTTACAAACTGACCGGGGTACAGAGTTTCTGAGTGGGAGTTTTCAGCAATGGCTCCGTAGAAGGGGCATTGTGCATAGGAGAACTAACCCACATAGTTCAGCTGAGAATGGTGTGGCTGAACGTAGGAATTTGGCATTGCAGACAGTGAAGGATTCACTCATTGCTGACTCAGGGTTATCAAGAGGATACTGGGGAGAGGCAATATTAACTGCTAATTATTTAATTAACAGGTTATGGAGTGTATCTGTAAACCAAACTCCATATTATATGTTATATGGCAAGAAGCCACCATGTAATGAAATTTTATATTGAATATATATATTAAGTCTATATAAACCTAAATATGTATAAAATCATACTTTTAATAGAACCAGTTAGTAGCCATGCTTGTCCTGTTTATGACCTCGTTAGGGTGTCCACGTTGCTGGAATGTACGGCATGAGGAATGTATGAGGTGTGTGCATGGTACCAACAAACAAGATAAGGTTAGAACAGACAGTGAATAATGGGTGTACGGAGGTACCGGACAAGATAAAGGTGATGAATAAGGAATGTCAAGTCTCTGCAAAACAACAAGTTCAGAACTAGGTTAGAACAGACACTGACGTGTACAGTTCTGACGTATAGTTCTGACACCGACTGTGAAATGTTGGATTTAACACAGTCAGGTATAAAAGCAGGATGGCCTGCAATGGAGATTTTGAGTTGCGAGACTTTTCCACAGGGACGCCTTGGATGTCTGCCTCCCAGCCCACTATAACTGTCTGATCAACAGTTAGGAGTGTGGACGTAAGTATCGATTAAGATACTTTTTCCAGTAACTGTTGTAGCATCGATGAGATGCTGGTTAATAGAACTTTAGTTCTATAATTGATGTTCTGCAACTGATGAAGTATCGATGAGATACTGGTAAGAATGCAAATAGCAACTTGGATAGCCTAATGAGGCATGGTTATTAATGTTTAATTGATGGTTAACCTAGTATATTATTGTAATAAGCTCTAGAGAATTTTATAATCTTATTCATTTATCATTTATTATTTGTAACTCAATAACTGCTTTGCTTTCTGTCCGAATAACACAAGAATAAAAGAACTATTGTTGAAACTTTACATGGAGTGTTGTACTCATTAAAGTGGATTTTTATGACATAATTGGCGCAGCGAGCAGGGTTCTTGGTTTGCATTCGGACAGAATTTAAAGGCAAAATTAAGATAGAGAGCTGACTCTTTGATCTGTGTTGCCTGGCAGACATCCGGGGCTGCGCGCACTGATTTATGATCAGAGCCTTGGTTTCTGTGGAGGTAGAGACAGATTAAAGACGCAGTAAAATACTTTCTGTATTTGTGTATTTGTGTGTTTTGTACTTGTCTATGTGTATGTCTTCTGTTTTAAACTGTATATACCTCATTAAGCCACAGTATGAAAAGTAAGAGTGAATAGAACTTATTTTTACCTTATTTAAGATGTGCTGGTTTTGTGACTGCAATTGCATTACTTTGTGTTGTTGCTGCTTTCACTGCTGTGATTGTTTTCCGTATCACAGTGACTGTAACACCCCCTGTGACATAATAATAATTGAAGATTGGTTATAGTGTGTTTATTGTGTGAATTGTGGTGTGTAAAAGGTGTGTGTAAAAAGGGAGTGTGAAGATTGTGATTGAGAGAAGAAGTGTGAAGGATAGTTCTGTGAGTCTTTTCTATTGTATGCCAAGAGAGTGAAAGAAAGTGTGTTTGTCTATGAGCTAAGCCTTCTTGAATATATGAGAATTGTGATAATTTTCTTCTGTGGCTGCTGCTATATTTCTCGGAGTTTTGTAATCATTGTGTTTATGTTGGGCATTGCTATTATTTGGGTTGATAATTAGGAGGGAAGTCTATTAAACTAGGACTTTTAAATTTTTGAGAAAATATATTGAGAGTTATAAAACTTTACAATGGCAAGTGGATTCTTGCTGGGGAGAAGGAAAGATAAAGAAAAAGAACAGAAAGAGAGGAGACAAACTACTTGGGTTCTACCTCTCGATAATGAGGCACAAGTTAGTTGTTATGATGACATGCTCCATGGTGTTCAGCAAGAGTTAACTGGGACTCGAGAAGTAACGGAAATGTTAGAACAAGGGAAGAAAGAATTAATGGAAATAATTAAAGGGGGAGGAAAGGATTCACTTAAAAAAGTAAAGGCTACAATATATAGAAATTCATATCCTATTGTTAATAGAGAAGAGAATAAAAATGAGGATCTTACAAAGGCAACAACAGTCTATTTAGACTGCACCATTAAAGCTATTGTGGAAGGTGTTGAGGACACTAGAAACATGTTAATGATGATGCAGGAAGAAATAGAAAAGAAAGATGGGGAATTGGAGGAGAAAAATATCCAATATAGACAGGCTTTAGAACAAGTGTTGGAGAAATCTGAAGCTGTCAGAGAAATGAAGCAAATTATGGAAGAACAAAATAGACAGTTACAAGAGATGAAAATTAAAATGCAAAGCTTAGCACAACTGACTAGTAAAGTTGCAGCTGTTAAGAATAGACAAGGGCGGGTCTTGTGTACAAATGCATACGACCCATGTGCAGGGTTCGATACATCTTATTGTGATGAACCTGAATACTATGCTAACCCTTGTTGCGGTCCGTTTGGGGCACATGTATCTGCTGTAAAGAAAATTTCTATTAGTGCAGATACTGGAAGAGGTTTTAAACACCAAATTTCTTATGATCCAGTGTCCACAGGAGAATTAAGAGAATTAAAAGGAAAATTAGGACCCATAAGAGAACCAATTGTGTGGGCTACTAATTTGGCTCTAGAAATTGATAAGGAGGGCTTGATAACTTCCGAAGTACATAGGCTCTTTAGAATGTATGCTGAAACAATGAACTTCAGTCAGAGCCTGGAAAATGAGCCTTGTTTAATAGTTTTGAAAAATTTTATAGAAGAAACAGATTTAACAGGAGCCCGAAGAATAGTGATGAATTGGACACAACACTCAGGAGAAAGTCCTGAACATTTTGTTAAAAGGTTTATTACAGGACTATATTTAGCTGGACTGTATTTACCCCCTGATGATTTACCAGAAGAAAATATTACTAGTGAAAGTTTAACAGAGACACTACATGATAACAGTACATTGAGGATGATGGTTGATGGATTGGTTCCTCAATTAAGGCAGGCTATTGGAATTCAACAACCAGATTGGCCAAAAGATTCTAGGGAATTATTACAAACTCTAAAACTAGCCAAGAAGCAAGTTAATATTATATGTAAAAAAGATGTCGAAGAAAAGGATAAAGGAAGAAAAGCTCAAATTAATGAGGTTACAGGGAGACCAATGGCAAGGTCTAACTACAACGGGACTCAGTTTAATAATAGAGGAGTGGGAGGCCAGAATTCCTCACAAGCTAACACTTTAAGAACAGTAACTTGGAAGTTACTCAGACAAAAAGGGGTCCCTTTTAGCAAGATCAATGGGAAACCTACGGAGGAACTTATCCAAATGCTAGCGTCCTATGATTCTTCTAAGTTTCCAAATGATCAAGGTAAATCACAAACTGAGAAAGTAAGGTCAAAAGATTTTACACCAAGATTAGATACAAAGGCAGAAGCAAAAATTAATGGCCAGGATTCTCAAACTCTTCCTTCTGCCCCTCCATATGAAGAACTTTTACAGGAAATTAGAGAATTAAAATCGACTCTCCAGGGACCTACTGACTAGGGTTGCCCGGCGGGTATAGGACCCCTAAATTATTTTAAACCGCTGGGAAAAGTTATAGGGGTCCCAGATGATAATAGGTCTTTTTATTTTGTACAAGATGATTCTTTTAAAGAACACTGTGCCCTTTTGGATCCTGGTGCTACTGATTGTATAGTTAAATTTTGGCCACCAGGAGCCCGGCGAGTAGGGCATATGACTGTAACAGGCTATTGGGGTAAGCCTAGACTTATTCCAATTTTATCTTTTTATTTAAATATTCAAGGCAACAGAACTTTGATTAGAGGATTATGGGATAAGGAGAGTAATGAGAATCTCATTCTAGGGATGTCTTTCTTTAACAAAGGATTTTGGTTTACTCCAAATGGGTATCTCTTCCAGTCAGCCCCTCTTGAAGGAAAAATTTATTCCGTAAAGATAAAGGAAGATTCTACGGATAATTTAGAATGGTGGAAGGACCAAGTTCCAGGAGTCCACCAAACAAACAAGTATCAAGCTGGGAAACATGTTTCTGCTATGATAGACATAATAGGTCCTCCTGTATCTCCCCAGCGACAATATGCTTTGAATCCAGATGCTATTAAAGGTCTTAAACCAGTTATTGAAGGTCTTTTAGATGAAGGTATTATAGAAGAGACAAGAAGTTCTTTTAATAGTCCTGTTTGGCCTGTTTTAAAATCAGATGGGAAAACATACCGAATGGTAGTTGATTTCAGGAGAATTAATAAAGTAACTCCTTTGATGGCCCCTATTGTTGCTAGTATTACTGATTTAAAAACACAAATTTTGCCTACTTCTAAATATTTTAGTGTAATTGATTTAGCTAACTGTTTCTTTGCTTTACCTTTATCTGAAGATAGCAAATCACGTTTTGCTTTTACATATGGGGAAAAACAGTATACTTTTTGCCGTGTTCCCCAAGGATTTCATAATTCACCTGCTATTGCACATAAATATGTAAGAGAAATGTTACAAACATTACCTGAGGATGACCATGCTTATGTTTATTCTTATGTTGATGATATTTTAATTCAAGGTGAAGAGGAAGAAGAAGTAAAGGAACGTACTTTGCGGATCTTACGTTTGATCCGTGATACTGGTTTTAAAGTAAATCTTGAAAAAGCTCAACTAGTGAAAACCAGAGTCAAGTTTTTAGGCTTAACAATTGATCAAGGTCTCTGTGAAATAGATGAACAGAGAGCCCATGCTCTTTGTTCTATGCCTGTACCCACTGATGTTAATTCCATGCGTACTCTTTTAGGAGCTTTTGGTTTTGTTCGCGATCATATTCCTAATTATGCTGACTTGACTGCTCCCTTTTATCGTCTATTGAAGAAAAATGTATCTTGGGAGTGGTCTGATGATCTTACATACCGCCTGGAAAAATTAAAACTATGGGTTAGGCGGTCTATCAAGTTACACCCTCCAGATCCTGGTCGTCCTTTTTTCTTAAGACCTTCATGGACACCTGAGGCTTTTTCTGCCTCTTTATTTCAGAAAGATGTTAATAATAAATATGTACTCGTTGGTTTGGCATCTAGAAAACGTGGAGGTCCAGAAAGGAGATACAATGAATGTGAATCTAGTGCATGTTGCGTATTGTGGGCATTACAATATTTTGAGAGTTCTATCGGATGGCAACATGTTATTGTTCAATCTACTCATGGTTCTTTAAAATATATTTTACAAGGCAAACATTTTCCCCATGTCAGTAACACAAAACTTGCTCAATGGCTTTTGTACCTCCGCCTTAAAGGCTATGATTTTGAAACCCTATCTTCCCCTGACCCTTTAGTTAGTCTAATGGGAATAGGTGATTCTTTTTGTTCTTGTCCAGGGGAAGATGTGTCATCACTAGTTCAATGTGGAGTTCTCCCTCCCAGCCAACCTACTTTTGAATTTTGGGCTATTGATGGTGGATCCTGGTGGGATGGCAACCAACGACTCACAGCAGCTGCAGGAGTTTCTACCTTTGGTGAAACTTTTAGACATGAATTGCAAGCTAAAAGTGCTCAGGAAGCTGAAGTTGTGGCTCTGCGAATTCTTTTAGAAAGAGTTGCTGCTTTAGGTTTGAATACTTTACATGTATTAACAGACAGTTGGTATCTCTATCAAGCACTAACAGAATTTTTGCCCTTTTGGGTGAAAGACGGTTGGACTAATAGTTTAGGGGGACCATTGAAACAATCTGAGGAGTGGCAACGCATTTATGACTTGATTCCAAATATACAGATTACAGTTTACTGGATCAAGGCACATCAAAAGTCTGGAACTTAATGGGCAGTTGTTTTGAATAGGGCGGTGGATGCTTTAGTCCATTCTACCTCCTCTGCTGCAATTACTGCTCTAAAATCTGAAGTGGAAGACCTTGTTTTTGATTTACATGCTATAGGGCATGAGGGTATAGAGAAAATCCTCCATAGGGGAAAACGATGGGGACTAACAAATAAACATCGTCCACTTATTTCTCATATTATTGATAATTGTCCAATTTGTCTTTTTGAAAAACGGGATTATTCCCAACCACAAATTCCCATTTTACCTCAAAGGCAATTTGACCCATGGGCAGTGTTATACATTGATTATATTGACAAGCTCCCTGTAACGCAGAGAGGGAATAAATATTTGTTAGTAGCAATTGATGGATTTAGTGGATGGCCGGAAGCTTTTCCTACTAGGAATAATGGAGCAGTGATTACAGCTAAGAAATTATACCAGGATCTCTTTTGTAGGTTCGGTACCCCAAGAATCTTAAGTAGCGACAGAGGATCAGCTTTTGTGTCGGAAGTAATAGGAAAAATGACTGATGCATTGGGGATTCATAGAAAACTACATATTAGTTATAGGCCGACAAGTTCAGGAAAAGTAGAACGATGTAATGGAAAAATTAAAGAATTATTAAGAAAATTAGTAAAAGCAAATGGAAAAGATTGGGATGAACGATTGCCAACGGTTTTAGCAGCTTTAAGGAGTTCCCCTATTAGTGGATTGGGGATGAGTCCATATGAAATTTTGTTTGGTACACAGATGGAATTGGGATTTCCATCATTATGGGTCCAAGGTGAAATGGAACAACAATGGTTTAATGTGTTAAAAGATAGAGAAGAAACCCGAGAGACTGTACGACAAGAAATTGAAAAGAAACATAAAGGATTGGTAAATACAGTTGAATGTTTACCTATAGGATCTCAAGTTATGTACAGAAGTTTGGGAAAAAGGAACACACACTGACGCCACGATACAAAGGACCTTTTGTTATTTTGAAATGTGTTCCACCAGTAAGTTATCTTTTAAGTAATCAAAAATGGGTGCACCGTAGTAAAATTAAACCTGTTTCTGATGATGTGCATGCGTAATTCTTCTTTTCTTTTAGGAGCTGAAACCAGACGTTTATTCCAGATATATACTTTGATTTATCCATAAACTTATCTATAAGATTTTTTTTGTTATATAATAATTATTTGTAATGTTTAACAGGAAAAGATTGATTTTATAGTAAGTGAACCCAGACACAATCCATCAAAGCAATTCCTATTAGGATCCCAGGGGATC
Organism: Charina bottae; assembly: GCA_023362775.1. Classification (NCBI taxonomy): domain Eukaryota; kingdom Metazoa; phylum Chordata; class Lepidosauria; order Squamata; family Charinaidae; genus Charina; species Charina bottae. The sequence continues at coordinate 1,867,184 of JALMGJ010000002.1, read as the reverse complement.
CCAGAAGAAGAATCAAAGTTTTGGTGATAACACAGAAAAGAAATAGGAATGGGAAGTTGCAAATAATACCAGTAATAACTTCTGAAGTCCTACCCATGAACATAGAGAATATTGATTTACAAACCGTGAGATTTTTGTAATATTTTATCATTTAACTATTATACATACTTTATTTGAATTTTGTTCTACACAGAGAATATTGATTTACAAACCGTGAGATTTTTGTAATATTTTATCATTTAACTATTATACATACTTTATTTGAATTTTGTTCTACACTAATCTTAATATTTTCTAACTAATATGGCTTTGCATAAACTAACAACAATATATTGTTTATTAATAGTTATATTATGGATCTATCCTAGTTATAATAAGAAATGGGAAACCAATTATTGGTATAAGGTTACATCATTTGTTCAAAAAGCCACAAATATGACCGATTGTTGGTTTTGTCATCAAAAGGAAAAATCTTTGTATGATGGAGTACATGGTTATTTCCTCCCTATTAACATGTCCACTTGGCTTACTTCACGAGCAACCGCAGGCAGGCACAATGGTCCACATCTTCCAATAAGAACTGTCACTGGACAATTTGTCTTTCCCCCTGAAGTTGTGATTTTTCAATTAAATGGTTTGGTTAACGTGGGGTTTTTATCTAAAGTTTTATCCCATGATCCAAAATTGATTATGCAATTGGAGGAAGACCAGTGGTTTGTCCACGGGGACAATGTTTCCATTGAACAATGTCCACGGGATACATTTTACTTTCCTGGATATATTTCCTGGTATTTCGAATCCCCCATTGATCCTTATGGGCGGTGGGGACGAGTGGGAAAAACAAAAGAAGAGATATGTGATCTTCGTGCTAACAAATCTACGGAGCTTTTCGTTACTCCTTGGATAGATATATGTAGTCAAATTTGGAGGGTTGCTCAGTGTACTAACTACAGTGGCATGTTTAATCAGCAGTTTAGCAATATAAATAAATTAAATCCGCACTGCCCTTTTAAAGGGACAGTGATAAAACCAATGGTAACCCATGTGTATGGTACTATTGCCCCTCAAGGTTATTTTTGGGTGTGTGGAAAAGGAGGATTTAAAATTCTACCAGGAAGTTGGAAAGGATCATGTACTCTTGCTCACTATGTAACTCCTGTTGCCATGCATAAGGATATACAGTCCAAAATCTTTTATGCCCCAGCGCGGTATAAACGATCTTGGTCTGATGTTGGAGATTTTCTAGCTCGTACACTTTTGCCAGGCTATCAATTTTTGCAACAAATTAATACAGATCACTTTGTTCATAACCTCTCTATGCTTTTAGAGACAGATTTGAATATTACTGGAAAAGCTATTATTGACCTCCAAGAGGAAGTGGACTCTATAGCTCGAATTGCCACTGATAATCGAATTGTTCTTGATAGCATGTTGGCGGAACAAGGCGGAGTTTGCATTGTGCTGAACCATTCCTGTTGTATGTATGTCAACAATTCCGGATTAATTGAGGAGGACGTTCACAAAATTTACAAAATTGCTGGCCTTACGTCCAATGCCAGACGATCCTGGGAGAAGATACATAATCTATTCATGAACTTTTGGGACACATTGACTAATTGGATCCCTTTTGGATGGTTAAAATCTGTGTTTGTTGGAATCATTTTTATTGTATTTCTGATTTTTGTAACTTGTTGTTGTATTCAATGCTTTCCATATTGTTTAAGTGCCTGTTCTTTGTTTAAATTTCCTAAAATTGATAAATCAAAATGAACTATTGCTCCTTCCAGTTCGCAACAGTTCAAGAGAGGGAATATGTAATGAAATTTTATATTGAATATATATATTAAGTCTATATAAACCTAAATATGTATAAAATCATACTTTTAATAGAACCAGTTAGTAGCCATGCTTGTCCTGTTTATGACCTCGTTAGGGTGTCCACGTTGCTGGAATGTACGGCATGAGGAATGTATGAGGTGTGTGCATGGTACCAACAAACAAGATAAGGTTAGAACAGACAGTGAATAATGGGTGTACGGAGGTACCGGACAAGATAAAGGTGATGAATAAGGAATGTCAAGTCTCTGCAAAACAACAAGTTCAGAACTAGGTTAGAACAGACACTGACGTGTACAGTTCTGACGTATAGTTCTGACACCGACTGTGAAATGTTGGATTTAACACAGTCAGGTATAAAAGCAGGATGGCCTGCAATGGAGATTTTGAGTTGCGAGACTTTTCCACAGGGACGCCTTGGATGTCTGCCTCCCAGCCCACTATAACTGTCTGATCAACAGTTAGGAGTGTGGACGTAAGTATCGATTAAGATACTTTTTCCGGTAACTGTTGTAGCATCGATGAGATGCTGGTTAATAGAACTTTAGTTCTATAATTGATGTTCTGCAACTGATGAAGTATCGATGAGATACTGGTAAGAATGCAAATAGCAACTTGGATAGCCTAATGAGGCATGGTTATTAATGTTTAATTGATGGTTAACCTAGTATATTATTGTAATAAGCTCTAGAGAATTTTATAATCTTATTCATTTATCATTTATTATTTGTAACTCAATAACTGCTTTGCTTTCTGTCCGAATAACACAAGAATAAAAGAACTATTGTTGAAACTTTACATGGAGTAAGTTGTACTCATTAAAGTGGATTTTTATGACAACCATTAGCTCATTTGAAGGTGTTTGGGTGCACTGCCTATGTTCACGTGCATAAGGAGGTACGTAGGAAAGGACAGGCAAAAGCACAGATGACATTTGTGGGGTATGAGCCAGGGACCAAGGGATATAGGTTCACTGATGGCAGGAAAGTTGTTATTTCTAGATCAGAAAGTTTTAGTGAGCACAGCAATTGGCAGAGATTACACGGGAGTAGTGAGGTTTATCTTCCTAGTCAGAGAAGTTTTGAGTTTTCAGAGCGGAGAGAGGCCACTAATGTGATTAAGAAGGAAGAGGAATTAACTCCTAGTGTGCCAATGATGCAGGATGCTACAGTATTGCGTAGATCTGAGAGAGGTAACAAGGGCATACCACCTCAACGTTATTCACCAGGTGATGTAAAAGTGTGTTTCATTTATTATGAACCTCGTAATTACAGGGACATATTAAAGTTGCCACAACCCGAGCAGAGTAGATGGAAAGCTGCTATGGATGTGGAAATGAAAGCCATTAATTCTCATAAGGTTTTCAAATCTACTAGGCTGCCTGAGGGGCATAGAGCAGTAGGCTGTAGATGGGTGTATAAGAAGAAAACCTTAGTGAATGGTGATATTCAGTATAAGGCTAGGTTGGTAGCACAAGGATTTTCCCAGATAAAGAATCAGACTTATGATGAGGTTTTTGCACCAACGCTAAGAGGGGAGACATTTAGGTTTGCCTTAGCAATGGCAGCAGCTGGGAATTGTGTAGTACAGCATTATGATATCACAACAGCATATTTGCATGCTGATTTGAATGAAGAGTTCTATATGATTGAAGCCCCAGGGTATGAATCAAAGATTGCAGGAAGGGTATACAAGTTGCAGAAAGCGTTGTATGGACTCAAGCAGTTGGCACGTTGCTGGAATCTTAGGTTAGATAAGGAATTACAAAGAATGGGATTCAAGTGTAGTATAGCTGACCCATGTCTGTATGTAAAGCAATGTGAAAACGATGAACAGATTTTGCTTTTGATATTTGTAGACGATTTGTGTCTTATAGAGAAAGATCAAAGCAGGGTAATTGAATTTACTGAAAATCTGAAACAGCACTTTGATGTCAAAGATCTGGGAGAAATTAAGAATTACCTAGGCATGGGTATTCAGAAGGTTGATGGGGGTTATGTTCTAGAGCAGCGGAAGAAAATTGAAGCACTGCTAAGAGAGAACAATATGGAACAGTGTAAAGAAGTTTCTACCCCAATGACAACAGATTTTGTTAAATCAGAGACTGGAAATGATGACCAAACTTCATGTGATCAAGAACACTATCATTCAATAATTGGAAGTTTATTGTATATAGCACAATGGTCGCGTCCTGATATCGGGAACGCAGTAAATGTTCTGAGTAGATATGTAACCAAACCTACTCAGAGGCATTGGCAAGGTGTCAAACGTGTGTTTAGGTATCTGAAGGGGACTATTGATAAATGTTTATTGATAAAACCATGTAAGCCATTGGAATTGAAATGCTATGTAGATAGTGATTGGGGTAACGATGTACATGACAGAAAATCAATGACAGGGTTGATAATAATGTTTGGTAACACCTTGGTTGGGTGGAGGTCTCGTAAACAAAGTTCAGTTGCCGTGTCAACGGCAGAGGCAGAGTATGCAGCATTATCTGATTTGTGTTCAGAATTAATTTGGTATAGGCAATTGTTAATGGATGTTAAAATAACAATTAAAGGGCCTATATGTGTATACGATGATAGTGAAGCATGTATACAGATTGCAAAGAGTGATAAGGTCAGAGCACGAAGCAAGCATGTTGATATCAAGTATCATAATGTTAGGAATGCTGTTAAAGAGTCTCTGATAGATTTGCAATATTGTCCATCTGAGTGTAATGTAGCAGATGTGATGACAAAGCCTCTAAGCATAGAGAGACATAGGATGTGTATATCTCAAATGTGTATGTCTTCTATTCTGTACAATTGAATGTAATATCTATTGTAAATTGAAGGGGTGTTGGGGTTTGATAAACCCAGGAATTTACTTCTAGATATAAAGTATACAGAGAGGCTTGATTTCTAGGTAAAAGGTGAAATATTCTGCACAGTCACCCAATTAGCAGCCATTGTTGTAGGAATGATGTGTCATGTGTGACTCATTCAACAGGTGCTTAGAGTTAGGTTGGGTGTGGTAGTTAATGAGATTGACCTATAATGTGATTGGTCAGTTTGACTATAAAAGCAGAGATATTCTGTATTCCATTTTATTCCCATTTTACCTCATGAAAGCTGTATCGTTGATGGTGTATCATTTGTTACTTGTGGAAGTGATCTGTAAATACGTATGTATATAAAGTAAATAGGATATTTGATATAACTTCTGTTTGGAGTCTATTTACTGCATAGTACTTGGATCACTGGTGCCTAGGAGAGAGGCAGGCCGCTCCATCTCCGCGCGCTCCCTCTGACATGCACCTTTCTCAATGCTTTCGGGAGCTGCAGCTTCGCCGTTACGGGGTTAATTACTGCCACTATGGGGAACGGTCCTATGTATTTCGGCGCCAACTTCCGCGATGGTTGAGTGGCCCTTAAATTCTTCGTTGAAAGGTACACTTTGTCCCCTATTTTCAACTCCCATTCTGGTTACCTCTTACGATCCGCGTATTTTTTATATTTGGTTTTGGCTTCCTGCAGCGTCTTTACCATGATCGGCCAATTACTTGTTACTTTCGCAATCCACTCATCTGCTTTCAATGGGGCATCTATTTCCCCGTGTTGGGTCATTGCTAGTTCAGGGATGGTAACAAAGTCCTGACCCGTGGCTACTTTGAATGGCGAAAATCCCGTGCTTTGGTGAAGAGCATTGTTGTATGCTACTTCAGCGAAAGGTAAAAGTTCTGCCCAGTCGTTTTGCTGGTAACTGGTGTAGCATCGCAGGTACTGCTCCAGTACTGCATTAAGGCGTTCCGTCGCTCCATCTGTGCACGGATGGAATGCACTACTCAGTCCCTGTTCCGACCCAATCAATTTCAAAAAGGCTTTCCAGAACTTGCAGGTGAAAGTACTTCCGCAATCGCTTATTATGCGTTCGGGCGTACCGTGAGCTCGGTAGATATGTTGAATGAACATTCTAGCTAGCCTAGGAGCATTTGGGATCCCATTGCAAGCAATGAAATGTGGCTGTTTCGAGAATAAGTCAGTAACCACCCAAATCGCCGTTTTCTTATTACTCACAGGTAAGTCCACAATAAAGTCCATGGTGATTTGCTTCCATGGTTGCGTTGGGTTTGCTACTGGCTGTAGGAGTCCTGTGGGTTTCCCCATTTTCCGCTTAGCTGTGGCACATCCTGGGCATGTTCTTACATAGGCTTTGACATCCGTGCGCAGTGTTGGCCACCAGAATTTTCGCCTGACTAAGTGGATGGTTTTTACGAACCCAAAATGCCCCGCTGTTTTGTGGTCATGATTCTTCTCTAAAACTCTCTTTTGCAGACATTCAGGGACGTATACCCCATTGTCTTTCCACCACAGTCCATTGCTCTCTTGCAGGGTGTGTTTGTTGTCCCCCCACCATGTGTCCTTTAACGTTTCCAGTCTCAATTCGTTCCCAAACGGGTCCCCCTCAGCCATGCTTTTGTCCCGGCTGCAAGTGACTGTCATATTTCCCCCTTGTCTTTCTGGCTGAGGCATTTGCCCCAAGGGCTCATCTCCCTGCGATGGTATGAGGGTCTCAACCACATCCTTAGTCTTACTTTCGTGTTGCGGGAGGCACGATAATGCATCCGCTAGGTAATTTTTCCCCCCTGGAAAGTATTTCAACGTGAAATTGAACCTGCTGAAGAATTCAGCCCAACAAAATTGTTTAGGGTTCAATTTTTTAGGGGATTTTAATGCCTCCAGGTTTTTATGGTCCGTCCATACCTGGAACGGCACGGATGCCCCTTCCAAAAGATGACACCATGTGCCTAGTGCGTGTCTGACTGCAAACACTTCCTTCTCCCACACATGCCATCTTTTCTCTGTCTCACTGAACTTTTGGGATATGTATGCACACGGGCGTAGTATGTTGTCGTCCGCCTGCAGCAATATAGACCCCACCACACTGTGTGACGCGTCCGTGTGAATCACGAACGGTTTATCTACCTCTGGGTGTTTGAGGATGGGTTCCTCCATGAACAATGCTTTCAGTTTATCAAATGCTTCTTGGCATTCCGGGGTCCACACAACTTTGGTGCTGGGCAATTTTGACCTTGCACCCACGCCTTTGCCTTTAGTTTTTAACAGGTCTGTGAGGGGCAACACAATTTGCGCGAAATTCTAAATGAATTGCCTGTAGAACCCCGCAAACCCGAGAAACGCCTGCAGTTGTCTACTTGTTTGGGGGGGTTGCCACCCCAAGACTGCTTTTACTTTCTCTGGGTCCATTTCGATCCCCTATGCCAAGGGTCGTAAATGGCGGCTCGCGAGCCACATGCGGCTCTTTGGCCCCTTGAGTGTGGCTCTTCCACAGCTGAACTCATCCCCGCCCCTTCCACGCGATTGGATCCCGCCCCCAAACTCTTACGCTCTTACGCGCTCTCGCTCTCGCTCTCCAAGGCCGGGGCCACCCGCAGCCGCCCACACCTCGCGCACAGCCCGCGGGGCTCTCTGCCGCTCCCTTCGATGGAGGAGGGACCGGCGTGCCTTGGGAGCTGCTGCTGGCGGCATGTCTGGGCGAGGCGCGCAGGCGGATCTGCCCGTCTGGCACTTGGGCGCTCCCGAGCCTCTTCCCTTCTCCCTCACCACGTTCGGGCGTTGAGGCCAGGCAAAGCCGGGCGGTCACGCAGGGGCGAGGCGAGGAGTCCCGCTCCTGTGCCTACTGCCACATCCGTCCGATCCCGGCCTCTCTCCCCATGTCCGGCGGGTGCCCATGCCAGAATCCCCGCGACCCGGAGGCAGCGACTGCTCAGGGCCCCAGCGAGAAGAGGCGCGTGATCCCCGGTGGATCCCTTCGAGGGGCCGCGGGGCTTCCCCGCTTTCCTCCCAAGGAGGCCTCGACGGCGCACCCTCCCGCCCCATCAATCCCCCCACCCCGCCGTTGGGTGTCAGGCTGAAAGGATGTGGCAGGAACGGCCCTGGAAAGCGGGGCCTGCGGAGCGCCACCTTTGGGGAGGAGGGTCCAGCCGGCGAGCAATGGCGGCGCCGGAGTTTTCGCCAGAGTGGCTGGCGCGCTGGCTGGCCGAGGCATCCAGGCGCTGGGCAAGGGCGCGGGCCCGGGACGCGAGCAACCCGCCTTGGCGCTCCTGGAGAAGTGGCCGTGGGAGGCCTGCCGGGTGCACCCTCCCGCCCCATCAATCCCCCCACCCCGCCTTTCGGCGTCCTCTCCCCTGATAACACAAGCCCTGCGGCGGCCAGGGGAAGCCGAGCCAGGTGGGGGTGCAGCGGGGCCCAGCGGCGCGCTGAGGACGAAGAGCCGCCTGCTCTCCCCTTGGCCGCCTCCGGTCGCTACAGTCACCCCGCCGGAACGGAGCCTGGCTTGGCTCCCCCGGCCACCGCAGGGCTCGGGTTAGCGGGGGGAGAGGACGCTGAACGGCGGGGTGGGGGGGTGCACCCGGCGGGACCGCAGGGACCCTCCGGAGAGGCGGCTCGAAAGCGGTTTCGGGGTGGTTGTTTTTTAAGCGGGCCTGTGCGGTGGCTGCTTTTCTCTCCCCACAGACAGCGCGGGCGGGCGGGTCCTCTGGAAGGAGGCCAGCCGGAGTTCTGCTTGCAGCGGACGAGTTGCTGCTGGGCCGAGCAGATGCTTTTGAGACCTAACGGCGGGGTTACATCGGGACCGAGTCCGGCCTATCCCCGGTCTGTGTCGCGTTAAGGCCGCCCCCTTTCCCACCTGGGAGGCCAGCTTGCAGCGCAAACGGCAGTCGCTTACTGAGCGAGTGCATTTTAAAATCTGCTTAACCCCCCTCCCCCCCCCCGCACTTCTCCCTCTTTGAAAAAGGAAGGCCGGAAAAGCGCAGTTTCAGTCTTGCGTTAAAGGGAGAAGCTGCCCTTAATGACAGAAGGCCATTCAAGTTGGAGAAACCTCGCGGGATGGGCGGAATCGCTACACACAAGCCACACGCCCCATTTCGTTCCTCCTTCCCTATCGCTTAATTGCCAGGCGCTCCTCCCCTGGAAACCCAGAGGGGGCGGGAGAAAGGCCGCTTCACACAACTCGCCAATCCGGGAAGTCCAAGTGTACACCCAAGGAGATCCGGAGGGTTTCCGGGGGAGCGGGGGACAGGCAGGGCAAGAAGCCAGAGCCTTGGGGTTGCCCAAGCGCCCTCCTCTTCCCTGTGGAACCGCCCTCCTTTTAAAACATGGCAGGAGTGCCCTTGATCACGTGCAAAGTATTTTTCTGCTTCTAAGCGGCCGCGGGAGGCCCGCTGGGTGCACCCTCCCGCCCCATCAATCCCCCCACCCTGCCGTTCAGCGTCCTCTCCCCCGCTAACCCGAGCCCTGCGGCGGCCGGGGGAAGCCGAGCCAGGCGGGGGTGCAGCGGGGCCCAGCGGTGCGCTGAGGGCGAAGAGCCGCCTGCTCTCCCCTTGGCCGCCTCCGGTCGCTACAGTCACCCCGCCGGAACGGAGCCTGGCTTGGCTCCCCCGGCCACCGCAGGGCTCGGGTTAGCGGGGGAGAGGACGCCGAATGGCGGGGTGGGGGGGTGCACTCGGCGGGACCGCAGGGACCCTCCGGAGAGGCAGCTCGAAAGCGGTTTCAGGGTGGTTGTTTTTTAAGCTGGCCTGTGCGGTGGCTGCTTTTCTCTCCCCACAGACAGCGCGGGGAGAGAAAACTCCAAGGCATATTAAACTCCAAGGCATATTCAGCTACAGTGCTTTTGCCCTGGTCCAAATTTCGAAGACGTACTCTAGCCGACACTTTCGCCAAGGTGTCTTCAAAACGTTTGCGTAAGGCGCGCATAAATTTATTTAAGTCCTGTAACGTGCTTGCCTTAGCATCGTGCAATTTAACGAGCCATCCTGCCGCCTCCCCTTCCAGAAATCTGGAAACGTACCTGACCTTCGCTTCCTCTGTCTGGAAAATGTCCTCAAACTCCCCCATAAATCCCTTCACATGAGTTGGACACAAGGAGTGGGTCAGCGCTAAACACACATTTCTACCAGTGGAAAAGGGGCATCCGCTTGTTTTTAGGGTGCAGCTTCATTTTAAAGATGAAAACCCTGAAAACGGGAGAAGGAAGCCAGGAGAGCGATCGTCCTACTCAGAACAAGGGACCCTCCGCACGTTTGGGAAAGAGCCGAGTTAGTCTGTGGCAGCCCCAAAGCCGAAGGCCTGGAATAGCTGCTTTTCAGACGGAGCCAGGCGTTTGAGTACAGCTGGTTAGGCAGCGAAGGTGCTACAGATGCCTCCTGACATAGTGTCTAGGGTTAGAAATTGAGCACGTCCCAGGATTGCCAGCCAATAATGCCAGGGGCGAAGGATGTTGGGTGTTGTAGTACGAGGACACCTGCAGGACTGTCTCGCCCATCTTCCATAGTGACGAATTACTAATTGGCAGCTGTTAGTGCTGATTAGTGCATGCAGCTTTCTTTTTCAATTTCAATTTCAATTTCTTTTGATCCTTTGGCTTTCCGGTGGGGGGTCGGTGATGGGGGTGATCCCCTTTTGTGGGGCCAGCTGGGAGCCTTTGGCATTGGTCAGCCCAACCGCCGCCCCCTCCCCGCCTGGCTTAAGTGAAGGGGTTAAATGCAGAGACTCGCAGGGAGGGTCTCCAGCCTCCTGAATGGAGTTAGATACTAGGAGAGGATATATTATTTAGTTTTTATCATTCCATCCCTAGCAGCATAAACTTTGAAAACTTAAGACTAGGTTGGTTTTACCTTCTAGAAAACAATAATCCAGGATGCTTTGAAGCAAACAGGATTTTCCTGGTATTACCCCTTTTATCCCTCTTAAAATAACAATCACACAGTTTTGTGAAGAAATAAAAGTAATGTACAGCAGTTGCAGTAGTAAATTCAAGGCAGGTTTAAAACATACTAAGTTACAAAACTCCAGCAAAGGAGATCGTTACCTTGTCGTGGTGCTGGAGCTTGAGCACCTCAATGAAACCATGAGCTAAACCGTGAAGGGACACCCAAGACGGGAAGGTCGTGGCAGAGAGGTCAGACTAAATACGATCCCTGGGGAAGGTAATGGCAACCCACCCCAGTATTCTTGCCATGAAAACTAAATGGATCAGTACAACCAAAGATATGTCGGTATACCATCGGAAGATGGGACTCCCAGGTCAGAAGATGGTCAAAATGCTACTGGGGAGGAACAGAGGATACGTTCAACTAGCCCCAGATGTGATGACGCAGCTAGCTCAAAGCCGAAAGGACGGCTAGCGGCCGACGGTGCTGGTGGTGAACGACGAATCCGATCTTCTAAAGATCAACACACCATAGGAACCTGGAATGTAAGATCTATGAGCCAGGGCAAATTGGATGTGGTTATTGGTGAGATGGCAAGATTAAATATAGACATTTTAGGTGTCAGTGAACTGAAATGGACTGGGATGGGCCACTTCACATCAGATGACCACCAGATCTACTACTGTGGACAAGAGGACCACAGAAGAAATGGAGTAGCCTTCATAATTAATAATAAAGTGGCTAAAGCAGTGCTTGGATACAATCCAAAAAACGATAGAATGATCTCAATTTGAATTCAGGGTAAGCCATTTAACATCACAGTGATCCAAATATACGCCCCAACCACAGATGCTGAAGAAGCAGAAGTAGATCAGTTCTATGAGGATCTGCAGCACCTACTAGATAATACACCAAAAAGAGATGTTATTTTCATTACAGGAGACTGGAATGCTAAGGTGGGTAGTCAGACGACACCTGGAATTACAGGCAAGCATGGTCTGGGAGAACAAAATGAAGCAGGACATAGGCTGATAGAATTTTGCCAAGACAACTCACTGTGCATAACAAACACTCTCTTCCAACAACCTAAAAGACAACTTTATACAGGGACTTCACCAGATGGTCAACACCGAAATCAGATTGACTACATCCTTTGCAGCCAAAGGTGGCGGACATCTATACAGTCGGTAAAAACAAGACCTGGAGCTGACTGTAGTTCAGATCACGAACTTCTTATTGCAAAATTTAGAATCAGACTAAAGAGAATAGGGAAGACCCACAGATCAGTTAGATATGAGCTCACTAATATTCCTAAGGAATATGCAGTGGAGGTGAAGAATAGATTTAAGGGACTAGATTTAGTAGATAGGGTCCCAGAAGAACTATGGACAGAAGTTCGCAACATTGTTCAGGAGGCGGCAACAAAAAACGTCCCAAAGAAAAAGAAAACCAAGAAGGCAAGATGGCTGTCTGCTGAGACACTGGAAGTAGCCCAAGAAAGAAGGAAAGCAAAAGGCAACAGTGATAGGGGGAGATATGCCCAATTAAATGCAAAATTCCAGAGGTTAGCCAGAAGAGATAAGGAATTATTTTTAAACAAGCAATGTGCGGAAGTGGAAGAAGACAATAGAATAGGAAGGACAAGAGACCTCTTCCAGAAAATTAGAAACATCGGAGGTAAATTCCAGGCAAAAATGGGTATGATCAAAAACAAAGATGGTAAGGACCTAACAGAAGCAGAAGAGATCAAGAAAAGGTGGCAAGAGACTTTCACTTCCGGGTACTGGTCGGAGCACAGCGAAGAACCGGGGCTCCTTAGCCTCGATTCCACGGCTAAGCTGTTTGCAGTGATTTGGGAGAAGAAAATCGCTGGAAAAATCACACTCGAAGAGAGTGTGATAAGAAGATTAACCACAAAGGATCTCTGGAGTAACTGCTCTCCCCCGACTCCTGTAATTTCCACTGCAGGAGGAGGGAGATGGAGCAATGAAAGGAGACTGGGGAAAAAACGGGGCTCTGCAGCAGCCGTGATTCTAAAAGATAAGTAGCTGGCCCGACCAGGCTTTTAGTCACTTTTTTTTACTTTTAAATATTATTATTTTTTTATTAAGTGCTAAGATTTGTATCTGGACTTGATTTATATTTGCTGGTGCTATATTTTTTTCTTGTTAATGGAAGAATAAACGGTGGGAAGAGAAGCTAAGTGGCTTTGCTAGAAGTGAAAGTGACTTTTACTATTATTTCAGTTTGGTTTGAGTTTTTTACTTATGGACAACTATTGGTATTTCTATTTTTGTTCTCTGGAATACTATATTAAAGCTTGGATTTAAATGGAGTGATTAATACTTTATTTTTTAAGACTTTGATGTTGGGATTACTGAACCCTATTAAAAACTCTTTTATATATACAAGTTCCTCTTTTTCTTTTTGAACTTTGAACTCTGTTTGGATTTATTTTTCTGAAAAAGTCAAGTTATTTAACGTTTAATTTGGATTATTGGATTATTATATGGAAAGTAGAGGCTTTTTTACATGTCTCTAGCAACATTTTTTCTTTTTGACTTGTGGTTGAATTGAAGAATTACAAGTGGGAAGGTGAAACCCTGGGAATATTTACTATTCTTATCTTTGATTTTGACTACAGGAGAACAAAAAGTCCTAGGCTTTTACCTTTTGAAACACTGTGGACTTTTATATATAAGGGATTATAAATGACCTAAGAGGAAAATTTTTAAAGGAGCCTAGTTCTCTCTTTCTTTTTCCTTAACCTTTTGGATATTTGTTTTTTCACCTTTTCTTTTTTCTTTTTATTATTTGTAAAAGAATTTTTAATTTTTTTTTTAATTTTTTCCCCTTTTTTAAATAATTTTTGTTATATTGTTATATGGTGCTTTTTCCCCTTTTCTCCCTTTTTTCTTCTTTTTTGCAGGGCTATGGCGTCTTTGGGAACGAGACGGGCGGAGAAGGAGAAGAAGAAAGAGACTGGAGGACCACCTATTGATTCTGCTACACCTGCTACATCTGCCTCAGAAGCTTTATTACCAGAAATGAAAAAGATATTAGAAGCTGTTGCAACACTAAATAAGAAAATGGATGATCAGAATACAGCAATAAATAAGAAAATGGATGATCAGAATACAGCAATAAATAAGAAAATGGATGACCAGAATACAGCAATAAATAAGAAAATGGATGACTCCACGAAGCAGATGGAAGATCAGATTACAGCATTAGACAAAAAAATGGACGATATGAAGAAAGAAATAACCCGAGAGATTAAGCAAGATTTTAAAAAAGAAATTCAAACAGTTAAGGAAGTGGTCAATTCTCTGTCAGGAGAACTTAAAGATACGCAAAGCCAGATGCAAAAATTAGAAGATAAATCAGAATATGCTATTAAAGAGATTGAACATAATCTAGATATCACAGCTTTAGCAGAAATGAGAGAGAAGGAGCACATCTTGAGATTTAGAGCAATTCCAGAACAAGTAGATGAAAATGTGAGAGAAAGGATGACTTTTGAATTAGCTAAATTTTTGGAGACAAGAGAACAAGATTTAGATTTGGAGATAGACAAGATATTCAGAGTAAACTCACGTTATGCTAAGGAAAGAAAAGTCCCTAGAGACATATTGATATATTTCATAAGAAAAGTGACAAAAGAGCAAATCTTAAGGAAGCATTATAATACTAGATTAAATATAGAAGGGAAGGAAATAATTGTATTAAAAGAAATTCCCTTGAGAATAATTAGGAAAAGAAAAGACTATTCTTTCCTTACAGACTAATTAAGGCAACATAGTATTTCATTCAGATGGGAAAAATTGGAAGGCGTATCGTTTGAGTTTAAAGGACAGAGATTCAAAATAACTTCCATTTTAAAAGCAAAAGCTTTTTTAGAGAAATACAAGAAAGAAATGGGTTTACCAGAAGGAGAACTGACAAAAGGAGGAGAAACATCGAAAGACAAAGAGAAGACTGAAGATCTATCTGAGAAAGGAGCTACAGGTGTGGACTTAACAAAGGGATTTTAAAGAATAAAACACCAATGGAACTTAAATATCTGACATGGAATATTAATGGAGCCAATGCTCCACAAAAAAGAAGAAAGATATTTCATTTTTTGAAAAAACAGAAATTGGACATAAGTTGTTTACAAGAGACTCATATTTGTAAAAAAGATACTAAACATTTGATTCAAAAACAGCTTGGAGAAGAATTTATTTCGGCTGGATATAAAAAAACTAAAGGGGTAGTCTTATATGTACAACCAAAGTTATACCCAAAATTGATATTAGCTGATGAAGAGGGTCAATACATTGTAGTAGAAATTAACATACAAGGAACTAAAACACTGATAGTTGGACTTTATGCACCGAATATGGATAAAGGAGTATTTTATAAAAACCTGATGGATAAACTTTTGGACTTAACTTATGACAATTGGTGTTTTATGGGGGATTGGAATGGGGTAATTTACCCCAGATTGGATAGACAGTCACAAAAAGAAGTGAAGCAAACACAGGGAAAATTGCCACAAACATTTTTCGATTTGAAAGAGATGTTGGATTTACAAGACATTTGGAGATGTATGAATGGGACTTCCAGAGAATTTACATATTATTCAGAGAGATTTAAATCACATTCTAGAATAGATATGATTTTGATATCTAAAAATTTGATGATGGATATTAACAAAGTCGATATATTACCTAAGACTTTATCAGATCATAATCCAGTAATGTTGACTCTTAAAGGGAAACGGAATGTATTTAGATGGAGATTGAATGAGTCACTACTACGGAATAATGATGTAGTTGATATATGCAAAAAAAAATTAAGAGAATATTTTCAATTTAATTTGAACAAAGGGACTAATATTCAAACTGTATGGGAAGCCAGTAAAGCATATATGAGGGGTTATTTTATTCAATACAATGCTCAAATGAGGAAGAAAAAACAAAAAAGAATTCAATTGATTTTAGATGAAATTAAAAGTAAAGAGTTAGATTTGAGAGATAAACCAATGGATGACACTTTGCTCACTCAAATTAAATTTCTACAAAAGCAAATATCAATGATATTAACTCAAGAGATAGAGACTCAAATGAAATTTACAAAACAAAAATATTTTGAATATGCAAATAAACCAGGTAGATGGCTGGCTTATAAATTGAGGAAACAAAGACAAAAGAATTTGATTACTAATATTCAACATGAAGGAAAAACTCTGGTGAATAATATGGACATTCAAAAAACCTTTCATGACTATTATTCTAAATTATATAAAAAACAAGATGTCAACTTGGATGAGATTGAAGAATATTTGAATAAACAAAAACTAACTGTTCTTAATGACCAACAAAGATTGACATTAAATAATGTTATAACAAAAGAAGAATTGATAAAAGCTTTTAAGAAAATTAGTAGTGGAAAAGCTCCTGGACCGGATGGATTGTCAGCAGCCTACTATAAATGTTTTGAAGAGGATTTATGTTTACCTTTGCAGAAGACTATGAATTCTATTTTGGAAACAGGAATTATGCCTGAAACTTGGAAAGAAGCACATATAACATTGATACCCAAAGAACAACAGGATTTAACATTAACTAAAAATTACAGACCAATATCTTTATTGAATAATGACTATAAGATATTTACAACGATATTAGCAGAAAGAATGAAGAATATACTTAAGGATTTTATTCATCAAGACCAAGCTGGTTTTCTACCCAAGAGGCAAATTCATGACAATGTCCGAAACATAGTAGACGTAATTGAATATTTGGATCAACACTATGATAAACAAGCTGCCTTGATATTTATTGATGCTGAAAAAGCCTTTGACAACTTAAATTGGCCTTTTATGTTCAAAGTTTTGGAAAATATGAATTTTGGAGGAAATTTTATAAAATGGATTAAATCAATATATACTCCACAATTTGCCAAAATAATTGTTAATGGTGAATTTAGTAAGCCATGTGAAATACAAAAAGGTACTAGACAAGGTTGTCCATTATTTCCACTTTTGTTTATATTGGTATTAGAGGTTTTACTTAGAGATATTAGACAAGATGATGGTATCCATGGTTTGTTGTTGTTTATTCGTTCAGTCGTTTCCGACTCTTCGTGACTTCATGGACCAGTCCACGCCAGAGCTTTCTGTCGGCCGTCACCATCCCCAGCTCCCCCATGGTTGAGTCCGTCACCTCCAGAATATCATCCATCCATCCATCTTGCCCTTGGTCAGCCCCTCTTCCTTTTGCCTTCCACTTTCCCTAGCATCAGCTTCTTCTCCAGGGTATCCTGTCTTCTCATTATGTGGCCAAAGTACTTCAGTTTTGCCTTTAATATCATTCCCTCAAGTGAGCAGTCTGGCTTGATTTCCTGGAGTATGGACTGGTTTGATCTTCTTGCAGTCCAAGGCACTCTCAGAATTTTCCTCCAACACCACAGTTCAAAAGCATCTATCTTCCTTTGCTCAGCCTTCCTTATGGTCCAGCTCTCGCAGCCATAGGTTACTACAGGGAATACCATTGCTTTAACTATGCGGACCTTTGTTGTCAGTGTGATGTCTCTGCTCTTAACTATTTTATCAAGATTTGCCATTGCTCTCCTCCCAAGAAGTAGACGTCTTCTGATTTCCTGGCTGCAGTCAGCGTCTGCAGTAATCTTTGCGCCTAGAAATACAAAGTCTGTCACTGCCTCCACTTTTTCTCCCTCTATTTGCCAGTCATCAATCAAGCTGGTTGCCATAATCTTGGTTTTTTTGAGGTTTAACTGCAGCCCAGCTTTTGCACTTTCTTCTTTCACCTTCGTCATAAGGCTCCTCAACTCCTCCTCGCTTTCAGCCATCAAAGTGGTATCATCTGCATATCTGAGATTGTTAATGTTTCTTCCAGCGATTTTAACTCCAGCCTTGGATTCCTCAAGCCCAGCATGTCGCATGATGTGTTCTGCGTACAGGTTGAATAGGTAGGGTGAGAGTATACAACCCTGCCGTACTCCTTTCCCAATCTTAAACCAGTCCGTTGTTCCGTGCTCTGTTCTTACTGTTGCTACTTGGTCGTTATACAGATTCCTCAGGAGGCAGACAAGATGACGTGGTATCCCCATACCACCAAGAACTTGCCACAATTTGTTATGATCCACACAGTCAAAGGCTTTAGAATAGTCAATAAAACAGAAATAGATGTTTTTCTGAAACTCCCTGGCTTTCTCCATTATCCAGCGGATATTGGCAATTTGGTCTCTAGTTCCTCTGCCTTTTCTAAACCCAGCTTGTACATCTGGCAATTCTCGCTCCATGAATTGCTGGAGTCTACCTTGCAAGATCTTGAGCATTACCTTACTGGCATGTGAAATAAGTGCCACTGTTCGATAGTTTGAACATTCTTTAGTGCTTCCCTTTTTTGGTATGGGGATATAAGTTGATTTTTTCCAATCTGATGGCCATTCTTGTGTTTTCCAAATTTGCTGGCATATGGCATGCATCACCTTGACAGCATCATCTTGCAAGATTTTAAACAGTTCAGCTGGGATACCGTCGTCTCCTGCTGCCTTGTTATTAGCAATGCTTCTTAAGGCCCATTCAACCTCACTCTTCAGGATGTCTGGCTCTAACTCACTGACCACACCATCAAAGCTATCTCCAATATTATTATCCTTCCTATACAGATCTTCCGTATATTCTTGCCACCTTTTCTTGATCTCTTCTGCTTCTGTTAGGTCCTTACCATCTTTGTTTTTGATCATACCCATTTTTGCCTGGAATTTACCTCCGATGTTTCTAATTTTCTGGAAGAGGTCTCTTGTCCTTCCTATCCTATTGTCTTCTTCCACTTCCGCACATTGCTTGTTTAAAAATAATTCCTTATCTCTTCTGGCTAACCTCTGGAATTTTGCATTTAATTGGGCATATCTCCCCCTATCACTATTGCCTTTTGCTTTCCTTCTTTCTTGGGCTACTTCCAGTGTTTCAGCAGACAGCCATCTTGCCTTCTTGGTTTTCTTTTTCTTTGGGACGTTTTTTGTTGCCGCCTCCTGAACAATGTTGCGAACTTCTGTCCATAGTTCTTCTGGGACCCTATCTACTAAATCTAGTCCCTTAAATCTATTCTTCACCTCCACTGCATATTCCTTAGGAATATTAGTGAGCTCATATCTAACTGATCTGTGGGTCTTCCCTATTCTCTTTAGTCTGATTCTAAATTTTGCAATAAGAAGTTCGTGATCTGAACTACAGTCAGCTCCAGGTCTTGTTTTTACCGACTGTATAGATGTCCGCCACCTTTGGCTGCAAAGGATGTAGTCAATCTGATTTCGGTGTCGACCATCTGGTGAAGTCCATGTATAAAGTTGTCTTTTAGGTTGTTGGAAGAGAGTGTTTGTTATGCACAGTGAGTTGTCTTGGCAAAATTCTATCAGCCTATGTCCTGCTTCATTTTGTTCTCCCAGACCATGCTTGCCTGTAATTCCAGGTGTCGTCTGACTACCCACCTTAGCATTCCAGTCTCCTGTAATGAAAATAACATCTCTTTTTGGTGTATTATCTAGTAGGTGCTGCAGATCCTCATAGAACTGATCTACTTCTGCTTCTTCGGCATCTGTGGTTGGGGCGTATATTTGGATCACTGTGATGTTAAATGGCTTACCCTGAATTCGAATTGAGATCATTCTATCGTTTTTTGGATTGTATCCAAGCACTGCTTTAGCCACTTTATTATTAATTATGAAGGCTACTCCATTTCTTCTGTGGTCCTCTTGTCCACAGTAGTAGATCTGGTGGTCATCTGATGTGAAGTGGCCCATCCCAGTCCATTTCAGTTCACTGACACCTAAAATGTCTATATTTAATCTTGACATCTCACCAATAACCACATCCAATTTGCCCTGGCTCATAGATCTTACATTCCAGGTTCCTATGGTGTGTTGATCTTTAGAACATCGGATTCGTCGTTCACCACCAGCACCGTCGGCCGCTAGCCGTCCTTTCGGCTTTGAGCTAGCTGCGTCATCACGTCTGGGGCTAGTTGAACGTATCCTCTGTTCCTCCCCAGTAGCATTTTGACCATCTTCCGACCTGGGAGTCCCATCTTCCGATGGTATACCGACATATCTTTGGTTGTACTGATCCATTTAGTTTTCATGGCAAGAATACTGGGGTGGGTTGCCATTACCTTCCCCAGGGATCGTATTTAGTCTGACCTCTCTGCCACGACCTTCCCGTCTTGGGTGTCCCTTCACGGTTTAGCTCATGGTTTCATTGAGGTGCTCAAGCTCCAGCACCACGACAAGGTAACGATCTCCTTTGCTGGAGGTATCCATGGTATTAAAGTTAAAAAAGAAGTTTATAAACAAAGAGCATTTGCTGACGACCTAGTCATTACTTTGGAGAATCCAATAGAAGGAATTGAAATATTAATACAGAAACTAAAAGACTTTGGGTCGCTAGCAGGGTTCAAAGTGAATTTACAGAAGACAAAAGTTTTGACCAAAAATATGGATTACCACCAACAAGAGAAATTGAAAGAAATAACAGGATATTCAATGGAAGAAAAAGTAAAATATTTGGGAGTATATTTAACAACTAAAAATGTTAAGCTGTTTAAGAATAATTATATTCCACTTTGGATGGATATTAAAAAAGATTTGGAACATTGGGAAAAACTGCAATTATCATTATTAGGTAGAATTTCAGCAATTAAAATGAATGTTTTGCCAAGAATTTTATATCTTTTTCAAACACTACCTTTATTGGCATCAGAAGAACCTTTTAAACAATGGCAGCGAGATATTTCTAAGTTTATTTGGCTAGGGAAAAAACCAAGAGTAAAATATAAAGTCTTGCAAGACTCTAAAGAAAGAGGAGGACTAGGTCTACCGGATTTGAAATTATATTATGCTGCTTGTTGCTTGGTTTGGATTAAAGAATGGATAGTTTTGAAAAATGAAAAATTATTGAATTTGGAAGGACATGAATTAAGATATGGATGGCATGGATATTTGTGGTACGATAAAGTTAAAGTTAATGTGGACTTTAAAAACCATTATATTAGAAGATCCTTGTTAAGAATCTGGAATAAATATAAATTAATCTTATGTCATAAAAGACCCTTATGGATTTCTACACAAGAAGCATTTTACAGAACAGAAGTAAGAAATAAAGATAAATGGTTAACCTACAAAGACTTTTTAAAGAAAGAACAAGGACAATATATAATTAAATCAATGGAAGAATTGGTATCAGAGGGATACAGTTTTCAATGGCTTTCATATATGCAGCTCGTAGAGAAATTTAAACTAGATAAGAAAGACCTTGAATTTGAACAAACCAAATCGGAATTTGAGATACAACTATGTGAGACAGATGATCATCTAATTGCAAAAATGTATAAATTATTGTTAAAAGGTGAAATGGTAGAGGAACAAGTTAAAGACTGTATGATTAAATGGGCTAAAAATATTGGCCATAATATTCAAATGCAACAATGGGAAGATATGTGGACCAAAGGGTTAAAATTTACTTTGTGTTATAATTTAAAAGAAAACTTTTATAAGATGATGTACAGATGGTATATGACCCCACAAAAACTTTCTAAAATGTATGGAAATGTTTCCAACTTATGTTGGAAATGTAAAAAAAAAGAGGGGTCTTTTTACCATATGTGGTGGACATGTGAGACTGCAAAGAAATTTTGGACTCAAATACATGCATTGATGCAAAATATATTACAAATTCGAGTTCCATTTAAACCGGAATTTTTCTTACTGGGAATAATTGATGGACAACCTGGGAAGCAATTTACAAGGATTATGCAATACATGATTACAGCAGCAAGACTTATTTTTGCACAAAATTGGAAAAACCAGATATCGCCTACGATACAAGATTGGATGTTAAAATTGATGGATATGGCAGAGAATGATAAACTGACATGTTTATTAAAAGAAAATCCAAATAATTATTTCCTTAAAGAGTGGAAACCATTAACTGACTATTTACAAGATGCGGGAGGGGCAAAGCTTATATGGGGATTTGAAGATTAAAATATATATATATTGATGTAATAGACAAGAAATATTCTTTAATATTATATATAGACCTAGCATGTAAGATAAAATTTTTAAAATACCATGACCAGATACAAATCGGAAGTTGACCAAATTCTATGTTTCAGCTTTATCTTTTTTTCTTTTTTCCTTTACTACACTTTTTTATCTTTTCTTTTTTCTTGATTTGTATTTCCATTTTCTTTTCTGTTTCAAACTTTTAGAGGACGCCGAATGGCGGGGTGGGGGGGTGCACTCGGCGGGACCGCAGGGACCCTCCGGAGAGGCAGCTCGAAAGCGGTTTCGGGGTGGTTGTTTTTTAAGCTGGCCTGTGCGGTGGCTGCTTTTCTCTCCCCACAGACAGCGCGGGGAGAGAAAACTCCAAGGCATATTAAACTCCAAGGCATATTCAGCTACGGTGCTTTTGCCCTGGTCCAAATTTCGAAGACGTACTCTAGCCGACACTTTCGCCAAGGTGTCTTCAAAACGTTTGCGTAAGGCGCGCATAAATTTATTTAAGTCCTGTAACGTGCTTGCCTTAGCATCGTGCAATTTAACGAGCCATCCTGCCGCCTCCCCTTCCAGAAATCTGGAAACGTACCTGACCTTCGCTTCCTCTGTCTGGAAAATGTCCTCAAACTCCCCCATAAATCCCTTCACATGAGTTGGACACAAGGAGTGGGTCAGCGCTAAACACACATTTCTACCAGTGGAAAAGGGGCATCCGCTTGTTTTTAGGGTGCAGCTTCATTTTAAAGATGAAAACCCTGAAAACGGGAGAAGGAAGCCAGGAGAGCGATCGTCCTACTCAGAACAAGGGACCCTCCGCACGTTTGGGAAAGAGCCGAGTTAGTCTGTGGCAGCCCCAAAGCCGAAGGCCTGGAATAGCTGCTTTTCAGACGGAGCCAGGCGTTTGAGTACAGCTGGTTAGGCAGCGAAGGTGCTACAGATGCCTCCTGACATAGTGTCTAGGGTTAGAAATTGAGCACGTCCCAGGATTGCCAGCCAATAATGCCAGGGGCGAAGGATGTTGGGTGTTGTAGTACGAGGACACCTGCAGGACTGTCTCGCCCATCTTCCATAGTGACGAATTACTAATTGGCAGCTGTTAGTGCTGATTAGTGCATGCAGCTTTCTTTTTCAATTTCAATTTCAATTTCTTTTGATCCTTTGGCTTTCCGGTGGGGGGTCGGTGATGGGGGTGATCCCCTTTTGTGGGGCCAGCTGGGAGCCTTTGGCATTGGTCAGCCCAACCGCCGCCCCCTCCCCGCCTGGCTTAAGTGAAGGGGTTAAATGCAGAGACTCGCAGGGAGGGTCTCCAGCCTCCTGAATGGAGTTAGATACTAGGAGAGGATATATTATTTAGTTTTTATCATTCCATCCCTAGCAGCATAAACTTTGAAAACTTAAGACTAGGTTGGTTTTACCTTCTAGAAAACAATAATCCAGGATGCTTTGAAGCAAACAGGATTTTCCTGGTATTACCCCTTTTATCCCTCTTAAAATAACAATCACACAGTTTTGTGAAGAAATAAAAGTAATGTACAGCAGTTGCAGTAGTAAATTCAAGGCAGGTTTAAAACATACTAAGTTACAAAACTCCAGCAAAGGAGATCGTTACCTTGTCGTGGTGCTGGAGCTTGAGCACCTCAATGAAACCATGAGCTAAACCGTGAAGGGACACCCAAGACGGGAAGGTCGTGGCAGAGAGGTCAGACTAAATACGATCCCTGGGGAAGGTAATGGCAACCCACCCCAGTATTCTTGCCATGAAAACTAAATGGATCAGTACAACCAAAGATATGTCGGTATACCATCGGAAGATGGGACTCCCAGGTCAGAAGATGGTCAAAATGCTACTGGGGAGGAACAGAGGATACGTTCAACTAGCCCCAGATGTGATGACGCAGCTAGCTCAAAGCCGAAAGGACGGCTAGCGGCCGACGGTGCTGGTGGTGAACGACG
Organism: Charina bottae; assembly: GCA_023362775.1. Lineage (NCBI taxonomy): Eukaryota > Metazoa > Chordata > Lepidosauria > Squamata > Charinaidae > Charina > Charina bottae. Next base: position 1,843,615 of record JALMGJ010000002.1, on the reverse strand, counting down.
AATCCGATCTTCTAAAGATCAACACACCATAGGAACCTGGAATGTAAGATCTATGAGCCAGGGCAAATTGGATGTGGTTATTGGTGAGATGGCAAGATTAAATATAGACATTTTAGGTGTCAGTGAACTGAAATGGACTGGGATGGGCCACTTCACATCAGATGACCACCAGATCTACTACTGTGGACAAGAGGACCACAGAAGAAATGGAGTAGCCTTCATAATTAATAATAAAGTGGCTAAAGCAGTGCTTGGATACAATCCAAAAAACGATAGAATGATCTCAATTTGAATTCAGGGTAAGCCATTTAACATCACAGTGATCCAAATATACGCCCCAACCACAGATGCTGAAGAAGCAGAAGTAGATCAGTTCTATGAGGATCTGCAGCACCTACTAGATAATACACCAAAAAGAGATGTTATTTTCATTACAGGAGACTGGAATGCTAAGGTGGGTAGTCAGACGACACCTGGAATTACAGGCAAGCATGGTCTGGGAGAACAAAATGAAGCAGGACATAGGCTGATAGAATTTTGCCAAGACAACTCACTGTGCATAACAAACACTCTCTTCCAACAACCTAAAAGACAACTTTATACAGGGACTTCACCAGATGGTCAACACCGAAATCAGATTGACTACATCCTTTGCAGCCAAAGGTGGCGGACATCTATACAGTCGGTAAAAACAAGACCTGGAGCTGACTGTAGTTCAGATCACGAACTTCTTATTGCAAAATTTAGAATCAGACTAAAGAGAATAGGGAAGACCCACAGATCAGTTAGATATGAGCTCACTAATATTCCTAAGGAATATGCAGTGGAGGTGAAGAATAGATTTAAGGGACTAGATTTAGTAGATAGGGTCCCAGAAGAACTATGGACAGAAGTTCGCAACATTGTTCAGGAGGCGGCAACAAAAAACGTCCCAAAGAAAAAGAAAACCAAGAAGGCAAGATGGCTGTCTGCTGAAACACTGGAAGTAGCCCAAGAAAGAAGGAAAGCAAAAGGCAACAGTGATAGGGGGAGATATGCCCAATTAAATGCAAAATTCCAGAGGTTAGCCAGAAGAGATAAGGAATTATTTTTAAACAAGCAATGTGCGGAAGTGGAAGAAGACAATAGAATAGGAAGGACAAGAGACCTCTTCCAGAAAATTAGAAACATCGGAGGTAAATTCCAGGCAAAAATAGGTATGATCAAAAACAAAGATGGTAAGGACCTAACAGAAGCAGAAGAGATCAAGAAAAGGTGGCAAGAATATACGGAAGATCTGTATAGGAAGGATAATAATATTGGAGATAGCTTTGATGGTGTGGTCAGTGAGTTAGAGCCAGACATCCTGAAGAGTGAGGTTGAATGGGCCTTAAGAAGCATTGCTAATAACAAGGCAGCAGGAGACGATGGTATGCCAGCTGAACTGTTTAAAATCTTGCAAGATGATGCTGTCAAGGTGATGCATGCCATATGCCAGCAAATTTGGAAAACACAAGAATGGCCATCAGATTGGAAAAAATCAACTTATATCCCCATACCAAAAAAGGGAAGCACTAAAGAATGTTCAAACTATCGAACAGTGGCACTTATTTCACATGCCAGTAAGGTAATGCTCAAGATCTTGCAAGGTAGACTCCAGCAATTCATGGAGCGAGAATTGCCAGATGTACAAGCTGGGTTTAGAAAAGGCAGAGGAACTAGAGACCAAATTGCCAATATCCGCTGGATAATGGAGAAAGCCAGGGAATTTCAGAAAAACATCTATTTCTGTTTTATTGACTATTCTAAAGCCTTTGACTGTGTGGATCATAACAAATTGTGGCAAGTTCTTGGTGGTATGGGGATACCAAGTCATCTTGTCTGCCTCCTGAGGAATCTGTATAACGACCAAGTAGCAACGGTAAGAACATAGCACGGAACAACAGACTGGTTTAAGATTGGGAAAGGAGTACGGCAGGGTTGTATACTCTCACCCTACCTATTCAACCTGTATGCAGAACACATCATGCGACATGCTGGGCTTGAGGAATCCAAGGCTGGAGTTAAAATCGCTGGAAGAAACATTAACAATCTCAGATATGCAGATGATACCACTTTGATGGCTGAAAGCGAGGAGGAGTTGAGGAGCCTTATGACGAAGGTGAAAGAAGAAAGTGCAAAAGCTGGGTTGCAGTTAAACCTCAAAAAAACCAAGATTATGGCAACGAGCTTGATTGATGACTGGCAAATAGAGGGAGAAAAAGTGGAGGCAGTGACACTTTGTATTTCTAGGCGCAAAGATTACTGCAGACGCTGACTGCAGCCAGGAAATCAGAAGACGTCTACTTCTTGGGAGGAGAGCAATGGCAAATCTTGATAAAATAGTTAAGAGCAGAGACATCACACTGACAACAAAGGTCCGCATAGTTAAAGCAATGGTATTCCCTGTAGTAACCTATGGCTGCGAGAGCTGGACCATAAGGAAGGCTGAGCAAAGGAAGATAGATGCTTTTGAACTGTGGTGTTGGAGGAAAATTCTGAGAGTGCCTTGGACTGCAAGAAGATCAAACCAGTCCATACTCCAGGAAATCAAGCCAGACTGCTCACTTGAGGGAATGATATTAAAGGCAAAACTGAAGTACTTTGGCCACATAATGAGAAGACAGGATACCCTGGAGAAGAAGCTGATGCTAGGGAAAGTGGAAGGCAAAAGGAAGAGGGGCTGACCAAGGGCAAGATGGATGGATGGATGATATTCTGGAGGTGACGGACTCAACCATGGGGGAGCTGGGGATGGTGACGGCCGACAGGAAGCTCTGGCGTGGGCTGGTCCATGAAGTCACGAAGAGTCAGAAGCGACTGAACGAATAAACAACAAAAATTGTAGCCTGAGCACTTTGGTGGGAGGCTGAAATGACCTGAGGCTGGCGAGATAATGTATCAGCCAAATGATTCTGCTTGCCAGGCAAGTAAGAGATTATGAAATTGAAACAGGAGAAAAACTGGCTCCACCTGACTTGGCATGGAGTGAGTGACTTGGTGTTTTGTAAAAGTTCTACATTCTTATGATCTGTGCAAACTTTTACCGGAAAGGTCGCCCCCTCCAGCCAGTGTCTCCACTCTTGGAAAGCTGCTTTAATTGCTAGCAATTCCTTGTTAAAACATCATAGTTTCTCTCTGCCTGTGATAGCGTGTGAGAGAAAAAGGCACAAGGAAGCATCCCCTCCCCTTTTGGGTTCTCAGCCTGCAGAAGTACAGCTGCTATTGCAGAATTAGATGCGTCTGTGTGGACAATGAATTGCCACTCTGGGTCAGTGTGTCATAGAAGAGGTTGGGATACAAAAAGTTGCTTAAACTCTTGGAAAGCAGCCTGCTGATGCTCACCCCAGAAGAACTTTTTCCCTTTCTTTAAGAGTTGTGAGAGGGGCCGTGCCTTTTCCACATATTTGGATATGAAATTGCGATAAAAATTTGAGAACCCCAAGAACTTTTGTACCTCCTCCAAGAGAGAATTGCCTGGACCTTTGAGGGGTCCATGGCTATGCCTTCTGTGGAAATTCTGTAGCTGTAATGACTCCAACTTCAATGCACCAATAAACACTTCTCGGTGCAATTCATTGAAATGCAGATTAAGTTTATTCAGGATACATGTAAATTGAAGCACTCCTAAAGATCTGAATGCGGATTCCCGCCAAACATCGCTAACTTAACTCTCCCCCCTGCGTGCCAATTTCGCAGCCACTATGATGTCAATGTCCAGAACTTTCCCTCTCCGTTCCCAAGCCTCCAGCTCCTGCAGGTGGTTGACCTTGATGCTGCATTCCACAGTCTCCAATGAAAGCCACAACACTTGGCACACGCTCCCCCTCCCTCCAGTTCACACGCTTAAACTACCTCTATACCCATAATGGCAGGATTCAGCTATGAACCCTGACATGCTGACCCTCCAAAAGAAAGAGCTATATACAAAGCAAAACAGGCAAAAATGAACAGAAAAACAGAGCAAACATGTTTCCAATATCTCAGGTAACCAGGAGGGAAATACAGTGGAGTGTAGGTTGAAATCTGCAAAACAAACAAGACCATAACATGAACAATAAAAATTATCCAGGTTTATCAGGAAACTTAGCATGGAACTTTAACAATAGTCTAGGAGCCACAACATGAATTTTATCAACCCATTCACTGAATCCTACTGGCAAGTGTTTCCATTGAATCAAATATTGTACTTTCCCCTGATGGACACGAGAGTCCAACACAGCTTTCACTTCAAAATGTTCCTCTTTGCCCACCATGATCGGGGTGGTGGTAATGGTTCTGGATGCCATCGCTCAGATACAGTCACTGGTTTGAGTAAACTGATGTGGAAGACAGGATGTACTCTCCGGAGATTCTTTGGCAAGTCCAATTGAGCAGTAACTGGATTAATCACCTTGCTAATTGGAAACGGCCCCACAAACTTGGGCCCCAATTTTTTGGATGACTGATTAGATCGCAGATGTTTGGTAGACAAATAGACTTTTTCTCCTACCACCAACGGCCATTCAGGAGATCTTTTGCGATCTGCAAATCTCTTATAAGTGCCTCGTGTAATGTTTTTTGCATTACTGGCCAATTAGCTCTTATCTGTGCAATCCACTCATCTGCCAGTAGTGGATTAGGTGATGTAGTTGAAGAAGGGTCTGGCAATTCAGGTATCGGAACAAAGTCCTGGCCGGTAGCAATTTTAAATGCGGGAAAACCCAGTACTCTGATGCACAGCATTATTATATGCTACTTCAGCAAATGGTAACAGATCAACCCAGTCCCTCTGTTGGTAACTGATATAACACCTTAAATATTGTTCTAATACAGCATTCAAACGTTCAGTCGATCCATCCATGCAAGGATGGAACACCGAGCTTAACCCTTGTTCAGTACCAATTAATTTTAAAAATGATTTCCAAAATTCTGCAGTAAATTGACTTCCGCGGTCACTGATTATCCGCAAGGGGGCGCCATGTGCCCGATAGATATGTTGAATGAACAATTTTGCTAGTTGTCCAGCAAATGGCACACTTTTACATGGAATGAAATGTGCTTGCTTAGAAAATAAATCAGTAACCACCCAAATCACTGTTTTACCTTTGCTTTCTGGCAAATCCACAATGAAGTCCATAGCAATTTGTTTCCAGGGGCTTGTCGGCTGCGCTACCCCCTGCAACAATCCCACAGGTTTGCCAGGAGCCCTTTTCATGGTGGCACATACAGGACAAGACAACACATACTCTTTTACATCTTTTCTTAAAGTGGGCCACCAAAATTGTCTTCTTGCCAAATGTAATGTTTTCACAAAACCAAAATGTCCTGCCTTCTTGTCATCATGACATCATTGTAAAATACCTTTTCTTACAGCCTCAGGAATATATAGCCTGTCCCCACTCCACCACAATCCATTGTTTTCAGTCAAAGTATGTTTGTTGCTTTTCCACCATTCTGTGGGGTGTTGCTGGCTATTGGGGTTCCAGGCGCAGAGTAATCCAACAACGTGTTTTAAGGCTAACAATATCTTTATTGTATTGTCGAAGGCTTTCACGGCCGGAGTTCAATGGCTGTTGTGGGTCTTCCGGGCTGTGTGGCCGTGTTCTGGAAGTTGTGGTTCCTAACGTTTCGCCAGCATCTGTGGCCAGCATCTTCAGAGGGCAGGAGCACAGATAGAAGCAAAATCTCTGTGCCCAGGTAGAGTGGCAATGTTCTATTTATAGAGCTAAATTATAGGAGATTAGGTGGGGCTTTTTGTTGTGCTGAAATGTTAACGAGTGGCTGATGAGCGTGATTAGCATGTTCATTGTGAGAAGTATTCCCATGTCCTGGTGGTTGGACTGAGTTCGTTGACCTTTTGCAGGCTGTGTTTTTCAGGACTGGTAGCCAGGTTTTGCTAATTTTTAAACTTTCTTCTTTTTTATTGTAACTGTGCTGGTGTTTGTGAATTTCAATGGCTTCTCTGTATAATCTGGTGTAGTGGCTTTTGGTGTTGTCCAGTATTTCTGTGTTTTCAAATAGGATTTTGTGTCCCGTTTGCTTGAGAGCATGTTCAGCTACTGAAGATTTTTCCGGTTGCTGTAGTCTGCAGTGTCTTTCGTGTTCTTTTATCCTGGTGTGAATGCTTCGTTTTGTGGTTCCGATGTATACTTGTCCACAGCTGCATGGTATGCGGTATACTCCTGCAGCGGTGCGGGGGTCCCTTTTGTCTTTTGCTGATTTTAGCATTTGTTGTATTTTTCTGGTGGGTCTGAAGACTGTTTGAAAGTTGTGTTTTTCCATCAGTTTTCCCATGCGGTCAGTGACTCCTTTGATGTAGGGCAGGAATACTTTGTTTGTGGGGGGCTGTTTTTCTTCAGTTGGATGTTGTTTTCTTGGTTTGATGGCTCTTTTTATTTCATTCTTGGAATAGCCATTTGCCTGTAGGACCCAATTCAGATGGTTAAGTTCATTGTTGAGAAATTGGGTTTCACAGTTTCGATTAGCACGATCCACCAAGGTTTTGATCATGCCTCTCTTTTGTCGTGGGTGGTGATTGGAATTTTTGTGTAGATACCGGTCTGTATGGGTGGGTTTTCTGTATACTTTGTGTCCTAGTTTGAGGTCCGGATTGCGTATGACCAGCGTATCTAAAAATGGAAGTTTGCCATCAGTTTCTTTTTCCATAGTGAATTGTATATTGGGGTGGATGCCGTTTAGGTGGTCCAGAAATTTCTCCAGTTCTTCTTCAGTATGACTCCAAATTGCGAAGGTGTCATCCACGAACCGGAACCAGACTGTTGGTGTAATGGGTGCCGATTCCAAAGCCTGTTTTTCAAAGTGTTCCATGTAAAAGTTTGCTATGACTGGGCTCAGGGGGCTTCCCATGGCAACGCCATCCATCTGTTCGTAGAACTCATTCTCCCATTGAAAGTAACTAGTTGTTAGGCAGTGTTGAAATAAAGCTGTAATGTCTTCTGGGAAGATTTGCTTGATGAGTGCCAGGGTGTCCCTTACTGGCACCTTGGTAAACAGGGAGACCACGTCAAAGCTGACCAGTTCACACTGACTCAACCACACGGACAAACTGGAAGACCCACAACAGCCAATATCTTTATTGATAGCATAAGGCAATAATGGATGTATGGTGCATTATTGCAAAAAGGAAAAAACAAAACATATGCAGAGTTCCATCAACAGAAGTGAGGAAAGAAAAAATCATGGTCTGTGCAAAGACCAGGCGTTGTTACAGTTCAGATACAAAGTACATGTAGATAGCAGTCAAAAGAAGCATAGAAAATGCATGAGTGAGATGTGTACCCATAGTTCATAGTTGAATTATACCCATGGTTCAACATTCTGATTGGCTAGGCCATTTTTCAGCTTAACATTTTAGTAACAGTTGTACTTACTATAAACCGCCATGGGATGGCGGTGTTGCATACTGGCTTTCCCTCGGGACGCTGTTCTCATGGGAAAAGGCTGTTATCACCACCATTGTTTTGACTAGAAAAAAGCACATCTGTTGTTTACTGCTTTTTGTTATGGGAACTGCTTACAGCAGGGAAATGGAAAAAACCCAATTAACAGGCATTTACAGTGTAGGAATCCATTCGTTTAAACCTACATAGAATAACTTTAACAAATAACTTTAACACATTCATCTTTTTCTATTTCCACCCTGATCTCTTTCACTAAGGATGCCTCAGGCATTGTGTTTTGAAGCTTAGCCTGGTGCCTAGTGAGAGCAACCTTTCCCACTTGCTTAACAGGCTGTGTCTGGGATTACTTTTAGAGCAGATGTTGGCATCTGGTGTATTCCTAATTGTTGAGGAGACATCACCGTGGTTACAATCTCCTCCCTTTGGCTATCATGTTGAGGCAACCGGGACAATGCGTCTGCTAGAAAGTTTTTCCCTGCCGGGAGGTATTTCAAGGTGAAATTGAACCTACTAAAAAACTCAGCCCACCTCACTTGTTTTCGCTCGATCTCTCATTCTCTGCCGAAGTCGTGGTTGGAGTGACCCCCTTCTGAGTAACTTTTCCTCCTTCCTGGGGAAGAACTTGCACGATCTGTTGTAAGGTTTGATTCATCATGGCCATCTGTTGACTGATGGTCTCCAGCTCAAAATCTATGTGGGACATCTTTGCCTCCAGAGAAGCCATTCTTTGGGATTGGGTCACCCGGGTTTTAGTAGCCTGCTTCCCCATTTCCTGTTTGAGGTCGCCTCCAATCCCCATAGACCACTCTACATGTTTGTTCAACCAGAAGATGGTTCACGTAAAAAATATCTGGATTCCCGGGGAATTTATCTACTAGGGGCAAAATGTAGATTGACCTAATGTCCCTATAAAATTTACAGTGTAACAGTACATGTGAGATGGTTTCAACTTCCTCTTCACCACATGGGCAGATATGCTCAGCTATAGGGATTTATTTTTTATTATACCTGCCTTGAAGAAGTGCAGATGGAAGAATATTGAATCTAGCTTTGAAGAATGCAATTCTCATCTTAGGGAAAGTTAGATTTAGCAAATAACTTGCTGGTTCCCATACACCCCTGTTTATCCAAATTCTATCGTGTTGGGGCAGCCTGTTAACTTCAATCTGGAACTCCGTGTCCCTTATTCTTTGAATGACTAGTTGTTTAGCTTGGTCATAATAACCTAAAGATATTAAGAATAGTGGAGAGAGCCCATATGAAGCCAGCTTATATTCTACCGCCTGCTTCCAAGGTGAAGAGAAGTTATCTGTTAGAACTAGAGGGGTTAAACCAAATGGGAAAAATTGCATTTTAGTCAATAATTTATCATCAACTTCCAGGCCCTCAGTTGAATTGACGGCATTCCTGTCTCGAGCCTTAACTGGGCATTTGATGTGCCGTTGGGTACGGCTAAAATTGATCGCAGGAATTTTCTTTGCACTGTTTCCTGCAGCACCTTCTTCATATAAATTCCTATTTGTGCCCCATAGAGAATTTGAGCCAATGTTTTGGCCTCAAAAAGTTTTAAAGCCGCAGGTATTAATTGTCCTCCACCAGTGTAAAAAAACCGTTTAATGGCGTTCATTGACCTAAGGGCTGATTGCACTATGTAATTCTGGTGTGCATTCCAAGTACCTTTCGAGTGGAAGACCACCCCAAGGTATTTAGATGCATTAACCTGCTCTAATTTATGCCCTTCTACTTTCCAGGAATGCTGCCTAGCTCTCTTAGCAAAAACCAAAATTTTTGATTTATCAAAGTTGAGAACCCAAATGATTTTGTCTGCAGTACCTTAGTGTTGCTGCAATTGCTCGTTTCAATCCAACTGGGGTTTGTGACCTTATAGCAGCAGCAGCAGCTTATAGGAGAATTGGAATTTTGCACTGTGCTAGATTGGGTGCGTGAATATCCATGTTATGTAAGAGGTCCACCAATGAATTAATATAGAGATTAAAAAGGGGGGGGGCAAGAATGCGTCCTTGTCGCACTCCTTTCTGCACGTTCACTATGCCAGAGAGGGTCCTGCGGGGGTTACGCTTCAATCTTAAGGTGGAATTGGGATATAATTTCTGTATGAGATGGAGGAGGCGCCTATCGATAGTTGTATTTTTTAATTTTTCCCAAAGAACATTTCTGGATATTGAGTCAAAGGCTTGTTTGACGTCAAGGAAGGCTACAAAGAAGGATGATTTCTTTTTGTACGTATATTTTTGTACAAGATGATGCAGTATGTGGTCTACTGTTGATCTCCTTTCTCTGAAACCTGGCCTGTTCATCTTGGATTATGCCCTCTGCCTCAATCCAGTCTTGTAGTTTGAGATTTAAATGTTTGGCATATAACTTGCTGACAACACTCAAAAGGCTGATGGGCCTATAGTTACATGGCTCATTCTTGTTACCCTTTTTATAAATTGGGACACTTATTGCCATCCCCCCGTCTCTTGGGATGTGACCAGTCTGGTCTATAAATGTGAACAGGGATGCTAACAGAGGTGCCTACCAATCATTTCAGGCATAACACAGCCAGCACCAGGAGCCTTGTTGACCTTAAGAGATTCGATCAATCGGGATGCTTCTGGGACCAAACCTGGTGGCCATTTATGAGCTTGCTCCAGACGATCTGACTCTCATTCTTAGTGCTGACTGGGTCTACATATAACCCTCTAAAATATTCCTCCCAAGCTTGAGTTGGTACCTGATTAAGTGGAGGGGTCAGCGATTTTCCCAACCCTCTGGTAATAGACCAGTAAAGGGGGGTCTCTCTCATCCTGACTGATTGGATAAGTTTCTGCCAGGACTCCTTCAGTGCTGTTTTTTTCTTTTCTTTTAAGAGGGACTTATACTGAATTTTTAAGTTCTTTAAGAAATATATTTGGTCCTCTGAAGGGAGATTTTTACTATTTCTATATGCCCTGCTGTATGCCCTTTTTATCTGTGTGCACTCCTGATCAAACCAATTTTTATTTTTTATACCCCAGTTTCTGAGGCGTTGTTGTGTTCCTTTGTCAAAAAGTGATTTAAGATTAGCCATTCACATTTCATACCATTCTAAATATGGCCTTTGGGATTTATTGTCTAACAGGTGTGCGCGAATTTCTATAGTTTCTGGGGCTACCATCTAATTAGCAACTGCCATTGTATTATTGTCATTCCATTTAATTCGCACCTCAGTATTATCATTTTCAACCATTGGGGGATAAATTATTTCAGCTCTAACATGTTTCCAGAGATTTAACATAGTTAATGTTAAGGGATGGTGATCACTTTCTAGTCGTGAGTCTACCTCCAGCCACTGTAGGGCTTTTAGAAGATCACATGACACAATCCAGTAATTGACTATGGAGCTCCTTCATGCCCCCCAGTAAGTATATTCTGCTGGGTGGTCCCCTTCTACAGAACCATTAAGTATATACAGCTCGAGCGGTCATCTGACTAGCACATAGGCCTGCCCAGTTAGATTTTGAATCCTTAGATTCTCATGTATGCAAGGGTTCCTCTAAGATATTCTCCTCGTAAAAAATCTTGAATTGGCGAAATAATGCGTGATCACTTGGTCCCATCCTTGCATTCAGGCCCCCACCAATTATTATTGATGCTGCAGGATATTTATCTAAACAGGTAAGGATAACATTTTCTATACTTTCCCAGGTGGTATAGATCTGACCATATGTTTTAAAAGGGGGGATATAAACATTAAAAAGCAAAATTTCAGCTTGGTTGGATGAAAGCACAGAGGCCGCTGCCCATGGCTTCAGCGAAGGCAAGGAAACACATTTGAATGGCAGAACTGTACCAACTAAAGTCACAATACCACCCTCAGATCTCCCTCCTGCCTTACTCAGGATTGAATTAGCCCAGTAGCCATCTAACTCCACCTCTGATGGAGCCCAAGTTTCCTGGAGAAAAAGAATATCAAATCGTGACAAATATTTTTTAAAAAGGTTGGTCTTTTGATGGTGCTGACCAGCCTGCAATGTTCCAAGGTAAAAGGGAGATAACATCGTCACTCAAGAACTGTCATGTGGCTCGATTTTGAGAAGCCAATGATGTAAAATCATTACGTTGGGCTGAAGAACCAGTAGCGGGCAACCGGGCCTCGACCAAGGGTTGGCTTATCTCACGCATCTGCTCCTGGGAATCTTGCTCTGAAGAAACGAAGTTGGCACCATCCAGTGGAACTTACCTTACAGGGGCTTCATTCTGTAGCACAGGGTGCAGGATGGATGATTCTTGCTGCACATTGCTCTGCCCAATTGCATCGGCAAGAGATTCCCCTCCTAATACAAAAACTTCCTTTCGTCCTATTTTCTGATCAGGGCCCTCTGATAGTACAGGATGAAGTAAGTTGTCATTATCTGAAACAGCACAATATGGAGTCAATGTGGGCTGTTTTGGAATAGAAGGACATGTGGGCTTGCTGGGATGGAGGTTATTTTCCTTCTTTAACGGGGTTGTTTGATTGTAAAATTCAGAGAGTTTATAAAAATTTTCTGTGGAGTTGCTGTCCGACGAAAGGTCCAAAGACATCAAGTCAATTAAAGGTTTAGCTGCTGCTCGGGTTAGCAGCAGTGTTTTAATTCATCCAGTTGTCTCAGTATTTCTTCTTCTTCATTTCAATATGATTGTTTGGGCAGTGTCTTGTCGAAGACGCTGAAGCTGCAGGGTTGCTGTGGTTTTTATTATTTGGCACGCTGCCCATGGCTACTTGAGATGTTAAACCAAAAAGTGCAGTCCTTTTTTCATCTCTGAAAACACGCAGTGGGTATATTTGAAAAGTGGAAAGAAAAGATTTCATTTTGTACAGCATACAGGGAATGGTGGAATGCAGCTGTCTGGGGTTCAGGCCTCCTTCCTGTCCCCATCCCAAAATAGGACCCCTGCACCCCCCCCCCCCCATGGCATTGGCCCTTTAGCAGATTTAGAATTTCCTCCTTCAGGAACAAAGCTGGATTGCTGGGAACACCGGCTCCAAGACCCCGGGCGCGCTTCGAAGCAGCCCTGGCCAGCATGAGCGAGGCTGGCTCTCTTGGAGCCTGTGGCCTGTTGGGGCTCCCAGGTCCTAAATCCTTTTGAGCCCCAGGAAATCAGAAACGAAGTTTTAGGAGGGAGAGGGGTTTTGACCTCCACCGAGAGCCAATCCCTGCGAAAGCGCAGGAATCTTTTGATCAGCTTTGATCTGCAATTTTCCCCGGATGAATTAAATGGCTTCTGACCTGGAGAGAATATGGAGCGGAGGGGATGTTGGGGTTCAGGCATCTTTCCTGTCCCCATCCCAAAATAGGACCCCTGCAGCCCCCCCGCCCCATGGCATTGGCCCTTTAACAGATTTAGAATTTCCTCTTTCAGGAACAAAGCTGGCTTGCTGGGAACAATGGCTCCAAGACCCTGGGCGCCCTTCGAAGCAGCCCTGGCCAGCATGAGCGAGGCTGGCTCTCTTGGAGCCTGTGGCCTGTTGGGGCTCCCAGGTCCTAAATCCTTTTGAGCCCCAGGAAATCAGGAACAATGTTTTAGGATGGAGAGAGGAAGCCCTGTGAAAGCGCAGGAATTATTTGATCAGCTTTTGATCTCCAAGCGAGTGCCCTCCAAGTGTTGCACCCAAGGGGCCTGGGAATTCTCAAGGCAGAAAGCGAACTCCTCTGGGAGTTGGGAAGGCTGCTCAGAGTAATTCTGTCCTCCAGCGAGATTGAGGCTCCGCAATGGAAGGGAGGTGCGCTTTGCCGTTGCCTGTTTGCGCACCATTTTCCCCAGGATGCTTTCCCTTGGTTTACTTCCTGTTTCTGGCAAACGACCTTTTTGCTCAGTTGCACCCTTGGAAGACCCGAAAGAACAGGTTGGGGGTAGAACATCCTGGAGAAGATCTATCGATGTGGTCGCCGGGAGTCGAAAAGGACTTGATGGCACAGAATCAATGAAAAAATCTCGCCAGCGCCTTACGGTGGAGACTGGACGAGTGCGGTTTTAAGCCTCGTGTCGCCAGATGGCGCTCTAGGAATAAGCAACCCAGCGCCTAGAAAGCTGTCAATACAGCAGCAGTCTGTGGTTGCTGAGGACCGACATCTAGCGGGAGGGGGAGCTGAAACAATAGAGTACTGGATTTCTAGAGAGGATACCGAAGGAGAGGAGGGCAGAGGAACTTCCGGGTCCCGCCTGGGAGGAGAGTGGCGTGGAGGAGCGCTCTCTGGTCTTTCCGGGGTCAGAGCAGCAGCAGCCGGAAGGTGAGTCGAGGACAGGTGGGGGGAGAGGCCGGGAGCGAGTGGGGCTCTTTCGTTTCCTCCGTGGGTCAGAATCAGAGAAGCAACTCTGCTGAAAAGTGCCAGCTGCTCCATCTTCCCCCCCTCCCCAAAGTTTATTCCCCTGGTGCTGCAGGCTTTAAAACTGGCGCCTGCAATTTTCTGGCGGTCGGGAGATTTAGAAAGTCCCCTTCGCGTCAGCGTTGACTCCTTGTGATTTTATGGAGGTGTTGTTTTCTTGGCAACAATATGGGACTGATCTGCCACTGCCGTCTCCCGGGATTTTTTTTTACTTCCATGTCTAGCCAACAGACTCTCCCATCCATGTATTAACCAGGTTCAACTCTGCTAAACCCAGTCCTTTTTTTTGAATAGCCATTGAGGACCATTTGGGTTGTTCAGGTGTGCAGGTAGTCTTCACATACCACTTGTTCAGTGACCATTCAGTTTTTTATTTATTTATTTATTTATTGTAGTATTTATACCCCGCCTATCCCCTCCCTAATGGAGGACTCTAGGCAGCTTACAAGCATATATATACATTTAATTATACAATTCACAAATCACCATTTTCACCGCGCGTGAGGGGAGGGGGTAAGGGAACCGACTCTTCCAGGCTCTGGATTACAATTCCCAGGATGCCTTGAGCCGGCTGCTGACGTCCTGTAGCTGTTGCATCCGGGTCTGTCGTCACCGCCTGCCTCCGATCCTTTCCTCTGGTGGTGCCGACTTCCCGACAGGACGCCAGCAAATTAGCCCACTTAAGGTGGTACCCATTTATCTACTTGCAAAGCTTTCGAACTGTTGGGTTGACAGGAGCTGGGAGTAACAACGAGAGCTCACCTCGTTGCACGGGGTTCGAACTGCAGACCTTCTGATCTGTAGCCTACAGCTCAGCAGTTTAACCTGCTGAGCTACCGTGTCCCATAAAGTTAGGATGGTGCTGAAAAGGAGACTTCCAACTGGTCCTCAAACTTGTGGCCCTTAAAGCGATTTGGGTGCTGGAAACCGACGCATTTACGACGGTGGCAGTGTCTTGCAGTCCCATGATTGCTGTTTGCCACCTTCACATCTAGCTTCTGACAAGCCAAATCAATGGGGAATCTGGCAGGAAGCTGCAAGTCACGGTCATATGACATTTCACATAATGACCCATACTGCCAAGTCTATCCAACAAACAGGATTTCCTAGTGGTCTTCCATTCATGTATCATGGTTGTTTGACATTGTGCTTAATGACCCACAGTGATTCGTTTAATAACCGCAGCCAGAACTGATGTTGTAAGTCAGTGCATTCACGTGACGTCATCTTTATTATTTTATTTATGTATCCAATTTATTCCCCACCCATCTCACTCGGAGAACTACTTAATGACCG
The DNA here is from genome assembly GCA_023362775.1 of Charina bottae. Lineage (NCBI taxonomy): Eukaryota > Metazoa > Chordata > Lepidosauria > Squamata > Charinaidae > Charina > Charina bottae. The sequence continues at coordinate 1,828,545 of JALMGJ010000002.1, read as the reverse complement.
AGCTGCTTAGTGACAGAGGTGCCGGTCCCAATTGCAGTCAGAAAGGAGGACTACCTGTATTGCATGGTGATGTCCCCAGAGTGGTTGTGGACAGTATTTTCTGTTCTTTTCTTATTTGGAGCTGAGGAGTTCAATGGACAAAACTGGTGCTTTAAATCTTGCAGAGGCTTTGGGCACCATTTCATCTGTTAAAGCCCCGCAGCCCTCTAAAAGTAGCCCCTAAAGTTTGACCGTACCCACTTCTGGGACATTTTGCAGGCTGAAATACACATGGATTTTCCACATACATACATTTGTAGGTGTGTGTATCTGCATTTCTTTCTGTGTGCATCTATGTGTATGTGTAGAATCTATCCCCAGCATTTCCAGATATCCTTCATGATAACCCTTTGCAGCGCTAAGAATCTGGGATTGACCCAAGCCAACAAGTGAACTTCAGGATTTGAACTTGGATCTCGCTAGTCTTCTATGTGCCAAATGAATCAAAATGAATGTTAGAGGTTAATCTAGCCTTTTGGCACTTTTCCTTCTTCATTGTAATGAATGCTTTTTTGTTGTTGTTTGCACACGTTGTACAGCCATTTTATAGATAATAATTAAAGTAACACTTTTATGTGAATCTTACAGACAAAAAGGATGCCAATAAGAGCCTTCTCGACAACAGAGAATCACAAGCAGCATTAAAAAGGAAAGCAAATCAAGCCAGCAATCAAATCTTTTCCACATTCTCCAGAGAACCTCAAAACTCTTCTTCCCCAGCAGGTGACAGATGGAGAGAAAAACAGGAAGAGAGTTTCTGAGCTGGAAAAATTGAATATCTGGAACTCAAATCTTACATGAAGAGGTCACGGGGGATAATTTCCAAATTCAGAAAAAGAGGGAAATATCTGGAAGTCAGTGAGAAAAAGAGGTCACTTGGATAGCCACGTAGGGCCGACAGTAACGCAAGCCTCACCCTGTGAGGAAGGAAACAGTAGCTTGAATCAAAGCACCACCAAACAAGGGATCAGAAATAGATTTGATCTCAAAAATCCAAGAATATCAGTGGTGGAAAAGCCCCACAGAGGTGTATATTGTGGGAAAAGCACAAATTACAGATCACAGCTGATTATGCATGAGAGGACCCACACCGGCGAGAAGGCCTACCAATGTTCTCAATGTGGCAAAAGCTTTAGCAAGCACGCCACCCTGGTGAATCACAAGAGGACTCACACCGGGGAGAAACCGTATGAGTGTCCGGATTGTGGGAAAAGTTTCAGTCGGAATTCCCACCTGGTGATACACCAGAGGACTCACACAGGAGAGAAACCGTACGAGTGTCCGGATTGTGGGAAAAGGTTCAGTCAGTATTCCAGCCTGGTGCAACACCAGAGGACTCACACAGGAGAAAAACCGTACGAGTGTCCGGATTGTGGGAAAAGTTTCAGTCAGTATTCCAGCCTGGTGCAACACCAGAGGATTCACACAGGAGAGAAACCGTACGAGTGTCCGGATTGTGGAAAAAGTTTCAGTCAGTATTCCAGCCTGGTGCAACACCAGAGGACTCACACAGGAGAGAAACCGTATGAGTGTCTGGATTGTGGAAAAAGTTTCAGTCAGTATTCCAGACTGGTGATACACCAGAGGACTCACACAGGAGAGAAACCGTATGAGTGTCCGGATTGTGGGAAAAGTTTCAGTGAGAATTCCAGCCTGGTGCAACACCAGAGGACTCACACAGGAGAGAAACCGTATGAGTGTCCAGATTGTGGGAAAAGTTTCAGTTTGAAGTCTGTCCTGGTGCAACACCAGAGGACTCACACAGGAGAGAAACCGTATGAGTGTCCAGATTGTGGAAAAAGTTTCAGTCAGAATTCCCATCTTGTGAATCACCAGAGGACTCACACAGGAGAGAAACCGTATGAGTGTCCAGATTGTGGGAAAGGTTTCAGTTCCAAGTCCAACCTGGTGCAACACCAGAGGATTCACACACGAGAGAAACCGTATGAGTGTCCAGATTGTGGGAAAAGTTTCAGTTTGAAGTCCAACCTGGTGCAACATCAGAGGACTCACACAGGAGAGAAACCATATAAGTGTCCAGATTGTGGGAAAAGTTTCAGTCAGAATTCCAAACTGGTGAAACACCAGAGGATTCACACAGGAGAGAAACCGTATGAGTGTCCAGATTGTGGGAAAAGTTTCAGTTTGAAGTCCAACCTGGTGCAACATCAGAGGACTCACACAGGAGAGAAACCGTATGAGTGTCCAGATTGTGGGAAAAGTTTCAGTCAGAATTCCAAACTGGTGATACACCAGAGGACTCACACAGGAGAGAAACCGTACGAGTGTCCAGATTGTGGGAAAAGTTTCAGTACTAGGTCTATCCTTATAAATCATGTAGGTTTACATATAGGAGAGAAACCATTCAAATGCCCAGATTGTGATAAGTGCTTCACAGAAAATTCCTTCCTTAACAGACACAAGAAAATCCACATGAGGCAGAAGGTGACGAGTGTAGAGAAGGCTTGAATTTCACTTCTCATCTCCCATTGGACATCCAGCTGAAAAGCTGAGTAGTTAATTTCTGGGCTGATTCTTTTAGTCAAAGATGTCTCAGTATTAGAGATGAGGGAGGAGAGAAAGAAATGGAAAATGTTAGTTTGAGAAAGGCTAACTACACGTTTCTGGCTATCAGCAGAACTTCCCAGTAAGCTGTTGCAGACCCTAAGAGATACATGAAGAAAAGATAGGAGCACTCAGATTTTATGAGTGAAGATATTAGGGACCTTTGTGGCAGTGACTAAAGCACTGTAGAGCCTTGCAGTTGAATAAGAGCTGTAGGAATATTGAGTTGAGGAGAAAAGGCATTGTGGTTTTGAGTGTAGGATCTTCAGGTTTATGAACAGCCCCTGCTGTGATCTGGTTTGCTTGGAGGTGCCTGCTTGTCAGCCTTTGATGGCTGTGGGTGATAGCAGCGCCAAGAGGCTGACCCTTTTCTTCCATCCCCCTTGGTGGTGGAGATGTGAGGAAAAAATTGCACAGTGGGAGAAATGCATTGTGCAAAAACCATTTATGGCTTTTGAGAAGGAAAAAAAGTGGGTATGGTCAGCGTTGCTGTGAACGTGGGGCCAAGGTAAGGCAAAGCTCCCTTCCCAAGACATGGGAAATGTTTCCATTTCTTTCACTCCTCTCTCAGGGCTTCTTTTTAAATTTTCCCCCAAAATCCCTACAAGTAAAGAGGAAAATTATTTGGAGCCGCTAAGTGGCATTTTAGCTATGTAGATGAAGGATCCTGATTTTGCTGAGTTCAGAAGACACCAAAGAATTCAAGGTTTGTTCATTTCAGGCACCCAATTCAGAGATCAAGTTATAATACTTTTTTTTCCTGGTAGATCACTTTGCATATGATCCCTTTGCAGAAGGTCACTGAACAGCCAGGACCAGGCCGGGGTTGGGGAGGAAGCAAGAGGCTCTTTTGGCCTGAGCCTCAAGCTCCGAGTGGCTTCAAATTTAAAGGTCTGCAAAGTTGTTGAACTTTAAAATATTCAAATTATATTTAATTCTATTCTCCTTCCTCCCTCTTGGTCTTTTTTGGTGCTGTACTTTTGGGCACACCTGTTATGATGTCCCATTTTATTACGGTTGGGAACAGTAAATGATTGAAATGCTTCAAAAGCGTCTGGATCTCTCGGGGCCACACCATAATGCAAAATCTCACATTCTAAAACAGTTTTTAGAATCCACCCCAGTGAGGACAAAGGATACTTGGTGACCACGGAATACTGCTGTCTTTGGGGAATAAAATGGGACAATAGGGCAGAGGGAATGGAATGGAATGACTTGGGAGAGTTCATGGCTGGCTGGCTTAAAACTGACACTAAGGGAATAGTGGAATACCCAACAAGTAACCCCTTTACAATAAAAAGAGTAGATAAATTTGGTTTAGTAGTTAAGGTGCTGGGGTAGAAACCAGGAGTCTGAGTTCTAGTCCCGCCTGAGGCATGGAAGGCGGCTGGGTGACCTTGAGCCAGTCACACACACTCAGCCCAACCCACCTCATGGGGTTGTTGTGGGGAAAATAGGAGGAAGGGGTAGTAGGTATGTTCCCCACCTTGAGTTATTTATAAAAATAAAGGCAGGATAAAAATAAATAAATAAATTGGACCCTGCAAAACCTAAAATCAAGCAAAATTCAACCACGGACAACATAAAAGCTGGTCTTGGGGAAAGGGAAGGTGGGGGGCAGGAAGTGGCTGAGGGGATCAGGCAGATCCTACGATCACAGCAGAGCCTTGGAGAGGATCCCTCTTGATCTCCACCTTCACCAAAGTGGCACAACTCTTGGGTGGATTAACAGAGGGCTGGATGGGCCCCCCAAGTCGGTCCTTAAGGGCTCCCCTCCAGCTCAGATAGTTTGTTAGCAACGTTTTTCAGTGAGATGGGCAGTGACGTAATTTGAAATATAAATTAAATATAAATTAAATAAATAAATAAAATGTTTCTTATGGTTGAGGTCTTTTTACTAACATTTTATTATACAATGCTTAAGAATATTAAATTTTTAAATATTTTGGTTACTTGTAATTATGACCTGGGATCTAGTCTGGTTGCCACTCAGAAAAATAATACATTTGTGAGGGTTTTTTTTCCTTCATGATAAGCACATTTGTATCTGTTGGTGTATTATTCTTGCAAGCGTAAGTCACAAAGCAATTAAGCACCTGCACACTCCAAGGACAGGAATCAGGTGTTCTCAATTAAAAGAAAGAAAGAAAAAGGAAGCTGCTGAGTCACAGTGAGTCAGGTTATAAGTATATAAGCAGTTATCTATCGGTATGTATTTTTGTTCGGATGTTATTTGTGTAAAGGTGTTTTTGCAGCATTTTCTGTTCATGCTGACGGGGGAAAAGAGTCTGCGTGGAGTTCTTCAAGATTGCTGGTAAAGAATCTAAAAACTTTTGAGACTATTTGCTTGTAGCTGTTTTTGTGCATCAAGAGAAGATTTATAGCCCTTCCAGGGATCTGGAAGAAGAACTGTATATATCCTTTACTTATAAAAATATCTACAACTGATTTTGCTGCAGTGCCTGGAGTCATTACTGGTCTCTAATGCCAAAACGCTTTCTGAAACTCTGTACATGTGTAAATATCCCACACCAACAGTATCTTGGAACATTAAACATCTTTGTAGATTAGCTAAAAGAAGGCAGTTTCTTTACAAATTCATGACTATTTTTACAAGGAATGCAAATTTTGAATGAGAAAAATTCTTTTAGGAAGAAAATTGACTATCTGGTTGCCTCTCAGATAAATAATACATTTGTGGCTGCTTTTTCACGATAAGCATATTTGTATCTTCAAATATTAAAAATATTTGTAGAATAGCTAAAAGCAGTTTTTGCAAATTGAAATTCATGACAGTTCTATTTTTTTTAACAAGAAATCTAAATTCTTCTGAATGGAAAAATACTTTTAACAAAATGGATGGAGCAGATTGAAATCAGTGGAAATTCAAAAGCTGCAATCTGGCAATTTTAGTGAAAACATCTTCAAAATTTATAGATTAATTTCAGTAGTTAAATGAGATCATCAGATGGCATGAATAATTGGATCCACTATTGGATCGGAACAAGACTTTTTTTCTTTTTAAGGACCCCCCAGAGACACAACATCCTCCCTCTATCTATCCAGGAATTTAATTTAATTTAATTAACACATATGGAGTCATCTTAATTTAAAACAACAAGATTATACATTTTGTCTCCCCACATCACACGTGTTCAAGAGTTATTTTTTAATATTGTTTGATGGTTAATGTAGTAAAAAAAATGAAATGCTGGTTTAATTCTGATCATGCATCCTTAGAATTGATGCTGAATTTGGATAAAAGTATTGCAAGTAGCTAGAGATGGGACGTTGATGCTCCTTTGTTGCGGTTTATTGGACAACAAACATTTAAGTGCTGTAAGATCGGCCCATGTAACACCTCTGCTGCGCGAGCTGCATTGGGTACCAGTTTGCTTCCGGATCCAATTCAAGGTGTTGGTTATCACCTTTAAAGCCCTACATGGCATGGGACCAGGTTACCTGAGGGACTGTCTCATCCCCGGAACATCGACCCGCCCCACTCGGTCATGCAGAGAGGGCATGCTAAGGATCCCATCGGCTAAAGAGTTCCATCTAGCGGGATCCAGGAGGCGTGCCTTCTCTGCAGTAGCACCCGCCCTTTGGAATATCTTGCCCCTGGAGCTGAGGCGAGTTTCTTCACTCCCGACCTTCCAGAAAGATCTGAAGACCTGGTTCTGCCGCCTGGCTTGAGACGGGAGTGCCAATAGTTCCTCTTGGGAGTGGCTGGTGCCATGAAACCCGCCTTCTTATTAACATCTTTTTGTTTGGATTTTATATGTAAATTATTGTTGCTGTAATTTTATATTTTTAACTTATTGTTGTGAACTGCCCAGAGTACCCAGGTGTGGAGGAGATGGGCGGTGATACAAATTTAAATAATAAATAAATAAATTTAAGATACAGACATGATTTTTCCCAAATAAATAGAGGCTCAATTAATTTTGGGGATCTTGCCATTTCAGATCCCCCAAGCTGGATTTGAACCAATGATCTGCTCTGAAAACATGGAATATTTTTTAAAACAAAAGAAACAAAGGTATTGGACCTAAGAGTAACAGCCAAAGAATTATTGGCCTCTTGTTTGAAACATTTTCAATGAAGTAAAAATAATACCTTTGATGAGAGATTCCTTGGGAACAAATTATACTAATTACAATGAAATTCATGGTCAGTGTTTTGAATTTTGTCAAACGTTATAAATTGTATTATCTGGATCTAGCTAGTGAGCAGTTAGGGGCTTCTTAAAATATAGCAAATCTTCCAGAAACTTTGGTCATGCAGTCAGCACATAGGGCTGAACCCACAAAATTATAAAAATCTATAATTCTCTTGATCTGGAGAAATCCAGAAAGGCCCCTGAACCAGATGGAGAAATTACAGTATGGGACAAAAAATTCAAAGAGAACGTGCTTTGGGGGTATTTGGGCAGCTTATAAAGCTCAGTTTCACTGAAATTAAAACACAGCATGAAACCCACAAAGGAGGAAAGTTTAAGAGGGAGGCTGGAAGCCTTGATAAGACAAACTCGGGAAACGAGCAATTTGCAGATGATCTTTGGGGGGTTTCAGTGGCTATCAAAGATTGCTAGATAAATTAGTAGAACTGATGAAGTTATTTGGTAAATATTGTGGGAATATGAATTAATATTATCAAATATTATGCCAGTTGACAAGAATGTTGTGCTGGCTATAGGGGGAAAAAATCCATATTATATTATTAGGCAGATGAAAATTCTCCTAGGTGTGCAGGGAAGAATTTATGAGTGAAAATGAGTTTTCACTATATATGTGGAGAGCAATGTCTGTTTTGAAATATTCAATTATTTATGGAAGGAGCAAATGCCCAGGATCTCCCAGTTAAATGTCTTTCTCTCGTAGGACGGTGGCGGTTTTCCTCTTATGGAAGAAACATCTTATATAGCATCTTCCAGCAAAATGGATACCCACACAACTTTATCAAAAAGTGCCTGACCACTCAAACCACCACAGCAAAACCAACAGAAGCTATGAAAAGGATTACACTGCCATACATCAGAAACATCTCAGAAACTACCAATGGACTGTTACAACCACATGGCATCACCGTAGCACATAAACCAACCAAAACCCTTCAGAACATCGTAAGTAACCCAAAAGACCCAGTAGCCCAAGAAGAAAAAACAGGAGTTATCTACAACATACAGTGCAGGGACTGTAGCAGCCACTATGTAAGACAGACCGGCAGAAGACTAGCAGAACGCATCCACGAACACCAACTAGCAGTCAGAAGACACGATGAAAACTCCTTAATCTCACAACACATGGACAGACTTAACCATACTTTCAACTGGGAAACTGTGAGCATCTTGTTGTTGTTGTTGTTGTTCAGTCGTTTAGTCGTGTCCGACTCTTCGTGACCTCATGGACCATAGCACGCCAGGCCTTCCTGTCCTCCACTGTCTCCTGGAGTTTACTCAAATTCATGTTCATTACATCAGTGATGCTATCTAACCATCTCATCCTCTGCCGTCCCCTTCTCCTTTTGCCTTCAGTCTTTCCCAGCATCAGGGTCTTTTCCAGTGAGTCCTCTCTTCTCATTAGGTGGCCAAAGTATTTGAGCTTCAGCTTCAGTATCTGTCCTTCCAATGAGCAGTCAGGGTTGATTTCCTTTAGGATTGACTTATTTGACCTCCTTGCAGTCCAAGGGACTCTCAAGAGTCTTCTCCAGCACCACAGCTTGAAAGCATCAATCCAAAAATGCTAGAGAATTCCTGGAAGCTTGGCACTCAGACAAAGCAGCCATCAACAGACACATAGAGGTAAACAACATTTACATACCATTCATAAGAGACAATAGAAAAGCCAAAGACCAGAACACCTCCTTGCCAGCAATCAATACCCTGATAAGCAAAGATTAACACCAAGATTAGCACCAGAGGAACAAACAGCACAATATACCCTAATCAAGGAACTATTAACTCAGTCAAGCAGCCAAGCAGCAAACAACAGCCCAAACAAGGACCTACCAAGAAGAAAACAACACCCACACCAACACAAGCAGAACAAGCCATGGTATATAAACAGAGAGCAAGTCCCACTCCCTTTTCGCACTGAAGATGTTGTCTAGCCTGGCAATGAAACGTCTGCAAGAAAACAACAAGGCTCAGAGAGCACCAAGGACTCCACAAGAAACATCTTATTTAATTCTGTGGTAATACATTATTTTTGGAAAACGTGGGCTCAGAACGGGAATATTAAGCAGCTCTTGAGGTTTTACCAAAGGAATATAATTTCCCTGAGAAGGCCGAATGGCAACAGGTGCAGCTGAAACACCTGATTCGCACAATGCTTTGCCTCTGAAACCCTATCAATTGATAGAAATAAATAAGTTTATTATTACGCAAAGAATTAAAATTACAAAAACAAATTTAGCCAATTTGCAAGAAATCTGGAACAGAGAATCAGGCAATCCTACATTAAACAATCCAAGGCTTCAGGGTTTAATGAAGGTTGGATGTGTTTCTTATGCCTGATACTCAATTCCTTCGCTAATTCCCTTTTTCAGATCTTTTGAAATTGATTTTTTATCCTAAAATGCCACTCACCATTTCTGGGACCCAGAACTAAAAGTGAAATTGGCTTCTGGCCAGAAAAAGGGACTGGGAGGGTCTTCGATTGATCGCTAAGAATATATTTGGGAGGAGGGAGATGTTGCTGGATTCGCTCCTCCCCCCCCCCAAAAAAAATAATCTTTTACACAAAGAATTAAGAATCAGGCTATCCTACATTAAACAATCCAAGGGTTCAGGCTTTAATGAATAATGTGCTTCTTATGGCCTGAAACTCAGTTTTAATGTGTGTTTTTTAACTCCCCCCCCCCCCCCCCAAAATCAGGAACTTTCCACCTCTGAGGACGGAAGCAATTTGGCTGAAGGTGAAGCTGAGCCTGTGACAGAAAAAGGTGGTTTCAAGGGGGGCTTTTCTACCAGACTCCAAAAATTGGCTTAACAAAATTTCTCAGCCTTTGAATCAGTTTTTCTCTCAAGGCAGAGGAAATACCAGAGCATGCTTCCATATGATTGAGATTTACATCTTGGTTTAAACACTGAATTATAATTTCTAGCTTTATTTGTTTATTTCTTTGTTTGTTGCATTTAGAAGCTGCTGGACTCCAAATGACTCGGAATCAAGAATGAAGAATAAAAAGAAGCAAAACGCCTGAGAAAGGGCACAAGAACTGGCAAAACAGCCTTGCTAATTCCCTTTTTCAGACCTTTGGAAATTGATTTGTTATCCTAAAATGCCAAACACACCATTTATGGGGCTCAGGAGGAAAAGAGGAGGAGAGAAATGGGCTTCTTTTTGTGCCATTCTGTAATTACTCCATGTCAGGATTGATGGCCATTAGTGGACTGCTAGGAACCACTGAATGTAGCAGAGCTTAATGCAGCAAGGCAATAAGCGCACAGAAGGGAATATTATCAACAATAGCATTGATGAGAACGCTAAAGAGATAAAGGTTATTGATCTAACACACTTAGCCCACCCAAGCATAAAGAATTACACGCTTAGACAAAGTAGGTTACAAAAGTACAAGAGAGTTCTTACATTTATTTGGTCCAGTTACAGTTACATCCATTCTGTTAGAAATTCTTCTTCTTCTTCTGTGTTTCCCTAAACTGTTTGTAGACCCCTGGCCCTCTTTCCTGCCAGGGGCTGCGTGTAGAAAGGGGGTAAAACCTCCTGATTCTAGGCCGCATGGCCTCAAGATGGAGAGGAGCTCAGCAGCCGCATGCTCCTTTGATGGTGGCAAAAGGCAGAGAAAGAGGAAATGGGAGGAGCAACAAACAGCTTCCTCCAGAAGCACATAGAGAGTCATCCTAGAACGAACTTCTCATATGCTAATGAGGCATGCTGATTTGCTGGGACCTCCAACAAGGATGTGACATCCTGCCAGCATAAGGGTTAGAACAGGGGTGGGCAACGTCCAGCCTGTGGGCCGTATAAGGCCCGCAAAAGCAATTGGTCTGGCCTGCAGCAGCGGGCGCAGCAGGGGCGTGGTGGCCGTGGCGCAGCGGGCATGGTGGGTGTGGCGGCGGGGGCAGGCATGGCGGGTGTGGCAGCGGGTGCGGCAGCGGGCATGGTGGCTGGTGCGGCGGTGGCCGGTGCGGCAGGCATGGCACCAGGTGTGGCGGCCCCCCAGTGCGCGCGATTGGCTCCCGTCTGCAAACCCCGCCCCCTTCCGTGTGATTGGCTCCTGCCCACAAACCCCACCCACTTCCGTGCAATTGGCTCCCGCCCACAAACCCTGCCCCCCGGCCCTTGAGTGATGTTATAAATGTCAAAATGGCCCTTGGCATAAGAAAGGTTCCCCACCCCTGGGTTAGAGGCTTAGAAATGGGGTTTGTAGTAGTAGCAATTGGGCTTGGGGAGGAAAGGAGGGTGAAGACGAGCTGAGCATCTGCAAGGTCAGCTGTGTGGGTTATCAGTGCTCGTTAGTCTGGAATGTGAGACAAGGGGGGAGAGATGCCAGAAGGTGGGATGGAATTTTACTGTTCGTTAGTCAAGCAGGAAAGGGTTTTTTTTAGCTGTTTGATGTTATGGGAATGGTTGCAGCTGTTGGGAGGGTGAGTGCTGTATGGGGGATTTTAGTCTAGCTTTTGCGTGTGTTTTTCTTCAGACGGAGCTTTGCATTGGAATGATAACTTGCATTAATAAATAATTCTTTTATATCCTTTAATGGCTTGTAATAAGAGACTCTGAATTAATAACTAAAGTATCAGAACCATCACAGAAAGCTCTGCCTCTAAATTGCTGCCTTACACAGAGATACCATGTCGACTGATGAAGGTCAGCAGGAGATACCAGACCATGGAGAGGACTCTCTTGGGGTGGCAGGGCTGCCGGAGAGAGTGGCCAAACAAATTGCTAAAGGACACTTCAAAGTCGGGGGGGACGGGTGAAGAAGAAGATTCGTCCCACTGTTGGATTGTAAACATAATTCGATTTGAAAAGATACGGCGTCCCCTCTGTCTTGGATATGGACCGTGGCCAACATTTTGCGGCACACGTGATTACTCACATTCTACAGGCTTTAGGCATTACACAAAATTTACATGTCCCTTATCATCCTCAATCTTCAGGAGGGGTGGAACGGGCTAACAGGGAACTCAAGACATTGCTAGGAAAATTATGCCAGGAGACGCATTTAAAGTGGCCCCAGGTACTGCCTATCGCTCTATTTCACTTACGTACCCGACCTCGAAAAGATGTGGGACTGTCCCCATTTGAGTTGCTCTTTGGCAGGCCACCAGATGTTTCAAAAGGCCTGGATCCCCACTCCCTTCACCTAGAGGGGGGATTCTACGTTATTTTCTTATCTCCTCTCTATGTGCAGGTACTTGCGATCTCTATGGAAACGAAGTGCTCTACTCCAGACCTTGCCGTTGGAAGAAACTCTCCATCCCTTTGAACCAGGCGATTGGGTGTGGATCCGCTCCTTCTCTAGAAAGACACCGTTGCAACCTAAGTGGGACGGCCTGTACCAGATCCTTTTGACAACACAAACAGCAGTTCGAGTTGCTGAACGGAACACCTGGCTTCACTGGACACACGTCAAACCGGCAGTCCGAAACCACAGTCCCCCACCTGACTCGACACCATCCATGCCTCCCATCAAGCTTGTTCGAGATCCGGATTCTGATACATGGGGCTTGAAAGAATGTCTTGGCTTATAATGCGGTGTGCCCTCCTGATAGGACTTTCTAAAGGGAATCCAGTCACTATTCCCTTTCCTTCCTCAACAACCACTGACTGGACCCTTTTACAGGCTTCCAGATCCCCACAGCCTTGGGCCACTCCTTTTCGTTTATGCAAACAGCAAGTATTATCCCAGCACCAATGGCTCCCTGGAACTACGGACGACTGTATAACTTTTACAGGGCAAGGTGATTGGATGCATGTAGGTACAAAACTCTATTTCTCTATTCCATGGGACCAACCCTCTTTTCAATTGCAATGGTCCACCCCATGGGATCTTACCTTCCAAATGATAACTGATGACTCTTAGAAGACCATTCATGCCCAAAAACAGGCCACCTCATGGAACTGCTCTGAAGTGGGCCGACTAAGGGGTGATCGGTTGACAGATCTGCATTATGATTTCTTCTATATCAACTTTATTCGTGCCCACTCTAGTATTGGGCACCCCTTCCATCATACTACTGAGAGATCATCCTCATCAGATAATGGAAGCTTCTTTGCGACAGGTTTATCATGTTACTGTTAATGTGTCTGCTTATAATATCTCTATTCATGAACCTGTTTGCCTTCCCTGGGCTTTGCCAATGTACAATTCATGGTTCCAAGGTTGCACCACGCGATCGGTATTGGATACCGTAATGGGTGGAATTGGCACCGGAGCTGGACTTACTAATTCCATGGCTATTGAGGCTATTGAGAATGAGATTGCTTCCTTTGTTGTTGTTGTTGTTCAGTCGTTTAGTCGTGTCCGACTCTTCGTGACCTCATGGACCATAGCACGCCAGGCCTTCCTGTCCTCCACTGTCTCTCGGAGTTTACTCAAATTCATGTTCATTACATCGGTGATGCTATCTAATCATCTCATCCTCTGCTGTCCCCTTCTCCTTTTGCCCTCAGTCTTTCCCAGCATCAGGGCCTTTTCCAGTGAGTCCTCTCTTCGCATTAGGTAGCCAAAGTATTTGAGCTTCAGCTTCAGCATCTGTCCTTCCAATGAGCAGTCAGGGTTGATTTCCTTTAGTATTGACTGGTTTGACCTCCTTGCAGTCCAAGGGACTCTCAAGAGTCTTCTCCAGCACCACAGTTCGAAAGCATCAATTCTTCGGCGCTCAGCCTTCCTTATGGTCCAACTCTCACAGCCATACATTGCTACTGGAAAAACCATAGCTTTAACTTCCTTAGGGAAACATATTAAAACTATGTCACACCTTACAGAACGACAGATCTTACAAAGCACGGATGTCCTCCACCAATCCGTACAGGTCACCATGGCTTACTTTAATTTTACCTCTCGCCCTTCGGTTATTCCCTCAGGACCTTTTTAATTCTTCACTTGCCACCCGATGTGCCATTCTTCAATTAGGTAACCTGCTTCGCATGGATACCGATATAAAAGAATTGCAACAAGGTGACGTCCAGGCCTGGAAATCTATCATCCTGGATAAAGATGTCAATTGGCTATGGATTAAAGTTGATCAGTTCAAAGAGGCTTACCCATCACTACACTTCACCTTTACCACGGTGATAGCAGGTAATCCTGTGGAAGCATATCAATTTCTTGCCCTCCCTTCCATTGTTAATCATCATTTATGGATTCCCAACTTTAATTCTACATTAGCCACTGCTGATTGCCTTTTTATGACCGCTCGTTGTGATCAATGGGGCTTCCATAAATGGCTTTGCCCTGCCTACACCACCCCTTTTGAGCCATGTGCCTCTAATTTCAGCACAGCCACCTGTGTGTGGACTCAATTGGCTAGTGACGACCCCCGCATTATCGACAATGGAAAGGGGTGTGTCTGTGTAGTTTCTCTTCACTCTATTCATTGGGAAGATGGCACTGTATCCTATCCTCTGGTGCGACAGTGCCGTTGTAACGTTTCCTATGTCAGCTCCTCTAAAGGCCATTATACCACGGTTCACTATTCGTCCAAGACTTTGGGATGGGAAGCCCCTGATTGGAATTTTTCTTTACCCTTAGGATTCAATCTCTTCTCTAGCTCAGCTTGCTTGGGAGAGTGAGTTTTTGCAGAGGAAACTGCAGGACCTTTCACAAAACGATAAGGGTCTTATTTTAAAACTCCATCATGAAAAAGCTGAACTAGTACGTGTCTTACAAGATATAGATAGTCTTACTACCCATCATTGGTGGGATATCTTCTCGGGCTGGAGCCCCACGTTCTCTAATGTATTACACTTTGCCTTACATCCTGTGTGCATTTTACTTTTTCTGACTGCCCTCTTATTCGTTTTGTGATTTTGTATCTACGTACCCGTGTTTTATATACTCAACTTCTTTCTATTCATAAGTCTTGTTACCGCTCGTGAATGTGCTATGGGAATGTGCTTTCCCATGCACAGAGGGGGGATTGTTGGATTGTAAGCATATTTTTACCTTTTTGTACATCTTAATACGAATATATAGTCATGTAGTAACACCCCATTTCTTTAAAAAGGTAAAGGTTCCCCCCGCACAGTTGTGCAGTCGTGTCCGACTCTAGGGGCCGGTGCTCATCTCCATTTGTTAGCCGAAGAGCCAGCGTTGTCCGAAGACACTTCCACGGTCATGTGGCCGCATGACACACACGGAACGCTGTTACCTACCCACCGAAGTGGTACCTATTCATCTACTTGCATTTGCATGCTTTCAAATTGCTAGGTTGGCAAGAGCTGGAGCTAGTGCGGGAGCTCACTCCGCACGCAGGGCTAGGGATTCGAACCTCCGAACTTGCGATCTTCCAATCGACAAGCCTGGCATCTTACCCACTGAGCCACCACGCCCCATTTCTTTAGTATAAGATAAATGTAGGCCCAAGGAATCAAGGTCCCCACATTAGATTTCCTTCCCATAGTTCGAATGAATCAAAAGCAAACATTCTTGAGGAGGCTGTGACTCATCCACACTTGTCAAGGATGTGTGAATTGCCCTAGATTACATTGCCCTTCCTGCCCAGATGACCCTTGTAGAAGGAGATAAGTTGTCTTGTCCTTGCATAAAGGATGTAATTCAGGGGGCCCATCCAGGGTTATAAAAGGATAAATAATATAGTTGACATGTAAATGACCTGACCCAATACTTCTCTTCCTGCTCGAATAGGAAGATGGGAGGGGGCGTCTTAGCCAAGGTAACTGACCTGATTGGGCAGAAAGGATGTGCCATCCCAATGTGGGTCTTAAGGTAACCTAGGGTATATAAGATGCTGTAGGAAAGGGGTCTGGCGCAATCGCCCACCTAACAGCCTGCTGCCTCTGTCTTTGCTCTTGGGTGAATAAACTCCTAACTTCATGCACTTCGTCAGTTTCTTTACTCCCGGCTCAGGAACGAACCTGGTAAGATTTTCTTCTAACACCACTCCCGAACTAGATGGGCCCTGGATGTGGGGCAAAGCGTGGAGGACTCCGCTCGGTGGGTCACGAAGCGTGGAAGTGACTCCTACCCAAGTTTATTGGCACCAGAATGGCGAATATGGAGGGGGAGATGAGCTCCCTGAGGAGCCAGGTGGCTGGACTGCAGAGAGCAGTCGAGCAGCTGCTTCAGTGCAAGAACTGGGGAAAGGCTGTCAGAGTGGAAGAAGCAGCGGAATCCAGAGCTGGATGGAGAGGGAGGACACAGGGCAGCAGAGGCCTTTGCTGCTCGCCCTCCTGATGGCAGAGCCCGGGGCAGCTGCACTGAAGGGCCTCAGGGCAGAACGAAGCATTTGGAGGAAGACATCTCAAGGTAAAACTTTCTGGGGAACCCAAGACTCTAGCTTGCTTTCTGACCCATGTTAAGGGTTTTTATGGATGAGTTTGAGGACAACTTCCCAACAGAAGATGCAAAGGTACGTCACGTCTCTGCTCAGAGGGGGAACCGGCTGAGTGGTTAGTGGAGCTATATGATGCCGAGTCGCCAGAGTTGGAGGATTTCCGGAGATTTATGACCGCTTTGCGGAGGAGAAGGGAAAAGAGGTTGGGGATCTGCTGGGCAGAGAGCAGTTGATCCCTGAGATCACTTCTCAGGAATGGGGGATCCCAGGGTGGCTGGTACATGTGGGACATCTGGGATCTCTCTAGATCTGGTGGCCTGAGCTAAGCACGAGAGGGATTTGGGGTTCAGTGGCTGTGGGGTGGATGGGTTGCCGCCATTGCTATGAATGGGGGTCTGTGCGGAGGATAGACTGGAGGATCTAGAGCACAGCTTTCCAAACTGTGTGTTGCGACACTTTAGTGTGTCGCAACACAGCTTGGTGTGTCGCCACACAACCCAGGAGCGGTGGCAGGGGTGTGCACAGCGGCGGCGGCAGCGGCGCGCCATCAGCATTTCCGCGTTTTAGCGGAGGCCGCCTCCGCCATGCACACCACCGCACGCCCCCCCGCGCTGCAGCTGTGCATGCCCCCTCCCCGCGCGTCCCCCCACGCCACCGCCGTGCACGCCACCGCCACCACAATCACCACCGTCGCCAACGGTGGCAGATTGGAAAGCACTGATCTGAGGGACAGACAGGCCTGGGGGCAGACTAGATGGTCTCCCCCCTCCCCATTCCCCTCCCTCAAAAGAAAGAGGCCATGAAAGGAAGCTGGTGGGTCTCGGCAGGAGAAGGTCCAGGCTGCGATTCTCCTCCTCTCGCCAACCCACCAACTTGACCCTCCATCCTTCAAGGGTTGCAGAAAAGGCAGAAATTCATCAGCTATTTTGCATCTGATAGCAGGAAGCGATAGCAGGATTAACTCATGAGTGCTGTGAAAAAAAAGATACGGAAGGAAATTAGAATATATGGTAAAACCTTCAATTAAGTATAAATAAGTTCTGTTTGAAGGGTCTTCAGGAAAAGAGCGGCCCAAACCAGTCCGGGAGCACAAAGCCCTCGATGGCTCGTGGCCCGCGAGCTCCAAAGGAAGGGAGAAGACGCCCCCAACCCCCTGGAATGCGACTTCCTTGCGGGGTCCACCTGGAGGCCGCCTTGGCCACGGCGGGAAGCGAAGGCTGCCCCAGACAGGCCTGGTCCCTCTTCCTCGCCCGCCTCCAGGCTGACTCTCGGGAGCAGCCGCTGAATGGCCACCAGCAAACGTTCCTCCCACATCCGGTCCAGCGGTCGCGTGCAAGAGATGCCGACGAAGCCCAGCTCCAACTGCAGATTCTGGCTTACCAGGGGACTGCAAAGCAAGAGGCCAGGTTCAGACATAGCCCTAGAATCCCAGCGCCAGTTACACGGATATGCTCCTTTCTGACTTCCATTCTCAGGCAACCCTTCTCCTTCGAGGGAACCCTCGGCAAACAGGCCTCTTCCTTCGTCCAGCCTGGACCCGAGGGCAGAGCTGAGAATCGGAAGGCCTTGAAAAGGGGAAGCGCAGAGACCCCCTTGAACCCCTGCCTGGAGCCACCAACCCGGTTCTCCCCAAAGGACAGAGCGCGGTTTGGGCCGGACTCCGCCACCGTGGTGGGCAAACCATCATTTCTGGCAGAGGCTCCCCGTCATTCTTGGGCTGGGGAGACCGCTGGCACTTGGAGAGCGAGGTCCAGAGACTCACAAAACGGGTGCCATAGCGGGCGAGGTCAATCGTCACACAGCCATTTCTCAAAAGGCCACTCTCCGAAATCTATTAAGAGTTCATTGTAGAGAAAATGCCAGGCCCGTATCGACATCACCCCGTGGTTTTATATACTCACCCTATACACAAGCATGTAGCTTTCGATCGTTATGCTCAATAAATAAAGGAACAGGCATGTTTTTGGCTCATTGTGTAACCGAGTGTGGAGACTAGATCGTGTTTTAGGTCATATTTATGCAGAAATACTGGAAATTCAAAAGGGTCCACAAACCTCTAAGCACCACTATATCCACGTTGTGGACTCCTACAGAGGCAAGTCCCTGCGGTTTTCTTGGCCGCGTTTTCGGAAGTGGTTTGCCCAGGCCTTCCCCGGAGGGCCGAGAGGGAGGGACTGGCCCCAAGCCCCCAGCTGGCTTTGTCCCCGAGGCAGGACTCGAACTCACCGTCTCCCAGCTCCTAGCCCAACACCAAGACCAAGCTGGCGCTTTTCTCTCGAGCTGTGCCCACTACAGACCGAGCTGATTTTACACCACGCAGAAAACGCACCCAGAGAGGCTGTTCTCTTCGGCCAAAGCAGGACGGCTGAAGGCAGACCAAGCCTGTGTCTGCTGGTGTGGAGAGCGACAGAGAAACACGGAGGAGGGAACATCCAGAGATGCTCACGGGAGGCTCCCCTGGGCCTGGGAGGGAGGGAGGGGGAAGCACAGGCCGGCCTGCCAGACTACTCCGTCGCTGGAGCCGGTCTCAGTAAAGGGAGTTCCGGGATCAGCGGGGGAGTCGGGCTCCTGAGCTGGCCCGCCTCGAAGGGCTGGCTGCTGGCAGCTCTTCCGGGTCAGCCCTGGCGCAACTCAGGACAAGTCGTGGACGGAGGGTCTGGAGGTTTGAGAGTCTTGCCCACGGAAGCCACGGCTCTCTGGTTCAGACGCCCTTGCAGGGGGAGTGCAGCACAGCCCAGTGGCTCCAGCCCCCCCAGGCTGGAGGGACAGCTCTTGGTCAGGCCCAGACAGGGGGATGCAAAGGCGCTGAGCCCCCCCCGGCCCCCTCTCGTGCCTCTTCCGTGGCACCACCGTGGTCTCTGCCCCACTCCAAAGGGAAGACCAGGGGTGGCTTTTATTTTCTCTGGGGGCCCCCTGATGCTGCCGTTCAGCGAAAGCTTGGAGGAAATGCAGTGGAGGGGTGCGGATCGTTTTTATCAGGACGGGGCGACCAGCACGCAGCCTTCAAGAGGCTGCTCAGCTCCTATCCGTCCTGGGCAGCATGGCCGATGGCCAGGATGATGGGTTTGGCAATCCCACGCAATGCCCAGCCCGATTTCAGCATCCTATCTATTGAGCGGAGGCTGCTTGTCAAATTACAGACGGGGGCAGGGAAGCCCCTGCCAGATGCTTTTCATGCGCCCCTTGAGCCTGCACGTAACGGGACGGGGCGGCAGGGTTTGCGTGTGGCTCCAGGTGCCGAGAGATCCAAGCTGATCCAAGCGCGGAGGAGGAAAGCCAAGAGGGTTTCTCCACTCAGCCAGCTGGGCACCCAGCAGGGCAAACCCCCCTCACCCACCCACCCTCCTAAGGTCACCCAGGTGAACGAACAGGCTCCAGGCAGCGGCTTCGCGCCAGGCCTCCGGTTCAGGAAGGGCCGCCCCGCTCTCCCTCCCCGGAACAGGAGATGATCCGGGCAAGGCTGCGCACCGGCCCCTCCCCATAACACCTACTTTCCTCCCCCCAGACCATTCTCCCCGCCTTCTTCCAGGACAGGAGTTGCCAGTCTGGCTACCAGCGGAAGAGGCGCGTCTTCTCTCCATAAAATCGCCTCTGCCTGTTTGGCAGCCGCATTGCGCGGCTGCCTCCTTTTCACCTTGCGATCAGCCGTTAGTGCAAATACTTCTTCCTCCGCGACTGCTCCCCGGCCAGATATTCCTCGGGATGTGCAAAACATTCGCCTTGATCCTTTCAGGCCGAGAGGGAGCCGAGCTTCACCGGGCGGCTGACCCGGGGATGCCCCTGACCTGCCTCCCTCCTCGCCCCGGCCCAGGAGGAAGCCTGAGCGCTGCTCCTCATCTCCAGGACCCCCACCCGGCGCGGGCAGCAGCCCCTCCGCCGGGGAGCCCCTCGCGCCCCTGAACTGCCGGAAGAGCCGCCGGGCCGGGGGAGGAGTCAGGCCGGGACCCGCGCTGCATGCTCCGCCAGGCCTCCCTGCGGACGGAGCCGAGGGGGCCCCCGCCGGGCCGAGCCCCCGCCGCCCGCGCGCAGGCCGGGCAGGGGCGGGCGGACTCGCCCTGCGGGAGGCGGGCAGCCCGCGGAGAGCTCCGGCCTCTGCCCGCAGGCCCCGCCCGGCGGCTCCGCCGCCCCGGGCTTTCCAGTCCCAGCTGCAGCCGGGAAGGCGCTGCCGGAGCGAGATCCCGGAGGCCCCCCCGCCGCCTGCGCGCCCCCGATCCGCCCGCCCGGAGCCGCCTCGCTGACGCCGCCCCGGCCCGGCCCCGGCGACCGGGAGGGAAGCGCCGCCGCAGCGAGAGGCCGCGGGAAAGGCAGGGCCCGGCCCGCGCGGCGGCGGCGGAGGTCCCCGGGCAGGGGCGCGGAAGGCGCCGCCCTGCCCCGGCCAGGCGCCTGCAGGAGGGACGCGGCTCGGCCGCTGCTTCTGCTTCTGCTTCTGGACAGGTCTTCGGCCTCCAGGGCCAAGGAGCTCGCCGCGCAGGAGAAGGAGGGGCCCTTTTGCACGGCTCTGGAATGGGCGCCGAGCACCCCGACGAGGAGGGAGCAGAAGGGCGTCCCCGCGCCCGCCAGGATGGGGGTGGTGGGGGATTCTGGGAACAAGCCATCCGGAAAAAGAGTCTGGATGGCAAGACAAGCCGCCCGCACGTGATGGCTCGCCACTTCCGGGACTTCTGCTACTGGGAGGCCGCGGGGCCGCGGGAGCTGTGCAGCCGGCTGCACGTCCAGTGCCACCGCTGGCTGCAGCCCGAGCGACGCAGCAAGGCGCAGATGCTGGACCTGGTGCTGCTGGAGCGGCTGCTGGCCGCGCTGCCCGCGGAGGAGGCGCGCTGGGTGGGCGAGTGCGGCGCGGAGAGCAGCGCGCAGGCGGTGGCCCTGGCCGAAGGCTGCCGCCTCCTCGGCTACGCCCGGGAGCAGGAGGAGCAGGTGAGGCGGTCCCTGGCTGATATCCCGGTTTGGTAAATGAACGACGCCCCGTAGTAAGCCCGAAAGCGTAGTTTAATTGCTCCAACGCTGCACCCGACAGGCTGAACCCAGTTGAAACTGGCGGGAGCCCAGGGCGGCCTTTCTGACTTTCCCCAGAGGCTTTCCCTTTCCTGGTGCTGCTTGCCTGAAGCCTCTTCTGATCTCCTGCCGGGGATCCCAGCTGCTTTTTCAGGGGCCTGAGCCGCTCGCGGGGGCCGTCGCTGATTCCTCCCCCTTGGAGAAGGACCCCTCCCATCCCTGCGGGAAGACGCGCTCGGTGGGGATCAAACGGGAAGATCCGGTTCTGGACTCGCCGCAGGGTAAGGGAGGGTTCCTGAGCCTGGATTGGAGAGCTGTGGGGTGCCCCCTTTCCCCCTCCCAGGGGCGTTTCTCCAGGGCCCTCTTAGTCCTGCCTCTCTCCAGTAGCAATCTCCCCATTCGGCTTGATGATGATCTTCTTCTCCAACTTGGCCTGCCCTTTCTCCCCTTGCAGGGAACACAACTACATTGCTGGAAGCGGCTGAACCGTTTCCCCATCGTGGAGGGACAGAAACAGCAGCTGCACCTCCAGCTGAGGTAGGAGCAAAGGTCAGGGGGCCCGAAGAGGCTTCTGGCATGTTGGGGGGGCCCAGAGCATCACCTCTCCCTTCGCTGGGAGGCGTCTGGACTTCTCGGCCGTTACAAAATCTCCCTCTTGGTCGTCTTGCTGCTTTGGGGCAGCCTCGGATTTAGAGCATCATTCTCCTGCCCTGCTTTTTTAGAAACACCCCCCCCCCAATATAAATTGAATAAATTAAATAATAAATGATACATAAATGATTTTCTGTTAAAATAAAAACAGAAAAGGGGGAGCTGGAATGCATTGTTTCTGGTGGTCTGCGGTGAAAGGAAAGGCCAGGCCAGGCCCCTCCGGGTGATGGTGTTCCAGCTTCCCCTCTGGTGACTCTCCCCCCCCCCCCGTGATGTCACATGGCCTGGCTTGGGGCAGGGGGTGGCCACTAGCATCTTCCACAGGTGGCATTTCTGGAGACACTGCAAAGGTAATCCCACTGCGGTGCTCCACGCTTCCCCAAAGGCCACGCAGGCGAGCGCTGGTGACATCGCGCCCCACGCCCCCCCCCCCCCCCCCGGTGCTGGTTCTAAGCATCGGCCACTTTCCTGGAACCGAGGCAGAAGGAGAGCTAGAACTGCAGGGCCTGGGTGGCCTCTCCCACACGGATGTCACGGGGAGCAAACCGGTTCCCGAGAGACACCAGCCGATCTTCTCCCTCTTCCAGAGCCCCGTCTCCTTTGAGGAGGTGGCCGTGTATTTCACCAATGAGGAGTGGGCACTCTTGGCTGCTGGCCAGAAGGCCCTCCACCGAGAAGTCATGCTGGAGAATTCTAGGACCGTGGCTTCCTTGGGTAAGGCCTCCTCTTTGTTCGGGGTGCCGAATCTTGGGGAGAGCGCGAAGTGCAAGTCGTCGGCCCCTGTTGTGTTTCGGCCCCAAGGGGGGCCGCGAACGTTCCAGCTAGAAATGAGTGTTCCAGCTGGAGGACACGGAGCGCCTCAAAACACTTCCTCCGGGTTGCGCCCCATTCCGTTGTGGGTATGGGCTCCCAGAAGGCCCTGCCATCTTCCTCCAGGCAGCCATCTTGGCTCACATCTTGAGGCCTCCTGATGCGGAGAACTGAGGGTCGAGATAAGGCACCGTGGCTCCTTCTAGGAGAAATGGGGGCCTCTGAAGAATGTCTGTCCGTACCAGGGATCCAGTCGCGTCCTAGTTCTGCCCTTTCACATTGGAGAACGCATTTTTTTTCCTCAGCATTTGTAAGAACTTTCCGCAACCATCTTGTCGGTTCCAGTGGAAGAGAATATATGTAGCTCAGGGTTGAACTGTGGAGTCCTTGGTGTGCTTCCGTGATGCTGTGTGGTTGCAATAGTCTCTTGGTTGTTTTGGAGACTGTTTTGTTGTATTACCTTTTTGTGTGTGTGTGTGTGTGTTACCCTGTTCATAGCTTGTGTTGATTCTGGGTTGCTGCACTGTGTTTGTGCTTGTCTGAATAATGTTACTACACAGCTCCTCTTGTGGGAGGTGGGGTGTTACTTTGTAACACGAAGTAACACAAAGTAATAAAGGAACAACCCCACCTCCCACAAGAGAGTGTATGTAAGAACACTATTCAGATGAGCACAAATGCACTGCAGCAACCCAGAACACCAGAAGAAGGAAAGAGACCACTTATATAGCATCTTCCAGCAAAATGGATACCCACGCAACTTTATCAAAAAGTGCCTGACCACTCAACCCACCACAGCAAAACCAACAGAAGCTATGAAAAGGATTACACTGCCATACATCAGAAACATCTCAGAAACTACTAATAGACTGTTACAACCACACGGCATCACCGTAGCACACAAACCAACCCAAACCCTTCAGAACATCGTAAGTAACCCAAAAGACCCAGTAGCCCAAGAAGAAAAAAACAGGAGTTATCTACAACATACAGTGTAAGGACTGTGACAGCCACTATGTAGGACAGACTGGCAGAAGACTAGCCGAGCGCATCCACGAACACCAACTAGCAGTCAGAAGACATGATGAAAACTCCTTAATCGCAAAACACATGGACAGACTCAACCATAGTTTCAACTAGGAAGCAATTAGCATCCTAAAAGGTAAAGGTAAAAGTTTCCCCTGCACAGTCGTGTCCGACTCTAGGCCGGTGCTCATCTCCGTTTCTTAGCTGAAGAGCCAGCGTTGTCCAAAGACGCTTCCGCGGTCATGTGGCTGGCATGACGCATGCGGAACGCTGTTACCATCCCACTGGAGTGGTACCTATTTATCTACTTGCACTGGCATGCTTTTGAATTTCTAGGTTGGCAAGAGCTGGGGCGAGTGCGGCAGCTCACTCTGTCATGCGGCGCTCGGGTCTCGAACCGCCGAAGTTGCGACCTTCCGATCGACAACCCTGGCGTCTTAACCACTGAGCCATCGCGCCCCCCTTATGAGCCATTGCGCCCCCCTTAAAAAAAATTTAATCCATTCAATCGTGTCCGATTCTCAGAGACTGCCTGGACAAGTCCCTGCAGTTTTCTGGGCAAGGTTTTTCAGAAGTGTTTTGCCATTGCCTCCTTCCTAGGCCTGAGAGAGAGTGACTGGCCCAAGGTCACCCAGCTGGCTTCGTTCCTAAACCGGGACTAGAACTCACAGTCTCCCAGTTTCTAGTCCAGTGCCTTAACCACTACACCAAACTGGCTCTCTTAGCATCCTAGACCAAGCCAAATCCAAAACCGCTAGGGAATTCCTGGAAGCTTGGCACTCGGACACATCAGCCATCAATAGACCCATAGAGATAAACCTTACTTATGCACCGTTCAAAAGAGACAACAAAAAACCTAGGAAGGAAACAGACTAGAACACATCCCCTCCAGCAGCCAACATTCTGATAAGCAGGGATTAACACCAGACAAACAATCAAGCAGAAAACAACACCCTAATCAAGGACCTACCAAGGAGCAAACCACACCCCCACCAACACTGGCAGGGCAAGCTGCTGTATAGAAACAGGGAGCAAACCCCACCCTCCCTCACACTGATGAAGTTCCCTTGTTGGGTAATGAAACGTCTGCAAGTAAATGACCGAGCTCAGAGGGCACCAAGGACTCCACAATCTTGTAAGTGCCTAGCAAATGTCCCATTGCTGGCTGCTTCTCCGGCAGATAGCCCATAAAGGCAATTATCCAAAACTTCCAAGCCATCACAGTTTTGCCCTTGGGATGCCAGAAGCCCCCCTGGCCTTGTTGGAGCTGCTCCAGGTTGGAGAGAATGAAGGGAAGTGAAGGGAGATGGGCAGTCGCGCCATCGTTTGTTGATTGGTTGCATTAACCACATTTTGATTGCACAAGACTGAGAACGCCGTTCCTTTTTCAAGACTCCACAGAGGTGGCCAGTCTGCCTTTGACCAGGGTTACAGGTCTTTGAGGCCACTGTGGGGTGGGGGGACAGGAGGAGAGAAAGGGCATGGTAGAGGACTTGCTATGGGAGGGGGCCAATTCTGGACACGCTGGAGGCCGCTACGTGGCCTCCAAACATGGGCAGATGCAGGATGCCATCCGGTAACACGACGACTACTGGAAGAGGCAAGGAGGACTATTTTGGGTTCATGGGTGCCTGGCAGAAGAAGGAATGGTGGTGTGGTAGCAGGGACGCGAAGTGTGTCGTTTGAAAATCACATGATTTGTGGGATTTGAGAGAGACATCTAGCCACACGTGTCACCCCTTGCGCCCCTGCTGACACGCGTGGGAGAGAAATAGGCCTTTGCAAGATCAGCCACTACATTCTCATCCCCGAATGTGAAAACGTTCCCAGTGCTGGAAAATTGCCCTTTTACTACTGAACTGCGGCAAGATCGTAGGTTGCTGGGGAGGCGGGGGGGGGGCATTCAGACTGCGGGTTGCCCGCCTCTGCTCTCCAGGGAGAAAAGCCATTTTTAACTGTTTTGATTCAAAACCACACCGGGGGCTGGAAAAGGGCTGACGGCACAATCTGCCCATTTCCGACTTCCAGACTGAGCTCCTCTCGGCGATGGGTACGGGGTGCTGCAGACTGGGGAGGGCGTGGAAGCGGGATGAGACGGGCACGTCTTCGCCTTCTGACCGGGTTTCTCTCTCTCTCCCTCCCTCCCTCCCAGCAGGAGACGGCGGGCAAAGCAGCAGCACCAGCAGCCACGGTGGGAGGTGCAGGACTTCCCCGGCCAGCCCCAGCCCGCCTGGGATGAAGGAGTCCCGGAGAAACCAGGACGGAGCCGACGAGCAGAGGGGAGGCCCGGCAGAGGAGCCGAAGGGGCAGCTGTGGCCGGGGGACGCCCCTGGCAGAACGCCAGCCCGGCAAGGAGGCCCGAAAGGCGGGGAGAGCTTCGGTCTCCATGCGGAGCGGAGCGCCCGTCGGCCGAGCCGGGCGGAGCAGAAGCAGCACCGGTGCGCGGCGTGCGGGAAGAGCTTCCGGCAGGGCTCCCACCTGGCTTCCCATCAAAGCATCCACACGGGGGAGAGGCCGCACCAGTGCCGGGAGTGCGGGAAGCGCTTCCGGCAGCTCGCCTACCTCACCTCCCACCGGAGGATCCACACGGGGGAGAAGCCGTACCGGTGCGCGGAGTGCGGGAAGCGCTTCAACCGGAGCACGAACCTCACCTGCCACCTGCGGAAGCACACGGGGGAGAAGCCGTACCGCTGCCCCGTCTGCAGCAAGGGCTTCTGCGACAAGTCCGGCTTCAACCTGCACCAGCTGATTCACGCCAAGGACAAGCCGCACAAGTGCTTGACCTGCGGCAAGACTTTCATCCGGCGCTCGCAGCTGACGTCCCACGAGGGAATCCACACGGGGGAGAGGCCGTACCGGTGCGCGGAGTGCGGGAAGAGCTTCCACCGGAGCTCCAACCTCACCTCCCACCAGAGGATCCACGCGGGGGAGAAGCCGCACCGCTGCTCCGAGTGCAGCAAGAGCTTCTACGACAAGCAGCACCTCCTGCGGCACCAGCGGATGCACACGGCGGAGAAGCCCTACCCGTGCACGGAGTGCGGGAAGAACTTCAGCCAGAGGAGGAACCTGGCCAGACATCAGAAGCTCCACGGGGCAGCAAAGCCGCATCCACGCTCGCAGCGGGCAAAGGGGTTTTCTAACGAGTGGCAGCCGAGGAGGCATCAGCCCGCTCGCGGGGAGGAGGGGGGACCCTTCACATCTTGGAGTGTCGAGGTGGCATCGGACGGGGTCCCGGTCCTGCTCCCCTGCCGAGAATTCGCACAGGGAAATCAGTATGTCATAATTTCTCAGGTTGAGTGACAAGGTATTGCTCAGTTCGTCTTTATAAACATACGACGTTCTCCTTTTTTTAAACCTTGCCAGAGATTTATCGCTTTGTGCCTTCATTCTGTGCTCACGTTTCCAGCACCCTTGGCTAACAACGGCGTGGTTGAGCGTGGTTGGCAGCCCGTCCGTAGATAGAAGGAGATCCATGCTGGAGAGACAAAGAACTTTTGTATTTTTTAATTACCTCTCCTCCTAACACGTACTGTATATATCACTCGGGGGGGCATACAACACTTAAAATTGGTACCCATTCAACTGTAAATGCCGGAAAGGCCAAAACCGCAAACCTTCCAATAAAAATTGTAAAACAGCAAAAGCAAGACACGGAACCTTCTGAAAGGCATGTTGTCAGGAAAGGATGTCCATCTAGTTTCTGACCGGATGCACCTCTGGCACGCCTGGAGTAAGTTTTGATCTGTTGGGCCTCATCCAGCTCAGGACTGCCAGGAGTCACTCATTCAGGATACGAACAGTGGCACAACGGAAATGTGAAACATCTGCATGGCATCTACAGAAAACAGTGCACCCCAGTGGACCTCCTGAGGATCCTTCCCAGTGGCAGGGCAGTCAGAGCCAGACTGAAATGGAGCTAGATAGTCCATCTCATCCAAGTACTCGTGGAACCGAGATGCTACCACTCGGCACACTGGTCAAGAGTAGGGAAGTGGAACTGGAAATGGTGCGCCATGATGGGCTTCTGAGGTGGATCCTTCACTGCACAACAGCTACCGTAAAATGGCTGGATGAGACCCTGAAGCCCTGAGCGCTCGACCCACTCAGCCAGACCTTCCCCAGTGGCCTTACTGTGTTTAGGAAGGGCCAGAAACAACCACGCAGGTGGTTAGTCTCACACTACCGTGAATCTAGTTCACCACCTCAGGCCGGATGAATGGAAACGGTCCTAAAACAAGGACCAATGAACATCTCGGGTTCAATTTTGGGATCTTCTCTAATCTTGGAATCCCAGTGGGGAGTACCAGCAATTTTATCCGCCAAGAATCTAGCAAACATGATAAGAGCAGGCCACTGAATTGAATTGTTGTCCTTCCTTCGGCCTCTGGTGTCGGTGGCCTCTTACAACTCAGGGTACCTGACCCGAAGGGGTCAGTGATTGCAACGGCAGAAGCAAAGGACGTAGCGTAGACTTCCGTTGGAGAGAACCCCATGCTTCGATCAACTCGTCCAGAGCCGTCTTCCGCCCTTCTGCTTGCTGTCAATCCTTCATTGCCCTGAACTGACTTTCAGCTCCATCAACGGGGGGAGAGGGGGCTTGGGAGTACTAGGGTCAGCAGCTGGAGATCATACCCCTGTCCTAGACATCAAGTGAGACATCCGTGGAGCCCCCCGTTGAAGGGAAAGGAAATCGCAAAGCGGTGAGGTTCAACCTTTCCGATAAACGTCCCACTCTGCAGGGGTTACGAGTTCCTCTGGGTCTAAGCACCACCCCGTGGTGATTGGCCTGTGACACCGAGAAGGTATTTTGCCACTCCGGACCAGGTCGCCATCTTCAGGTCATGAGCGAAACAGGCCGGTGTCTCTCCTGCTGTGTGAATTAGCAAGATATTATTTGGGACAACGTACTAGGCTGCTCCAGACAAGATGGCTTCTGTGCAAAGGTTGGCGCTCAGCAGTGCTTCTCATCTTGGGGACTTCTCAGCACACCCAGAGTCACCCCAGTGAGCTTAGGGGGAGAGACCAGGACACCAGGGTGGAAGCGTATCTGCAGAGTCAAGAGATCAGCGATCTTCCATTTTCCCGCGCTGGACGTCTCAACGCTGGAACTCGCTGGGTGAGTTAATGGTAGCTGGGTTCAAGCCTTCCTTATGAGAGTCTGTGGCTTGAATCATGTCAACTGGATTTCTATTTTCTCAGTAGAAACATTTCACTCCTTATCCAAGGAGCTTCTTCAGTCTTGAAGAAGCTCCTTCAGACTGAAGAAGCTCCTTGGATAAGGAGTGAAATGTTTCTTCTGAGAAAATAGAAATCCAGTTGACATGATTCAAGCCACAGACTGTTCCACCTGGATGACTGAGAACCTTCATCGACATATTCCTTATGAGAGGCGTTCCTGCCTCGTTCTGCACCATCGAGGATCACGTTGCCGAAGCAAAAAAGCTGCAGAGCTGTAGCTGCTCCTAATCGTTCTGATTTTGTAGTTTTTTAACAGTTTTGTATAATAAAAAATTTATATACGCTGAAGGTGGTTTTCAGTTTTCTTCTTAATATTCTTCCAAACAGAATTGATCTTTTCTCACAACACGCTGGCTGGGTTTCCGCTTCATACAGTACAGCCGAGTGTCAAAAGCTTGGGCCCCAAAACCCAGTGAATAAAATATAGTCAGTTCACATTATTCGCGGTAGTTAACATTCTATAAAGTTGCCACGAACACTGAATTAGCAAATAGCGAAACCTCGGGCACGTCTGGGTGACTCAAATTCTTGGCCGCGCTCTGCATGTCCACGAGTGACTGAAAGCGCTGGACGTATTGATTTTGCCATTGCTGTACAAATGAATTTTAACCAGGCAAAAATGCACAAATTCAGAACCCGCAAATAACATTAAAATAGCCTGCTCCACAAAACGGACCCTGTGGCTGGAAGATTGGTTCCCATTGGCAGCTTGGGGGGGATGGAGAGAAATAGACCTAACAAACAAAATGGCCGGCCGTGTTTTCGACAGGACCAGGGTCAGCCCAGCACCCCCCCCCCCCTTGCCTAACCCCATCAGACCCCGACTGACCTCCCGCCCCAGAGAAGGACCCCTGCCATCCCCCCCCCCAACCAGAGGAGAGACGTCTCCCCCCTCAGAGTCGCCAGCCCTGGAGCCCCAACAGGACACGCCCCCCATTATCCCAACGTTCCACCCTCCCTCCGGACACGCCCCCCATTCTCCCAACTTCCGTCTCCCTGAGGAGGGGCTTCCCCGCTCTGCTGCCCCCCCCCCGAAGGGGCCCCTTTGCCTAACCATAAAACAACGCAGGGACCAGGACCTGCCCAGCTCCCCAAACTGGCCCGCCCATCGGATCCCCAGGATTTCTCCCCCTGCACCCCTCAACATAAAAATCGTGGTTTTTCCATTGTTCGGGTCCCTCTTTCTTTCTTTCACCCAACGATGGTTGCCATAAAGGCGGTTCTTCTCCGAGTCGTGCTCGGTGCTCCTGAATTTTCCACATCTGGGACAGAAACCAGCTACCCCATCCTAATCAAGGACACCATGCAAACCCACGAGTAAAATAATGAGTTTGTAGCCCTCTGCAGAGCTGGTGGATTTCAGTGAAAACGGCATTATCTGGGAAGCGGGTGGAGAAGGTAAGGGAGATCCTGCAGCTGGGTGAATGAAACGGCGACGCGATCTGGGATGAAACAGGAGGGGGGAGATGAGAGAAGGGGCTAATAATGATTATAATAATATGATTATAATAATTGCTAATAACGATTATAATAGTTTAAAAATTGAGCAATAAACTAGATGGATAACCAGTAAGTCTTCTCAGACATATCATTACAAACTTAGAATATTTTGAAACATTTCATGTCCTATTTCAAGTCAAAGCAAGTCTCGATTAATCTTTAAAATATTTGGTTAGCTCGTGAGAAGGAAAAGGAGAAGTTGTCAACAGTGAACAATACATTAGGAAAATACTGTCAACAGCATGCAGACCGTACCAAAGTTCAGAGCTCCCTGAAGGCTGTTAATTTATTTAAATAATTTATATGGCCGCCCATCTCACCTGGGTGGCGTCAAAAATGAAAGCCAACCATTCAACCATCCAAACCAGAAATGTCCGACGGGCAGCGAGAGCAAGATCACCTGGCAGGGCAACTTAACCCTTTGCCCCAAACGCCTGGAGGAGCAGCCAGGTTTACGGCGGAGCGGGTCGCGTCCACCCGCACCTACGGAACGTTGGAGACTGGACGACGTTGTCCAGATAGATCTCTCGGGTCCAGCGATGGCTTCTTGAAGAGGGGGAGAACAGCTGGCTCTTTCGGGGGGGGGGGCACCCCCTACTTCAAAGAGGCATTCCCCACCACCTCCCGGGAGACTTTAACCGGCCCCGGGAGGGACAGGGCAAGGCCGTGCGTCAGGGAACCCCACAGGAGCTGCAACTCCGACTGAATCCAATTGACTTTATCTGACAGGGGCCTGGAATATCCTCACAGCGGCTCTGCAGATATTCCCACAGCCCCTCCTCACCCAGCAGGGACCAGACCACCCAACAGGGCTACTGGATGGCTGGCTGTGGATGCAAGAAGGGGTGTCAAAAGGCCGCCATTTCAGGGGCGCCGCGTCTGCTGGAGGACATTTGGTCGCGCCGCCCGCCGCCATCCTGACTTTTTTGACCCCCCCCCCTGAGAGGTGCAGAAGACTCCTGCCGGCTTTAATTCGGGATAAAAAGACCGAGGCGCTGAGAAGAGCAGGACCGCGATCCGCCTCTCCGCGCTTTCGGAAGACTCGGCGAGCAAGAAGGGAAAGCCGGGCGAAGCCCCCCCGCCCGAGCACCGGCCGGGGGAGGGCGGGGCTTGGCGAGGGCCCTTCGGGAGGCTGGCTAGGGAATTCTGGGAGTTGAAGTCTACACGTCTAGAAAGCGGCTTCCCAGCGCGGAGACCCTGCCGCCCCGCCCCGCCCCGCCCCGCGAGGGGGCAAAGCGTCCGTCCGGGGGCTCCGGCGTGCGGAAGTCGGCACCCAAGCGGCGGAGGAGCGGGAGGGAGGGCCGCCCCCGCACCTCCCTCGCCAGTGGGGGGGGGGGGAGCCTGTGCGCGCCCTCGTGGCCGGAGCGGGGAAGGGAGCGCGCGCGGCGATGGCGACGGCGACGGCGACGGCGACTCCGGGCAGCGCGGCGGGGCCGGAGGTTTCCCCGGAGCGGCTGGCCGAGGCGGAGGCGCTGCTGGCCCAGCGGGTCTCCGAGCCGGTCCGGGCGCGCTGGCGCTGGGAGGTGAACCTGGGCCAGCCGAACCTGCAGCGTTTCCGGGCGCAGCTGAGCGAGGCCCGGCGCGGCAGGGACGCCCTGCTGGCGCGGGACGCGGCGCTCTCGGAGGCGGAGCAGCAGCGGCTCCAGGGCTTCCTGCGGCTGGAGATGGCGCTGCTCCGCTGGTTCCAGGCTCGCGGCGAGAGGGAGGCGGCCCGGCAGGCCCGCCGGAGAAAGCAGGGCGGCGGGGCGAGTGGAGCAGCCGCGCCTGCCGCGGGCGGCGAGGGATCTGCGGGTCCGCCGGCCTCGGCGAGGGAGGAGGCAGCTGGCGGCGGCGGCGGCGGCGCAGCGCGGGGCGGAGAGAAAGAGCCGCCGTGCCCTCCGTCGCCGGCCGAGGCAGCGGGGGCCGTGGCGCCGGCGGCAGCAGCAGCGACAGCTTCCCTGGGGAAGGTGGCGGCTTTGCGCGAGGCCCTGCTCGGGGTCGTGGCGGAACTGGAGGAAGCCGAGGGTCGGGGGCGCCCCGTGCGCGCGGCGCGCAAACTGGAGCTCGCCGTGGCAGCTTTTCTGGACGACCGCCTCTGGGAAAGCCTCCGAGAGCTGGGGCGGGCCGTTCGGAAGGAAGGGCGCGCCCGGACGAGGCAGCTGCTGGCCTTACGGGAGGCCCTGGAAGAGGAAGGCTGGGCCGAGCGAGCGGAGGGGCTGCGGAGGGAGCTGGAGGCGCTGAGGGCCGGCCTCCAGGAAGCGCCCCTGCAGGGGCTGCAGCCGCTGCTGGAGAAGGCGGTGGCTCTGCTGCGGAAGGCGCACTGCTGGGAGGTTGCCTGCCTGGAGAAGGGCCTGTGGGCAGGCCCGCTCGAGGAGGCGGAGGCTGCCCGCGGAGAAGCCGAAGCCCTGCGGGAAACCCTCCGGAAGGTCCCGCTCGGGCAGGGGGAGGCGGCGCTGCGGAGGGCTGGGCAGGAGGCGCCGGTGAAGGAGGCGCACCTCCTGTGGGAAAAGGCAGCGGCCCTGGAGACCCAGGCCATGGCTTTCTGGTCAGACACCCTGGCGGGGGCAGAGGACCTTTTGGGGAAGGTGGACACCCTGCGGGCGGCCCTCCAGAATTCCTCCTTGAAGGAAGCCCTGTGGGAGAAGGTGGAGAATCTTCGGGATGCCTTGAGGGAAACCACAAGGGAGAAAGCCAGCCTTCCACCCTTTAACATGTGGGGAAAGGCGCCCCGAGAGATTTGCAGCCGCCTCCACCGCCTCTGCCGCCAGTGGCTGCAGCCGGAAAAAAGCACCAAGGCCCAGATGCTGGACCTGGTGGTCCTGGAGCAGCTCCTGGCCGTCCTGCCCCCGGAGATGGAGAGCTGGGTGCGGGAGTGCGGCGCGGAGACCAGCTCCCAGGCGGTGGCCCTGGCCGAAGGCTTCCTCCTGAGCCAGGCCGAGGAGCAGAAGAAGAAGCAGGTGAGAGAACGTCATCTCAGAAGCTGTGAATTAATCAAGCGTATGTTTGAATTCTTAAATATTGTCCAACCAGGCATTTCGTCCATTTCTTTTTCCAGAGTGTGTATTTGGGGCACCTGTTCCACTGTTCCCTTCCATCCACGCCAGTGGGCACCGGGGTCTTTTTCTCTGTACCCTTATTTCTCCTTTCCTCCTCCTGGTACGTCAGGTCCAGCAGCGCTTCCTAGAGGCCGTCCCCAACCATCCCAAAGGAAGGAGAGATCCCTCAGATGCCTCCCAGGAGCTGCTTTTCGGGGGGATCCCCCAGGAAGACGCAAGTTGGGACTCCTCAGGAGGTAAAGGGAGCTTCTCCGAGGGACCTGAAGCCCTCAAAAAAAGATTCCAGTGGTCTTGCGTTGTCTGAATCCTTTGTAAAATACTGTCCGCGGTTTCTTTAATTTTGCTTATACAATTCTGCTTCAAGCATATTTGGTTCCCATACAGGAAATCAAGTTGTCCCCTTTTATTTCTAGGATCATCTCCTTTTTCTGGTGGAGCTGGAAGTGTGGCTGAGCCTCCAGTTCAGGTAGGAGAGAAACATTAGCGAAGATTCAGGGGGTCATTTGGAGTTCTCCTGTTCTCGTTCTGGGACTCGGGAGCATTGCTGTTGCTAAGCAACCTGAAAGGAGGAATGGTAGAATCACTTGTAAGTTCTCTTTCAGGTCATGCTCAATGATCTGGGGAATTCTGGGAGTTGAAGTCCACACACCTTAAAAGTTGCTGAGGTTGAGAAACGCTGCACCAGAGCATCTCTGACCAATGGGAACGATCCAGTTTCTGCAGCCTCACCACTTCATGTGGCAGCCGGTTCTCCTGGCCGGCAGCTCATACAGTCAGGAAGTCCCACCTGATGTCTAGCGCGAACCTCCTTCCTTGTCATTTTAATCCGTTGGTTCTGATCCTGCCGTTTGGCGCAGTAGAGAATAACCTGAGTGAAAATAAGTTCTCACTCAGATATCACGCTCAGATATTTGTGCTATCCTGCCTCTTCTTGGTTATCTTTTGTGTAGGCTAGATATACCCAAATCCTTTACCCGTTCCTCATCAGGCTTGATTTCCAGACCCTGCACCATCGCGATAGGCCGCCTCTGAACTTGCTCCAATTTGCCACTGTCCTTTCTGAACTCTGGTGCCCAAACTGGACACGCAGGATTCTGAATGGGGTCTGATCAGGGCAGAGTAGGAGGAAATAATCATTTCCATGGTCTGGACCTGATACCTCTGTTGATGCACCCCAAGGTAACGTTTGCCTTTTTGGCAGCAGAATTGCAGCACTGGCTCATATTTAACCTGTGGTTCAACAAGGACACCAAGGTCCTGTTCATATGTGCTACAGGCAGTCCTCGACTTACAACAGCAATTGGGACTGGAGTTTCCGTCACTAAGAGGTGTGGTCATGAAGTGGAATTGCATTGCTTAGTGGCAGAAATCCCTGCAGCCCCGATTGCCATCATTAACTGAACCCCACGGTCATTAGGCAAGGTAACTTCCTGCCGGCTTCCCACCACCAAAGTCAGTGGGGAAGCTGGCAGGAGGTGGCAAGTCCCAGGCCCACAGGCTGGTAAGCGGCCGCTGCCGGGCGGGGGAGGCAGCGAGGGGGTGCACGAGAGGTGCAGGGCAGGGGGGGTGCGAGGGGCGCCGGTCAGGGAGGGTCTGCGAGAGGCACATGCAGGTCAGGGAGGGTGCGTGAGAGGTGACATGTGGGTCAGGGAAGGTGCATGGGGGTGCTCAAGTGGCCAGGGGAGCCACTCACCCCAGCAACTTGCGACCTTCCTTGCCAACTTTCCCACCAACTCTCTGGGGAAGCCATCAGGGAAGGTTGGCAAATGGTGGTCACGTGATCGTGGGGCGCTTGGCAACTGGTCGTAAGTACGAACGGGTTGGCAAGCACCCAGATCGTGGTCACGAGGCTGCTGGGACGTTCAGAACTCTGAGCACCGGTCACAACCACCGTTCGCTCAGCACCGTCATAACTTGGAACAGTTGCTGGCCGAACGGTCATAGGTCGAGGACTACCTGTACTGCCAAGTCTCCCCCATCCTAGTCTTCTATGATTCTGTGGTAAAACTTTGCAATAAACACATCATCACTCAGAGCTTTGAGCCGTGTCCATCTTCTCGCATAAAATCTTGAGTCCTGCAGAAGGTAATCCATGGATCCCTCGGTGCTCTCTGAGTTTGGCTGTCTTCCTGCAGGTATTTCATAGCCGACTAGGTAACATCAGTGCGAGGGAGGGTGGGGTTTGCTCCCTGTTTCTATACAGCAGCCTGCCCTGTCAGTGTTGGAGGGGGTGTGGTTTTCTCCTTGGTAGGGGTTAACACCAGACAAACAATCAGGCAGAAAACAACACCCTAATCAAGGAACTGCCAAGGAGAAAATCACGCCCCCAGCAACACTGGCAGGGGAAGCTGCTGCATAGAAACAGGGATCAAACTGGCACTCATGATGTTACCTAGTCAGGTAGTGAAACGTCTGCAAACAATCAACTAAGCTCAGAGAGCACCGAGGACAACCACAGTTCAACCCTCAGCTACATACAGTATATTCTCTCCGATCAGAAGATAATCCATTGCCAATCTTTGCTTTGGGGATTTGTTGAACAAAGGGGAGGATTTGCACTTCCTTCCTGGACCGTTAATGGGGGGAACTTTTTTTCCTTTTTCAGGGCCTCGTGTCCTTCGAGGAGGTGGCTGTGTCTTTCTCCGAGGAGGAGTGGGCTCGGCTGGATCCCCACCAAAGAGCGCTGCATGGGGAAGTCATGCTGGAGAACTCGAGGAACGTGGCCTCTCTGGGTAAGGAAGGGCCCCTGCTGTGCACTCAGACACGTAGACAGAAGAGGCATTTTGTGGCCAGATGCAACCTGCTATTTGGCGTAAACCCAACTCGACCTCCTATCTGGGAGAAGGAGGAGATCCGTCCTGCTGCTGCTCTGAACAAGGGAAGATGTCAGGTCTTTGATGTCCATATTTCTTGTCGTGGAATTTTTTTAGGGGTACGTTTGAGCTGGGGACCAGGACACGTTACCCTGAAGCACGAAGGGGCTGATGGATGGTGCTGGAGGCAGAGACAGGCCTAGAAAGGGGAGGGGTTTCAGCCCCTCTTTGTTGACTTATGCAAATTAGACTATCCTTGTGATTGGATAGAGCAGCCAGGATACAGCACTCACTAGGCACATGATGTCAGAGCCATTAGGATGTAACTAGAAGAATAGAATAGAATAGAATAGAATAGAATAGAATAATAGAATAGAATAATAACTTTATTGTCATCCCACTATACACTATACAAGTGCACAATAGAATGAAATTTCGTTGCAGTTGGCTCACAATTTCACTCAAGCAATAAAATACTAATGATAATAATAAAAAACCATAATTACTATATAATACCCATTCTGATAAAATAAACATTCTTATAAAATATACATTCTTTAACTCACAATTTCAGTCAAACACTAAAATACTAATAAAAAATCCATAGTTACTATAAAATATACATTCTTTACACATCCAACATTTCACCTAAAAGAACTTACTTAACTCTGAGGTTATGGGGCCAGACTACAAAGTCCATAGGTTTTTTTTAATAGATCAAAGAGGCAGTTTCTTCCTAGGGGGTTTCTTTCTTCTGCTCCGGATAACGCATCCCTTGGTCTTGCTGATGCTTTGTGGCTGAGCTGAGAGTTTTAGTTTCCCTTGGAAAGTGTTTTTGTAGGGAGGGTAAAGGCCAATTTGACACCATGTGTTGAGCCAGTGCTTGCTTTGTCCCGGAAATATGTATTTGAGTTAGGGGCTCTGAGCCTGGCCCCCAAATCTACATTCTCACCTGACGCATTGGCTTTAGATTAACACTAGTTCCCACTAGTATCTTGGGCCTTTAAGCCAGCCCGTTTGCTCCGTGAACTATTTGGGTCTTGTCAGACAGGCTGTTTGTTTAATGATCCTCCTTTCTTTCCTTTTGACACTTTTCTTCTATAATTGTGAGGGACTGTGGACCAACTGCTGCAGTTTTTCTCCATACAAACATGCGAGTTTAGCTTAATAGATAACATACTGCAGGTTTTTTTCATCTGAAATCAAGAGCTTGGTGGTAAGAGGAGAATGAATGGAAAAGGGTACGTAGTCCAGAATAAATAGAAAATCATGGATAGCAAGAGACAAAAGTTCTAATAACCCAATATGCAGTGTTATTTTACATGAATGGCTTTTAAAAATTGTTTCTACTGCCCAGAAAATATAAATTTCCATCCCATGCAATTTTATACAGGTGAAATTGGTAAGAATCACCTGCGTGAGGAGTCCAAATTTGATAAGCCTTAGATCAGGTTATTTTATGTGGATCAGAATAGCCTTCAAAAATACTAGAGGTTTTTGCAGTATTTCAGGAGGAAATTCACAATCACATCCCATATTTTGATGCTTTATTTCGTTCTGTTAGCTTAAACACACACTTCTTTCTTTTTCTCTGAAGGTCCTGCTGGGCAGGAGAACGTGGGTTACGAGGAACTATTAGAAGCTTTCAGACGCACAGAAGGAAGAGAGATATTTGCGGATCAAATGGAACTCAAAAGTCACGAGAGAAACCAGCCGAAGGATGGGAGCAAGAAATGTGCCGCTTTTCAGTGCGATGAAATTCAAGGCGGAGCCACCCTGCAAGTTCCCCAAGGAAAAGGAAGGACAAAGTCTTCAGGGAAAAGTGTGAAAATATTCAGAGAAAATTTAGATGTAAATGAACATTATCAAACCCGTGCTAAAGAAGAGGAGGATCAGGGCAGGGAAGATGTAAAAAGTTACAACTGGACTTTCATTCTTTCGTTACGTGATAGGATCAACATGGGGGAGAAACCCTATAAATGCAGAGAGTGTGGGAAGAACTTCAGGAGCAGCAGCCAGGTTACTTCCCACAGAAGGATCCACACAGGGGAGAAACCCTATAAATGCATGGAGTGTGGGAAGAGCTTCAGCTGGACCAGTGAACTGACTTCCCATAGAAGGATGCACACAGGGGAAAAACTTTATCAGTGCGGGGAGTGTGGGAGGAGCTTCAGGAGGAACAGTCAGCTTGCTTACCATAAAAGACTCCACTCGGGAGAGAAACCCTACAAATGCACGGAGTGTGGGAAGAACTTCTTGTGGAGCTATCAGCTGGCTTCCCATGAAATGATCCACACAGGAGAGAAACCCTATAAATGCACGGAGTGTGGGAAGAGCTTCAGGAGGAGCAGTGAACTGACTTCCCACAGAAGGATCCACACAGGGGAGAAGCCTTATAAATGCACGGAGTGTGGGAAGGGTTTCAGGGGAAGCAGTGAACTGACTTCCCACAGAAGAGTCCACACGGGAGAAAAACCATATAAATGCGTAGAATGTGGGAGGAGCTTCAGGAGGAACAGTCAGCTTGCTTACCATAAAAGAATCCACTCGGGAGAGAAACCCTACACATGCACGGAGTGTGGGAAGAACTTCTTCTGGAGCTATCAGCTGGCTTCCCATAAAATGATCCACACAGGAGAGAAACCCTATAAATGCATGGAGTGTGGGAAGAGCTTCAGGGGCAGCCGTGAGCTTTCTTCCCATAAAAGGGTCCATGCAGGAGAGGAAGAACTACACAAATGCTTGGAATGTGGAAAGACCTTTCAGCACAGCAGTGAGCTTGCTTCCCATAGAAAAACCCACCCAGGGGAGAGACCGTACAAATGTATGGAGTGTGGAAAAAACTTCTTGTTGCATTCTCAGCTTACTTCCCATGAAAGGATCCACTCAGGTGAGAGTCCATATAAATGTGTAGAGTGTGGGAAGAGCTTCAGGGGAAACAGTGAACTTGCTTCCCATAAAAAGGTCCATTTGGGCGAGAGACCGTATAAATGTATGAAATGTGGAAAGAGCTTCAGGAGGAACAGTCAGCTTACCTACCATAAAAGAATCCACGCAGGGGAGAAACCCTATAAATGTGTGGAATGTGGGAAGAGCTTCTTGTGGAGCTATCAGCTTACTTCCCATAGGAGGATCCACACAGGGGAGAAACCGTATAAATGTGTAGAATGTGGAAAGAGCTTCAGGGGAAGTGGTGAAGTTACTGCCCATAGAAGGATCCACAAAGGGGAGAAACCATATAAGTGTGTGGAATGTGGAAAGCGTTTCCTGGGGAGCTATCAACTTACTTCCCATAAAAGGATCCACTCGGGGGAAAAGCCATATAAGTGTGTGGAATGTGGAAAAAGCTTCCGTCAAAGCAGCCACCTTATTTCCCATAAAAACATTCATACAGGAGAGAAACCGTATAAATGCATTGAATGTGGGAAGACCTTCAAGAGGAGCAGTGAACTCACTTCCCACAAAAGGATCCACACAGGGGAGAAGCCACATGAATGTACGGCCTGTGGGAAGGCTTTTAGCGAGGCCAGTGCCCTTACTTCCCATAAAAGGGTCCACACAGGAGAAAAGCCATATAAATGCACGGCCTGTGGGGAGAGCTTCAGGTGGAGCAGTCAGCTTGCTTCCCACGCAAGGACCCACTCTGGTGGGACTCCCTAGACTTGACTGACTTGGTGGTTTTCATACATACCTTGTCTTCCTGGTATGAACTAAAAAGGAAACGTCGTCGTCTGTGTCTTGACTCCTGGCTGCCTTAAGCCTGATTTTTGCCAAACCCTGAAAGCAACAGCCCCAGAGAGAATTAATTTACTGGGGGGAGGTTCATCACAATAGGGGTAGGCAGTTTTATATAAGATGAATGGGCTTTGAATGGGCTTTTGTCATTTCAATGTGCCAAGACTATTGCACCTAAAAAAATACAGAATCCTTTAGTTTATGCTTTGTGTTTATGATGTTCACATCACAGTCCCGGGTGTTTCTACACCAGCGCATAGAATATGGGAAACAAACGGGGTGATCTTGATATCCTAGTAAAAAAGGTTCCCCTCGCACATTTGTGCAGTCGTGTCCGACTCTAGGGGCTGGTGCTCATCTCTGTTTCTAAGCCGAAGAGCCAGCGTTGTCCAAAGACGCTTCCGCGGTTATGTGGCCGCATGACGCGTGCGGAACGCTGTTACCTTCCCACCGAAGTGGTACCTATTCATCTACTTGCATTTGCATGCTCTCGAATTGCTAGGTTGGCAAGAGCTGGGGCGAGTGCGGGAGCTCACTCCGTCACGTGGGACTAGGGATTCGAACCTCCGAACTTGCGATCTTCCAATCGACAAGCCTGGCATCTTACCCGCTGAGCCACCGCGCCCCTACATCCTAGTACAGGAGGACAAATAGGTTTGTCACTGGCATCACTCAAACGTGGTGGAATGACGTACATGGTGTTGGAAGACAGCAACGTATCCAGAGGGAACAGCGTCAGCAGAAAGGGAACATTATACGGTGCATTGAAAGAATACGCCTGCAGACAGATTCACTAATTGAAGCATGAATTCTGTTAAGAGCATGTGGGTAAGAGTAAAATCGGAGAAACAGAAGCGATCACCATAGTGCATAGACCACCTGGGTGGCAGAATATAGGGGCAAGGGCTTTTGGTGTCAAGTGACCAAGCTTTCTAAGAGGCACCTAATAGTAATAGAGGAGATTTCAGCTACTCTGGCATCTACTGGAAATCTAATTCTGTTGGGAGTCAGAAGTCCAGCAAATTCCTCCTCTCTTGCTGCCAACTTTATCAGGAGGTCAGAGAAGGAACAAGGGGATCTACTCTCCTTGACCTAATGCTTACCAATAGAGAGAAATAGCTAGAAGTGAAGGCAGCTGGATCCTGGGGGAAAGTGACCATGTTATCCTTGAGTTCATGATACCAAGGGGAGGAGGAATGGAGAAGAACCAGACTCTTCACTCTGGATTTCGGAAGAGCAGATCAGCTCCCGTGGCCTGAACAAGGAAAGCATCTGGGAAGGATAGGAGATTCTGCAAAACAACATACTGAAGGCACAACAACAAAATTCCTACCAGAAGGAAATATGATAGCTGTTCGAAGATACTGAGTTTTCTACAAATGCGGGAAAGAAAAGAAAAAAAGGGTGGGGAGAGAGAGAGACCCACGTTTAAACAGAAGGATTGGGGATATGTCTATGCAGGTTCTCAGTCATCCAGGTGGAACAGTCTGTGGCTTGAATCATGTCAACTGGATTTCTATTTTCTTAGTGGAAACGTTTCACTCCTTATCCAAGGAGCTTCTTCAGTCTGAGTAAAGTTAGTAAGGGAATCCTTAAATATGTTTCTAGGCTGGCTGTGTGACCTTGCACCTGGTCCCACGTGACAGAGAGGGGTCAAGGAATCCATTCATGCCAACTTGGAAAATCCTTCCTTGAATAGAAGTGGGGGCCTCAGGCATAACCTTTCCCCTATCTTCCTTCCTGCTTTGTCTTCTGTGCCTAGGAAGATTAAGACCATTTCACAAGCTCAACAGCAGCAGGGTAATCTTAACGATCCTCCTTTAGATGATAAAGGGACTTAGAAACAAACATCTCAAAAATAACCATGACCTAGCCCCAGGTGCAAGGTCACACAGCCAGCCTAGAAACATATTTAAGGATTCCCTTACTAACTTTACTCAGACTGAAGAAGCTCCTTGGATAAGGAGTGAAACGTTTCCACTAAGAAAATAGAAATCCAGTTGACATGATTCAAGCCACAGAAGGATTGGGGATATTTCTATATATGTAGACAAGGGCATGTGTTCTAGGACCAGAATCTGGAAAGTGTCACCTCTCTGTAAGGAATGCACAGAGGTGGAAGAATAGTTTTTAGTTGTTAAACAATTTTGGGGTGTTCCCATTTGCAGCAACAGCAAAAATAACACAAAGCCAGAATTTCTTTCCCCTCCTGATACTGTGTCCTGTACCCAGGTTTTTACCAAACGTACATCACATTTGCTGAGTTGGAGAGAGCCCTGTCCCAAAAACCCCACTAGATGCTATGAGAGGAGGGAGGAAGTGGACGCCAGGAACACGGATAACATAAATCTTGGGGGGGAAGGAGTGGCGGAAACTGTTCCTGCTTGGCCAAATATCGCTGTCGGGTAGTTCTGCCAAAAGGGCAGGCAGACAAAGAGCTCCGCAGAAGCCTGGAAGTGGCGCGAAGCTGACATCCACCCGACGCACGGGAATACACATCTGGGAGGCGGTTGCCGGAGCAACCAGGTAGACCTGACCACACGTGTCAGCAGCAAAGGACCCTGGGGGAGGGAAAGGTTTAAATATTCTGCTTGTTCCCAGAATCACCATTCCAGTCTTTGTTCGTGCTAGCTTCTGTATCCTGTAATAAACTATCCTACTTCTAAGAACTCATGCGTCTGTGAGTTACTCTAGAGTAGGGAGATTACAGATATCGGATGGAGTGCCTTACATAAAGACTGGAATCAAGAAACCAACCGGTTTTCCCGGGAGCGAAACCAACAGCTCACGGTCGAGACCGGCTTCTACACCCACTGGGCAGAGACCTGGGGAAAATTTTTTTTTCGGAAGGAGATCAGGCGAGACGAGCGAGGAACCGGCTTCCCCGGCAGCGCAAACAGCTGAGAGGCGGGGATCCCTGGCAGCAGCGAAGAAGCAGGAAACGGCTTTCCCCAGCAGCTGGGACCAGGCGAGCGAGGAACCGGCTTTTCCAGCAGCAGCGGAAACCGGCGCGCTAATCAGCTGAGAGGCGGTGATCCGGAACAGCTGAGCGGCGGCAGGAGAGCAGCGGCGGACACCGGCGGCCCAAGCAGCTCGCGCTAATCAGCTGAGAGGCGGTGATCCGGACCAGCTGAGCGGCGGCAGGAGCGCAGCGGCGGACACCGGCAGCCCAAGCAGCGAATGGAGGCGGCAGAGCAGCAGCTAAATCGGCGCCCAAACAGCTGAGTGGCGGCAGCAGCGAAGCGGCGGCCCCCGGCGGTCCCAGCAGCGAGTAATCGGCGCCCAAGCAGCTGAGAGGAGGCGGCAGCGCAGCGGCGGAAATCGGCGGCCCCAGCAGCTGTTAGGAAGCCAAGCAGCTGAGAGGCAGCGGCAGAGACCACGTGGAGGCCAAGCGATGGCAGCGACCAGCACTCCCAAGCAGCCAGCGACCAGCAGAGACCACAAAATGGAGTCGGTGGAGGCGGCAGAAGTGAGCAAAGAAGCCGGACCCAGATCAACTAGCGCCCAGACGATGGAGGGAGTTGCCA
Source organism: Charina bottae (assembly GCA_023362775.1). Classification (NCBI taxonomy): domain Eukaryota; kingdom Metazoa; phylum Chordata; class Lepidosauria; order Squamata; family Charinaidae; genus Charina; species Charina bottae. The sequence continues at coordinate 1,785,128 of JALMGJ010000002.1, read as the reverse complement.
GTGAGCGAGAGGGCAAGAAAGCACAGAAGAAGCAAAACCACATAGAGGTAACCAAAACCCCCATTCCTCTAAGCAGCACCGAACCAAGGCTAGCGGGATGGTCCATAGCTGTAGGTGAAGGGCTAGCGCAGGAAGGGGCAAAAGGAAACCAGAAGAAGGTCACCCCAACCCAGCGCATCGTAAGGTTGGAGGAACAGATGGCCAATGTGCAGTTAAATATAGGAATGTTGATGAATAAAATGGACTCATTGGGCGCTGCCTTTGAGAAATTAATGGACAATGTAGATAAACCCAAAGGGCGGGAACTGAACCTGGGGCCACCCGAAGGAGAGGGAGACATCGAAAGTGAAGAGGAGGAATTTTACCCCTACAACAGAGCACCCAGGACCCCGTCATACAACCAATTCATGACCCCAGGGGGGGCACATACACCATTTGGAATGGGTGAACTAAAAACGAAATTCAACGGCAACCCCAAGAATTTAGCATGCTTCTTGACTCACGTACAAGGGTTCATGAGCGAATTCGAATACACCTTCCGAACGGAAGAGAGCAAAATTAGATACGTCTCCAGTTTTCTGGAAGGTGAGGCAGGGGACTGGCTGGTAACACTTCATGACAGGAGGGCTAGGGAATTAAGGGACTTCCAAGAGTTCATGTATGCCCTCCGAAAACGGTTTGAAGATACGCTGACCAAAGTCTCAGCCAGGGCCCGACTCCGGAACTTAAGGCAGGGACCTAGGACAGTAGCTGAATATGCTATGGACTTTAAAAGATTATTATCCTATCTGCCGGACTGGCCGGAATCGATAAAGATAGAACACTTTCAATATGGCCTAAAACAGGACTTACTGGAAAAGGCTTTAGACAGAGATGACCCTGAAACTTTAGAGGGGTGGATCCAATTAGCTGGGAAAATTGAGAGTAACAGACTACAGTTACAAAGTATCAGAAACGTACAATCCAGGCAGAGGAACGAGGGGACTTTCATTAACCAGCCCCGCTCGAACGTGAAACAGCGGAATTGGGATGAGGAGAAGGATCGCCGGGCAAGAGAGGGACTGTGCTTCCGCTGCGGGAAGGAGGGACACCGAAGAAGCGCTTGCCCTCAGGGGAAAACAAGCGTTAAGGAAAAACCTCCGGCGAAAAAGGCAGCTGACAGAAGTACCCTCAAAACAACACTCACCAAGGGAAAAGGAGCGGCTGCGGCAACCGTGAACCCATGGCAGAATCCGGACCTAGAAGAAGACAGCGATGACTCTGACTTTGAAATCCAGACGGCGGGAAACGAGCCAGGTCTGTTCTGATGAGCGCCACAGGACAGACCTCCACAAAGGGGCGCAAAGGAAGTAGCCGCAACACCCCAACAATGCACCTAAAGGTACAGTTGAGGACTTTGGGTGGGAGGAAAAAGTATGCGGGGGTTGCAATGCTAGACTCAGGTTGCTCTAGAAACTTAATGCACCCGAACGTAGCTGAAAAGATGGGACTGGACCTGTTTAAGCTTAAAACGCCCATCACATTTTGCCAATTGGATGGGTCGGAACTGAAGGGGGGGCCAGTGGAGTTCTACACCGAAGGACTGCAAATGACTTTGGGGACGCATGTAGAGACTTTGCGGTTCCTAGTGGCTCCCATTGCAACACGACCCATTGTGTTAGGACTGAAATGGTTGAGGGCAAGAAACCCCAAGGTGGATTGGGTCTCAGGAGATTTGGACTTTACGGATGGGACTTATCACGAGATGGACAATGAGAGCACACCTAGCGGCATTGAGCTGGGGGCAACGGGGATGGAAATTGAGGAGGGGGAGCAGGACCAAGGGGGTGGCACACTCACAAGCACAATTCCGGAGAAATACCTCCCGGTAGCAGAGATATTCGACAAGAAGGAATGTGAGCAAGAACCCCCCCATAGGCAGTCAGACGCAACCATTGACCTCATCCCAGGGGCACCGTTTCCCAAGCCCAAGATGTATGCCATGACGCAAAAAGAACTGCAAGAATTGCGCAAATTCATAGATAAAAATTTGGCACGGGGGTTCATTGAACCAGCCAACTCCCCCCTTGCAACCCCGGTATTGTTCAGGAAGAAAAAAGACGGGTCCCTCCGACTTTGCACTGACTACAGGGGTCTTAATGCAATTTCGGTTACGAGACAGTACCCTCTCCCGTTACTGAAAGACATGTTAGCTCAGCTATCTAAGGGGAAAATTTTCACAAAACTAGATGTTAGGGAAGCTTACTATCGTGTTCGCATAAGAGAGGGTGACGAATGGAAAACTGCATTCAATTGCCCATTGGGGTCTTTCCAATACAGGGTGCTCCCGTTTGGGATTGCGGGGGGACCGGGAATCTTCATGAGGTTCATAAACGAAGTATTGTATGAATTTCTGTACAAAGGGGTAATTGTATATTTGGATGACATACTGATTTTTTCTGAAAATCTGGAGGAACACATGGAGCTAGTTAAGAGGGTGCTTGAGAAATTACTCGAGGCTAAGCTTTATGTAAAACTTGAGAAATGTGAATTTCACAGGGAACAACTAGACTTCTTGGGGTATCGCATTTCGCATGAGGGCATCGAGATGGATCCTGAGAAAGTCAAAGCGGTCCTGGGCTGGCAGCCCCCCCGTACTCGCAGACAGCTGCAAGCGTTCCTCGGTTTTGCAGGGTTCTATAGGCAATTTATTCAGAATTTCGCGCAAATCGCACTGCCCCTGACTGACCTATTAAAGACAAAAGGCAAGGGAGCAAACGCGAAAGCCCCATCACCGAGCACGAAACTCGTATGGACGCAGGAATGCCAGGCAGCGTTTGATAGCCTAAAAGAAATGTTCACAAGAGAACCCATACTCAAGCACCCAGAAGCTGACAAACCATTTGTGATACACACAGATGCATCTATTAGCGCAGTGGGGGCCATACTCTTGCAGGAGGATGACACGGGGAAATTAAGGCCATGCACGTACATTTCCCGAAAGTTTAACCTGACGGAGAAAAGATGGCATATTTGGGAAAAAGAAGCTTTCGCTGTCAAACATGCCCTAAGCACGTGGCGACATCTCTTAGAAGGCACAGCAGAGCCGTTCCAAGTGTGGACGGACCATAAAAATTTGGAAGCTCTCAAATCACCCAGGAAGTTGAACCCTAAGCACCTCAGGTGGGCAGAATTTTTTAGCAGATTCAACTTCACGTTGAAGTATTTTCCTGGGGGAAAAAACTACTTGGCAGATGCATTATCACGCTTGCCGCAACATGAGAGCAAAATGGAAGAGGTCATTGAATCCCTCATCCCCTCCCAGCCTGTGGAGGCACAGAGCTCAGCAATAACAGAAGGGAGGGGGGAAGGCAACATGGCAATCACCCGCAGCACCGCGAAGCGCGCGGCTGAAAGCGACCCGTGGACAGCCGAGCTGCGGGCGGCAACAGTAACGGACACCTGGTGGGGGGAGAACAAACAGAACCTAGTGGAGAAGGATGGAGTGGGGTGGAAGGACAACAAAGCCTATGTCCCTGAGCCCTTAAGGCAAAAGGTCTTAACCATGCATCATGATCACAAAACGGCAGGGCATTTTGGCTTCGTAAAAACGCTACACTTAATCCGACGCAAATTTTGGTGGCCATCCTTGCGCACTGATGTTAAAGACTATGTGCGCTCATGCCCAGTGTGCGCAATGGCCAAAAGGAAAATTGGGAAACCCACAGGGAAGCTGCAGGAAGTAGCAAACCCCTCACAGCCATGGAAGCAAATTGCCATGGACTTCATAGATTTGCCGGTGAGCAAAAAGAACACGGCAATTTGGGTAGTCACTGATCTATTCTCCAAGCAGGCACACCTCATCGCATGCAAAGGAATACCGAATGCTCAAAAACTAGCTAGACTGTTCATACAACACATCTATAGAGCCCACGGAACGCCGGAACGCATAATCAGCGATCGCGGCAGTACTTTTACTTCCAAATTTTGGCGGGCTTTTTTGACTTTAATTGGAGCGGCACAGGGGCTCAGCAGTGCGTTCCATCCTTGCACAGATGGTGCGAGCGAACGCCTGAACGCTACATTGGAGCAATACCTTAGATGTTACACTAACTACCAACAGAATGATTGGGCGGAACTGTTGCCGTTCGCAGAGGTTGCTTACAATAACGCGGTACATCAAAGCACGGGGTTTTCACCATTCAAAGTCGCCACAGGGCAGGACTTTGTAACTATCCCCGAACTGGCCATGTCACACAACACGGAATTGCCACAACCCCTAAAAGCGGATGAATGGATAGAGAAACTAAGCAGCAATTGGCCAGTCATGGTGCAAACATTGCAGGAAGCCAAAGCTAGTTACAAAAAATATGCGGACCGCAAGAGGGGGGAAGAATGGGAATTAAGAGTAGGAGACAAGGTGTATTTCTCAACAAAAAATCTGCGGACAACACAACCATCACGGAAATTGGCACCAAAATTCATAGGTCCATTCCCAATCATTGAGGTCATCAACCCAGTAGCGGCAAAATTACAATTGCCAAAAGCGCTAAGAAAGGTGCATCCTGTGTTCCACATCAGTTTGTTGAAACAACACCACAGTTCACAACACTGGCACCCTGAACCAGAGGAACCCCCCCCCCCCATTGTTGGTGGAGGGCGAACCACATTTCGAGATTGATAGAATCCTGGACTCCAGAAGACACAAGGGGCAGCTACAGTACCTAGTGAAGTGGCACCACCTACCAATTGGAGACAAGGAATGGGTCAGCGCCAAACACACACGCGCCCCTAAATTAGTCAAGAAGTTCCATAAAGAATTCCCAGACAAACCCCACTGAACCGGGGGGGGGTGAGTTTTGGGGCAGGAGCATGTCAGAGATCATCCGATCTCTGCCAAAAGGGCAGGCAGACAAAGAGCTCCGCAGAAGCCTGGAAGTGGCGCGAAGCTGACATCCACCCGACGCACGGGAATACACATCTGGGAGGCGGTTGCCGGAGCAACCAGGTAGACCTGACCACACGTGTCAGCAGCAAAGGACCCTGGGGGAGGGAAAGGTTTAAATATTCTGCTTGTTCCCAGAATCGCCATTCCAGTCTTTGTTCGTGCTAGCTTCTGTATCCTGTAATAAACTATCCTACTTCTAAGAACTCATGCGTCTGTGAGTTACTCTAGAGTAGGGAGGTTACAGATATCGGATGGAGTGCCTTACAGTCCTGTACCCAGGTTTTTACCAAACGTACATCACATTTGCTGAGTTGGAGAGAGCCCTGTCCCAAAAACCCCACTAGATGCTATGAGAGGAGGGAGGAAGTGGACGCCAGGAACACGGATAACATAAATCTTGGGGGGGAAGGAGTGGCGGAAACTGTTCCTGCTTGGCCAAATATCGCTGTCGGGTAGTTAAGTGAGGCTCTCTGGAGCCTGCCCTGATGGCCTGGAGTCGGAAGGTCCAGTCCTGAGGGAGGACCCAGGAGAAGCGACGAAGCACTGGAACCAGGCAGAGCCGGGGAAGAAGGGGTTTCCGGAAGGCAGCCTAGACTTTCAAGGAAAGGGGTTGAAAGCCCACCGGCAAACGAAAGAATCTGTGCCTGCTTCGCCTCCCAGACTCCGGACTCCGGCTCTTCTCTCCAAGCGTGGATCCGACCTTCAGTTAACTCTCATCTTGATAGGATGAGTCGACTCTCTTCTCCCTGCACCTGGGATGAGTTACTTCATAGGCTCTGTGTCTTTCACGGTTGTGTTCATAGGGCAGGAATAATTATAGGCTGACCATACGTCCCGTTTTGAACGGGACTGTCCCGTTATTTCACCATTTCTGGAGCGTCCCGTCGTTATAGTCAAAATCTTGGTTTTGTCCCGTTTTTCAAAAATCTGAGTCAGGAGTAAGCCTGACAGGAGTGGGTAAGCCCCGCCGCCATGCCAGATTCGGACTCAGTCGGAGGAAGATGAGCCGACCTCTGGAAGAAGCTGGTATGGTCCGAACCAGAGCTGCCGATTGGAGGCAGCCTGGAACAAGAAGCCCCTCTACCAATCAGCGCGCTGCTTGGCCAATTGGGTCCCAGCCGTAAACGGCGTGAGATTCCAACCTTAAAAGGCCGAGATCCTGCCTCAGAATCCTGCCCACAAGACGCTCTAGGTCTCGCCTCGCAGATGTCAGCGCTGGGGAGGCGGGATGGCGGCCAAGCCTGGCGGTGGGGTGGCGTTCTGCGAGGTGCTCGGCAGCGCTGCACGAGAGGTGGGGCAGAGACACTGCTGTGGGGGCCGCGGGGCTGCAGCCTGAGGCGTGTCTGGAGGAGGAGAGTGAGTCAGGCGCCGTGGCGGAGGAGGGAGAGGAGGGCCCAGTGGAGCCATGGCGCTGCCTTTCCTCGTGAGGGGCCCGAGGAGCTGCCTCCCTTGCCCAGCAGCGGCCCCTCCGTGAGCGCCTCCGCCTGGAACCGTCCCTCTCTCCGCCACCGCCACCACTCTCCCGGGAGGCGTCACAACCTCATCGCGCTGTGCTGCCGACTCTCCTCCCACCCTCGGCCAAGCCCGAGGGGGTTGGGGCGGCGGTGAGCCTCCGTCCTCGGCAGGAGGCGGCCACGCTGGGGGGCTTCAGCCGCACCACGCCACCCCTTGCCACCCGCCGGGCTGCGGGAGCTCCTGGCGGGCGGCAAGGGGCGGAGTGGTGTGGCTGAAGCCCCCCAGCTCGGCCAGCTCCTGCTTCTCCTGTGCAGCGGTGGCAGCAGTAGCAACCCTCCCTGGCCAAGTCTGAGGAGGCTGGGGCAGTGGTGGGCCTCCGTCCTCGGCAGGAGCCAGCTGCGCTGGGGAGCTCCCGCAGCCTGGCAGGCGGCAAGGGGCGGAGTGGTGCGGCTGAAGTCCCCCAGCTCGGCCAGCTCCTGCTTCTCCTGTGCGGCGGCGGCGGCGGCAGCGGCAGCGGCAGCAGCAGCGACTCTCCTCCCTCCCTCCCTCGGCCAAATCTGAGGAGGCTGGGGTAGTGGTGGGCTTGCGTCCTCAGCAGGAGCCGGCAGCGCTGGGGGGCTTCAGCCGCACCATGCTGCCCCTTGCCCAGCCTCCTCAGACTTGGCCGAGGGAGGGTTGCTACTGCTGTTTACTTGGTGATTGCTGTGGGCGATGCTCATTACGCTCATTACGCGTAAGCAAGAGCTGGGGAAAAGGAATGGGACCCTCGGGATGAGGGGCCAGAGTATCTTTACGCTCCAGATGTTGGAATGCTAGCACAGACTGAACACACCTGGGTTGGAGGCCAACAATGGCACGCTTAGTGCCAGAACATCCAGGGCTGCAAGGGGGGGGGGGGACGCAGGGCATGTGCCCCGGGCGCTGCGCTGGGGGGGGGGGCGCCAAAATGCCTCTTTCGACGGCCAGCCCTGAGGGAGGCCCGCACTCCTGTCGCCGCTGCTGCCCGCGAAGAGGCCCGCCGGGGCGTTGCGTAGCTGGGCTCGTCCGCTCCCCGGGGCTGCTCCGGGGTGGCCGCAGGGCCGTGCCCCCCTCCCCGCTTGGGAGCGCGGCGGCGGGCAGCTCGCTCCGCCCGGCCCGGATGGGCAGGCGGGAGCGCAGCGGGTCCTTCCCCTGGAGCCGGGGGCACGCGAGAGAGATCTCAGCCAGGAGCGGGGCGCTCCAAACAAGGGTGTTTATTCCCTCGAGTTCCCCAAAGCCCTCCAGGGAACTGAAGAAGCTACTTGGACAAGCAGCGAAACTTTCAGCCAAAAGAAAGAAATCCAGTTGCCATGGCTCAACCTCCAGACAACCCGGGAAGCACCGCTCGCTGACAGGATGGGCGCCTCGCCGGGGGCCGGCCGCCCTCCCTCCTTTGTGGGCGCGGCACCCTCCACGCCTGGCTGGGCTGAGGAGGGGGCGGGACGGGCAGGGCCCCCGATCCAGACCCACCGATTCCGCCTCTGGGGCTGGAAGCATCTGTGTCTTTCTCCTCTCTTTGGGGGCGCTTGTGGGGCAGCCTCCATGGGCTCTGCCGGGGTCCCCCTGCTGCTGCTGGTGGGGGCGCTATCCCGGATCTCTGGAAGTGAAGCGGGGAAGGAGCCCCCCAGTAAGAAGGGGGCTGGGCGAGAGCCCTAATGCTGGTGGGATATAAGAATATACACATTTTGGAAAAAAATGTTTTTGCGTCATCAAAAACTAAAGTTTTTCTTTACGAATCTCAAATTAGAGGCTCTTCAGGTCAGGCAGGAGCTGAGCGTCGATCCCCTGTTGGGGGAGCCTCTGAATTGGGAAAGGAGACCCCCCCCATAATTCCCCACAGCGGAATCAGGGCCTGGAGGGGAGGGGGAACCTCAGGGGGTCCTGATGGGAAAGAATTTTGGAGGGGGGTCTCAGTTGCCACCCCCAGATTGGCATTTAGGAAGGAGACTCTTGGGGGGCTGCAGAGGGATCCTTTTTGGGACGGAAAGAGGCCGGGACCTCCAGCAAAGACCAAAGGGAGATAGATGGTGGGGCTGAATAGTGGGGCAGAGTAATGAAAGCTGGGCCTGCAGCAGTTCTCCCTCCTCCTGAAGCAGTCTCTGAAGCAGGTCTCTGCCCCTCCCCCTCCCCGCGTGGGTCCCTCCTCTAGTAACGGCTGTGAGCGATGGGCCCTGGACTCCCTCCTGAGAGCCCTCCTCCTCCTCCTCCTCGCAGCCCATTTCCTGCTCCAGCAGAAGTCCGGGTGCCACTTCCACAACGGGACGCGGCGGGTGCGCTACCTGTTGAGGGACTTCTACGACCAGCAGGAGTTTGTCCGCTTTGACAGCGACCTCGGGAAGTTCGTGGCCGTCACCCCATTGGGGCAGCACCCAGCTGACTATTGGAACAGCGATAAGGTCTTCCTGGAGATCCTGAGGGCCGAAGTGGATCACCTATGCCAACACAACTATGGGATCTTCCAGAGCGGTGCTGTGATTGGCCGGAGAAGTGAGTCTGGGAGGGAGGGGCTTCCCGGTGGGACGGGGGATTCCAGGACCCCCCTTTAATCCATTAAGATTCCCCTTATAAAGATTTGCTCCTTATTTATTCTACACTCCCAGATCTATGAAATATTCCTCTTCTTCCCGGGATCCAAACTCTCTTCCTGCCCGGAATCAGGGATCCCTTTGATCCCCTCCGGAAAATGCCCCAAGGATGATTTGGGGGGTGGGAGAATCCAGCACCCCTTCATGGATCACTGCCTTGTCGCGGCGAAGGGGCTTGCGTAACTCAATGAAGTCAGGTCAAGAAGAACAGGTCATGACGGAGAGTTCTGACAAAACGTGGTCCAAAACTGGAGGAGGGAATGGCAAACCACTCCAGTATCCTTGCCAAGAAAACCCATGGACAGTATCAAAAGGCTAAAAGATATGATGCCGGAAGATGAGCCCCTCAGGTCGGAAGGTGTCCAAAATGCTACTGGGGAAGAGCGGAGGGCAATTCCGAGTAGCTCCAGAAAGAGTGAAACGGCTGGGCCAAAGCCGAAAGGACGCTCAGCTGTGGATGTGTCTGGAAGTGGAAGGAAAGTCCGATGCTGTAAAGAACAATATTGCATAGGAACCTGGAATGTAAGATCTATGAATCAAGGTAAGCTGGATGTGGTCAAACATGACCTCCAAACTAGGGGGTACTGCAAGCTCATCTCTTATTTGTTTTTGCGGGATTTGCAAGAAGACTTCCCCAGCCACCGAGTGACGATTAAGGAGATTGTAGTAATGCTCTTTCCAGCGCAGTGCAATAGACTCTTTGTCCTTTAGAAGTTTAGCACCATCTACTGAGCGTAAGGGATTTAACCATCTCATCCTCTGCTCCCCTTCTCCTTTGTTGTTGTTGTTCAGTTGTTAAGGAATCCGCCGCGCTTCTGTCCCCAAGCCGTCCCAGCTGGCTCTGGGCGCTTCGGGGCTGATTCACCGGGAAGGAGGTGGAGCGCGGGGTCTCCTCCCTCGACTTCTGAGCTTCTGAGCCCCGTTCCAGCCCGTCCCGATTCCCGCAAAGTCTACGGAGGGAGGGGCGCAGCGTGGAGTGAAGAAGGAGGGAGCTGCCTGGCTCTGCTTCGCACCGTCGAGAGTCCAGTCCGACTGGCAGCCGTCAAGTCCTTGTCATTTCGGCGAGCCCCCCCAACGCGGCGCCCGGGGCACATGCCCCTCTTGCCCCTCCCCAGTTGCGGCCCTGAAGGCTGCTCAGACTAATTCTGCCCTCTAGCGAATTAGTTTAATTTAGGCTCCGCAATTAGAGAGAGGTGCGCTTTGTCGTTGCCTGTTTGCGCACCATTTCCCCCCGGGATGCTTTCCCTTGGTTTACTTCCTGTTTCTGGCAAACGACCTTTATGCTCAGCTGCAGTGGCAATGAGTGCACCCTTGGGAAACCCGAAAGAACAGGTTGGGGGTAGAACATCCTGGAGAAGATCTATCGATGTGGTCGCCGGGAGTCGAAAAGGACTTGATGGCACAGAATCAATCAAAAAATCTCGCCAACGCCTTAGGGGTTTTCAGCCTCGTGTCGCTAGATGGCGCTCTAGGAATAAGCAACCCAGCGCCTAGAAAGCTGTCAATAAAAGCAGCAGCGTCTGTGGCTGCTGAGGACCGACAGCCAACGGGAGGGGGAGCGGAGGAGCTGAAACAATAGAGGATTGGATTGCTAGAGGGGTTGTCGGAGGAGAGGAGGAGGGCAGAGGAACATCCGGTACCCGCCTGGAAGGGGATTGGCGTGAAGTTGCGCTCTGTGGTCTTCCCGGGGTCGGAGCAGCCGCCGGCGGAAGGTGAGTCGAGGACAGGTGGGGGGAGAGGCCGGGAGCGAGTGGGGCTGTTTCGTTTCCTCCGTGGGGAAGAGTCAGAGAAGTAACTCTGCTGAAAAGTGCCAGCTGCTCCATATGCCCCCCCTCCCCAAATTTTATTCCCCTGGTGCTGCAGGCTTTAAAACTGGTGCGTGCAATTTTCTGGCGGTTTGAAAAGTCCCCTTCGCGTTAGTGTTGACTCTCTGTGATTTTATGGAAGTGTTGTTTTCTTGGCAACAATATGGGACTGATCTGCCACTGCCATCTCCTGGGATGTTTTTTTCCTTCCACGTCTAGCCAACAAACTCCCCCATCCATGTATTAACCAGGTTCAACTCTGCTTAACCCAGCCCTTTTTTTTAATAGCCATGGAGGACCATTTGGGATGTCCAGGGGTGGAGGCAGTCTTCGCATACCACTTGTTTAGTGGCCATTCAAGGTTAGGATGGCGCTGAAAAGGAGACTTCCAACTGGTCCTCAAACTTGTGGCCCTCAAAGCGATTTGGGTGCTGGCAACCGACATGCATTTACGACAGTGGCAGTGTCTTGATTGCTGTTTGCTCGTAAATGTCCGCCAAGGTGACATTTTCTTGCAGTCCCATGATACCTGTTTGCCACCATGACTGCAGCCAGAACTGATGTTGTAAGTCAGTGCATTCATGTGACGTCATCTTTATTTATTTATTTTTATTCATTTATTAACTTTCATGGCAGGATTTTACCTGTAACTATATTTAGACTTAATTAAATTAAATTAAATTATTAAATTAAATTATTAAATTAAATTAAATTAAATAATTAAATTAAATTAAATTAAATAGATAAGCTAAGGTAAGCTAAGCCCTAATTCTGACACCTTGGGCACCATTTCATCTGCTAAAGCCCCCCAGCCCTCTAAAAGTAGCCCCAAAAGTTTGACCATACCCACTTCTGGGACATTTTTCAGGCTGAAATACACATGGATTTTCCACATAGATACATTTGTACGTTTGTGTATCTGTATTTCTCTCTGAGTGCATCTATGTGTATGTGTAGAATCTATCCCCAGCATTTGCAGATATCCTTGATGATAACCCTTTGCTAAGAATCTGTGATTGACCCAAGCCAACAAGTGAATTTCAGGATTTGAACTTGGATCTCGCTATTCTTCTGTGTGTCAAATGAATCATAATGAATGTTAGAGGTTAATATATCCTTTTGGCACTTTTCCTTCTTCATTGTAATGAATGCTTTTTTGTTGTTGTTTGCATGTGTTGTGCAGCCATTTTATAGATACTAATTAAAGTTACACTTTTATGTGAATCTTATAGACAAAAAGGATGCCAATAAGAGCCTGCTCGACAACCGAGAATCACAAGCAGCATAAGCAAATCAAGCCAACAATCAAATCTTTTCCACTTTCTCCAGAGAACCCCAAAAATCTTCTTCCCCAGCAGGAGATAATTTCCAAATTCAGAAAAAAAAGGGAAATATCTGGAAGTCATTGGGAAGGAAGAGGTCACTTGGATAGCCACGTAGGGCAGACAGTAACACAAGCCTCACCCTGTGAGGAAGGAAACAGTCGTTTGAACCAAAGCACCACCAAACAAGGGATCAGAAATAATTTCCAAATTAAGAAAAAAAGAAAAAAAAATAGAAATAGTTTTGATCTCTTCGAGAATCCAAGAATATCGGTGGTGGAAAAGCCCCACAGAGGTGTATATTGTGGGAAAAGCACAGATTACAGATCACAGCTGATTATGCACGAGAGGACCCACACCGGCGAGAAGCCCTACCAGTGTTCTCGATGCAGCAAAAGCTTTAGCAAGCACGCCACCTTGGTGAATCACAAGAGGACTCACACTGGGGAGAAACCGTATGAGTGTCCAGATTGTGGGAAAAGTTTCCGTCAGAATTCCCACCTGGGGATACACCAGAGGACTCACACAGGAGAGAAACCATATGAGTGTCCGGATTGTGAGAAAACTTTCAGTCAGATTTCCAACCTGGTGAAACACCAGAGGATTCACACAGGAGAAAAACCGTATCAGTGTCTGGATTGTGGGAAAAGTTTCAGACAGAATTCCAACCTGGTGATACACCAGAGGACTCACACCGGGGAGAAACCATATGAGTGTCCGGATTGTGGGAAAAGTTTCAGTCAGAATTCCAACCTGGTGATACACCAGAGGAGTCACACTGGGGAGAAACTGTATGAATGTCCGAATTGTGGGAAAAGTTTCAGTCGGAATTCCGACCTGGTGATACACCATAGAACTCACACAGGAGAGAAACCGTTTGAGTGTCCACATTGTGGAAAAAGTTTCAGTCAGAATTCCCACCTGGTGAGACACCAGAGGACTCACACAGGAGAAAAAACGTATGAGTGTCTGAACTGTGGTAAAAGTTTCAGTCAAAATTCTAATCTGGTGCAACACCAGAGGTCTCACACAGGAGAGAAACCATTTGAGTGTCCAGATTGTGGGAAAAGTTTCAGTTGGAAATCCAACCTGGTGATACAGAGGATTTACACAGGAGAGAAACCGTATGAATGTCCGGATTGTGGGAAAAGTTTCAGTCGGAATTCCGACCTGGTGATACACCAGAGGACTCACACAGGAGAGAAACCGTATGAGTGTCCGGATTGTGGGAAAAGTTTCAGTCGGAATTCCCACCTGGTGAGACACCAGAGGACTCACACGGGAGAAAAACCGTATCAGTGTCCGGATTGTGGGAAAAGGTTCAGTTGGAAATTCGAACTGGTGATACACCAGAGGACTCACACAGGAGAGAAACCATATGAGTGTCCGGATTGTGGGAAACGTTTCAGTGACAATTCCAGCCTGGTGAGACACCAGAGGACTCACACAGGAGAGAAACCATATGAGTGTCCGGATTGTGGGAAAAGTTTCAGTCGGAATTCCCACCTGGTGATACACCAGAGGACTCACACAGGAGAGAAACCGTATGAGTGTCCGGATTGTGGGAAAAGTTTTAGTCGGTATTCCGAACTGGTGATACACCAGGGGACTCACACAGGAGAGAAACCGTATGAGTGTCCAGATTGTGGGAAAAATTTCAGTCAGAATTCCCATCTGGTTCAACACCAGAGAACTCACACGGGAGAGAAACCGTATGAGTGTCCGGATTGTGGGAAAAGTTTCAGTCGGAAATCCAACCTGGTGATACACCAGAGGACTCACACAGGAGAGAAACCGTATGAGTGTCCGGATTGTGGGAAAAGTTTCAGTCGGAATTCCCACCTGGTGATACACCAGAGGACTCACACAGGAGAGAAACCGTATGAGTGTCCTGATTGTGGGAAAAGTTTAAGTGATAATTCCAGCCTGGTGATACACCAGAGGACTCACACAGGAGAGAAACCATATGAGTGTCCGGATTGTGGGAAAATTTTCAGTTACAATTCCAGCCTGGTGATACACCAGAGGACTCACACAGGAGAGAAACCGTATGAGTGTCTAGATTGTGGGAAAAGTTTTAATCGGAAATCCAACCTGGTGCAACACCAGAGGACTCACACAGGAGAGAAACCATATGAGTGTCCTGATTGTGGAAAAAGTTTTAATCGGAATTCCGAACTGGTGATGCATCAGAGGACTCACACAGGAGAGAAACCGTATGAATGTCTGGATTGTGGGAAAAGTTTCAGTCGGAATTCTGAACTTGTGAGACACCAGAGGACTCACAAAACTGAGAAACTGTATGAGTGTCCAGATTGTGGGAAAAGTTTCAGTTGGAATTCCGAACTGGTGCAACACCAGAGGACTCATACAGGAGAGAAACCGTATGAGTGTCTGGATTGTGGGAAAAGTTTCAGTGACAATTCCAGCCTGGGGCAACACCAGAGGACTCACACAGGAGTGAAACCATATGGGTGTCCAGATTGTGGGAAAAGTTTCAGTCGAAATTCCAACCTGGTGATACACCAGAGGACTCACACAGGAGAGAAACCGTATGAGTGTCCGGATTGTGGGAAAGATTTCAGTCTTAGGTCTAGCCTTATAAATCATGTAGGTTTACACATAGGAGAAAAACCATTCAAATGCCCAGAGTGTAGACAGTGCTTCACAACAAATTTCTCTCTTAGCAGACACAAGGAAATCCACATGAGGCAGAAGGTGACGAGTGTAGAGAAGGCTTGAATTTCACTTCTCATCTCCCATTGGACATCCAGCTGAAAAGTTGAGTAGTTAATTTCTGGGCTGATTCTTTTAGTCAAAGATGTCTCAGTATTAGAGATGAGGGAGGAGAGAAATAAATGGAAAATGTTAGTTTGAGAAAGTCTAACTACACGTTTCTGGCTATCAGCAGAACTTCCAAATAAGCTGCTGCAGGCCCTAAAAGATACATGTAAAAAAGATAGGAGCACTCAGATTTTATGAGAGAATATATTAGGGACGTTTGTGGCAGTGACTAAAGCACTGTACAGTTTCAAATGGAAAGGCTGTTCTGCCTTGCAGTTGAACATGATGGATAAGAGCTGCAGGAATATTGAGCTGAGGAGTAAAGGCATTGTGGTTTTGAGCGTAGGATCTTCAGGTTTATGAACAGCCCCTGCTGCAATCTTGTTTGCTTGGAGGTGTCAGATTTCTCGTATGAAATTGGCAAATTGTTTTCTGTACGAAGCAAAAGTTTCTCATGATGACGTGACGCCAGGTGGCCAGGTAACAACAAAGCCTTCCCATAGCTTTGAATGGCTTTGCTTATATCTTCTTTAGATATGAAGCTAGAAGGTACCATGTGATGCAATGTTATGGCTAGTCCCAAAACATTAGCATGGGAACAATTCCTCCTTGATCCGTGGGAAGCCTTGCTCTGTGTAGAGCACAGGGAGGGGGAAATCACATGCTTGCTTAGATGCAACACTGCCACCCATTGACAGGTTATAGTATGCGCTATGGCCTATGAGCTGTCAGCCATTGACACTGACATTAGTTCTGTCAGCCAATCAGAAAGCTGGAACAAGTGTATATCTCAGCTGTGAACCATGGTTCCTTGCTTCTTGACTTCTGCTGTCTCTTAGCCATGTCTTCATGTGTGTTCTGCTCCTGACTGGGAAGTTTGTAGCTATGCCTGGCTATGTGAGTGATTGCCATGGCGTGAGCTCCTTTCCTGTCTTCGCAGTGGAAGCACTGGAGAAGATGTACTCTGCTTTGTCTGTACCTTTTTTGCAACGCTGTAACTGTATATACAACTTTGCTTTTATTTATAGTAAAGCCATTTTAGCTTTAAAAAGCTCCACTCTGTGCGTGATTACTCTGCACCTTGATTTTTCCCTATTAGCCAGCATTTATCCAACAGTTCGTTAGCCTTTGATGGCTGTGGGTGATAGCAGCGCTAAGCGGCTGACCCTTTTGTTACATCCCCCTTATTGGTGGAGATGTGAGAGAAAAATTGCAGAGTGGAAGATGTTTCATTTCTAGAAATGCATTGTGTCAGAACCATTCATGGCTTTTGAGAAGAAAAAAAACCGGGTAGGGTCTGCGTTGCTGTTAACGTGAGGCCAAGGTAAGGCAGAGCTCCCTTTCCAAGAAGTGGGAGATGTTTCCATTTCTTTCACTCTCTCAGGGCTTCTTTTTAAATTTCCCCCCAAAATCCGTACAAGTAAAGAGGAAAATTATTTGGAGCCGCTAAGTGACATTTTATCTATGGAGGTGAATGATCCTGATTTTGCTGAGTTCAGAAAACACCAAAGAATTCAAGGTGTGTTCATTTCAGGCACCCGATTCAGAGATCAAGTTATAATACATTTTTTTCCTGGTAGATCACTTTGCATATGATCGCTTCCCAGAAGGACACTGAACAGCCAGGACCAGGCCGGGGTTGGGGAGGAAGCAAGAGGCTCTTTTGGCCTGAGCCTCAAGCTCCGAGTGGCTTCAAGTTTAAAGGTCTGCAAAGTTGTTAAACTTTAAAATATTCAAATTATATTTAATTCTATCCTCCTTCCTCTCCCTTGCTCTTTTTTGGTGCCGTACTTTTGGGCACACCTGTTATGATGTCCCATTTTATTACGGTTGGGAGCTGTAAATGATTGAAATGCTTCAAAAGCCTCTGGATCTCTGAGGGGGCCACACCATAATGCAAAATCTTGCATTCTAAAACAGTTTTTAGAATCCACCCCAGTGAGGACAAAGGATACTTGGTGACCACGGAATACTGCTGTCTTTGGGGAATAAAATGGGACAATAGGGCAGAGGGAATGGAATGGAATGACTTGGGAGAGTTCATGGCTGGCTGGCTTAAAACTGACACTAAGGGAATAGTGGAATACCCAACAAGTAACCCCTTTACAATAAAAAGAATAGATAAATTTGGTCTAGTGGTTAAGGTGCTGGGCTAGAAACCAGGAGTCTGTGAGTTCTAGTCCTGCCTGAGGCATGGAAGGCGGCTGGGTGACCTTGGGCCAGTCACTCACTCTTAGCCCAACTCACCTCACAGCGTTGTTGTGGGGAAAATAGGAGGAGGAAGGGGTAGTAGGTATGTTCCCCACCTTGAGTTATTTATAAAAATAATGAAGGCGGGATAAAAATAAATAAATAAATAAATAAATAAATTGGACCCTGCAAAACCTACTAACAATATATTTGTGGGCTAATTTGCTGGCGTCCTGTTGGGAAGTCTGTTCTACTGGAGGAGAGGAGAGGAGGAAGATCGAATGGTGACGGTGACGACGGACCCGGATGCAACATCTACAGGACGTCAGCAGCCGGCTCAAGGCATCCTGGGAATTGTAGTCCGGAGCCTTAGAAGAGTCGGTTCCCTTACCCCCTCCCCTCATGCGCGGTTAAATGGTGAAATGTATAATTGATGTATATATATGGATGTAAGCCGCCTAGAGTCCTCCATTAGGGAGGGGATAGGCGGGGTATAAATATCACAAAAAAAAAATACTAATAAAATCAAGCAAAATTCAACCACGGACGACATAAAAGCCAGAGGAGCTGGTCCCTGGCATGGAAGACACAAGTCCCCAGTCACAGGAACACTCAATTTCCCCAGAATCAAAGTTTCAAGCTCAGATTGAAAGACAAAAAGGATCTGTTATCTGAAGAGTAAGGGGGGACCAACTAGATCTTGAAAGGCTGAAGCCTTGGATTTGCTGTTGGAGAAGCAGGAACAGCTGAGTGGGTAGATTTTGTGGGGAGTGTCCGGTGTACGAAGAGCCGGTTTGGTGGTGTGGTTCAGGCCCCAGGCTAGAAACCAGGAGAGAGTTATGGGTTTTTTTCCTTTAAAGCCATATTTTGCAAATGTAGAGTTACCGAGTTGTGAGCAAGCTTTCATTCACCAGAAATCCTGAGGGAGGAGTGCCTCTCCCAAAGCTTGTATTCGACACGATAAGCAGCAGGGAGCATTAATGCAGAGCGGATTGGTGACCAAACAGAGGTGCCAATGGGGGCAGAGATGCAGATAACCTACGGCTGTTTGAAACCTCCCTCAGCCCTAAATACGTTGCTGCCAACCAAACCGGACGTTAATACTGCGCCTCCCCATCTGAAATCTCTGCAAATTAGTGCAATTAGTGATAGAGAAAATGTTCCCTAGTGAGTTTTTCCCCCCTTATTGCTGATCCAGGTTGGTGGAGTGCCAAATGTTTCATCCTTGTTGTTGTTCAGTCGTTTAGTCGTGTCCGACTCTTCGTGACCGCTTTTCAGACGGAGCCAGGCGTTTGAATACAGCTGGTTAGGCAGTGAATGTGCTACAGACGCCTCCTGACATACTGTCTAGGGTTAGAAATTGAGCACATCCCAGGATCACCAGCCAATAATGCCAGGGGCGGAGGGTGGTGGGTGTTGTAGTCCGAGGGCACCTGCAGGACTGTCTCGCCCATCTTCCATAGCGATGAATTACTAATTGGCAGCTGTAAATGCAGATTAGCGCATGCAGCTTTCTTTTTCAATCTCAATCTCAATTCCTTTTGATCCTGTAAGGCCCCTGCTTACACTGTTTTACCCAAGTTCCTGAAGTTACCAATAACAGTCCTTGAGTCGAGGCTTGGAGATATAAAATAACAGCATTTATTTTGGCCAAGACAAAAGCTGGGTGGAGATCTCCACAGGCATCATGACAGTGAAATGCCTGGGAAGATCCACACCCACACCCACACACAAGTACAGTAAAGAAAGCTCAGTAAGAAAGCATAATGAACTCTCCTCCCAGTAAGAGGGCAAGGTTCCGAAATGCTCATTGCTAGCAGTACGCATACTTAGAGACCTCCAGGGGCAGTCTGCAAGTCTCCTGGTAAATTAAACAATCCTTGGAGAGCGTTATCTCCCTAGAGACAGCAGCAAGGTCCCTGTGTCTCCTCTCATCTAGTTTCTAACAGCAAGCAGTTTCCAAAAGCAAGATGGCATTAGGTAAGCTAAGCTAACCCTTATATATCCTCCCTTTATTTTTATCAGCGAAATGCTTTTCGCTAGGGGCCATCCCACCAAAGGGGTGTACTCATAAGGAACACACCTGAGTACCATCATTTTGGAAGGCTGGGCTCCAGTGTTATCAAGCAATGTGAGGCAATAACAGCTATCCCATCAATGGAAGACATTTGGAAGCAAAAAAGAAAAGAAGATCTCCCAGAGCAAGTAAAACCAGAAAAACAATGCATCTCCAATCAGTGAAAATATTACTGAACCAGTCCAAATAGCTGACAGTCTAATAATGCATTTAAGCGTGTTACAGAAGCCAAAAAAAGGGGTGCCAGGGGCGGAGGATGGTGGGTGTTGTAGTCCGAGGGCACCTGCAGGACTGTCTCGCCCATCTTCCATAGCGATGAATTACGAATTGGCAGCTGTAAGTGCAGATTAGCGCATGCAACTTTCTTTTTCAATCTCAATTTCTTTTGATCCTTTGGCTTTCCCGGGGGAGAGGGTGATGGGGGTGATCCCCTCCTGTGGGCCCAGCTTTGACTTTGGCATTGCCACCGCCCCCTCCCCGCCCGACTTAAGTGAAGGGGTTCAGTGCAGAGACTCACAGGGACGGTCTCCAGCCTCCTTCACAAAAGGGAGAGTTTTGGGGAAGCCATTTCGGAGGAGCGACTCAGACCCCACCCTGTCAGTTCCCTGCCCATGGTTCCCCCCTCCCCTCCAGGCCCTGATTCCCCTATGGGAATGTGCACTGCCCAGGGTCCCCGCTGGGGGAGATGGGCGGTAATATAAATTTAATAATAAAATAAAAATAAAATAAAAATATATGGGGGGGGGGATGGGTATCCTTTCCCAACTAAGAGGCTCCCCCAGCAAGGGATCTAAATTCAACTCTTATTTATTTATTTTTATTATTTAAATTTATCCCTGCCCATCTCCCAATTAAGGGACTCTGGGCGGTTTACAGGATAATAATTAAAATCTATATATAAAATTACAAACAATATAAGGTAAGTATAATCCAGATGGGTAAGATATTAGTTAAAAGGACATCAAATTAAGGGATTAGCCACCCCCATGAGGAACTATCCCTTCCTCCTTCCCATGCCAGGCGGCAGAACCAGGTCTTCAGCTCTTTCCTAAAGGTCGGGAGGGAGGAGATCTGTCTTAACTCTGGGGGCAAGATGTTCCATAGAGTGGGCGCTGTCACAGAGAAGGCCCGCCTCCTAGACCCCATCAGATGACATTCTTTGATTGATGGGGCTCGCAGCAGGCCCTCTCTGAACGATCGGGTGGGGCGGGTCGATAACCTGGGGACAAGACGGTCCCTCAGGTATTCTGGTCCCATGCCATGTAGGGCTTTAAAGGTGATAACCAACACCTTGAATTGTACCCGGAAGCAAACCGGCACCCAATGCAGCTCGCGGAGCAAAGGTGTTACATGTGCAGATCTTGGTGCACCCAAAATTGCTCGCGCGGCCGCATTCTGCACCAGCTGAAGCTTCCGGATAGTCTTCAAGGGTAGCCCCATGTAGAGCGCATTGCAATAATCTACATGGGAGATGACGAGAGCATGAGTGACTGTTCGGAGGGCGTCGCGATCCAGGAATGGGCGTAACTGGCGCACCAACCGAAGTTGTGCGAAAGCCCTCCTAGCCACGACTGCCACCTGCTCTTCGAGCAGGAGTCGTGAGTCTAGAAGGACCCCCAAGTTGTGCACCGGTTCCGAATGGGGCAGTGCTACCCCATCGAGAACCAAAGATGATAATTTCCCAGAAGACGCTAAGCCATCAATCCACAGCCACTCGGTCTTACCAGGGTTCAACTGAAGCCTGTTGTTCCCCATCCAGGCCCTCACAGCCCCCAGGCACTGGGACAGGGTGGACACTGCATCACTTACTTCACCGGGGATGGAGATATACAATTGAGTATCATCTGCATACTGATGATACCTCATCCCATGGTGTCGGATGACCTCACCCAGCGGTTTCATGTAGATGTTGAACAGGAGAGGAGAGCGAACCGAACCCTGCGGCACCCCACATAGGAGCGAACGTGGGCTGGATCTCTCCTCCCCTATCATCACCGACTGGAAGCAACTCTTGCCTGACCTGAAGAGCCTCTAATGTGAGATTGATAAAGAAAAACAAGTTTCTGATGAAGGAAAAATACTTTTGCCAAAATGCACCTTTTTCTTAAACAACTTTTCGAATTTTGTGGATTTAGATATGAAAATACCGCAGTTTAGTTAGTTAGCTGCTTGGAGTTCTTTTATTAACCTTCAAGACTCCATCAACATGACATGGGTCTGCCTTACTACACTTAAAACCCATTCTTTGCAATGCTGCATCTAAATGCAGGTTCCAGCAACGCGCTGATTGTCTGAGTTCATACAAAGCCTTCTGCGATTTGTACACTCTTCCTGCCTTGTTATTTCACAATCAGCGAGTTTCAGTGAGCATAGCAATTGGCAGAAGTTACACGGAGGGAGGGAGGTTTTTATTCCTAGTCAGGGACAGATCAAGCTATCAGAGCGGAGAGCCTCCAGAGATGTGATTACGGATCAGGATGAATTAACTCCTAGTGTGCCAATGGAACAGGAGCCCACTGTATTGCGCAGATCTGAAAGAGTTAACAAGGGCATACCACCGCAGCGTTACAAACCAGGTGATGTTAAATTGTGTTTTGTTAATTATGAACCACGGAGCTATTCAGAGGTATTGGAGTTGCCACCACGAGAGCAGAAAAAGTGGAATCTCTCCAGGAGGGCCAAATTTTCTTCAGGAACATCCTCTCAACGGTTCCTCCCCTTTCCTTGGCTCTCCTGTGGAGACTCGGTGGGACCACCAGCCATGGGTGTTGGGGCCTGGGAAGACCCTCTGGGCCTTTTTGATGAGATGCCTCCCCAGATGGTCCCCTCCCCACATCTCTCTCTCCAGCCCCACAGACTCACCTTTCTTGTTCTTCAGGTACAAGAAGAGCCCTGCAGCCAGGAAGGCCCCCCCCAGCAGGGCCCCCACGGCCCCCGTCCAGAGTTTGCTCTTGGCGGAGTTGGAGGAACGTGGCTCTGGGGAGGGAGATGGAGAAGGAGCCTGGCGTGAGCAGGAGGATCAGGGCCGGCTTCCTCCAGGGGGGCCATTCCGGCTCTGCACTCAGGGAGGGTCTTGCCAGCCCCAGCGGAGCCCCCTTCTCGGGGCAGGATGGCGTCCCCAGACCAGGAGGGGAGGGAGGGGAGGGAGGTGCTTACCCCACTGGACGGTGACGGGGGCCTCCAGGCTGGCATGCCCCACCTGGCACGCGTAGACGTCCCCCCGCTCGGGCTGGGTCTCCAGCATCACCTGGCGCTGGAAGGTCCAGTCTCCGTTCCGCAGCTCCTCCCCGAAGGCGACGCCCTCCTTCTCCGGCCGGCCGTTCTTCAGCCACCGGATGTCGATCTCCCGGGGGTAAAAGCCCGTCGCGGTGCAGAGGAGGATGGTGTTGGGGGACGCGGGGTCCGCCTTGGTGGGGGAGATGGTGACGGTGGGCTTGGCTGGGGGGAAGGAGGAGAAGGAGGGATGTGGGAGACACAGCAGGGCCCGGAACGGAAGAGCAGGTTGGTGGCTCAGGCCGAGGCCTGCCTTAGTCTTAAGATTGTGCTGTGTTTTAAGTCACCTTTCAAAGAGTTTTATTTGGAGAAAATACTTCTCCTCTCCACTTTCCTCTTTTGCAGTCTTTACTGTCCACTGTTGCGTTGGTTAAATTTGATTTGATTTAATAATGAAGCAGATTCGGACCTGGCCCAAAAAGGCCAACGGATGACTAGAAAGCCAATGATATAAGATTCTAGAAAATTAATAAAATCTCACATGATCAGGATAACACAGAAAATAACACAATAAGATTTAAGGGGGGGAAAGTGCAAAGTGTGACGCGGCTGCAAAACAGGCCAATGCAATTTTAGGAAGCATCAGCAGAAAGACTTGTTTCAAGTCCCCACAAGGGATCCTTCCCTCCCCCTGCTTCGCTCAGACCCAGGTCACATTGTGGGCACGAGCGAGCGTTTGTGAAGGGCTCAGAGAAATGGGCAGAGTTCAAGAGGGGCAGCCAGGAGGATCCGGGACGGGAACGTAAGTCGGGAGCCGCTTTTCCTGCTGCAAAAGAGGAGGGGGACGGCTGACCCCAGAAGCAGCCCCGGAGAAGGGAGCCCCAGGACGACCCTGCAGGGCGGTCCGGCTCAAGGGCAGGCAGAATGGACAGCTCCAGAGCTCAGGAAGGAAAGGTTGAAGGAAACCTTAATGAGGACCAGCACCTTACAGAGCATGCAGAACAAGCCGTGGAAGAAGAGGATGCAAAAATTAACCCTTTTCTTTTTTTATCAGAGGATTTGGGCTCGAGATGGAGGAAGGAGGTATCAGCCTCTGGATACTACTGCCCACGTTAACGCTCCTGCTTTGCCTTTAGATCTTCCTTTGAAATCCTGGAATTGCACATTTACTTCCCACAATCACATTTCTTTGCCCGAATCCTATCAAGGGAGAGTTGATCACCCCACAGAAGACTGGCTGACCCCGAATTCTCCTTTCGGAGCCAGACGGACAGAAAAGCTTCTTGGGGATCTCCGGGTCTCTCTTGGGCTGCAGGGGATCCTCGCTGGGGGGCCTTTGGGGGAATTTGGGGGGAGACTCACGGTTGATCGTGACCGAGACCGCAAGAGACCGAGACCCCGGACCACGCTCTGCCTGCAGCCGGCCGGCCCCCTTCCAGGCCGCAGGAATCGCGCGTTCCCGGGGGAAGGAAGTGGCAAGGGGTCCGACTCCCTGATGCCAGCTTCTGCCCGGGTGATGGCGGCAGGGAGGGTGGAAGGGACCCCGGAGTGGGGGAGGGATCTTGGGGAAAGGGAAGGTGGGGGGGCAGGAAGGGCTGAGGAGATCAGGCAGATCCCACGATCACAGCAGAGCCTTAGAGGGGATCCCTCTTGATCTCCTTCACCAAAGTGTCACAGCTCTCGGGTGGATGAACGGAGGGCTGGATGGGCCCCCCAAAAGGGTCCTTAAGGGCTCCCCTCCAGCTCAGATAGTTGGTTAGCAATATAAATAAAATGTAAATAAAATGTAAAATAAATAAATAAAGTGTTTCTTATGGTTGAGGGTTTTTTTAGTAACTAATTATATAATGCTTAAGAACATTAAAATTTTTAATGGTTTTATTTGTAATTAAGACCTGGGATCTACTCTGGTTGCCACTCAGACGAATAATACATTTGTGGGGGATTTTTCATGATAAGCACATTTGTACCTTGGAACATTAAACATCTTTGTAGAATAGCTAAAAGAAGAAATTCATGACTTTTCTTTAGAAGAAATGTAAATTCTGAATGAGAAAAATTATTTTAGCAAGAAAATGGATGGAGCAGATTTAAATCAGTGGAAATTCAAAAGCTGCAATTTGGCACTTTTAGTGAAAACCTCTTCAAAATGTATAGATTAATTTTAGTAGTTAAATAAGGAGACTATCAGATGGCACGAATATTTTTTCTGGCCCAACCCAAAATAAGCCTAATTATTTTAGGTTTATATAGTACTGCAAGGAGGTCAAATCAGTCAATCCTAAAGGAAATCAACCCTGACTGCTCATTGGAAGGACAGATGCTGAAGCTGAAGCTCAAATACTTTGGCCACCTAATGCGAAGAGAGGACTCACTGGAAAAGACCCTGATGCTGGGAAAGACTGAGGGCAAAAGGAGAAGGGGACGGCAGAGGATGAGATGGTTAGATAGCATCACCGATGTAATGAACGTGAATTTGAGCAAACTCCGGGAGACAGTGGAGGACAGGAAGGCCTGGCGTGCTATGGTCCGTGAGGTCACGAAGAGTCGGACACGACTAAACAACTGAACAACAACAACAAGGAGACTCTCAGATGGCATGAATATTTTTTCAGGCCCAACCCAAAATAAACCTAATTATTTACAAAACTGCTTTGCGAACATTTTGGGGTTACAATTTCATCTCACAGGAGTTGCTGGGCAGGGACTTTAATTCAGTTCTGGATCCACCATTGGATCGGAACAAGATTTTTCTTTTCTTTTCGAAGACCCCTCAGAGACACAACTTTGTCCCTCTATCCATCCAGGAATTGAATTGAATAGACATATGGAGCCCTCTTACTTTAAAACAGCAAGAACATACAGTACATTTTATCTGCCGCACATCGTGCATATTCAAGATTTATTTCCATTATCTAGTTTGATGGTTAATGTAGTAAAAAAATGCAATGCTGGCTTGATTTTTATTTCTGATCAACCACCCGTAGAATTGACGCTGAATTTGGATAAAAGTATTGCGATTAGTGAGAGAGGAGAAGTTGATGCTCCTTTGTTGTGGTCCATTGAACAACAAACGTTTAAGACATAATTTTTCCCAAATAAGAAGCAGCTCAATTAATTTGGGGATAGTTCAGGAAACCTTCAGAGCATCTCTTTGTGGTCAGAGAAGAGCTTTGGCCTCCCCGGAGAAGGAGATGCCCGAATCACCACAGAGAAAAATCAACCCAGAAGGAGTAAAAGAAAGAGGGACAGAAGATTCCTCAAAACAGACCCAGGATTTCAGGTCTCCTAAACAGGAGTGCTATGGTCCATGAGGTCACAAAGAGTTGGACACGACTAAACGACTGAACAACAACAAAAAACAGGAGTTGGACCAACGATCTGCTCTGAAAACACGGAATATTTTTTAAAACAAAAGAAACAAAGGTATTGGAGCTAAGAGAAACACCTGGAGAATGACTGGCCTCTCGTACAAAATATTGTCAATGAAATAAAAATAATGCCTTTGATGAGAGATTCATCAGGAACAAATTATGCTAATCACAATGAAATTAATAATTAGTGTTTTGAATTTTGTCAGACATTGTAAATTGTATTATCTGGATCTAGCTAGTGAGGAGATAAAGGCTTTTTAAAATACGACAAATACTATTACATGAAAATAGTAATATTATTACTACACGAAGTAAGTAATAAGTAATTAATAAGTAATTTATTATTACATGAAGAATTAAAATCTGGAACGGAGAATCAGGCTATCCTACAGTAAACACTCCATGGCGTCAGGGTTTAATGGACGTTGGATGTGTCTCTTATGGCCTGAAACTCGGTTTTAATGTGTGTTTTTTAACTCTCCCCCCAAATCAGGAACTTTCCAGCTCTGAAGACAGAAGCGATTTGGCTCAAGGAGAAGCTGAGTCTGTCACGAAAAAGGGGGTTTCAAGGGGGGCTTTTCTCCCAGACTCCAGAAATTGGCCTAACAACAATTTCTCGGCCTTTGAATCCGCTTTTTCTCAAGGCAGAGGAAAAAGCACACAAATCATTCCGTATGATTGAGGTTTACATCTTGGTTTAAACACTGAATTATGATTTCTAGCTTTATTTGTTTATTTCTTTGTTTGTTGGGTTTAGAAGCTGCCGGACTCCAAATGCAAATAAAATGCAAATAAAAAGGAAGGCAGGAAGGGAGTTTGGAGGCTGGGAAGAAGAGGGATATTTATGGGACTCGGTCTGAGCGCGCAGAATAAATAAGGATCGAATCTTTATAAGGGGAATTTAGTGGCTTAAAGGAAAGGGGGGTCCCGGCATCCCCCTCCCCCGGGAAGCCCCTCCCTCCCGGACTCACTTCTCCGGCCAATCAGACGCCTCGTCTTGGCCGCCTCGTAGTTGTACACCCCGTAGTTGTACCGGCAATAACTATCCACGGCGTCCTTCGCGTCCTGCAGGATGAACTTATCGCTGTTCCACTTGTCGGCATCGCGCTGCCCCAACTCGGTCACGGCCACGTACTTCCCGAGGTCGCTGTCGAAGCGGGCAAACTCCTGCCGGTCGTAGAAGTGCCTCTCCAGGAACCGCACCCGCTGCGTCCCGTTGAGGAAGTGGCACTCGGCTTTCGCCTGGTACAAGAAATGGGCTGCGAGGAGGAGGAGGAGGAGGAGGAGGAGGAGGGCCGTCAGGAGGGACTCCAGGGCCCATCGCTCCCAGCCGTGACTAGAGGAGGGAGTCACGCGGGGAGGGGGAGACCTGCCGTGGGAGACCGACGGATCGCCTTTGGAGGGCCCAGCTGGAGGGGGGAGCCGGGAGGGCCTTTCTCAGCCTCCCCTCCACTTCCCTGATGGGGCTCCCTGTGGGAGAGGGGGGGGCTGTGAATGACCCCCAATCCAATCCACTCAATCCCCCACCATTGGGGGCCCCAATCCCCCCGAGTGGGAGGAGCTCCAGCGCCTTCCTTTGGCAGCAGTGGCCGACCCCGCAGGGCTGTCGCTCCCCCAAGACGCCGCCTGGAGGAGGGAGGGGGAAGCTTGTGGGTCCCACTGGGGCTCCCTGGGGGGGCGGGAGAGTTGCTGGGGGTCTGGAGGGGGGAGGGAAGAGGGGGAGGGGGAGGAGCTTCCTCTATCCTCCAAGAGCGGAGAAAGGCAGGCAGAAGCTCAACTGGTCCAGCAGACCGCCCTACGCTCTGCAGAGAACGTTGGATCCGGGTGGGGCCTCTTTGCCCCCCAAACCGGCAGGAAATACGTGGGGAGGGGGGGAAGAGACCACCAGAACCTCTCTGGGCTGGAGTGAAAGCAATATCCATACCCCCGTCTCCCTCTTCCTGGGGGGAGAATATGGGGGGGCACAATAAGGCTGTTGTCGGGACTGATGCTCCTGGGGTCTCCCAGCCCTTCCCTCCCCCAACCCTCCTTCCCAGGTTGCCCCAAACTTTTCTTCTCCCCCCCCCCCAATATTCAGCCCCACCATCTCCCTTTGGTCTTTGCGGGAGGAGGGTCCCGGCCCCTTTCCCTCCCAAAAAGGACCCCTCTGCAGCCCCCCAAGAGTCTCCTTCCTAAGTGCCAATCTGGGGGGGCAACTGGGACCCCACTCCAATATCCTTTCCCATCAGGACCCCCTGAGGTTCCCCCTCCCCTCCAGGACCTGATTCCGCTGTGGGGAATTATGCGGGGTCTCCTTTCCCAATTCCCCCAACAGGGGATCGACGCTCAACTCCTGCCTGACCTGAAGAGCCTCTAATTTGAGATTCGTAAAGAAAAACTTTAGTTTTTGATGATGGAAAAACATTTTTTTCCAAAATGTGTATTTTCTTATATGGCTTTTTGTTGGATTTATGGATTCGGGTCTGAAAATGCCGCAGTTTCTCTCTTTCCCTTTCGATTTCCCTCTCCTTCCTCTTTCAACGCGACAAACTTTGGGGGCTCCGGGTCTAATTCGGGGCCCAGAAGGTCCAGCAACGGGGGCCGATAGAGTCCACGGTGGGCTGCCTTCCCACGACCCCCTCCCCACCTGGGCCACGACCCTCGCGGTGCATCCGCGCAACCAGGGAAGGGGGATCCCTCTCCGTCCGCCTGGGGGGGCTGTGGGGAGGGAGGGGGCAGAGACCACGCGGAGATCGAGGCTCCTGCAGGCTCCCCCCTCCCTTGCCCTCGGCCCCCTCCCCAAAGTCGCTCCTGGGGGCCCCAACCCCTTTGTTCACCCTCCCCCCAGCATCAGGGGGTCCCGCCCAGCCACCCTCCCCCCGCCCAGCGCCCTCCTTACCGGGGGGCTCATTCCCCCCTTCGCTTCCAGGGATCCGGGACAGCGCCCCCACCAGCAGCAGCAGCCACACAGAGTCCATGGAGGCTGCCCCACAAGCGCCCCCAAAGAGAGGAGAAAGACCCGGATGCTTCCAGCCCCAGAGGCGGAATCGGTGGGTCTGATTTGGGGGCAGGAAGCGTTTTTCTCTCAAGTGTCAGCATTGGGAGTTCCCAGAAAAGCAGAAGCACCAATGGGAATTCTCCCTTCTGCAGCGTCATCAGTCTCCGGGCAGAGTCTCTCTTGACTTCGCAGGTGGAGGAGATAGTTCGGAGCAGAGGAAGAAGCGGGGAAAGGGGGAGGGGGATCCTTCGGTCTTGGGGGGCTGCAGCTCCAGGGGGGTCCCTGCCAGCCCCAGAGGGGACCTCCCCTTCCTTTGCTCTCCCCACGACTCTCAGCCAGCCTCTCTTTTTCTCTGCGCTCCTGGAGGGGGTGGACTGGATGCCCTTTTAAGCCTTCTTCAGGCCCCGGGGGGACTCCAGGCTGGCGCTGCTGATGCTCCGAAGGGGCACCCGGTCCTTCCCTGGACAGAGCGAAGCACAGCCAGAGATCCAGGGCTTCTGCTGGGTTCTAGCTCAGTTTGGGTGGGGGGTACCCCCAGGGGGAAGGCCACCTTTGGGAGAGGCTGGCGGAGGGGGGGTCAAGAAGGAAAAGCCCCCCTCTTCCAGACAGGAAGTGCCCAGGAGGAGCTCCTGGGGGGGCACAGCAGGTGGGGATGGGAGACGGCATGGGAGCCCCATGGCCAGTGAGGGACTTCAGGGAATCCGCCAGCCAGGCCCTGGAGCCCAGCCTCCGCCTGCAATACCAGAGGGCGTCCTTGCTCAAAAGCCGGGGAGCTTCCCCGGGGCCAAGCGGGGATTTTGTCCTGAGCCCCGGAATCAAAGGCCGATTCGGCCTTCAGTCATGGCAGGCAGGCAGGCAGTGAGAAAGCTACAACACCAAGGGTTAGTCAAGCTAGACTCCTGTCCCACAGGAAACATGACAGCGGACATCTTCACGAAGCCGTTGCCGAGAACCAGTTACCAGAAACTGAGAGGGAAATTAAATCTTGTGGGACATGGAGACATGCAAGGTTAAGCTCGGGCCAGCATGAGGGCAGGAGTGAATCTTCTCTCCTGCTCATGGCTTCCTTCCTTCCACGCAGGTGGTCTGCATTTAGAAGCATGTGGGCCTCCTCAGAACTTTCTTGCTCACATGCACCAGGCCGTTTCTACCATGAAACTGATTTGTATCGAGAACTCCAATAAACTGTAAGCTACCTTTAGTTTCCTTTTTACACTAACTAAATGTGTGAAGAGTGTTTTATTTTACCCTGAACTTAATTGAGCCGTTTGTGCAAGTTGCCACACGCTTCCACTCTGCTAAAACTAGATAAACGCTGTGTGTGGTTTTTCTGTTACTAGCATTTCAGAACCCCTACATCAGTGCTTTCCAAACTGCCGCCGTTGGTGACACACCAACGGCGGCAGCAGCGACAGCGCGGGGGCGCGCACGGCGGCGGGGGCGTGCACGGCGGCAGTGCGGGGTGTGTGTGATGGTGTGCACAGCGGCGGCAGCAGCGGCGGCCTCATGTTTTTCGCTAAAACGTGGAAGCGCTGATAGTGCGCTTGTTGCTGCTGTCGTCGCTGCCGTCGTTGCTGCTGCCGCCGCTGTGCACACCGCTCCTGCCGTGCATGCCCCCGCCACCGCTTCCAGGTTGTGTTGCGACACAGTAAACTCTGTGTTGCAGCACACTAAAGTGTCACGACACACAGTTTGGAAAGCTATGCCCTACATGATTAACCCTCTAATTAAGCCAATTTGGGATAAGTTCCATCTTGTCTCGGCTGATCTTGGATCCCCTTCAAGTCCTGGGAGAGGAGAGGGGGAGGAATCCCTGGTCCTTCGCAGCCTTTTCCTCCCTGAAAGGGGCCGATTCTGCCTCCGTCCGGTCCCTGCCCATCAAGCACCCCCCTGCAGTGTGGGCCAGCCTGTGGGTCTGAAAGGGAGGGGGAGGGGAAGCCCACCCTCTGTTTTTCCCCTGCAGACTCCGCAAAAAGAACTTATACATCCTGAAGGTTTTAGTAAATATTCTAATTTTCTTCCCCTTCTCTTTTCTTCACAGCACTCATGAGTTAATCCTGCTATCACTTCCTGCTATCAGATGCAAAATAGCTGATGAACTTCTGCCTTTTCTGCAACCCTTGAAGGATGGAGGGTCAAGTTGGTGGGTTGGTGAGAGGAGGAGAATCGCAGCCTGGACCTTCTCCTGCCAAGACCCACCAGATTCCTTTCACAGCCTCTCTTTCTTTTGAGGGAGGGGAATGGGGAGTCGGTGGAGACCATCTAGTCTGCCCCCAGGAACTCTTGGCCTGCCTGTCGCTCCAGACCCCCCAACCTCTCCTGCTCAGCACAGACCCCCATTCAGAGCAATGGCTGCAACCCATCCACCCCACAGCCACTGAATCCGAAATCCATCTGGCGCTTAGCCAGGCCTGGAGGCCACCAGATCCAGAGAGATCCAGATGCTCCACATTTACCTGCCACCCTGGGATCCCCCATTCCTGAGAAGTGATCTCAGGATGACTACTTACCCTGTTATCTGGGAACGGTTTGATCCTGTTGGGCCTGATGAGGTAGACAGGATCCTCCGGATTGTAAACGCCACCACGTGCCATCTAGACCCGTGTCTCTCCTGGCTGGTGAAGTCAGCCTGGGAGGTCACCTGTGGTTGGGTCCAGGGGATGATTAATACATCCTTGGGAGAGGGGGTGTTCCCAGCGGTCTTTAAGGAGTTGCTGGTGCACCCCCTCCTCAAGAAACCTTCCCTGGACCCCACTGTTTTGAACAACTTTTTGGGAAAGGTGGTTAAGAAGGTGGTGGTGTTGCAACTCCAGAGGATTCTGGATGAAATGGATTAACCTCAATGTTGTGGAGGAAATGGAGTATGGGGGTGCAAGAGGGATCGGCTGGATAGTACAAGCGGCACTGAGAGCGGAATTGGCCTGCAGCAATAACACCCTGAACTCTGATATCGCGGACTCTATAACATCTTAAAATTTTACAATATTTATAACAGCTTAAAATTTTAACTGCTCGGCGGATGAAGTGGAGGATCCCACCCCCAGTCTACTAAGGCGGCAGAAGATTGCAGGGTCCCTTGGTGTGAATGTGGTGCCCCCTTGTAAGTGAGAGTGACAAGGGGGGACTAGGACTGTATGATTGGTGAGAGAGCACCGGTCCCTGAGTGAGAGGCAGGGTAGGTAGGAGTGGTTGGGTACCCTGCTGTGGCTAGTGAGAGAGGCCACAGCGGGGAGCAGTGAGAGAGAGTGAGGTGTGTGGGGTGGTTGGGGCTTCCCAGCGCTGAGAGCGTGAGCTGGTACGCTGGGAGCCCTGCCATTACCCAGAAGAGAGTGAGTATGAGAGGATGTATGTATGTGGAAAGGGACCCTTGCCTAAATCCAGGATGTCCGGGGGCCCAGAAGTGGAGGCGTCTGGGCTAGGATTCTCTGGGGGCTGCGGGGCGGAGAATTTGATCGAGGTGGTGACGGGTAAGGGACGATATGACGGGAGCTGGGGGGCAGGCCATCGTTGGGGAAGGCGCCCCCGGTGTTTGTTACCGGTGGTGTGTTCCGGCCCCCCAAGCTCAAACCCAGACCCTGGTAATCAGATCTTCGAGGGCCCTGAGGTCTGGCTGTTGCTCCTTAATGCCAGGTCAGTGAATAACAAGGCCCCCCTCATTCGCGACTTGCTCGCGGATGAGGGGGCGGACCTGGCATGTATCACTGAGACCTGGCTGGGCCCAGAAGGAGGGGTTGCCCTTTCAGAAATGTGCCCAGCCAGGTTTCGAGTGTGGCATCAGCCGAGACAGCGGGGCAGGGGAGGAGGGGTGGCGGTTGTCATCCGGGAGTCTCTGATGGCCTTCAGGGGCACTGCTCCACAAGTGGCCGGGTGTGAAACCCTGTTCTTCAAGTTAGGTTCTCGAGAGCAGTTGGGAGTGTTGCTGCTGTACCAGCCTCCCTGCTGCGTGGCAACCTCCCTGCCCGAGCTCCTTGAGGCCGTCTCAGGGTTGGCAGTGGAATTCCCCAGACTTATGGTCTTGGGGGATTTCAATCTGCCTTCCCTGGGACGGACCTCTGAGACAGCTCGGGAGTTCATGGTTACCATGGCAACCATGGGCCTGTCACAGATTATTCGGGACCCGACTCGGGACAGTGGCCTCACCCCGGACTTAGTTTTCTTGTCTGAGCAGTGGCAATGTGATCTGAGGGGAGAGTTACATCTATCCCCATTGTCATGGTCAGACCACGCCCTGGTGACCCTGAGACTCTCCTCTGCTGCCCCACTCCGCAGGGAGGCAGGACCTATTAGATTGGTCCGCCCCCGGCGACCCAATGAGGTTTCAAAAGGAGCTGGGGGTTATACCTGAAGATCTGATGCACGGTCCGGCGGAGGTCCTGGCTGCAGCTTGGAATAAGGAGGCGGCCAGGGCCCTGGACAGGATCGCGCCTATGCGGCCTCTCTTGCCTCGTTCAACCCGTCACTCCCCGTGGTTCACGGAGGAGTTGAGGGTTTTGAAGAGGGTTAAGAGACGTCTAGAGCGCCGCTGGAGGAAGACGAGGACTGAATCTGACCGGACACAATCTAGAGCCGCTATTAGGGCCTACTTTGTGGCGGTAAGAGCGGCGAAATGTGAATATTTCTCCGCTCTTATTGCGTCCGCAGATTGCCACCCGACGGCCCTATTTAAGATTACTAGATCTCTTGGGTCACGAAGATACAGTGACCCATCTACAGGGCCGATCGAAAGAATTTGCTGAGGACAAAATCACTCAGATTCATTCCAAATTTAACTCTAAGCGTGAAGCACAATCTGGACTACAGACAATTCCACCTGGATGCCTGAGAACCTTCATAGACACAATCTGGAGAGATGCCAGAGGTTCGTACTTACCCTGTTATCTGGGAACGGTTTGATCCTGTTGGGCCTGATGAAGTAGACAGGATCCTCCGGATTGTAAACGCCACCACGTGCCATCTTGACCCATGTCCCTCCTGGCTGGTGAAATCAGCTCAGGAGGTTACATGTGGTTGGGTCCAGGGGATGATTAATGTATCCTTAGCAGAGGGGGTGTTTCCAGCAGTCTTTAAGGAGGCGCTGGTGCACCCCCTCCTCAAGAAACCTTCCCTGGACCCCACTGTTTTGAACAATTTTCGTCCTGTCTCCCACCTTCCCTTTTTGGGAAAGGTGGTTGAGAAGGTGGTGGCGCTGCAACTCCAGAGGATTCTGGATGAAACGGATTATCTAGACCCCTTTCAGTCAGGTTTTAGGCTGGGATATGGGACAGAGACTGCATTGGTCGCGCTTATGGATGATCTCTGGCGGGAGCGGGATGGAGGGAGTGCATCCATCCTTGCTCTCTTAGATCTCTAGGCGGCTTTTGATACCGTCGACCACGGTATCCTTTTGGAGCGACTTAGGGAGTTGGGGGTGGGCGGTGTAGTTTTGCGCTGGTTTACCTCCTTCCTCCAGGGTTGCTCGCAATTGGTGGTACTAGGAGAGGAGAGATCCGACCCACGGGCCCTTCTTTGTGGGGTGCCGCATGGTTCGGTTCTCTCTCCTCTCCTATTTAACATCTACATGAAGCCACTGGGTGAGATCATCCGTCATCACGGGATGAGGTATCACCAATATGCTGATGATACCCTGTCAGAGATCATCCGATCTCTGCCAAAAGGGCAGGCAGACAAAGGGCTCCTCAGAAGACTGGAAGTGGCGCGAAGCTGACATCCACCCGACGCACGGGAATACACATCTGGGAGGCGGTTGCCGGAGCAACCAGGTAGACCTGACCACACGTGTCAGCAGCAAAGGACCCTGGGGGAGGGAAAGGTTTAAATATGCTGCTTGTTCCCAGAATCGCCATTCCAGTCTTTGTTCGTGCTAGCTTCTGTATCCTGTAATAAACTATCCTACTTCTAAGAACTCATGCGTCTGTGAGTTACTCTAGAGTAGGGAGATTACAGATATCGGATGGAGTGCCTTACAACCCAGTTATACATCTCCGTCCCGGGTGAAGTAAGTGTTGCAGTTGACACCCTGTCTCAGTGCCTGGGGGCTGTAGGGGCCTGGATGGGGAACAACAGGCTTCAACTGAACCCTGGTAAGACGGAGTGGCTATGGATTGATGGCCCCTCGGCCTCCAGGAAGTTATCATCTTTAATTCTAGATGGGGTGGCACTACCCCGTTCAGACTCAGTCCGGAGCTTGGGGGTCCTCCTGGACTCACGACTCCTGCTCGAAGAGCAGGTGGCAGTCGTGGCCAGGAGGGCCTTTGCACAGCTTCGGCTTGTGCGCCAGTTGCGCCCCTTCCTGGATCGAGAGGCCCTCCGAATAGTCACTCATTTTATTTATTTATTTATTTATTTATTCAATTTATTCCCCGCCCATCTCCCATACAAGGGACTCTGGGCGGGTCACAACAATCAAAGTTAAAAACAATACAATAATTTAAAAAAATACAATATAAATAAATAAAATACAAGATGGGGGACGTAGGGAACGTAGCATAGTGTTGCTACGGGGCTAGCCAACCCCAAGAGGCACTCCCGCCTCCGTTGTCCCAGGCCAGGTGGCAGAGCCAGGTCTTAAGGGCCTTCCGAAAGGTCAGGAGGGAGGGGGCCAGTCTCACCTCCGGGGGCAAGATATTCCATAGGGCGGGCGCTATCGCAGAGAAGGCACGCCTCCTGGACCCCGCTAGATGGAATTCTCTTGTTGAGGGGGTCCGAAGCATGCCCTCTCTGCATGCACGGGTGGGGCGGGCTGACGTTATTGGGACGAGACGGTCCCACTCATGCCCTTGTCATCTCTCATATAGATTATTGCAATGCGCTCTACATGGGGCTACCCTTGAAGAGTATCCGGAAGCTTCAGCTGGTCCAAAATGCAGCCGCTCGAGTGGTTATGGGTGCGAGAAGATCAGCACATGTAACACCACTGCTCCGCGAGCTGCATTGGGTACCAGTTTGCTTCCGGGTCCAATTCAAGGTGTTGGTTATCACCTTTAAAGCTCTACATGGCATGGGGCCAGGCTATCTGAGGGACCGTCTCATCCCAATTGCATCTACCCGCCCCACCCGGTCATGCAGGGAGGGCATGCTGCGGACCCCGTCAACAAAGGAATTCCATCTAGCGGGGTCCAGGAGACGTGCCTTCTCTGCGATAGCGCCTGCCCTGTGGAACATCTTGCCCCCAGAGGTGAGGCAGGCGTCCTCCCTCTTGGCCTTTAGGAAGTCCCTAAAAACCTGGTTCTGCCGCCTGGCGTGGGACAAAGGTAGAGATAGTTCCTCCTGGGGATGGTTAGTTTAATAATGACCTTTTAAGATCCTACCATCCTCTGGATTTTTACATTCTTATTTATTGTACTGTTTATTGTATTTTAATGATTATTGATTTTTAACCTTAATTTTAACATTTGTTGTAAACCGCCCAGAGTCTACCGTGGTACAGATGGGCGGTGATAAATTTGAATAATAATAATAATAATAATAATAATAATAATAATAATAATAATTATCTAGACCCCTTTCAGTCAGGTTTCAGGCTGGGACATGGGACAGACACTGCATTGGTTGCACTTATGGATGATCTCTGGCGGGAGCGAGATGGAGGGAGTGTGTCCATTCTTGCTCTCTTGGACCTCTCAGCGGCTTTCGATACCATCAACCACGGTATCCTTTTGGGGCGGCTCAGGGAGTTGGGAGTGGGTGGCATAGTTTTATGCTGGTTCACCTCCCAATCAGTGGTGATAGGAGAGGTCTGACCCGCGACCCCTCTTGTGTGGGGTGCTGCAGGGTTCGGTTCTCTCTCCATGTAACCTCTACACGAAACCGCTGGGTGATACCATCTGTCACCACGGGATGAGGTATCACCAATATGCTGATGATACTCAATTGTATTTCTCCATCCCGGGTGAAGTAAGTGTTGCAGTCGACACCCTGTCTCAGTGCCTGGGGGCTGTAGGGGCCTGGATGGGGAACAACATGTTAAGGTTATTTGGTTAAAGCATTCTATGCAGAATTAAACGCATGGCATTTTCTTCCACTGTGTCTGGCCAGAGAGTGGAAAAATACAAGTGAAAACAATCTACATTGTTTTCCGCATTGTAAGTTTGGTTCTCAAAACATCTGAGACGTAGATGGCAGATGGTGAGTTGTAGATCTCTTTAGCTAGACATAATAAAAACTTGTAATCAGGATTGTTCTCAAAACAACTATAGCCCAAAGAAAGGCCAATACACAACACTGCCATCGTGTGACGCTTTATAGTAAGTACAATTACTACCAGAAATGCTATGCCGAAAGAGATGCTCATGTTTGAACCAATCAGATGTGAGCTATGAACCATGGGTATTCCTTTATACTTATGTTCTCACTTATGTTCTACACATATATGTCTTCTGTTCTTTATGTAGGCTGCTATCTGCATGTACTTGTATCTGAACTGTAACCATGCCTGGTCTTTGCACAGACCATGATGTTTTTCTTTCCTCACTTCTGGTGATGGAACTCTGCTTATGCTTTGATTTTACCTTTTTGCAATAATGCACTATACATCCATTATTGCCTTATGCTATCAATAAAGATATTGTTAGCCTTACAACACATTGTTTGGATTACTTCAAGCCTGGAACCCCGCATAGTTAACCATCACCTAACAGGTTATGGTGGCCCAGAGAGAATTTTGTGTTTTTCTTTGCTGCGCTGGATCTAACTGTAACAACGGGGTTTGTTTTTAAGGCTGCATTTTGAAGTAAACGTGTTTTCTTTGAGTGGTCAGCATGGCTGCTGCTGCAGGGCTAACCAGTCTGCCCTTTGAGCGTTTGAATGGCACAAACTATCGGACCTGGTGTGTGAAGATCAAGTCTTTCTTCCTAAAAGAAGGTTTGTGGAAGTATGTGAAAGACGCACCTCCAACCGGTGCTATTACTGAAGAAGTGCAGTTGTGTTTGGATCGTGCTTATGGCAACTTGATTCTGGGACTAGAATCATCACAGCTACTGCATATCAGTAATTTGGAGACCGCACATGCCTGTTGGGAAGCTCTTAAAGCCCTTTATTCCAAGCAAACCTCTGCTGCCATTGTTGGTATATCACGTCAGCTTTACAACTTGAAGCTGCAGCCCGGTGGAAACGTGATGAACCACCTCCATAAAGTCAAGACTTTGTTTCTTGAACTTGAGGACCGGGATGTTGTGATCCCTGATACCCAGAGAGCTTGTATCATCCTGTCAAGCTTGGACAAGAGCTTTGACATGCTCATCGAGGCAACTCAGACGTTGAGGCCCCAAGACCTAACTGTGGATTATCTTACAAATCGCCTGCAAGAAATCCAGCAAGCTCGTGATTTGGAGAAAATGCAGAGTAAGTCATCTGTTGCTGTTCCTGAGGCTTCAGCTCAGCGTTTTCCAGTTGGAACAGAGGCTGCGTGTGCTGTGAGGAGATGTTTCCGGTGCAACTCGACCCAACACTTCATGAGAGACTGTCCCCAGCCACCTCGCCCAGCCGGTGGAGCCAGTGGAAAGAGGTTCGTACGAAAGAAGGGGAAACAAGCGCCTAGACAACGTACCCAGGTGTCTGCTTTGCTCACGGCTGTGAGTAGACGTTCCCCAGAGACTTGGCTTTTGGACTCAGCCTGTAGTCAAATCATTGTCAACAATGAACAGTTGTTGTTATCAAAAAGCAAGCCTAAAGTCCAACAGGTTGCTCTGGCTGATGGATCTATGGCTGACGTGTCCTTTCAGGGTGAAGTATACATTCCTTGTTTGGGGATAAATATGCAAAATGTGTTGTGTGTACCTACACTTGACTTTTCCCTCCTTAGCGTTCCAGCCCTGGTAAAGTCTGGTTATACTGTTGTGTTCAAGGGTACTGGATGTTCTATTGAAAAAGATGGGATAGAATGTGCTAGGGGGAAGTTAGTGAATCAATTGTATGAAATGCTTCCTAAGCAGGGGATTGTGTCAGGAAATTGTATTTCCAATGTTCCCCCACATAACAAATGCATTCACTATTATCACAGAGTTCTGGGACATCCCGGGTGGGGAAGTTTGTCCCAACTGGCCAAGGTGTATCCTGAGTTAGGATCCAAAAAGTGTGATGACTTTCTTGATTGTACTGTGTGCAAACAATCCAAAATCAAGGCTGCTCCTGTTGCTAGGAAAAGTGACAGAGTGTCAACTAGGCCTTTTCAGTTGGTTCATGGAGACTTAGCCGGCCCCAATGCTCCTAGTGAGGGGGGGGCGCGTTTCATGTTCCTTTTGGTGGATGACCATACTCGCTATACGTTTTGTTATTTGCTCAAATCTAAAGCGGAGGCTTTTGCTCGCTTTAAGGAGTTTGTTGCAATGGTGGAAAGAAATTATGGCTATCAAGTAGGTCAATTTCAATCGGATTGTGGAGGAGAGTTTCTAGGCCATGAGTTTCAGAATTGGCTTCGTAGAAAAGGAATCTCCCATAGACTTGCCAATGTTGGTGTTCCTGCTGAGAATGGAATAGCTGAAAGGAAGATTGGTGTTGTTAATACCATTAGAAATAGCCTGATGTTAGATGCCCAGGTGCCAGCCCGTTTTTGGGGTGAGGCTACCATGACTGCAGTGTATCTGACTAACAGGGTGTGGAATTCAGCTGTAAATGAAGTTCCTTATTTCCTTTTGTTTGGCAAGCGCCCTTCGCTGAAGCATCTGCGTGTTTTTGGAACATTTGCATATGTGCATATTCCTAAGTCTCAGCGAAGGAAGAACCAGCCAAAAGCACAACGCTTAAGGTTTGTTGGTTATTCATCTAGATCTAAGGGTTACCGTTTTTCTGCAGGCTATGGTCGTGTGGTAATCTCTAGAAGTGCTAATTTTGAGCACCCTACTGGTTGGGATAGGTTGAATGCTAGTTCAGAGGTATTGTTGCAATCTAGTGTACAGCCAACTGTCCATGCTCCTGTGGCTGGACAACAACCAGTTCAGCTGCCTTCTGGTTCCCAGTCTCCTAGTGTGGTGAGAGGATCCCCTCAGGTGAAGGAAGAGGAAATTTCACCTGAGCAGGTTCAGGATCTGAAGGGGGATTCAGGTAGTGAAAAGGCAGAGGACAGTGATGAGGAAGAGGCAGTGGTAATTCCTCGTAGGTCTGCACGCTCCACAAAGGGTGTGAAGCCTGACAGATTTGTGATTCAGCAGGTGAGAGTGTGTCAGATGACCTGTGAACCTCAGTCTTTCCAGGAGATGTTGCATCTGCCTGTTGAAGAGCAAGAGAAGTGGAACACAGCGATGGATAAGGAGTTTGAGGCATTAGTGAGTCAAAAGGTGTTTGAGGTCACTGATTTGCCCCCATCCCAGAAAGCTGTTGGTTCCAGATGGGTTTTCAGAAAGAAGCTTCTTCCTGATAATACAGTGCAGTACAAAGCCAGGCTTGTTGCTCAGGGATTTGCACAGGAGAGGTTTTTGAACTATGATCTCACATATGCACCCACAGCTAGACCAGAGTCTTTACGTATGGTACTTTCTCTGGCTGCACAGCGTGGACTTGTTGTCCATCATTTTGATGTTGACACAGCATATTTGAATGCAGAGCTCCCTGAAACTGTGTACATGAAGCAGGCTCCTGGCTATGCTTGTGACAATTCGCAGAAGGTGTACAGACTGCGCAAGGCGCTGTACGGACTGAAGCAGGCCGGACGTTGTTGGCATCAATGTTTAGATAAGGCTTTGTTAGAGCTAAAGTTTAAGAAGTCTGTTGCTGATCCTTGTGTGTATGTAAGAGGTTCTGGAAGTGATTACACAGTGTTGCTAACGTATGTTGATGATTTTTGCCTAGCAACTGGTTCTTTGCACCTTGTACAAGAGTTTGCAACACAATTGAGACAGTACTTTCAATTGAAAGACCTAGGTGAGCTGAAATACTATCTAGGTGTTGAAGTCACTAGAGCTCAGAGTGGTGAGTTCTATCTGAGTCAGAAAAGAAAAATTGACCAATTGTTGAGTCAACTTGAAATGTCAAATGCAAAACCAACCAAAACACCAATGACTCTTGATTTCCTAAAGGGTGATGCATGTGAGGAACCTTGTCCTCAACCTGCATTGTATCACTCAGCTGTAGGAAGTTTGCTACACTTAACACAATGGACACGCCCTGACTTAGCTTACTCAGTTGGAGTGCTTAGTCGTAAGGTTGCCAAACCATCCATGCGGGATTGGACAGGTTTAAAGAGGGTCCTACGCTATCTTAAAGGCACAGCTGATCTTTGTCTCAAAATATCAGCCACCAAGGCTGAAATGCCTGTGATTTATGCTGACAGCTCTTTTGCAGAAGAGAGAGACAGAAAGTCTGTGAGTGGTTTTGTTTGTTTGTTTGCAAATACACCCATTGCCTGGAGAGCAAGAAAACAAACATTAATTGCCGTTTCTACCTGCGAAGCCGAATTTGTGGCCCTCAGTGAGGCAATCAATGAAACGTATTGGTTAAAACAATTGTTTACAGATTTATCTGTAAATATAAATACACCAATAACAATGTATGAAGATTCCCAATCCTGTCTATCTCTAGCTGCTTCGGAAAATGTCAATAATCGCACGAAATACATCCATGTAAAATACCAAAATGTAAGGCATGCAATTCAGGAAAAATTTATACAATTAGAGTATTGTCCATCTGAGCTAAATATCGCAGACGTTCTCACGAAAGCACTTTCTCCTACAAAGCATACAACCATGGTAACCAGATTGGGGTTGGAGCAAATGTGTCTGAAATAAAATCATTTGTGTCTCTGTGTGCTTTTGAAATAACAGTTTTTCCCCCACAGTGTTTCAAAAAATCCATGCGGAAGGGGTGTTAAGGTTATTTGGTTAAAGCATTCTATGCAGAATTAAACGCATGGCATTTTCTTCCACTGTGTCTGGCCAGAGAGTGGAAAAATACAAGTGAAAACAATCTACATTGTTTTCCGCATTGTAAGTTTGGTTCTCAAAACATCTGAGACGTAGATGGCAGATGGTGAGTTGTAGATCTCTTTAGCTAGACATAATAAAAACTTGTAATCAGGATTGTTCTCAAAACAACTATAGCCCAAAGAAAGGCCAATACACAACACTGCCATCGTGTGACGCTTTATAGTAAGTACAATTACTACCAGAAATGCTATGCCGAAAGAGATGCTCATGTTTGAACCAATCAGATGTGAGCTATGAACCATGGGTATTCCTTTATACTTATGTTCTCACTTATGTTCTACACATATATGTCTTCTGTTCTTTATGTAGGCTGCTATCTGCATGTACTTGTATCTGAACTGTAACCATGCCTGGTCTTTGCACAGACCATGATGTTTTTCTTTCCTCACTTCTGGTGATGGAACTCTGCTTATGCTTTGATTTTACCTTTTTGCAATAATGCACTATACATCCATTATTGCCTTATGCTATCAATAAAGATATTGTTAGCCTTACAACACGTTGTTTGGATTACTTCAAGCCTGGAACCCCGCATAGTTAACCATCACCTAACACAACAGGCTTCGACTGAACCCTGGTAAGACGGAGTGGCTGTGGATTGATGGCCTCTTGATTTCCAGGAAGTTGTCATCTTTGATTCTGGATGGGGTGGCACTGCCCCGTTCAGATTCAGTGCGGAACTTGGGGGTCCTCCTGGACTCACGACTCCTGCTCGAGGAACAGGTGGCAGTCATGGCCAGGAGGGCCTTTGCACAGCTTCGGCTTGTGCGCCAGTTGCGCCCCTTCCTGGATCAGTTGGCTCTCCGAACAGTCACTCATGCCCTTGTAATCTCCCATATAGATTATTGCAACGCGCTCTACATGGGGCTACCCTTGAAGAGTATATGGAAGCTTCAGCAGGTTCCAGAATGCGGCCACATGGGCAGTCACGGGTGCTATAAGATCAGCACAAGTAACACCCCTGCTGTGCGAGCTGCACTGGGTACCAGTTTGCTTCCGGATCCAATTCAAGGTGTTGTTTATCATCTTTAAAGCCCTATATGGCATGGGGCCAGGTTACCTGAGGGACCATCTCATCCCGACCACATCTACCTGCCCCACCCGGTCATGCAGGGAGGGCATGCTTCGGACCCCATCAATAAAAGAATTCCATCTAGCGGGGTCCAGGAGGCGTGCCTTCTCTGCGATAGCACCCACCCTGTGGAATATCTTGCCCCCTGAGGTGAGACGGGCACCCTCGCTCCTGGCCTTCAGGAAGTCTTTAAAGACCTGGTTCTGCCGCCTTGCTTGGGATGAAGGAGGTAATAGTTCCTCCTGGGGGTGGTTAGCTTAGTAATATCCTCCTTTTAAGATCTCACCCTCTAGATTTTTTTCCTATTTATTATTATATTGTATTTTAAAATGTATAGGTTTTAATTTTAATATTATTATTGTAAACCACCCAGAGTCTACTGCTGTAGAGATGGGCAGTGATAAATTTGAATAATAAATAAATAATAAATAAATAAACTGCTCTCTGCCCAGCAGATCCCCAACCTCTTTTCCTTTCCTCGGAACACCTCTCGTTTCTCCACCTCCCCCGGCTTTGAATCCGCAGGAGCTGCACCTACGTTGAGGTTCTCCTCCGAGTCAGTTCCCTTTGCTTTTATTTGCTATAACACAATAAACTTCAGACTGTAGCAAACCCTGGAGTGATGTGAGTCGATGCTGTCTGGATAGTGTGATCTCCGCTTCATATTCTCTCCAGGTCAGAAGCCATTTAATTCATCCGTGGAAAATTCCCTCCGTCCCTGAAGTGTCCATGTCTGCCTGGAGGAAAGCGC
Source organism: Charina bottae (assembly GCA_023362775.1). Lineage (NCBI taxonomy): Eukaryota > Metazoa > Chordata > Lepidosauria > Squamata > Charinaidae > Charina > Charina bottae. The sequence goes on along the minus strand of JALMGJ010000002.1, from coordinate 1,741,664 downwards.
CGAGTGGCGGGTTGGGGAGCTCCGTTTGGGGCCCTGAATGTTCAGCAAGTTTCTTTGGAGTAAAAATTTTATTAGAGTTTTAAAATACATCGTTAAAAGTTAGAAATAGAAATAGAAATACAAAATAGAAATAAAAGAAAAAGTGTAGTAAAGTAAAAGAAAGAAAAAAAGAAAGATATGAAACACAGGTAACTTCCAATCTATCTCTGATCATAAGAACAAGAAGATCTGTCCTAAGTGCTAGTTTTTTATGCAATAGATAAGAATAATGCTTTGTCTAATATACCCTATGTTAGGGTTTGAATCATACCCAGAATTTACAAGTAGATTAATTAGACAGGTGAGAGGTAATAATTTCTGCAAGTCATTCTATCAGCTGGCATTGATGAAGTATGATGAAGTAGTGACTCATACTACAGCTACTGTAGTTTATGCTGGGTGTGGCAAATGATTTCCAAGATAGGAAAACTGGTCGACATTCTCTAGTAACACACCTTTAAGCTGGATTGATGGCGCTGCGGAGGGATTGGTTCGAACTTGCTAGTAAAGCACTTTGGTTTTTTTTAATGTTAATCGAGAGGCCGAGCTTTTCATATGCTTCTGCAAAGATGTTTAGGATAGTTTGAAGATCTTCCTCTGAGTGTGCACAGACTATCAGCATATTGAAGTTCTATAACAGAAGTTGTAATTACCTTATTTTTTGCTTTCAGCCTACTAAGATTAAAAAGCTTTCCATCTGTTCGACATATAATTTCTACACCAGTAGGAAGTTTTTCTTCAACAAGGTTGAATCATAGCGATGAAGATAGCGAATAAGGTTAGAGCAATAACACATTTTATTTATTTATTTATTTTATTTATTTATTATTTCAATTTATTCCCCGCCCATCTCCCTTGCAAGGGACTCTGGGCGGGTTACAACAATTGAAAGTTTAAAAATACAAAAACAGTATCTAAAATATATCGAATAATAATAATAATAAATTACATAAAATCCAAGAAGGGGGGACCGTAGGATGGTACTACGGGGCCAGCCAACCCCAGGAGGCACTGCCGCCTCTGTCGTCCCAGGACCGGCGGCAGAGCCAGGTCTTAAGGGCCTTCCGAAAGGCCAGGAGTGAAGGGGCCAGTCTCACCTCCGGGGGCAAGATATTCCACAAGGCGGGCGCTATCGCAGAGAACACATCCCTGTTTAACGCCGGATTCCACTTTAAATGGATCGCTTTTAGAGCCATTGTTATTCAGGATTGTTGCCATCATGGAGTAGCCGCAAGATGTTCACAAATTTATCAGGGCATCCGATTTTCAGAAGGATGGTCCAGAGAGCAGTATGATTTACAGTATCGAAAGCTTTAGTTAGGTCAATAAATGCCATGTACAGAGGGCGGTTTTGCTCCTTGCATTTTTCTTGAAGCTGTCGTGCAGTGAAGATCATGTCCACTGTTCCCCTGGAAGGGCGGAAGCCATTTTGCGTTTCAGGGAGGATGTCTTCTGATACAGATAGGAGACGTTTTGCGAGGATCCTTGCAAGGATTTTGCCTGCCGTAGCTAGAAGAGAAATGCCTTGATAGTTTCCACAGTCTGTTCTATCACCCTTTTTAAAGAGAGTGATAATTATGGCATCCTTAAAGTCTGCTGGAATCTCCTCCCTCATCCAGATTTTTTCGATGAGCTTATGAAGTTGTTGTGTAAGTTCAGGCCCGCCTTCTTTAAAGACTTCAGCAGGAATCCCATCAGATCCACTAGCTTTGTTATTTTTCATTTGTTTAGTGGCTTTACTGACTTCCTCCAGACTAGGGGGTACTGCAAGCTCACCTCTTACTTGTTTTTGCGGGATTTGCAAGAAGACTTCATCAGCCACAGTAGAGTGACGATTAAGGAGATTGTAGTAATGCTCTTTCCAGCGCAGTGCAATAGACTCTTTGTCCTTTAGAAGGTTGGCACCACACATTTTGGTTTCTGTTATTTATTGAAAGCAAAGAGCCAGACATTTGAGGAGTTCAGGAATTGGGTGCAGTTTGTAGAACGTAGGTACAACACAAAGGTGTGTAGTTTGCAGACTGACCGGGGTACTGAATTTATGGCTAACAGTTTTCAGCAATGGCTCAGTAGGAGGGGCATTGCACACAGAAGAACGAATCCACATAGTTCATCGAAGAATGGCGTGGCTGAACGTAGGAACGTAGCATTACAAACAGTTAAGGATCCACTGTTAGCTGACTCAGGGTTATCCAGAGGGTACTGGGGAGAGGCTATTATGACAGCTAATTATTTAATTAACAGGTTGTGGAGTGTGTCAGTGAATCAAACACCGTATTTCATTTTGTATGGCAATAAGCCATCATTATCTCATTTAAAAGTTTTTGGTTGCTCAGCCTGGGTACACGTGCATAAGGCAGTATGAAGGACGGGGCAGGCTAAGGCACAGAAACTGATTTTTGTTTGCTATGAGCCAGGAACCAAGGGATATAGGTTTACGGATGGCCAGAAAGCTAGACTTGTAACTCAGGGATTTTCCCAGGTAAAGCATCAGACGTATGATGAAGTTTTTGCCCCAACGCTGAGAGGTGAGACATTAAGGTTTGCTTTAGCGCTGGCAGCAGCTGGGAACTGTATTGTTAATCATTATGATATCACCACAGCATATCTGCATGCTGAATTAAAGGAGGAAATTTATATGAAAGAAGCTCCAGGCTACGAATCTAAAGAGGCAGGAAGAGTGTACAAATCGCAGAAGGCTTTGTATGGACTCCGACAATCAGAGCGTTGCTAGAACCTGCGTTTTAGATGCAGCATTGCAAAGAATGGGTTTTAAATGTAGTAAGGCTGACCCATGTCTATATATTAAGCAATGTAATGATGAACAGATGTTGCTATTGATCTTTGTAGATGACTTATGTTTTATAGCAAAGGATCAAAGGAGGGTAAATGAATTTACTGAACAACTCAAGCAAGAGTTTGATTTAAAAGATCTGGGAGAGATTAGGAATTACCTAGGCGTAGGTATTCAGAAGGTTGATGGGGGTTATGTTCTAGAGCAGCGAAAGAAAATTGAACAGCTGCTGAGAGACAACGATATGGAACATTGGAAGGAGGTTCCTATCCCGATGACAACTGATTTTCTTAAGGCAGAGGCTGGAGACGAAGACCAAACACCATGCAATCAAGAATGAACAAGCCTCTATGTATAGAGAGACATAGGATGTGTGAATCTAATATGTGAATGTCTGTAGCTTGAATCATGTCAACTGGATTTCTACTTTCTCAGTGGAAACGTTTCGCTCCTTATCCAAGGAGCTTCTTCAGTCTGAGCAAAGTTAGTAAGGGAATCCTAAATATGTTTCTAGGAAGCTGTGTGACCTTACACCTGGGGCTAGGTCATGGTTATATTGAGATGTTATTTTAAGTCCTTTTATCATCTAAAGGAGGATCGTTAAGATCACCATGCTGCTGTTGAGCTTGTGAAATGGTCTTAATCTTCCTAGACACAGAGGACAAAGCAGGGAGGAAGATGGGGGAAAGATTATGCCTGAGGCCCCCACCTCTATTCAAGGAAGGATTTTCCAAGTTGGCATAAATGGATTCCTTGACCCCTCTCTCAATGCCAAAGTCTCCAGGCGGGACCTGCAAGAGGGGATCACCCCCATCACCCCCCTCCCCCGGGAAAGCCAAAGGATCAATAGAAATTGAGATTGAGATTGAAAAGAAAAAAGTTTTATGCGCTAATCTGCATTTACAGCTGCCAATTAGTAATTCATCGCTATGGAAGATGGGCGAGACAGTCCTGCAGGTGTCCTCGGACTACAACACACACCATCCTTTGCCCCTGGCATTATTGGCTGGCGATCCTGGGATGTGCTCGATTTCTAGCCCATGTCAGGAGGCGTCTGTAGCACCTGTTCTGCCTAACCAGCTGTACTCAAATGCCTGGCTCCGTCTGAAAAGCGGCTATTCCAGGCCTTCGGCTCTGGGGCTGCCACAGACTAACTCGGCTCTTTCCCAAACATGCGGAGAGTCCCTTGTTCTGAGTAGGACGGTCGCTCTCCTGGCTTCCTTCTCCCGTTTTCAGGGCTTTCATCTTTAAAATGAAGCTGCACCCTAAAAACAAGCCGATGCCCCTTTTCCACCGGCAGAATTCAGTGTCCCCAAGGACGAAACGACATTTGGCACGGGCACCGTAGGACTCCACCAACTGGGATCAGCAATAAGGGGGAATAAAACTCACAGGGGAACATTTTCTCTATCACTAATTGCACTAATTTGCAGAGATTTCAGATGGGGAGGCACAGTATTAATGTCTGGTTTGGTTGGCAGCAACGTATTTATCGCTGAGGGAGGTTTCAAACAGCCGTAGGTTATTTTCGTCTCTGCCCCCATTGGCACCTCTGTTTGGTCACCAATCCGCTCTGCATTAACGCTCCCTGCTGCTTATAGTTTCACGAGTACAAGCTTTGGGAGAGGCACTCCTCCCTCTGAATTTCTGGTGAATGTGGAAGCTGGCTCACAACTTTGAAACAATGCATTTGCAAAATATGGCTTTAAAGAAATAAAAACCCGTAACTCTCTCCCGGTTTCTAGCCTGGGACCTGAACCACACCACCAAACCGGGTCTTCGTACACCAGATGCTCCCCACAAAATCTACCCACTCAGCTGTTCCTGCTTCTCCAACAGCAATTCCAAGGCTGCAGCCTTTCAAGGTCTAGTCCAGGGATGAGCAACGTCAGGCCCGTGGGTCGTATAAGGCCCGCGGGGCTCCTGCCTAAGGCCCGCGGGGCTCGCGCCCGCAAACCCTGCCCCTTCCACGCGATTGGCTCCCGCCCACAAACCCCGCCCCCAGGTCTTGTGATTGGCTCCCACCCGCAAACTCAGGCCCCCGGTCTGCGGAAATCCCAGAAACCCCGCCCCCCACCCCCCAGGTCCCCAGCTATAAATATCCAAAGGCCCTTGGCAGAAAAAAGGTTCCCCACCCCTGCTCTATTTGGTCCCCCCTTAGTCTTCAGATAGCAGATCCTTTTTGTCTTTAAATCTGAGCTTGAAACTTTTATTCGGGGGAAATGGAGTGTTCCTCTGACTGGGGACTTCTTTTCTGGCCTGGCCCTGGGGACCAGCTCCTCCGGCTTTTATGTTGTCCGTGGTTGAATTTTGCTTGATTTTATTAGTGATATTTTGTAGTAGGTTTTGCAGGGTCTTATATATATATATATATATAACTAACTAACTAACTAACTAACTAACTAACTAACTAACTAACTAACTCAAGGTGGGAAACATACCTAATACTCCTTCCTCATCCTATTTTCCCCACAACAACCCTGTGAGTTGAGTTGGACTGAGAGAGAGGGACTGGCCCAAGGTCACCCAGCAGGCTTTCGTGCCTCAGGCGGGGCTAGAACTCTCAGTCTCCTGGTTTCTAGCCCAGCACCTTAACCACTAGACCAAATTTATCTATTCTTTTTATTGTAAAGGGGTTACTTGTTGGGTATTCCACTATTCCCTTAGTGTCAGATTTAATGGGTCTACTTTGTATCTTTGCATATTCATATTCACTTAGTATTCCGTGGCCACTAAGTATCCTTTGTCCTCACTGGGGTGGATTCTAAACACTGTTTTAGAATGGAAGATTTTGCATTATGGTATGGCCCCCTCAAATTAGCCCACAAATATATTGTTAGTAGGTTTTGCAGGTTCCAATTTATTTATTTATTTATTTATTTAATTTTTATCCCGCCTTTATTATTTTTATAAATAACTCAAGGTGGGGAACATGCCTACTACCCTTTCCTCCTCCTATTTTCCCCACAACAACTCTGTGAGGTGGGTTGGGCTGAGAGAGAGAGACTGGCCCCAGGTCACCCAGCCGGCTTCCATGCCTCAGGCGGGACTAGAACTCTCAGTCTCCTGGTTTCTAGCCCAGCACCTTAACCACTAGACCAAATTTATCTATTCTTTTTATTGTAAAGGGGTTACTTGTTGGGTATTCCACTATTCCCTTAGTGTTGTCAGGGTATACCCAGAAAATTTATAGATAATTTTACTGTTTGAGTAAGGGAATGACAAGGCAAAAGTACACAGCTGAGAATAATGAGTAATTAGCTCAGGGCCATGGGGGCTAATTACTAGGAAGTTTCTGTAAATGACTCAGCACATATCAATCTATATTTTATTTATTTATTTATTTATTTATTTATTATTCAAATTTATTCCCCGCCCATCTCCCATGCAAGGGGGAGATGAACTATTCTTGCTGGGTGTTGCTGAGTATTACTGCGTATTGTTGGTTCTGTATGGTGAAGGATTTGCTTGAATATAGATCTGTATAGTAAAGTCTGTAAATATCGAAGCCTTTATTGAAGCCTTATTTGAAGACTTTCTAGACCACTCGGTGGATGGCCCAACGTGCGCTACTCTGACAGGGAATTTTCCCTAGATTATTTAAATGGCTTCTGACCTGGAGAGAATGTGGAGCTGAGATCACACTACTCAGACAGCATCAACTGACATCATTCCAGGGTTTTCCTACAGTCTAAAGTTTATTGTTTCATAGCAAATAAAAGCAAAGGGAATTGACTCGGAGAACAGCAATGCATTACTGACAAGTGTGCTACTCTGACAAGTGTCAGATTTAATGGGTCTACTTTGTATCTTTGCATATTCATATTCACTTAGTATTCATATAGACCAGAGCTTTCCAAACTTTTCATGTTGGTGACACACTTTTTAGACATGCATCATTTCGCGACACACTCTTACAGCAGGGCACAAGGCAGGCACTAGGACCTGCGTGGAATCCTGGCAGGGCTTGGAGGCAGTAGCAGCCGCGACACACCCAGACACTGCAGCTGACACACTAACGTGTCCCGACACACAGTTTGGAAAGCTCTGATATAGACTATTGCAATGCGCTCTACATGGGGCTACCCTTGAAGAGTATCCAGAAGGTCCAGAATGCGGCCACGCGGACAGTTATGGGTGCTGTAAGATTGGCCCATGTAACACCCCTGCTGTGCGAGCTGCACTGGGTACCAGTTTGAGCTGGGTCCAATTCAAGGTGTTGGTTATCACCTTCAAAGCCTTACATGGCATGGGACCAGGTTACCTGAGGGACCTTCTCATCCCCAGAACATCGACCTGCCCCACCCGGTCATGCAGAGAGGTCATGCTACGGACCCCATCGGCAAAAGAATTCCATGTAGCAGGGTCCAGGAGGAGGGTCCCTTCTCTGCAGTAGCACCCGCCGTTTGGAATTCCTTGCCCCTGGAGCTGAGGCGAGTTTCTTTGCTCCTGACCTTCTGGAAAAACTTGAAGACCTGGTTCTGCCGCCTTGCTTGGGACGGGAATGCCAGTAGTTCCTCTTGGGAGTGGCGGGTGCCATGAAACCCGCCTTATTATTAACATCTTTCTATCTGGATTTTATATGTAAATTATTGTGGCTGTAATTTTATATTTTTAACTGTTTGTTGTGAACCGCTCAGAGTTGGAGGAGATGGGCGGCGATACAAATTTAACTAATAAATAAATAAATAAATAATAAAATTCCGTGGCCACTAAGTGTCCTCACTGGGGTGGATTCTAAACACTGTTTTAGAATGTGAGATGCTGTGAGGTGAGTTGGGCTAAGAGTGAGTGACTGGCCCAAGGTCACCCAGCCGCCTTCCATGCCTCAGGCAGGACTAGAACTCACAGACTCCTGGTTTCTAGCCCAGCACCTTAACTACTAAACCAAATTTATCTATTCTTTTTATTGTAAAGGGGTTACTTGTTGGGTATTCCACTATTCCCTTAGTGTCAGTTTTAAGCCAGCCAGCCATGAACTCTCCCAAGTCATTCCATTCCATTCCCTCTGCCCTATTGTCCCATTTTATTCCCCAAAGACAGCAGTATTCCGTGGTCACCAAGTATCCTTTGTCCTCACTGGGGTGGATTCTAAAAACTGTTTTAGAATGCAAGATTTTGCATTATGGTGTGGCCCCCTCAGAGATCCAGAGGCTTTTGAACCATTTCAAGGGTTTGCAGCTCCCAACCGTAATAAAGTGGGACATCATAACAGGTGTGCCCAAAAATACGGCACCAAAAAAGAGCAAGGGAGAGGAAGGAGGATAGAATTAAAAATAATTTGAATATTTTAAAGTTCAACAACTTTGCAGACCTTTAAATTTGAAGCCACTCGGAGCTTGAGGCTCAGGCCAAAAGAGCCTCTTGCTTCCTCCCCACCCCCGGCCTGGTCCTGGCTGTTCAGTGTCCTTCTGGGAAGCGATCATATGCAAAGTGATCTACCAGGAAAAAAAGTATTATAACCTGATCTCTGAATCAGGTTCCTGAAATGAACAAACTTTGAATTCTTTTTTTTTTTAGGTAAAAGGTTTTTATTTTCAAAATATAATTAAGATACAATAAAAAAAGAAGATAGAATAGATAGAAAAACAGAAGTAATGCAAAAAGAACAAAATATAAAAGTGTCCATAGAAAGAAAGGAAACGGAAAGTGACTTCTGAGTTTTTCCGATACAGATATACAGTAGATAAACTGACAAATCTAATCTCTTACAATTAATTAACCTATCATAACATTATTTCTATTACAACAAGCCATTTGATCTCTGAAACCCAAAATCAAAACATTTTTTCTATATTACAAGCAAGTACTCCAAGTTCTCTTATTAAAACTGTTAATTTAGCCATTTGAGCTAAGCCCATTAATTTAACAATCCAGTCTTCAATCGTAGGTATCTGTGGATCCTTCATCTGCATAGCTAATAAACACAATTTCAAATTAGGCAGACCCAAAACTCAACAAACCTTGAATTCTTTGGTGTCTTCTGAACTCAGCAAAATCAGGATCATTCATCTGCATAGCTAAAATGCCACTTAGCGGCTCCAAATACTTTTCCTCTTTACTTGTAGAGATTTTGGGGGGAAATTTAAAAAGAAGCCCTGAGAGAGGAGAGGAAGAAATGGAAACACCTCCCATGTCTTGGGAAGGGAGCTTTGCCTTACCTTGGCCTCATGTTAACAGCAACGCAGACCCTACCCAGTTTTTTTCCTTCTCAAAAGCCATGAATGGTTCTGACACATTGCATTTCTAGAAATAAAACATCTTCCACTCCGCAACTTTTTCCTCACATCTCCACCACCAAGGGGGATGGAAGAAAAGGGTCAGCCTCTTGGCGCTGCTATCACCCACAGCCATAAAAGGCTAACAAGCAGGCACCTCCAAGCAAACAGGATCGTAGCAGGGGCTGTTCATAAACCTGAAGATCCTATGCTCAAAACCGCAATACCTTTTCTCCTCAACTCAATATTCCTGAAGCTCTTATCCATCATGTTCAACTGCAAGACAGAACAGCCTTTCCATCTGAAACTGTACAGTGTTTTAGTCACTGTCACAAATGTCCCCAATAACTTCTCCCATAAAATCTGAGTGCTCCTATCTTTTCTTCATGTATCTCTTAGGGTCTGCAGTAGCTTACTGGGAAGTTCTGCTGATAGCCAGAAATGTGTAGTTAGCCTTTCTCAAACTAACATTTTCCATTTCTTTCTCTCCTCCCTCATCTCTAATACTGAGACATCTTTGACTAAAAGAATCAGCCCAGAAATTAACTACTCAACTTTTCAGCTGGATGTCCAATGGGAGATGAGAAGTGAAATTCAAGCCTTCTCTACACTCGTCACCTTCTGCCTCATGTGGATTTTCTTGTGCCTGTTAAGGTAGGAATTTTGTGTGAAGCACTGTCCACAGTCTGGGCATTTGAATGGCTTCTCTCCTATGTGTAAACCTATATGATTTATTAGGCTAGACCTAAGACTGAAACTTTTCCCACAATCTGGACATTCATACGGTTTCTCTCCTGTGTGAGTCCTCTGGTGTTGCACCAGGCTGGAATTGTGACTGAAACTTTTCCCACAATCCGGACACTCATACAGTTTTTCTCCTGTGTGAGTCCTCTGGTGTTGCACCAGGTTGGAATTCTGACTGAAACTTTTCCCACAATCCAGACACTCATACGGTTTCTCTCCTGTGTGAGTCCTCTGGTGTTGCACCAGGTTGGAATACCAAATGAAACTTTTCCCACAATCCGGACACTCATACAGTTTCTCTCCTGTGTGAGTCCTCTGGTGTTGCACCAGGTTGGAATTCTGACTGAAACTTTTCCCACAATCTGGACACTCATACGGTTTCTCTCCTGTGTGAGTCCTCTGGTGTTGCACCAGGTTGGAATTCGAAATGAAACTTTTCCCACAATCTGGACACTCATACATTTTTTCTCCTGTGTGAGTCCTCTGGTGTATCAGCAGTTTGTAATTCTGACTGAAACTTTTCCCACAATCCGGACACTCATATGGTTTCTCTCCTGTGTGAGTCCTCTGGTGTTGCACCAGGTTGGAATAGTGACTGAAACTTTCCCCACAATCTGGACACTCATACGGTTTCTCTCCTGTGTGAATCCTTTGGTGTTGCACCAGGCTGGATTTCACACTGAAACCTTTCCCACAATCCGGACACTCATACGGTTTCTCTCCTGTGTGAGTCCTCTGGTGTATCATCAGGTTGGAATTCTGACTGAAACTTTTCCCACAATCTGGACACTCATACGGTTTCTCTCCTGTGTGAGTCCTCTGGTGTTGCACCAGGCTGGATTTCACACTGAAACGTTTCCCACAATCCGGACACTCGTACGGTTTCTCTCCTGTGTGAGTCCTCTGGTGTTTCACCAGGTTGGAATTCCGACTGAAACTTTTCCCACAATCCGGACAATCGTATGGATTCTCTCCTGTGTGAGTCCTCTGGTGCATCACCAGGTGGGAATTCTGACTGAAACTTTTCCCACAATGCAGACACTCATATGGTTTCTCTCCTGTGTGAGTCCTGTGGTGTATCACCAGGTCGGAATTCTTACTGAAACTTTTCCCACAATCCGGACACTCGTACGGTTTGTCTCCTGTGTGAGTCCTCCTGTGTATCACCAGGTTGGAATTCTGAGTGAAACTTTTCCCACAATCTGGACACTCGTACGGTTTCTCTCCTGTGTGTGTCCTCTGGTGTTGCACCAGGCTGGATTTCACACTGAAAGTTTTCCCACAATTCAGACACTCGTACGGTTTCTCTCCCGTGTGTGTCCTCTGGTGTTTCACCAGGTGGGATTTCCGACTGAAACTTTTCCCACAATCCGGACACTCGTACGGTTTCTCTCCTGTGTGAGTCCTCTGGTGTATCACCAGGTGGGAATTCTGACTGAATCTTTTCCCACAATCTGGACACTCGTATGGTTTCTCTCCTGTGTGAGTCCTCTGGTGTCTCACCAGTTCGGAATTCCGACTGAAACTTTTCCCACAATCTGGACACTCATATGGTTTCTCCCCGGTGTGAGTGGTCTTGTGATTCACCAGGGTGGCGTGCTTGCTAAAGCTTTTGCCGCATTGAGAACACTGGTAGGGCTTCTCGCCGGTGTGGGTCCTCTCGTGCATAATCAGCTGTGATCTGTAATCTGTGCCTTTCTGACAATATACACCTCTGTGGGGCTTTTCCACCACTGATATTCTTGGATTCTCAAGATCAAATCGATTTCTGATCCCTTGTTTGGTGGTGCTTTGACTCAACTGTTTCCTTCCTCACTGGGTGAGGCTTGCGTTGCTGTCTGCCCTACGTGGCTATCCAAGTGACCTCTTCCTCCCCACTGAGTTCCGGATATTTCCCTCTTTTTCTGAATTTGGAAATTATCCCCCTTGACCTGTTCATGTAATATTTGAGTTCCACGTATTCAATTTTTTCCAGCTCAAAAACTCTCTTCCTGTTTTTCTCTCCCTCCTCTGTCTCCAGTTGGGGAAGAAGAGTTTTGGGGTTCTCTGGAGAAGGTGGAAAAGATTTGATTGCTGACTTGATTTGCTTTCCTTTTTAATGCTGCTTGTGATTCTCGGTTGTCGAGAAGGCTCTTATTGGCATCCTTTTTGTCTATAAGATTCACATAAAAGTGTTATTTTAATTATTATCTATAAAATGGCTGCACAACACATGCAAACAACAACAAAAAAGCATACATAACAATGAAAAGGGAAAAGTGCCAAAAGGGTAGATTAACCTCTAACATTCTTTATGATTCATTTGACTCATAGAAGACGAGCAAGATCCAAGTTCAAATCCTGAAATTCACTTGTTGGCTTGGGTCAATCAGAGATTCTTAGCACTGCAAAGGGTTATCCTCAAGGATACCTGGAAATGCTGTGGATAGATTCTACACATACACATAGATGCACGCAGAGAGAAACACAGATACACACACCTACGAATGTAGGTATGTAGAAAGTCCATGTGTATTTCAGCCTCCAAAATGTCCAAGAAGTGGCTATGGTCAAACTTGTGGGGCTACTTTTAGAGGGCTGGGGGGCTTTAACAGATGAAATGGTGCCCAAAGCCTCTGCAAGATTTAAAGCACCAGTTTTGTCCATTCAACTCCTCAGCTCCAACTAAGAAAAGAGCAGAAAATACTGTCCACAACCACTCCGGGGACATCACAATACAATACAGGCAGTCCTCCTTTCTGACTGCAATTGGGACCGGCAACTCTTTTACTAAGCAGCTCGGTCATTAAGTCACTCTCCGAGTGAGATGGGTGGGGAATAAATTGGATATATAAATAAAAAAATAAAGATGACGTCACATTAATGACTGACTTACAACATCAGTTCTGGCTGCGGTCATTAAGCGAATCACCGGGGATCATTAAGCACAATGTCAAACAACCATGATACATGAATGGAAGACCACTAGGAAATCCTGTGTTTGTTGGCTAGACTTGGCAGTATGGGTCGTTATGTGAAACGTCACATGAGCGTGAATTGCAGCTTCCTGCTGGATTCCCCATTTATTTGGCCAGATGTGAAGGTGGCAAACGGCAATCAGTTACAGGTAAAATCCTGCCATGAAAGTTAATAAATGAATAAAATTAAATAAATAAAGATGACGTCACATGAATGCACTGACTTACAACATCAGTTCTGGCTGCAGTCATTAAGCGAATCAATCCTGTGTCAGTTGGCTAGACTTAGCAGTAAAAGAAAATATCACCGTGGGTCCTTAAGTGCAACGTCACATGACCGTGACTTGCAGCTTCCTGCTGGATTCCCCATTGATTTGGCTTGTCAGAAACCGGATGGGAAGGTGGCAAACAGCAATCATGGGCCTGCAAGACACTGCCACGGATCGCTTTGAGGGCCACAAGTCTGAGGACCAGTTGGCAGTCTCCTTTCCAGCGCCATCCTAACCTTGAATGGTCACTGAACAAGTGTTATGCGAAGACTGCCTCCACACCTGAACATCCCAAATGGTCCTCAATGGCTATTTAGAAAAAAGTGCTGGGTTAAGCAGGGTTGAACCTGGTTAATACATGGATGGGAGAGTTTGTTGGCTAAACGTGGAAGTAAAAAAAATCATCTCGAGACGGCAGTGGCAGATCAGTCCCATATTGTTGCCAAGAAAACAGCACCTCCATAAAATCACGAGTCAACGCTAACACGAAGGGGACTTTTTAAAATCTCCCGACCGCCAGAAAATTGCACGCACCAGTTTTAGAGCCTGCAGCACCAGGGGAATAAACTTTGGGCGGGGGTGGCATATGGAGCAGCTGGCACTTTTCAGCAGAGTTGCTTCTCTGACTTCCCCGCGGAGGACACGAAAGAGCCCCACTCGCTCCCGGCCTCTCCCCCCACCTGTCCTCGACTCACCTTCTGGCTGCGGCTGCTGCGACCCCGGGAAGACCGAAGATCGCTCCTCCACGCCACTCTCCTCCCAGGCGGGAACCGGAACCGGAAGTTCCTCTGCCCTCCTCCTGTCTTCCGACATCCCCTTTAGCAATCCAGTACTCTGTTGTTTCAGCTCCTCCTCTCCCCCTCCCGTTGGATGTCGGTCCTCAGCAACCACAGACGCCGCTGCTGTATTGACAGATTTCTAGGCGCGGAGGTTGCTTATTCCTAGAGCGCCATCTGGCGACACGAGGCTGAAAACCTCACTAGTCCGGTCTCCACCGTAAGGCGTTCGCAAGATTTTTTGATTGTTGTTTGATTGTTGTCAAGATGTTTTGATTGATTCTGTGCCATCAAGTCCTTTTCGACTCCCGGCGACCACGTCGATAGATCTTCTCCAGGATGCTCTATCCCCAACCTGTTCTTTCGGGTCTCCCAAGAGTTGCCACTGCAACTGAGCAAAAGTGTCCTTTGCCAGAAGCAGGAAGTAAACCAAGGGAAAGCATTCTGGGGAGAAATGGTGCCCAAACAGGCAAATAGAAAGCGCACCTGCCTTCCATTGCGGAGCCTCAATCTCGCTAGAGGGCAGAATTAGTCTGAGCAGCCTTCCCAACTCCCAGAGGAGTTCGCTTTCTGCCTTGAGAATTCCCAGGCCCCTTGGGTGCAACACTTGGAGGGCACTCGCTTGGAGATCAAAAGCTGATCAAATAATTCCTGCGCTTTCACAGGGCTTCCTCTCTCCATCCTAAAACATTGTTCCTGATTTCCTGGGGCTCAAAAGGATTTAGGACCTGGGAGCCCCAACAGGCCACAGGCTCCAAGAGAGCCAGCCTCGCTCATGCTGGCCAGGGCTGCTTCGAAGGGCGCCCAGGGTCTTGGAGCCATTGTTCCCAGCAAGCCAGCTTTGTTCCTGAAAGAGGAAATTCTAAATCTGTTAAAGGGCCAATGCCATGGGGCGGGGGGGCTGCAGGGGTCCTATTTTGGGATGGGGACAGGAAAGATGCCTGAACCCCAACATCCCCTCCGCTCCATATTCTCTCCAGGTCAGAAGCCATTTAATTCATCCGGGGAAAATTGCAGATCAAAGCTGATCAAAAGATTCCTGCGCTTTCGCAGGGATTGGCTCTCGGTGGAGGTCAAAACCCCTCTCCCTCCTAAAACTTCGTTTCTGATTTCCTGGGGCTCAAAAGGATTTAGGACCTGGGAGCCCCAACAGGCCACAGGCTCCAAGAGAGCCAGCCTCACTCATGCTGGCCAGGGCTGCTTCGAAGGGCGCCCGGGGTCTTGGAGCCGGTGTTCCCAGCAAGCCAGCTTTGTCCCTGAAGGAGGAAATTCTAAATCTGCTAAAGAGCCTTTAAATCTGCAGGGGGCCTATTTTGGGATGGGGACAGGAAAGAGGCCTGAACCTCTGACAGTCATCCTAAGCAGGCAGGACGACTGAATATTGGGGGGAGAAGAAAAATGGGGGGGAACCAGGGAAGGTGGGGGGTTGGGGGGAGGGAAGGGCTGGGAGACCCCAGGAGCATCAGTCCAGAGACCCTTATTGTTACCCCCCTCCCTACACCCCCCCAAGGAAGATGGAGACAGAGGCATGGATACTTTCACTCCAGCCCTGAAAGTTTCTGGTGGTCTCTTCACACCCCTCCATATATTTCCTGCCCCCTGGGTCCAATGTTCCCTGCAGAGAGTAGGGCGGTGTGCTGCATCAGTTGAGCTTCTGCCTGCCTTTCTCCACCCTGGGAGGATGGAGGATGCCCACCAGGAAGTTCGTCCCCCTGCCCCCTATCCTCCACACTAGGACTGACAAACTTCACCCTCCCTCCTCCAGGGAGCGACTTGAGGGAACGACAGCCCTGTGGGGTTGGCCACTGCTGCCAAAGGAAGGCGTTGGAGCTTCTCCCACTGGGGCAGATTGGGGCCCTTCCTCCAACATCTCCCCAATGGTGGGATGCTGTGTGCATTGGGCGGGATTCTTTCGCAGCCCCCCCTGCCTCTCCCACAGGGAGCCACATCAGGAAAGTGGAGGGGGCTGAGAATGGCTGAGATACAAAATGAAGCGGCACATAGGCTGATAGAATTTTGCCAACACAACTCACTGTGCATAACAAACACTCTCTTCCAGCAACCTAAAAGATGACTTTATACATGGACTTCACCAGATGGTCGACACCAAAATCAGATTGACTACATCCTTTGCAGGCAAAGGTGGCGGACATCTATACAGTCGGTAAAAACAAGACCTGGAGCTGACTGCAGTTCAGATCACGAACTTCTTATTGCACAATTTAGAATCAGACTAAAGAGAATAGGGAAGACCCATAGATCAGTTAGATGTGAGCTCACTAATATTCCTAATGAATATGCACTGGAGGTGAAGAATAGATTTAAGGGACTAGATTTAGTAGATAGGGTCCCAGAAGAACTATGGACATCAGTTCGCAACATTGTTCAGGAGGCGGCAACAAAAAACGTCACAAAGAAAAAGAAAACCAAGAAGGCAAGATGGCTGTCTGCTGAGACACTGGAAGTAGCCCAAGAAAGAAGGAAAGCAAAACGCAACAGTGATAGGGGGAGATATGCCCAATTAAATGCAAAATTCCAGAGGTTAGCCAGAAGAGATAAGCAATTATTTTTAAACAAGCAATGTGCGGAAGTGGAAGAAGGCAGTAGAATAGGAAGGACAAGAGACCTCTTCCAGAAAATTAGAAACATCGGAGGTAAATTCCAGGCAAAAATGGGTATGATCAAAAACAAAGATGGCAAGGACCTAACAGAAGCATAAGATGGCTGAAGGCGAGGATGAGCTGAGGAGCCTTATGACGAAGGTGAAAGAAGAAAGTGCAAAAGCTGGGTTGCAGTTAAACCTAAAAAACCCCCAAGATTATGGCAACGAGCTTGATAACTGGCAAACAGAGGGAGAAAAAGTGGAGGCAGTGACAGACTTTGTAATTCTAGGCACAAAGATTACTGCAGATGCTGACTGCAGCCAGGAAATCAGAAGACATCTTCTTGGGAGGACAGCAATGACAAATCTTGATAAAATAGTTAAGAGCAGAGACATTGCACTGACAACAAAGATCCGCATAGTCAAAGCGATGGTATTCCCCGTAGTAACCTATGGCTGCGAGAGCTGGACCATAAGGAAGGCTGAGCGAAGGAAGATAGATGCTTTTGAATTGTGGTGTTGGAGGAAAATTCTGAGAGTGCCTTGGACTGCAAGAAGATCAAACCAGTCCATACTCCAGGAAATAAAGCCAGACTGCTCACTTGAGGGAATGATATTAAGGGCAAAACTGAAATACTTTGGCCACATAATGAGAAGACAGGATACCCTGGAGAAGATGCTGATGCTAGGGAAAGTGGAAGGCAAAAGGAAGAGGGGCCGACCAAGGGCAAGATGGATGGATGATATTCTGGAGGTGACGGACTCGACTGTGGGGGAGCTGGGGATGGTGACGGCCGAGAGGAAGCTCTGGCGTGGGCTGGTCCATGAAGTCACGAAGAGTCGGAAGCAACTGAATGAATAAAGAACAACAACAAACATACATAGAGCTATGAATATAGAGCCGGCTGGAGAGGTCGAATATGATATTGAAACTGTTGGTGTTTATGTATTTCAATGGCTTCCCTGTATAGTCTAACATAGTGGCTGTTGGTGTTGTCCAGTATTTCTGTGTTTTCAAATAAGATTTGGTGACCAGTTTGTTTGAGAACATGTTCAGCTATTGCAGATTTTTCAGGTTGCTGTAGTCTGCAGTTTCTTTCATGTTCTTTTATCCTGGTGTGGATGCTGCGTTTTGTGGTCCCAATTGCAGACTACAGCAACCTGAAAATTCTGCAATAGCTGAACATGTTCTCAATAAAAAAGAAGAAAGCTTAAAGATCAGGAAAACCTGGTTGTCAGTCCTGAAAAACACAGCTTGCAAAAGGTCAATGAACTCTACTCAACCACAGAAATATGGAAACAACTCACACAATAGATGTGCTAATCCCACACACGACAGCACCACACCCCCTAATTGCCACAATAAACCCTCTCCTAATCTCTTGTAAATGACCCACAGAAGACACACACCCTCTCAGCAGATATAAACACCAGCAGGAAGACACACCCTCCACTTGGGCACAGAGAGAATCTTCTAGCTGTGCTCCTGTCCTCTGAGGATGCCAGCCACAGCTGCTGGCGAAATGTTAGGAACCAAAACTGCCAGAACACGGCCACACAGCCCGGAAAACCCACAACAACCAACTTAAATATTGTTCAATTACAGAGTTCTATCATTCGGTCGATCCAACGCAGAGCTCAGTCTTTGTTCAGTTCCAATCAATTTCATAAAAGTCCTCCAAAATTTTGAGGTAAACACACTGCCTTGGTCGCTAATGATTCTTTTGGGGACCCCATGTGGCTGGTATATGTGTTGTACAAAGAGCTTAGCTAGTTGACTAAGGTATACCCTTACAGGGAATGAAATGAGCCAGTTTGGAAAATAAGTCCACTACCACCCAAATGGCTGTTCGTTTTTTACTTTCTGTTAGGTCTACAATAAAATCCATGGCTATTTGTTTCCATGGTTGGGTAGGTTTGGCTACTAGTTGTAATAATCCCACTGGTTTCCCTGTGGGGCAAGTCGTTATATATTCCTTTACATCTTTCCTAAGGGTTGGCCACCAAAATTGTTGTTGCACTAAATGTAAAGTCTTTATGAATCCGAAATGGCCAGCAACTTTGTCATTGTGACATTTTTCTAGCACACGTTTTCGTAAGTTTAAGGGTACATACAAAGTGTTGTCTTTCCACCATAACCCATTCAACTCTTGTAAGGAGTCTTTATTTGCTAACCGCCAGGGGTTGGCCAGTGTGTCTGATTTCAATTGGGCTTCTAACGTGGTGTCTGTTACACTGGGGCACTTTTTGCTTTGGCTGCAAGTGACCGCAGCATGCCGATTCTGAATTTCTGGCCTATTTCCCAGGTCTAGAGCCGGTTGATTTAATTGGTGGGGGACATTATGGTGTCTGTGATCACCTCCCTTTGGTAATTGTGCTGCGGTAATCGTGACAACGCGTCGGCTATAAAGTTTTTGTTTCCGGGTATGTGTTGCACGGTGAAATTGAATCTACTGAAGAACTCAGCCCAACGTATTTGTTTCGGATTCAATTTCCGAGGCTCACGCAAAGCCTCAAAGTTTTTATGGTCCGTCCAAACCACAAAGGGGTGGGGGGACCCTTCTAGTAAATGCCTCCAGGTAGAGAGTGCGTGGCGAACTGCAAAAGCTTCTTTTTCCCACACATGCCATTTTTCCTCTGTGTCAGAGAATTTCTGTGAGATGTATGCGCATGGTCTTAACCGGCCTTTGTCATCTCGCTGTAATAGTATTGAGCCCATCACCATATTCGAGGCATCTGTTTGCACAATGAAGGGCTTCTCCGGGTCACGGTGTTTTAGGCTCTTCGGTGAAAAGCACCTTGAGCTGTTGAAATGCGGTTTGGCACTCCGGTGTCCATTTAATTGTTGCCCCTGGTTTTTTCTTTGCTGCCGCCTCCCCTTGCTTTCCCATTTTTAGTAAATCAGTCAGGGGTAAGGCGATTTGGGCGAAATTGTGGATGAACTGGCAGTAAAAATACATGAACGCTAAAAACGATTGCAGCTATCTGTGTGTTTTGGGGGGTTCCCCCCCAGGATGTCCTTGACCTTTGCCGGGTCCATTTCAATTCCTTGACTTGATATCCTGTAACCTACAAAGTCTATCTTTTCTTTGTGGAATTCACACTTGGATAGCTTCACATACAATTGTGCTTCCAACAGTCTTTCTAACACTTCCCGCACTAATTTCACATGTTCATCCAAGGTCTCGCTATAGATCAGGATGTCGTCTCATCATCATTGGCGATCACTCGTAGCCGAGTAAGATTGTCTTCCAAAGGTAAAATTTTAACGGTGAGTCCGTAAGTGGCTATAAAGGCCAATTCTGGATCCGCACAACCTCCCACAATGAGGGCATAGGTTTCCGGGTGGGAGACGGTCATGATGAGGGTTTGCCTGACGTGCCTTCCTTTTAGCTCTCTTCTCCTTTTCGCCCTGTACTCGTGCTTCTTCAAAGTCCATAGCGCCATTAATAAAGGCTGTCCTCCAATTGAAACGCTCATGGGTTAGGGCTTCCCAGTTCTCAATGCTGATATTACATTTTTTTAAATTAGCTTTGAGAGTATCTTTGAATCTCTTTTGCTGTCCACCAATATTCTGTTTTCCATTCTTAAGTTGGGAGTAAAGTAGCTGCTTTGGAAGACGATGGTCAGGCATTCGTACAACATGACCGGTCCAGCGAAGTTGATGTTGGATGATCATTGTTTCAATGCTGGTGGTTTTCGCTTCTTCTAATACGCTAACATTAGTCCGCCTATCTTCCCAAGTAATTTGCAGAATTTTTCGGAGGCAGCGTTGATGGAATCTTTCAAGAAGTTGGAGGTGGCGTTTGTAGAGGGTCCATGTTTCACAGGCGTACAGAAGGGTTGGTAGTACAATGGCTTTGTAAACAAGCATTTTGGTCTCCCTGCGAATGTCCCGATCCTCAAACACTCTACGCTTCATTCGGGAGAAAGCTACACTCGCAGAGCTCAGGCGATGCTGAATTTCAGCGTCGATGTCGGCTTTTGTTGATAGATGGCTGCCGAGATAAGAAAAGTGGTCGACATTTTCTAGTGACACACCTTTAAGCTGGATTGATGGCGCTGCAGAGGGATTGGTTCGAACTTGCTGGTAAAGCACTTTGGTTTTTTTAATGTTAATCGAGAGGCCGAGTTTTTCATATGCTTCTGCAAAGATGTTTAGGATAGTTTGAAGATCTTCCTCGGAGTGTGCACAGACTACGTTATCATCAGCATATTGAAGTTCTATAACAGAAGTTGCAGTTACCTTATTTTTTGCTTTCAGCCTACTAAGATTAAAAAGCTTTCCATCTGTTCGATATATAATTTCTACACCTGTAGGAAGTTTCTCTTCAACAAGGTGCATAATCATAGCGATGAAGATAGCGAATAAGGTTGGAGCAATAACACATCCCTGTTTAACGCCGGATTCCACTTTAAATGGATCGCTTTGAGAGCCATTGTTATTCAGGATTGTTGCCATCATGTCGTCATGGAGTAACCGCAAGATGTTCACAAATTTATCAGGGCATCCGATTTTCAGAAGGATGGTCCAGAGAGCAGTACGATTTACAGTATCAAAAGCTTTAGTCAGATCAATAAACGCCATGTACAGAGGGCGGTTTTGCTCCTTGCATTTTTCTTGAAGCTGTCGTGCAGTGAAGATCATATCCACTGTTCCTCTGGAAGGGCGGAAGCCATTTTGCGTTTCAGGGAGGATGTCTTCTGATACAGATAGGAGACGGTTTGCGATGATCTTTGCCAGGATTTTGCCTGCTGTGGCTAGAAGGGAGATGCCTCGGTAGTTTCCACAGTCTGTTCTATCACCCTTTTTAAAGAGAGTGATAATTATGGCATCCCTAAAGTCTGCTGGAATCTCCTCCCTCATCCAGATTTTTTCGATGAGCTTATGAAGTTGTTGTGTAAGTTCAGGCCCGCCTTCTTTAAAGACTTCAGCAGGAATCCCATCAGGTCCACTAGCTTTGTTATTTTTCATTTGTTTAGTGGCTTTACTGACTTCCTCCAAACTAGGGGGTACTGCAAGCTCATTTCTTATTTGTTTTTGCGGGATTTGCAAGAAGACTTCGTCAGCCACAGTAGAGTGACGATTAAGGAGATTGCAGTAATGCTCTTTCCAGCGCAGTGCAATAGACTCTTTGTCCTTTAGAAGTTTAGCACCATCTACTGAGCGTAAGGGATTTGTACCATGGTTTGTTGGTCCATAGATGGCCTTTATGGCATTAAAAAAGCCCCGTGCATCATGAGCATCTGCAAAATGTTGGGTTTCTTGGGCTTTTTTTATCCACCATATGTTCTTAAGTTCTCTAGTTCTTCTTTGGACTTCTGCCTTTGCACTGGCGTAGATTTTTTTCTTAACGGCACAGTTAATATCTTTTTGCCATATCTGGAAGGCTTTCCTTTTCTTGTCAATAATATGTTCAATCTCACTATCGTTCTCATCAAACCAGTCCTGATGTCTCTTAGTCTGGTATCCGATAGTTTGTTCACAGGCTGAAATGATAGAAGTCTTCAATTTAATCCAGTGTTCCTCAACATTTTCAGGAAGTTCCATAGGCAGATGTTCCTTGAGAGTTGATTGAAAGCAAGCTCGTTTAATAGGATCTTGAAGGGCCAGTGTATTCATTTTACGCCTTGGTTTTCTTCCTTGGAGCCTACGATGAGGGACAATCTTTATGGCCATCGTGGATCGAATTAATCGATGGTCTGTCCAGCAGTCATCGGCGCTCGTCATGGCTCTGGTGAGAAGTACATCACGGCGATCTCTAGCACGGACAATTACATAATCTAAAAGATGCCAGTGCTTCGACCGTGGGTGCTTCCATGATGTTTTAAATTTATTTTTCTGGCGAAAGAGTGTGTTAGTAATGACAAGGTTATGCTCTGCACATTTAGTCAGAAGTAAGATTCCATTCGTGTTGCTGTTGTCAACTCCTTCTTTCCCAATGATCCCTGGCCACAAATCAAAATCACGCCCAACTCTTGCATTGAAATCGCCCAGGAGGATAATTTTATCCTCCTTTGGTATCTCTGATAAGATGGTGTCCAGCTGGGTATAAAATTTTTCCTTGATATCCTCATCTGCATCTAGTGTTGGTGCGTAAGCACTTAGGATAGTTGCCTGTTGGTTTTTGGCGAGTTTTATTCGCAGAGTTGAGAGTCGTTCGTTAATCCCAGTGGGAACTTCTGACAAGAGCTTCACAATGTCGTTTTTGATAGCAAAGCCTACCCCATGTATTCGTCGTTCTTGTTCAGGCAGTCCTTTCCAAAAGAAGGTATAACCTCCTTTTTCTTCCTTCAACTGTCCTTCTCCTGCTCTTCGAGTTTCTTGGAGTGCTGCTATATCAATATTAAAACGTCTCAGCTCCCTTGCAATAATGGCAGTCCTACGTTCAGGTCGTTCACTATCCATATTGTCTTGCAGTGTCCGTATATTCCATGTTCCAAAATTCATGTGTTTTTTACGACCGCTAGATGGTGACCCCACTGGTCGCGGTAATCCAGTCAGGGAGAAAATGAGGCAGACTATGTTTAGGGCACCTTTTCTAGCCCCCTCCCCATATGGGGTGAGCAGAGTGGATCCTAAATAGGGCTGCTCAGTCGTGGATACAGCTGCCGAACTACTCAACTGCCTCGATCCTTGAGTCAGGGCGACTGAATCCGTATCCACCGCCCATGTGCTGATCCATGACTAGGAGCTTCCGGATTTCACAGTCCTGCCCCCGTTGCCATTCGTCAATCGCCATGGGACTTTTGGTTGTTTTGGGTTTGGTGTGGTTGGAAGACGCCTGTGCGTGAATTTGTTTTATGTGTGGAGATCGGTGCACAACGATCAGCACACAACCTTCACAGAAAAAGGCTCTAATCCAATGGCATGGATACCATGACGATTGGTGACCTTTTGTCTGCTGCAGCCTTCATCCGCCTTCGCAGCCGTTGTAACAATACACCTTGTTATCTTCCGCCTGTTCTGCCGTTGAGGACTTTCTTGGATCGTTCTTTGTCTGGTTCCTCCCCCTGGACCTTACCGCCATGGGTGACCCTGCCAGGAGTACATGACTCCCGACGGCTTTGCTCACAGGGTTCATTGGGAACACACAAGCCCACTCACCACAACAAGGTGACGATCCAGCGAGTGAGGATGTCGTCTAGATATACGATGACTCCTTTGTATAAATATTCATGGAGTACCTCGTTAATTAATGCCATGAATGCACCCAGGCCGCCTGAAAGCCCAAACGGCATCACTCAGTATTGAAAGCAACGTAGTTGGCATTTGAAAGCAGTTTTCCATTTGTCCCCCTCCCGAATGTGTACTCTGAAATATTCCTCTCTTAAGTCCAATTTAGTAAAGATCTTCCCTTTCTCCAGCTGTGCAAGCATGTTATTCATTAATGGTAGGGGGTATTGGTTGGATATGGATATGGCATTTAGGCCATGGTAATCCGTACACATACACGTACACGTAGGGGCGTGGTGGCTCAGCAGGGGCGTGGTGGCTCAGCAGGGTCGTGGTGGCTCAGCAGGTAAGATGCCAGGCTTGTTGATCGGAAGATTGCAAGTTCGGAGGTTCGAATCCCTAGCCCTGCATGCGAGTGAGCTCCCGCACTAGCTCCAGCTCTTGCCAACCTAGCAATTCGAAAGCATGCAAATGCGAGTAGATGAATAGGTACCACTTCGTTGGGTAGGTAACAGTGTTCCGCGTGCGTCATGCGGCCACATGACCGTGGAAGCGTCTTCGGACAATGCTGGCTCTTCGGCTAAGAAATGGAGATGAGCACCGGCCCCTAGAGTCAGACACGACTGTACAAATGTGCGGGGGGAACCTTTACTTTTTTTTAATCCGTACACAGTCTTAATGAACCATCCTTCTTTTTGCGGAAGAGTATGGGTGCTGCTAGGGGGGAGGTAGATGGCTCAATGAAACCTTGTTTTAGGTTCTTATCAATGAAATTTCTTAGTTCTTGTAGCTCTTTATGGGTCATTGAGTAGATTTTAGCCTTAGGTATGATTTCTTAGGTATGATTTCTTAGGTATGATTTCCCAGGTATGATTTCAATGGCACAGTCTGTGGTGAGGGGGGTAATTGATCATATTCAGTCTCATCAAATACTGGTTTTACTGGAATGTATTGTTCGGGGATACCCACCTCTTCACTGCCAGTGTTCAGCTCACAGTCCTCCATACCTAAGGCTTAGCAATGGCATTCCTAGTTATCGTAACCCCAGGACTGTGCGGGTCATTAAGTGGGAAGAGGAGGGAGTTTCAGGCCAGCAGGTGAGAGCTACAGGTGGGGGGGGTGCCATGGCAGGCACTGCGGAGCATGGGCGGGTGTGCGGATGCCACAGGGGGTGCCATGGGCAGGCACTATGGAACATGGGCAGGTATGCAGGTGCCACAGGGGGGCGCCATGAGCAGGCGCTATGGAGCGCAGGTGGGCAAAAAAGGAGCGGGAGTGGGAGTGACTTGCAACCTCCTGCTAGTTTCCCCATTGACTTTGCTTGTGGGAAGCTGGCAGGGAACATCAGAAATCGTGATCATGTGACCGTGGCATGCTGTGACGGCTAGAACTCTGAGGACTGGTCATAAAGCCCCCTCATTCATCACCGTTGTAACATTGAATGGCTGTTGAATGAGTGATTGTACTGTGTAGATGATTTCTATCATGATCCCAAGATCTCTTTCTTGATTGGCCACTGACAGTTCAGTCTCCATTGTTTTACAAGTGAAGCATGGATTCCTAGCTCAAAAGTTTATCATTTTACACCTGCTGATACTGAATTGCCTGTGCCATTTTAGTGGCCCAGTCACCAAGTTTGGAGACATCCGTTTGCAGCTCTTCACAGTCTATTTATATTTTTACCTTACATAATGTTGGGCTTTTTCCTGAGGTTTTGATACATAGTTCAACTGAGACCTTGGTCGCTGCTTGGAATGAGGTGGTGGCAGTGGCCTTAGATTGGATTGCACCTATGTGGACTCTCTCTGGGTGCAGACCCCAATATGCTCACTGGTTTTCAGTGGGCCTGAGGGGGATGAAGTGACAGAAGAGACACCTAGAACACTGCTGGCAGAAAATTAGGAGCGAATCTGACCAGACACAGGTGAGAAAGCCTACCTTGTGGCAATAAGGGTAGTGAAAAAAGCTTGCATCTTAGCCTGTATTGTGTTCTCTGAGTGTTGGCCAGGGGCCCTGTTCAGGGAAACCTGGTCCTTTCTGGGTCAGGAAGGATCAGTGGAGCATCTGTGAGTGTCATGGGGGGCTCAGGCTCAGAATCAGAAGATGAGGACAGATGACCACATAGTGAGACCCCCCTTTTGGTTGTTATGTTATGTTGCTTGGTCGCCATTTTATATTTTGTATTCATATATTGTATATGTTTAATGTTATATATGTGGGATAATGCTGGCTTATGGGGTTTCAGGTGCAGAGTAAACAAAGTAAACAGACACAGTGCAGCGTTTATGGCTAAAAGTGTTTACTTGTAGCATAAGGCAATAAATGCATATATAGTTACATTATTGCAAAAAGGAAAAACAAACCTATAAGCAAAGTTTCGTTCCTTGGTTCCAAGACAGCCATGGCTTACAGACACAGCCAGGCATAATTATGCACTTTCCAGTTCACAGGAACAGACCACATACAGGAACATGGCTAAAAGACCGGATAGAAGTCAAGAAGCATAGACCCATAGATCACAGCTGTGATATACACTTGTTTCAGCTTTCTGATTGGAGGGATCTTGGGATCAGAGGGTCACAAGGCATTTTCAGATTAACAAAGCCTAACGCATTCAGAGTTGCACATAATATAAATCGCCACGAGATGGCAGTGTTGCACATTATATTTCCCCCGGGAAATGTTCCCATGAGAGTTATTTTGGACAGACATAACATATCACGTGGTATAGCTGCACCTGCCTTATCAGTGGATTGTTTTGAGAACCAGACAGTATACAGAGTAAAGAAAGCGATTTGTTTTTTTTCACAGGAAACCCTGACAATATAGTGGTGGTGGGGAGTTGGGTTAATTGTTTTTTATGCTGTATGCTGCCCAGAGTCACACTGTTTGAGTTGGGCAGCCTTATAAACCTTGTAAATAAATGAATGAATGTACATCAATGTTTTAAAAATTGAGTAACATTAAATATTTTGTTCAAAAACCTGGAGAGGCTGCAACATGCAAGTCGAGGCAGTAACCTTTGGAGGGGAATATTGGGGAGATGAATCCACCCCATCCCCCATCACTCACCTTTTCTCAGAATTTCACGATTCCTCATTTGCTTCAGATGGTCTCTGAACTCATTCTCCATAGAAAGGATGTGAAATAAGGTAAACTCGGAGTTGGGTTCCTTCTCCAAATCCCCCAGCCAGGAGAATGTATGCTGCTTCCCGGTGTTTTTGTCATACTGAAGAAAAAGCTGATCATCCAGGTAGCCCACCATGAAAAACTGGGACAGGCTTTGGTTGGGCTGAGATACCCCACTGTAGAAATACTTCCGAGTGTGCGAGGAGCCTTGGAAAGGACACAGAGAATGAGCAGCGTTAAGGTGCTTCAGCTGAAGGGACCCCCCATCCTATTGGGACATCGCAACTCCCAGCTAGAAAGTCCAAGGGGCATGAAGGGGTAGGTTGGGTGTCTATAAACACAGAAGAGAGAAGCCTGGGGGAGTGGGAAGAGGAAGGGAACAGAAGCAGCCCTGGCAGAGTTCTGAACCCATTTAATACAAGTCATACAGGGGAAATTAAAAGGTGATTGGAAAGGGAAATCAAGGAGCAAAGTTAGGGCAGGTGTCCCCTCTCCCTCTCCCTCTCTGAGCAAAGCTTCTCTCACTGTTCCATACTGCCAGGGCTGTGCCCCAAGGAGACTGCAATCATCCCCGCAGAGGGAAAGGCTGTTCCTATAGTTGGGCTTTTTTGTCCCAGATCAGTGCTTTTTAGCAAGCTGAAGCCATTTTATTAGGCCAAGGTACTACTCAGGTCAGGTTTTCTCCTTCAGTTCCTCAGAACATCAAAAACCAAACGTCAGTTCTCAATTCACACATATGAATAGTGAGAGGCAAACCAGATGTTTAATATATGAAGATTTTGCTTTTTAAAAATAATTCATAAATGGAGGAAGGCAGAGGGGGGCGGAAAGAATCAGAATGAGAGTCACCGTTCATGGGACTCTTGAAGGCAAACTCAAACTGATTGCCATGGAGTGAAGAGAGCAGGAAGGAAGCCACACAAGTATGGTTTGTCCTGTTCAGCTCCTGGCTGAGATTCATCCACCAGAACCTGCCACAACAGATAAAACATGTAGAATTGAAGCCTCTGAGCTAGGAATTTGGCAGAAGATGGAACAGAACAAAGGAGTCTGCTATTCTAGACCTCATCCTCCAGGAAAGCAGATTGTGATAAAGTCCAAGGGAAGACAGGTCAGATCCAATGGCTTCCAAATTCTGAAGGAGAAAGTTTCTATGAAAGATGGGAAATTCTATGAAATGAGATACCAAAGGCTGTAGGAAAACAGAGAAATGTGTCCACTTGGTATTGCTTGGCACGTAGCACAGTAGAAATAAGAAACTGCATAGTGCATATTTTTCTAATTTTGTTGTTCAGTCGTTAAGTCGTGTCCGACTCTTTGTGACCCCATGGACCATAGCACGCCAGGCCTTCCTGTCCTCCACTGTCTCCCGGAGTTTACTCAAATTCATGTTCATTACATTGGTGATGCTATCTAACCGTCTCATCCTCTGCCGTCCCCTTCTCCTTTTGCCTTCAGTCTTTCCCAGCATCAGGGTCTTTTCCAGTGAGTCCTCTCTTCGCATTAGGTGGCCAAAGTATTTGAGCTTCAACTTCAGCATCTGTCCTTCCAATGAGCAGTCAGGGTTGATTTCCTTAAGGATCGACTGGTTTGACCTCCTTGCAGTCCAAGGGACTCTTAAGAGTCTTCTCCAGCACCACAGTTCGAAAGCATCAATTCTTTGGGGCTCAGCCTTCCTTACGGCCCAACTCTCACAGCCGTACATTACTACTGGGAAAACCATAGCTTTAATTATATGGACCTTTGTCGGCAAGGTGATGTCTCTGCTTTTAAATATGCTGTCTAGGTTTGCCATAGCTTTCCTCCCAAGGAGCGTCTTTTAATTTCATGGCTGCAGTCACCGTCTGCGGTGATCTTGGAGCCCAAGAAAATAAAATCTGTCACTGCTTCCATTTCTTCCCCTTCTATTTGCCAGGAAGTGATGGGACCAGATGCCATGATCTGGGTTTTTTTAATGTTGAGTTTCAAGCCAGCTTTTGCACTCTCCTCTTTCACCCTCATCAAGAGGCTCTTTAGTTCCTCTTCACTTTCTGCCATTAGGGTGGTATCGTCTGCATATCTGAGGTTGTTGATATTTTTCCCGGCAATCTTAACTCCGGCTTGTGATTCATCCAGCCCGGCATTTCTCATGATGTACTCTGCATATAAGTTAAATAAGCAGGGGGATAATATACAGCCTTGTCGTACTCCTTTCCCAATTTTGAACCAGTCGGTTGTTCCATGTCCGGTTCTAACTGTTGCTTCTTGACCCACATACAGGTTTCTCAGGAGACAGGTAAGGTGGTCTGGTACTCCCATCTCTTTAAGACTTTGCCACAGTTTGTTGTGATCCACACAACAATCCACACAATCAAAGGCTTTAGCGTAGTCAATGAAGCAGAAGTAGATGTTTTTCTGGAACTCTTTTGCTTTTTCCATCATCCAGCAAATGTTTTTCTAATACACATGCTTATCTTACCATGACTTCACCTGTATCTAGTTATGGACTGTTTGATACCTACCATGTAACCAACAATCTATTTGTAATTTGAGTCTTTTTGTTCTTGTAAAGTAGATATAGCTTGTATTTGGTGGTGGGAAGGGGTCTTTCCCCTTGAGAGTGTTGCTCATGTGTCCTTTGTGTGACTGACTGGGCTCTGCAGAAACTTACAACTAAACTATTTGGAGATTCAGTATTGGGTTTATGTTGATGATGAACCTTCTTGATGATGAACCTCACTGTAAAAACAACTGAGAAGGGAGAGGGAGTTGTGCTACTCATGATTTTTCTTTCCAGCAAGGCACAATTGCAAACAATCCCCACAAGAACGGAAACATAGGGGAAACAGGCCAGTGTGGATATATGCATAGCTGTCTAAAACACTGAAGAGAAAAAGGAACACGTACAGGAAGTGTCAGGACAAATTAAAACTTCCCCCCAAAGTGACAAAATGGAATGAATTCAGAGAAGAGCTACTAAGTTGGAGAGGGGACTAAAAACCAAGTTCTATGAGGAACAGTTAAAGGATTTGAGATTCAGGTTAGACCAGAGCTTTCCAAACTGTGTGTTGGGACACGTTAGTGTGTTGGCTGCAGTGTCTGGGTGTGTCGCGGCTGCTGCTGCCTCCAAGCCCTGCCAGGATTCCGCGCAGGTCCTAGTGCCTGCCTTGTGCCTGGCTGCCTCCAAACCTGCTGTGATTCCGCGCAGGTCCTAGTGCCTGCCTTGGGCCCTGCTGTAAGAGTGTGTCGCGAAATGATGCCCTGCTGTAAGAGTGTGTCACGAAATGATGCATGTCTAAAAAGTGTGTCACCAACATGAAAAGTTTGGAAAGCTCTGAGTTAGATGGTAAGAACTGCCTGAATGTGAGAGTCAGCTAGTGGAATAGGTTCCCTCTTGAAATGGTATGTTCCCCTTCACTAGAAGTCAGTGGAGGCTGGATAGCCATCTATCAGAAATCCTGCATGGAACAGAGCATTGGACTAGATGACCTCGGTGGTATATGCCAAAACTATATTTCTATTATTTGACTAATCAGTTGGTTTGTGACCATTTAGACTGGGATACATTGCTTTTCAGGAGCTATCCTGGGTTCATCAGGCATAAATCATGCCCAAACTATGTGATCTCCTTTTTGATAGAGTGATTAGTGTAGCTGACTACCAAAATGCATGGAACTTGACTTCAGCAAAGCATTTAGCAAAATATCTCAGGAGATGACAAATTGTGGGGTGCAGAATGCTACTATTAGATGGCTACAGGGCTAGTGGAACAATTGAATCCCTTAACGGCTCAGCATCAAACTCAAGAGAAGTATCAAGTGGTAAACTGCAGGGCTCTGTTGTAGGCCCAGTGCTTTTCAATATATTTATAAATGACTTGGATGAGGGTTAGAAAATGATGATGATCAAATTTGCAGGTAACACTGTTGTGAATACAGCCTGCATGCCAGCCAGCAAGATCAGGCTCACAGTCCACAACCCCATGAGTGAAATATGGCTTTTGTCACATGCACACCCAGCCTCTCCTTCAATGGATAAGGGGAACAGGCAACTTGGGGGTGCAAAGAATGTAGATCAGATGGCATATTCAGCCAATGTAGATAAGAGGCTGGCAAATTTCATCCCAAAGGTGAAACTCGCAGGTTTTGGATGGGATTGGCACATGGCCAAAGGAAAGGGGAACAGATTTGCCTGAATTTGGGAGGGTGCCTGGAAGAGAGTGACAGAACTGCTACAAGCAAATTTGCAAGGAGCCTCTTTCAGCTGTGGAGTGAGATAGAGCTACACAGAAAACCAAAACCAACAAAGACAAAAATCTCAGAAAGGAACTTAACAAAGAGTTAAGAAGAGACAAGTAGTAGTATTACAACAACATCTGTAAAGACACTGAAGATGGAAACAGATGTGGTAAAACAAGGAAAGACTTTCAAAAGATCTCTGAACTCAGAAGGAGGTTCCAACCTCAAATTGGTATGCTATAGGATGCCAATGGACAGATAGTAACCAATTCAAAGGAAGATGGAAGGAGTATACTGAAACACTGTAATAGAGATGTCAACATCCAAGATATTCCTTACTGACAAGAACTTCTAGTACTAGAATTCCCTACATGGCTGGCGTGTCTGAAAAGATAAAACGGATATTTGGCAAACACCACATACCTGTATATTTCAAACCCACCAACACACTGAGACAGAGGCTTGTACACCCCAAAGATCAAACTCCAAAACACAAGAAAAGCAATGTAGTTTATGCAATCCAGTGCAGTGAGGAGTGCTCTGAACTCTACATTGGAGAAACCAAACAACCTATGTACAGGAGGATGGCCCAACACAGGAGAAATAACACCACAGGACCAGAGTCAGCAGTTTATCTTCATCTAAAAGAAAAAGGACACTCATTTGAGGACATTAATGTTCACATTTTAGACAGAGAAGATAGGTGGTTTGAGAGAGGGGTCAAGGAATCCATTTATGCCAACTTGGAAAATCCTTCCTTGGATAGAGGTGGGGGCCTCAGGCACAAACTCTCCCCCATCTTCCTCCCCGTTTTGTCTTCTGTGCCTAGGAAGATTAAGACCATTTCAGAAGCTCAACAGCAGCATGGTGATTTTAACGACCCTCCTTTAGATGATAAAAGGACTTAAAAATTACATCTCAATATAACCATGACCTAGCCCCAGGTGTAAGGTCACACAGCTACCTAGGAACATATTTAGGATTCCCTTACCAACTTTGCTCAGACTGAAGAAGCTCCTTGGATAAGGAGCGAAACGTTTCTACTAAGAAAATAGAAATCCAGTTGACATGATTCAAGCTACAATCAATACTGTAGAGTCCTTGGTGTTCTCTTAGCTTTGTTGTTTGCTTGCAGATGTTTCATTAGCCATGTAATGAACATTACAGTGTAAGAACATTATTCAGATGAGTACAAACACACTGCAGCAACCCAGAACACCAGAAAAAGGAAACAGACTTCCTATACAACATTTTCCAACAAAATGGATACCCACGCAACTTTATCAAAAAGTGCCTGACCACTCAACCCACTACAGCACAACCAACAAAAACTATGAAAAGGATAACACTGCCATACATCAAAAACATCTCAGAAACAACCAACAGACTATTACAACCACACAGCATCACTGTACTATAAAAACCAACCAAAACATCTTAAGTAAACCAAAAGACCCAGTAGCCCAAGAAGAAAAAACAGGAGTCATCTACAACATATAGTGTAAGGACTGTAATAGCTACTCTGTAGGACAAACAGGCAGAAGACTAGCAGGACGCAACCACGAACACCAACTGGCAGTCAGAAGACACAATGAAAACTCCTTAATCTCACAACACATGGATTAACTCAACCATAGTATTAACTGGGAAACTGTCAGCATCCTTTGTTGTTTATTTGTTCAGTCGCTTCCGACTCTTCGTGACTTCATGGACCAGCCCACGCCAGAGCTTCCTGTCGGCCGTCACCATCCCCAGCTCCCCCACGGTTGAGTTCGTCACCTCCAGAATATCATCCATCCATCTTGCCCTTGGTCGGCCGCTCTTCCTTTTGCCTTCCACTTTTCAGCATCCTAGACCAAGCTAAATCCAAAAACACTAGGGCAGGGCTTTCCAAACTTTTGCCGTTGGCGACACACCAACGGCCGGCCCACTAAACCCGGAAGTGCCGCCGGCGCAAAAACCGGAAGTGCCGCCGGCGGTGCTTCCGGGTTGCCGCCACAGCGGCAGCAGCTGCCCCTTCAAAAGGGCAGGCTCCGGGAATCCCGAAAATGCCCTCAGTTCTGGCAGGGAGGCAAAAGCCTCCCCTCACCGCACGCACACGCTGCCCTGGAGCCGGGGTGGAATTTCTCCCCACAGAACAGCTGAGCGCCGCTCGGCAACATGTGCGCCCGTGCAGCCTCCCTGCCTGAACCGAGGGTATTTTCAGGGTCCCTGGAGCCTGCCCTTTTGAAGGTGCAGCGCCGCTGTTGCTGCTGCCGCTGCCCTTTCGAAAGGGCAGGCTCCAGGGACCCCGAAAATGCCCTCGGTTTTGGCAGGGAGGCAAAAGCCTCCCCTCGCCGCACGCACACGCTGCCCTGGAGCCGGGGTGGAAATTCTCCCTGCAGAACAGCTGAGCGCCGCTCGGCAACATGCACGTGCGCGCAGGGAGGCTTTTTGCCTCCCTGCCTGAACCGAGGGCATTTTTGGGGTCCCCGGAGCCTGCCTTTTCGAAGGGCCAGCCGCTGCGGCTGTGCCGCCGGTGCTTCTGGTGCTTCTGGGTTGTCACGCGACACACTTGGGGCCCCCAGGCGACACAGTATTGTGTCACAACACACAGTTTGGAAAGCTCTGCACTAGGGAATTCCTGGAAGCTTGGCATTCAGACAACTCAGCCATCAATAGACACATAGAGATAAACCACATTTACAAACCATTCGGAAGAGACAATAAAAAAAGCTAAGGAGTAAACAAAAATACCAGAACACATCCTCTCCAGCAATCAACACCCAGATAAGCAGGGATTAACACTAGAAAAACAAGCAGAAAAAAAATACCCTAATCAAGGAACTACCAAGGAGAACAACCCCCCCACAACACAGGGTAAGCTACTGTATATAAACAGGGAGCAAACCCCACACCCACTAGCACTGATGATGTTACCTATTTGGGTAATGAAATGTGTGCAAGCAAACAACCAAGCTCAGGGAGCACCAAGGACTCCACAGTTGAATCCTGAGCTACATATATTCTCTTCTATTAGGAACATCAATAACCCGTGCTATGCTGATGACACTATGTCAGAGTGAATCCTTGTGAATTGCAAATCGTTTTTACAGAAAGAAGGAGACCCCTTAGACCAGTCTTTCTGCAAAGCAGAACAAAGCAGATGTCAAACCTGAGACAGGAGACTACCAGGAAATCCCAAGGCTGTAGACTAGACTGGGTGGTTGAAAAAATATGTGTGGAAGAAGGCAAAAGCAAACTCTTTCTATAATTCTGCCAAGAAAACCACATGAACACTCCAGGAACCCCCCAGAATTCAGAGTCAAGCATGACTCAAGTCAAGTCTTATTTGAACGTTATTTTAACTTATTTATAGTTGTATTTTAATTAATTATATTTTATTGTAAACCGCCCAGAGTCCCCCTTGGGGGAAGTGGGCGGTGATAAATCAAATAAACAAACAAACAAACAAACAAACAAACAAACAAATAAATAAAATACAATACAATACATACATTGTTGTTGTTCAGTCGTTCAGTCGTGTCCGACTCTTCGTGACCTCATGGACCATAGCACGCCAGGCCTTCCTGTCCTCCACTGTCTCTCGGAGTTTACTCAAATTCATGTTCATTACATCGGTGATGCTATCTAACCATCTCATCCTCTGCCGTCCCCTTCTCCTTTTGCCCTCAGTCTTTCCCAGCATCAGGGTCTTTTCCAGTGAGTCCTCTCTTCTCATTAGGTGGCCAAAGTATTTGAGCTTCAGCTTCAGCATCTGTCCTTCCAATGAGCAGTCAGGGTTGATTTCCTTTAGGATTGACTGGTTTGACCTCCTTGCAGTCCAAGGGACTCTCAAGAGTCTTCTCCAGCACCACAGCTCGAAAGCATCAATTCTTCGGCGCTCAGCCTTCCTTATGGTCCAACTCTCACAGCCATACATTGCTACTGGAAAAACCATAGCTTTAACTATACGGACCTTTGTCGGCAAGGTGATGTCTCTGCTTTTTAATATGCTGTCTAGGTTTGCCATAGCTTTCCTTCCAAGGAGCAAGCGTCTTTTAATTTCATGGCTGCAGTCACCATCTGCGGTGATCTTGGAGCCCAAGAAAATAAAATCTGTCACTGCTTCCATTTCTTCCCCTTCTATTTGCCAGGAAGTGATGGGACCAGATGCCATGATCTGGGTTTTTTTAATGTTGAGTTTCAAGCCAGCTTTTGCACTCTCCTCTTTCACCCTCATCAAGAGGCATTTTAGTTCCTCTTCACTTTCTGCCATTAGGGTGGTATCGTCTGCATATCTGAGGTTGTTGATATTTTTCCCGGCAATCTTAACTCCGGCTTGTGATTCATCCAGCCCGGCATTTCTCATGATGTACTCTGCATATAAGTTAAATAAGCAGGGTGATAATATACAGCCTTGTCGTACTCCTTTCTCAATTTTGAACCAGTCGGTTGTTCCATGTCCGGTTCTAACTGTTGCTTCTTGACCCACATACAGGTTTCTCAGGAGACAGGTAAGGTGGTCTGGTACTCCCATCTCTTTAAGACTTTGCCACAGTTTGTTGTGATCCACACAATCAAAGGCTTTAGCGTAGTCAATGAAGCAGAAGTAGATGTTTTTCTGGAACTCTCTTGCTTTTTCCATGATCCAGCGAATGTTGGCAATCTGATCTCTAGTTCCTCTGCCTCTTCGAAACCCAGCTTGCACTTCTGGTAGTTCTCGGTTCACATGCTGCTGAAGCCTAGCTTGTAGGATTTTGAGCATAACCTTGCTGGCATGTGAAATGAGCGCAATTGTACGGTAGTTTGAACATTCTTTGGCATTGCCTTTCTTTGGAATTGGAACGTAAACTGACCTTTTCCAATCCTGTGGCCACTGTTGAGTTTTCCAAATTTGTTGGCATATTGAGTGCAGCACTTTAACAGCATCATCTTTTAGGATTTTAAATAGCTCAGCTGGGATACTGTCTTCTCCACTAGCTTTGTTGTTAGTAATGCTTCCTAAGGCCCACTTGACTTCACTCTCTAGGATGTCCGGCTCAAGGTCAGTGACCACACCATCGTATTTATCAGGGATATTAAGATCTTTCTTGTATAGTTCTTCTGTGTATTCTTGCCACCTCTTCTTAATCTCTTCTGCTTCTGTTAGGTCCCTGCCTTTTTTGTCCTTTATGATGCCCATCTTTGCACAAAACGTTCCCTTGATATCTCCGATTTTCTTGAAGAGATCTCTAGTCTTCCCCATTCTATTGTTTTCCTCGATTTCTTTGCATTGTTCATTTAAGAAGGCCTTCTTATCTCTCCTTGCTATTCTCTGGAATTCTGCATTCAGTTGTTTATATCTTTCCCTTTCTCCCTTGCCTTTTGCTTCCCTTCTTTCCTCAGCTATTTGTAAAGCCTCATCAGTCAGCCACTTTGCTTTCTTGCATTTCTTTTTCTTTGGGATGGTTTTAGTTGCTGCCTCCTGTACAATGTTACGAACCTCCATCCATAGTTCTTCAGGCACTCTGTCTATCAGATCTAATCCTTTAAATCTATTCCTCACCTCCACTGTATATTCATAAGGGATATGATTTAGGTCATACCTGATTGGTCTAGTGGTTTTCTCTATACAATCAGCAAAAACAAGACCTGGAGCTGACTGTGGCTCAGATCATGAGCTTCTTATTGCAAAATTTAGGCTTAAATTGAAGAACGTAGAGAAAACCACTAGACAATACATACATACATACATACATACATACATACATACATACCTTTTTAGACACTCCTTGCATTACCTAATCTGCAAAATCAAAGAACCTTCTAAATTTGGCTCCCATAGGTGCATGCTTGCCAAAAGCCCCACTGTGCCTGCTGTGAAAGCCGAGCACCAGCACATTCCTGATGCTGCCCCTCAGAAGGTTTAGGAGGAAATGATTAAAACAAACAGGAAACAGGTAACTTTGCTCCTAGATTGTGCAATTTGGAGTTGGGATAAATCCATAAAGTATAGCTGAAGGGATTAAGAAAGAAATGGGTCGCGGATAAGATCAAAAACCATCCGTTGGAGAGAACCAAAGCTACTGCTTGGGGTAGAAAAAGGGAAATGCCATGAAGAAAGAAGAGTAAAATGGCCAATAAATGGTCAGTGAAAGTCAATATTCTATACTGTAGTGTGGAGTGGACTTCTGCATATGTTTTTCTGTATAGGTTGCTCTGCTTTGCACAGGGAGCCTTGAGACATACAGCATCCTCAGGAGGGATTCCTTGCAGTGGGGCATTATGCCTGCGTGGGCCCCCCAAAGTTTTGACGCAACAAAAATTGGGGCAATGTGATCCTTCGGAGCTGGTCCTCCTCTCAGGCGGGCTCCCGGTGCCTTGAAGCTGCCTGGCCCTGCGGGCAGCAGCTCCGGCTTCTGGCTGCGGTCGAGGATGCCGCACCAAGCCTCCGGAGGCGTCCAGGCTCCAAAATTTTGCAAATGCATTGCAAAAAGGGAGAAAAGGCAAAAAAAGAAAAAAAGCTAAGAGTGGCATTGTTACCTGGAATTAGGCCTCATTATTAGCTTTTTAATACAGGTGATATTAGCATTTTAGCATGGCATCCATGCCTCCTTTTGAAGTTCAGGAAACCATGTTTTCCTTTTACCCAAAACCTGTCTTTCTTTAAGTGCAAAAACTAGCCTTTTCAGCAACTAAACAATAGAGCGCGTATTCTGAAAGTCTTTGAACACACTTGCAAGTTTTAAATAAGATACAAACCCAGCTGGGAAAGGGAGTGACATAACCCATAAATTTGCTGCTTGTGGAGTGTTATCTGTAATCAATGTTTTATATCGCTCCTGGACTTCCGGAAGAAACTTAAAACCTGGTTTTGTCAGTATGCTTGGGGCGGGAAGAACAGGCACACCTAGCACCTTAGATTATTCCTGGAGTGCCCTTTTTACTTAAGAAGAACTTAGAAGATCCCGTCGTTGGATTTTATTGTATTTTTTACATTTTAAATTATTTAATTTGTATTTTATTATATTTATAATTGTACATTGTTGATTATATTTTGTTGTAAACCGCCCAGAGTCCCCCTTGGGGGAGTTGGGCGGTGATAAATTTGATTAAATAAATAAATAAATAAATAAATAAATAAATAAATAAATAAATAAATAAATATTCTATTCTCACATGTAATCATTGACTTTTATTGTTTGATGATTGCTTTCTGACATATCATGTATGCTGAATGTATGTATCATTTGTTTCTGTACCCTATAAAATAATTGACCCCCCCTTAATAAATGCTTTTTGCTTTGCCTGAATTACTAGGTGATTCGTATTTTCGGGTGGGTGAAAAAGCCACTTTGCAAAGTTAGTGTCTCTCTCAAATTGACGGACTCTCTCAAATTCAAGTTCTTATCAGCTGCAGGCAAAACTCAGCGCTTGAGTTTCAAGGCCACCGCATCTGAAAGACTAACACTAAGGCATTTTCTGGTTTGTTTATCCGTTTTGGAAGACCATCAGCCTCCTCCTTTCCCTAAGCTGTACCCAACTTCTGCTTAGCTTTAAGGACTGCTGTCTGGTGCCTGAGAGTCCTTTATTCCGATGTCTTCTTCCTCGTGTGTCATGACAGTCCGATTGTAAGCCTGGGGCAGGGGCCATCTTTTTCCTTTATCCATGTCATCCTCATAACGACCCTGTGAGGTAGGGGAAGGTTATCCAGCGGGCTTTGCGAAACGGGTCCCTCTGCCGACCTCCGAATCAGAGCCAGAAAAGGATACAGAATTGGAACGCGTCCCTCGGTCCTCGG
This sequence comes from Charina bottae, assembly GCA_023362775.1. NCBI lineage: Eukaryota > Metazoa > Chordata > Lepidosauria > Squamata > Charinaidae > Charina > Charina bottae. The sequence continues at coordinate 1,702,980 of JALMGJ010000002.1, read as the reverse complement.
CTGCTCGCTCCCTCGTGTGAAACAGCCGACTGTGGCTTATTCCACAAACCCTGCCGATACCGCAGCTACCCACAGGCTCCATTCCCGCTCCCCCACCTGGGAGAGACCCTTCGATGGAAAGCGAGGGCGCTGCAGCCTCCCCCGATGAGGCCTCCGAAATGCCTCCGGAGCCGCCGCTCCCCCAGAGGAAATCCACGGCGGGGTGGGGTGTGCGCAGGGGTCCCCCGAAGACGCGTGGAGACAAACGAAGCGGCAAAGGTGGGGCAGCCAAGGGGTGCTCGGGAATGGCCACGCCCCCACAGCCGTTGGGGAGAGGACCCCAAGATCGCCCCCCCCCCGCATTCCAAAGAGTGGCGAAACCAGCATTTCAAATCGGGGCCGAAGGACAGAAATCTCCGGGTTTGGCTGATGGACCGAAGTCTTGGAACCGAGGGCTTCGCGTGACAGGAATGGGGGTGTGGCGTCACTGTCCCTGCCAGAATAGGAGGGAGGGGAGGAAACCCCGCGTGGAATTTTGGCGGGAGAGCCGTTAAACTGCCAGGGAGAGAAAGCGTCTGTCGGGAAGGAGAGGCAGAGGCTGTCGGGGGGAGGAAAAGGGGGTTATTGGGTCTCTGAAGGGGAGAGGATTAAGGAAGGTGCTTCTTTAGGGCACTGCTATTGTAAGGCTATGAGCAGATGAAGAATGGAGCCACATTAGTCTCTGAAGGGAACAGAATTAAGGAGGCTTCCCAGGCAACAGTTCTGTCCAAACCTTACTCCAAACTGTTAAAATTGAAGATAAGCAGAGAAAAGCTTCATTCTGAAGAGTGATATAACGCTTATGTAGATATTTGTTTCCTATGAGTCAGCCCCGGAGCGAAGTCCCACCACGCGGTGGCTGGCCGAGAGGCTCGGGTAAAGGCGTTAAAAGAAGAAAAACGCGCTTTCGCAGAAAAGATGCTTTCGGCGGACTTTCGCACAGCAAAAACAGCCGAAGGGCGGCGGGCACAGCAGCATCCGCACGCCCGGAGCTGCGCGCTGCGCTCAGGTCAGACTGTCACTTTAAACGGCGCCCTTCTCCCGCCAGCCGCCTTGGCCCCGCCTGCCGGGCTTCCCGCGAAAGAGAACCTCAAGCTCTTCGGCCAAGGACGGCGGGACAGCGCTAGGAAGCCGCTCCGGAGCCCCCGGTGATCCGGGGGTGCCGCAGGTGTGAACCTCGCCTGGCACGCCGCTGGAGCCCGAGCAAACCCGGGAAGATCCCCCGGCCATCGAGGGCCTCCCGCGCTGCGCTCAGGTCAGACTGTCACTTTAAACGGCGCCCTTCGTTTTGGAGATCGGTTGCGGGGAAATCTTGGCGTTTGGAGGTTGCGATTTTTGGGGGCTGCTTTTAAAGGCGTTTTGGGCTATAAAAATGTTGGGCATCTGGCAACACTGCTGCCAATGGCAAACTGCTTCCCGGTTGTTGTCAAGATAATTTCATGGGCAGGGCCGTGTTCCCATCCGAGGCAGCCCAGTCGCCTTCTGCACAACCCAGGGAGATGTGCAAACCAGAACATGTGTTTTCAGGTCCGTGTGTATCGCAAACATAGCCTTTCCTCAACGCTCTAACTCACAAAACATGTGCAAAATACATCCATTCAGCCTTGGACTGAACACAACATCAGCATGTTTTGCAAATAAATTAATTAAAATTATTTAATTTGTTTATAAAAAAAAAGTTTTCCATCCAGTCAAACATAGTAGAGGCCTGAATTGCAACTCACAGTTCCTGATTTTCTTCCATTCCAATGAATGTTTATTTATTTGTCAAATTTCTCTGCCGCCCATCTCGTATACAACGACTCTGGGTGGTGGCTGTTGTGGGTCTTCCGGGCTGTGTGGCCGTGTTCTGGAAGTTGTGGGTCCTAACGTTTCGCCAGCATCTGTGGCCAGCATCTTCAGAGGGCAGGAGCACAGATAGAAGCAAAATCTCTGTGCCCAGGTAGAGTGGCAATGTTCTATTTATAGAGCTAAATTATAGGAGATTAGGTGGGGTTTTTTGTTGTGTTGAAATGTTAACGAGTGGCTGATGAGCGTGATTAGCATGTTCATTGTGAGAAGTATTCTCATGTCCTGGTGGTTGGACTGAGTTCGTTGACCTTTTGCAGGCTGTGTTTTTCAGGACTGGTAGCCAGTCTAATTTGCTAATTTTTAAACTTTCTTCTTTTTTATTGTAACTGTGCTGGTGTTTGTGAATTTCAATGGCTTCTCTGTATAATCTGGTGTAGTGGCTTTTGGTGTTGTCCAGTATTTCTGTGTTTTCAAATAGGATTTTGTGTCCCGTTTGCTTGAGAGCATATTCAGCTACTGAAGATTTTTCCGGTTGCTGTAGTCTGCAGTGTCTTTCGTGTTCTTTTATCCTGGTGTGAATGCTTCGTTTTGTGGTTCCGATGTATACTTGTCCGCAGCTGCATGGTATGCGGTATACACAACTTTCAAACAGTCTTCAGACCCACCAGAAAAATACAACAAATGCTAAAATCAGCAAAAGACAAAAGGGACCCCTGCACCACTGCAGGAGTATACCGCGTCTCCCGGGATGGAGATGTATGGTTGAGTATCATCAGCTACTCACAATTAATGGAAATACAAATGACAAGCCAACCTGGATAATGACTACTTACTGAATTTACAAAAGAGGTTTGCTAAAGCCTCGAAGAAGCTTTTGAGATGGGAAAAAGAAAAAGAAAAAGTGAAGAGAGATCCAATCCTACAACAACTGAATGAATTAAATACCAAGATTGCTAGAAGCAAAAGGAAGAAGTACAAAGTTGGTTTGTTTGACCAAGGTTAAACTAACACATCTTTCTATAAAATTCTGGGAACCCTTATGGAATTTTTGCTGACACCAGGACTGAAATGTTAATGATTTATGGATTTGTGTATAAATAAGGGATGGGTAATGGGAAGAAGAGATACTTGCATATAACCTTATAGGGAGTGAAAAATTACTAAGTTTGTTTGTACTTGTGATAAAGATAAAGATAAAGGAAGTCACTTTAAATATTCCTTTTCTCTTTCTCTTATTTTTTCATCTTTCTCCTTTTCCCCCCTTTTCTCTTGCACTTTCTACTCTCTATTTTTCTTTTCCTTTCTAAGTTCAGTTTGTATTGTTTTATTATTGTTTTTTTTAAATCAATAAAACTATTTAAAAAAAAAGAAAGTGGAACCATCTTGAAGAGAATTTTGGATTGGGATACTTTGGGAAAGCTGTTAAATTCTTTATTTCTCCTCCCCACCCAGGAGAAATTTCAGTTCCCTGTATTATTTCAACTCCTTGGCTCTGTTCATGCTTAGCCTGTTACTGATTTAACCCATTTTATGGATTTTCATGTTATCTTGAAGTGTAACCCATATGGCCTGGGTCCTACAATACACTGAGCCACAATAAACTGGTCATCATAACAAGTTGACAGAAATTCTGCCATGGGAGAGGACAATGCAAGATGTTCTAGATACAATCAAGTCTCCTAATGTCAGAGATCACCCGATCTCTGCCAAAAAGGCAAGCAGACAAAGAGTTCATCAGGAGACTGGAAGATCGACTCGCGCTCATCCAACGATCGGGAATACACATCTGGCCGAGCGTTGCCTAGACAACCGACAGACTGACCTCATGGGCACGCAGCAAAGGACACTGGGGGAGGGAAAGGTTTAAAGGTGCTTGTTGTTCCTGTTACCTGCATTCCAGTCTTTGTTCATGCTAGGGCTAACTCTGTATTCTATAATAAACTCTTCTGCTTCTAAGAACTCTGGTGCCTGGGAGTTACTTCAGCGCAGAGAGATTATAGCGATCAGAAGGAGCGCCTTACATAAAGACTGGAATCAATACACCAACCGGTTTTCCCGGGAGCGAACCCGAAAATTTTCGTAAGCTCCACGGTAGAGACCGGCGTCCACGCACCTCGACCAACGAACCGAAGAAATAAAAAATTTTCGGAAGGAGGAACCAGCAGCTGAGCGGCGGCGAAAGAGCGGCTTTCCCCAAGCAGTTGAGCGGTGGAGGAAGAGCGGCTTTCCCCAAACAGCTGAGCGGCGGCGGAAGAGCGGCTTTCCCCAAGCAGCTGAGCAGCGGAGGAAGAGCGGCTTTCCCCAAACAGCTGAGCGGCGGCAGAAGAGCGGCTTTCCCCAAGCAGCTGAGCGGCGGCGGAAGAGCGGCTTTCCCCCAAGTAAGTGAGCGGCGGAGGAAGAGCGGATTTCCCCAAACAGCTGAGCGGCGGCGGAAGAGCGGCTTTCCCCAAGCAGCTGAGAGGCGGCGGAAGAGCGGCTTTCCCCAAGCAGCTGAGCGGCGGCGGAAGAGCGGCAGCGCGCAAAACAGCTGTGAGGCGGCGATCCCTCAGCTGAGCGGCGGCAGCAGCGCAGTAGCAGGATCCGGCTTTCCCCCGAACAGCGGAGAGGCGGCGATCCCTCAGCTGAGCGGCGGCAGCAGCGCAGAAGGAGTTCCCCAAGCAGCTGAGCTGCGGCGGAAGAGCGGCAGAGGCGAGCAGCGGATACCACGCGGCGGCAGACGGCGGCGGAGACCACGTGGTGGCAAAGCGGGGCAGAGACCAGCTGAGCGGGCGAACAGCGGATACCAGGCGGCGGCAGATGGCAGCGGAGACCACGTGGCAGGAAAGCAGTGACCAGCGTTCCCAAGCAACAAGTGGCCAGCGGACAGCACGCGGCGACAGACGGCGGCGGAGACCACGTGGCGGCAGAGCGCATCTACGCTGAGAGGCGAGTAAACCCCAACGATTCCAATAGTGCAGACAACACCCCAATCCCGAAAGATCGAATGGAGTCCCAGGATATCAAGTCAGGGGAGGCAGTCCGGGAAGAAGTAGAGATAGCTGAGGCATGTGAACCTGGACCCAGCTCAGCCTCCACGCAGGAAAAGGTACAGGGGGGGACCAAAAAGAAAATAAAGACTAAAAACATTGAAACACCTAACACCCCCCCGCATCCCAAACCCCACGGAACTTTGAAAGCAGACTGGTCAGTGGGAGTGGGCGAAGGGATGGAGGGACACAAAGTGCAGAAAAACAAAAAGCGTGTAACCCAAACACAACGAATTGGGGCAATTGAAGACAAAGTGTCTCGCATGGACTATAAGGTAGAGGAATTAAGTGAGAGGCTTAATGTGCTCATCTCACTCTTGGAGGGGAGGGAGAGGGCGATACCCAAAACAGGTTCACCCCCTCCCGAAGAGAATAGCAACTTAACAGATTATGAGGAAGAATCGGAGGAGGAAGACGAAGAAGAGTCAGATGCATTCCCACCCACCCTGCAATGGAGGTCGCCGGGCCGTAGGACGGCACCGGTGGGGTTGCGAGAGCTGAAAATGAAATTCGATGGAGACCCCAAAACTTTAGCATGCTTCATAACTCACGTAAAAGGGTTTATGGAAGAATTTGAAAGCGACTTTCACACAGAAGAAGCGAAGGTTAGATATGTGTCTTGTTTTTTGAAAGGGGAAGCGGCTAGCTGGCTCGTGAAATTGCACGATACCAAGGCAAGCGTGCTGCGGGACTTCGATAAGTTCATGCGGGCCCTGCGGACCCGGTTTGAAGACACACTAGCTAAAGTGTCGGCCAAAGTGCGCCTCCGAAACCTTGACCAGGGAAAAAGCACTGTGGCGGAATATGCTATGGAGTTCAAAAGAATCCTTAGCGAACTACCGCAATGGCCGGAAGAATTTCAAATTGAATTCTTCCAGTACGGCCTGAGACAAGACTTGTTAGAACTCATGGTGGGGAGGGAAGAACCAAAAACACTAGAAGGCTGGATTCAACTGGCGGGTCGTATTGAACAAAGCCAAACACAGCTGATGTCCATTAAAAGGTTCAAACAATTGAAGAAGAAACCTGAACCCACCACACACCCCGCCCGGATGGAGTTCAAGCAAAAACAATGGGAAGAGGAAAGAAATCGAAGAGCAAAAGTTGGCGGTTGTTTTCGATGCGGACGGATAGGACACCTCATCAGTAACTGCCCACAGAACGGGACGACGACCAGAGGGAAGTCACAATCAAAGAATCCCCCAGAGAAGAAAAGAGAAAAAGAGGCGGGGGACAAGCGCAAAGGCACTGCGGCAGCCATGGCGAAATGGAGCCACCCCACATACGTGGACGAAGACAGTGACAGTGAAGAATCAGACTACGAACTTCAGATGGCGGGAAACGAAAAAGGTCTGCTTTAAAGTGCGCCGCGGGGCAGGCCTTCACAAAAGGGCGCAACGAGAAAATTTGCCGCAACCCCACAATGCACATCCAGGTACGCCTAAAAGCTGTGGGGGGGAGGAGAAAGTACTCTGGGTTGGCAATGCTTGACTCGGGCTGCTCAAGGAGTTTGATGCACCCGGATGTGGCTGACTCATTGGGACTGAGACTTTTTGAACTAAAAACGCCCATTACCTTCTGTCAGTTGGATGGTTCTGAGATGAAAGGGGGGCCAGTGGAGCAGTATACGGAGGAAGTACAAATGACTCTGGGAAACCACGTAGAAACTTTGAGGTTCATTGTGGCCCCCATTGCAACAAGACCCATAGTGTTAGGACTGAAATGGCTGAGAGCTAGAAATCCTAGGGTGGATTGGGTCTCCGGGGAAATTGATTTTGTGGACGGAACTTATGGAGGGACGCGCAAAGAAAGAGATGTAGATGACTGGGAAGTGGGGGCAGCTGGGATGGAATTTTGGAACGAGGATTGGGAACAAGGGGACGAAAGCAACCCACAGGCAATCCCAGAAAAATACCTCCCAGTGAGTGAAGTGTTTGGTAAGCAAGAATGCGACCAAGAGCCCCCCCATAGACAGTCAGATGCAACGGTAGACCTCATCCCTGGGGCACCGTTCCCGAAACCCAAGATGTATGCCATGACTCAGAAAGAACTAGCGGAACTCCGCAAGTTCATTGATAAAAATTTGGCACGTGGCTTCATTGAACCAGCCAATTCCCCGTTAGCGGCCCCAGTGTTATTTAGAAAAAAGAAAGATGGGTCACTACGGTTGTGCACAGACTATCGGGGGCTCAATGCAATTTCAGTCACTAACCAGTACCCCCTACCCTTACTGAAAGACATGTTAGCCCAACTATCGAAAGGGAAGGTCTTCACGAAGTTGGATGTAAGGGAAGCATATTACCGGGTACGCATGAGGGAGGGGGATGAGTGGAAAACCGCATTCAATTGCCCACTAGGATCATTTCAATACCGGGTGCTCCCGTTTGGGATTGCGGGCGGACCGGGAATCTTCATGAGATTCATAAACGAGGTATTGTATGAATTTTTGTACAAAGGGGTAATTGTATATTTAGATGATATCTTAATTTTCTCGGAAAACCTAGAAGAGCATATGGAACTGGTCAAAAAGGTGCTAGAAAAGTTATTAGAAGCAAAATTGTTTGTCAAACTGGAAAAGTGTGAGTTTCACAAGGACAAACTAGACTTTCTGGGGTACCGCATCTCGAATGCGGGCATTGAAATGGACCCTGAGAAAGTCAAGGCGGTTTTAGGGTGGCAACCCCCCCGAACGCGCAGGCAGCTCCAAGCATTTCTGGGATTTGCTGGGTTCTACAGGCAGTTTATCCCAGATTTCGCGCAGATTGCGCTACCCCTAACCGACTTGCTGAAAACAAAAGGCAAGGGGAAAAACGCAAAAGCCCCACCACCAAGCACAAAATTAGTGTGGACCCAGGAATGCCAAGAAGCTTTTGATAAGCTAAAGGCATTGTTCACGGAGGAGCCCATCCTCAAGCATCCTGAGCCTGACAAACCGTTCATAATTCACACGGACGCGTCACTCAATGCAGTTGGGGCCATTTTACTACAAGCAGATGACAGGGAGAAATTGAGACCATGTGCCTACATTTCTCGGAAATTTAACGAAACAGAAAAAAGATGGCATGTTTGGGAAAAAGAGGCATTCGCAGTAAAACACGTGTTAAGCACGTGGCGACACCTCTTGGAAGGGACAGCTGAGCCGTTTCAGGTGTGGACGGATCATAAAAATTTGGAAGCCCTCAAATCCCCGAGAAAATTGAACCCTAAGCATCTCAGATGGGCAGAGTTCCTGAGTAGGTTCAACTTCACGTTGAAATATTTCCCTGGGGGAAAAAACCTCCTGGCGGACGCGCTTTCGCGCCTGCCGCAGCATGAAGGCAAGATGGAGGAGATTTTTGAGTCTATAATCCCTCCCCAAGCAGGGGAGGAGCAGACGCAACTGGCACCAGTGGTCAGGGGAGAGGGGAATTTGGCTGTCACCCGGAGCAGCGCAAAACACAGGACGGACTGTGATTCATTCGCAGGAGACCTGCGAGCGGCAACAGTTACTGACACTTGGTGGGGGGAGCACAAACACACTCTAGAGGAGCGAGATGGCATGGGTTGGAAAGACAAGAAAGCATACGTCCCCGAATCCTTAAGACAAAGGGTTTTGAGTATGCACCACGACCACAAAACAGCAGGCCACTTCGGCTTCCTAAAAACACTACATTTAGTCGGGAAAGTTTTGGTGGCCATCGTTGCGTGCGGACGTGAAAGCGTATGTGCGAACATGCCCCACATGCGCCACAGCAAAAAGGAAAATGGGCAAACCCACAGGAAAATTACAGGAGGTAGCTAGCCCAACACAGCCATGGAAGCAAATTGCCATGGACTTCATAGTGGACTTACCAGTGAGCAACAAATACACGGCCATCTGGGTAGTCACAGACCTCTTTTCCAAACAGGCACACTTCATTGCATGCAAAGGCATACCGAACGCCCAGAAGCTAGTGAGACTGTTCATCCAACACATCTACAGGGCCCACGGAACGCCGGAACGCATAATCAGCGATCGCGGCAGCACGTTCACATGCAAATTTTGGAGGGCATTTTTGAAGTTAATTGGATCAGAACAGGGGCTTAGTAGTGCGTTCCATCCGTGCACAGACGGAGCTAGTGAACGCCTTAACGCCACACTGGAACAGTACCTGAGATGTTACATAAACTACCAACAAACTGATTGGGCAGAACTCTTGCCGTTCGCAGAAGTCGCGTACAACAATGCGCTCCATCAAAGCACAGGGCTTTCACCATTCAAAGCGGCTACAGGGCAGGATTTTGTAACAATACCTGAATTGGCAATGACCCAGAGCACTGACTTAGAGCAACCTCTGAGAGCAGATGAATGGGTCGAAAGAATCACTAGCAACTGGCCAATAATGGTAAAGACACTAGAAGAAGCTAAGGCTAATTACAAAAAACATGCAGACTGCAAACGGGAGAAAGAATGGGAATTGAGAGTTGGGGACAAGGTGTACTTATCCACCAAAAACTTACGGTCCACGCAACAGTCACGAAAACTAGTGGCCAAGTTCATAGGCCCATTTAAGATCCTTGCAGTAATTAACCCAGTAACGGCCAAACTGGAACTGCCAAAGGCTCTGAGAAAGATACACCCCGTTTTTCACATTAGTTTGCTGAAACAATACCATGCTTCACATCAGTGGCACCCAGAACCAGAAGCACCCACACCAATACTGGTGGAGGGAGAACCACATTTTGAGATAGACAGGATCTTGGACTCGAGATGGCACAGGGGGCAGCTGCAATACCTAGTCAAATGGACCCATCTCCCGATTGGCGACAGAGAGTGGGTCAACGCCAAACACACACGCGCCCCTAAATTGGTTAAGAAGTTCCATAAAGAGTTCCCAGACAAACCCCAGTGAATGGAAATAGTCTGGTTTGTATATAGGGGGGGGGGGTGAGTCTTGGGGCGGGAGCATGTCAGAGATCACCCGATCTCTGCCAAAAAGGCAAGCAGACAAAGAGTTCATCAGGAGACTGGAAGATCGACTCGCGCTCATCCAACGATCGGGAATACACATCTGGCCGAGCGTTGCCTAGACAACCGACAGACTGACCTCATGGGCACGCAGCAAAGGACACTGGGGGAGGGAAAGGTTTAAAGGTGCTTGTTGTTCCTGTTACCTGCATTCCAGTCTTTGTTCATGCTAGGGCTAACTCTGTATTCTATAATAAACTCTTCTGCTTCTAAGAACTCTGGTGCCTGGGAGTTACTTCAGCGCAGAGAGATTATAGCGATCAGAAGGAGCGCCTTACACCTAATCACATTGGCTTTTTCACAAACTAGCCTAAACTGCTATCAGCATTGACAGAAGAAAGAAAAAAATAGAAAGCAACAGAAAATAGCTGATGGGCCTGATTAACTTTGTTACTTCCCTTCTCCACAATCAGACCTGGATTATAAATCATCCAGATAAGATGCACTCAGCTTGTGTCCAACAGCTGAAGAAAGAGACATCAAAATCCTCCTGAGAAACAAAAGGGCAAAGAGAGTTCCTTTTCTCTAGCAGGAAAGCAAAAATAAAACAACTCCTCCCAAACTTCTGAGATGCTTTCACTTTCAACACTCCCCTACCAGTAATCTTAGCCTTTTCTCATTTATTAGAAAAAGAAGCCAAATAAATGAAAGCCAGGAGATACAGTAAGAAAAAAAATAACAGCTGAATCTTTTTTTCCCCAATCCATTCAATCATGTCCGATTCTTGGAGACTGCCTGGACAAGTCCCTGCAGTTTTCTTGGCAAAGTTTTTTCAGAAGTGGTTTGCCATTGCCTCCTTCCTAGGGCTGAGAGAGAGTGACTGGCTCAAGGTCACCCAGCTGGGCTTTGCCAGCTTTAAATTCTTTATATTCTATTCTATTATTTTATATTTATATTCTTTATATTAAGGTAGAATAATAGAATACAAAGATCAGAATGGATCTTGGAGATCATCTAATCCAGAGCTTTCCAAACTGTGTGTCGCGACACAAAAGTGTGTCGCCACACACAGCGTGGTGTGTCGCCACACCACCCGGAATCGGCGGCGCGTGCGTGCACGGCGGCCGCCATGCACGTGCGTGCCGCCGCACGCCCCCCACGCCACCACACGCCCCTCCCGCGCCGCCACCATGTGCGTGCGTGCCGCCGCACGCCCCCCGCGCCGCCGCCGTGTGTGCGCGCCGCCGCACGCCCCCCCACGCCGCCGCCGTGTGCGCGCGCCGCCGCACGCCCCCCCCCGCACCGCCGCCGTGCGCGAGCGTGTCGCCGCCGCAGCCGCCGGGTGTGTTGCCAGCGGCGGCACTTGGGAAAGCCCTGATCTAATCCAACCACCTGTCTAGTGCAAGGATCCATTACTACAGCATCTCTCACTCACTGGATCGTCACCTTGTTGTGGTGAGTGGGCTTGTGTGTTCCCAATGAACCCTGTGAGCGAAGCCGTCGGAGTCATGTACTCCTGGTAGGGTCAACTATGGCGTTAAGGTCCATGGGAAGGAACCAGACAAAGAACGATCCAAGAAAGTCCTCAACGGCAGAACAGGCGGAAGATAACAAGGTGTATTGTTACAATGGCTGCGAAGGCGGATGAAGGCTGCAGCAGACAAAAGGTCACCAATCGTCATGGTATCCATGCCTTTTTCTGTGAAGGTTGTGTGCTGATCGTTGTGCACCGATCTCCACACATAAAACAAATTCACGCACAGGCGTCTTCCAACCACACCAAACCCAAAACAACCAAAAGTCCCATGGCGATTGATGAATGGCAACGGGGGCAGGACTGTGAAATCCGGAAGCTCCTAGTCATGGACCAGCACATGGGCGGTGGATACGGATTCAGTCGCCCTGACTCAAGGATCGAGGCAGTTGAGTAGTTCGGCAGCTGTATCCACGACTGAGCAGCCCTATTTAGGATGCACTCTGCTCACTCCATATGGGGAGGGGGCTAGAAAAGGTGCCCTAAACATAGTCTGCCTCATTTTCTCCCTGACTGGATTACCGCGACCAGTGGGCTCACCATCTAGCGGTCGTAAGAAACACATGAATTTTGGAACATGGAATATACGGACACTGCAAGACAATATGGATAGTGAACGACCTGAACGTAGAACTGCCATTATTGCAAGGGAGCTGAGACGTTTTAATATTGATATAGCAGCACTCCAAGAAACTCGAAGTGCAGGAGAAGGACAGTTGAAGGAAGAAAAAAGAGGTTATACCTTCTTTTGGAAAGGACTGCCTGAACAAGAATGACGAATACATGGGGTAGGCTTTGCTATCAAAAACGGCCTTGTGAAGCTCTTGTCAGAAGTTCCCACTGGGATTAACGAACGACTTTCAATTCTCCGAATAAAACTCGCCAAAAACCAACAGGCAACTATCCTAAGTGCTTACGCACCAACACTAGATGCAGATGAGGATATCAAGGAAAAATTTTATACCCAGCTGGACACCATCTTATCAGAGATACCAAAGGAGGATAAAATTATCCTCCTGGGCGATTTCAATGCAAGAGTTGGGTGTGACTTTGATTTGTGGCCAGGGATCATTGGGAAAGAAGGAGTTGACAACAGCAACACGAATGGAATCTTACTTCTGACTAAATGTGCAGAGCATAACCTTGTCATTACTAACACACTCTTTCGCCAGAAAAATAAATTTAAAACATCATGGAAGCACCCACGGTCGAAGCACTGGCATCTTTTAGATTATTTAATTGTCCATGCTAGAGATCGCCATGATGTACTTCTCACCAGAGCTATGACGAGCGCCGATGACTGCTGGACAGACCATCGATTAATTCGATCCACGATGGCCATAAAGATTGTCCCTCATCGTAGGCTCCAAGGAAGAAAACCAAGGCGTAAAATGAATACACTGGCCCTTCAAGATTCTATTAAATGAGCTTGCTTTCAATCAACTCTCAAGGAACATCTGCCTATGGAACTTCCTGAAAATGTTGAGGAACACTGGATTAAATTGAAGACTTCTATTATTTCAGCCTGTGAACAAACTATCGGATACCAAACTAAGAGACATCAGGACTGGTTTGATGAGAACGATAGTGAGATTGAACATATTATTGACAAGAAAAGGAAAGCCTTCCGGATATGGCAAAAAGATATTAACTGTGCCATTAAGAAAAAAATCTACGCCAGTGCAAAGGCAGAAGTTCAAAGAAGAACTAGAGAACTTAAGAACATATGGTGGATAAAAAAAGCCCAAGAAACCCAACATTTTGCAGATGCTCATGATGCACGGGGCTTTTTTAATGCCATAAAGGCCATCTATGGACCAACAAACCATGGTACAAATCCCTTACGCTCAGTAGATGGTGCTAAACTTCTAAAGGACAAAGAGTCTATTGCACTGCACTGGAAAGAGCATTACTACAATCTCCTTAATCGTCACTCTACTGTGGCTGATGAAGTCTTCTTGCAAATCCCGCAAAAACAAATAAGAGATGAGCTTGCAGTACCCCCTAGTTTGGAGGAAGTCAGTAAAGCCACTAAACAAATGAAAAATAACAAAGCTAGTGGACCTGATGGGATTCCTGCTAAGGTCTTTAAAGAAGGCGGGCCTGAACTTACACAACAACTTCATAAGCTCATCGAAAAAATATGGATGAGGGAGGAGATTCCAGCAGACTTTAGGGATGCCATAATTATCACTCTCTTTAAAAAGGGTGATAGAACAGACTGTGGAAACTATCGAGGCATCTCCCTTCTAGCCACAGCAGGCAAAATCCTGGCAAAGATCATCGCAAACCGTCTCCTATCTGTATCAGAAGATATCCTCCCTGAAACGCAAAATGGCTTCTGCCCTTCCAGAGGAACAGTGGATATGATCTTCACTGCACGACAGCTTCAAGAAAAATGCAAGGAGCAAAACCGCCCTCTGTACATGGCGTTTATTGACCTGACTAAAGCTTTTGATACTGTAAATCATACTGCTCTCTGGACCATCCTTCTGAAAATCGGATGCCCTGATAAATTTGTGAACATCTTGCGGCTACTCCATGACGACATGATGGCAACAATCCTGGATAACAATGGCTCTCAAAGCGATCCATTTAAAGTGGAATCCGGCGTTAAACAGGGATGTGTTATTGCTCCAACCTTATTCACTATCTTCATCGCTATGATTATACACCTTGTTGAAGAGAAACTTCCTACTGGTGTAGAAATTATATATCGAACAGATGGAAAGCTTTTTAATCTTAGTAGGCTGAAAGCAAAAAATAAGGTAATTACAACTTCTGTTATAGAACTTCAATATGCTGATGATAACGTAGTCTGTGCACACTCCGAGGAAGATCTTCAAACTATCCTCAACATCTTTGCAGAAGCATATGAAAAACTCGGCCTCTCGATTAACATTAAAAAAACCAAAGTGCTTTACCAGCAAGTTCGAACCAATCCCTCCGCAGCGCCATCAATCCAGCTTAAAGGTGTGTCACTAGAAAATGTCGACCACTTTTCTTATCTCGGCAGCCATCTATCTACAAAAGCTGACATCGACGCTGAAATTCAGCATCGCCTGAGCTCTGCGAGTGTAGCCTTCTCCCGAATGAAGCGTAGAGTGTTTGAGGATCGGGACATTCGCAGGGAGACCAAGATGCTTGTTTACAAAGCCATTGTACTACCAACCCTTCTGTACGCCTGTGAAACATGGACCCTCTACAAACGCCACCTCCAACTTCTTGAAAGATTCCATCAATGCTGCCTCCAAAAAATTCTGCAAATTACTTGGGAAGATGGGCGGACTAATGTTAGCGTATTAGAAGAAGCGAAAACCACCAGCATTGAAACAATGATCATCCAACATCAACTTCGCTGGACTGGTCATGTTGTTTGAATGCCTGACCATTGTCTTCCAAAGCAGCTACTTTACTCCCAACTTAAGAATGGAAAACGGAATATTGCTGGACAGCAAAAGAGATTCAAAGATACTCTCAAATCTAATTTTAAAAAATGTAATATCAGCATTGAGAACTGGGAAGCCCTAACTCATGAGCGTTTCAAATGGAGGTCAGCCTTTATTAATGGCGCTATGGACTTTGAAGAAGCACGAGTACAGGGCGAAAGGGAGAAAAGAGCTAAAAGGAAGGCACATCAGGCAAACCCTCATCATGACCGTCTCCCACCTGGAAACCTATGCCCTCATTGTGGGAGGTTGTGCGGATCCAGAATTGGCCTTTATAGCCACTTACGGATCCACTGTTAAAATTTTACCTTTGGAAGACAATCTTACTCGGCTACGAGTGATTGCCAATGATGATGATGAAATGATGACTACTGCCGGGTGAATTAAGCATCTGGAGCACCCAGAGTCCAGCATTGCCATTAACCCTGCCTGCTCCCTTCCATCCTCCGTTACAATAAGTACTTTTATTCACAGAGTTGGATAATCATCACTTACCCAGGGGTCAGTGCGTCTGCTGCTGAATGCCTGTCCCCCGGTGCACTTTAGGGCAGGCAGTTGGCGTTTCCTGCCGGCATGAATTCCACATCTGAAGAGTTGCTTTCTTCCTTGTGGAAGCGTTGAGATCTCCGCTCCTCCATGACCACTGCCACTCCCTTGCCCTTTGCATGGGGAGCTTTGACCCCTCGGTTGTCCGGAGGTTTCTTGGGGGTTGTTGTGGCTTGTGGACAGTTGCTGATGCAATGGCCGTCCTTCCCACATCGAAAACATAGTCCATCTTTGGTTCGTCTCTCTTTCTCCACTTCCCATGCTCTTTGTTTGGTTTCGCGGTGCATGGACGGCACCTGGTTCACTGGTCTCTTTCGCATGGTGTGGAATTGTCTGATAGTCTGGATTTGTAACTTAGTATTTTCCACTTTCCCCGCTAGCTGTATCCACTCGTCTAGGGTTTCAGGGTCACTCCTCCCCAGTGCCAACTCTACGAGATCCTGTCTTAGCCCGTATTGAAAGTATTCAATTTGGAAGGCTTTGGGCCAATCAGGTAGTTTGCTCAATATCTTTTTGAATTCCATGGCATATTCTGCCACAGTTCTATTCCCCTGTCTGAGATTCTGCAGTTCTACTCTAGCGGATATTTTAGACAACGTGTCCTCAAATTGCTTGCATAGAGCGAGCATGAATGCCCCAAAGTTATTTAATTCTCTGGCCCTGGAATCATGCATTAGCACCAACCAGTCTGCTGCCTCCCCTTCCATGTAGCTTGACACACACCTCACTTTAGCTTCCTCACTAATAAACAAAGTTTCAAATTCCTCCATAAACCCCCTCACGTGAGTCATAAAGCAAACTAGTTTCTTGGGGTCCCCGTCAAATTTCATCTTTAATTTGCTCACGCCTGCTGGTTTGTATTGGGGAGTGGGCCCCCCAATTTGTAGTCAAGGTGGGGTTGTGTGAGCCTGGTCAGAATGCTCTGACTCGGGGTCTTCTTCTTCCTCCTCACTTTTGCTGCCAGATTCGTCCTCTGTTTCCGTGCCAGGTGGGCTTACCAGTCTTCACTCCTCAACCGGGCCCTCAAGTCTCTGTAGGATTTTGTCTAACGCTATCCTCATCGACCCCAACTGCTGGCTCACCGTCTCTAGGTCCCCATCAATCCGAGACATCTTTTCCTCAAGGGAGCTTAGACGCTGAGAATGGATGATGCGTTTTGTGGTGTGCTTCCCACTTTTGGCGCACAGCCCACCTCCAATTCTGAACGACCACTCTGCCCAGTTTTGTGGGGTCTGCTCGCGTGGGGTTGCGGCCCCCTCACTCTTGCCGGTTGCACATATCTTCGGTTTGTGGGATTTCCGGCTCTCCTGTGTTGCGAATGTCACCGTTTTCTCTTCCCTCAGACTCGTTGAAACCCCTTGAGACAGGCCTGCCATCTCTTCCTCAGCGTCTCAGGCTGAGGTGGTGGGTCTCTCTGAGTCTTTGTTGTTTGCCATTAAACTGGTTGGTTGTGTTGGTGTCGATTCTCAACTGAGGACTGGCCTGAGGTTGCAGGGTTAGTCCCAGGACAAATCAACTGATATTGGTGATTCAGATCTTTCTGTGATGAACTCAGGTTCTATGTCCCAATAAAGACTTCTCACGTTGAGGTAAATGGAATAAGCTTTAATGAGGAAACATGCAAGCCCTAACATCAGTGAAGGTCTGAATGCCCTCTCCTGCCAAACAATTTAGATAGATTTATTTATTTATTTATTTATTTATTTATTTATTTATTTATTTATTTATTTATTTTTTAGATTTATCCCCGCCCATCTCTGCCATGGCAGACTCTGGGCAGTTTACAATCAGAGGTTTTCATTATGAGGTTCCCCCCCCTTAGTTCAGTTTGTGCTGTCAATGGTGTCAGTTTCCTTCTCCCCGCCTCTCCCGCCAGTGAGTGATCTTGCTATGTGATACTGAAAGGTGTGAACTCCTGTCTGAATTCATTCCTCCTCGTTGTCTTTGGTGGCTGGTACCTCGATGTGTATTGACTACTCACATCTCCTGGTTTTGAGCCTGGTGGTCTTTAACCATCACACTAAGCTGCCTCTCATCCCGTAATCACTGGCAGTGTAATTTCAGTACAGGCTGTGCCATAAGTGTCTCCCTGGCAAAGCAAGAGGTGCTTGTTTTGAGCTGGTGAATCTGTCATAGATTTAAACTCTACGCCAAGTCTCTTAAACTGTATTTTATTGTCAGCAGCTAATCAGTTTTTAAATATTTACAGCTGCTTGTTCCTGATTTTAAAGGAAAAGAAATATTTCCATGACAATGAACACGGGAGAGAGAGAGAGAGAGATACAAAAATACATAATTCTACTGACAGAGGTTCTAGGGTTTGAAAATAATTTGTAAAGGCTAATGATGGAGTATTCCTGTACTGTAATATAACTTTATCTATTTTGTACAGTCTTGCTATGCCTGTATGAATAATTTGAAGTTGAATCATCAGCTTTTGAATTTCCACTGATTTCAATCTGCTCCATCCATTTCTTTACTAAAAGTATTATCCCATTCGGAAGAATTTGCATTTCTTGTAAAAAAAAAAGCACTGTCATGAATTTCGATTTGCAAAAACTGCCTTCTTTTAGCTATTCTACAAATATTTTTAATATTGGAAGATACAAATGTGCTTATTATGAAGAAGAAGCCACAAACCTATTAGTTATCTGAGCGGCAACCAGATAGTCCATTTTCTTGCTAAATGAATTTTTCTCATTCAAAATTTGCATTCCTCGTAAAAATAGTCATGAATTTCAATTTGTAAAGAAACTGCCTTCTTTTAGCTATTCTACAAAGATGTTTAATGTTCCGAGGTGCAAATGTGCTTATCATAAAAAACCCCCCCACAAATGTATTATTTGTCTGAGTGGCAACCAGACTAGATTCCAGGTTTTAATTACAAACAACCAAAACATTTAAAAATTTAATGTTCTTAAGCAGTATATAATTAAACATTACAAAAAATAAACCCTAACCCTAACCCTAGTCCGAATGTAGATAGGAACTCACGAAGAGACATTAAGATTCACCAAGCTGGCTTCACGTCTACTCACATCTCCTGGTTTTGAGCCTGGTGGTCTTTAACCATCACACTAAGCTGCCTCTCATCCCGTAATCACTGGCAGTGTAATTTCAGTGTAGGCTGTGACATAAGTGTCTCCCTGACAAAGCAAGAGGCGTTTGTTTTGAGCTGGTGAATCTGTCATAGGTTCAAACTCTACGCCAAGTCTCTTAAACTGCATTTTATTGTCAGCAGCTAATCAGTTTTCAAATATTTACAGCTGCTTGTTCCTGATTTTAAAGGAAAATAAATATTTCCAGGACAATGAACACGGGAGAGAGAGAGAGAGAGATACAAAAATACATAATTCTACTGACAGAGGTTCTAGGGTTTGAAAATAATTTGTAAAGGCTAATGATGGAATATTCCTGTACTGTAATATAACTTTATCTATTTTGTACAGTCTTGCTATGCCTGTATGAATAATTTGAAGTTGAATCATTGGTATAGGATAATTGCTAAGGCGCTGGGTAGAGAAGATCCTTGTGTTCACCAATTTCCTCCCCCCCCCCCCAGGTATTCAGCCTAAGTACCCAGCAGCTTCCTCGGGAAAGGCATCAAAAATGTCAGTATGGCAACTGCAGTGATGCTGTTGACACCCAACCTCTTTGTAGACGTGTGTGATACTGATGCACCTCCAAAGGAACCAGGGTTCAATCACAGGCTTGTGGCCACCGTTTTTGGACCCCCCCTTCTTACAGATGCTCCAGTAAGTACCACATCTGCAATTCTGATGGAGCATCTACCAGGCCCTGGGAACAGTGGGGAAGCAGGTCCACTTCAAAAGAGACAGCTCAGCCAGGGGAGGGGGAGACTTAGAGGAACTGCCCCTTCATTATGCTAGGTATAAGTTGATCTGGCGATTACCTTGGATTACCATACCTAGAATATTGGCTCCAGTTCCGGAAACCATCTTTGGGGAACGTCTGTGTTCTTCACGACCTGGATCGGGTCCAGAGGAGAGCAACCAGGGTCTTTCTTTACTCCCTCACAGGCTGACAGGCGGCTCCCATCTGCCAACTCTGAGCAGCGTATAACTCCCAATGACCCAACTGGGATAAAAACCAGGGTCATGTCTGTGACGCTTTCTCAGGTTACCGTTTCTGGCCTGGACTCGGATTTCTTTTATCTGACTTCTGTGGGGAGGGGGCGGCGGTGGAGCTGAGCAATGCCAAAGTCAAAGCTGGGCCCACAAGAGGGGATCACCCCCTTTAATGGTTTCCCTCCTTTTAAGAACAGACCATCTCTTGGATTTTTATTTTTTATTTTTATAGTAGTTTGGAATGTATAGGTTTTATTTTTTATATTCCGATTGTAAACCGCCCAGAGTCTACCATGGTAGAGATGGGCGGGGATAAATTCAAATAATAAATAATAATAAATAAAACAAAAAGAAAGTTGCATGCGCTAATCTGCACTTACAGCTGCCAATTAGTAATTAATCGCTATGGAAGATGGGTGAGACAGTCCTGCAGGTGCCCTCAAACTAAAACACCCACCATCCTCCACCCCTGGCATTATTGGCTGGCGATCCTGGGACGTGCTCAATTTCTAACCATAGACAGTATGTCAGGAGGCGTCTGTAGCACCTTATAGAATTAAATATAATTTGAATATTTTAAAGTTTAACAACTTTGCAGAACTTTGAAGCCACTCGGAGCTTGAAGCACAGGCCAAAAGAGCCTCTTGCTTCCTCCCCACCCCTGGCCTGATCCTGGCTGTTCAGTGTCCTTCTGCAAAGGGATCATATGCAAAGTGATCTACCAGGAAAAAAGTATTATAACCTGATCTCTGAATCAGGTTCCTGAAATGAACACACCTTGAATTCTTTTTTTTTTAGGTAAAACGTTTTTATTTTCAAAATATAACTAAGATACAATAAAAAAAGAATATAGAATAGATAGAAAAACAGAACTAAAGAAAAAAGAACAAACTATAAAAGTGTCAATAGAAAGGAAGGAAACGGAAAGTGACTTCCGACTTTTTCTGATACAGATATAAATTTACAAACCTCTTACAATTAGTTAACCTATCATAACATTATTTCTATTACAACAAACCATTTAATCTCTGAAATCCAAAATCAAAACATCATTTTTTTTCTATTACAAGCAAGTACTCCAAAAGTGGTTGCCAAGTTAATATAAATGCAGAAACAGAATGCTCTCTTATTAAAACTGTTAATTTAGCCATATGAGCTAAGTCCATTAATTTAACCATCCAGTCTTCAATCGTAGGTATCTGTAGATCTTTCCATCATTGTGCGTATAACAATCTTGATCATATATAACAGCAAAACTCCATGTTGTTTCTCTAATTAATTATACATTTCTGACAACTTATCAGGAATTAAATACCAACGATGCATCATCTTATAGAAATTTTCTTTGAGATTATAATTCAGCATACATTTCAAATCTTTCTTCCACATATTCTCCCATTGGTCCAGCATATTATATCCAAAATTCTTAGCCCATTTAATCATGCAATCCTTGACATGTTCATCCTCCGTACTCATCTGTAACAAAATCTGATACATCTTAGTAATAACATGATCATCATTTATACAAAGGTCCATTTCGAACTGAGTTATTTCGTTAACAAACTTATAATACTTTTTATCTAGTTTAAAACGTTCTACCACTTGTACCATAGGGGAACCAATGACATGTAAAACCTTCCAACTCTAACATTTCCCTTGTTTTAATTTTTGGTTCACCCTCCTCAATCCTTAACAAGTCTTTATATTTTAACCAGCTTATTCCTCCCAGATTTTCTCTTCTAACAAATGCTTCCTGAAGTGACAACCACAATGGTACATTTGGAGACAATCTTACGTTATATTTCTTCCAGATTCTCAATATGGCATTCCTAAGAAAATTATTTTTAAAATCCTTATTGACTTTATCACACCATAAATAGGCATGCCACCCAAATCATAATTCATGTCCTTCAAGCTGTAGTAATTTCTTGTTCTCCAGAGTAATCCATTCCTTCGTCCAAAGCAAACAACAGGCATCAAAATACAATTTCAAATTAGGCCGAACCAAGCCTCAACAAACCTTGAATTCTTTGATGTCTTCTGAACTCAGCAAAATTAGGATCATTCATCTGCATAGCTAAAATGCCACTTAGCACCTCCAAATAATTTTCCTCTTTACTTGTAGGGATTTTAGGGAAAAATTAAAAAAGAAGCCCTGAGAGAGGAGTGAAAGAAATGGAAACATCTCCCATGTCTTGGGAAGGGAGCTTTGCCTTACCTTGGCCCCACGGTCACAGCAACGCTGACCCAACCCAGTTTTTTTCCTTCTCAAAAACCATGAATGGTTCTTGCACAATGCATTTCTTCCACTGTGCAATTTTTTCCTCACATCTCCACCACCAAGGGGGATGTGACAAAGGGGTCAGCCTCTTGGTGCTGCTATCACCCACAGCCATCAAAATCTAACAAGCAGGCACCTCCAAGCAAACAAGATCGCAGCAGGGGCTGTTCATAAACCTGAAGATCCTACGCTCAAAACCACAATGCCTTTTCTCCTCAACTCAATACTCCTACAGCTCTTATCCATCATGTTCAACTGCAAGGCAGAACAGCCTTTCCATCTCACTTCACAGTGCTTTAGTCACTGCCACAAACGTCCCTAATATATTCTCTCAAAAAATCAAAGTGCTCCTATCTTTTTTTCATGTATCTTTTAGGGCCTGCAGCAGCTTACTGGGAAGTTCAGCTGATAGCCAGAAACGTGTAGTTAGCCTTTCTCAAACTAACATTTTCCACTATTTTCATTTCCCTCATCTCTAAACCTGAGACATCTTTGACTAAAAAGAATCAGCCCAGAAATTAAATACTGAACTTTTCAGCTGGATGTCCAATGGGAGACGAGAAGTGAAATTCAAGCCTTCTCTACACTCATCACCTTCTGCCTGATGTGGATTTCCTTGTGTCTGTTAAGGTGGGAATTTTGTGTGAAGCACCGTCCACAGTCTGGGCATTTGAATGGCTTCTCTCCTATGTGTAAACCTACATGATTTATAAGGCTAGACCTAAGACTGAAACTTTTCCCACAATCCGGACACTCATACGGTTTCTCTCCTGTGTGAGTCCTCTGGTGTCTCACCAGGTGGGAATTCCAACTGAAACTTTTCCCACAATCCGGACACTCATATGGTTTCTCTCCTGTGTGAATCCTCTGGTGACTCACCAGGTGGGAATTCTGACTGAAACTTTTCCCACAATCCGGACACTCATACGGTTTCTCTCCTGTGTGAATCCTCTGGTGACTCACCAGGTTGGAATTCTGACTGAAACTTTTCCCACAATCCAGACACTTGTACGGTTTCTCTCCTGTGTGAGTCCTCTGGTGTATCACCAACTCGAAATTCTGACCGAAACGTTTCCCACAATCCGGACACTCGTACGGTTTCTCTCCTGTGTGAGTCCTCTGGTGTTGTACCAGGCTGGAAATCTGAGTGAAACTTTTCCCACAATCCGGACACTCGTACGGTTTCTCTCCTGTGTGAGTCCTCTGGTGTATCACCAGGTTGGAATTGTGACTGAAACTTTTCCCACAATCCGGACACTCATATGGTTTCTCTCCTGTGTGAGTCCTCTGGTGTATCACCAGGCTGTAATTGTGACTGAAACTTTTCCCACAATCCAGACACTCGTAAGGTTTCTCTCCTGTGTGAGTCCCCTGGTGTATCACCAGGCTGGAATTCTGACTGAAACTTTTCCCACAATCTGGACACCCATACGGTTTCTCTCCTGTGTGAGTCTTCTGGTGTTGCACCAGGCTAGAATTGTCACTGAAACATTTCCCACAATCTGGACACTCATACGGTTTCTCTCCTCTGTGAATTCTCTGGTGTATCACCAGGTGGGAATTCTGAGTGAAACTTTTCCCACAATCCAGACACTTATACGGTTTCTCTCCTGTGTGAATCCTCTGGTGTCTCACCTGGTAGGAAATCTGACTGAAACGTTTCCCACAAACCAGACACTCATATGGTTTCTCTCCTGTGTGAGTCCTCTGGTGTATCACCAGGTGGGAATTCTGACTGAAACTTTTCCCACAATCCGGACACTCATATGGTTTCTCTCCTGTGTGAGTCCTCTGGTGTATCACCAGGTGGGAATTCTGACTGAAACTTTTCCCACAATCTGGACACTCATACGGTTTCTCTCCTGTGTGAGTCCTCTGGTGTATCACCAGGTAGGAATTCTGACTGAAACTTTTCCCACAATCCGGACACTCATACGGTTTCTCTCCTGTGTGAGTCCTCTGGTGTATCACCAGGTTGGAATTCTGAGTGAAACTTTTCCCACAATCCGGACACTCATACGGTTTCTCCCCGGTGTGAGTCCTCTTGTGATTCACCAAGGTGGCGTGCTTGCTAAAGCTTTTGCTGCATCGAGAACACTGGTAGGGCTTCTGGCCAATGTGGGTCCTCTTGTGCATAATCAGCTGTGATCTGTAATATGTGCGTTTCCCACAATATACACCTCTGTGGGGCTTTTCCACCACTGATATTCTTGGATTCTCAAGATCAAATCTATTTCTGATCCCTTGTTTGGTGGTGCTTTGATTCAAGCTACTGTTTCCTTCCTCACAGGGTGAAGCTTGCGTTACTGTCGGCCCTACGTGGCTATCCAAGTGACCTCTTCCTCCCCACTAATTTCCAGATATTTCCCTCTTTTTCTGCATGTGGAAATTATCCCCCTTGGCTTTTTCATGTAATATTTGAGTCCACATATTCAATTATTTCCAGCTGAAAAACTCTCTTCCTGTTTTTCTCTCCGTCTGTCACCTGCTGAGGAAGAAGAGTTTTGGGGTTCTGTGGAGAAAGTGGAAAAGATTTGATTGCTGGCTTGATTTGCTTTCCTTTTTAATGCTGCTTGTGATTCTCGGTTGTCGAGAAGGCTCTTATTGGCTTCCTTTTTGTCTATAAGATTCACATAAAAGTGGTACTTTAATTATTATCTATAAAATGGCTGCACAACACTGCAAACAACAACAAAAAAGCATACATTACAATGAAAAGGGAAAAGTGCCAAAAGGGTAGATTAACCTCTAACATTCATTATGATTCATTTGACACATACTGTAGAAGACAAGCAAGATCCAAGTTCAAATCCTGAAATTCACTTCTTGGCTTGGGTCAATCACAGAGAGAAATACAAATACACACACCTACGAATGTAGGTATGTAGAAAATCCATGTGTATTTCAACCTGCAAAATGTCCCAGAAGTGGGTATGGTCAAACTTTTGGGGCTACTTTTAGATGGCTGGGGGGCTTTAACAGATGAAATGGTGCCCAAAGCCTCTGCAAGATTTAAAGCACCAGTTCTGTCCATTCAACTCCTCAGCTCCAACTAGGAAAAGAGCAGAAAATACTGTCCACAACCACTCTGGGGACATCACCATACAATACAGGCAGTCCTCCTTTCTGACTGCAATTGGGACCGGCAACTCTGTCACTAAGCAGCTCGGTCATTAAGTCACTCTCCGAGTGAGATGGGTGGGGAATAAATTGGATATATAAATAAAAAAATAAAGATGACGTTACTTGAATGCGCTGACTTACAACATCAGTTCTGGCTGCGGTCATTAAGCGAATCACCTTGGGTTATTAAGCACAATGTCAAACAAAATGATACATCAATGGAAGACCACTAGGAAATCCTGTGTTTGTTGGCTAGGCTTGGCAGTGAAAGAAAACATCATGGTGGGTCGTTAAGTGCAACGTCGGACGACCGTGACTTGCAGCTTCCTGCCGGATTCCCCATTGATTTGGCTTGTCAGAAGCCAGATGGGAAGGTGGCAAACAGCAATCATGGGACTGCAAGACACTGCCACCGTCGTAAAGGCACGTCAGTTGCCAGCACCCAAATCGCTTTGAGGGCCATAAGTTTGAGGACCTGTTGGAAGTCTCCTTTTCAGCGCCATCCTAACTCTGAATGGTCCATTCACTGAATGGTTCATTCCACTGAACAAGTAGAATGTGAAGACTCCAAACCTGGACATCCCAAATGGCTATTTAGAAAAAAGTGCTGGGTTAAGCAGAGTTGAAACTGGTTAATACATGGATAGGAGAGTTTGTTGGCTAGACATGGAAGTAAAGAACATCCCAGGAGTCGGCAGTGGCAGATCAGTCCCCTATTGTTGCCAAGAAAACAACATCTCCATAAAATCACAAGGAGTCAACGCTAACGTGAAGGGGACTTTTAAAATCTCCCGACCTCCAGAAAATTGCACGCAGCAGTTTTAAAGCCTGCAGCACCAGGGGAATAAACTTTGGGGAGGGGGGGCAGATGGAGCAGCGGGCACTTTTCAGCTGTTGCTTCTCTGACTCTTCCCCACGGAGGAAACGAAACAGCCACACTTGCTCCCCGCCTCTCCCCGCACCTGTCCTCGACTCACCTTCCGGCTGCTGCTGCTCCGAACCCGGGAGGACCATAGAGCGCTCATCCACGCCACTATTCCCCAGGAGGCAGCCGGAACAGGAAGTTCTTCTGCCCCCCTTCTCTCCTCCGGTATCCCCTCTAGCAATCCAATCCTCTATTGTTTCAGCTCCAACTGAATTTTGATGTCATTGACAGTTTATTTCTAGAGCGCCTAGAAATCCTGTTTGTGGCTCCATTAACCCCAAACTGCACTCTCGAACAGGGGCTGGTGTGAAGGGATTGATCAGGGCCAGCAGAGTGGTTCCCTCTTGAGGGCAGTTTCCTCCATGATATTTCTCAGCTTACTGACTCAAATGCTCCTCTATTGTTTCACTTAGCAATCCAGTACTCTTGTTGTTTCAGGTCCCCCGCTCCCCCTCCCGTTGGATGTCGGTCCTCAGCAACCACAGACGCCGCTGCTGTATTGACAGCTTTCTAGGCGTGGCGGTTGCTTATTCCTACAGCGCCATCTAGCGACAAGAGGCTGAAAAACCCACTCGTCCTGTCTCCACCCTAAGGCGTTGACGAGATTTTTCGATTGATTCTGTGCCATCAAGTCCTTTTCGACTCCCGGCGACCACATCGATAGATCTTCTCCATGATGTTCTATCCATAACCTGTTCTTTCGGGTCTCCCAAGGGTGCACTCATTGCCACTGCAACTGAGGAAAAAGGTCGTTTGCCAGAAGCAGGAAGTAAACGAAGGGAAAGCATCCTGGGGGGAAATGGTGCGCGAAGAGGCAACGGCAAAGCGCACCTCCCTTCCATTGCGGAGCCTCAATCTCGCTAGAGGGCAGAATTGCTCTGAGCAGCCTTCCCAATTCCCAGAGGAGTTGCTTTCAGCCTTGAGAATTCCCAGGCCGCTTGGGCACAACACTTGGAGGGAACTCGCTTGCAGATCAAAAGCTGATCAGGAGATCCCTGCGCTTTCGCAGGGCTTGGCTCTCGGTGGTGGTCAAAACCTCTCTCCCTCCTAAAACGTCGTTCCTGATTTCCTGGGGCTCAAAAGGATTTAGGACCTGGGAGCCCCAACAGGCCACAGGCTCCAAGAGAGTCAGCCTCACTCATGCTGGCCAGGGCTGCTTCGAAGGGCGCCCGGGGTCTTGGAGCCGGTGTTCCCAGCAAGCCAGCTTTGTTCCTGTGGGAGGAAATTCTAAATCTGCTAAAGAGCCTTTAAATCTGCAGGGGGCTATTTTGGGATGTGGACAGGAAAGAGGCCTGAACCCCTGACAGTCATCCTAAGCAGGCAGTAGGACTGAATATTGGGGGGAGAAGAAAAATTGGGGGGAACCAGGGAAGGTGGGGTGTTGGGAATGGCTGGGAGACCGCAGGAGCATCAGTCCAGACACCCTTATTGTGCCCCCCCTCCGTGCACCACCCCACACAGAAGAGGGAGATGGTGTGGATATTACTTTCACTCCAGCCTAGAGTTTCTGTTGGGCTCTTCACACCACTCCATATATTTTGTGCCCCCTGGGTCCAATGTTCCCAGCAGAGAGTAGGGTGGTGTGCTGCATCAGTTGGGCTTCTGCCTGCCTTTCTCCACCCTGGGTGTATGCAGGATGCCCACAAGGAAGTTTGTCCCCTTGCCCCCTTTCCTCCCCACTGGTACCAACAAACTTCCCCTTCCCTCCTCCAGGGCGCGTCTTGAGGGACCTTGAGGGTCTGAGTTGCTCCTCCGAAATTGGCTTCCCCAAAACACTCCTTTTGTGAAGGAGGCTGGAGACCCTCCCTGTGAGTCTCTGCATTGAACCCCTTCACTTAAGTTGGGCGGGGAGGGGGCGGTGGTGGGGCTGAGCAATGGGGGGATCCGGGAAAGCCAAAGGATCAAAAGAAATTGAGATTGAGATTGAAAAAGAAAGTTGCATGCGCTAATCTGCACTTACAGCTGCCAATTATTCATCGCTATGGAAGATGGGCGAGACAGTCCTACAGGTGCCCTCTGACTACAACACCCACCATCCTCCGCCCCTGGCATTATTGGCTGGCGATCCTGGGACATGCTCAATTTCTAACCCTAGACAGTATGTCAGGAGGCGTCTGTAGCACCTTTGTGACAGAGATGTTTACAGGTTTCAAGCAAGCTGAACAGGACCATGTTAGCTTGGCTAATGGTGTCAGAGATCACCCGATCTCTGCCAAAAAGGCAAGCAGACAAAGAGCTCATCAGAGGACTGGAAGTGGCGTGAAACTGACATTGCCGGTCTAGCAATGAGAATAGACCGGCTCGCACTCAACCGATGATCGGGAATACACATCTTGCCGAACGTTGCCTGGACAACCGGACAGACTGACCCCATGTGTCAGCAGCAAAGGACACTGGGGGAGGGAAAGGTTTAAATGTGCTTGTTGTTCCTGTTACCTGCATTCCAGTCTTTGCTAGTGCTAACTTCTGTATTCTATAATAAACTCTTCTGCTTCTAAGAACTCTGGTGCCTGGGAGTTACTTCAGCGCAGAGAGATTATAGCGATCAGAAGGAGCGCCTTACATAAAGACCGGAATGCACCAACCGGTTTTCCCAGGAGCGAACCTGAAGACCTTCGGGAAGCTCCGTGGTTGAGACCGGCTTCTACACACACCAAGTAGAGACCCGAGAAAAAAAAAATTTTTTTTTCTTCGGAGAGAGGCTCTGCCGGGAAACGAAGCAGCTGAGAGGTGGCAGCCCAGCAGCGGAGCGGCGGCGATTCTCACCAGCTGAGCGGCGGGAGCAGCGCAGCAGCAGGAACCGGCTTTCCCCAGCAGCTGAGAGACTCTGCAGGGAAACGAACCAGCTGAGAGGCGGCGATTCTTACCAGCTGAGCGGCGGCAGCAGCGCAGCAGCAGAAACTGACTTTCCCCAGCAGAGCAGCAGCAAAACCGGCGCTCCCAATAGCTGAAAAGCGGCGATCCCAGCAGCTGAGAGGGGCGGCAGCGTAGCAGCAAGGAGCGGCGAGCCCTAGCAGATAGCAAGTGAGCAGCAGAGACCATGTGGTGGCATAGCGGCGGCAGCAACCAGCGCTCCCAAGCAGCAAGCGGCCAGTGGACAGCACGTGGCGGTAGACGGCGGCGGAGACCACGTGGTGGCAGGGCGCATCTAAGCTGAGAGGTACGCGAGTAAACCCCAATGATTCCAATAGTGAAGACAACACCCCAATCCTGAAAGATTGAATGGAGTCCCAGGATACCAAGCCAGGGGAGGCAGTCCGGGAAGAAGCAGAGACGGCTGAGACATGTGAACCTGGATCCAGCTCAGCCTCCACGCAGGAAAAGGTACGGGGGGGACCAAAAAGCAAATGAAGATTAAACATATCGAGACACCTAACACCCCCCCCCGCATCCCAACCCCCACGGAACTTTGAAAGCAGATTGGTCAGTGGGAGTGGGTGAAGGGATGGAGGGACGCAAAGTGCAGAAAAACAAAAAGCGTGTCACCCAAACGCAACGAATTGGGGCAATTGAAGAAAAAGTGTCTCGCATGGACTATAAGGTGGAGGAATTAAGTGAGAGGCTTAATGTGCTTATCTCACTCTTGGAGGGGAGGGAGAGGCCGATACCCAAAACAGATTCACCCCCCCCCCCGAAGAGAATAGTAACTTAACAGATTCTGGGGAGGAATCGGAGGAGGAAGATGAAGAAGAGTCAGACACATCCCCACCCACCCCGCAATGGAGGTCGCCGGGCAGCAGGACGGCACCGGTGGGGTTGCGAGAGCTGAAAATGAAGTTCGATGGAGACCCCAAAACTTTAGCATGCTTCATAACTCACGTAAAAGGGTTTATGGAAGAATTTGAAAACGACTTTCACACAGAAGAAGCGAAGGTCAGATATGTGTCTTGTTTCTTGAAAGGGGAAGCGGCTAGCTGGCTCGTGAAATTGCACGATACCAAGGCAAGCGCGCTGCGTGACTTCAATAAGTTCATGCGGGCCCTGCGGACCCGGTTCGAAGACACACTGGCTAAAGTGTCGGCCAGAGTGCGCCTCCGAAACCTAGATCAGGGAAAAAGCACTGTGGCGGAATATGCTATGGAGTTCAAAAGAATCCTTAGCGAACTACCACAATGGCTGGAAGAATTCCAAATTGAATACTTCCAGTACGGCCTGAGACAAGACTTATTAGAACTCATGGTGGGGAGGGAAGAACCAAAAACATTAGAAGGCTGGATCCAACTGGCGGGTTGTATCGAACAAAGCCAGACACAGCTGATGACCATTAAAAAGTTCAAACAATTGAAGAGGAAACCTGAACCCACCACACACCCCGCCCGAATGGAGTTCA
This sequence comes from Charina bottae, assembly GCA_023362775.1. Lineage (NCBI taxonomy): Eukaryota > Metazoa > Chordata > Lepidosauria > Squamata > Charinaidae > Charina > Charina bottae. The sequence continues at coordinate 1,672,942 of JALMGJ010000002.1, read as the reverse complement.
AGCAAAAACAATGGGAAGAGGAAAGAAATCGGAGAGTGAAAGTTGGCGGTTGCTTTCAATGCGGACGGACAGGACACCTCATCAGTAACTGTCCACAGAATGGGACGACGACCAGAGAGAAGTCACAGTCAAAGAAACCCCCAGAGAAGAAAAGAGAAAAAGAGGCGGGGGACAAGCGCAAAGGCACTGCGGCAGCCATGGCGAAATGGAGCCACCCCACATACGTGGACGAAGACAGTGACAGCGAAGAATCTGACTACGAATTTCAGATGGCGGGAAACGAGAAAGGTCTGCTTTAAAGTGCGCCGCGGAACAGGCCTTCACAAAAGGGCGCAACGAGAAGATTTGCCGCAACCCCACAATGCACATTCAGGTACGCCTAGAAGCTGTGGGGGGGAGGAGGAAGTACTCTGGGTTGGCAATGCTAGACTCGGGCTGCTCAAGGAGATTGATGCACCCGGACGTGGCTGACCACTTGGGACTGAGACTTTTTGAACTAAAAATGCCCATTACCTTTTGTCAATTGGATGGTTCGGAGATGAAAGGGGGGCCAGTGGAGCAGTATACGGAGGAAGTACAAATGACTTTGGGAAACCACGTAGAAACCCTGAGGTTCATTGTGGCCCGCATTGCAACAAGACCCATTGTGTTAGGACTGAAATGGCTGAGAGCTAGAAATCCTAGGGTAGATTGGGTCTCCAGGGAAATTGACTTTTTGGACGGAACTCATGGGGGGACGCACAAAGAAAGAGATGTGGATGACTGGGAAGTGGGGGCAGCTGGGATGGAATTTTGGGACGAGGATTGGGAACAAGGGGACGAAAGTAACCCACAGGCGATCCCGGAAAAATACCTCCCAGTTAGTGAAGTGTTTGGTAAGCAAGAATGCGACCAAGAGCCTCCCCATAGACAGTCAGATGCAACGATAGACCTCATCCCTGGGGCACCGTTCCCGAAACCCAAGATGTATGCCATGACCCAGAAAGAACTAGCAGAGCTCCGCAAGTTCATTGATAAAAATTTGGCACGAGGCTTCATTGAACCAGCCAATTCCACGTTAGCGGCCCCAGTGTTATTTAGGAAAAAGAAAGACGGGTCACTGCGGTTGTGCACAGACTACCGGGGGCTCAATGCAATTTCAGTCACTAACCAGTACCCCCTACCCTTGCTGAAAGACATGTTAGCCCAACTATCGAAAGGGAAGGTCTTCACGAAGTTGGACGTAAGGGAAGCGTATTACAGGGTACGCATGAGGGAAGGGGATGAGTGGAAAACCGCGTTCAATTGCCCATTAGGATCATTTCAATACTGGGTGCTCCCGTTTGGGATTGCGGGCGGACCTGGAATCTTCATGAGATTCATAAATGAGGTATTGTATGAATTTTTGTACAAAGGGGTAATTGTATATTTAGATGACATCTTAATTTTCTCGGAAAACCTAGAAGAGCACATGGAACTGGTCAAAAAGGTGCTAGAAAAGTTGTTAGAAGCAAAATTGTTTGTCAAACTGGAAAAGTGTGAGTTTCACAAGGACAAACTAGACTTTTTGGGGTACCGCATCTCGAATGCGGGCATTGAAATGGACCCCGAGAAAGTCAAGGCGGTTTTAGGGTGGCAACCCCCCCGAACGCGCAGGCAGCTTCAAGCATTCTTGGGATTTGCTGGGTTCTACAGGCAGTTCATCCAAGATTTCGCGCAAATTGCGCTACCCCTAACCGACTTGCTGAAAACAAAAGGCAAGGGGAAAAACGCAAAAGCCCCGCCGCCAAGCACGAAATTAGTGTGGACCCAAGAATGCCAAGAAGCTTTCGATAAGCTAAAGGCATTGTTCACGGAGGAGCCCATTTTCAAGCACCCTGAGCCTGACAAACTGTTTGTAATTCACACGGACGCGTCACTCAATGCAGTTGGGGCTATCTTGCTACAAGCAGATGACAGGGAGAAATTGAGACCATGTGCCTATATTTCTCGGAAATTTAACGAAACGGAGAAAAGATGGCATGTTTGGGAAAAAGAGGCATTCGCAGTAAAACACGCGTTAAGCACGTGGCGACACCTCTTGGAAGGGACAGCTGAGCCGTTTCAGGTGTGGACGGATCATAAAAATTTGGAAGCCCTCAAATCCCCGAGAAAATTGAACCCTAAGCATCTCAGATGGGCAGAGTTCCTGAGTAGGTTCAACTTCACATTGAAATATTTCCCTGGGGGAAAAAACCTCCTGGTGGACGCGCTTTCGCGCCTGCCGCAGCATGAAGGCAAGATGGAGGAGATCTTTGAGTCTCTAATCCCTTCCCAGCCAGGGGAGGAGCAGACGCAACTGGCACCAGTGGTCAGGGGAGAGGGGAATTTGGCTGTCACCCGCAGCAGCGCAAAACACAGGACTGACTGTGATTCATTCGCAGGAGACCTGCGAGCGGCAACGGTTACTGACACTTGGTGGGTGGAGCACAAACATACGCTAGAGGAGCGAGACGGCATGGGCTGGAAAGACAAGAAAGCATACGTCCCCGAATCCTTAAGACAAAGGGTTTTGAGTATGCACCACGACCACAAAATGGCAGGCCACTTCGGCTTCCTAAAAACACTACAGTTAGTCAGGGGAAAGTTTTGGTGGCCATCGTTGCGCGCGGACGTGAAAGCTTATGTGCGAACATGTCCCACGTGCGCCACAGCAAAAAGGAAAATGGGCAAACCCACAGGAAAATTACAGGAGGTAGCTAGTCCAACACAGCCATGGAAGCAAATTGCCATGGACTTTATAGTGGACTTACCAGTGAGCAACAAATACACGGCCATCTGGGTGGTCACAGACCTCTTTTCCAAACAGGCACACTTCATTGCATGCAAGGGCATACCGAACGCCCAGAAGCTAGCGAGACTGTTCATTCAACACATCTATAGGACCCATGGAACGCCGGAACGCATAATCAGCGATCGCGGCAGCACTTTCACATGCAAATTTTGGAGGGCATTTTTGAAGTTAATTGGATCAGAACAGGGGCTTAGTAGTGCGTTCCATCCGTGCACAGACGGAGTGAGTGAACGCCTTAACGCCACACTGGAGCAGTACCTGGGATGCTACATAAATTACCAACAAACTGATTGGGCAGAACTCTTGCCGTTCGCAGAAGTCGCGTACAACGCGCTCCATCAAAGCACAGGGCTTTCACCATTCAAAGCGGCTACAGGGCAGGACTTTGTAATGATACCTGAATTGGCAATGACCCAGAGCACTGACTTAGAGCAACCTCTGAGAGCAGATGAATCCCTTGTTCTGAGTAGGATGGTCGCTCTCCTGGCTTCCTTCTCCCGTTTTCAGGGTTTTCATCTTTAAAATGAAGCTGCACCCTAAAAACAAGCTGATGCCCCTTTTCCACCGGCAGAATTCAGTGTCCCCAAGGATGAAATGACATTCAGCACGGGCACCGTAGGACTCCAACCAGGATCAGCAATAAGGGGGGGGGGGGAACTCACAGGGGAACATTTTTCATTTTCATTTCTCTTCTTCGTTACTATCTTCATTATCTTCGTTATCTGTTGGCGTTATTGGACTAGTAGTAGTTAATTATCAATTTCCGAAAGCAATTAGAGAGTGAGATTTGCGAACTCAGTGTCCTTTAAAAGTCTCCACCATGGTTGCGAGCAAGACGGCTGATCCTGTCATCTCCCGGTGCTGAAACCCATGGAAAACTGCTGTCCTGTGTCTCCTCATGAGCAGCGGCTGTCCAGAGGACATGTGGGTGATCTCCCGCCCTCTTTATCCGGAGAGGTTCCGTGGGACTGGTCTGCTCACCGGTTCCTTGGTCTTTGCCACAGTTGTTGGCTCCGCTTTTGGAGAGTCACCTTCAGTTCGCCATGCCTCCCCCGGAAGTCCAGAGATACTAAGTTAACGTGGGCCATGAACTCTTGAGCCACACCCAACTCTATGCTGCAAAGTACTATCAGGACTGATGGACACTATTGTGAACCCAGCAATGGAGCCAAACAGCTCAGGTGCAGGTGTTACCGTGCCCCAGGGAGGCTGGTATCGGGGGAACAAACTCACCTGCTCCCTCGTGCCCAACTGCAGAGTTTCACCCCTGGTTGTTTGCCAGGCAGAGCCTCTGAAAGCTGTTCGGGCTTCCTGGATAAACAAGAGCTACCACCTCCCTCATCTGGAATGGCAGGGATGCCAGCCTGGAAATGCAGGTGGGTACAGCGCTGAGAGGGGAATTATTAAGTCCCCCCTAGGCCTCAATTCCACGTGTCCATTTGGATCAAGTCATATTACATTAGAGCAAGTCAGAGGCCAAGGCTCTGAGCATGCAGTGACATATTATTGGGGGGGGGGGAATATTGAGGGCCAGAAGGCAGGATCCATCGCAGCCCTCAACATCACCTTCCCCACGAGCAGCGCCCTCAGATCCTGCCCTTTACCACTTCGAGACTCGGCTGGAAGTGGCCATTGTGGCCATCACTTAAATCGGAGTCCGTTGTTCTGAGTAGGACGGTCGCTCTCCTGGCTTCCTTCTCCCGTTTTCAGGGTTTTCATCTATAAAATGAAGCTGCACCCTAAAAACAAGCTGATGCCCCTTTTCCACTGGCAGAATTCAGTGTCCCCAAGGACGAAATGACATTCAGCACGGGCACCGTAGGACTCCACCAACCGGGATCAGCAATAAGGGGGGGAAAAACTCACACAGGAACATTTTCTCTATCGCTAGTTGCACTAATTTGCAGAGATTTCATATGGGGATGTCAGATATGAGTCAAGTCAAAAGGCAGATAGAAACAAAAGATTTTTATTTTTCAAGCTGTTTGCAAAGAGCTGGTGGACTCCACCGTGCTGGAAAACAAGTCACACTAGGGAGGAGCCACACTAGCCACAATTAGAGTTCATATTTTATAGCCCTTTGCCCGGACGCTTTAGCCCTCCTCCTTTTACCCATAGGCTGGGTAGTCAGGAGTGAGCAGCCTATACCGTCCACCTCAATTGTCCTGCCTCTGTTTACATCTCCCACTACCCACTTTTATCTCCCCTTCCCATTTTATTTATTCTTTCCTTGTATGGAAGTTGTCCTACCTTAAGCATTGTTCATTAGTTTCATTTCTACCCACAAGAAGCTTCCTGTAGCATAGGTCTTGCTAGAAGCTCTGCTCTCTAACTTCAAAGCTGGGGTGTTACATTTTAGCTTGCTTAACATTTCCTGCATGCGGTTTTTAGTAGGTCTGCTAGTTTGCTCTCTAACCTCAAAGTGGAGGTGTCGCATTCAACCTGCTTATTAATTTTGCTAGCCAGCATTAGAAAGCCCCCAAAGAGCCCCAGTTAATTTTATGAGTTTTAAGATTATTAATTTTTTTGTTAATAATAACTATTTTCATATTTCCCTCAATCCACCCTTTTTCTTCTTTATACTATTATTATTAACGCTATTTCCTTTCTCTCTTTTTATTTTGTTGCTTTTTGCATTATATTTCATGATCTTGTTTCATCTGAACTTTCTAATTGTTATAACATGGCCTTGGCTTGTCTGAACTCCCTAATTGTGGATACATAGTCTCATACACCCAACCATCATCATGCACCCAACTATCACCATCTCTCATTAACATGAGAGTGTCATCATAGGGAGAGGGTTTTAAGGGCATCTGTTTAGAGACTGCAGTCTAGATCAGTCATTGCATTAATCCCCTAACGCAGGGGATTATGCAGCATCCCAATGCCTCCAAAACCCCTTTTACTACTCCAAAAGATGTGAGGAGGGAGAGAACCACTCCTTTCCACTTACCAAACCAGGAGTCCAACCCTCCAGTAAGGGAGGTATCCACTCCTGAATTTTCAGCCAACATCATGTCTAGTATTATTTTATTTTCCCAGGCCATTCTACTTGTGGCATCTAAGTGCTCTGAGATCCCTTTTACAGCATCCCTGGTGTAATTTATAAATCTTTGTTGATTATAATATATATTTTATCCAGTCCACATTTTTATTGGTTGTCACCCACCAAAAGGAAAAGGATTCAAACCCTGCTAAAATCTGATTCCTTGCTTTGAATTCATCAGGCACTCCCCTTGGTACCCCATATTCAAGCATCACCACCTTTTTTGTATAACTTTATTTTCATCGGGTCCTCAGTGGGTTTCACCCTCCACTCTGGAGCTGGTTCGTCCACTGGCCCTTTTATCCTGGTATAATGAGTCCAGCCTTTTTCAGCCATTCGTGCAGTGGTCTCTATTGTGAGCAACACCTGGAACAGACCTTCCCACTTGGGTTGCAGTTTCGACTCCTTCCAGGGCTTTATCAGGACCCACTCTCGTGGTATAATATGGTGGACTGCAAATTCAAGTGGTGGGGTCTGAATCAACAGACCTTTCTGTCTGAGGAAAGACAAAGAAGAGGACAACCCCAGTATATAGTTCTTTAAAAATACATCCTTGTTTTTCTAATTGTGGCAGCGTTTCTGGATTTGCTAGATAAGCCAAACAACGTTTCATATGGTTAAATTCCCACATCCCCTCTAGGGTTTGTCTTAATTTTCAACAATACGGAAGATAACCATTTAGTCCAAGGTACCTTATTTTCTAAAATCAGTTTGATAAATGCTTCTTTAAAGTTTGGTTTATTTATTCTACTTTTCTCGAAGCTCCTCTCATAACATGTTACAATACTTTAGGATTAAAATGTGTCCCTTGATCTGAGTTCACATGTTAAGCCTGTAGGGCTAAAAACTGACCATTGGTCCCTCTTACTATGTAGAAAGATGCAACTGCTGTTTCTTAACAGGAACAGCTAAAAAAAAAACATTTTCACCTTGTAAGGCACTCCATCCGATATCTGTAATCTCCCTACTCTAGAGTAACTCACAGACGCATGAGTTCTTTTTTTTTTATCCATAAGTTTTATTAAATTTTAAAATACATATTAAGAGATAATACAAAAGAAAAGAAATAGAAATACAAAGTAAGAAAAAGGAAAAGAAAAAGTGAAGTCAAAAAATAACAAACAAAGAAAATATAGAAAATAGATGTCCTCCAATTTATCCTTGAACTTTAAGTACAACAATTAACTTTAAATGTTAGTCCTTTATACAATACACAGAAACTTTTCTTTGTCATATACCCTTTGATTTCTATAATCCAATCTTCTGTTCTTCATATAGGTTTCGCCTTTCTTGATATCTTCCAACAATCCATCTCTGGTTTCTACTCCTTAGAATAGTAATCAAATGTTCATTGTTGCATCAATTAAATGTTTTCCATTTGCTCTTTCCACTTTTACATCTATATTTATATCTTCAATAAAGTCCAATTAGTATAACAAATAAAGGCCTTATCTACGTCTAATAAAATACAGTATATTCTGTTCATGTTATGACTATATATTCCATTAATACATAATCTAACATATTACATAACATAATACATAATATAGCAAAAATACAAAACCTAACATAACATATAACCTAATACATACAACATATTCTTGTAATAACCTACATTCTAATTCCATCTCATCATCTCATTGTCTTCTCATAAATGTATCTCCAGAAAGAGTAATATATAATATCAACATATTTATTTATAATCTTGTATCTTACACTTAAAATATCATGTTTTTATGCATCTGTAAGTTTCTCATATCTGTGCTTACTCTGTGTACAATACCAAATCCGCATTTTCATTCACCTTGCATTCCAAATCAATATCAATAAATCTCCTGTTTAGGTTATGCCAATATCACAATATGCAACTTGTTTATTTCTGTAACTCATGTGGGATATCAAAATGTTTATTTTGCCATATCTATCAATTTGCATATTAAAATCTTCCTGTCTCAGCTGCCACAATGTATTTATGCCCAAACATTTAATAGACCACTTCCTGTAAAATAACATAATCTTCTTCTGTACCAATACATTCAAAGTCCTCTTTCCCTGTTTCTCTACTGGTTCGAAAGGTCTTTCCTCTGTTTCTAAATCTGTCCCTTGTATCTTCTGTTCCTGAGCCATCAAAACTATTAATATACGTTCTATGGATTTCTTAATTTGCAAAAATTTTTTGCTGGTTTCTTCCTTAAAATCCTGAAGTGCTGTGAGAAATGCCATGTTCAAATCGTAATCAGCTGCCGTAGCCAAAACAAAAAATTTTCTCGGGGAGCAGGGAACAGCTGTTCTATTATTTATCAATAATGTCTATTTCTTTAAGTAAGAAAAGCTTTTAAAGTAAGAAATGAAAAAATTCCACAGAGCAGTATTTCAAACAGTTTGTAAAAGGAAAGATGAAGATATATTCCAAATGAAAGATAGTCCTTTCTAAAAAAAAGTAGAAAAAAAAAAAGGTAGAGAGGCACACATTCTCTATACTTTATTCTTTATTCTTCTTTATTCTTCAGGCTGCAAGCTGCTTAACCCAAACAAACAATTTCTCAAAAGTCAGTTAGTTTGTCGAGTAAGAAATACCAACAAAGTCTCTTAAATCCCAATTTCTCTGATACAAAAGAAAGGCAGAAAAATACAAAACTTGTTCACTATGTTGCCAAAATAAAGTCTATCAAACTTCCACCAAAATTAATTATAGCAAAGAAAACACAAAATTAGCCAACATTTTGAACGAAGTCCAAAGATAAATTTTAGATAATAAAAAATGTGCTAATCTAAAAAAGAAAACTAATATAAAGTGGTCTAAAAGCTGGCTGTCACTCTTGTGTCTCCCAAGAGACTTACGTTCTCTGCAGAGCTAGGATCCTCCTTCGGCCATTTCATTGCATTCACCCCGTTCTTCTCCGCGGTGGAAACAACAAAGAAAAACAGGAGTGGGCAATTACAATGGCTCTGTGAGCAATCTTCTGGTTCCCCCTTCTCCAGGGGGAAACTTCAGTGGTCTATAGACCCCTGCAAACAAGATAGAAAGTTAGCCAGGTCTCAGAGCTCAGAGCTCTGAGAAACTCTGACTTGTCGAGTTGCCAGCCAGGCTTGGAGTGCCACAGACGCATGAGTTCTTAGAAGTAGGATAGTTTGTTACAGGATACAGAAGCTAGCACGAACAAAGACTGGAATGGCGATTCTGGGAACAAGCAGCATATTTAAACCTTTCCCTCCCCCAGGGTCCTTTGCTGCTGACACGTGTGGTCAGGTCTACCTGGTTGCTCCGGCAACCGCCTCCCAGATGTGTATTCCCGTGCGTCGGGTGGATGTCAGCTTTGCGCCACTTCCAGGCTTCTGCGGAGCTCTTTGTCTGCCTGCCCTTTTGGCAGAGATCGGATGATCTCTGACATGCTCCCGCCCCAAAACTCACCCCCCCGGTTCAGTGGGGTTTGTCTGGGAATTCTTTATGGAACTTCTTGACTAATTTAGGGGCGTGTGTGTGTTTGGCGCTGACCCATTCCTTGTCTCCAATTGGTAGGTGTTGCCACTTCACTAGGTATTGTAGCTGCCCCTTGTGTCTTCTGGAGTCCAGGATTCTATCAATCTCGAAATGTGGTTCGCCCTCCACCAACAATGGGGGGGGGGGGGTTCCTCTGGTTCAGGGTGCCAGTGTTGTGAACTGTGGTGTTGTTTCAACAAACTGATGTGGAACACAGGATGCACCTTTCTTAGCGCTTTTGGCAATTGTAATTTTGCCGCTACTGGGTTGATGACCTCAATGATTGGGAATGGACCTATGAATTTTGGTGCCAATTTCCGTGATGGTTGTGTTGTCCGCAGATTTTTTGTTGACAAATACACCTTGTCTCCTACTCTTAATTCCCATTCTTCCCCCCTCTTGCGGTCCGCATATTTTTTGTAACTAGCTTTGGCTTCCTGCAATGTTTGCACCATGACTGGCCAATTGCTGCTTAGTTTCTCTATCCATTCATCCGCTTTTAGGGGTTGTGGCAATTCCGTGTTGTGTGACATGGCCAGTTCGGGGATAGTTACAAAGTCCTGCCCTGTGGTGACTTTGAATGGTGAAAACCCCGTGCTTTGATGTACCGCGTTATTGTAAGCAACCTCTGCGAACGGCAACAGTTCCGCCCAATCATTCTGTTGGTAGTTAGTGTAACATCTAAGGTATTGCTCCAATGTAGCATTCAGGCATTCGCTCGCACCATCTGTGCAAGGATGGAACGCACTGCTGAGCCCCTGTGCCGCTCCAATTAAAGTCAAAAAAGCCCGCCAAAATTTGGAAGTAAAAGTGCTGCCACGATCGCTGATTATGCGTTCCGGCGTTCCGTGGGCTCTATAGATGTGTTGTATGAACAGTCTAGCTAGTTTTTGAGCATTCGGTATTCCTTTGCATGCGATGAAGTGTGCCTGCTTGGAGAATAGATCAGTGACTACCCAAATTGCCGTGTTCTTTTTGCTCACCGGCAAATCTACTATGAAGTCCATGGCAATTTGCTTCTATGGCTGTGAGGGGTTTGCTACTTCCTGCAGCTTCCCTGTGGGTTTCCCAATTTTCCTTTTGGCCATTGCGCACACTGGGCATGAGCGCACATAGTCTTTAACATCAGTGCGCAAGGATGGCCACCAAAATTTGCGTCGGATTAAGTGTAGCGTTTTTACGAAGCCAAAATGCCCTGCCGTTTTGTGATCATGATGCATGGTTAAGACCTTTTGCCTTAAGGGCTCAGGGACATAGGCTTTGTTGTCCTTCCACCCCACTCCATCCTTCTCCACTAGGTTCTGTTTGTTCTCCCCCCACCAGGTGTCCGTTACTGTTGCCGCCCGCAGCTCGGCTGTCCACGGGTCGCTTTCAGCCGCGCGCTTCGTGGTGCTGCGGGTGATTGCCATGTTGCCTTCCCCCCTCCCTTCTGTTATTGCTGAGCTCTGTGCCTCCACAGGCTGGGAGGGGATGAGGGATTCAATGACCTCTTCCATTTTGCTCTCATGTTGCGGCAAGCGTGATAACGCGTCTGCCAAATAGTTTTTTCCCCCAGGAAAATACTTCAACGTGAAGTTGAATCTACTAAAGAATTCTGCCCACCTGAGGTGCTTAGGGTTCAACTTCCTGGGTGATTTGAGAGCTTCCAAATTTTTATGGTCCGTCCACACTTGGAACGGCTCTGCTGTGCCTTCTAAGAGATGTCGCCACGTGCTTAGGGCATGTTTGACAGCGAAAGCTTCTTTTTCCCAAATATGCCATCTTTTCTCTGTCAGGTTAAACTTTCGGGAAATGTACGTGCATGGCCTTAATTTCCCCGTGTCATCCTCCTGCAAGAGTATGGCCCCCACTGCGCTAATAGATGCATCTGTGTGTATCACAAATGGTTTGTCAGCTTCTGGGTGCTTGAGTATGGGTTCTCTTGTGAACATTTCTTTTAGGCTATCAAACGCTGCCTGGCATTCCTGCGTCCATACGAGTTTCGTGCTCGGTGATGGGGCTTTCGCGTTTGCTCCCTTGCCTTTTGTCTTTAATCGGTCAGTCAGGGGCAGTGCGATTTGCGCGAAATTCTGAATAAATTGCCTATAGAACCCCGCAAAACCGAGGAACGCTTGCAGCTGTCTGCGAGTACGGGGGGGCTGCCAGCCCAGGACTGCTTTGACTTTCTCAGGATCCATCTCGATGCCCTCATGCGAAATGCGATACCCCAAGAAGTCTAGTTGTTCCCTGTGAAATTCACATTTCTCAAGTTTTACATAAAGCTTAGCCTCGAGTAATTTCTCAAGCACCCTCTTAACTAGCTCCATGTGTTCCTCCAGATTTTCAGAAAAAATCAGTATGTCATCCAAATATACAATTACCCCTTTGTACAGAAATTCATACAATACTTCGTTTATGAACCTCATGAAGATTCCCGGTCCCCCCGCAATCCCAAACGGGAGCACCCTGTATTGGAATGAACCCAATGGGCAATTGAATGCAGTTTTCCATTCGTCACCCTCCCTTATGCGAACACGATAGTAAGCTTCCCTAACATCTAGTTTTGTGAAAATTTTCCCCTTAGATAGCTGAGCTAACATGTCTTTCAGTAACGGGAGAGGGTACTGTCTCGTAACCGAAATTGCATTAAGACCCCTGTAGTCAGTGCAAAGTCGGAGGGACCCGTCTTTTTTCTTTCTGAACAATACCGGGGCTGCAAGGGGGGAGTTGGCTGGCTCAATGAACCCCCGTGCCAAATTTTTATCTATGAATTTGCGCAATTCTTGCAGTTCTTTTTGCGTCATGGCATACATCTTGGGCTTGGGAAACGGTGCCCCTGGGATGAGGTCAATGGTTGCGTCTGACTGCCTATGGGGGGGTTCTTGCTCACATTCCTTCTTGTCGAATATCTCTGCTACCGGGAGGTATTTCTCCGGAATTGTGCTTGTGAGTGTGCCACCCCCTTGGTCCTGCTCCCCCTCAATTTCCATCCCCGTTGCCCTCAGCTCAATGCCGCTAGGTGTGCTCTCATTGTCCATCTCGTGATAAGTCCCATCCGTAAAGTCCAAATCTCCTGAGACCCAATCCACCTTGGGGTTTCTTGCCCTCAACCATTTCAGTCCTAACACAATGGGTCGTGTTGCAATGGGAGCCACTAGGAACCGCAAAGTCTCTACATGCGTCCCCAAAGTCATTTGCAGTCCTTCGGTGTAGAACTCCACTGGCCCCCCCTTCAGTTCCGACCCGTCCAATTGGCAAAATGTGATGGGCGTTTTAAGCTTAAACAGGTCCAGTCCCATCTTTTCAGCTACGTTCGGGTGCATTAAGTTTCTAGAGCAACCTGAGTCTAGCATTGCAACCCCCGCATACTTTTCCTCCCACCCAAAGTCCTCAACTGTACCTTTAGGTGCATTGTTGGGGTGTTGCGGCTACTTCCTTTGCGCCCCTTTGTGGAGGTCTGTCCTGTGGCGCTCATCAGAACAGACCTGGCTCGTTTCCCGCCGTCTGGATTTCAAAGTCAGAGTCATCGCTGTCTTCTTCTAGGTCCGGATTCTGCCATGGGTTCACGGTTGCCGCAGCCGCTCCTTTTCCCTTGGTGTGTGTTGTTTTGAGGGTACTTCTGTCAGCTGCCTTTTTCGCCGGAGGTTTTTCCTTAACGCTTGTTTTCCCCTGAGGGCAAGCGCTTCTTCGGTGTCCCTCCTTCCCGCAGCGGAAGCACAGTCCCTCTCTTGTCCGGCGATCCTTCTCTTCCCAATTCCGCTGTTTCACGTTCGAGCGGGGCTGGTTAATGAAAGTCCCCTCGTTCCTCTGCCTGGATTGTACGTTTCTGATACTTTGTAACTGTAGTCTGTTACTCTCAATTTTCCCAGCTAATTGGATCCACCCCTCTAAAGTTTCAGGGTCATCTCTGTCTAAAGCCTTTTCCAGTAAGTCCTGTTTTAGGCCATATTGAAAGTGTTCTATCTTTATCGATTCCGGCCATTCCGGCAGGTAGGATAATAATCTTTTAAAGTTTTAAAGTCCATAGCGTATTCAGCTACTGTCTTAGTTCCCCGCCTTAAGTTCCGGAGATGCACCCTGGCTGAGACTTTGGTCAGCGTGTCTTCAAACCGTTTCCGGAGGGCATACATGAACTCTTGGAAGTCCCTTAGTTCCCTAGCCCTCCTGTCATGAAGTGTTTCCAGCCAGTCCCCTGCCTCACCTTCCAGAAAACTGGAGACGTATCTAATTTTGCTCTCTTCCGTTCGGAAGGTGTATTCGAATTCGCTCATGAACCCTTGTACGTGAGTCAAGAAGCATGCTAAATTCTTGGGGTTGCCGTTGAATTTCATTTTTAGTTCACCCATTCCAAATGGTGTATGTGCCCCCCCTGGGGTCATGAATTGGTTGTATGACGGGGTCCTGGGTGCTCTGTTGTAGGGGTAAAATTCCTCCTCTTCACTTTCGATGTCTCCCTCTCCTTCGGGTGGCCCCAGGTTCAGTTCCTGCCCTTTGGGTTTATCTACATTGTCCATTAATTTCTCAAAGGCAGCGCCTAATGAGTCCATTTTATTCATCAGCATTCCTATATTTAACTGCACATTGGACATCTGTTCCTCCAACCTTACGATGCGCTGGGTTGGGGTGACCTTCTTCTGGTTTCCTTTTGCCCCTTTCTCCGCTAGCCCTTCGCCTACAGCTATGGACCATCCCGCTAGCCTTGGTTCGGTGCTGCTTAGAGGAATGGGGGTTTTGGTTACCTCTATGTGGTTTTGCTTCTTCTGTGCTTTCTTGCCCTCTCGCTCACTGGCAACTCCCTCCATCGTCTGGGCGCTAGTTGAGCTGGTTCCGGCTTCTTTGCTCACTTCTGCCGCCTCTACCGACTCCATTTTGTGGTCTCTGCTGGTCGCTGGCTGCTTGGGAGCGCTGGTCACTGCCATCGCTTGGCCTCCACGTGGTCTCCGCCGCTGCCTCTCAGCTGCTTGGCTTCCTAACAGCCAAGAGATAAACACACATACCCCAGACAACAAAAGTCTCCCTATGCTTCCTCCTCTTCAACCCAGAAGCAACAGGTGTTCACTGCACACAAAATACACACAGATCCAAAAGACAAATACTCACGAACAAAACAGACTGATATTTCATCAGGGTGGTAGATTTTACCCAAAACTGAACATATTCCGACTCCTCCTCTGGCAAAGGCTCTTTATTCTTAGCATAGATGTTTAGGGCTTGTTTTACCCACTTCTCCCATACGCTAAACTTGAGCCTGTAATTCTTTTTCTACACCTCTTAATTTTTCCTCGGGCTTTTCCAAATGTTACTTCCATAGGCTCTGTTAGAGGTGCCATGAAAGCTTTCCCCGTTACCCCTGAAATTTTTAAAGAATTTTTAGTCGATTTGACCCCTTTCGGGAGGACTGCTGTGAGATTTGGCTCCTTTTCCCACAAAATAAAATACTGAACTAACAAATAAATAGCAGCTCTAAAATTCCTGTTTATTGGTCTTTTGCAAAAGAGGCTTCCCTCATACCGTCACAAATTTGACTAGTATAGAGAGCAATGAGCAAGGTTCATTCATTTCTTTTATACATGTAATTCAAAGACAGGTCAGTTTACATATTTAGTTTACATATTTACACAAGTTTGCAAAGTGTCAGACTGACAGCCTTTCAAGATATCTATTTGCATCTTCCCCCTCTCCCCATGGCTACTCTGTGTTAATTGCCTTAAGCACCTTCACTCTTTCCTGTGTTTAGGCTTTTCCTGTTAACTTTGCTTAGCTCATTGAAGCTGTTTCCTTTGTACTCAATGTAGCTTAGTTCTTCTCGATAGGAGACACAACTGACAGGCTGGTTTTGCTTTGATTACCCATTGATTGTTTCTTAAGTTACCTGAAGCTGACACAGAAAGAGGAGTTTGCTTATTTCTATCCCTTCCTTCCCAAACCCTTGTTATGCAATTATCCCTTGGTGCTCAGGCAGGTATGGGTTGGAAGTTGGTGTTAATGGGTTGTCTCCCTCCGGATTCATTATCACCTATATGCATCGCTCTTTTCCGTTTCAGAATTTTTGGCAGCTATTTAGGAAGAATGATTTCCTCATTCTTCTATGGGATTTAATTTATTCTTTGAGGAACACTAATTTTTAATATCTGACACTGCCATGGAAGTCCGGGTAGCGCCAGTGTCTACCAAGAAGACCACGTTCTCTTCATCCCATCCCACCTTTAGATTTACCAAGGGCTCTCTATGGGACTCGAAGCTCAAGAGCCCCTGACACCCCTAGTCTTCACTTTCCTCATACTATTCAAACACTTTCTGTTCCTTCTCCTGTTTCCTCAATCTCTGAGGACAATCCTGGACAAAATGCCCTTCCTGCTCACAAGTAAAACACTTCCTTTGTATCCTTCTCTGCGTCCCACCGATTTCCCTCCTGTCTTTCCTTACATCCATACCCCTGCCTCTCACTGCTCTTCCCTTTCCTTCGTATCTACCGTCCTCTCGGGTCCCTGTGGCCGGGCTAGGTTTGGTTTGTTCTAACTTTCTATCCATAAACTGATTCACTGCCGAAAGCAGTATTTTTCCCTCGCTTCTAGCCCTTTCCGCGTCCCTATTCACATACACTTTCTGCGCTTCTATTAACAAGGGGGTTATAGGGGTCCCTGCCCAATTATCCATCTTTTTTGTACCTTCTTTTGAATATCTGGCCAAGATTTAGTTACAAACTGTACTTGCATTAGGGAGTTAAAGGCTGGGCTCCCATCCGGCAACCCAGAATACTTCTTCATGCTAGCTCTTAATCTCTCCAAGAATTTCCCCAGTGACTTATCTTTCTGTTGTTCTACATCAAAGGCTTTTGTGATGTTTTTGCTCCGGGGCACAGCGGTTCTAACACCAGTCGGGACTAAAGCCTTCAGATCGTCTGTGTTCTGTCTGTGGGCTACGTTCTGGTTATTCCAATGGGGGTTAGCCAGGGGATATTTTACATCCCCTCTAACTCCCTGTGGGTAAGGAGTCTCCCAGTCCCGGATAGCTGCTTGCCTAATTAGGTCCCGTTCTTCAGGGGTGAAGAGAACACCTGAAATATAGTTATATATGCTTGGTTCCAGGAGCTGATCTAGTGGTTCAACTACTCCTACTGGATCTTTAATTAATTTCATATCCTTTTTGGGATTTCTTATTTCTAGACTGGTTCTTCTTTTACAGTTTCCAATTTATAAATCATTTCCTTGATTGCCTTCTTATTTTCCCCCTATTGGACTGTCCTTATCTATTCTTAACGTTAGATTTTCCAAATCTTCTTAGTGCACCAAAGTTTTCACCTTTTCAGGCTTTCTTAACAGTATCTCATTGATACTAACAACAGTTACAGAACCAGCATCTTACTAGATACTTACATCCCACTTCTAACAGTTGGCCAGATAGTTAGAATGGGCTGGGAGTCAGACATTCAGGGCGTCCCCTGCCCCCTGTGGGGAGTCTTGCACCTCCCTCCTAACAGTTACAGAACCAGTATCTCAAGATACTCACAACAGTTACAGGACTTAGTATCTTACTAGATACTTACATCCCCCTTCTAACAGTTGGCCAGACAGTTAGAATGGGCTGGGAGTCAGACATTCAGGGCATGCCCTGCCCCCTGTGGGGAGTCTCACACCTCCAAAGTTTCAATTGCAGGTCATCCTTCTTTTATAGCAGATGTTAAATCCAAATTCATGTCACAGTCAGTGTCAAAACTGTATACGTCACAGCCAGTGTCAAAACTGTATACGTCACAGCCAGTGTCAAAACTGTATACGTCACAGCCAGTGTCAAAACTGTATACGTCACAGCCAGTTGAGCGTTTGTTCCGACAAAGTGGTATCATTTGCATATCTGAGATTGTTAATGTTTCTTCCAGCAATTTTAACTCCAGCCTTGGATTCCTCAAGCCCAGCACATCGCATGATGTGTTCTGCGTACAGGTTGAGTAGGTAGGGTGAGAGTATACAGCCCTGCCGTACTCCTTTCCCAATCTTAAGCCAGTCTGTTGTTCTGTGGTCTGTTCTTACCGTTGCTACTTGGTTGTTATGCAGATTCCTCAGGAGGCAGACAAGATGACTTGGTATCCCCATACCACCAAGAACTTGCCACAATTTGTTATGATCCACACAGTCAAAGGCTTTAGAATAGTCAATAAAACAGAAATAGATGTTTTCCTGAAACTCCCTGGCTTTCTCCATTATCCAGCGGATATTGGCAATTTGGTCTCTAGTTCCTCTGCCTTTTCTAAACCCAGCTTGTACATCTGGCAATTCTCGCTCCATGAATTGCTGGAGTCTACCTTGCAAGATCTTGAGCATTACCTTACTGGCATGTGAAATAAGTGCCACTGTTCGATAGTTTGAACATTCTTTAGTGCTTCCCTTTTTTGGTATGGGGATATAAGTTGATTTTTTCCAATCTGATGGCCATTCTTGTGTTTTCCAAATTTGCTGGCATATGGCATGCAATAAACTGTAAGGTACCTTTATTTTTTTCTTTAACACTAACTGATGTGTTAAGTGTCTTTATTTCTCTGAACTATAAAATAAGCCTTTGTGCAAGTTGCTCGGCTATAACTAATTAAAACTTATTAATGTTTCAGAACCCCATGGGTGGGGGGCACTTTGTGCAAGTTGCACTTCTGATCCTCTCCATCTTCCCTCCCTCCTGCCTGCATTTCTTTGGCTCTTCCGCTCCAGATGGACTAACTGCCTTGCTTGCCTGCCCTCCTGGCCGTGGGGCTGCGTCTCCCCTCCCCACCTGCTGTGCCCCCCCAGGAGCTCCTTCCTGTCTGGAAGAGGGGGGATTTCCTTCTTAACCCCCCCTCCGCCAGCCTCTCCCAAAGGTGGCCTTCCCCCTGGAGGTGCCCCCCACCCAAACTGAGCTGGAACCCAGCAGAAGCTCTGGATCTCTGGCTGTGCTTGGTCTTGTCCAGGGAAGGACCCGGTGCCCCTTCGGAGCATCAGCAGCGCCAGCCTAGAGTCCCCCCGGGGCCTTAAGAAGGCTTAAAAGGGCATCCAGTCCACCCCCTCCAGGCACGCAGCGAAAAAGAGAGGCTGGCTGAGAGTCGTGGGGAGAGCAAAGGAAGGGGAGGTCCCCTCTGGAGCTGGCAGGGACCCCCCTGGAGCTGCAGCCCCCCAAGACCGAAGGATCCCCCTCCCCCTTTCTCCGCTTCTTCCTCTGCTCCGAACTATCTCCTCCACCGGCGAAGTCAAGAGAGACTCTGCCCGGAGACTGATGACGCTGCAGAAGGGAGAATTCCCATTGGTGCTTCTGCCTTTCTGGGAACTCCCAACGCTGACACTTGAGAGATAAACGCTTCCTGCCCCCAATCCAGACCCACCGATTCCGCCTCTGGGGCTGGAAGCATCCGCGTCTTTCTCCCCTCTTTGGGGGCGCTTGTGGGGAAGCCTCCATGGACTCTGTGTGGGTCCCCCTGCTGCTGCTGGTGGGGGCGCTATCCCGGATTCCTGGAAGCGAAGGGGGGAATGAGCCCCCTGGTAAGGAGGGCGCTGGGCGGGGGGAGGGTGGCTGGGAGGGAGGGACCCCCTGATGCTGGGGGGAGGGTGAAGAAAGGGGCTGGGGGCCCCAGGAGCGACTTTGGGGAAGGGGCCGAGGGCAAGGGAGGGGGGAGACTGCAGGAGCCTCGATCTCCGCGTGGTCTCTGCCCCCTCCCTCCCCACAGCCCCCCAGGCGGACGGAGAGGGATCCCCCTTGCCTGGTTGCGCGGATGCACCGCGAGGGTCGTGGCCCAGGTGGGGAGGGGGTCGTGGGAAGGCAGCCGACCTGGGACTCTATCGCCCCCCGTTGCTGGACCTTCTGGGCCCCGGATTAGACCCGGATCCGGAGCCCCCAAAGTTTGTCGCGTTGAAAGAGGAAGGAGAGGGAAAGCGAAAGGGAAAGAGGGAAACTGAGCATTTTCAGACCTAAATCCATGAATGCAACAAAAAGCCATATAAGAAAATACACATTTTGGAAAAAAATGTTTTTCCATCATCAAAAACTAAAGTTTTTCTTTACGAATCTCAAATTAGAGACTCTTCAGGTCAGGCAGGAGTTGAGCTTAGATCCCCTGTTGGGGGAGCCTCTGAATTGGGAAAGAAGACCCTCCCCCCATAATTCCCCATAGCGGAATCAGGGCCTGGAGGGGAGGGGGAACCTCAGGGGGGTCCTGATGGGAAAGGATATTGGAGGGGGGTCTCAGTTGCCCCCCCAGATTGGCACTTAGGAAGGAGACTCTTGGGGGGCTGCAGAGGGATCCTTTTTGGGAGGGAAAGGGGCCGGGACCCTCCTCCCGCAAAGACCAAAGGGAGATGGTGGGGCTGAATATTGGGGGGGGGGAAGAAGAAGAAAAGTTTGGGGCAACCTGGGAAGGAGGGTTGGGGGAGGGAAGGGCTGGGAGACCCCAGGAGCATCAGTCCCGACAATAGCCTTATTGTGCCCCCCCATATTCTCCCCCCAGGAAGAGGGAGACGAGGTATGGATATTGCTTTCACTCCAGCCCAGCTACCTAGAAACATATTTAGGATTCCCTTACCAACTTTGCTCAGACTGAAGAAGCTCCTTGGATAAGGAGCGAAACGTTTCCACCGAGAAAATAGAAATCCAGTTGACATGATTCAAGCTACAGACAATTCCACCTGGATGACTGAGAACCTTCATAGACATCCAGCCCAGAGAGTTTCTGGTGGTCTCTTTCCTGCCGGTTTGGGGGGCAAAGGGGCCCCACCCAGATCCAATGTTCTCTGCAGAGCGTAGGGCGGTCTGCTGGACCAGTTGAGCTTCTGCCTGCCTTTCTCCGCCCTGGGAGGATGGAGGAGGTCCACCATGAAGCTCCTCCCCCTCCCCCTATTTCCTCCCCCCTCCAGACCCCCAGCAACTCTCCGTCTCCCCCAGGGAGCCCCAGTGGACCCACAAGCTTCCCCCTCCCTCCTCTAGGGGGCGTCTTGGGGAAGCGACAGCCCTGCGGGGTGGGCCACTGCTGCCAAAGGAAAGCGCTGGAGCTCCTCCCAGTCGGGCGGATTGGGGCCCTTCCTCTCCAGACCCCCAATGGTGGGAGATTGAGTGGATTGGATTGGGGGTCATTCACAATGAAAGTGGAGGGGGGTTGAGAAAGGCCCTCCAAAGTCTCCCACGGCAGGTCTCCCGCCCCTCCCCCTCCCCGCGTGGGTCCCTCCTCTAGTCACGGCTGGGAGCGATGGGCCCCGGACTCCCTCCTGACGGCCCTCCTCCTCCTCGCAGCCCATTTCCTGTTCCAGATGAAGCATGAGTGCCACTTCCTCAACGGGACGCAGCAGGTGCGCTACCTGCACAGGCAGTTCTACGACCGGCAGGAGATTGTCCGCTTCGACAGCGACCTCGGGAAGTTCGTGGCCCTCGTCCCGTTGGCACAGCAACAAGTCGACCTGTGGAACAGCGATAAGAACGAAATGCAGTACCGGAGGGCCGGAGTGGATCGCTTCTGCCGGCGCAACTACGGGCTGTTGAACTTCGAGGCGGCCAAGACGAGGCGTCTGATTGGCCGGAGAAGTGAGTCTGGGACGAAGGGAGGGGGATGCCGGGACCCCCCTTTCCTTTAAGCCACTAAATTCCCCTGATAAAGATTCGCTCCTTATTTATTCTGCGCGCTCAGACCGAGTCCCATAAATATCCCTCTTCTTCCCAGCCTCCAAACTCCCTTCCTGCCTTCCTTTTTATTTGGATTTTATTTGCATTTGGAGTCCGGCAGCTTCTAAACCCAACAAACAAAGAAATAAACAAATAAAGCTGGAAATTATAATTCAGTGTTTAAACCAAGATGTAAACCTCAATCATACAGAATGATTTATGTGCTTTTTCCTCTGCCTTGAGAAAAACCTGATTCAAAGGCCGAGAAATTGTTGTTAGGCCAATTTCTGGAGTCTGGGAGAAAAGCCCCCCTTGAAACCCCCTTTTTCGGGACAGACTCAGCTTCTCCTTCAGCCAAATCGCTTCCCTCTTCAGAGCTGGAAAGTTCCTGATTTGGGGGGAGAGTTAAAAAACAAACATTAAAACCGAGTTTCAGGCCGTAAGAGACACATCCAACATCCATTAAACCCTGACGCCATGGAGTGTTTACTATAGGATAGCCTGATTCTCCGTTCCAGACTTTAATTCTTTGTGTAATAAGAAACTTATTTATCCATATCAATCGATAGGGCTTCAGAGGCCAAACATCGTGCAGATCAAGTGTTTTAGCGGCACCTGTGGCCATTCGGCCTTTTCAGGGAAGTCATGTTCCTTTGGTAAAACCTCAAGAGTTGTTAATATTCCTGTTCTGAGCCCAAGTTTTCCAAAAATAATGTGTTACCACAGAATTAAATAAGATGTTTCTTCCATAAGAGGAAAACCGCCACCTTCCTAAGAGAGAAAGACCTTTAACAGGGAGATCCTGGGCATTTGCTCCTTCCGTAAATAATTGAATATTTCAAAACAGGCTTTGCCCTCCACATATATAGTGAAAACTCATTTTCACTCATAAATTCTTCCCTGCAAACCTAGGAGAATTTTCATCTGCCTAATAATGTAATAGTACTTGCTGTATTTTAAAAAGCCTTTATCTCCTCACTAGCTAGATCCAGAAAATACAATTTATAATGTTTGACAAAATCCAAAACACTAATTTATTACTTTCATTGTGATTAGCATAATTTGTTCCTGACAAATCTCTCATCAAAGGTATTATTTTTATTTCATTGACAGTATTTCAAACGAGAGGCCAGTCATTCTCCAGGTATTTCTCTCAGCTCCAATACCTTTGTTTCTTTTGTTTTAAAAAACATTCTGTGTTTTCAGAGCAGATCGTTGGTCCAATTCCAGTTTAGGAGACCTGAAATCACAAGATGCTTCCTGGATCTGTTTTGGGGAATCTTCTGTCCCTCTTTCTTTTACTTCCTCTGGGTTGACTTTTCTCTGTGGTGATTCGCGCATCTCCTTCTCCAGGGAGGCCAAAGATCTTCTCTGACCACAAAGAGATGCTCTGAAGGTTTCCTGAACTATCCCCAAATTAATTGAGCTGCTTCTTATTTGGGAAAAATTATGTCTTAAACGTTTGTTGTTCAATGGACCACAACAAAGGAGCATCAACTTCTCCTCTCTCACTAATCGCAATACTTTTATCCAAATTCAGCGTCAATTCTATGGGTGGTTGATCAGAAATAAAAAGGAAAAGGAAAAAAAATCTTGTTCCGATCCAATGGTGGATCCAGAACTGAATTAAAGTCCCTGCCCAGCAACTCCTGTGAGATGAAATTGTAACCCCAAAATGTTCGCAAAGTAGTTTTGTAAATAATTAGGTTTATTTTGGGTTGGGCCTGAAAAAATATTCATGCCATCTGAGAGTCTCCTTATTTAACTACTAAAATTAATCTATACATTTTGAAGAGGTTTTCACTAAAAGTGCCAAATTGCAGCTTTTGAATTTCCACTGATTTAAATCTGCTCCATCCATTTTCTTGCTAAAATAATTTTTCTCATTCAGAATTTACATTTCTTGTAAAGAAAAGTCATGAATTTCTGCTTTTAGCTATTCTACAAAGATGTTTAATGTTCCAAGGTACAAATGTGCTTATCATGAAAAATCCCCCACAAATGTATTATTCATCTGAGTGGCAACCAGAGTAGATCCCAGGTCTTAATTACAAATAAAAACATTAAAAATTTTAATGTCCTTAAGCATTATATAATTAGTTACTAAAATACCCTCAACCATAAGAAACACTTTATTTATTTATTTTACATTTTATTTACATTTTATTTATATTGCTAACCAACTATCTGAGCTGGAGGGGAGCCCTTAAGGACCCTTTTGGGGGGCCCATCCAGCCCTCCGTTCATCCACCCGAGAGCTGTGCCACTTTGGTGAAGGAGATCAAGAGGGATCCCCTCTAAGGATCTGCTGTGATCGTGGGATCTGCTTGATCTCCTCAGCCACTTCCTGCCCCCCCCACCTTCCCTTTCCCCAAGATCCCTCCCCCCCTCCGGGGTCCCTTCCACCCTCCCTGCCGCCATCACCCGGGCAGAAGCTGGCATCAGGGAGTCGGACCCCTTGCCACCTCCTTCCCCTGGGAACACGCGATTCCTGCGGCCTGGAAGGGGGCCGGCCGGCTGCTGGCAGAGCGTGGTCCAGGGTCTCGGTCTCTCGCGGTCTCGGTCACAGTCACCGTGGGTCTCCCCTCGAATTGCCCAAAGGCCCCCCAGCGAGGATCCCCTGCAGCCCAAGAGAGACCTGGAGATCCCCAGAAGCTCTTCTGTCCATCTTGCTCCGAAAGGAGAATTCGGGGTCAGCCAGTCTTCTGTCGGGTGATCAACTCTCCCTTGATAGGATTCGGGCAAAGAAATGTGATTGTGGGAAGTAAATGTGCAATTCCAGGATTTCAAAGGAAGATCTAAAGGCAAAGCAGGAGCGTTAACGTGGGCAGTAGTATCCAGAGGCTGATACCTCCTTCCTCCATCTCGAGCCCAAATCCTCTGATAAAAAAAGAAAAGGGTTAATTTTTGCATCCTCTTCTTCCATGGCTTGTTCTGCATGCTCTGTAAGGTGCTGGTCCTCATTAAGGTTCCTTCAAACTTTCCTTCCTGAGCTCTGGATATGTCCATTCTGCTTGCCCTTGAGCCGGACCGCCCTGCAGGGTCGTCCTGGGGCTCCCTTCTCCGGAGCTGCTTCTGGGGTCAGCCGTCCCCCTCATCTTTTGCAGCAGGAAAAGCAGCTGCTGACTTACGTTCCCGTCCCTGATCCTCCTGCCTGCCCCTCTTGAACTCTGCCCATTTCTCTGAGCCCTTCGAAAACGCTCGCTCGTGCCCACAACGGGACCTGGGTCTGAGCGAAGCAGGGGGAGGGAGGGATCCCTTGTGGGGATTGGAAACAAGTCTTTCTGCTGATGCTTCCTAAAATTGCATTGGCCTGTTTTGCAGCCGCGTCACACTTTGCACTTTCCCCCCCTTAAATCTTATTGTGTTATTTTCAGTGTTATACAGATCATCTGAGATTTTATTCATTCATTTCATTTTCTAGAATCTTATATCATTGGCTTTCTAGTCATCCATTGGCCTTTTTGAGCCAGGTCCGAATCTGCTTCATTATTAAATCAAATCAAATTTAACCAACGCAACAGTGGACAGTAAAGACTGCAAAAGAGGAAAGTGGAGAGGAGAAGTGTTTTCTCCAAATAAAACTCTTTGAAAGGTGACTTAAAACACAGAACGATTTTAAGACTAAGACAGGCCTCGGCCTGAGCCACCAACCAGCTCCTCCGTTCCGGGCCCTGCTGCGTCTCCCACGTCCCTCCTTCTCCTTCTCCTTCCCCCCAGCCAAGCCCACCGTCACCATCTCCCCCACCAAGGTGGATCCCGCGTCCCCCAACACCATCCTCCTCTGCACCGCGACGGGCTTTTACCCCCGGGAGATCGACATCCAGTGGCTGAAGAACGGGCGGCCGGAGAAGGAGGGCGTCGCCTTCGGGGAGGAGCTGCAGAACGGAGACTGGACCTTCCAGCGCCAGGTGATGCTGGAGACCCAGCCCGAGCGGGGGGACGCCTACGCTTGCCAGGTGGGGCACGCCAGCCTGGAGGCCCCCGTCACCGTCCAGTGGGGTAAGCCCCTTCCTCCCCTCCCTCCCCTCCTGGTCTGGGGACGCCATCCTGCCCCGAGAAGGGGGCTCCACTGGGGCTTTCAAGACCCTCCCTGTGTGCGGACCCAGAAGGGACCTCCTGTAGGAAGCCGGCCCTGATCCTCCTGCTCACGCCAGGCTCCTTCTCCGTCTCCCTCCCCAGAGCCCCGTTCCTCCAACTCCGCCAAGAGCAAACTCTGGACAGGGGCCGTGGGGGCCCTGCTGGGGGGGGGCTTCCTGGCTGCAGGGCTCTTCTTGTACCTGAAGAACAAGAAAGGTGAGTCTGTGGGGCTGGAGAAAGAGGTATGGGGAGGGGACCATCTGGGGAGGCATCTCATCAAAAAGGCCCAGAGGGTCTTCCCAGGCCCCAACAGCCATGGCTGGTGGTCCCACCGAGTCTCCACAGGAGATCCAAGGAAAGGGGAGGAACCGTTGAGAGGATGAAGAAAATTTGGCCCTCCTGGAGAGATTCACCCTGTCTTGATGAGTAGAAGGCAGTGTGGAGAAATGCATTTGGAAAGTTTTCTCCTATCAGGAGATGTAATGGAATATACGTATTATGGGTTATGGATTGGGAGTGGGACCCCTGAGTGCTGCAGCCCATTAACGGTTCTGATTGCACCTTTTTCTCTTTTAGCAACTCCCGTCCAACCCCCTGCAGGTGAGCTTCTTCTATTCCCCTCCATCAATTAATAGGTTCTTCTAATTCTCTCTTCTGGAGCCCCCAAATCTTTTTGTAAGAGTTTTGGCAGATTTTTCTTCAGGTACCCAAAAATGCAATGCAATTACACACAAAAACACCACACAACACTAAAACCTCACCCAGGATGTTTTCTTGTTTTGGGAAATTGCAAAAGGGAAGGGACCTTCCTGACCCCCCCCCCTTTGGCCTTTTATACAACTTCTGACAAAGTGACACCAGGCCCCGTCCTCTCCTGCCACCCCCATCGTAGCACCATCTTCTTTGTTAATATGAAATACCTGCAGGGAGGGGGGGGAGGCCTCTTCTCTTGATTAACCCTCCAATTAAGCGAATTAGGGATAAATTCCATCTTGCCAAGGTCACACTGGAGCCCCCCTTTGCAGCCCCTCGGCTGATCTGGGACCCCCTTCGAGTCCCGGGAGATGAGAGGGGGAGGAATCCCTGGTCCTTCGCAGCGTTTTCCTCCCTGAAAGGGGCCGATTCTGCCTCCGTCCGGTCCCTGCCCATCAAGCACCCCCCTGCAGTGTGGGCCTGCTTGGGGGGTCATAAAGGGAGGGGGAGGGGAAGCCCACCCTCTGTTTTTCCCCTGTAGACTCTCCAAAAAGAACTTATACATCCTGAAGATTTTAGTATATATTCTAATTTTCTTCCCGGTCTCTTTTCTTCACAGCACTCATGAGTTAATCCTGCTATTGCTTCCTGCTATCAGATGCGAAATAGCTGATGAATTTCTGCCTTTTCTGCAATCTTGGAGGATGGAGGTTCAAGGCAGTGGGTTGGCGAGAGGAGGGGAATCGCAGCCTGGACCTTCTCCTGCCGAGACCCACCAGCTTCCTTTCACGCCTCCCTTTCTTTTCAGGGAGGGGAAACGGGGGGGGGGGGAGACCATCTAGTCTGTCCCCAGGAACTCTTGGCCTGCCTGTCGCTCCAGACCCCCTCCATCTCTCCTGCTCAGCACAGACCCCCATTCAGAGCAATGGCTGCAACCCATCCACCCCACAGCCACTTAACCTGAAACCCATCTGGCGCTTAGCCAGGCCTGGAGGCCACCAGATCCAAAGAGATCCAGATACTCCACATGTACCTGCCACCCTGTGATCCCCCATTCCTGAGAAGTGATCTCAGGGATCAACTGCTCTCTGCCCAGCAGATCCCCAACCTCTTTTCCTTTCCTTGGATCGCCTCTCGTTTCTCCACCTCTCCCGGCTTTGAATCCGCAGGAGCTGCACCTACGTTGAGGTTCTCCTCCGAGTCAGTTCCCTTTGCTTTTATTTGATATAAAATAATAAACTTCAGACTGCAAGAAAACCCTGGAGTGTTGTGAGTCGATGCTGTCCGAATAGTCTGGCCTCAGCTCCACATTCTCTCCTGGTCAGAAGCCGTTTGATCAATTCCCTCCGACCCGAATTTCGGATCTCGGCAGAAGGTGAACCGCTTGCTCCGAGATCAGGGTGGTTCTCTGAAGCTCACGGAGGGAGAAGCTGACGGACTGCAGGTCGCCAGAGACCCTCTCTGGCCAGGGGGCTGCAGGCCCTGGGCTATGTGGGGGGCCTTCGCCCAGGACAGAGAGGGCGGGAAATCGCCCACATGTCCTCTGGACAGCCGCTCCGGCCTGACCCTGCAGATGACCTTCTGACTCCCCTTTCCCCAAAAATAAATTTGTTAATGAAATAACTCAGTTCAAAATGGACCTTTGTATAAATGATGATTGTGTTATTTGTTGTTGTTGTTCAGTCGTTTAGTCGTGTCCGACTCTTCATGACCTCACGGACCATAGCACGCCAGGCCTTCCTGTCCTCCACTGTCACCCGGAGTTTACTCAAATTCATGTTCGTTACATCGGTGATGCTATCTAACCATCTCATCCTCTGCCGTCCCCTTCTCTTGCCCTCAGTCTTTCCCAGCATCAGGGTCTTTTCCAGTGAGTCCTCTCTTCACATTAGGTGGCCAAAGTATTTGAGCCTCAGCTTCAGCATCTGTCCTTCCAATGAGCAGTCAGGGTTGATTTCCTTTAGGATTGACTGGTTTGACCTCCTTGCAGTCCAAGGGACTCTCAAGAGTCTTCTCCAGCACCACAGCTCGAAAGCATCAATTCTTCGGCGCTCAGCCTTCCTTATGGTCCAACTCTCACAGCCATACATTACTACTGGAAAAACCATAGCTTTAACTATACGGACCTTTGTCGGCAAGGTGATGTCTCTGCTTTTTAATATGCTGTCTAGGTTTGCCATAGCTTTCCTCCCAAGGAGCAAGCGTCTTTTAATTTCATGGCTGCAGTCACCGTCTGCGGTGATCTTGGAGCCCAAGAAAATAAAATCTGTCACTGCTTCCATTTCTTCCCCTTCTATTTGCCAGGAAATGATGGGACCAGATGCCATGATCTGGGTTTTTTTAATGTTGAGTTTCAAGCCAGCTTTTGCACTCTCCTCTTTCACCCTCATCAAGAGGCTCTTTAGTTCCTCTTCATTTTCTGCCATTAGATTGTGTTATTACTAAGATGTATAAGATTTTGTTACAGATGATTATGGAGGATGAACATGTCAAGGATTGCATGATTAAATGGGCTAAGAATTTTGGATATAATGTCATACTGGACCAATGGGAGAGTCCCATTGTTTTCCATCAGAAAAACAATTCCATTTACGATTTGCAATTCAATCTGTCCATTTAATTCCTTCAGTTCCACAATCCGGTCATCATCAGCAAAAGCCTCGATCTCACTATCAGTAGAAACATTTCTATAATTGTTAGGTTCCTCAACTTCGTCACGACACCCCCAGCCAAATGACACATTTTAAAGCTGATATTTTCTGCAATGTCCCGAATATCTTGCAAAATAGCTTGTCAGGAATAAAAAAAGATGTTTAAAGGGCTGTTTAAGCTCACAACGGAACTCTGAGAAAGTCTGCTTGAAGTCTTCCATGTTTCAGGCAGTAGATTATGGCGCCCCTAGATACTTGACTGGCGATAGTAGGAGTTAATGAGTTAATGGAAAACTTCTGAAAAATGTTGACACAAGCGAAAGTATGCTAACAGGCAGCTCGACTTAGTGTCTCTTTAAGGCTACAGTGCGGCTTGGATATGATGTCCCGGCCTGGCGGCTCTTACCGGATTAGCGCGAACACTGTTTGCGATTCTCTGGCTGCATGTCGCCGTTCTGGAGGGCAGATGGGATGGTTCCGAGCATTTTCTTTATTCATGAAGACGCTTCTGGGCTTCAGGAAAAAGCCTGCCTGAGCCCAAAAAACCGCCGCGTTGTCAGTTCTGTCCACAGAGCCCGCGGGCAGACCTGTTCAATCGGCCATGTCCCCACCAGAAGTCCCCAGATGCATCCTTGAAGGCACCAAGAGTTGGGGTTGAACCAAGAAGTCTCGTCTTCTGCTCAAGCTCCTCTTACCCACCCCCCCAAGAACTGGACTATAGTTGCATTGGCTCTGAGGAACAGCCCTTCTAACAGTCCCCCCCCCAAGGAAAAGAGCACAGGAACATGAATTGGGGAGATGCCTTAATTTGGACCCCTGCAGAGGAGGGGCTGCACCCCACCCCCCACCAAAGGTTCCTCGAGGGATGCTACACGAGAAGGGTGGTTCTCGCCACCCCCAGATAGAAAAAGGGCAGGATCCTCTCCCCAAGGAAGGGCCCAGCACGGAAAGTGTAGATGGATCTGTCAATATCCGCATCAAAGAATTCCACCTCTCCTGCCTCATAGTCCAGTTTCACCCGCACCTTCGTCAGGTCCTTCGTCAGGTGCAGCCCCTGCCTACTGGGGGCGAGAGAGCCACCCCCCCTCCCTGACTACTCCCCACCACCCAGTTTCCCTCCTGGGGGTTCAGCCAGACCCCCCTTCCTTCTGATGGACTCCTTGGCCACCCCAATGGCCCAGCACACTTTGCCCCACGCCTGGTCGCTCCCCGGGCCCTGCACAGACACTTCCCACCAGGGCTGCCCTGCGGTGAACCCATTTGTTTAGAGAGGTGGCGAATGAGAGGTGACGTGATCGAGGTGTGCCAAATGATGCAGGGTGTGGATGAAGTGGACGAGGAGTGCCGTTTTCCCCTTCCCCAAAGACTAGAACCGGAAGTTGCCCAGTGAAATTGAGTCCTGGAAGAATCAGGACAGACCAAAGGAAATACTGTTTGACCCAACACGGAATTCAACTCTGGAATTCGCTCCCACGAGATGTGGTGCCTGGCTGGATGCATGAATGAATGCAATTACCGCTTGTGAGCTAAAAGTAGAAAAAGGTGAATAAGTAATTGTTGGGGTCAGACCAGTTCCTAAGCATCCTGGGGATCCGTGGCTCTTAGCCTGGAGGATAGAGGGGCTGCCCCTGAAGGGCGTTGGCTGGGGGACCGCTGGGCTTCCTTGGGCAGTTGGCGGGTCACATGTCACCCTGGCCACAAGGCTGTGGTCAACCCCTTACCCCTTCATGCTGGTGGGAATGCTGGAGGCAGCAGTTTGTGAGGATCTGCCAAGTTGTGTGAACGTGGGCAACCCACGCAGCTGGCAGAGGAGAACAGAGGTGGCTCATAGTTGGCATCATGTCACCAACCCGCTTTGATGCAGTCCAAAGTGGCTCACTACAGCTCCCATCATTCCCAGCCGGCACCCACCCACTCTGGTGGTTGAGCGTGAGGGGTTCTCCCCCTGGCCCCTGGGAAGCGGCGCTTTCAGGCCTCGCGGGCGCAGGCAGTTTGCAAACTCTCCTGGGCTTCCGGGAAGGGAGTGTCCACTGCCTCCCTCCCCCCCAGCCCCAGGAGTCAGTCCACCCTTTTTGGGGGTAAAACATGACCAAGATGAGAAACTGGAGCAGGGACTGAGAAGACGGAGGTCTGCCTCAGCAGAATGGACTCCAGGCTGCCTCCCCCGAGGTTCCACAGAGGGAAGGTATTCCCCCGAGATGGCCCCAGACCCGCCCCCTCCCCAAAGTGCCTCGCACCATTATACCCTTCCACCCTCTGCTGCAGAGCACCGCTTTTCTCCAAGATGGTCCCGAGTCTACCTTGCAGCTTGGGGGAGGCGCTCTCTACGTGCCCCATGACGTGGCTCTTCAACCTGCGACATGAGGTCAGGCTCACACAGCTACCTGGCCGCGTCCCCACAACATGGGTGGCCAGGGGAGAGTTGGGTGGGGTGGCTCAGTGGGTAGTGTGCAACAAGCCGGGCCTGTCCAGCATCTTGGGTATAGCATGCCATGTGAACACAGCCCTTGGGTTTTGCAAACCTGGGTTTCGGTGGTTGTACGAATCCTGCCTGTTTGTCCTGCAGACTTGTGTGCTGCTTTGATTGCAACTGACCCTGCACACTGAATCAGCACAGAGTTCAGCAAAGAGGTGAGAAAACACACAAACACAATACAAACGTTAACACGACTCTGATTGTTTTACACCAAGGACTAAGGCGTCCAGGCGAAGAAACCAGCTTCTCAGAACAGCTGGGTTTCAACGAGACATGGGTCCCAGCCCTGGCAGCAGTGGGGAGCCCTCCTCTGCCCCCGGGGCTAGCAGGAGCCCGGTCCACCTGTAAGAACTCCCAGTCTGGCCGGCGGCATCTCTGCTCCATCTCGGCAAGCAGCTTCTGCAGGCGGGCGGCCTCCCTGGAGAGCTGGGCCAGGGTGCCGTCCCATTCCACCTCCAC
Organism: Charina bottae; assembly: GCA_023362775.1. Lineage (NCBI taxonomy): Eukaryota > Metazoa > Chordata > Lepidosauria > Squamata > Charinaidae > Charina > Charina bottae. The sequence goes on along the minus strand of JALMGJ010000002.1, from coordinate 1,641,652 downwards.
CTTCCTCCCTTGCTCTCCCAGCCACCCCACCCAGACCGACTGCGTCTCCTGGAGGGTCTCCAGGAGGGCCACAAAGACCAGGCCCACCTTCTGCTTCTGTGTGGCAAATTTTTGATAGGATGAACGCTGGCTTATAGGGAAAAATCAAGGCGCAAGAGTAAACAGACAGAGTGCAGCTTGTAAAAGCTATAAAATCTTTACTTGTGATAAAAGCAAAGTTGAATATACATGGTACAGCATTGCAAAAGGAAAAACAAAACTTACAAGTAGAGTATACACAGAAAATGCACACGTGTTGGCTTCCACTGTACGACACATTTGAAGGAGCATATTGCCATGGCATCACGCACATAGCCAGGTATAGCTCACACTTCTATTAGTCCACAGGAGCAGAACACACAAACATGGCTAAAAGACACAAGAAGTCAAGAAGAATAGAACACCATTTTGCACGGATAGAAATAGGCTTTTTCCAGCTTTCTGATTGGAGGAAAACGTAGGTTAGGCCAAAAGCATAACCTGTCAATAGGTGGCAGTGTCGCAGCAAGCATGCTATCTCCTCCCTCCCTCTGCTCCCCCCCCCAGCAGGCTTCCCACGGAGGGAATCAGGAGGACTTGTTCCCATGCGAACGTTTAGGACAGAGCTTTCCAAACTTTTCATGTTGGTGACACACTTTTTAGACATGCATCATTTCGCGACACACTCTTGCAGAAGGGCATCATTTCACGACACACTCTTACAGCAGGGCACAAGGCAGGCACTAGGACCTGCGCGGAATCACAGCAGGTTTGGAGGCAGCAAGGCACAAGGAAGGCTCTAGGACCTGCGCAGGATCCTGGCAGGGCAGGTTTGGAGGCACAAGGCAGGCACCAGGACCTGCGCGGAATCCTGGCAGGGCTCGGAGGCAGCAGCAGCCGCGACACACCCAGACACTGCAGCCGACACACTAACGTGTCCCGACACACAGTTTGGAAAGCTCTGGTTTAGGAACTAGCCAAAACAATACACACGTGACAGTTGTTATCTGGCCACCTGCACGTCAGGTCACCATGAGAAAGCTGTGCTTTGTATAGAAAACAATTTGCACTTTTCACACGAGAACTCTGACACCACTCACAAATTGCTTTCGACACACTGTAGCAATGGGATTTCCAAAGCTGTAAACCCTAACCCTAAGAGACTATGTTTTAAATTACTATGATCGGAAGTTGACTAATTTCTATGTTTCATCTTTCTCTTTTTTTTTCTTTGCTTTACTACACTTTTTCTATTCTTTCTTTGATTTGTATTTCTATTTCTTTTTCCTTTTCAAACTTTTATCTATTTATATTTAAAACTCAATAAAATATATTAAAAAAAACCCCTCCAGTGATAGAGTACCCGTGACTCCAGGAAATTTCTCAGTCAGGAAATTCCTCCTTAGTTCGTTTAGATCTCTCCCTGTAGAGCAGAGCTTTCCAAACTGTGTGTCACGACACAAAAGTGTGTCGCCACACAGAGTCTCGTGTGTCGCCACACAACCCGGAAGCGCTGATCATCATCAGCGCTTCCGGGTTTTCCTGCGGCGACACACCAACTGCAGCACGCAAAACCGGAAAGCGCAGCAGCGCTTCCGGGGTTTTGCGTGCTGCCGCACTTCCGGGTTTTCCCGTGGTGACACACCACCGCGGGAAAAACTTTGGAAAGCCCTGCTGTAGAGAGTCCACCCATTGCATCTAGTCTTGTCCTGGAGAATAAATCCACCCCACCTCACCCTGAGACATCCCCGTATGTATCGGAAGATGGCCGCCATATCTCCCCTCCTCCTCCTCTCCTCGAGGCTAAACGTACCCAAGTTCCTCCAGCCGCCCTTCATGGGATTGTTAGAAGAAAATCTTACCAAGTTCGTTCCTGAGCCGGGAGTAAAGAAACTGACCAATTGCATGAAGTTAGGAGTTTTATTCACCCAAGAGCAAAGACAAAACAGCAGGCTGTTAGGTGGGCGATCGCGCAGGACCCCCTTCCTACAGCACATTATATACCCTAGATTACTCACAGACCCACGTTGGGATGGCACATTCTCTCTACATAGCCAATCAGGTTAGTTACCTTGCCCAATCCGGTCAGTTAGCCCGACCAGCATGCCCCCTCCCATCTTCCTATCCAAGCAGGAAGAGGAGTATTGAGTCAGGTCATCTTCATGTCAACTATCTTTTATCTCCTTTACAATCCTGAATGGCTGTTCTGAATTATATTCCTTATGCAAGGACAAGACAACTTATCACCTTCTACAAGGGTCATTGAGGCAGGAAGGGCAGTGTGTAGTCTAGGGCAATTCACACATTCTTGGTGAGTCACAGCCTCGTCAAGAATGTTGGCTTTGACATATTTAAATTATACAAAGGAGATCTGATGTGTCTACATTTATTTTATACTAAAGAAATGGGGTGTTATTTCATGACTATATATTCACATCTAGATATACAAAAAGGTAAGAATATGTCTACAATCCAACAATCCCCCCTCTGTGCATGGGAAAGCATATTCCCATAGCACATTTATGAGTGATTTTCTGTAAATGAGCTGACTATTGGTGTTCCAAGGTTTCCAGATTGAATCGGAAGGGAATCCTTTGTCTAAGCAGCTGGGCTTCCTTTTACATCTTAATCTATGGCCTTATCAAACTTATTCTATTTTGTAACCTTTAACAACTGGGGCTTCCTTTACATGTTCTGGGGGAAGACAACATGGAGGGCAGACAGTGTTCTTAATTTCTTTCAACAATACAAAATGTAAAAAGGGTTGAAAAGGTAGTGAAGCATTGGCAACAGCAACATAACATAACAAAATCATAGCTATCCCAATTACAGTATATACTAATTGTTTGTAATTCTAATCATAGGGCAAGGCAGCAGACACACAGGTCCCTTCCCCTCTCCCTGGCAGACATCTGTCTCAGGCCCATCATGGGACTGGGCACATATAGTCTTGAAGCTCATTAAGTCTTGCAAGACTTTATATTATAGTTTTTTCCCTTGCCAAATAAACTTAGAAATGTCTCACTGCCATTGTTTAAAAGGTTCTTCTGATGCCAATATAGGTAGTGTTTGAGAAAGATACAAAATTCTTGGCAAAACATTCATTTTGATTGCTGAAATTCTACGTAATAATGATAATTGCAATTTTTCCCAATGTTCCAAATCTTTTTTAATATCCATCCAAAGTGGAATATAGTTATTCTTAAACAACTTAACATTTTTAGCTGTTAAATATACTCCCAAATATTTTACTTTTTCTTCCATTAAATATCCTGTTATTTCTTTCAATTTCTCTTGTTGGTGGTAATCCATATTTTTGGTCAAAACTTTTGTCTTCTGTCAATTCACTTTGAACCCTGCTAGCGACCCAAAGTCTTTTAGTTTCTGTATTAATATTTCCTCCAGCAAAGGAGATCGTTACCTTGTCGTGGTACTGGAGCTTGAGCACCTCAATGAAACCATGAGCTAAACCGTGAAGGGACACCCAAGACGGGAAGGTCGTGGCAGAGAGGTCAGACTAAATACGATCCCTGGGGAAGGTAACGGCAACCCACCCCAGTATTCTTGCCGTGAAAACTAAATGGATCAGTACAACCAGAGATATGTCGGTATACCATCGGAAGATGGGACTCCCAGGTCGGAAGATGGTCAAAATGCTACTGGGGAGGAACAGAGGATACGTTCAACTAGCCCCAGACGTGATGACGCAGCTAGCTCAAAGCCGAAAGGACGGCTAGTGGCCGACGGTGCTGGTGGTGAACGACGAATCCGATGTTCTAAAGATCAGCACACCATAGGAACCTGGAATGTAAGATCTATGAGCCAGGGCAAATTGGATGTGGTTATTGGTGAGTTGTCAAGATTAAATATAGACATTTTAGGTGTCAGTGAACTGAAATGGACTGGAATGGGCCACTTCACATCAGATGACCACCAGATCTACTACTGTGGACAAGAGGACCACAGAAGAAATGGAGTAGCCTTCATAATTAATAATAAAGTGGCTAAAGCAGAGATTGGATACAATCCAAAAAACGATAGAATGATCTCAGTTCGAATTCAGGGTAAGCCATTTAACATCACAGTGATCCAAATATACGCCCCAACCACAGATGCTGAAGAAGCAGAAGTAGATCAGTTCTATGAGGATCTGCAGCACCTACTGGATAATACACCAAAAAGAGATGTTATTTTCATTACAGGAGACTGGAATGCTAAGGTGGGTAGTCAGACGACACCTGGAATTACAGGCAAGCATGGTCTGGGAGAACAAAATGAAGCAGGACATAGGCTGATAGAATTTTGCCAAGACAACTCACTGTACCAATCGAAGAGAATATTTGTAGCTCAGGGTTGAACTGGGGAGTCCAGTTCAAGGAACTATTAACTCAGTCAATCACCCAAACAGCACACAACAGCCCAATCAAGGAACTACCAAGGAGAGTACAAGACCCCCACCAACACAGGCAGGACAAGCCAGGGTATATAAACAGAGAGCAAGTTCCACTCCCTTTTCGCACTGAAGATGTTGCCTAGCCTGGCAATGAAACGTCTGCATGAAAACAACAAGGCGGGAGGCGGGGCAAGATGGCGACGAGGCAGCAACTACTGGAAAGAGCTCCTTCTAAAGTTTTCTTTTAGAATTTTTTCTGGCAGCCTGACATTGTGTTCTTTGCTATTAGTGCCCCGCTATTGGACTTATTATCTGTTTTTGTACAGCCTATTTTTAAATTTTTAAACTCTGAAATATATGTATATATATTTCTTAAATTTTATATATTTTATACTTCTAATTACTTTTAACCATTTCTACAAATATTCCAAGCCAGAGAGGATATTTTTAGTCTAACTTATCAATATCACAAGTCAGGTTTTAAGAATGGGAAAAAGAAAAAAGAGTCAGCGTGGGCTCTCTGCAGCACAGACTTTATCTAAGCCACTGAAGCAACAGAAAATGGACGACTATACAACAAACAAAGAAACTGTTTCAGTAAGTAACTCGACTTTAGACTCCTTTACAAATAGAGCTACCTTACAGAATTCATTGGAATGGGACTTACAGTCAGAACTAGAAAGCCAGCAGCTCTCGGAGCTTTCCTCCACCCTTGCAGAAAATGTTTCCCCCTCCCAGACTGCAGGGGCCTGCTCGGCAGCTGCTTTGCTTATGCAAGAGGGGGATGTTATGAACTTAAAGAGGGAGAACATAACAGACTTTATATCTAGACAATGTCTGCTAACAGCACACACGGTGATATCAATTTTTGAACTTTTAACAACAGTTAAAGATAAGGTCACCTTATCACCCTGCTTATTTAACTTATATGCAGAGTACATCATGAGAAATGCCGGGCTGGATGAATCACAAGCCGGAGTTAAGATTGCCGGGAGAAATATCAACAACCTCAGATATGCAGACGATACCACCCTAATGGCAGAAAGTGAAGAGGAACTAAAGAGCCTCTTGATGAGGGTAAAAGAGGAGAGTGCAAAAGCTGGCTTGAAACTCAACATTAAAAAAACCCAGATCATGGCATCTGGTCCCATCACTTCCTGGCAAATAGAAGGGGAAGAAATGGAAGCAGTGACAGATTTTATTTTCTTGGGCTCCAAGATCACCGCAGACGGTGACTGCAGCCATGAAATTAAAAGACGCTTGCTCCTTGGGAGGAAAGCTATGGCAAACCTAGACAGCATATTAAAAAGCAGAGACATCACCTTGCCGACAAAGGTCCGTATAGTTAAAGCTATGGTTTTTCCAGTAGTAATGTATGGCTGTGAAAGTTGGACCATAAGGAAGGCTGAGCGCCGAAGAATTGATGCTTTCGAACTGTGGTGCTGGAGAAGACTCTTGAGAGTCCCTTGGACTGCAAGGAGGTCAAACCAGTCAATCCTAAAGGAAATCAACCCTGACTGCTCATTAGAAGGACAGATGCTGAAGCTGAAGCTCAAATACTTTGGCCACCTAATGCGAAGAGAGGACTCACTGGAAAAGACCCTGATGCTGGGAAAGACTGAAGGCAAAAGGAGAAGGGGATGGCAGAGGATGAGATGGTTAGATAGCATCACCGATGTAATGAACATGAATTTGAGTAAACTCCGAGAGACAGTGGAGGACAGGAAGGCCTGGCGTGCTATGGTCCATGAGGTCACAAAGAGTCGGACACGACTAAACGACTGAACAACAACAAAAAGATAAGGTCAACTCCCTGAAGGAGTCCTTCACAAAGTTTATTGAGAGCCACTCAAACAAAACAGAAGGAAATAGGAAGATTTTTATTACTACCCACACTGACAGTCATCACGGGGTTAGTACAGAGACAGAAGCTGGCCCTCTTCCCGAAACCATAAGGAAAGGAAAGAATGTCTGTAAAGAAAGCAGTCCCCAATTAGAAAAAGGACAGAGAGGAGACAAATGGAATTACTACTTACAAACCAATCAGATCACCCTGCAGATTTATGACAACAGAGTGAATAGAGGGAGATGGAGCGATAGAAGAGCTGTTATGCTATCATTGAGCCAGCTTCTCCGATGTGAACGTTCAATGATAGATTTAGTGCATGCTGATTGGCTGCCACACAGAAGAGATTATATTCGAGTTTTGCTAACTTTTAAGCAGCCTATATTTCCTAGCATGCTTTCCAGAATGAAGCCCTTCCTGAACACCTTTTCAATATTCCCAATACGTGTCTTCGCTTCAGAGAAAGTGAGCCCACTCTTGGATCAACCCCTTACAGAGAGTACTGCCGCTTTAACACCTAATTGCAGTAGCTCTCATATAACTAAACTCAAAGCAGCTGCAACAACTACGGCCCTGAGAAAACAGAGTAATAACCAACAAACTGTGCTAGCTACAGATAGTGAGACTGTGGAGGAAGAGCCAGAAGAAATGCTGATTGATTTATTTGGTGCGTTACCAGAACCGGAGCAAGTAGATATTATACAAAGACTGGATGAATTAAGGGAGGCACTGACAACAACACACTCTACAGTAAAGCCATTAATAAACTTGGCATCATCAAGCTCTCAGGACTGTGACAACATAGTCGTTCAACAAAACACTAACACCCTCACACTAAAGAAATGCTCTGACACACAGGCCGAATGTGAGGAATCCGAAATGGTTAATCTAATCTCTGATAGTCTGCAAAAAGTAAAAGAATGTCAATGTGTAGTGACTCCTAAGTATGCAGACTCTAAGGACATAGCTCATCTCTTGTCCTCTCCAGAGTCAGACCTACTTATAAAATCCTTGTACAAGGTGGATCTTCAAGTGCACCCCGCAGGTAATGATCTCAAAGCTCTGTGGGAATCAGAGGTGGATGCTGCAGAGATAATTGCTAAAGGTGAAACTTCCCAGGCTCAACAAATAGCAGTATCACAGAGAAAGAGACAGAGGTCTGTCCTGAAGCCCCATACTATTGATGAGGCAAACTTTGCTGCTGTTGCTGATGACTCACCAGGTATACAAAAGGAATTTACTCCACGGCCAGCTATATTTAACAACAAACAACATAAACTAATCGGCACTCCCACCGCTCCTCACAATCACCATCTAACAACGGTCACTACAGAGAATACAAATTGACTGTATGTAGATCAGTGCAAGACGAATACCCTAAACATCTTATCATGGAATTTAGCTGGATGGCATCGATTTAGAGGTGTTAATCACTCCGACCCCTTGATAGGCAAGGATATTATTTTGGTGCAAGAGACATGGACTGATGATGACCTCCTCCTCAATGGATATTACTCATATAAATTAAAAGCGAGGCCAGGTAAAGGACCAGGGAGATTGAAAGGAGGTCTGGGTATACTTATCTCAACCTCCTTGAGAGTCGAGTCTATATTAATCCCCCCTCTAAAACATTTGGCTATGGCCCTCCTTCTTAAGTCGGGTCCAGACTCACTATTGATAATCAACGTTTATCTCCCTCCATCGCAAAGAAAATCCGAAACAACTGCCTCATGGATGGAGTTGGAACACTATGTTAGTAATCTCCTTATGGAACATGCAAATGCTAGGGTCTTATTAGGGGGAGACTTCAACGCGAGATTGGGTACGGATGATTACACATTATTTTCTAAATTTCATCAATACCCCCCATCGGAGGATTCCAATCTAACTAGTAACCCCCTCACACGACTCTCTAAAGATAAAGGAGTAAACTACGCTGGCCTCTGCCTTGCAAAGATGGCAAACAGGCTCAACCTTTTTATAACAAATGGCTCACAAGTAGGAGACTATCCAGGAGAAGTGACATTTATGGCTGGAGTTAGAACTAGCACCATCGATTATATCCTAACCTCCATGGATTTACTAAAATATATAAAACATTTTGAAATCTTACCACTTCTAGAAAGTGATCATTTACCACTCTGCATACAACTAAAAAGTTCTTTTTGGCAGATGTCTCCCAGGGACTGTTTCATTCCTGCAATTTCTCCAGCAGGTCTAACAAGATGTCGGGTTGCATGGTCCCAGTCTCTCGATCAGAAGGTAAGGAGAGCTTTAGCAGAGGATAACTTCCAAAAAATTCAATCGAACTTTATATCAGCCAACTCCTCTCAAAATTTACTAGAACTATATAACAACCTAGTACAAAATCTACAACCGCTACTGACACGCGATCCTGATTTCTCAGTTAAGAGGCCTGCCCTTGCCTCGAAGCCATGGTTCGATAAGGATTGTGTGGAAGCAAAGAAAGCTCTTACCTCAGCTTACAAGATATATAAAAATGAGACTGGAAATGGCAACTCAACGACTCTTAAACATCTCCTCATTCTTAAAAAACAATACAAGCGACTTGTGACATCTAAGAAGAAGCAAGACATCAGGTCTACCTGGGAACGACTCATAGAGGCAGTAAAGAATAAGAACTCTTCCCTATTCTGGCATTTAATAGCTTGCCAAACCACCAGAACCTATACTCCTCTAGACTCCCATATATCACCAGCTGCCTGGGAGCTACATTTCCGGAGGTTGTATGAAGATTCCTCCAGTGAGGCGAATCTGCCAACTATGAAGGACGTACCCAAATGGCACCCAGTTTCGGTGTCTGAAATTAAATCTCTCATTGATCAACTTAAGACAGGGAAGGCTCCGGGCGCTGATTTCATCCCTACAGAACTCCTGAAGAATAATAGGGAGTGGTGGATCCCAGTCCTGGCAGCGCTATTTACCTACATCGATACTACTGGAAATATCCCGGAAGACTGGGGTTTAGCAATTGTTGTCCCAATCTTCAAGAAGGGAAACAGAGATGACCCTTCAAACTATAGACCAATAAGTTTGCTAAATATAATTAGCAAACTCTATGCCAAACACCTACATGACAAAGTCAAGAACTGGCTGGACCATAATAATTTGATAGCAGAAGAACAAGCTGGTTTTAAAGAGGGGAGAGGCACTATTGACCAATGCCTGGTCTTACAGCACCTGATTGAAAAATATGTGTCTAATAGAGCGGCATCACTATATGCTGCCTTCATAGACCTAAAGGCAGCCTTTGACTCTGTCACCAGAACCAAGTTATGGGAGAAGTTGGAAGCCGCCTCAATTGATCGTAGGCTTCTCCATTTATTACGTGCCTTACATTCCAACACGACCCTCAAGGTTAGGTGCAACACGCAAGGGACTCTCTCCATGTCAATTATAGCTCAAAAGGGGGTAAAACAGGGGTGCATTTTGGCCCCCCTGCTTTTTAACTTCTATATTAACGACATGGTTAAATGGATAAATAAACCAAACCACCACCCCCAAAAATAGGGAATCGCAGCATCGCCTTGTTATTGTATGCAGATGACGCAGTAATTCTTTCAAGGACACCAGTAGGTCTTAAAAGAGCCCTGCGAGCATTGCTCCAGTACTGCAATAACGATAAATTGGAAATTAACTTTCAGAAAACTAAAGTTATGGCCTTTGCTAAAAGGCCAAAACTCAGTTCATGGTACCTTAATGGACATAAAATAGAACAGGTGACCATTTTTAAATATCTGGGTGTTGTCATACACACCACCGGCTCAAGGAATGCACATTGCGAACATGCAGCTGCCATTGGTCAGAGATCAGCCAACGCCATTCTCAAATTTTTCCACTCGAAAGGAGGACATTATGTCCCAGCTGCAATTAAGCTTTTTCAGGCTAAGTCGCTTGCACAGCTATTGTATGGGACCCAGCTTGGACCCTCATCTTCTAGTTTCATACCTTTGGAGAGAGTTCAATCCAAATTTATAAGAGCAATTTTACAGATCCCTCGTTGTGTTTCTAATGCTCGCTTACGCCTGGAGACAGGACTGGTAAAAGTTGAGTCAAGAATCTGTATAGCTTCCTTAAATCTATGGCTAAAACTCAACTTTTTTCCACAAGGCCTTACACCACTAATTCTCCAAGACAAATTCTCTTCCTCATGGATCAAGGCTGTCGAATATAATCTCACAAAATTAGGTTTTTCTCCATCTTCAATACTAGAGCTGGGCTACGACAAGGCAAAACAAAGCTTGAGACAAAGGGTAGAGGACATGGAGAGGCAAGCAGATCTAGAGAAAGCCCCAACATTTTTGGCTCCAGACTCTACTAGATATACTACTACCTCTGCGAGATATCTCAGCCAGCTAGAGACATTGAACCATCGGAAAGCCTTCTCACTTGCACGATGCCATGTCCTCCCCTCAGCCGTCTTGGACGGCAAATATAAAAAAATTCCATTGGATAAAAGACTCTGTCCTTGTAATTCTGGAGAGATAGAAACTACTGGACATGTCCTTCTACGATGTTCATTCTACAGAGATATTCGAATAAAATTCATTTCCCCGATAATTATGAGGTATCCGGGCCGTTCTGAAACCGAGTATCTTCAGATTTTGCTCAAAGATGAATGGATTACAGTCACAGCGCAGGTAGCAAGATTCTGCGCAGCAGCACTAAAGAGCCGACGTAACTTAGTGAAAAACTTACCATAAATATTTTACTTTCTTTTATAACTATTCATTTAAAATTTTTGATATTAACACTTAATTTTAATAGTTAATAATTAATAACCATAGGATGCCACAAGATATGGAACTCAACATAATGTAAAATAGGCTGTCTTCTTGATTTTATATACAAATGTTAAGTATTTTGCTAAACTAATTTTAGACATGGATTTTATTTATTTTATTATAGCTGAGAACCTTTATTGGCTACATATGGCGTATTTTTATTTGTACTGGTCTATGACTGTAATAATAAAAAAAAATTGAAAACAACAAGGCTCAGAGAGCACCAAGGACTCCCCACAACTCACTGTGCATAACAAACACTCTCTTCCAACAACCTAAAAGATGACTTTATACATGGACTTCACCAGATGGTCGACACCGAAATCAGATTGACTACATCCTTTGCAGCCAAAGGTGGCGGACATCTATACAGTCGGTAAAAACAAGACCTGGAGCTGACTGTAGTTCAGATCACAAACTTCTTATTGCAAAATTTAGAATCAGACTAAAGAGAACAGGCAAGACCCACAGATCAGTTAGATATGAGCTCACTAATATTCCTAAGAAATATGCAGTGGAGGTGAAGAATAGATTTAAGGGACTAGATTTAGTAGATAGGGTCCTGGAAGAACTATGGACAGAAGTTCGCAACATTGTTCAGGAGGCAGCAACAAAAAACGTCCCAAAGAAAAAGAAAACCAAGAAGGCAAGATGGCTGTCTGCTGAGACACTGGAAGTAGCCCAAGAAAGAAGGAAAGCAAAAGGCAACAGTGATAGGGGGAGATATGCCCAATTAAATGCAAAATTCCAGAGGTTAGCCAGAAGAGATAAGGAATTATTTTTAAACAAGCAATGTGCAGAAGTGGAAGAAGACAATAGAATAGGAAGGACAAGAGACCTCTTCCAGAAAATTAGAAACATCGGAGGTAAATTCCAGGCAAAAATGGGTATGATCAAAAACAAAGATGGTAAGGATCTAACAGAAGCAGAAGAGATCAAGAAAAGGTGGCAAGAATATACGGAAGATCTGTATAGGAAGGATAATAATATTGGAGATAGCTTTGACGGTGTGGTCAGTGAGTTAGAGCCAGACATCCTGAAGAGTGAGGTTGAATGGGCCTTAAGAAGCATTGCTAATAACAAGGCAGCAGGAGATGACGGTATCCCAGCTGAACTGTTTAAAATCTTGCAAGATAATGCTGTCAAGGTGATGCATGCCATATGCCAGCAAATTTGGAAAACACAAGAATGGCCATCAGATTGGAAAAAATCAACTTATATCCCCATACCAAAAAAGGGAAGCACTAAAGAATGTTCAAACTATCGAACAGTGGCACTTATTTCACATGCCAGTAAGGTAATGCTCAAGTTCTTGCAAGGTAGACTCCAGCAATTCATGGAGCGAGAATTGCCAGATGTACAAGCTGGGTTTAGAAAAGGCAGAGGAACTAGAGACCAAATTGCCAATATCCGCTGGATAATGGAGAAAGCCAGGGAGTTTCAGAAAAACATCTATTTTTGTTTTATTGACTATTCTAAAGCCTTTGACTGTGTGGATCATAACAAATTGTGGCAAGTTCTTGGTGGTATGGGGATACCAAGTCATCTTGTCTGCCTCCTGAGGAATCTGTATAACGACCAAGTAGCAACGGTAAGAACAGAGCACGGAACAACGGACTGGTTTAAGATTGGGAAAGGAGTACGGCAGGGCTGTATACTCTCACCCTACCTATTCAACCTGTACGCAGAACACATCATGCGACGTGCTGGGCTTGAGGAATCCAAGGCTGGAGTTAAAATCGCTGGAAGAAACATTAACAATCTCAGATATGCAGATGATACCGATGGCTGAAAGCGAGGAGGAGTTGAGGAGCCTTATGACGAAGGTGAAAGAAGAAAGTGCAAAAGCTGGGTTGCAGTTAAACCTCAAAAAAACCAAGATTATGGCAACCAGCTTGATTGATGACTGGCAAATAGAGGGAGAAAAAGTGGAGGCAGTGACAGACTTTGTATTTCTAGGCGCAAAGATTACTGCAGATGGTGACTGCAGCCAGGATATCAGAAGACGTCTACTTCTTGGGAGGAGAGCAATGGCAAATCTTGATAAAATAGTTAAGAGCAGAGACATCACACTGATAACAAAGGTCCGCATAGTTAAAGCAATAGTATTCCCTGTAGTAACCTATGGCTGTGAGAGCTGGACCATAAGGAAGGCTGAACGAAGGAAGATAGATGCTTTTGAACTGTGGTGTTGGAGGAAAATTCTGAGAGTGCCTTGGACTGCAAGAAGATCAAACCAGTCCATACTCCAGGAAATAAAGCCAGACTGCTCACTTGAGGGAATGATATTAAAGGCAAAACTGAAGTACTTTGGCCACATAATGAGAAGACAGGATACCCTGGAGAAGAAGCTGATGCTAGGGAAAGTGGAAGGCAAAAGGAAGAGGGGCCGACCAAGGGCAAGATGGATGGATGATATTCTGGAGGTGACAGACACAACCGTGGGGGAGCTGGGGATGGTGACGGTCGACAGGAAGCTATGGCGTGGTCTGGTCCATGAAGTCACGAAGAGCCGGAAGCGACTGAACGAATAAACAACAAAACATGTATTATTTCCCCCTAGCACATTCAATTCCATCTTTTTCAATAGAACATCCAGTACCCTTGAACACAACAGTATATCCAGATTTCACCAGGGCTGGAACGCTAAGGAGGGAATAGTCAAGTGTAGGAACACACAACACATTTTGTACACTTATCCCCAAACAAGGAATGTATACTTCACCCTGAAAAGACACATCAGCCATGGATCCATCAGCTAGAGCAACTTGTTGGATTTTAGGCCTGTTCTTTGTTAATAGCAACTGTTCATTGTTTACAATGATTTGGCTACAAGCTGAGTCCAAAAGCCAAGTCTCTGGGGAACGTTTACTCACAGCCGTGAGCAAAGCAGACACTTGGGTACGTTGTCTAGGCGGTTGTTTCCCCTTCTTTCGCACGAACCTCTTTCCACTGGCACTACCGGCTGGGCGAGGAGGCTGGGGACAATCTCTCATGAAGTGTTGACTCGAGTTGCAACGGAAGCATCTTCTTACAGCCTCTGTTCCAGCTGGAAAACGCTGTGCAGAAGTCTCAGGAACAGCAATAGATGTCTTACCCTGCATCTTCTCCAGGTCACGAGCTTGCTGGATTTCTTGCAGCCGATTTGTAAGATAATCCACAGTAAGGTCTTGGGGCCTCAACGTCTGAGTTGCCTTGATGAGCATGTCAAAGCTCTTGTCCAGGCTTGACAGGATGACACAAGCTCTCTGGGTATCAGGGATCACAACATCCCGCTCCTCAAGTTCAAGAAACAAAGTCTTGAGTTTACGGAGGTGGGTCATCACGTTTCCACCGGGCTTCAGCTTCAGGTTGTAAAGCTGACGTGATAGACCAACGATGGCAGCAGAGGTTTGCTTGGCATAAAGGGCTTTGAGAGCCTCCCAACATGCATGTGCAGTGTCTAGATTGCTGATATGCAGTAGCTGCGATGATTCCAATCCCAGAATCAAATTGCCATAAGCACGATCCAAACACAACTGCACTTCATCAGTAACGGGACCAGCTGCAGGTGCGTCTTTCACATACTTCCACAAACCTTCTTTTAGGAAGAAAGACTTGATCTTCACACACCAGGTCCGATAGTTTGTGCCATTCAAACGCTCAAAAGGCAGACTAGTTAGCCCTGCAGCAGCCATGCTGACCACTCAAAGAAAAACACGTTTACTCCAAAATGCAGCCACAAAAACAAACCCCTTTGTTACAGCCAGATCCAGCGCAGCAGACCATCCAGACTGGGCATTCCATAACCTGTGGGGTGTTGCTGGCTTTTGGGGTTCCAGGTGCAGAGTAATCCAAACAACGTGTTTTAAGGCTAACAATATCTTTATTGATAGCATAAGGCAATAATGGATGTATGGTGCATTATTGCAAAAAGGAAAAAACAAAGCATACGCAGAGTTCCATCAACAGATGTGAGGAAAGAAAAAATCATGGTCTGTGCAAAGACCAGGCGTAGTTACAGTTCAGATACAAAGTACATGTAGATAGCAGTCAAAAGAAGCATAGAAAAAATGCATGAGTGAGATGAGTACCCATAGTTCATAGTTGAATTATACCCATGGTTCAACATTCTGATTGGCTAGGCCATTTTTCAGCTTAACATTTTAGTAACAGTTGTACTTACTATAAACCGCCATGGGATGGCGGTGTTGCATGTTGGCTTTTCTACGGGGACGCTGTTCTCATGGGAAAAGGACTGTTATCATCATTGTTTTGACTAGAGAAAAGCACATCTGTTGTTTACTGCTTTTTGTTATGGGAAAGTGCTTACAGTAGGGAAATGGAAAAAAACCCAATTAACAGGCATTTACAGTGTAGGAATCCATTCGTTTGACCCCTACATAGAATAACTTTAACAAATAACTTTAACAGTACTTTGGCCACATAATGAGAAGACAGGATATCCTGGAGAAGATGCTGATGCTAGGGAAAGTGGAAGGCAAAAGGAAGAGGGGCCGACCAAGGACAAGATGGATGATATTCTGGAGGTGACAGACTCGACCTTGGGGGAGCTGGGGATGGTGACGGCCGACAGGAAGCTCTGGCGTGGGCTGGTCCATGAAGTCACGAAGAGTCGGAAGTGACTGAACGAATAAACAACAAATATTGTTAGTAGGTTTTGCGGGGTCTTACTTACTTACTTCCCTTTATTATTTTTATAAATAACTCAAGGTGGGGAACATACATAATCCTCCTTCCTCCTCCTATTTTCCCCACAACAACAACCCTGTGAGGTGGGTTGGGCTGAGAGAGTGTGACTGGCCCAAAGTCACCCAGCCGGCTTTCATGCCTCAGGCGGGACTAGAACTTACAGTCTCCTGGTTTCTAGCCCAGCACCTTAACCACTAGACCAAAGTTATCTATTCTTTTTATTGTAACTAAGATACAATAAAAAAGAATATACAACAGATAGAAGAGAACTAAAGAAAAAAGAACAAACTATAAAAGTGTCAATAGAAAGGAAGGAAATGGAAAGTGACTTCCGACTTTTTCTGATACAGATATCAATTTACAAACCTAATCTCTTACAATTGATTAACCTATCATAACATTATTTCTGTTATAACAAACCATTAAATCTCTGAAACCCAAAATCAAAACATCATTTTTTTCTATTACAAGCAAGTACTCCAAAAGTGGTTGCCAAGTTAATATAAATGCAAAAACAGAATGCTCTCTTATTAAAACTGTTAATTTAGCCATTTGAGCTAAGCCCATTAATTTAACCATCCAGTCTTCAATCGTAGGTATCTCTGGGACTTTCCATCGTTGTGCGTATAACAATCTTGCAGCCGTGATGATATATAACAGCAAAACTCCATGTTGTTTCTCTAATGCCTTTTCTATCAATCCCAAAAGAAATAGTTCTGGTTTTCTTTGTATATTTACTTTAAGAATCTTTTGAATAGTAATACATATTTGATCCCAGAACTTTTTACCCTTCTCACAAGTCCACCAGAGATGATAAAAGGTTCCTTCAGCCTGTAAACATTTCCAAAAGACGTTAGTTACACCATTATACATTTTTGACAACTTATCAGGAGTTAAATACCAACAATACATCATTTTATAGAAATTTTCTTTCAGATTATAATTCAGCATAAATTTCAAACCTTTCTTCCACATATTCTCCCATTGGTCCAGCATGATATTATATCCAAAATTCTTAGCCCATTTAATCATGCAATCCTGAACATGAATGTAGGGGGCCTGATCGGGATGGCCTTCCGTGGGATGGCAAATGTACCCTTGGCCAGCCACCCGACTTGAAAGGTTGGCCATTCTCCCTTACAAGAAATCCTCAATTTCTGTCTGCTTCACTTAATGCCGTAGTCCTGACTGACATACGCAGACTTAAAATGCTTCATCATGCATCCTAAGGGGATAGAGGGCACACTACCTCCTCCACCCATATTCCTCCCAGGGCACCAGACAAGACAATGAGGGAAGGGGGTTTGAGAGGAAGGTAAGGGGTCCTTCGCTCTTGGGATAACACAGAGGGACTGGTCACGTTCTCAAGCCTGACCCCAGGAGCCGGACACTCACGGTCTCCACTGGGAACTGCAGACTTCACTCACTTCTCACTGGCCCAAGGTGCCGGACACTCAACGGTCACCGTTGGAAAACGCAGTGAACATTCACACAGCAATCACAACACAGAACCTCCCCTCCTTTTCCCTTTTTTTTTTTTACACCTCGGTCTCACCGGTACATCCCCGACTCAATAGGGATTTTTTCGAGGAACCGCAGCTGGCCAACCCTGGCCCCTGTTCGCCTCGGGGGTGATCAACCCCTCCCATCGTCTCGAGTCGTTCTCTGTGGGAGCTCCCTTCCCCAATACTCGCCTGCAGGGCTTGTTTCCTCATCTTCCAGCGCTGGGGTTCTGCCTGGTCTCAGTTCCTCGCAAGTGGTTCTTGAAGGCGTCAGCCGATGCCACAGGGAGCTGGTGTCACTGGGAAGTCCCTCGGAACAAAAAGTGTCCGATGGCGCCTGGGAAATTCCCCTTGACTTACCAAATCCCTGTGAGCGTGGTGACCCTCCAGAGGGGCCTCAGGGCCCCGTCGTGTCCCATCTGGGTCGCCAGAAATGTAGCGGGAAAAACTCACCTTCCCAAATGACGGGACACGAGACCAAGCGAAGTTAGAGAACACAGGTTTATTGCTAGCAAGGTACAGAGTAATAACTTGGCTAATTCTGAACACCGGGTCACACCCGGGGCTTATCTTTTATAGGGTTTGTAATCCAGACAATCAGGATATGACAAGATCTTACGTGTCACAAGCTCAGCTTGTTTCAGACAGATTGTTCCAGACATAGAATCATCTTACGTGTCACAAGCGCAGCTTGTTTATAATTAGCACATCAAAACAGGATAACAAAAGGGGAACTTATCGTAAACCATCTGTGAGTTTAGGGAAGTATAGGAAATTTACAATGTCTGCACCTTTGTGTTACAAGGGTTAGTATCCGTGCAAGAACATTGAGCAAGACTTCTATCTCTGTCTTATGTTTGCAACAGAGAAATGTTAATTAAGCTTCTAATATCAAAAGGAGACTTTTGGGCCTACCTGCTTCATAACAAGTCTTTATATTTTAACCAACTTATTCCTCCCAGATTTTCTCTTCTAAGAAATGCTTCCTGAGGTGACAACCACAATGGTACATTTGGAGACAATCTGACCTTATATTTATTCCAGATTCTCAATATGGCATTCCTAAGAAAATGATTTCTAAAATCCTTATTGACTTTAACTTTATCATACCATAAATAGGCATGCCACCCAAATCTTAATTCATCTCCTTCAAGATGTAGTAATTTCTTGTTCTCCAGAGTAATCCATTCCTTCATCCAAAGAAAACAAGAGGCATCAAAATACAATTTCAAATTAGGCAGACCCAAACCTAAACAAACTGAATTCTTTGGTGTCTTCTGAACTCAGCAAAATTAGGATCATCCACCTCCATAGCTAAACTGCCACGTAGCGGCTCCAAATAATTTTCCTCTTTACTTGCAGGGATTTTGAGGGAAAATTTTAAAAGAAACCCTGAGAGAGGAGTAAAAGAAATGGAAACACCTCCCATGTCTTGGGAAGGGAGCTTTGCCTTACCTTGGCCCCACAGTCACAGCAACGCTGACTGTACCCAGTTTCTATCCTTCTCAAAATTCATGAATGGTTCTGACACAATGCTTTTCTATAAATAAAACATCTTCCACTCTGCAATTTTTTCCTCACATCTCCACCACCTAGGGGGATGTAACAAAAGGGTCAGCCTCTTGGCGCTGCTATCACCCACAGCCATCAACTGCTAACAAGCAGGCACCTCCAAGCAAACAGGATCGCAGCAGGGGCTGTTCATAAACCTGAAGATCCTACGCTCAAAACCACAATGCCTTTTCTCCTCAACTCAATATTCCTGCAGCTCTTATCCATCATGTTCAACTGCACGGCAGAACAGCCTTTCCATCTGAAACTTCACAGTGCTTTTTTCACTGCCACAAACGTCCCTAATATCTTCTCTCATAAAACCTGAGTGCTCCTATCTTTTCTTCATGTATCTCTTAGGCCTGCAGCAGCTTACTTGGAAGTTCAGCTGACAGCCAGAAACGTGTAGTTAGCCTTTCTGAAACTAACATTTTCCATTATTTTCCATTTCCCTCATCTCTAAATCTGAGACATCTTTGACTAAAAAGAATCAGCCCAGAAATTAAATACTCAGCTTTTCAGCTGGATGTCTAATGGGAGATGAGAAGTGAAATTCAAGCCTTCTCTACACTCATCACCTTCTGCCTCATGTGGATTTTCTTGTGTCTGTTAAGGTGGGAATTTCTTGTGAAGCACCGTCCACAGTCTGGGCATTTGAATGGTTTCTCTCCTATGTGTAAACGTACATGATCTATAAGGCTAGACCTCGTAC
Organism: Charina bottae; assembly: GCA_023362775.1. NCBI lineage: Eukaryota > Metazoa > Chordata > Lepidosauria > Squamata > Charinaidae > Charina > Charina bottae. Next base: position 1,622,133 of record JALMGJ010000002.1, on the reverse strand, counting down.
TGAAACTTTTCCCACAATCTGGACACTCATATGGTTTCTCTCCTCTGTGAGTCCTCTGGTGTATCACCAACTCGAAATTCAGACTGAAACATTTCCCACAATCCGGACACTCATACGGTTTCTCTCCTGTGTGAGTCCTCTGGTGTCTCACCAGAATAGAATTCTGACTGAAACGTTTCCCACAATCCGGACACTCATATGGTTTCTCTCCTGTGTGAATCCTCTGGTGACTCACCAGGTAGGAATTCCGACTGAAACTTTTCCCACAATCCGGACACTCGTACGGTTTCTCTCCTGTGTGAGTCCTCTGGTGTATCACCAGGCTGGAAATCTGACTGAAACGTTTCCCACAATCCGGACACTCGTACGGTTTCTCTCCTGTGTGAGTCCTCTGGTGTATCACTAGGTAGGAATTCCGAATGAAACTTTTCCCACAATCCGGACACTCGTACGGTTTCTCTCCTGTGTGAGTCCTCTGGTGTATCACCAGGATGTAATTGTGACTGAAACTTTTCCCACAATCCGGACACTCGTAGGGTTTCTCTCCTGTGTGAGTCCACTGGTGTTTCACCAGCTGGGAATTCTGCCTGAAACCTTTCCCACAATCCGGACACTCATACGGTTTCTCTCCTGTGTGAGTCCTCTGGTGTTTCACCAGGCTAGAATTGTCACTGAAAGATTTCCCACAATCTGGACACTCGTACGGTTTCTCCCCTGTGTGAATCCTCTCATGTCTCACCTGGTAGGAAATCTGACTGAATCTTTTCCCACAAACCAGACACTTATATGGTTTCTCTCCTGTGTGAGTCCTCTGGTGTGTCACCCGGTGGGAATTCAAACTGAAGCTTTTCCCACAATCTGGACACTCATACGGTTTCTCTCCTGTGTGAGTCCTCTGGTGTTGCACCAGGCTGGAATTCTGACTGAAACTTTTCCCACAATCCGGACACTCATACAGTTTTTCTCCTGTGTGAGTCCTCTGGTGTATCACCAGGATGTAATTGTGACTGAAACTTTTCCCACAATCCGGACACTCGTAGGGTTTCTCTCCTGTGTGAGTCCACTGGTGTTTCACCAGCTGGGAATTCTGCCTGAAACCTTTCCCACAATCCGGACACTCATACGGTTTCTCTCCTGTGTGAGTCCTCTGGTGTTTCACCAGGCTAGAATTGTCACTGAAAGATTTCCCACAATCTGGACACTCATACGGTTTCTCCCCTGTGTGAATCCTCTCATGTCTCACCTGGTAGGAAATCTGACTGAATCTTTTCCCACAAACCAGACACTTATATGGTTTCTCTCCTGTGTGAGTCCTCTGGTGTATCACCAGGTGGGAATTCTGACTGAAACTTTTCCCACAATCCGGACACTCATACAGTTTTTCTCCTGTGTGAGTCCTCTGGTGTATCACCAGGATGTAATTGTGACTGAAACTTTTCCCACAATCCGGACACTCGTAGGGTTTCTCTCCTGTGTGAGTCCACTGGTGTTTCACCAGCTGGGAATTCTGCCTGAAACCTTTCCCACAATCCGGACACTCATACGGTTTCTCTCCTGTGTGAGTCCTCTGGTGTTTCACCAGGCTAGAATTGTCACTGAAAGATTTCCCACAATCTGGACACTCATACGGTTTCTCCCCTGTGTGAATCCTCTCATGTCTCACCTGGTAGGAAATCTGACTGAATCTTTTCCCACAAACCAGACACTTATATGGTTTCTCTCCTGTGTGAGTCCTCTGGTGTATCACCAGGTGGGAATTCTGACTGAAACTTTTCCCACAATCTGGACACTCATACGGTTTCTCTCCTGTGTGAGTCCTCTGGTGTTGCACCAGGCTGGAATTCTGACTGAAACTTTTCCCACAATCCGGACACTCATACAGTTTTTCTCCTGTGTGAGTCCTCTGGTGTTTCACCAAGTCGGAATTGTGACTGAAACTTTTCCCACAATCCGGACACTCATACGGTTTCTCTCCTGTGTGAGTCCTCTGGTGTATCACCAGGTAGGAATTCTGAGTGAAACTTTTCCCACAATCCGGACACTCATCCGGTTTCTCCCCGGTGTGAGTCCTCTTGTGATTCACCAGGGTGGTGTGCTTGCTGAAGCGTTTGCCGCATCGAAAACACTGGTAGGACTTCTCACCGATGTGGGTCCTCTTGTGCATAATCAGCTGTGATCTGTAATCTGTGCTTTTCCCACAATATACACCTCTGTGGGGCTTTTCCACCACTGATATTCTTGGATTCTCAAGATCAAATCTATTTCTGATTACTTGTTTGGTCGTGCTTTGATTCAAGCGACTGTTTCTTTCCTCACAGGGTGAAGCTTTCGTTACTGTCGGCCCTACGTGGCTATCCAAGTGACCTCTTCTTCCCCACTAATTTCCAGATATTTCCCTCTTTTTCGTCATGTGGAAATTATCCCCCTTGACCTCTTCATGTAATATTTGAGTCCACATATTCAATTATTTTCAGCTCAAAATCTCCCTGTTTTTCTCTCCCTTGTCTGTCACCTTCTGGGGAAGAAGAGTTTTGGGGTTCTCTGGAGAAAGTGGAAATAATTTGATTGCTGGCTTGACTTGCTTTCCTATTTAATGCTGCTTGTGATTCTCCGTTGTCGAGCAGGCTCTTTTTGGCATCCTTTTTGTCTATAAGATTCACATAAAAGTGTTACTTTGATTATTATCTATAAAATGGCTGCACAACACATGCAAACAACAACAAAGAAAGCATACATTACAATGAAAAAGCAAAAGTGCCAAAAGGCTAGATTAACCTCTAACATTCATTATGATTCAATTGACACATAGAAGACTAGCGAGATCCAAGTTCAAATCCTGAAATTCACTTGTTGGCTTGGGTCAATCACAGATTCTTAGCACTGCAAAGGGTTATCAAGAAGGATATCTGGAAATGCTGGGGATGGATTATACACATACACATAAATGCACACAGAGAGAAATACAGATACACACCCCTACGAATGTATGTATGTAGAAATCCATCTGTATTTCAGCCTTCAAAATGTCCCAGAAGTGCGTATGGTCAAACTTTAGGGGCTACTTTTAGAGGGCTGGGGGGCTTTAACTGATGAAATGGTGCCCAAAGCCTCTGCAAGATTTAAAGCACCAGTTTTGTCCATTCAACTCCTCAGCTCCAACTAAGAAAAGAGCAGAAAATACTGTCCACACCCACTCTGGGGACATCACCAGACAATACAGGTAGTCCTCCTTTCTGACTGCAGTTGGGACCGGCAAATCTGTCACTAAGCAGCTCGGTCATTAAGTCGCTCTCCGGGTGAGGAATAAATTGGATATATAAATAAAACAATTAAATGACATCATGTGAATGCGCTGACTTACATCAGTTCTGGCTGCGGTAATTAAGCGAATCACCGGGGGTGATTAAGCACAATGTCAAACAACCATGATACATGAATGGAAGACCACTAGGAAATCCTGTGTTTATTGGCTAGACTTGGCATGAAAACATCACTGTGGATCCTTAAGTGCAACGTCACATGACCGAGACTTGCAGCTTCCTGCTGGATTCCCCATTGATTTGGCTTGTCAGGAGCCTGATGGGAACGTGGGAAACAGCAATCATGGGCCTGCAAGACACTGCTACCGTCGTAAAGGCGTGTCAGTTGCCGGCACCCAAATCGCTTTGAGGGCCACAAGTCTGAGGACCAGTTGGAAGTCTCCTTTTCAGCACCAAGTCGTATGCGAAGACTACCTCCACACCTGAACATCCCAAATGGTCCTCAATGGCTATTAAAAAAAAAGGGGCTGGGTTAAGCAGAGTTCAACCTGGTTAATACATGGATGGGGGAGTTTGTTGGCTAGACGTGGAAGTAAAAAAAAATCCCGGGAGACGGCAGTGGCAGATCAGTCCCATTTTGTTGCCAAGAAAACAGCATCTCCATAATTTTCTGTAGCTTGAATCATGTCAACTGGATTTCTATTTTCTTAATGGAAACGTTTCGCTCCTTATCCAAGGGGCTTCTTCAGTCTGAGCAAAGTTGGTAAGGGAATCCTAAATATGTTCCTAGGTAGCTGTGTGACCTTACACCTGGGGCTAGATCATGGTTATATTGAGATGTAATTTTTAAGTCCTTTTATCATCTAATGGAGGGTCGTTAAAAACACCATGCTGCTGTTGAGCTTCTGAAATGGTCTTAATCTTCCTAGGCACAGAAGACAAATGAAAGAATAAGGCAAGTCCACTTCACCATTGATGCCCTGCAATACAATTTTGAAAACCTTCACCAGGAACTCACATCCACCCTTCCTGACCCAATCCTGGATAGAGTTATTCAGCTTGGCAATAAAGTACAGCTGGCCCAGCATCACAAGACAAAGGAGAGGCAAACTAAGAAATTTGACATTCTTCTTTCTCGCAGCAAGCAGAAACAAGGAACTGGAGAAACCACTGGGAGGAACAACAACAACAGGACCACAGAGGACAAAAAGAACATGTGGGTGAAAAATCTCTCAGAGAACTTACCCAACCAGAGAGAGATGTCCTAGCCAAAGGTCTTAATTTTGCCATCACTCCCAAGCAAGTTCCGGTTGTGGAGCTCATTACAGCCACAGAATCTGCCATCCACAACAACCACCTACCTTTTGAAGAAGCAGAACAACTCCGGCTTAAAATATCTGCAGCTCTGTCCAGTGCTCAACCTCCTCCCCCCAACCTTACCGTCCAAGAGAGGAGAGCCCTGACAGCCCTCAGCAAAGATGAAACCATCACCATTTTACCTGCTGACAAAGGAAGATGTACAGTGGTTCTAAACACTGCAGACTACCACAATAAAATTACCTCACTTTTGGAGGATCACCATACATATGAAAAACTGAAAAGAGACCCCACCAACAATTACAAGAAAAAGGCAATAGACAGTTTGAAACAATTGGAACATGATGGCTCCATCGATAGGATTACCTACCACCGTCTGTATCCTGGAGAAGCCATCCCCTGCATCTACGGACTTCCTAAGATCCACAAGGAAGGAACACCCCTCCGACCCATAGTCAGCAGCATCAATTCGGTAACATACAACATTGCCAAACACCTCTCTACCATACTAGCACCTCTAGTTGGACACTCTGAACACCACATCCATAATTCGGAAGAATTTGTTTCCAAAGCAAAGATCCTGAAACTGGATACAGATGAAACTATGGTCTCCTTTGATGTGTCCTCCCTTTTCACCAGCATCCCCACCACTCATGCTCTATCCGCTGTCAGGAAGAGACTAGAAGAGGACAGCACCCTGGAAAGGAGAAGCCATCTCAACCCAAACCAGATCTGCCATCTTCTGGACCTGTGTCTTAACACCACTTATTTCACATACAGAGGTGACTTTTACAGACAAAAACACGGCTGTGCCATGGGTTCTCCTGTGTCACCCATTGTGGCCAATTTATACATGGAAGAAGTGGAGAAGAAAGCACTCAACACATTCCAGGGAACGGTGCCCACCCACTGGTTTAGGTATGTGGATGACACCTGGGTCAAAATCAAGGCCCAGGAAGTACAGGCCTTCACGGACCATATAAACACTATAGATGCCAACATTAGCTTCACCAGAGAAGACACCAAGGACAACAGACTGGCATTCCTAGACTGTGAAGTCCTCATTGGGACCGGTGGCAAGCTAGAAATAGGGATCTACAGGAAACCCACACACACAGATCAATATCTGATGTTTGACTCCCACCATCCACTGCAGCACAAACTAGGAGTCATCAGGACATTGTCACACAGAGCAGAAACCATCCCCACCTCCATGGATTCCAAAAAGAATGAAAATCAGCACCTGAGAACAGCCCTGAAGGCCTGTGGATATCCAAATTGGGCCTTCACCAAATCTAAATCTACCAGACCTAAAACAGCGACAGATAGGGCTGAGACTCAGAGTAAACGAAAGAACCTGGTCATTCCCTACATGGCTGGCGTGTCTGAAAAGATAAAACGGATATTTGGCAAACACCACATACCTGTATATTTCAAACCCACCAACACACTGAGACAGAGGCTTGTACACCCCAAAGATCAAACTCCAAAACATAAGAAAAGCAATGTAGTTTATGCAATCCAGTGCAGTGAGGAGTGCTCTGAACTCTACATTGGAGAAACCAAACAACCTATGTACAGGAGGATGGCACAACACAGGAGAAATAACACCACAGGACCAGAGTCAGCAGTTTATCTTCATCTAAAAGAAAAAGGACACTCATTTGAGGACATTAATGTTCACATTTTAGACAGAGAAGATAGGTGGTTTGAGAGAGGGGTCAAGGAATCCATTTATGCCAACTTGGAAAATCCTTCCTTGAATAGAGGTGGGGGCCTCAGGCACAAACTCTCCCCCATCTTCCTCCCCGTGTTGTCTTCTGTGCCTAGGAAGATTAAGACCATTTCAGAAGCTCAACAGCAGCATGGTGTTTTTAACGACCCTCCATTAGATGATAAAAGGACTTAAAAATTACATCTCAATATAACCATGATCTAGCCCCAGGTGTAAGGTCACACAGCTACCTAGGAACATATTTAGGATTCCCTTACCAACTTTGCTCAGACTGAAGAAGCCCCTTGGATAAGGAGCGAAACGTTTCCATTAAGAAAATAGAAATCCAGTTGACATGATTCAAGCTACAGAAAATTCCACCTGGATGACTGAGAACCTTCATAGACAGCATCTCCATAAAATCACAAGGAGTCAACGCTGACGCGAAGGGGGCTTTTAAATATCCCAACCGCCAGAAAATTGCACGCACCAGTTTTAAAGCCTGCAGCACCAGGGGAATAAACTTTGGGCAGGGGGGGGGCAGATGGAGCAGCTGGCATTTTTCAGCTGTTGCTTCTCTGGCTCTTCCCCACGGAGGAAACGAAACAGCCCCACTTGCTCCCGGCCTCTCCCCCCACCTGTCCTCGACTCACCTTCCGGCTGCTGCTGCTCCGATCCCGGAAATACCGCAGAGCGCTCCTCCACGCCACTCTCCTCCCAGGCGGGAACCGGAACAGGAAGTTCGTCTGCCCTCCTCCTCTCCTACGACATCCCCTCTAGCAATCCAGTACTCTGTTGTTTCAGCTGCCCCGCTCCCCCTCCCGTTGGATGTCGGTCCTCAGCAACCAGAGACGCCGCTGCTGTATTGACAGATTTCTAGGCGCGGAGGTTGCTTATTCCTAGAGCGCCATCTAGCGACACGAGGCTGAAAACCCCACTCGTCCGGTCTCTACCCTAAGGCGTTGGCGAGATTTTTGCATTGATTCTGTGCCATCAAGTCCTTTTCGACTCCCGGCGACCACATCGATAGATCTTCTCCAGGATGTTCTGTCCCTAACCTGTTCTTTCGGGTCTCCCAAGGGTGCAACTGAGCAAAAAGCAAGAATCAGGAAGTAGACCAAGGGAAAGCATGGGGGGGGGGGGGGGGGAATGGTGCGCGAAGAGGCAACGGCAAAGCGCACCTCCCTTACTTTGGGGAGCCTCAAACTCGCTAGAGGACAGAATTACTCTGAGCAGCCTTCCCAATTCCCGGAGGAGTTCGCTTTCAGCCTTGAGAATTCCCAGGCCCCTTGGGCGCAACACTTGGAGGGCACTAGCTTGCAGATGAAAAGCTGATCAGGAGATCCCTGCGCTTTCGCAGGGCTTCCTCTCTCCCTCCTAAAACTTGTTTCCTGATTTCCTGGGGCTCAAAAGGATTTAGGACCTGGGAGCCCCAACAGGCCACAGGCTCCAAGAGAGCCAGCTTCACTCTTGCTGGCCAGGGCTGCTTCGAAGGGCGCCCGGGGTCTTGGAGCCGGTGTTCCCAGCAAGCCAGCTTTGTCCCTGAAGGAGGAAATTCTAAATCTGCTCCACAATGCCATGGGGGTGTGTGTGTGCTGCAGGGGGCCTGTTTTGGGATGGGGACAGGAAAGAGGCATGAACCCTGGACATTCATAGCAGTAGGACTGAATATTGGGGGGAGAAGAAACGTTTGGGGGAACCAGGGAAGGTGGGGTGTTGGGAATGTCTGGGAGACCGCAGGAGCATCAGTCCAGACACCCTTATTGTGCCCCCCTCCCTACACCCCCCCCAAGGAAGAGGGAGACGGAGGTATGGATATTACTTTCACTCCAGCCCAGAGTTTCTGGTGGTCTCTTCACACCCCTCCATATTTCCTACCCCCTGGGTCCAATGTTCCCTGCAGAGAGTAGGGCAGTGTGCTGCATCAGTTGAGCTTCTGCCTGCCTTTCTCCACCCTGGGAGGATGGAGGACGCCCAGCAGGAAGTTCGTCCCCCTCCCCGCTTTCCTCCCCACTGGGACCATTTGGGTTAAGAAAGAAAGAAAGAAATGTAAGGGATGAAAGAGTCACGGGGGCGGGCACCGCGGACTCTCGGCTGTCGGTCACTAGGGCTCCCGACGGTTATCATCTGCTGGGAGTGTTCTGCTCTTACGCATTACGTTTTCGTGTTTCTGTTTAATGTGCCGCTAAAGTCCACCCCAAAGCTTAACGCCCTCACCTATTGGTGCATTCACCGTCTCTGGGTGCTGAAAGGACTCACTGTCTGGGACCTGGCCAGCACTGGAACGCCTGGCAAGACAAGGACAGCATACAAAAATACCCCGAACTGCCACAAGCAATCATCGGTGGCCACAAGCACCAGTTCAAGACCTCACGGGAACAGGGAGGAACGCGCGTTTCCGGATTTCTTTTTCATGCTTCAGAGTTAGCAGGACACCTTTATCGTTGTGCGTATAACAATTTTGCAGCCGTGATCATATATAACAGCAAAACTCCATGTTGTTTCTCTAATTCCTTTTCCATCAATCTCAAAAGAAATAGTTCTGGTTTTCTTTGTATATTTACTTTAAGAATCTTTTGAGTAGTAATACATATTTGATCCCAGAACTTTTTACCCTTCTCACAAGTCCACCAGAGATGATAAAAGGTTCCTTCAGCCTGTAAACATTTCCAAAAGACATTAGTTACACCATTATACATTTTTGACAACTTATCAGGAGTTAAATACCAACAATACATCATTTTATAGAAATTTTCTTTCAAGATTATAATTCAACATAAATTTCAAACCTTTCTTCTACATATTCTCCCATTGGTCCAGCATGATATTATATCCAAAATTCTTAGCCCATTTAATCATGCAATCCTGAACATGTTCATCCTCCGTACTCATCTGTAACAAAATCTTATACATCTTAGTAATAACATGATCATCATTTATACAAAGGTCCATTTCGAACTGAGTTATTTCGTTAACAAATTTATAATTGTGGAGTCCTTGGTGCTCTCTGAGCCTTGATGTTTTCTTGCAGACGTTTGTCTCAAATTTATAATTCTTTTGATCTAGTTTAAAACGTTCTACCAATTGTACATAGGGGAACCAATGACATGTAAACTCATCCAACTCTAACATTTCCCTTGTTTTAATTTTTGTTCCACCCTCCTCAAACCTTAACAAGTTTTTATATTTTAACCATCTTATTCCTCCCAGATTTTCTCTTCTAACAAATGCTTCCTGAGGTGACAACCACAATGGTACATTTGGAGACAATCTGACCTTATATTTATTCCAGATTCTCAATATGGCATTCCTAAGAAAATGATTTCTAAAATCCTTATTGACTTTAACTTTATCATACCATAAATAGGCATGCCACCCAAATCTTAATTCATCTCCTTCAAGATGTAGTAATTTCTTGTTCTCCAGAGTAATCCATTCCTTCATCCAAAGAAAACAAGAGGCATCAAAATACAATTTCAAATTAGGCAGACCCAAACCTAAACAAACTGAATTCTTTGGTGTCTTCTGAACTCAGCAAAATTAGGATCATTCACCTCCATAGCTAAACTGCCACGTAGCGGCTCCAAATAATTTTCCTCTTTACTTGCAGGGATTTTGAGGGAAAATTTAAAAAGAAACCCTGAGAGAGGAGTAAAAGAAATGGAAACACCTCCCACGTCTTGGGAAGGGAGCTTTGCCTTACCTTGGCCCCACGGTCACAGCAACGCTGACCGTACCCAGTTTTTTTCCTTCTCAAAAGCCATGAATGGTTCTGACACAATGCTTTTCTAGAAATAAAACATCTTCCACTCTGCAATTTTTTCCTCACATCTCCACCACCAAGGGGGATGTAACAAAAGGGTCAGCCTCTTGGCGCTGCTATCACCCACAGCCATCAAAGGCTAACAAGCAGGCACCTCCAAGCAAACAAGATTATAGCAGGGGCTGTTCATAAACCTGAAGATCCTACGCTCAAAACCACAATGCCTTTTCTCCTCAACTCAATATCCCTGCAGCTCTTTGTATTGCCAAGAGTCCACCCCTTGATCAGGGGCTAGGGCAATTGGTTCTTTTTTGATCCAATGATAATAAGCACGCCAGTGGATAAAGAAACTTAAAGCTTTATTGTAAACAAACCAAATTAGACAAAAGCAGTTTAACTAGATTACAAAGAGCATAATGTCAGATTTCTTGTGTGGACTTTGTGTGTTGTGAATACCATTAAAAATAGCCTGTTGTTAGTTGCTCAGGTGCCATCCCATGTTTGGGGAGGGGCTGCCTTGACTGCAATGTGTTTCTAACAGGTTGTAGAATTCAACTGTAAAAAGAAGTTCATTATTTTTCTTTTGTTTGGCAAGCGCCCTTCACTGAAGTACCTGCATGTCTGTGAAACATTTGCATGTGTTCACAACCCCAGGTCCCCAGTCTCCGAGTGTGTTAAAAGGGCCCCTCAGATGAAGGAGTGGAAATTTCACCTGAGCAAGTGTAGGGCCTGGAGGGGGAGTCAGGTATTAGGAAAAAGAGACAGTGATGGAGGAAGTACAGTGGTCATTTTCTGTAGCTTGAATCATGTCAACTGGATTTCTATTTTCTCAGTGGAAACGTTTCGCTCCTTATCCAAGGAGCTTCTTCAGTCTTATCCTTGGATAAGGAGCGAAACGTTTCCACTGAGAAAATAGAAATCCAGTTGACATGATTCAAGCTACAGACAATTCCACCTGGATGACTGAGAACCTTCATAGACATACAGTGGTCATTCCTCATGGGTCTTCTTATTCCAGGGTGTGAAGCCTGACAGATTTGAGATTTAGCAGGTGACAGCGTGTCAAGTTGCCTGAAAAAACCCAGTCTTGTCAAGACGTGTTACTCCTGCCTTTTGAGAGGCAAGAACATTGGAACACAGCTGTGGATAGTCTGTTTGAGTTTTGGTGAAGTGTTAAAAGTAGCCAACCTGTCCTTTGTTCCAGATGAGTGGTCAGAAAGACATTTCTTCCTGATAATACTCTGCAGTGTAAAGCCAGCTTTGTTGCCCAGGGATTTGTTGCACAAAAGGAGTTTGTGAACTGTGAATCTAATGTATGCACCCACAGCTAGGCCAGAATATTTACGTGTGGTACGTTTTCTGGTTGCGTAGCGTGAAACAGGTGTCCATTTACATATTGTGATGTTGACACAGCATATTTGAATATAGATCTTGTCAGAGGGAGCGTGCGGATGGAGCGGCCTGCCTCTCTCCTAGGCACCAGTGATCCACGTACTATGCAGTAAATAGACTCCAAACAGAAGTTATATCAAATATCCTATTTACTTTATATACATACGTATTTACAGATCGCTTCCACAAGTAACAAATGATACACCATCAACAATACAGCTTTCACGAGGTAAAATGGGAATAATGGGAAATGAGAATGTCCTTGTATATATAGTGAACCTGACCAATCACATTATAGGTCACTCTCGTTATTCACCACACCCAACCTAACTCTAAGCACCTGTTGAATCAGTCACACATGACACATCATTCCTACAACAATGGCTGCTAATTGGGTGACTGTGCAGAATATTTCACCTTTTACCTAGAAATCAAGCCTCTCTGTATAATTTATATCTAGAAGTAAATTCCTGGGTTTATCAAACCCCAACAGATCTCCCTGAAAGTGTGTGTGTAAGGCAAGCCTTTGGCTATACATGTGTGACAATTCCCAGAAAGTCCATTGACTTAACAGGGTGCTTTATGGATTTAAAGCAGGCCAGTCATTGATGTGTAGAGAAACTGGGATGTGTAGAACAGTCACGTGCTGTTTTCTGTGTGTACATAAGAGAGTGTAGAAGATTGTACAGAACTTCTTACTTATGTAGTTGTTTTTTGCTAAGAAACTGAATATTTCCACCTTGAATACGAATTTGTCAGTCAGCTGAGACAGAATTGCTGAGGAAGTTAAGCACAAATTCAAACATTTATCTTGGTGTTGATGTTGGTTTTTTAAAACCCAGAATAGAGAATCCTATGGTTCTTGGTTCCTAAAGAGTGTCATGTGTGAGGAACCTTGTCCTTAAGCTGTTGTATATCACTCTGCAGAACGCAGTGGACATGCCCTGATTTAGTTTACCTAGTTTGCCCAGGTAAAAATACCAAGCTTGCAAAATGGTTTAGCCCTCTATGCGAGCTTGCAAAGGGTTGAAACAGTCCTGTGTTTTTCTCTAAAATCAAAACAAAGCCTTTGCTTCAAACAGAGCAGCTAGCAGGTTGGAATTCCTGCTTACCAGCTATGTTTTTTTTTTTTTGTGCAAAGGAGGGGACAATTTGTGGGCAATGTTTTTCTGTTTCTATTTGACTGTGTGTTATATTACTGCATAATCTGTATTTGATGTATTTGTATATGTCTGAATAAAACATTGCATGAAGTGTATATTATGCATTATACATATGTGTAACAAGTGTTTTTAATCCATTTTCTATTGGTTTAAAATGACTATTGGTTGTAAAAACTGAAAAACTGAAGCTTGTAAATGAATATATGTACTAACCATGTTTTTTCTTGTCTCTGTAAAATGTGTTTTACAACTTTGTTAATCCCATTATCAGAAAAATTTGGGAGGGGTGTCAGATTTCTTGTGTGGACTTGGCAAATTATCTCTGTACAAAGAACAGAGAGCCCAGAACAGAGATGGTTCTTGATATTTTAGAGTGTCATGTGTAAGGAACTTTGTCCTTAATTTGTTGTATATCACTCTGCAGAACGCAGTGGACATGCCCTGATTTAGTTTACCTAGTTTTGCCCAGGTAAAAAGTACCAAGCATGCGAGGCTTGCAAAGGGTTGAAAACAGTCCTGTGTTTCTCTTAAAATCAAAACGAGCCTTTGCTTCAAACAGAAAGCAGCTAGCAAGGTCGGTTTATCTATGCTGACTGTGTTTTTGCAAAGGAGGGGGCAATACGAGCAATGTTTTTCTGTTTCTATTTACTCTGTTTTATATTACTGCATAATCTGTATTTGATGTATCTGTATGTATCTGAATGAAATGAATGAAATGAATGAATGAAATGTATCTTAGTAGGCTGAAAGCAAAAAATAAGGTAATTGCAACTTCTGTTATAGAACTTCAATATGCTGATGATAACGTAGTCTGTGCACACTCCGAGGAAGATCTTCAAACTATCCTAAACATCTTTGCAGAAGCATATGAAAAACTCGGCCTCTCGATTAACATTAAAAAAACCAAAGTGCTTTACCAGCAAGTTCGAACCAATCCCTCCGCAGCGCCATCAATCCAGCTTAAAGGTGTGTCACTAGAAAATGTCGATCACTTTTCTTATCTCGGCAGCCATCTATCTACAAAAGCCGACATCGACGCTGAAATTCAGCATCGCCTGAGCTCTGCGAGTGTAGCTTTCTCCCGAATGAAGCGTAGAGTGTTTGAGGATCGGGACATTCGCAGGGAGACCAAAATGCTTGTTTACAAAGCCATTGTACTACCAACCCTTCTGTACGCCTGTGAAACATGGACCCTCTACAAACGCCACCTCCAACTTCTTGAAAGATTCCATCAACGCTGCCTCCGAAAAATTCTGCAAATTACTTGGGAAGATAGGCGGACTAATGTTAGCGTATTAGAAGAAGCGAAAACCACCAGCATTGAAACAATGATCATCCAACATCAACTTCGCTGGACCGGTCATGTTGTTCGAATGCCTGACCATCGTCTTCCAAAGCAGCTACTTTACTCCCAACTTAAGAATGGAAAACGGAATATTGGTGGACAGCAAAAGAGATTCAAAGATACTCTCAAAGTTAATTTAAAAAAATGTAATATCAGCATTGAGAACTGGGAAGCCCTAACTCATGAGCGTTTCAATTGGAGGTCATCCTTTATTAATGGCGCTATGGACTTTGAAGAAACACGAGTACAGGGCGAAAAGGATAAAAGAGCTAAAAGGAAGGCACGTCAGGCAGACCCTCATCATGACCGTCTCCCACCCGGAAACCTATGCCCTCATTGTGGGAGGTTGTGCGGATCCAAAATTGGCCTTTACAGCCACTTACGGATCCACCGTTAAAATTTTACCTTTGGAAGACAATCTTACTCGGCTACGAGTGATCGCCAATGATGATGATGATGATGATGTATCTGAATAAAACATTGCATGAAGTATATATTGTGCATTATACATATGTGTAACAAGTGTTTTTAAACCATTTTCTAGTGTTGATGACTATTGGTTGTAAAAACTGAAAAACTGAAGCTTGTAAATGAATGCATGTACTAACCATGTTTTTTCTTGTTTCTGTAAAATGTTAATTGATAATCCCATTGTGTTGAAACCCAATTTGGAGGGGTGTCAGATTTCTTATACTATATGATATTGGCAAATTGGATTTCTCTACAATGCAAAAGTGTTTAGGCAAATTATTTCTGTACAAAGCAAAGCGTTCTCGTGGTGACGTGAAGTGCAGGTGCTAGATAACAATAGTCACGTGTGTATTGTTATGACTAGTTTCTGGATCTTCCCATGAGAACAAAATCCTCCTGATTCCCTTCTGTGGGAAGCCTTGCCCAGGCCACCTGAGCAAGGAGGGGGAACTCACGTGCTTGCTGAGATGCAAGCCACTGCCACCCAATGCCGTGTGCTTTTGGGCCTGTGTCATACCTAACTTTCAGCCTATCAGAGATGCTGGAAGAACTGCAATATCTAACCATGCAAAATGGTCTTCTATGCTTTTTGACTGCTAGACTTTTGTCTGGTCCTTTCAGCCATGTTTGTGTGTGTATCCTACTTCTGAGGGCTGAACAGAGCAGATATGCCTGCCTTTGTGTGTAGGCTGTGGCGTGAACTCTGGCCCTGGGATCAATACACGTATCTCTGCTTATAAGTTTGTTGTTTTTGTTTTACCTTTTTTGCAATAATGTACTGCATTTATTGCCTTATGCTACCAGTAAACACTGTTAGCCCTAAAAAGCTGCATTCTTGTCTGTTTATTCTCAAGCCTTGGTTTTTCCCTTTAAGCCAGCATACATCCCATCACATAACAAGTATAGCATATAGAAAGCAATACATACATACATACATACATACATACATACATACATACCAAACAAGGTGATAACTTTATTCCCTTGTTGCTACCAGGAACTTGGCTAAGATAGCAGAGAATAACCCCAAAAGTCCCACAGCACCCAGCGTCCTGAGCCTGCCTCAAAGTTCCCACAATTCCAAAGGCACTACTCAGGCTTTTTATCAAAGTCTGGCTTCATACCCCGTGACCAAGCCCAGACTCACCTTGACGGGGATTCCTTTGGGGGCTGGGCCACCTGTCCATGACATCAGTCCAATAACATGGGAACCCATCAGATAAGCCAGTGTCTAAGCAAAACAATCTCTTATCATTCCCCCCATTACAATCCACTAAAGGAGTGGCTGGAGGAGTGAACCTATGCTTAAACTTTAACAAGCTGGAGACTTTCTCTCCCCCCTCTTCCCACAGAGATATGTTCTGAAGGGCTATTGGAGCATATGCTTCTTCTCTCCCCACTCTCATGCCAAACAGCAACAAAAACAAGCCAATTAAACATCAGTATAACTCAAAATAAACTCTAATCTCCTAGGTGTGGGGAAGGGAAATCAAAACATGCCACCTAACTCCTCGAAATACAAAGGTCTTCCACAGGTTGCCATTACACTCTTATCCATCATGTTCAACTGCACGGCAGAACAGCCTTTCCATCTGAAACTTCACAGTGCTTTTTTCACTGCCACAAACGTCCCTAATATCTTCTCTCATAAAACCTGAGTGCTCCTATCTTTTCTTCATGTATCTCTTAGGGCCTGCAGCAGCTTACTGGGAAGTTCTGCTTATAGCCAGGAACGTGTAGTTAGCCTTTCTCAAACTAACTTTTTCCATTATTTTCCATTTCCCTCATCTCTAAATCTGAGACATCTTTGACTAAAAAGAATCAGCCCAGAAATTAAATACTCAGCTTTTCAGCTGGATGTCCAATGGGAGATGAGAAGTGAAATTCAAGCCTTCTCTACACTCATCACCTTCTGCCTCATGTGGATTTTCTTGTGTCTGTTAAGGTGGGAATTTCTTGTGAAGCACCGTCCACAGTCTGGGCATTTGAATGGTTTCTCTCCTATGTGTAAACGTACATGATCTATAAGGCTAGACCTAGTACTGAAACTTTTCCCACAATCTGGACACTCATATGGTTTCTCTCCTCTGTGAGTCCTCTGGTGTATCACCAACTCGAAATTCTGACCGAAACATTTCCCACAATCCGGACACTCATACGGTTTCTCTCCTGTGTGAGTCCTCTGGTGTCTCACCAGAATAGAATTCTGACTGAAACGTTTCCCACAATCCGGACACTCATATGGTTTCTCTCCTGTGTGAATCCTCTGGTGTATCACCAGGTTGGATTTCTGACTGAAACATTTTCCACAATCCGGACACTCATACGGTTTCTCTCCTGTGTGAGTCCTCTGGTGCATTACCAGGCTGGAATTCTGACGGAAACGTTTCCCACAATCCAGACACTTGTACGGTTTCTCTCCTGTGTGAGTCCTCTGGTGTATCACCAACTCGAAATTCAGACTGAAACGTTTCCCACAATCCGGACACTCGTACGGTTTCTCTCCTGTGTGAGTCCTCTGGTGTATCACCAGGCTGGAACTCTGACTGAAACTTTTCCCACAATCCGGACACTCGTACGGTTTCTCTCCTGTGTGAGTCCTCTGGTGTATCACTAGGTAGGAATTCTGCCTGAAACTTTTCCCACAATCCGGACACTCATACGGTTTCTCTCCTGTGTGAGTCCTCTGGTGTATCACCAGGATGTAATTGTGACTGAAACTTTTCCCACAATCCGGACACTCGTACGGTTTCTCTCCTGTGTGAGTGCTCTGGTGTTGCACCAGGTGGGAATTCCGACTGAAACTTTTCCCACAATCCGGACACTCATACGGTTTCTCTCCTCTGTGAGTCCTCTGGTGTATCACCAGCTGGGAATTCTGCCTGAAACTTTTCCCACAATATGGACACTGATACGGTTTCTCCCCTGTGTGAGTCCTCTGGTGTTGCACCAGGTAGGAATTCCGACTGAAACTTTTCCCACAATCCGGACACTCACACGGTTTCTCTCCTGTGTGAGTCCTCTGGTGTGTCACCAGTTGGGAATTCAAACTGAAGCTTTTCCCACAATATGGACACTGATACGGTTTCTCTCCTGTGTGAGTCCTCTGGTGTTTCACCAGGTAGGAATTCCGACTGAAACTTTTCCCACAATCCGGACACTCATAAGGTTTCTCTCCTGTGTGAGTCCTCTGGTGTGTCACCAGCTGGGAATTCTGCCTGAAACTTTTCCCACAATCCGGACACTCGTACGGTTTCTCTCCTGTGTGAGTCCTCTGGTGTATCACTAGGTAGGAATTCCGAATGAAACTTTTCCCACAATCCGGACACTCATACGGTTTCTCTCCTGTGTGAGTCCTCTGGTGTATCACCAGGTCGGAATTCTGACAGAAACTTTTCCCACAATCCGGACATTGATACGGTTTCTCTCCTGTGTGAGTCCTCTGGTGTATCACTAGGTAGGAATTCCGAATGAAACTTTTCCCACAATCCGGACACTCATACGGTTTCTCTCCTGTGTGAGTCCTCTGGTGTATCACCAAGATGTATTTGTGACTGAAACTTCTCCCACAATCTGGACATTGATACGGTTTCTCTCCTGTGTGAGTCCTCTGGTGTGTCACCAGGTGGGAATTTTCACTAAAACATTTCCCACAATCCGGACACTCATACGGTTTCTCTCCTGTGTGAGTCCTCTGGTGTTTCAGGAGGTTAGAATTGTCACTGAAAGATTTCCCACAATCTGGACACTCATACGGTTTCTCTCCTGTGTGAATCCTCTGGTGTATCACCAGTTGGGAATTCAAACTGAAGCTTTTCCCACAATCTGGACACTCATACGGTTTCTCTCCTGTGTGAGTCCTCTGGTGTATCACCAGGTAGGAATTCTGACGGAAACTTTTCCCACAATCCGGACACTCATACGGTTTCTCCCTGGTGTGAGTCCTCTTGTGATTCACCAGGGTGGCGTGCTTGCTGAAGCATTTGCCGCATCGAGAACACTGGTAGGACTTCTCACCGATGTGGGTCCTCTTGTGCATAATCAGCTGTGATCTGTAATCTGTGCTTTTCCCACAATATACACCTCTGTGGGGCTTTTCCACCACTGATATTCTTGGATTCTCAAGATCAAATCTATTTCTGATTACTTGTTTGGTCGTGCTTTGATTCAAGCGACTGTTTCTTTCCTCACAGGGTGAAGCTTTTGTTACTGTCGGCCCTACATGGCTATCCAAGTGACCTCTTCTTCCCTACTAATTTCCAGATATTTCCCTCTTTTTCTGCATGTGGAAATTATCCCCCTTGACCTCTTCATGTAATATTTGAGTCCACATATTCAATTATTTTCAGCTCAAAATCTCCCTGTTTTTCTCTCCCTTGTCTGTCACCTTCTGGGGAAGAAGAGTTTTGGGGTTCTCTGGAGAAAGTGGAAGTTATTTGATTGCTGGCTTGACTTGCTTTCCTATTTAATGCTGCTTGTGATTCTCGGTTGTCGAGCAGGCTCTTTTTGGCATCCTTTTTGTCTATAAGATTCACATAAAAGTGTTACTTTGATTATTATCTATAAAATGGCTGCACAACACATGCAAACAACAACAAAGAAAGCATACATTACAATGAAAAAGCAAAAGTGCCAAAAGGCTAGATTAACCTCTAACATTCATTATGATTCAATTGACACATAGAAGACTAGCGAGATCCAAGTTCAAATCCTGAAATTCACTTGTTGGCTTGGGTCAATCACAGATTCTTAGCACTGCAAAGGGTTATCAAGAAGGATATCTGGAAATGCTGGGGATGGATTATACACATACACATAAATGCACACAGAGAGAAATACAGATACACACCCCTACGAATGTATGTATGTAGAAATCCATCTGTATTTCAGCCTTCAAAATGTCCCAGAAGTGCGTATGGTCAAACTTTAGGGGCTACTTTTAGAGGGCTGGGGGGCTTTAACTGATGAAATGGTGCCCAAAGCCTCTGCAAGATTTAAAGCACCAGTTTTGTCCATTCAACTCCTCAGCTCCAACTAAGAAAAGAGCAGAAAATACTGTCCACACCCACTCTGGGGACATCACCAGACAATACAGGTAGTCCTCCTTTCTGACTGCAGTTGGGACCGGCAACTCTGTCACTAAGAAGCTCGGTCATGAAGTCGCTCTCTGAGTGAGATGGTGAAGGGATTTGATTAAGTATTTATTAAGTATTCTGTATTACTAATGTATACCCTAATGAACTGTATAAACCTTTTAGAATTGTGCTGTGTTAACATAACTGCTCTTTGCTTCTGTAAACAGTACACATATCCAGGACTAGGAAGAGATAATTGCCTGCTATTCAGTACAGAATGTAACACCTTCTAGCGAACAGGACAGAGATAAGAAATGCCTACGCGCTGGGAAGAGGCGTGAGAAGCTCCTTTGTTCTATGTTGTTTATGTCATTTGATTCGTGCTTGTTTGTGACCTTGCTCTAGTTGCAGGGTATAAAATGTCTGTAGACCCCCTTGTGGTCATGGTTTTTCCTATACGGCGTTGCCTGTCACAGCGGCCGTCAGGATATTCCATCCAGCTTTATTGGATCAAATAAAAACTGCTTTATTCTTTTTACTACATCCAAGCCTCGCTCAAGTTTTCTTCCATTGGTAATCAAGGGAAGCTTGGGGAAGATATCACACCTTTCAATGGGTGGGGAATAAATTGGATATATAAATAAAAAAATAAAGATGACGTTACTTGAATGTGCTGACTTACAACATCAGTTCTGGCTGCGGTCATTAAGCGAATCACCTTGGGTCATTAAGCACAATGTCAAACAACCATGATACACGAATGGAAGACCACTAGGGAATCCTGTGTCAGTTGGCTAGGCTTAGCAGTAAAAGAAAACATCACCGTGGGTCCTTAAGTGCAACGTCACATGACCGTGACTTGCAGCTTCCTGCCGGATTCCCCATTGATTTGGCTTGTCAGAAGCCGGATGGGAAGGTGGCAAACAGCAATCATGGGCCTGCAAGACACTGCCACCATCGTAAATGTGTGTCGGTTGCCAGCACCCAAATCGCTTTGAGGGCCACAAGTTTGAGGACCAGTTGGAAGTCTCCTTTTCAGCGACATCCTAACTCTGAATGGTCACTGAACAAGTGTTATGCGAAGACTGCCTCCACACCTGAACATCCCAAATGGTCCTCAATGGCTATTTAGAAAAAGTGCTGGGTTAAGCAGAGTTGAACCTGGTTAATACATGGATGGGAGAGTTTGCTGGCTAAACGTGGAAGTAAAAAAAAATCCCGGGAGACGGCAGTGGCAGATCAGTCCCATTTTGTTGCCAAGAAAACAGCATCTCCATAAAATCACAAGGAGTCAACGCTGACGCGAAGGGGGCTTTCTAAATCTCCCGACCGCCAGAAAATTGCAGGCACCAGTTTTAAAGCGCGCAGCACCAGGGGAATAAAATTTGGGCAGGGGGGGGCAGATGGAGCAGCGGGCACTTTTCAGCCGAGTGGCTTCTCTGACTCTTCCCCGCGGAGGAAACGAAACAGCCCCACTTGCTCCCGGCCTCTCCCCCCACCTGTCCTCGACTCACCTTCCGGCGGCTACTGCTCCGACCCCGGGAAGACCCAGAAGCCACTATTCCTCCAGGCGGGAGCCGGAACAGGAAGTTCGTCTACCCTCCTCCTCTCCTCCGACATCCCCTCTAGCAATCCAGTACTCTGTTGTTTCAGCTCCCCCTTTCGTTGGGTGTTGGACCTCAGCAATCACAGACGCCGCTGGTGTATTGACAGGTTTCTAGGCGCGGAGGTTGCTTATTCCTAGAGCGCCATCTAGCGACAGGAGGCTGAAAAACCCCTAAGGCGTTGGCGAGATTTTTTGATTGATTCTGTGCCATCAAGTCCTTTTCGACTCCCGGCGACCACATCGATAGATCTTCTCCAGGATGCTCTATCCCCAACCTGTTCTTTCGGGTCTCCCAAGGGTGCACTCATTGCCACTTCAACTGAGCAAAAGTGTCGTTTGCAAGAAGCAGGAAGTAAACCAAGGGAAAACATCCTGGGGGGAAATGGTGCGCGAAGAGGCAATGGAAAAGCGCACCTCCCTTCCATTGCGGAGCCTCAATCTCGCTGGAGGGCAGAATTGCTCTGAGCAGCCTTCCCAATTCCCGGAGGAGTTCGCTTTCAGCCTTGAGAATTCCCAGGCCGCTTGGGCACAACACTTGGAGGGAACTCGCTTGCAGATCAAAAGCTGATCAAAAGATTCCTGCGCTCCCAAAACTTCGTTCCTGATTTCCTGGGGCTCAAAAGGATTTAGGACCTGGGAGCCCCAACAGGCCACAGGCTCCAAGAGAGCCAGCCTCACTCATGCTGGCCAGGGCTGCTTCGAAGGGCGCCCAGGGTCTTGGAGCCGGTGTTCCCAGCAAGCCAGCTTTGTCCCTGAAGGAGGAAATTCTAAATCTGCTAAAGAGCCTTTAAATCTGCAGGGGGCCTATTTTGGGATGGGGACAGGAAAGAGGCCTGAACCCCTGACAGTCATCCTAAGCAGGCAGTAGGACTGAATATTGGGGGGAGAAGAAAAATTGGGGGGAACCAGGGAAGGTGGGGTGTTGGGAATGGCTGTGAGACCGCAGGAGCATCAGTCCAGACACCCTTATTGTGCCCCCCCTCCATACACCACCCCACACAGAAGAGGGAGATGGTGTGGATATTACTTTCACGCCAGCCCTGAGAGTTTCTGTTAGTCACTACACACCTCTCCATATATTTCCTGCCCCCTGGATCCATCGTTCCCAGCAGAGAGTAGGGCGGTGTGCTGCATCAGTTGAGCTTCTGCCTGCCTTTCTCCACCCTGGGTGGATGGAGGATGCCCGCCAGGAAGTTCATCCCCCTCCCCCTTTCCTCCCCACTGGTACCGACAAACTTCCCCCTCCCTCCTCCAGGGGGCGTCTTGAGGGACCGACTGCCCTGTGGGGTGGGCCAATGCTGCCAAAGCAAGGAGGTGGGAGGGAAAGCACGTCTGCAAGTTTTTTTCCCCTTGAAGGTATTTCAGAGTGAAATTAAAGCGAGTAAAAAATTGTGCCCACCGAACATGTCTGGGATGTAGTTTGTGGGGTTGGGAAGCGGCTCTGAGGCATTTGCTACTGCTCTTGTTAGGTTTTGCGGCACAGGAGTGAAACTGGCAGTTAAATCAGTCAGAGGGAGAACAGGTTCAAGGTCTCGCAGGGTCTCTTGTTCTGGCCAGCTGCTGTAATTGCCATCAGTGAAATAGAAACTGCCAGTAAGCCAATCAACTGCTGGCTGTCTCGCTTTTAGCCACGCTAATCCCAAAATCAGGGAGTATTGGGCTATGGGAGCTACTAAAAATGTTAAAGTCTCTTTATGTATTCCAATAATCATTTCCACTGTCTCAGTATAAAACTGGACAGGATCTAGTTCAGAGCTATTGAGTTGTGTGAAAGTGACTGGAGTTTTTAAGCGCCCAACCTGAAGTCTCAACCCTTTTACTACTGCAGGGTGGATGAGGCAGCGTGTGCAGCCGCTATCTACTAAAGCTACCAAGCCTGCACTTCTGCCAGTACATAAAGAAGTTATTTTTGTCCCCACCAATAAACTGGGCCACGGGCCACTCACCATCGATTCCAGACGCCCATTTTGTGGAGCTGTGGTTGCCTGCCCTCGGGCGCCAATATTTAGGACAGGCAGTTCCAGTTTTCCGATAACTGGAAATCTTCGTCTGCAGAGTCGTCGACTGGAGTTGTTGAACCCCCTGGGGCAAGATGAATATTGGTGTCAGGTGACACCAGCTCCGTGCCGATAGATGCAGCACTGGTAGCCTTCTTAGGAGTCAGCCTGGGTTTTGGGCAAGCTGAAGTGTGATGTCCTTCTCTGCCACAGCAGAAGCAAGTGGTGTCTCTTGGCTTCTGCTCACAGGGTGGTTTCCATCTTGGGTGTTGGTCTCTGCGTGGTTCTCTGCGTTCCATGGGTGCAGCCCTCGTGGGACCACGGCGATCTGCTAGTTGATAGCGACTTTGCCATTTAACCTGTTTGTTGGCTTCTTCAGTTTCTCCAGCCAGACAAATCCATCCACGTAAAGTAGGTGGTTTGTCTCAAGCTAAACACCAACGTAGGACTTCGGAGTTTAAAACCATGGTAAAACGTTCAGTTTTCAGCTCTTCTCTCCAATTTGTCATCTGGCCAGCCAGATTTTGGAATTCAGCCACATACTCTGACACTGAGTGGTTATTTTGTCTACAGGCTTGCAATTTAGCGCGAGCCTTGGGTCGGAGTTGGACTTTCGGTCCTGGAATTAGACCCGGATCCGGAGCCCCCAAAGTTTGTCGCCTTCAAAGAGGAAGGAGACCGAAATGGAAAGAGGGAAACTACGGCATTTTCATACCTAAATCCACAAAATCCAAAAAGCCGTTTAAGAAAAAGGTGCATTTTGGCAAAAGTATTTTTCCTTCATCAGAAACTTGTTTTCCTTTATGAATCTCACATTAGAGGCTCTTCAGGTCAGGCAGGACAGGAGTTGAATTTAGATCCCTTGTTGGGGGGGCCTCTGAGTTGGGAAAGGACACCCAGCCCCCCCCCCCCCCCCCATAATTCCCCATAGCGGAATCAGGGCCTGGAGGGGAGGGGGGAAGCATGGGGGGGATGAGGTGCGGTCTGAGTCGCTCCTCCGAAATGGCTTCCCCAAAACTCTCCCTTTTGTGAAGGAGAGTTTTGTGAAGGAGGGGATCACCCCCATCACACACACCCCCGGGAAAGCCAAAGGATCAAAAGAAATTGAGATTGAGATTGAAAAAGAAAGTTGTATCTGCTAATCTGCACTTACAGCTGCCAATTCGTAATTCATCGCTATGAAAGATGGGCGAGACAGTCCTGCAGGTGCCCTCGGACTACAACACCCACCATCCTTTGCCCCTGGCATTATTGGCTGGCGATCCTGGGATGTGCTCAATTTCTAACCCCAGACAGTATGTCAGGAGGCGTCTGTAGCACCTTCACTGCCTAACCAGCTGTATTCAAACGCCTGGCTCCGTCTGAAAAGCGGTCACGAAGAGTCGGACACGACTAAACGACTGAACAACAACAAGGATGAAACATTTGGCACTCCACCAACCTGGATCAGCAATAAGGGGGGAAAAACTCACTAGGGAACATTTTCTCTATCACTAATTGCACTAATTTGCAGAGATTTCAGATGGGGAGGCGCAGTATTAACGTCCGGTTTGGTTGGCAGCAACGTATTTAGGGCTGAGGGAGGTTTCAAACAGCCATTGGTTATCTGCATCTCTGCCCCCATTGGCACCTCTGTTTGGTCACCAATCCGCTCTGCATTAACGCTCCCTGCTGCTTATCGTGTCACAAATACAAGCTTTGGGAGAGGCACTCCTCCCTCAGGATTTCTGGTGAATCTGGAAGCTTGCTCACAACTCTACATTTGCAAAATATGGCTTTAAAGGAGAAAGAAACCCGTAACTCTCTCCCGGTTTCTAGCCTGGGGCCTGAACCACACCACCAAACCGGGTCTTCGTACACCGGACACTCCCCACAAAATCTACCCACTCAGCTGTTCCTGCTTCTCCAACAGCAAATCCAAGGCTGCAGCCTTTCAAGATCTAGTCGGTCCCCCTTTACTCTTCAGATAACAGATCCTTTTTGTCTTTCAATCTGAGCTTGAATCTTTTATTCTGGGGAAATGGAGTGTTCCTCTGACTGAGGACTTGTGTCTTCTGGCCTGGCCCTGGGGACCAGCTCCTCTGGCTTTTGTGTTGTCCGTGGTTGAATTTTGCTTGATTTCATTAGTAATTGTTAGTAGGTTTTGCGGGGTCTAGTTTATTTATTTAATTATTTTTATAAATAAGTCAAGGTGGGGAACATACCTAATCCTCCTTCCTCCTCCTATTTTCCCCACAACAACAACCCTGTGAGGTGGGTTGGGCTGAGAGTGTGACTGGCCCAAAGTCACCCAGCCGGCTTTCATGCCTCAGGCGGGACTAGAACTCTCAGTCTCCTGGTTTCTAGCCCAGCACCTTAACCACTTTTTTTTTTGTTTATTCGTTCAGTCGTTTCCGACTCTTCGTGACTTCATGGACCAGTCCACGCCAGAGCTTTCTGTCGGCCGTCACCATCCCCAGCTCCCCAATGGTTGAGTCCGTCACCTCCAGAATACCATCCATCCATCTTGCCCTTGGTCGGCCCCTCTTCCTTTTGCCTTCCACTTTCCCTAGCATCAGCTTCTTCTCCAGGGTATCCTGTCTTCTCATTATGTGGCCAAAGTACTTCAGTTTTGCCTTTAATATCATTCCCTCAAGTGAGCAGTCTGGCTTTATTTCCTGGAGTATGGACTGGTTTGATCTTCTTGCAGTCCAAGGCACTCTCAGAATTTTCCTCCAACACCACAGTTCAAAAGCATCTATCTTCCTTCGCTCAGCCTTCCTTATGGTCCAGCTCTCGCAGCCATAGGTTACTACAGGGAATATCATTGCTTTAACTATGCGGACCTTTGTTGTCAATGTGATGTCTCTGCTCTTAACTATTTTATCAAGATTTGCCATTGCTGTCCTCCCAAGAAGTAGACGTCTTCTGATTTCCTGGCTGCAGTCAGCGTCTGCAGTAATCTTTGCGCCTAGAAATACAAAGTCTGTCACTGCCTCCACTTTTTCTCCCTCTATTTTCCAGTCATCAATCAAGCTCGTTGCCATAATCTTGGTTTTTTTGAGGTTTAGCTGCAACCCAGCTTTTGCACTTTCTTCTTTCACCTTCGTCATAAGGCTCCTCAACTCCTCGCTTTCAGCCATCAAAGTGGTATCATCTGCATATCTGAGATTGTTAATGTTTCTTCCAGCGATTTTAACTCCAGCCTTGGATTCCTCAAGCCCAGCATGTCGCATGATGTGTTCTGCGTACAGGTTGAATAGGTAGGGTGAGAGTATACAACCCTGCCGTACTCCTTTCCCAATCTTAAACCAGTCCGTTGTTCCGTGCTCTGTTCTTACCGTTGCTACTTGGTCGTTATACAGATTCCTCAGGAGGCAGACAAGATGACTTGGTATCCCCATACCACCAAGAACTTGCCACAATTTGTTATGATCCACACAGTCAAAGGCTTTAGAATAGTCAATAAAACAGAAATAGATGTTTTTCTGAAATTCCCTGGCTTTCTCCATTATCCAGCGGATATTGGCAATTTGGTCTCTAGTTCCTCTGCCTTTTCTAAACCCAGCTTGTACATCTGGCAATTCTCGCTCCATGAATTGCTGGAGTCTACCTTGCAAGATCTTGAGCATTACCTTACTGGCATGTGAAATAAGTGCCACTGTTCGATAGTTTGAACATTCTTTAGTGCTTCCCTTTTTTGGTATGGGGATATAAGTTGATTTTTTCCAATCTGAGGGCCATTCTTGTGTTTTCCAAATTTGCTGGCATATGGCATGCATCACCTTGACAGCATCATCTTGCAAGATTTTAAACAGTTCAGCTGGGATACCATCGTCTCCTGCTGCCTTGTTATTAGCAATGCTTCTTAAGGCCCATTCAACCTCACTCTTCAGGATGTCTGGCTCTAACTCACTGACCACACCGTCAAAGCTATCTCCAATATTATTATCCTTCCTATACAGATCTTCCGTATATTCTTGCCACCTTTTCTTGATCTCTTCTGCTTCTGTTAGGTCCTTACCACCTTTGTTTTTGATCATACCCATTTTTGCCTGGAATTTACCTCCGATGTTTCTAATTTTCTGGAAGAGGTCTCTTGTCCTTCCTATTCTATTGTCTTCTTCCACTTCAGCACATTGCTTGTTTAAAAATAATTCCTCATCTCTTCTGGCTAACCTCTGGAATTTTGCATTTAATTGGGCATATCTCCCCCTATCACTGTTGCCTTTTGCTTTCCTTCTTTCTTGGGCTACTTCCAGTGTTTCAGCAGACAGCCATCTTGCCTTCTTGGTTTTCTTTTTCTTTGGGACGTTTTTTGTTGCCGCCTCCTGAACAATGTTGCGAACTTCTGTCCATAGTTCTTCTGGGACCCTATCTACTAAATCTAGTCCCTTAAATCTATTCTTCAACTCCACTGCATATTCCTTAGGAATATTAGTGAGCTCATATCTAACTGATCTGTGGGTCTTCCCTATTCTCTTTAGTCTGATTCTAAATTTTGCAATACCTTAACCACTAGACCAAAGTTATCTATTCTTTTTATTGTAACTAAGATACAATAAAAAAGAATATACAATAGATAGAAGAAGAGAACTAAAGAAAAAAGAACAAACTATAAAAGTGTCAATAGAAAGGAAGGAAACGGAAAGTGACTTCTGACTTTTTCTGATTTGTTTATTCGTTCAGTCGTTTCCGACTCTTCGTGACTTCATGGACCAGCCCACGCCAGAGCTTTCTGTCGGCCGTCACCATCCCCAGCTCCCCAATGGTTGAGTCCGTCGCCTCCAGAATACCATCCATCCATCTTGCCCTTGGTCGGCCCCTCTTCCTTTTGCCTTCCACTTTTCCTAGCATCAGCTTCTTCTCCAGGGTATCCTGTCTTCTCATTATGTGGCCAAAGTACTTCAGTTTAGCCTTTAATATCATTCCCTCAAGTGAGCAGTCTGGCTTGATTTCCTGGAGTATGGACTGGTTTGATCTTCTTGCAGTCCAAGGCACTCTCAGAATTTTCCTCCAACACCACAGTTCAAAAGCATCTATCTTCCTTCGCTCAGCCTTCCTTATGGTCCAGCTCTCGCAGCCATAGGTTACTACAGGAAATACCATTGCTTTAACTATGCGGACCTTTGTTGTCAGTGTGATGTCTCTGCTCTTAACTATTTTATCAAGATTTGCCATTGCTCTCCTCCCAAGAAGTAGACGTCTTCTGATTTCCTGGCTGCAGTCAGCGTCTGCAGTAATCTTTGCGCCTAGAAATACAAAGTCTGTCACTGCCTCCACTTTTTCTCCCTCTATTTGCCAGTCATCAATCAAGCTCGTTGCCATAATCTTGGTTTTTTTGAGGTTTAACTGCAACCCAGCTTTTGCACTTTCTTCTTTCACCTTCGTCATAAGGCTCCTCAACTCCTCCTCGCTTTCAGCCATCAAAGTGGTATCATCTGCATATCTGAGATTGTTAATGTTTCTTCCAGCGATTTTAACTCCAGCCTTGGATTCCTCAAGCCCAGCATGTCGCATGATGCGTTCTGCGTACAGGTTGAATAGGTAGGGTGAGAGTATACAACCCTGCCGTACTCCTTTCCCAATCTTAAACCAGTCCGTTGTTCCGTGCTCTGTTCTTACCGTTGCTACTTGGTCGTTATACAGATTCCTCAGGAGGCAGACAAGATGACTTGGTATCCCCATACCACCAAGAACTTGCCACAATTTGTTATGATCCACACAGTCAAAGGCTTTAGAATAGTCAATAAAACAGAAATAGATGTTTTTCTGAAATTCCCTGGCTTTCTCCATTATCCAGCGGATATTGGCAATTTGGTCTCTAGTTCCTCTGCCTTTTCTAAACCCAGCTTGTACATCTGGCAATTCTCGCTCCATGAATTGCTGGAGTCTACCTTGCAAGATCTTGAGCATTACCTTACTGGCATGTGAAATAAGTGCCACTGTTCGATAGTTTGAACATTCTTTAGTGCTTCCCTTTTTTGGTATGGGGATATAAGTTGATTTTTTCCAATCTGATGGCCATTCTTGTGTTTTCCAAATTTGCTGGCATATGGCATGCATCACCTTGACAGCATCATCTTGCAAGATTTTAAACTTTTTCTGATACAGATATAAATTTACAAACCTAATCTCTTACAATTGATTAACCTATCATAACATTATTTCTATTACAACAAACCATTAAATCATTGAAACCCAAAATCAAAACATCATTTTTTTTCTATTACAAGCAACTACTCCAAAAGTGGTTGCCAAGTTAATATAAATGCAGAAACAGAATGCTCTCTTTGTAAGGCACTCCATCCACTATCTGTAATCTCCTTGCTCTAGAATAACTCACAGACGCATGAGTTCTTAGAAGCAGGAAGTTTTATTACAGGATACAGAAGGTAGTGCGAACAAAGACTTGAATGGGTGAAATAGATACAGTGGTTACATTTAAGCATTCCCTCCCCCCCAAGGTTCTTTGTTTGGAGACACGTGTAATCGTGTCTTCCGAGACGCGTCATCCGTTGGCGAGGATGTGTATTCGCGGTCATCAGCCATGTGCGAACTGGTCTACTCGACCGGCGTCAGTGTCCTGTCAGTTGCAGCTTCCCGGAGTGCGCATATCCGTCTAGTGCTTTGGCAGAGATCTGCCGATCTCTGACATGCTCCCGGCCCATGATGCTCCCCCCCCCTCCTGTGGTACGAGTTTCGGTACTCCCCTTATTACTAAACATTTTCAAACTGTTTCTGTAAGGAGAGAGCAGACATTACTTTAGTATCTTGCCTAGTCCAAGTGTTTGCGTCAATGCGGTTTGTCCGGGAATTCCCTGTGAAAAGCTTTCACGAGTTTGGGAGCACGTGTGTGTTTTGCACTGACCCATTCCTTGTCTCCAATTGGTAGGTGTTGCCACTTCACTAGGTACTGTAACTGCCCCTTATATCTTCTGGAATCCAGAATTCTATCAATCTCAAAATGTGGTTCTCCCTCCACCAACAAGGGGGGGGGGGTTCCACTGGTTCAGGGTGCCAGTGTTGTGAGCTGTGGTATTGTTTCAACAAACTGATGTGGAACACAGGATGCACCTTTCTTAGCACTTTTGGCAATTGTAATTTTGCCGCTACTGGATTGATGACCTCAATGATTGGGAATGGACCTATGAATTTTGGTGCCAATTTCCATGATGGTTGTGTTGCCCGCAGATTCTTCGTTGACAAGTACACCTTGTCTCCTACTCTTAATTCCCATTCTTCCCCCCTCTTGCGATCGGCATATTTTTTGTAGCTAGCTTTGGCCTCCTGCAATGTTTGTACCATGACTGGCCAATTGCTGCTTACTTTTCCTATCCATTCGTCCGCTTTTAGAGGTTGTGGCAGTTCTGTGTTGTGTGACATGGCCAATTCGGGGATAGTTATAAAGTCCTGCCCTGTAGCGACTTTGAATGGCGAAAACCCCGTGCTTTGGTGTACCGCGTTATTATAAGCAACCTCTGCGAACGGCAACAGTTCCGCCCAATCGTTCTGTTGGTAGTTAGTGTAACATCTAAGGTACTGCTCCAGTGTAGCATTCAGACGTTCACTTGCACCATCCGTGCAAGGATGGAACGCGCTACTGAGCCCCTGTGCCGCTCCAATTAACTTCAAAAAAGCCCGCCAAAAGTTGGAAGTAAACGTGCTGCCGCGATCGCTGATTATGCGTTCCGGCGTTCCGTGGGCTCTATAGATGTGTTGTATAAACAGTCTAGCTAGTTTTTGGGCATTCGGTATTCCTTTGCATGCAATGAAGTGTGCCTGCTTGGAGAATAAATCAGTGACTACCCAAATTGCCGTGTTCTTTTTACTCACCGGCAAGTCTACTATGAAGTCCATAGCGATCTGCTTCCATGGTTGTGAGGGGTTTGCTACTTCCTGCAGCTTCCCTGTGGGTTTCCCTATTTTCCTTTTGGCCATTGCGCACACTGGGCATGAGCGCACATAGTCTTTGACGTCAGTGCGCAAAGATGGCCACCAGAATTTGCGTCGGATTAAGTGTAGTGTTTTTACGAAGCCGAAATGCCCTGCCGTTTTGTGATCATGATGCATGGTCAAGACCTTTTGCCTTAAGGGCCCAGGGACATAGGCTTTGTTGTCCTTCCACCCCACTCCATCCTTCTCCACTAGGCTCTGTTTGTTCTCCCCCCACCAGGTGTCCGTTACTGTTGCCGCCCGCAGTTCAGCTGTCCACGGGTTGCTTTCAGCCGCGTGCTTTGCGCTGCTGCGGGTGATTGCCATGTTGCCTTCCCCCCTCCCTTCTGCTATTGCTGAGCTCTGTGCCTCTACTGGTTGGGAGGGGATGAGGGATTCAATGACCTCCTCCATTTTGCTCTCATGTTGCGGCAAGCGTGATAATGCGTCTGCCAAGTAGTTTTTTCCCCCAGGAAAATACTTCAACGTGAAGTTGAATCTGCTAAAGAATTCTGCCCACCTGAGGTGCTTAGGGTTCAACTTCCTGGGTGATTTTAGAGCTTCCAAATTTTTATGGTCCGTCCATACTTGGAACGGCTCTGCTGTGCCTTCTAAGAGATGTCGCCACGTGCTTAGAGCATGTTTGACAGCAAAAGCTTCTTTTTCCCAAATATGCCATCTTTTCTCCATCAGGTTAAATTTTCGGGAAATGTAGGCGCATGGTCTTAGTTTCCCCGTGTCATCTGCCTGCAAGAGTATGGCCCCGACTGCGCTAATTGATGCATCTGTGTGTATCACAAATGGTTTGTCAGCTTCTGGGTGCTTGAGTATGGGTTCTCTTGTGAACATTTCCTTTAGGCTATCAAACGCAGCCTGGCATTCCTGCGTCCACACTAGTTTCGTGCTTGGTGATGGGGCTTTCGCGTTTGCTCCCTTGCCTTTTGTCTTTAATAGGTCAGTCAGGGGCAGTGCGATTTGCGCGAAGTTCTGAATAAATTGTCTATAAAATCCCGCAAAGCCGAGGAACGCTTGCAGCTGTCTGCGCGTACGGGGGGGCTGCCAGTCTAGGACCGCTTTGACTTTTTCGGGGTCCATCTCGATGCCCTCATGTGAAATGCGATACCCCAAAAAGTCTAACTGTTCCCTGTGAAATTCACATTTCTCGAGTTTTACATAAAGCTTTGCCTCCAGTAGCTTCTCAAGTACCCTCTTAACTAAATCCATGTGTTCTTCTAGATTCTCAGAAAATATTAATATATCGTCCAAATATACAATTACCCCTTTATACAGAAATTCATACAATACTTCGTTTATAAACCTCATGAAAATTCCTGGTCCCCCCGCAATCCCAAACGGAAGCACCCTATATTGGAACGATCCCAATGGGCAATTGAATGCTGTTTTCCATTCGTCCCCCTCCCTTATTCGAACCCGATAGTAGGCTTCTCTGACATCAAGTTTTGTAAAGATTTTCCCTTTTCATAACTGGGCTAACATGTCTTTTAGCAACGGTAGGGGGTATTGTCTGGTAACCGAAATTGCATTGAGCCCCCTGTAGTCCGTGCAGAGCCGGAGTGATCCGTCCTTTTTCTTTCTGAACAGGACAGGGGCTGCGAGGGGGGAGTTGGCTGGCTCAATGAACCCCCTTGCCAAGTTCTTATCTATGAAGTTACGCAGCTCTTGTAGTTCCTTTTGCGTCATAGCATACATCTTGGGCTTGGGGAAAGGTGCCCCAGGGATGAGGTCGATGGTTGCGTCTGACTGCCTATGGGGGGGTTCCTGCTCACATTCCCTTTTGTCAAATACCTCTGCTACTGAAAGGTATTTCTCCGGAATTGCGTTGGAGAGTGTGCTATCACCTTTATTCCGTTCCCCCTCTTCCAATTCTAACCCCGTTGCCCCCAACTCGACGCCGTCCAGTAGGCCACCCTTGTCCAAGTCCTGATACTTCCCATCCGTAAATTCCAACTCTCCTGAAACCCAATCTACCTTGGGGTTTCTTGCCCTCAACCATTTTAATCCTAATACGATGGGACGTGTTGCGATGGGAGCCACTAAGAATCGTAATGTCTCCACATGCGCTCCCAACGTCATTTGCAGTCCTTCGGTGTAGAACTCCACTGGCCCCCCCTTCAGTTCCGACCCGTCCAATTGGCAAAATGTGATGGGCGTTTTAAGCTTAAACAGGTCCAGTCCCATCTTTTCAGCTACGTTCGGGTGCATTAAGTTTCTAGAGCAACCTGAGTCTAGCATTGCAACCCCCGCATACTTTTTCCTCCCACCCAAAGTCCTCAACTGTACCTTTAGGTGCATCGTTGGGGTGTTGCGGCTACTTCCTTTGCGCCCCTTTGTGGAGGTCTGTCCTGTGGCGCTCATCAGAACAGACCTGGCTCGTTTCCCGCCGTCTGGATTTCAAAATCGGAGTCCTTGCTGTCTTCTTCTAGGTCCGGCTTCTGCCAATGGTGCACTGTTGCCGCCGCTGCTCCTTTTCCTTTGGTGTGTGTCTTTGGGTTACTTTTGTCTGTTGCCTTTTTCTCCGGAGGTTGTTCCTTAGCGTTCGTTCTCCCCTGAGGGCAAGTGCTAATTCGGTGTCCCTCCTTCCCGCAGCGAAAGCATAGTCCCTCTTTAGTCCGACGATCCTTCTCCTCCTCCCAACTCCGCTGTTTCGCATGTGTACGAGTTTGATTTGTGAAATTACCCTCGTTCCTCTGTCTAAATTGCAGTTTTCTGATGCTTTGCAACTGTAACCTGTTGCTCTCGATTTTCCCGGCTAATTGGATCCACCCCTCTAGAGTTCCAGGGTCATCTCTGTCCAATGCCTTTTCCAATAGGTCCTGTTTTAGACCATATTGAAAGTGTTCTATCTTTATCGATTCCGGCCATTCCGGCAGATAGGATAATAATTTTTTAAAGTCCATAGCATATTCAGCTACTGTCCTAGTTCCCTGCCTTAAGTTCCGGAGACGCGCCCTGGCTGAGACTTTGGTCAGCGTGTCTTCAAACCGTTTCCGGAGGGCATACATGAATTCTTGGAAGTCCAGTAGTTCCCTAGCCCTCCTGTCGTGAAGTGTTACTAGCCAGTCCCCTGCCTCACCTTCCAGAAAACTGGAGACGTATCTGATTTTGCTCTCTTCCGTTCAGAAGGTGTATTCGTATTCGCTCATGAACCCTTGTACGTGAGTCAAGAAGCATGCTAAATTCTTGGGATTGCCGTTGAATTTCATTTTTAATTCACCTATTCCAAATGGTGTATGTGCCCCCCCTGGGGTCATGAACTGGTAGTATGGCGGGGTCCTGGGTGCTCTGTTGCAGGGGTGAAATTCTTCCTCCTCCTCCTCCTCCTCACTTTCGATGTCTCCCTCACCTTCGGGTAGCCCCAGTCTCTGTTCCCGCCCTCTGGGTTTATCTAAATTGTCCATTAATTTCTCAAAGGCAGCGCCCAATGAGTCCATTTTATTCATCAGCATTCCTATGTTTAACTGCACATTGGACATCTGTTCCTCCAACCTTACGATGCGCTGGGTTGGGGTGACCTTCTTCTGGTTTCCTTTTGCCCCTTTCTCCGCTAGCCCTTCGCCTACAGCTATGGACCATCCCGCTAGCCTTGGTTCGGTGCTGCTTAGAGGAATGGGGTTTTTGGTTACCTCTATGTGGTTTTGCTTCTTCTGTGCTTTCTTGCCCTCCCACTCACTGGCAACTCCCTCCATCGTCTGGGCGCTTGATGAGCTGGGACCGGCTTCTTCGTTGACTCCTGCCGCCTCTACTGATTCCATTTCGTAGTCTCTGCTGGCCGCTTGCTGCTTGGGAGTGCTGGTCGCCGCCGTCGCTTTGCCTCCATGTGGTCTCCGCTGCCGCCTCTCAGCTGCTTAGGACCCTCCTAACTACTGCTGGGACCGCCGGTGTCGGCCGCTGCGCTTCTGCCGCCGCTCAGCTGTTAGGGCGCCGGTTTTGCTGCTGCTCCGCCGCCGCCGCTCAGCTGGTAGAGTGCCGGTTTTGCTGCTGCTCCGCCGCCTCCGCTCAGCTGTTAGGGTCCGTCTAACCGCTGCTGGGGCCGCCGGTGTCCGCCGCTGCGCTTCTGCCGCCGCTCAGCTGTTCGGGCGCCGGTTTTGCTGCTGCTCCGCCGCCGCCGCTCAGCTGTTAGAGTGCCGGTTTTGCTGCTGCTGCTCCGCCACCGCTCAGCTGTTAGAGCTCCGGATCCGCTGCTGCTTCGCCGCCTCCGTTCAGCTGCTTGGCCCCGCTGCTCCGCTGCTGGGGAAAGCCTGCTCCTCGCTCGCCTGGTCCCCTTCCGAAAATTTTTCCTCCGGGGGTCTGCCCAGTATGAGTAGAAGCCAGTCTCAACCGTGAAGCTTGCCGGAGATTCGGGTTCGCTCCCGGGAAAACCGGTTAGTTTTGGGATTCAAGTCTTTATGTAAGGCACTCCATCCACTATCTGTAATCCCCTTGCTCTAGAGTAACTCCCAGACGCATGAGTTCTTAGAAGCAGGAAGTTTTATTACAGGATACAGAAGCTAGTGCGAACAAAGACTTGAATGGGTGAAATAGATACAGTGGTTACATTTAAGCATTCCCTCCCCCCCAAGGTTCTTTGTTTGGAGACACGTGTAATCGTGTCTTCCGAGACGCGTCGTCATCCGTTGGCGAGGATGTGTCTTCGTGGTCATCAGCCATGTGTGAACTGGTCTACTCGACCGGCGTCAGTGTCCTGTCAGTTGCAGCTTCCCGGAGTGCGCATATCCGTCTAGCGCTTTGGCAGAGATCTGCCGATCTCTGACACTCTTATTAAAACTGTTAATTTAGCCATTTGAGCTAAATCCATTAATTTAACCATCCAGTCTTCAATCATAGGTATCTCTGGGACTTTCCATCGTTGTGCGTATAACAATCTTGCAGCCGTGATCATATATAACAGCAAAACTCCATGTTGTTTCTCTAATTCCTTTTCTATCAATCCCGAAAGAAATAGTTCTGGTTTCCTTTGTATAATTTACTTTAAGAATCTTTTGAATAGTAATACATATTTGATCCCAGAACTTTTTACCCTTCTCACAAGTCCACCAGAGATGATAAAAGGTGATGATAAAAATGATTTCCAAAATTTGGCAGTAAACTGACTTCCGCGATCGCTGATAATCCGTAAGGGGGCGCCGTGAGCTCGGTAGATATGCAAAATGAATAACTTTGCTAGTTGACCAGCAGATGGCAGTCCTTTACAAGGAATAAAATGGGCTTGCTTTGAAAACAGATCATTCACCACCCATATTACGGTTTTCCTTTTGCTCTCAGGTAAGTCCACAATGAAGTCCATTGAAATTTGCTTCCAAGGACTTGTTGGTTCAGCCACTCCTTGTAAAAGTCCCACAGGTTTCCCCGGCGCCTTCCTCATGGAAGCACAAACATGACAAGATAATACATACTGTTTAACATCTTTTCTTAAAGTTGGCCACCAAAATTGCCTTCTGACTAAATGTAATGTTTTTACAAAACCAAAATGTCCAGCAACTTTATCATCATGGCAACGTTGTAAAATAGCTTTTCTTACAGTTTCAGGAACATACAGTCTATCTCCACTCCACCATACCCCATTAGTTTCTGTTCATCAGAGAACTGGATTTTCACCATTTAAAGTAGCCACTGGGCAAGACTTTGTTCCTATTCCTGAACTGCCTGACCCTGCCATGATTCAGTCTCCAGATCCTGTACTGGCAGATGAATGGATTACAAAAATACGATCAAATTGGCCTGTAATGCTGAAAATCCTGCAGGAAGCTAAAGACTCTTACAAAACCTTTGTTGATCGTAAACGAGCTCCAGAATGGCCTTTAGTAGTGGGGGAAAAGGTTTATTTGTCTACAAAACATCTGAAATCTACATAACCTTCCAAAAAGCTGGGACCTAAGTTTATTGGTTCTTTCTCTATTGTAAAAGTGATCAACCCTGTAGCTGCTCAGTTGGACTTGCCTAATTTATTTATTTTTTATTTAATTAAATTTATATAACCGCCCATCTCCCCCAACGGGGAACTCTGGGCGGTTTACAATAAAATAGATTAAAACAGGATAAAACATCAATATACAATGTATAAATTAATAAATAATTATAAATCCAGATGGAGATGGAATTAAACGAAGGACAATAAATTAAGGAATTAACCACCCCCATGAGGAACTATCCTTTCCTCCTTCCCATGCCAGGCGGCAGAACCAGGTCTTCAGCTCTTTCCTAAAGGTCGGGAGGGAGGAGATCTGCCTCAACTCTGGGGGCAAGATGTTCCACAGTGTGGGCGCTACCACAGAGAAGGCCCGCCTCCTAGACCCCATCCGATGACATTCTTTAATTGATGGGGTTCGTAGCAGGCCCTCTCTGAATGACCTGGTGGGGCGGGTCGATAAAATGGGGATAAGACGGTCCTTCAGGTATTCTGGCCCCATGCCATGTAGGGCTTTAAAGGTAATAACCAACACCTTGAATTGTACCCGGAAGCAGACCGGCACCCAATGCAGCTCGCGGAGCAGAGGTGTTATGTGTGCAGATTTTGGTGCACCCAAAATTGCTCGCATGGCCGCATTCTGCACTAGCTGAAGCTTCCGGATAGTCTTCAAGGGTAGCCCCATGTAGAGCGCATTACAATAATCTACATGGGAGATGACGAGAGCATGAGTGACTGTTCGGAGGGCGTCGCGATCCAGGAATGGGCGCAACTGGTGCACCAACCGAAGTTGTGCGAAAGCCCTCCTAGCCACGACTGTACTAAGAACTAAGTACATCCTGTGTTCCACATTAGTTTGTTAAAGCCTGTCAAGTCTGCTCCACAATGGCATCCAGACCCAATCACTCCTCCACCCATCATGGTGGGAGATAATGAACATTTTGAAGTATTGGACATTTTGGACTCTAGATTGCATAGGGGTAAGGTTCAATATCTGGTTCAGTGGAAACATCTACCTATTGGGTTTAAAGAATGGGTTGATAAAGCTCATGTTTCTGCTCCTCGTTTGATAAAGAAATTCCATGAACAGTTTCCTGCTAAACCTGGTTAATTGTATGTTTTATTCTTGATTTTGTTTTTCAGATTGTAATGCCTCACTTACGTCTGCAGCCTGAACAATTCTGGAATTGCTCACTTTCCCTTTATGTTTATTTGTATGTTTTATCTTTTATTGTGCTCTGTATAATGCTCTTTGTTTTGGAGGGTCGGCATGTCAGGGTTCATGTCTATGAATCCTGCCATTGGGATTAGACCTGGGTAGAGATGCTTCTAGAGTTGTTGGGAGGGGGAACTGGCCGTTGAGTATTGTGTCAAGGTCAACCACCCGTAGGAGGATGGTGCTGGGAACGTTTGTACAGTGAGATCATCGGTTGGTAATTAGGCGCGCAAAGGGAGTAGATAAGATGCAACAGTTGGGTGGGAATCCACATTCAGATCTTTGAAAGTGCTTCAATTAACATGTATCCTGAATAAAGCTTAACCTGCATTCTAATGAACTGCATTGATAAGTGTTTATTAGGGCATTGTTGTTGGGATCATCACATAGCTCTGGTTTTCTTTGTATATTTACTTTAAGAATCTTTTGAATAGTAATACATATTTGATCCCAGAAATTTTTACCCTTCTCACAAGTCCACCAGGGATGATAAAAGGTTCCTTCAGCCTGTAAACATTCCCAAAAGACGTTAGTTACACCATTATACATTTTTGACAACTTATCATGAGTTAAATACCAACAATACATCATCTTATAGAAATTTTCATTCAGATTATAATTCAGCACAAATTTCAAACCTTTCTTCCACATATTCTCCCATTGGTCCAGCATGATATTATATCCAAAATTCTTAGCCCATTTAATCATGCAATACTGGACATGTTCATCCTCCGTACTCATCTGTAACAAAATCTTATACATCTTAGTAATAACATGGTCATCATTTATACAAAGGTCCATTTCGAACTGAGTTATTTCGTTAACAAATTTATAATTGTGGAGTCCTTGGTGCTCTCTGAGCCTTGTTGTTTTCTTGCAGACGTTTGTCTCAAATTTATAATTCTTTTGATCAAGTTTAAAACGTTCTACCAATTGTACATAGCGGAACCAATGACATGTAAACCCATCCAACTCTTGTTTTAATTTTTGTTCCACCCTCCTCAAACCTTAACAAGTCTTTATATTTTAACCATCTTATTCCTCCCAGATTTTCTCTTCTAACAAATGCTTCCTGAGGTGACAACCACAATGGTACATTTGGAGACAATCTGACCTTATATTTATTCCAGATTCTCAATATGGCATTCCTAAGAAAATGATTTCTAAAATCCTTATTGACTTTAACTTTATCATACCATAAATAGGCATGCCACCCAAATCTTAATTCATCTCCTTCAAGATGTAGTAATTTCTTGTTCTCCAGAGTAATCCATTCCTTCATCCAAAGAAAACAAGAGGCATCAAAATACAATTTCAAATTAGGCAGACCCAAACCTCAACAAACTTTGAATTCTTTGGTGTCTTCTGAACTCAGCAAAATTAGGATCATTCACCTCCATAGCTAAACTGCCACTTAGCGGCTCCAAATAATTTTCCTCTTTACTTGTAGGGATTTTGGGGGAAAATTTAAAAAGAAACCCTGAGAAAGGAGTAAAAGAAATGGAAACACCTCCCATGTCTTGGGAAGGGAGCTTTGCCTTACCTTGGCCCCACGGTCACAGCAATGCTGACCGTACCCAGTTTTTTTCCATCTCAAAAGCCATGAATGGTTCTGACACAATGCTTTTCTAGAAATAAAACATCTTCCACTCTGCAATTTTTTCCTCACATCTCCACCACCAAGGGGGATGGAAGAAAAGGGTCAGCCTCTTGGCGCTGCTATCACCCACACCCACAGGCTAACAAGCAGGCACCTCCAAGCAAACAGGATCGCAGCAGGGGATGCTCATAAACCTGAAGAACCTACACTCAAAACCGCAATACCTTTTCTCCTCAACTCAATATTCCTGAAGCTCTTATCCATCATGTTCAACTGCAAGGCAGAACAGCCTTTCCATCTGAAACTTCACAGTGCTTTTCTCAGTGCCACAAACGTCCCTAATATCTTCTCTCATAAAACCTGAGTGCTCCTATCTTTTCTTCATGTATCTTTTAGGGCCTGCAGCAGCTTACTTGGAAGTTCAGCTGATAGCCAGAAACGTGTAGTTAGCCTTTCTCAAACTAACATTTTCCATTATTTTCCATTTCCCTCATCTCTAAATCTGAGACATCTTTGACTAAAAAGAATCAGCGCAGAAATTAAATACTCAGCTTTTCAGCTGGATGTCCAATGGGAGATGAGAAGTGAAATTCAAGCCTTCTCTACACTCATCACCTTCTGCCTCATGTGGATTTTCTTGTGTCTGTTAAGGTGGGAATTTCTTGTGAAGCACCGTCCACAGTCTGGGCATTTGAATGGTTTCTCTCCTATGTGTAAACGTACATGATCTATAAGGCTAGACCTAGTACTGAAACTTTTCCCACAATCTGGACACTCATACGGTTTCTCTCCTCTGTGAGTCCTCTGGTGTATCACCAGCTGGGAATTCTCCCTGAAACTTTTCCCACAATCCGGACACTCATATGGTTTCTCTGCTGTGTGAGTCCTCTGGTGTCTCACCAGAATAGAATTCTGACTGAAACGTTTCCCACAATCCGGACACTCATATGGTTTCTCTCCTGTGTGAGTCCTCTGGTGTTTCACCAGATGGGAATTCTGACTGAAACTTTTCCCACAATCCGGACACTCATACGGTTTCTCTCCTGTGTGAATCCTCTGGTGACTCACCAGGTTGGAATTCTGACTGAAACTTTTCCCACAATCCAGACACTTGTACGGTTTCTCTCCTGTGTGAGTCCTCTGGTGTATCACCAACTCGAAATTCAGACTGAAACGTTTCCCACAATCCGGACACTCATACGGTTTCTCTCCTGTGTGAGTCCTCTGGTGTATCACCAGGCTGGAAAATTGACTGAAACTTTTCCCACAATCCGGACACTCGTACGGTTTCTCTCCTGTGTGAGTCCTCTGGTGTATCACTAGGTAGGAATTCCGAATGAAACTTTTCCCACAATCCGGACACTCATACGGTTTCTCTCCTGTGTGAGTCCTCTGGTGTATCACCAGGATGTAATTGTGACTGAAACTTTTCCCACAATCCCGACACTCGTACGGTTTCTCTCCTGTGTGAGTGCTCTGGTGCTGCACCAGGTGGGAATTCCGACTGAAAGTTTTCCCACAATCCGGACACTCATACGGTTTCTCTCCTGTGTGAGTCCTCTGGTGTTTCACCAGGTTAGAATTGTCACTGAAAGATTTCCCACAATCTGGACACTTGTAAGGTTTCTCTCCTGTGTGAATCCTCTGGTGTATCACCAGCTGGGAAATCTGCCTGAAACTTTTCCCACAATCCGGACACTCACACGATTTCTCTCCTGTGTGAGTCCTCTGGTGTGACACCAGTTGGGAATTCAAACTGAAGCTTTTCCCACAATATGGACACTCACATGGTTTCTCTCCTGTGTGAGTCCTCTGGTGTGACACCAGTTGGGAATTCAAACTGAAGCTTTTCCCACAATATGGACACTGATACGGTTTCTCTCCTGTGTGAGTCCTCTGGTGTATAACCAGGTCGGAATTCTGAGTGAAACTTTTCCCACAATCCGGACACTCATACGGTTTCTCTCCTGTGTGAGTCCTCTGGTGTGTCACCAGTTGGGAATTCAAACTGAAGCTTCTCCCACAATCTGGACACTGATACGGTTTCTCTCCTGTGTGAGTCCTCTGGTGTGTCACCAGGTGGGAATTTTCACTAAAACTTTTCCCACAATCCGGACACTCGTATGGTTTCTCTCCTGTGTGAGTCCTCTGGTGTCTCACCAGGTAGGAATTCTGACGGAAACTTTTCCCACAATCTGGACACTGATACGGTTTCTCCCCGGTGTGAGTCCTCTTGTGTTGCACCAGGGTGGCGTGCTTGCTGAAGCATTTGCCGCATCGAGAACACTGGTAGGACTTCTCGCCAATGTGGGTCCTCTTGTGCATAATCAGCTGTGATCTGTAATCTGTGCTTTTCCCACAATATACACCTCTGTGGGGCTTTTCCACCACTGATATTCTTGGATTCTCAAGATCAAATCTATTTCTGATTACTTGTTTGGTCGTGCTTTGATTCAAGCGACTGTTTCTTTCCTCACAGGGTGAAGCTTTCGTTACTGTCGGCCCTACGTGGCTATCCAAGTGACCTCTTCTTCCCCACTAATTTCCAGATATTTCCCTCTTTTTCGTCATGTGGAAATTATCCCCCTTGACCTCTTCATGTAATATTTGAGTCCACATATTCAATTATTTCCAGCTCAAAATCTCCCTGTTTTTCTCTCCCTTGTCTGTCACCTTCTGGGGAAGAAGAGTTTTGGGGTTCTCTGGAGAAAGTGGAAATAATTTGATTGCTGGCTTGACTTGCTTTCCTATTTAATGCTGCTTGTGATTCTCGGTTGTCGAGCAGGCTCTTTTTGGCATCCTTTTTGTCTATAAGATTCACAAAAAAGTGTTACTTTAATTAGTATCTATAAAATGGCTGCACAACACATGCAAACAACAAGAAAAAAGCATTCATTACAATGAAAAAGGAAAAGTGCCAAAAGGGTAGATTAATCTCTAACATTCATTATGGTTCATTTGACACATAGAAGACTAGCGAGATCCAAGTTCAAATCCTGAAATTCACTTCTTGGCTTGGGTCAATCACAGATTCTTAGCACTGCAAAGGGTTATCATCAAGGATATCTGGAAATGCTCAGGATAGATTCTACACATACACAGATATGCACACAGAGAGAAATACAAATACACACCCCTATGAATGTATGTATGTAGAAAATCCATGTGTATTTTAGCCTGCAAAATGTCCCAGAAGTGTGTATGGTCAAACTTTTGGGGCTACTGTTAGAGGGCTGGGGGGCTTTAACAGATGAAATGGTGCCCAAAGCCTCTGCAAGATTTAAAGCACCAGTTTTGTCCATTCAACTCCTCAGCTCCAACTCCTGCTATTCAGTACAGAATGTAACACCTTCTAGTGAACAGGACAGAGATAAGAAATGCCTAAGCGCTGGGAAGAGGCGTGAGAAGCTCCTTTGTTCTATGTTGTCTATGTCATTTGATTCCTGCTTGTTTGTGACCTTGCTCTAGTTGCAGGGTATAAAATGTCTGTAGACCCCCTTGTGGTCATGGTTTTTCCTAGAGGCGTTTGCCTGTCACGGCGCCCATAAGGAAAATTCCATCCAGCTTTATATTTGATCAAATAAAAACTGCTTTATTCTTTTTGCTACATCCAAGCCTCACTCAAGTTTTCTTCCATTGGTAATCAAGGGAAGCTTGGGGAAGATATCACACCTTTCAATGGGTGGGGAATAAATTGGATATATAAATAAAAAAATTAAGATGACGTTACTTGAATGTGCTGACTTACATCAGTTCTGGCTGCGGTCATTAAGCGAATCACCTTGGGTCATTAAGCACAATGTCAAACAACCATGATACACGAATGGAAGACCACTAGGGAATCCTGTGTCAGTTGGCTAGGCTTAGCAGTAAAAGAAAACATCACCGTGGGTCCTTAAGTGCAACGTCACATGACCGTGACTTGCAGCTTCCTGCCGGATTCCCCATTGATTTGGCTTGTCAGAAGCCGGATGCGAAGGTGGCAAACAGCAATCATGGGCCTGCAAGACACTGTCACCGTCGTAAATGTGTGTTGGTTGCCAGCACCCAAATCGCTTTGAGGGCCACAAGTTTGAGGACCAGTTGGAAGTCTCCTTTCCAGTGCCATCCTAACTCTGCATGGTCACTGAACAAGTGGAATGCAAAGACTACCT
Source organism: Charina bottae (assembly GCA_023362775.1). Classification (NCBI taxonomy): domain Eukaryota; kingdom Metazoa; phylum Chordata; class Lepidosauria; order Squamata; family Charinaidae; genus Charina; species Charina bottae. Next base: position 1,578,220 of record JALMGJ010000002.1, on the reverse strand, counting down.
CCACACCTGAACATCCCAAATGGTCCTCAATGGCTATTAAAAAAAAAGGGGCTGGGTTAAGCAGAGTTCAACCTGGTTAATACATGGATGGGAGAGTTTGTTGGCTAAACGTGGAAGTAAAAAAAATCATCTCGAGACGGCAGTGGCAGATCAGTCCCATATTGTTGCCAAGAAAACAGCATCTCCATAAAATCACAAGGAGTCAACGCTGACGCGAAGGGGAGTTTCTAAACCTCCCGACCGCCAGAAAATTGGATGCACCAGTTTTAAAGCCTGCAGCACCAGGGGAACAAACTTTGGGGAGGGGGGCAGATGTTGCAGCTGGCATTTTTCAGCCGAGTGGCTTCTCTGACTCTTCCCCACGGAGGAAACGAAACAGCCCCACTTGCTCCCGGCCTCTCCCCCCACCTGTCCTCGACTCACCTTCCGGCGGCTGCTGCTCCGACCCCGGAAGACCGAAGATCGCTCCTCCACGCCACTCACCTCCCCGGCGGGAGCCGTAACAGGAAGTTCCTCTGCCCTCCTCCTGTCTTCCGACATCCCCTCTAGCAATCTCGTACTCTATTGTTTCAGCTCCCTCGCTCCCCCTCCCGTTGGATGTCGGTCCTCAGCAACCAGAGACGCCGCTGCTGTATTGACAGATTTCTAAGCGCGGGGGTTGCTTATTCCTAGAGCGCCATCTAGCGACACGAGGCTGAAAAACCCTTTTCGACTCCCGGCGACCACATCGATAGATCTTCTCCGTGATGTTCTATCCCCAACCTCTTCTTTCGGGTCTCCCAAGGCTGCACTTATTGCCACTTCAACTGAGCAAAAGTGTCGTTTGCAAGAATCAGGAAGTAGACCAAGGGAAAGCATTCTGGGGAGAAATGGTGCGAAAACAGGCAACGGCAAAGCGCACCTCCCTTACTTTGGGGAGCCTCAATCTCGCTAGAGGGCAGAATTACTCTGAGCAGCCTTCCCAATTCCCAGCGGAGTTCGCTTTCAGCCTTGAGAATTCCCAGGCCGCTTGGGTGCAACACTTGGAAGGCTCTACCTTGCAGATGAAAAGCTGATCAGGAGATCCCTGCGCTTTCGCAGGGCTTCCTCTCTCCCTCCTAAAACTTCGTTCCTGATCTCCTGGGGCTCAAAAGGATTTAGGACCTGGGAGCCCCAACAGGCCACAGGCTCCAAGAGAGCCAGCCTCACTCTCACTGTCCAGGGCTGCTTCGAAGGGCGCCCGGGGTCTTGGAGCCGGTGTTCCCAGCAAGCCAGCTTTGTCCCTGAAGGAGGAAATTCTAAATCTGCTAAAGAGCCTTTAAATCTGCAGGGGGCCTATTTTGGGATGGGGACATGAAAGAGGCCTGAACCCCTGACAGTCATCCTAAGCAGGCAGTAGGACTGAATATTGGGGGGAGAAGAAAAATTGGGGGGAACCAGGGAAGGTGGGGTGTTGGGAATGGCTGTGAGACCGCAGGAGCATCAGTCCAGACACCCTTATTGTGCCCCCCCCCATACACCCCCCCCAATGAAGAGGGAGATGGTGTGGATATTACTTTCACTCCAGCCTAGAGTTTCTGTTCATCCGCCTTCGCAGCCATTGTAACAATACACCTTGTTATCTTCCGCCTGTTACTACAGGGAATACCATTGCTTTAACTATGCAGACCTTTGTTGTCAGTGTGATGTCTTTGCTCAACTATTTTATCAAGATTTGCCATTGCTCTCCTCCCAAGAAGTAGACGTCTTCTGATTTCCTGGCTGCAGTCAGCGTCTGCAGTAATCTTTGCGCCTAGAAATACAAAGTCTGTCACTGCCTCCACTTTTTCTCCCTCTATTTGCCAGTCATCAATCAAGCTCGTTGCCATAATCTTGGTTTTTTTGAGTTTTAACTGCAACCCAGCTTTTGCACTTTCTTCTTTCACCTTCGTCATAAGGCTCCTCAACTCCTCCTCGCTTTCAGCCATCAAAGTGGTATCATCTGCATATCTGAGATTGTTAATGTTTCTTCCAGTGATTTTAACTCCAGCCTTGGATTCCTCAAGCCCAGCACGTTGCATGATGTGTTCTGCGTACAGGTTGAATAGGTAGGGTGAGAGTATACAGCCCTGCCATAGTCCTTTACCAATCTTAAACCAGTCCGTTGTTCCGTGCTCTGTTCTTACGTGATCAAGGTGATCTTGACAGCATCATCTTGCAAGATTTTAAACAGTTCAGCTGGGATACTGTCGTCTCCTGCTGCCTTGTTATTAGCAATGCTTCTTAAGGCCCATTCAACCTCACTCTTCAGGATGTCTGGCTCTAACTCACTGACCACACCGTCAAAGCTATCTCCAATATTATTATCCTTCCTATACAGATCTTCCGTATATTCTTGCCACCTTTTCTTGATCTCTTCTGCTTCTGTTAGGTCCTTACCATCTTTGTTTTTGATCATACCCATTTTTGCCTGGAATTTACCTCCGATGTTTCTAATTTTCTGGAAGAGGTCTCTTGTCCTTCCTATTCTATTGTCTTCTTCCACTTCCGCACATTGCTTGTTTAAAAATAATTCCTTATCTCTTCTGGCTAACCTCTGGAATTTTGCATTTAATTGGGCATATCTCCCCCTATCACTGTTGCCTTTTGCTTTCCTTCTTTCTTGGGCTACTTCCAGTGTCTCAGCAGACAGCCATCTTGCCTTCTTGGTTTTCTTTTTCTTTGGGACGTTTTTTGTTGCTGCCTCCTGAACAATGTTGCGAACCTCTGTCCATAGTTCTTCTGGGACCGTATCTACTAAATCTAGTCCCTATACATATAATGTACGTATGGTACATTGGGAGACAATCTTACCTTATATTTATTCCAGACTCTCCATAAAGCATTTCTAATAAAATGATTTTTAAAATCCTTATTTACTTTAACTTTGTCATACCATAAATAAGCATGCCACCCAAATCTTAATTAATGTCCTTCCATTTGTAATAATTTCTTATTCTCCAAAGTAATCCATTCCTTTATCCATAGCAAACAGCAGGCATCAAAATACAATTTTAAGTTAGGCAGACCTAAACCTCCTCATTCTTTGGCATCTTCTAACAATTTATATGTAATTCTTGGTTTCTTGCCTTGCCAAATGAATTTGGAAATATCTTTCTGCCATTCTTTAAATGGTAAGTCTGTTGATAAAATTGGTAAAGTCTGGAAAAGAAATAACATTCTAGGCAACACATTCATCTTAATCACAGATATCCTCCCCATGAGAGACAATTGTAATTTCCCCCATCTTATCAGATCTTTTTTAACATCATTCCAAATTTTAATATAATTATTCTGAAACAACATACTATTTTTGTTTGATAGAATTACTCCTAAATATCTGACCTTATTTTCTATCTGAAATCCCATCTTACCTATCAGCAGATCTTGATTAGGTTGGGTCATATTTTTAGTTAACATCTTGGTTTTTTGCTTATTCACTTTGAGTCCCGCCAAAGATCCAAATTCTCTTAATTTCTTCGTCAGATGTTCTGCAGTTCCCAGACGGTCTTTCAATATCAAAACTAAATCATCTGCAAAAGCTCTTAATTTAAATTATTCTTGTTTGATTTTTAGTCCCTTTATTTGTTCATCATTTCTAATGTCTCTGTTTAAAATTTCCAATACTAGGATGAATAATAAAGGAGATAGAGGACATCCTTGACTTGTTCCTTTTTGTATTTGACATGGTTCAATTAGTTCATCATTCACCATTATATTTGCCACTTGTGGTGTATAGATTGCTTTAATACCTTGAATGAAATATTCTCCAAAATCCATAGTCTCCAATACCTTAAACATAAAACTCCAATTTAAATTATCAAAAGCTTTTTCTGCATCTAGAAAGATAAGAGCTGCTTGGCATTCATTATAATATTGTAAATATTCTATAACATCCAAAACCACTCTTACATTGTCTTTCAGCTGCCTTTTTGGTAAAAATCCACATTGATCATGATGAATAATTTCTTGTAAGAATTTTTTCATTCTTTCTGCCAACAGTGATGCAAATATTTTATAATCGTTATTCAACAATGATGTAGGTCTATAATTTTTTACTAGGCAAGGATCTTGTCCTTCTTTTGGTATTAAAGCAATATTAGCCTCTTTCCATGAGTCTGGCATTGGAGACCCTGTCAAAATGGAATTCATCAATACCTTAAAAGGTAACAGAATCTGATCTTCAAAACATCTATAACATGATGCAGATAAGCCATCAGGTCCAGGTGCTTTTCCCAACTTTACTTTCTTTATGGCCTCAACAATTTCAAATGTAGTTATAGGATCATTCAATGTTGATTTCTGTGACTGCGTAAGTCTTGGTAATTTTTTTTTATTCAGGTAATCTATCTTTTCCAGAGAAATTTCTTGTTTTTTATATAAATTAGAAAATAAACTGTGAAATACTTTTTTAATTTTTTCATTATCTAAAAGTTCCACATCTCCATCTTTCATCTTTAATATCATTTTCTTTTCTCTTTCTTTCCTTAATTTATATGCTAACCATCTTCCTGGTTTATTGGCAGATTCAGAATATCGTTGTTTCGCATATTTCAATTTGGTTTCAATTTCTTTCACCGTCAACATTGAAACTTGTTGATGTAGTAATTTAAGCTGATATAAAATACTATTGTCTGAAGGTTTTTTCTGTAATTCAATTTCTTTCAATTTTATTTGATTCAAAATCTTCTGGAACTTTTGTTGAGTTTTTTTTTTAAGAATAGAATTATGATATATAAAGTGTCCTCTCATAACAGCTTTACTTGCATCCCATACAGTCTTCAAATCTTTTCCTTTATCCAAATTAATTTCAAAGAAGTCTTTTAACTTCTGTTTACAATCATTCAAGACCTCATCTTTTTGCAAAATGGATTCATTCAGTCTGCAACTATGTGTCCTACTAATTCTTTTTATTGTCATCTTAACAGGATTATGGTCAGAAAAAGTCTTTGGTAAAATATCCACCTTAGAAATTTTTTTTGCCAAATCCTTCGAAGTCCATATCATATCAATTCTAGAAAAAGATTTATGTCTCTCTGAATAAAAAGTATATTCTTTTGCTAATCCATTTTTATATCTCCATGAATCCACCAAAAATAAATTATCAATCAAGTCAAAAAAAGATTTTGGTAATCTACCTTGTCTTATTTTTATTGGTTTTTCCGATGTTCTGTCGATTAATGGGGTTATAACTCCATTCCAACCCCCCATTAAACACCAATTTTGATATGAAAAAACTGTCAAGTCATTCAAAAGTTGCATAAAAAATTTACTCTTGTCTTCATTTGGTGCATAAAGTCTCACAATAATTGTTTCTGTTCCATGTAGTTCAATTTCAACTGCTACATATCTACCATGTTCATCAGCTAATAATAAACATGGTTTCAAATAAGGTTTAATATATAATACAAGTCCATTTGTCTTCTTTGTATTTGCTGAAACAAAATCTTGACCTAAATTCTTGTTTATTAAGTATTTTACATCTCTTTTCTTTACATGTGTTTCTTGTCAGCATATCACATCACATTTTGCTTTATTCAAATAATGAAAGATTTTTTTCTCTTTTGAGAAGAATTAAAGCCATTGATATTCCATGTGAGAAAGTTCAATGCCATCTTTATAATTTCAATTCATCACAGTCTTTAGCTGCAGCAGTCTCCTGATCTTGATGTGTAGTATCTCTATGTTGTGATTCAGATGATTGTTGGTCCAGCTTGACTTTATATTTTGTCAAAAGTTCCTTTGCCTTAAAGGTTGAAGTTAGTCTGAACTTTTGTTGTTGGAAAGTAAAACTCACCCCTTCCAATTTCTCCCAACAAAAGGGGATCTTATTTTTTTTCAAAACGTCTGTCAAAGTATATTCTTTTCTCTTTCTTAATATTCTAACAGGAATTTCTTTCAATACTGTTATATCCACCTTATCAATGTTAAGTTTATTATCAAAGTGGGCTTGAAGAACCAAATCTCGTGTTTTCCTCCTAGCAAACTGAACCAGTACATCTCTTGGCTTTTTGTTAATCTCTGCATATCTTGAATTTATTTATTTATTTATTTATTTATTTATTTATTTATTATTTCCATTTATTCCCCGCCCATCTCCCATGCAAGGGACTCTGGGCGGGTTACAATAATTAAAATCTAAAAACTATACAAAATAGAAAATATATAAAAAATATATCCAATATAAAATAAATAAAATCCAAGATGGATTGGGGACCGTAGCATAGATCATATTGCTACGGAGCCAGCCAACCCCAGGAGGCACTACCACCTCCGTTGTCCCAGGCCAGGCGGCAGAGCCAGGTCTTAAGGGCCTTCCGAAAGGCCAGGAGTGAAGGGGCCAGTCTCACCTCCGGGGGCAAGATGTTCCATAAGGCGGGCGCTATCGCAGAGAAGGCACGCCTCCTGGACCCCGCTAGATGGAATTCTCTTGTTGAGGGGGTCCGAAGCATGCCCTCCCTGCATGCACGGGTGGGGCGGGCTGACGTTATCGGGACGAGACGGTCCCTCAGGTACCCTGGCCCTATGCCATATAGGGCTTTAAAGGTAATCACCAACACCTTGAATTGGACCCGGAAGCAAACTGGCAGCCAATGCAGCTCGCGTAGCAGAGGTGTTACATGTGCCGATCTCATGGCACCCATAACTGCTCACGCCACCGCATTCTGTACCAGCTGAAGCTTCCGGATACTCTTCAAGGGTAGCCCCATGTAGAGCGCATTACAGTAGTCTATACGGGAGATGACAAGGGCGTGAGTGACTGTTCGGAGGGCCTCCCGATCCAGGAAAGGATGTAACTGGCGCACAACTCGAAGTTGTGCAAAGGCCCTCCTGGCCGCGACTGCCACCTGCTCTTCAAGCAGGAGTCGCGAGTCCAGGAGGACCCCCAGATTCCGCACTGGATCCGAGTGAGGTAGTGCAACCCCACCCAGAACCAAGGATGACAACTTCCCGGATCTAGGGGGGCCATCAATCCACAGCCACTCCGTCTTACCAGGGCTCAGTTGAAGCCTGTTGTTCCCCATCCAGACCCCCACAGCCTCCAGACACTGAGATAAGGCATTGACCGCATCACCTACTTCACCCGGGATGGAGATGTATAACTGGGTATCATCAGCATATTGGTGATACCTCATCCCGTGGTGACGGATGATCTCGCCCAGTGACTTCATGTAGATGTTGAATAGGAGAGGAGAGAGAAGCGACCCCTGCGGCACCCCACAAGACAGGGGTCGCGGGTCAGCTCTCTCCTCCCCTATCAACACCGACTGGGAATGGCCCCGGAGGAAGGAGGCGAACCAGCACAAAACTACGCCACCCACCCCCAACTCCCATCCCAAAATTTATCCTAAAACCTTTTTCCATTTCTTCATTCATTCTATCTTCCTCCCATTCAATTAAATCTGCCAAGGCCTGTGTAATGTTGTCTTTAAAGTTTTCCTCTCTTTCTTCAGGGATGCCTCTGAGCCTTAAACAAAACTCCTTGTTTCTCAACTCCAATAATGCGATTCTATCCAAGTCATTTTCCCTTTGTCTCTCCAAAACATCAACTCTATTATCTGTTTTTTTTTATTCCTCCTTCTAATTTTATTTCCATTTTTTCCAACTTTTGGTCAAATCTTTTCTCAAATTCAGAAAACGTTTTCTCATTTTGTTGTTTAATTTCTTGGAAGGATTGAGAAATTGATTGCGTAATTTTAAGTGTAAACTCTTCAAATAGCGTTTTTATATAATCTAGCTCAGGAGAACCTCCTGAACTACGCCTAGGTTGTTTTCTCGTGGCCATAATCTCCCTTATCTTGATATAAGGGGAAAAAAGGAAACAAAAGAAAAAAAGAATTTTTTTCCTCTCCTTTCTATGTTGTTTAATTGTAAAAAATCTCAATTATTATAAATTTAATGTTGGAGCTCCATCTAGTGTCCAAAGATTATAAAAAAGCCTTACAACCACAGACCTTGAATTTAAAGTTGTTGTCAGTTTCACACATCCATGTTTTGAAACTGTATCCAATCGCAGCTTTTGAAGTTAGCCACAACAAAGCTTTCTCATGCAGTCTAAAAATAGTTCCAGTCTCAGATGTAACAGTTACTTTATACGAAGTAAAACAAAATATTTTCCAAATAAGAATACAGTAAGTATCAGAAAGCACTTTTATCCCTTTTAAAATATATCAAAAAGAAAAAACAAGAAAAAACACACCTTTTAAAATCCCTGCTCGACTTATAATCATAAAAAAAAATTAGTTCACCATTAAAAATAAATTCCAAAAAATAATGATAAACCCACCAAGAGAATATAGTATTTCTGTATCAGAAAGAGTCTCTTAAATTTAAATAAAAGTATAAAAAGTGAGTTAAGAAGTGGGGTGGTCGGGATTGTGTCCCTTTAAGGGTTTCAAAATGCGGTTTGGACAGGATTTTTCTTCTGCTTCTCAGCTGTTCCACTCACCATTCAATCGCCGATCACCTCTATGATCCACCAGCAAGCTGCAGCTGTTTCAAAGATTGGATTAACATTTGTTGATGATATATGTTTCATAGCAAAAACAAAGGAGCAAATACAAGAGTTTGCCAGACAAATAGGAAAAGAGTTTAAATTGAAAGATCTGGGCAAGATAAAATATTATCTGGGGATTGATATTCAGAGAACACAGGATGTTAGTTTTCTGCTAAGTCAAAAGCAGAAAATCATGCAGCTGTTAAAGGATTGTCTGTAGCTTGAATCATGTCAACTGGATTTCTATTTTCTTAGTGGAAACGTTTCGCTCCTTATCCAAGGAGCTTCTTCAGTCTGAGCAAAGTTGGTAAGGGAAACTTTGCTCAGACTGAAGAAGCTCCTTGGATAAGGAGCGAAACGTTTCCACTAAGAAAATAGAAATCCAGTTGACATGATTCAAGCTACAGACAATTCCACCTGGATGACTGAGAACCTTCATAGACATACTGTTAAAGGATTATAGCTTGGCACAGTTTCAAATCCATTCCAGTACTTTCTTCAGACATCTTTTCAACCACTTTGAAACTTGGATGCCCCAACCTTCTGTGCCACAAATGTTCACATGAATTATGGTATGGTTTGTTGATAACTGCTACATCATGGGTTACATCATCTGTCTTGGGTTTCAGCTCATATAAATTCTTCTGCAATACACCCTTTCCACAGATATTATTACTTTTCATAATAATACATTCACCCTTCACAAACCTTACTTCACATCCCTTCTTATCTAATTGAGAAACACTCAGGATACTATATTCCAGGTCTGGTACACATAACATAGTTAACTCAGCATTTAAACTAGGTACAAATACAGACCCCCGCCCAGTCACAGATGCACAGTTCCCATTAGCCAAGGTAACATAATCCCGTTCAGCTTGCTTAAAACCTGTAAACATCTTCCAGTCGTTGGCAATATGTTCGCTTGCTCCGCTGTCCAAATGCCACGTTTCCTTTAAATTCCTTCCAACTTGATAATAGACAGCTGTGCTTCGCTCCTTTGCTGAGCACCTTTGCCTTACTTCTTTTATCACAGTCCTGTTGAAGGTGAAACTTTGAGCCACAGCGAAAACATTTCTTAACAGTCAAAACCTTATATGTACAGAAAAAATCCACCCCCACAGAGCCTCTCTGCATCGGCTTAGCTACAGTGCTCGTGCTATAAGCTTTTCTCCTCTGCTCTTCTTCCAGAAGCCGACCGGTTAGATAATTAACAGTCAAATCTCTTTCAGATAATGACCCAAAACCAGTCGCTAGCATATCGCATGTCTCATTAAGTGAACTCAGAATAACATAAACTTTATGTGATTCAGTAAATTGCATCCCACGTTGTGCCAATTCTAAGAGCTCTGTCATGTACTGAAAATGCTCAAAGACACTGTCATTGTTATTTAACTTAGCACGATACAGACTCCTGGTTAACATGACTTTACATAGAGGTGTGCTTCTGAGATACACATCTTTTAAAGAATCCCAGCACTCTTTAGCTAACTCTTTTCCACGTACATAACCTAATTGACTGTCTTCCAAACATAACACTATGCTTGACAATGCTCTTTCGTCTTTCAAAATATCCTCCTCCTCATCCAAAACTACTGGTGGATTACTCATGGCTCCCCAAAGTCCTTCACGTTGTAGAAACATTTCCATTTTATACGCCCATGAAAGATAATTGGAGTCATTCAGCCTTGTTAGAGGGAAACTCCTCCAATAAGAGACTGCATCTTTGCTGTGCTCACCGCTCACAGCCCCTCCTGGGCAGACACCGATGAACAAACAGCACAGATTTATCAGAACGTCCCATGGCTCCAAGCCAGTCAGAAAAACACACAGCCAGGCACAGAACCTATAAAAGCTCCAAATTCACCCCAGATATCCACACGACTCCTGGATAGGCTTCCAAAGTCCTCACAGCTGTGCCAGTGACCTGTTAGAGTCCCAACTGCACACGTTCCACTGCTGGGCCTGGAACCTGTCACAGCACGTAATGCTGGGGTGGCCAGTGCTTTTCCAAGACATCAGAGGTATACGTTCTAGCAGAGATTAGATTAAATAGTCTATTTACTCTCTCTATATATGCAGTCCAAAATACTGTCCAGTAACGTCCAACACAGATACAGATGAGATGATATTTATGAGAAGAGAGAATGAACACTAGAGTTTCTCTACCTTTATACAAATATTAACCAATCACGTTATAGGTCAAACAAATTATCTGCCATACCCAGCTAAACTATATCAGCTGCAGTATTAGTCACCAATTACTACCACAATGGCTGCTAATTGAATGGCTTGCAGAAAGTATCAACTCTCACCTATATACCTCTACTGTCTAATAAATCTATCTGTAAATTCTGGGTATTTATTTAAACCCCAACAAAATCATTTCGATATATCAACGGCATATTTAAATGCAGAGCTTAAAGAAAATATTTACATGGTTGAAGCTCCAGGATATGAAAGTAATAATCGAAGAGAATATTTATAGCTCAGGGTTGAAAGTATGAAAGTAATAAGCCAGGAATGGTATACCAGTTAAATAAAGCCATATATGGGTTAAAACAGCTAGAAACTGGAACCTGTGTCTAGATGCTGCATTGCAATCTATAGAGTTCAAAAGAAGCATTGCAGGCCCATGTGTATATGTAAGGCACTCCATCCGATATCTGTAATCTCCCTACTCTAGAGTAACTCACAGACGCATGAGTTCTTAGAAGTAGGATAGTTTATTACAGGATACAGAAGCTAGCAAGAACAAAGACTGGAATGGCGATTCTGGGAACAAACAGCATATTTAAACCTTTCCCTCCCCCAGGGTCCTTTGCTGCTGACACGTGTGGTCAGGTCTACCTGGTTGCTCCGGCAACCGCCTCCCAGATGTGTATTCCCGTGCGTCGGGTGGATGTCAGCTTCGCACCACTTCCAGTCTTCTGAGGGGCCCTTTGTCTGCCTGCCCTTTTGGCAGAGATCGGATGATCTCTGACATGCTCCTGCCCCAAAACTCACCCCCCCGGTTCAGTGGGGTTTGTCTGGGAATTCTTTATGGAACTTCTTGACTAATTTAGGGGCGCGTGTGTGTTTGGCGCTGACCCATTCCTTGTCTCCAATTGGTAGGTGTTGCCACTTCACTAGGTACTGTAGCTGCCCCTTGTGTCGTCTGGAGTCCAGAATTCTATCAATCTCGAAATGTGGTTCGCCCTCCACCAACAATGGGGGGGGGGTTCCTCTGGTTCAGGGTGCCAGTGTTGTGAACTGTGGTGTTGTTTCAACAAACTGATGTGGAACACAGGATGCACCTTTCTTAGCGCTTTTGGCAATTGTAATTTTGCCGCTACTGGGTTGATGACCTCAATGATTGGGAATGGACCTATGAATTTTGGTGCCAATTTCCGTGATGGTTGTGTTGTCCGCAGATTTTTTGTTGACAAATACACCTTGTCTCCTACTCTTAATTCCCATTCTTCCCCCCTCTTACGGTCCGCATATTTTTTGTAACTAGCTTTGGCTTCCTTCAATGTTTGCACCATGACTGGCCAATTGCTGCTTAGTTTCTCTATCCATTCATCCGCTTTTAGGGGTTGTGGCAATTCCGTGTTGTGTGACATGGCCAGTTCGGGGATAGTTACAAAGTCCTGCCCTGCGGCGACTTTGAATGGTGAAAACCCCGTGCTTTGATGTACCGCGTTATTGTAAGCAACCTCTGCGAACGGCAACAGTTCCGCCCAATCATTCTGTTGGTAGTTAGTGTAACATCTAAGGTATTGCTCCAATGTAGCGTTCAGGCGTTCGCTCGCACCATCTGTGCAAGGATGGAACGCACTGCTGAGCCCCTGTGCCGCTCCAATTAAAGTCAAAAAAGCCCGCCAAAATTTGGAAGTAAAAGTGCTGCCACGATTGCTGATTATGCGTTCCGGCGTTCCGTGGGCTCTATAGATGTGTTGTATGAACAGTCTAGCTAGTTTTTGAGCATTCGGTATTCCTTTGCATGCAATGAAGTGTGCCTGCTTGGAGAATAGATCAGTGACTACCCAAATTGCCGTGTTCTTTTTGCTCACCGGTAAATCTACTATGAAGTCCATGGCAATTTGCTTCCATGGCTGTGAGGGGTTTGCTACTTCCTGCAGCTTCCCTGTAGGTTTCCCAATTTTCCTTTTGGCCATTGCGCACACTGGGCATGAGCGCACATAGTCTTGAACATCAGTGCGCAAGGATGGCCACCAAAATTTGCGTCGGATTAAGTGTAGCGTTTTTACGAAGCCAAAATGCCCTGCCGTTTTGTGATCATGATGCATGGTTAAGACCTTTTACCTTAAGGGCTCAGGGGCATAGGCTTTGTTGTCCTTCCACCCCACTCCATCCTTCTCCACTAGGTTCTGTTTGTTCTCTCCCCACCAGGTGTCCGTTACTGTTGCCGCCCGCAGCTCGGCTGTCCACGGGTCGCTTTCAGCCGCATGCTTCGCGGTGCTGTGGGTGATTGCCATGTTGCCCTCCCCCCTCCCATCTGTTATTGCTGAGCTCTGTGCCTCCACTGGCTGGGAGGGGATGAGGGATTCGATGACCTCTTCCATTTTGCTCTCATGTTGCGGCAAGCGTGATAACGCGTCTGCCAAATAGTTTTTTCCCCCAGGAAAATACTTCAACGTGAAGTTGAATCTGCTAAAAAATTCTGCCCACCTGAGGTGCTTAGGGTTCAACTTCCTGGGTGATTTGAGAGCTTCCAAATTTTTATGGTCCGTCCACACTTGGAACGGCTCTGCTGTGCCTTCTAAGAGATGTCGCCACGTGCTTAGGGCATGTTTGACAGCGAAAGCCTCTTTTTCCCAAATATGCCATCTTTTCTCCGTCAGGTTAAACTTTCGGGAAATGTACGCGCATGGCCTTAATTTCCCCGTGTCATCCTCCTGCAAGAGTATGGCCCCCACTGCACTAATAGATGCATCTGTGTGTATCACAAATGGTTTGTCAGCTTCTGGGTGCTTGAGTATGGGTTCTCTTGTGAACATTTCCTTTAGGCTATCAAACGCAGCCTGGCATTCCTGCGTCCACACAAGTTTCGTGCTCGGTGATGGGGCTTTCGCGTTTGCTCCCTTGCCTTTTGTCTTTAATAGGTCAGTCAGGGGCAGTGCGATTTGCGCGAAATTCTGAATAAATTGCCTATAGAACCCCGCAAAACCGAGGAACGCTTGCAGCTGTCTGCGAGTGCGGGGGGGCTGCCAGCCCAAGACCGCTTTGACTTTTTCAGGATCCATCTCGATGCCCTCATGCGAAATGCGATACCCCAAGAAGTCTAGTTGTTCCCTGTGAAATTCACATTTCTCAAGTTTTACATAAAGCTTAGCCTCGAGTAATTTCTCAAGCACCCTCTTAACCAACTCCATGTGTTCCTCCAGATTTTCAGAAAAAATCAGTATGTCATCCAAATATACAATTACCCCTTTGTACAGAAATTCATACAATACTTCGTTTATGAACCTCATGAAGATTCCCGGTCCCCCCGCAATCCCAAACGGGAGCACCCTGTATTGGAAGGAACCCAATGGGCAATTGAATGCAGTTTTCCATTCGTCCCCCTCCCTTATGCGAACACGATAGTAAGCTTCCCTAACATCTAGTTTTGTGAAAATTTTCCCCTTAGATAGCTGAGCTAACATGTCTTTCAGCAACGGGAGAGGGTACTGTCTCGTAACCGAAATTGCATTAAGACCCCTGTAGTCAGTGCAAAGCCGGAGGGACCGATCTTTTTTCTTCCTGAACAATACCGGGGCTGCAAGGGGGGAGTTGGCTGGCTCAATGAACCCCCGTGCCAAATTTTTATCTATGAATTTGCGCAATTCTTGCAGTTCTTTTTGCGTCATGGCATACATCTTGGGCTTGGGAAACGGTGCCCCTGGGATGAGGTCAATGGTTGCGTCTGACTGCCTATGGGGGGGTTCTTGCTCACATTCCTTCTTATCGAATATCTCTGCTACCGGGAGGTATTTCTCCGGAATTGTGCTTGTGAGTGTGCCACCCCCTTGGTCCTGCTCCCCCTCCTCAATTTCCATCCCCGTTGCCCCCAGCTCAATGCCGCTAGGTGTGCTCTCATTGTCCATCTCGTGATAAGTCCCATCCGTAAAGTCCAAATCTCCTGAGACCCAATCCACCTTGGGGTTTCTTGCCCTCAACCATTTCAGTCCTAACACAATGGGTCGTGTTGCAATGGGAGCCACTAGGAACCGCAAAGTCTCTACATGAGTCCCCAAAGTCATTTGCAGTCCTTCAGTGTAGAACTCCACTGGCCCCCCCTTCAGTTCCGACCCGTCCAATTGGCAAAATGTGATGGGCGTTTTGAGCTTAAACAGGTCCAGTCCCATCTTTTCAGCTACGTTTGGGTGCATTAAGTTTCTAGAGCAACCTGAGTCTAGCATTGCAACCCCCACATACTTTTTCCTCCCACCCAAAGTCCTCAACTGTACCTTTAGGTGCATTGTTGGGGTGTTGCGACTACTTCCTTTGCGCCCCTTTGTGGAGGTCTGTCCTGTGGCGCTCATCAGAACAGACCTGGCTCGTTTCCCGCCGTCTGGATTTCAAAGTCAGAGTCATCGCTGTCTTCTTCTAGGCCCGGATTCTGCCATGGGTTCACGGTTGTCGCAGCCGCTCCTTTTCCCTTGATGTGTGTTGTTTTGAGGGTACATCTGTCAGCTGCCTTTTTCGCCGGAGGTTTTTCCTTAACGCTTGTTTTCCCCTGAGGGCAAGCGCTAATTTGGTATCCCTCCTTCCCGCAGCGGAAGCACAGTCCCTCTCTTGCCCGACGGTCCTTCTCCTCTTCCCAATTCCGCTGTTTCACGTTCGAGCGAGGCTGGTTAATGAAAGTCCCTCGTTCCTCTGCCTGGATTGTACGTTTCTGATACTTTGTAACTGTAGTCTGTTACTCTCAATTTTCCCAGCTAATTGGATCCACCCCTCTAAAGTTTCAGGGTCATCTCTATCTAAAGCCTTTTCCAGTAAGTCCTGTTTTAGGCCATATTGAAAGTGTTCTATCTTTATCGATTCTGGCCAGTCCGGCAGATAGGATAATAATCTTTTAAAGTCCATAGCATATTCACCTACTGTCCTAGTTCCCTGCCTTAAGTTCTGGAGTCAGGCCCTAGCTGAGACTTTGGTCAGCGTATCTTCAAACCGTTTCCGGAGGGCATACATGAACTCTTGGAAGTCCCTTAGTTCCCTAGCCCTCCTGTCATGAAGTGTTACCAGCCAGTCCCCTGCCTCACCTTCCAGAAAACTGGAGACGTATCTAATTTTGCTCTCTTCCGTTCGGAAGGTGTATTCGAATTCGCTCATGAACCCTTGTACGTGAGTCAAGAAGCATGCTAAATTCTTGGGGTTGCCGTTGAATTTCGTTTTTAGTTCACCCATTCCAAATGGTGTATGTGCCCCCCCTGGGGTCATGAATTGGTTGTATGATGGGGTCCTGGGTGCTCTGTTGTAGGGGTAAAATTCCTCCTCTTCACTTTCGATGTCTCCCTCTCCCTTGGGTGGCCCCAGGTTCAATTCCCGCCCTTTGGGTTTATCTACATTGTCCATTGCTTTCCTAAAGGCAGCGCCCAATGAGTCCATTTTATTCATCAACATTCCTATATTTAACTGCACATTGGACATCTGTTCCTCCAACCTTACGATGCGCTGGGTTGGGGTGACCTTCTTCTGGTTTCCTTTTGCCCCTTTCTCCGCTAGCCCTTTGCCTACAGCTACGGACCATCCCTCTAGCTCTGGTTCGGTGCTGCTTTTCTGAATAGGGGTATTGGTTACCTCGATATGCTTTTCTTTGCTCTGCGCTTTTCTGCTCTCCATCCTCTGGTTGCCTGCGGAGCTGGGTCCCGCTTCTTCTTCGTAGGTTCCTGCCACCTCTGCCGGTTCCATTGCTTGCCGGTATCCTCTGCCCACTTGCAGCTTGGGGGCGCTGGTCGCTGCCGCCGCTTTTCCGCCACGTGGTCTCCGCCTCGTCTGCCGCCGCGTGGGATCCGCTGCCCGCTTGCCCGCCGCTGAGCTCGCCGCCTCTCCGCTGCTTGTGCCCGCCGGCCTCCGCTGCCGTCGTCGGGTTCCGCTGCCGCTCCTCCGCCGCCGCTCAGCTGCCTGGGAAAGCCGGGGAAGCCGGACTCCGCCTCTGCCGCTGCTCCCACCGCTCAGCCGAGGGACCGCCGCCTCTCGCTGTCTGGCGTGCTGACGCTGCTCCTCTGCTGGGAAATCCGGTTCCTGCTTCTGCCGCTGCTCCCGCCGCTCAGCTGAGGGATCGCCGCCTCTCAGCTGTTTGGCGCGCTGCTGCTGCTCTGCCAGGGAAATCCGGTTCCTGCTTCTGCCGCTGCTCCCGCTGCTCAGCTGAGGGATCGCCGCCTCTCAGCTGTTTGGCGCACTGCTGCTGCTGCTCCGCCGCTGGGGAATTCCGGTTCCTGCTTCTGCCGCTGCTCCCGCCGCTCAGCCGAGGGATCGCCGCCTCTCAGCTGTTTGGCGCGCTGCTGCTGCTCCGCCGGGGAAATCCGGTTCCTGCCTCTGCCGCCGCTCCCGCCGCTCAGCTGAGGGATCGCCGCCTCTCAGCTGTTTGGCGCGAGCTGCTTGGGCCGCCGGTGTCCGCCGCTGCGCTCCTGCCGCCGCTCAGCTGTTCCGGATCACCGCCTCTCAGCTGATTAGCGCGCCGGCCTCTGCTGCTGCTGGGAAAGCCGGTTCCTCGCTCACCTGGTCCCAGCCGATTAGCGCGCCGGTTTCTGCCGCTGCTGGGGAAAGCCGCCTCCTGCTTCTTCACTGCTGCCAGGGATCCCCGCCTCTCAGCTGTTTGCGCTGCCGGGGAAGCCGGTTCCTCGCTCGTCTCGCCTGGTCTCCTTCCGAAAATTTTTTTCCCCAGGTCTCTGCCCAGTGGGTGTAGAAGCTGGTCTCGACCGTGAGCTGTTGGTTTCGCTCCCGGGAAAACCGGTTGGTTTTTTCATTCCAGTCTTTATGTAAGGCACTCCATCCGATATCTGTAATCTCCCTACTCTAGAGTAACTCACAGACGCATGAGTTCTTAGAAGTAGGATAGTTTATTACAGGATACAGAAGCTAGCACGAACAAAGACTGGAATGGCGATTCTGGGAACAAACAGCATATTTAAACCTTTCCCTCCCCCAGGGTCCTTTGCTGCTGACACGTGTGGTCAGGTCTACCTGGTTGCTCCGGCAACCGCCTCCCAGATGTGTATTCCCGTGCGTCGGGTGGATGTCAGCTTCGCACCACTTCCAGTCTTCTGAGGGGCCCTTTGTCTGCCTGCCCTTTTGGCAGAGATCGGATGATCTCTGACAGTATATACCAAAGAAACAGGAGAAAAACAAACAATTTTATTGACATTTGTTGATGATATATGTTTCATAGCAAAAACAAAGGAGCAAATACAAGAATTTGCCAGACAAATAGGAAAAGAGTTTAAATTGAAAGATCTGGGCAAGATAAAACATTATCTGGGGATTGATATTCAGAGAACACAGGACGTTAGTTTTCTGCTAAGTCAAAAGCAGAAAATCATGCAGCTGTTAAAGGATTATAACATGGAGAATTGTTTTTGTTGTTGTTCAGTCATTTAGTCGTGTCCGACTCTTCGTGACCTCATGGACCATAGCACGCCAGGCCTTCCTGTCCTCCACTGTCACCCGGAGTTTACTCAAATTCATGTTCATTACATCGGTGATGCTATCTAACCATCTCATCCTCTGCCGTCCCCTTCTCCTTTTGCCTTCAGTCTTTCCCAGCATCAGGGTCTTTTCCAGTGAGTCCTCTCTTCACATTAGGTGGCCAAAGTATTTGAGCTTCAGCTTCAGCATCTGTCCTTCCAATGAGCAGTCAGGGTTGATTTCTTTTAGGATTGACTGGTTTGACCTCCTTGCAGTCCAAGGGACTCTCAAGAGTCTTCTCCAGCACCACAGTTTGAAAGCATCAATTCTTCAGTGCTCAGCCTTCCTTATGGTCCAACTCTCACAGCCATACATTACTACTGGGGAAACCGTAGCTTTAACTATACGGACCTTTGTCGGCAAGGTGATGTCTCTGCTTTTTAATATGCTGTCTAGGTTGGCCATAGCTTTCCTCCCAAGGAGCAAGCGTCTTTTAATTTTATGGCTGCAGTCACCGTCTGCGGTGATCTTGGAGCCCAAGAAAATAAAATCTGTCACTGCTTCCATTTCTTCCCCTTCTATTTGCCAGGAAGTGATGGGATGTAAGCATGTCCAAAACCCCTATGATATTAGACTTCCAAAAGACTATAGGGGATACAGATTTCCAAGACCCAGACCTTTATCATTCTGTAATTGATATAATAAATTCACTCTGGAATATTCTTCCCCCTGAAATAAGATCGGCCCGCTCTCCTGGACTTTAGAAAAAACCTAAAGACCTGGTTCTGCCACCATTCTTGGGGAGGGGAGGGGAACAGCCAGTCTTGGGTTTGGCTGGTCTATTAGGTCTGCCTTGACCAGCCTTACTGGCCCATGGGAGAAGTAAGATCTGCCATTGCTTGGATCGGACTGTAATTAGGTATTTTACAGATTACTAGTGTTATTTATGGTTTTTTATTGATTTTAAACTTTTTATTGTGAACTGCCCAGGGTCCCTCCTTGTGAGGGAGATGGGCGGGATATAAATGTGATAAATAAATTGGCAGTTTGTTGTATCTGGCACAAGACCGGTCAAGACCGGATATAGCTAATTCTGTAGGCATTTTAAGTAGGTTAGTTGCAAAACCTACAAATAATGCATGGCAGGCTATAAAAAGAGTGTTGAGATATTTAAAAGGTACCATGGAATCCATGGAGGTGGGGATGGTTTCTGCTCTGTGTGACAATGTCCTGATGACTCCTAGTTTGTGCTGCAGTGGATGGTGGGAGTCAAACATCAGATATTGATCTGTGTGTGTGTGTTTCCTATAGATCCCTATTTCTAGCTTGCCACCGGTCCCAATGAGGACTTCACAGTCTAGGAATGCCAGTCTGTTGTCCTTGGTGTCTCCTGGTGTAAGAAACCTCTTCATTAGCTAGACTGAATTATTCTCTCACAAAAACAACAATGCTCATGCAAAACCAGCAAAAAAGAAAATTTCTGTTCAAAAACAAAACAAGGAAAAAAGGGGAAAAATTCCTGCTGTTTAAAACGCAAAATCTATTTCTGCAAAAACCTGGGCCCGTAACCTGATGAAACCATTTATCAGTCTGTTAGAACTACTGAATGGAGCAGAGCTGTGAAGCTCGTGTACAGAACAATATTGTTTAAAAAACACAGTACATGAGCATGTTAGAGCGCTTGTTCTTACACTTTTAGCCCAACCCAAGCATAAAGAAATACACGCTTAGACATTGCAGGTACAGAAAG
This sequence comes from Charina bottae, assembly GCA_023362775.1. Taxonomy (NCBI): domain Eukaryota; kingdom Metazoa; phylum Chordata; class Lepidosauria; order Squamata; family Charinaidae; genus Charina; species Charina bottae. The sequence goes on along the minus strand of JALMGJ010000002.1, from coordinate 1,558,361 downwards.
AAAGTACAAAAGAGTCCTTACGTTTATTCATTGCAGGCACAGTTACATTAATCCTTGGTGGAAAATGATGTTCCATTTCTTCTTTGTTTCCCTAAACTTAATTAACTCTTGCCCCTCATTGCTGGCAAGAGATGCATGCAAAGAAAGAGGGGAAAAAATCTCCTAGGCCCATCCATGGCCTAAGATGGAGCAGCACACAGCCATGTGCTCTGCTCCCGGTGGAAGTAGAGAGAGAGGAAGGCGAGGAGCCCAAGGAAACAGCTTCCCCTGGGAGGAGCAGAAAGCTTGCATCCTAGAGCAGAGTCCCCACACACACACCTACGAGGCATGTTGATTAGACCGGCTCTCCAACACTGTCCCCATCCCAAAATAGGCCCCCTGCAGCCCCCCCATGGCATTGGCCCTTTAGCAGATTTAGAATTTCCTCCTTCAGGAACAAAGCTCGCTTGCTGGGAACACCGGCTCCAAGACCCCGGGCGCCCTTCGAAGCAGCCCTGGCCAGCATGAGTGAGGCTGGCTCTCTTGGAGCCTGTGGCCTGTTGGGGCTCCCAGGTCCTAAATCCTTTTGAGCCCCAGGAAATCAGGAACGAAGTTTTAGGAGGGAGAGAGGTTTTGACCTCCACCGAGAGCCAAGCCCTGCGAAAGCGCAGGAATCTTTTGATCAGCTTTTCATCTGCAAGCGAGTGCCCTCCAAGTGTTGCACCCAAGGGGCCTGGGAATTCTCAAGGCTGAAAGCGAACTCCTCCGGGAATTGGGAAGGCTGCTCAGACTAATTCTGCCCTCCAGCGAGATTGAGGCTCCGCAATGGAAGGGAGGTGCGCTTTGCCGTTGCCTCTTCGCGCACCATTTCCCCCCGGGATGCTTTCCCTTGGTTTACTTCCTGCTTCTTGCAAAGGACACTTTTGCTCAGTTGCAGTGGCAACTCTTGGGAGACCCGAAAGAACAGGTTGGGGATAGAGCATCATGGAGAAGATCTATCGATGTGGTCGCCGGGAGTCGAAAAGGACTTGATGGCACAGAATCAATCACAAAAACTCGCCAACGCCTTAGGGGTTTTTCAGCCTCCTGTCGCTAGATGGCGCTCTAGGAATAAGCAACCTCCGCGCCTAGAAACCTGTCAATACACCAGCGGCGTCTGCGATTGCTGGGGTCCAACAGCCAACGGGAGGGGGAGCTGAAACAATAGAGTACTGGATTGCTAGAGGGGATGTCGGAGGAGAAGAGGATGGCAGAGGAACTTCCTGTTCCGGCTCCCGCTTGGGAGGAGAGTGGCGTGGAGGAGCTCCGTGGTCTTCCCGGGGTCGGAGCAGTAGCCGCCGGAAGGTGAGTCGAGGACAGGTGCGGGGAGAGGCCGGGAGCAAGTGGGGCTGTTTCGTTTCCTCCGTGGGGAAGAGTCAGAGAAGCAACTCTGCTGAAAAGTGCCAGCTGCTCCATATGCCCCCCCTCCCCAAAGTTTATTCCCCTGGTGCTGCGCGCTTTAAAACTGGTGCGTGCAATTTTCTGGCGGTCGGGAGATTTAGAAAGTCCCCTTCGCGTTAGCGTTGACTCCTTGTGATTTTATGGAGATGCTGTTTTCTTGGCAACAATAGGGGACTGATCTGCCACTGCCGTCTCCTGGGTTGTTTTTTTCCTTCCACGTCTAGCCAACAAACTCTCCCATCCATGTATTAACCAGGTTGAACTCTGCTTAACCCAGCGCTTTTTTTTAATAGCCATTGAGGACTATTTGGGATGTTCAGGTGTGGAGGCAGTCTTCGCATACGATTGTTTAGTGACCATGCAGAGTTAGGATGGCGCTGGAAAGGAGACTTCCAACTGGTCCTCAAACTTGTGGCCCTCAAAGCGATTTGGGTGCTGGCAACCGATGCGCCTTTACGACGGTGGCAGTGTCTTGCAGTCCCATGATTGCTGTTTGCCACCTTCCCATCCGGCTTCTGACAAGCCAAATCAATGGGGAATCCAGCAGGAAGCTGCAAGTCACGGTCATGTGACGTTGCACTTAAGGACCCACGGTGATGTTTTCATTCACTGCCAAGCCTAGCCAACAAACACTGGATTTCCTAGTGGTCTTCCATTCATATATCATGGTTGTTTGACATTGTGCTTAATGACCCACGGTGATTCGCTTAATGACTGCAGCCAGAACTGATGTTGTAAGTCAGTGCATTCACGTGATGTCATCTTAATTGTTTTATTTATAAATCCAATTTATTCCCCAGCCATCTCACTCGCAGAGCGACTTAATGACCGAGCTGCTTAGTGACAGAGTTGCTGGTCCAAACTGCAGTCAGAAAGGAGGACTACCTGTAATGTATGGTGATGTCCCCAGAGTGGTTGTGGACAGTATTTTCTGCTCTTTTCTTATTTGGAGCTGAGGAGTTGAATGGACAAAACTGGTGCTTTAAATCTTGCAGAGGCTTTGGGCACCATTTCATATGTTAAAGTCCCCCCACCCTTTAAATGTAGCCCCAAAAGATTGACCATACCCACTTCTGGGACATTTTGCAGGCTGAAATACACATGGATTTTCTCATATAGTACATTCATAGGTGTGTGTATTAGTATTTCTGTGTCCCTCTGTGTATGTGTAGAATCTATCCCCAGCATTTCCAGATATCCTTGATGATAACCCTTTGCAGTGCTAAGAATCTGTGATTGACCCAGGCCAACAAGTGAACTTCAGGATTTGAACTTGGGTCTTGTTAGTCTTCTGTGTGTCAAAGGAATCATAATGAATGTTAGAGGATAATTTACCCTTTTGGCACTTTTCCTTTTTCATTGTAATTAATGCTTTGTTGTTGTTGTTTGCATGTGTTGTGCAGCCATTTTATAGATAATAATTAAAATAACAGTTTTATGTGAATCTTATAGACAAAAAGGATGCCAATAAGAGCCTTCTCGACAACCGAGAATCACAAGCAGCATTAAAAGGGAAAGCAAATCAAGCCAGCAATCAAATCTTTCCCACTTTCTCCAGAGAACCCGAAAACTCTTCTCGATGTGGCAAAAGCTTTAGCAAGCACGGCACCCTGGTGAATCACAAGAGGACTCACACCGGGGAGAAACTGTATGAGAGTCCGGATTGTGGAGTAAGTTCCAGTCACAATTCCAGCCTGGTGAATTACAAGAGGACTCACACTGCAGAGAAACCGTATGAGTGTCCAGATTGTGGGAAAATTTGCAATCACAATTCCCACCTGGGGAAACACCAGAGCACTCACACAGGAGAGAAACCGTATGAGTGTCCGGATTGTGGGGAAAGTTTCAGTTTGAAGTCCAGCCTGATGATACACCAGAGGACTCACACAGGAAAGAAACTATATGAGTGTTTGGATTGTGGGAACAATTTCAGTTTTAAGTCCCTCCTGTTGATACACCAGAGGACACACACAGTAGAGACACCGTATGAGTGTCCGGATTGTGGGAAAAGGTTCAGTGTGAAGTCCAGCCTGGTGAGTCACCAGAGGACTCACACAGGAGAGAAACCGTATGAGTGTCCGGATTGTGGGAAAAGGTTCAGTCGGAATTCCCACCTGGTGAAACACCAGAGGACTCACACAGGAGAGAAACCGTATGAGTGTCCGGATTGTGGGAAAAGTTTCAGTGTGAAGTCCAGCCTGGTGAGTCACCAGAGGACTCACACAGCAGAGAAACCGTATGAGTGTCCGGATTGTGGGAAAAGGTTCAGTCGGAATTCCCACCTGGTGAGTCACCAGAGGACTCACACAGGAGAGAAACCGTATGAGTGTCTGGATTGTGGGAAAAGTTTCAGTTGGAATTCCAGCAAGGTGAGTCACCACAGGACTCACACAGGAGAGAAACCGTATGAGTGTCCGGATTGTGGGAAATGTTTCAGTGACAATTCCAGCCTGGTGAAACACCAGAGGACTCACACAGGAGAGAAACCATATGAGTGTCCGGATTGTTGGAAACGTTTCAGTGTGAAATCCAGCCTGGTGCTACACCAGAGGACTCACACAGGAGAGAAACTGTATGAGTGTCCGGATTGTGGGAAAAGTTTCAGTCAGAATTCCCACCTGGTGATACACCAGAGCACTCACACAGGAGAGAAACCGTATGAGTGTCCAGATTGTTGGAAAAAGTTCAGTGTGAAGTTCAACCTAGTGCAACACCGGAGCACTCACACAGGAGTGAAACCATATGAGTGTCCGGATTGTGGGAAAAGGTTCAGTGTGAAGTCCAACCTGGTGAGTCACAAGAGGACTCACACAGGAGAGAAACCATATGAGTGTCCAGATTGTGGGAAAAGTTTCAGTTTGAAGTCCACCCTGGTGAAACACCAGAGGACTCACACAGGAGAGAAACCGTACGAGTGTCCAGATTGTGGGAAAGAGTTCATTCAAAAGTCTAGCCTGATAACTCATGTAGGTTTACACATAGGAGAGAAGCCATTCAAATGCCCAGACTGTGGACGGTGCTTCACAACAAATTCCTCCCTTAGCAGACACAAGGAAATCCACATGAGGCAGAACGTGATGAGTGTAGAGAAGGCTTGAATTTCACTTCTCATCTCCCATTGGACATCCAGCTGAAAAGTTCAGTATTTAATTTCTGGTTTGATTTTTTTTTTGGTCAAACATGTTTTAGTTTGAGAGATGAGGGAGGAGAGGAAAAAATGGAAAATGTTAGTTTGAGAAAGGCTAACTGCACGTTTCTAGCTAAAGAAATGCTACACGAGAATAGTTCCCATTAAGCTGCTGCGGGCCCTAAAAGATACATGAAGATTTTATGAGAGAATATATTAGGGACGTTTGTGGCAGTGACAAAAGCACAGTAAAGTTCAGAGGGAAAGTCTGTTCTGCCTTGCAGTTGAACATGATGGATAAGAGCTGCAGGGATATTGAGTTGAGGAGGAAAGGCATTGTGGTTTTGACCGTAGGATCTTCAGGTTTATGAACAGCCCTTGCTGCGATCCTGTTTGCTTCGAGGTGCCTGCTTGTTAGCCTTTGATGGCTGTGGGTGATAGCAGCGCCAAGAGGCTGACCCTTTTCTTCCATCCCCCTTGGTGGTGGAGATGTGAGGAAAAATTGCAGAGTGGAAGATGTTTCATTTCTAGAATTGCATTGTTTCAGAACCATTCATGGCTTTTGAGAAGGAAAAAACCGGGTAGTGTCAGCGTTGCTGTGAACGTGGGGCCAAGGTAGGGCAAAGCTCCCTTCCCAAGAAATGGGAGATGTTTCTATTTCTTCCACTCCTCTCTCAGGGCTTCTTTTTAATTTTTTCCCCAAAATCCTTGTAATTAAAGAGGAAAATTATTTGGAGGTGCTAAGTGGCATTTTTGATAGGATGTACGCTGGCTTATAGGGAAAAAGCAAGGCTTGAGAGTAAACAGACAGAGTGCAGCTTGTAAAAGCTATAAAATCTTTACTAGTGATAAAAGCAAAGTTGAATATACATGGTACAGCATTGCAAAAGGAAAACTTACAAGCAGAGTTTCGTGTATTGTTTCCATTGACAGACATGAAGGGGCTCATGCCATGGCCTACACACACAGCCACGCATAGCTACGCACTTCCCAGTCTTCAGAAGTAGAACACACACACGAACATGGCTAAAAGACCGGACAGAAATCAAGAAGCATAGAACACCATTTTGCATGGATAGCAATAGGCTTTTTCCAGCTTTCTGATTGGAGGAAAACTTAGGCCAAAAGCATAACCTGTCAATAGGTGGCAATGTCGCAGCAAGCATGCTGTCTCCTCCCTCCCTCTGCTCCCCCCGGAGCAGGCTTCCCACGGAAGCATCATGGCAAACTGTTCCCATGGGAAGGTTTAGAGACTAGACGTAAACAATACATCACATGGTACCTTCTAGCTTCATATCTAAATAAGATATAAGCAAAGCCATTCAAAGCTATGGGAAGGCTTTGTTATCTGGCCACCTGGCGTCATGTCGTCATGAGAACGCTGTGCTTTGTATAGAAAACAATTTGCACTTTTCGCACGAGAAATCCGACACCCCTCCTAAATTGCTTTCTACACACTGTAGCAATTGGATTTTCAAAGCTGTAAAATGTATTTTTACAGAAACAGAAAAAAAAAACATGGTTAGTACATGTATTATTCACACTGTTCAAGTTTCAGTTTTTACAACCAATAGTCATCAAAACTAGAAATGGTTTAAAAACACTTGTTACACATATGTATAATGTACAATACGCACTTTATGGAATGTTTTGTTCAGATACATACAAATACATAATAATACAAATTATGCAATAGCAGAGACAGTACATAGAAACAGCATATAGAAACAGAAAAATTGCCCACAGACGTTCTGTCCCCTCCTTTGCAAAAATGCAGCTGACATAGATAAGCCAAACTTGTTAGCTGCTTCTGTTTGAGGCAAAGGCTTGTTTTGATTTTTAAGAAAAACCGCAGAAGTTTTCAACCCTTGCCAGCCTCGCATAGATGGCTAAACCATTTTGCAGGCTTGGTATTTTACCTGGGCAAACTAGGTAAACTAAATTAGGGTGTATCCACTGTGTTACTGCAGAATGATATACAACAAATTAAGGATAAGCTTCCTTTACACAAATGACACTCTGTAGGAAATCAAGAACCATAGGATTCTCTGTTCTGGGCTTTAGAAACTTCAACACCAAGATAACTGTTTGAATTTGTGCCTAATTCCTTCAGCTGGAAATACTGCCTCAGCTGACTGACAAATTCTTATACAAGGTGGAAAGATTCAGTTGCTAAGCAGAAAACAACTACATAAGTAAGAAGTACTATACAAACTTCTACAACCTCTTATGTACACACAGAAAATAGCACGTGACTGTTCTACACATCCCAGTTTTTGTCAGTATTTGCACCTTTGCACTGATGCTATCAGTGACTGGCCTGCTTTAAGATCCATAAAGCACCCTGTGAAGTCAATGGACTTTCTGGGAATTGTCACACATGTATAGCCAAAGGCTTGCCTTATACACACACTTTCAGGGAGATCTGTTGGGGTTTGATAAACCCAGGAATTTACTTCTAGATATAAATTATACAGAGAGGCTTGATTTCTAGGTAAAAGGTGAAATATTCTGCACAGTCACCCAATTAGCAGCCATTGTTGTAGGAATGATGTGTCATGTGTGACTGATTCAACAGGTGCTTAGAGTTAGGTTGGGTGTGGTGAATAACGAGAGTGACCTATAATGTGATTGGTCAGGTTCACTATATATACAGGGACATTCTCATTTCCCATTATTCCCATTTTACCTCGTGAAAGCTGTATTGTTGATGGTGTATCATTTGTTACTTGTGGAAGTGATCTGTAAATACGTATGTATATAAAGTAAATAGGATATTTGATATAACTTCTGTTTGGAGTCTATTTACTGCATAGTACGTGGATCACTGGTGCCTAGGAGAGAGGCAGGCCGCTCCATCCGCGCGCTCCCTCTGACAAGATCTATATTCAAATATGCTGTGTCAACATCACAATATGTAAATGGACAACTGTTTCACGCTACACAACCAGAAAACGTACCACACGTAAACATTCTGGCCTAGCTGTGGGTGCATACATTAGATCACAGTTCACAGACTCCTCTTGTGAAACAAATCCCTGGGCAACAAAACTGGCTTTACATTGCAGAGTATTATCAGGAAGAAATGTCTTTCTGAACACTCATCTGGAACCTACAGCTTACTAAAACAAAGGACAGGTTGGTTACTTTTAACACTTCACCAAAACTCTCAAACTCACTGTCCACAGCTGTGTTCCAATGTTCTTGTCTCTCAACAGGTGGGAGCAACACGTCTTGAAAAGACTGGGTTTTTTTCAGGTAATTTGACACACTGTCACCTGCTAAATCACAAATCTGTCAGGCTTCACACCCTTTGTGGAATAAGAGGACCCATGAGGAATGACCACTGTGCTTTCCCCATTACCGTCTTCTTTTCTTTCCACTACCTGACTCCCCCTCCAGGCCCTGCACCTGCTCAAGTGAAATTTCCACTTCCTTCACCTGAGGGGCCCTTTTAACACACTAGGAGACTGGGGAACAGAAGAAACCTGAACTGGTGTTTGCCCATCTACTGAAGTATGGACAGTAGGTTTTACACTAGCAATGCAGCAACACTTCTGCAACATTAGCATGTAACCTTTCCCAACCAGTAGGCTGCTTAAAAATAAAGCACTTCTGGAGATTTGGATTTGACCATGGCCTAATGAAACATGATAAACCTTGGATTTGAATCAACCAACAACCTGAAGCACTGTGCTTTTGGTTGGTTCTTCCTTCGCTGTGACCTGGGGATGTGAACACATGCAAATGTTCCAAAGACATGCAGGTACTTCAGTGAAGGGCGCTTGCCAAACAAAAGAAAAATAATGAACTTCTTTTTACAGTTGAATTCTACAACCTGTTAGTTAGAAAACACACTGCAATCAAGGTAGCCTCTCCCCAGACATGGGATGGCACCTGAGCAACTAACATCAGGCTATTGTTAATGGTATTCACAACACCAACACTCAGCTAGAATTCCAACATTGGCAAGTCTTTGGGAGAATACTTTCCTACAAAGCCAATTCTAGAACACATGGCTCAGGAACTCTCCACTACAATCAGACTGGAACTGACCTACTAGATAACCATATTTTCTTCCTACTATTGCTACATACACTTCAAAGCGAGCACAGACCTTCGCTTTAGACTTCAACAAGTAGCAACAACACAAGCAGGTATGATCATCAACCAGAAGGAACATGAAACGCACCCCACCATTACTAAGAGAATGGGGGCTAACTAGGTCTCTATGAACCAACTGAAATGGTCTAGTTAACACTCTGTCACTTTGCCTAGCAACAGATACAGTCCTGATATTAGATTGTTTACACACAGTTTACACACAACACAATCAAGGAACTTTTGCACATTTCCTGGGTTCTAACTCAGAATGCATTTGGTTATCTGAGACAAACTTTCCCATCCCGGGATACCCCAGTACTTTGTGAAAAATTTATGGATGCATTTATGATGTGGGGAAACATTAAACACACAATGTCCTGTCCACACAATCTCCTTCTTAGGAAGCATCTCACACACTTGATTTTACAGGTTTTTCTCTAACACACTCAGCCTCTAACACACTCAGTTTCATATTTCTCAATGAAACATCCAGCACCTTTGAACACAAGTACACTCAGACGTGACCAGGGCTGGAACACTGAGGAGAGAAAAACAAGTGTAGGAACACATACACATACACATTTCACACACTTATCACAGAAATATCAGCTAAAGTAACTTGCTGAACTCAAGGCTCGCATTTGTAACAATAACTGTTCGTGTTTACAAATTTTACTGCAAGCCGAATTCAACAACCAAGTCTCTGGAGAAATGCTTACATACAGCAGTCGGCAGAGTAGAAAACTTGGATTCGTTGTTTAGCTGACTTCTGGCTTCTGGCTTCCCCTCCTTTCGTAAATCAGGCCTCTTGTGCACTGGCAGCATCCGCTGGACGATATGGCAGGGAACAGCCTTCTAGTGATTTCTGAGAAGAATCACACCGAACCACAGCAAATGTAGATTCCATTCCAGGTTTCACTTCAGCTGGAATGCTCTGTTTGGAAGTCTCAGGAACAACAACAACAGATGGCTTACAATGTAGCTCCTGGAGGTGGCTTGTAAAATAATCCACAGTAAGGTCGCAGGGAGATAGCGTCTTTGCTTTCTTGATCAGTAGCTCGAACCTGCTGTCCAAGCTTGACAAAATCATGCACGCTTTTTCATATTCCCAGAAAAACATGCCGCCTTGTTCAAATGCAGCAAACAAAGTCTTGAGCTTACCAAGGTGGGTCATCACATTCTCACCCGGCTGCAGCTTCAAACTATAAAGCTGTCTTAATAGTCCACCAAGGGCAACAGAGTTCTGCTTTGTATTAAAGGCTCTAATAGCCTCCCAGCACTCATACGCAGTCCTTGAGTGGCTGATATAATTCCGTTCAGAGGATTTGATTCCCAAAAGCAAAAAAGTTATAAGCACGGTCCAAACACGTTTGCACTTCTTCAGAGGGATCCTCTGGAGGTGGGTTTGCCACATACTGCCACAAATCTTCTTGCAAAAAGAATGATTTCATCTCCACACACCAGGTCAGATAGTTTGTGCCATCTAAAGGCTCAAATGGCAGACTGACCAGACTCTGTACAGCCATTGCTGACCACTCAAAGAAAACACGTTTACTCTGAAATCAGCCTCTAAAAACAAACTCCCTTTTACAGCCAGGTATAACGCAGCAAAGAAAACACAAATGTCTCTCTGGGCAACCATAACCTGATAGGATGTACGCTGGCTTATAGGGAAAAATCAAGGCTTGAGAATAAACAGACAGAATGCAGCTTTTATGGCTATAATGTCTTTACTTGTGATAAAAGCAAAGTTGAATATACATGGTACAGCATTGAAAAGGAAAAACAAACTTACAAGCAGAGTTTCGTGTATTGTTTCCAGGGCCAGGGCGCATGCCATGGCCTACACACACAGCCACGCATAGCTACGCACTTCCCAGTCTTCAGAAGTAGAATACACACACGAACATGGCTAAAAGACCGGACAGAAATCAAGAAGCATAGAACACCATTTTGCATGGATAGAAATAGGCTTTTTCCAGCTTTCTGATTGGAGGAAAAGTTAGGTTAGGTCAAAAGCATAACCTGTCAATAGGTGGCAATGTTGCAGCAAGCATGCTGTTTCCTCCCTCCCTCTGCTCCCCCCGGAGCAGGCTTCCCACGGAAGCATCATGGCAAACTGTTCCCATGGGAAGGTTTAGAGTAGGGCTTTCCAAAGTGCTGCCGCTGGCGACACACCAGCGGCAGCAGCGGCGTGCGTGTGCACGGCGATGGCGTGGGGGGGGGCGTGCGGTGGCACGCACACACGGCAACGGAGTGGGGGGGTGTGCGGCGGCGCGTGCGCACGGCGACGGCACGGGGGGCGTGCGGCGGTGCGCATGCGCATGGTGGCGGCGCGGGGGGGGCGTGTGGCGGCGCGGGGGCGTGCGGCGGCGCGTGCATGCATGGTGGCCACCGTGCACGCGTGCGCCGCCGCTTCCGGGTGGTGTGGCGACACACCACGCTGTGTGTGGCGACACTTTTGTGTTGCGACACACAGTTTGGAAAGCTCTGGTTTAGAGACTAGACGTAAACAATACATCACATGGTACCTTCTAGCTTCATATCTAAAGAAGATATAAGCAAAGCCATTCAAAGCTATGGGAAGGCTTTGTTGTTATCTGGCCACCTGGCGTCATGTCGTCATGAGAACGCTGTGCTTTGTATAGAAAACAATTTGCACTTTTCACACGAGAAATCTGACAATTCTAGCTATGCAGATGAACACCTTTGCATAGCAACGACCAAGCTCTCCTATATAAATGGCCTGTGGGGGAAATACAGGTGTGGCCACCTTCCAACCAGCATACTCTGTATTCTGTATATGCTCTTGGGAAATAAACCAGGAAACCTCTGTTCCAGCAACTGCCTGTGTCTATTCATTCCCGGCTTGGGAAGAACCTTGGTAAGATTCCTTCTAACACTATGCAGATGGATCCTGATTTTGCTGAGTTCAGAAGACACCAAAGAATTCAAGGTTTGAGGTTTGGGTCTACCTAATTTGAAATTTTATTTTGATTCCTGTTGTTTGCTTTGGATGAAGGAATTGATTATTCTGGAGAACCAGAAACTACTACAGTTTGAAGGACATGAATTAAGATTCAGGTGGCATGCCTATTAATGGTATGATAATGTTAAAGTCAATAAGGATTTTAAAAATCATTTTCTTATGAATGCCATATTGAGAATCTGGAAAGAAAGAGGGAGGGAAAGAAGGAAAGGAAAGGAAAGAAGGAAAGGAAAGGAAAGGAAAGGAAAGGAAAGGAAAGGAAAGGAAAGGAAAGGAAAGGAAAGGAAAGGAAGAAAAAGTAAGAAAAAGTAAGAAAAAGTAAGAAAGAAAGAAAGAAAGAAAGAAAGAAAGAAAGAAAGAAAGAAAGAAAGAAGGAAGGAAGGAAGGAAGGAAGGAAGGAAGGAAGGAAGGAAGGAAGGAAGGAAGGAAGGAAGGATTTGTTAGAAGAGAAAATCTGGGAAGAATAAGCTGGTTAAAATATAAAGACTTGTTAAGGTTTGAGGAGAGTGAACCAAAAATTAAAACAAGGGAAATGTTAGAGTTGGAAGGTTTTACATGTCATTGGTTCCCCTATGGTACAAGTGGTAGAACGTTTTAAACTAGATAAAAAGAATTATAAATTTGTTAACGAAATAACTCAGTTTGAAATGGACCTTTGTATAAATGATGATCATGTTATTACTAAGATGTATAAGATTTTGTTACAGATGAATATGGAGGATGAACATGTCAAGGATTGCATGATTAAATGGGCTAAGAATTTTGGATATAATATCATGCTGCACCAATGGGAGAATATGTGGAAGAAAGGTTTGAAATTTACGCTGAATTATAATCTCAAAGAAAATTTCTATAAGATGATGCATCGTTGGTATTTAACTCCTGATAAGTTGTCAAAACTCCAGCAAAGGAGATCGTTACCTTGTCATGGTGCTGGAGCTTGAGCACCTCAATGAAACCATGAACTAAACCATGAAGGGACACCCAAGACGGGAAGGTCGTGGCAGAGAGGTCAGACTAAATATGATCCCTGGGGAAGGTAATGGCAACCCACCCCAGTATTCTTGCCGTGAAAACTAAATGGATCAGTACAACCAGAGATATGTCGGTATACCATCGGAAGATGGGACTCCCAGGTCGGAAGATGGTCAAAATGCTACTGGGGAGGAACAGAGGATACGTTCAACTAGCCCCAGATGTGATGACGCAGCTAGCTCAAAGCCGAAAGGACGGCTAGCGGCCGACGGTGCTGGTGGTGAACGACGAATCCGATGTTCTAAAGATCAACACACCATAGGAACCTGGAATGTAAGATCTATGAGCCAGGGCAAATTGGATGTGGTTATTGGTGAGTTGTCAAGATTAAATATAGACATTTTAGGTGTCAGTGAACTGAAATGGACTGGAATGGGCCACTTCACATCAGATGACCACCAGATCTACTACTGTGGACAAGAGGACCACAGAAGAAATGGAGTAGCCTTCATAATTAATAATAAAGTGGCTAAAGCAGTGCTTGGATACAATCCAAAAAATGATAGAATGATCTCAGTTCGAATTCAGGGTAAGCCATTTAACATCACAGTGATCCAAATATACGCCCCAACCACAGATGCTGAAGAAGCAGAAGTAGATCAGTTCTATGAGGATCTGCAGCACCTACTGTATAATACGCCAAAAAGAGATGTTATTTTCATTACAGGAGACTGGAATGCTAAGGTGGGTAGTCAGACGACACCTGGAATTACAGGCAAGCATGGTGTGGGAGAACAAAATGAAGCAGGACATAGGCTGATAGAATTTTGCCAAGACAACTCACTGTGCATAACAAACACTCTCTTCCAACAACCTAAAAGACGACTTTATACATGGACTTCACCAGATGGTCGACACCGAAATCAGATTGACTACATCCTTTGCAGCCAAAGGTGGCGGACATCTATACAGTCGGTAAAAACAAGACCTGGAGCTGACTGTAGTTCAGATCACGAACTTCTTATTGCGAAATTTAGAATCAGACTAAAGAGAATAGGGAAGACCCACAGATCAGTTAGATATGAGCTCACTAATATTCCTAAGGAATATGCAGTGGAGGTGAAGAATAGATTTAAGATTTAGATTTAGGGCTGTATACTCTCACCCTACCTATTCAACCTGTATGCAGAACACATCATGTGGCGTGCTGGGCTGGAGGAATCCAAGGCTGGAGTTAAAATCGCTGGAAGAAACATTAACAATCTCAGATATGCAGATGATACCACTTTGATGTCTGAAAGCGAGGAGTTGAGGAGCCTTATGACGAAGGTGAAAGAAGAAAGTGCAAAAGCTGGGTTGCAGTTAAACCTCAAAAAAACCAAGATTATGGCAATCAGCTTGATTGATAACTGGCAAATAGAGGGAGAAAAAGTGGAGGCAGTGACAGACTTTGTATTTCTAGGCGCAAAGATTACTGCAGACGCTGACTGCAGCCAGGAAATCAGAAGACGTCTACTTCTTGGGAGAAGAGCAATGGCAAATCTTGATAAAATAGTTAAGAGGAGAGACATCACACTGACAACAAAGGTCCGCATAGTTAAAGCAATGGTATTCCCTGTAACCTATGGTAACCTATGGCTGTGAGAGCTGGACCATAAGGAAGGCTGAGCGAAGGAAGATAGATGCTTTTGAACTGTGGTGTTGGAGGAAAATTCTGAGAGTGCCTTGGACTGCAAGAAGATCAAACCAGTCCATACTCCAGGAAATAAATCCAGACTGCTCACTTGAGGGAATGATATTAAAGGCAAAACTGAAGTACTTTGGCCACATAATGAGAAGACAGGATATCCTGGAGAAGAAGCTGATGCTAGGGAAAGTGGAAGGCAAAAGGAAGGGGGGGGGCAACCAAGGGGAAGATGGATTCTGGAGGTGACAGACTCAACCATGGGGGAGCTGGGGATGGTGACGGCCGACAGGAAGCTCTTTTGTGGGCTGGTCCATGCAGTCACGAAGAGTCGGAAGCGACTGAACGAATAAACAACAAAAAGTGTCTGCTGTGCGGTTTTTGGGTGGGGGAGATATGACGACAGGTCCCTGGGATCTCCGGGTGACTCCTCCCTGGCCATTCCGCCCCAAGACCTCTTCCTGCGCCTAATCCCCCATGGGTGCCTTGGCTCCGCCTGGTCTCAGCGTGGCAAGAAGGGCCACGAAGGGGACTGCCCCACTGCCCAGGCCACTGTGGCCCAGTTCAACTTCGTGGCCAACGCGGTGATCTTTTCGTGCCTGTGGAACATGGGGCTGCAGGCCACCCAGCGAACGCAGCTCCTGGAGAAGTGGATCCATGTGGCAGAGGTGGAACGTGATTCCGCCCCTGGCACGCCCTCCTGGAGCAGAACCCAGAACGCCTCTCTCCCCCCAGCAGGAATACCTCCTGCGCAACGTCTCGCTCTGCACCGTGGTCTCCGCACTGCAGTCCACCCCTTTGCACTGGCTCAAGCATGTTGTATTTTTTTATTTTATGATCTGGAAGATTATGGGTCAGAAGCCTCAGTTTCTGACCCAGGACAAGCTAAGCTAATTTTTTTTCTCTCTTACCTTTGGCACCAGAAGGACTCCAAAACATCATTCCATTATCATATACTGTAAGGCTTATCTTTGTTTTCTTTACCTTGTAAGGTGATCTGCTTCAGTTTGTCTGAAAAAAAAGACACAGTCACATGCTACATTCATTACTATGGCAATTGATTATTTGTTACTGTGATAACCCTCAGTGTCAGAATTCCCAATCAAGAAATCCCTCAGGCAGTTACTCTAAAGGATTCATTTATTCAGGACTTTTATTTTGAAACTTCCTGGAGGCTGCAAAGCTGGTTTTTGTTTGAATCACAAGCCTCGTGGTTTTCAAGCAAGGAGAAGAAATGGCTGCTGCAAATTATCAAGGTATGCCTTTAGAACGTCGTTCTGACACTAATTATTTGAACTGGGCTTTGAAAATGGAGAGTTTTCTTCGAAGAGAAGATTTATGGTCTCCCATAGGTGACCAAATTCCTCCAAATCCTGATCAGGCTTGGCTGAGATGTAAAGCTTCATTAATTTTAGCTGTAGAAGACACTCAACTTGTTCATGTTCAAGGTGTGCAAACTTCCAAAGAATTATGGGATTCTTTACGTAATTTATATGTAAAAACCACAGTTGGAAGCAAAGTAACTTTAACTAAGAAGCTTTATAAAGCTCACTTACCAGAGCATGGCAATTTACCAGAGCATCTCCACATGCTTCAGAAATATTTTGTGGAGCTTCAGGAATGTGGCTTGGAATTCACTCCTCTCACAAAAGCCTACATCATTTTATCCTCGCTGAATGGTTCTTGGGACACTTTGATTTGTACTATGGAGGGAATCGCTGAAGCTGATTTATCTCCATTGTTTGTCTCTGCTCGCCTACTTGCTGAATGGGAAAAGAGACAAGAAAGAAATACACCAATTTCATCAGGAAAACTGCAACGTGAAAAGCCACGAGAAAGAAAAAGCCTTGAGTTTCAAGCTTCTGCATTTGCAAGCAAGCATTGCTTTAATTGTGGTTCTCCTGGACATCTATGCAAGGACTGTGACCAGTTGCTCAAAGGTAAGAAGATTGAACAGAAGAATAAAGGAACAACAAAAAAGAAAGCTCTGCAGACTTCTCATATTGCACAGGTTTTTGAAAACTGTAATAATAAAGATATTTGGGTGCTAGATAGTGGGGCAAATTGCCATATCTGCAATTGTAAAAGTTCTTTTGCAACTTTGTCTAAAACTAACAAACAAAATGTTTCTTTGGCTGATGGGTCTATGTCTAAGATCATGGGTCAAGGTTTTTGTAGTTTTAATAATTTGTGAGATCAGAGTTATAGAAATATTAAGAAAGAAATGAACTGAAAAAATTGCAGTAGAAAAATGCTGCTTTTTATTTTAAAACAAAGAACAAGAACTTAAGCTTGCTTTCTTCATGGCTTGAGGCAAAAGCCTCTCCGCACTCACCAAACAACATTGTAGAAAAGGAGAAGAAGTAAACAGAAGGACAAAAGGCAGATTTACATTTTACAATATAAAGCCTTTTTACAATTTCAATTTGGCAGTACCTGAGTGGACCAAGCTAGGCATGTGACCACTCACCTAGGCAACGGATTCCCGATTTGGGAAAGAACAACAGGTAACCTTTCTGATTGGTTAAGCAACCTAGACTTGCAGGCACTAGCTATTAACATTCCTGAGGGGGGGAGCCAACACGTGTGCTCTCTCCTGAAGCCCACAGGAAAAAACTTTTTGAGGCTTGACTTTTTAAAACCCAGTTTTCACATTCGTTTCTGAATCATAAAATATATACTTAAAGCTCAAGTGGATTTACAATCCCTACAGCAGACACTACCATAACCTTTACTTTCCTTTAGAGCAACCAAGGCTCTAGTCCTCATGGTAGAAACAAATGCTGTTGAAAAAACATGATCAACACTAATGGTCCAAAAGACCTCAACAGGACACCCCATGCTTATTGGAGGGGAAGAGAGAAATTTGGCCGTCCTAGTGTTTCCTGTTGTGTAAGGCGTTTAAGTCATTGAGACTATTCCCAACACGCAGATGTCGCCCTGCAGCCTCCTTATCCCCCTTCAGGCAGAATGTGGACTGAGAGCGGGCAGGGGTCGGGCCCAGCACCCCTTCCTCTTCTGAAACATCTTCTCAGAGGCTTCCATCGCACCATTGCGACCGCCATCTTGACTTTCTTGGCCCCCCAAAAATTGTGATTGCCCCCCAAAAGAGGATGAGCCACAGGTAAGAAAGGAACCTGAAAGGAAGCGGAAAGTTATGGTCACGCCAAGCCAAATGGAGGCCACCCATGCACCTGCGATGCAGGCAGAGAACCAGTGGTGGTGCTACCATACTCTCAGCTCAAGCCCCTGCTGACACGCCAAAGAAAAGGATAGAGGCAGCTCACTCCAGGCGCCCCAAGCCGGGATAGGGCCTGGCTGTCCTGGACCCCATGTAAGCCATTTGCCCCTTGGCAGGGTGCACCCAGAAGTTGTCCTCCTCCCCATGGCTCCGAAGCAAAGGGAGCCAGTCCCAGCTTGGATGGGGGTCCCTCTGCTGTGCCGTGAGATGTAGCCCACTCCCAGCCAGCCCCCCACTCACGGCATCCTGAGCGGTGAGGTGCGTGGCGATGTCCTCCGCCTGGAGTCCCAGGATGTAGTGGGGATCGGGGTCCCCATCTGGGGCAGCCCCCTCCTCCCGCCCATCCTGGGCCATGGGTCTCTTAGGGCTGCAACTGGGGGGGAAAGCGGGGCATGTACCCCAGGCACCACGCTGGGGGGCGCCAAAATGACAAAATAGGCTTGATGGCTACGCGCACCTGGTGCAGCAGAACATCCTCGGGCACCCGGTGAGCCAGGTGGGCAGCGGCTGCGTCTCTGGTCCTGCCAAAGCAAGTGGATGGGCAGACCTCATCAGGTCCTCCTGGCAGCCAGCCTCCATCCGTCCCTGCTCTCACAGCATTTCCGGCGCAGCGAGACCTTTTAGCTCTGTGGTGGCCTGGCGCCGCGCAGCCTCCGATCCCTGACCTCAAAAGCACTGCGTGGGAACGCTCCGAGTGCTCTGGGTGGCGGCGAGCCCAAAACAGACGCTGCTCCTGCACCCCTCGTCCCCAGCTGCTTGGACAGGGGCTGCGCAGACAGGGCTCATGGGTGCTGGAGTCCCGCAGGGCCAGAGGAGGCTCTCACTCACTCCCAGGCTGAGCCAGACTCCAACCCTGGGAAGGGAGGAAGCAAACAAGGATCTCGTGTTTTCAGCCATGGGTCTGTTGGCCAGGACTCCTGCAGGTGGGCCAGAGATGGCTGCCTCACAAAGGCCTGGGAAGTCTGGTGAAACGGTCCTTTGCAAGCTGGCCCTGTTCGCAGATGGCGCAGCCCCCTGAAAGTGCGAAAGCGTTTGAAAGGGTGGGGTTACTCTGAGCAAGCTCTAGGGGTCCAGAGTCTCTCCCCGCCCCCCTCCATTTGCTTGTGGCTCTCTAGGTATCAGCCAGGAGCAGCTTCTGCGTCTGCCTCTGCTTGGGTGGTCCCGAGGAGGCTTGCTTCGTCAGCTCCGTCTTAGGAGAATCCTGGTGGCCCCCTTGGTCTGCAGGGTGGAAATCAAGGGTACCTTCTGGGCACCTGTGATCTGAAGCCTGCGTGCTTGCCAAGTGCTGCTGCGGTTCAGACCACGGCCGCGGGATCACAACAACCCAGCCACCCGTAGGAAGTGGAGTGTCAGAAACTGGTCGGCATGCTATAATTGCCACTGCTTGTGCCACTCTTGGTCCACCTGAGACTTTCTTTTCAAGTCACAGTGTCTCTCTCCCCCCCCCCCCCGCTTTTGGCCCCAGAATCCCATTACAGGGTTGGTTTACTGGATTGTGAGGCAGGTGTACACTGGCCAACTTGTCGAAACAAAAAAAAATTTTTTTTAATCACTTTCAAAAAATATTTCTTCCCTTTATGCTTCCTGGCTATTTTCTTGTGCAAGATAACCTTCTCAGCATTAAAATCAGTTTTATTAATTTAATGTATAATAGAATAATAAAAGTTGCTAACACCTTCCTCACCAACCCATGTGGGGGGCCCTGAAATCCATGTTTGCCCTGGGTGACACAGACCCCAGTTGCGGGCCTGCCCCCCACCCCACGACCTACCTTGGCAGGCAGGCAGTACCAGCGCATGCACAGCAGTGGCCCCTCCGCTGAGCGCCCCCAGCTCCAGGCAGCCTCCCAGGCAGAGGAACATTCCACAAGTGGCAAATTTATGGGTTAGGTCACTCCCTTTCCCAGCCGGGTTGGTATCATCTTAAAACTTGCAAGTGTATTCAAGGACTTTCAGAATACGCTCTCCGTTGTTTAGTTGCTGAAAAGGCTAGTTTTTCCACGTAAAACAAAGAAAGGGTTTTGAGTAAAAGAAAAACATAGTTTCTTTAACATGAAAAGAAGGCATGGATGCCATGCTTAAATATCACCTTTAAAGATCACCTTTATTAAAAAGCTACTAAGGAATCTAATTAGTGAATGAAACTAATTAGAAAGTGGAAGGCAAAAGGAAGAGGGGCCGACCAAGGGCAAGATGGATGGATGATATTCTGGAGGTGATGGACTCCACTGTGGGGAACCGGGGGTGGAGACGGCCGACAGGAAGCTCTGGCATGGGCTGGTCCATGAAGTCACAAAGAGTTGGAAGTGACTGGATGAATAAACAACAATGAAGCTAAAAATTCCAGGTAACATCTGGAGTCTGGTGCAGGCTGCCCACGGTGCTAGAGCAGAGCGAGGGAGGACGGTCAGCCCACTGCCCGGCTGTCAGTCCTTCTTCACCTGGCAGGGTCTGGAGAGGGGTCCGGCTGCACGATCACCGGTCCCTCTTCGCCTAGGGCAGCCTGGACCCACGAAGCTGAGCGGGGCTTTCTTGAGATGGGACCGATGGGGTCGTGCCCAGCCAGCACTCTTGGAGGCTGTAGCCCCGCGCAAGGGCCCTCCCCATGAGGTTTTCCTCGGATGCATTTTGGCAGCCCCCCATCGCCCAGCTGCACCGTGGCTTCTCTCCCCACTCCGGGATCTGGAGCCTTGAGACTGGCAGCATTTGGCTGGTGGTGAATGAGCAGGAGAGCTGGCCGAGGCTTTTAAGAGGGGGGTGGGGGGAGAATGGGGGCGAAGCAAAAATCAGCGGGAAGCGTGTCAGAGGCTTTCGAATATAGATATTTTAAGCTTCACCCCGTTTCGGCCAGAACGCTTGACGCACTCACTGCAGGCCCAGGAAACGGTCTGGGATGCGGCCACAACCCCCGTGTTGCACCTGAGCAGCTGGAAGATGGTGGGGGCCGCAATCCACGCCCCCCAGGCTGGCTCCTTCATGCTGCAGAGGAGAGCAGGGATCTCCTGCGTCCTGCCTTCCATCGCAGTGGAGGTGCCATGGAGCACAGAGAAAGGGTCCAGCTGCCTTGCTAACTCCCCACAGGGCTCTCTCCGGGGCTCTGGAAACTTGGGGTCCTTTGGGAAAAGCCACAGAGCCACGGAGATCTTGGACAGCTTCCCTGTGGGGCTCTTGGGGAAATGGCCCGGACCTTCTTCCCTGCCTTTTTTTTGGGGGGGGGGGCTTTCATCACCCCCAAGGGCTCCCCAGCCTCATTTGCCTTGTCGCTTAACCTGCCCTGCATTTTATCATCTATTTCTAGGCTCGTTTTGTAGCTCTGCATATGCGGTTCTTTCCCCCTTTCCCACATCAGGAGCCTTGTCTGCGAATTCTTTAGCCACGATTTGGCCCCCTTGAACTTGGTTGCTTCTGCTGCTGCTGGGCCGACCTGCTGCTGAGATGTTGGCTTTGCAGAGGCTTCCAGGCTGTGTTTGGAGGGGGGAGGCACGTCTCCGGCTGCCTGGAGGAGAGCCAGAGAGGAGGAAGAGAGGAGAAAGTAAGCAAGGGAAATCCCAAGCTGAACGTGAGCCAAGAGCATGACATAGCTGCAAAAAAGGCCAATGCAATCCTCGGCTGCATCAACAGAAGTCAAGTGTCAAGATCAAGAGGCGTCATTGTTCCTTTCTCTTCCGTGTCAGCAAGCCACACCTAGAATATTGGCTCCAGTCCCAGACACCATCTTTGAGGAACGTCCGTGTCCTTCACGACCTGGATCGGGTCCAGAGAAGAGCAGCCAGGATCCTTCTTTACTCACTCACAGGGCTGACAGGTGGCTCCCATCGGCCAGCTCCGAGCAGCGTCTAAGCCCAAATTCCAAGCTGGGATTAACACCAGAGGGTAAATTCACCAACAGCAACTGGAAATCTTCCTGTGGAACAGGGACTCGCAACGAAAAGCAATGCAAAAATCAAGGGAAATCCAATTGTGTGACCGAGAGGAAGTTATGGCAATCCAGCCTCCCTGACTTGGTGGAAGAAGCACATTTTATTGCCTTCCCCAAAAGATGGAAGGGGCTAGGCTCACATGTGGGGAGTCTACTCCAGGAGAGGGGGGCAATGATTGAAAAGGGACACTTGCATGGCCCCTGAAGGTGCCCATCTCTAATTGAGGGGACGCTAGCAAGCCCCCCCACTAGATCTTATTGGGGGGCAAACGTTGCTGGGAAACGGCTGTCCCAGATACCCAGGCCCCGAACCATGCAGCGCTCCAAGGGTGACAATCAGCGCCTTGAATTGCGCCCAGAAGCGGCACCCGGATTCATATTCTGGATGCTCTTCAAGGGCAGCCCCATATAGAGCGCATTGCAGTAGTCCAGTCAAGAAATGACTAAAGCACCCTAAGTCCAAGGGGACCCCCAAATTGCAAAGTAACTCACTCTACCTGCGGCAACGCAACCCCCCTCAGCCTTAATGGTGGAAGCTCACTGGAATTGGCAGCCTTTGAACCCACAGCCGCTCCCTCAGCAGGGCCTGGGAAGAAAATCGGATCTGGAACGGTCAGAGGCCCTGGAAACGTTGAGCGGGAGAAGAGAAGCCAGGATCACCCCAAGAACAGAAGCCGAGTGTCAGCCCTTCGAGGTAGACCAGATAGAAAACAAAGTCTTGCAGGCTAATCCTACTTTTGTTATAAGGTTCCAGGAAAAGAATCTTGCATGTCTGAATGCGCTTCCCCCTCCCTCCCTTTATCTTTATCTTCGTAAGCACCAGGGAGGGTTATGTCTGAGAGCCTTTCTCAGGTTTCAAACAGCCATTGGTTATTTTCATCTCTGCCCCCATTGGCACCTCTGTTTGGTCACCAATCCACTCTGCATTAAGGTTGCTTATCGGGTCACGAATACAAGCTTTGGGAGAGGCACTCCTCCCTCAAGATTTCTGGTGAATCTGGAAGCTTGCTCACAACTCTACGTTTGCAAAATATGGCTTTAAAGGAAAAAGAAACCCGTAACTCTCTCCCAGTTTCTAGCCTGGGGCCTGAACCACACCACCAAACCGGCTCTTCGTACACCAGATACTCCCCACAAAATCCACCCATTCAACTGTTCCTGCTTCTCCAACAGCAAATCCAAGGCTGCAGCCTTTCAAGATCTAGTTGGTCCCCCTTTACTCTTCAGATAACAGATCCTTTTTGTCTTTCAATCTGAGCTTGAAACTTTTATTCTGGGGAAATGGAGTGTTCCTCTGACTGGGGACTTGTGTCTTCTGGCCTGGCCCTGGGGACCAGCTCCTCCGGCTTTTATGTTGTCCGTGGTTGAATTTTGCTTGATTTTATTAGTAATATATTGTTAGTAGGTTTTGCAGGGTCCTATTTATTTATTTATTTATTTATTTATTTATTTATTTATATCTCACCTTTATTATTTTTATAAATAAATCAAGGTGGGGAACATACCTAATACTCCTTCCTCCTCCTAATTTCCCCACAAGCACCCTGAGGTGCGTTGGGCTGAGAGAGTGACTGGCCCAAGGTCGCCCAGCCAGCTTTCATGCCTCAGGCGGGACTAGAACTCACAGGCTCCTGGTTTCTAGCCCAGCACCTTAACCACTAAACCAAAGTTATCTATTCTTTTTATTGTAAAGGGGTTACTTGTTGGGTATTCCACTATTCCGTGTCAGTTTTAACAGGTCTACTTTGTATCTTTGCATATTCAAATTCACTTAATATTCCTTTCTTTCTCTTCCACACTTAATTCTTAAGCATGACATAAATTATTGTTAATGTTAGACTCATATCCATTGCCCCACTTTTTGCCTTCTGGGGGTTTGGGTGTACGTATGAGACATCTCCCAAAAGAAAAAAATATGTAGCCTTTGCAGAATGGTAATCAAAAGAAACAGACGATCTGCAATAAACAACTGCAGCAGCCAGCCAGCCACCCATGGCCTCTTCCAAGTCATTCCATTCCATTCCCTCTGTCCTATTGTCCCATTTTATTCCCCAAAGACAGCAGTATTAGTATTATCCCTTAGTGTCAGATTTAATGGGTCTACTTTGTATCTTTGCATATTCAAATTCACTTAGTATTCCGTGGCCACTAAGT
The DNA here is from genome assembly GCA_023362775.1 of Charina bottae. NCBI lineage: Eukaryota > Metazoa > Chordata > Lepidosauria > Squamata > Charinaidae > Charina > Charina bottae. The sequence continues at coordinate 1,534,750 of JALMGJ010000002.1, read as the reverse complement.
ATCCTTTGTCCTCACTGGGGTGGATTCTAAACACTGTTTTAGAATGCAAGGTTTTGCATTATGGTGTGGCCCCCTCAGAGATCCAGAGGCTTTTGAACCATTTCAAGCATTTACAGCTACCAACCATAATAAAATGGGACATCATAACAAGTATGCCCAAAAATACGGCACCAAAAAAGAGCAAGAGAGAGGAAGGGGGGTAGAATTAAATATAATTTGAATATTTTAAAGTTCAACAACTTGGCAGACCTTTAAATTTGAAGCCACTCGGAGCTTGAGGCTCAGGCCAAAAGAGCCTCTTGCTTCCTCCCCACCCCCGGCCTGGTCCAAAAAAAGTATTATAACCTGATCTCTGAATCGGGTTCCTGAAATGAACAAACCTTGAATTTTTTTAAAAAAAACCTTTTTCATTTTCAATATATAATTAAGATACAATAAAAAAAGAATATAGAATAGATAGAAAAACAGAACTAAAGAAAAAAGAACAAACTATAGAAGTGTCAATAGAAAGAAAGGAAATGGAATGTGACTTCCAACTTTTTCCAATACAGATATAGATAAATTTACCAAAAATACGGCACCAAAAGAGAGCAAGAGAGAGGAAAGACGTTCACAGCAACGCTGACACTGTTTTTTTTCCTTCTCAAAAGCCATGAATGGTTCTGACACAATGCATTTCTAGAAATGAAACCTCTTCCTGTCAGGATGGCATCCATGCCACCCTGACATGACAAATAAGTCACATAAGCATATCCCTCAGCCAGTATGCCAAAAGCAATCAACAGGAAGAATGTAACAGCAAACCGCCAGACAGACAATCACTGAACAGGCATTCAGCACCTTCAGTGGATAGCGCCGAGCCGCGAAAGAGAGGATGCGATACAGTAATGCTGGTAAGAGCACCCCTCACGTTAAGAACACATTCACAATGGAACCGGCTTCGAAGCAGGGCGGTGAGACAACTATCAAGCCCAGGCACGTTGTTCGGGGTGTGAGAATTTAAGGTAAAGTTCAATGGGGATCCAAAGAACTTGTCTTGCTTCCTAACCCATGTAAAGGGGTTTATGGAAGAATGTGAGGAACTGTTCCCCACAGAAGGCTCCAAAGTGCGGTACGTATCAGCCACCTTGAGCAAGAAACAGTGGAGTGGTTAACGGGGTTGCATGACTCAGAGGTGGTAGAACTAGGGAACTTTAATGATTTCATGAGTGCTCTGAGAGAACGATTTGAATAACCCCTAGCAAAAATAAGAGCCAGAACTACTCTACAAGGCATTACACAAGGGAACCGGTCAGTCTCTGAATATGCAACGGAATTCAGGAGACTGACAGGAAAACGAACAAATTGGCCAGAGTCGTTAAAAATTGAGTATTTCCAGGGGGGACTACAACCAGAAATCCTGGAGTGGTCTCTAGACAGAGGAGATCCAGGAACATTGAAGGGGTGGATCTGTTTGGCTGGCGAAGTAGAGGATAAACGTATCCACTTCAAAAGACAGCAACGACCCCAACCGTCAGAGAAACGGACACAAAATGCAACTTCCACCGAGAAGCGAACAAGCCGGAAGTCATGGTGGGAGGAAAAAGAATGGCGGTTAAGAAAGGGCCTTTGTTTCAAATGTACTGGCTGAGGGATATGCTTATGTGACTTATTTATCATGTCAGGAGGCACGGATGTCATCATGACACTTCCACTGTGCAATTTTTTCCTCACATCTCCACCACCAAAGGGGATGTAAGAAAAGGGTCAGCCTCTTGGCGCTGCTATCACCCACAGCGATCAGAGGCTAACAAGCAGGCACCTCCAAGCAAACAAGATCACAGCAGGGGCTGTTCATAAACCTGAAGATCCTACGCTCAAAACCACAATGCCTTTTCTCCTCAACTCAATATTCCTACAGCTCTTATCCATCATGTTCAACTGCACGGCAGAACAGCCTTTCCATCTGAAACTGTAGTGCTTTAGTCACTGCAACAAACGTCCCTAATATATTCTCTCATAAAATCAAAGTGCTCCTATGTTTTCTTCATGTATCTTTTAGGGCCTGCAGCAGCTCTCCTGTTATCCAGGAATGGATTTCTCAAACTAACATTTTCCATTTTATTCTCTCCTCCCTCATCTCTAACACTGAGACAACTTTGACTAAAAAGAATCAGCCCAGAAATTAAATACTCAACTTTTCAGCCGGAAGTCCAATGGGAGACGAGAAATGAAATTCAAGCCTTCTCTACACTCATCACGTTCCGCCTCATGTGGATTTCCTTGTGTGTCTGATAAGGGAGGAATTTTCTGTGAAGCACCGTCCACAGTCTGGGCATTTGAATGGTTTCTCTCCTGTGTGTAAAGCTATATGATCTATAAGGCTAGACCAAGTACTGAAACATTTCCCACAATCCGGACACTCATACGGTTTCTCTCCTGTGTGAATCCTCTGGTGTAGCACCAGTTCGGAATTCTGACTGAAACTTTTCCCACAATCTGGACACTGATACGGTTTCTCCCTGGTGTGAGTACTCTGGTGTATCAACAGGTGGGAATTCTGACTGAAACTTTTCCCACAATCTGGACACTCATATGGTTTCTCTCCTGTGTGAGTCCTCTGGTGTATCACCAGGTTTGACTTCAAACTGAAACATTTCCCACAATCTGGACACTCATACGGTTTCTCTCCTGTGTGAGTCCTCTGGTGTATCACCAGGTTCGGAATTCCGACTGAAACTTTTCTCACAATCCGGACACTCATATGGTTTCTCTCCTGTGTGAGTCCTCTGGTGTATCACCAGTTCGGAATTCCGACTGAAACTTTTCCCACAGTCCAGACACTCATACAGGTTCTCTCCTGTGTGAGTCTTGTGGTGTATCACCAGGTTGGACTTCAAACTGAAACTTTTCCCACAATCTGGACACTCATACGGTTTCTCTCCTGTGTGAGTCCTCTGGTGTATCACCAGGTCAGAATTCCGACTGAAACTTTTCCCACAATCCAGACACTCATACGGTTTCTCCCCTGTGTTTCAGTCATAATTCCAGCCTGGTGATACACCAGGGGATTCACACAGGAGAGAAACCGTATGAGTGTCCAGATTGTGGGAAAGTTTTCAGTCGTACGGCATTCTGCGGATGCAATAAGCGCGGAGAAATATACACGTGTCGCCGCTCTTACCGCCACAAGGTAGGCCTTAATAGCAGCTCTAGATTGTGTTCGGTCGAATTCCGCCTTCGTTTTTCTCCAGCGGCGCTCTACACGTCTCTTCACCCTCTTCAAGACCCTCAACTCCTCCATAAACCACGGGGAGTGACGGGTCGAATGGGGTTGGAGAGGTCGCATCGGCACGGTCCTGTCCAAGGCACCGGCCGCCTCCCTGTTCCAGGTTGCGGCCAATGACTCCGCTGGACCGTGCAGCAGATCTTCAGGTATTACCCCCAGCTCCCTCTGAAACCTCATTGGGTCCATAAGTCACTGGGGGCGGACCAATCGAATAGGTCCTGCCTCCCTGCGGAGTGGGGCGGCATAAGAGAATCCTAGGGATACCAGGACGTGATCTGACCATGACAACGGGGATAGTTCTAACTTTCCCCTCAGGTCACTTTGCCATTGCTCTGACAAGAAAACCAAATCCGGAGTGAGTCCACTGTCTCGAGTCGGATCCCGAATAATCTGGGACAGGCCCATGGCTGCCATGGTAGTCATGAACTCCCAGGCCGCTTCCAAGGCACGCCCCAGGGACGGCAAGTTAAAATCCCCCAGGACCATAAGTCTCGGGAACTCCACCGCCAACCCTGAGACAGCCTCCAGCAGCTCAGGCAGGGAGGTTGCTACGCAGCAGGGAGGCTGGTACAATAGCAACACTCCCAACTGTTCTCGGGCACCCAACTTGAAAAACAGGGTCTCACATACTTGTGGAGCAAGGCCCCTGAAAGCCATCAAAGACTCTCTGATATTACCTTTCTTTCTATTGACACTTCTATAGTTTGTTCTTTTTTCTTTAGTTCTGTTTTTCTATCTATTCTATATTCTTTTTTTATTGTATCTTAATTATATTTTGAAAATGAAAAAGTTTTACTTAAAAATTTTTTTCAAGGTTTGTTCATTTCAGGAACCCGATTCAGAGATCAGGTTATAATACTTTTTTTCCTGGTAGATCACTTTGCATATGATCCCTTTGCAGAAGGACACTGAACAGCCCGGACCAGGCCGGGGGTGGGGAGGAAGCAAGAGGCTCTTTTGGCCTGAGCCTCAAGCTCCGAGTGGCTTCAAATTTAAAGGTCTGCAAAGTTGCTAAACTTTAAAATATTCAAATTATATTTAATTCTATCCCCCTTCCTCTCTCTTGCTCTTTTTTGGTGCCGTACTTTTGGGCACACCTGTTATGATGTCCCATTTTATTACGGTTGGGAGCTGCAAACCCTTGAAATGGTTCAAAAGCCTCTGGATCTTTGAGGGGGCCATACCATGATGCAAAATCGTGCATTCTAAAACAGTGTTCAGAATCCACCCCAGTGAGGACAAAGGATACTTGGTGGCCACGGAATACTAAGTGAATTTGAATATGCAAAGATACAAAGTAGACCCATTAAATCTGACACTAAGGGAATAGTGGAATAACAAGTAGCCCCTTTACAATAAAAAGAATAGATAACTTTGGTTTAGTGGTTAAGGTGCTGGGCTAGAAACCAGGAGTCTGTGAGTTCTAGTCCCGCCTGAGGCATGAAAGCCGGCTGGGTGACCTTGGGCCAGTCCCTGTCTCTCAGCCCAACCTACCTCACAGGGTTGTTGTGGGGAAAATAGGAGGAGGAAGGAGGATTAGGTATGTTCTCCACCTTGAGTTATTTATAAAAATAATTAAGATAAATAAATAAATAAGACCCCGCAAAACCTACTAACAATATATTACTAATAAAATCAAGCAAAATTCAACCACAGACAACATAAAAGCCAGAGGAGCTGGTCCCCAGGACCAGGCCAGAAGACAGAAGTCCCCAGTCAGAGGAACACTCCATTTCCCCAGAATAAAAGTTTCAAGCTCAGAATGAAAGACAAAAAGGATCTGTTATCTGAAGAGTAAAGGGGGACCAACTAGATCTTGAAAGGCTGAAGCCTTGGATTTGCTGTTGGAGAACCAGGAACAGCTGAGTGGGTGGATTTTGTGGGGAGCATCCGATGTACGAAGAGCCGGTTTGGTGGTGTGGTTCAGGCCCCAGGCTAGAAACCAGGAGAGAGTTATGGGTTTTTATTCCTTTAAAGCCATATTTTGCAAATGTAGAGTTACCAAGTTGTGAGCAAGCTTCCACATTCATCAGAAATCTTGAGGGAGGAGTGCCTCTCCCAAAGCTTGTATTCGTGACACGATAAGCAGCAGGGAGCGTTAATGCAGAGCGGATTGGTGACCAAACAGAGGTGCCAATGGGGGCAGAGATGAAAATAACCAATGGCTGTTTGAAACCTCCCTCAGCCCTAAATATGTTGCTGCCAACCAAACCGGACATTAATGCTGCGCCTCCCCAACTGAAATCTCTGCAAATTAGTGCCATTAGTGATAGAGAAAAGGCTCCCGAGTGAGTTTTCCCCCCCCTTATTGCTGATCCCGGTTGGTGGAGTCCTACAGTGCCCATGCCGAATGTCGTTTCATCCTTGGGAACACTGAATTCTGCCAGTGGAAAAGGGGCATCAGCTTGTTTTTAGGGTGCAGCTTCATTTTAAATTCTTTACATCCATAGACCAAGCACTAGCGATTGAATCCATGGCAGCAGTTCTACGCAACACACCCGACCTAACCAGATACACCAAGGTCAAAATACCCAGAATCATGGACATCATCAACCTCTGCCTCACCACTTTCAGTTTGATGGACAAATATACCAACAAATCAAAGGAACACCTATGGCAGAGCTTTCCAAACTTTTCATGTTGGTGACACACTTTTTAGACATGCATCATTTCGCGACACACTCTTACAGCAGGGCACAAGGCAGGCACTAGGACCTGCCTGGAATCCTGGCAGGGCTTGGAGGCAGCAGCAGCCGCGACACACCCAGACACTGCAGCCGACACACTAACATGTCCCGACACACAGTTTGGAAAGCTCTGACCTATGGGATCACCACTCTCAGGACTCATAGCAGAGATAGTAATGCAACATCTAGAAAGGATAGCACTCCCACGCATACAACCCGAAGTATGGGTCCAGTATGTAGATGACACCTTTATCATAATAAAAAAGGAACAACTGGAGGAAACACATGAAACCATCAACAACATCTTCAAAGGAATAAAATTCCCAAGGGAAGAAGAAAACAACAACACGCTACCCTTCTTGGACATCCGCATCAGTAGAGGAAATGAGGGCATTCTAGAAACACAAGTCTACCGGAAATCTACCCACACTAACCAAGTGCTCCACTACCAACGCAGTAACCCAACCTCCCACGAGAGAAGCTGTGTAAGAACACTATTCAGATGAGCACAAATGCAGTGCAGCAACCCAGACCACCAGAAAAAGGAAATATATAGCATCTTCCAGCAAAATGGATACCCACGCAACTTTATCAAAAAGTGCCTGTCCACTCAACCCACCACAGCAAAACCAACAGAAGCTATGAAAAGGATTACACTGCCATACATCAGAAACATCTCAGAAACTACTAATAGACTGTTACAACCACATGGCATCACCGTAGCACACAAACCAACCCAAACCCTTCAGAACATCTTAAGTAACCCAAAAGACCCAGTAGCCCAAGAAGAAAAAACAGGAGTCATCTACAACATACAGTGTAAGGACTGTAGCAGCCACTATGTAGGACTGACGGGCAGAAGACTAGCAGAACGCATTCACGAACACCAACTAGCAGTCAGAAGACATGATTAAAACTTCTTAACCTCACAACACATGGACAGACTCAACCATACTTTCAACTGGGAAACTGAGCATCTTAAACCAATCCAAATACAAAAACTCTAGAGAATTCCTGGAAGCTTAGCACTCAGACAAAGCAGCCATCAACAGAAACATAGAGGTAAATAACATTTACATACCATTCATAAGAGACAATAGAAAAGCCAGAAGACCAGAACATCTCCTTGCCAGCAATCAACAACCAGATATGCAAAGATTAACACCAGGATTAGCACCAGAACAATCAAACAGCACAATATACCCTAATCAAGGAACTATTAACTCAATCAATCAACCAAGCAGCAAACAACAGCCCAATCAAGGAACTTCTAAGGAGAGAACAACACCTCCACCAACACTAGCAGGACAAGCCATGGTATATAAACAGAGAGCAAGTCCCACTCCCTTTTTGCACTGAAGATGTTGCCTAGTGGAATGACTACAGAACCCCGGTAGCAACAAATGAGTCTCACAAGGAATTCTTGGAAAACTACTTTTACTGCTAAGTTACTGCATACAGAGAAAGTTGCATCTGAAGAAAGTGTGGGCTTTCTCCCTTGATAATATCCCCCACATCCCCTCCCCCCTGTTCAGGCCTCTTGAGATCTTCTCTGCTTTTCTCTTCTCACACCTCTCCACCACAGGCTGGCAGGTCACCCTCGAGGAATGCGGGTCCGGCCCCTTCCCTTTTAACTCCTTCAATGCATGAACCCTGTTGCAAAGGTCTGCAACTTTTCAACAGGGATCATGACATTACTGCCCCACCTGAAAAAGACTAAACAAAATGAGTAAAATAATATACAATTTAAGAGGGTTTAAGAGGGTATTTGTGATGAAGTTGAGTAATCAATCGAGGAGCATTTACATTAAAAGCAGGGACCCATTCAGGGTCAGGGAAATGCTTCCAGGAAACTAGATATTGTAATTTGTTACGATGTAGTCTGGAGTCCAAAATTTCTTTGAGCTCAAAGTGTTCTGGAGGTAGCTGCAAGGCTGGTCTGGTGTCAAGTCAGTTCATGGAGTGCTTCTTTTGGTCTGCCCATCAGGATCTTGGGGTAATTGGCCATTTAGATTGCTTGTCCTGGAAAATATAAATTTCCATCCCCCCCCCCCCCCATTTGCTCCTTATAGTCACGTTTGTGGGTAAAGGGGCAAACTGTAGATCAGAGGGATGGCAAAAGAGGGAAAGGAGTAAAGCTTCTGTCTAGGAGGCTTCTGCTAGAGGCTTTCTTAGCAGATGACCCTGAAGAGATGCAAAAAGTCAGAGCCCATAGACTTGCAAGAGAAGAGAAAATTAAGGGGCCTAAAAAAAAGAGTGACTCAGAAATGAGAAGATAAAGAAACCTTTGAATAGTTTAACTATGGTCAGCAGCTGCAGTAGAGGATAGTTGTATTAGGAAACATTGGTTAAAGTTTATTCAGATTCATTGCCTGTTGCTATACTTGGTGGTGCCCTTTCCTTTTCTCTAGCTTAGGTCAATTTATTGTTCAAACATGCATTCCTACTGCTTGGCTGGCATCTTTTATAAGTTTTACAGGGAAGTTTAAAAGAAAAAACAAAGTCTAACACATTCTTAACAGCTCAACTGTATATCACATATAAGCATTAACAGGTAGGATCAAACAAAGAGCAAAGATGGGGTGGCTTAAGGCCACACATGCACACTCATATACATGGGGGGGGGACAGAAATTAGCAAGAGGCACACTCGAGGCAGGAGGCAGAGATAAATACAAAGGAAATGCAAAGTACTCTTGAGGGAGGACAGAGTGGGGGGGGGAAAGTATTGCTTTAGGGTTTTTGTTTTCTGGGAACTAAAGCCTCAAAACAATAAGAGCAGGAAACCTTTCATGACATTTTCCTGGAAAAAAAAAATTATGCTGGGGCTTCTCCCCTGACCTTTCTTGTACTTTTTGACCCAATTTTGACTCCTGGCAAATGCCTGGATGAGTCCTGGCAGTCTTTTGGCAATGATTTCAGAAGTGGCTTGCCAGTGTCTCCTTCCTAGGGCTGAGAGAAAAATGACTGGCCCAAAATCACCCAGCTGGCTTCCTTGCAACAAAGGTAGGACTAGAACTCAATGTTCCCAGTTTCTACCCTGGTGCCTTTACCACTACACCAAACTGGCTCTCTCTAAAAAAATTGTTTTCCTTCCTTTCCTTGGCTTCAAGAAAAGGGGAAATTTTTTTTAGCAATGACTTGTCACTTGTCACTTGTCACATGCATTACCAAACACAAATTCAGACCCAAGTGCAACAATCAATCAGATCCAGACACGCAACACAGGCCTTCAAGCTCTCTGAATCACATTTCTTAAACCTCCTTATTACTGACCATATAAAGCACAAACTTTCCTCTTGCTTCCTTCCTACTCAGACTTCTGGTCCCTTCTAGAGCATGGCACTTTCTCAAACTTCCTGTCTATGCTACATACAGTTACCAACCATCAACTTACAAACAAGGCAGAGTTATAGAAATCCGGCATAGCTGCAAGTATGGCAGCTGTCCTTACATGTGCTCCCCTCATCTCCTGCAATAGTTCTTTGTTTTCTATAAATAAAGGGGTTCTAGCAGTAACCTTAATATTTCTTAATGCTTCTCAAGCAGCTGCCCTTGGCTGTTTCTCCATCAAGGGGGCAAACTGTGGAAGCAGGGCCTTAGGGGCCAATGGGCATCTATGGTAGCCCAGAGCATCTTCCTGAGAGAACACAACAGAGGGTTCAGACACACAAGCAGTCAAAAACACATGTGCATACACAGACACACTTAGAAAATGAAACAAAGCAGAAACTGGCTGTTGTGGGTCTTCCGGGCTGTGTGGCTGTGTTCTGGAAGTTGTGGTTCCTAACGTTTCGCCAGCATCTGTGGCCAGCATCTTCAGAGGGCAGGAGCACAGATAGAAGCAAAATCTCTGTGCCCAGGTAGAGTGGCAATGTTCTATTTATAGAGCTAAATTATAGGAGATTAGGTGGTTTTTTTTTTTTTTGTTGTGTTGAAATGTTAACGAGTGGCTGATGAGCGTGATTAGCATGTTCATTGTGAGAAGTATTCCCATGTCCTGGTGGTTGGGCTGAGTTCGTTGACCTTTTGCAGGCTGTGTTTTTCAGGACTGGTAGCCAGGTTTTGCTAATTTTTAAACTTTCTTCTTTTTTATTGTAACTGTGCTGGTGTTTGTGAATTTCAATGGCTTCTCTGTATAATCTGGTGTAGTGGCTTTTGGTGTTGTCCAGTATTTCTGTGTTTTCAAATAGGATTTTGTGTCCCGTTTGCTTGAGAGCATGTTCAGCTACTGAAGATTTTTCCGGTTGCTGTAGTCTGCAGTGTCTTTCGTGTTCTTTTATCCTGGTGTGAATGCTTCGTTTTGTGGTTCCGATGTATACTTGTCCACAGCTGCATGGTATGCGGTATACTCCTGCAGCGGTGCGGGGGTCCCTTTTGTCTTTTGCTGATTTTAGCATTTGTTGTATTTTTCTGGTGGGTCTGAAGACTGTTAGAAAGTTGTGTTTTTCCATCAGTTTTCCCATGCGGTCAGTGACTCCTTTGACGTAGGGCAGGCATACTTTGTTTGTGGGGGGCTGTTTTTCTTCAGTTGGATGTTGTTTTCTTGGTTTGATGGCTCTTTTTATTTCATTCTTGGAATAGCCATTTGCCTGTAGGACCCAATTCAGATGGTTAAGTTCATTGTTGAGAAATTGGGTTTCAGTTTCGATTAGCACGATCCACCAAGGTTTTGATCATGCCTCTCTTTTGTCGTGGGTGGTGATTGGAATTTTTGTGTAGATACCGGTCTGTATGGGTGGGTTTTCTGTATACTTTGTGTCCTAGTTTGAGGTCCGGATTGCGTATGACCAGCGTATCTAAAAATGGAAATTTGCCATCAGTTTCTTTTTCCATAGTGAATTGTATATTGGGGTGGATGCCGTTTAGGTGGTCCAGAAATTTCTCCAGTTCTTCTTCAGTATGACTCCAAATTGCGAAGGTGTCATCCACGAACCGGAACCAGACTGTTGGTGTAATGGGTGCCGATTCCAAAGCCTGTTTTTCAAAGTGTTCCATGTAAAAGTTTGCTATGACTGGGCTGCAAGCATTCCAGCTGGAAAAAGATTGCCCAAATTGCAGGGGCTCCAAGGAGCATGCACAGAGTGCTGTGGGGCATTTTCATTCCCCCCCAATAGTAGCCAGACAGAACAGGCTGGGACTGCTCACCCAGGGACTGGGCTCTGGGTTTTTCAGCTACCTTCAGCAGTTTTCTCAGGAAATTGATGATCTGGACTCTAGTTAGAGAGATGCTCAGCAGCTGCATGTTTCTCCCAAGATGGATAATTGACTGCAGGGTCCTAAAGACGATCAGCAGTTCCTTTTGAAAGGGAGGAGCCTCTTTCCACTGAAGTACCAGATCAGATGGGGAAAAAGAACATGTGGGTAAGAACAAAATTCAAATTTCCTTGTACTTGCCAGGTACAGGTTTCTTTCTTTTCAATAAAAGGCGCCATTAATTCCTGCCCAACAATACCAATAGGGTAGGTGCAAAGGTTTCAATTTAGGTCTCAAGACTTTTAATATGGCATATAGTTGAAATTACCCTCTTCAGGCCAAATTATGCTCCCAGCTGTGTCTGTGTATATAGTCCATTCTCGGCAATACCACCATGCACGGCTTTTCCCGCATCGCTGCCTGGACCTGGAGCATCCTCTCATCCTAGGCAGCGAGCAACCTTCCCAACAGGGAAGCCGGGGAGACCTTTGCTCCCCATCCCATCACGGTTTTAGGTACCTTTGCACCTTGGAGACTTCCTAACGAAGTATGGATCCTCCCCCCTGACCGCCTGCGGTTTTTAGCTGCCTTCACACCCCGGGGACTTCCTAGCAAAGTACGGACCCCACTCCTACACCACCGTCCTGGACTAACTTGGAGCAGACAGCAGACTGGTAGTTGCCCAGGTGATTTATTTCACTCGCTCAACCTCTTGCTACCTGCTGGAGCACACGTGTCTGGCGGTCACACTTTGCTTTCCAAACAACCTGGTCGTTGCCCAACAAGGGCTCGCAGGGGCCTGGGGGCGTCTTAGACCGGTTCAACGCACAGCTCTGGTCAACAGTCGGGATAAATACACAGGGATTTCACACACACACACACACCAATCACTGGGCACAATATACAAAATTTAGAGGGTACTTACCAACCATGGGGCCTCTGTTCAAGCAAAAGTTCTGGCTCAAAACCAAAAAACTCCCTTTACTACCAATGTCGATGCAGGAAGAGTCTGGGGCTTTCCCCTCCAGACAAATGGTCTGGTGCCGGCTGGGGGGAGTTGTCCAGGCTCTGCCCATCAACTCGGTTAGCTCTGGGGTCCCATATCTGGGGTGCCAAAATTGTTAGAAGGAATATTTATTTATTTATTTATTTATTTATTATTTGAATTTATCCCCGCCCATCTCTGCCATGGCAGACTCTGGGCGGTTTACAATCAGAATATAAAAGATAAAACCTAAACATTTAAAACTGCTATAAAAATAAAAAAATAAAAATCCAGAAGATGGTCTGTTCTTAAAAGGAGGAAACCACTAAACCAACCACCCCCAGGAGGAACTATCCTTACCAAGTTTCGTCCCAAGCCAGGAATGAATAGACACGCAGTCAGTTGCTGGAACAGAGGTTTGCTGGTTTATTTCCAAGAGCATATGCAGAGTACTGAATATGCTGGTTGGAAGGTGGCCACACCTGTATTTCCCCCACAGGCCATTTATATAGGAGAGCTTGGTCGTTGCTATGCAAAGATGTTCCCACCCCCTAGGAACTTGGGAGAAGTGTAATTTGCCGGATTTCAGAGAGGAGGCGCTCTGTGGTTGGGCCCCCTGCTGTTTGTGTTTCCTGTCTGTGTTCCCTGCGGGCTGTGGCTTTGTCTACTACTTGGAATGTGCACCTTGGAAGGAATCTTTTGTTATTTGATTATGGAGATCTGTTTGGCTGGGGAAGAAGGTCTACCTGAATGGGCTGCCTAAGTTCTGTGAATGAGCTGACCTTTTGTGTTCCAAGCTTTCCAATTGAATCAGAAGGGAATCCTTTGTCTAAGGCTTCCTTGGGCAGTTGGGGGGCCGCTGGGAGAGCAGACGGCTGGGCTGGAAATGCTGCAGTTTCCCTCTTTACCTTTCGCTTTCCCTCTCCTTCCTCTTTGTATGCGACAAACTTTGGGGGCTCCAGATCCGGGAAACTGGGCCATGGGGAGGAGCAGCCAGGGAGGGGGGTGGCTCTCTTGGCCCCAGTAGGCAGGGGCTGCACCTGACGAAGGACCTGACGAAGGTGCTGCGAAGGTGCGGGTGAAACTGGACTACGAGGCAGGAGAGGTGGAATTCTTTGATGCAGATATTGACAGATCCATCTACACCTTCTGTGCTGGGCCCTTCCTTGGGGAGAGGATCCTGCCCTTTTTCTATCTGGGGGTGGCGAGAACCACCCTTCTCGTGTAGCATCCCTCGAGGAACCTTTGGTGGGGGGTGGGGTGCAGCCCCTCCTCTGCAGGGGTCCAAATTAAGGCATCTCCCCAATTCCTGTTCCAGTGCTCTTTTCCTTGGGGGGGGGGACTGTTAGAAGGGCTCTTCCTCAGAGCCAATGCAACTATAGTCCAGTTCTTTGGGGGGGGGGGTAAGAGGAGCTTGAAGCAGAAGACGAGACTTTGTGGTTCAACCCCAAATCTTGGTGCCTTCAAGGCTGCATCTGGGGACTTCTGGTGGGGACATGGCCGATTGAACCGCTCTGCCTGTGGGCTCTGTGGACAGAACTGACAACGCGGCGGTTTTTTGGGCTCAGGCAGGCTTTTTCCTGAAGCCCAGAAGCGTCTTCATGAATAAAGAAAATGCTCGGAACCATCCCATCTGCCCTCCAGAACGGCGACACGCAGCCAGAGAATCGCAAACAGTGTTTGCGCTAATCCGGTAAGAGCCGCCGGGAGGCCGGGACGTCATTTCCAAGCCGCACTGTAGCCTTAAAGAGACACTAAGTCGAGCTGCCTGTTAGCATACTTTCGCTTGTGTCAACATCTTTCAGAAGTTTTCCATTAACTCATTAACTCCTACTTTCGCCAGTCAAGTACCTAGGGGCACCATAACCTACTGCCTGAAACATGGAAGACTTCAAGCAGACTTTCTCAGAGTTCCGTTGTGAGCTTAAACAGTCCTTTAAACATCTTTTTTATTCCTGACAAGCTATTTTGCAAGATATTTGGGACATTGCAGAAAATATCAGCTTTAAAATGTGACATTTGGCTGGGGATGTCGTGATTGTGGAACTGAAGGAATTAAATGGACAGATTGAATTGCAAATCGTAAATGGAATTGTTTTTCTGATGGAAAACAATGGGACTCTCCCATTGGTCCAGTATGATATTATATCCAAAATTTTTAGCCCATTTAATCATGCAATCCTTGACTGGTTCATCCTCCATATTCATCTGTAACAAAATCTTATTTGTTGCTGTTGTTCAGTCGTTTAGTTGTGTCCGACTCTTCGTGACCTCATGGACCATAGCACGCCAGGCCTTCCTGTCCTCCACTGTCTCCCAGAGTTTACTCAATCTTATACATCTTAGTAATAACACAATCATCATTTATACAAAGGTCCATTTCGAACTGAGTTATTTCGTTAAGAAATTTATTTTTGGGGAAAGGGGAGTCAGAAGTTCATCTGCAGGGTCGGGCCGAGGAATTTTCTAGCATCTGCAGGATAAAATCGCTCGGATCCGCTCCAAGTTGGACTCTGAGCGTGAGGCAGAGTCTGGGGAGACACCCAGGGAACGTACTCACCTTGTTATCTGGGAGCAGTTTGACCCTGTTGGTCCCGAGGAAGTGGACAGAATCCTCTGGTCTGTAAATACCACCACCTGTCAATTAGATCCTTGTCCCTCCTGGCTGGTGAAAGCAGCTCAGGAGGTGACTTGTGGCTGGGTCCAAGCGATGGAAAATACATCCTTGAGAGAGGGGGTGTTTCCGGCAGCTTTAAAAGAAGCGCTGGTGCACCCCCTCCTCAAGAAGCCATTGCTGGACCCCACTATACTGGATAATTTTCGTCCAGTCTCCCACCTCCCCTTTGTGGGGAAGGTGGTTGAGAAGGTGGTGGCGTTGCAGCTCCAGAGGTTAACATCTTCCACTGTGCAATTTTTTCCTCACATCTCTGTGACGTGATCTCTGTATCTCTGTATAAATGATTGCAGTACCCAAGATGCAATTAAATCTGATTCACAAGGATAAACTTGGAAAATCTATTTAATGCTAGGTATCTACAGTACAATGAGAAAGTTGCGAATGAAACTTCCCGCTCTTTCCCCAGGTTATAAGTTTAGAGTTCAAATTCCCCCCTCATGATGAACTAACTTTCCCCCCCTTTCAAGTATACAGCCTCCCTTCTCGTGCCAGGCACTTTGGTTCTCAGCAGATGTCTCCAATGGCCCCCATCCTTGGCAGCTGATAACCCAAACAAGGTGTTTTCAGAGTTCTGGAATGCGTGCTTCTGACTCGCATCCCTCAACCCGGGATGGATAGCAGCATGCATGCGAGTTCGATCTGATGTTCTGGGAACGTTGGATTGGGGAGCATGACAACCACCAAGGGGGATGTAACAAAAGGGTCAGCCTCCTGGCGTTGCTATCACCCACAGCCATCAGAGGCTAACGAGCAGGCACCTCCAAGCAAACAGGATCGCAGCAGAGGCTGCTCATAAACCTGAAGATCCTATGCTCAAAACCGCAATGCCTTTTCTCCTCAACTCAATATTCCTGCAGCTCTTATCCATCATGTTCAAATGCAAGGCAGAACAGCCTTTCCATCTGAAACTGTACAGTGTTTTAGTCACTGTCACAAATGTCCCCAATATATTCTCTCAAAAAATCAGAGTGCTCCTATCTTTTTTTCATTTATCTTTTAGGTCCTGCAGCAGCTTACTGGGAAGTTCAGCTGATAGCCAGAAATGAGTAGTTAGCCTATCTCAAACTAACATTTTCCATTTTTTTCCGTCCTCCCACATCTCTCAAACCGAGACGTGTTTGACCAAAAAAAAAATCAACCGAGAAATTAAATACTCAACTTTTCAGCTGGAAGTCCAATGGGAGATGAGAAGTGAAATTCAAGCCTTCTCTACACTCATCACCGTTTGCCTCATGTGAATTTTCTTTTGTCTGCTAAGGAAGGATTTTTCTGTAAAGCACCTTCCACAGTCTGGGCATTTCAATTGTTTCTCCCCTATGTGTAAACCTACATGATTTATAAGGCTAGACCTAGTACTGAAACTTCTCCCACAATCTGGACAATCATACGGTTTCTCTCCTGTGTGTCCTCTGGTGACTCACCAGGTGGGAATTCTGAGTGAAACTTTTCCCACAATCGGGACACTCATACGGTTTCTCTCCTGTGTGAGTCCTCTGGTGACTCACCAGGTGGGAATTCTGACTGAAACTTTTCCCACAATCGGGACACTCATACGGTTTCTCTCCTGTGTGAGTCCTCTGGTGTTGCACCAGGCTGGAATTCCAAATGAAACTTTTCCCACAATCAGGACACTCATACGGTTTCTCTCCTGTGTGAGTCCTCTGGTGTTGCACCAGGCTGGAATTCCAAATGAAACTTTTCCCACAATCGGGACACGCATACGGTTTCTCTCCTGTGTGAGTCCTCTGGTGACTCACCAGGTGGGAATTCTGACTGAACCTTTTCCCACAATCGGGACACTCATACGGTTTCTCTCCTGTGTGAGTCCTCTGGTGTTGCACCAGGCTGGAATTGTGACTGAAACTTTTCCCACAATCCGGACACTCATACGGTTTCTCTCCTGTGTGAGTCCTCTGGTGTATCACCAGGTTGGAATTGTGACTGAAACTTTCTCCACAATCCGGACACTCAAATGGTTTCTCTCCTGTGTGAGTCCTCTGGTGACTCACCAGGTGGGAATTCTGACTGAAACTTTTCCCACAATTGGGACACTCATACGGTTTCTCTCCTGTGTGAGTCCTCTGGTGTTGCACCAGGCTGGAATTGTGACTGAAACTTTTCCCACAATCCGGACACTCATACGGTTTCTCTCCTGTGTGAGTCCTCTGGTGTTGCACCAGGCTGGAATTCCAAATGAAACTTTTCCGACAATCCGGACACTCATACGGTTTCTCTCCTGTGTGAGTCCTCTGGTGTTTCACCAGGTTGGAATTCCAAATGAAACTTTTCTGACAATCTGGACACTCATATGGTTTCTCTCCTGTGTGACTCCTCTGGTGTATCAGAAGTTCAGAATTCTGACTGAAACTATTCCCACAATCCGGACACTCATACGGTTTCTCCCCTGTGTGAGTCCTCTGGTGTCTCACCAGGCTGGAATTGTCACTGAATCTTTTCCCACAATCCGGACACTCATACGGTTTCTCTCCTGTGTGAGTCCTCTGGTGTCTCACCAGGTTGGAATTCCAACTGAAACTTTTCCCACAATCCGCACACTCATACGGTTTCTCTCCTGTGTGAGTCCTCTGGTGTTCAACCAGGCTGGAATTGTGACTGAAACTTTCTCCACAATCTGGACACTCATACGGTTTCTCTCCTGTGTGAGTCCTCTGGTGAATCACCAGGTGGGAATTCTGAGTGAAACTTTTCCCACAATCTGGACACTCATACGGTTTCTCTCCTGTGTGAGTCCTCTGGTGTATCCCCAGGTGCGAATTTTGACTGAAACGTTTCCCGCAATCTGGACACTCATACGGTTTCTCCCTGTTGTGAGTCCTCAAGTGATTCACCAGGGTGGCATGCTTGCTAAAGCTTTTGCCGCATCGAGAACACTGGTAGGGCTTCTCGCCAGTGTGGGTCGTGTTGTACATAATCAGCTGTGAACTGTAATCTGTGCTTTTCCCACAATATAGACCTCTGTGGGGCTTTTCCACCACTGATATTCTTGGATTCTCGAAATCAAAACTATTTCTGATCCCTTGTGTGGTGGTGCTTTGGTTCAAGCGACTGTTTCCTTCCTCACAGGCTGAGGCTTGCGTTACTGTCTGCCCTACGTGGCTATCCAAGTGACCTCTTCCTTCCCACTGACTTCCAGATATTTCCCCCTTTTTCTGAATTTGGAAATTATCCCCCTTGACCTCTTCATGTAATATTTGAGTCCACATATTCAATTTTTTCCAGCTCAAAAACTCTCTTCCTGTTTTTCTCTCCCTTGTCTATCACCTTCTGGGGAAGAAGAGTTTTGGGGTTCTCTGGAGAAAGTGGAAAAGATTTGATTGCTGGCTTGATTTGCTTTCCTTTTTAATGCTGCTTGTGATCCTTGGTTGTCGAGAAGGCTCTTATTGGCATCCTTTTTGTCTATAAGATTCAGATAAAAGTGGTACTTTAATTATTATCTATAAAATGGCTGCACAACACATGCAAACAACAACAAAAAAGCATACATTACAATGAAAAAGGAAAAGTGCCAAAAGGCTAGATTAACCTCTAACATTCATTGATTCATTTGGCAGATTGAAGACTAGTAAGATCCAAGTTCAAATCCTGAAATTCACTTGTTTGTTTATTTATTT
This sequence comes from Charina bottae, assembly GCA_023362775.1. Lineage (NCBI taxonomy): Eukaryota > Metazoa > Chordata > Lepidosauria > Squamata > Charinaidae > Charina > Charina bottae. Next base: position 1,516,306 of record JALMGJ010000002.1, on the reverse strand, counting down.
TTTTATTTTTTTATTCGATTTATAACCGCCCAACTCCCTCAAGAGGGACTCTGGGCGGTTTACAATCAAGCAAAATTAATTTTACTATAATATAAATAAAATTACCGTATTTTCCGGCGTATAAGACGACTTTTTAACCCAGGAAAATCTTCTCAAAAGTCGGGGGTCGTCTTATACACCGGGTGTCGTCTTATAGGGCGGGTGCTGAAACCGGAAGCGCTGATGGCGCACCGCAGGGGTGCAACTCCACTTCCCCGCCGCACAGCTGATCCCCGCTGCACAGCTGAACGGCACGGAGATTTTCCACCCGGGCCCTCCCCCCCCAGAATACATCTCCAAGCTTTAGCAGAACAAACGGTGAAGGAGGAGGAGGAAGAGGGTGGTGGTGATGATGGGGGGAGGTTTGAAAAAGCAGATCCAAGCACAAAAGTTAGTGAGTCATTTTGGTGGCAGCTGGAACAGTTTTCTTGACTCCGGCCTCCCTCCCTCTCTCTCTCTCTTTCCCTCGCAATGGATCAGTACGGGGGAGGGAAGGGAGGAGAAGGCAAGGGAGGGAGCGTTCAAGAGAAGTGGATATAAAAGAGCGGGGGGGCTTTGTATACAGATGCCCACGTGTTAATTCTTCCAGCGGTGATGCGATTCACACCCCTAATTGATTTATTTTTAAAGCCACCCCCTGCTCTTTTAAATCCGCTCCTCTTGAACGCTCCCCCCTCTGGTCCCACCCTCCGCTCCCTCCCTCCCTTGCCATTTCCTCCCTTCCCTCCCGACCCCCCCCCCCTGCACTGATCCATCGCCAGGGAAAGAGAGCGAGAGGGAGGGAGGCCGGAGTCAAGAAAACTGTTCCAGCCGCCGCTGAAATGACTCAGTAACTTTTGCGCTTGGATCTGCTTTTTCAAACTTCCCCCCATCACCCTCCTCCTCCTCCTCCTTCATGGTTTGTTCCGCTAAAGCTTGGAAATGTATTCTTCACCCCTCTGCCTTGCCCAGGTAATTAAAGCTTTCTCACCCCTCACCCCAATATTCTCCTTCACACACACACCCCGCACTGCCGCGCTTCACATTACTATTCGCTTTCTACTCTGCTTCCCTGTTTTCTCCCTGCAGTTTTTTACTTTCTACTCCGCTTCCCCACCGCACAGCTGATTGGCGTGGATATTTTCCACCCCGGGGCGCCCCCCCCCTGTCACTTTTTGCAGTGATCCGAGGCTTTTTCGCCTCACAACCGCAGCTTTTTTTGGCAGAGGCAAGGCAGGGCAGGGCAGGGCAGCTGCGGGGTCTTTGTAGTCTTATACGGCGAGTATATCCCAAACTCTATATTTTAACTGGAAAAGTTGGGGGTCGTCTTATACGCCCAGTCGTCTTATACGCCGGAAAATACGGTAAATAAAACATTAAAATAACAGTTCAAGAATATAATAAATATAATAAACTCCAGATGGCAGTATCTTCTTTAAAACCATGGAAAGGGCATTCTAGGGCCACCTAGAAATAACAATAGGGAAACAACTTCGCTTGTGCCAAGCAAAGCCTGAATGTGGGCTTTTGGCTCCCCCAAGTGGGCAGATGGTGGGGCTTCAGACAGAATCTGGAGGGGCGGGACTACAACTCCCAGAATTCCCAAGCGGTCTGTCCAAAAGTATCTTGATTGGCAATGATGGAAGAGAATTGATTTTCAAGCCTTGCCACTCAGCAGCTAAATTCAGAACAAAGCTGTGATTTGCTGAATATAGGTAGTCCTTGCTTAGCCACCCGCAAGAGTATACACTCTTCTTCCCACCACAGGCCTGTTGACAGAACCAGGTCTTGAGTTTTTTCTGGAAGTCCAGGAGCGAGGGGGACTGTCTTATCTCCGGGGGGAGAATGTTCCACAGAGCAGGAGCTACTACAGAGAAGGCACGATTCTGTGACCCCGTTAGATGGAATTCTTTAACCGATGGGGTCTATACCATGCCCTCCCTGCATGACCGGATGGGAAGAAACGATGTAATGGGGATAAGATGGTCCTTTAGGGAACCTGGTCCCATGCCATGAAGGGCTTTAAAGGTCATAACCAACACCTTGAATTGCACCCGGAAGCAAACTGGAACCCAGTGCAGCTCACGTAACAATGGTGTTACATGTGTCCGATATGGGACTTCCAAAATCGTCTGGGCAGCCGCATTCTGGATCAGCTGAAGCTTCTGGATATTCTTCAAGGGTAGCCCCATGTAAAGCGCATTACAGTAGTCTATATGGGAGATAACCAGAGCATGAGTGACTGTTCGAAGGGCCTCTCGTTCCAGGAAAGGTCGTAACTGGCGCACAACACGAAGTTGCGCAAAGGCCCTCCTGGCCACGACTGCCACCTGCTCTTCGAGCAGGAGTCGTGAATCCAGGAGAACTCCCAAGTTACGCACCGGATCCAAGTGGGGTAGTGCAACCCCATCCAGAACCAAAGATGATAACTTCCCGGATACAGGGGGCCATCAATCCACAGCCACTCCATCTTACCAGGGTTCAGCTGAAGCCTGTTGTTCCCCATCCAGGCCCCTACAGCCCCCAGGCACTTGGACAGGACGGTCACTGCATCACTTACTTCACCTGGGATGGAGATATACAACTGGGTATCATCGGCATATTGATGATACCTCACCCCGTGGTGTCGCATGATCTCACCCAGCGGTTTCATGTAGATGTTAAAAAGGAGCTGAGAGAGTACCGAGCCCTGTTGGACCCCGCAAAGAAAGGCCCGCGGGCTGGATCTCTCGCTCCCAATTAACACCGACTGAGACCGGCCTAGGAGGGAGGTGAACCAGCAAAAGACCACGCCGCCTATCCCCAACTCCCTAAGCCGTTCCTGAAGGATACTGTGGTCGACGGTATAGAACGCCGCTGAGAGGTCAAGAAGAGTGAGAATGGATGCACTGCCTTCATCTCGCTCCCACCAGAGATCATCCATAAGTGCGACCAATGCAGTTTCCATCCCGTAACCTGGCCCGAAACCTGACTGAAAGGGGTCCAGATAACCCGTTTCATCCAGAATCCTCTGGAGCTGCAACGCCACCACCTTTTCAACCACCTTCCCCAAAAAGGGGAGGTGGGAGACTGGACAAAAATTATCCAGTATAGTAGGGTCCAGAGATGGCTTCTTGAGGAGGGGGCGTACCAGCGCTTTCTTAAAAGCTGCCGGAAACACCCCCTCTCTCAAGGATGTATTCACCATCGCCTGGACCCAGCTACAAGTCCCCTCCCAAGCTGCTTTCACCAGCCAGGAGAGGCATGGATCTAATTGACAGGTGGTGGCATTTACAGTCCGGAGGACTCTGTCCACTTCCTCAGGACCAACAGGATCAAACTGTTCCCAGATAACAAAGTAAGAACGTTCCCTGGGTATCTCTCCAGACTCTGTCTCCCGCCTCCCTCTGAAACCTCATTGGGTCCATAAGTCGCCGGGGACATGAAATAAGATTCGAGTGGCATGCCTATTTATGGTATGATAAAGTCAATAAGGATTTTAAAAATCATTTTCATAGCAATGCCATATTGAGAATCTGGAATAAATATAAGGTAAGATTGTCTCCAAATGTACCATTGTGGTTGTCAACTCAGGAAGAATTTGTTAGAAGAGAAAATCTGGGAGGAATAAGCTGGTTAAAATATAAAGACTTGTTAAGGTTTGAGGAGGGTGAACCAAAAATTAAAACAAGGGAAATGTTAGAGTTGGATGGGTTTACATGTCATTGGTTCCTCTCTGAGCAGGAGTCGTGAGTCCAAGAGGACCCCCAGTTACGCTCCGGGTCTGTCTGGGGCAGTGCAACCCCATCCAGAACTAAAGATGACAAATTCCTAGATACCGGTGAGCCATTAATCCACAGCCACTCCGTCTTACTAGGGTTCAGTCGAAGCCTGTTTTTTCCCATCCAGGCCCCTACAGCCCCCAGGCACTTGGACAGGGTAGAGACTGCATCACTTACTTCCCCCAGGATGGAGATGTATAATTGAGTATCATCAGCATTTCAAATCCTGAAATTCACTTGTTGGCCGGGGTCAATCACAGATTCTTAGCACTGCAAAGGGTTATCATCAAGGGTATCTGGAAATGCTGGGGATGGATTCTAGACATACACATAGATGCACACAGAGAGAAATACTGATACACACACCTACGAATGTATGTATGCAGAAAATGTCCCAGAAGTGGGTAAAATCAAACTTTGGGGGCTACTTTTAGAGGGCTGGGGGGCTTTAACAGATGAAATGGTGCCCAAAGCCTCTGCAAGATTTAAAGCACCAGTTTTGTCCATTCAACTCCTCAGCTCCAAATAAGTAAAGAGCAGAAAATACTGTCCACAACCACTCTGGGGACATCACCATAGAATACAGGCAGTCCTCCTTTCTCACTGCAATTGGGACCGGCAACTCTGTCACTAAGCAGCTCGGTCATTAAGTCACTCTCTGAGTGAGATGGGTGGGGAATAAACCAAATGGTAGAGTAACCTCTAACATTCTTTATGATTCATTTGACACATAGAAGACAAGGAAGATCCAAGTTCAAATCCTGAAATTCACTTGTTGGCCTGGGTCAATCACAGATTCTTAGCACTGCAAAGGGTTATCATGAAGGATACCTGGAAATGCTGTGGATAGATTCTACAGATACACATAGATGCACAAAGAGAGAAATACTGATACACACACCTACGAATGTAGGTATGTAGAAAGTCCATGTGTATTTCAGCCTGCAAAATGTCCCAGAAGTCAACCTTTTGGGGCTACTTTTAGAGACCGGGGGCTTTAAGAGATGAAATGGTGCCCAAAGTGTCAGAATTAAGGCTTTAGCCACAATGTCTAAATGTGGTTAAAGGTAAAATCCTGCCATGAAGTTGGGTTAGGGTGAGATGAGTATAGAGAGAAGGATGCTGAGGTGTTGGGGAACGGAGGAGGCACAGCAGCCGCATTCCAGAGAGACCGTTAGGGGTATTCAAAAAAAAAGGGCTGGGTTAAGCAGAGTTGAACCTGGTTAATACATGGATGGGGGAGTTTGTTGGCTAGACGTGGAAGTAAAACAACATCCCGGGAGACGGCAGTGGCAGATCAGTCCCATATTGTTGCCAAGGAAACAGCATCTCCATAAAATCACAAGGAGTCAACGCTGACGTGAAGGGGACTTTTAAAATCTCCCGACCTCCAGAAAATTGCACGCAGCAGTTTTAAAGCCTGCAGCACCAGGGGAATAAACTTTGGGGAGGGGGGGGCACATGGAGCAGCTGGCACTTTTCAGCAGAGTTGCTTCTCTGACTCTTCCCCACGGAGGAAGCGAAACAGCCCCACTTACTCCCGGCCTCTCCCCCCACCTGTCCTCGACTCACCTTCCGGCGGCTACTGCTCCGACCCCGGAAGACCACAGAACGCTCCTTCACGTCACTATCCCCCCAGGCGGGAGCCGGAACAGGAAGTTCCTCTGCCCTCCTCCTCTCCTCCGACAACCACTCTAGCAATCCATTACTCTATTGTTTCAGCTCCCCCGCTCCCCTTCCTGTTGGCTGTCGGTCCTCAGCAACCACAGACGCCGCTGCTGTATTGGCAGCTTTCTAGGCGCTGGGTTGCTTATTTCTAGAGCGCCATCTAGCGACACGAGGCTGAAAACCCCACTCGTCCGGTCTCCACGGCGAGATGGCGAGATGTTTCGATTGATTCTGTGCCATCAAGTCCTTTTCGACTCCACATCGATAGCTCTTCTCTAGGATGTTCTGTCCCTAACCTGTTCTTTCGGTTCTCCCAAGGGTGCAACTGAGCAAAAAGGTCGTTTGGAAGAAGCAGGAAGTAAACCAAGGAAAAGCAGGGGGGGGGGGGAATGGTGCGCGAAGAGGCAACGGCAAAGCGCACCTCCCTTACTTTGGGGAGCCTCAATCTCGCTAGAGGGCAGAATTACTCTGAGCAGCCTTCCCAACTCCCGGTTGAGTTCGCTTTCAGCCTTGAGAATTCCCAGGCCCCTTGGGTGCAACAGTTGGAGGGCACCCCCCTCCCCACATATTTCCTGCCGCTTTGGGGGGCAATGGGGCCCCACCCGGATCCAATGTTCCCTGCAGAGAGTAGGGTGGTCTGCTGGACCAGTTGAGCTTCTGCCTGCCTTTTCCACCCTGGGAGGATGGGGGAAGTTCACCGGGAAGGTCCTCCCCCTCCCCCTCTTCCCCCTCCAGACCCCCAGCAACTCTCCGTCTCCCCCAGGGAGCCCCACTGGGACCCACAAGCTTCCCCCTCCCTCCTCCAGAGGGTGTCTTGGGGGAGCAACAGCCCTGCTGGGTGGGCCACTGCTGCCAAAGGAAGGCGCTGGAGCTCCTCCCACTCGGGGGGATTGGGGCCCCCAATGGTGGGGGAGTGAGTGGAGCCTCTCCCCCAGGGAGAGAAAAGTGGAAGGGGGCTGAGAAAGGCCCTCCCGGCTCCCCCTTTCAGCTGGGGCCTCCAGTGGCCATCCATCGGTCTCTGAAGCAGGTCTCTGCCCCTCCCCCTCCCCACTTGGGTCCCTCCTCTAGTCACGGCTGGGAGCGATGGGCTCTGGACTCCCTCCTGAGAGCCTTCCTCATCCCCCTCCTCGCAGCCCATTTCCTGATCCAGTGGAAGTTTGAATGCCACTTCCTCAATGGGACACAGCGGGTGCGATTTCTATGATCGGCAGGAGATTCTCCAGTGTGACAGCGACAGCGACCTCTGCAAGCTTGTGGTTGTCACCCCATTGGAGCAGCCTGATGCTGACTATTTCAACAGTGATAAGATCCGACTGTAGATCATGAGGGCTGAAGTGGATCGTGTCTGCCGGAACAACTATGGGGTGATCAATTATGAGGCGGCCTAGACGAGGTGTCTGATTTGCCGGAGAAGTGAGTCTGAGAGGGAGGGGCTTCCCAGGGGAGGGGGATGCCGGAACCCTCCTTTCCTTTAATCCATTAAGATTCTCCAGTATAAAGATTTGCTCCTTATTTATTCTACGTTCTCAGATCTAGATGAGAATCCAGCAACGTCTCACTCCTCCTGAATATATACTTAGCGATCCATCGAAGGGCCTCCCCATCCCTCTTTCCTGATGGAGTTTTGAAAGTTAATAAAAGAACTCCAAGCAGCTAACAACAATCTTGCAAAGGAGAAGAGTGAACCAAAGGAAGACTTGCACATTAAGCTTAACTATTTTAAATAATTAAAATAATTTTAATTAATTATAAAAATTAATTATTTTAATTATTAAGGATTAGCACCAGAGGAACAATCAAACAGCACAATATACCCTAGTCAAGGAACTATTAACTCAGTCAATCAACCAAGCAGCAAACAAACAATCAAGGAACTCCCAAGGAGAGAACAACACCCCCACCAACACAAGCAGGACAAGCCATGGTATATAAACAGAGAGCAAGTCCCACTCCTTTTTCACACGGAAGATGTTGCCTAGCCTGGCAATGAAACGTCTGCAAGAAAACAACCAGGCTCAGAGAGCATCAAGGACCCACAAAGCTTAATTATGTTCAGAAATAAATCCAATCTTTACACAATAGTTAGATGAAGAAAAAAATATTTATTTATTTATTATTTAGATTTATATTACCGCCCATCTCCTCGAACAGAGGACTCTGCGCAGTTCACAATAAAACCCATAATAAAATACAATAATAGTCAAAACATCAATAAATAAATATTGTAAGGTCCCTGGCTTACACTGTTTTACCCAAGTTCCTGAGGTTGCCGAAAGAGACTTGAGTCGAGGGTTGGAGATTAAAAGAACAGCATTTATTTGGCCAAGCAAAGCTGGGTGGAACCTCTGCAGACATCATGGCAGTGAAATGTCTGGGAAGAGATCCACACACACACATTGCAAGCTCAACACTTATATAGGTTTCCCAAGTACAGTAAGAAAGCATAGTAAACTCTCCCCTTGTCAGAGTTCGGCAGACCTCTGCCATTAAGCTAGACAGCAATGTGGATTAAGGGCAGCTAGAAACCGACGCGGAACAGACAACCAGGTGGAAAGGAGAACGGCTCGCAAAGACGCGTGAACCCGAACCCCACACCTTCGGCAACGACCGTCGGAGCACCCTGGTGATTGACACTATCCGTGTCGGCAAAGATGAACAATGGGGAGGGGAATGTTTAAATGTCTTATACCATGCCATGCCTGCTCATTCAAGTCTTTGTTCGTGTTAAGCCTTCATGCACCGGAATAAACCCTTTTGCTTCTTAGAAATCTTGCGTCTGTGATTTACTCAAGAGATATGGGTTTTGGGGCATTGGAGAGGAGCACCTTACATATAGATTTGAATCAAAAAATTTTTTTGCTACGTTTCCCGAGGATTACTCTGAATCATCAGCGAGCTCCGCGGTTGAGAGTAGCATCCTACTGTAAGTCAAAAACCATGACCTACAGAAACAATGGAACAAGCTGGAGCAGTGACGGCAGTGGCAGGTGAGCCTGGATCCAGTACGGCTTCAGTCCAAACCATTGGACAGACTGGTGGCAAGAAAACGGCGAAAACCAGAGGAACGGAGGTAACCAACCCCCCCCCCCATCCGGAGACTCATAGAACTCGGTCGGCGGATTGGTCGTTAGGGGTTGGAGAAGGGATGGAAGAAAAAAGGGGGAAACGTCCCAAGAAGCGCATCACCCAAACGCAGCATATTGGGGCAGTGGAAGAGAAATTGTCTCGCATGGACTGTGACATAGAGACGATTAACAAGAAACTGGATGCGTTGCTAACCCTAGTGCAAGGGAAAAGGGGGCAAGAATCTACGGAGAACCTGACCTCTTTTGAAGAGGAAAATGAACCCGATGAATCCAGTGAGGAATCAAGCAAAGAAGATGAAGGGGAGGAAGAGGCATCTACCTCTCGCAGCCAGCCACTAACCACCCCATCAGCTCAGCAGAGGAGGACCTGGCCAGTAGCGTACACACCAACGGGGGTGAGTGAATTGAAAATGAAGTTCGACGGAGACCCCAAGAAACTGGCGTGTTTCCTGACCCATGTGAAAGGATTTATGGGGGAATTTGAGGACACTTTCCAGACAGAGGAGACAAAGGTCAGGTACGTTTCCAGCTTTCTGGAAGGGGAGGCGGCAGGGTGGCTTGTAAAATTGCACGATGCTAAGGCAAGCACGTTACAGGACTTTAATAAATTTATGTGCACCTTACGCAAACGCTTTGAGGACACCTTGGCGAAAGTGTCGGCTAGAGTACGTCTTCGAAATTTGGACCAGGGCAAAAGCACCGTAGCTGAATATGCCTTGGAGTTTAAAAGGATACTCAGTGACTTACCTGATTGGTCTGAAGAATTCCAAATTGAATACTTCCAGTATGGCCTGAGATAGGATTTACTGGAGTTAATGGTAGGGAGGAGGGAACCGAAAACCCTCGAAGGATGTATTCAAATGGCAGGGAGAATTGAACAGAGTCAAACACAATTGATGACTATAAAGAAGTTCAAACACCTGTGGAGGAAGCCAGGGACTGATTCGGCCCCCTCCCGCTTGGACACCAGGCAGAAAAATTGGGAGGAGGAGAAAAATCGGAGAATGAGAGCAGGATTGTGCTTTCGATGTGGGCACCTTATTAGTAATTGCCCTCAGAATGGAGCTATTGACAGAGTCAAGGCACCCCCGAAGAACCCACCAGATCGGAAGGGTGAAAAGGAGGTTGGCGGCAAGTGCAAAGGGGCGGCGGCAGCCGTGGAGGACTGGTTGTTGTCTATTCGTTCAGTCGTTTCCGACTCTTCGTGACCTCATGGACCAGTCCACGCCAGAGCTTTCTGTCGGCCGTCACCATCCCCAGCTCCCCAATGGTTGAGTCCGTCACCTCCAGAATACCATCCATCTATCTTGCCCTTGGTCGGCCCCTCTTCCTTTATCCTCAAACACCCAGAGGTAGATAAACCATTCGTGATTCACATGGACGCGTCACATAGTGCGGTTGGGTCAATACTGCTGCAGGCTGACGACAACGAAATACTACGCCCGTGTGCATACATATCCAAAAAGTTCAGCGAGACGGAAAAAAGATGGCATGTGTGGGAGAAGGAAGCGTTTGCGGTCAGACATGCACTAGGCACATGGCGTCACCTTTTGGAAGGGGCATCTGTGCCATTCCAGGTCTGGACAGACCACAAAAACCTGGAGGCATTAAAATCCCCTAGAAAATTGAACCCTAAACAACTTCGTTGGGGTGAATTTTTCAGCAGGTTCAATTTCATGCTGAAATACTTTCCTGGGGGGGAAAAACTACCTCGCGGATGCATTATCATGTCTCCCGCAACACGAAAGTAAGACAGAGGACGCGGTTGAGACCCTCATACCCTCGCAGGGAGATGAGCCCTCGGGGCAAATGCCTCAGCCAGAAAGACAAGGGGGAAATATGACACTTGGTGGGGGGAAAACCAACACACCCTGCAAGAAAGCAATGGGTTGTGGTGGAAAGACAATAGGGTATACGTCCCTGAGTGTTTGCGAAAGAGAGTTTTAGAGAAGAATCATGACCACAAAACGGCAGGGCATTTTGGGTTCGTAAAAACAATTCACTTAGTCAGGCGGAAATTCTGGTGGCCAACTCTGCGCACAGATGTAAAATCCTATGTAAGAACTTGCCCAGGATGTGCCACAGCTAAGCGGAAAATGGGGAAACCCACAGGACTCCTACAGCCAGTAGCAAACCCAACGCAACCATGGAAGCAAATTGCCATGGACTTTATTGTGGACTTACCTGTGAGTAATAAGAAAACGGCGATTTGGGTGGTCACTGACTTATTTTCAAAACAGGCGCATTTCATTGCTTGCAATGGGATCCCAAACGCCCCTAGGCTGGCTAGAATGTTCATTCAACATACCTACCGAGCTCACGGTACGCCCGAACGCATAATAAGCGATCGCGGGAGCACTTTCACCTGTAAGTTCTGGAAAGCCTTTTTGAAATTGATTGGGTCGGAACAGGGACTGAGTAGTGTGTTCCATCCATGCACAGATGGATCGACGGAACGCCTTAATGCAGTACTGGAGCAGTACCTGCGATGCTACACCAGTTACCAGCAAAACGACTGGGCAGAACTTTTACCTTTCACTGAAGTAGCATACAACAATGCTCTTCATCAAAGCACTGGATTTTCACCATTTAAAGTAGCCACGGGTCAGGACTTTGTTACCATCCTTGAACTAGCAATGACCCAAAGCGGGGAAATAGACGCCCCATTGAAAGCAGACGAGTGGATAGCGAAGGTAACAAGGAATTGGCCGATCATGGTAAAGACGCTGCAGGAAGCCAAAACCAAATATAAAAAATACGCAGATCGCAAGAGGGAACCTGAATGGGAGTTAAAAATAGGGGACAAAGTGTACCTTTCCATGAAGAATTTAAGGGCCACTCAACCATCGCAGAAGTTGGCGCCGAAATACATAGGACCGTTCCCCATGTTGTTTATTCGTTCAGTCGTTTCCGACTCTTCGTGACTTCATGGACCAGTCCACGCCAGAGCCCTCTGTCGGCCGTCACCATCCCCAGCTCCCCAATGGTTGAGTCCGTCACCTCCAGAATACCATCCATCTATCTTGCCCTTGGTCGGCCCCTCTTCCTTTGGCCTTCCACTTTCCCTAGCATCAGCTTCTTCTCCAGGGTATCCTGTCTTCTCATGATGTGGCCAAAGTACTTCAGTTTTGCCTTTAATATCATTCCCTCAAGTGAGCAGTCTGGCTTGATTTCCTGGAGTATGGATTGGTTTGATCTTCTTGCAGTCCAAGGCACTCTCAAAAGTTTCCTCCAACACCACAGTTCAAAAGCATCTATCTTCCTTCGCTCAGCCTTCCTTATGGTCCAGCTCTCACAGCCATAGGTTACTACAGGGAATACCATTGCTTTAACTATGCGGACCTTTGTTGTCAGTGTGATGTCTCTGCTCTTAACTATTTTATCAAGATTTGCCATTGCTCTCCTCCCAAGAAGTAGACGTCTTCTGATTTCCTGGCTGCAGTCAGCGTCTGCAGTAATCTTTGCGCCTAGAAATACAAAGTCTGTCACTGCCTCCACTTTTTCTCCCTCTATTTGCCAGTCATCAATCAAGCTGGTTGCCATAATCTTGGTTTTTTTGAGGTTTAACTGCAACCCAGCTTTTGCACTTTCTTCTTTCACCTTCGTCATAAGGCTCCTCAACTCCTCCTCGCTTTCAGCCATCAAAGTGGTACCATCTGCATATCTGAGATTGTTAATGTTTCTTCCAGCAATTTTAACTCCAGCCTTGGATTCCTCAAGCCCAGCATGTCGCATGATGTGTTCTGCGTACAGGTTGAATAGGTAGGGTGAGAGTATACAACCCTGCCGTACTCCTTTCCCAATCTTAAACCAGTCCGTTGTTCCGTGCTCTGTTCTTACCGTTGCTACTTGGTCGTTATACAGATTCCTCAGGAGGCAGACAAGATGACTTGGTATCCCCATACCACCAAGAACTTGCCACAATTTGTTATGATCCACACAGTCAAAGGCTTTAGAATAGTCGATAAAACAGAAATAGATGTTTTTCTGAAATTCCCTGGCTTTCTCCATTATCCAGCGGATATTGGCAATTTGGTCTCTAGTTCCTCTGCCTTTTCTAAACCCAGCTTGTACATCTGGCAATTCTCGCTCCATGAATTGCTGGAGTCTACCTTGCAAGATCTTGAGCATTACCTTACTGGCATGTGAAATAAGTGCCACTGTTCGATAGTTTGAACATTCTTTAGTGCTTCCCTTTTTTGGTATGGGGATATAAGTTGATTTTTTCCAATCTGATGGCCATTCTTGTGTTTTCCAAATTTGCTGGCATATGGCATGCATCACCTTGACAGCATCATCTTGCAAGATTTTAAACAGTTCAGCTGGGATACCGTCGTCTCCTGCTGCCTTGTTATTAGCAATGCTTCTTAAGGCCCATTCAACCTCACTCTTCAGGATGTCTGGCTCTAACTCACTGACCACACCGTCAAAGCTATCTCCAATATTATTATCCTTCCTATACAGATCTTCCGTATATTCTTGCCACCTTTTCTTGATCTCTTCTGCTTCTGTTAGGTCCTTACCATCTTTGTTTTTGATCATACCCATTTTTGCCTGGAATTTACCTCCGATGTTTCTAATTTTCTGGAAGAGGTCTCTTGTCCTTCCTATTCTATTGTCTTCTTCCACTTCTGCACATTGCTTGTTTAAAAATAATTCCTTATCTCTTCTGGCTAACCTCTGGAATTTTGCATTTAATTGGGCATATCTCCCCCTGTCACTGTTGCCTTTTGCTTTCCTTCTTTCTTGGGCTACTTCCAGTGTCTCAGCAGACAGCCATCTTGCCTTCTTGGTTTTCTTTTTCTTTGGGATGTTTTTTGTTGCCGCCTCCTGAACAATGTCGCGAACTTCTGTCCATAGTTCTTCCGGGACCCTATCTACTAAATCTAGTCCCTTAAATCTATTCTTCACCTCCACTGCATATTCCTTAGGAATATTAGTGAGCTCATATCTAACTGATCTGTGGGTCTTCCCTATTCTCTTTAGTCTGATTCTAAATTTTGCAATAAGAAGTTCGTGATCTGAACTACAGTCAGCTCCAGGTCTTGTTTTTACCGACTGTATAGATGTCCGCCACCTTTGGCTGCAAAGGATGTAGTCAATCTGATTTCGGTGTCGACCATCTGGTGAAGTCCATGTATAAAGTCGTCTTTTAGGTTGTTGGAAGAGAGTGTTTGTTATGCACAGTGAGTTGTCTTGGCAAAATTCTATCAGCCTATGTCCTGCTTCATTTTGTTCTCCCAGACCATGCTTGCCTGTAATTCCAGGTGTCGTCTGACTACCCACCTTAGCATTCCAGTCTCCTGTAATGAAAATAACATCTCTTTTTGGTGTATTATCCAGTAGGTGCTGCAGATCCTCATAGAACTGATCTACGTCTGCTTCTTCAGCATCTGTGGTTGGGGCGTATATTTGGATCACTGTGATGTTAAATGGCTTACCCTGAATTCGAATTGAGATCATTCTATCGTTTTTTGGATTGTATCCAAGCACTGCTTTAGCCACTTTATTATTAATTATGAAGGCTACTCCATTTCTTCTGTGGTCCTCTTGTCCACAGTAGTAGATCTGGTGGTCATCTGATGTGAAGTGGCCCATCCCAGTCCATTTCAGTTCACTGACACCTAAAATGTCTATATTTAATCTTGACATCTCACCAATAACCACATCCAATTTGCCCTGGCTCATAGATCTTACATTCCAGGTTCCTATGGTGTGTTGATCTTTAGAACATCGGATTCGTCGTTCACCACCAGCACCGTCGGCCGCTAGCCGTCCTTTCGGCTTTGAGCTAGCTGCGTCATCACATCTGGGGCTAGTTGAACGTATCCTCTGTTCCTCCCCAGTAGCATTTTGACCATCTTCCGACCTGGGAGTCCCATCTTCCGATGGTATACCGACATATCTTTGGTTGTACTGATCCATTTAGTTTTCATGGCAAGAATACTGGGGTGGGTTGCCATTACCTTCCCCAGGGATCGTATTTAGTCTGACCTCTCTGCCACGACCTTCCCGTCTTGGGTGTCCCTTCACGGTTTAGCTCATGGTTTCATTGAGGTGCTCAAGCTCCAGCACCACGACAAGGTAACGATCTCCTTTGCTGGAGGACTGGAGAACTCCCCAATACCTGGAAGACGACAGTGACGAATCGGACATCAAATTCCAGCTGGCGGGAAACGACAAAGGTCTGTTCTAAAGAGCGCCGCAGGACAGGCCTTTGGAAAGGGGCGCAAAGGAAGGGAGAGTTACAGTCAATGCCCAACAATGCATCTAAAGGTACAGCTACAAACCTTGGATGGGAGGGAGCGATTTTTGGGGGTGGCGATGTTGGACTCTGGGTGTTCAAGGTGTTTGATGCACCCGTCCGTAGCAAACAAGATGGGACTTAATTGCTGAAATTAAATATGCCTATTACATTTTGCCAATTGGATGGTTCAGAAATGAAAGGGGGGCCTGTGGTGCATTTCACAGAAGAAATCCGAATGACTCTTGGGACCCACGTAGAGACATTGAGGTTCATTGTGGCGCCCATTGCAACACAACTATTGTATGAATTAGGACTCAAATGGCTGAAAACAAGAAATCCCATGGTGGATTGGGCTTCAGGGGAAATTGAGTTTCTTGACGGGACTTACCTAGGGATGGACAATGATAGAAACCCGGGTTGCTTGGAAGTGGGGGCAGCTGGGACTGAATTTTGGGAAGAGGACCAGACACAAGGGGGTGGCGTAATGCCGGAGAAATACCTCCCTGTGGTAGATGTGTTCAGCAAACAGGAGTGTGAGCAATTACCCCCCCCCCCCACAGACAGTCGGATGCAGCTTTTGAACTCATCCCAGGGGCACCCTTTCCCAAGCCCAAAATGTATGCCATGACACAAAAAGAATTACAAGAACTGCGCAAATTCATTGATAAAAATTTGGCACGTGGATTCATCGAACCAGCAAATTCCCCCCTAGCAGCCCCCGTCTTATTCAGAAAGAAAAAAGACGGGTCCCTCCGACTCTGCACGGACTATAGGGGGCTCAATGCTATTTCGGTCACCAATCAGTACCCCTCCTGTTGTTGAAGGACATGTTAGCCCAACTGTCCAAAGGGAAAATTTTCGCAAAATTAGATGTAAGAGAGGCATACTATCATGTACGTGTACGAGAGGGGGACGAGTGGAAAACAGCATTCAATTGCCCGCTTGGGTCATTTCAATACCGAGTGCTCCCATTTGGGATTGCGGGAGGCCCAGGAATCTTCATGAGACTAATTAATGAAGTACTGTACAAATTCTTGTACAAAGGGGTGATTGTATATTTAGACGACATCTTGATTTTCTTGGAGAACTTAGATGAGCATGTGGAACTGGTCAGGAAAGTATTGGAAAAATTACTGGAGGCAAATTGTACGTCAAACTTGATAAGTGCGAATTTCACAAGGAAAATCTAGACTTTTTGGGGTATCGCATATCTCATAAGGGGATCGAAATGGACCCAGAGAAAGTAAAAGCAGTCTTGGGGTGGCAACCCCCCTGAACACGTAGACAACTGCAGGCGTTTCTCGGGTTCGCGGGGTTCTACAGGCAATTCATTCAGAATTTCGCGCAAATTGCTTTGCCCCTCATGGACTTGTTAAAAACTAAAAGCAAAGGCATGGGTGCAAAGTCAAAATTGCCCAGTACTAAAATTGTGTGGACCCCGGCATTGTTCACGGAGGAACCTATCCTCAAACACCCAGAGGTAGATAAACCATTCGTGATTCACATGGACGCGTCACATAGTGCGGTTGGGTCAATACTGCTGCAGGCTGACGACAACGAAATACTACGCCCGTGTGCATACATATCCAAAAAGTTCAGCGAGACGGAAAAAAGATGGCATGTGTGGGAGAAGGAAGCGTTTGCGGTCAGACATGCACTAGGCACATGGCGTCACCTTTTGGAAGGGGCATCTGTGCCATTCCAGGTCTGGACAGACCACAAAAACCTGGAGGCATTAAAATCCCCTAGAAAATTGAACCCTAAACAACTTCGTTGGGGTGAATTTTTCAGCAGGTTCAATTTCATGCTGAAATACTTTCCTGGGGGGGAAAAACTACCTCACGGATGCATTATCATGTCTCCCGCAACACGAAAGTAAGACAGAGGACGCGGTTGAGACCCTCATACCCTCGCAGGGAGATGAGCCCTCGGGGCAAATGCCTCAGCCAGAAAGACAAGGGGGAAATATGACACTTGGTGGGGGGAAAACCAACACACCCTGCAAGAAAGCAATGGGTTGTGGTGGAAAGACAATAGGGTATACGTCCCTGAGTGTTTGCGAAAGAGAGTTTTAGAGAAGAATCATGACCACAAAACGGCAGGGCATTTTGGGTTCGTAAAAACAATTCACTTAGTCAGGCGGAAATTCTGGTGGCCAACTCTGCGCACAGATGTAAAATCCTATGTAAGAACTTGCCCAGGATGTGCCACAGCTAAGCGGAAAATGGGGAAACCCACAGGACTCCTACAGCCAGTAGCAAACCCAACGCAACCATGGAAGCAAATTGCCATGGACTTTATTGTGGACTTACCTGTGAGTAATAAGAAAACGGCGATTTGGGTGGTCACTGACTTATTTTCAAAACAGGCGCATTTCATTGCTTGCAATGGGATCCCAAACGCCCCTAGGCTGGCTAGAATGTTCATTCAACATACCTACCGAGCTCACGGTACACCCGAACGCATAATAAGCGATCGCGGGAGCACTTTCACCTGTAAGTTCTGGAAAGCCTTTTTGAAATTGATTGGGTCGGAACAGGGACTGAGTAGTGTGTTCCATCCATGCACAGATGGATCGACGGAACGCCTTAATGCAGTACTGGAGCAGTACCTGGGATGCTACACCAGTTACCAGCAAAACGACTGGGCAGAACTTTTACCTTTCACTGAAGTAGCATACAACAATGCTCTTCATCAAAGCACTGGATTTTCACCATTTAAAGTAGCCACGGGTCAGGACTTTGTTACCATCCTTGAACTAGCAATGACCCAAAGCGGGGAAATAGACGCCCCATTGAAAGCAGACGAGTGGATAGCGAAGGTAACAAGGAATTGGCCGATCATGGTAAAGACGCTGCAGGAAGCCAAAACCAAATATAAAAAATACGCAGATCGCAAGAGGGAACCTGAATGGGAGTTAAAAATAGGGGACAAAGTGTACCTTTCCATGAAGAATTTAAGGGCCACTCAACCATCGCAGAAGTTGGCGCCGAAATACATAGGACCGTTCCCCATGTTGTTTATTCGTTCAGTCGTTTCCGACTCTTCGTGACTTCATGGACCAGTCCACGCCAGAGCCCTCTGTCGGCCGTCACCATCCCCAGCTCCCCAATGGTTGAGTCCGTCACCTCCAGAATACCATCCATCTATCTTGCCCTTGGTCGGCCCCTCTTCCTTTGGCCTTCCACTTTCCCTAGCATCAGCTTCTTCTCCAGGGTATCCTGTCTTCTCATGATGTGGCCAAAGTACTTCAGTTTTGCCTTTAATATCATTCCCTCAAGTGAGCAGTCTGGCTTGATTTCCTGGAGTATGGATTGGTTTGATCTTCTTGCAGTCCAAGGCACTCTCAAAAGTTTCCTCCAACACCACAGTTCAAAAGCATCTATCTTCCTTCGCTCAGCCTTCCTTATGGTCCAGCTCTCACAGCCATAGGTTACTACAGGGAATACCATTGCTTTAACTATGCGGACCTTTGTTGTCAGTGTGATGTCTCTGCTCTTAACTATTTTATCAAGATTTGCCATTGCTCTCCTCCCAAGAAGTAGACGTCTTCTGATTTCCTGGCTGCAGTCAGCGTCTGCAGTAATCTTTGCGCCTAGAAATACAAAGTCTGTCACTGCCTCCACTTTTTCTCCCTCTATTTGCCAGTCATCAATCAAGCTGGTTGCCATAATCTTGGTTTTTTTGAGGTTTAACTGCAACCCAGCTTTTGCACTTTCTTCTTTCACCTTCGTCATAAGGCTCCTCAACTCCTCCTCGCTTTCAGCCATCAAAGTGGTACCATCTGCATATCTGAGATTGTTAATGTTTCTTCCAGCAATTTTAACTCCAGCCTTGGATTCCTCAAGCCCAGCATGTCGCATGATGTGTTCTGCGTACAGGTTGAATAGGTAGGGTGAGAGTATACAACCCTGCCGTACTCCTTTCCCAATCTTAAACCAGTCCGTTGTTCCGTGCTCTGTTCTTACCGTTGCTACTTGGTCGTTATACAGATTCCTCAGGAGGCAGACAAGATGACTTGGTATCCCCATACCACCAAGAACTTGCCACAATTTGTTATGATCCACACAGTCAAAGGCTTTAGAATAGTCGATAAAACAGAAATAGATGTTTTTCTGAAATTCCCTGGCTTTCTCCATTATCCAGCGGATATTGGCAATTTGGTCTCTAGTTCCTCTGCCTTTTCTAAACCCAGCTTGTACATCTGGCAATTCTCGCTCCATGAATTGCTGGAGTCTACGATACCACCCTAATGGCAGAAAGTGAAGAGGAACTAAAGAGCCTCTTGATGAGGGTGAAAGAGGAGAGTGCAAAAGCTGGTTTGAAACTCAACATTAAAAAAACCCAGATCATGGCATCTGGTCCCATCACTTCCTGGCAAATAGAAGGGGAAGAAATGGAAGCAGTGACAGATTTTATTTTCTTGGGCTCCAAGATCACCGCAGACGGTGACTGCAGCCATGAAATTAAAAGACGCTTGCTCCTTGGAAGGAAAGCTATGGCAAACCTAGACAGCATATTAAAAAGCAGAGACATCACCTTGCCGACAAAGGTCCGTATAGTTAAAGCTATGGTTTTTCCAGTAGCAATGTATGGCTGTGAGAGTTGGACCATAAGGAAGGCTGAGCGCCGAAGAATTGATGCTTTCGAGCTGTGGTGCTGGAGAAGACTCTTGAGAGTCCCTTGGACTGCAAGGAGGTCAAACCAGTCAATCCTAAAGGAAATCAACCCTGACTGCTCATTGGAAGGACAGATGCTGAAGCTGAAGCTCAAATACTTTGGCCACCTAATGCGAAGAGAGGACTCACTGGAAAAGACCCTGATGCTGGGAAAGACTGAGGGCAAAAGGAGAAGGGGACGGCAGAGGATGAGATGGTTAGATAGCATCACCGATGTAATGAACATGAATTTGAGTAAACTCCGAGAGACAGTGGAGGACAGGAAGGCCTGGCGTGCTATGGTCCATGAGGTCACGAAGAGTCGGACACGACTGAACGACTGAACAACAAACCCTGCAAGATCTTGAGCATTACCTTACTGGCATGTGAAATAAGTGCCACTGTTCGATAGTTTGAACATTCTTTAGTGCTTCCCTTTTTTGGTATGGGGATATAAGTTGATTTTTTCCAATCTGATGGCCATTCTTGTGTTTTCCAAATTTGCTGGCATATGGCATGCATCACCTTGACAGCATCATCTTGCAAGATTTTAAACAGTTCAGCTGGGATACCGTTGTCTCCTGCTGCCTTGTTATTAGCAATGCTTACCGTTCCCCATAGTGGCGGTAATTAACCCCGTAACGGCAAAGCTGCAGCTCCCGAAAGCTTTGAGAAAGGTGCATCCAGTATTCCACATCAGCTTACTGAAGCAGTATCTCCCGGAACCGTCAGAACCGGAACCATTAATGGTAGAGGGGAGCCACACTTTGAACTAGAAAAGATCCTTGACTCCCGGCGGCACAAAGGACATCTTCAGTACTTAGTGAAGTGGCAGCATCTGCCGGTCGGACACAAGGAGTGGGTCAGCGCTGAACACACACACGCGCCTCATCTAGTCAGAACTTTTCATAGGGAATTCCCTGACAAACCTCACTGAAAATGGTTGTTTAATTATCTAATATTTCTTGTCGTTACAGGTTGATGGAAGAACCCAGGAGAATGTTTAATTAGTTTAATTGTTTAGTTAGTTTAAATACTCTTAGAGTGCAGTTGGTGGGGGGTAGGAAGTCTTGGGCTGGTAGCATGTCAGAGTTCGACAGACCTCTGCCATTAAGCTAGACAGCAATGTGGATTAAGGGCAGCTAGAAACCGACGCGAAACAGACAACCGGGTGGAAAGGAAAATGGCTTGCAACGACGTGTGAACCTGAACCCCACACCTTCGGCAACGACCGTTGGAGCACCCTGGTGATTGACACTATCCGTGTCGGCAAAGATGAACAATGGGGAGGGGAATGTTTAAATGTCTTATACCATGCCATGCCTGCTCATTCAAGTCTTTGTTTGTGTTAAGCCTTGATGCACCGGAATAAACCCTCTTGCTTCTTAGAAATCTTGTGTCTGTGATTTACTCAAGAGACAGGGGTTTTGGGGCATTGGAGAGGAGCACCTTACACCCCTAGCATGAGTGCAAGGTTTCTGAATCCGCATTGCTAGCAGTAAGGAAGCATAAACAAACTCTCTTCTAGAGACAGAGCGTCTCCTAGTACTCCAAACAAACCTTGTTCCACGTTATCAAGTTCCCTAGTCCCCTTTCACCTAATTCCCTTTCGCAAGCAGTTTCCAAAAGCAGAATGGCGTTGGTTAAGGTAACCCTTACAATATAAAATCCAAGAGCAAAGATGTTAATACTAAAAATAAAGATAGCTTACATTTATTCAGTAGATCTGGTTACAAGTAGATTCACAGTTTGTAGTTGTTTATTCATTCAGTCGCTTCCGACTCTTCGTGACTTCATGGACCAGCCCACGCCAGAGCTTCCTGTCGGCCATCACCATCCCCAGCTTCCCCAAGGTCGAGTCTGTCACCTCCAGAATCCATCTTGCCCTTGGTCGGCCCCTCTTCCTTTTGCCTTCCACTTTCCCTAGAATCAGCATCTTCTCCAGGGTATCCTGTCTTCTCATTATGTGGCCAAAGTACTTCAGTTTTGCCTTTAATATCATTCCCTCAAGTGAGCAGTCTGGCTTTATTTCCTGGAGCAGGGCTTTATTTCCTGGAGCAGGGCTTTCCAAAGTGCCACCGCTGGTGATACACCAGCGGCGGCAGCGGTGGCAGTACGGCGGTGGTACATGCATGGAGGCGGTGCGGGGGGGGGGGCGTGCGGCGGCACGTGCGCACACGGAGGCAGCACAGGGGCGTGCGGCGGCACGCGCATGCACGCATGGCGGTGGCGCGGGGGGGCGTGTGGTGGCACACGCGCGCACGGCGGTGGCGTGGGGGGGCGTGCGGCGGTGCGCGCGCGCATGGCAGTGGGGCATGCGGCGGCACGCGCGTGCACGGCAGCAGCGGCAGCCTCCGCTAAAATGCAGAAGCACTGATCCTGCGCCACTGCTGCTGCCGCCGTGCACATGCGCGCCACCGCTTCCGGGTGGTGTGGCGACACACCACGCTGTGTGTGGCGACACACTTTTGTGTCGCGAAACACAGTTTGGAAAGCTCTGTCCTGGAGTATGGACTGGTTTGATCTTCTTGCAGTCCAAGGCACTCTCAGAATTTTCCTCCAACACCACAGTTCAAAAGCATCTATCTTCTTTCGCTCAGCCTTCCTTATTCATAGTAGAAAGCAGTTAATCATCTCCAGTGCATGCAAGTGAGATGTTCAGACGAGAGCTGCATTCCTGCAACCCTCCTGCTTGCAGGTCTGCCAAAAGGGTAATGGAGAATGAGAATCCCCAAACCAAGAAGAAGGAGGAAGAGGAAATCAGGTGACCCAGGTATCATCCCACAAGCACAGTTGAGATACGTTTACTAGAAAGACCCCTATGAGACAATGCGCTGACTCATGATAATCCCAAGACCCCTTCTCAAGTTAGCATGTCTCAGAGTCCACAAGGTTCAACTTCTTGGTAACTGCTCCTCGGCAATGGCTTCGTGAGAATGTCTGCAGTCATGGACCTTGTGGGACAATAGTCTAGTCTGACTATTCCTTGCTCTTGCAGGTCTCTTACTGCATGATACTTAACATCAATGTGTTTAGTTCTCCCATTAATCTTTTCTGACTGTGAGAGTCTAATTTATTTATTTATTTATTATTTAAATTTATCCTCACCCATCTCCCCAAATAGGGGACTCTGGGCGGTTTCCAACATATCCACAGTTAAAATCTATACATATAACATTACAATATAACAATAAATAGATAAAAATAGATAAAAATCCAAGAGATGGTAAAATCAGCTATCAGGAGGACATTATGGGGCCAGCCACCCCCAGGAGGTACTATTACCTCCCTCATCCCAGGCAAGGCGGCAGAGCCAGGTCTTAAGAGTCTTCCGGAAGGTCAGGAGTGGGGGCCACCCTCACCTCTGGGGACAAGATGTTCCAGAATGCGGGCGCTATCGCAGAGAAGGCTCGCTTCCTGGACCCCGCTAGATGGAATTCTCTTGTTGAAGGGGTCCGAAGCATGCCCTCTCTGCATGAGCGGGTGGGGCGGGCTGATGTTATCGGGATGAGACGGTCCCTCAGGTACCCTGGCCCCATGCCATATAGGGCTTTAAAGGTGATAACCAACACCTTGAATTGAACCTGGAAACAAACTGGTACCCAGTGCAGCTCGCACAGCAGTGGTGTCACGTGTGCTGATCTTAAGGCACCAGTAACTGCCCGCGCGGCCGCATTCAGGACCAGCTGAAGCTTCCGGATACTCTTCAAGGGTAGCCCCAGGTAGAGCGCATTGCAGTAATCTATATGGGAGATGACAAGGGCGTGAGTGACTGTGCGGAGGGCATCCCGATCCAGGAAAGGGCGTAGCTGGTGCACAACTCGAAGCTGCGCAAAGGCCCTCTAATACAACTTTGGTTCCAATCAAAGAGAATATTTGTAGCTCAGGGTTGAACTGTGGAGTCCTTGGTGCTCTCTGAGCCTTGTTGTTTTAAAGTCCACAATAACTTTAACTTTGTCATACCATAAGTATCCATACCATCCGAATCTTAAATCGTGACCTTCTAAATTCAATAGTTTTTCATTTTTCAAAACAATCCATTCTTTAAGCCATACTAAAGAACATGCTGCATAATATAACTTCAAATCTGGGAGGCCCAAGCCACCTCTTTCTTTTGAGTCTTGCAAAACTTTATATTTTACTCTCGTTTTTTCCCCTTGCCATACAAACTTAGATATATCACACTGCCATTGTTTAAAAGGCACTTCTGAAGCCAGTATAGGTACTGTTTGGAAAAGGTATAAAATTCTTGGCAAAATATTCATTTTAATCACTGATATTCTACCTAATAGTGATAGTTGCAGTTTCTCCCACCAATCTAAGTCTTTTTTTATATCTGTCCAAAGTGAAAAATAGTTATTCTGAAACAAGGTGACATTCTTTGATGTTAAATGTATTCCCATATATTTTACTTTTTTTTCCATTATAAATCCAGTTAATTCTCTCAATTTCTTCCATTTTTAACATCTTTTATACTTGGATTCTATATTATTTATTTATTGTAATTTTATATTTATCTTTTTAAACTATGTTTTATTGTGAACCGCCCAGGGTCCCCGACAGGGGAGATGTGCGGTAATATAAATTTAATAAAATAAAATAAAATAAATAAATACACTTCCACAGTCGCTAATTATTCTCTCTGGCACCCCGTGTGGCCGATATATGTGTTGCACAAAGAGTCTGGCTAATTGACTTCCTGTAGGTGCCCCTTTGCATGGAATAAAATGAGCCATTTTGGAGAATAAGTCTACTACCACGCAAATAGCAGTTTGTTTTTTACTCTCTGGTAGTGTGATGATCTCAACAACAATGTCCCAATAAACACTTCTCCATGCAATTCATTGAAATGCAGATAAAGCTTTATTTAGGATACATGTTCATTGAAGCACTCCTAAAGACTTGAATACTGATTCCCGCCAAACTATGCTCTCTTAACCCTTCCCTTTGCGCGCCAATTCACCAACGATGATCTCATGGAGCAAACGGTCCCATCTCCTCTCCGTTGCAGGTGCGTGACCTTGGCCGAGCTGTCTCTAGCTTCCAGCAGCAGACATAACACTCAACTGTCATTCCCCCTCCCAACTACTATACAAGCACTACGCTATTATTAATTCTAATGGCAGGATTCATAGACATGAACCCTGACATGCCGACCCTCCAAAAGAAAGAATAGTATGCAAAGAACAAGAAAGGTTAAGAAATACAAGTATACATAAAGGCAAATGGAACAATTCCAGAATTCTTCAGGCTGCAAGACAATGGGAGGCACTGAGATCTGAAAAACAGAAATAAGAACAATTGTGCATTTAACCAGGTTTAGAAGGGAATTGATCATGGAATTTCTTCAATAACCTTGGCGCTGAAACATGAATCTTATCAACCCACTCCTCAAACCCCACAGGCAAATGTTTCCATTGCACCAAATACTGTAATTTCCCTCGGTGCAATCTGGAGTCCAAAATGTTCACAATTTCAAAATGTTCGTTATCTCCCACCATGATAGGTGGAGGCGCTACTGGATCTGGATGCCATACTGGATCAGCAGGTTTAACTGGTTTCAATAAGCTGATGTGGAAGACAGGATGTACTCTACGAAGGTTCTTTGGCAAGTCCAATTGAGCGGCTACTGGGTTGATCACTTTCACAATGGGAAAAGGCCCAATAAACTTAGGCCCCAGTTTCTTGGATGGCTGAGTTGATTTCAAATGTTTTGTAGACAGGTAGACCTTTTCTCCCACCACTAAAGGCCATTCTGGAGCCCGTTTACGATCAGCAAAAGTTTTGTATGAATTTTTTGCCTCTTGTAATATATTCAACATTATCGGCCAATTTGATCGTATTTTTGTAATCCATTCATCTGCTAGTACAGGATCAGTTTGTTGAAGCATGGCAGGGTCAGGTAGTTCAGGAATAGGTACAAAATCCTGACCAGTAGCCACTTTAAATGGTGAA
This sequence comes from Charina bottae, assembly GCA_023362775.1. Lineage (NCBI taxonomy): Eukaryota > Metazoa > Chordata > Lepidosauria > Squamata > Charinaidae > Charina > Charina bottae. The sequence goes on along the minus strand of JALMGJ010000002.1, from coordinate 1,490,913 downwards.
AATCCAGTGCTCTGATGAACAGCATTATTATACGCTACTTCAGCAAAGGGTAACAACTCCACCCAATTATCTTGCTGATGACTAATGTAACACCGTAAATTCTGTTCCAACACGGAGTTAAGCCGTTCACAAGCTCCGTTCCCCTCCGGATGATGCCCAGAGGTAAGACCCTGTTCAGTGCCAATCAATTTTAGAAATGATTTCCAAAATTTGGCGGTAAACTGACTTCCGCGATCGCTGATAATCCGCAAGGGGGCGCCATGCGCTCGGTAGATGTGCAAGATGAATAATTTTTCCAGTTGACCAGCAGAGGGCAGTCCTTTACAAGGGATGAAATGAGCTTGTTTAGAAAATAAGTCAGTTACTACCCATATGACGGTCTTGCCTTTACTCTCTGGTAAGTCCACAATGAAATCCATTGAAATTTGTTTCCATGGGCTTGTTGGCTCAGCCACTGTTTGCAACAGTCCCACCGGTTTCCCGGGTGCTTTTTTCATGGAAGCACAAACATGACATGACAAAACATATTGTTTAACATCTTTCCTCAAATTTGGCCACCAAAATTGCCTTCTGACCAAATGTAAAGTTTTTACAAATCCGAAATGTCCGGCAATTTTGCTATCATGACAACGTTGTAAAATAGCCTTTCTCAGTCTCTGGAACATATAATCTGTCTCCATTCCACCATACCCCATTCGCCTCAGTTAATGTTTGCTTGTGCTCTTTCCACCAATCATCAGCCTCTATAGCGGTTTTAAGTTCTTTCTCTAGAGAGGGTTCACATAGAGGTTTCGGTGGTTTGGCCTTGCTTCTAGTGATAGCCACCTTCCCTTGCAATTGTACAGGCATGGGTGCTGCATCACTGTCAGAACCAGGCTCCTCCTGGTTGGATAATCCCAATTGTTGGGGAGACATTACGGTAGATACCATCAGTTCTGGTTGAGTGTCATGTTGTGGCAGCCTAGACAAAGCATCTGCTAAAAAGTTTTTCCCAGCTGGCAAATACTTTAATGTGAAATTAAACCTACTGAAAAATTCAGCCCAATGGATTTGTTTAGGATTTAATTTCCGAGGCGTTTTAAGTGCTTCCAAGTTCTTATGGTCAGTGAAGACTTCAAAGGGATGAGGCGAACCCTCCAGCAGGTGTCGCCATGTAGCTAGAGCATGTCGCACTGCAAAAGCTTCCTTTTCCCAAACCAACCAACGTTGTTCAGCCTCAGTAAATTTACGAGAAATATATGCACAAGGCCTTAACTGATCATTATTGTCTTTTTGCAATAATATGCATCCAACCGCAGAATTGGACGTGTCTGTCTGGATCACAAAGGGACGTTCTGGATCAGGATGTTTTAAGACGGGTTCTGCAGTGAACAACTGCTTCAGTTGTTCAAAAGCCGTTTGGCACGCCGGCGTCCATTTTAATTTCGGTTGAGGTTTATTTGCTAATACGCCATCAGCCGATTTCTTGGTTTTTAACATATCGGTTAATGGTAACGCAATCTTGGCGAACCCGGGAATGAACTGGCGATAAAAATTTGCGAACCCAAGAAAAGATTGTAATTGCTTTTTTGTTCTGGGGGTTTCCCACGCCAACACATCTTTAACTTTGGCGGGATCCATCTCAATGCCCTGATGGGATATTCTGTAGCCTAGAAAATCCAGTTTTTCTTTGTGAAATTCACATTTAGACAACTTAACATACAGTTTGTTTTCTAAAAGCTTTCTGAGCACTGCTTTTACTAGTTTTACATGTTGTTCCATGGTCTCTGTGTATATTAAGATGTCATCCAGATATACCAATACCCCCTGGTACAGAAATTCATGCAGAACCTCATTAATTAAGCTCATGAAGACTCCAGGCCCGCCCCTTAACCCAAACGGCATTTGAAAATTATATTATATAAAAATTATATTGAAAACAACCTAATTGGCAATTAAAAGCGGTCTTCCACTCATCCCCTTCCTTTATGCGTACTCTAAAATACGCTTCTCTCAAATCCAGCTTAGTGAATATTTGCCCTTTGGTCAGTTGAGCCAGCATATCTTTCATCAACGGGAGCGGATATTGGTTAGAAATACAAATAGCATTCAACCCCCTGTAGTCCGTACAAAGCCGTAAGGAGCCATCTTTCTTTTTCCGGAATAAAACCGGAGCAGCCGTGGGTGAGGTGGACGGCTCAATAAACCCCCGCTTTAGGTTCTTATCTATAAAATTCCTCAGCTCTTGTAGTTCCTTATGAGTCATTGAATACAACTTGGGTTTAGGCAACACTGCCCCAGGCTCCAATTGTAAAGAACAGTCTGTTTTCCGATGAGGGGGCATCTGGTCTGATTCCGTCTCTAAAAAAATCTCCCCCTCCTCCTCATACATTGACGGTGCCACCGCTGCTTGAGCTAGCTCCCGCACCACACAGAGTCCTGCAGTTTCCCGCTCAACTCCCAAATATGAGCCATCTGCAAATTCCATTTCTCCAGAAACCCAGTCAATCTGAGGGTTACGCTCCCTCAACCATTTGAGCCCCAATACTATGGGCTGATTGGAAATGGGAGCCTGTCATTCCCCCTCCCAACTACTATACAAGCACTACGCTATTATTAATTCTAATGGCAGGATTCATAGACATGAACCCTGACAGGTAGGTCAACAATGAAATCCATAGCAATTTGTTTCCATGGCTGGGTAGGATTGGCTACTGGTTGCAATAGTCCCACCGGCTTCCCAGTTGGTCTTTTGGCTATGACGCAAGTTGGGCAAGTCCCTACATATTCTTTTACGTCCTTTAAACTGTCGTCGCACCAAGTGCAAAGTTTTTATAAATCCAAAGTGGTCAGCCGTTTTATTATCGTGCCAATTTGTTAACACGCGTTTCCGTAGGCTTACAGGAACATACAAAGTGTTATCTTTCCACCATAACCCATTCAGCTCTTGATTACCTCTCTTTGGCAATCATGTTGAGGTAAGCGTGAAAGTGCATCTGCTAGAAAGTTTTTGTTTCCTGGTATGTGTTGCAAGGTGAAATTGAATCGGCTGAAGAATTCAGCCCAGCGTATTTGCTTTGGGTTCAATTTCCTAGGTTTCCATAAAGCCTCCAAGTTTTTGTGATCTGTTCATACTATGAAGGGGTGAGGGGACACTTCTAGTAAATGTCGCCATGTGGCGAGTGCATGGCAAATGGCGAATGCCTCTTTTTCCCACACGTGCCATTTTTTCTGTTTCAGAGAATTTCCGTGAGATATAAGCACATGGTCTCAGTTTATTTTCATTATCTTTTTGTAACAATACAGAGCCCAGTGCCATGTTTGAGGCATCTGTTTGTACAATGAAAGGTTTTCCTGGGTCAGGGTGTTTTAAAATCGGCTCCTCTGTAAAAAGCATCTTAAGCTGTTGGAACGCCGTTTGGCATTCCGGAGTCCATCTAATTTTTGCTCCTGTTTTTTTCATTGTTACTGCTTCCCCTTGTTTCCCTGTTTTTAATAAGTCAGTTGGGGTAGAGCTATTTGCGCAAATTTTGGAATGAATTGGCGATAAAAATTTGCAAACCTGAGAAATGATTGTAGTTGTCTGCAGGTTTTGGGGAGTTCCCACCCCAAGAAATCTTTGACCTTAGCCGGGTCCATCTTGATCCCTTGGTTAGATATTCGGTTGGACCAATTGGAGAGTTGGACCATAAGGAAGGCTGAGCGCCGAAGAATTGATGCTTTCGAACTGTGGTGCTGGAGAAGACTCTTGAGAGTCCCTTGGACTGCAAGGAGGTCAAACCAGTCAATCCTAAAGGAAATCAACCCTGACTGCTCATTGGAAGGACAGATGCTGAAGCTGAAGCTCAAATACTTTGGCCACCTAATGCGAAGAGAGGACTCACTGGAAAAGACCCTGATGCTGGGAAAGACTGAAGGCAAAAGGAGAAGGGGACGGCAGAGGATGAGATGGTTAGATAGCATCACCGATGTAATGAACATGAATTTGAGTAAACTCCGAGAGACAGTGGAGGACGGGAAGGCCTGGCTTGCTATGGTCCATGAGGTCATGAAGAGTCGGACACGACTAAACGACTGAACAACAACAACAACCCAAGGAAGTCAATTTTCTCTTTGTGAAACTCACACTTGGATAGCTTCACATACAGCTGTGCTTTCAATAGGCGTTCTAATACTTCTCGCACTAATTTCAGGTGTTCTTCCAGATTCTCACTATAGATCAGGATGTCGTCTAAATATACGACTCCTTTATATAAATAATCATGAAGAACCTCATTAATTAGTGCCATGAACGCTCCAGGCCTGACCGAAAGCCTGAACGGCATCACGCGGTATTGAAAGCAACCCAATTGACATTTGAAAGCTGTTTTCCATTCATCCCCCTCCCAAATGCGTACTCTGAAATATGCTTCGCGCAAATCCAATTTCGTAAACATTTTTCCCTTTCCCAATTGTGCTAGCATGTCATCCATTAATGGTAGAGGATATTGATTAGATATGGATATGGCATTTAAGCCACAGTAGTCTGTGCACAATCTTAATAAGCCACCCTTCTTTTTACAGAAGAGAACGGGTGCAGCCAACGGGGAGGTGGATGGTTCAATGAAACCTCATTTTAGTTTTTTATCAATGAACTTCCTTAACTCCTGTAGCTCTTTATGGGTCATGGAGTAAATTTTTTGCTTTGGGAAAGGTAGCCCCGGGTATGATTTCAATAGCACAGTCTGTGGGGCAATGGGGGTGGTGGTAATTGATCAGACTCCATTTCATCAAATACTGGCTTTACTGGTTCGTAATGCTCCGGAATCTCTACTTCCCCATTGTTTGTGTCCGTTTCCCAATCCTCCATATCTAATGCCCCCATTGCATTTTCCATATATAGTTCATTCATTGGTAATTCCCTATAATTACCATCTGTAAATTGTAGTTCCCCGAGACCCAATCAATCAATGGGTTTTGCTCCCATAGCCATTTGAGTCCAAATACCATTGGCTGGTGAGCGATGGGTGCTACAATGAAGCGTAAAGTTTCTTCGTGTGTCCCAATTTTTACTTTGATGGGTTCAGTGTAATGATTTACAGGACCCCATTTCATGCCAGACCCATCTAGTTGACAAAAAATGATAGGTACTTTTAATGTAAATAGTTTTAGTCCTAATCCAGATGCTATTGCTGGATGGATCAAACATCTGGAGCATCCCGAGTCTAGCATGGCTCTTAACCCGGCTTGCTCCCTTCCATCCTCCGTCTCAATAATAACTTTTATCTGCATTGTAGGGTAATCATCACTTACCCGGTAGTTGGTGCACCCGCTGCTGAATGCCTGTCCCCCGGTGCACTTTAGGGCAGGCAGTTGGCGTTTCCCGCCGGCAAGAATTCAATGTCTGAGGAGTCGCTGTCGTCCTCTTGGAAATGTTGAATTCTCCGCTCCTCCATGACTGCAGCCACTCCTTTGCGTTTTGTGAGTGCTGCTTTGTCTCCCTTATTCTCTGCCGGTTTTCTGGTGGGTGCCGTGTATTGCGGGCAGTTGTTTATGCGATGTCCCTCTTTTCCGCAACAAAAACATAGTCCATCTTTTGTTTGCCGTTCCTTCTCCTCTTCCCAATTTCTCTGTTTGGTGTCTCTACGTGTGGGAGGCATATGATTCCCTGGTCTCCTCCGCAGGGTGTGGAAATGTCTAATTGTTTGAATCTGCAGTTTGGTGTTTTCCACCTTCCCTGCTAGTTGTATCCATTCCTCTAGGGTTTCGGGATCTCCCCTCCCCAGCGCCAACTCTACCAGATCTTGTCTAAGGCCATACTGAAAATATTCAATTTGAAATGTTTCTGGCCAATCTGGTAATTTACTTAATATCTTCTTGAACTCCATGGCATATTCTGCCACAGTTCTGTTCCCTTGTCTCAGATTTTGTAATTGTACTTTTGCAGACATTTTAGACAGTGTCCTCAAAACGTTTGCCTAGTGCGTACATAAATGCTCCAAAATTTTGTAATTCTCTGGCCCTGGCATCGTGCATTACCACTAGCCAGTCTGCTGCCTCCCCTTCCAAAAAGCTGGAGACATATCTAACTTTAGCGTCCTCCGTTGGAAAAGGAGCGGCTGCAGTCATGGAGGAGCAGAGAATTCAACATTTCCAAGAGGACGACAGCGACTCCTCAGACATTGAATTCTTGCCGGCGGGAAATGCCAACTGCCTGCCCTAAAGTGCACCGGGGGACAGGCATTCAGCAGCGGGTGCACCAAATTCCCCCATAAAACCCCTCACATGTGTCATGAAACAAGCAAGTTTCTTTGGATCCCCATCAAACCTCATTTTCAGTTCGCTTACCCCGGATGGTTTGCCTATGAGGGAGTGGGTCCTGAATCGACCGTGGGGTGGGGTGGGTTGTGGCTGGTTGTGGTTTTCTGATTCGGATTCCTCTTCTTCTTCTTCACTGTCCTCTGTGGATTCATCCTCCCCTTCAGAGATGGTTGGGCTTACTGTTCTCCGTTTTTCAGTTTGCCCCTCTAGTTTTTGCAAAATTCTGTCCATTACTACTTTCATCGACCCCAACTGCTGGCTTACCGTCTCCAGGTCGTGGTCCAGTCGAGACATCTTTTCTTCTATGGCCCCCATGCAATGAGACTGGGTGACACGTTTCGTGGTTCACTTTCCGCCTTTTGCTTCCAGCCCTCCTCCGATTCCGAAAGACCACTCCGCCTGGTTTTTCAGTGCCCTTGCCCCTGGGGTGGTTTCCTCAATTTTGAGGATTTTGTTTCTTTGTGACTCACGTTTCTTTCGGCTCCCTGTAGGTATGGCGGTCACCGGTTTTTCTTCCCTTGAGATTGCTGAAGCTCCCTGGAATGAGGTTGCTGCACTCTGGGTTGGGGTGGTGGGTCTCTTAGCATTGTCGCTTGACATGGCTTACTTTGTTGTGCTGGCATCGATTCTCGACCGAAAATTTTCCGAAGTTACGGGGTTGTCTCTGGGAAAAATCGACTGGTGGTGTTGATTCAGATCTTTCTGTGACGGTTCCGGGTGTTATGTCCCAATGAAAGCTCCTCACGCCAAGTTAAACGGAATGAACTTTATTAAGGAAACATACAAGCCCTAACATCGGTGAAGATCTGAATGCCCCGGTTTGGTAAACGATTGATTTTTATTATGTTCCCCCCCTTTAGTTCAATGTGTATTGCCAGTGCTGTCAGTTTCCTTCTTGGCGCCTCTCTTGTCTCGGCTGTAGGTGATTGGGTTATCTGATACTGACAGGTGTTAGCGATCGCTCTCCAGCTAGCTGCATTCCTTCTCTCTGTCTCCTGCAGCCGGTATCCCGATGTGTATTGTCTGGCGCATGTGTTGGGGTGGAAGGTTCTGATGGGGGACCTTACAAGCCGCTCCTCCAAAATACCTTGCCAACCTAGCAATTTGAAAGCATGCAAATGCAAGTAGATTAATAGGTATCACTTTGGTGGGTAGGTAACAGCATTCCGTGTGTGTCATGCCAGCCACATGACCATGGAAGCATCTTTGGACAACGCTGGCTCTTCGGCTAACATACGGAGATAAGCACCGGCCCCTAGGCCAGTCATTCTCCAGGTGTTTCTCTTAGCTCCAATACCTTTGTTTCTGTTGTTTTAAAAAATATTCCATGTTTTCAGAGCAGATCATTGGTCCAACTCCAGCTTAGGAGACCTGAAATTGCAAGATCCCCAAAATTAATTGAGCCTCTATTTATTTGGGAAAAATCATGTCTGTTTCTTAAATGTTTGTTGTCCAATGAACCACAACAAAGGAGCATCAACTCCCCATCTCTAGCTACTTGCAATACTTTTATCCAAATTCAGCATCAATTCTAAGACTGCGTGATCAGAATTAAACCAGCGTTTTATTTTTTTACTACATTAACCATCAAATTTGATATTAAAAAATAACTCTTGAACATGTGTGATGTGGGGAGATAAAAGGTATATTCTTACCATTTTAAATTAAGAGGTCTCCATAGGTCTACTAAAATAAATCAAATTCCTGGATGGGTAGAGGGAGGATGTTGTGTCTCTGGGGGGTCCTTAAAAAGAAAAGTAATCTTGTTCCAATCCAATAGTGGATCCAGAACTGAATTAAAGTCCCTGGCCAGCAACTCCTTTCTGATCAAAATGTAACCCCAAAATGCCATCCGAAGATCTCCTTATTTAACTACTGAAATTCAATCCCTTTTGGGAATGGTGGGCTCAGTGACCCACCTTCAGGGCTGTGCAGAGGAATTTTATGAGCCTCTGCAGGATAAAATAACGTGGATCCGTTCCAAGTTGGACTCCAAGCGTGAGATGCATGGGGAACATACTTACCCAGTTATCTGGGAATGGTTTGATCCTATGGGGCCCAAGGAATGGACAGGAACCTCCAGACTGTAAATGCCACCACTTGCCAATTAGATCCACGCCCCTCCTGGCTGGTGAAGGCACCCCAGGAGGTGACGTGTGGGTGGGTCCAGGTGATGGTGAATTCATCCTTGGGGGAGGGGGTGTTCCTGGCTGCATTCAAGGAGGCACTGGTGTACCCCCTCAAGAAACTGTCCCTGGACCCTACTGTACTGGACAATTTTCATCCAGTCTCCCACCTCCCCTTCCTAGGGAACGCGGTTGAGAAAGTGGTGGTGTTGCAACTCCAGAGGATTCTGGATGAAATGGATTATAGGGTACCTGAGGGACCGTCTCATCCCCATAACTTCAAACTGTCCCACTCGATTATGAAGAGAGGGCATGCGTCGGACCCCGTCATTAAGGGAGTTTCGCTTGACAGGGTCCAGAAGGCGGGCCTTCTCGGCAGTGGCACCTACCCTTTGGAACATTCTGCCCCTGGAGGCGAGGCAGGCCCCATCGCTCCTGTCCTTCCGGAAGAACTTAAAGACCTGGTTTTGCCGCCTCGCTTGGGATGGGAACAGGAAAAGTTCCTCATGGGGATGGCTGGTGCCATAGAGCCCTTTTAAAAGATCATTGTATCGCCTATTGGATTTTATATTTAAATTTTTAATAATAATGATTATAGATTGTATTATTTTATATCTATTTATAGTATAAATTTTAATTGTTATGTTTGTAAACCGCCCAGAGTCCCCTTTGGGGGAGATGGTGCGGTGATAGAAGTTGAAGGATGGATAGATAGATAGATAGATAGATAGATAGATAGATAGATAGATAGATAGATAGATAGATAGATAAATCTATCTATCTATCTATCTATCTATCTATCTATCTATCTATCTATCTATCTATCTATCTATCCCCCTTCCAGTCAGGTTTCAGGCCTGGATATGGGACAGAAACTGTATTGGTCACACTTATGGATGATCTCTGGTGGGAGTGGGATAGAGGGAGTGCATCCATCCTGGCTCTTTTGGACCTCTCAGCGGCTTTCGATACCATTGACCATGGTATCCTTTTGGGACGGCTCAGGGAGTTGGATGATGTCTGGAGTCCAAGATGTCTTTAACTTCAAAATGTTGTTCCCCATCCACCATTATTTATTTATTTTATTTTATTTTATTTATTTAATTTATCCCCGCCCATCTCCCCGAACAGGGGACTCTGGGTGGTTTACAGCATATAAAAATTTAAAATCTATACAGAGATTACTAAAAAACAAGTAAAAGAATAATTAAAATCCAAAGATGGTTAGAAGCCGTAGTCTAGATCACAATCCTACGGGGCCAACCAACCCCAAGAGGCACTACCACCTCCGTTGTCCCAGGCCAGGCGGCAGAGCCAGGTCTTAAGAGCCTTCCGGAAGGTCAGGAGTGAGGAGGCCAGCCTCACCTCCGGGGGCAAGACGTTCCATAATGCGGGCGCTATCGCAGAGAAGGCACGCCTCCTGGACCCTGCTAGATGAAATTCTCTTGCTGAAGGGGTCCGAAGCATGCCCTCTCTGCATGAATGGGTGGGGCGGGCCGATGTTATCGGGATGAGATGGTCCCTCAGATACCCTGGCCCCATGCCATGTAGGGCTTTAAAGGTAATCACCAACACCTTGAATTGGACCTGGAAGCAGACTGGGACCCAGTGCAGCTCGCGCAGCAGAGGTGTCACATGTGCTGATCTTGTAGCACCCATAACTGCCCGCGCTGCTGCATTCTGCACCAGCTGAAGCTTCCGGATACTCTTCAAGGGTAGCCCCATGTAGAGCGCATTACAATAATCTATATGGGAGATGACATGGGCGTGAGTGATTGTTCGGAGGGCATCCCGATCCAGGAAAGGGCGTAGCTGGCGCACAACTCGAAGCTGTGCAAAGGCCCTCCTGGCCACGACTGCCACCTGCTCTTCGAGCAGGAGTCGTGAGTCCAGGAGAACCCCCAGATTCCGCACTGGATCCGAGTGGGGTAGTGCAACCCCATTCAGAACCAAAGATGATAACTTCCCGGATACAGGGGGCCATCAATCCACAGCCACTCCATCTTACCAGGGTTCAGCTGAAGTCTGTTGTTCCCCATCCAGACTCCCACAGCCTCCAGGCACTGAGACAGGGTGTCAACCGCATCACTTACTTCACCCGAGATGGAGATATACAACTGAGTATCATCAGCATATTGGTGATACCTCATCCCGTGGTGACGGATGATCTTGCCCACATGCTTCATGTAGATGTTGAACAGGAGAGGAGAGAGAACCGACCCCTGCGGCACCCCACAAATCAGGGGTGCGGCAACTGCATCACTTACTTCACCCGGGATGGAAATATACAGCTGAGTATCATCAGCATATAGATGGTATTTCATCCCGTGGTGATGGATGATCTCACCCAGTGGCTTCATATAGATGTTAAACAGGAGAGGGGAGAGCACCTAACCCTGAGGCACCCCACACAAGAGGGGCCGTGGGTCGGCTCTCTCCTCCCCTATCACCACCGACTGGGAACGGCCCTGGAGGAAGGAGGTGAACCAGTGTAAAACCACACCGCCCACCCCTAACTCCCTGAGCTGCCCCAAAAGGATACCATGGTCGACGGTATCAAAAGCCGCTGAGAGATCTAAGAGAGCCAGGATGGATGCACTCTGAGCCGTCCAAATGGGTAAACATTATTGGGTGCTTCAATTTCATAACTTTTAAGTCCAGTCCCGTTACTATAGCTGGGCGAATTAAGCATTTAGTACAGCCTGAATCCACCATTGCTTCTAAATCTGCTTTGCAATTCGTTCTGGAGTTGTACAATTGCACCCCCACTAGTAGAACGGTACAGTCTTTACTCACCGGCTGCTCTGCGCCCCCAGAGTCTCCCGCCTGCCTATGGGCACCGCTTAGGGCAGGCGTGATGAGTTTTCCGCCGGCTGCGGGACCTCGGTCTCTGATTCCCCAGAAGACGACGAGTCTTCCTCCACCCTACGGTGCTCGTTCACAGCGGCCACCTGGGTAGTCCCTTTGTATTTCCCTGGCATGGGCTTCCCCGGCTTCGCTGTTGCTTTTCCAGACGGAGTAGCACCCAAACACTCCATGGCTCTGTGACCCGGCTTCCCACATTTGAAGCACAGTCCCTTTTGTGCGTGCTGCTCCCTCTCTTCCGCACTAGGCTTTGGCACCCTTCGGAAAGTTGCCATCGCTTGCCCTGGTGTGGCGGTATTTCTTCCCTGTGCCAGAGCCCTCGCCCTTCTCTTCACCCGATATCGGGTGTTCTCCACCTCTCCAGCTAAACATATCCAGTCCTCCACATTCTCGGGGTCCCGCCTTCCCAGTGCCCAATTCAACACCTCCAGACTAAGACCCCCTTTAAAGTACTCTACTTTCGTGGTTTCTGACCAATCGGGAATCTTCCCTGCAATTGCTTTAAACTCCAACGCATACTCCGACACGGTCTTAGACCCTTGCTGCAACTGCTGTAACTCAGTCTTTGCTTTTAACTTTGCCAATGGATCTCGAAACCGCTTCTTCAGACCCCTCAGAAACTCCTCCAGGTCTTGCGGCTCTGGAGCTGCGGCATCATGCAGCTGCACCAGCCAATCAGCCGCGGGCCCCTTCAGCCTAGACCCCACTAAGTTCACCTTCGAAAGCTTGGAGGAGAAAACTCAGCCAAACTGCCATATATAACTTCACATTTGTTATGAAGGACAGCTGCTGCGGATCCCCATTAAACTTAACACGCAGGTCCATGAAACCCTTTTTTTGCTGGGCAGGGATCATGGTACTCACAGGAGGCTGCACCCAGGAGACAGACGGACGTGAGGCTTAATTTCGACCTGCTGCAGGAGGGGTGTGTGGGGATGGGGTCATTAGCTCCGGCGTCGATTTCCTGGAAGAGGCTTGGGATGAACCAGGTTCGAACGGTCCTTCCCTCATTTGAGTCATTGAGAGCAACAAGTTCTGCAATATCACTTCCATTGACATTATGTGTGACTCCATGGCCCTCAGCTGTTGGGGGTGGCATCGCTGTCTTCTTCACTGCCTCTCCTCTCCTTGGGATCATTGGGGCATCATCCCTCTTTCTGGTCCCCACGCCTTGCCGCTCGGCCTGTCCCTGCCAGGCCTCCGGTCCTCTTCCACCGTGGTCTCCCACGATTCTACATCCACCTCTCGCAACGTCTGCACGTAATCCAGAGTGATCAATCTCTCATCCACTGGCAGCGCAGCCCCAGCCTCCTTCGGTGAGGACCCTCCTGCCACCCCTCTCTGCTCCGGCTACTCTTCTTCCATTTCTGCCTCTAGCATCACCTTCTGCTCGATAGGGCCGGGCTGTGCTTCCTCCCTCAACATTCTTTCCATATTCAAACTCTTGCTGGAATGCTTCCACCCAGGTAGAGTATATTTATTGAGATGCAACTTAATGTAATGACTACAGAACCCTGGTAGCAACAAACGAGTCTGACAAGGAATTCTTGGAAAACTACTTTACGGCTAAGTTACTGTATACAGAGAAAGTTGCACCTGAAGAAAGCGCGGGCTTTCTCCCTTGATAATATCCCCCACATCCCCTCCCCCCTGTTCAGGCCAAAAGAGCCATTTGCTTCCTCCCCAACCCTGGCCTGGTCCTGGCTGTTCAGGGTCCTTCTGCAAAGGGATCATATCCAGAGTGATCTACTGGGAAAAAAAAGTATTATAACCTGATCTCTGAATCGGGTTCCTGAAATGAACAAACTTTGAATTCTTTGATGTCTTCTAAGCTCATCAGAATCAGGATCATTCATCTGCATAGCTAAAATGCCACTTAGTGGCTCCAAATAATTTTCCTCTTTACTTGTAGAGATTTTGGGGGAAATTTTAAAAAGAAGCTCTGAGAGAGGAGTGAAAGAAATGGAAACATCTCCCAATTCTTGGGAAGGGAGCTTTGCCTTACCTTGGCCCCACGTTCACAGCAACGCTGACCCTACCCGGTTTTTTTTCTTCTCAAAAGCCATGAATGGTTCTTGCACAATGCATTTCTAGAAATGAAACCTCTTCCACTGTGCAATTTTTTCCTCACATCTCCACCACCAAGGGGGATGTAACAAAAGGGTCAGCCTCTTGGCGCTGCTATCACCCACAGCCATCAAAGGCTAACAAGCAGGCACCTCCAAGCAAACAAAATAAAAATCTGAGTGCTCCTATCTTTTTTTCATGTATCTTTTAGGGCCTGCAGCAGCTTAATAGGAACTTCAACTGATAGCCAGAAACATGTAGTTAGCCTTTCTCAAACTAACATTTTCCATTTTTTTCTCTCCTCCCTCATCTCTAATACTGAGACACGTTTGACTAAAAAGAGTCAGCCCAGAAACTAAAAACTTAACTTTTTATCTGGATGTCCAATGGGAGATGAGATGTGAAATTCAAGCCTTCTCTACACTCATCACCTTCTGCCTCATGTGCATTTTCTTGTGTCTGATAAGGGAGGAATTTGTTGTGAAGCACCGTCCACAGTCTGGGCATTTGAATGGTTTCTCTCCTATGTGTAAACGCACATGATTTATAAGGATAGATCTAGTACTGAAATCTTTCCCACAATCTGGACACTCATACAGTTTCTTTCCTGTGTGAGTCCTCTGGTGTATCACCAGGTTGGAATTCTGACTGAAACATTTCAGACAATCCGGACACTCATACGGTTTCTCTCCTGTGTGAGCCTTCTGGTGTCTCACCAGCTCGGAATTCCGAATGAAACTTTTCCCACAATCCAGACATTCATACGGTTTCTCTCCTATGTGAGTCCTCTGGTGTTCCACCAGGCTGCAATTTTGACTGAAACTTTTCCCACAATCTGGACATTCATATGGTTTCTCTCCTGTGTGAGTCCTCTGGTGTATCAACAGGTTGGACTTCACACTGAAACTTTTTCCACAATCCAGACACTCATACGGTTTCTCTCCTGTGTGAGTCCTCTGGTGTATCACCAGGTAGGAATTCTGACTGAAATTTTTCAGACAATCCGGACACTCATACGGTTTCTCTCCTGTGTGAGTCCTCTGGTGTATCACAAGTTCGGATTTCCAACTGAAACATTTCCCACAATCTGAGCACTCATATGGTTTCAATCCTGTGTGAGTCCTCTGGTGTATCACCAGGTTGGAATTCGAACTGAAACATTTCCCACAATCCGGACACTCATATGGTTTCTCTCCTGTGTGAGTCCTCTGGTGTCTCACCAGGTGGGAATTCTGAATGAAACTTTTCCTGCAATATGGACACTCATAAGGTTTCTCTCCTGTGTGAGTCCTCTGGTGTTTCACCAGGTTGGAATTCTGCCTGAAACTTTTCCCACAATCTGGACACTCATATGGTTTCTCTCCTGTGTGAGTCCTCTGGTGTCTCACCAGTTCAGAATTCTGCCTGAAACTTTTCGCACAATCTGGACACTCATACGGTTTCTCCCCTGTGTGAGTCCTCTGGTGTCTAACCAGGTGGGAATTTTGATTGAAACTTTTCCCACAATCTGGACACTCATACGGTTTCTCTCCTGTGTGAGTCCTCTGGTGTCTCACCAGTTCGGAATTCTGCCTGAAACTTTTCCCACAATCCGGACACTCATACGGTTTCTCCCCTGTGTGAGTCCTCTGGTGTGTAACCAGGTTGGAATACCAACAGAAACTTTTCCCACAATCCGGACACTCATACAGTTTCTCTCCTGTGTGAGTCCTCTCGTGTTGCACCAGGCTGGAATACTGACTGAAACTTTTCCCACAATCTGGACACTCATACGGTTTTTCTCCTGTGTGAGTCCTCTGGTGTTGAACCAGGTGGGAATTCTGACTGAAACTTTTCCCACAATCTGGACACTCATACGGTTTCTCTCCTGTATGAGTCCTCTGGTGTTGCACCAGGCTGGAATTCCGACTGAAACTTTTCCCACAATCCGGGCAGTCATACGGTTTCTCTCCCGTGTGAGTCCTCTGGTGTTGCACCAGGCTGGAATACTGCCTGAAACTTTTCCCACAATCTGGACACTGATACGGTTTCTCTCCTGTATGAGTCCTCTGGTGTTGAACCAGGTGGGAATTCTGACTGAAACTTTCCCCACAATCTGTACACTGATACGGTTTCTCTCCTGTGTGAGTGCTCTGGTGTCTCACCAGGCTGGAATTGTCACTGAAACTTTTCCCACAATCTGGACACTCATACGGTTTCTCTTCTGTGTGAGTCCTCTGGTGTTCCACCAGGCTGTAATTCCGACTGAAATTTTTCCCACAATCCGGACACTCATACGGTTTATCTCCTCTGTGAGTCCTCTTATGCTTCACCAGGGTGGCATGCTTGCTAAAGCTTTTGCCGCATCGAGAACACTGGTAGGGCTTCTGGCCGGTGTGGGTCCTCTCCTGCATAATCAGCTGTGATCTGTAATCTGTGCTTTTCCCACAATATAGACCTCTGTGGGGCTTTTCCACCACTGATATTCTTGGATTCTCGGGGAGATGAAAACTATTTCTGATCCCTTGTTTGGTGGTGCTTTGGTTCAAGTGACTGTTTCCTTCCTCACAGGGTGAGGCTTGCGTTACTGTCGGCCCTACGTGGCCGTCCAAGTGACCTCTTCCTCCCCACTGACTTCCAGATATTTCCCTCTTTTTCTGAATTTGGAAATTATCCCCCTTGACCTTTTCATGTAAGATTTAATTTCCACATATTCAATTTTTTTTCCAGCTCAGAAACTCTCCTCCTGTTTTTCTCTCCCTCATCTGTCACCTTGAAGAGTTTTGGGGTTCTCTGGAGAAAGTGGAAAAGATTTGATTGCTGGCTTGATTTGCTTTCCTTTTTAATGCTGCTTGTGATTCTCGGTTGTCGAGAAGGCTCTTATTGGCATCCTTTTTGTCTATAAGATTCACATAAAAGTGGTACTTTAATTAGTACCTATAAAATGGCTGCACAAGACATGCAAACAACAACAAAAAAGCATACATTACAATGAAAAAGGAAAAGTGCCAAAACGGTAGACTAACCTCTAACATTCGTTATGATTCATTTGACACATAGAAGACTAGCGAGATCCAAGTTCAAATCCTGAAATTCACTTGTTGGCTTGGGTCAATCACAGATTCTTAGCACTGCAAAGGGTTATCATGAAGGATATCTGGAAATGCTGGGGATAGATTCTACACGTACACATAGATGCACGCAGAGAGAAACACAGATACACACACCTAGGAATGTATGTATGTAGAAAATCCATGTGTATTTCAGCCTGCAAAATGTCCCAGAAGAAGATATGGTCAACCCTTTGGGGTTACTTTTAGAGGGCTGGGGGGCTTTAACAGATGAAATGGTGCCCAAAGCCTCTGCAAGATTTAAAGCACCAGTTTTGTCCATTCAACTCCTCAGCTCCAACTAACAAAAGAGCAGAAAATACTGTCCACAACCACTCTGGGGACATCACCATACAATACAGGCAGTCCTCCTTTCTGACTGCAGTTTGGACCAGCAACTCTGTCACTAAGCAGCTCGGTCATTAAGTCACTCTCCGAGTGAGATGGGTGGGGAATAAATTGGATATATAAATAAAAAAATAAAGATGATGTCACATTAATGACTGACTTACAACATCAGTTCTGGCTGCGGTCATTAAGCGAATCACCGGGGATCATTAAGCACAATGTCAAACAACCATGATACATGAATGGAAGACCACTAGGAAATCCTGTGTCAGTTGGCTAGACTTAGCAGTAAAAGAAAACATCACCGTGGGTCCTTAAGTGCAACGTCACATGACCGTGAATTGCAGCTTCCTGCTGGATTCCCCATTGATTTGGCTTGTCAGAAACCGGATGGGAAGGTGGCAAACAGCAATCATGGGCCTGCAAGACACTGCCACCGTCAAAAATGCATGTCGGTTGCCAGCTCCCAAATCACTTTGAGGGCCACAAGTTTGAGGACCAGTTGGAAGTCTCCTTTTCAGCGCCATCCTAACTTTGAATGGTCACTTAACAAGTGTTATGTGAAGACTACCTCCACACCTGAACATCCCAAATGGTCCTCAATGGCTATTTTTAAAAAAGTGCTGGGTTTGTTGGCTAGACTTGGAAGTAAAAAACATCTCAGGAGGCGGCAGTGGGAAATCAGTCCCATATTGTTGCCAAGAAAACAACATCTCCATAAAATCACAAGGAGTCAACTTTTCAAATCTTAAATGTCTTAAATGTGTGTCGTAAAGGCGCATTGGTTGCCAGCACCCAAATTGCTTTGAGGGCCACAAGTGTGAGGACCAGTTGGAAGTCTCCTTTTCAGCACCATCCTAACTCTGAATGGTCACTGAACAAGTGGAATGACTACCTCCACATGGTCCCCAATGGCTATTCAAAAAAAGGACTGGGTTAAGCAGAGTTGAACCTGGTTAATACATGGATGGGAGACTTTGTTGGCTAGACGTGGAAGTAAAGAACATCCCAGGAGTCGGCAGTGGCAGATCAGTCCCATATTGTTGCCAAGAAAACAGCATCTCCATAAAATCACAAGGAGTCAACGCTAACGCGAAGGGGACTTTTCAAATCTCTCGACCACCAGAAAATTGCAGGCACCAGTTTTAAAGCGCGCAGCACCAGGGGAATAAAATTTGGGGGGGGGGCAAATGGGGCAGCTGGCATTTTTCAGCCGAGTGGCTTCTCTGACTCTTCCCCGCGGAGGAAACGAAACAGCCCCACTCGCTCCCGGCCTCTCCCCCCACCTGTCCTCGACTCACCTTCTGGCTGCCGCTGCTCCGACCCCGGGAAGACCCAGAGCGCTCCTCCACGCCAGGAGGGAGCCGGAATAGGAAGTTCCTCTGACTTCCTCCTCTCCTCCGACATCCCCTCTAGCAATGGAGCAGCTGGCACTTTTCAGCTGTTGCTTCTCTGACTTCCCCGCGGAGGAAACGAAAGAGCCCCACTTGCTCCCCGCCTCTCCCCGCACCTGTCCTCGACTCACCTTCCGCCGGCGGCTGCTCCGACCCCGGGAAGACCCAGAGTGCTCCTCCACGCCACTTGCCTCCTAGGCGGGAGCCGGAACAGGGAGTTCCTCTGCCCTCCTCCTCTTCTCCGAAAGCCGCTCTAGCAACCTAGTACTCTATAGTTTCAGCTCCCCCGCTCCCCCTCCCTTTGGACGTCACTCCTCAGCAACCACAGACGCCGCTGCTGTATTGACAGCTTTCTAGGGTTGCTTATTCCTAGAGCGCCATCTGGCGACACGAGGCTGAAAAACCCACTCGTCCGGTCTCCACCCTAAGGCGTTGACGAGATTTTTTGATTGATTTTGTGCCATCAAGTCCTTTTCGACTCCCGGCGACCACATCGATAGTTCTTCTGCATGATGCTCTATCCCCAACCTGTTCTTTCGGGTCTCCCAAGGGTGCACTCATTGCCGCTTTGTTGTTGTTTATTCGTTCAGTCGCTTCCGACTCTTCGTGACTTCATGGACCAGCCCACGCCAGAGCTTCCTGTCGGCCGTCACCATCCCCAGCTCCCCCATGGTTGAGTCCGTCACCTCCAGAATACCATCCATCCATCTTGCCCTTGGTCGGCCCCTCTTCCTTTGGCCTTCCACTTTCCCTAGCATCAGCTTCTTCTCCAGGGTATCCTGTCTTCTCATTATGTGGCCAAAGTACTTCAGTTTTGCCTTTAATTTCATTCCCTCAAGGGAGCAGTCTGGCTTGATTTCCTGGAGTATGGACCGGTTTGATCTTCTTGCAGTCCAAGGCCCTCTCAGAATTTTCCTCCAACACCACAGTTCAAAAGCAGCTATCTTCCTTTGCTCAGCCTTTGTCAGAGATCACTCGATCTCTGCCAAAAGGCAGGCAGACAAAGAGCTCATCAGAAGACTGGAAGTGGCGCGAAACTGACATCACCGGTCTAACAACGGGAGTAGACCGGCTTGCACCTACCCGACGCTGCTCGTCAACTCCTCCTCACTTTCAGCCATCAAAGCGGTATCATCTGCATATCTGAGATTGTTAATGTTTCTTCCAGCGATTTTAACTCCAGCCTTGGAATCCTCAAGCCCAACACTCGCATGATGTGTTCTGCGTACAGGTTGAATAGGTAGGGTGAGAGTATACAGCCCTGGCGTACTCCTTTCCCAATCTTAAACCAGTCCGTTGTTCCGTGCTCTGTTCTTACCGTTGCTACTTGGTCGTTATACAGATTCCTCAGGAGGCAGACAAGATGACTTGGTATCCCCATACCAGCAAGAACTTGCCACAATTTGTTATGATCCACACAGTCAAAGGCTTTAGAATAGTCAATAAAACAGAAATAGATGTTTTTCTGAAACTCCCTGGGTTTCTCCATTATCCAGCGGATATTGGCAATATCCACTGCATTGCCACTGCAGCTGAGCAAAAAGGTCGTTTGCAAGAATCAGGAAGTAGACCAAGGGAAAGCATTCTGGGGAGAAATGGTGCGAAAACAGGCAACGGCAAAGCGCACCTCCCTTACTTTGGGGAGCCTCAATCTCGCTAGAGGGCAGAATTACTCTGAGTAGCCTTCCCAACTCCCAGAGGAGTTCGCTTTCTGCCTTGAGAATTCCCAGGCCGCTTGGGCACAACACTTGGAGGGCACTCGCTTGGAGATCAAAAGCTGATCAAATAATTCCTGCGCTTTCACAGGGCTTCCTCTCTCCATCCTAAAACATTGTTCCTGATTTTCTGGGGCTCAAAAGGATTTAGGACCTGGGAGCCCCAACAGGCCACAGGCTCCAAGAGAGCCAGCTTAACTCATGGTGGCCAGGGCTGCTTCGAAGGGCGCCCAGGGTCTTGGAGCCATTGTTCCCAGCAAGCCAGCTTTGTTCCTGAAAGAGGAAATTCTAAATCTGTTAAAGGGCCAATGCCATGGGGCGGGGGGGCTGCAGGGGTCCTATTTTGGGATGGGGACAGGAAAGAGGCCTGAACCCCGGACAGTCATAGTTTGAAGGAACCAGGGAAGGTGGGGGATTGGGGGGAGGGAAGGGCTGGGAGACCCCAGCAGAATCAGTCCAGACACCCTTATTGTGCCCCCCTCCCTACACCCCCCCAAGGAAGAGGGAGACGGAGGTATGGATATTACATTCACTCCAGCTCTGAAAGTTTCTGTTGGTCTCTTCACACACCTCCATATATTTCCTGCCCCCTGGGTCCAATGTTCCCTGCAGAGAGTAGGGCGGTGTGCTGCATCAGTTGAGCTTCTGCCTGCCTTTCTCCATCCTGGGAGCATGGAGGACGCCCACCAGGAAGTTCCCTCCTCCAGGAGGCGTCTTCAGGGAGCGACAGTCCTGCGGGGTGGGCCACTGCTGCCAAAGGAAGGCATTGGAGCTTCTCCCACTGGGGCGGATTGGGGCCCTTCCTCCAACACCCCCTGAATGGTGGAGGTTTTGTGCTTTGGGCGGGGGTCTTTCACAGGCCCCCCACCTCTCCCACAGGGAGCCACATCAGGAAAGTGGAGGGGGGCTGAGAAAGGCCCACGTGGCTCCCCCTTCCAGCTGGGCCCTCCAGGGGCCATCCATCGGTCTCTGAAGCAGGTCTGTGCCCCTCCCCCTCCCTGTGTGGGTCCCTCCTCTAGCCACGGCTGGGAGTGATGGTCCCGGACTCCCTCCTCCTCCTCCTCCTCCTCACAGCCCATTTCCTGGCCCAGGAGAAGTTCGAGTGCCACTTCCTCAATGGGATGCAGTGGCTGCGATTCCTGGAGAGGAAGTTTTAAGACCCGCAGGAATATTTCTGTTTCGAAAAGGACCTCGCAAGTACGTGGCCACCACTCCGTTGGGGCGGCCTGATGCCGACAAGTGGAACCGTGATAAGGACCAACTGCAGTTCATGAGGGCTGAAGTGGATCACTTCTGCCGGCACAACTACGGGGTGGACAACTTCCATAATACTAAAAAATAAATCTTGAACATGTGCAATGTGGGGAGATACAATATACAGTATATTCTTGCTGTTTTAAATTAAGAGGTCTCCATATGTCTATTAAATTTAATTTAATTAAATTCCTGGATGGATAGAGGGAGGATACTGTGTCTCTTGGGGGGTCTTTAAAAAGAAAAAAAATCTTGTTCCAATCCAATAGTGGATCCAGAACTGAATCAAAGTCCCTGCCCAGCAACTCCTGTTAGATCAAATTGTAACCCCAAAATGTTTCAAGGTCGTTTTGTAAATAATTGGGTTTATTTTGGGTTGGGTCATAAATATTATTCATGCCATCTGATTATCTCCTTATTTACCTACTAAAATTAATCTATACATTTTGAAGATGTTTTCACTAAAATTGCCAAATTGCAGCTTTTGAATTTCCACTGATTTCAATCTGCTCCATCCATTTCTTTACTAAAAGTATTATCCCATTCAGAAGAATTTGCATTTCTTGTAAAAAAAAAAAAAGCACTGTCATGAATTTCGATTTGCAAAAACTGCCTTCTTTTAGCTATTCTACAAATATTTTTAATATTGGAAGATACAAATGTGCTTATTATGAAGAAGAAGCCACAAACGTATTAGTTATCTGAGCGGCAACCAGATAGTCCATTTTCTTGCTAAATGAATTTTTCTCATTCAAAATTTGCATTCCTCGTAAAAATAGTAATGAATTTCAATTTGTAAAGAAACTGCCTTCTTTTAGCTATTCTACAAAGATGTTTAATGTTCCGAGGTGCAAATGTGCTTATCATAAAAAAACCCCCCACAAATGTATTATTTGTCTGAGTGGCAACCAGACTAGATTCCAGGTTTTAATTACAAACAACCAAAACATTTAAAAATTTAATGTTCTTAAGCAGTATATAATTAAACATTACAAAAAATAAACCCTAACCCTAACCCTAGTCCGAATGTAGATAGGAACTCACGAAGAGACATTAAGATTCACCAAGCTGGCTTCACGTCTACTCACATCTCCTGGTTTTGAGCCTGGTGGTCTTTAACCATCACACTAAGCTGCCTCTCATCCCGTAATCACTGGCAGTGTAATTTCAGTGTAGGCTGTGACATAAGTGTCTCCCTGACAAAGCAAGAGGCATTTGTTTTGAGCTGGTGAATCTGTCATAGGTTCAAACTCTACGCCAAGTCTCTTAAACTGCATTTTATTGTCAGCAGCTAATCAGTTTTCAAATATTTACAGCTGCTTGTTCCTGATTTTAAAGGAAAAGAAATATTTCTATGACAATGAACATGGGAGAGAGAGAGATACAAAAATACATAATTCTACTGACAGAGGTTCTAGGGTTTGAAAATAATTTGTAAAGGCTAATGATGGAATATTCCTGTACTGTAATATAACTTTATCTATTTTGTACAGTCTTGCTATGCCTGTATGAATAATTTGAAGTTGAATCATTGGTATAGGATAATTGCTAAGGCGCTGGGTAGAGAAGATCCTTGTGTTCACCAATTTCCTCCCCCCCCCCCCCCCCAGGTATTCAGCCTAAGTACCCAGCAGCTTCCTCGGGGCAGGCATCAAAAATGTCAGTATGGCAACTGCAGTGATGCTGTTGACACCCAACCTCTTTGTAGACGTGTGTGATACTGATGCACCTCCAAAGGAACCAGGGTTCAATCACAGGCTTGTGGCCACCGTTTTTGGACCCCCCCTTCTTACAGATGCTCCAGTAAGTACCACATCTGCAATTCTGATGGAGCATCTACCAGGCCCTGGGAACAGTGGGGAAGCAGGTCCACTTCGAAAGAGACACCTCAGCCAGGGGAGGGGGAGACTTAGAGGAACTGCCCCTTCATTACGCTAGGTATAAGTTGATCTGGCGATTACCTTGGATTACCACACCTAGAATATTGGCTCCAGTTCGGGACACCATCCTTGGGGAACGTCTGTGTCCTTCACGACCTGGATCGGGTCCAGAGGAGAGCAACTAGGATCCTTCTTTACTCACTCACAGGGCTGACAGGCGGCTCCCATCTGCCGCCTTGACTGACATATGGGGATCAATCTGAGGATCTCTGATATTCAACCTATTTATAATTAGAATTTGCAGAGAAAAGAAGACGGGGATTTAGGAAGCACCTTAGAGGATTATCGAGATTCAGGAAGATCTTAACAAGCTGCAATGACGGGCAGCAACTAGCAAGAAGAATTTCAACAGAATTTCTACATTCGGACAGCAAAAATCAACGGCGTGAGAATTGGATGGGGGGGCATACCAGGCAGCATTATGCGCAGAAAGTAACCAGGGGAAATCCCAAGCTGAGTGTGAGCCAAGAGCGTGACGTAGCTGCAAAAAAGGCCAATGCAATCCTCAGCTGCATCAACCAAAGTCAAGCATCAGGATCAAGAGGCGTCACTGTTCCTCTCTCTTCTGTGCAGTCTGGCCACACCTAGTATATTGGCTCCAGTTCTGGACACCATCTTTGAGGAACATCCGTGTCCTTCACAACCTGGATCGGGTCCAGAGGAGAGCAACCAGGGTCTTTCTTTACTCCCTCACAGGGCTGACAGGTGGCTCCCATCTGCCAACTCTGAGCAACGTATAATTCCCAAATACCTAACTGGGATTAAAACCACAGAGTAAATTCACCAACAGCAACTAGAAATGTTGAGCGGGAGAAGAGAAGACAAGATCACCCCAAGAACAGAAGCCGAGTGTCAGCCCTTTGAGGTAGACCAGATAGAAAACAAGGTCATGCAGGCTAATCCTACCTTTATTATAAGGTTCCAGAAAAAGAATCTTGCATGTCTGAATGCGCTTTCCCCTCCCTCCCTTTATCTTCATCTTTGTGAGCACCAGGGAGGGTCACGTCTGAGACGCTTTCTCGGGTTGGATAGATGACCTCCAAAGGCCCCTCCATCTGTTCTTTTACACATTTATCTTTCCCCAACCCACCCGTGCAGGGGAGACCATCCTGGGCCACAGCAGGAGTAGGCAGCCAGTGGCCTCCAAGCGCCATGAGTGGCTTGAGTAAGTGAGCCCAGCCACATGAAAAAGAAGTCAACATTCTCCCAGACATGAGGAAAAAGGTTCCCCTGCCTTCAGACAAGGAGCAACAAGACCTTCAGCATCCATGAAAGGGACCCCTTGCCCAACTGGGGCACAGACTGTATTCCTCCCGGAAGCTCTAATTCGCTTGTCCCTCATGACAACAAAGGTCCGCATAGTTAAAGCAATGGTATTCCCTGTAGTAACCTATGGCTGCGAGAGCTGGACCATAAGGAAGGCTGAGCGAAGGAAGATAGATGCTTTTGAACTGTGGTGTTGGAGGAAAATTCTGAGAGGGCCTTGGACTGCAAGAAGATCAAACCGGTCCATACTCCAGGAAATCAAGCCAGACTGCTCCCTTGAGGGAATGAAATTAAAGGCAAAACTGAAGTACTTTGGCCACATAATGAGAAGACAGGATACCCTGGAGAAGAAGCTGATGCTAGGGAAAGTGGAAGGCAAAAGGAAGAGGGGCCGACCAAGGGCAAGATGGATGGATGATATTCTGGAGGTGACAAACTCAACCATGGGGGAGCTGGGGATGGTGACGGCCGACAGAGGGCTCTGGCGTGGGCTGGTCCATGAAGTCACGAAGAGTCGGAAGCGACTGAACGAATAAACAACAACATGAGGACTAGGAGGCTGTTCTCTTCTGTTCTGTGCTGCGGAAGCGAAACTCGAGCCCTCCTGCAGCGTCCTGTAGTTTGGAGCCTTTTTCATGGCTCAAATAACCCTTTAATGAGGCCGAGGGCAGACAAGCAAGACTAGGTGGCTCTTTCACGCACCGAAACCAGGTTAATACACTGCAAGGGCCAGTTCACACAACACCGTCGTGCAAGCAGAGCAGCCCACCTTCCGGCAAAGGAAACGGCCCCAGTCCAGCTCAGCTGTCCGGCCCGTTTTACCCGCGCGAAGCCAGTCCCGTTACCCCCACGGCCCCCCTCCCTCCTGCCACAAGGGCTGATTCCCACGACCCCCAGATCCCAAGGCCCTTTGCTTCCTGTTTGGCCCCGAGAAGCGCCCAGATGTCTCCCCGGCTTTTCCAGCAAGGCTCCCCCTCTGGCATTGCAGGGGAGTCTGGATACCCAAGGCTGCCTCCGCCCCCCTTCTGGGCCCGACTGGGGCTGGAGGACCCCCAAGTCCCTCGCTGGCTGTGGGGCTGCGCCTCCCCAACCGTCACCCACTGCGCCCCCTCCAGGCTTAGACCCAGGGGCTGCTCCTGGGTGCCCCTCCCTTTAGGCCTCCCACTTCCAGCCTCCCCCCGGAGGGAGTCTCGGCAGCCCCAGTCCCAGCCTGGAGTCCCCCCAGGGCCTTAAGGAGGCTTCAAAGGGCATCTAGTCCACCCCTTCCAGGTACACGGAGAGAGTCTGGCTGAGAAGCGGATGGTCCCTTCTGGAGCTGGCAGGGACCCCCCTGGAGCTGCAGCCCCCCAAGACCGAAAGGGTCCCCCTCCCCCTTTCTCCGTTTCCTTCTCTGCTCCAAACTATCTCCTCCAGGGGCAAAGTCAAGAGACTCTACCCGGAGACTGATGATGTTGCAGAAGGGAGAATTCTCATTGGTCCTTTTACTTTCCTGGGCACTCCTAACTTCAAAAACCGAGAAAAACGCTTCCTGCCCCCCATCCAGACCCCTCTGGGGCTGGAAGCATCTGCGTCTTTCTCCCCTCTCTTGGGGGGGACTTGAGGTGCAGCCTGCTTGGGCTCTGCCAGGGTCCCCCTGCTGCTGCTGGTAGGGGTGCTGTCCCGGATCCTTAGAGGCGAAGCGGGGAAGGAGCCCCCTGGTATGGAGGGCGCTGGGCGGGGGGAGGGGGAAGAAAGGGGCTGGGACCCCCAGGAGTGACTATGGGGAAGGGGCCGAGGGGGGAGCCTGCAGGAGCCTCGATCTCCGCGTGGTCTCTGGCCCCTCCATCCCCCCCCCCCCCAGGAGGACGGAGGTTGCGGATGCACCGCGATGGTCGTGGCCCAGGTGGGAAGGGGGTTGTGGGAAGGCAGCCAACCTGGAACGAGACGCAGCCGGGAGACCCTCTCTCGCCCACCCCCACCCTGTGGCTCGGTTGGAGTCGGACTTTCGGTTCCTGAATTAGACCCGGATCCGGAGCCCCCAAAGTTTGTCCCGTTCAAAGAGGAAGGAGACGGAAAGGGAAAGAGGGAAACTGCGGCATTTTCGTACCTAAATCCACAAAATCCGAAAAGCCGTTTAAGAAAAAGGTGCATTTTGGCAAAAGTATTTTTCCTTCATCAGAAACTTGTTTTCCTTTATGAATCTCACATTAGAGGCTCTTCAGGTCAGGCAAGAGTTGAATTTAGATCCCTTGTTGGGGGAGCCTCTGAACTGGGAAAGGACACCCCCCCATAATTCCCCATAGCGGAATCAGGGCCTGGAGGGGATGGGAGAACCACGGGGGGGGGGGGACTGAGGTGCGGTCTGAGTCGCTCCTCCGAAATTGGCTTCCCCAAAACTCTCCCTTTTGTGAAGGAGGCTGGAGACCCTCCCTGCGAGTCTCTGCATTGAACCCCTTCACTTAAGTTGGGCGGGGAGGGGGCGGCGGTGGGGCTGAGCAATGCCAAAGTCTCCCAGCCGGGCTGCAAGAGGGGATCACCCCATCACCCTACCCCCCCGAAAGCCAAAGGATCAAAAGAAATTGAGATCGAGATTGAAAAAGAAAGCTGCATGCGCTAATCTACAGCTGCCAATTAGTAATTCATCGTTTTTCTGGGCAATGAAGTTTTTTCTTATAAGCCAGAGAGATACCTAACTCTCATAACTGTCTCCAAATTTTGGAGAGCATTAACTTTGGCACGCTGTAATGCTCTCCCTACAGCAGTTTTGGAGGGCCGATACAAAAAAGTTCCGTACGAGCTGAGATTGTGCCCCTGTGGACAAGGGGCTATTGAAACTATAGCACATGTCCTGTTATACTGTATATATTATAAGGACTCACAAACCCACTTAATAACTCCTCATTTGATAAAATATCCAGGAAATTCTGATCCCTTTTATATCCATCATCATCATTGGCGATCACTCGTAGCCGAGTAAGATTGTCTTCCAAAGGTAAAATTTTAACAGTGGATCCGTAAGTGGCTATAAAGGCCAATTCTGGATCCGCACAACCTCCCACAATGAGGGCATAGGTTTCCGGGTGGGAGACGGTCATGATGAGGGTTTGCCTGACGTGCCTTCCTTTTAGCTCTTTTCTCCTTTTCGCCCTGTACTCGTGCTTCTTCAAAGTCCATAGCGCCATTAATAAAGGCTGACCTCCAATTGAAACGCTCATGAGTTAGGGCTTCCCAGTTCTCAATGCTGATATTACATTTTTTTAAATTAGCTTTGAGAGTATCTTTGAATCTCTTTTGCTGTCTACCAATATTCCGTTTTCCATTCTTAAGTTGGGAGTAAAGTAGCTGCTTTGGAAGACGATGGTCAGGCATTCGAACAACATGACCGGTCCAGCGAAGTTGATGTTGGATGATCATTGTTTCAATGCTGGTGGTTTTCGCTTCTTCTAATACGCTAACATTAGTCCGCCTATCTTCCCAAGTAATCTGCAGAATTTTTCGGAGGCAGCGTTGATGGAATCTTTCAAGAAGCTGGAGGTGGCGTTTGTAGAGGGTCCATGTTTCACAGGCGTACAGAAGGGTTGGTAGTACAATGGCTTTGTAAACAAGCATTTTGGCCTCCCTGCGAATGTCCCGATCCTCAAACACTCTACGCTTCATTCGGGAGAAAGCTACACTCGCAGAGCTCAGGCGATGCTGAATTTCAGCGTCGATGTCGGCTTTTGTAGATAGATGGCTGCCGAGATAAGAAAAGTGATCGACATTTTCTAGTGACACACCTTTAAGCTGGATTGATGGCGCTGCGGAGGGATTGGTTCGAACTTGCTGGTAAAGCACTTTGGTTTTTTTAATGTTAATCGAGAGGCTGAGCTTTTCATATGCTTCTGCAAAGCATATATTTTATATCCAACTGTTGCTAACTGATCAGAATGATTTAGTCTCCCTCAATGTAGCTAAATTTTGCTACAGCCCATTGATGACTCTACCAATTGCAAACATATTATTAAGCTTCGCTCATTTCATTTAATGTATTTTGTATTTTATGTATTGCATTTATAATTCTGGTCTGTGACCGTAATAAAGAATTGATAATTTATTTATTTATTTATTTATTTGATTTCTATAACCTTTCTATAATTTCTATAATTCATCGCTATGGAAGATGGGTGAGACAGTCGGCAGGTGCCCTTGGACTACAACACCCACCAGCCTTCGCCCCTGGCATTATTGGCCGGCGATCCTGAGACGTGCTCAATTTCTAACCGTAGCCCAGAGCTTTCCAAACTTTTCATGTTGGTGACACACTTTTTAGACATGCATCATTTCGCGACACACTCTTACAGCAGGGCACAAGGCAGGCACTAGGACCTGCATGGAATTACAGCAGGTTTGGAGGCAGCAGCAGCCGTGACACACCCAGACACTACAGCCGACACACTAACTTGTCCCGACACACAGTTTGGAAAGCTCTGCCGTAGACAGTATGTCAGGAGGAGTCTGTAGTACCATTGCTGCCTAACCAGCTGTACTCAAACGCCTGGCTCCATCTGAAAAGCGGCTATTCCAGGCCTTCGGCTCTGGGGCTGCCACAGACTAACTCGGCTCTTTCCCAAACATGCGGAGAGTCCCTTGTTCTGAGTAGGACGGTCGCTCTCCTGGCTTCCTTCTCCCGTTTTCACAGTTTTCATCTTTAAACGCCCTGGTGACCTTGGGATTCTCTTATGCCACCCCCCTCCGCAGGGAGGCTGGACCTATTCGATTGGTCCGCCCCCAGCGACTGATGGACCCTGAAGGGTTTCAGAGGGAGCTGGGGGTTATACCCAAGGATCTGCTGCACGGTCCAGCGGAGGCACTAGTCACTACCTGGAATAGGGAGGTGACTGGGGCCTTGGACAGGATCGCGCCTATGCGAC
Source organism: Charina bottae (assembly GCA_023362775.1). Taxonomy (NCBI): domain Eukaryota; kingdom Metazoa; phylum Chordata; class Lepidosauria; order Squamata; family Charinaidae; genus Charina; species Charina bottae. Next base: position 1,461,681 of record JALMGJ010000002.1, on the reverse strand, counting down.
CTCTCTTGGCCCATCAGACCCGACACTCCCCATGGTTCATGGAGGAGTTGAGGGTTTTGAAGAGGATTAAGAGACGCCTAGAGCGCCGCTGGAGAAAAACGAAGACTGAATCCGACCGAACACAAGCTAGAGCCGAGGTTAAGGCCTACCTTGTGGCGGTAAGAGCGGCGAAACATCAATATTTCTCGGCTCTTATTGCGTCCACAGAATGCTGCCCAACGGCCCTGTTTAAGATCACTCGGTCCCTTTTGGGGAAGGTGGGTCCTGAGACCCACCTACAGGGCCGTGCAGAGGAATTTGCTATGCATCTGCAGGACAAAATCGCTCGGATCCGTTCCAAGTTAGACTCCAGGCGTGAGACAGAGTCTGGGGAGATACCGGAGGAACGTATTTACCCAGTTATCTGGGAACGGTTTGATCCTGTTGGACCTGAGGAAGTGGGCAGGATCCTTCGAGCAGCAAACGCCACCACTTGTCATCTAGATCCATGCCCCTCCTGGCTGTGAAAGCAGCTAGGGGGGTGACATGTGGTTGGGTCCAGGTGATGGTCAATGCATCCTTGAGAGAGGGGGTGTTTCCAACTGCCTTTAAGGAGTCATTGGTGCACCCCCTCCTCAAGAACCCATCACTGGACCCTATGGTACTGGACAACTTTCGCCCAGTCTCCCACCTTCCCTTTATGGGGAAGGTGGTTGAGAAAGTGGTGGCATTGCAGCTCCAGAGGATTCTGGATGAAACGGATTATCTAGACCCCTTTCAGGCCTAGACATGGGACAGAAACAGCATTGGTCGCACTTATGGATGATCTCTGGAGGGGAGCAGGATGGAGGGAGTGCATCCATCCTAGCTCTTCTTGACCTCTCAGCGGCTTTCGATACCATCGACCATGGTATCCTTTTGGGTCGGCTCAGGGAGTTGGGGGTGGGCAGCGTGGTTTTGCGCTGGTTCACCTCCTTCCTCCAGGGCCGGTCCCAATCGGTGGTGATAGGGAGTGAGAGATCCGAACCTCGACCCCTCCTTTGTGGGGTGCCGCAGGGTTCAGTTCTCTCTCCTCTCCTATTTAATATCTACATGAAACCACTGGGCGAGATCATCCGCCACCATGGGATAAGATATCAATATGCTGATGATACTCAGCTATATATCTCTGTCCCGGGTGAGGTAAGTGATGCTGTGACTGCTCTTTCTCAGTGTCTGGGGGCTGTAGGGGCCTGGATGGGGTCCAACAGGCTTCAACTGAACCCTGGTAAGACGGAGTGGCTGTGGATTAATGGCTCTTCCCCATCTGGGACATTATCATCTTTGCTTCTGGATGGGGTTGCACTGCCCCAGACAGACGCGGTGCGGAATCTGGGGGTCCTCCTGGACTCACGACTCCTGCTCGAAGAGCAGGTGGCAGTCGTGGCCAGAAGGGCTTTTGCACAACTTCGTGTTGTGCGCCAGTTACGCCTGTTCCTGGATCCGGAGGCCCTTTGAACAGTCACTCATGCCCTTGTTATCTCGTATATAGACTACTGTAACGCGCTCTACATGGGGCTACCCTTGAAGAGTATCCGGAAGCTTCAGCTGGTCCAGAATGCGGCTGCACGGGCCATTGCTGGTGCCCCTAGATCGGCACATATAACACCGTTGTTGCATGAGCTGCATTGGGTACCAGTTTGCTTCTGGATCCAATTCAAGGTGTTGGTTATCACCTTTAAAGCCCTACATGGCATGGGGCCAGGTTACCTGAGGGATCGCCTCGTCCCCAATATATCCACCCGTCCCACCTGGTCATGCAGAGAGGGCATGCTACGGACCCCATCTATAAGAGAGTTCCATCTGGCGGGGTCCAGGAGGCGTGCCTTCTCTGCAGTAGCTCCCGCCCTGTGAAACAACTTGCCCCCGGAGGTGAGATTAGCCCCTTCGCTCCTGACCTTCCGGAAGAACCTGAAAACCTGGCTCTGCCACCTTGCTTGGGACCAAGGAAGGAATAGTCACTCTTGGGGATGGCTTATACCTTAGAGAGCTTCTCTCCTACATTGGATTAAGTTAGATCGTTTTACCACTCTTGCCTCTTGGATTTTAATCTTGTTTTATAATTTGTATTTTATATTCTATGTATATTTTACGTTTTTCGTTTTTATCATTTTGTTCTAAACCGCCAAGAGTCCCTCCGGTGGAGGGAGATGGGCGGTGATATAAATTTTATAAATAAATAAATAAAATGAAGCTGTACCCTAAAAACAAGTCGATGCCCCTTTTCCACCGGCAGAATTCAGTGTCCCCAAGGATGAAACGACTTTCGGCATGGGCACCGTAGGACTCCACCAACTGGGATCAGCAATAAGGGGGGGAAAAACTCACAGGGGAACATTTTCTCTATCACTAATTGCACTAATTTGCAGAGATTTCAGATGGGGAGCCGCAGTATTAACGTCCGGTTTGGTTGGCAGCAACGTATTTAGGGCTGAGGGAGGTTTCAAACAGCCATTGGTTATCTTCATCTCTGCCCCAATTGGCACCTCTGTTTGGTCACCAATCCGCTCTGCATTAACACTCCCTGCTGCTTATTGTGTCACAAATACAAGCTTTGGGAGAGACACTCCTCCCTCAAGATTTCTGGTGAATCTGGAAGCTTGCTCAGAACTTTGTAATTCTACATTTGCAAAATATGGTTTTAAATAAAAACCTGTAACTCTCTCCTGGTTTCTAGCCTGGGGCCTGAACCACACCAACAAACCGGCTCTTAGTACACCAGACGCTCCCCACAAAATCTACCCACTCAGCTGTTCCTGCTTCTCCAACAGCAAATCCAGGGCTGCAGCCTTTCAAGATCTAGTCGGTCCCCCTTTACTCTTCAGATAACAGACCCTTTTTCTCTTTCAATCTGAGCTTTAAACTTTTATTCTGGGGAAATGGAGTGTTCCTCTGACTGGGGACTTGTCTTCTGGCTCCTCTGGCTTTTATGTTGTCCGTGGTTGAATCTTGATTTTATTAGTAATATATTGTTAGGAGGTTTTGCAGGGTCCAATTTATTTATTTATTAATTTTTATCCCCCCTTTATTATTTTTATAAATAAGTCAAGGTGGGGAACATACCTAATCCTCCTTCCTCCTCCTATTTTCCCCACAACAACAACCCTGTGGGGTGGGTTGGGCTGAGAGAGTGTGACTGGCCCAAGGTCACCAAGCTGCCTTCCATGCCTCAGGCGGGACTAGAACTCTCAATCTCCTGGTTTCTAGCCCAGCACCTTAACCACTAAACCAAATTTATCTATTATTTTTATTGTAAAGGGGTTACTTGTTGGGCATTACACTATTCCCTTAGTGTCAGAATTAATGGGTCTACTTTGTATCTTTGCATATTCAAATTCACTTAGTATTCCGTGGCCACTAAGTATGCTTTGTCCTCACTGGGGTGGATTCTAAACACTGTTTTAGAATGCAAGATTTTGCATTATGGTATGGCCCCCTCAGAGATCCAGAGGCTTTTGAACCATTTCAAGCATTTACAGCTCCCAACCATAATAAAATGGGACATCATAACAGGTGTGCCCAAAAATATGGCACCAAAAAAGAGCAAGAGAGAGGAAGGGGAATAGAATTAAATATAATTTGAATATTTTAAAGTTCAACAACTTGGCAGACCTTTAAATTTGAAGCCACTCGGAGATTGAGGCTCAGGCCAAAAGAGCCTCTTGCTTCCTCCCCACCCCCGGCCTGGTCCTGGCTGTTCAGTGTCCTTCTGCAAAGGGATCATATGCAAAGTGATCTACTAGAAAAAAAATTATTATAACCTGATCTCTGAATCGGGTTCCTGAAATGAACAAACCTTGAATTCTTTGGTGTCTTCTGAAGTCAGCAAAATGAGGATCATTCATCTGCGTAGCTAAAATGTCACTTAGCGGCGCCAAATAATTTTCCTCTTTACTTGTAGGGATTTTTGGGGAAAATTTAAAAAGAAGCCCTGAGAGAGGAATGAAAGAAATGGAAACATCTCCCATTTCTTGGGAAGGGAGCTTTGCCTTACCTTGACCTCACATTCACAGCAACGCTGACAGTTTTTTTTCCTTCTCAAAAGCCATGAATGGTTCTTGCACAATGCATTTCTAGAAATGAAACATCTTCCACTGTGCAATTTTTCCTCACATCTCCACCACCAAGGGGGATGGAAGAAAAGGGTCAGCCTCTTGGCGCTGCTATCACCCACAGCCATCAGAGGCTAACAAGCAGGCACCTCCAAGCAAACAAGATCGCAGCAGGGGCTGTTCATAAACCTGAAGATCCTACACTCAAAACCACAATGCCTTTTCTCCTCAACTCAATATTCCTGCATCATGTTCAAGAACAGCCTTCCATCTGAAACTTTACAGTGCTTTTGTCACCGCCACAAACATCCCAAAACATTCTCTCAAAAAATCTGAGTGCTCCTATCTTTTTCTCATGTATCTTTTAGGGCCTGCAGCAGCTTACTGAGAAGTTCTGCTGATAGCCAGAAACGTGTAGTTACCCTTTCTCAAACTAACATTTTCCATTATTTTCCATTTCCCTCATCTCTAAATCTGAGACATCTTTGACTAGAAACAGCCCAGAAATTAAATATTTAACTTTTTAGCTGGATGTCCAATGGGAGATGAGAAGTGAAATTCAAGCCTTCTCTACACTCATCACATTCTGCCTCATGTGGATTTCCTTGTGTCTCCTAAGGGAGAAATTTGCTGAGAAACACCGTCCACAGTCTGGGCATTTGAATGGTTTCTCTCCTATGTGTAATCCTACATGATTTATAAGGCTAGACCTAAGACTGAAATCTTTCCCACAATCCGGACACTCATACGGTTTCTCTCCTGTATGAGTCCTCTGGTGTCTCACCAGGTTGGATTTCCGACTGAAACTTTTCCCACAATCCGGACATTCATAAGGTTTCACTCCTGTGTGAGTCCCCTGGTGTATCACCAGTTCAGAATTCCGACTGAAACTTTTCCCACAATCTGGACACTCATAGGGTTTCTCTCCTGTGTGAGTCCTCTGATGTCTCACCAGTTCGGAATTCCGAATGAAACTTTTCCCACAATCTGGACACTCATACGGTTTCGTTCCTGTGTGAGTCCCCTGGTGTATCACCAGTTCGGAATTGCGACTGAAACTTTTCCCACAATCCGGACATTCATACGGTTTCTCTCCTGTGTGAGTCCTCTGGTGTATCACCAGTTCAGAACTGCAACTGAAACTTTTCCCACAATCCGGACATTCATACTGTTTCTCTCCTGTGTGAGTCCTCTGGTGTAACAAGAGTTGGGACTTCCGACTGAAACTTTTCACACAATCCAGACACACATACGGTTTCTCTCCTGTGTGAATCCTCTGGTGTCTCACCAGGCTAGAATTGTCACTGAAACTTTTCCCACAATCCGGACACTCATATGGTTTCTCTCCTGTGTGAGTCCTCTGGTGTAACATCAGGTGGGAATTCCGAATGAAACTTTTCCCACATTCTGGACACTCATACGGTTTCTCTCCTGTGTGAGTCCTCTGGTGTTCCACCAGGCTGGAATTTTGACTGAAACTTTTCCCACAATCCGGACACTCATATGGTTTCTCTCCTGTGTGAGTCCTCTGGTGTATCACCAGGTGTGAATTCCGACTGAAACCTTTCCCACAATCCGGACACTCATATGGTTTCTCTCCTGTGTGAGTCCTCTGGTGTCTCACCAGGCTGGAATTGTCACTGAAACTTTTCCCACAATCCAGACACTCATACGGTTTCTCTCCTGTGTGTGCCCTCTTGTGTATCACCAGGTGGGAATTCTGAATGAAACTTTTCTCACAATACGGACACTCATGCGGTTTTTCTCCTGTGTAAATCCTCTGGTTTATCACCAGGTTGGATTTCCAACTGAAACTTTCCCCACAATCTGGACACTCATACGGTTTCCCTCCTGTGTGTGTCATCTGGTGTCTCACCAGGTGGGAATTGTGACTGAAACTTTTCCCACAATCCGGACACTCATACGGTTTCTCCCCGGTGTGAGTCCTTTTGTGATTCACCAGGGTGGCGTGCTTGTTAAAGCTTTTGCTGCATCGAGAACACTGGTAGGGCTTCTCGCCGGTGTGGGTCCTCTTCTGCATAATCAGCTGTGATCTGTAATCTGTGCTTTTCCCACAATATAAACCTCTGTGGCACTTTTCCACCACTGATATTCTTGGATTCTCGAGATCAGAACTATTTCTGATCCCTTGTTTGGCGGTGTTTGGTTCAAGCTACTGTTTCCTTTCTCACAGGCTGAGGCTTGTGTTACTGTCTGCCCTACGTGGCTATCCAAGTGACCTCTTCCTCCCCACTGACTTCCAGATATTTCCCTCTATTTCTGAATTTGGAAATTATCCCCCTTGACTTCTTCATGTAATATTTGAGTTCCACGTATTCTATTTTTTCCAGCTCAAAAACTCTCTTCCTGTTTTTCTCTCCCTCGTCTGTCACCCGCTGGGGAAGAAGAGTTTTGGGGTTCTCTGGAGAGAGTGGAAAAGATTTGATTGCTGCCTTGATTTGCTTTCCTTTTTAATGCTGCTTGTGATTCTCGGTTGTCGAGCAGGCTCTTATTGGCATCCTTTTTGTCTATAAGATTCACATAAAAGTGTTATTTTATTTATTATCTATAAAATGGCTGCACAACACGTGCAAACAACAACAAAAAAGCATACATTACAATGAAAAAGCAAAAGTGCCAAAAGGCTAGATCAGGGCTTTCCAAAGTTTTCCTGCGGCAACACACCAACCGCCGTTGGTGTGTCACTGCGGGAAAATCCGGAAGTGCCGCCGTTGCGGCAGTACACAGAAACCCAGAAGTGCTGCTGCCGCTTTTGGTTTTTGCGCGCCACCGTTGGTGTGTCGCCGCGGGAAAACCCGGAAGCGCTGATGATGATCAGCGCTTCCGGGTTGTGTGGCGACACACCAGACTGTGTGTGGTGACACACTTTTTGTCGCGACACACAGTTTGGAAAGCTCTGGGCTAGATTAACCTCTAACATTCATGATGATTCATTTGGCACATAGATGACTAGCGAGATCCAAGTTCAAATCCTGAAATTCACTTGTTGGCTTGGGTCAATCACAGATTCTTAGCACTGCAAAGGGTTATCATGAAGGATATCTGGAAATGCTGGGGATAGATTCTACACATACACATAGATGCACGCAGAGAGAAACACAGATACACACACCTACGAATGTATGTATGTAGAAAATCCATGTGTATTTCAGCCTCCAAAATGTCCCAGAAGTGGGTATGGTCAAACTTTTGGGGTTACTTTTAGAGGGCTGGGGGGCTTTAACAGATGAAATGGTGCCCAAAGCCTCTGCAAGATTTAAAGCACCAGTTTTGTCCATTCAACTCCTCAGCTCCAAATAAGAAAAGAGCATAAAATACTGTCCACAACCACTCTGGGGACATCACCATACAATACAGGTAGTCCTCCTTTCGACTGCAGTTGGGACCGTCAATAAGCAGCTCAGTCATTAAGTCGCTCTCCGAGTGAGATGGGTGGGGAATAAATTGGATATATAAATAAAATAATTAAGATGACATCATGTAGATACGGTCAAACTGATACACACAGAGAGAAATACTGATACACACACCATGTGTATTTCAGCCTGCAAAATGTCCCAAAATGTCCTTTGGGGCTACTTTTAGAGCGCTGGGGGGCTTTAACAGATGAAATGGTGCCCAAAGTGTCAGAATGAAGGCTTTAGCCACAATCTCTAAATGTGGTTAAAGGTAAAATCCTGCCATGAAGTTGGGTTAGGGTGAGATGAGTATAGAGAGAAGGATGCTGAGGTGTTGGGGAACGGAGGAGGCAGAGCAGCCGCATTCCAGAGAGACCGTTTCCCCCCCCCCCCGCACATTTGTGCAGTCGTGTCTGACTCTAGGGGCCGGTGCTCATCTCCGTTTGTTAGCCGAAGAGCCAGCGCTGTCCGAAGACGCTTCCGCGGTCATGTGGCCGGCATGACACACGCGGAACGCTGTTACCTTCCCACCAAAGTGGTACCTATTAATCTACTTGCATTTGCATGCTTTCGAATTGCTAGGTTGGCAAGAGCTGGGGCTAGTGCGGGAGCTTACTCCGTCACGCGGGGCTAGGGATTCGAACCTCCGAACTTGCGATCTTCCGATCGACAAGCCTGGTGTCTTACCCGCTGTATTCAAAAAAAAGGGCTGGGTTAAGCAGAGTTGAACCTGGTTAATACATGGATGGGGGAGTTTGTTGGCTAGACGTGGAAGGAAAAAAACATCCCAGGAGATGGCAGTGGCAGATCAGTCCCATATTGTTGCCAAGAAAACAACACTTCCATAAAATCACAGAGAGTCAACACTGGGACTTTTCAAACCGCCAGAAAATTGCACGCACCAGTTTTAAAGCCTGCAGCACCAGGGGAATAAAATTTGGGGAGGGGGGGCATATGGAGCAGCTGGCACTTTTCAGCAGAGTGGCTTCTCTGACTCTTCCCCACGGAGGAAACGAAACAGCCCCACTCGCTCCCGGCCTCTCCCCCCACCTGTCCTCGACTCACCTTCCGCCGGCGGCTGCTCCGACCCCGGGAAGACCACAGAGCGCAACTTCACGCCAATCCCCTCCCGGGCGGGAGCAGGAACAGGAAGTTCCTCTGCCCTCCTCTCCTTCGACATCCTCTCTAGCAATCCAGTACTCTATTGTTTCAGCTCCCCCGCTCCCCCTCCCGCTGGATGTCGGCCCTCAGCAACCACAGACGCCGCTGCTTTTATTGACAGCTTTCTAGGCGCGGAGGTTGCTTATTCCTAGAGCGCCATCTGGCGACAGGAGGCTGAAAAACCCCACTCGTCCCATCTCTCTCCTAAGGCGTTGGCGAGATATTTTGGTTGATTCTGTGCCATCAAGTCCTTTTCGACTCCCGGCGACCAGATCGATAGCTCTTCTCCAGGATGCTCTACCCGCAACGTGTTCTTTCGGGTCTCCCAAGGCTGCACTCATGGCCACTGCAACTGAGCAAAAAGGTCGTTTGCAAGAAGCAGGAAGTAAACCAAGGGAAAGCATGGGGAGGGGGGGAAATGGTGCGCAAACAGAATACGATAAAGCGCACCTCCTACATTGCAGAGCCTGTATGTATGTATGTATGTACGTACGTCAGCCTCACATATTCGTCTGTCATGCTTTTGCCTTTTCTCCACCTGTAGCTTCAGAGACTTCGCTTTCGGCATTGCGTGGAGAGAGCTGATAACCCTGTGGAACATTCCGTAGGGAGGGGGGATTTTTGGAGTGGGAATTGGTTTGTTATGGCTGCGCTTTTATGGGTGTTGTTTTTGCCATTGCCTTGATAACGTTTTGCTTGGCACGCAAACCGTTATTCGAGGCTTCTGCTGGCCTGAAGTGTATTAATCCTGAATAAATGGATCCTTTAGAGCAGGGCTTTCCAAAGTGCTGCTGCTGGCGACACACGAGCGGCGGTGCGGTGGTGGCGCAGTGGCGGCGCGCCCGCGCGCGGCGCCACAGAAGAGCATGCGGCGGCGCACGCGTGCACGGCGGCGGCGCGGGGGGGCGTGCGGCGGCGCGCGCGTGCATGGTGGCGCGCGCCGCCGCTTCCGGGTGGTGTGGCAACACACCACGCTGTGAGTGGTGACACACTTTTGTGTCACGACACACAGTTTGGAAAGCTCTGCTTTAGAGTAATTGCCTGAAGATGTTATTTGTTGGGAATTCTGACATTGGATGAGATGGTTAGATAGCATCACCGATGTAATGAACATGAATTTGAGTAAACTCTGGGTGACAGTGGAGGACAGGAAGGCCTGGCGTGCTATGGTCCATGAGGTCACGAAGAGTCAGACACGACTAAACGACTGAACAACAACAACAACAACAAATTTGACACGGGTTTATCACAATTTATTTATTAGACTTCTCGACCACCCAACCCGTACAAGACGACTCTGGGCGACTCACAACAGTAAAAAGTGATGGAGTTTTGAAGGTTAGAAAAAGAACTCCAAGCAGCTAACAACAATCTTGCAGAGCAGAAGCGTGAACCAGCAGGGAACTTGCACATTATGCTTAATTACATTCAGAAATAAATGCAGTCATCACATAGTAGTTAGATGAAGAAAAAATAGAGATAGCTTACATTTATTCAGTAGATCTGGATACAGGTAGATTCATAGTAGATCTGCGTGCAAACGAGACGAAATGGACGAGCACTGCATTTAATGGAGATTGTTAATCCCCCAAACTCAAGGAGGAGGAAGTGGAAATCAGGTGACCCATATGACTTCCCACAAGCACAATAGAGATACGTTTAATAGAAAAGACCCCCTTATGCTTATGAGACAATGCTGAGTTGACTCCTGATGATCCCAACAAAAACAACACATCATTAAAATACAAAACACACACACACACACACACACACACACACACACACAGATATATATATATATATATATATATATATATATATATATATATATATATATATCAATCGAAGAGTGTATGTATGTATGTATGTATGTATATACATTAAAAATACAAATATGATGTATAGATACCAGATGGCAAATTGAGATCTTACTGTTGGCACTATCATGGAGCCAACCACCTCCATGCATGGCTATTGCCCCACCCACACCAAGCCAGGTGGCATAGCCAGGTTTTAACTCCCTTCCTAAAGGCCAGGAGTGTGGGGGCCCATCTTACCTCCGGGGGTAACTTATTCAGAGAGCAGGCGCAATGGCAAAGAAGGCCCTCCTCCTGGACTCTGCCAATCGGCAATCCCTCACGGACAGGGTCCGTAGCACACCCTCTCTGCCTGACCAGGTGGGACGGGTCGATGTCACGGGGGTGAGGCGGTCCCTCAGGTAACCTGGACCCATGCCATGTAGGGCTTTAAAGGTGATAACCAACACCTTGAATTGGACTCAGAAGTAGACTGGCACCCAATGCAGCTCGCAGAGCAATGGTGTTATATGTGCCCCCTTTGGGACTCCTAAGACTGCTCACGCGGCTGCATTCTGGACCAGCTATAGCTTCGGGATACTCTTCAAGGGTAGCCCCATGTAGAGCGCATTACAGTAGTCTATACGGGAGATGACCAGGGCATGTGTGACTGACCGGAGGGACTCCCGGTCCAGGAAAGGGTGTAGTTGGCTCACAACATGGAGCTATGCAAAGGCTCCCCTGTACACGTCTGCCACCTGCTCTTTGAGCAGGAGCCACAAGTCCAGGAGAACCCCCAGGTTCCGCACCAGATCTGTCTGGGGCAGTGCAACCCCATCCAGAGTCAAAGATGATAAGAGTTCCAGAGTTCCCTTGTGCCCAGAGTTCCCTTGTGGGGGGAGATGGGCGGTGATATAAGTTAGAAATAATAAATAAATAAATAAATAAATAAGTAAGTAAGTAAGTAAGTAAGTTCCTGGATACCCAGGGGGGCCCAACCCACAGGCACTCTGTCTTACCAGGGTTCAGCTGAAGCCTCTTGTTCCCCATCCAGACCCCCACAGCCTCCAGGCACCGAGAGAGGGTGGTCACAGCCTCACTTACGTCACCCGGGGTGGAGATGTATAGTTGAGTATCATCAGCATATTGATGATACCTCACTCCATGGCAACGGATGATCTCACCCAGCGGTTTCATGTAAATGTTAAAAAGGAGCAGAGAGCGAGCCGAACCCTGCGGCACCCCACAGAGTAGGGTTTGTGGGCCGGATATCTTGCTCCCTATCAACACCGATTGGGACCGGCCCTGGAGGAAGGAGGTGAACCAGTGCAGAACCACGCCGCCCACCCACAACTCCCTGAGCCAACCCAAAAGGATACCATGGTCGATGGTATCGAAGGCTGCTGAGAGGTCAAGAAGAGCTAGGATGGATGCACTGCCCCCATCCCGCTCCCGCCAGAGATCATCCATAAGTGCGCCCAAGGCTGTTTCCGTCCAATATCTGGGCCTGAAACCCGACTGAAAAGTGTTCAGTCTCGCCAGATGGCAGAATTACTCTGAGCAGCCATCCCAATTCCCAGAGGAGTTTGCTTTCAGCCTTGAGAATTCCCAGGGCACTTGGGCACAACGCTTGGAAGGCACCCCCCTCCCCATTTATTTCTTCCCGCTTTGGGGATCCAATGTTGCCTGCAGAGAGTAGGGCGGTCTGCTGGACCAGTTGAGCTTCTGCCTGCCTTTCTCCACCCTGGGAGGATGGAGGATGTCCACCAGGAAGCTGCTCCCACTCCCCCTCTTTCCTCCCCCCATTGTGGCCAATTTATACATGGAAGAAGTGGAGAAGAAAGCACTCAACACATTCCAGGGAACGGTGCCCACCCACTGGTTTAGGTATGTGGATGACACCTGGGTCAAAATCAAGGCCCAGGAAGTACAGGCCTTCACGGACCATATAAACACTATAGATGCCAACATTAGGTTCACCAGAGAAGACACCAAGGACAACAGACTGGCATTCCTAGACTGTGAAGTCCTCATTGGGACCGGTGGCAAGCTAGAAATAGGGATCTACAGGAAACCCACGCACACAGGTCAATATCTGATGTTTGACTCCCACCATCCACTGCAGCACAAACTAGGAGTCATCAGGACATTGTCACACAGAGCAGAAACCATCCCCACCTTCATGGATTCCAAAAAGAATGAAAATCAGCACCTGAGAACAGCTCTGAAGGCCTGTGGATATCCAAATTGGGCCTTCACTAAATCTAAATCTACCAGACCTAAAACAGCGACAGATAGGGCTGAGACTCAGAGTAAACGGAAGAACCTGGTCATTCCTTACATGGCTGGCGTGTCTGAAAAGATAAAAAGGATATTTGGCAAACACCACATACCTGTATATTTCAAACCCACCAACACACTGAGACAGAGGCTTGTACACCCCAAAGATCAAACTCCAAAACACAAGAAAAGCAATGTAGTTTATGCAATCCAGTGCAGTGAGGAGTGCTCTGAACTCTACATTGGAGAAACCAAACAACCTTTATACAGGAGGATGGCCCAACACAGGAGAAGTAACACCACAGGACCAGAGTCAGCAGTTTATCTTCATCTAAAGGAAAAAGGACACTCATTTGAGGACATTAATGTTCACATTTTAGACAGAGAAGATAGTTGGTTTGAGAGAGGGGTCAAGGAATCCATTTATGCCAACTTGGAAAATCCTTCCTTGAATAGAGGTGGGGGTCTCAGGCACAATCTTTCCCCTATTTTCCTTCCTGCTTTGTCTTCTGTGCCTAGGAAGATTAAGACCATTTCGCAAGCTCAACAGCAGCATGGTAATCTTAACGATCCTCCTTTAGATGATAAAGGGACTTAGAAATAACATCTCAAAATAACCATGACCTAGCCCCAGGTGCAAGGTCACACAGCCACCTAGAAACATATTTAAGGATTCTCTTACTAACTTTGCTCAGACTGAAGAAGCTCCTTGGATAAGGAGCAAAACGTTTCCACTGAGAAAATAGAAATCCAGTTGACATGATTCAAGCTACAGACAATTCCACCTGGATGACTGAGAACCTTCATAGACACATGCAGACTCTGTTCCAGCAGGAAAACGCTGTTTAGAAGTTTCAGGAACAGCAACAGATGGCTTACCCTGCATCTTCTCTAGGTCATGAGCTTGCTGAATTTCTTGCAGCCGATTTGTAAGATAATCCACAGTAAGGTCCTGGGGTCTTAACGTCTGCGTTGCCTCGATGAGCATGTCAAAGCTGCTGTCCAAACTTGACAATATAATGCATGCTCTCTGCGTATCTGGTACCAGAACTTCCCGCTCTGCAAGTTCAAGAAGCAAAGTCTTGAGTTTATGGAGGTGGGTCATCACATTCCCACCCGGCTGCAGCTTTAGATTGTAAAGCTGACGGGATAGTCCAACAATGGCAGCAGAGGTTTGCCTTGAATAAATGGCTTTAAGAGCTTCCCAGCACCCATTTGCAGTGTCTTGGTCGCTGACATGCAGTAGCTGAGATGATTCCAGTCCCAGAATCAAATTGCCATAAGCACGATCCAAACGCAATTGCACTTCTTCAGAAATGGGACCAGCTGGAGGTGGGTTTTCCACATATTGCCACAAGCCTTCTTTTAAAAAGAATGACTTAATCTTCACACACCAGTTTGTGTGATAGTTTGTGCCATCCAAGCGCTCAAAAGGCAGACTAGTCAGTCCTGCAGCAGCCATGCTGACCACTCAAAGAAAAACACAATTACTCTAAAAGCAGCCTCAAAAAACAAACCCCCGTTTACAGCCAGATACAACGCAGCAAAAAGCGTGACTTCCACACTGGGCCCATAACCTGTGGGATAATGCTGGCTTATGGGGTAAGGCGCAGAGTAATCAGACAGAGTGCAGCTTTCATGGCTAAAATGTTTACTTGTAAGGCAATAAATGTATATAGAGTTACATTATTGCAAAAAGGAAAAATATACATACAAGCAGAGCTTCGTGTTTGTTTCCATTGACAGACATGAAGGCCCATGCCATGGCCTAGACACAGAGCCACGCATAGCTACGCCTTTCCTAGTCTTCAGAGGTAGAACATACACACGAACATGGCTAAAAGACTGGACAGAAGTCAAGAAGCATAGACCCATAGTTCACAGCTGTGATATACACTTGTTTCAGCTTTCTGATTGGTGGAACCTTAGAATCATGGGTCACAAGGCAGCTTTTCAGATTAACAAAGCCTTAAGTGTTTAGGATTGCACATAATATAAATCGCCATGAGATGGCAGTGTTGCATCTAACTGAACATATTGTCCTCCCTGAGGATTGTTCTCATGAGAGTCATTTCGGATGAGACATAACATACCATCATGTGCTGCAGCTGCGCCTGTTTATCAGTGACTTGTTTTGAGAATACGCTACAGAAAGTAAACAAAGAGTAAAGAAAGCAGTTTGGTTCTTCACAGGAAACCCTGACATTTTTCTCCCTGAAAGGGGCGGATTCTCCCTCTATCCGGTCCCTGACCATCAACCACATCCCTGCAGTGTGGGCTGGCCTGGGGGTCTGAAAGTGAGGGGGGGAAAACCTTGTGTTTTTCCATTCCCTTTGCTCTTATTTGGTATAAAACAATAAAGAACTTATACATCCTGAAGGTTTTAGTATATCTTCTAATTTTCTTCCCCATCTCTTTTCTTCACAGCACTCGTGAGTTAATCCTGCTATTGCTTCTTGCTATCAGATGCAAAAGGATGTTTTTTAAGTAGCTGACGAATTTCTGCCTTTTTTGCAACCCTTGAAGGATGGAGGTTCAAGGTGGTGGGTTGGCGAGAGGAGGAGAATCACAGCCTGGACCTTCTCCTGCCAAGACCCACCAGCTTCCTTTCATGGCCTCTCTTTCTTTTCAGGGAGGGGAAACGGGGAGGGGGGAGACTATCTAGTCTGCCCCCAGGAATCCTTGGCCTGCCTGTCACTCCAGACCCCCCAACCTCTCCTGCTCAGCACAGACTCCCATTCATAGCAATGGCTGCAACCCATCCACCCCACAGCCACTGAATCCGAAATCCATCTGACGCTTAGCCAAGCCTGGAGGCCATTAGATCCAGAGAGATTCAGATGCTCCACAAATACCAGCCACCCTGGGATCCTCCATTTTTTAGAAGTGATCTCAGGGATCAACTGCTCCTTTTCCAGCAGCGCCCAACCTCTTTTCCCTTCTCGCTCCTTCCCTTCTTCAGATCCCCCCTCAGTTCTCCATCTGTCCTGGCTTTGAATCCACAGGAGCTTCATCTACGTTGCGGTTCTCCTCCGAGTCAATTCCCTTTGCTTTATTTGCTATAAAACAATAAACTTTAGACTGTAGGAAAACCCTGGAATGATATGAGTTGATGCTGTCTGAGTAGTGTGATCTCAGCTCCACATTCTCTCTGTTGGAATTATCAGGGGTCAACTCAGTATTGTCTCATAAGTATAATGGGGTCGCTCTAGTAAACGCATCTCTATTGTGCTTGTGGGATGTCACATGGGTCACCTGATTTCCACTTCCTTTCTTCTTCTTGAGTTTGGGGATTAACAATCTCCATTACTCTTTGGGCACACCTGCAAGCAGGAGGTGCTGCAGAATGCAACTGTTGTCCTTTCATCTCGCTTGCACACAGACATTTTCATTTCCATAACGATTGTCTACAAAGAACTGGTGATGATTAAGTGTTTTCTATTATGAATCTACTTGTATCCAGATCTACTGAATAAATGTAAGCTATCTCTATTTTTTCTTCATCTAACTACTGTGTGAATACTGAATTTATTTCTGAACGTAATTAAGCTTAATGTGCAAGTCTTTTTTGGTTCACGCTTCTACTTTGCAAGATTGTTGTTAGCTGCTTGGAGTTCTTTTATTAACCTTCAAAACTCCATAAAGGGTTATGGGCCCAGTACAAACCAGTGCAGCCCAGCAGAGTCCAGTATACTGACCAAGAACTGATTTTCTGAAGTTTTTTTTTTGCTTCACACCCAAAATGGGAAGCCACTTGCACATTTAAAAAGCAAAGTTCAGAAAAAAAATTCCTCTCTGAACAATGGAGAAAGAGGAGGGAGCTCCCCCCATACCAAAATTGACTGAGGATAATTACTCAGCATGGCTATTCAGATTGAGGATGCAGCTAGATTTTTAAGATTTTTTGGATGTTCTGGATTTACCTGAACCTAAACCAGAGGATGGGGAGGAAGCCAAAAGACAGTGGAAGAAAAAGGATAAAAAGGTAAAGGTTCCCCCCGCACATTTGTGCAGTCGTGTCCGACTCTAGGGGCCGGTGCTCATCTCTGTTTGTTTAGCCGAAGAGCCAGCGTTGTCTGAAGACACTTCCACGGTCATGTGGCCGGCATGACGCACGCGGAACGCTGTTACCTTCCCACCGAAGTGGTACCTATTCATCTACTTGCATTTGCATGCTTTCGAATTGCTAGGTTGGCAAGAGCTGGGGCGAGTGCGGGAGCTCACTCCGTCACGCGGGGCTAGGGATTCGAACCTCCAAACTTGCAATCTTCCGATCGACAAGCCTGGCGTCTTACCCACTGAGCCACCACGCCCCTTTTTTACAAACCAGAAAAAGAAAATAAAAAAAATTAAAAAAAGGATAAGAGAGCTAAAATTGCCTGTGGGATACTTTCATCCCTTTTTTTCCCAATCCTCGTCCCAAAACTCCATCCCAGCTGCCCCCACTTCCCAGTCATCCACACTTCTTTCTTTGTGCGTCCCCCCATGAGTCCCATCCGCAAAGTCCATTTCCCCAGAGACCCAATCCACCCTAGGATTTCTGGCTCTCAGCCATTTCAGTCCTAACACAATGGGTCTTGTTGCGATGGGGGCCACGATAAACCTCAATGTTTCTACGTGGTTTCCCAAAGTCATTTGTACTTCCTCCGTATACTGCTCCACTGGCCCCCCTTTCATCTCAGAACCATCCAATTGACAAAAGGTAATGGGCGTTTTTAGTTCAAAAAGTCTCAGTCCCAAGTGGTCAGCCACGTCCGGGTGCATCAAACTCCTTGAGCAGCCCGAGTCTAGCATTGCCAACCCAGAGTACTTCCTCCTCCCCCCCACAGCTTTTAGGCGTACCTGAATGTGCATTGTGGGGTTGCGGCAATTCTTCTCGTTGCGCACTGTTGTGAAGGCCTGCCCCGCGGCGCACTTTAAAGCAGACCTTTCTCGTTTCCCGCCATCTGAAATTCGTAGTCTGATTCTTCGCTGTCACTGTCTTTGTCCACGTATGTGGGGTGTCTCCATTTCGCCATGGCTGCCGCAGTGCCTTTGCGCTTGTCCCCCGCCTCTTTGTCTCTTTTCTTCTCTGGGGGTTTCTTTGATTGTAACTTCTCTCTAGTCGTCATCCCGTTCTGTGGGCAGTTACTGATGAGGTGTCCTGTCTGTCTGCATCGAAAGCAACCGCCCACTCTCACTCCCTGATTTCTTTCCTCTTCCCATTGTTTTTGCTTGAACTCCGTTCGGGAGGGGTGTGTGGTGGGTTCAGCTTTCCTCCTCAAATGTTTGAACTTTTTTATGGTCATCAGCTGTGTCTGGCTTTGTTCTATATGACCCACCAGTTGGATCCAGCCTTCTAATGTTTTTGGTTCTTCCCTCCCCACCATAAGTTCTAATAAGTCTTGTCTCAGGCCATACTGGAAGTATTCAATTTGGAATTCTTCCGGCCATGGCGGTAGTTCGCTAAGGATCTTTTTGAACTCCATAGCATATTCCGCCACAGTACTTTTTCCCTGATCAAGGTTTCGGAGGCGCACTCTGGCCGACACTTTAGCCAGTGTGTCTTCGAACCGGGTCCGCAGAGCCTGCATAAACTTATTGAAGTCACGAAGCGCGCTTGCCCTGGTATCGTGTAATTTCACGAGCCAGCTAGCTGCCTCCCCTTTCAAGAAACAAGAAACATATCTGACCTTCGCTTCCTCTGTGTGAAAGTCGTTTTCAAATTCTTCCATGAACCCTTTTACGTGAGTTATGAAGCATGCCAATGTTTTGGGGTCTCCATCGAACTTCATTTTCAGCTCTCGCAACCCCACCGGTGCCTTCCTGCTGCCCAGCGACCTCCGTTGCGGGTTGGGCAGGAATGTGCCTGCCTCTTCTTCGTCTTCCTCCTCTGATTCCTCCCCAGACTCTGTTAAGTTACTGTTCTCTTCGGGGGGGGGGTGAATCTGTTTTGGGTATCGGCCTCTCCCTCCCCTCCAAGAGTGAGATAAGCACATTAAGCCTCTCACTTAATTCCTCCACCTTATAGTCCATGCGAGACAATTTTTCTTCAACTGCCCCAATTCGTTGCGTTTGGGTGACACGCTTTTTGTTTTTCTGTTCTCTGCGTCCCTCCATCCCTTCACCCACTCCCACTGACCAGTCTGCTTTCAAGGTTCCATGGGTGATGGAATGCGGGGGGGGGGTATTAGGTGTCTCACTATGTTTAGTCTTCATGTGCTTCTTGGCCCCCACCCGTACCTTTTCCTGCATGGGGGCTGAGCTGGATCCGGGTTCATTTGCCTCAGCCATCTCTGCTTCTTCCCGGACTGCCTCCTCTGACGTGGTGGCCTGGGGCTCTTCGTTCTCCTCTTGCTCCATCCGACCGTCTCAGGATTGGGGTGCTACCCTCACTGTTGAAGTCGTTGGGGTTTTCCCACGTACCTCTCAGGATAGGTAGGCGAAAATTTTTGTTGTTGTATTCCAGTCTTTATGTAAGGCGCTCCTCTCTGGATCTCTAAATCCACTCCTCTACAGTAAACCACAGACACGCGGTTTCTTAGATGCAGAATGGTTTATTAGAGTATACAGCGGTTATCACTAACAAAGAGTGGAATGGAAGTGGAATGCAGGAACAAAGAACAACAAGCACAATTTAAATTGGGACTTTATGATTAAAACGTTGAAAAGTATGGACTATGGTAAGAACTTCATTAACACTATTCAAGCTATATATACAATTCAGACAGCCAAGATAGTGGTAAATGGTGACACAACCCAAAATTGTACTATAGGAAGGGGCACTAGACAAGGTTGCCCAATCTCTCCACTCCTTTTTATCTGAGTACTAGAAGTTCTTTTAGAAAATATAAGAAAAGATAATCAAATTGAAGGGATAAAAATAAAACAAGAAAACTATAAATTAAGGGCTTTTGCTGATGATGTGGTAATCACTTTACAAAATCCGGAAAATTCAATTAAACAATTACAAAAAAAGATGCAAGATTTTGGTGAATTGGCAGGGTTTAAAATAAATAACCAAAAAACAAAGATGATAAATTTAAATATGAACCAAAACAATATACATAATATGGAATTGGCTACGGGATTTGCAAATGTTAAAAAATTAAGATATTTGGGCGTGGAAATAACATCAAATAATTCGGATTTATTTAAAAATAATTATACAAAACTATGGAATAAAATAAAACAGGATTTACAAGTTTGGACGAAATTACAGATATCCTTTTTGGGTAGACTGTCTACGATAAAAATGAATATTCTTCCAAGAGTCATCTTTTTATTCCAAATGATACCAATTGTAATAACCGATAAAACTTTTCAAAATTGGCAACGAGATTT
This sequence comes from Charina bottae, assembly GCA_023362775.1. Classification (NCBI taxonomy): domain Eukaryota; kingdom Metazoa; phylum Chordata; class Lepidosauria; order Squamata; family Charinaidae; genus Charina; species Charina bottae. The sequence continues at coordinate 1,441,632 of JALMGJ010000002.1, read as the reverse complement.
GGCTAAATTTATTTGGCAGGGGAAAAAACCGAGAATAAAGTACAAATTCTTACAAGATACTAGAGAAAATGGGGGTTTTGGTCTACCAAATTTAAAATTATATTATGATGCATGTGTTCTTGGTTGGCTTAGAGATTGGCTAAAATTGGATAATCGTAAATTACTTAATATAGAAGGGCACGATCTTAGATTTGGATGGCATGCGTACCTTTGGTACAATAAGATTAAAGGAAACACTAGCACCTCCAAATAATCTTCGTCTCTAATTACAGGGATTTTGGGAGGAAAATTAAAAAGTAGACCTGAGAGAGGAAAGGAAGAAATGGAAACACCTCCCATGTCTTGGGAAGGGAGCTTTGCCTTACCTTGGCCCCACGTTCACAGCAACGCTGACACAACCCAGTTTTTTTCCTTCTCAAAAGCCATGAATGGTTCTGAGACAATTCAATTCTAGAAATGAAACATCTTCCGCTCTGCAATTTTTTCCTCACATCTCCACCACCTCTTGGCGCTGCTATCACCCACAGCCATCAAAGGCTAACAAGCAGGCACCTCCAAGCAAACAAGATCGCAGCAGGGCTTGTTCATAAACCTGAAGATCCTACGCACAAAACCACAATGCCTTTTCTCCTCAACTCAATATTCCTGCAGCTCTTATCCATTATGTTCAACTGCAAGGCAGAACAGCCTTTCCATCTCACTTCACAGTGCTTTTGTCACTGCCACAAATGTCCTTAATATATTCTCTCATAAAATCTGAGTGCTCCTATCTTTTTTTCATGTATCTTTTAGGGCCTGCAACAGGTTACTAAGAAGTTCAGCTGATAGCCAGAAATGTGTAGTTAGCCTTTCTCAAACTAACATTTTCCATTTTTTTCTCTCCTCCCTCATCTCTAATACTGAGAAATGTTTGACTAAAAAGAATCAGCCCAGAAATTAAATACTCAACTTTTCAGCTGGAAGTCCAATGGGAGACGAGAAGTGAAATTCAAGCCTTCTCTACACTCATCACCTTCTGCCTCATGTGGATTTCCTTGTGTCTGTTCAGGTGGGAATTTTCTATGAAGCACCATCCACACTCTGGGCATTTGAATGGTTTCTCTCCTATGTGTAAACCTACATGATTTATAAGGCTAGACCTAGTACTGAAACTTTCCCCAAAATATGGACAATCATACGGTTTCTCTCCTGCGTGAGTCCTCTGATGTCTCACCAGGTGGGACTTCAAACTGAAACTTTTTCCACAATCCGGACACTCATACGGTTTCTCTCCTGTGTGAGTGCTCTGGTGTTGTACCTGGGTGAACTTCAAACTGAAACTTTTCCCACAATCCGGACTCTCATACGGTTTCTCTCCTGTGTGAGTGCTCTGGTGTCTCACCAGGTGGGAATTCCGACTGAAACTTTTCCCACAATCCAGACACTCATACGGTTTCTCTCCTGTGTGAGTGCTCTGGTGTCTCACCAGGCTGGAATTGTGACTGAAACTTTTTCCACAATCCGGACACTCATACGGTTTCTCTCCTGTGTGAGTGCTCTGGTGTTGTACCATGCTGAACTTCAAACTGAAACTTTTCCCACAATCCGGACACTCATACGGTTTCTCTCCTGTGTGAGTGCTCTGGTGTCTCACCAGGTTGGAATTCCGACTGAAACTTTCCCCACAATCCGGACACTCATACGGTTTCTCTCCTGTGTGAGTGCTCTGGTGTCTCACCAGGCTGGAATTGTGACTGAAAATTTTCCCGCAATCCGGACACTCATACAGTTTCTCTCCTGTGTGAGTGCTCTGGTGTCTCACCAGGCTGGAATTGTGACTGAAACTTTTCCCACAATCCGGACACTCATACGGTTTCTCTCCTGTGTGAGTGCTCTGGTGTGTCAACAGGCTGGAATTGTGACTGAAAATTTTCCCGCAATCCGGACACTCATACGGTTTCTCTCCTGTGTGAGTGCTCTGGTGTTTCACCAGGCTGGACTTCAAACTGAAACTTTTCGCGCAATCCGGACACTCATACGGTTTCTCTCCTGTGTGAGTGCTCTGGTGTGTCACCAGGCTGGAATTGTGACTGAAACTTTTCCCACAATCCGGACACTCATACGGTTTCTCTCCTGTGTGAGTCCTCTGGTGTATCATCAGGCTGGACTTCACATTGAACCTTTTCCACAATCTGGACACTCATATGGTTTCTCTCCTGTGTGAGTGCTCTGGTGTTGTACCTGGCTGAACTTCAAACTGAAACTTTTCCCACAATCCGGACTCTCATACGGTTTCTCTCCTGTGTGAGCGCTCTGGTGTCTCACCAGGTGGGAATTCCGACTGAAACTTTTCCCACAATCCAGACACTCATACGGTTTCTCTCCTGTGTGAGTGCTCTGGTGTCTCACCAGGTGGGAATTCCGACTGAAAGTTTTCCCACAATCCAGACACTCATACAGTTTCTCTCCTGTGTGAGTGCTCTGGTGTCTCACCAGGCTGGAATTGTGACTGAAACTTTTCCCACAATCCGGACACTCATACGGTTTCTCTCCTGTGTGAGTGCTCTGGTGTTGTACCATGCTGAACTTCAAACTGAAACTTTTCCCACAATCCGGACACTCATACGGTTTCTCTCCTGTGTGAGTGCTCTGGTGTCTCACCAGGTTGGAATTCCGACTGAAACTTTCCCCACAATCCGGACACTCATACGGTTTCTCTCCTGTGTGAGTGCTCTGGTGTCTCACCAGGCTGGAATTGTGACTGAAACTTTTCCCGCAATCTGGACACTCATACAGTTTCTCTCCTGTGTGAGTGCTCTGGTGTCTCACCAGGCTGGAGTTGTGACTGAAACTTTTCCCACAATCCGGACACTCATACGGTTTCTCTCCTGTGTGAGTCCTCTGGTGTTTCACCAGGCTGGACTTCAAACTGAAACTTTTTGTGCAATCCGGACACTCATACGGTTTCTCTCCTGTGTGAGTGCTCTGGTGTCTCACCAGGCTGGAATTGTGACTGAAAATTTTCCCGCAATCCGGACAGTCATACAGTTTCTCTCCTGTGTGAGTGCTCTGGTGTCTCACCAGGCTGGAATTGTGACTGAAACTTTTCCCGCAATCCGGACACTCATACGGTTTCTCTCCTGTGTGAGTGCTCTGGTGTGTCAACAGGCTGGAATTGTGACTGAAAATTTTCCCGCAATCCGGACACTCATACGGTTTCTCTCCTGTGTGAGTGCTCTGGTGTTTCACCAGGCTGGACTTCAAACTGAAACTTTTCGCGCAATCCAGACACTCATACGGTTTCTCTCCTGTGTGAGTGCTCTGGTGTGTCACCAGGCTGGAATTGTGACTGAAACTTTTCCCACAATCCGGACACTCATACGGTTTCTCTCCTGTGTGAGTCCTCTGGTGTATCATCAGGCTGGACTTCACACTGAACCTTTTCCACAATCTGGACACTCATATGGTTTCTCTCCTGTGTGAGTGCTCTGGTGTTGTACCTGGCTGAACTTCAAACTGAAACTTTTCCCACAATCCGGACTCTCATACGGTTTCTCTCCTGTGTGAGCGCTCTGGTGTCTCACCAGGTGGGAATTCCGACTGAAACTTTTCCCACAATCCAGACACTCATACGGTTTCTCTCCTGTGTGAGTGCTCTGGTGTCTCACCAGGTGGGAATTCCGACTGAAAGTTTTCCCACAATCCAGACACTCATACAGTTTCTCTCCTGTGTGAGTGCTCTGGTGTCTCACCAGGCTGGAATTGTGACTGAAACTTTTCCCACAATCCGGACACTCATACGGTTTCTCTCCTGTGTGAGTGCTCTGGTGTTGTACCATGCTGAACTTCAAACTGAAACTTTTCCCACAATCCGGACACTCATACGGTTTCTCTCCTGTGTGAGTGCTCTGGTGTCTCACCAGGTTGGAATTCCGACTGAAACTTTCCCCACAATCCGGACACTCATACGGTTTCTCTCCTGTGTGAGTGCTCTGGTGTCTCACCAGGCTGGAATTGTGACTGAAACTTTTCCCGCAATCTGGACACTCATACAGTTTCTCTCCTGTGTGAGTGCTCTGGTGTCTCACCAGGCTGGAGTTGTGACTGAAACTTTTCCCACAATCCGGACACTCATACGGTTTCTCTCCTGTGTGAGTCCTCTGGTGTTTCACCAGGCTGGACTTCAAACTGAAACTTTTTGTGCAATCCGGACACTCATACGGTTTCTCTCCTGTGTGAGTGCTCTGGTGTGTCACCAGGCTGGAATTGTGACTGAAACTTTTCCCACAATCCGGACACTCATACGGTTTCTCTCCTGTGTGAGTCCTCTGGTGTATCATCAGGCTGGACTTCACACTGAACCTTTTCCTACAATCCGGACACTCATACGATTTCTCTCCTTTGTGAGTCCTCTGGTGTATCACCAGGTTGCACTTCAAACTGAAACTTTTCCCACAATCCGGACACTCATACGGTTTCTCTGCAGTGTGAGTCCTCTTGTGATTCACCAGGCTGGAATTGTGACTGGAACTTTTTGTGCAATCCGGACACTCATACGGTTTCTCTCCTGTGTGAGTGCTCTGGTGTGTCACCAGGCTGGAATTGTGACTGAAACTTTTCCCACAATCCGGACACTCATACGGTTTCTCTCCTGTGTGAGTCCTCTGGTGTATCATCAGGCTGGACTTCACACTGAACCTTTTCCTACAATCCGGACACTCATACGATTTCTCTCCTTTGTGAGTCCTCTGTTGTTTCACCAGGCTGGACTTCAAACTGAAACTTTTTGTGCAATCCGGACACTCATACGGTTTCTCTCCTGTGTGAGTGCTCTGGTGTGTCACCAGGCTGGAATTGTGACTGAAACTTTTCCCACAATCCGGACACTCATACGGTTTCTCTCCTGTGTGAGTCCTCTGGTGTATCATCAGGCTGGACTTCACACTGAACCTTTTCCTACAATCCGGACACTCATACGATTTCTCTCCTTTGTGAGTCCTCTGGTGTATCACCAGGTTGCACTTCAAACTGAAACTTTTCCCACAATCCGGACACTCATACGGTTTCTCTGCAGTGTGAGTCCTCTTGTGATTCACCAGGCTGGAATTGTGACTGGAACTTTCTCCACAATCTGGACACTCATAGTTTCTCCCCGGTGTGAGTCCTCTTGCGATTCACCAGGGTGGCGTGCTTGCTAAAGTTTTTGCCACATCGAGAACACTGGTAGGGCTTCTCGCCGGTGTGGGTCCTCCCGTGCATAATCAGCTGTGATCTGTAATCAGTGCTTTTCCCACAATATAGACCTCTGTGGGGCTTATCCACCACTGATATTCTTGGATTCTCAAGATCTAACTATTTCTGATCCCTTGTTTGGTGGTGCTTTGATTCAAGATAAGATTCGTAAATATATAATTTTTAGATTAGATTCGTAAGTCACCTGCTGGGGAAGAAGAGTTTTGGGGTTCTCTGGAGAAAGTGGAAAATATCTGATGGCTGGTTTGATTTGCTTTCCTTTTTAATGCTGCTTGTGATTCTCGGTTGTCGAGCAGGCTCTTATTGGCATCCTTTTTGTCTATAAGAATCACATAAAAGTGTTATTTTAATTATTATCTATAAAATGGCTGCACAACACATGCAAACAATAACAAAAAGGCATTCATTACAATGAAAAAGGAAAAGTGCCAAATGGGCAGATTAACCTCTAACATTCATGATGATTCATTTGACACATAGAAGACTATGTAAGGACTGCTCCCGACGATGTCTGTCAAATTCCCCTTTCTCAAGAAAGCCCCGAACGCAGGCTTCTTAAAAGCAAAGAGATTTATTGAAGTACATAGGTGCAGGAACAAAGACGTGAATGAACTGGCATCGTATGGTAGATTACCTTTAAACATTTCTCCCCCCATTGTCCTTTTGAAGTTGATGTGTGAGGTACTCGGCTCCAGCTTCGCCAGACCTGAGTCCTTCCTGGGTTGATGCGTTCCGTTTCACAGCTCGTTACGGTGGCTCCGGCTGCTTGTCAGTTGCGAGTCTGTTTCCGCGTGTCGGTTAACACGTACTTGTTTGAATGGCAGAGGTCTGCCAGAACTCTGACATGCCGCCCGTCCAAGAAAATCCCCCCCTTCCCCTGGAATGTTTATACATATTTACACTTGGTACCTTCTGGATCAGATCAATAATTGCACAATAAATCGTTTAGTTGGTTAATGTGGTTTGTCCGGGAATTCTTTGTGAAAGTTTCTGATCATCTCTGGGGCTTGCATGTGTTTCTGAGCAACCCACTCTCTGTCCCCGATCGGGAGGTGTTGCCATTTCACTAAGTACTGCAGCTGTCCTTTGTGTCTCCTACTGTCTAGAATTTTGTCAATTTCGAAATGCGGTTCCCCATTGACTAGTGTCGGTGTTGGCTCGGCCACTTCGGGGTGCCAGTCAGATGTTTTATAACATTTTAGTAAGCTGATGTGGAAAACTGGGTGGACACGTTTCAGTGCTTTAGGGAGTTGCAGTTTGACCGTCACTGGGTTGATCACATTTACAATAGTGAACGGTCCAATGAATTTGGGTGCGAGTTTCTTGGATGGCTGTGTGGAGCGCAAATTCTTTGTGGAGAGATACACTTTATCTCCCACTTTGAGCTCCCATTCAGCCGCTCTTTTCCTGTCAGCGTACTTTTTGTAATTTGCCTTTGCGTCCTCGAGAGTTTTCATCATCACCGGCCAATTGCTCTTTATTTTTGCGATCCACTCGTCTGCCTGTAGTGGGGTGGTCCCCTCCGTTACTTGGGTCAGCGCGAGTTCGGGGATGGTGACAAAGTCCTGCCCCGTCGCAATTTGAAAAGGTGAGAAACCCGTGCTTTGATGGATGGAATTATTGTATGCTACTTCAGCAAAAGGTAATAATTCCACCCAATCGTTTTGTTGATAGCTAATGTAGCATCTCAGGTACTGCTCTAGTATAGAGTTAAGGCATTCAGAAGATCCGTCAGTACACGCGTGGAACGCAGAGCTTAACCCCTGGCTAGAACCTATCAATTTTAAAAATGCACGCCAGAATTTGCAGGTAAAGGTACTTCCGCGGTCGCTTATTATGAGTTCGGGCATACCGTGGGCTCTGTAGATGTGTTGAATGAACAATTTAGCCAATTTGTGTGCATTTGGGATCCCATTGCATGCAATGAAATGTGCTTGCTTGGAAAATAGGTCAGTGACCACCCAAATTGCTGTTTTCTTGCTGCTCGTGGGTAAGTCCACGATAAAATCCATGGCGATTTGTTTCCATGGTTGTGTAGGGTTGGCCACCGGTTGCAGTAGCCCTGTGGGTTTCCCCATCACCCGCTTTGCCGTGGCGCATACTGGGCAGGAGGCTACGTATTCTTTTACATCCTTGCGCAGAGTTGGCCACCAAAATTTATTCCTGATTAAGTGTAGTGTTTTGACAAACCCGAAGTGGCCAGCTGTTTTGTGGTCGTGCGTTTTCTCTAATGCCCCCTTCCTAAGTCCTTTGGGAACGTACACCTTTCCTTCCTTCCACCACAGCCCGTTGCTTTCAGTGAGCGTATGTCTGTTCTCCCTCCACCAGTCGTCAGACAGCGTTTCTGCCCGTAGCTTAGCTTCAAAAGGGTTTTCCTCTGCCGCCTTGGCTTTGCTGCGAGTGAGAGCTAGATTCCCTTCTAGCCTGTTCGTTTGCCCCCCCCCCGTTCTGCTGGCTCACCTGCCTGTGGCGATGTGTGTGCGAGCGGGGGGGTGAGCGTGTTTGCTGTACCGCCTAGCCTGGTCGCTTGGCAGCCCTGTTCCGAGGGTTCGCCTGGTTGTGGAGGTGTGTGTGCTTGCTTGGGGAATAGCGTTTCTACCAGCCCCTCGATTTTACCATCGTGTTGGGGTAGTCGTGACAACGCATCTGCTAGGAGGTTCTTTCCCCCCGGAAAGTATTGCAGGGTAAAATTAAATTTGCTGAAAAATTCAGCCCACTGCAATTGCTTGTGATTCAGTTTCCTGGGGGATTTGAGTGCCTCTAGGTTTTTGTGGTCCGTCCAGACCTGGAAAGGGATGGTCGCCCCCTCTAAGAGATGGCACCATGTGTCTAGTGCGTGTTTGACAGCAAACGCTTCCTTCTCCCAAACATGCCATCTTTTTTGCGTTTCGCTGAACTTTTTGGAAATGTAAGCGCACGGTCTCAATTTCTTTGCGTCATCGAATTGAAGCAGTATTGACCCAATGGCATTGTGGGAACCATCCGTGTGAATTATGAATTGCTTCTCCACTTCCAGGTGTTTGAGGATGGGTTCCTCTGTGAATAGAGCCTTGAGTTTGTCGAATGCCTCCTGGCATTCCGTGGTCCAAATTAGTCTAGTACTGGGTGATCTCCCTTTGGCCCCCTTTCCTTTTGTTTTCAATAGGTCCGTCAAGGGTAGTGCAATCTGGGCGAACCCGTGAATAAATTGGCGATAGAACCCCGCAAAGCCCAAGAAGGCTTGGAGTTGTCTGCGGGTTCGGGGGGGTTCCCACTCTAACACTGCTTTTACTTTCCCTGGGTCCATTTCAATGCCTATGTGAGATATCCTATAGCCTAGGAAATCTAAGCTGTCCTTGTGGAATTCGCACTTTTCCACTTTGACATATAGTTTAGCCTCAAGCAATTTCTCTAACACTCTCTTAACTAGTTGTGTGTGTTCCTCCAGGTTGTCAGAAAAAATCAAGATGTCATCCAAATACACAATTACCCCTTGGTAGAGAAACTCATATAAAACCTCATTGATTAGTCGCATGAATATGCCCGGTCCTCCTGCAATCCCAAACGGGAGAACCTGATACTGATATTGACCCAATGGGCAGTTGAATGCCGTTTTCTATTCATCTCCTTCCCGTATGCGTACTCGATAATATGCCTCTCGAACATCTAGCTTGGTAAAAATTTTCCCTTTTGCCAATTGCGCTAGCATGTCTTTGAGAAGTGGGAGAGGGTACTGGTTGGTCACTGAAATGGCATTTAACCCCCTGTAGTCTGTGCAAAGCCGTAGGGACCCGTCTTTCTTTTTCCGAAAAAGTACAGGGGCAGCTAAAGGTGAGTTTGAGGGTTCAATAAAACCCCTTGCCAAATTTTTGTCGATAAATTTACGTAGCTCACCTAATTCTTTCTGGGTCATCGCATACATTTTGGGTTTTGGGAAGGGAGCCCCAGGGATCAAATCAACCGTTGCGTCTGATGCCCTGTGGGGGGGGGGTTCCTGTTCGCATACCTTTTGCCCAAACACCTCGCCCACGGAGGTATAAACCTCCGGGATTGTGTCTAGGAGCGTGTCCCCCTCCTCGTCTTGGTCCTCCTCCCATTGTTCCATCCCCTCGTGTACCGTGCCAGCCGCCCCCCATTCCAATTCACTTACTCCCATTTGTTTCTTCAACCGCTTTGTAAAGCCCATCAAAGAACTCAATTTCCCCAGACGCCCAGTCCACTCTAGGGTTTCTTTTCCTGGCCCATTTGAGTCCTAGCACGATATGTCGCACAGCAATGGGTGCGACTATGAAGCGTAATGTCTCTACATGAGTCCCCACAGACATTTGTATGTCTTCAGTGGTGAATTCAATTGGGCCCCCCTTCATTTCGGACCCATCCAATTGGCAGAACGTGACGGGTGTCTGCATTTTAACCAACCTGGGTTTCAGTTTGGTTGCTATTTTTGGGTGCATCAAACATCTGGAACACCCGGAGTCCAGCATGGCCACCCCCCACAATTGCCCCGTCCCATCCAAAGTTTGCAACTGTACCTTAACGTTCATCGTGGGGCATTTTGGAACACCTGCCCCCCCGTTGCGCCCAATGGTGAAGGCCTGTCCTGCGGCGCACTTTAGCACAGGCCGTTGTAGTTTTCCGCCGGCTCGAAGTCATCATTTGAGGTGTCGGAATCGCTGCTCCCCTGTTGCCAGTCCCGTCTCCCCACGATTGCTGCCGCCGCTCCTTTGTACTTCGCCGTTGCAGTCTTGATTTGTTTGGTGTCAGGTGCCTTTTTCAGTGGGGTTTTCTCTTTGGCGTTCGTCTTGGTCTGTGGGCAATTGCTTATCCGGTGACCCTCTTTACTGCAACGAAAGCATAGCCCATCTTTCGTACGGCGTTCTTTCTCCTCCTCCCAGTTCCGTTGCTTGGTGAATTTGCGGGGTTGAGCGAAAGAGGTCCCTGGTTTCTTGCGCATGGAGTTGAAACTTTTTATGTTCTGGAGCTGCATTGTGCTGCTTTCCACTTTCCCAGCCAGTTGAATCCATCCTTCTAACGTCCCCGGGTCATCTCTCGTTATGGCCAGTTCTATAATTTCCTGTCGTAGTCCGTATTGAAAATGCTGGACTTTGAAGGATTCAGGCCAGTCAGGTAATTTCGATAGGAGTTTCTTGAAGTCCATAGCGTACTCCGCTACTGTTCTGTTGCCTTGTCTTAAATTTTGAATTCGAGTCTTCGCTGAGATTTTAGATAACGTATCTTCAAATCTCTGCCTGAGTGCGTACATGAACTTCTGAAAGTTCCTCAGCTTACTGGCTCCGCAGTCGTGGAGACTCACCAGCCAGTCTCCCGCCTCTCCTCTTAGAAAACTGGAGACATAACGCACCTTGCTCACCTCCGTTTGGAAGGTATGCTCGAATTCCTCCATAAACCCCTGAACGTGTGTTAGGAAACATGCTAGTTTCCTTGGATCCCCATCGAATTTCATTTTTAGTTCGTTTACGCCGCTTGGGGCCAGGGCTCTCAATGGGGTTCTGCGATTATCGTAGCTTGGGGTTACGGGAGTTCGGCTGTATGGAAGCTGCCCATAGAATAGTGTTTCTTCCTCCCCCTCCTTGTTTTCCCCACTTGACTCTACGATTTCTTCCTCTTCGTTGGAGCCTGTTGGGCTCCTTTCTGCCTCCCTAGGTCCCTCTATGGTTCTTAATAGCTTTTCAATGCCCCCCCATGGAGTCCAATTTTTTGCTCATCGTCCCTACCTCTAGGCCCAGGTGTGCCATCTGGTTCTCCAGGACTTCGATTCGATGGGTCGGGGTGACCCTTTTCTTGGCTTTCCCTCCTTTTCCTTCCAGCCCTTCCCCGACTGCGATAGACCATCCCGCTGGGGTAGGCTTGGGATTGCTGAGGGCCATGAGGTTTACCTCCTTCTTCTGCGATTTCTTCTTTTCTCGCTGTTCAGTAGTCTCTGTAGGGGACGACTCCGCTCGCTGGGTTGCCTCCATCGCCCGGGCAGCTGCCGCACTGGTTCCGGCTACCTCGAGAGTCTCCGCTGCTTCTACTGATTCCATTCCGTTCCGTGGGTGGGAAAAAAATTTTTTTCCCCGGTGGTGTGACCGCTTTCAACTGGGGAGCTCACCGAATTTTTCGGGATAATCCTCAGGATACGTGGTCAGGATTGATTCACGTCTTTATGTAAGGACTGCTCCCAACGATGTCTGTCAAATTCCCCTTTCTCAAGAAAGCCCCGAACACAGGCTTCTTAAAAGCAAAGAGATTTATTGAAGTACATAGGTGCAGGAACAAAGACGTGAATGAACTGGCATGGTATGGTAGATTACATTTAAACATTTCTCCCCCCATTGTCCTTTTGAAGTTGATGTGTGAGGTACTCGGCTCCAGCTTCGCCAGACAGTCCTTCCTGGGTTGATGCGTGCCGTTTCGCAGCTCGTTACGGTGGCTCCGGCTGCTTGTCAGTTGCGAGTCTGTTTCCGCGTGTCGGTTAACACGTACTTGTTTGAATGGCAAAGGTCTGCCGAACTCTGACAGACTAGCGAGATCCAAGTTCAAATCCTGAAATTCACTTGTTGGCTTGGGTCAATCACAGATTCTTAGCACTGCAAAGGGTTATCAAGAAGGATATCTGGAAATGCTGGGGATATGTTCTACACGTACACATAGATGCACGCAGAGAGAAATACTGATACACACACCTACAAATGTATTTATGCAGAAAATCCATGTGTATTTCAGCCTGCAAAATGTCCCAGAAGTGGGTATGGTCAAACTTTAGGGGCTACTTTTAGAGGGCTGGGGGGCTTTAACAGATGAAATGGTGCCCAAAGCCTCTGCAAGATTTAAAGCACCAGTTTTGTCCATTCAACTCCTCAGCTCCAAATAAGAAAAGAGCAGAAAATACTGTCCACAACCGCTCTGGGGACATCACCATACAATACAGGTAGTCCTCCTTTCTGACTGCAGTTTGGACCAGCAACTCTGTCACTAAGCAGCTTGGTCATTAAGACACTCTCTGAGTGAGATGGCTGGGGAATAAATTGGATTTATAAATTAAATAATTTGTTAAGATTATTTGGTTAAAGCATTCTATGCAGAATTAAACGCATGGCATTTTCTTCCACTGTGTCTGGCCAGAGAGTGGAAAAATACAAGTGAAAACAATCTACATTGTTTTCCGCATTGTAAGTTTGGTTCTCAAAACATCTGAGACGTAGATGGCAGGTGCTGAGATATCTCTAGCTAGACAAAATAAACCCGTAATCAGAATCGTTCTCAAAACAAAGAAAGGCCAATACACAACACTGCCATCGTGTGACGCTTTATAGTAAGTACAATTACTACCAGAAATGCTATACTAAAAGAGATGCTCATGTTTGAACCAATCAGATGTGAGCTATGAACCATGGGTATTCCTTTATACTTATGTTCTCACTTATGTTCTTTACATATGTCTTCTGTTCTTTATGTAGGCTGCTATCTACATGTACTTGTATCTGAACTGTAACCATGCCTGGTCTTTGCACAGACCATGATGTTTTTCTTTCCTCACTTCTGGTGATGGAACTCTGCTTATGCTTTGATTTTACCTTTTTGCAATAATGCACTATACATCCATTATTGCCTTATGCTATCAATAAAGATATTGTTAGCCTTACAACACGTTGTTTGGATTACTTCAAGCCTAGAACCCCGCGTAGTTAACCATCACCTAACAGGTTATGGGCCCAGAGAGAATTTTGTGTTTTTCTTTGCTGCGCTGGATCTAGCTGTAACAACGGGGTTTGTTTTTAAGGCTGCATTTTGAAGTAAACGTGTTTTTCTTTGAGTGGTCAGCATGGCTGCTGCTGCAGGGCTAACCAGTCTGCCCTTTGAGCGTTTGAATGGCACAAACTATCGGACCTGGTGTATGAAGATCAAGTCTTTCTTCCTAAAAGAAGGTTTGTGGAAGTATGTGAAAGACGCACCTCCAACCGGTGCTATTACTGAAGAAGTGCAGTTGTGTTTGGATCGTGCTTATGGCAACTTGATTCTGGGACTAGAATCATCACAGCTACTGCATATCAGTAATTTGGAGACTGCACATGCCTGTTGGGAAGCTCTTAAAGCCCTTTATTCCAAGCAAACCTCTGCTGCCATTGTTGGTATATCACGTCAGCTTTACAACTTGACGCTGCAGCCCGGTGGAAACGTGATGACCCACCTCCATAAAGTCAAGACTTTGTTTCTTGAACTTGAGGACCGGGATGTTGTGATCCCTGATACCCAGAGAGCTTGTATCATCCTGTCAAGCTTGGACAAGAGCTTTGACATGCTCATCGAGGCAACTCAGACGTTGAGGCCCCAAGACCTAACTGTGGATTATCTTACAAATCGCCTGCAAGAAATCCAGCAAGCTCGTGATTTGGAGAAGATGCAGAGTAAGTCATCTGTTGCTGTTCCTGAGGCTTCAGCTCAGCGTTTTCCAGTTGGAACAGAGGCTGCGTGTGCTGTGAGGAGATGTTTCCGGTGCAACTCGACCCAACACTTCATGAGAGACTGTCCCCAGCCACCTCGCCCAGCCGGTGGAGCCAGTGGAAAGAGGTTCGTACAAAAGAAGGGGAAACAAGCGCCTAGACAACGTACCCAGGTGTCTGCTTTGCTCACGGCTGTGAGTAGACGTTCCCCAGAGACTTGGCTTTTGGACTCAGCCTGTAGTCAAATCATTGTCAACAATGAACAGTTGTTGTTATCAAAAAGCAAGCCTAAAGTCCAACAGGTTGCTCTGGCTGATGGATCTATGGCTGATGTGTCCTTTCAGGGTGAAGTATACATTCCTTGTTTGGGGATAAATATGCAAAATGTGTTGTGTGTACCTACACTTGACTTTTCCCTCGTTAGCGTTCCAGCCCTGGTAAAGTCTGGTTATACTGTTGTGTTCAAGGGTACTGGATGTTCTATTGAAAAAGATGGGATAGAATGTGCTAGGGGGAAGTTAGTGAATCAATTGTATGAAATGCTTCCTAAGCAGGGGATTGTGTCAGGAAATTGTATTTCCAATGTTCCCCCACATAACAAATGCATTCACTATTATCACAGAGTTCTGGGACATCCCGGGTGGGGAAGTTTGTCCCAACTGGCCAAGGTGTATCCTGAGTTAGGATCCAAAAAGTGTGATGACTTTCTTGATTGTACTGTGTGCAAACAATCTAAAATTAAGGCTGCTCCTATTGCTAGAAAAAGTGACAGAGTGTCAACTAGGCCTTTTCAGTTGGTTCATGGAGACTTAGCCGGCCCCAATGCTCCTAGTGAGGGGGGGGCGCGTTTCATGTTCCTTTTGGTGGATGACCATACTCGCTATACGTTTTGTTATTTGCTCAAATCTAAAGCGGAGGCTTTTGCTCGCTTTAAGGAGTTTGTTGCAATGGTGGAAAGAAATTATGGCTATCAAGTAGGTCAATTTCAATCGGATTGTGGAGGAGAGTTTCTAGGCCATGAGTTTCAGAATTGGCTTCGTAGAAAAGGAATCTCCCATAGACTTGCCAATGTTGGTGTTCCTGCTGAGAATGGAATAGCTGAAAGGAAGATTGGTGTTGTTAATACCATTAGAAATAGCCTGATGTTAGATGCCCAGGTGCCAGCCCGTTTTTGGGGTGAGGCTACCATGACTGCAGTGTATCTGACTAACAGGGTGTGGAATTCAGCTGTAAATGAAGTTCCTTATTTCCTTTTGTTTGGCAAGCGCCCTTCGCTGAAGCATCTGCGTGTTTTTGGAACATTTGCATATGTGCATATTCCTAAGTCTCAGCGAAGGAAGAACCAGCCAAAAGCACAACGCTTAAGGTTTGTTGGTTATTCATCTAGATCTAAGGGTTACCGTTTTTCTGCAGGCTATGGTCGTGTGGTAATCTCTAGAAGTGCTAATTTTGAGCACCCTACTGGTTGGGATAGGTTGAATGCTAGTTCAGAGGTATTGTTGCAATCTAGTGTACAGCCAACTGTCCATGCTCCTGTGGCTGGACAACAACCAGTTCAGCTGCCTTCTGGTTCCCAGTCTCCTAGTGTGGTGAGAGGATCCCCTCAGGTGAAGGAAGAGGAAATTTCACCTGAGCAGGTTCAGGATCTGAAGGGGGATTCAGGTAGTGAAAAGGCAGAGGACAGCAATGAGGAAGAGGCAGTGGTAATTCCTCGTAGGTCTGCACGCTCCACAAAGGGTGTGAAGCCTGACAGATTTGTGATTCAGCAGGTGAGAGTGTGTCAGATTACCTGTGAACCTCAGTCTTTCCAGGAGATGTTGCATCTGCCTGTTGAAGAGCAAGAGAAGTGGAACACAGCGATGGATAAGGAGTTTGAGGCATTAGTGAGTCAAAAGGTGTTTGAGGTCACTGATTTGCCCCCATCCCAGAAAGCTGTTGGTTCCAGATGGGTTTTCAGAAAGAAGCTTCTTCCTGATAATACAGTGCAGTACAAAGCCAGGCTTGTTGCTCAGGGATTTGCACAGGAGAGGTTTTTGAACTATGATCTCACATATGCACCCACAGCTAGACCAGAGTCTTTACGTATGGTACTTTCTCTGGCTGCACAGCGTGGACTTGTTGTCCATCATTTTGATGTTGACACAGCATATTTGAATGCAGAGCTCCCTGAAACTGTGTACATGAAGCAGGCTCCTGGCTATGCTTGTGACAATTCTCAGAAGGTGTACAGACTGCGCAAGGCGCTGTACGGACTGAAGCAGGCCGGACGTTGTTGGCATCAATGTTTAGATAAGGCTTTGTTAGAGCTAAAGTTTAAGAAGTCTGTTGCTGATCCTTGTGTGTATGTAAGAGGTTCTGGAAGTGATTACACAGTGTTGCTAACATATGTTGATGATTTTTGCCTAGCAACTGGTTCTTTGCACCTTGTACAAGAGTTTGCAACACAATTGAGACAGTACTTTCAATTGAAAGACCTAGGTGAGCTGAAATACTATCTAGGTGTTGAAGTCACTAGAGCTCAGAGTGGTGAGTTCTATCTGAGTCAGAAAAGAAAAATTGACCAATTGTTGAGTCAACTTGAAATGTCAAATGCAAAACCAACCAAAACACCAATGACTCTTGATTTCCTAAAGGGTGGTGCATGTGAGGAACCTTGTCCTCAACCTGCATTGTATCACTCAGCTGTAGGAAGTTTGCTACACTTAACACAATGGACACGCCCTGACTTAGCTTACTCAGTTGGAGTGCTTAGTCATAAGGTTGCCAAACCATCCATGCGGGATTGGAACAAATGTGTCTGAAATAAAATCATTTGTGTCTCTGTGTGCTTTTGAAATAACAGTTTTTCCCCCACAGTGTTTCAAAAAATCCATGCGGAAGGGGTGTTAAGATTATTTGGTTAAAGCATTCTATGCAGAATTAAACGCATGGCATTTTCTTCCACTGTGTCTGGCCAGAGAGTGGAAAAATACAAGTGAAAACAATCTACATTGTTTTCCGCATTGTAAGTTTGGTTCTCAAAACATCTGAGACGTAGATGGCAGGTGCTGAGATATCTCTAGCTAGACAAAATAAACCCGTAATCAGAATCGTTCTCAAAACAAAGAAAGGCCAATACACAACACTGCCATCGTGTGACGCTTTATAGTAAGTACAATTACTACCAGAAATGCTATACTAAAAGAGATGCTCATGTTTAAACCAATCACATGTGAGCTATGAACCATGGGTATTCCTTTATACTTATGTTCTACACATATATGTCTTCTGTTCTTTATGTAGACTGCTATCTGCATGTATCTGAACTGTAACCATGCCTGGTCTTTGCACAGACCATGATGTTTTTGTTTTCTTTCCTCACTTCTGGTGATGGAACTCTGCTTATGCTTTGATTTTACCTTTTTGCAATAATGCACTATACATCCATTATTGCCTTATGCTATCAATAAAGATATTGTTAGCCTTACAACACGTTGTTTGGATTACTTCAAGCCTGGAACCCCGCGTAGTTAACCATCACCTAACATAATTAAGATGACATCACGTGAATGCACTGACTTACAACATCAGTTCTGGCTGCGGTCATTAAGCGAATCACCTGGAGTCATTAAGCACAATTTCAAACAACCGTGATACATGAATGGAAGACCACTAGGAAATCCAGTGTTGGGTAGAGTTAGGGTTAGGGTTGGCTAGACTTGGCAGTGAATGAAAACATCACCGTGGGTCATTAAGTGCAACGTCACATGACTATGAGTTGCAGCTTCCTGCTGGATTCCCCATTGATTTGGCTCCTCAGAAGCCGGATGGAAACGTGGGAAACAGCAATCGTGGGACTGCAAGACACTGCCACCGTTGTAAAGGTGCGTCGGTTGCCAGCACCCAAATCGCTTGGAGGGCCACAAGTTTGAGGACCAGTTGGAAGTCTCCTTTTCAGTGCCATCCTAACTTTGAATGGTCACTGAACAAGTGGAATGCGAAGACTGCCTCCACCCCTGGACATCCCAAATGGTCCTCAATGGCTATTTAAAACAAGGGCTGGGTTAAGCAGAGTTGAACCTGGTTAATACATGGGTGGGAGAGTTTGTTGGGTAGACGTGGAAGTAAAAAAACATCCCGGGAGACGGCAGTGGCAGATCAGTCCCATATTGTTGCCAAGAAAACAGCATCTCCATAAAATCACAAGGAGTCAACGCTGACGCGAAGGGGACTTTCTAAATCTCAAAGCCAGAAAATTGCAGGCACCAGTTTTAAAGCCTGCAGCACCAGGGGAATAAACTTTGGGGAGGGGGGGAAGATGGAGCAGCTGGCACTTTTCAGCAGAGTTGCTTCTCTGACTCTTCCCCACGGAGGAAACGAAACAGCCCCACTTCCTCCCGGCCTCTCCCCCCGCCTGTCCTCGACTGACCTTCCGGCGGCTGCTGCTCCGACCCAGGAAGACCGAAGAGCGCTCCTCCAAGCCATTATTCCCCCAGGCGGGAGCCGGAACAGGAAGTTCGTCTGCCCTCCTCCTATCCTACGACATCCCCTCTAGCAATCCAGTACTCTGTTGTTTCAGCTCCCCCGCTCCCCCTCCCGCTGGACGTTGCTCCTCAGCAACCACAGACGCCGCTGCTGTATTGGCAGCTTTCTAGGCGCTGGGTTGCTTATTCCTAGAGCGCCATCTAGCGACACGAGGCTGAAAAACCCCTAAGGCGTTGGCGAGATTTTTTGGTTGATTCTGTGCCATCAAGTCCTTTTTGCCTCCCCGCGACCACATCGATCGATCTTCTCCGTGATGTTCTACCCCCAACCTGTTCTTTCGGGTCTCCCAAGAGTTGCCACTGCAACTGAGCAAAAAGGTCGTTTTCAAGAAGCAGGAAGTAAACCAAGGGAAAGCATCCGGGGGGGGGGGGATGGTGCGCAAACAGGCAACAGCAAAGCGCACCTCCCTTATATTGCGGAGTCTAAATCTCGCTAGAGGGCAGAATTACTCTGAGTAGCCTTCCCAACTGCCGGAGGAGTTCGCTTTCAGCCTTGAGAATTCCCAGGCCCCTTGGGCGCAACACTTGGACGGCACTAGCTTGCAGATCAAAAGCTGATCAAGAGATTCCTGCGCTTTCGCAGGGCTTGGCTCTCGGTGCAGGTCAAAACCTCTCTCCCTCTTAAAACTTCGTTCCTGGGGCTCAAAAGGATGCCAGGGTGGGACGGGATGATGTGATGGGGATGAGACGGTTCCTTGGGTATCCTGGTCCCATGTCATGTAGGGCTTTAAAGGTCATAACCAACACCTTGAATTGGACCCGGAAGCAGACTGGAACCCAGTGCAGCTCACGCAGCAACGGTGTTACATGTGTCCACCTTGGGACACCCAGAATTGTCCACACGGCTGCATTCTGGATCAGCTGTAGCTTCTGGATATTCTTCAAGGGTAGCCCCATGTAGAGCGCGTTACAGTAGTCTAGGTGGGAGATAACTAGGGCACGAGTGACCATTGCATTTATTTTCTAAACTTGATGCATTATTTGGCAGATGAAAATCCTCCTAAGTTTTCAGCAAAGAATTTAGGAGTGAAAATGAGTTTTGCCTCCAGACTGTCTATGTGGAGAGAAAAGTCTCTGTTGGTTCCCCTGAAATATTCAGTTATTTCCAGATGGAGCAAATGCCCAGGATCTCCCTGTTAAAGGCCTTTCTCTCTTAGGAGGGTGGCGGTTTTCCTCTTATGGAAGAAACATCATATTTAATTCTGTGGTAACACATTATTTTTGGAAAACCTGGGCTCAGAACAGGAATATTAATAATTCTTGAGGTTTTACCAAAGGAATATAATTTGCCTGAAAAGGCCAAATGGCTTTTGTTGTTGTTTGCATGTGTTGTGCAGCCATTTTATAGATACTAATTAAAGTAACACTTTTATGTGAATCTTATAGACAGAAAGGATGCCAATAAGAGCCTTCTCGACAACCGAGAATCACAAGCAGCATTAAAAAGGAAAGAAAATCAAGCCAGCAATCAAATCTTTTCCACTTTCTCCAGAGAAACCCAAAACTCTTCTTCCCCAGCAGGTGACAGATGAGGGAGAAAAAAACAGGAAGAGAGTTTTTGAGCTGGAAAAAATTGAAGATGTGGAAATTAAATCTTACATGAAAAGGTTAGGGAGGATAATTTCCAAATTCAGAAAAAGAGGGAAATATCTGGAAGTCAGTGGGGAGGAAGAGGTCACTTGGACGGCCACGTAGGGCAGACAGTAACGCAAGCCTCACCCTGTGAGGAAGGAAACAGTACCTTGAACCAAAGCACCACCGAACAAGGGATCAGAAAGGTTTGATCTCGAGAATCCAAGAATATCAGTGATGGAAAAGCCCCACATAGGTGTGTATTGTGGGAAAAGCACAGATTACAGATTATGCACGATAGGACCCACACTGGCAAGAAGCCCTACCAGTGTTCTCGATGTGGCAAAAGCTTTAGCAAGCATGCCACACTGGTGAATCACAAGAGGACTCACACCGGGGAGAAACCGTATGAGTGTCCAGATTATGGGGAAAGTTTCAGTCAGAATTCCGAACTGGTGATACACCAGAGGACTCACACAGGAGAAAAACCGTATGAGTGTCCGGATTGTGGGGAAGCATTCAGTCAAAATTCCAACCCGGTGATACACCATAGGACTCACACAGGTGAGAAACCATATGAGTGTCCGGATTGTGGGAAAAATTTCAGTCGGAAATCCAACCTGGTGAGACACCAGAGGACTCACTCAGGAGAGAAACCGTATGAGTGTCCAGATTGTGGGAAAAGTTTCAGTTGGAAATCTGAACTGGTGATACACCAGAGGACTCACACAGGAGAGAAACCGTATGAGTGTCTGGATTGTGGGAAAAGTTTCATTTGGAATTCTGACCTGGTGAGACACCAGAGGACTCACACAGGAGAGAAACCGTATGTGTGTCCAGATTGTGGGAAAAGTTTCAGTCGGAAGTGTTTCTCATACGTATGAACCGGGAGATGAGAGGGGGAGGAATCCCTGGTCCTTCCCAGCCTTTTCCTCCCTTTAAGGGGCGGATTCTGCCTCTGTCCGGTCCCTGCCCATAAACCACCCCCCTGTGGGATATTGCTGGCTTATGGGGTGAGGCGCAGAGTAAACCAAACAGAGTGCAGCGTGTAGGGCTAACAATATTTTATTGTAGCATAAGGCAATAATGGATATATAGTACATTATTGCAAAAAGAGAAAACAACAAAGCATAAGCAGAGTTCCATCAGCAGATGTGAAGAAAACCATGGCCTATACAAAAGGCCAGGCATAGTTACAGTCCAAGAACAGAGTACATGGCAACATGACAGACAGAAGTCAAGAAGTCAAGAAGCATAGACCCATAGTTCACAGCTGAGATATACACTTGTTTCAGCTTTCTGATTGGAGGAAACATGGGGTCATGAATTACATACATTTAATGGTAAAACTATGAAGTCTGTTGCACATAATATAAAACGCCATGAGATGGCAGTGTTGCACATTGTCTCCCCTCCGGGAAAACGTTCCCATGAGAGAGGTACTCTGGATAGCCATAATATAACTCACGTGATACAATGCCAAGGCCAGACACCTGTTTTCTCAGTGGAATGTTTTGGTAAACACTCAGCATAGAAGTCTATGAAGGTTCTCAGTCATCCAGGTGGAATTGTCTGTAGCTTGAATCATGTCAACTGGATTTCTATTTTCTCAGTGGAAACATTTCGCTCCTTATCCAAGGAGCTTCTTCAGTCTGAGCAAAGTTGGTAAGGGAATCCTAAATATGTTTCTAGGTAGCTGTGTGACCTTACACCTGGGGCTAGGTCATGGTTATATTGAGATGTTATTTTAAGTCCTTTTATCATCTAAAGGAGGATCGTTAAGATCACCATGCTGCCGTTGAGCTTGTGAAATGGTCTTAATCTTCCTAGGCACAGAAGACAAAGCAGGGAGGAATATGGGGGAAAGATTGTGAAATGGTCTTAATCTTCCTAGGCACAGAAGACAAAGCAGGGAGGAATATGGGGGAACGATTGGGAAAGAATGTGGGGGCCTCAGGCACAATCTTTCCCCCATATTCCTCCCTCTGCCATTCAGACCAGAAGGATACATGCAGGAAGACCCAACAAATTAGACACGTAACTGACAAGCTAGCGCGGAAGCAAGCGCTACAGTAACGAGGTGCGAAACGGAACGCATCAACCTGGGAAAGACTGTCTGAGTACTCTGGAGCCAAGAACTACACACCTCAACTTCAAAAGGACAATGGGGGGGGAATGTTTAAATGTAATATACCATGCCATACCAGTTCATTCACGTCTTTGTTCCTGTTCCTGTGTACCAAAATAAATCCTTTTGCTTGTAAGAAACCAGCGTTCGTGGCTTCTTTTAGAGAAAGGGATTTCTTGGACATCTTTGGGAGCAGTCCTTACATAAAGACGTGAATCACCACTGAACACGTATCCTGAGGACTATCCCAAAAAATTGGTGAGCTCCCCAGTCGAAAGCAGAAAACTTCATCCTCGTGGAACGGAATGGAATTGGTAGAGGCAGCGGAAACTATCGCAGTAGCCGGACCCAGCTCGTCAGGTGCCCAGACGATGGAGGAAACCCAGCGAGCGGAAGCACTATCTACCGAGACCACCAACAAGCGGGAGAGAAAGAAATCCCAGAAGAAGGAGGTAAATAAAACCCCTATCCTCCGCAGTGCTACCAAGCCCAAATTGGCGGGATGGTCCATCGCCGTTGGTGAAGGGCTGGAAGAGAAAGTGGGGAAACCTACCAAGAAAAGGGTCACCCCAACCCAACGCATCGAGATCCTAGAAGACCAGATGGCACATTTGAGTCTAGAAGTAGGAACTATGAATAAAAAATTGGACTCTATGGGGGTGGCCATGGAAAGGTTAATAAGAAACCTAGAGGGACTCAGAGGGACGGAAGTGAGCCCGGCACCCTCAGGCGAGGAGGAAGAAATCGTAGAATTTAGTGGGGAAAGTGACGAGGGGGAAGAGGAAATTCAGCCCTACAGTCAGTTGCCCTACAGCCAACCGCCTATAACCCCAACCTATGACCACCACAGGATCCCACTGAGGACCCCCGCTCCAAGTGGCATAGGCGAGTTAAAGACGAAATTTGATGGAGATCCCAAGAAACTAGCATGCTTAACGCATGTACAAGGGTTTATGGGAGAATTTGAGCATACCTTCCGAACGGAGGAGAGTAAGGTGCGGTACGTCTCCAGTTTTTTGGAAGGGGAGGTGGGCAACTGGTTGGTGGCTCTACACAATAGTGGAGCCCGCAAGCTGATGAACTTTAGGAAGTTTGTGTACGCCCTTAGGAAGAGATTCGAGGATACGCTATCAAAAATATCAGCCAGGGCGCGAATCCAGAACTTGAGACAAGGCAATAGGACAGTAGCGGAATATGCTATGGACTTCAAAAAGCTTTTGTCAAAATTACCAGACTGGCCTGAATCGTTTAAAATTGAACATTTTCAATATGGACTGAGACAAGATCTGATAGAAGTGGCAATAGAGAGAGACGACCCTGGAACACTAGAAGGGTGGATCCAGCTGGCAGGGAAAGTTGAAAGTAGCAAAATACAGCTACAGAATATCAGAACTTTCCACTCCATGCGGAAGAAACAGGGAAATTCCTTCACCCAACCCCGCAAACCTACCAAGCAACGGAACTGGGAAGAGGAGAAGGAACGTCGCACAAAAGATGGACTCTGCTTCCGTTGCGGGAAAGAGGGACATAGGATAAGCAATTTCCCCCAGACCAAGGCTAATTCTAAGGAAAAACCCTCCACAAAAAAGATGCCAGACGACAAAGGAGCCAAAACAGCACCCGTGAAATATAAAGGAGCGGCGGCAGCAACCGAGGAGCGAAGGAGCATGCAGTACCGTGACACCGACTCTGACACCTCAGAGGATGACTTCGAGCCGGCGGGAAACGACAACAGTCTGTTCTAAAGTGCGCTGCAGGACAGGCCTTCAACACTGGGTGCGACGGGGGGGGGGGTGGCGTTCCCAAATGCCCCACAATGAATATCAAGGTAAAGTTACAAAACTTGGATGGGACGGGACAATTGTGGGGGGTGGCCATGCTGGACTCTGGGTGCTCCAGATGTCTGATGCACCCGAAAGTGGCATCCAAACTGAAACGTAAATTGATCAAAATGAACACACCCATCACGTTTTGCCAATTGGATGGGTCAGAAATGAAAGGTGGCCTGATTGAATATACCACAGAAGACATACAAATGTCTGTGGGGACTCATGTAGAGACATTACGATTTGTTGTAGCACCTATTTCAATGCAACACATTGTGCTGGGGCTTAAATGGAGCGCGGTGGCTCAGCAGGTTAAACCGCTGAGCCGTTAGTCTGCCGACCATAAGGTCGGCAGTTCGAAACCGCGGGGTGGGGTGAGCTCCCGCCACTAGCTCCAGCTTCCGCCCACCCAGCGGATCGAAAGCACATGCGAGTAGATAAATGGGTACCACTTCGTGGGTCAATTTGCCGGCGTCCAGCGGAGGGTCGTACTCGTCCCGAAGAAGACCTAGGGAATCCCGGTGATGACGGCGGAGGACGACGGATCCGGAAAAAGAACAGCTTCCTGGACGTCAGCAGCCGGCACAGAAGCGAGGCATGCTGGGGCTTGTAGTCCAGTGCCTGCAGCCGAAGAGCCGGTTCCCTGCCCTCCTCCCTATCGCGCGGTAAATTTACAATATGTGATGTATAATTGGGAAAAATGTACTGATGTTGTTGTAAGCCGCCTAGAGTCCTTCAGTAGGGAGGGGATAGGCGGGGTATAAATAGGATAAATAAAAAAAAAATAATAAAAAAAATAAATGGCTCAAGAAAATAAACCCCCGAGTGGACTGGGCATCTGGAGAAATGGATTTTTTTGATGGGACATACAAAGCGGTCGCGGAGACGACTGGGGTAAACGACCTCGAATGGGGGGGCGGCAGGCACGGAACAAAGGGGGATGGAACAATGGGAGGAGGACCAAGACCAGGAGAGTGGCATGCTCCTGGACACAATCCCGGAGAAATATCTCTCCGTAGCTGAGGTGTTTAGCCAAAAAGAATGTGAACAAGACCCCCCCACAATGTATGCGATGACCCAGAAAGAATTGGTTGAATTACGCAAGTTCATTGACAAAAACCTGGCAAGGGGGTTCATAGAACCTGCAAATTCACCCCTGGCAGCCTCTGTCCTCTTTCGGAAAAAGAAAGACGGGTCCTTACGACTCTGCACAGATTACAGGGGGTTAAATGCCATTTCCATAACAAACCAGTACCCACTTCCACTCCTGAAGGATATGCTAGCACAATTGGCAAAAGGCAAAATTTTCACAAAGTTGGATGTCATAGAGGCTTACTACCGGGTACGCATACGGGAAGGGGATGAATGGAAAACGGCATTCAACTGCCCATTGGGTCAATATCAGTACCGGGTTCTCCCGTTCGGGATAGCGGGGGGACCGGGCATCTTCATGAGATTGATAAATGAGGTATTGTATGAATTTCTCTACCAAGGGGTAATTGTGTATCTGGATGACATTTTAATTTTTTCCGACAGCCTAGAGGAGCATACCCAATTGGTCAAAAAAGTGTTAGAGAAATTGCTAGAGGCTAAACTTTATGTCAAATTAGAAAAATGCGAATTCCATAAGGATAGCTTGGACTTCCTAGGCTATAGAATTTCACACAAGGGCATTGAAATGGACCCGGGGAAAGTACAAGCAGTGTTAGAGTGGGAACCCCCCCGAACCCGCAGACAACTCCAAGCGTTCCTCGGGTTTGCGGGGTTCTACAGACAGTTCATTCAGGGGTTCGCACAGATCGCGCTGCCCCTGACGGACTTATTAAAGACAAAAGGAAAGGGGAACAAAGGGAAATTGCCCAGTAGCAAAATAATTTGGACCAAGGAATGCCAGGAGGCATTCGACAAACTCAAGGCTCTGTTTACAGAGGAACCCATTCTAAAACACCCAGAAGTGGAGAAGCAATTCATAATTCACACGGATGCTTCCCACAACGCAATTGGATCAATATTACTACAATTCGATGATTCCAAAAAACTGAGGCCATGTGCTTATATTTCAAAAAATTTCAGCGAAACGGAAAAAAGATGGCATGTTTGGGAAAAAGAAGCGTTCGCAGTTAAACTTGCCCTAGACACATGGCGACACCTGTTGGAGGGGGCGACCGTACCGTTCCAGGTTTGAACGGACCATAAAAACTTAGAGGCGCTCAAATCCCCCAGAAAACTGAATCACAAACAACTGCGGTGGGCTGAATTTTTTAGCAAATTCAATTTCACCCTACAGTATTTCCCGGGGGGAAAGAATCTCTTGGCAGACGCATTATCACGCCTTCCCCAACACGACGGTAAAGTCGAGGGGATCGTGGAAACGCTCATCCCCACTCAGACGTGCACACCGACACAGGCAGTTGACCTAACAAACCAGAGCAATCAGACTGATAGGCTTGAGGGAAATTTGGCACTCACCCGGAGCAAATCCAAAGAGGCAGGGGAGAACCCCTTCGAATCCAAACTACGGGCGGAAACAGTGGTAGACACATGGGGGGAGAACAGGCACACATTAACTGAAAGCAATGGGCTGTGGTGGAAGGAAGGAAAGGTATACGTTCCCAAAGGGGCTTTAGAGAAAACACATGACCACAAGACGGCTGGCCACTTCGGGTTTGTCAAAACATTGCACCAAGTCAGAAACAAATTTTGGTGGCCAACACTGCACAAGGATGTAAAAGAATATGTAGCCTCCTGCCCAGTATGCGCCACGGCGAAACGAGTAATTGGGAAACCCACAGGACTGCTTCAGCCAGTAGCCAACCCAATGCAGCCATGGAAACAAATTGCCATGGACTTTATTGTGGACTTACCCGTGAGTAGTAAAAAAACAGTGATCTGGGTAGTCACTGATCTATTTTCCAAACAGGCCCATTTCATTGCTTGCAATGGGATTCCGAATGCCCATAAACTAGCCAAAATTTTTATTCAACACATCTACAGAGCCCACGGTACGCCTGAACGTATAATAAGCGACCGCGGCAGTACTTTCACCTGCAAATTGTGGCGGGCATTTTTGAAACTAATTGGTTCCGGACAAGGATTAAGTAGTGCATTCCATCCGTGCACGGATGGATCGTCTGAACGCCTTAATGCAATACTAGAACAGTACCTACAATGCTACATAAGCTTTCAACAAAATAATTGGGCGGAATTATTGCCTTTTGCAGAAGTAGCTTACAATAATTCCATTCACCAATGCACAGGGTTTTCGCCTTTTAAAATTGTGACGGGGCAAGACTTCATAACCATCCCCGAACTCGCCCTGACCCAAGTAACAGATGGGACCACCCCATTACAGGCGGATGAGTGGATCGCATGCATAAAAAACAATTGGCCGGTCATGGTGAAAACCCTCCAGGAAGCTAAGGAGATCTACAAAAAATATGCTGATCGAAAACGGGCGACTGAATGGGAGCTCAAAGTAGGGGACAGAGTGTACCTGTCCACCAAAAACTTGCGCTCCACCCAACCAGCTAGAAAACTTGCCCCAAAATTCATTGGGCCGTTCCCTATAATAAACGTGATTAACCCAGTAACGGCCAAACTGCAACTTCCCAAATCACTGAAATGAGTTCACCCAGTATTTCACATCAGCTTGTTAAAACGGTACAACCCATCACAATGGCACCCCGAAGTGGCCGAGCCGACACCAGCAATAGTCAATGGGGAACCACATTTTGAAATTGATAAAATCCTAGACTCCAGGCGACATAAAGGGCAGCTGCAGTACCTAGTAAAATGGCAACATCTGCCGATTGGGCACAAAGAGTGGGTAGACCAGAAACACATGCAAGCCCCAACGCTAGTTAGAACTTTTCACAAAGAGTTTCCAGACAAACCTCGGTAAAAGTAATTGAATTAATGTATTTTGTCGTTACAGAAGTAAGACAGCAGGAGGTAGACAATGTAAATACGTGTGGAACTCACGGGGGGAGAAAGGGGGGATTTCTCTTGGATGGGTGGCATGTCAGAGTCTGGCAGACCTCTGCCATTCAGACCAGAAGGATACATGCAGGAAGACCCGATGAATTAGACACGTAACTGACAAGCTAGCGCGGAAGCAAGCGCTACAGTAACGAGGTGCGAAACGGAACGCATCAACCCGGGAAAGACTGTCTGAGTACTCCGGAGCCAAGAACTACACACCTCAACTTCAAAAGGACAATGGGGGGGGATGTTTAAATGTAATATACCATGCCATACCAGTTCATTCACGTCTTTGTTCCTGTTCCTGTGTACCAAAATAAATCCTTTTGCTTGTAAGAAACCAGCGTTCGTGGCTTCTTTTAGAGAAAGGAATTTCTTGGACATCTTTGGGAGCAGTCCTTACAGTTTTACTATATATTCTAATTTTCTTCCCTGTCTCTTTTCTTCACAGCACTCATGAGTTAATCCTGCTATCGCTTCCTGCTATCAGATGCAAAATAGCTGATGAATTTCTGCCTTTTTTGCAATCTTGGAGGATGGAGGTTCAAGGCGGTGGGTTGGCGAGAGGAGGAGAATCGCAGCCTGGACCTTCTCCTGCCGAGACCCACCAGCTTCCTTTCACGGCCTCTTTCTTTTGAGGGAGGGGAATGGGGAGGGGGGAGACCATCTAGTCTGCCCCCAGGAACTCTTGGCCTGCCTGTCGCTCCAGACCGCCCCCCTCTCTCCTGCTTAGCACAGACCCCCGTTCAGAGCAATGCCTGCAACCCACCCACCCCACAGCCACTTAACCCGAAATCCATCTGGCACTTAGCCAGGCCTGGAGGCCACCAGATCCAAAGAGATCCAGATACTCCACATGTACCTGCCACCATGGGATCCTTCATTCCTGAGAAGTGATCTCAGGGATCAACTGCTCTCTGCCCAGCAGATCCCCAACCTCTTTTCCCTTTTTTCTCCTTCCCTTCCTCGGATCCCCCCTTGTTTCTCCACCTCTCCCAGTTTTGAATCCACAGGAGCTTCACCTACATTGAGGTTCTCCTCCGAGTCAGTTCGCTTCACTTTTATTTGCTATAAAACAATAAACTTTAGGCTGTAGGAAAACCCTGGAGTGATGTGAGTTGATGCTGTCTGGATAGTGTGATCTCCGCTCCATATTCTCTCCAGGTCAGAAGCCATTTAATTCATCCGTGGAAAATTCTCTCCGTCCCTGAAGTTCTGATCCTCTGCAGAAGGCGAGATGTTTTCCACAGGCATCTGAAGGTCTTCTTGCCTGCTCGGCCCCTTTTATCAGGAGGGAGCCCTTCCTCTGAAGCTCTCCCCACACTCCACCCATTTATTCCAGGGTGGATTCTTGGCCACAAAATAGGAATCCTTTGATCCCTTCCATGCTTTCGGCACCCATCTTTGTGGTCTCTGGTCCCGGTTCCAGATGGGGGATGCGAGTCCAATTTATCTTTGAGTATTTTTCCACAGAAGAGGCAGTTCCCTTCCTCCCTCCCGAGATCCTGTTTCATGAAGAGGAACTCCTGGCATGCAACAGATTTTTCCTAATGTATTGTCAAAGGCTTTCACGGCCGGAGTTCGATGGCTGTTGTGGGTCTTCCGGGCTGTGTGGCTGTGTTCTGGAAGTTGTGGTTCCTAATGTTTCGCCAGCAACTGTGGCCGGCATCTTCAGAGGACAGGAGCACAGGAGCCAGCTCCTGTCCTCTGAAGATGCCAGCCACAGTTGCTGGCGAAACGTTAGGAACCACAACTTCCAGAACACGGCCACACAGCCTGGAAGACCCACAACAGATTTTTCCTAATTTTATTTCGCTCCATTTGGGTCCGCACTGATTTCCAAACACCCCCTTCAGTTGAGGCTTCCTAGTTTGTGGTGTTTTTGCATTGGATTCATTTTAACTCTCCTTCTTCTCCGTCCCCCTTCCTTGGGGAAAAATTGGAAGGAGCTCATTAGAAATATCAAGGCCCAGATCCACAGCCTTGCCTGGCTTAATCCATCTCCCATTCCCACCTTTTGATGAATCCTGGATTAGTTCTGCATTATAATGGAATCTCAGATAATAGCAAGGTGTCTCTGCTGGGCCATTTTGTATTGTTCGTGGGAATGAAGTTGTGTTTTCTCCCGTCTGATCAACCGTCTTGAGATTCAGTGGGGAAGAATCAGGACCGCAACAGGACCAGGCCGAGGAAGACAGGGTCAAACTGCAGGAAGCGACGGTGGATCTGCTGAACTTCAAATCAGATCTTTATTATGGTCAAAGGCCAGCATAAGGACGGTGGGGTACAGTCAGTTAAACGCATAGAAAATACATCAAATAAAAGGAATAATATAAAAGTGTATGTATGTATTTATATATCACGCAAAAGTCAAAAAGAAGAAAATACATCAAAGTAATAGGAATAATATAAAAGCATATAGATTAGATATAGATATAATCACACAAAAGTCAAAAAGAAAGGAAAGAAACCTAAAAGGAGGGGTAGGGGCATTAGATGGGGGTAAAGGTAAAGGTTCCCCACGCACATTTGTGCAGTCGTGTCCGACTCTAGGGGCTGGTGCTCATCTCCGTTTGTTAGCCGAAGAGCCAGGGTTGTCTGAAGAGGCTTCCATGGTCATGTGGCCGCATGACACGCGCGGAACGCTGTTACCTACCCACCGAAGTGGTGCCTATTAATCTACTTGCATTTGCATGCTTTCGAATTGTTAGGTTGGCAAGAGCTGGAGCTAGTGCAGGAGCTCACTCCGCACGCAGGGCTAGGGATTCGAACCTCCAAACTTGCGATCTTCCGATCAACAAGCCCGGCATCTTACCCGCTGAGCCACCACGCCCCCTAGATGGGTGTAGGGGAGCATAAAGCTTAGTATATCTGCCAGTACAGAACACTCTAGTGTGATGGATTAGATGCTCCTTAAATTTAGTTTATGGCACCGTCACCACCTGGAAAATTTTAAGCGCGTCTGCGCAGAACCTGCCGATGTCGTATGCTGTAGCAGGGCTGGCATCTGACAGCAGCAGGAGATGCAAAATCGGCCTGAGTGCCTGGGCATTTATGCAGCACTGGTGAGATGAAGCGAGTGCCAATGTCTCTGCAATCCAGGCCTTGGAGGAGCACATGCTCTGGGGTTCCTGGGTGACCAGAGTCCCAGGGGCCACGTGTCTCCGGGTGAAGGATCTCCCGGTATCGGCCTTCGAGACGGCTGAGGGGAGGGCCAGGGCAAAGGCCTCCGATGGTTGGGAACCTCGAGCTTAGGTAAGTATGCCATGGGGGGGCAGAGTACCTGCTGGATGCACGGGCAACATGGCCCCCGTGGGCTTTCCTCCTCCTGGCAGAAGGGAGGACCACTCCCAGGTGTTTGACGCAGGAGACCTGCTCGGTGTGCTCCAGGAGCGGCTCTTGGGCCTTTTGGCACAGGCTGTGATTTTCGTTTTCTGATAACTGAGTTCCAGCTGGTCTTCCTCACAGTTCTGGGTTAGCGCCTGTGAGTGTCTCACTATCAGGATCCCAAAACCAAGAAACCTTTCAGTCAGTTCATGCTAAAAAGATTCATTTATTAAGGACCAGAATACATGAGGCAAAGGTAAAGCTTCGAATGGCCAACCTGGTTTTGTTTGGAAATTGAGATAGCTTGGTCATGTGGGAAATGTTTTGTTGACTTTGTAGGGGAAATAGCTGGTTTTTTTTTTTTTTTTTGATCTGTCTATAAAAAAACTTGTGCATAATATGGAGACAAATAAATGCTTTGGTTTATTTTGAGTGGGATAAAAATTAAGAATAAGTAAAGTTTCTTGTAATGATTTAAAGTTTGTTTTTAAGGTTTAATAGGGGTAAGTGAAATAATAGTACTAAGTATAAAAGTAGTTAATTTAAATGTTTTTTTAAAATGCTTTTACAATTTGATTGTTAAAATTAAGAATAAATACTGTATGTAGATTGATTTTAAGGCTCTATGATTTTATTTTTCTGTAATGACTTAAAGTTTCTTGTAATGATTTAAAGTTTGTTTGTTTTAAGGTTTAATAGGGGTAAGATTGAAATAACAGTAATAAGTATATGGATTTATTATAAGGTTGTATGAATCTATTTTTTTGATGATTTAAAGTTTGATTTTTAAGGTTTAATGGGGTAAGATTGTAGTATTAAGTATAAAAGTATAATAATTTGATTGTTAACATAGTGGCCAGAAATATATAGAATATATATAGAATAGGAGGGAAACATTTTATAAATGAGTTTATATGGGGGGGGGGGGGAGAAGTTGATTTGAAGGTTTATATATTTGTTTATTTTTCATTTATATAAGAGGAAGAAGCATTTGCTTTTATTGATTTATATAATGTCCATGGAATGTTTTATAGAAACAATGTGATTTTGGTTAAATTTGGAGAAAGGGATTAATTATGGGAATTGCTATATATTCTTGTTGTTGAAAGTCGGAAGTCTCTTCTTATGTAATCTAAAAAAAAATTTTTTCTTGTGTTTTTCACTTTTTTTGTAGTTTTTTATTTTTTTTGTAGTTTCTATTTATGCTCTCTACTTAATAAAATTCTTTAATAATAATAATTAAAAAAAAAGAAAACGGCCAAGGCATGAATGCCAAGGCAAGCGGCTCGTTGCGAGCAGCAAGGCTTTTGGCACAAAAGCAAACACGGGTCAAGTTCTTACAATGCTTGACACGTGTACATATGAAACCATGACAAGCGAACGGAGCTAAAGTGTAGGGAGACTGACAGCGCCCTCAGTGCCCCTTTAAGGCCAAAAGCTGTTCTCGAGAGTATCGTCTGCACAGATAGGACAGAGATGCGTCTTCCAGCGAGCTTTGGGGAGTGAGAGAGCGTGTGGCGGAGATGGCCCACCACGCAGTTGACGTAGACACAAACTGTGTCTGACTGCAGCCTTGCTCGACACCCTCCTCATTCTGGTGGCCCTGGTGAGATGGCCCTGGGGTCGCGTCTCCTCTGAGCGAGGTCCCTTCACGGAGCATCCCTGTTAAATGAAGTGAGGGCCGGTCAACTGAGGAGGCCTCTAGTTTTCCCCACAGCTTGGCTCGGGATATGGAACCAAGAGTGGCTTTGGAGCGGCATAAAGGGAGGGTGTGTTGTGTGAGGAGCATTTTCCAAGGTGGTGTTGGAGTTCCAGGAACTGGCTTGCTCTCTCCAAGGATGTTTATTTTTTATTTTATTTTATATCCCGCCTCTATTATTTTTATAAATAACTCAAGGCGGCAAACATACCAAATACTCCTTCCTCCTCCTATTTCCCCCACAACCACCACCCTGTGAGGTGAGTTGGGCTGAGAGAGACTGGCCCAAGGACACCCAGCCGGCTTTCATGCCTAAGGCGGGACTAGAACTCTCTGTCTCCTGGTTTGCCATTGTCTCCTTCCTAGGGCTGAGAGACAGGGACTGGCCCAAGGTCACCCAATTGGCTTTCATGCCTAAGGCGGGACTAGAACTCTCAGTCTCCTGGCTTGCCATTGGCTCCTTCCTAGGGCTGAGAGACAGGGACTGGCCCAAGGTCACCCAGCTGGCTTTCATGCCTAAGGCGGGACTAGAACTCTCAGTCTCCTGGTTTCTAGCCTGTTGCCTTAACCAGTAGACCAAACTGGCAAACTGTTTCTTGTTCCAGCCAGTCCTGGAATTTCCACTGTAGCTGTCTTGCGTAGCATTTGCTGATTGTGTGGAAGAGGCTGATCAGTCTACAATTAGCAGGGTCATCCTTTCCCCCTTTTTTATATATAGGGACTGTTGGAAGGATCAAACTCCTTCCTTCTCATTGTTCACTCCCAAGCCGGGAATTTAGTCAAAATAACTAGACGATAAGTGGAGAGTCAAAATATATTTATTCACCCAAAGTTGTCAAATTTCTTTGAGTGGACGGCCACGCCAGGGATTAATTTTCTCCATCCTTTTATAGGTCTTTTGGACAAATGACTAAGGCACCCTAAGTCCAAGGGGACCCCCAAATCGCAAAGCAACTCACTCTACCTGCGGCAACGCAACCCCACTCAGCCTTAATGGTGGAAGCTCACTGGAATTGGAAGGCTTTGAACCCACAGCCGCTCCCTCAGCAGGGCCTGGGAAGAAAATCGGATCTGGAACGGTTGGAGGCCCTGGAAATGTTGAGCGGGAGAAGAGAAGCCAGGATCACCCCAAGAACAGAAGCCGAGTGTCAGCCCTTCGAGGTAGACCAGTCTAGAAAACAAAGTCTTACAGGCTAATCCTACTTTTCTTATAAAGTTCCAGAAAAAGAATCTTGCATGTCTGAATGTGCTTCCCCCTCCCTCCCTTTATCTTCATCTTCGTGAGCACCAGGGAGGGTCATGACTGAGACGCTTTCTCAGGTTACCATTTCTGGCCTGGACTCGGATTTCTTTTATCTGACCTCTGTCTTGGTGGCGGCTGTTCCTGCTGTTCCTCGAGGTTATTCCTTCTTCCCACCACACCGTCCACACATGTCCATTATCTCACCCAATTCCTGTGGTGATAGCCTGGACTCCCTGCTCAGTAAGGTTGGCTTTTCCGGTTCAATTAACCGGGTCATCTGGGTTTCCTCTGTCAGAGATTGCAGTCTCTCCCATCTCCACGGCGGAAACGTAGAGGGTAATTCACTCCTCGGGAGGACACCTCCAGTCTCTTCTTCACTTTTAAGTGACTGGGCAAGTCTTACTCCCTCCTGGTAAAGGGATCGGGCTTCCACAGAATATTGCTCTGCTGGCCCTTCGTCTCTGGTGATGTATGGTTGTTCACTAGGCATCTCTGTAACCGCAGTAGGATATTCTGTCTAGGGAAGAACAGTATCCTCAGGGCAGGTAGCCATGGTGAAGCAGGAGGATTCGAGGCTTACTGTGATAACCGCCCGTGTCAGAATTCCCAACAAATAACATCTTCAGGCAATTACTCTAAAGGATCCATTTATTCAGGATTAATACACTTCAGGCCAGCAGAAGCCTCGGATAACGGTTTTCGTGCCAAGCAAAACGTTATCAAGGCAATGGCAAAAACATCACCCATAAAAGCGCAGCCATAACAAACCAATCCCCACTCCAAAAATCCCCCCTCCCTACGGAATGTTCCACAGGGTTATCAGCTCTCTCCACGCAATGCCGAAAGCAAAGTCTCTGAAGCTACAGGTGGAGAAAAGGCAAAAGCATGACAGACGAATATGTGAGGCTAACAGCAGGGGAAAACCTTTACCCTTAATTTTTATTTATTTATTTATTTATTTTTATCCCGCCTTTATTATTTTTATAAATACAATAATTTACAATGTTATTGTTAATGTTACCCTCAGACTCATACCCATTGCCCCGCTTTTTGCCTTCTGGGGCTTTGGGTGAACATATGAGACATCTCCGAAAAGAAAAGATATGAAGTTTTCGCAGAATGGTAATCATTGGTACGTACATAAATAAATAAATAAATAAATAAATAAATAAATAAATTTAGGCTCTGCAATGTAGGAGGTTGCATGCAAGATGCACGATGCTTGCAAGATGATGCTGTCAAGGTGATGCATGCCATATGCCAGCAAATTTGGAAAACACAAGAATGGCCATCAGATTGGAAAAAATCAACTTATATCCCCATACCAAAAAAGGGAAGCACTAAGGAATGTTCAAACTATCGAACAGTGGCACTTATTTCACATGCCAGTAAGGTAATGCTCAAGATCTTGCAAGGTAGACTCCAGCAATTCATGGAGCGAGAATTGCCAGATGTACAAGCTGGGTTTAGAAAAGGCAGAGGAACTAGAGACCAAATTGCCAATATCCGCTGGATAATGGAGAAAGCCAGGGAGTTTCAGAAAAACATCTATTTTTGTTTTATTGACTATTCTAAAGCCTTTGACTGTGTGGATCATAACAAATTGTGGCAAGTTCTTGGTGGTATGGGGATACCAAGTCATCTTGTCTGCCTCCTGAGGAATCTGTATAACAACCAAGTAGCAACGGTAAGAACAGAGCACGGAACAACGGACTGGTTTAAGATTGGGAAAGGAGTACGGCAGGGCTGTATACTCTCACCCTACCTATTCAACCTGTACGCAGAACACATCATGCAACGTGCTGGGCTTGAGGAATCCAAGGCTGGAGTTAAAATCGCTGGAAGAAAGATTAACAATCTTAGATATGCAGATGATACCACTTTGAAGGCTGAAAGCGAGGAGGAGCTGAGGAGCCTTATGACGAAGGTGAAAGAAGAAAGCGCAAAAGCTGGGTTGCAGTTAAACCTCAAAAAAACCAAGATTCTGGCAACCAGCTTGATTGATAACTGGCAAATAGAGGGAGAAAAAGTGGAGGCAGTGACAGACTTTGTATTTCTAGGCGCAAAGATTACTGCAGACGCTGACTGCATCCAGGAAATCAGAAGACGTCTACTTCTTGGGAGGAGAGCAATGGCAAATCTTGATAAAATAGTTAAGAG
Source organism: Charina bottae (assembly GCA_023362775.1). Classification (NCBI taxonomy): domain Eukaryota; kingdom Metazoa; phylum Chordata; class Lepidosauria; order Squamata; family Charinaidae; genus Charina; species Charina bottae. The sequence goes on along the minus strand of JALMGJ010000002.1, from coordinate 1,405,518 downwards.
CAGAGACATCACACTGACAACAAAGGTCCGCATAGTTAAAGCAATGGTATTCCCTGTAGTAACCTATGGCTGTGAGAGCTGGACCATAAGGAAGGCTGAGCGAAGGAAGATAGATGCTTTTGAACTGTGGTGTTGGAGGAAAATTCTGAGAGTGCCTTGGACTGCAAGAAGATCAAACCAGTCCATACTCCAGGAAATCTAGCCAGACTGCTCACTTGAGGGAATGATATTAAAGGCAAAACTGAAGTACTTTGGCCACATAATGAGAAGACAGGATACCCTGGAGAAGAAGCTGATGCTAGGGAAAGTGGAAGGCAAAAGGAAGAGGGGCCGACCAAGGGCAAGATGGATGGATGATATTCTGGAGGTGACGGACTCGACCTTGGGGGAGCTGGGGATGGTGACGGCTGACAGGAAGCTCTGGCGTGGGCTGGTCCATGAAGTCACGAAGAGTCGGAAGCGACTGAACGAATAAACAACAATGTAGGAGGTGCGCTTTACTGTATTCTGTTTGCGCACCATTTCCCCCCGGGATGCTTTCCCTTTGTTTACTTCCTGCTTCTGGCAAAGGACACTTTTGCTCAGCTGCACCCTTGGGAGGCGCGAAAGAACAGGTTGGGGGTAGAACATCCTGGAGAAGATCTATCGATGTGGTCGCCGGGAGTCGAAAAGGACTTGATGGCACAGAATCAACCAAAAAATCTCGCAAACGCCTTAAGGTGGAGACCGGACGAGTGGGTTTTTCAGCCTCGTGTCGCCAGATGGCGCTCTAGGAATAAGCAACCTCCGCGCTAGAAAGCTGTCAATACAGCAGCGGCTTCTGTGGTTGCTGAGGTCCGACATCCAACGGGAGGGGGAGCTGAAACAATGTTGTTGTTTATTCGTTCAGTCGCTTCCGACTCTTCGTGACTTCATGGACCAGCCCACGCCAGACCTTCCTGTCGCCCGTCGCCATCCCCAGCTCCCCAATGGTTGAGTCCGTCACCTCCAGAATACCATCCATCCATCTTGCCCTTGGTCGGCCCCTCTTCCTTTTGCCTTCCACTTTTGAAACAATGCTGAAACAATAGAGCACTGGATTGCTAGAGGGGATGTCGGAGGAGAGGAGGGCAGAGGAAGTTCCTGTCCCGGGGTGGAGGAGCGCTCCGGGTCTTCCCGCGGTCGGAGCAGCAGCCGCCGGAAGGTGAGTCGAGGACAGGTGGGGGGAGAGGCCGGGAGCAAGTGGGGCTGTTTCGTTTCCTCCGTGGGGAAGAGTCAGAGAAGCAACAGCTGAAAAGTGCCAGCTGCTCCATCTGCCCCCCCCCCCCGCCCAAAGTTTATTCCTGAGTAGGCTCATAGTCCGAATAGGACCCGCCGAACAGGACACACTTGCAAAGTGGTGCAGTTTGATAAAACAGCCAAATCAAAATCCTCTAGCCAATAGCACTGCAGAAGGGGGAGGTGAAGAAGGTTTGTTTGAGGTACCTCACCCAGTGTTTCCAGGTGCAGCGAGCAGGCAAGCCCAGAGAGAGGACATTGAGACGGAGACTCCGCCTGAGTCAGTCGATGAGGAACCAGAAGGGGCAGAGATGCAGTACGATCCAGACCCGAGTCCTGTTCCAGACCTGAGATGCTCATCGCGACCCAACAAGGGAGTTCTGGCCAAGCGACTGTCCTACCTCACAGGGGCGGCATTGCCAGGGGAGCCTGCATCATGGAAGGAAGTGCCACAGCTGCCACCAGCCGAAGCAAGCACTGTAAGTGGAGAGCAGCAGAACGAGAGGAATTTGAGGCTCTGCAACTCAACAACACTTGGACACTCACAAAGTTACCTGTTGGCAAAAAGGCAATTGGTTGCAAATGGGTCTTTAAGGCCAAACAGAATGAGAAGGGAGAAGTCCCGGAGAAGATCTATCCATGTGGTCGCCGGGAGTGGAAAAGGACTTGATGGCACAGAATCAATCTCGCCAACGCCTTAGGTGTTTTTCAGCCTCGTGTCGCCAGATGGCGCTCTAGGAATAAGCAACCTCCGCGCCTAGAAAGCTGTCAATCCAGCATCAGCGTCTGTGATTGCTGAGGTCCAACAGCCAACGGGAGGAGGAGTTGAAACAATAGAGTACTGGATTGCTAGAGGGGATGTCGGAGGAGAGAAGGAGGGCAGAGGAACTTCCTGTTCCGGGTCCCACCTGGAGGAGGGATGCGTTGAGTGGCGCTCCGTGGTCTTCCCGGGGTCGGAGCAGCAGCAGCCGGAAAGTGAGTCGAGGACAGGTGGGGGGAGAGGCCGGGAGCAAGTGGGGCTGTTTCGTTTCCTCCGTGGGGAAGAGCCAGAGAAGCAACAGCTGAAAAATGCCAGCTGCTCCATATGCCCCCCCCTCCCCAAACTTTATTCCCCTGGTGCTGCAGGCTTTAAAACTGGTGCCTGCAATTTTCTGGCGGTCGGGAGATTTTAAAAAGTCCCCTTCACGTTAGCGTTGACTCCTTGTGATTTTATGGAGATGCTGTTTTCTTGGCAACAATATGGGACTGATCTGCCACTGCTGTCTCCTGGGATGTTCTTTACTTCCACGTCTAGCCAACAAAGTCTCCCATCCATGTATTAACCAGGTTCAACTCTGCTTAACCCAGCCCTTGTTTTAAATAGCCATTGAGGACCATTTGGGATATTCAGGTGTGCAGGTAGTCTTCGCATAACACTTGCTTTGATTTGGGTGCTGGCAACTGACAGGCATTTACGACGGTGGCAGTGTCTTGCAGTCCCATGATTGCTGTTTGCCAACTTCACATCCGGCTCATGAAAAACCAAATCAATGGGGAATCCAGCAGGAAGCTGCAAGTCTCGGTCATGTGACGTTGCACTTAAGGACCAACGGTGACGTTTTCTTTCACTGCCAAGTCTAGCCAACAAACACAGGATTTCCTAGTGGTCTTCCATTCATGTATCATGGTTGTTTCACATTGTGCTTAATGACCCATGGTGATTCACTTAATGACCGCATGCAGAACTGATGTTGTAAGTCAGTGCATTCATGTGACATCTTTATTTTTTTATTTTATCTCACCCTAAGCATCACCGATGTAATGAACATGAATTTGAGTAAACTCCGAGAGACAGTGGAGGACAGGAAGGCCTGGCGTGCTATGGTCCATGAGGTCACGAAGAGTCGGAAACGACTAAACGACTGGACAACAACAACAACAACAACAAACCCAACTTCATGGCAGGATTTTACCTTTAACCACATTAAGACATTGTGGCTAAAGCCTTAATTCTGACACTTTGGGCACCATTTCATCTATTAAAGCCCCCCCAACCTTCTAAAAGTAGCCCCTAAAGTTTGACCATACCCACTTCTGGGACACTTTGCAGGCTGAAATACACATGGATTTTCTACATACGTTGGTAGGTGTGTCTATTTGCATTTCTCTTTGTGTGCATCTATGTGTATGTCTAGAATCTATCCCCAGCATTTCCAGATATCCTTCATGATAACCCTTTGCAGTGCTAAGAATCTGTGATTGACCCAAGCCAACAAGTGAATTTCAGGATTTGAACTTGGATCTCGCTAGTCTTCTATGTGTCAAATGAATCATAATGAATGTTAGAGGTTAATCTAGCCTTTTGGCACTTTTGCTTTTTCATTGTAATGGATGCTTTTTTGTTGTTGTTTGCATGTGTTGTGCAGCCATTTTATAGATACTAATTAAAGTTACACTTCTATCTGAATCTTATAGACAAAAAGGATGCCAATAAGAGCCTGCTCGACAACCGAGAATCACAAGCAGCATTAACAAGGAAAGCAAATCAAGCCAGCAATCAAATCTTTTCCACCTTCTCCAGAGAACTCCAAAACTCTTCTTCCCCAACAGGAGACAGACAAGGGAGAGAAAAAGAGGAGGAGAGTTTTTGAGCTGGAAAAAATTGAAGATGTGGAACTCAAATCTTACATGAAAAGGTCAAGGGGGATAATTCAGTGGGGAGGAAGAGGTCACTTGGATAGCCACGTAGGGCAGACAGCAACGCAAGCCTCACCCCGTGAGGAAGGAAACAGTAGTTTGAATCAAAGCACCACCAAACAAGGGATCAGAAATAATTTTGATCTCTTCGAGAATCCAAGAATATCAGTGGTGGAAAAGCCCAACAGAGGTGTATATTGTGGGAAAAGCACAGATTACAGATCACAGCTGATTATGCAGGAGGGGACCCACACTGGCAAGAAGCCCTACCAGTGTTCTCGATGCGGCAAAAGCTTTAGCAAGCATGCCACCCTGGTGAATCACAAGAGGACTCACACCAGGGAGAAACCGTATGAGTGTCCAGATTGTGGGAAAAGTTTCAGTCACAATTCCAGCCTGGTGAGACACCAGAGGACTCACACAGGAGAGAAACCGTATGAGTGTCCAGATTGTGGGAAAAGTTTCAGTCACAATTCCAGCCTGGTGAGACACCAGAGGACTCGCACAGGAGAGAAACCATATGAGTGTCCAGTTTGTGGGAAAAGTTTCACTTGGAAATACAAACTGGTGATACACCAGAGCACTCACACAGGAGAGAAACCGTATGAGTGTCCAGATTGTGGAAAAGGTTTCAGTCGGAATTCCCTCCTGGTGACACACCAGAGGTGTCACACAGGATTGAAACCGTATGAGTGTCCGGATTGCGGGAAAACTTTCAGCTTGAAGTCCAACCTGGTGTTACACCAGAGGACACACACAGGAGATAAACCATATGAGTGTCCGGATTGTGGGAAAAGTTTCAGTTTGAAGTGCAAGCTGGTGCAACACCAGAGGACTCACACAGGAGAGAAACCGTATGAGTGTCCGGATTGTGGGAAAAGTTTCAGTTTGAAGTCCAACCTGGTGATACACCAGAGGACTCAGATGGGAGAGAAACCATATGAGTGTCCGGATTGTGGGAAAAGTTTCAGTCGGAATTCCGATCTGGTGAGACACCAGAGCACTCATACAGGAGAGAAACCGTATGAGTGTCCGGATTGTGGGAAAAGTTTCAGTTTGAAGTCCAACCTGGTGATACACCAGAGGACTCACACAGGAGAGAAACCATATGAGTGTACAGATTGTAGGAAAAATTTCAGGCACAATTCCAGCCTGGTGTTTCACCAGAGGACTCACACAGGAGAGAAACCGTATGAATGTCCGGACTGTGGGAAAAGTTTCAGTCGGAATTCCCACCTGGTGACACACCAGAGGAGTCACACAGGATTGAAACCGTATGAGTGTCCGGATTGTGGGAAAACTTTCAGCTTGAAGTCCAACCTGGTGTTACACCAGAGGGGACACACAGGAGATAAACCATATGAGTGTCCGGATTGTGGGAAAAGTTTCAGTCGGAATTCCGATCTGGTGAGACACCAGAGCACTCACACAGGAGAGAAACCGTATGAGTGTCCGGATTGTGGGAAAAGTTTCAGTTTGAAGTCCAACCTGGTGATACACCAGAGGACGCACACAGGAGAGAAACCGTATGAATGTCTGGACTGTGGGAAAAGTTTCAGTCAGAATTCCAGCCTGGTGTTTCACCAGAGGACTCACACAGGAGAGAAACTGTATGAATGTCCGGACTGTGGGAAAAGTTTCAGTCAGAATTCCTACCTGGTGAGACACCAGAGGACTCACACAGGAGAGAAACCGTATGAGTGTCCGAATTGTGGGAAAAGTTTCAGTCGGAATTCCGATCTGGTGATACACCAGAGGACTCACACAGGAGAGAAACCATATGAGTGTCCGGATTGTGGGAAAAGTTTCAGTTTGAAGTCCAACCTGATGATACACCAGAGGACTCACACAGGAGAGAAACCATATGAGTGTACAGATTGTAGGAAAAGTTTCAGTCAGAATTCCATCCTGGTGAGACACCAGACGACTCACACAGGAGAGAAACCGTATGAGTGTCCAGATTGTGGGAAAAGTTTCAGTCGGAATTCCAGCCTGGTGAGACACCAGACGACACACAGGAGAGAAACCGTATGAGTGTCCAGATTGTGGGAAAAGTTTCAGTCGGAATTCCCACCTGGTGATGCACCAGAGGACTCACACAGGAGAGAAACCGTATGAGTGTCTGAATTGTGGGAAAAGTTTCAGTCAGAATTCCAGCCTGGTGTTTCACCAGAGGACTCACACAGGAGAGAAACTGTATGAATGTCCGGACTGTGGGAAAAGTTTCAGTCAGAATTCCTACCTGGTGAGACACCAGAGGACTCACACAGGAGAGAAACCGTATGAGTGTCCGAATTGTGGGAAAAGTTTCAGTCGGAATTCCGATCTGGTGATACACCAGAGGACTCACACAGGAGAGAAACCATATGAGTGTCCGGATTGTGGGAAAACTTTCAGCTTGAAGTCCAACCTGGTGTTACACCAGAGGGGACACACAAGAGATAAACCATATGAGTGTCCGGATTGTGGGAAAAGTTTCAGTCGGAATTCCGATCTGGTGAGACACCAGAGCACTCACACAGGAGAGAAACCGTATGAGTGTCCGGATTGTGGGAAAAGTTTCAGTTTGAAGTCCAACCTGGTGATACACCAGAGGACTCACACAGGAGAGAAACTTCCTTACATGAAGATGTGAATCACCACTGAACACGTATCCTGAGGACTATCCCGAAAAATCGGTGAGCTCCCCAGTCGAAAGCGGTCACACCACCAGAAAACTTCATCCTCGTGGAACGGAATGGAATCAGTAGAGGCAGCGGAAACTATCGCAGTAGCCGGACCCAGCTCGTCAGGTGCCCAGACGATGGAGGAAACCCAGCGAGCGGAAGCACTATCTACCGAGACCACCAACAAGCGGGAGAGAAAGAAATTCCAGAAGAAGGAGGTAAATAAAACCCCTATCCTCCGCAGTGCTACCAAGCCCAAATTGGCGGGATGGTCCGTCGCCGTTGGTGAAGGGCTGGAAGAGAAAGTGGGGAAACCTACCAAGAAAAGGGTCACCCCAACCCAACGCATCGAGATCCTAGAAGACCAGATGGCACATTTGAGTCTAGAAGTAGGAACTATGAATAAAAAATTGGACTCTATGGGGGTGGCCATGGAAAGGTTAATAAGAAACCTAGAGGGACTCAGAGGGACAGAAGTGAGCCCGGCACCCTCAGACGAGGAGGAAGAAATCGTAGAATTTAGTGGGGAAAGTGACGAGGGGGAAGAGGAAATTCACCCCTACAGTCAGTTGCCCTACAGCCAACCGCCTATAACCCCAACCTATGACCACCACAGGATCCCACTGAGGACCCCCGCTCCAAGTGGCATAGGCGAGTTAAAGACGAAATTTGATGGAGATCCCAAGAAACTAGCATGCTTCTTAACGCATGTACAAGGGTTTATGGGAGAATTTGAGCATACCTTCCGAACGGAGGAGAGTAAGGTGCGGTACGTCTCCAGTTTTTTGGAAGGGGTGATGGGCGACTGGTTGGTGGCTCTACACAATAGTGGAGCCCGCAAGCTGATGAACTTTAGGAAGTTCATGTACGCCCTTAGGAAGAGATTCGAGGATACGCTATCAAAAATATCAGCCAGGGCGCGAATCAAGAACTTGAGACAAGGCAATAGGACAGTAGCGGAATACGCTATGGACTTCAAAAAGCTTTTGTCAAAATTACCAGACTGGCCTGAATCGTTTAAAATTGAACATTTTCAATATGGACTGAGACAAGATCTGATAGAAGTGGCAATAGAGAGAGACGACCCTGGAACACTAGAAGGGTGGATCCAGCTGGCAGGGAAAGTTGAAAGTAGCAAAATACAGCTACAGAATATCAGAACTTTCCACTCCATGTGGAAGAAACAGGGAAATTCCTTCACCCAACCCCGCAAACCTACCAAGCAATGGAACTGGGAAGAGGAGAAGGAACGTCGCACAAAAGACGGACTCTGCTTCCGTTGCGGGAAAGAGGGACATAGGATTAGCAATTGCCCCCAGACCAAGGCTAATTCTAAGGAAAAACCCTCCACAAAAAAGATGCCAGATGACAAAGGAGCCAAAACAGCGCCCGTGAAATACAAAGGAGCGGCAGCAGCAACCGAGGAGCGAAGGAGCGTGCAGTACCGTGACACCGACTCTGACACCTCAGAGGACGACTTCGAGCCGGCGGGAAACGACAACAGTCTGTTCTAAAGTGTGCCGCAGGACAGGCCTTCAACACTGGGCGCGACGGGGGGGGGGATGGCGTTCCCAAATACCCCACAATGAATATCAAGGTAAAGTTACAAAACTTGGATGGGACGGGACAATTGTGGGGGGTGGCCATGCTGGACTCTGGGTGCTCCAGATGTCTGATCCACCCGAAAGTGGCATCCAAACTGAAACTTAAATTGATCAAAATGACGTTTTGCCAATTGGATGGGTCAGAAATGAAAGGTGGCCTGATTGAATATACCACAGAAGACATACAAATGTTTGTGGGGACTCATGTAGAGACATTACGATTTGTCGTAGCACCTATTGCAACATGACACATTGTGCTGGGGCTTAAATGGCTCAAGAAAATAAACCCCCGAGTGGACTGGGCATCTGGAGAAATGGATTTTTTTGATGGGACATACAAAGCGGTCGCGGAGACGACTGGGGTAAACGACCTCGAATGGGGGGCGGCAGGCACGGAACAAGGGGGGATGGAACAATGGGAGGAGGACTAAGACCAGGAGAGTGGCATGCTCCTGGACACAATCCCGGAGAAATATCTCTCCGTAGCTGAGGTGTTTAGCCAAAAAGAATGTGAACAAGAACCCCCCCACAATGTATGCGATGACCCAGAAAGAATTGGTTGAATTACGCAAGTTCATTGACAAAAACCTGGCAAGGGGGTTCATAGAACCCGCAAATTCACCCCTGGCAGCCCCTGTCCTCTATCGGAAAAAGAAAGACGGGTCCTTACGACTCTGCACAGATTACAGGGGGTTAAACGCCATTTCCATAACAAACCAGTACCCACTTCCACACCTGAAGGATATGCTAGCACAATTGGCAAAAGGCAAAATTTTCACAAAGTTGGATGTCAGAGAGGCTTACTACCGGGTACGCATACGGGAAGGGGATGAATGGAAAACGGCATTCAACTGCCCATTGGGTCAATATCAGTACCGGGTTCTCCCATTTGGGATAGCGGGGGGACCGGGCATCTTCATGAGGCATTCGACAAACTCAAGGCTCTGTTTACAGAGGAACCCATTCTAAAACACCCAGAAGTGGAGAAGCAATTCATAATTCACACGGATGCTTCCCACAACGCAATTGGATCAATATTACTACAATTCGATGATTCCAAAAAACTGAGGCCATGTGCTTATATTTCAAAAAAGTTCAGCGAAATGGAAAAAAGATGGCATGTTTGGGAAAAAGAAACATTCGCAGTTAAACATGCCCTAGACACATGGCGACACCTGTTGGAGGGGGCGACCGTACCGTTCCAGGTTTGGACGGACCATAAAAACTTAGAGGCGCTCAAATCCCCCAGAAAACAGATAAAATAGTTAAGAGCAGAGACATCACACTGACAATAAAGGTCCGCATAGTTAAAGCAGTGGTATTCCCTGTAGTAACCTATGGCTGCAAGAGCTGGACCATAAGGAAGGCTGAGCGAAGGAAGATAGATGCTTTTGAACTGTGGTGTTGGAGGAAAATTCTGAGAGTGCCTTGGACTGCAAGAAGATCAAACCAGTCCATACTCCAGGAAATAAAGCCAGACTGCTCACTTGAGGGAATGATATTAAAGGCAAAACTGAAGTACTTTGGCCACATAATGAGAAGACAGGATATCCCGGAGAAGAAGCTGATGCTAGGGAAAGTGAAGGCAAAAGGAAGAGGGGCCGACCAAGGGCAAGATGGATGGATGATATTCTGGATGATGTTCTGGAGGTGACAGACTCAACCATGGGGGAGCTGGGGATGGTGACGGCTGACAGGAAGCTCTGGCGTGGGCTGGTCCATGAAGTCATGAAGAGTCGGAAGCGACTGAACGAATAAACAACAATCCAAAATTATTAGTGATTATATCAGGGAGCAGAAGATAAGGAGAGGCAATTAAAGCTGTTCCCTTTGTTTGGGCTGTAATTGAAAATTTAAGCACTGGATATTGCTTTTCAAATCGGGTTCCTTTATACCCAATTTACATCAGTATCTTTAATTATATCTTTCCTCAAAAATAGGCAGGCCAGACTCAGGCTTGCTGTTATCTGGGATGGAGTGCATCTCGTACATTGTGAGACACCATGCTACCTCGGAGTAACATTGGACCGAACATTAACCTTTAAAAGACATTGTTGCAACTTAAAGCAAAAGATTTCCACCCATAATAATCTCCTCAGAAAGTTGGCTGGTAGTACTTGGGGTGCTCATCCTACTACTCTACGCACGGCCACCCTTGCATTGTGCTACTCGGTGGGAGAGTATGCTTGCCCTGTTTGGGGCTGCTCTGCACACTCTATGCAGGTGGATAGGCCGCTTAGTGATACACGCCACATTGTTACCGGATGTTTACACCCCGCTCCACTAGATAAATTATACATCTTGGCGGGAATAGCCCCGCCAGGCATTAGAAGGAGTGTGGCACAAGGCGTGGAATATGGAAAGGTGTTAAAATGATCCGGCACACCCATTATTTGACTGAGTACCTCCTACAAAAAGATTGAAGTGAAGAAGGAGCTTCTTAGACTGCGCTGAGGAGATTGCTATTACACCTCAAAGAGAACGATTAAAAAGATGGAAATCTCAAGCAAAACATCTTCCTAATTGGATAGAACCGCTTGAGGAGCTGCCCGGAGGTTCGGAGGAGGAGTGGACGGTTTGGAGATTTTTTAACAGATTGTGCAGTGGTTTGGCCAGAACTAAAGATAATATGGAAAAATGGGGGTTTCTCCCTGAGGGCAAGGATACTTGCTGCGAATGGGGCAACATTAGCACAACTACCCATCTTCTACAGTGCCCTTTGGGACCGACGTGCACACAGAGTGACTTATTGGCCGGAAACACCTCTGCCATCAATGTGGCCTGGCATTGGGCTAGAGTTATATAAATTTTATATTTTTATTAAATGTTTTAACTTTTTAAATTTTAATTAATATTTTTCCCTTTTTATTTCCTGCATTTCTGACACAAAACGAGACGAGATTTATAAACTTCTCCATTAGACCAACTGCGTGTGTGGTGTTCTACTTTCATAAGACTTCCTAACTGCATGAGAGTACAGTTAATAACCCTGTGCCAGTTCCAGTCCCCCTTGATATTGCCTCTGTGAGAGACCGTGTGTATCTGGTTTGCACCCAAGAATTATATGTGGCGGCTGCCCACTTGCCTCATTAGGGTTCAGAGGGAGATATGTTACAGGCAGTAATATTTATACTAACGTGATAAATATGCCATTGCGAGGCTTCCATTACTAAGTGAAGTTGATCACTTAATAAAATAAGTGTGGAAGGTTACAGTAACCTGTATCTGATAAGCTCTGTTGGGGTTTGAATCTAGTGTGTCACGGGGACTTCCGGTGACAGAGAAATGGCGAGCGGACGTCTGCTCTGACAGCTCGTCTAATTTTCTTCATCTATCTTCTAAACGGGAAAAGCAAAACGATTTAGCGAAATTCCTTTGGGCTTCGTAGATCGTAACAGGTATATTAAAAGAAGAGTGTACCTGCAGAAAAGAAACCCGCGGTTTCTGGACGGCGGAGGCAAACAACGAAGCAACGAACTGCCACTTTCGCTTTCTTCGCCGGCTACAGGCTGTCAGTGAATCCAGTGAAAGTAACCGAGAAGCCAAGAAGCCGGGTAAACGCGAATCTCGTTAGACGCCTAAGCTACTTAGGCTTTGCTGCCGTGTTTCTCTGCGCTGATTTTGGATTTTATGATTAACTAAAAAGAAGAAATCTCAACTTGCTTTATTGTCCAAAAGAAGAAGACTTAAAAGTGGAGCGGACTCTGAAGTTTATTTGAAGCAAGAAACATAGTAACTTTATTTAATTATTTAAAACGCCATTTTTGCTCTAAGACTTGCTTCCCTCTCTTTTGACTGCGTTTGTAGACTAAGACTTTCATGATTTAGATTATATTTATACATTGCACTTATAGTTATAATTATTTGATTATATTAATTGAGCTATAGTATTTATATATATATCTATATTTCTCCAACTGAAACTGATAGGTTGATAAGTTTTTGGGTAGAACTTAAGTAATATTTAGATACCATTAATTAACATTAATATAAGAGATTGATATAAGTTATAGAAATATAAGTCTATATTTAATATTAAAATGAATACCAGGAGATTTCAAAGAAGAAAATCTGACTCAGAAGATAATAGAGGGGAATGGTTGAAACCTCTTTTTGAAGAATTTACAGTAAAAGCAATTCAAAGTATAACTGATAATGTGACCTCTCTATTAGAAGAAAAAATCAAAGGTTTTGAACAAAGTTTAGATAAAAAATTAGATAATATGGAACAGAAGTTCCAATCAGAAATTAAGGGAGTAAAAGAAAAAATACAAAAAATGGAAAAGAAAAATGAAGAAGAATTAGACAAGATTACTTTATTAGAAATCAAACAAAAAGAAAAATGCATAAGAATAAGAGGTCTGTTAGAAGGAAGAGAATTAGAAATGAAAAATACTGTAACAAAAATGTTAGCAAATTTGATTGAGTGGGAACAAGAACAATTTGAGGATGAAATAGAAGGAACATATAGGGTAAATTCCAAATTTGCAAGAGAAAACAATATTCCCAGAGATATGGTTATGGAATTCAGCAGAAAAAGACTTAGAGACATGATAATCCAGGCTGCTTATGACAAAAAAAATAGAAATTGAAGGGAAAAATATTAAAATATTCAAAGAGACACCAAATATAATACTAAAAAAAAGGAAAGAATATTTCTTTTTAACTGATATTTTGAAAAAGAATAGGATCATGTATAGATGGGAAACATTGGAAGGAATATCGCTTACTTATAAAGAACAAAGATATAAATTAAATTCAATAGAAAAAGCGAAGGACTTTCTTAAAAAATTAGATAAGGACAACAACCAGATGAAAAGTGGGAATGGCAAAAAAGAAGGCCCAAAAGAAAATTATAGAATAGACTCTCAAGCCTCGGGCTCCAAAGATTTGAACAACCACTCTAAGAATGTGTAAATTAAAATGTCTAACTTGGAATGTCAATGGATTGAATGTTCCAGCCAAAAGAAAAAAATTTTTTCATATGGTCAATAAACTAAACCTTGATATTATATGTTTACAGGAAACACATATTAGATCAAAAGATGTTAATTTATTGGAAAACAAAAAATTAGGCCTACAATTTACATCTGTAAATGAAAAAGAAAAAAAAATGGTGTGGTATGTTATATAAAACCTTATCTAAAACCCAAATTATTAATATCAGACTCTAGAGGAAGATTTATAGTTATAGAAATTGAGATTCAAAATTTAAAAGTAATTATAATTGGAGTTTATGTCCCAAATGACAAACAAAAATCTTTTTTTAAAACGTTATTAAATTCTTTAGCAGATATATCTAATAATAATTGGCTTATGATGGGGGACTATAATGGGGTAGTATCACCTATAATTGATAGAAAATCTGAAAAACCAATTAAACACAATCAAGGAAAACTACCAGAAGAATTTTTTGACCTTATTAATAATTTAAATTTGGAGGACGCATGGAGATATAAAATGGGGAATGCCAAAGAATATACTTTTTATTCAGAAAGACATAAATCATTCTCTAGAATCGATATGATCTGGCTTTCCAAAAATCTAACAAATAAAATTAAAGATATGAAAATATTAGCCAAAACTTTTTCAGATCACAACGCAGTTCAATTAGATCTAAAAATAACACCCAAAACATACAGATGGAGACTTAACGAAACCTTATTAAGAAACAAACAACATTTGGAGGATAGTAAGAACAAACTAAAAGAATTTTTTGAGTGGAATGTAAGTGAAGAAGTAAACATTAGTAATATATGGGATGCAAGTAAAGCATTTATCAGGGGCCATTTTATCTCTCTGGGAAACCATCTTAGGAAAGTTAAACAAGTAAAACTTCAACAAATATGTGAACAAATTAAAACAAAAGAACTAGAACTTCAAAATAACCCCAATGACAAAAATATTAAAAATCAAATAATCATTCTACAAAAACAATTAGAACTTCAAACTACAGATGAAATAGAAAAAAATTTAAGATATGTAAAACAGAGACATTTCCAACATGCTAACAAAGCAGGGAAATGGTTAGCCTTTAAATTAAGAAAAGAGGCAAATAAAAATATTATAAATAAAATAAATGTAAAAGGAGAAGAAATTACGGACAATCAAGGCATTAGAAAGGCATTTTATGATTTTTATAATAAATTATATCAAAAACAACAAATATCACAAGAAAAATGTGAAACATATTTACAAAAAAGTAATATGAAGAAGATTTCACTAACACAAAGAGAGATGTTGAATGAACCGATTACCAATCAGGAAATAATAGAAGCCATAAAAAAACAAAAATTAGGAAAATCACCAGGACCAGATGGCTTTACAGCATCTTATTATAAACACTTTCAATAATTTCTAATAACCCCATTTAATACTCTTCTGAATTCATTAATGACAGGAAATACAATTCCTGATTCTTGGACACAAGCAAATATTATTTTAATCCCTAAAGAAAATCAAGATATTACTATCTGCAAAAATTATAGACCGATCTCTCTTCTAAATACAGACTACAAAATATTTACCACCATTCTAGCTAATAGATTAAAAAGAGTCCTACAAGAGACAATAAATTTAGACCAAAGTGGTTTCTTACCAAAAAGATATATAAAAGATAATATAAGATCTATTTTAAACATAATTGAATACGCAAAAAACCACAACGACAAACCAATTACTCTATTATTTTTAGACGCGGAAAAAGCTTTTGATAATTTAAATTGGACATTTTTGATTAAAACACTTGAAAATTTAGATTATGGAAATAAATTTATTAATGCTATCCGAGCTATTTACAAAAATCAGAATGCTAGAGTGGTGGTAAATAATGAGACAACGCAAAACTGTACTATAGGTAAGGGCACCAGACAAGGATGCCCAATATCTCCACTTTTATTTATTATGGTTTTGGAAATCCTGCTAGAAAATATTAGAAAAGATGAACAAATTGAAGGAGTTAAAATAAGACAAGAAAACTATAAGCTGAGGGCATTTGCGGATGATATTGTAATTACTTTACAAAATCCAGATCATTCATTAACTCATTTAATTAAAAAGATACATGAATTTGGTGAACTCGCTGGATTTAAAATAAATAATCAAAAAACAAAAATGTTAAATTTAAATGTCTCCGCAAATAACACTCAGCTGATGGAATTGGCCACGGGATTTAAAAATGAAAAAAAAATAAGATATCTTGGAGTCGAAATTACATCAAAAAATTCTGATCTATTTAAAAATAATTACATGAAAGTATGGAATGAAATAAGACAAGATCTTCACAAATGGACAAAACTCCAAATATCTCTTTTGGGCAGGATTTCCACAATCAAAATGAACATATTACCAAGAATTCTCTTTCTACTTCAAACAATTCCAATAATAATTACTGAAAAAACATTTCATGATTGGCAAAAAGATCTTGCTAAATTTATATGGCAAGGGAAAAAACCTAGAATTAAATATAAATATCTACAAGATACAAAAGAGAATGGAGGATTTGGCTTACCAGACTTAAAATTATATTATGAAGCTAGTACAATGATTTGGTTGAGAGATTGGATAAAATTGGATAACAAAAGATTATTGAATTTGGAAGGGTATGACCTCAGATTCGGCTGGCATGGATACCTATGGTACGACAAATTAAAAGCAAATCGGGCTTTTATATACCACCCAATTAGGAAATCGATTTTAAAAATTTGGGAAAAATATAAAAAACAATTGTTACCTAATATACCATTGTGGATATCACCCCATGAAGCCTTTGCAATACAAGGAATTACAACCAGAAATAAATGGCTAAATTATAAAGATCTTTTGACATTTGAAGGTTCAAACTATACATTGAAAACTAGGGAAGATCTAGAAAATGAGGGTAATGCCTGCAATTGGTTTACATATTTACAAATAAAAACACAATTCAAAATAGACTCCAAAAATTTTAATTTTAAGAAATGTTATGTTAATTGGGACAATATATTATGGAGAGAGGAGGAACATCTAATTGCAAAAATTTATAAAATTCTAATACAAAATAAGTTTTCTAAGTTATCTAAAAAATATCCCTTAATTAAATGGGAACAAAATTTGGGTCACAACATTCAAAATGAAACTTGGGAGAAAATTTGGTCAAAAGATTTGAACTTCACTTTAAATTATAATATGAAAGAAAATTTCTTTAAAATGATGTATAGATGGTATCTCACTCCATATATATTGTCTAAGGCTAACCCGGTAATACCAAATCATTGTTGGAAATGCAAAAAAGAGACTGGTACCTTTTTTCATTTATGGTGGACATGCCGGAAAACAAAGACTTATTGGGACAGAATTCACAAAATTATTTGTGAAATTATTCAAGAAAACTTCATCAAAGAACCGGATCTATACCTATTGGGATTTATAAAACCAGAACTACATAAAAAATATGGAAAACTGTTATTTTACATCATAACCGCAGCTAGAATCATATTTGCTAAATATTGGAAAGAAGAATATATACCCACGACCGAAGAATGGACTTTAAAAATAATGGACTTGATGCAAATGGCAAAATTAACCGATCAAATTAACGACAGAAATATGGATGAATTTAAGATAGTTTGGAGTCCTTTTTTTAAATATATTCAAAAAACGCAAAATATACAATTAGAAATTTAATATTTAAAACATAATATGTAAAGTATTTATCAGGAACAAATTAGTATATAAATATATAATGGAAAATTGGACGGAAAGTAAGAAGTCTTTTTTTTTTGGGGGGGGGGAGGAAGTGTGAAGGTATGGTAAAGTAGAATAGAAAGAGTAAGGAAGTGGAAGTAAAAGAAGGGAAGAGAGGGAAGAGGAAGAAAAGAAAGAAAGAAAGAAAGAAAGAAAGAAAGAAAGAAAGAAAGAAAGAAAGAAAGAAAGACTGAGTAAGTAGGAAGTTGGTTAGGTTGGGCGATTTAGTCAGAGAAGGTTTTAAATAAATTAAGTTAATGTTTTTTTTGTTTGTTTGTTTAGATAAGTTTAGATTAGGTAAAGGTTAGATAGTATACAAAAGGTTATAGTTTAGGATATTAGTTCAATGTTAGGTTATACTTTAATGTATTGTGTGTCTTTGTATTGTATTGTATTGTGTGTTGTATTATGTATTGTATATAATAAAATTTATTTTAATAAAAAAAAAAAAAGAATCTAGTGTGTCGCCAGCGGCGGCACTTTGGAAAGCCCTGGATTAGAGAGTGAGATTTGCGAACTCAGTGTCCTTTAAAAGTCTCCACCATGGTTGCGAGCAAGACGGCTGATCCCGTCATCTCCCGGTGCTGAAACCTGTTGGGGTTTGAATCATACCCAGAATTTACAACTAGATTAATTAGACAGGTGAGAGGTAATAATTTCTGCAAGTCATTCTATCAGCAACCATTAATGAAGTATGATGTAACTAGTGACTCATACTACAGCTGCTGTAGTTTATGCTGGGTGTGCCAGATAATGAATTTGACCTATAATGTTATTGGTCAATGAATGTATATAAGCTGAAGAGCTCTGGTGTTCATTCTCTTCGTTACTATCTTCATTATCATCGTTATTGGACTGTGTATTGACTGCGTATGTATATAGAGTAAATAGACTATTTTATCTTATCTCTTGTGAGTGTCTGCTTACTCATTAGAATGTATTACTCTGAGGTCTAGAAGGAACATTGGCAGCCCCAGCATTGTGTACTCTAACAAGCTCCCACTAGACTAATATAAAATAAGTTATATGTATGGCTAGAAACCCTGTCTCCTCTTAATTGTCCCTCCTGAGCAGAGCTTTCCAAACTGTGTGTCATGACACGTTAGTGTGTTGGCTGCAGTGTCTGGGTGTGTCACGGCTGCTGCTGCCTCCGAGCCCTGCCAGGATTCCACACAGGTCCTAGTGCCTGCCTTGTGCCTTGCTGCCTCCAAACCTGCTGTGATTCCACGCAGGTCCTAGTGACTGCCTTGTGCCTTGCTGCCTCCAAACCTGCCCTGCCAGGATTCCGCGCAGGTCCTAGTGCCTGCCTTGTGCCCTGCTGTAAGAGTGTGTCACAAAATGATGCCCTGCTGTAAGAGTGTGTCGCGAAATTATGCATGTCTAAAAAGTGTGTCACCAACATGAAAAGTTTGGAAAGCTCTGCTCCGTTTCAACCAAGCACGTCTCACACAAACTTGAAGGAGGAGCAGTCCTGCTGCAGCCCAATCTTACTTGCTTTGTGTGGGAGGGGCTTGAAATTCCGATTTCCTGTTCCTGTTCTTTTCTTCTTTCTCTTTTCCTGCTTGAATCTCCACCAGGGAGGATGGTCAGCCATGGCTGTCCACGTTGCTCATACTTGCATGCAGCAAGGCCACATTAAGAAGACTGTGGGTTTGGTCAGAACCTATCGCTCGCACGCATGGACCATTTCTACCATGAAACTGTGATCTGCAATAAACTGTAAGCTATTTTTCTGTAACTTTACATTAAAGTGTGAAGTGTGTTTATTTTCTGTTTTGAACTGTTTAAGCCTTGTGCAAGTTACTGGGATGCTTCTATTCTGCTCTGCTAAAACTAATTAAAAGCTGCGTGGATTTCTGTTATTAGCATTCCAGAATTCCTACAGTGCCAGCCAGTGATGTCCTGCCAACTCTTTTGTGCTGCCCATGTTTGCTTATAAAAAAGGGGGAAAGTAACATTCCACTTGATAGACCAACTTAATATAGAGTTGCTTTGATTACCAGGAATAGGAAAATACAATTTCCTCCCTGATATCCTCCAAGTTCCTTCTCCAGTTGCATTCGTCCGTTTGCCTCGGGTACCCGGGAGCCGCTGTTCAGCGAGAGCACCGGTTGTTCACACAAGGGCGGCATTTTCTTTCACGACCGTTTGCTGGCAGAACACCCATGGAGACGCCCAAAGGATCATCCCCTGCCATCGCACCCTTTTCCTGCATCGACTGAATAGGCACACAAAGAAGAAATACAATTAGGAGAGATTCGAGCACAATAAGGGCAGTGTAAGAATGGTAGAAGAGGCGTTGCATCCCCAAAACATTTAGAGCCGAGATATTGCCATGGATAGCTTAGTCTAACATCTGAGACACTTCCCCGTTCTATTTCTCCTCCAGGCGCCAGTTCTACATTGGGGCTGTTGGGATGTCAGGTTTCAACTAAGCATTGCCTCACAGACATGGGGGAGGGACTTCTCTACTGTGTTGTGTGGGAGGTGCTTGGGGAGATCACCTGGTTTCCTGTTTCCTCTTTCTGCTTGAACCTCCATGAGGGAGGAAGGTTTTTTCCTTCTCTCTCCTCGTGGTACATACACGCATCCAGCAGAGCCACATGGCAACGTGGGTCTTGTCAGAATCTCTTGCTTGCACGCAAACAGGAATTATATGAATGGCTGTTGTGGGTCTTCCAGGCTGTGTGGCTGTGTTCTGGAAGTTGTGGTTCCTAACGTTTTGCCAGTAACTGTGGCCGGCATCTTCAGAGGACAGTAGCACAGGAGCGATCTCTCTGTGCTCAGGTAGAGTGGCAATGTTTGTTTTCTATTTATAGAGCTAAGTTATAGGAGATTAGGTGGGGTTTTTTGTTGTGTTGAACTGTTAACGAGTGGCTGCTGAGAGTGATTAGCATGTTCATTGTGAGAAGTATTCCCATGCCCTGGTGGTTGAGCTGAGTTCATTTATTCATCGTTATCGTGAGGCTATCTGGGGCGGATTTGGAGCTTTTACCAGTTCCGTGCCTGGCTATGTGTTTCCTAAGATGGACTTGGAGCTGTGGGCTGTTCTGTGAAGTTTGTGCTGTTTATTCATCATCGTTATCTAGACCAGGAGGGGCCGTGAGCAGTGAGCACAGCAAAAATGCAGTCTACTATCAGAGGTGGTTTCCCTCTAACACGGCTGAATGAATCCAATTATCTTTCGTGAGCGTATAAGATGGAGATGTTTTTGCATCGTGAAGGACTTTGGGGATCCGTGAGTAGTCCACCTGTTGTCTTGGATAAGGAGGAAGATATATTAAGAGATGAGAGAGCATTGTCCAGCATAGTTTTGTGCATGGAGGACAGTCAGTTAAATTATTTGCGTGGCAAAGAGTTAGCCAAAGCATGCTGGGATTCCTTAAAAAATGTGTATCTCAGAAGCACACCTCTTTGTAAAATCATGTTAACCAGAAAGCTGTATCATGCACGTTTGAGTGAAGGAGACAGCGTCTCAGCACATTTACAGTACATGACTGGGCTCTTCTTCTTCATCTGTAACTGGGCAGGGGTCTGTATTTGTACCTTGTTTAAATGTTGATTTAGATATGTTATGTGTACCAGACCTGGAATATAATATCCTTAGTGTTTCTCAGTTGGATAAGAAAGGATATGAATTAAGGTTTGTTGTTGGTGAATGTATTATTATGAAGAATAATCATTTCTGTGGTAAGGGTGTATTACAGAACAATTTATACGAATTGGAACCCAAGACAGATGATGTAGCCCATGCAGCATTTATCAACAAACCATATCATAGTTTGTGTGGACATTTGTGGCACAGGAGGTTAGGACACGCTAGTTTCAAAGTGGTTGAAAAGATGTCTGAAGCCGGTATTGGAATGGATTTGGAACCGTGCCAAGCTTATCTGGATTGCACGGTATGTAAAAGTCACATAAATGTTTTGAGCTTGTTCACGCTGATTTAATTGGCCGATTGCCAGCCACATTAGGTGGTGCTAAGTATGTTTTTGTAATTGTTGATGACTATACACGTTTTGGTTTCTGTTATTTATTGAAAGCAAAGAGCCAGACATTGGAGAAGTTCAGGAATTGGGTGCAGTTTGTAGAACGTAGGTATAAAACAAAGGTGTGTAGTTTGCAGACTGACTGAGGTACTGAATTTATGGCTAACAGTTTTCAGCAATGGCTCAGTAGGAGGGGCATTGCGCACAGAAGAACCAATCCGCATAGTTCATTGGAGAATGGCGTGGCAGAACGAAGGAATTTAGGATTACAAACAGTTAAGGATTCACTGTTAGCTGACTCAGGGTTATCCAGAGGGTACTGGGGAGAGGCTATTCTGACAGCTAATTATTTAATTAACAGGTTGTGGAGTGTGTGAGAGACGAGGTGGGGGGGGGAGCCAAGATTGTATGGTTTTGTAAGAGTACCCCCCTGGGTGAGAGTCAGGTGGGGTAGGAGTGATTGCTGGTGAGTGTTGGTACCTCTCCCTGACCAGTGAGAGACGTTGAGGGAGAGGTGCAGAGTGTGAGTGCAGAGTGTGAGTGGGGGTGGTGCTGGACCCTACCAGCGCCGAGAGCGAGAGCTGGTGCGCTGGGGGGTCTTGCGCGCTACCCGACATTGTATGAGATTGGATGATGGATGAATGGGATAAGGGACCCTTGATTAGACCCAGGAATTCTGGAGGCCTGGGAGTGGAGGCTACTAGGCCAGAGCCGGGAATCTCTGGGGGCTGTGTGGAGGGCCAATTGATTCAGGTGGTGACGGGCAGGGGACGGTATGACGGGAACTGGAGGGCGAGCCATTATCGGGGAAGGTGCCCCCGGTGTTTGTTACCGGTGGTGCGTTCCGGCCCCCCGTGTTCATACCCAGGCCCTGGGTATGATCCTCGTGGGCTCCGGTCTCTGACTGCTGCTGCTGAACGCCAGGTCGGTGAATAACAAGGCCCCCCTTATAAGTGATTTAATCACAGAGGAAGGGGCCGACCTGATGTGTATTACCGAGACCTGGCTGGGCCCAGAGGGGGGAGTAGCCCTCTCGGAAATGTGCCCAGCCGGGTTTCGGGTGTGGCATCAGCCGAGACACCGGGGCAGGGGAGGAGGGGTGGCAGTTGTCATCCGAGAGTCCCTTGTGGCCTTCAGGGGCGCTGCTCCACAAGTGACCGGATGTGAGACCCTGTTTTTCAATTTGGGTTCACAAGAACAGTTGGGAGTGTTGCTGCTGTACCAGCCTCCCTGCTGCATAGCAACCTCCCTGCCTGAGCTGCTGGAGGCCGTCTCGGGGTTGGCGGTGGAGTTCCCCAGGCTTATGGTTCTGGGGAACTTCAATCTGCCGTCCCTGGGACGGTCCTTGGAGGCGGCCCGGGAGTTCATGGCTACCATGGCAGCTATGGGCCTGTCTCAGATTATTCGTGACCCGACTCGTGACAGTGGTCTCACTCCGGATTTAGTTTTCTTGTCCGAGCAGTGGCAATGTGATCTGAGGGGAGAGTTACATCTTTCCCCATTGTCATGGTCAGACCACGCCCTGGTGAACTTGAGACTCTCTTGTGCTGCCCCACTCCGCAGGGAGGCGGGACCTATTCGACTGGTCCGCCCCCGGCGACTGATGGACCCAGTGAGGTTTCAGAAGGAGCTGGGGGTTATTCCCAAGGACTTGCTTCACGGTCCAGTGGAGGTCCTGGCTGCAGCCTGGAATAAGGCAGCAGCCGGAGCCCTGGACAAGATCGCGCCTATGCGACCTCTCCGGCCCTGTTTGGCCCGTCACTCTCCGTGGTTTACGGAGGAGTTGAGGGCTTTGAAGAGGGTTAAGAGACGTCTAGAGCGCCGCTGGAGAAAGACGAAGACTGAATCTGACCGAACACAATCTAGAGCCACAGTTAAGGCCTACCTTGTGGCGGTAAGAGCGGCAAAACGTGAATATTTCTCCGCTCTTATTGCGTCTGCAGAATGCCGTCCGACGGCCCTGTTTAAGATTACAAGATCGCTTTTGGGTCGGGAGCAAGGGGAGACCCATTTACAGGGCCGATCGGAAGAGTTCTCTGAGCATCTGCAGGACAAAATCGCTCAGATTCATTCCAAGTTGGACTCCAAGCGTGAGACAAGATCTGGGGAGATGCCAGAGGCCTGTACTTGCCATGTTATCTGGGAGCAGTTTGATCCTGTTGGGCCTGATGAAGTAGACAGGATCCTCCGGACTGTAAACGCCACCACATGCCAACTTGACCCATGTCCCTCCTGGCTGGTGAAATCAGCTAGAGAGGTGACATGTGGCTGGGTCCTGGCGATTATAAATTCGTCCTTGAGTGAGGGGGTGTTCCCGGCTGCCTTTAAGGAGGCGCTGGTGCACCCACTCCTCAAGAAACCATCCTTGGACCCTACTATTCTGGGCAATTTTCGCCCAGTCTCCCACCTTCCCTTTTTGGGAAAGGTGGTTGAGAAGGTGGTGGCGTTGCAACTCCAGAGGATTCTGGAGGAAACGGATTATCTGGACCCTTTTCAGTCAGGTTTCAGGCCGGGATATGGGACAGAGACCGCATTGGTCGCGCTTATGGATGATCTCTGGCGAGGGCGGGATGGAGGGAGTGCGTCCATCCTGGCTCTCTTAGATCTCTCAGCG
Source organism: Charina bottae (assembly GCA_023362775.1). Classification (NCBI taxonomy): domain Eukaryota; kingdom Metazoa; phylum Chordata; class Lepidosauria; order Squamata; family Charinaidae; genus Charina; species Charina bottae. The sequence continues at coordinate 1,381,988 of JALMGJ010000002.1, read as the reverse complement.
GCTTTTGATACCATCGACCACGGTATCCTGTTGGGGCGGCTCAGGGAGTTGGGGGCGGGCGGCATGGTTTTGCGCTGGTTCGCCTCCTTCCTCCAGGGCCGTTCCCAGTCGGTGTTGATAGGAGAGGAGAGAGCTGACCCGCGACCCCTGTCTTGTGGGGTGCCGCAGGGATCGGTTCTCTCTCCTCTCCTGTTCAACATCTACATGAAGCCGCTGGGCGAGATCATCCGTCACCACGGGATGAGGTATCACCAATATGCTGATGATACCCAGTTATACATCTCCATCCCGGGTGAAGTAGGTGATGCGGTCAATGCCTTATCTCAGTGTCTGGAGGCTGTGGGGGTCTGGATGGGGAACAACAGGCTTCAACTGAACCCTGGTAAGACGGAGTGGCTGTGGATTGATGGCCACCCTAGATCCGGGAAGTTGTCATCTTTGGTTCTGGGTGGGGTTGCACTACCTCACTCGGATCCAGTGCGGAATCTGGGGGTCCTCCTGGACTTGCGACTCCTGCTCGAAAAGCAGGTGGCAGTCGTGGCCAGGAGGGCCTTTGCACAACTTCGAGTTGTGCACTAGTTACGCCTTTTCCTGGATCAGGAGGCCCTCTGAACAGTCACTCACGCCCTTGTCATCTCCCGCATAGACTACTGTAATGCACTCTACATATGGCTACCCTTGAAGAGTATCCAGAAGCTTCAGCATTTGGATGATCCAGAAGAGGATTGGGAGAATGTCATATGGTCAGATGAAACCAAAGTAGAACTGTTTGGCAGAAACACAACTCGTCGTGTTTGGAGGAGAGAGAATGCTGAGTTGCATCCAAAGAACACCATACCTACTGTGAAGCATGGGGGTGGCAACATCATGCTTTGGGGCTGTTTCTCTGCAAAGGGACCAGGACGACTGATCCGTGTACAGGGAAGAATGAATGGGGCCATGTATCGTGAGATTTTGAGTGCAAACCTCCTTCCATCAGCAAGGGCATTGAAGATGAAACGTGGCTGGGTCTTTCAGCATGACAATGACCCCAAACACACCGCCCGGGCAACGAAGGAGTGGCTTCGTAAGAAGCATTTCAAGGTCCTGGAGTGGCCTAGCCAGTCTCAACCCCAGATCTCAACCCCATAGAAAACCTTTGGAGGGAGTTGAAAGTCCGTGTTGCCCAGCGACAGCCCCAAAACATCACTGCTCTAGAGGAGATCTGCATGGAGGAATGGGCCAACATACCAGCAACAGTGTGTGCCAACCTTGTGACGACTTACAGAAAACGTTTGACCTCTGTCATTGCCAACAAAGGATATATAACAAAGTATTGAGATTAACTTTTGATATTGACCAAATACTTATTTTCCACCATAATTTGCAAATAAACTCTTTCCACATCAGACAATGTGATTGTCTGGATTTGTTTTCTCATTTTGTCTCTCATAGTTGAGGTCTACCTATGATGTCAATTACAGGCCTCTCTCATCTTTTTAAGTGGGAGAACTTGCACAATTGGTGGCTGACTAAATACTTTTTTGCCCCACTGTAGACTTGTAGCTCAGAGATTTTCCCAGGTGAAGCATCAGACGTATGATGAAGTTTTTGCCCCAACGCTGAGAGGTGAGACATTGAGGTTTGCTTTAGTGCTGGGAGCAGCTGGGAACTGTATTGTTAATCATTATGATATCACCACAGCATATCTGCATGCTGAATTAAAGGAGGAAATTTATATGGCAGAAGCTCCAGGCTACGAATCTAAGGAGGCAGGAAGAGTGTACAAATTGCAGAAGGCTTTGTACGGACTCCGACAATCAGCACATTGCTGGAACCTGCGTTTAGATGCAGCATTGCTAAGAATGTGTTTTAAGTGTAGTAAGGCTGACCCATGTCTATATTAAGCAATGTAAAAATGAACAGATGTTGCTATTGATCTTTGTAGATGACTTATGTTTTATAGCAAAGGATCAAAGGAGGGTAATTTACTGAACAACTCAAGCAACAGTTTGAGTTGTAGAGCAGTGAAAGAAAATTGAACAGCTGCTGAGAGACAACGATATGGAACATTGCACGGTGGTTTCTACCCCGATGACAACTGATTTTTCTTAAGGCAGAGGCTGGAGACCAAGACCAAACACCATGCAATCATGAACGCTATCAATCTATCATAGGGAGTTTGTTATACCTAGCACAATGGTCGCGTCCCAACATCGGGAATGCAGTGAATGTACTGAGTAGGTACGTTGTACAACCTACCCAGAGGCATTGGATGGGAATTAAACGTTTGTTTAGGTATCTCAAAGGGACAATTAATAAATGTTTATTAATTACACCATGTAGACCATTAGAAATTAAGTGCTATGTAGATAGTGATTGGGGCAATGATGTGCATGATAGGAAATCAATATCTGGATTGATAATTATGTTTGGTAACACCTTGGTGCGGTGGAGGTCTCGGAAACAGAGTTCTGTCGCAGTATCTACTGCAGAGGAAGAGTACACTGCACTATCTGACCTATGTTCAGAACTCATATGGTATAGGCAATTGTTAAGGGATGTTAATGTAACAATTGTGAAACCTATAATTGTATATGAAGACAGTGAGGCGTGTATCCAGATGGCAAAGAATGATAAAATCAGAGGGAAAAGCAAACATGTAGATATTAAGTATCAGAATATTAGAAATGCTGTGAAGGAATCTCTATTTGAATTAAAATATTGTCCATCTGAAGAGAACATTGCAGATATAATGACCAAGCCTCTATGTATAGAGAGACATAGGATGTGTGTATCTAATATGTGTATGTCTTCTATAATGTTTAATTGAAATGTCTATTGTAAATTGGAGGGATGTTGGGGTTTGAATAATACCCAGAATTTACAAGTAGATTAATTAGACAGGTGAGAGGTAATTTCTGCAAGTCATTCTATTAGCAGCCATTTGTGAAGTATGATGTAAGTAGTGACTCATACTACAGCTGCTGTAGTTTATGCTGGGTGTGGCAGATAATGTTTGACCTATAATGTGGTTGGTCAATGGATGTATATAAACTGAAGAGCTCTGGTGTTCATTTCTCTTCTTCGTTACTATCTTCATTATCTTCGTTATCTGTTGGCGTTATTGGACTGTGTATTGACTGCGTATGTATATAGAGTAAATAGACTATTTTATCTTACTTCTTATGAGTGTCTGCTTACTCAATAGAATGTTGAGTTCTAGAAGGAACATTGGCAGCCCCGGCGTTGTGTACTCTGACAAAACCCATGGAAAACTGCTCTCCTGTGTCTCCTCATGAGGAGCGGCTGTCCAGAGGACATGTGGGCGATCTCCCGCCCTCTCTTTATCTGGAGAGGTTCCGTGGGACTGGTCTGCTCACCGGTTCCTTGGTCTTTGCCACAGTCGTTGGCTCCACTTTTGGAGTCACCTTCAGTTTGCCATGCCTCCCCCGGAAGTCCAGAGATACTAATTTAACGTGGGCCATGAACTCTTCAGCCACACCCAACTCTATGCTGCAAAGTACTATCAGGACTGATGGACACTATTGTGAACCCAGCAATGGAGCCAAACAGCTCAGGTGCAGGTGTTACCGTGCCCCAGGGAGGCTGGTATTGGGGGAACAAACTCACCTGCTCCCTCATGCCCAACTCCAGAGTTTCACCCCTGGTTGTTTGCCAGGCAGAGACTCTGAAAGCTGTTTGGGCTTCCTGGATAAACAAGAGCCACCACCTCCCTCATCTGGAATGGCAGGGATGCCAGCCTGGAAATGCAGGTGTGTACAGCGCTGAGAGGGGAATTATTAATTAACTCTCCCCCAGGCCTCAGTTCCAGGTGTCCATTTGGATCAAGTCATATTACATTAGAGCAGGTCAGAGGCCAAGGCTCTGAGCATGCAGTGACATATTATTGGGGGGGGGGGGGGGAATGTTGAGGGCCAGAAGGCAGGATCCATCGCAGCCCTCAACATTGCCTTCCCCACGAGCAGCGCTCTCAGATCCTGCCCTTTACCACTTCGAGACTCGGCTGGAAGTGGCCATTGTGGCCATCACTTAAAAATCAGAGACTCCCTTGTTCTGAGTAGGATGGTCGCTCTCCTAGATTCCTTCTCCCGTTTTCAGGGCTTTCATCTTTAAAATGAAGCTGCACCCTAAAAACAAGCCGATGCCCCTTTTTCACCGGCAGAATTCAGTGTCCCCAAGGATGAAACGACAGTCGGCACAGGCACCGTAGGACTCCACCAACCAGGATCAGCAATAAGGGGAGGAAAAACTCACTCGGGAGCCTTTTCTCTATCACTAATTACACTAATTTGCAGAGATTTCAGATGGGGAGGCACAGTATTAACGTCCGGTTTGGTTGGCAGCAACGTATTTATTGCTGAGGGAGGTTTCAAACAGCCATTGGTTATTTTCATCTCTGCCCCCATTGGCACCTCTGTTTGGTCACCAATCCGCTCTGCATTAATGCTCCCTGCTGCTTATAGTTTCACGAGTACAAGCTTTGGGAGAGGCACTCCTCCCTCAGGATTTCTGGTGAATGTGGAAGCTTGCTCACAACTCGGTAACTCTACATTTGCAAAATATGGCTTTAAAGGAAAAAAACCCATAACTCTCTCCTGGTTTCTAGCCTGGGGCCTGAAGCACACCACCAAACCGGCTCTTCATACACCAGATACTCCCCACAAAATCTACCTACTCAGTTGTTCCTGCTTCTCCAACAGCAAATTCAAGGCTGCAGCCTTTCAAGATCTAGTCGGTCCCCTCTTACTCTTCAGATAGCAGATCCTTTTTGTCTTTAAATCTGAGCTTGAAACTTTGATTCTGGGGAAATGGAGTGTTCCTGTGACTGGGGACTTGTGTCTTCTGGCCTGGCCCTGGGGACCAGCTCCTCCGGCTTTTATGGTTTCTGTGGTTGAATTTTGCTTGATTTTATTAGTAATATATTGTTAGTAGGTTTTGCGGGGTCTAATTTATTTATTTTTATCCTGCCTTTATTATTTTTATAATTAACTCAAGGTGGGGAACATACCTAATCCTCCTTCCTCCTCCTATTTTCCCCACAACCAGCCTGAGGTGGGTTGGGCTGAGAGAGAGAAACTGGCCCAAGGTCACCCAGCCAGCTTTCGTGCCTGAGGCGGGACTAGAACTCTCAATCTCCTGGTTTCTAGCCCAGCACCTTAACCACTAGACCAAATTTATCTATTCTTTTTATTGTAAAGGGGTAAATTGTTGGGTATTCCACTATTATCTTAGTGTCAGATTTAATGGGTCTACTTTGTATCTTTGCATATTCAAATTCACTTAGTATTCCATGGCCACTAAGTATTCTTTGTCCTTACTGGGGTGGATTCTAAACACTGTTTTAGAATGCAAGATTTTGCATTATGCTGTGGCCCCCTCAGAGATCCAGAGGCTTTTGAACCATTTCAAGCGTTCGCTGTTCCCAACCATAACATGGGACATCATAACAGGTGTGCCCAAAAATACGGCACCAAAAAAGAGCGAGAGAGAGGAAGGGGGATAGAATCCTTGCAAGGGAGATGGGCGGGGAATAAATTGAAATAATAATAAATAAATAAATAAATTAAATATAATTTGAATATTTTAAAGTTCAACAACTTTGCAAACCTTTAAATTTGAAGCCACTCGGAGCTTGAGGCTCAGGCCAAAAGAGCCTCTTGCTTCCTCCCCACCCCTGGCCTGGTCCTGGCTGTTCAGTGTCCTTCTGCAAAGGGATCATATGCAAAGTGATCTACCAGGAAAAAAAGTATTATAACCTGATCTCTGAATCGGGTTCCTGAAATGAACAAACCTTGAATTTTTTTTAAAAAAAACTTTTTCATATTCAATATATAATTAAGATACAATAAAAAAGAATATAGAATAGATAGTAAAACAGAACTAAAGAAAAAAGAACAAACTATAAAAGTGTCAATAGAAAGAAAGGAAATGGAAAGTGACTTCCGACTTCTTCCAATACAGTTATAAATTTACAAATCTAATCTCTTACAATTAATTAACCTATCATAACATTATTTATATTACAACAAACCATTTGATCTCTGAAACCCAAAATCAAAACATCATTTTTTTCTATTACAAGCAAGTACTCCAAAAGTGGTTGCCAAGTTAATATAAATGCAAAAACACTTCACAGTCCTTTTGTCACTGCAACAAATGTCCCTAATATATTCTCTCATAAAATCTGAGTGCTCCTATCTTTTTTTCATGTATCTTTTAGGGCCTGCAGCAGGTTACTAAGAAGTTCAGCTGATAGTCAGAAATGTGTAGTTAGCCTTTCTCAAACTAACATTTTCCATTATTTTCTCTCCTCCCTCATCTCTAATACTGAGACATGTTTGACTAAAAACAATCAGCCCAGAAATTAAATACTCATCTTTTCAGCTGGAAGTCCAATGAGTGACAAGAAGTGAAATTCAAGCCTTCTCTACACTCGTCACCTTCTGCCTCATGTGGATTTCCTTGTGTCTGTTAAGGTGGGAATATTGTGGGAAGCACCGTCCACAGTCTGGGCATTTGAATGGTTTGTCTCCTATGTGTAAACTTACATGATTTATAAGGCTAGACCTAGTACTGAAACTTTCCCCAAAATATGGACAATCATACGGTTTCTCTCCTGTGTGAGTCCTCTGGTGTATCACAAGGTGGGAATTCCGAATAAAACTTTCCCCACAATCTGGACACTCATACAGTTTCTCTCATGTGTGAGTCCTCTGATGTCTCACCAGGCTGAACTTCAAACTGAAACTTTTCCCACAATCCAGACACTCATACGGTTTCTCTCCTGTGTGAGTGCTCTGGTGTCTCACCAGGCTGGAACTCTGACTGAAACTTTTCCCACAATCCGGACACTCATACGGTTTCTCTCCTGTGTGAGTGCTCTGGTGTTTCACCAGGCTGAACTTCAAACTGAAACTTTTCCAACAATCCGGACACTCATACGGTTTATCTCCTGTGTGAGTCCTCTGGTGTATCACCAGTTTGGATTTACAAGTGAAACTTTTTCCACAATCCGGACACTCATACGGTTTCTCTCCGGTGTGAGTCCTCTGGTGTATCACCAGCTGGGAATTCCGACTGAAACTTTTCCCACAATCCGTACACTCATATGGTTTCTCTCCTGTGTGAGTCCTCTGGTGTCTCACCAGGCTGGAATTGTCACTGAAACTTTGCCCACAATCTGTACACTCATATGGTTTCTCTCCTGTGTGAATCCTCTGGTGTGCCACCAGGTTGCACTTCAAACTGAAACTTTTCCCACAATCCGGACACTCATACGGTTTCTCTCCTGTGTGAGTCCTCTGGTGCCTCACCAGGATGGAACTCTGAGTGAAACTTTTCCCACAATCCGGACACTCATACGGTTTCTCTCCTGTGTGAGTGCTCTGGTGTCTCACCAGGATGGAACTCTGAGTGAAACATTTCCCACAATCGGGACACTCATACGGTTTCTCTCCTGTGTGTGTCCTCTGGTGTATCACCAGGTGGGACTTCAAACTGAAACTTTTTCCACAATCCGGACACTCATACGGTTTCTCTCCTGTGTGAGTGCTCTGGTGTCTCACCAGGCTGGAATTGTGACTGAAACCTTTCCCGCAATCCGGACACTCATACGGTTTCTCTCCTGTGTGAGTCCTCTGGTGAGTCACCAGGCTGGAATTCTGACTGAAAGTTTTCGCGCAATCCGGACACTCATACGGTTTCTCTCTTGTGTGAGTCCTCTGGTGTTGCACCAGGCTGGACTTAACACTGAACCTTTTCCTACAATCCAAACACTCATACGACTTCTCTCCTGTATGAGTCCTCTGGTGTATCACCAGGTAGGAATTCTGACTGAAACTTTTCCCACAATCCGGACACTCATACGGTTTCTCCCCGGTGTGAGTCCTCTGATGTATCATCAGGCTGGACTTCACACTGAACCTTTTCCTACAATCCGTACACTCATACAGTTTCTCTCCTGTGTGAGTCCTGTGGTGTATCACCAGGTAGGAATTCTGACTGAAACTTTTCCCACAGTCCGGACACTCATACGGCTTCTCTCCTGTGTGAGTCCTCTGGTGTATCACCAGGTTGGACTTCAAACTGAAACTTCTCCCACAATCCGTACACTCATACGGTTTCTCTCCTCCGTTTGTCCTCTGGTGTATCAACAGGTGGGACTTCAAACTGAAACTTCTCCCACAATCTGGACACTCGTATGGTTTCTCTGCAGTGTGAGTGCTCTGGTGTTGCACCAGGCTGAACTTCAAACTGAAACTTTTCCCACAATCCGGACACTCATACGGTTTCTCTCCTGTGTGAGTGCTCTGGTGTTGCACCAGGCTGAACTTCAAACTGAAACTTTTCCCACAATCCGGACACTCATACGGTTTCTCTCCTGTGTGAGTGCTCTGGTGTTGTACCAGGCTGAACTTCAAACTGAAACTTTTCCCACAATCCGGACACTCATACGGTTTCTCTCCTGCGTTTGTCCTCTGGTGTATCAACAGGTGGGACTTCAAACTGAAACTTCTCCCACAATCTGGACACTCATACGGTTTCTCTGCAGTGTGAGTCCTTTTGTGATTCACCAGGCTGGAATTGTGACTGGAACTTTCTCCACAATCCGGACACTCATAGTTTCTCCCCGGTGTGAGTCCTCTTGTGATTCACCAGGGTGGCGTGCTTGCTAAAGCTTTTGCCACATCCAGAACACTGGTAGGGCTTTTCACCGGTGTGGGTCCTCTCGTGCATAATCAGATGTAATCTGTAATCTGTGCTTTTCTCACTATATAGACCTCTGTGGGGCTGTTCCACCACTGATATTCTTGGATTCTCAAGATCAAAACTATTTCTGATCCCTTGTTTGGTGGTGCTTTGATTCAAGCTGACTTCCAGATATTTCCCTCTTTTTCTTAATTTGGAAATTATCCCCTTGACCTCTTCATGTAATATTTGAGTTCCACATATTCAATTTTTTCCAGCTCAAAAAGTCTCTTCCTGTTTTTCTCTCCCTTGGCTGTCACCTGCTGGGGAAGAAGAGTTTTGGGGTTCTCTGGAGAGAGTGGAAAAGATTTGATTGCTGGTTTGATTTGCTTTCCTTTTTAATGCTGCTTGTGATTCTCAGTTGTCGAGCAGGCTCTTATTGGCATCCTTTTTGTCTATAAGATTCACATAAAAGTGTAACTTTAATTAGTACCTATAAAATGGCTGCACAAGATGTGCAAACAACAACAAAAAAACATACATTACAATGAAAAACGGTAGACTAACCTCTAACATTCATGATGATTCATTTGACACATAGAAGAATAGCGAGATCCAAGTTCAAATCCTGAAATTCACTTGTTGGCTTGGGTCAATCACAGATTCTTAGCACTGCAAAGGGTTATCAAGAAGGATATCTGGAAATGCTGGGGATAGATTCTACACATACACATAGATACACACAGAGAGAAATACAGATACACACACCTACGAATGTATTTATGTAGAAAATCCATGTGTATTTCAGCCTGCAAAATGTCCCAGAAGTGGGTGTGGTCAAACTTTTGGGACTACTTTTAGAGGGCTGGGGGGCTTTAACAGATGAAATGGTGCCCAAAGCCTCTGCAAGATTTAAAGCACCAGTTCTCTCCATTCAACTCATCAGCTCCAAATAAGAAAAGAGCAGAAAATACTGTCCACAACCACTCTGGGGACATCACCATACAGTACAGGTAGTCCTCCTTTCTGACTGCAATTGGGACCGGCACCTCTGTCACTAAGCAGCTCGGCCATTAAGTTGCTCTGCGAGTGAGATGGGTGGGGAATAAATTGGATATATAAATAAAAGATCAAGATGATGTCACGTGAATGCACTGACTTACAACATCAGTTCTGGCTGCGGTCATTAAGCGAATCACCGTGGGTCATTAAGCACAATGTCAAACAACCATGATACATGAATGGAAGACCACTAGGAAATCCTGTGTTTGTTGGCTAGACTTGGCATGAAAACATCACTGTGGATCCTTAAGTGCAACGTCACATGACCGAGACTTGCAGCTTCCTGCTGGATTCCCCATTGATTTGGCTTGTCAGGAGCCTGATGGGAACGTGGGAAACAGCAATCATGGGCCTGCAAGACACTGCTACCGTCGTAAAGGCGTGTCAGTTGCCGGCACCCAAATCGCTTTGAGGGCCACAAGTCTGAGGACCAGTTGGAAGTCTCCTTTTCAGCACCAACTTAACTTTGAATGGTCACTAAACAAGTCTTATGCGAAGACTGCCTCCACACCTGAACATCCCAAATGGTCCTCAATGGCTATTTTAAAAAAACTGCTGGGTTAAGCAGAGTTGAACCTGGTTAATACATGGATGGGGGAGTTTGTTGGCTAGACTTGGAAGTAAAAAAAACATCCCGGGAGTCGGCAGTGGCAGATCAGTCCCATTTTGTTGCCAAGAAAACAGCATCTCCATAAAATCACAAGGAGTCAACGCTGACGTGATGGGGACTTTTAAATATCCCAACCGCCAGAAAATTGCACGCACCAGTTTTAAAGCCTGCAGCACCAGGGGAATAAACTTTGGGGAGGGGGGGCATAAGGAGCAGCTGGCACTTTTCAGCAGAGTTGCTTCTCTAACTCTACCCCACGGAGGAAACGAAACAGCCCCACTTGCTCCCGGCCTCTCCCCCCACCTGTCCTCGACTCACCTTCCGCCTGCTGCTGCTCCGACCCCGGGAGACCACAGAGCGCTCCTCCACGCCGCTGTCCTCCCAGGCGGGAGCCGGAACAGGAAGTTCCTCTGCCCTCCTTCTCTCCTCCGACATCCCCTCTAGCAATCCAGTACTCTATTGTTTCAGCTCCTCCTCCCGTTGGCTGTTGGACCTCAGAACTCACAGACGCCGCTGGTGTATTGACAGCTTTCTAGGCGCGGAGGTTGCTTATTCCTAGAGCGCCATCTAGCGACAGGAGGCTGAAAAACCCCTAAGGCGTTGGCGAGATTTTTTGATTGATTCTGTGCCATCAAGTCGTTTTCGACTTCCGGCGACCACATCGATAGCTCTTCTCCAGGATGTTATACCTCCAACCTGTTCTTTCGGGTCTCCCAAAGGTGCAACTGAGCAAAAAGGTCGTTTGCCAGAAGCAGGAAGTAAACCAAGGGAAAGCATCCTGGGGGGAAATGGTGCCCAAACAGGCAAATACAAAGCGCACCTTCCTTCCATTGCGGAGCCTCAATCTCGCTAGAGGGCAGAATTACTCTGAGCAGCCTTCCCAATTCCCGGAGGAGTTCGCTTTCAGCCTTGAGAATTCCCAGGCCGCTTGGGCACAACACTTGGAGGGCACTCGGTTGCAGATCAAAACCTGATCAAAAGATTCCTGCGTTTTCGCTTTCGCAGGGCTTGGCTCTCGGTGGAGATCAAAACCTCTCTCCCTCCTAAAACTTCGTTCCTGATTTCCTGGGGCTCAAAAGGATTTAGGACCTGGGAGCCCCAACAGGCCTCAGGCTCACTCATGCTGGCCAGGGCTGCTTCGAAGGGCGCCCAGGGTCTTGGAGCCTGTGTTCCCAGCAAGCCAGCTTTGTTTCTGAAGGAGGAAATTCTAAATCTGCTAAAGGGCCAATGCCATGGGGGGGGGGGGGCGCTGCAGGGGGCCTATTTTGGGATGGGGTGTAAGGTGCTCCTTCTGATCTCTATAATCTCTCTGCGCTGAAGTAACTCCCAGACGCTAGAGTTCTCAGAAGCAGAAGAGTTTATTATAGAATACAGAGGTTAGCACGAACAAAGACTGGAATGCAGGAACCAGGAACAACCAGCACATTTAAACCTTTCCCTCCCCCAGTGTCCTTTGCAGGTGACACGTGTGGTCGGGTCCGGCCGGTTGCCCAGGCAACGCTCGTCCAGATATGTATTTCCGAGTGTCGGGTAGGTGCAAGCCGGTCTACTGAGCGATGTCAGTTTCGCGCCACTTCCAGTCTTCTGATGAACTCTTTGTTTGCCTGCCTTTTGGCAGAGATTGAGTGATCTCTGACATGGACAGTGTTGGAGATGTGGTCAAATCAACATGCTGTGTGGGCGTGGGGGGGGGCCTCCGCTCTAGGAGGCAACCTCTCTGCTCCTCCCAGGGGAAGCTGTTTCGTTGGGCTCCTCCCCTTCCTCTCTCTCTCCTTCTGTAAGGCACTTCAATATCTATAATCTCCCTGCTCTAGAGTAACTCACAGACCCATGAGTTCTTAGAAGCAGAAGAGTTTATTATAGCATACAGAAGCTAGCACGACCAAAGACTTGAATGGCTGGAACCTGTAAAGCCTGCACATTTAAATCTTCCCTTCCCCCCCCCACAAGGTTCTTTGGTGGTGACACGTGTAACTCGTGCCTTTCCAAGCTGCTCAGACATCCCCTCGCGGAGATGTGTATTCGCAATCGTCAGCTAGGTGCGAACCGGTCTACTTCAAAGCCAGCGTCTCTTTCATGTCACTTGCAGCCTCCTGGAATGTGCATCCCGTCTAGCGTCTTTGGCAGAGATCTGCCGATCTCTGACATGCTCCTGGCCCAAGATGCTCCCCCCACTCCCTTAGCTGCGTGTTTTGTTAACCCAACCAATTATTTACACATTTTCATACATTTCTACACATTTTCATACATTTCCTGTAGGGAGAGAGCACAAAAGTAATTTAGCACATTGCATTGTTCAAGCGCCTGTTTCAATGCGGTTTGTCCGGGAACTCCCTATGAAAGGTTTTTACGAGTTTGGGAGCACGTGTGTGTTTGGCACTGACCCACTCCCTGTCTCCAATTGGTAGATGCTGCCACTTCACTAGGTACTGCAACTGCCCGGCATTCTTGTGTCCACACGAGTTTCGTGCTCGGTGGTGGGGCTTTTGCTTTTGGGCCCTTGCTTTTCGTCTTTAATAGGTCAGTCAAGGGCAACGCGATCTGCGCGAAATTTTGAATGAACTGCCTATAGAACTCCGTGAACCCGAGGAACGCTTGCAGCTGTCTGCGCGTTCGGGGGGGCTGCCAGCCCAGGACCGCTTTGACTTTCTCAGGGTCCATCTCGATGCCCTCATGCGAAATGCGATACCCCAAGAAGTCTAGTTGTTCCCTGTGAAATTCACATTTCTCAAGTTTTACATAAAGCTTTGCCTCGAGTAATTTCTCAAGCACCCTCTTAACTAACTCCATGTGTTCCTCCAGATTTTCAGAAAAAATCAGTATGTCATCCAAATATACAATTACCCCTTTGTACAGAAATTCATACAATACTTCGTTTATGAACCTCATGAAGATTCCCGGTCCCCCCGCAATCCCAAACGGGAGCACCCTGTATTGGAAAGAACCCAATGGGCAATTGAATGCAGTTTTCCACTCGCCCCCCTCCCTTATGCGAACACGATAGTAAGCTTCCCTAACATCTAGTTTTGTGAAAATTTTCCCCTTAGATAGCTGGGCTAACATGTCTTTCAGCAACGGGAGAGGGTACTGTCTCGTAACCGAAATTGCATTAAGACCCCTGTAGTCAGTGCAAAGCCGGAGGGACCCGTCTTTTTTCTTCCTGAACAATACCGGGGCTGCAAGGGGGGAGTTGGCTGGCTCAATGAACCCCCGTGCCAAATTTTTATCTATGAATTTGCGCAATTCTTGCAGTTCTTTTTGTGTCATGGCATACATCTTGGGCTTGGGAAACGGTGCCCCTGGGATGAGGTCAATGGTTGCGTCTGACTGCCTATGGGGGGGTTCTTGCTCACATTCCTTCTTGTCGAATATCTCTGCTACCGGGAGGTATTTCTCCGGAATTGTGCTTGTGAGTGTGCCACCCCCTTGGTCCTGCTCCCCCTCCTCAATTTCCATCCCCGTTGCCCCCAGCTCAATGCCGCTAGGTGTGCTCTCATTGTCCATCTCGTGATAAGTCCCATCCGTAAAGTCCAAATCTCCTGAGACCCAATCCACCTTGGGGTTTCTTGCCCTCAACCATTTCAGTCCTAACACAATGGGTCATGTTGCAATGGGAGCCACTAGGAACCGCAAAGTCTCTACATGAGTCCCCAAAGTCATTTGCAGTCCTTCAGTGTAGAACTCCACTGGCCCCCCCTTCAGTTCCGACCCGTCCAATTGGCAAAATGTGATGGGCGTTTTGAGCTTAAACAGGTCCAGTCCCATCTTTTCAGCTACGTTTGGGTGCATTAAGTTTCTAGAGCAACCTGAGTCTAGCATTGCAACCCCCACATACTTTTTCCTCCCACCCAAAGTCCTCAACTGTACCTTTAGGTGCATTGTTGGGGTGTTGCGACTACTTCCTTTGCGCCCCTTTGTGGAGGTCTGTCCTGTGGCGCTCATCAGAACAGACCTGGCTCATTTCCCGCCGTCTGGATTTCAAAGTCAGAGTCATCGCTGTCTTCTTCTAGGCCCGGATTCTGCCATGGGTTCACGGTTGTCGCAGCCGCTCCTTTTCCCTTGATGTGTGTTGTTTTGAGGGTACATCTGTCAGCTGCCTTTTTCGCCGGAGGTTTTTCCTTAACGCTTGTTTTCCCCTGAGGGCAAGCGCTAATTCGGTGTCCCTCCTTCCCGCAGCGGAAGCACAGTCCCTCTCTTGCCCGACGGTCCTTCTCCTCATCCCAATTCCGCTGTTTCACGTTCGAGCGAGGCTGGTTAATGAAAGTCCCCTCGTTCCTCTGCCTGGATTGTACGTTTCTGATACTTTGTAACTGTAGTCTGTTACTCTCAATTTTCCCAGCTAATTGGATCCACCCCTCTAAAGTTTCAGGGTCATCTCTATCTAAAGCCTTTTCCAGTAAGTCCTGTTTTAGGCCATATTGAAAGTGTTCTATCTTTATCGATTCTGGCCAGTCCGGCAGATAGGATAATAATCTTTTAAAGTCCATAGCATATTCAGCTACTGTCCTAGTTCCCTGCCTTAAGTTCCGGAGTCGGGCCCTAGCTGATACTTTGGTCAGCGTATCTTCAAACCGTTTCCGGAGGGCATACATGAACTCTTGGAAGTCCAGTAGTTCCCTTGCCCCCCTGTCGTGAAGGGTTACAAGCCAGTTCCCTGCCTTACCTTCCAAAAAACTGGAGACGTACCTGATTTTGCTCTCCTCCGTTCGGAAGGTGTATTCAAATTCTCTCATGAACCCTTGTACATGCGTTAAAAAGCATGCTAGATTCTTGGGGTCTCCATTAAATTTTGTTTTCAGTTCACCTATTCCAAACGGTGTATGCACCCCCCCTGGGGTCGTGTATTGATTGTATGATGGGGTCATGGGTGATCGATTGTAGGGGCGAAATTCCTCTTCTTCCTCCCCCTCACTTTCGATTGGCGCCAGGCTCTGTTCCCTCACTCTGGGTTCATCTAATTTGTCCATCAATTTCCCAAAGGTTGCGCCCAATTAGTCCATTTTGTTGATCAGCAGTCCTATATTTAACTGCACATTGGACATCTGCTCTTCCAACTGCACAATGTGCTGGGTTGGTGTGACCCTTTTCTTCTGGCGTTTCCCCTCTCCCACTTTCTCTAGTCCTTCTCCCACTGCAACTGACCATCCTGCCAACTTAGGCTTTGTAGATTCGAGGGAGGGGGGAGTTTTGGTTACCTCTTTTTTCTGTGTTTTCTGTTTCTCCCATCCGTCTTCTCCTGCTTGCTGCGATGCTCTCGCCATCAGCTGGGCATCTAACAAGCTGGCTCTGTCCCCCTCACCATTGTCTTTGCATTCTCGTTCCTCTTGTTGCAGTGCTTCGAAATCTCCTGCTTCCTCTGCTTCCTCCATTCCGTTCCACGAAGCTGAAGCTGAAATTTTGTCTGGGTTCATGGCCACTTTTCACCAAGAATCTCGCTGATTTCTCAGAGTAGTTCTCAGGATGTATGGTCAAAAAAAAATTTTGTGGAATCAAGTCTTTATGTAAGGCACTCCATCCAATATCTATAATCTCCCTGCTCTAGAGTAACTCACAGACCCATGAGTTCTTAGAAGCAGAAGAGTTTATTATAGCATACAGAAGCTAGCACGACCAAAGACTTGAATGGCTGGAACCTGTAAAGTCTGCACATTTAAATCTTCCCTTCCCCCCCCCCCCACAAGGTTCTTTGGTGGTGACACGTGTAACTCGTGCCTTTCCAAGCTGCTCAGACATCCCCTCGCAGAGATGTGTATTCGCGATCGTCAGCTAGGTGCGAACCGGTCTACTTCAAAGCCAGTGTCTCTTTCATGTCACTTGCAGCCTCCTGGAATGTGCATCCCGTCAGATATCTGCCGATCTCTGACACCTTCTTTGACTGGGAGCAGAGCACATGGCTGTGTGCTGCTCCATCTTAGGCCAAGGATGGGCCTTGGAGATTTTTTCCCCTCTTTCTTTGCCTGCATCTCTTGCCAGCAATGAGGGGCAAGAGTTAATTAAGTTTGGGGAAACAAAGAAGAAATGGAACATCATTTTCCACCAAGGATGAATGTAACTGTTCCTGCTGTTAGAAGAAAATCTTACCAAGTTCGTTCCTGAGCCGGGAGTAAAGAAACTGACCAATTGCATTAAGTTAGGAGTTTTATTCACCCAAGAGCAAAGACAAAGCAGCAGGCTGTTAGGTGGGCAATCGCGCAGGACCCCCTTCCTACAGCACATATACCCTAGATTACTCACAGACCCACGTTTGGATGGCACATTCTCTCTACCCAATCAGGTCAGGTACCTTGACTAGTATGCCCCTCCCATCTTCCTATCCAAGCAGGAAGAGGAGTATTGAGTCAGGTCATCTTCATGTCAACTATCTTTTATCTCCTTTACAATCCTGAATGGCCGTTCTGAATTACGTTCTGAATTATGCAAGGACAAGACAACTTATCACCTTCTACAAGGGTCATTGAGGCAGGAAGGGCAGTGTGTAGTCTAGGGCAATTCACACATTCTTGGTGAGTCCCAGACTCCTCAAGAATGTTTGCTTTGAGATATTTAAACTATACAAAAGAGATCTGATGTGAGGACCTTGATTTCCTGGGCCTACATTTATTTTATACTAAAGAAATGGGGTGTTATTACATGACTATATATTCACATCTAGATATACAAAAAGGTAAGAATAAGTCTACAATCCAACACTGCAATGAATAAACGTAAGGATTCTTATCTCCGGGGTAAGAATGCTCCAAAGGGCAGGGGCTACTGCAGAGAAGGCATGCTTCTGTAACCCCATTACATGGAATTCTTTAACAGATGGGGTCTGTAGCATGCCCTCCCTGCATGCCAGGGTGGGACGGGATGATGTGATGGGGATGAGACGGTCCCTTAGGTAACCTGGTCCCATGCCATGTAGGGCTTTAAAGGTCATAACCAACACCTTGAATTGGACCCGGAAGCAGACTGGAACCCAGTGCAGCTCACGCAGCAACGGTGTTACATGTGTCCACCTTGGGACACCCAGAATTGTCCACACGGCTGCATTCTGGATCAGCTGTAGCTTCTGGATATTCTTCAAGGGTAGCCCCATGTAGAGCGTGTTACAGTAGTCTATGTGGGAGATAACTAGGGCATGAGTGACCATTGCATTTATTTTCTAAACTTGATGCATTATTTGGCAGATGAAAATCCTCCTAGGTTTTCAGCAAAGAATTTAGGAGTGAAAATGAGTTTTGACTCCAGAATGTCTATGTGGAGAGAAAAGTCTCTGTTGGTTCCCCTGAAATATTCAGTTATTTCCAGATGGAGCAAATGCCCAGGATCTCCCTGTTAAAGGCCTTTCTCTCTTAGGAGGGTGGCGGTTTTCCTCTTATGGAAGAAACATCATATTTAATTCTGTGGTAACACATTATTTTTGGAAAACCTGGGCTCAGAACAGGAATTTTAATAATTCTTGAGGTTTTACCAAAGGAATATAATTTCCCTGAAAAGGCCAGATGGCAACAGGTGCAGCTAAAACACTTGATCTGCACAATGCTCGGCCTCTGAAGCCTTGTCAATTGATAAATAAATAAATTTATTATTAGACAAAAAATTAAAATTACAAAATGAAATTTAGGCAATGTGCAAGAAACCTGGAACAGAGAATCAGGCTATCCTACATTAAACAATCCATGGCTTCAGGATTTATTGAACGTTGGATGTGTTTCTTATCACCTGAATCTGTTTTAATGTGTGTATTTTTTTAAAAAATTCTGCCCCCCAAATGAGGAACTTTCCACCTTTGAACACGGAAGCGATTTGGCTAAAGGTGAAGCTGAATCTGTCATGAAAAAGGTGGTTTCAAGGGGGGCTTTTCTCCCAGATTCCATCGAGAGGCCATGCCTAGGCCTCAAGACCCTTTCTCCATGCAGCCCTGGCAGCAACGTAGGTCCAGGGGTCCACAAAGTTTAGGGAGCAGAAAGAAGAAAAGAATCCTTCATGTAACTGGACCAAATAAACAGTAAGAACTCTTTTTGTACTTGCTTTTGAAACCAAGTTGTCTAAGCATGTAATTCTTTATGCTTGGGTGGGCTATGTGCTTAAGATCAATAACCTATATTTCTCTAGCATGCTTATTAATGCTATTAAGATAAAAACTCTTTTCTGTGCGCCTATTGCCTCGCTGCATTAAGCTCTGCTCATTCAGTGGTCCTAACAGTCCACAGATGGCGTCATAGAGTTATGGGCCCAAGTTTTTTCAGAAGGAGAATTTATTTTTAATAGAGAAAAAGATAAACAGCAAAAAAATTTTCATTTTTGGCTTGTTTTGTTTTTGCACGAGCATTGTTTTTTGAGAGAATACTCAGTGTAAATGCTGGGTAGGTGATCTTGCACATAAAAATAGCCAGATAGCATAAAGGGAAGAATTTTTTTCTTTTTGAAGTGATTTTTAAATCCTTTTGCTTAGACAAGATGGCCAGTGCATACCTGCCTCACAATCCGGTGATTTTTTAACTAAAACCCAGGGAGTTTTATCCTTGGAAGATTTGGGTGGAGGGGCAAGCAAAGATTTTTAATCTACATAATATTTTGAAAGAAGATACTCCAAGTCCAGATTCAGAAGAATATACAAATTGGATAGCCAATGATCTTAAGCTCCAAGGCTTGATCATGAATTCCTTAAGTGCACAAATTCTGGTACAGATCCAGCAAAGAGAATCTGCAAAAGGAATGATGGAGGAATTGTTTAAACTCTATGGGGAAGGAGGTGATTCCCAGGTTGTTAATTTGGTGAGAGAATTATCTAACGTGAAATTCCAGCCAAATGGAGACACTGATGAGCATATTTCCAAAGTTCAGTCATTACTGCACAAGCTTGCTTGTAATGATGTGGTTTTGGATAACAGAATTCAAGTTGGATTTTTACTAGGGTCACTGCCTCAGAATTTTTCTAGTTTTGCTGCTAGCTATAGAGGATCAAGACAACCTCTTTCAGTTTTAATTCAGGAATTAAAATCTGAATATAGCAGGCAGGCCTCCTATAGAAATTCCAAGCAGACCCAGCATGAGGCAGTCCCCTATTTTTTAAAGATGCCTCAGGGCAAAGATGGCAGTCTGCAGCAGAGGAGCCTTTCAATAACAAAGAAGCCCATCAAGTGCCATTTTTGTGGCAAGAATGGTCACATAAAGAAAGATTGTTGGGCCAGGAAGGCAGGTCAGAAAACCAACAAAGAGAGAGCTCCAGATGCGAGTCTTCTTGCATTTTCAGCCATAAATAAAAAATGCTCTTCTTTCATAATAGACAGCGGCTGCATTGTGCATATGATGAATGACCCATCTTTCTTCATTGATTTGAACCCAAGTTCAAAGGAAGGAATTGGCTTAGCTGATGGAACCACAATCCCAGTGAAAGGGGAGGGGTGTGCTCTCTTAAGGTGCAGAAATGGTGCTACCAAGAGGGATTTGATTGCAACTAACACTTTTTATGTTCCAGAGTTAGAACTGAATCTGATTAGTGCATCTGTGCTCATGAAGAAGCACCATACAATTCAATTTAAAGGTGATGAATGTGAAATAATGAATCAAAAAACTGTCTTTTTAACAGGATTCCAAGATCAAGGACTACTTTTTCTCAATTGTGAGAGGCCAGACATGGCGTGCGTGGCCAGTCACCAAAGAAAGGAGGATTCAAGTGCAATTCTCCAAATGAAGAGAACTGAATTGGCAGGAAGTTTGGAAAACAAGGACTGTGGTAAGTCTGATGCAAGGTACAAAACCTGCATACAGGGAAAGGCCACTAGACCTGCAATTCCAAAACAAAGCACCAGGAGCTTTAGACAGCCCCTTGAGTTCCAGATCCTAAGACTGGCTCAATCCACATGTCAGAGTCCATGCTGACTTAGAAGATGCTGGGGTAGAGCAGGGTCAAAAGGACAGTATCCCTGGGCAAACTCGTGATGAGCAGAAGCCAGACAGGCAGGCTCCAGGGGAGCAGGCACAGCAAAACAGTTTTGGTATGACTGCTGCACGGGAGAATCCTGAGGCATTGATTGGTCCAGAACCAGGAACTAGCCCAGAGGCACCAATCAATGCAAGAGAGAGGCGTGCTGAAGAGAAAAAGCACGGATAAAGGAGGATAAAAGGGCACCGGAATGAGCAGCAAGCTGCCGGCGACAACCAATCCTTGGAGCCCCGTTCTAACAGCCTTCTGAGTGAGCAGCTTACCTCGTCCAGCAAAATCCAGCCTGTGCCTTGTGGTGAGGCCTTCCCTGATGCCTCAACAGGGCCAGCGTCAGAGCCTTTTACTATCTCCAGATTGGTCCCCGCTTCGCCAAAAGCCAAGATCGCTTCAGCAGTAAGAGGGAATGGAACCTCCATCCGTCCCCTTGGGGCAAGCC
Source organism: Charina bottae (assembly GCA_023362775.1). Classification (NCBI taxonomy): domain Eukaryota; kingdom Metazoa; phylum Chordata; class Lepidosauria; order Squamata; family Charinaidae; genus Charina; species Charina bottae. The sequence goes on along the minus strand of JALMGJ010000002.1, from coordinate 1,361,258 downwards.
CAGCCAGCCGCATCTTCGTCACTTTGGGTTTTCATCAGCTTGCGCTGCCAGCTTCACAGCGTACAGCAGCCTTGGCCAAGCGGCATTCAGTTAAGTACTCCATTTCGCCTCGTGTTCCTTATCGCGCTGAGCCCTTGCTGTCACGTTCCGTTGCTTGGGGAGTGTCTCGGGCAGCGCGCCCAGTCCTTTTTTTAAAAAAATAATTTAATTTTATTATACATTTATATACATATACATTTAATTATGACATAAAACCTTACAACGTTCACCCCACCCCCAGGACCACTATTTTCTTAATCATTCCTCTTTGCAAAAAAATAATAATTCTTTCGAAGGTGTACATCCTTTCCCTTTTAATAATACATATTCTACAAATATATTCTGTCAGAGTACGCAATGTGGGGCGGCCTGCTCCCTTTCTCCAAGACTCCAGTGATCCACGTTCTATGCAGTAAATAGACACTCAAGCAGAGATTAGATAAAATAGTCTATTTACTCTATATACATACGTAGTCCAGAATACAGTCCAGTAACATCCAACAGCAGTTACAAATGATAACAGCAATGAGAAGGAATACAGCGATAAGAAGTTATACAGCAACGAGAAGAAAGAATACAAGATCTTCACTTCTTTTATACAAATACTGACCTATCACCTTATAGGTCACTCTCATCATCTGCCACACCCAACTAAACTATAGCACCTGTAGTATGAGTCATTACTGCCACATCATACCTTCAACAATGGCTGCTAAGTGGATGACTTGCAGAATAATTCCCCTCTCACCTAGATATCAAGCCTCTCCTGTATAATTAATCTATCTGTAAATTCCTGGGTATATACAAACCCCAACATATTCCAAATTGGGGAGTCTTTGGTGCTCTCTGAGCCTTGTTGTTTTCATGCAGACGTTTCATTGCCAGGCTAGGCAACATCTTCAGTGCGAAAAGGGAGTGGAACAATATTCCAAATTTCTACAAAATTGTTTCGAATCTGTAATCCCCTTCTCACTCTAATATTAGATGTTAATTTATCATTGATTGCCATATCCCATACTGCCTGCCTTAGAATGACTGTTGGAGGTTCAGGCCACTTAAGGATCATGCGTCTTAGCGGAGGCTGCCGCCGCTGCCGCCACTGCCGTGCACACGCGCCGCCGCACGGCCCCCTGCGCCGCCATCGTGCGCGCGCTGCCGCACCCCCCCGCACCACCATCATGCGCATGCTGCCGCACGACCCCCCGCGCTGCCGCTGCTGCCACCGCCGCTGGTGTGTCGCCAGCGGTGACACTTTGGAAAGCCCTGCTTTAGAGTAATTGCCTGAAGGTGTTATTTGTTGGGAATTCTGACACGGGCGGTTATCACAGTAAGCCTCGAATCCTCCTGCTTCACCATGGCTACCTGCCCTGAGGATACTGTTCTTCCCGAGACAGAATATCCTACTGCGGTTACAGAGATGCCTAGTGAACAACCATACATCACCAGAAATGAAGGGCCAGCAGGGCAATATTCTGCAGAAGCCCGATCCCTTTACCAGAAGGGAGTAAGACTTGCCCAGTCACTTAAAAGTGAAGAAGAGACTGGAGGTGTCCTCCCGAGGAGTGAATTACCCTCTACGTTTCCGCCGTGGAGATGGGAGAGATTGCAATCTCTGACAGAGGAAACCCAGATGACCCGGTTAATTGAACCAAAAAAGCCAACCTTACTGAGCAGGGAGTCCAGGCTATCACCACAGGAATTGGGTGAGATAATGGACATGTGTGGACGGTGTGGTGGGAAGAAGGAATAACCTCGAGGAACAGCAGGAACAGCCGCCACCAAGACAGAAGTCAGATAAAAGAAATCCGAGTCCAGGCCAGAAACGGTAACCCGAGAAAGGGTTTCTTTCCAGGCCCTGCTGAGGGAGCGGCTGTGGGTTCAAAGCCTGCCAATGCCAGTGAGCTTCCACCATTAAGGCTGAGTGGGGTTGCGTTGCCGCAGGTAGAGTGAGTTGCTTTGCGATTTGGGGATCCCCTTGGACTTAGGGTGCCTTAGTCATTTGTCCAAAAGACCTATAAAAGGATGGAGAAAATTAATCCCTGGCGCGGCCGCCCACTCAAAGAAATTTGACAACTTTGGGTGAATAAATATATTTTGACTCTCCACTTATCGTCTGGTTATTTCGATTAAATTCCCAGCTTGGGAGTGAACAATGAGAAGGAAGGATTTTGATCCTTCCAACAGTCCCTATATATAAAAAAAGGGGGAAAGGATGACCCTGCTAATTGTGGACTGATCAGCCTCTTCCACACAATCAGCAAATGCTACGCAAGACACCTACATGGGAAATTCCAGGACTGGCTGGAACAAGAAACAGTTTGCCAGTTTGGTCTACTGGTTAAGGCAACGGGCTAGAAACCAGGAGACTGAGAGTTCTAGTCCTGCCTTGGGCATGAAAGCCAATTGGGTGACCTTGGGCCAGTCCCTGTCTCTCAGCCCTAGGAAGAAGACAATGGCAAACCAGGAGTCTGTGAGTTTTAGTCCCGCCTTAGGCATGAAAGACGTCTGGGTGACCTTGGGCCAGTCCCTGTCTCTCAGCCCTAGGAAGGAGACAATGGCAAACCAGGAGACAGAGAGTTCTAGTCCCGCCTTAGGCATGAAAGCCGGCTGGGTGTCCTTGGGCCAGTCTCTCTCTCTCAGCCCAACTCACCTCACAGGGTGGTGGTTGTGGGGAAAATAGGAGGAGGAAGGAGTATTTGGTATGTTTGCCGCCTTGAGTTATTTATAAAAATAATAGAGGCGGGATATAAAATAAAATAAAAAATAAACATCCTTGGAGAGAGCAAGCCAGTTCCTGGAACTCCAACACCACCTTGGAAAATGCTCCTCACACAACACACCCTCCCTTTATGCCGCTCCAAAGCCACTCTTGGTTCCATATCCCGAGCCAAGCTGTGGGGAAAACTGGAGGCCTCCTCAGTTGACCGGCCCTCACTTCATTTAACAGGGATGCTCCGTGAAGGGACCTCGCTCAGAGGAGACGCGACCCCAGGGCCATCTCACCAGGGCCACCAGAATGAGGAGGGTGTCGAGCAAGGCTGCAGTCAGACACAGTTTGTGTCTACGTCAACTGCGTGGTGGGCCATCTCCGCCACACGCTCTCTCACTCCCCAAAGCTCGCTGGAAGACGCATCTCTTTCCTATCTGTGCAGACGATACTCTCGAGAACAGCTTTTGGCCTTAAAGGGGCACTGAGGGCGCTGTCAGTCTCCCTACACTTTAGCTCCGTTCGCTTGTCATGGTTTCATACGTACACGTGTCAAGCATTGTAAGAACTTGAGCCGTGTTTGCTTTTGTGCCAAAAGCCTTGCTGCTCGTAACGAGCCGCTTGCCTTGACATTCCTGCCTTGGCCGTTTTCTTTTTTTATTATTATTATTAAAGAATTTTATTAAGTAGAGAGCATAAATAGAAACTACAAAAAAAATAAAAAACTACAAAAAAAGTGAAAAACACAAGAAAAAATTTTTTTTTAGATTACATAAGAAGAGACTTCCGACTTTCAACAACAAGAATATATAGCAATTCCCATAATTAATCCCTTTCTCCAAATTTAACCAAAATCACATTGTTTCTATAAAACATTCCATGGATGTTATATAAATCAGTAAAAGCAAATGCTTCTTCCTCTTATATATATAAAAAATAAACAAATATATAAACCTTCAAATCAACTTCTCTCCCCCCCCCCCATATAAACTCATTTATAAAATGTTTCCCTCCTATCACTATTCTATATATTTCTGGCCACTATGTTAACAATCAAATTATTATACTTTTATATTTAATACTACAATCTTACCCCATTAAACCTTAAAAATCAAACTTTAAATCATTAAAAAAATAGATTCATACAACCTTATAATAAATCCATATACTTATTACTGTTATTTCAATCTTACCCCTATTAAACCTTAAAAACAAACTTTAAATCATTACAAGAAACTTTAAGTCATTATAGAAAAATAAAATCATAGAGCCTTAAAATCAATCTACATACAGTATTTATTCTTAATTTTAACAATCAAATTGTAAAAGCATTTTAAAAAACATTTAAATTAACTACTTTTATACTTAGTACTATTATTTCACTTACCCCTATTAAACCTTAAAAAACAAACTTTAAATCTATAGTCGAAGGCTTTCACGGCCGGAATACGCTGGTGGTTGTGGGTTTTCCGGGCTCTGGCAGTTTTGGTTCCTAACGGCCATCTTTTCACTGGAAGTCTCATGCTTTGGCCGTTTTCTGATAAGACACCTGGACTGTTAACAAGTGTTCTGACGGGAGGGGGCCGAACTGGAGTGGGAACTAGCTTGTTTTTAATTAGTAAGTGATGTCAGAAGAAAGTATGCGCGTCAGGTTGGCCATTCGAAGCTTTACCTTTGCCTCATGTATTCTGGTCCTTAATAAATGAATCTTTTTAGCATGAACTGACTGAAAGGTTTCTTGGTTTTGGGATCCTGATAGTGAGACACTCACAGGCGCTAACCCAGAACTGTGAGGAAGACTAACTGGAACTCAGTTATCAGAAAACGAAAATCACGGCCTGTGCCAAAAGGCCCAAGAGCCGCTCCTGGGGCACAGATGGCCACAAGACCGAGCAGGTCTCCTGCGTCAAACACCTGGGAGTGGTCCTCCCTTCTGCCAGGAGGAGGAAAGCCCACGGGGGCCACGTTGCCCGTGCGTCCAGCAGGTACCCCATGGCATACTTACCTAAGCTCGAGGTTCCCAACCATCGGAGGCCTTTGCCCTGGCCCTCCCCTCAGCCGTCTCGAAGGCCGACACCGGGAGATCCTTCACCCGGAGACACGTGGCCCCTGGGACTCTGGTCACCCAGGAACCCCAGAGCACGTGCTCCTCCAAGGCCTGGATTGCAGAGACATTCGCACTCGCCTCATCTCACCAGTGCTGCATAAATGCCCAGGCACTCAGGCCGATTTTGCATCTCCTGCTGCTGTCAGATGCCAGCCCTGCTACAACATACAACATCGGCAGGTTCTGCGCAGCCGCGCTTAAAATTTGCCAGGTTGGTGACGGTGCGATAAACTAAATTTAAGGAGCATCTAATCCATCACACTAGAGTGTTCTGTACTGGCAGATATACTAAGCTTTATGCTCCCCTACATCCATCTAATGCCCCTACCCCTCCTTTTAGGTTTCTTTCTTTTTGACTTTTGTGTGGTTTTGTTGTTTATTCGTTCAGTCGCCACGCCAGAGCTTCCTGTCGGCCGTCACCATCCCCAGCTCCCCCATGGTCGAGTCCGTCACCTCCAGAATATCATCCATCCATCTTGCCCTTGGTCAGTCCCTCTTCCTTTTGCCTTCCACTTTCCCCAGCATCAGCATCTTCTCCAGGGTATCCTGTCTTCTCATTATGTGGCCAAAGTACTTTAGTTTTAAATTTATTATTTGTGTGATATCTATATCTATATCATCTATATCTATATCTATATCTATATCATCTATATCTATATCATCTATCTATCTCTATCACTATCTCTATCTCTATATCTGTCAGGGTGATTAAGGGGCATTAGAAACTGACAAGAACCAGACAAGAGCCACAATGAAGGGGTTCAAGCAACCCGGCTCAGACAACCCAACACATCAGCACTAATGACTGGCTGAGCACCTGGAACCAGGAATGCGAAATAAGGCAGAGAAATTCAGGACAATGTGGAGGGGGAAACTCTATGGGACTAGCAACGCTTAAAAACACTGAACTATGCTTTATCACTTTCATTCAAGTCTTTACTTGCGTGTTAACCTTCTTACTCTCCAGTAAACCGTTTACTGCTTAACCAAATTGTGTCTGTCAATTGGGGTGAGAGAAACGTGTGTTGGAGAAACGAAGTGCAGCACCTCACATAAAGACTTGAATCACCGAAAGCTGATTTTCCCGAGACCGCACCGGCACACACCAGAGGGTCCTCCGATTAGCTTCAACACGGCGGACGGCTGTCATTTGAACCCAGCAACCTAGGAAAATGGAAAAAGCCGGAGCAACGACAGCAACCACAGATGATGCTTTATTCAGCACCTCTTCGGCGACAGGAGAAGCCCGCCCAGCAGCGGAGGTCCTGATTGAGGTAATAGAAAAAAGAAAAGGGAAAAAGACTAAGGGAAAGGAGTGTCAAGAACCCCCCCGAACCCCCGCACCAACAACCCACAGCCAGGCAGTGGAGTGGTCCCTAGGAGTTGGGGGCGGCATGAACCCAGGGCCGAGCAAACAAGCGGCCAAATCCCAAATCGCTCCCAGCTGTGACAGGCAGGCAGAAGCTCAACTGGTCCAGCAGACCGCCCTACTCTCTGCAGGCAACATTGGATCCCCAAAGCAGGAGGAAATATGTGGGGAGTGGGGTTCCTTCCAAGTGTTGTGCCCAAGTGGCCTGGGAATTCTCAAGGCTGAAAGCGAACTCCTCTGGGAATTGGGATGGCTGCTCAGAGTAATTCTGCCATCTGGCGAGACTGAACCCTTTTCAGTCGGGTTTCAGGCACAGATATTGGACGGAAACAGCCTTGGTCGCACTTATGGATGATCTCTGGCGGGAGCGGGATGGAGGCAGTGTATCCATCCTGGCTCTTCTTGACCTCTCAGCGGCCTTCGATACCATCGACCATGGTATCCTTTTGGGTTGGCTCAGGGAGTTGTGGGTGGGCGGCGTGGTTCTGCACTGGTTCACCTCCTTCCTCCGGGGCCGGTCCCAATCGGTGTTGATAGGGAGCGAGATATCCGGCCCACAACCCCTACTCTGTGGGGTGCCGCAGGGTTCGGCTCGCTCTCTGCTCCTTTTTAACATTTACATGAAACCGCTGGGTGAGATCATCCGTCGCCATGGAGTGAGGTATCATCAATATGCTGATGATACTCAACTATACATCTCCGCCCCGGGTGATGTAAATGAGGCTGTGACCACCCTCTCTTGGTGCCTGGAGGCTGTGGGTGTCTGGATGGAGAACAACAGGCTTCAGCTGAACCCTGGTAAGACGGAGTGGCTGTGGGTTGGGGCCCCCTGGGTATCCAGGAACTTATCATCTTTGACTCTGGATGGGGTTGCACTGCCCCAGACAGATCTGGTGTGGAACCTGGCGGTTCTCCTGGACTTGCGGCTCCTGCTCAAAGAGCAGGTGGAAGACGTGTACAGGGGAGCCTTTGCATAGCTCCATGTTGTGAGCCAACTACACCCTTTCCTGGACCGGGAGTCCCTCCGGTCAGTCACACATGCCCTGGTCATCTCCCGTATAGACTACTGTAATGCGCTCTACATGGGGCTACCCTTGAAGAGTATCCAGAAGCTATAGCTGGTCCAGAATGCGGCCGCGTGAGCAGTCTTAGGAGTCCCAAAGGTATCTATACATCATATTTGTATGTATATTTGTACATACATACATACATACACTCTTCAACTGATATATATATCAGTATGTACATACATACATACATACATACATACATACATACACTCTTCAACTGATATATATATCAGTACGTACATACATACATACATACATACATACACACACATACTTGTATATGTGTTTTGTATTTTAATGATGTGTTGTTTTTGTTGGGATCATCAGGAGTCAACTCAGCATTGTCTCATAAGCATAAGGGGGTCTTTTCTATTAAACGTATCTCTATTGTGCTTGTGGGAAGTCACATGGGTCACCTGATTTCCACTTCCTCCTTCTTGAGTTTGGGGGATTAACAATCTCCATTACGGTTTGGGCACACCTGCAAGCAGGAGGCGCTGCAAGATGCAGCGCTCGTCCATTTCACGCAGATCTACTATGAATCTACCTGTATCCAGATCTACTGAATAAATGTAAGCTATCTCTATTTTTTCTTCATCTAACTACTATGTGATGACTGAATTTATTTCTGAATGTAATTAAGCATACATTACGTATGCTTGTTAATTACTGAATGTAATTAAGCATACATTACATTACATACATTACGTAATTAAGCATAATGTGCAAGTTCCCTGCTGGTTCACGCTTCTGCTCTGCAAGATTGTTGTTAGCTGTTTGGAGTTCTTTTTCTAACCTTCAAAACTCCATCACTTTTTACTGTTGTGAGCTGCCCAGAGTCGTCTTGTATGGGTTGGGTGGTCGAGAAGTCTAATAAATAAATTGTGATAACCCCCAGTGTCAAATTTGTTGTTGTTGTTCAGTCGTTTAGTCATGTCTGACTCTTCGTGACCTCATGGACCATAGCACGCCAGGCCTTCCTGTCGTCCACTGTCTCCCGGAGTTTACTCAAATTCATGTTCATTACATCGGTGATGCTATCTAACCATCTCATCCAGTGTCAGAATTCCCAACAAATAACATCTTCAGGCAATTACTCTAAAGGATCCATTTATTTGGGATTAATACACTTCAGGCCAGCAGAAGCCTCGGATAACGGTTTTCGTGCCAAGCAAAACGTTATCAAGGCAATGGCAAAAACAACACCCATAAAAGCGCAGCCATAACAAACCAATCCCCACTCCAAAAATCCCCCCTCCCTACGGAATGTTCCACAGGGTTATCAGCTCTCTCCACGCAATGCCGAAAGCAAAGTCTCTGAAGCTACAGGTGGAGAAAAGGCAAAAGCATGACAGACGAATATGTGAGGCTGACGTAGGTACGTACGTACGTACATACATACATACATACATACATACATACATACATACATACAGGCTCTGCAATGTAGGAGGTGCGCTTTATCGTTTTCTGTTTGCGCACCATTCCCCCCCCCCCGCATGTTTTCCCTTTTTTTACTTCCTGCTTCTGGAAAACGACACTTTTGCTCAGTTGAAGTGGCAATGAGTGCACCCTTGGGAGACCCGAAAGAACAGGTTGGGGGTAGAGCATCATGGAGAAGAGCTATCGATGTGGTCGCCGGGAGTCGAAAAGGACTTGGTGGCACAGAATCAACCAAAAAATCTCGCCAACGCCTTAGGGGGGAGACCGGACGAGTGCGGTTTTCAGCCTCGTGTCGCTAGATGGCGCTCTAGGAATAAGCAAACCAGCGCCTAGAAAGCTGTCAATACAGTTGCTGAGGAGCAACGTCCAGCGGGAGGGGGAGCGGGGGAGCTGAAACAATAGAGGATTGGATTGCTAGAGGGGATGTCGTAGGAGAGGAGGAGGGCAGAGGAACTTCCTGTTCCGGCTCCCGCCTGGGAGGAGAGTGGCGTGGAGGAGCGATCTTCGGTCTTCCCGGGGTCGCAGCAGCCGCAGCCGGAAGGTGAGTCGAGGACAGGTGGGGGGGGAGGCCGGGAGCAAGTGGGGCTGTTTCGTTTCCTCCGCGGGGAAGAGTCAGAGAAGCAACTCGGCTGAAAAGTGCCAGCTGCTGCATCGGCCCCCCCTGCCCAAAGTTTGTTCCCCTGGTGCTGCAGGCTTGAAAACTGGTGCCTGCAATTTTCTGGCGGTCGGGAGATTTAGAAAGTCCCCTTCGCGTCAGCGTTGACTCCTTGTGATTTTATGGAGATGCTGTTTTCTTGGCAACAGTATGGGACTGATCTGCCACTACCGTCTCCTGGGTTGTTTTTTTCCTTCCACGTCTAGCCAACAAACTCTCCCATCCATGTATTAACCAGGTTGAACTCTGCTTAACCCAGCCCTTTTTTTTTTAATAGCCATTGTGGACTATTTGGGATGTTCAGGTGTGGAGGTAGCCTTCGCTTACCACTTGTTTAGTGACCATTCAAAGTTAGGATGGCGCTGAAAAGGAGACTTCCAACTGGTCCTCAAACTTATGGCCCTCAAAGCGATTTGGGTGCTGGCAACCGACGGGCATTTATGAGGGTGACAGTGTCTTGCAGTCCCATGATTGCTGTTTGCCACCTTCCCATCCGGCTTCTGACAAGCCAAATCAATGGGGAATCCGGCAGGAAACTGCAAGTCACGGTCATGTGACGTTGCACGTAATGACCTGCAGTGATGTTTTCTTTTACTGCCAAGTCTAGCCAACAAACACAGGATTTCCTAGTGGTCTTCCATTCATGTATCATGGTTGTTTGACATTGTGCTTAATGACCCACGGTGATTCGCTTAATGACCGCAGCCAGAACTGACGTTGTAAGTCAGTGCATTCACGTGACATCTTTATTATTTTATTTTATCTCACCCTAACCCAACTTCATGGCAGGATTTTACCTTTAACCACATTTAGACATTGTGGCTAAAGCCTTAATTCTGACACTTTGGGCACCATTTCATCTGTTGAAGCCCCCCAGCCCTCTGAATATAGCCCTAAAAGTTTGACCATACCTACTTCTGGGACATTTTGAAGGCTGAAATACACATGGATTTTCTGCATAAATACATTCGTAGGTCTGTGTATCTGTATTTCTCTCTGTGTGCATCTATGTGTATGTGTAGAATCTATCCCCAGCATTTCCAGATATCCTTGATGATAACCCTTTGCAGTGCTAAGAATCTGTGATTGACCCAGGCCAACAAGTGAATTTCAGGATTTGAACTTGGATCTCGCTAGTCTCCTATGTGTCAAATGAATCATCATGAATCTTAGAGGTTAATCTACCCTTTTGGCAATATGTCGATGAAGGTTCTCAGTCATCCAGGTGGAACAGTGAAGTGAACTGAAGAAGCTCCTTGGATATGGAGTGAAACGTTTCTACTGAGAAAATAGAAATCCAGTTGACATGATTCAAGCCACATACCCTTTTGGCACTTTTCCTTTTTCATTGTAATGGATGCTTTTTTGTTGTTCTTGGCACGTGTTGTGCAGCCATTTTATAAATAATAATTAAAGTAACACTTTTATGTGAATCTTATAGACAAAAAGGATGCCAATAAGAGCCTGCTCGACAACTGAGAATCACAAGCAGCATTAAAAAGGAAAGCAAATCAAGCCAGCAATCAAATATTTTCCACCTTCTCCAGAGAACCCCAAGTCTCTTCTTCCCCAGCAGGTGACAGACGAGGGAGAGGAAAACAGGAATAGAGTGTTTGAGCTGGAAAAAATTGAAGATGTGGAACTCAAATCTTACATGAAAAGGTCAAGGGGGATAATTTCCAAATTCAGAAAAAGAGGGAAATATCTAGAAGTCAGTGGGGAAGAAGTGGTCACTTCGATAGCCACGTAGGGCAGACAGTAACACAAGCCTCACCCTGTGAGGGAGGAAACAGTCGCTTGAATAAAAGCACCACCAGGCAAGGAATCAGAAATAGTTTTGATCTCCCCGAAAATCCAAGAATATCAGTGGTGGAAAAGCCCCACAGAGGTCTATATTGTGGGAAAAGCACAGATTACAGATCACAGCTGATTATGCAGGAGAGGACCCACACCGGTAAAAAGCCCTACCAGTGTTCTCGATGCGGCAAAAGCTTTAACAAGCACGCCACCCTGGTGAATCACAAGAGGACTCACACTGGGGAGAAACCGTATGAGTGTCCGGATTGTGGAAAAAATTTCAGTCGGAATTCCAGCCTGGTGATACACCAGAGGACTCACACAGGAGAGAAACCGTATGAGTGTCCAGATTGTGGGAAAAGTTTCAGTCAGAATTCTAAACTGGTGAGACACCAGAGGAGTCACACAGGAGAGAAACCGTATGAGTGTCCGGATTGTGGGAAACGTTTCCGTTGGAAATCCAACCTCGTGAAACGCCAGAGGACTCACACAGGAGAGAAACCGTATGAGTGTCCAGATTGTGGGAAAAGTTTCAGTGACAATTCCAGCCTGGTGAGACACCAGAGGACTCACACAGGAGAGAAACCGTATGAGTGTCCAGATTGTGGAAAAAGTTTCAGTCAGAATTCTAAACTGGTGATACACCAGAGTACTCACACAGGAGAGAAACCGTATGAGTGTTCGGATTGTGGGAAAAGTTTCAGTACTAGGTCTAGCCTTATAGATCATGTAGGAGAGAAACTATTCAAATGCTCAGACTGTGGACGGTGCTTCACAAGAAATTCCTTCCTTAACAGACACAAGAAAATCCACATGAGGCAGAAGGTGATGAGTGTAGAGAAGGCTTGAATTTCACTTCTCATCTCCCATTGGACATCCAGCTAAAAAGTTAAATATTTAATTTCTGGGCTGATTCTAGTCAAAGATGTCTCAGATTTAGAGATGAGAGAAATGGAAAATAATGGAAAATGTTATTTTGAGAAAGGCTAACTACACATTTCTGGCTATCAGCAGAACTTCCTAGTAAGCTGCTGCAGGCCCTAAAAGATACATGAAGAAAAGATAGGAGCACACAAATTTTTTGAGAGAAGATATTTGGGACGTTTGTGGCAGTGACAAAAGCACAGTAAAGTTCAGATGGAAAGGCTGTTCTGAGGTGCAGATGAACATGATGGATAAGAGCTGCAGGAATATTGAGTTGAGGACAAAAGGCATTGTGGTTTTGAGCGTAGGATCTTCAGGTTCATGAACAGCCCCTGCTGCGATCCTGTTTGCTTGGAGGTGCCTGCTTGTCTGCCTTTGATGGCTGTGGGTGATAGCAGCGCCAAGAGGCTGACCCTTTTCTTCCATCCCCCTTGGTGGTGGAGATGTGAGGAAAAAATTGCAGAGTGGAAGATGTTTCATTTCTAGAATTGAATTGTCTCAGAACCATTCATGGCTTTTGAGAAGGAAAAAAACTGGGTAGTGTCAGCGTTGCTGTGAACGTGGGACCAAGGTAAGGCAAAGCTCCCTTCCCAAGACATGGGAGGTGTTTCCATTTCTTCCTCTCCTCTCTCAGGGCTTCTTTTTAAGTTTTCCCCCAAAAATTCCTGTACTTAAAGAGGAAAATTATTTGGAGGTGCTAAGTGGCATTTTAGCTATTCAGATGGATCCTGAATTTGCTGAGTTCAGAAGACACCAAGGAATTCAAGTTTGAGGTTTGGGTCTACCTAATTTGAAATTTTATTTTGATTCCTGTTGTTTGCTTTGGATGAAGGAATGGATTACTCTGGAGAACCAGAAATTACTACAGCTTGAAGGACATGAATTAAGATTCAGGTGGCATGCCCATTTATGGTATGATAATGTTAACGTTAATAAGGATTTTAAAAATCATTTTTTTATGAATGCCATATTGAGAATCTGGAAAGAAAAGAAAAGAAAAGAAAGAGGGAAGGGAAGGGAAGGAAGGAAGGAAGGAAGGTCACCTCAGGAAGCATTTGTTTTTTTTTAACTATTATCTTTATTCTTTTACAAAATAATAATACATAGAAAAAATAGTAACTAACATAAAACAATACATGACATAAAAGACAACCTTTAAATTACATTATAAAATTAAGTACAACTTCAACCTTCTTTCACAACCACCTTTTGTTTCACCTCTCATACTTAGATTTTCTTACTCTCTTTAACCTTCTCAAACTTACTTTAAACATACTTCCTCTTATACACACAAACCCTGTCTAAATCTCCTCTCCTTTAACCTTCTTATACCCTCTACTCTCTACTCCCACTCCTCTACCTACTCTTACCTTCTCTACTTCCTAATCCCCCTGATCCCCCTTTACTCTCCCCTAATTTTCACCTATTCTTCATTCTACCCCCCTAAGAAAAACAAAAACAAAAAACGACTAACAAACAGGACTTCCTACTTTCCCACCATCGTTTTCTACAACTATTTAGAAATAATCTCTAACATAATTAATTATTTATAAAAACAATTATTATTTACATTAATTTCCCAATTGTATTTTTTGAGTTTTTTCTATAAATTTATAGAAAGGGCTCCAACATAAATTAAATTCATCCATATTCTTATCATTTAGCAAATCCGTTAATTTAGCCATCTGTGCTAAATCCATCGTTTTTATCAATCGTTCATCGATTGTAGGTATGAAGTCCTCTTTCCAATGTTTTGCGAAGATGGTTCTGGCCGCAGTTATTAAGTAAAATAATCATTTCCCATATTTCTTATGTATGTCTGGTTTTGTAAATCCCAACAGGTACAGTTCTGGCTCTTTAGTAATGTCTTCTTCCAGTATTTCACATAAAGTTTGATGAATAGTATTCCAAAACCTTTTGGTTTTCTGGCAAGTCCACCAAAGATGAAAAAAGGTGCCCACTTCTTTTTTACATTTCCAACATATATTGGATGTCATAATATTCATTTTTGACAATGTGTTAGGGGCTATATACCATCTGTACATCATTTTGAAAAAGTTTTCTTTCATATTATAATTCAAAGTAAATTTTAAATCTTTTAGCCACATTTTTTCCCAATTATCAATTCGGATGCTATGGCCTAAATTTTCTTCCCATTTAATTATGCAGTTCTTTTTAGGTAGATTTGTCGAATTAATTTGGATTAAAATTGTGTAAATTTTAGCTATCAAATGGTCATTTTCTTTCCATAACACATTGTCCCAATTTACTGAATTTTCTTTAAAGTTATAATTTTTATTATCCATTTTAAATTGTTCTTTAATCTGTAAATATGTAAACCAATTACAATTAAACCATTCTTCTCTTGTTTTTAGTTTGTAGTTAGTACCCTCAAATACTAATAGATCTTTATATGTTAACCAATTACCTATATTCAAGTTTCCATGCCACGCTTGTGCTTCCTGTGGCGAAATCCACAGAGGCAAATTGGGTAAGAGTGAATTTTTGTATTTATTCCAAATTTTTAAAATTGATTTTCTAATAGGGTGATAATTAACTGCCGTGTTTGCTTTAATCTTATTGTACCAAAGGTACGCATGCCATCCAAATCTAAGATCTACCCAAAAAGGATATCTGTAATTGCGTCCAAACTTGTAAATCCTGTTTTATTTTATTCCATAGTTTTGTATAATTATTTTTAAATAAGTCCGAATTATTTGATGTTATTTCCACGCCCAAATATCTTAATTTTTTAACATTTGCAAATCCCGTAGCCAATTCCATATTATGTATATTGTTTTGGTTCATATTTAAATTTATCATCTTTGTTTTTTGGTTATTTATTTTAACCCCTGCCAATTCACCAAAATCTTGTATCTTTTTTTGTAATTGTTTAATTGAATTTTCCGGATTTTGTAAAGTGATTACCACATCATCAGCAAAAGCCCTTAATTTATAGTTTTCTTGTTTTATTTTTATCCCTTCAATTTGATTATCTTTTCTTATATTTTCTAAAAGAACTTCTAATACTAAGATAAATAGGAGTGGAGAGATTGGGCAACCTTGTCTGGTACCCCTTCCTATAGTACAATTTTGGGTTGTGTCACCATTTACCACTATCTTGGCTGTCTGAATTGTATATATAGCTTGAATAGTGTTAATGAAATTCTTACCATAGTCCATACTTTTCAACGTTTTAATCATAAAATCCCAATTTAAATTGTCGAATGCTTTTTCAGCATCTAAGAATAATAGCAAAATTTGTTTTTCTTTATGTTCTTTTGCATACTCAATTATATTTATAATAGGTCTAATATTATCTTTAATGTGTCTTTTTGGGAGGAGACCAGATTGATCCGCATTAATCGTATCTTGTAAAACAATTTTTAATCTATTAGCCAAGATAGTGGTAAAAATTTTGTAATCAGTATTTAGCAGTGAGATTGGTCTAAAATTCTTGCATAGTGTCAGGTCCTGGTCCGCCTTAGGAATCAAGATTATATTAGCATCGGTCCATGATTTGGGAACTGTATTTCCAGTCATTATCGAATTTAATAGAGTATTAAACGGTAATCTGGACCTGGAGTTTTACCTGATTTTTGTTTTTGGATGGCATTTGAAATTTCTTGCATAGTAATGGGTTCATTAATGATTTCCTTTTGTATTTTAGATATTTTTTGCAATTTACTTTCTGTTAGATATACATCAGCCCTAGCCAAATCTATTTGTTGTTTTTAATATAAAATTGTATAAAAATCATGAAATGCTTTCTTGATACTTTGATTGTCTATTAACTCTTCCCCCTTTTCTCTAATCTTATTTATAATTTTTCCCCTTCTTTTCTTAACTTAAAAGCTAGCCATTTACCAGCTTTATTTGCGTGTTGAAAGTATCTTTGCTTAACATACCTCAAGTTTTTTTTCCATTTCCTCAGTTGTTAATAATTCTAGTTGTTTCTGTATTATAGTAATTTGATTTTTGATGTCTTTGTCTCTTGGGTTACTTTGAAGTTCAGTCTCTTTCATCTTAATTTGTTCACATAATTTAGATTTTTTTTTTTTTTGGTGTTTGCCTAGAGACATAAAATGGCCCCTAATATATGCTTTACTTGCATCCCAAACTGATGTTATATTTATATTATTCATATTTAAATCAAAAAATTCTTTTAGTTTATTTTTGCTCTCATCTAAATATACTTTGTTTCTTAGTATGGATTCGTTTAGTCACCATCTGTATGTCTTTGATAAAATTTTTAAATCTAATTGAATTGCATTGTGATCTGATAGTATTTTAGCCAAAATCGTCATATCTTTAATCTTATTTGCTAAGTTTTTTGAGATCCAAATCATATCAGTTCTGGAATGGGACTTAAATCTATCAGAGAAAAAGGTGTAATCTTTGGCGTTACCCATCTTATGTCTCCAGGCATCAACCAATTCTAAGTTATTTGTAAGTTCGAAAAATTCTTGAGGTAGTTTTCCTTGGTTTACTTTGATTTGTTTGTCAGATTTCCTATCCATTAGGGGGTTAACAGAGCACGAACAGAACAGAGCACGGAACAACGGACTGGTTTAAGATTGGGAAAGGAGTACGGCAGGGTTGTATACTCTCACCCTACCTATTCAACCTGTACGCAGAACACATCATGCGACATGCTGGGCTTGAGGAATCCAAGGCTGGAGTTAAAATCGCTGGAAGAAACATTAACAATCTCAGATATGCAGATGATACCACTTTGATGGCTGAAAGCGAGGAGGAGTTGAGGAGCCTTATGACGAAGGTGAAAGAAGAAAGTGCAAAAGCTGGGTTGCAGTTAAACCTCAAAAAAACCAAGATTATGGCAACGAGCTTGATTGATGACTGGCAAATAGAGGGAGAAAAAGTGGAGGCAGTGACAGACTTTGTATTTCTAGGCGCAAAGATTACTGCAGATGCTGACTGCAGCCAGGAAATCAGAAGACGTCTACTTCTTGGGAGGAGAGCAATGGCAAATCTTGATAAAATAGTTAAGAGCAGAGACATCACACTGACAACAAAGGTCCGTATAGTTAAAGCAATGGTATTTCCTGTAGTAACCTATGGCTGCGAGAGCTGGACCATAAGGAAGGCTGAGCGAAGGAAGATAGATGCTTTTGAACTGTGGTGTTGGAGGAAAATTCTGAGAGTGCCTTGGACTGCAAGAAGATCAAACCAGTCCATACTCCAGGAAATCAAGCCAGACTGCTCACTTGAGGGAATGATATTAAAGGCAAAACTGAAGTACTTTGGCCACATAATGAGAAGACAGGATACCCTGGAGAAGAAGCTGATGCTAGGGAAAGTGGAAGGCAAAAGGAAGAGGGGCCGACCAAGGGCAAGATGGATGGATGGTATTCTGGAGGCGACGGACTCAACCATTGGGGAGCTGGGGATGGTGACGTCCGACAGAAAGCTCTGGCGTGGGCTGGTCCATGAAGTCACGAAGAGTCGGAAACGACTGAACGAATAAACAACAACAGGGGGTTAACTACTCCGTTCCAATCACCCATAATAATCCAATTTTTATTTGTCAAGTCTGATAGACAATTCAAAAGAACTTTAAAAAAATATTTCCGTTTTTCATTCGGGGCATATGCTCCCACTAATATAACCTTTAAATTTTGAATTTCTATTTCTATAATAATAAATCTACCCTTGTCATTGGCTTGTATCGAATTTGGTATTAAGTTTGGTTTAATATAACAGACTATACCATTTTTCTTGTTCTCACTTGTCGATATAAAATCTAGACCTAATTTTTTATTTAATAACAATTTAGCATCTTTCCGTCTAATATGTGTTTCTTGCAAGCAAATTATATCGAGCTTATATTTATTAAGTATGAAAAATTTTATTTCTTTTAACCAGAGTATTTAAACCATTGACATTCCATGAGAGACATTTCACATTACTCATTTTCAGTTTGGTTGCTTAGATCTTGGGAACTGACTGCTAAAGAAAATAATTTAAACTTTTGTTAAAGCATTTGTTAGAAGAGAAAATCAGGGAAGAATAAGCTGGTTAAAATATAAAGACTTGTTAAGGTTTGAGGAGGGTGAACCAAAAATTAAAACAAGGGAAATGTTAGAGTTGGATGGGTTTACATGTCATTGGTTCCCCTATGTACAATTGGTAGAACGTTTTAAACTAGATAAAAAGTATTATAAATTTGTTAACGAAATGACTCAGTTCGAAATGGACCTTTGTATAAATGTGTCAGAGTTCTGGCAGACCTCTGCCATTCAAACGGATACATGTAAACAGGCACGATGAAACAGACACGTAACTGACAAGCAGCGCGGAAGCAAGAGCAGCAACAACGAGGTGCGAAATGGAACACATCAATCCGGGAAAGACTGTCTGAGTACCCCGGAGCCAAGAACTTCACAGTTCAACTTCAAAAGGACTATGGGGGGGGATGTTTAAATGTAATATACCATGCCATGCAAGTTCATTCACGTCTTTGTTCCTGTTCCTGTGTACCAAAATAAATCCTTTTACTTCTAAGAAACCCGCGTTTGTGGTTTCCTTTAGAGAAAGGGGTTTTTGGGCATCGTTGGGAGCAGTCCTTACAAAATGATCATGTTATTACTAAGATGTATCAGATTTTGTTACAGATGAATATGGAGGATGAACATGTCAAGGATTGCATGATTAAATGGGCTAAGAATTTTGGATATAATATCATGCTGCACCAATGGGAGAATATGTGGAAGAAAGGTTTGAAATTTACACTGAATTATAATCTCAAAGAAAATTTCTATAAGATGATGCATCGTTGGTATTTAACTCCTGATAAGTTGTCAAAAATGTATAATGCTGCAACTAATGTCTGTTGGAAATGTTTACAGGCTGAAGGAACCTTTTATCATCTCTGGTGGACTTGTGAGAAGGCTAAAAAGTTCTGGGATCAAATATGTATTACTATTCAAAAGTTTCTTAAAGTAAATATCCAAAGAAAACCAAAAAAATTCTTTTGGGATTGATTGAAAATGAATTAGAGAAACAAATGGAGTTTTGCTGTTATATATGATCACGGCTGCAAGATTGTTATACGCACAACGATGGAAAGATCCACAGATACCTACGATTGAAGACTGGATGGTTAAATTAATGGACGTAGCTCAAATGGCTAAATTAACAGTTTTAATAAGAGCATTCATTTCAGGAACCCGATTCAGAGATCAGGTTATAATACTTTTTTTCCTGGTAGATCACTTTGCATATGATCCCTTTGCAGAAGGACACTGAACAGCCAGGACCAGGCCGGGGGTGGGGAGGAAGCAAGAGGCTCTTTTGGCCTGAGCCTCAAGCTCCGAGTGGCTTCAAATTTAAAGGTCTGCAAAGTTGTTGAACTTTAAAATATTCAAATTATATTTAATTTTATCCCCCTTCCTCTCTCTTGCTCTTTTTTGGTGCTGTATTTTTGGGCACACCTGTTATGATGTCCCATTTTATGGTTGGGAACAGCGAACGCTTGAAATGGTTCAAAAGCCTCTGGATCTTTGAGGGGGCCACAGCATAGTGAAGATTAAGTCATTCTTTTTAAAAGAAGGCTTGTGGCAATATGTGAAATACCCACCTCCAGCTGGTCCCGTTTCTGAGGAAGTGCAATTGCGTTTGGACCGTGCTTATGGCAATTTGATTCTGGGACTGGAATCATCTCAGTTACTGCATGTCAGCAACCTAGACACTGCACATGGGTGCTGGGAAGACCTTAAAGCCATTTATTCAAGACAAACCTTTGCTGCCATTGTTGGACTATCACGTCAGCTTTACAATTTGAAGCTGCAGCCGGGTGGGAATGTGATGACCCACCTCCATAAACTCAAGACTTTGTTTCTTGAACTTGCGGAGAGGGGTACCAGATACACAGAGCGTGCATTATATCGTCAAGTTTGGACAGCAGCTTTGACATGCTCATCGAGGCAACACAGACGTTACGACCCCAGGACCTTACTGTGGATTATCTCACAAATCGGCTGCAGGAAATACAGCAAGCTCGTGACCTGGAGAAGATGCAGGGTAAGCCATCTGTTGCTGTTCCTGAGACGTCTAAACAGCGTTTTCCTGCTGGAACAGAGTCTGCATGTGCTGTAAGAAGATGTTACCGGTGTAATTCTACTCAGGATTTCCTGAAAGACTGTCCCCAGCCACCGCGCCCAGCGGGTAGTGCCAGTGGAAAGAGGTTTGCTCGAAAGAAGGGGAAGCCACCTAGACAATGTACCCAAGTTTCTGCTCTGCTAACTGCTGTGAGTAAGTGATCTCCAGAGACTTGGCTATTGGACTCGGCTTGCAGCCAAATCATTGTGAACAATGAACAGTTGTTATTAACAAAATGCAAGCCTAAAATCCAACAGGTTGCTCTAGCTCAAGGGTCGGAAATGGCGGCTCGCGAGCCAGATGCGGCTCTTTGGCCCCTTGAGTGTGGCTCTCTTGTGCGGGTTCTCTTGGGAACATCAAAGGTCTGCAGAAGGGCAGGGCGCTGCCCACAGGCGGTCTTGGTCTTCCCGTACTGTATCAGGTCCTGAAAGAGCCCAGCAAGGTTGAGCGAGAGAGCCACGGGCAGAGCTTTCAGCAGCGGCGCTCGCAGAGCCAGCAGCACGGCGAAGAAACAAGTGGACAAAGCCAGCCACACCTCGGCCAACATTTCCCCCACTGCGCAGACGCCGAGCAGTCGCTGCCCACCAGCAGCGTTAGGGCTCTCCAGCCGCCTTTGCCTTGAGAGGCTCCTAGGCAGCGCTGTGGGCAGCAGTCTCTGAGGGCCCCCTGGGAGTTGGGAAGGAGTCCAAGGAGCCCCTTGAGTGTGGCTCGCAGGCGAGTCGCAGTCTCCTGGCGCGGAACGGGGCTCGGGAGCGCTGCCTCTGGACGGGGAGGGCTGCGAGCAGTGGCCAGCCAGGGAGCCTGGGGTTGCTAAGGCGATACCCAGGCTCTGAAGGGCGGGGGGAGGGGGTAATCACTCCCAAAGCGTCCCAGGTAACCACTTGGCGCCGCCACAGCTTGTCTGCTTTGGCTTCCGCAGCCGCGAATTTCCACGCTCAAGAGGACAGGAGCCAAAACCCGAAAAGGTGGATGCGGGGGCTTATTCGCTTTGGCTTTCAGTTTATGCAATTTGGGGAGAGCGAAAGCAAAAGGAAAAGGCTGCTGCCCGCCTATCCACCTGCAGGCAAGTTCCCTCCACGGAATCCGATATGATTACTCCCAAGTCAGGCAAGCGAGGGCTGCAGATGCGAGCAGAAAGGGGTTCCCGCTGTTCCTCCTCTCGCAAAGCAGCTCTGCAGATCAACTGCCACCTGGGTGGGGAAGGGTGGGGGTGGGGAGAGGGCAAAACCGAACCGATTTGTGTAACCGCGCCGCCCTCCTTTTCTCCCCCTCTTAACGCTCAAAAGGATCAGCGATCATTTTTACTGCTGGAAGTCCAGACTGCTTTTTTAAAAAAAGCCCCCCCACACATACACACTCAATCCTACATAGCACAAAAGAACATTTTATATCTCCCCACTTCAAGAGAGCTAGAAAGAACAAAAGACACGAGGCCCGTAGGAGTTGCAGAAGGAGCCCAGCTGAAAACAAGTGTCTGGAACTGACTCTCTCCCCGTTCGTAAGGAAGCCCCGACTGCCCGCAGTGAAACTCCGTGAGTGGAAGTGAAGTGCTAATGTGGGACAAAGAGTCTCGATCCCAACAGGCACCCCGTGCATCTAATTCACAGAGTAGAGAACGAGCGGCTTCTCCCTCGCTTGTGCGCTTGCTCCCCCTGCCCCCACGCACGTGCGCATGCCTTCGCCCACCGTAGGGGGCATAGCCGCCGCCTCAGGCCGTGCCAGTCTCGGGGGCGGGGAAATACGCCAAACGGTGGAGGGAAAGGCATAGGACGTAGGAAGAAAGAAAGAGCGGCTTCTTCCTTGCTTGCACGCACGCTTGCTTCGAAGGAGACAGGCAGACAAGACAGAAGAAGGAGACAGAGACGAAATCTCTGTGAGGGGGAGGGAGGAGAAGGGTGGGCGGAGGTGGGGCAGGGGTGGTGGGTGGGAGGGAGAGAAGAAGGAAGGCAGTAAGGAGCGGCAGCGGGAGCAGCAAGGATGGAGAAGGTCTTCACAAAGGACCCCGGGGGAGGAGGCAGGGCGACGCTTCGCTCGCCGCCCGCCCGTCGCAGCTTACTCGGACCCCAGGGGAGGTGCAGTGGCGGGGCAGGCGGGGCAGCGGGCATGGTATGCGTGGCGGCAGCGGGCAATGCAGTGGACGTGGCGGGCATGGTGGCAGCAGGCCCTAAGTGTGCGCGATTGGCTCCCGCCCGCAAACCCCACCCCCTTCCACGCGATTGGTCCCCGCCCGCAAACCCCGCCCCCTGGCTCTCGAGCATGTCAAAATGGCTTCTGGCATAAAAAAGTTTGCTGACGCCTGCTCTAGCTGATGGATCCATGGCTGATGTGTCTTTTCAGGGTGAAGTATATATTCCTTGTTTGGGGATAAGTGTGCAAAATGTGTTGTGTGTTCCTACACTTGATTTTTTTCCCTCCTCAGCGTTCCAGCCCTGGTCAAGTCTGGGTATACTGTTGTGTTCAAGGGTACTGGATGTTCTATTGAGAAAGATGAAATTGAGTGTGCTAGGGGGAGGTTAGTGAATCAGTTGTATGAGATGCTTCCTAAGCAGGAGATTGTGGCTGGAAATTGTGTGTCCAATGTTCCCCCACATCATAAATGCATCCATTATTTTCACAGAGTACTGGGACATCCCGGGTGGGGAAGTTTGTCCCAGATGGCCAAGGTGTATCCTGAGCTAAGGTCCAGAAAATGTGAAGACTTTCTTGATTGTACTGTGTGTAAACAATCTAAGATCAAGGCTGCCCCTGTTGCTAGGAAAAGTGACAGAATGTCGACTAGACCATTTCAGTTGGTTCATGGAGACCTAGCTGGCCCCTATGCTCCTAGTGAAGGAGGGGCACGTTTCATGTTTCTTCTGGTAGATGACCGTACATGCTTTACGTTTTGTTATTTACTCAAGACTAAGGCGGAAACCTTTGCTCGCTTTAAGGAGTTTGTAGCAATGGTAGAGAGAAACTATGGTTATCATGTGGGTCAGTTTCAATCTGATCGTGGTGGAGAGTTCCTAAGCCGTGGGTTCCAGAATTGGCTTCGTAGGAAAGGAATCTCCCATAAGCTTGCCAATGTCGGTGTTCCAGCTGAGAATGGAATAGCAGAAAGGAAGATTGGTGTTGTTAATACCATTAAAAATAGCCTGATGTTAGATGCTCAGGTGCCATCCCATTTCTGGGGTGAGGCTACCATGACTGCAGTGTATCTAACCAACAGGTTGTAGAATTCATCTGTAAATGAAGTTCCTTACTTCCTTTTGTTTGGCAAGCGCCCTTCGCTGAAGTACTTGCGTGTCTTTGGAACATTTGCATATGTTCACATCCCCAAGTCTCAGCGAAGGAAGAACCAACCAAAAGCACAGCGCTTAAGGTTTGTTGGTTATTCATCAAGATCTAAGGGTTACTGTTTTTCTTCAGGCTATGGTCAAGTGGTAGTCTCCAGAAGTGCTAATTTTGAGCATCCTACTGGTTGGGAAAGGTTAAATCCTAGTTCAGAAGTGTTGTTGCAATCTAGTGTACAGCCTACTGTCCATGCTCCGGGAGATGGACAACAACCAGTCCAGATACCTGTTGTTCCCCAGTCTCCTAGTGTGGTGAAAAGGTCCCCTCAGGTGAAGAAAGAGGAAATTTCACCTGAGCAGGTTCAGGACCTGGAGGGGGAGTCAGGTAGTGAAAAGACAGATGATGTGATGAGGAAGGAGCAGTGGTCATTCCTCGTAGGTCCTCTCGTTCCACAAAGGGTGTGAAGCCTGATAGATTTGTGATTCAGCAGGTGAGAGTGTGTCAAATTACCTGTGAACCTCAGTCTTTTCAAGAGGTGTTGCTTCTGCCTGTTGAAGAGCAGGAGAAGTGGAACACAGCGATGGATAAGGAGTTTGAGGCATTAGTGAGTCAAAAGGTGTTTGAGGTCACTGATTTGCCCCCATCCCAGAAAGCTGTTGGTTCCAAATGGGTATTCAGAAAGAAACTTCTTCCTGATAATACAGTGCAGTACAAAGCCAGGCTTGTTGCTCAGGGATTTTCACAGGAAAGGTTTTTAAACTATGATCTCACTTATGCACCCACAGCTAGACCAGAATCTCTACGTATGGTACTTTCTCTGGCTGCACAGCGTGAATTGGTTGTCCATCATTTTGATGTTGACACAGCATATTTGAATGCAGAGCTCCCTGAAACAGTGTACATGAAGCAGGCTCCTGGCTATACTTGTGACAATTCCCAGAAAGTGTACAGACTACGCAAGGCGCTTTATGGGTTAAAGCTGGCCGGTCGTTGTTGGCATCAGTGCTTGGATGCAGCTTTAACAGAACTGGGATTTAAAAAGTCACTTGCTGATCCCTGTGTGTACATAAGAGGTTCTGGAAGTAACTATACAGTACTTCTTACTTATGTGGATGATTTTTGCTTAGCAACTGGATCTGTACACCTTGTACAAGAATTTGCCAATCAGCTGAGACAGTATTTTCAGCTGAAGGATTTGGGAATATCCTTAAATACTATCTGGGTGTTGAAGTTACTAGATCTCAGAGTAGTGAGTTTTATCTGAGTCAGAAGAGAAAAATTGATCAGTTGTTGGTTCAGCTTGATATGTCAGATGCAAAACCTACCAAAACCCCAATGGTTCTTGATTTCCTACAGAGTGACACGTGTGAGGAACCTTGTCCCCACCCTGATTTATATCACTCTGCAATAGGTAGTTTGCTTCACTTAACACAGTGGACACGTCCTGACTTAGCTTACCCAGTTGGAGTGCTAAGTCGTAAGGTAGCCAAACCGTCTATGCGAGACTGGTAAGGATTGAAAAGAATCCTACGTTATCTCAAAGGCACAGCAAATCTCTGCCTTAAAGTGTCAGCTAGTAAGCCTGAAATGCCTGTGATCTATGTTGATAGCTCCTTTGCAGAGGAGGGGGATAGAAAATCTGTGAGTGGTTTTCTGTGTCAGTTTGCTGGTTCTTCTGTTGCCTGGCACTCCAGAAAGCAGACCTCTGTGGCAATTTCCACTGCGGAGGCGGAGTACAGCGCCCTCAGTGAGGCAGTAAATGAACTACACTGGTGTAATCAACTATTTCATGATCTAACTGTAAACATACAATTGCCTTACACTGTGTATGAAGATTTCCAATCATGTATTGGACTCGCTCTATCTGAAAATGTGAGAGGTCGGACAAAATATGTTGATGTAAAGTATAAAAATGTTAGACATGCTGTACTAGAAGGGTTCATACAATTAGAATATTGTCCTTCTGAACAAAATGTAGCAGATGTGTTCACAAAAGCTTTGACCATCGAAAAACATGCAACCATGATCACAAAACTGAGACTTGAGCAAATATGATTTGTAATAAAATATATTGTGTCTCTGTGTTCCTGAAAAATGACAGTCTCCAAGATTGCTTCAGTGTGCCGAAAGCAATTTGGGAGGGGTGTCAGGGTTTTCTGTGCAAAAGCAAACCGCTTTCTCTACTTTCTGGTTCTCAGAACAAAGTCACTGATAAAAAGATGTAGCTGACACCACGTGATGTTGTTGTGTCTCGTCCGAAATAACTCTCTCATGGGAACTCCCGGTGGGAGACAATATGCTTGCAACACTGCCATCTCATGGTGGTTTATGTTATGTGCAATTCTGAACGCTTTAGGCTTTGTTAATCTGAAAAGCTTTGTGACCCATGACTCCTAAGGTTCCACCAATCAGAATGCTGAAACAAGTGTATATCTCAACTGTGAACTATGGGTCTATGCTTCTTGACTTCTGTCTGGTCTTTTAGCCATGATTGTGTGCGTGTTCTACTTCTGCAGACTGGGAAGTGCGTAGCCATGCATGGCTGTGTTTGTAGGCCATGGCATTGAGCTCCTTCATGTCTGTCAATGGGAACAATACATGAAACTCTGCTTGTAAGTTTGTTTTTTCCTTTTGCAATAATGTAACTGTATATACATTTATTGCCTTTTACTACAAGTAAACTTTTTAGCCATAAACGCTGCACTCTGTTTTACTCTGCGCCTTTTACCCCCTAAGCCAGCATTATCCCACAGTGGGATCTGGTAATTCAGGTATAGGCACAAAGTCTTGGCCGGTGGCCACTTTAAAAGGTGAAAATCCAGTACTCTGATGAACAGCGTTGTTATATGCCACTACAGCAAATGGCAATAATTCCACCCAATCATTCTGTTGATAACTGATATAGCATCTCAAATATTGTTCCAATACAGAGTTCAATCGTTACATTCTGGATGGAAATGTGAGCCACCTGAAAGCCTGGGAAGAGGAGAAAGAACGCCGGGCTAAAAGTCCGACAACAAACCTTCAAAGCCACAGCCGCTTAAAAGAAAGGGAGCAGCTAACGCCGTTGAAGAAGCAAACAAAGCTGAAGGAGTTGGGGGAGAGAATGACTCAACAGACGAAGAATTTCTGCCGGCGGGAAACTCCAACTGCCTGTCCTGAGATGTGCCAGCGGCCAGGCATTTGCAGATAGGCGCGTGGATCCTTTGGTGAGTGGGGATTGTCCTACCATGCAAGTTAAAGTAAAGCTCGAGACTTTGGATGGGACGGATCAAAACAGTTTATTAGCTATGCTGGACTCTGGGTGTTCTAGATGTTTGATTCACCCTGCTATTGTGACTGGGTTAAGTCTAAAATTGCATAAACTTAAAGTTCCCATCATATTTTGCCAATTGGATGGATCAGGTATGAAGGGCGGGCCAGTGAAATATTATACTGAAGCCCTAAAAATGACTATTGGGACACACCAAGAGGCTGTACGTTTTATTGGAGCACCTATAGCCAATCAGCCCATAGTGTTGGGGCTCAAATGGCTAAGAGAACGTAATCCCCAGATTGATTGGGTATCTGGGGAGATGGAATTTGCAGATGGTTCATATCCAGGTTTGGAACGGGACAACGTGGGGCTTGGGGTGGAAGTAGCAAGCACGACTGTTGAAAGTGTGAGGGAATTAGCACAAGCTGCAATTGCCCCGGTGTCTTATGAGGAAGTGGAGGAAATTTTTGAAGAGACTGAGTCAGATCAAATCCCTCCTCATCGTAAAACTGACTGTGCTATTGAATTGGAACCTGGAGCAGTTCTTCCTAAACCTAAGTTGTATTCAATGACCCATAAGGAATTACAGGAATTGAGAAACTTTATAGATAAAAACCTAAAGGGGGGGGGGTCATTGAGCCATCCACATCCCCCATGGCTGCACCTGTGTTGTTTAGAAAGAAGAAAGATGGATCTTTGACTCTGTACTGACTATAGGGGGTTAAATGCAATTTGTATTTCTAATCAATATCCCTTGCCTTTAATGAAAGACATGTTGGTGCAACTGACCAAAGGAAAAATCTTCACAAAACTGGACTTGAGGGAAGCGTACTTTAGAGTGAGCATAAAGGAGGGGGATGAATGGAAAACTGCTTTTAATTGCCAATTGGGTTGTTTTCAATATAAAGTCATGCCCTTCGGATTAAAAGGGGGGCCCTGGAGTCTTTATGAGCTTAATTAATGAGGTTCTGCATGAATTTTTATATCAAGGAGTATTGGTGTATTTAGATGATATTTTGAACTATACAGAAACTATGGAACAACATGTAAAATTGGTCAAAGAAGTGTTAAAACGTCTGTTGGAGGCTAAATTGTATGAAAAATTGTCTAAATGTGAAGTTCATAAAGAAAAATTGGATTTCTTGGGGTATAGAATATCACATCAAGGGGTTGAAATGGACCCTGCCAAAGTTAGAGACGTTTTAGCTTGGGAGGCACCTAGGACAAAAAAGCAATTGCAATCATTTTTGGGTTTTGCGAATTTCTACAGGCAGTTCATTCCCCTGTTTGCAAAGATAGCTTTGCCTTTAACAGATTTGTTAAAAACAAAAAATTCTATAAATCCCAAGGCCCTTTGCTTCGTTTGGCCCCGAGAAGCGCCCAGATGTTTCCCCGGGTTTGCCAGCAAGGACCCCCCCTCTGGCATTGCAGGGGGGTCTCGATACCCAAGGCTGCCTCCATCCCCCTCTGGGCCTGACTGGGGCTGGAGTACCCCCAGGGACCCCCAAGTCCCTCACTGGCTGTGGGGCTGCGCCTCCCCACCCATCACCCACTGCACCCCCTCCAGGCTTAGACCCAGGGGCTGCTCCTGGGTGCTCCCTCCCTTTAAGCCTCCTACTTCCATCCTCTCCCCTGAGGGAGTCTTGGCAGCCCCAGTCCCAGCCTGGAGTCCCCCCGGGACCCTAAGAAGGCTTCAAAGGGCATCTAGTCCACCCCTTCCAGGTACACGGAGTCTGGCTGAGAAGCGGATGATCCCTTCTGGAACTGGCA
The DNA here is from genome assembly GCA_023362775.1 of Charina bottae. NCBI lineage: Eukaryota > Metazoa > Chordata > Lepidosauria > Squamata > Charinaidae > Charina > Charina bottae. Next base: position 1,332,727 of record JALMGJ010000002.1, on the reverse strand, counting down.
GGGACAGCCCCTGGAGCTGCAGCCCCCCAAGACCGAAAGGATCCCCTCCCCCTTTCTCTGCTTCCTTCTCTGCTCCAAACTATCTCCTCCAGGGGTGAAGTCAAGAGACTCTACCTGGAGACTGATGACATTGCAGAAGGGAGAATTCTCATTGGTCCTTTTACTTTTCTGGGCACTCCTAACTTCAAAAACCAAGAAAAACGCTTCCTGCCCCCCATCCAGACCCCTCTGGGGCTGGAAGCATCTGCGTCTTTCTCCCCTCTCTTGGGGGGGACTTGAGGTGCAGCCTGCTTGGACTCTGCCAGGGTCCCCCTGCTGCTCCTGGTGGGGGTGCTGTCCCAGATCCTAGGAGGCGAAGGGGGGAAGGAGCGCCCCCGGTAAAGAGGGGGCTGGGCAGGGGGAGGGTGGCTGGGAGGGACCCCTGACACTGGCGGGGGAGGGGGAAGAAAGGGGCAGGAACCCCCAGGAGTGACTTTGGTGAAGGGGCCGAGGGCAAGAGATGGGGGAGCCTCCAGGAGCCTCAATCTCCACGTGGTCTCTGCCCCCTCCATCCCCCCCAGGAGGACGGAGGTTGCAGATGCACCACGAGGGGCATGGCCCGGGTGGGAAGGGGGTTGTGGGAAGGCAGCCGACCTGGAACGAGACGCAGCCGGGAGACCCTCTCTCGCCCACCCTCACCCCGTGGCTGGGTTGGGGTCAGACTTTCGGTCCCCGAGTTAGACCTGGATCCAGAGCCCCCAAAGTTTGTCGCGTTCAAAGAGGAAGGAGACGGAAAGGGAAAGAGGGAAAGCTGTTTAAGAAAATCGTGCATTTTGGCAAAAGTATTTTTCATACTTAAATCCAAATTTAAGAAAGAGGTGCATTTTGGCAAAAGTATTTTTCCTTCATCAGAAACTTCAGTTTTTCTTTATGAATCTCACATTAGAGGCTCTTCAGGTCAGGCAAGAGTTGAATTTAGATCCCTTGTTGGGGGAGCATCTGAGTTGGTAAAATAGCAACATAGCAACATAGCAGAATCAGGGCCTGGAGGGGGGGGGGAACCATGGGGGGGGAACTGAAGGGGAGTCTGAGTTGCTCCTCCGAAATGGCTCCCCAGTTCAACCCTGAGCTACAAATATTCTCTTCGATTGGTACCACATATGGGCCGTTGTTCCGTGCTCTGTTCTTACCGTTGCTACTTGGTTGTTACACAGATTCCTCAGGAGGCAGAGAAGATGATCCTTCCCTTCCCTTTTGCAATTTCCGGAAAGGGGGAAACTTCCTGGAAGAGGTTTCAGTGTTGTGTGGTGTTTTTGTGTTTAAAAGCCTCTCTGTATAATTTATAGGTAAAGGTAAAGGTACACCCCGCACATTTGTGCAGTCGTGTCCGACTCTAGGGGCCGGTGCTCATCTCCGTTTGTTAGCCAAAGAGCCAGCGTTGTCCGAAGACGCTTCCACGGTCATGTGGCCGCATGACACGCGCGGAACGCTGTGTGCACGAAGATGAAGTGTGCACTGGAATTGGAAGGCTTTGAACCCACAGCCGCTCCCTCAGCAGGGCCTGGGAAGAAAATCAGATCTGGAACGGTCAGAGGCCCTGGAAATCTTGAGCGGGAGAAGAGAAGCCAGGATCACCCCAAGAACAGAAGCCGAGTGTCAGCCCTTCGAGGTAGACCAGACTAGAAAACAAAGTCTTGCAGGCTAATCCTACTTTTATTATAAGGTTCCAGGAAAAGAATCTTGCATGTCTGAATGCGCTTCCCCCTCCCTCCCTCCATCTTCATCTTTGTGAGCACCAGGGAGGGTCACGTCTGAGACGCTTTCTCGGGTTAGCGTTTCTGGCCCGGACTCGGATTTCTTTTATCTGACCTCTGTCTTGGTGGCGGCTGTTCCTGCTGTTCCCCGAGGTTATTATTTATTTATTATTTATTTATTTATTATTTGGATTTATCCCCGCCCATCTCCACCATGGTAGACTCTGGGTGGTTATTCCTTCTGCCCACCACACCGTGCCCTGCGGCATTTTCATACCTAAATCCACAAAATCCAAAAAGCCGTTTAAGAAAAAGGTGCATTTTGACAAAAGTATTTTTCCTTCATCAGAAACTTGTTTTCCTTTATGAATCTCACATTAGAGGCTCTTCAGGTCAGGCAAGAGTTGAATTTAGATCCCTTGTTGGGGAGCCTCTGAATTGGGAAAGGACACCCAGCACCCCCCCCCCCATCATTCCAATTAGTGGAATCAGGGCCTGGAGGGGAGGGGGAACCACGGGGGGGACTGGGGGGGTCTGAGTTGCTCCTCTGAAATTGGCTTCCCCAAAACTCTCCCTTTTGTGATGGTGGTATGGGGATACCAAGTCATCTTGTCTGCCTCCTAAGGAATCTGTATAACGACCAAGTAGCAACGGTAAGAACAGAGCACGGAACAACGGACTGGTTTAAGATTGGGAAAGGAGTACGGCAGGGTTGTATACTCTCACCCTACCTATTCAACCTGTACGCAGAACACATCATGCGACGTGCTGGGCTTGAGGAATCCAAGGCTGGAGTTAAAATCGCTGGAAGAAGCATTAACAATCTCAGATATGCAGATGATACCACTTTGATGGCTGAAAGCGAGGAGGAGTTGAGGAGCCTTATGATGAAGGTGAAAGAAGAAAGTGCAAAAGCTGGGTTGCAGTTAAACCTCAAAAAAACCAAGATTATGGCAACCAGCTTGATTGATAACTGGCAAATAGAGGGAGAAAAAGTGGAGGCAGTGACAGACTTTGTATTTCTAGGTGCAAAGATTACTGCAGATGCTGACTGCAGCCAGGAAATCAGAAGACGTCTACTTCTTGGGAGGAGAGCAATGGCAAATCTTGATAAAATAGTTAAGAGCAGAGACATCACACTGACAACAAAGGTCCGCATAGTTAAAGCAATGGTATTCCCTGTAGTAACCTATGGCTGCGAGAGCTGGACCATAAGGAAGGCTGAGCGAAGGAAGATAGATGCTTTTGAACTGTGGTGTTGGAGGAAAATTCTGAGAGTGCCTTGGACTGCAAGAAGATCAAACCAGTCCATCCTCCAGGAAATAAAGCCAGACTGCTCACTTGAGGGAATGATATTAAAGGCAAAACTGAAGTACTTTGGCCACATAATGAGAAGACAGGATACCCTGGAGAAGAAGCTGATGCTGGGGAAAGTGGAAGGCAAAAGGAAGAGGGGCCGACCAAGGGCAAGATGGATGGATGGTATTCTGGAGGTGACGGACTCAACCATGGGGGAGCTGGGGATGGTGACGGCTGACAGGAAGCTCTGGCGTGGGCTGGTCCATGAAGTCACGAAGAGTCGGAAGCGACTCAACGAATAAACAACAACAATGTAGGAGGTGCGCTTTACTGTATTCTGTTTGCGCACCATTTCCCCCCGGGATGCTTTCCCTTGGTTTACTTCTGCTTCTTGCAAACGACCTTTTTGCTCAGTTGCAGTGGCAATGAGTGCACCCTTGGGAGGCCCGAAAGAACAGGTTGGGGGTAGAGCATCATGGAGAAGAGCTATCGATGTGGTCGCCGGGAGTCGAAAAGGACTTGATGGCACAGAATCACCCAAAAAAATCTCGCAAACGCCTTAGGGTAGAGACCGGACGACAGGAGTTTTCAGCCTCACGTCGCCAGATGGCGCTCTAGGAATAAGCAACCCAGCGCCTAGAAAGCTGCCAATAAAAGCAGCGGCGTCTGTGGTTGCTGAGGAGCGACGTCCAAAGGGAGGGGGAGCGGGGGAGCTGAAACAATAGAGAACTGGATTACTAGAGGGGATGTCGGAGGAGAGGACGAGGGCAGAGGAACTTCCTGTTCCGGCTCCCGCCTGGGGAAATAATGGCTTGGAGGAGCGCTCTTCGGTCTTCCTGGGGTCGGAGCAGCCGCCGCCGGAAGGTGAGTCGAGGACAGGTGGGGGGAGAGGCCGGGAGGAAGTGGGGCTGTTTCGTTTCCTCCGTGGGGCAGAGTCAGAGAAGCAACAGCTGAAAAGTGCCAGCTGCTCCATATGCGTCCCCTCCCCAAAGTTTATTCAAACAACAATCAAAAAATCTTGCGAACGCCTCACGGTGGAGACCGGACTAGTGAGGTTTACGCCTTAGGGGTTTTTCAGCCTCCTGTCGCTAGATGGCGCTCTAGGAATAAGCAACCTCCGCGCCTAGAAAGCTGTCAATACAGCAGCGGCGTCTGTGCTTGCTGAGGACTGACATCCAAAGGGAGGGGGAGAGGAGGAGCTGAAACAACAGAGTACTGGATTGCTAGAGGGGATGTCAGAGGAGAGGAGGAGGGCAGAGGAACTTCCTGTTCCGGTTCCCGCCTGGGAGGAGAGTGGCGTGGAGGAGCGATCTTCGGTCTTCCCGGGGTCGCAGCAGCCGCAGCCAGAAGGTGAGTCGAGGACAGGTGCGGGGAGAGGCCGGGAGCAAGTGGGGCTGTTTCGTTTCCTCCGTGGGGAAGAGTCAGAGAAGCAACTCTGCTGAAAAATGCCAGCTGCAACATCTGCCCCCCTCCCCAAAGTTTGTTCCCCTGGTGCTGCAGGCTTTAAAACTGGTGCATCCAATTTTCTGGCGGTCGGGAGATTTAGAAACTCCCCTTCGCGTCAGCGTTGACTCCTTGTGATTTTATGGAGGTGTTGTTTTCTTGGCAACAGTATGGGACTGATCTGCCACTGCCGTCTCGAGATGATTTTTTTTACTTCCACGTTTAGCCAACAAACTCTCCCATCCATGTATTAACCAGGTTCAACCCTGCTTAACCCAGCACTTTTTTTAAAACAGCCATTGAGGACCATTTGGGATGTCCAGGTGTGGAGGTAGTCTTCACATAACACTTGCTTTGATTTGGGTGCTGGCAACCGATGCGCCTTTACGACGGTGGCAGTGTCTTGCAGTCCCATGATTGCTGTTTGCCAACTTCACATCCGGCTCATGAAAAACCAAATCAATGGGGAATCCAGCAGGAAGCTGCAAGTCACGGTCATGTGACGTTGCAGTTAAGGACCCACGGTGACGTTTTCTTTCACTGCCAAGTCTAGCCAACAAACACAGGATTTCCTAGTGGTCTTCCATTCATGTATCATGGTTGTTTCACATTGTGCTAAATGACCCATGGTGATTCACTTAATGACCACATGCAGAACTGATGTTGTAAGTCAGTGCATTCATGTGACATCTTTATTTTTTTATTTTATCTCACCCTAAGCATCACCGATGTAATGAACATGAATTTGAGTAAACTCCGAGAGACAGTGGAGGACAGGAAGGCCTGGCGTGCTATGGTCCATGAGGTCACGAAGAGTCGGACATGACTAAATGACTGGACAACAACAACAACAACAACAAACCCAACTTCATGGCAGGATTTTACCTTTAACCACATTAAGACATTGTGGCTAAAGCCTTAATTCTGACACTTTGGGCACCATTTCATCTATTAAAGGTCCCCCAACCTTCTAAAAGTAGCCGCAAAAGTTTGACCATACCCACTTCTGGGACATTTTGCAGGCTGAAATACACATGGATTTTCTACATACATTCGTAGGTGTGTCTATTTGCATTTCTCTCTGTGTGCATCTATGTATATGTCTAGAATCTATCCCAGCAGTTCCAGATATCCTTGATGATAACCCTTTGCAGTGCTAAGAATCTGTGATTGACCCAAGCCAAGAAGTGAATTTCAGGATTTGAACTTGGATCTTGCTGTCTTCTATGTGTCAAATGAATCATAATGAATGTTAGAGGTTAATCTACCCTTTTGGCACTTTTCCCTTTTCATTGTAATGTATGTTTTTTTGTTGTTGTTTACACAACATTTTGTGCAGCCATTTTATAGATAATAATTAAAATAACACTTTTATGTGACTCTTATAGACAAAAAGGATGCCAATAAGAGCCTGCTCGACAACCATGAATCACAAGCAGCATTAAAAAGGAAAGCAAATCAAGCCAGCAATCAAATCTTTTCCACCTTCTCCAGAGAACTCCAAAACTCTTCTTCCCCAACAGGAGACAGACAAGGGAGAGAAAAAGAGGAAGAGAGTTTTTGAGCTGGAAAAAATTGAATATGTGGAACTCAAATCTTACATGAAAAGGTCAAGGGGGATAATTTCCAAACTCAGAAAAAGAGGGAAATATCTGGAAGTCAGCTTGAATCAAAGCACCACCAAACAAGGGATCAGAAATAGCTTTGATCTCGAGAATCCAAGAATATCAGTGGTGGAAAAGCCCCACAGAGGTGTATATTGTGGGAAAAGCACAGATTACAGATCACAGCTGATTATGCACAAAAGGACCCACACCAGCGAGAAGCCCTACCAGTGTTCTCGATGCAGCAAAAGCTTTAGCAAGCACGCCACCCTGGTGAATCACAAGAGGACTCACACCAGGGAGAAACCGTATGAGTGTCCAGATTGTGGGAAAAGTTTCAGTCACAATTCCAGCCTGGTGAGACACCAGAGGACTCACACAGGAGAGAAACCGTATGAGTGTCCAGATTGTGGGGAAAGTTTCAGTCACAATTCCAGCCTGGTGAGACACCAGAGGACTCACACAGGAGAGAAACCATATGAGTGTACGGATTGTGGGCAAAGTTTCAGTGACAATTCCAGCCTGGTGAGACACCAGAGGACTCAAACAGGAGAGAAACCGTATGAGTGTCCAGATTGTGGAAAAGGTTTCGGTCGGAATTCCCACCTGGTGACACACCAGAGGAGTCACACAGGATTGAAACTGTATGAGTGTCCGGATTGTGGGAAAACTTTCATCTTGAAGTCCAACCTGGTGTTACACCAGAGGACACACACAGGAGATAAACCATATGAGTGTCCGGATTGTGGGAAAAGTTTCAGTTTGAAGTGCAAGCTGGTGCAACACCAGAGGACTCACACAGGAGAGAAACCGTATGAGTGTCCGGATTGTGGGAAAAGTTTCAGTTTGAAGTCCAACCTGGTGATACACCAGAGGACTCAGACAGGAGAGAAACCATATGAGTGTCCAGATTGTGGGAAAAGTTTCAGTCGGAATTCTGATCTGGTGAGACACCAGAGCACTCACACAGGAGAGAAACCGTATGAGTGTCCGGATTGTGGGAAAAGTTTCAGTTTGAAGTCCAACCTGGTGATACACCAGAGGACTCACACAGGAGAGAAACCATATGAGTGTACAGATTGTACGAAAAATTTCAGTCACAATTCCAGCCTGGTGTTTCACCAGAGGACTCACACAGGAGAGAAACCGTATGAATGTCCGGACTGTGGGAAAAGTTTCAGTCGGAATTCCCACCTGGTGAGACACCAGAGGACTCACACAGGAGAGAAACCGTATGAATGTCTGGACTGTGGGAAAAGTTTCAGTCAGAATTCCAGCCTGGTGTTTCACCAGAGGACTCACACAGGAGAGAAACTGTATGAATGTCCGGACTGTGGGAAAAGTTTCAGTCAGAATTCCTACCTGGTGAGACACCAGAGGACTCACACAGGAGAGAAACTGTATGAGTGTCCAGATTGCGGGAAAAGTTTCAGTCGGAATTCCGATCTGGTGATACACCAGAGGACTCACACAGGAGAGAAACCATATGAGTGTCCGGATTGTGGGAAAAGTTTCATTTTGAAGTCCAACCTGATGATACACCAGAGGACTCACACAGGAGAGAAACCATATGAGTGTACAGATTGTAGGAAAAGTTTCAGTCAGAATTCCATCCTGGTGAGACACCAGACGACTCACACAGGAGAGAAACCGTATGAGTGTCCAGATTGTGGGAAAAGTTTCAGTCGGAATTCCCACCTGGTGATACACCAGAGTACTCACACAGGAGAGAAACCGAATGAGTGTCTGGATTGTGGGAAAAGTTTCAGTAAGAATTCCCACCTGGTGATGCACCAGAGGACTCACACAGGAGAGAAACCGAATGAGTGTCTGGATTGTGGGAAAAATTTCAGTAAGAATTCCCACCTGGTGATGCACCAGAGGACTCACACAGGAGAGAAACTGTATGAGTGTCCGGATTGTTGGAAAAGTTTCAGTACTAGGTCTAGCCTTATAAATCATGTAGGTTTACACATAGGAGAGAAACCATTCAAATGCCGAGACTGTGGACGGTGCTTCACACAAAATTCCTCCCTTCGCAGACACAAGGAGATCCACATGAGGCAGAAGGTGATGAGTATAGAGAAGGCTTGAATTTCACTTCTCATCTCCCCTTGGACATCCAGGTGGAAAGTTCAGTATTTAATTTCTGGGCTGATTCTTTTTAGTCAAAGATGTCTCAGATTTAGAGATGAGGGAAATGGAATATAATGAAAAATGTTAGTTTGAGAAAGGCTAACTACACGTTTCTGGCTATCAGCAGAACTTCCCAGTAAGCTGATGCAGGCCCTAAAAGATACATGAAAAAAAGATAGGAGCACTCAGATTTTATGAGAGAAGATATTAGGGACATTTGTGGCAGTGACAAAAGCACTGTGAAGTGAGATGGAAAGGCTGTTCTGCCTTGCAGTTGAACATGATGGATAAGAGCTGCAGGAATATTGAGTTGAGGAGAAAAGGCATTGCCGATTTGAGTGTAGGATCTTCAGGTTTATGAACAGCCCCTGCTGCGATCTTGTTTGCTTGGAGGTGCCTGCTTGTTAGCCTTTGATGGCTGTGGGTGATAGCAGCGCCAAGAGGCTGACCCTTTTCTTCCATCCCCCTTGGTGGTGGTGATGTGAGGAAAAATTGCACAGTGGAAGATGTTTCATTTCTAGAATAGCATTGTGTCAGAACCATTCATGCCTTTTGAGAAGGAAAAAAAACAGGTAGTGTCAGCGTTGCTGTGAACGTGGGGCCAAGGTAAGGCAAAGCTCCCTTCCCAAGAAATGGGAGATGTTTCCATTTCTTTCACTCCTCTCTCGGGTTCTTTTTAAATTTTCCCCAAAAATCCCTACAAGTAAAGAGGAAAATTATTTGGAGCCACTAAGTGGCATTTTAGCTATGCAGATGAAGGATCCTGATTTTGCTGAGTTCAGAAGACACCAAAGAATTCAAGGTTTGTTCATTTCAGACACTTGATTCAGAGATCAAGTTATAAGTTATCCAGGGGATTCTGGATGAAACGGATTATCTAGACCCCTTTCAGTCAGGTTTTATGCTGGGATATGGGACAGAGGCTGCATTGGTCACGCTTATGGATGATCTCTGGCAGGAGCGAGATGGAGGTAGTGCATCCATTCTCGCTCTTTTGGACCTCTCAGCGGCTTTCGATACTGTCAACCACGGTATCCTTTTGGGGCGGCTCAGGGAATTGGGGGTGGGTGGTGTATTTTTGTGCTGGTTCACCTCCTTCCTCCAGGACCGCTCCCAATTGGTGGTAATAGGAGAGGAGAGATCTGACCCTTGACCCCTCTTGTCCCTCCCTTTTCACCAGCATCCCCACCACTCATGCTCTATCCGCTGTCAGGAAGAGACTAGAAGAGGACAGCACCCTTGAAAGGAGAAACCATCTCAACCCAAACCAGATCTGCCATCTTCTGGACCTGTGTCTTAACACCACTTATTTCTCATACAGAGGTGACTTTTACAGACAAAAACACGGCTGTGCCATGGGTTCTCCTGTGTCACCCATTGTGGCCAAATTATACATGGAAGAAGTGGAGAAGAAAGCACTCAACACATTCCAGGGAACGGTGCCCACCCACTGGTTTAGGTATGTGGATGACACCTGGGTCAAAATCAAGGCCCAGGAAGTACAGGCCTTCACGGACCAGATAAACACTATAGATGCCAACATTAAGTTCACCAGAGAAGACACCAAGGACAACAGACTGGCATTCCTAGACTGTGAAGTCCTCATTGGGACCGGTGGCAAGCTAGAAATAGGGACCTACAGGAAACCCACACACAGAGATCAATATCTGATATTTGACTCCCACCATCCACTGCAGCACAAACTAGGAGTCATCAGGACATTGTCACACAGAGCAGAAACCATCCCCACCTCCATGGATTCCAAAAAGAATGAAAATCAGCACCTGAGAACAGCTCTGAAGGCCTGTGGATATCCAAATTGGGCCTTCACTAAATCTAAATCTACCAGACCTAAAACAGCGACAGATAGGGCTGAGACTCAGAGTAAACGGAAGAACCTGGTCATTCCTTACATGGCTGGCGTGTCTGAAAAGATAAAACAGATATTTGGCAAACACCACATACCTGTATATTTCAAACCCACCAACACACTGAGACAGAGGCTTGTACACCCCAAAGATCAAACTCCAAAACACAAGAAAAGCAATGTAGTTTATGCAATCCAGTGCAGTGAGGAGTGCTCTGAACTCTACATTGGAGAAACCAAACAACTTTTGTACAGGAGGATGGCCCAACACAGGAGAAGTAACACCACAGGACCAGAGTCAGCAGTTTATCTTCATCTAAAGGAAAAAGGACACTCATTTGAGGACATTAATGTTCACATTTTAGACAGAGAAGATAGGTGGTTTGAGAGGGGGGTCAAGGAATCCATTTATGCCAACTTGGAAAATCCTTCCTTGAATAGAGGTGGGGGCCTCAGGCACAATCTTTCCCCCATCTTCCTCCCTGCTTTGTCTTCTGTGCCTAGGAAGATTAAGACCATTTCACAAGCTCAACAGCAGCATTTCATTGGCGATCACTCGTAGCCGAGTAAGATTGTCTTCCAAAGGTAAAATTTTAACACAGCAGCATGGTGATCTTAACGATCCTCCTTTAGATGATAAAAGGACTTAAAATAACATCTCAATATAACCATGACCTAGCCCCAGGTGTAAGGTCACACAGCTACCTAGAAACATATTTAGGATTCCCTTACCAACTTTGCTCAGACTGAAGAAGCTCCTTGGATAAGGAGCGAAACGTTTCCACTGAGAAAATAGAAATCCAGTTGACATGATTCAAGCTACAGACTCTGCTCTCCTATTTAACATCTACGTGAAGCCGCTGGGTGAGATCATCCGTCATCACGGGATGAGGTGTCACCAATATGCTGATGATACTCAACTGTATATCTCCATCCCGGGTGAAGTAAGTGTTGCAGTTGACACCCTATCTTAGTGCCTAGGGGTTGTAGGGGCCTGGATGGGGCACAACAGGCTTAAGCTGAACCCTGGTAAGACGGAGTGGCTATGGACTGATGGCCCCTCGGCCTCCGGGAAGCTGTCATCTTTAATTCTGGACGGGGTGGCACTGCCCCGTTCAGATTCAATCAGGAGCTTGGGGGTCCTCGTGGACTCACGACTCCTGCTCAAAGAGCAGGTGGCAGTCGTGGCCAGGAGAGCCTTTGCACAGCTTTGAATTGTGCGCCAGTTGCGCCCCTTCCTGGATCGAGAGTCCCTCTGAACAGTCACTCATGCCCTTGTCATCTCTCATATAGATTATTGCAACGTGCTCTACATGGGCTACCCTTGAAGAGTATCTGGAGGCTTCAGCTGGTCCAAAATGCAGCCACTCGAGCAGTTATGGGTGTGACAAGATCAGCACATGTAACACCACTGCTCCGCGAGCTGCATTGGGTACCAGTTTGCTTCCGGGTCCAATTCAAGGTGTTGGTCATCACCTTTAAAGCCCTACATGGCATGGGACCAGGGTATCTGAGGGACCGTCTCATCCCGATTACATCTACCCACCCCACCCAGTCATGCAGAGGGCATGCTACGGACCCGGTCAATAAAATAATTCCATCTAGCGGGGTCCAGGAGGCGTGCCTTCTCTGCGATAGCGCCCGCCCTGTGGAACATCTTGCCCCCGGAGGTGAGGCAGACGCCCTCCCTCCTAGCTTTTCGGAAGTCTTTAAAAACCTGGTTCTGCTGCCTGGCATGGGACAAAGGAAGAGATAGTTCCTCCTGGGGGTGGTTAGCTTAATAATAACCTCTTTTTATGACCGTACCATCCTCTGGATTTTTATACTTTTATTTATTATGATACTGTATTTTTTAATGATTATTAGTTTTTACTTTTAATTTTAGTTTTAATATTTATTGTAAACCGCCCAGAGTCTACTGTGGTAGAGATGGGCGGTGATAAATTTGATTAATAAATAAATAAATAAATAAATAAATAAATACTTTTTTTCCCTAGTAGATCACTTTGCATATGATCGCTTCCCAGAAGGACACTGAACAGCCAGGACCAGGCCAGGTGTGGGGAGGAGGCAAGAGGCTCTTTTGGCCTGAGCCTCAATCTCCGAGTGGCTTCAAATTTAAAGGTCTGCAAAGTTGTTGAACTTTAAAATATTCAAATTATATTTAATTCTATCCTCCTTCCTCTCTCTTGCTCTTTTTTGGTGCCGTACTTTTGGGCACACCTGTTATGATGTCCCATTTTATTACGGTTGGGAGCCGCAAACACTTGAAATGCTCCAAAAGCCTCTGGATCTCTGAGGGGGCCACACCATAATGCAAAATCTTGCATTCTAAAACAGTTTTTAGAATCCACCCCAGTGAGGACAAAGGATACTTGGTGACCACGGAATACTGCTGTCTTTGGGGAATAAAATGGGACAATAGGGCAGAGGGAACGGAATGGAATGACTTGGGAGAGTTCATGGCTGGCTGGCTTAAAACTGACACTAAGGGAATAGTGGAATACCCAACAAGTAACCCCTTTACAATAAAAAGAATAGATAAATTTGGTTTAGTGGTTAAGGTGCTGGGGTAGAAACCAGGAGTCTGTGAGTTCTAGTCCCGCCTGAGGCATGGAAGGCGGCTGGGTGACCTTGGGCCAGTCACTCACTCTTAGCCCAACTCACCTCACAGCGTTGTTGTGGGGAAAATAGGAGGAAGGGGTAGTAGGTATGTTCCCCACCTTGAGTTATTTATAAAAATAATGAAGGCGGGATAAAAATAAATAAATAAATAAATAAATTGGACCCTGCAAAACCTACTAACAATATATTTGTGGGCTAATTTGCTGGCGTCCTGTTGGGAAGTCGGTTCTACTGGAGGAGAGGAGAGGAGGAAGATCGAATGGTGATGGTGACAACGGACCCGGATGCAACATCTACAGGACGTCAGCAGCCGGCTCAAGGCATCCTGGGAATTGTAGTCCGGAGCCTTAGAAGAGTCGGTTCCCTTACCCCCTCCCTTCATGCGCGGTTAAATGGTGAAATGTATAATTGATGTATATATATGGATGTAAGCCGCCTAGAGTCCTCCATTAGGGAGGGGATAGGCGGGGTATAAATATCACAAAAAAAAAAATACTAATAAAATCCAGCAAAATTCAACCACGGACAACATAAAAGCCAGAGGAGCTGGTCCCCAGGGCCAGGCCAGAAGACACAAGTCCCCAGTCAGAGGAACACTCCATTTCCCCAGAATCAAAGTTTCAAGGTCAGATTGAAAGACAAAAATGGTCTGTTATCTGAAGAGTAAGGGGGGACCAACTAGATCTTGAAAGGCTGCAGCCTTGAATTTGCTGTTGGAGAAGCAGGAACAACTGAGTGGGTAGATTTTGTGGGTAGCGTCCTGTGTACGAAGAGCCGGTTTGGTGGTGTGGTTCAGGCCCCAGGCTAGAAACCGGGAGAGAGTTATGGGTTTCTTTCTCCTTTAAAGCCATATTTTGCAAACGTAGAGTTGTGAGCAAGCTTCCAGATTCACCAGAAATCTTGAGGGAGGAGTGCCTCTCCCAAAGCTTGTATTCGTGACACGATAAGCAGCTGGGAGCATTAATGCAAAGCAGATTGGTGACCAAACAGAGGTGCCAATGGGGGCAGAGATGAAAATAACCAATGGCTGTTTGAAACCTCCCTCAGCGATAAATACGTTGCTGCCAACCAAACCGGATGTTAATACCGTGCCTCCCCATCTGAAATCTCTGCAAATTAGTGCAACTAGCAATAGAGAAGATGTTCCCGTGTGAGTTCTTTTCCCCCTTATTGCTGATCCTGGTTGGTGGGGTCCTACGGTGCCCCTGCCGAATGTCGTTTCATCCTTGGGGACACTGAATTCTGCCGGTGGAAAGGGGGCATCGGCTTGTTTTTAGGGTGCAGCTTCATTTTAAAGATGGATACCCTGAAAACGGGAGAAGGAAGCCAGGAGACCGACCGTCCTACTCAGAACAAGGGACTCTCCGCATGTTTGTTTGTTAGTCTCTGGCAGCCCCAGAGCTGAAGGCCTGGAATAGCCGCTTTTCAGACAGAGCCAGGCGTTTGAATACAGCTGGTTAGGCAGAACAGGTGCTACAGACGCCTCCTGACATGGGCTAGAAATTGAGCACATCCCAGGATCGCCAGCCAATAATGCCAGGGGCAAAGGATGGTGGGTGTTGTAGTCCGAGGGCACCTCCAGGACTGTCTTGCCCATCTTCTATAGCGATAAATAATTGGTAGCTGTAAGTGCAGATTAGCGCATGCAACTTTCTTTTTCAATCTCAATCTCAATTTCTTTTGATCCTTTGGCTTTCCCGGGGAGGGGTGATGGGGGTGATCCCCTCTTGCAGCCCGGCTGGGAGACTTTGGCATTGCTCAGCCCCACCACCATTGCTAGACCGGCAATGTCAGTTTCACGCCACTTCCAGTCCTCTGATGAGCTCTTTGTCTGCTTGCCTTTTTGGCAGAGATCGGGTGGTCTCTGACACCATTAGCCAAGCTAACATGGTCCTGTTCAGCTTGCTTGAAACCTGTAAACATCTCTGTCACAAAGGTGCTACAGACGCCTCCTGACATACTGTCTAGGGTTAGAAATTGAGCATGTCCCAGGATCGCCAGCCAATAATGCCAGGGGCGGAGGATGGTGGGTGTTGTAGTCAGAGGGCACCTGTAGGACTGTCTCGCCCATCTTCCATAGCGATGAATAATTGGCAGCTGTAAGTGCAGATTAGCGCATGCAACTTTCTTTTTCAATCTCAATCTCAATTTCTTTTGATCCTTTGGCTTTCCCGGATCCCCCCATTGCTCAGCCCCACCACCGCCCCCTCCCCGCCCAACTTAAGTGAAGGGGTTCAATGCAGAGACTCACAGGGAGGGTCTCCAGCCTCCTTCACAAAAGGGAGAGTTTTGGGGAAGCCATTTCGGAGGAGCAACTCAGACTCCCCTTCAGTTCCCCCCCCCATGGTTCCCCCCCCTCCAGGCCCTGATTCTGCTATGTTGCTATTTTACCAACTCAGATGCTCCCCCAACAAGGGATCTGAATTCAACTCTTGCCTGATCTGAAGAGCCTCTAATTTGAGTTTCATAAAGAAAAACTTAAGTTTCTGTTGAAGGAAAAATACTTTTGCCAAAATGCACCTCTTTCTTAAATTTGGATTTAGGTATGAAAATGCCGCAGTTTCCCTCTTTCCCTTTCCCTTTCCGTCTCCTTCCTCTTTGAACGGGACAAACTTTGGGGGCTCCGGATCCAGGTCTAATTCGGGGACTGAAAGTCTGACCCCAACCCAGCCACGGGGTGGGGGTGGGGCGAGAGAGGGTCTCCCGGCTGCGTCTCGTTCCAGGTCGGCTGCCTTCCCACAACCCCCTTCCCACCTGGGCCACGACCCACGTGGTGCATCCGCAACCTCCGTCCTCATGGGGGGGATGGAGGGGGCAGAGACCATGCGGAGATCGAGGCTCCTGGAGGCTCCCCCCCTCTTGCCCTCGGCCCCTTCCCCAAAGTCACTCCTGGGGGTTCCAACCCCTTTCTTCCCCCTCCCCCGCCAGTGTCAGGGGTCCCTCCCAGCCACCCTCCCCCTGCCCAGCCCCCTCTTTACCGGGGGGCGGCTCCTTCCCCCCTTCGCCTCCTAGGATCTGGGACAGCACCCCCACCACCAGCAGCAGGGGGACCCTGGCAGAGCCCAAGGAGGCTGCACCTCAAATCCCCCAAGAGAGGGGAGAAATATGCAGATGCTTCCAGCCCCAGAGGGGTCTGGATGGGGGGCAGGAAGCGTTTTTCTCGGTTTTTGAAGTTAGGAGTGCCCAGAAAAGTAAAAGGACCAATGAGAATTCTCCCTTCTGCAACATCATCAGTCTCCAGGTAGAGACTCTTGACTTCACCCCTGGAGGAGATAGTTTGGAGCAGAGAAGGAAGCGGAGAAAGGGGGAGGGGGATCCTTTCGGTCTTGGGGGGCTGCAGCTCCAGGGGCTGTCCCTGCCAGTTCCAGAAGGAACCATCTGCTTCTCAGCCAGACTCCGTGTACCTGGAAGGGGTGGACTAGATGCCCTTTGAAGCCTTCTTAGGGCCCTGGGGGGACTCCAGGCTGGGACTGGGGCTGCCGAGACTCCCTCCAGGGGGAGGCTGGAAGTGGGAGGCTTAAAGGGAGGGAGCACCCAGGAGCAGCCCCTGGGTCTAAGCCTGGAGGGGGTGCAGTGGGTGATGGGTGGGGAGGCGCAGCCCCACAGCCAGTGAGGGACTTGGGGGTCCCTGGGGGTACTCCAGCCCCAGTCAGGCCCAGAGGGGGATGGAGGCAGCCTTGGGTATCGAGACCCCCCTGCAATGCCAGAGGGGGGGTCCTTGCTGGCAAACCCGGGGAAACATCTGGGCGCTTCTCGGGGCCAAACGAAGCAAAGGGCCTTGGGATTTATAGAATTTTTTGTTTTTAACAAATCTGTTAAAGGCAAAGCTATCTTTGCAAACAGGGGAATGAACTGCCTGTAGAAATTCGCAAAACCCAAAAATGATTGCAATTGCTTTTTTGTCCTAGGTGCCTCCCAAGCTAAAACGTCTCTAACTTTGGCAGGGTCCATTTCAACCCCTTGATGTGATATTCTATACCCCAAGAAATCCAATTTTTCTTTATGAACTTCACATTTAGACAATTTTTCATACAATTTAGCCTCCAACAGACGTTTTAACACTTCTTTGACCAATTTTACATGTTGTTCCATAGTTTCTGTATAGTTCAAAATATCATCTAAATACACCAATACTCCTTGATATAAAAATTCATGCAGAACCTCATTAATTAAGCTCATAAAGACTCCAGGGCCCCCCTTTTAATCCGAAGGGCATGACTTTATATTGAAAACAACCCAATTGGCAATTAAAAGCAGTTTTCCATTCATCCCCCTCCTTTATGCTCACTCTAAAGTACGCTTCCCTCAAGTCCAGTTTTGTGAAGATTTTTCCTTTGGTCAGTTGCACCAACATGTCTTTCATTAAAGGCAAGGGATATTGATTAGAAATACAAATTGCATTTAACCCCCTATAGTCAGTACAGAGTCAAAGATCCATCTTTCTTCTTTCTAAACAACACAGGTGCAGCCATGGGGGATGTGGATGGCTCAATGACCCCCCCCCCTTTAGGTTTTTATCTATAAAGTTTCTCAATTCCTGTAATTCCTTATGGGTCATTGAATACAACTTAGGTTTAGGAAGAACTGCTCCAGGTTCCAATTCAATAGCACAGTCAGTTTTACGATGAGGAGGGATTTGATCTGACTCAGTCTCTTCAAAAATTTCCTCCACTTCCTCATAAGACACCGGGGCAATTGCAGCTTGTGCTAATTCCCTCACACTTTCAACAGTCGTGCTTGCTACTTCCACCCCAAGCCCCACGTTGTCCCGTTCCAAACCTGGATATGAACCATCTGCAAATTCCATCTCCCCAGATACCCAATCAATCTGGGGATTATGTTCTCTTAGCCATTTGAGCCCCAACACTATGGGCTGATTGGCTATAGGTGCTCCAATAAAACGTACAGCCTCTTGGTGTGTCCCAATAGTCATTTTTAAGGCTTCAGTATAATATTTCACTGGCCCGCCCTTCATACCTGATCCATCCAATTGGCAAAATATGATGGGAACTTTAAGTTTATGCAATTTTAGACTTAACCCAGTCACAATAGCAGGGTGAATCAAACATCTAGAACACCCAGAGTCCAGCATAGCTAATGAAGCCTCAATAGGCCACTAAGTATTCTTTGTCTTCACTGGGGTGGATTCTAAACACTGTTTTAGAATGGAAGATTTTGCATTATGGTGTGGCCCCCTCAGATCCAGAGGCTTTTGAACCATTCCAAGCGTTTGCAGCTCCCAACCATAATAAAATGGGACATCATAACAGGTGTGCCCAAAAATAGGGCATAAAAAAAGAGCGAGAGAGAGGAAGGGGGATAGAATTAAATAAGTTTAACAACTTTGCAGACCTTTAAATTTGAAGCCACTCGGAGCTTGAGGCTCAGGCCAAAAGAGCCTCTTGCTTCCTCCCCACCCCTGGACTGGTCCTGGCTGTTCAGTGTCCTTCTGCAAAGGGATCATATGCAAAGTGATCTACCAGGAAAAAAAGTATTATAACCTGATCTCTGAATCGGGTTCCTGAAATGAACAAACCTTGAATTTTTTTTAAATTTTTTTTTTTTCATTTTCAATATATAATTAAGATACAATAAAAAAGAATATAGAATAGATAGTAAAACAGAACTAAAGAAAAAAGAACAAACTATAAAAGTGTCCATAGAAAGAAAGGAAACGGAAAGTGACTTCCGACTTTTTCCAATACAGATATAGATAAATTTACAAATCTAATCTCTTACAATTAATTAACCTATCATAACATTATTTCTATTACAACAAAACATTTAATCTTTGAAACCCAAAATCAAAACATCATTTTTTTCTATTACAAGCAAGTACACCAAAAGTGGTTGCCAATTAATATAAATGCAAAAACAAAATGCTCTTATTAAAACTGTTAATTTAGCCATTTGAGCTACGTCCATTAATTTAACCATCCAGTCTTCAATCGTAGGTATCTGTGGATCTTTCCATCGTTGTGCGTATAACAATCTTGCAGCCGTGATCATATATAACAGCAAAACTCCATTTGTTTCTCTAATTCATTTTCAATCAATCCCAAAAGAATTTTTTTGGTTTTCTTTGGATATTTACTTTAAGAAACTTTTGAATAGTAATACATATTTGATCCCAGAACTTTTTAGCCTTCTCACAAGTCCACCAGAGATGATAAAAGGTTCCTTCAGCCTGTAAACATTTCCAACAGACATTAGTTGCAGCATTATACATTTTTGACAACTTATCAGGAGTTAAATACCAATGATGCAACATCTTATATAAATTTTATTTGAGATTATAATTCAGGGTAAATTTCAAACCTTTCTTCCACATATTCTCCCATTGGTGCAGCATGATATTATATCCAAAATTCTTAGCCCATTTAATCATGCAATCCTTGACATGTTCATCCTCCATATTCATCTGTAACAAAATCTGATACATCTTAGTAATAACATGATCATTTTGTAAGGACTGCTCCCAACGATGCCCAAAACCCCCTTTCTCTAAAGGAAACCACGAACGCGGGTTTCTTAGAAGTAAAAGGATTTATTTTGGTACACAGGAACAGGAACAAAGACGTGAATGAACTTGCATGGTATGGTATATTACATTTAAACATTCCCCCCCCCCCCCATAGTCCTTTTGAAGTTGAACTGTGAAGTTCTTGGCTCCGGGGTACTCAGACAGTCTTTCCCGGATTGATGCGTTCCGTTTCGCACCTCATTGTTGCCGCTCTTGCTTTCGCGCTGCTTGTCAGTTACGTGTCTGTTTCATCGTGCCTGTTTACATGTATCCGTTTGAATGGCAGAGGTCTGCCAGAACTCTGACATGCCGCCCGTCCAAGAGACACCCCCCCTTTCTCCCCGTGAGTTCCACACGTATTTACACATTTTATTTATTTATTTATTTATTTATTTGTCTTATTTATACCCCGCCTATCCCCTCCCTACTGGAGGACTCTAGGCGGCTTACAACATTATATATTATATCCAATTATACATCATCATCATTTTACAATTTATTACCGCGTGACAGGGAGAGAGGAAGGGAACCGGCTCTTCCGTGGCAGGCATTGGACTGCAAGTCCCAGAATGCCTCGCTCCGCGCCGGCTGCTGACGTCCAGGAAGCTGGTATTTCCAGATCCGTCGTCCTCCGCCGTCATCACCGCTCTTCCAGATCTTCTTGGATCGAGGACGACCCTCCGCTGGACGCCCGCAAATTGCCACACGTGAGTGGTACCCATTTATCTACTTGCTATATTAGCTTTCGAATCGCTGGGTTGGCAGAGAGCTAGGGCTAGTGACGAGAGCTCACCTCGTCACACGGTTTCGAACTGCCAACCTTATGGTCGGCAGTCTAACGGCTCAGTGGTTTAACCCGCTGAGCCACCGCGCCCTACCTTCTACTTTTTCCTATTTTACCTTCTACTGTCTCAGTTCTGTAACAACAAAATACATAAATTCTATTGTTTACCGCGGTTTGTCCGGAAATTCTCTGTGAAAAGTTCTAATCAAAGTTGGGGCTTGCATGTATTTCTGGGCTACCCACTCTTTGTGCCCGATCGGCAGATGTTGCCATTTTACTAGGTACTGCAGCTGCCCTTTATGTCGCCTGGAGTCTAGGATTTTATCAAAATGTGGTTCCCCATTGACTATTACTGGGTTAATCATGTTTATTATAGGGAACGGCCCAATGAATTTTGGGGCAAGTTTTCTAGCTGGTTGGGTGGAGCGCAAGTTTTTGGTGGACAGGTACACTCTGTCCCCTACTTTGAGCTCCCATTCAGTTGCCCGTTTTCGATCAGCGTATTTTTTGTAGTTCTCCTTAGCTTCCTGGAGGGTTTTCACCATGACCGGCCAATTGTTTTTAATGTGTGCGATCCACTCATCCGCCCGTAATGGGGTGGTCCCATCTGTTACTTGGGTCAGGGCGAGTTCGGGGATGGTTATGAAGTCTTGCCCCGTCACAATTTTAAAAGGCGAAAACCCTGTGCATTGGTGAATGGAATTATTGTAAACTACTTCTGCAAAAGGCAATAATTCCGCCCAATTATTTTGTTGATAGCTTATGTAGCATCGTAGGTACTGTTCTAGTATTGCATTAAGGCGTTCAGACGATCCATCCATGCACGGATGGAATGCACTACTTAATCCTTGTCCGGAACCAATTAGTTTCAAAAATGCCCGCCACAATTTGCAGGTGAAAGTACTGCCGCGGTCGCTTATTATACGTTTGGGCATACCATGGGCTCTGTAGATGTGTTGAATAAACATTTTGGCTAGTTTATGGGCATTCGGAATCCCATTGCAAGCAATGAAATGGGCCTGTTTGGAAAATAGATCAGTGACTACCCAGATCACTGTTTTTTTATTGCTCACAGGTAAGTCCACAATAAAATCCATGGCAATTTGTTTCCATGGCTGTGTTGGGTTGGCTACCGGCTGAAGCAGTCCTGTGGGTTTCCCCATTACTCGTTTTGCCATGGCGCATACTGGGCAGGAGGCTACATATTCTTTTACATCCTGCACAGTGTTGGCCACTGTCAGGGAGACACAAGAGAGTGGAGAAGAGGGCCGGGCCATGAGAGATAAGCGGGCACGCAGCTCGGAGTGCCTAGCCTATTTTCCCAAACGTCAGAAGAAGGCTCTGCCCTAGGTTGGACTGATATACTTGGGAATCTGTAGGCATCATTAGTTTAGCAGGATTTCTGTATGTAGGTATGCAATAAACACTAGAGACTAGATTCCCTGCCTCGGCGTGTTATTTCTGCACCTACACACGACATCAATCCTGCTAAACCACAACTCCCAGCAGAAGAGGGAGGAAAAAACGAACCAGGAGAATGGCTTCTCAGACACAGGAATTGCAACAGGCAATAATTCAGCTCGCGGCAGCATTAACACAGCACCAACAGCAAGTCGACGACCAGATTAACAATTTGCAAGCAGCGATGATACAACAAATGCAACAACCAGCCCCAGTCATCCAGCAGCCGGCACCAGCAGCACCACCACCACCGGTCATTCTGCGATCCCCAGGGTGTTTGCCAGAGAAATTTGGGGGAGAGACAGCGCAGCTCTGGACCTTCGTTGCCCAGTGCACCATGTTTTTCGACAGCAGACCAGCCGAGTTCCCAACGGAGAGGTCCAGAGTTACCTTCATTTTAAGTCTGCTGAAAGGCTCAGCCGCAAGATGGTCAATCCCCATGGTGGAAGCTAACGACCCAATTCTGGACAACTACCAGAATTTTATGGCCCGTTTCAGAGCCCATTTTGATGATCCAATCAGAGAAGTCACTGCCAGCCGAGAGATACGACGGCTCCGACAGGGGAACAGGAGAGTAGGAGCGTACATCGCAGATTTCAAACTGCTGGCAGGAGATTTGGGTTGGAATGAGGTGGCATTCAAGGATCAGTTTAAACAAGGACTGGACGAAGAGATTAAGACGGAATTAGTGCGGCAGGGCACGCCAGCTACATTGGAAGGCCTATACCAGTTAACAGTCATCATAGATGCTCGATTGGAAGAGTTAAAGCAGCTCCGGCCAGGGAGAAACAGGGCAGGAACCTGACCGGCTTTTCCAGGTTTTGCTACCCCCTCTAACACATTTGTTCCCCTGAGCGCAGAGGAGCCTATGCAGATAGGGGCCACACGAAGGGGGCTCTCTGAAGCCGAGAGACAAAGGAGAAGGGAGAATGCACTTTGTTTCTATTGCGGGGGGCCAGGGCACATCGCAAGGGCTTGCCCGACCAGACGCCAGGCAGCTCCAGTAAGATTTACAACCCAAAGCACAGAGCAGGCCCACATACCAGCCGCTTCTTCCCAGCAGTTAAACTTCAACGGCCCCCCTTGCCAGAGCCCCGCAGGGAGGCCATCCAGCAATTAAGAAGGGCTCAGGCGGCAGATTACAGCCAAGATGTTTACATTGTTCCAGCCACGCTGACTACAGATTCCAAGCACCTATTACCTGTAAACATAATGATCGGTTCCGGTGCGACAACCAATTTTATAGATGGGGAAGCGGTGGAAAAGTTTCAGATTCCAACGATTGCACTACCAAACCCCATGCAGGTTGAAACCATCGACGGGCAACCTCTCAAGGCAGGCGCCATTACACACTGCACCCAGCCAATTCAACTATCCATCGCAGATCACACGGAGTGGATCCAACTGTATGTTACTGCTTCCTTGCAAGTCCCGGTCGTCCTCGGGTCACCATGGTTGAAACTTCACAACCCCCATTGGGACTGGATGACCGGAGCAGTTTCTTTTCCTTCTCAGGACTGTCTGCACCACAAATCACAGGGCATTACCCGATCCCAACTGGCAGCTGCAAGCCGGGAAGCAGGGAGGGCTCTCCTACCAACAAAGTATGGAGACTATGCAGACATCTTTGGAGAGCAAGAGGCCACGGTATTGCCCCCCAATAGACCTTTCGACTGCACAGTAGATTTAAAGCCTGGAGCCAAGATCCCAGCGGCAAGGCATTATGCAATGTCTCCAAAGGAGCTAGCTATCCTAAAGGAATATGTGGATACCAACCTCAAGAAAGGTTTCATTCGGCCATCGACATCGCCTGCATCTGCCCCTACCTTCTTTGTGCCTAAAAAGCCTGATCCTTTCGCCCCAGCGGCACAGACTGGCAATAAGGGACCCCCCATGCGCACGGTGCATGACTACAGCGCACTCAACGCAGTCACCATTAGAGACCACTACCCTCTTCCAGTTATATCGGAATTGCTAGATCGCCTGCAAAAGGCCCGCATTTTTACCAAGCTAGACCTCAGGAATGCCTACAATTTGATCAGAATAAAACCAGGCCATGAATATTTGACGGCCTTTAACACCAGATATGGTAAGTTTGAATATCTAGTCATGCCTTTCGGACTAAGTAATTGTGGGGCAGTATTTTCCAGATTTATGAACCATATTTTCTCAGACTTGTTAGATAAATATATAATTGTGTATCTCGATGACATTCTGATTTATTCTGAGGACCCCACCTCCCACATAACTCATGTGCAAAACGTTCTGCAGAGGCTGAGGGAGAACAAGCTTTTTGCCAACAAGCTAGAGAAGTGTGCCTTTGACTTAACTCAATTAGACTATCTGGGATACAGGATTTCCACAGAAGGCATAGCCATGGATCCTGCAAAGGTCCAAGCAATTCTGTCCTGGAAGCCTCCCCGTAACGTCAAGGAGGTCCAGCAATTTTTGGGGTATGTAAATTTCTTCCACAAATTCATTGCCGGATATGCGGAGAAAGCGAGTCCCCTTACTCAGCTTTTAAAGAAAGACAAACGCTTTTGCTGGGGGGGAACAGCAGCAAGCTGCTTTCCAGGAATTTAAACAGCTGTTTGCATCCCCACCACTCCTGAGGCACCCCAACCCTCTAAGACAGTTCCACGTCCATTGTGACGCATCTAACTTCACCGTCGCCGCCATTTTGCTCCAAGCGGCGGACGAAAGAGGGGAAGCTTTGTTACCTTGTGCCTATTTCTCTCACACACTGTCACCAGCAGAGAGGAATTACGATGTTTTCAACAAAGAATTGCTTGCCATAAAGTCAGCCTTTCAAGAATGGAGGCATTTGTTAGAGGGAGCGACATTCCCAGTCAAAGTTTACACAGACCATAAAAACTTGGCTCTTTTGCAGAGCTCGGGATCCCTCACCCCCCCGTCAGGTCAGATGGAGTCAATTTTTTTCACACTTCAATTTTGTCATCTCGTACTTGCCAGGCAAACAAAACAAGCTGGCTGACGCCTTGTCTAGGCAGCTGCAGGACATTGCAGAACCTGACCAAGCCACCCAAGCCACAATCTTGCAGCCTCAAAATTTTGAGGAGTCTCCTGAGGGGGACTAAGTAGAGATCTTGGCAGCAGTCAGGCTAGCAGACGATCTCCTTGTACGAATCAAGGCTCAGCAGAGACAAGACCCCTATGCACAGGCTAGGCTGGAGGACCTAGAAGGGGTCCAGAGCGGAACGTCCCCGTTCACAGTGGAGGCAGGGACCCTTTGGCATAGTGGGCGGCTTTATGTTCCCAAAACCCTGAGGGAAGAAGTTCTACAGCTATGTCATGATAGCCCAACGGCACGACACGGGGGAGTGTTCAAAACGCTGCACAGAACACTCAGAGATTACTGGTGGCCCAAGATGGCAGCACACATAAAGACTTGCGTGGCCTCTTGCCACGTATGTAGACGCGCTAAAACTGTTGCAGGGAAACCAGCAGGCCTCTTGCAACCCCTACCCACGCCTCCCCAACCTTGGGACACTGTCTCCATAGATTTCATCACTGACTTGCCACAGGCACAAGGCTTCACTTCCATCCTGGTGGTGGACTGTTTTACAAAGATGGCACATTTTATTCCCTGCAAGGGCCTCCCAACAGCACAAGCTACAGCACAGCTCTTTTTGGACAATGTCTTCCGACATAGAGGTATGGTTAACCACTTGATCTCAGATCGAGGTTCCCAGTTTACTTCCAGGTTCTGGGGGGCGCTTTTTCAGACATTGGGGGTCAAGATACACTTATCCTCTGCGAATCATCCTTGCAGTAATGGCGAAGCTGAGAAAACTAACCAATTATTGCAGCAATATCTCAGATGTTACATTAACTACCGTCAGGACAATTGGCCAGAACTCCTCCCAATGGCAGAGTTTGCTTACAACAATTCAGTACATTCCTCAACCAAGATGTCCCCCTTCCAGGCACTCTATGGCACAAACCCGAGAGTGTTGCCTCTTTCCTCCCAACAAACACCTGTTCCTGCAGCCATGGATTTCCTGGTAGAAAGGCAGGCAGCCCATCTGAAGTTGAACCCTAAGCACCTCAGGTGGGCAGAATTCTTTAGCAGATTCAACTTCACATTGAAGTATTTTCCTGGGGGGAAAAACTACTTGGCAGACGCACTGTCACACCTACCGCAGCATGAGGGCAAAATGGAGGAGGTCATTGAATCCCTCATCCCCTCCCGGCCAGTGGAGGCACAGAGCTCAGCAATAACAGAAGGGAGGGGGAAAGGCAACATGGCAATCACCCGCAGCACCGCGAAGCGCGCGGCTGAAAGCGACCCGTGGACAGCCGAACTGCGGGCAGCAACAGTAACGGACACCTGGTGGGGGGAGAACAAACAGAACCTAGTGGAGAAGGATGGAGTGGGGTGGAAGGACAACAAAGCCTATGTCCCTGAGCCCGTAAGGCAAAAGGTCTTGACCATGCATCATGATCACAAAACGGCAGGGCATTTTGGCTTCGTAAAAACACTACACTTAATCCGACGCAAATTCTGGTGGCCATCCTTGTGCACTGACGTCAAAGACTATGTGCGCTCATGCCCAGTGTGCGCAATGGCCAAAAGGAAAATAGGGAAAGCCACAGGGAAGCTGCAGGAAGTAGCAAACCCCTCACAACCATGGAAGCAAATCGCCATGGACTTCATAGTAGATTTGCCGGTGAGTAAAAAGAACACGGCAATTTGGGTAGTCACAGATTTGTTTTCCAAGCAGGCACACTTCATTGCATGCAAAGGAATACCGAATGCCCAAAAATTAGCTAGACTATTCATACAACACATCTATAGAGCCCACGGAACGCCGGAACGCATAATCAGCGATCGCGGCAGTACTTTTACTTCCAAATTTTGGCGGGCTTTTTTGAATTTAATTGGAGCGGCACAGGGGCTCAGTAGTGCGTTCCATCCTTGCACGGATGGAGTGAGCGAATGTCTGAATGTGACACTGGAGCAGTACCTTAGATGTTACATCAACTACCAACAGAACGATTGGGCAGAACTGTTGCCGTTCGCAGAGGTTGCTTATAACAACGCGGTACATCAAGGCACGGGATTTTCGCCATTTAAAGTCGCCACAGGGCAGGACTTTGTAGCTATCCCTGAATTGGCTATGTCACACAACACGGAACTACCACAAACCCTAAAAGCGGACAAATGGATAGAAAAACTAACTAGCAATTGGCCAGTCATGGTGCAAACATTGCAGGAAGCCAAAGCTAGTTACAAAAAATATGCGGACCGCAAGAGGGGGGGAGAATGGGAATTGAGAGTAGGAGACAAGGTATACTTGTCAATGAAAAATCTGTGGGCAACACAACCATCAAGGAAATTGGCACCAAAATTCATAGGTCCATTCCCAATCATCGAGGTCATCAACCCAGTAGCGGCAAAATTACAATTGCCAAAAGTGCTAAGAAAGGTGCATCCTGTGTTTCACATCAGTTTGTTGAAACAACACCACAGCTCACAACACTGGCACCCAGAACCAGTGGAACCCCCCCCCCCATTGTTGGTGGAGGGCGAACCACATTTCGAGATTGACAGAATTCTAGACTCCAGAAGGCACAAGGGACAGTTACAGTACCTAGTGAAGTGGCAACACCTACCAATTGGAGACAGGGAATGGGTCAGTGCAAAACACACACGTGCTCCCAAACTCGTAAAAGCCTTTCACAGGGAATTCCCGGACAAACCACATTGACGTAAACGCTTGGACAAGGCAAGATGTTAAAATACTGTATGGTCTCTCGTTACAGGAAATGTCTGAAAATGTGTAGTAATAGGGGGAATATCGGAACACGTACCACAGGAGGGGGGGGAGCATCTTGGGCCGGGAGCATGTCAGAGATCGGCAGATCTCTGCCAAAGCGCTAGACGGATATGCGCACTCCGGGAAGCTGCAACTGACATGAAACTGATGCCGGTCGAGTAGACCAGTTAACACATGGCTGACGATCGCGAATACACATCCTCGCCAACGGATGACGACGCGTCTCGGAAGACACTGCTACACGTGTCTCTAACAAATGACCTTGGGGGAAGGGAATGCTTAAATGTAACCACTGTATCTATTTCACTCATTCAAGTCTTTGTTCGTGCTAGCTTCTGTATCCTGTAATAGACTCTTCTGCTTCTAAGAACTCATGCGTCTGTGAGTTACTCTAGAGCAGGGAGGTTACAGATATCGGATGGAGTGCCTTACATCACTGGCAAATAGAGGGAGAAAAAGTGGAGGCAGTGACAGACTTTGTATTTCTAGGCGCAAAGATTACTGCAGATGCTGACTGCAGCCAGGAAATCAGAAGACGTCTACTTCTTGGGAGGAGAGCAATGGCAAATCTTGATAAAATAGTTAAGAGCAGAGACATTACACTGACAACAAAGGTTCGCATAGTTAAAGCAATGGTATTCCCTGTAGTAACCTATGGCTGCAAGAGCTGGACCATAAGGAAGGCTGAGCGAAGGAAGATAGATGCTTTTGAACTGTGGTGTTGGAGGAAAATTCTGAGAGTG
The DNA here is from genome assembly GCA_023362775.1 of Charina bottae. NCBI lineage: Eukaryota > Metazoa > Chordata > Lepidosauria > Squamata > Charinaidae > Charina > Charina bottae. Next base: position 1,304,708 of record JALMGJ010000002.1, on the reverse strand, counting down.
CCTTGGACTGCAAGAAGATCAAACCAGTCCATACTCCAGGAAATAAAGCCAGACTGCTCACTTGAGGGAATGATATTAAAGGCAAAACTGAACTACTTTGGCCACATAATGAGAAGACAGGATACCCTGGAGAAGAAGCTGATGCTAGGGAAAGTGGAAGGCAAAAGGAAGAGGGGCCGACCAAGGGCAAGATGGATGGATGATATTCTGGAGGTGACAGACTCAACCATGGGGGAGCTGGGGATGGTGACGGCCGACAGGAAGCTCTAGCGTGGGCTGGTCCATGAAGTCACGAAGAGTCGGAAGCGACTGAACAAATAAACAACAAAAAGCAATATCACCCCTCCTCGCTATGGCACCCCGAACCACCCGAACCGGCACCATTATTAGTAAACAGGGAACCACACTTTGAAATTGATAAAACCTTAGACTCACAGAGACATAAAGGACAGCTGCAATACTTGGTTAAGTGGCAGCATCTGCCAGTCGGACACAAAGAATGGGTTAGCGCGAAAAACACACAAGCCCCAGGGTTGGTAAAAACTTTCCACAGGGAATTCCCAGACAAACCCCGCTGAAAATTGTTTTAATTGTATAACGTGTTCTTGTCATTACAGATAATGGAAGCACAAGGTGAAATGTGTAAATAAAATAAATTCAGCATTATGGTGTGGGGTAGAGAATCTTAGGCCAGTAACATGTCAGAGTTCTGGCAGCCCTCTGCCATTAGGTCAGACAGTTATGTGGATTAAGGGGGGAAAGAAACTGACACAAACGAGACAGCGGCGAGGGCAGAGGCATTAACATCAACTATTGAAACGAAGTACACATTCCCTGGAACGACCATCTGAACACCCAAAGGCATGAGTTCAACACGTGTTAGCCAAAAGGGACAATGGGAAGGGGAATGTTTGAATGTATTGTATCCTGCTATTCAGTCTTTGTACGTGTTAGTCTTCGTGTACCAGAATAAACCTTTACTGCTTCACAAACTCGTGTCTGTCAGTTTGTGTAAGAGAAACGGCTTCTTGGACATCATGGAGAATACCTTACACCAGCGCACCCACCCAAAGGGACTGGACAGAGGTGGCAAGATACCTGAAGGGGACTGCAGACATGAAGCTTAAGCTGCCAGCAACTGATTCTCCTGAACTAGTGGGGTACACCAATGCAGAGTGGGCAGAGGATGCAACTGGTCGTAAATCCACTAGTGGGAATGTGTTTTTCTTTGGGGGAGGGGCTGTGACCTGGGCTAGTCACAAGCAGGCTATATTAGCACAATCAACTACTGAAGCAGAGTATGTCTCAGCATGCCTCATTAGCATATGGGTGATTGCTCTAGGAGGCAAATTCTGTGCTTCTAGAGGAAGCTGCTTGTTGCCCCTCCCACTTCCTCCTCTCTCTCTCTCTCTGATTTTTCCATCAAGGAAGCAGCAGCATGCTGCGGCTCCTCACCATTGAGAGGCCATGCCTAGGCCTCAAGACGCTTTCTTTACACAGCCCTGGCAGCAACATAGGGCCAGGGGTCCACAAAGTTTAGGGAGCAGAAAGAAGAAAATAATCCTTCATGTAACTGGACCAAATAAACAGTAAGAACTCTTTTTGTACTTGCTTTTGAAAACAAGTTGTCTAGCATGCAATTCTTTATGCTTGGGTGGGCTATGTGCTTAAGATCACTAACCTATATTTCTCTAGTGTACTCATTAATGCTATTAAGATAAAAACTCTTTTCTGTGCGCTTATTGCCTCACTGCATTAAGCTCTGCTCATTCAGTGGTCCTAACAGTCCACTAATGGCATCAACCAGGAGGCCCTTCAATTGCTAAGTAAATATTTGGGAGGAGGGAGATGTTGCTTGATTCTCCCCCCCACAAAAATCATCTTTGGGGCATTTTCCGGAGGGGATCAAAGGGATCCCTGATTCCGGGAGGGAGTTTGGATCTGGGGAAGAAGAGGAATATTTCGTAGATCTGGGAGTATAGAATAAATAAGGAGTAAATCTTTGTAAGGGGAACTTAATGGATGAAAGGAAAGGGGTGTCCAGGCATCCCCCCTCCCCCGGGAAGCCCCTCCCTTCTCCAGCCAATCAGATGCTCCATCTTGGCCATCTCTTGTAGTTGTGCTGGCAGACGCCTTCCACGATGGCCCTCATGTACTGCAGGTGGACCTTATCCTGTTTCAAGCGTCGGCCTTGGGCTGCCCCAACTAGGTCAGAGCCACGAACTTGCCGAGGTCGCTGTGGAAGTGGAGAATCTCTTGCCCGTCGAAGATATACCTGTACAGGAATCGCACCCGCTGCGACCCGTTGAGGAAGTGGCCAGGAAATGGGCTGCGAGGAGGAGGAGGAAGGCTGTCAGGAGGGAGTCCAGGGCCCATCGTTCCCAGCTGTGCCTAGAGGAGGGACCCACGCAAGGAGGGGGAGGGGTGGGAGAACTTAATGTTAGAGGTTAATCTACCCTTTTGGCACTTTTCCTTTTTTATTGTAATGAATGCTTTTTTGTTGTTGTTTGCATGTGTTGTGCAGCCATTTTATAGATAACAACGTACCACTTTTATGTGAATCTTATAGACAAAAAGGATGCCAATAAGAGCCTTCTCGACAACCGAGATTCACAAGCATTAAAAAGGAAAGCAAATCAAGCCAGCAATCAAAGCTTCTCCACTTTCTCCAGAGAACCCCAAAACTCTTCTTCCCCAGCAGGTGACAGACGAGGGAGAGGAAAACAGGAATAGAGTGTTTGAGCTGGAAAAAAATTGAATATGTGGAACTCAAATATTACATGAAGAAGTCAAGGGGGATAATTTCCAATTGCAGAAAAAGAGGGAAATATCTGGAACTCAGTGGGGAGGAAGAGGTCACTTGGATAGCCACATAGGGCCGACAGTAACGCAAGCTTCACCCTGTGAGGAAGGAAACAGTCGCTTGAACCAAAGCACCACCAAACTAGGGATCAGAAATAGATTTGATCTCCTTGAGAATTCAAGAATATCAGTGGTGGAAAAGCCCCACAGAGGTGTATATTGTGGGAAAAGCGCAGATTACAGATCACAGCTGATTATGCACGAGAGGACCCACACCGGGGAGAAACCGTATGAGTTTCCAGATTGTGGGAAAAGTTTCAGTCAGAATTCCGAACTGGTGATACACCAGAGGACTCACACAGGAGAGAAACCGTATGAGTGTCTGGATTGTGGAAAAACTTTCAGTCACAATTCCAGCCTGGTGCAACACCAGAGGACTCACACAGGAGAGAAACCGTATGAGTGTCCAGATTGTGGGAAAAGTTTCATTTGGAATTCGAGCCTGGTGCAACACCAGAGGACTCACACAGGAGAGAAACCATATCAGTGTCCAGATTGTGGGAAACGTTTTAGTAGGAATTCCCACCTGGGGATACACCAGAGGACTCACAGAGAGAAACCGTATGAATGTCTGGACTGTGGAAAAAGTTTCATTTCAAATTCTGACCTGGTGATACACCAGAGGACTCACACAGGAGAGAAACCGTATGAATGTCCAGATTGTGGGAAAAGATTCAGTCAGAATTCTAGCCTGGTGCAACACCAGAGGATTCACACAGGAGAGAAACCGTATGAGTGTTCAGATTGTGGAAAAAGTTTCAGTCGGAATTCCCACCTGGTGATACACCAGAGGACTCGCAGGAGAAAAACCGTATGAGTGTCCAGATTGTGGGAAAAGTTTCAGTCAGAATTCCCACCTGGTGAAACACCAGAGGACTCACTCTGGAGAGAAACCGTATGAGTGTCCAGATTGTGGGAAAAGATTCAGTCAGAATTCTAGCCTGGAGCAACACCAGAGGATTCACACAGGAGAGAAACCGTATGAGTGTTCAGATTGTGGGAAAAGTTTCAGTCGGAATTCCCACCTGGTGATACACCAGAGGACTCACAGGAGAAAAACCGTATGAGTGTCCAGATTGTGGGAAAAGTTTCAGTCAGAATTCCCACCTGGTGAAACACCAGAGGACTCACTCTGGAGAGAAACCGTATGAGTGTCCAGATTGTGGGAAAAGTTTCAGTCGGAATTCCCACCTGGTGATACACCAGAGGACTCACAGGAGAAAAACCGTATGAATGTCCAGATTGTGGGAAAAGTTTCAGTCAGAATTCCCACCTGGTGAAACACCAGAGGGCTCACGCAGGAGAGAAACCCTATGAGTGTCCAGATTGTGGGAAAAGTTTCAATCGGAAATCCAACCTGGTGATACCCCAAAGGATTTACACAGGAGAGAAACCGTATGAGTGTCCGGATTGTGGGAAAAGTTTCACTTGGAAATCCAAACTGGTGATACACCAGAGGACTCACACAGGAGAGAAACCGTATGAGTGTCCAGATTGTGGGAAAAGTTTCATTTGGAATTCGAGCCTGGTGCAACACCAGAGGACTCACACAGGAGAGAAACCATATCAGTGTCCAGATTGTGGGAAAAGTTTTAGTAGGAATTCCCACCTGGGGATACACCAGAGGACTCACACAGGAGAGAAACCGTATGAGTGTCCGGACTGTGGAAAAAGTTTCATTTGGAATTCGAGCCTGGTGCAACACCAGAGGACTCACACAGGAGAGAAACCGTATGAGTGTTCAGATTGTGGGAAAAGTTTCAGTCGGAATTCCCACCTGGTGATACACCAGAGGACTCACTCAGGAGAGAAACCGTATGAGTTTCCAGATTGTGGGAAAAGTTTCATTTGGAATTCCAACCTGGTGAAACACCAGAGGACTCACTCAGGAGAGAAACCGTATGAGTGTCTGGATTGTGGAAAAACTTTCAGTCACAATTCCAGCCTGGTGCAACACCAGAGGACTCACACAGGAGAGAAACCGTATGAGTGTCCAGATTGTGGGAAAAGTTTCATTTGGAATTCGAGCCTGGTGCAACACCAGAGGACTCACACAGGAGAGAAACCATATCAGTGTCCAGATTGTGGGAAACGTTTTAGTAGGAATTCCCACCTGGGGATACACCAGAGGACTCACACAGGAGAGAAACCGTATGAATGTCTGGACTGTGGAAAAAGTTTCATTTCAAATTCTGACCTGGTGATACACCAGAGGACTCACACAGGAGAGAAACCGTATGAGTGTCCAGATTGTGGGAAAAGATTCAGTCAGAATTCTAGCCTGGTGCAACACCAGAGGATTCACACAGGAGAGAAACCGTATGAGTGTTCAGATTGTGGAAAAAGTTTCAGTCGGAATTCCCACCTGGTGATACACCAGAGGACTCACAGGAGAAAAACCGTATGAGTGTCCAGATTGTGGGAAAAGTTTCAGTCAGAATTCCCACCTGGTGAAACACCAGAGGACTCACTCTGGAGAGAAACCGTATGAGTGTCCAGATTGTGGGAAAAGATTCAGTCAGAATTCTAGCCTGGAGCAACACCAGAGGATTCACACAGGAGAGAAACCGTATGAGTGTTCAGATTGTGGGAAAAGTTTCAGTCGGAATTCCCACCTGGTGATACACCAGAGGACTCACAGGAGAAAAACCGTATGAGTGTCCAGATTGTGGGAAAAGTTTCAGTCAGAATTCCCACCTGGTGAAACACCAGAGGACTCACTCTGGAGAGAAACCGTATGAGTGTCCAGATTGTGGGAAAAGTTTCAGTCGGAATTCCCACCTGGTGATACACCATAGGACTCACAGGAGAAAAACCGTATGAATGTCCAGATTGTGGGAAAAGTTTCAGTCAGAATTCCCACCTGGTGAAACACCAGAGGGCTCACGCAGGAGAGAAACCCTATGAGTGTCCAGATTGTGGGAAAAGTTTCAATCGGAAATCCAACCTGGTGATACCCCAAAGGATTTACACAGGAGAGAAACCGTATGAGTGTCCGGATTGTGGGAAAAGTTTCACTTGGAAATCCAAACTGGTGATACACCAGAGGACTCACACAGGAGAGAAACCGTATGAGTGTCCAGATTGTGGGAAAAGTTTCATTTGGAATTCGAGCCTGGTGCAACACCAGAGGACTCACACAGGAGAGAAACCATATCAGTGTCCAGATTGTGGGAAAAGTTTTAGTAGGAATTCCCACCTGGGGATACACCAGAGGACTCACACAGGAGAGAAACCGTATGAGTGTCCGGACTGTGGAAAAAGTTTCATTTGGAATTCGAGCCTGGTGCAACACCAGAGGACTCACACAGGAGAGAAACCGTATGAGTGTTCAGATTGTGGGAAAAGTTTCAGTCGGAATTCCCACCTGGTGATACACCAGAGGACTCACAGGAGAAAAACCGTATGAGTGTCCAGATTGTGGGAAAAGTTTCAGTCAGAATTCCCACCTGGTGAAACACCAGAGGACTCACTCTGGAGAGAAACCGTATGAGTGTCCAGATTGTGGGAAAAGTTTCAGTCGGAATTCCCACCTGGTGATACACCAGAGGACTCACAGGAGAAAAACCGTATGAATGTCCAGATTGTGGGAAAAGTTTCAGTCAGAATTCCCACCTGGTGAAACACCAGAGGGCTCACGCAGGAGAGAAACCCTATGAGTGTCCAGATTGTGGGAAAAGTTTCAATCGGAAATCCAACCTGGTGATACCCCAAAGGATTTACACAGGAGAGAAACCGTATGAGTGTCCGGATTGTGGGAAAAGTTTCACTTGGAAATCCAAACTGGTGATACACCAGAGGACTCACACAGGAGATAAACCATATGAATGTCCGGATTGTGGGAAAAGTTTCAGTCGGAATTCCGAACTGGTGATACACCAGAGGACTCACACAGGAGAGAAACCGTATGAGTGTCCAGATTGTGGGAAAAGTTTCATTCGTAATTCCGACCTGGTGATACACCAGAAGACTCACACAGGAGAGAAACCATATGAGTGTCCTGATTGTGGGAAAAATTTCAGTCGGAAGTCGCACCTGGTGATACACCAGAGGACTCACACAGGAGAGAAACCGTATGAGTGTCTGGATTGTGGGAAAAGTTTCATTCGGAATTCTGACCTGGTGATACACCAGAGGACTCACACAGGAGAGAAACCACATGAGTGTCTGGATTGTGGGAAACGTTTCAGTCAGAATTCCCAGCTGGTGATACACCAGAGGACTCACACAGGAGAGAAACCATATGAGTGTCCAGATTGTGGGGAAAGTTTCAGTCGGAATTTCCACCTTGTGATACACCAGAGGACTCACTCTGGAGAGAAACCATATGAATGTCCAGATTGTGGGAAAAGTTTCAGTCGGAAATCTGAACTGGTGAGACACCAGAGGACTCATACAGGAGAGAAACCGTATGAGTGTCCGGATTGTGGGAAAGACTTCAGTCTTAGGTCTAGCCTAATAAATCATGTGCGTTTACACATAGGAGAGAAACCATTCAAATGCCCAGACTGTGGACGGTGCTTCACACAAAATTCCTACCTTAACAGACACAAGGAAATCCACATGAGGCAGAAGGTGATGAGTGTAGAGAAGGCTTGAATTTTACTTCTCATCTCCCATTGGACATCCAGCTGAAAAGTTGAGTATTTAATTTCTGGGTTGATTATTTTCAGTAATAGTAATAGTAAAGTTTATTGTTGTAACCACAGGTCATAACATAAGAATGAAATAAAATACAATAAAATATAATCACATCAAAACAATAAAATGAAATTATAAAATAAAATAATAAAAGAAGCATTAAATATATAAGAAAAAGGTTACAGCAAAACAGAGCTAGAGCTACAACTAAGAGCTTAAATATTTCTTCCTAAGTTTAAGTGAGAGCAGAGCAAAAGTAGCAACTTGGTTGCTAACAGTTGGGAACACATCTGCAAGAAGATAAATCAGTTTTTCAGCATCAGAGCCCTTGAGTTCATCAGTCTTTAATAATTTAGCCCTGATCTCATTATAAATGGGGCAGTGGAGGACATAATGGATAACATCCTCCACTTGACCAGCACCACAAGGACAGAGGCGTTGTTCGACAGGGAGCTTACAAAACCTCCCTTCGAGATACGCGGAGGGCATGGTCTGCAGGTGAAGGGATGTTACAGCCCTTCTCAGTGGCGCACTGGTTATGTTAACCAGGTGCTGGGAGAGGCTTCTATGTTTTTTATAATGATAGTACCAGGATGAAAATTTGGATGATTGTAGTGTAATTGCATCTTTATTGGCATCCCTTTCAAAAAGCCAATCTCTAATGTTTTCTCTATTCCTCCCAAAGATGGTAGGGAATACATTTGTAAAATGGGTGACAAAAGTTTAGTCCACTGATTTCCAGCTGTGTAATGGAGAAAACCGAGTTTGGTGAGATGAGATTCTTGAAGGCTTTCTAATTTCTTATAGTGGCCCAACAATGCAAGGTGTATTCTAACAGCGATGGAAGGTAGTCCTACCTCCATCCTTAAATAGGCAGCAGGGGTGCCCTGGGGGAGGCCTAAGATCTTCCTTATAAAGTTGTTTTGGACGATTTCCAATTGGGCAATGACCTTCTCATCCCACCCCCAAATCTCAGACCCATACAGCATCTGGGCTATCACCTTGCCTTGGAATATTTTAAGTAAAGGGGCTTCCAATTGCCCTCCTTTAGAATAGAAAAATTTCAAAATGGCACCTACTGTTTGCTGAGCAGTTGCCAAAGCATTAGATAAATGTACTTTCCACGAAAGGGACTTATGAAAGGTGATGCCCAGGTATTTAAAAGAGGGACATTGCTCTATTAGTTGGGCATTAATTGTTCATCTATGTTTAATATTACTTTTGCCAAAAACCACTACTTTAGTTTTATTGTAGTTTATCTTCAATTTTTCCATTTCACAATAAGCAGCTAGTCTGGCCAATAATCTTCTGAGGCCAATCTCAGTAGAGGAAATAAGAGCCGTATCATCAGCGTACATTAATATTGAGATTGTCTGTCCATTGAGCGAAGGGGAGAAAAAACTCTGTGACTTCATGACCTCTACAATATCATTAATGTAGAAATTAAATAAAAAGGGAACAAGTAGGCAGCCCTGTTCAACTCCTCTCTCCAATAAAATGGGGTCTGACAAGGACCCTTGTGGGCCTGTTCTTACCCTAGCTGTAATGTTGGTATATAGTTCTATAATTAATTTAAGAAGGCGCTTATCAATATCTGTCCTAACTAATTTCTCCCATAATCGAGACCTGTCAATGGAATCAAAGGCAGAGGTGAGATCAATAAAAGCTATGTAGAGATGTCTTGTATGCCCATTGGTATATTTCTGAATAAGGGCCTTCAGAGTAGCACAGTGATCTACTTTCCGATGTCCTTTTCGGAACCCTGCCTGTTCTGGATGAAAGAGTTTTGTTTCTTCCTCCCAATCTTCTAGTTTATGCAAGAGATGTCTGGCATAGAGCTTGGAAGAAATCTGTCTAGCAGACTAATTGGGCGATAATTGGCAGGTTCTTGCCGATTACCCTTTTTGAAGATTGGGTATATTATACTTTGTTTCCAGTGGGGAGGTACAACACAGGTTTTATCTATTTCTGAGAAGAGTCTAGTCAGGATGGGGACCCACCAAGAACCATTCATCTTACATACCTCTGGAGGAATCATGTCCTCTCCAGGAGCTTTTCCAGGGCCAAGGCTGAAATCAGCTGCTTACACTCAGATTTTGTGACAGCTGGCCACTCTGGTAATGTGTTTAATTCAATAGAGACTGTTAGTGGCTCAGTATGTGAGCAGCTATAAATGGAGGAGAAATATTGGGTCCAACTTTGTGCTGAAATACATGCATGGGTGCTGTGTGTGGAAATACCATTAGCCACCAATTCACAAAATTTCCTCTCATTTTTTTGAATTAAGATGAGGCCAAGTTCCCTCCGTTGATCTCTATAATAAGATAACTTCTTAACCTTTAATAATTCCTTATATTGGGATCGAAATTGGATCAATAGCTGAATCAAGGAATCTGTCCTTTCCTCTCTAACTCTCCTCTGTAGTTTTCTCAAGGCTTGTCTTTTATTTCTACAATCTTGATCGTACCATCCCTTCCTTATATTATTCCTTCTAGGATAACAGGTAGTAGTAAGTTGGGAGCTTAGTGCACTATTAATTGAACTAAAAATATAGTATACATTGGAGTTGGATTGGAGTGCGAGATTTTTATTTATTTATTTATTTGTTTCTTTGTTTAATTTATATGACCGCCCATCTCCCCCTGTGGGGAACTCTGGGCGGTTCACAATAAGATAAGTTAAAATAAAATCTAAAATATATAAATATAAAACCTCAATTATACAATCTAATAATAATTATAAAATTATAAAATCCAGATAGACGGTGGAATTAATTAAAAGAAGGACATTATAAAATTAGGGGATTAACCACCCCCATGAGGAACTATTCCTTCCTCCTTCCCACGCCAGGCGGCAGAACCAGGTCTTCAGCTCTTTCCTAAAGGTCGGGAGGGAGGAGATCTGTCTTAACTCTGGGGGCAAGGTGTTCCATAGAGTGGGCGCTGCCACAGAGAAGGCCCGTCTCCTAGACCCCATCAGATGGCATTCTCTAATTGATGGGGTTCGTAACAGGCCCTCTCTGAATGACCGGGTGGGGCGGGTCGATAATATGCGGATAAGACGGTGCCTTTGATTCAGCATCTGTGGGGTATTTAAAAAAGCAGTGATCTTCTCACTGAGATTAGGGCTCCATCTGAGACGATGTTTAGCCTGGGTGATGCCATCAAAATTATAGTGCCTCTCAGGGGGTGGGGCCTTATAAGCCAAAAGGGTCAAAACCAAGGGTAGATGGTCAATGGCTGTTGTGGGTCTTCCGGGCTGTGTGGCCGTGTTCTGGAAGTTGTGGTTCCTAACGTTTCGCCAGCATCTGTGGCCAGCATCTTCAGAGGGCAGGAGCACAGATAGAAGCAAAATCATCTGTCTGTAGATGGTCACTCTCTGTTCTGTTGTGGACATCAAAGGAGCTCATCTGGGGAAGAAGTGCAGGAGAAACCAAGATGTAATCAATGACACTGGCTCCAAATGAGCTTAGAAAAGTATAATGTCCATCAGAACTGTCAAAATTGGAGCCAAGGAGACTGTACAGCCTATACTTAAAGGCCAGATTCAATAAGGAAACCCCTTTTTGGTTTAATAATTTGTCTATGGTGGCTCAGCGGGTAAGACGCCAGGCTTGTTGATCGAAAGATTGCAAGTTCGGAGGTTCGAATCCCTAGCCCTGTGTGCAGAGTGAGCTCCTGCACTAGCTCCAGCTCTTGCCAACCTAGCAATTCGAAAGCATGCAAATGCAAGTAGATTAATAGGTACCACTTCAGTGGGTAGGTAACAGCGTTCCACGCGTGTCATGCGGCCACATGACCGTGGAAGCGTCTTCGGACAACGCTGGCTCTTTGGCTAACAAACGGAGATGAGCACCGGCCCCTAGAGTCGGACACGACTGCACAAATGTGCGGGGGGAACCTTTACCTTTACCTATGGTGGACCAGGGCAAATACCATTCATCCTCTGGACTAAATTGCGTCTTCCTAACATAACTGCTTATATGTCTATGAAGGTTCTCAGTCATCCAGGTGGAACAGTCTGTGGCTTGAATCATGTCAACTGGATTTCTATTTTCTTAGTGGAAACGTTTCACTCCTTATCCAAGGAGCTTCTTCAGTCTGAGTAAAGTTAGTAAGGGAATCCTTAAATATGTTTCTAGGCTGGCTGTGTGACCTTGCACCTGGGGCTAGGTCATGGTTATTTTTGAGATGAATAGAGGTGGGGGCCTATTTTCCTTGAATAGAGGTGGGGGCCTCAGGCATAACCTTTCCCCTATCTTCCTTCCTGCTTTGTCTTCTGTGCCTAGGAAGATTAAGACCATTTCACAAGCTCAACAGCAGCAGGGTAATCTTAACGATCCTCCTTTAGATGATAAAGGGACTTAGAAACAAACATCTCAAAAATAACCATGACCTAGCCCCAGGTGCAAGGTCACACAGCCAGCCTAGAAACATATTTAAGGATTCCCTTACTAACTTTACTCAGACTGAAGAAGCTCCTTGGATAAGGAGTGAAACGTTTCCACTAAGAAAATAGAAATCCAGTTGACATGATTCAAGCCACAGAATAACTGCTTATATCTTTGCCGATTCTGGCGTTGAAATCACCAGCCAGAAGGATATTTGCATTTGGTAATGTTTGTTCAGCTTTCTCCAAAAGGGTTTGCAGGGAGGACCAGACCTTGAGCCACAGATCTGGGTTCCGTCCTGTTGGAAAATAGACGTTAATACAAAGAATCAACCCAAAGTATTTGCTATCTATCTGGACTGCCTGGATATAGTCACAGTCTGACCAATCCCTTTGTTGTATAATTCCTTTCATATCAGCTGAGATCAAAATGGATAACCCACCACTTGTCTTCCATACAAACCCAGTTTAGTGGCAGGGATGTTATATGAACAAAATCCTGGCAAGAAAGGAGAAGAAATATCCAGGCACCATGTCTCCTGTAATAAAATGATGTTAAATTCCAACAGGTACTGTTCAAAACAAGTGTCCACCAATTTGTTGTGCCACCCAGCAATATTCCAAGAAATGGCTTTTATGTGACCTGGAGCCTTAGAAGCAAGTCAAAAGATCACCAAACAAAAGATTCTTTTCAGTCAAACATGAGGAAGGAGAGAAAAAAATGGAAAATGTTAGTTTGAGAAAGGCTAACTACCCATTTCTGGCTATCAGCAGAACTTCCCAGTAAGCTGCTGCAGGCCCTAAGAGATACATGAAAAAAATATAGGAGCACTCAGATTTTATGAGAGAATATATTAGGGACATTTGTGGCAGTGACAACAGCACTGTGAAGTTTCAGATGGAAAGGCTGTTCTGCCGTGCAGTTGAACATGATGCATAAGAGCTGCAGGAATGTTGAGTTGAGGAGAAAAGGCATTGTGGTTTTGAGCGTAGGATCTTCAGGTTTATGAACAGCCCCTCCTGTGACCTTGGGCTCCCAGGTCCTAAATCCTTTTGAGGCCCAGGAAATCAGGAACGAAGTTTTAGGAGGGAGAGAAGTTTTGATCTCCACTGAGAGCCAAGCCCTGCGAAAGCGCAGGAATCTTTTGATCAGCTTTTCACTGTGCGTCGCGACACATTTCTGTGTCGCAGCGAGGGCCCAGGTGTGTCGCAGGGGAACCCGGAAGAGGAGGCCATGCACCACGTGGAGCCCCGCCCAGTCCGTGCCGCACCGATGGGTCCCTGCTCAACCCAGCTCTTCAGCTCTCACCGCAGAAGCCAGGTAAGTTACGAGGCCTGTGAAAGAACCCCATCCCAGCGCCTTCCTTTGGCAGCGGTGGCCCACCCTGCAGGGCTGTCACTCCCTCAAGACGCCCCCTGGAGGAGGGAGGGGGAAGCTTGTGGGTCCCAGTGGGGCTCCCTGGGGGAGAGGGAGAGTTGCTGGGGATCTGGAGGGGGGAGGGAAGAGGGGGAGGGGGAGGAGGATCGCGGTGGACCTCCTCCATCCTCCCAGGTGAGGAAAGGCAGGCAGTAGCTCAACTGGTCCAGCAGACCGCCCTACTCTCTGCAGGGAACATTGGATCCAGGGGGCAGGAAATATATGGAGGGGTGTGAAGAGACATTGGATCCGGGTGGGGCCCCCTTTCCTCCCAAAGCGGGAGGAAATATGTGGGGAGGGGGGTGCCCTCCAAGTGCAGGAATCTTTTGATCGGCTTTTGATCTGCAAGCTAGTGCCCTCCAAGTGTTGCACCCAAGGGGCCTCGGAATTCTCAAGGCTGAAAGCGAACTCCTCTGGGAATTGGGAAGGCTGCTCAGAGTAATTCTGCCCTCTAGCGAGATTTAGGCTCCACAATGGAAGGGAGGTGCGCTTTGCCGTTCCCTCTTCGCGGACCATTCCCCCCCCCCCCCCATGCTTTCCCTTGGTCTACTTCCTGCTTCTTGCAAACGACCTTTTTGCTCAGTTGCAGTGGCAATGAGTGCACCATTCGGAGGCCCGAAAGAACACGTTAAGGATAGAACATCCTGGAGAAGATCTATCGATCTGGTCGCCGGGAGTCGAAAAGGACTTGATGGCACAGAATCAATAAAAAAATCTCGCCATCCCGTTACGGTTGAGACCTCGTGTCGCTCTAGAAATAAGCAACTCGCCAACGCCTTAGGGGTTTTTCAGCCTCCTGTCGCTAGATGGCGCTCTAGGAATAAGCAACCCAGCGCCTAGAAAGCTGTCACTAAAAGCAGCGGGGTCTGTGGTTGCTGAGGACGGACATCCAACGGAAGGGGGAGAGGAGGAGCTGAAACAACAGAGTACTGGATTGCTAGAGGGGATGTCGGAAGACAGGAGGAGGGCAGAGGAACTTCCTGTTCCGGCTCCCGCCTGGGAGGGGAGGAGCACTCTGATGGGCTTGATGGCACAGAATCAATCAAAACATCTCGCAAGCGCCTTAGGGTAGAAACCAGACGAATGGGTTTTTCAGCCTCGTGTCGCCAGATGGCGCTCTAGGAATAAGCAACCCAGCGCCTAGAAAGCTGTCAATACAGCAGCGGCGTCTGTGGTTTGTGAGGAGCGACGTCCAAAGGGAGGGGGAGCGGGGGAGCTGAAACAATAGAGGATTGGATTGCTAGAGGGGATGTCGGAGGAGAGGAGGGCAGAGGAACTTCCTGTTCCGGCTCACGCCGGGGAGGAGAGTGGGGTGGAGGAGGGCTCTGCGGTATTTCCGGGGTCGGAGCAGCAGCAGCCGGAAGGTGAGTCGAGGACAGGTGGGGGGAGAGGCCGGGAGCAAGTGGGGCTGTTTCGTTTCCTCCGTGGGGAAGAGCCAGAGAAGCAACAGCTGAAAAATGCCAGCTGCTCCATATGCCCCCCCCTCGCCAAGTGTTATTCCCCTGGTGCTGCACGCTTTAAAACTGGTGCGTGGAATTTTCTGGAGGTTGGGAGGTTTGAAAAGTCCCCTTCACGTTAGCGTTGACTCCTTGTGATTTTATGGAGATGCTGTTTTCTTGGCAACAATATGGGACTGATCTGCCACTGCCGTCTCCTGGGATTTTTTTTTACTTCCACGTCTAGCCAGCAAAGTCTCCCATCCATGTATTAACCAGGTTCAACTCTGCTTAACCCAGCCCTTTTTTTAAAACAGCCAATGAGGACCATTTGGGATGTTCAGGTGTGGAGATAGTCTTCGCATTCCACTTGTTCAGTGACCATTCAGAGTTAGGATGGCGCTGAAAAGGAGACTTCCAACTGGTCCTCAAACTTGTGGCCCTCAAAGCGATTTGGGTGCTGGCAACCGACGGGCAAGTTTGACCATGCCCACTTCTGGGACATTTTGAAGGCTGAAATACACATGGATTTTCTGCATAAATACATTTGTATGTGTGTGTATATTTCTCTCTGAGTGCATCTAGGTGTATGTGTAGAATCTATCCCCAGCATTTCCAGATATCCTTGATGATAACCCTTTGCAGTGCTAAGAATCTGTGATTGACCCAGGCCAACAAGTGAATTTCAGGATTTGAACTTGGATCTCGCTATTCTTCTATGTGCCAAATAAATCATAATGAATCTTAGAGGTTAATCTACCCTTTTGGCACTTTTCCTTTTTCATTGTAATGGATGCTTTTTTGTTGTTGTTTGCATGTGTTGTGCAGCCATTTTATAGATACTAATTAAAGTTACACTTCTATCTGAATCTTATAGACAAAAAGGATGCCAATAAGAGCCTTCTTGACAACCGAGAATCACAAGCAGCATTAAAAAGGAAAGCAAATCAAGCCAGCAATCAAAGCTTCTCCACTTTCTCCAGAGAACCCCAAAACTCTTCTTCCCCAGCAGGTGACAGAGAACGGAGAGAAAAAAACGAAGAGAGTTTTTGAGCTGGAAAAAATTGAATATGTGGAATTCAAATGTTACATGAAGAGGTCAAGGGAGATAATTTCCAAATTCAAAAAAAGAGGGAAATATCTGGAAGTCAGTGGGGAGGAAGAGGTCATTTGGATAGCCATGTAGGGCAGACAGTAACGCAAGCCTCACCCTGTGAGGAAGGAAACAGTCGTTTGAATCAAAGCACCACCAAACAAGGGATCAGAAATAGTTTTGATCTCTTCGAGAATCCAAGAATATCAGTGGTGGAAAAGCCCGACAGAGGTGTATATTGTGGGAAAAGCACAGAATACAGATCACAGCTGATTATGCACGAGAGGACCCACACCGGAGAGAAGCCCTACCAGTGTTCTCGATGCGGCAAAAGCTTTAGCAAGCACGCCACGCTAGTGAATCACAAGAGGACTCACACTGGAGAGAAACTCTATGAGTGTCTGGATTGTGGGAAAAATTTCAGTCGGAAATCCAACCTGGTGAGACACCAGAGGACTCACTCAGGAGAGAAACCGTATGAGTGTCCAGATTGTGGGAAAAGTTTCAGTTGGAAATCTGAACTGGTGATACACCAGAGGACTCACACAGGAGAGAAACCGTATGAGTGTCTGGATTGTGGGAAAAGTTTCATTTGGAATTCTGACCTGGTGAGACACCAGAGGACTCACACAGGAGAGAAACCGTATGTGTGTCCAGATTGTGGGAAAAGTTTCAGTCGGAAATTTGAACTGGTGATACACCAGAGGACTCATACAGGAGAGAAACCGTATGAGTGTCTATGTTGTGGGAAAAGTTTCAGTCAGAATTCCCACCTGGTGATACACCAGAGGACTCATACAGGAGAGAAACCGTATGAGTGTCTGAATTGTTGGAAAAGTTTCAGTTGGAATTACGAACTGGTGATACACCAGAGGACTCACACAGGAGAGAAACCGTATGAGTGTCCAGATTGTGGGAAAAGTTTCAGTCGGAATTCCCACCTGGTGAGACATCAAAGGACTCACACAGGAGAGAAACCGTATGAGTGTCTGGATTGTGGGAAAAGTTTTAGTCAGAATTCCGAACTGGTGATACACCAGAGGACTCACACAGGAGAGAAACCATATGAGTGTCCAGATTGTGGGAAAAGTTTCAGTCGTAATTCCAACCTGGTGAGACATCAGAGGACTCACACAGGAGAGAAACTGTATGAGTGTCCAGATTGTGGGAAAAGTTTCAGTCGGAATTCCAACCTGGTGATACACCAGAGGACTCACACAGGAGAGAAACTGTATGAGTGTCTGGATTGTGGGAAAAGTTTCATTCGGAATTACCACCTGGTGATACACCAGAGGACTCACACAGGAGAGAAACCGTATGAGTGTTCAGATTGTGGGAAAAGTTTCAGTCACAATTCCAGCCTGGTGAGACACCAGGGGACTCACACAGGAGAGAAACTGTATGAGTGTCCGGATTGTGGGAAAAGTGTCAGTACTAGGTCTAGCCTTATAGATCATGTAGGTTTACACATAGGAGAGAAACCATTCAAATGCCCAGACTGTGGACGGTGCTTCACACAAAATTCCTACCTTAACAGACACAAGAAAATGCACATGAGGCAGAAGGTGATGAGTGTAGAGAAGGCTTGAATTTCACTTCTCATCTCCCATTGGACATCCAGCTGAAAAGTTGAGTATTGAATTTCTGGGCTGATTTTTTTTGGTCAAACATGTGTCAGTACTAGAGATGAGGGAGGAGAGAAAAAAAATGGAAAATGTTAGTTTTTAGAATGGCTAACTACACGGTTCTGGCTATCAGGAGAACTTCCCATTAAGCTACTGCAGGCCCTAAAAGATACATGAAGAAAAGATAGGAGCACTCAGTTTTTATGAGAGAATATATTAGGGACATTTGTGGCAGTGACAAAAGCACTGTACAGTTTCAGATGGAAAGGCTGTTCTGCCTTGCAGTTGAACATGATGGATAAGCTGCAGGAATATTGAGTTGAGGAGAAAAGGCATTGTGGTTTTGAGCGTAGGATCTTCAGGTTTATGAACAGCCCCTGCTGTGATCTTGTTTACTTGGAGGTGCAATTAGTGATAGAGAAAATGTTCCCATGTCAATTTGGGAGGGGTGTCAGATTTCCCATATGAAAACATGTTTTGGCAAATTGCATCATTTACAAAGCAAAGGCTTCTCATGGTGACGTGAAGTGCAGGTGCACGATAACAACTGTCACGTGTGTATTGTTATGGCTAGTGCCTACACAAGCAACGGGACCTTCCCATGAGAACAAGTTGTTCTGATTCCTTCTGTGGGAAGCCTGCTCCAGGGGGAGCAGAGGGAGGGAGAAAATCACGTGCTTGCTGAGATGCAGCACTGCCACCCAATAGCAGGTCATGCTATGTGCTTTAGGCCTATGTGCTTTAGGCCTGGTGTGTGTCACACCTAACATCCAGCCAAAGCTGGAAGAACTGAATATCTAACCATGCAAAATGGTGTTCTATGCTGCCCCTGCTGCGATCTTGTTTGCTTGGAGGTGCCTGCTTGTTAGCCTTTGATGGCTGTGGGTGATAGCAGCGCCAAGAGGCTGACCCTTTTCTTCCATCCCCTTTGGTGGTGGAGATGTGAGGAAAAGATTGCACAGTGGAAGAGGTTTCATTTCTAGAAATGTCTCAGAACCATTCATGGCTTTTGAGAAGGAAATAAACTGGGTAGGGTCAGCGTTGCTGTGACCGTGGGGCCAAGGTAAGGCAAAGCTCCCTTCCCAAGACATGGGAGAGGGTTCCATTTCTTTCACTCCTCTCTCAGGGCTTCTTTTTAAATTCCCCCCCAAAATCCCTACAAGTAAAGAGGAAAATTATTTGGAGCCACTAAGTGGCATTTTAGCTATGCAGATGAATTATCCTGATTTTGCTGAGTTCAGAAGACACCAAAGAATTCAAGGTGTGTTCATTTCAGGCACCCGATTCAGAGATCAGGTTATAATACTTTTTTTTCCTGGTAGATCACTTTGCATATGATCCCTTTGTAGAAGGACACTGAACAGCCAGGACCAGGCCAGGGGTGGGGAGGAAGCAAGAGGCTCTTTTGGCCTGAGCCTCGAGCTCCGAGTGGCTTCAAATTTAAAGGTCTGCCAAGTTGTTAAACTTTAAAATGCAGGTGAATGACCTTGACGATCTGCAAAACAGGCTCCAACGGTCTGGCGCGGCTCCTGGAATGTGCCCCCCTCCCATTCTGTGAGTGGCTGACACGTATCTATGAAAGTACATGGCAGGATTAAACTGAAACCCTGAAATAAAAGAATAGACCATAGATGGCTGTTGTGGGTCTTCCGGGCTGTGTGGCCGTGTTCTGGAAGTTGTGGTTCCTAACGTTTCGCCAGCATCTGTGGCCAGCATCTTCAGAGGGCAGGAGCACAGATAGAAGCAAAATCTCTGTCTTCTATCTGTGCTCCTGCCCTCTGAAGATGCTGGCCACAGATGCTGGCGAAACGTTAGGAACCACAACTTCCAGAACACGGCCACACAGCCCGGAAGACCCACAACAGCCATCGAACTCCGGCCGTGAAAGCCTTCGACAATACAATAGACCATAGCTTTCCAAAATGTGTCGTGACACACAGTTTAGTGTGTCGCAAAGTGGCAGTGTGGTGGCGGCGGTGTGGACTGCAGCAGCGCGCCATCAGCGCTACCGCGTTTTAGCGAGGCCGCTGCCGTACACGCTGCCACCACCGCGCCCCCCGCACCTCCGCCCTGCACGCACACGCCCCCGTGCCGCCGCCGTTGGTGTGTCGCCAATGGCAGTTTGCAAAGCACTGGAATAGATGCAAAGAATAATATAGAAGAGATAGTATAGACTTGCTGCAGAATCATGGTGCCACATCATGGAAAAGAAATAAGGACGTTAATTAAAAGGAAGAGTTCAGTGAGGTTTATCTGGAAACTTGCTATGAAATTGAGCAGTGAGCTTAGAAGCACGGACATGTTTTTTCTCCACCCACTCATTAAAGATATATATATATATATATATATATATATATATATATATATATATAAAATATATTTTATATATATATATATAAAAGTTTTATATATATATAAAAGTTCCTCCTGGGGGTGGTTAGCCCAGTAATATCCTCCTTTTAAGAACATACCATCTTTGGGGTTTTTATTTTTTATTTTTATAGTAGTTTTGAAATGTATAGGCTTTTAATTTTTTAACTTTTATATTGTGGTTGTGAACCTCCCAGAGTCTACCATGGTAGAGATGGGTGGGGATAAATCTAAATAATAAAATAAAATAAATAAAAATAAAGCTGCTTGGCAAATGCTGCCATTGAACTAAGTACTGAAGTTTTCCTCTGTGAAGTCTGGAATCAAGGATATTTTTGACTTCAAAGTGTTGTTTTCCTCCACCATGACAGGGTGAGGTTCTGGCTGTTTAGGATGCCACTTTTCAGAAGATTTCACAGGTTTTAACAGGCTGATATGGAATACCTGATGCACTTTTCTGAGATTTTTCGGCAAATCTAATTGAACACTCACTGGATTTATTACTTTGGAGATTGTAAACGGTCCTACATATTTCAGCCCTAGTTTCTTAGAAGGCTGTGTCATACGGCGGTGTTTGGTGGACAGATAAACCTTGTCTCCAATTTTTAGTTGCCATTCAGGAGATAGCTTTTTATCTGCAAATCTTTTATAAGTGTCTTTTGCCTCTTGCAAGGTCTGTTTCATAATCGGCCAATTGGCTGTCACTTTAGCGATCCATTCATCAGCTAATAAAGGGTTAGGAGCGTCTTGAGAAGGATGAGAAGGCAAATCGGGTATTGACACAAAATCTTGGCCATTAGCGATTTTAAAAGGGGAAAATCCCGTACTTTGGTGCACCGCATTGTTGTATGCAACTTCAGCAAACGGCAACAAGTCAACCCATTTTGTTGATAACTAATGTAACACTTTAAATATTGCTCTAATACGGCATTCAGGCGTTCAGTTGCTCTGTCTGTCTGCGGATGAAACGAAGAGCTTAAACTTTGTTCGGCCCCAATTTTAAAAATGCTTTCCAAACTTTTGAGGTGAATTGACTTCCGCAGTCACTGATTCCCTTTTCGCGGACCCCGTGAGGGTGGTAGACATGTTGGAAAAAGCTTTGCAAGCTGATTGGCAGATGGTACCCCTTTGCACGGGTTGAAATTAGCTTCTTTTGAAAACAAATCAGTAACTACCCAGATCACGGGTTTTTTCTTTCTTTCTGGCAAATCTACAATAAAGTCCATAGCAATTTGCTTCCAGGGCTGAGAAGGGTTTGCCACTGGTTGCAACAAACCTACTGGCTTCCTAGTTGGTTTCTTTGTAGTGGCACAGATAGGACAGGTGGTTACATAGTCTTTTACATCTTTCCTTAGTGTGTGCCACCAAAACTGCCTTCTAACCAAATGCAGGGTCTTTACAAATCCGAAATGCCCAGCTACTTTGTCATTGTGACACCGTTCCAAAATACGCTTTCTTAAAACACTAGGAATATACAGTTTCTCCCCATTCCACCACAATCCATTACTTTCTTGGAGGGTTTGTTTATGTGCCAACCACCAAGGATCTTTTGGTATTGCTGTTGGTAATTCTTTTGTTAGTGCTGTTTCTAAAGGGAGATTGGGTGGCAGTTTTTTACTGCGGGTGATTGCTTTTCCCACTGGTGGGTTCGGACCAATATCTAAGGTAGTCTTTATTCTTTCTACTTCGTCTTGGTCTAGACCCAGTTGCTGGGGAGACATTATAGTGTTAATTACTTCCTCCCTTTGACTGTCATGTTCTGGTAATCTAGAAAGCGTCAGCTAGAAAAAATTTTTCCTGTGGGAAGATACTTTAATGTGAAATTGAATTGACTGAAGAATTCAGCCCAGCACACCTGCTTTGGATTCAATTTAGATGGTGATTTCAGTGCTTCTAGATTTTTATGATCAGTCCACACCTCAAATGGATGGGGGGACCCCTCCAATAAATGTCTCCAAGTAGCTAATGCATGGCGCACTGCAAAAGCCTCCTTCTCCCAAACATGCCAATGCCTTTCAGTTTTGGTGAATTTGTGGGAGATATATGTGCACGGTCTCAATATATTATTGGAATCTTGCTGTAAAAGCACTGACCCAACCGCAGTATCTGAAGCATCAGTTTGAATGACAAATGGTTTCTCAGAATCAGGGTGCTTTAAAATCAGCTCCGCTGTGAAAAGCACCTTCAATTTGTCAAAAGCAGCTTGGCACTCTGGAGTCCATTTCAATACTGCCCCTGGTTTCACTGCTTTCTGCGCCTCACCCTGATTTTTTGTTCTTAAAAGATCAGTTAAGGAGAGGGCAATTTGAGCAAAGTTGGGTATGAACTGGTGATAGAAATTTGAGAACCCTAGGAATGATTGCAGTTGCCTTTGGGTTCTTGGGGGTTCCCATCCCAACACATCACTCACTTTGGCTGGATCCATCTCAATCCCCTGATGAGATACTCTATATCCCAAATAATCCAATTTCTCTTTATGGAATTCACATTTTGATAATTTAACATACAACTGAGTTTTTAACAGTCTTTAACACTTCGCGCACCAGTTCTACATGTTCTTCCATCATCTCAGTATAGATTAAAACGTCATCAAGGTAGACCAGGACTCCTCTGTATAAAAACTCGTGTAGCACCTCATTGATTAAATTCATAAAAACTCCAGGGGCTCCAGATAGGCCGAATGGCATGACCCAATATTGGAAGCACCCAAATTGACAATTAAAGGCAGTCTTCCATTCATCCCCCTCACATATGTGCTCTGCAGTACGCTTCTCTGTAGTCTGCAGTACGCTTCTCTTAAGTCCAACTAGGTAAACTAGTTGGGCTAGCATGTCTTTCAGTAAAGGTAGAGGATACTGGTTGGAAATACAAATGGCATTTAGACCCCTGTAATCGGTACACAGTCTTAATGAGCCATCTTTTTCTTTTTCCTGAATAATACAGGGGCTGCCATTGGTGAAGTGGCCGGCTCAATGAAACCATGCTCTAGATTTTTGTCAATAAATTTCCTCAATTGTAATTCTTTGTGGGTCATGGAATATAGCTTGGTTTTCGGTAAAACCGCCCCAGGTTCAATTTCAATAGCACAGTCTGTTTTACGGTGGGGTGGTAATTGATTTGACTCAGCCTCATCAAACACAACCTTTAACTCATATTGCCCAGGAATTTTCGGTCCCTCATTTAACTGACTGCCACTTTCAATTCCAGCAGCTCCCATCTCGGTTGCAATTTGGATATCCTCGGCTTCCAACCCTCTGTAAGACCCATCCACAAATTCAAGCTCCCCTGAGACCCAGTCTAGATGGGGATTTCTCTCCCTTAGCCATTTCAAGCCTAAGACTATTGTCTGGTTGGCTATTGGGGCCACGATAAATCTCAAAGTCTCTTCGTGGGTCCCAATTTTCATTTTTACTGTTCTGTATAGTATTCCACTGGGCCCCCTTTCATATTGGATCCATCAAGTTGACAAAAAATATGGGGACTGTCCTGACTTTGAGTGCAGAAATAACACGCTGAGGGTTGGGATCCAAACTCTAGTGTTTATTATGCTTCTCTAACAGAATCCAGCTAAACTGAACACAGTTTGACACAACCCAGAGACACAGTCCAGAATCTAGGGCGGGGCTTTCTTGAGTCTTTTGGGAGGGAAAGATAGAGTCTCAGTACTACGCATGTGTTTACCCTCCTGGAGGGAGGCCCCTCCTTCGCCGCCCATTATGTCCCTGACAGGGACTTTGAGTTTATGTAATTTTAGCCTCAGTCCAGTCACTATGGCAGGGTGAATCAAGCATCTTGAACACCCATAGTCCAGCATGGCCAATAAACTGGCTTGCTCCCTCCCATCCAAAATTTCAAGTTTTACCTTAACTTGCATGATTGGACAATCTCCGCTCACCAGTCAATCGTTGCACCCATTGGTAAATGCCTGTCCTCCGGCGTATCTTAGGAAAGGCAGTTGGAGTTTCCCGCCAGCTGGAATTCTTCATCTGTCAAGTCATTCTCATCGAAAGGATCTTGCTTGTTCCATTCCTCAATTGCTGCTGCTGCTCCTTTACGCTTTGGAGTGACTTGCTTGCTTCCTTTATCCTCTGGTTTCTTTCTCAGAAGATTAGTCGCTTGTGGGAAGTTGCCGATGCAATGACCTTCTTTCCCGCGTTTAAAACATAATCCACTTTAGCTCGACGTTCTTTTTCTTCTTCCCAGGACTTTTGTTGCAGCAGTGACTGGTTTTTTGCCCACAGTCTGGAGCTGCTGGAGGGTTTTCAAGCGTAATCTCGTGTTTTCTACTTTTCCAGCTAAATGAATCCATTCATCTAGGGTGTCTGGGTCGCCTCGCCCCAATGCCATCTTAATGATATCTGATCTGAGACCCAATTGGAAATATTCTATCTGGAAAGTCTCTGGCCAATCTGGTAGGCTGCTTCTCAGTTTTCTAAACTCCATGACGTACTCGGCTACTGAACGGTTGCCTTGCCTCACATTTTGCAACTACTCTAGCGGACAATTTTGACAGCGTGTCCTCAAACCGCTTTTGTAGAGCAACCATGAATGCATTAAAATTATCTAATACTTTAGCCCTTGCTTCGTGCATGACCACCAACCAGTCTGCTGCCTCCCCTTCTAAGTAACCCGAAACATATCTCACTTTAGCTTCTTTGTTCACAAAGGAGCTCTCGAACTCTTCCATGAAAACACGAATATGGGTCATGAAGCAGGCTAACTTCTTTGGATCCCCATCAAATTTCATCTTTGTTAACTTCCAGGGGTCTCAGGGATGAGGGAATGGCTCTGGTCATTGTCTGCCTTTTAGTTGAGATCTGTTGATTTCTTCAGGCTCCGACATGTCTTCTGTCATACTGTCATCGGTAGTTTCTCCCTCTGCCGATGGGATCGTTGGGCTTGCCACTCTCTGTGGGGGCTGTCCGCCTTCTAGCTTTTGTAGGATCTTGTCCACTGCAACTCTGATCGAAGCCACTTGTTGACTTATTGATTCTAACTCGAAGTCCATTTGGGATGTTTTAGCTTCCAAGGAACTCATCCTCTGGGCTTGCGAGACTCACGTCTTTGCAGCACGCTTTCCCGTGCCAGGTTTCATGCTGCCTCCAATCCCCAGTGACCACTCCGTGCTGACTTTAGGAGTGGTAGCATGAGGGATCTCGACGGACTCCAGGACTTCTTCCATGTCTTGCTTCTGGGAACATTCCTTGCAACCACCCTTGGGATCAAGTGGTACAGCTTTCTCCACTTTCAGGCTCGCAACTGGTCTCAGAAGTACCAAGTTGCTCCTCACCAGCGTCCTGAGGTTCCACATTCGAATCTTCTATGTATCTTCTATAGTATCGATTCTCAAACGTAGGACTGTTCGAGGTTGCAGGACTGACCTTGTGTAGAATCAACATACAATGGGGATTCGGGTCTTCTGTGATGACCCTGATTTCAATGCCCCAATAATCGCTTCTCCATGCAGTTCTTTTGGTTACACGTAAATCAAAGCATTCTCAAAGATCCGAATGACGTTTCCTGCCAAAAGATTGAATTTAGCTTTCCCCCCCTTGTGCCAGCCTCCACACCCCCATGATGTCAGTGTCCGTTACTTTCCCACTCCGTTCAAGCCCCCTCCACACTTGTGCAGGTAGACGACCTTGATGATCTGCAAAACAGGCTCCAACAATCTGGTGCGGCTCCTGGAATGTGTTCCCCCTCCCATTCTGTGTCTCGCTGACACATATCTGTGAAAGTACATGGCAGGATTCAAACTGAAACCCTGACAGATGTCCCATTTTATTATGGTTGGGAGCTGCAAATGCCTGAAATGGTTCAAAAGCCTCGATCTCTGAGGGGGCCACAGCATAATGCAAAATCTTGCATTCTGAAACAGTATTTCGAATCCACCCCAGTGAGGACGAAGGATACTTAGTGGCCATGGAATACTGCTGTCTTTGGGAAATAAAATGAGACAATAGGACAGAGGGAATGGAATGAAATGACTTGGGAGAGTTCATGGCTGGCTGGCTACTGCAGTTTATTTTATTTATTTTTTTATAATTCAATTTATATTACCGTCCCATCTCCCCCGAAGGGGACTCTGGGTGGTTTACAAAGTCAATAATTAAAATGGATAAAAATATAATCCCTATACATATATATAAATACAAATAAATTAAAGATAAAATCCAAGTGGCAACAAAATTGTTTTTAAAAGGGCTCTATGGGACCAGCCATCCCCAGGAGGAGCTGTCACCCTTCTCATCCCAGGCGAGGCGGCAGAACCAGGTCTTTAAGTTCTTCCGGAAGGCCGGGAGCGATAGGGCCTGCCTCACCTCCAGGGGTAGAATGTTCCAAAGGGTGGGCGCTGCCGCAGAGAAAGCCCGCCTTCTGGACCCCGCCAAGTGAAACTCCCTTACCGACGGTGTCTGTAGCATGCCCTCTCTGCATGACCGAGTGGGACGGTTCGATGTTCCGGGGATGAGACAGTCCCTCAGGTAACCTGGTCCCATGCCATGTAGGGCTTTAAAGGTGATAACCGACACCTTGAATTGGACCCGGAAGCATACTGGCACCCAGTGCAGCCGGTGCAGCAGAGGTGTCACATGCGCCGATCTTGGGGCGCCAATAACTGCATGCGCAGCTGTGTTCTGGAGCAGCTGGAGCTTCAGGATACTCTTCAAGGGTAGCCCCATGTAGAGCGCATTGCAATAGTCTATGTGGGAGATGACCAGGGCATGAGTGACTGTACGGAGGGCATCCTGATCCAGGAAAGGGTGTAACTGGCGAACAACACAAAGTTGTGCAAAGGCAGTCTATTGCAGTTAGTCTGTTTCTTTTGATTACCATTCTGCGACAACTTCATATCTTTTCTTTTCGGAGATGTCTCATATGTACACCCAAAGCCCCAGAAGGCAAAAAGCGGGGCAATGGATATGAGTCTGAGGATAACATTAACAATAACATTGTAAATTATTGTATTTATAAAAATAATAAAGGTGGGATAAAAATAAATAAATAAATAAATATAAATAAATTAGGGGTAAAGGTTTTCCCCTGTCAGCCTCACATATTCGTCTGTCAATGCTTTTGCCTTTTCTACACCTGTAGCTTCAGAGACAATGCTTTCGGCATTGCGTGGAGAGAGCTGATAACCCTGTGGAACATTCCGTAGGGAGGGGGGATTTTTGGAGTGGGAATTGGTTTGTTATGGCTGCGCTTTTATGGGTGATATGTCGATGAATTTTATGGGTGATGTTTTTGCCATTGCTTTGATAACATTTTGCTTGGTGCAAAAACCGTTATCTGAGGCTTCTGCTGGCCTGAAGTGTATTAATCCCGAATAAATGGATCCTTTAGAGTAATTGCCTGAAGGTGTTATTTGTTGGGAATTCTGACACAGGCGGTTATCACAGTAAGCCTCGAATCCTCCTGCTTCACCATGGCTACCTGCCCTGAGGATACTGTTCTTCCCGAGACAGAATATCCTACTGTGGTTACAGAGATGCCTAGTGAACAAACATACATCACCAGAGATGAAGGGCCAGCAGAGCAATATTCTGTGGAAGCCCGATCCCTTTACCAGGAGGGAGTAAGACTTGCCCAGTCACTTAAAAGTTAAGAAGAGACTGGAGGTGTCCTCTACGTTTCCGCCGTGGAGATGGGAGAAACTGAAATCTCCGACAGAAGAAGCCCAGTTAATCGAACCGGAAAAGCCAACCTTACTCTTACTGAGCAGGGAGTCCAGGCTATCACCACAAGAATCGGGTGAGATAACGGACTTGTGTGGACGGTGTGGTGGGAAGAAGAAATAACCTCGGGGAACAGCAGGAACAGCCGCCACCAAGACAGAGGTCAGATAAAAGAAATCCGAGTCCAGGCCAGAAACGGTAACCTGAGAAAGCGTCTCAGTCATGACCCTCCCTGGTGCTCACAAAGATGAAGATAAAGGGAGGGAGGGGGAAGTGCATTCAGACTGTGAGATAATGCTGGCTTATAGGGTTAAGGCGCAGAGTAAACAGTGCAGCTTTTATGGCTAAAATGTTTACTTGTAATAAAAGGAATGAATGTGTATATAGTTACAGTATTGCAAAAAGGAAAAACAAACTTACAAGCAGAGTATCGTGTTTTGTTTCCATTGACAGACATGAAGGGGCTCATGCCATGGCCTACACACACAGCCATGCATAGCTACGCACATCCCAGTCTTCACATGGAGTGGAGTAGAAAACACACACGAACATGGCTAAAAGACCAGACAGAAGTCAAGAAGCATAGACCCATAGTTCACAGCTGAGATATACACTTGTTCCAGCTTTCTGATTGGTGGAACCTTAGGGTCAGGAGGTCACAAAGCCTTTTAGATTTATGAAGCCTAAAGCGTTAAGCATTGCACATAGTATAAACTGCCATGAGGTGGCAGTGTTGCATCTAAGCAAGCATACTGTCCCCCCGTCCCCGTCCCCCCGTGAAACTGCTAGGGCACTTGTTCCCATGGGATAGTTTTAGACTGAGACATAACATCAGGTGGTGCCGGTTGCACCTGCTTATCAGTGAGGATGTTATGGGAAAACACTACAGAAGAATAGAAAACAATTTGTTCTCGCATGAGAACTCTGACACAGACATGCAAGATTCTTTTTCTGGAACTTTATAATAAAAGTAGGATTAGCCTGTAAGACTTTGTTTTCTAGTCTGGTCTACCTTGAAGGGCTGACACTCGGCTTCTGTTCTTGGGGTGATCCTGGCTTCTCTTCTCCCGCTCAACGTTTCCAGGGCCTCTGACCGTTCCAGATCCGATTTTCTTCCCAGGCCCTGCTGAGGGAGCGGCTGTGGGTTCAAAGCCTTCCAATTCCAGTGAGCTTCCACCATTAAGGCTGAGTGGGGTTGCGTTGCCGCAGGTAGAGTTACTTTGCAATTTGGGGGTCCCCTTGGACTTAGGGTGCTTTAGTCATTTCTCAGCGGGACTACTGCAATGCACTCTATGTGGAGCTGCCCTTGAAGAGCACCCAGAATGCGAATCCGGGTGTCGCTTCTGGGAGCAATTGAAGGCACTGGCTGTCACCCATGGAGCGCTGCGTGGTTCGGGGCCTGGGTATCTGTGGGACATTTATTTATTTATTTATTTATTTATTTATTTATTTATTTACGTGCATACGTACGTACATCAGCCTCACATATTCGTCTGTCATGCTTTTGCCTTTTCTACACCTGTAGCTTCAGAGACTTTGCTTTCGGCATTGTGTGGAGAGAGCTGATAACCCTGTGGAACATTCCGTAGGGAGGGGGGATTTTTGGAGTGGGGATTGGTTTGTTATGGCTGCGCTTTTATGGGTGTTGTTTTTGCCATTGCCTTGATAACGTTTTGCTTGGCACGCAAACCGTTATCCGAGGCTTCTGCTGGCCTGAAGTGTATTAATCCTGAATAAATGGATCCTTTAGAGTAATTGCCTGAAGGTGTTATTTGTTGGGAATTCTGACACGGGCGGTTATCACAGTAAGCCTCGAATCCTCCTGCTTCACCATGGCTACCTGCCCTGAGGATACTGTTCTTCCCGAGACAGAATATCCTACTGCAGTTACAGAGATGCCTAGTGGACAACCATACATCACCAGAGACGAAGGGCCAACAGGGCAATATTCTGTGGAAGCCCCTTTACCAGGAGGGAGTAAGACTTGCCCAGTCACTTAAAAGTGAAGAAGAGACGAGGTGTCCTCCCGAAGAGTGAATAAGCCTCTATGTTTCCGCCGTGGAGATGGGAGAGACTGCAATCTCCGACAGAGGAAGCCCAGATGACCCAGTTAATCGAACCGGAAAAGCCAACCTTACTGAGCAGGGAGTCCATGCTGTCACCACAAGAATCGGGTGAGATAACGGACTTGTGTGGACGGTGTGGTGGGAAGAAGGAATAACCTCAAGGAACAGCAGGAACAGCCGCCACCAAGACAGAAGTCAGATAAAAGAAATCCGAGTCCAGGCCAGAAACGGTAACCCGAGAAAGCGTCTCAGACATGACCCTCCCTGGTGCTCACGAAGATGAAGATAAAGGGAGGGAGGGGGAAGCGCATTCAGAAATGCAAGATTCTTTTCCTGGAACCTTATAATAAAAGTAGGATTAGCCTGCATGACTTTGTTTTCTAGTCTGGTCTACCTCAAAGGGCTGACACTCGGCTTCTGTTCTTGGGGTGATCCTGGCTTCTCTTCTCCCGCTCAACATTTCCAGGGCCTCCGACCGTTCCAGATCCGATTTTCTTTCCAGGCCCTGCTGAGGGAGCGGCTGTGGGTTCAAAGCCTTCCAATTCCAGTGAGCTTCCACCATTAAGGCTGAGTGGGGTTGCATTGCTGCAGGTAGAGTGAGTTGCTTTGTGATTTGGGGATCCCCTTGGACTTAGGGTGCCTTAGTCATTTGTCCAAAAGACCTATAAAAGGATGGAGAAAATTAATCCCTAGCGCGGCCGCCCACTCAAAGAAATTTGACAACTTTGGGTGAATAAATATATATACACTTATCGTCTGGTTATTTCGATTAAATTCCCGGCTTGGGAGTGAACAATGAGAAGGAAGGAGTTTGATCCTTCCAACAGTCCCTATATATAAAAAAAGGGGGAAAGGATGACCCTGCTAATTGTGGACTGATCAGCCTCTTCCACACAATCAGCAAATGCTACGCAAGACACCTACATGGGAAATTCCAGGACTGGCTGGAACAAGAAACAGTTTGCCAGTTTGGTCTACTGGTTAAGGCAACGGGCTAGAAACCAGGAGACTGAGAGTTCTAGTCCCGCCTTAGGCATGAAAGCCAATTGGGTGACCTTGGGCCAGTCCCTGTCTCTCAGCCCTAGGAAGAAGACAATGGCAAACCAGGAGACAGAGAGTTCTAGTCCCGCCTTAGGCATGAAAGCCGGCTGGGTGTCCTTGGGCCAGTCTCTCTCTCTCAGCCCAACTCACCTCACAGGGTGGTGGTTGTGGGGAAAATAGGAGGAGGAAGGAGTATTTGGTATGTTTGCCGCCTTGAGTTATTTATAAAAATAATAGAGGCGGGATATAAAATAAAATAAAAAATAAACATCCTTGGAGAGAGCAAACCAGTTCCTGGAACTCCAACACCACCTTGGAAAATGCTCCTCACACAACACACCCTCCCTTTATGCCGCTCCAAAGCCACTCTTGGTTCCATATCCCGAGCCAAGCTGTGGGGAAAACTGGAGGCTGCCTCAGTTGACCAGCCCTCACTTCATTTAACAGGGATGCTCCGTGAAGGGACCTCGCTCAGAGGAGACGCGACCCCAGGGCCATCTCACCAGGGCCACCGGAATGAGGAAGGTGTCGAGCAAGGCTGCAGTCAGACACAGTTTGTGTCTACGTCAACTGCGTGGTGGGCCATCTCCGCCACACGCTCTCTCACTCCCCAAAGCTCGCTGGAAGACGCATCTCTGTCCTATCTGTGCAGAAGATACTCTCGAGAACAGCTTTTGGCCTTAAAGGGGCACTGAGGGCGCTGTCAGTCTCCCTACACTTTAGCTCCGTTCGCTTGTCATGGTTTCATATGTACACGTGTCAAGCATTGTAAGAACTTGACCCGTGTTTGCTTTTGTGTCAAAAGCCTTGCTGCTCGCAACGAGCCGCTTGCCTTGACATTCCTGCCTTGGCCGTTTTCTTTTTTTATTATTATTATTAAAGAATTTTATTAAGTAGAGAGCATAAATAGAAACTACAAAAAAAATAAAAAACTACAAAAAAGTGAAAAACACAAGAAAAAAAATTTTTTTTAGATTACATAGGAAGAGACTTCCGACTTTCAACAACAAGAATATATAGCAATTCCCATAATTAATCCCTTTCTCCAAATTTAACCAAAATCACATTGTTTCTATAAAACATTCCATGGATGTTATATAAATCAGTAAAAGCAAATGCTTCTTCCTCTTATATATATATAAAAAATAAACAAATATATAAACCTTCAAATCAACTTCTCCCCCCCCCCCCCCCCCATATAAACTCATTTATAAAATGTTTCCCTCCTATCACTATTCTATATATTTCTGGCCACTATGTTAACAATCAAATTATTATACTTTTATATTTAATACTACAATCTTACCGCATTAAACCTTAAAAATCAAACTTTAAATCATTAAAAAAAATAGATTCATACAACCTTATAATAAATCCATATACTTATTACTGTTATTTCAATCTTACCCCTATTAAACCTTAAAAACAAACTTTAAATCATTACAAGAAACTTTGTCATTACAGAAACGGCACGAAATGCGAATAATAAAAGGGGCAGTGCAGCCGGCGCGTGCTGCCGGAGACACCCGTCGACACCCGTCTTCTACGCTGCCCTGGAAGCCCGGTTTCTGCAGCGCCGCCAAGCCGAGCCGTCCTGGGTCCCTGGGAGGACTGAGCGAGGCACGGCAGGAAGCCTCCCGCGTGGCGATCCGAGCCCCTCCGCCTCGACAGCAGCAGCAGGCCCTGGGACGGGAGGACAGCGCTCTCATCACCTGTCCGTGCCGGGCAGGAGGAGCTGTCCCGGCCAGAGCAAGCCAGGGAGCCGGTTGGCAAGGGAACCGCCAAGCTACATAGTGGGATGCAGCCCCTCTGGGTATGAAGCTGCCGCTGCCTCCCGGAGCTGCTGCTGCTGCTGGCGGTGATGCCCTTGCTGGAGGTACGCAGGGTGGCGGTGGGGCCGGCCCCCTCCTGTTCTGTCCCGCCGGAACAAGTGCAGGGGAGGCAGTGTTCGCGTCTGTGGTGCTGGTGCCAGCACCGGTGCCAGCACCTCTGGACAGGCGCAGCCTACCGTTGGGGCCGCGGTGGGCTGGGCGCCCCTTCCCGCACTGCTCCCCAGATCCACGGGGACTTTTAGCATTTTTGAACCGTATGGTCTTTTTCAAAAAATTCTCAGTATTGTCCCGTTTTGGGAGGCAGCCCGGAAAAGGAAGCCCTCCTACCTATCAGCGCGCAGCAAAGGAGTGTGGAGAGGCGGGCCGAGCAGTGCGAGGCTCGATTGGCCAAGATGCACAAACGGCACGAAATGTGAATAATAAAAGGGGCAGTGCAGCCGGCGCGTGCTGCCGGAGACACCCGTCGACACCCGTCTTCTACGCTGCCCTGGAAGCCCGGTTTCTGCAGCGCCGCCAAGCCGAGCCGTCCTGGGTCCCTGGGAGGACTGAGCGAGGCACAGCAGGAAGCCTCCCGGCGTGGCGCTCTGAGCCCCTCCGCCTCGACAGCAGCAGCGGGCCCTGGGACGGGAGGACAGCGCTCTCACCACCTGTCCGTGCCGGGCAGGAGGAGCTGTCCCGGCCAGAGCAAGCCAGGGAGCTGGTTGGCCGGGAAACCGCCGAGCTACGCAGTGGGGTGCAGCTCCTCCGGGTATGGAGCCGCCGCTGCCTCCCGGAGCTGCTGCTGCTGCTGGCGGTGATGCCCTTGCTGGAGGTACGCAGGGTGGCGGTGGGGCCGGCCTCCTCCTGTTCTGTCCCGCCGGAACAGGTGCAGGGGAGGCGGTGTTCGCGTCTGTGGTGCTGGTGCCAGCACCGGTGGGAGAACCCCTCTGGACAGGCGCAGCCTACCGTTGGGGCCACAGTGGGCTGGGCGCCCCTTCCCGCACTGCTGCCCAGATCCACGGGGACTCGAGCGGGCCAGGCAGAGCCCCCCCAGCGGATGCTCCGGCGTTCTTGCGGGGAAACTGCGCTAAGCGCCTGCCTGTTGCGGCGGAGCAGAAGGCTTCCCATAGGCAAGCAGGGTGCCCCGACCTGCCCCTCCTATCACCCCCAGCTGGCTGGGGATGATGGGAGGGGGAGTTGTGCTGTGGGGGGTTAGTTATCTTCTATCATTTTTGACAATACTGCATTAGTTTTAAAAATCCCTCCCTATATAGTGCTTTTCTCTCAAATACCATTTCAGAAGAATCCAAATTGGATCAAAACTAAAGGAAGATAACTTGGCATGTTTCCTTACCTGTAATTTGCAACCACAAATCCATAAGGAAATCTTTCATAAATGCTATATAAAACAAGAACTAAAAGGAACAAGCAAACAACCACTGTTAACTTTCACCTAACAATAAGGCTGTTTTGGGCTTCTAGAAAAACAATGTCTGACACAAATTGGACCAATACACAGGAACAAAATAAAATATATATTGTTTAATAATTAACAATCAGGGCCAGACCAAGACACTGCACTGCTTGAAGTGAAGTTGCTAATAATGTTTCCACCCGCTCAAGCCATGCTACAGACCACCAGCCAAGTTATTCTGGCATATGTGGCAGAAAATCAGTCAAAAACCTCTTCCCATCCCTGTTATGGAGAAAAAAGGGTGGAGGGTGAGGAGCTAATCATTTCCTGACCTA
This sequence comes from Charina bottae, assembly GCA_023362775.1. Taxonomy (NCBI): domain Eukaryota; kingdom Metazoa; phylum Chordata; class Lepidosauria; order Squamata; family Charinaidae; genus Charina; species Charina bottae. Next base: position 1,270,532 of record JALMGJ010000002.1, on the reverse strand, counting down.
TTCTTGAAACCTAAATCTGCTCTCAAAGCTACCACCTTATTTTAGCTAATAGCAGATCAACCCTCAGAGCAACGTATTCCAGTTTTCAAAGTGCTCCTTTGCTCCAGGTGTGAGGAGGGGGTGGATTTTGTGTTAATTCAACCACTGTGTAGTTAAAGTTTCAGCTTTAAAGTTGCATATGGATCACAATGTTTGTATACTGTATATGACTATTGAAGTTCTTTGGGCCTCTATATATCATTTGGTGAGGCATGAATGTCACATGATAGAGAAGCATGTCAATATATTTCATATCAGCTTAAATGTTGTCTCTCCTCAAATTCTCTGGAAATTTGCTCATGCAAGAACCCCTGGCTGTAGATTAAATTCAGCAGCTACATAGGAATGTTTATCTCCTTTTTCTAGGAAACATCCATTTGTTTTACTGTTGTTCACCATCCTCCTCAAGTTTTTTTAGGTTGCTTTTGCCTAGGTAGAAACTTTCAAATTCACCTTGACATTCCTCGTTGATGAAATTGCCAAATAAGTATTGGGTAAAAATCTACTTCGGCATCCTGCCAGTTCATAGCATTTAATAATAATATGCATATACTTTCCAAATGCTGATATTGGACTTATGACAATGAAATTTTATCCTCTTGTGTAGTCTTGAGTTCAGTAGGTTGTAACTATATGTTATTTGATCTAAGCAGGTCTACCAGATGTGTTGAGATACACCACCATAATCTCTGACCATTGGCCTGAATAGACGCAGCTGATGAGATCTGCAGTCCATAACATCTTAGGATATCAAACTCCAGTGTGCCTCAGTTAGACCTTGTCCTATATTTCTAGTCTTGCCATATTGTCAAACTTTGACAATATGGCAAGACTAGAAATATAGGACCAATTGGCAGCAGGGCAAGGTCTGGGTCGAGGTTCCCTTTGACAGCCAATATATATATTTCCAGTCTCACCCTATTGCCAAAGGGAACCTTGACCCAGACCTTGTGGGTGATCGCGAGTCTTTTTATATAAACAGTAATCTGTTTAAGCAGGGGTACCCAAACTTTTTGGCACGAGGGACCAGTTTCGTGGAAGAGTTTTTCCATGGACTGGGGGGTGGGGTTTGCAGGCGGGAGCCAATCGTGTGGAATGGGGGGCGGGGTTTGCAGGCGGGAGCCAATTGCACAGACCGGGGGCAGGGTTTGCAATTGGGAGCCAATCAGGCGGAACGGGGGGCGGGATTTGCAGGTGGGAGCCAATCACGTGGACCAAGGGGCGGGGTTTGCTGGCGTGAGCCAATCACGTGGACCAAGGGGCGGGGTTTGCAGGCAGGAGCCAATCACGCGGGGTGGGGGGAATATTACATAAGACCCTGTCCCGTTTTTGCCATCCCAATGTCCCGTTTTTGCCTCAAGGAAATATGGTCAGCCTACTTAAAAAACAAACTTTAAATCTATAGTCGAAGGCTTTCACGGCCGGACTACGCTGGTTGTTGTGGGTTTTCCGGGCTGTGTGGCCGTGTTCTGGCAGTTTTGGTTCCTAACGGCCATCTTTTCACTGGAAGTCTCATGCCTTGGCCGTTTTCTGATAAGACACCTGGACTGTTAACAAGTGTTCTGACGGGAGGGGGCCGAACTGGAGTGGGAACTAGCTTGTTTTTAATTAGTAAGTGATGTCAGAAGAAAGTATGCGCGTCAGGTTGGCCATTCGAAGCTTTACCTTTGCCTCATGTATTCTGGTCCTTAATAAATGAATCTTTTTAGCATGAACTGACTGAAAGGTTTCTTGGTTTTGGGATCCTGATAGTGAGACTGAACTATGCTTTATCACTTTCATTCAAGTCTTTCCTTGCGTGTTAACCTTCTTACTCTCCAATAAACCGTTTACTGCTTAACCAAATTGTGTTTGTCAATTGGGGTGAGAGAAACATGTGTTGGAGAAACGAAGTGCAGCACCTCACATAAAGACTTGAATCACCTACATGGCATGGGACCATGTTCCCTGAGGGACCGCCTCACCCCCGTGACATCTACCCATCCCACCTGGTCAGGCAGAGAGGGCGTGCTACGGACCCTGTCCATGAGGGATTGCCGATTGGCAGAGTCCAGGAGGAGGGCCTTCTCTGCCATTGCGCCCGCTCTCTGAATAAGTTACCCCCGGAGGTAAGATGGGCCCCCACGCTCCTGGCCTTTAGGAAGGGAGTTAAAACCAGGCTATGCCACCTGGCTTGGTGTGGGTGGGGCAATAGCCATGCATGGAGGTGGTTGGCTCCATGATAAGTAAGATCAGTAAGTAAGGCTCCATCATAAGTAAGATCCATCAACAGTAAGATCTCGATTTGCCATCTGGTATCTATACATCATATTTGTATGTATATTTGTACATACATACATACATACACTCTTCAATTGAGATATATATATATATATATATATATATACATACATACATACATACATACACACACACACATACATACATACATACATACATACATACTTGTATATGTGTTTTGTATTTTAATGATGTGTCGTTTTTGTTGGGATGATCAGGAGTCAACTCAGCATTGTCTCATAAGCATAAGGGGGTCTTTTCTATTAAACGTATCTCTATTGTGCTTGTGGGAAGTCACATGGGTCACCTGATTTCCACTTCCTCCTTCTTGAGTTTGGGGGATTAACAATCTCCATTACGGTTTGGGCACACCTGCAAGCAGGAGGCGCTGCAAGATGCAGCGCTCGTCCATTTCACGCAGATCTACTATGAATCTACCTGTATCCAGATCTACTGAATAAATGTAAGCTATCTCTATTTTTTCTTCATCTAACTACTATGTGATGACTGAATTTATTTCTGAATGTAATTAAGCATAATGTGCAAGTTCCCTGCTGGTTCATGCTTCTGCTCTGCAAGATTGTTGTTAGCTGTTTGGAGTTCTTTTTCTAACCTTCAAAACTCCATCACTTTTTACTGTTGTGAGTCGCCCAGAGTCGTCTTGTACGGGTTGGGTGGTCGAGAAGTCTAATAAATAAATTGTGATAAACCCCAGTGTCAAATTTGTTGTTGTTGTTGTTCAGTCGTTTAGTCGTGTCTGACTCTTCGTGACCTCATGGACCATAGCACGCCAGGCCTTCCTGTCCTCCACTGTCTCTCGGAGTTTACTCAAATTCATGTTCATTACATCGGTGATGCTATCTAACCATCTCATCCAGTGTCAGAATTCCCAACAAATAACATCTTCAGGCAATTACTCTAAAGCAGAGCTTTCCAAACTGTGTGTCGTGACACAAAAGTGTGTCACCACACACAGCGTGGTGTGTCGCCACACCACCCGGAAGCGGCGATGCGCGCCACCATGCCCGCGCGCGCCGCCGCGCCCCCCCGCGCCGCCGCATGCTCTCCTGTGGCGCCACCGCGCGGGCGCGCCGCCGCTGCGCCGCCACCGCACCGCCGCTCGTGTGTCGCCAGCGGCGGCACTTTGGAAAGCCCTGCTCTAAAGGATCCATTTATTCGGGATTAATACACTTCAGGCCAGCAGAAGCCTCGAATAACGGTTTGCGTGCCAAGCAAAACGTTATCAAGGCAATGGCAAAAACAACACACATAAAAGTGCAGCCATAACAAACCAATCCCCACTCCAAAAATCCCCCCTCCCTACGGAATGTTCCACAGGGTTATCAGCTCTCTCCACGCAATGCCGAAAGCAAAGTCTCTGAAGCTACAGGTGGAGAAAAGGCAAAAGCATGACAGACGAATATGTGAGGCTGACGTAGGTACGTACGTACATACATACATACATACAGGCTCTGCAATGTAGGAGGTGCGCTTTATCGTATTCTGCGCACCATTCCCCCCCCTCCCCATGCTTTCAAGGGGATAAAGGGAGGGAGGGGGAAGCGCACTCAGACATGCAAGATTCTTTTCCTGAAACTTTATAATAAAACTAGGATTAGCCTGCAAGACTTTGTTTTCTAGTCTGGTCTACCTCGAAGGGCTGACACTCGGCTTCTGTTCTTGGGGTGATCCTGGCTTCTCTTCTCCCGCTCAACATTTCCAGGGCCTCCGACCGTTCCAGATCCGATTTTCTTTCCAGGCCCTGCTGAGGGAGCGGCTGTGGGTTCAAAGCCTTCCAATTCCAGTGAGCTTCCACCATTAAGGCTGAGTGGGGTTGTGTTGCCGCAGGTAGAGTGAGTTGCTTTGCGATTTGGGGGTCCCCTTGGACTTAGGGTGCCTTAGTCATTTGTCCAAAAGACCTATAAAAGGATGGAGAAAATTAATATTTTAATTTTATTTTAATAGTATAATCAAAATTCAATAAAAAATTATATAAAAAAAGGGAAGGCTACTCAGAGTAATTCTGTGCTCTAGCGAGATTTACGCTCCGCAATGAGGTGCGCTTTCTATTTGTTTGTTTGTGCACCATTTCCCCCCAGGATGTTTTCCCTTGGTCTACTTCCTGCTTCTTGCAAACGACACTTTTGCTCAGTTGCAGTGGCAATGAGTGCACCCTTGGGAGACCCGAAAGAAGAGGTTGGGGGTAGAACATCCTGGAGAAGAGCTATCCATGTGGTCGCCGGGAGTCGAAAAGGACTTGATGGCACAGAATCAACCAAAAAATCTCGCAAGCGCCTTAGGTTAGAGACCGGACGGGTTTTCAGCCTCGTGTCGCTAGATGGCGCTCTAGGAATAAGCAACCCAGCGCCTAGAAAGCTGTCAATACAGCAGCGGCGTCTGTGGTTGCTGAGGAGCAACGTCCAGCGGGAGGGGGAGCGGGGGAGCTGAAACAACAGAGTACTGGATTGCTAGAGGGGATGTCGTAGGATAGGAGGAGGGCAGACGAACTTCCTGTTCCGGCTCCCGCCTGGGGGAATAATGGCTTGGAGGAGCGCTCTTCGGTCTTCCTGGGTCGGAGCAGCAGCCGCCGGAAGGTGAGTCGAGGACAGGTGCGGGGAGAGGCCGGGAGCAAGTGGGGCTGTTTCGCTTCCTCCGCGGGGAAGAGTCAGAGAAGTAACAGCTGAAAAATGCCAGCTGCTCCATTGGCCCCCCCTCCCCAAAGTTTATTCCCCTGGTGCTGCGCGCTTTAAAACTGGTGCGTGCAATTTTCTGGCGGTCGGGAGATTTTAAAAAGTCCCCTTCGCGTTAGCGTTGACTCCTTGTGATTTTATGGAGATGCTGTTTCCTTGGCAACAATATGGGACTGATCTGCCACTGCCGTCTCCTGGGATGTTGTTTTACTTCCATGTCAAGGCCAATAAACATTCCCATCCATATATTAACCAGGTTCAACTCTGCTTAACCCAGCACTTTTTTTTAAAATAGCCATTGAGGACCATTTGGGATGTCCAGGTTTGGAGGCAGTCTTCGCATTCCACTTGTTTAGTGACCATTCAAGGTTAGGATGGCGCTGGAAAGGAGACTTCCAACTGGTCCTCAAACTTGTGGCCCTCAAAGCGATTTGGGTGCTGGCAACCGATGCATTTACGACGGTGACAGTGTCTTGCAGTCCCATGATTGCTGTTTGCCACCTTCCCATCCGGTTTCTGACAAGCCAAATCAATGGGGAATCCAGCAGGAAGCTGCAAGTCACGGTCATGTGATGTTGCACTTAAGGACCCGCGGTGATGTTTTCTTTTCCTGCCAAGTCTAGCCAACAAACACAGGATTTCCTAGTGGTCTTCCATTGATTTATCATGGTTGTTTGACATTGTGCTTAATGACCCACGGTGATTCGCTTAATGACCGCAGCCAAAACTGACGTCGTAAGTCAGTGCATTCACGTGACGTCTTTATTTTTTTATTTTATCTCACCCTAACCCAACTTCATGGCAGGATTTTACCTTTAGACATTGTGGCTAAAGCCTTAATTCTGACACTTTGGGCACCATTTCATCTGTTAAAGCCCCCCAGCCCTCTAAAAGTAGCCCCAAAAGTTTGACCATACCCACTTCTGGGAGATTTTGCAGGCTGAAATACACATGGATTTTCTGCATAAATACATTTGTAGGTCTGTGTATCAGTATTTCTCTCTTTGTGCATCTATGTGTATGTGTAGAATCTATCCCCAGCATTTCCAGATATCCTTGATGATAACCTGTTGGGGTTTGATAAACCCAGGAATTTACTTCTAGATATAAATTATACAGAGAGGCTTGATATTTAGGTTAAAGGGGAAATATTCTGCACAGTCACCCAATTAGCAGCCATTGTTGTAGGAATGATGTGTCATGTGTGACTCATTCAACAGGTGCTTAGAATTAGGTTGGGTGTGGTGAATAATGAGAGTGACCTATAATGTGATTGGTCAGGTTCACTATATATACAGGGACATTCTCATTTCCCATTATTCCCATTTTACCTCGTGAAAGCTGTATCGTTGATGGTGTATCATGTGTTACCTATGGAAGTGATCTGTAAATACGTATGTATATAAAGTAAATAGGATATTTGATATAACTTCTGTTTGGAGTCTATTTACTGCATAGTACGTGGATCACTGGTGCCTAGGAGAGAAGCAGGCCGCTCCATCCGCGCGCTCCCTCTGACATAACCCTTTGCAGCGCTAAGAATCTGTGATTGACCCAGGCCAACAAGTGAATTTCAGGATTTGAACTTGGATCTCGCTAGTCTCCTATGTGTCAAATGAATCACCATGAATCTTAGAGGTTAATCTACCCTTTTGGCACTTTCCCTTTTTCATTGTAATGGATGCTTTTTTGCTGTTGTTTGCACGTGTTGTGCAGCCATTTTATAGATAATAATTAAAGTAACACTTTTTTGTGAATCTTATAGACAAAAAGGATGCCAATAAGAGCCTGCACGACAACTGAGAATCACAAGCAGCATTAAAAAGGAAAGCAAATCAAGCCAGCAATCAAATATTTTCCACCTTCTCCAGAGAACCCAAAGTCTCTTCTTCCCCAGCAGGTGACAGACGAGGGAGAGAAAAACAAGAAGAGAGTGTTTGAGCTGGAAAAACGTGAAGATGTGGAACTCAAATATTACTTGAAGAAGTCAAGGGGGATAATTTCCAATTGCAGAAAAGGAGGGAAATATCTGGAAGTTAGTGGGGAGGAAGAGGTCACTTGGATAGCCACATAGGGCCGACAGTAATGCAAGCTTCACCCTGTGAGGAAGGAAACAGTCGCTTGAACCAAAGCACCACCAAACTAGGGATCAGAAATAGATTTGATCTCCTTGAGAATTCAAGAATATCAGTGGTGGAAAAGCCCCACAGAGGTGTATATTGTGGGAAAAGCGCAGATTACAGATCACAGCTGATTATGCACGAGAGGACCCACACCGGTGAAAAGCCCTACCAGTGTTCTCGATGCAGCAAAAGCTTTAACAAGCACGCCACCCTGGTGAATCACAAGAGGACTCACACCGGGGAGAAACCGTATGAGTGTCCGGATTGTGGAAAAAGTTTCAGTCGGAATTCCAGCCTGGTGATACACCAGAGGACTCACACAGGAGAGAAACCGTATGAGTGTCCGATTTGTGGGAAACGTTTCAGTCAGAATTCTAAACTGGTGAGACACCAGAGGACGCACACAGGAGAGAAACCGTATGAGTGTCCGGATTGTGGGAAACATTTCAGTTGGAAATCCAACCTCGTGAAACACCAGAGGACTCACACAGGAGAGAAACCGTATGAGTGTCCAGATTGTGGGAAAAGTTTCAGTGACAATTCCAGCCTGGTGAGACACCAGACGACTCACACAGGAGAGAAACCGTATGAGTGTCCAGATTGTGGGAAAAGTTTCAGTCAGAATTCTAAACTGGTGATACACCAGAGTACTCACACAGGAGAGAAACCGTATGAGTGTCCGGATTGTGGGGAAAGTTTCAGTCGGAATTCCCACCTGGTGTTACACCAGAGGACTCACAGAGGAGATAAACCGTATGAGTGTCCGGATTGTGGGAAAAATTTCAGTCGGAATTACAGCCTGGTGGAACACCAGAGGACTCACACAGAAGAGAAACCGTATGAGTGTCTAGATTGTGGGAAAAGTTTCAGTAACAATTCCAGCCTGGTGAGACACCAGAGCACTCACACAGGAGAGAAACCGTATGAGTGTCCAGATTGTGGAAAAAGTTTCAGTCAGAATTCTAAACTGGTGATACACCAGAGTACTCACACAGGAGATAAACCGTATGAGTGTCCGGATTGTGGGAAAACTTTCATTTGGAATTCCAAACTGGTGATACACCAGAGGACTCACACAGGAGAGAAACCGTATGAGTGTCCGGATTGTGGGAAAAATTTCAGACGGAATACCAGCCTGGTGGAACACCAGAGGACTCACACAGGAGATAAACCGTATGAGTGTCCGGATTGTGGGAAACGTTTCAGTAGGAATTCCAACCTCATGAAACACCAGAGGACTCACACAGGAGAGAAACCGTATGAGTGTCCAGATTGTGGGAAAAGTTTCAGTTTGAAGTCCAACCTGGTGTTACACCAGAGGACTCACACAGGAGAGAAACCATATGAGTGTCCAGTTTGTGGGAAAAGTTTCAGTGACAATTCCAGCCTGGTGAGACACCAGAGCACTCACACAGGAGAGAAACCGTATGAGTGTCCGGATTGTGGGAAAAGTTTCAGTCGGAATTCCCACCTGGTGTTACACCAGAGGACTCACACAGGATTGAAACCGTATCAGTGTCTGGATTGTGGGAAAAGTTTCAGTGACAACTCCAGCCTGGTGATACACCAGAGGACTCACACAGGAGAGAAACCGTATGAGTGTCCAGATTGTGGAAAAAGTTTCAGTCAGAATTCTAAACTGATGATACACCAGAGTACTCACACAGGAGATAAACCGTATCAGTGTCTGGATTGTGGGAAAAGTTTCAGTTACAATTCCAGCCTGGTGAGACACCAGAGGACTCACACAGGAGAGAAACTGTAAGAGTCTCCGGATTGTGGGAAAAGTTTCAGTCGGAATTCCCACCTTGTTACACCAGAGGACTCACAGAGGAGATAAACCGTATGAGTGTCCGGATTGTGGAAAAAGTTTCAGTTTGAAGTCCAACCTGTTGAAACACCAGAGGACTCACACAGGAGAGAAACCGTATAAGTGTCCAGATTGTGGGAAAAGTTTCAGTCACAATTCCAGCCTGGTGATACACCAGAGGACTCACACAGGAGATTAACCGTATGAGTGTCCAGATTGTGGGAAAAGTTTCATTACTAGGTCTAGCCTTATAGATCATGTAGGTTTACACATAGGAGAGTAATCATTCAAATGCCCAGACTGTAGACGGTGCTTCCCACAAAATTCCCACCTTAACAGACACAAGGAAATCCACACGAGGCAGAAGGTGTTGAGTGTAGAGAGGGCTTGAATTTCACTTCTCATCTCCCATTGGACATCCAGCTGAAAAGTTCAGTATTTAATTTCTGGGCTGATTCTTTTTAGTCAAAGATGTCTCAGATTTAGAGATGAGGGAAATGGAAAATGTTAGTTTGAGAAAGTCTAACTACACGTTTCTGGCTATCAGCAGAACTTCCGAATAAGCTGCTGCAGGCCCTAAAAGATACATGAAGAAAAGATAGGAGCACACAAATTTTTTGAGAGAAGATATTTGGGATGTTTGTGGCAGTGACTAAAGCACTGTACAGTTTCAGACGGAAACGCTGTTCTGCCTTGCAGTTGAACATGATGCATATGGGATTCCTGTGGAAAATGGCCGACTGAACAACTTTGCCTGTGAGCTCCATGGGCAGAGCTGGCAGCGTGGTAGCTTTTCTTTTGGGCACAGACAGGTTTTTCTGTAGCCCCAAGTGTTTTTCCGGATTAAGGGAAACACTGAGAATTGACCCATTTGTCCTCCAGATGGTGAGTTGTAGCCAGGAGATCGTAGACAGCGTCTGCGACCGAGCGGTAAGACTACACTGGGCGGCTGGGATTTAATCTTTTCTAAGCCACCTATGCATCCCCTTAAAAAAGGGGGAAAATAAGTCGTGCCTTTCCATATCTTAAACACCCAATTTGTTTTTTTTTAAGTTTTGTGTCTTAAGAGAAGCTTAAGAAAAAGCGGAATCTCTTGGTGATTATAGTTATTTTTGGAGATTTTTAAATATAAAAAAAAAGTTTTGGCTTTTCCCCCCCATTTGGGTTATATTGAGAGCTGTAACATTGCCTTTCCATTGTTATCTTTGTTGCTGAATTTCAAGGTTGAAGTGTTCTTTCTACACATTTCTTATTTTAAACTTTAGGATTTCTGTTTTCTTTTTTCCAAACTGTCTGCTAGTATATTTTCTTTGGTTAATTTTGGATTAGTTCATTAACCTCTATTTCTGTGAGTTAACTTTTTAGGGTGTGTTATAATTTACTGTTTGAACAATGGAAGATTTTAAAGAAGATCACAGAGAATTATGTTGTCAGCAAGAAGATATTTTTTCAAAGGGTTGTCAAATTATTATACAGACTGTTTGGGACATTTGAGATGAGATTCTAGTTAAAATGAAACAACTATATGAAAATACTATGATAGAAGAAGACGACGTTGGAAAAGATGGCGTTTTTACTGTTGTGGGGGAAAATGGAATATTCTCAGCTGAAAACTCTGGATTGGTGTTTGTGGGATTAAAACAATTGTTTAACCTTAGGACTGCACAAGGAACTGCCAAGCGGGGGAAATGTTATGACTATTTCAATCAATGTTATGGGAAAGAAGAGTATGGAACGTGGGAGTTTTTTTTTCTCTTTCGCTGGAATGTTTGTGTTTTGGGGGGCTATTGGGTTGTTAGATCTTTGTAAAAAAAATGCTGTTGGTGTAATGGTGAAATATTTGGATGCCCTGGTATATTTTGAGGAGGGGTAAAAAATTAAGAATATTTAATTGGACTGATAATGAGCTTAACATGACTTACAGGATTTTTGATTTCTAAGACTTAAAAGGTATTGACAAGTTTTGGTAATATTTTATATATTTTTAAGCATAATTAGGGTTAAGATTGTTAATTATAAAGGTAGACAATTTATAAAAATTAAGAATATTTAATTGGATTGATAATGAGACTAATATTTTTTTTTCTTTTCTTTTCTTATGGTTTGGATTAGGATTTATAGGGTTATAGATTTCTAAAACTTAAAGGATATTGATAAGCTATAATAATGTTTTATACTGTTTTTTAGATCTAATAGGGTTAAGATTGTTTATTATGAAGGCAGACAATTTATTTGTTTCTATAATTTGATGTTTATTGTGTAGACGGAAGTATATAGAATAGTAGTAGAAAGAAAAAAATTAAATTGATTATTTTTTAAGAGGAAGGGAAGTTTGAAGTAGAAATTTAAATATATGTATGTGTGTGTGTGTGTGTGTGTGTGTGTGTGTATATATATATATATTATGTAAGGGGAAGGAGCAATTGTATTAGAGATATGTATATGTGTTAATGGAGGGATTTATAGAAATAATGTGATTATGGTTTGATATAGAGGAAGGGTTTGTTTGTGGGAATTGTTGTATATTCTTGCTGTGGAAAGCTGGAACTTTCTAAAAGTTTTTTTTGCGTGTGCCACGGGGGGGAACCACACTCATACAAGAGACCCACACAATTCTGCCGCCCTGGCAGCGGGGGTGGTTGTCCTTCAAATAACCAGGCAGCTGCACCACTATTGGACGATCTTAATAATTTCAATAGTGGGGTCCAAATAAAAATAAGCAAGTCCGTGCTATCCCAGGGAGCACCCCTGTTCCAGGGCCAATTTCCGAGCCCACCACCGGTTCCAGTTCTAGCCGGCCTCCAATGGTCTCTATAGGCCTCCGCAGGTCTCCACAGGCCTCTACCAACCTCCACAGGCCCCGGCTCTACAGTTCTCAAGGCCCCCCAGTTCCTCAGTCTTTGTGGGGTTGCTCCACCGGTTCTTTGTGCCAGTTCTAATTGATCTCTGCCGTCCACCATAGGCATCCCTTCACTGGCTGCTGAAGCCAAAGCAGCAGCCATCCCCTCTGTCCAGGGGCCTCCCAGGCCTGACGGACTCGCCGGACTCCGAAACACTCCATCCGGGAAGGCCATGGCTCCACAAGGCCACCAGTACCACAGCCATCGAGCCTTGTCGGTCCGCGACTCCAATAGCTCCACTGGCCGCCACTCCGCAGCTCCATCGGGCTCCGTGGCCTCTTCCTCCTCCTCCAGGCTCCGCCGAGCCCCACCAGCCACAAGCTCCAGCAGTTCCACCGGGCCCAAAAAAAGCCCCGGCTCGTCGCGCCAGCTCCGTCCGGCCTCACCAACTCCACCAGGCCGGCTCTGACAACTTGTTGCAAGGCCGCCGGGCCGCAACTCCGCAGCAGCCTCAACCACCGAACTCCACCCCTGCTCCGTCCGGAGAAGTTTGCTCACCCTCAGCTCCGATGTACCTTCTCAGCCTCCACAATAGAGTTTGTGGGGTATAGGGAGGTTTTTTTTTAGTGTTTAGAGTTCACTTCGCCTGGAGCGGCTGCCGGCGTTTTCATACGGTCGCCATCTTGGATTTTTTTTTTTTTATGCCTCTGCCCTTGTTGCCGTCTCGTTTGTGGCAGTTTCTTTCTCCCCTCATTCCACATAACTGTCTGACCTAATGACAGAGGCTGCTAGGACTCTGACATTTGAGCCTTTGAACTGGAATTGGTCCAAGTTCAAGTTGAAGAGAATGATTGGCCTTATCTCACCGAGTTACTGTGGTACAGAGAGAATGAAGGGACGGCCTTGGGGTAGTTGGGCGGTCATATAAATTTAACTAATAAATAAATAAATAAATTCAAATTTGTATTGTCGAAGGCTTTCACGGCCGGAGTTCAATGGCTGTTGTGGGTCTTCCGGGCTGTGTGGCCGTGTTCTGGAAGTTGTGGTTCCTAACGTTTCGCCAGCATCTGTGGCCAGCAACTTCAGAGGGCAGGAGCACAGATAGAAGCAAAATCTCTGTCAGAAATCTCTGTCAAAATCAGAGATTTTGCTTCTATCTGTGCTCCTGCCCTCTGAAGATGCTGGCCACAGATGCTGGCGAAACGTTAGGAACCACAACTTCCAGAACACGGCCACACAGCCCGGAAGACCCACAACAGCCAAATTCAAATTTGTTTTTAAGTCATTGTTGGCTTGGGAGAGTGGGCAGCTGGACTGGGTGGGCCAGGGGTGGGGCCCCGCAGGGCACGGTGTGGTGGGCAGAGGGAACAACCTGGAGGAAGAGCAGGAAGAGCCGCCACCAAGACAGGTCAGATTCCTGGATCGCGACGCCCTCCGAAGAGTCACTCATGCTCTCGTCATCTCCCATGTAGATTATTGCAACACTCTCTACATGGGGCTACCCTTGAAGACTATCCGGAAGCTTCAGCTGGTGCAGAATGCGGCCGCGCGAGCAATTTTGGGTGCACCAAAATCTGCACAAATAACATCTTTGCTCTGCGAGCTGCATTGGGTGCCGGTTTGCTTCCGGGTACAATTCAAGGTGTTGGTTATCACCTTTAAAGCCCTACATGGCATGGGGCCAGAATACCTGAAGGACCGTCTTATCCCCATTTTATCGACCCACCCCACCAAGTCATTCAGAGAGGGCCTGCTACGAACCCCATCAATCAAAGAATGTCATCTGATGGGGGCTAGGAGTGTGGGAAAATATAGCAGTCATACCAACAATTCATGTCTTGCTGTATAAGGACATGAAGAGGGCGGAGACTCGCAGTAACTTCCTGCAGAGAGAACTCTGTGAGATCACTTCCTTCTTCCTGTTCTTCCCTCTCTTTCCACCATGCTCTCGAGTTGAAAGGACACGTTGTCTGAGCTCTCCAAGCCCAGACAGAATGCTAAAGTCTATATATTCTATTTTTGTAACTTAATATGTTTTAAACCTGCCTTGACTCTACTACTGCAACTGCTGTTTTTGAGACCTAGATAATGTGAGTAAACATTACTTTTATTTCTTCACAAAACTGTGTGATTGTTGTTTTAAGAGGGACAAAAAGGGGTAATGCCAGGATAATCCAGTCTGCCTCACAGCATCCTGGATTATTGTTTTCTAGAAGGTTAAACCAACCTCGTCTCAGTTTCCAACTTTTTATGCTGCCGGGGATGATGCTCTGCTAATCTCACTTACGTGAGAAAGGAAGGATAATATCCAAACAATATATCTTCTCCTAGTGTTTAATCTCATCCCCAACAAGGGTTATGGGCCCAGAAGAGACAAAGCTTGAAGTATTTTGTGGATGTCGCTGGATTTTCTTAAGAGAGAAGAAAGATTCAAAGCGGACATTTTTTGGGGGGGGCGAGCACATGGTGAATTCCATTGTCTCCATTGTGAAAGGATTAACCCCCCCCCTTTCCCTCGCAGTGCAGGAGCTAGGCAGAGAAGATCTTAGATTTTTTTTTTCGTTGGAAATTTAAGTTTTTGATTTTGTATTTTTGGACATTTTTCAAATTTTTGATTTTTGAGATGGCTAATCAGAATCAAATTGAGGAGGGAAGCCTTAAGCTACCCAAACTAGGAGAGAACAATTTTATCCAATGGAAAAAGCGCCTAGAGGTGATATTTGATCTTAAAGATATCTTGGATTGTATTGAAAAAGAAAAGCCTACTGGCACTACAGAAGAAGCCCAAGCTTCAATCAAGATATGGGAAAAGCAGAATAAGTTAGCAGTAGCCATAATTCTGAGTAGTATTTCGGATGTGCAGATGGTTCACGTTAAGAAGGGGAATACTGCAGCCCAGATCCTTGAGAATTTGGAATTGTCATATGGATTTGCAAGTAAACGCTCTCACCGTGCCTGGGTGAGAGACTTATTTAAGTTGAAACTTGTGTCCAAAGCAGACTGTAACAGTCATGTGACAGAATTCCTAACAATTATTGAAAAACTAGAACTCTCAGAATACCCAATGCAGGAAGAACAGAAAGTTTGTTATTTCCTGGGATCACTTGGACCTAAGTTTGAGACTTTTGCAACTCTTATGGATGGGAAGACAGACTTAACTCTAAGAAAAGTAATTGCCCATCTGAAAGAAGAGTGTGTGGAAAGGAGACAAGAATCTCCTACCAGGACTGTAAAAGCCAATGATTCAAACTATGTGTCTAAATTCCAAGTGAGGGCTAAACCCATACCTAAGAAAATTGTGTGCTTCAATTGTAATAAGGAAGGGCACATGGCTAAAGCTTGCAAAGCCCGAAAGTCACAAAATTTCCCTGCATTTAAGCAGCAAAACGAAAAGAAAGAGAAAAATGAGGGAAGTTTTCTCTTACTAGAAAAGAGTTTAACTGCTAACAGTTGTGACACCAAGTCAAACAAATGGATAATAGATTCTGGAGCCTCGAGTCATTTTACTCATGAAAAAGATTTCTTTGAGGACATTGAAAGTATTGACCCATCACAAGGTGGCAGTATTCAAATTGCAGATGGCAAAATCATAAAAGCACATGGCGCAGGGTCAGGAGTCCTGAAGTGCAAGATAGGTTGTGAGACAAAAGAGAATCCCATACAATGGGTCTTGTATACTCCAGAACTGACCTGCAATATGCTTAGTGTCTCTACTCTGGCCAGAAAAGGTTTCAGTATATTATTTGAAAATGATGTGTGCCAGGTGTCTAAAGATGGGAAATTGTATGCTGAAGCAAATCTAATACATGGTGTGTATGAGATTAATCTTTCAGAACCCCAGTCTGCTAAAGTGGCGCGCTCAAACCAGAAGGATGAGGCGGATCCAGAACTTTGGCACAGAAGACTTGGACACAGAGACATCAGTGCCATAGTGGACTTGCAGCGCAAGGAGCGTGCAAGAGGAATAAAGGTAGCACTAAACACGTCACCAACAACAAAGTGTGTAAGTTGTATCACAGAGAAAAGTGTCAAACCTTCTTTTCCACCGTGTACTGAACAGAGAAGTACCAAAGTGCTTGATGTAGTTTACAGTGATGTGTGTGGTCCACTGAATGTTCCCTCAGTTGGGAAAAATAAGTACATTTTAATATTTCTTGATGATTTTTCAAGGTATTGTGTTGTGTATTTTCTCAAAGAAAAGAGTCAAACACAAGAAATGTTCAAGAAGTACCTTGCCATGGTAAGCAACAAGTTCCAGAGAAAGCCATTGGCTCTCGTGACTGACAACGGTGGTGAGTACTGTTCACATGAAATGGAAACCCTCCTGGAAGAGGAAGGAATTGAGCATGTGAAAAATGTCCCCTACACACCACAGCAAAACTCAATTGCAGAGAGAAAGTTCAGATCCATTATGGAGATGACAAGATGCATGTTAAAAGACGCATCTCTACCCCAGCGCATGTGGGGAGACGCAGCAGCCACTGCGGTGTATCTCCAAAACAGATTGCCAACCAAAGGAGCTACATGCACACCTTTTGAACTTTGGCATGGGAGAACTCCCAATCTGTCACACATTCGTGTATTTGGAAGCCTTGCCTATAGTTATATTCCCAAAGAAAATAGGCACAAATTGGACTCCACAGCACGAAAGGGCATCCTTGTGGGCTATGCCACTGGAGGAAAAGGCTACAGAGTCATGGATCTTGAAACGGGACAAGTCAGCTCAAAACACGTAGTTTATTTTGATGAACACAGCAAAGTTGACAAAAGAGGAAGTTTTGTAGATTTTTCTGAGCAATCAGAGAAAGAAACACAAGATCTCATATACTTTCCACCACAAATGTGTAACTGTCCAGATCTGCCTTCCGCAGCTATAACACCATCTACAGGGCATCAACAGGAAGAAGACGCAGAGGACCAGACTCTCAGCAGCACCACCAGAGATGAAGAGGAACAGTCTGATGTGGAGATGCCTGCATTGGAGGATGATGAGGAAGCTGATGTGGAACCAGAACCACAGGTCAGACGCTCATCGAGATCCAACAGAGGTGTCCCACCACTACGACTGTCCTACCTCGCAGGGTCGGCGCAACCCCTAGAGCCTTCCAACTGGGAAGCGATAGAGGAGATGCCAGCCACTGAAGCCCGTCTCTGGAAGGATGCTGCGCAGGAGGAAATGAATGCACTGCACCAGAACAAGACCTGGACACTTACCCAGCTGCCTCCAGGGAAGAAGGCTATTGGAAGTAAGTGGGTCTTTAAGGTGAAACAAGATGCAGAAGGGAAAGTACAGCGCTACAAAGCGAGACTTGTAGCACAGGGATTCAGTCAACAGTATGGAGAAGACTATGATGCCACTTTTGCTCCAGTAGTCAGATACACCACCATCAGAATGCTTTTAAGCATTGCAGCTTCAAAGCAAATGCAAGTGAGGCACATAGACATAAAAACTGCATTTTTACATGGAGAAATCTCACAGGAGATTTATATGAAGCAACCCAAAGGTTTTGTCAAGCCAAATGAAGCGCATTTAGTATGCAGACTTCAGAAGGGGCTTTATGGACTAAAACAGGGTGCTAGGGCATGGAATGAAAAGCTACACGCCATGCTAACACAGTTGGGGTACAAACAAGGCCATGCAGACAAGTGTTTGTACTCAAAATGTAATAATGGACAATTTTCCTACATTCTGACATTTGTTGATGACCTAATAATTGCAACCGTTAATGACAGAGACTACTCCCAAGTAGTAAAACATCTAAGCCAAGATGTGGAAGTCAAAGAACTAGGAAAAGTGCATTATTATCTAGGAGTTCAAATAGAGAGAGGAGAAGATGGTTCTTTTCTTCTAAGTCAAAAGCAGAAGGTCACTGAACTAATTGACAGCCTGCAGATGCAAGAAGCACACCCAGTTGCTACTCCTATGACTACTGACTTCCTAAAGAATAAAGAGGAGTCAGAACCTCTTCCTGACAACAGCAAATACAGGTCAGCCATAGGAAAACTTTTGTACCTGACCACAACATGTAGGCCAGACATAGCTAATGCAGTGGGGATTCTAAGCAGAAAAGTGAATGCTCCCACTGAACGTGACTGGACAGCTGTTAAGAGAGTTGTCAGATACCTGAAAGGTACCATGGACTGTAAACTAAAGTTGCCAGCTGACAGCGATCCTGAACTGGTAGGTTACACGGACGCTGATTGGGCTGGGGATGCAAAAGACTATAAATCCACAGGTGGTTATGTCTTTATGTTTGCAAATGGTCCCATTTCTTGGGGCAGTTATAAACAGAATTGTATAGCTTTGTCTTCTACAGAGTCTGAATACATTGCAGCTACAGAAGCATGCAGAGAAACGGCCTGGCTCGACCAACTGACCAAAGACTTTGGGTTAGTGCGCAAGAAGCCTGTTCGTCTCATGGAGGACAACCAGAGTTGCCTGAAGTTGTCACAGAGTGAGAAGTTCCATGCAAGAACAAAGCACATCGGAGTGAAGTACCACTTCGTGCGTGAGGCCATTCAAGATGGACTTGTGGACTTGGCTTATTGCCATACCAAAGAGATGACTGCGGACATTCTCACCAAGCCTCTACCAAGAGACAGTTTCGAGAACCTTCGAGTCAAAATGGGACTCTGGGTGGTTTAATTAAAAGTTTGCATGAACTTGTTTTGTATGCCTGAGAAGGGGTTTGTGGGAAAATATAGCAGTCATACCAACAATTCATGTCTTGCTGTATAAGGACATGAAGAGGGCGGAGACTCGCAGTAACTTCCTGCAGAGAGAACTCTGTGAGATCACTTCCTTCTTCCTGTTCTTCCCTCTCTTTCCACCATGCTCTCGAGTTGAAAGGACACGTTGTCTGAGCTCTCCAAGCCCAGACAGAATGCTAAAGTCTATATATTCTATTTTTGTAACTTAATATGTTTTAAACCTGCCTTGACTCTACTACTGCAACTGCTGTTTTTGAGACCTAGATAATGTGAGTAAACATTACTTTTATTTCTTCACAAAACTGTGTGATTGTTGTTTTAAGAGGGACAAAAAGGGGTAATGCCAGGATAATCCAGTCTGCCTCACAGCATCCTGGATTATTGTTTTCTAGAAGGTTAAACCAACCTCGTCTCAGTTTCCAACTTTTTATGCTGCCGGGGATGATGCTCTGCTAATCTCACTTACGTGAGAAAGGAAGGATAATATCCAAACAATATATCTTCTCCTAGTGTTTAATCTCATCCCCAACAAGGAGACGGGCCTTCTCTGTGGTGGCACCCACACTGTGGAACATCTTGCCCCCAGAGTTGAGACAGATCTCCCTCCCGACCTTTAGGAAAGAGCTGAAGACCTGGTTTTGCCGCCTGGCATGGGATCGAGGGAAGGATAGTTCCTCATGGGGGTGGCTAACTCCTTAATTTTATAATGTCCTTCGTTTTAATTCCATCGTCCATCTGGATTCATAATTATTATTTTTACATTTATTGTATATTGATGTTATATATTTTATATTTTATTTTAACTATTTTATTGTAAACCGCCCAGAGTTCCTCATTGGGGGAGATGGGCGGTTATATAAATTAAATTAATTAAATAAATAAATAAATATCAACATATGTTATGTATTCTGAAAGTCATTATCACAAATGCCATCTAATAATTAGGGCTCCTAATTGGTTAGGTTAGCTTTCTAGCGTCTGCGCAAAAGCCTCTAAATGAATACAGGGAGGCTTTCCAGGTGCTCATCATCCCTGCCCCTCGGGCTACAAGCCCATCTTTGTCATTTCCATTCTAATGAAGGCAATTCACTCTTGAGCAGAACAATAAAGCCTCTAACTCTAAGGTCACCTAATACACAATTAAATGCCTGTGTTCTCTTCTTATCTTTGGGGCTCCAGAAGCTGGCTGAAGCTAACTTTTACTCTGTATCTTGGTCTTCCTTACAACATTTACAGCTACATTCAGACTCTGTTTCTGATTCCGTCTCATCTGAAACCTTCTCACACTCGTATCTATGCAGGTCAATATTCTGATCCCTAATTGGGCTCAACAGGGCACGAGTGAATTTACTGCTCAGATTAACAAAGCACAGCTACCCAGGTTCCTTAGCCCCAATTATCAAAGTATACAAGGGCAAGGTTACCCCTTTGCTCTGATATGGAGCCGAAGTTTGGAGCTTAAAACATATATCACTATTAGAACAAACACAACCACAGCATCCGAGAAGTATTTTGGGTGTGGATAAAAGGACTCCAGCTGCTGCAGTTAGAGCTGAATTGGGAATCTATACAATATGTTCTTTGTCTAAAATCAGGGCACACAATTATTGACGACTACATGACTGTCTCTAGGGTCCTCCTCCTTTATGCCAAGCCCCTAGAATTGATGCCTGGAAAACAATAGAGAACCTGGCAGGGACTGGTTACTTAGCAACGAAGGGTAAACCTGAGCCAGGGCAATCAGTGACACATCGGAAAAACAAAGGGACAAAAAAAGGGGACATTGTCTGTAATTCATGTGAAAGGCCAGGACATATTGCAAGGTTTTGCAGAAATAGGGACAAGAAGGATTTTTCCAAGGACAAATCCAAGGAAAACTTTTTCACCTTTAAAAATAGCAAGAGTGAAGCTGGCTCTCTTTGAGCCTGTGGCCTGTTGGGGCTCCCAGGTCCTAAATCATTTTGAGCCCCAGGAAATCAGGAACGAAGTTTTAGGAGGGAGAGAGGTTTTGATCTCCACCGAGAGCCAAGCCCTGCGAAAGCGCAAGAATCTTTTGATCGGCTTTGATCTGCAACCGAGTGCCCTCCAAGTGTTGCACCCAAGGGGCCTGGGGATTCTCAAGGCTGAAAGCGAACTCCTCCGGGAATTGGGAAGGCTGCTCAGACTAATTCTGCCCTCTAGCGAGATTGAGGCTCCGCAATGTAAGGGAGGTGCGCTTTGCCGTTGCCTCTTCGCGCACCATTTCCCCCCAGGATGCTTTCCCTTGGTTTACTTCCTGTTTCTGGCAAACGACCTTTATGCTCAGCTGCAGTGGCAATGAGTGCACCCTTGGGAAACCCGAAAGAACAGGTTGGGGGTAGAACATCCTGGAGAAGATCGATCGATGTGGTCGCCGGGAGTCGAAAAGGACTTGATGGCACAGAATCAATCAAAAAATCTCGCCAACGCCTTAGGGGTTTTTCAGCCTCCTGTCGCTAGATGGCGCTCTAGGAATAAGCAACCCAGCGCCTAGAAAGCTGTCAATACAGCAGCTGTGTCTGTGCGACCGACATCCAGGGGGAGGGGGAGCGGGGGACCTGGAACAATAGAGAACTGTATTGCTAGAGCGGCTTTCGGAGAAGAGGAGGAGGGCAGAGGAACTCCCTGTTCCGGCTTCCGCCTGGGAGGAGAGTGGCGTGGAGGAGCGCTCGAAGCTCTTCCCGGGGTCGGAGCAGCAGCTGGCGGAAGGTGAGTCGAGGACAGGTGGGGGGAGAGGCCGGGAGCGAGTGGGGCTGTTTCGTGTCCTCCGCGGGGAAGAGTCAGAGAAGCAACAGCTGAAAAGTGCCAGCTGCTCTATCTGCCCCCCCCCCGCCCAAATTTTATTCCCCTGGTTCTGCAGGATTTAAAACTGGTGCATGCATTTTTCTGGCGGTCGGGAGATTTTAAAAAGTCCCCTTCGTGTTAGCGTTGACTCCTTGTGATTTTATGGAGATGCTGTTTCCTTGGCAACAATATGGGACTGATCTGCCACTGCTGTCTCCTGGGATTTTTTTTTACTTCTAAGTCCAGCCAACAAACTCTCCCATCCATGTATTAACCAGGTTCAACTCTGCTTAACCCAGCACTTTTTTTAAAACAGCCACTGAGGACCTTTTGGGATGTTTAGGTGTGGAGATAGTCTTCGCATACCATTTGTTTAATGACCATTCAAGGTTAGGATGGTGCTGGAAAGGAGACTTCCAACTGGTCCTCAAACTTGTGGCCCTCCAAGCGATTTCGGTGCTGGCAACCGACACACATTTACGATGGTGGCAGTGTCTTGCAGTCCCATGATTGCTGTTTGCCACCTTCACATACAGCTTCTGACAAGCCAAATCAATGGGGAATCCGGCAGGAAGCTGCAAGTCACGGTCATGTGACGTTGCACTTAAGGACCCAGGTGACATTTTCTTTCACTGCCAAGTCTAGCCAACAAACACAGGATTTCCTAGTGGTCTTCCATTCATGTATCATGGTTGTTTGACATTGTGCCTAATGACTCCAGGTGATTCGCTTAATGACCGCAGCCAGAACTGATGTTCTAAGTCAGCGCATTCACGTGACTTCATCTTTATTTTTTGTTTACATATCTAATTTATTCTCCACCCATCTCCCTCGGAAAGTGACTTAATGACCGAGCTGCTTAGTGACAGAGTTGCCGGTCCCAATTGCAGTCAGAAAGGAGGACTACCTGTACTGTATGGTGATGTCCCCAGAGTGGTTGTGGACAGTATTTTCTGCTCTTTTCTTATTTGGAGCTGAGGAGTTGAATGGACAAAACTGGTGCTTTAAATCTTGCAGAGGCTTTGGGCACCATTTAATCTGTTAAAGCCCCCCAGCCCTCTAAAAATAGCCCCAAAAATTTGACCATACCCACTTCTGGGACATTTTGCAGGCTGAAATACACATGGATTTTCTGCATAAATACATTCGTAGGTGTGTGTATCTGTATTTCTCTCTGTGTGCATCTATGTGTATGTGTAGAATCAATCCCCAGCATTTCCAGATATCCTTGATGATAACCCTTTGCAGTGCTAAGAATCTGTGATTGACCCAGGCCAACAAGTGAATTTCAGGATTTGAATTTGGATCTCGCTAGTCTTCCATGTGTCAAATGAATCATAATGAATGTTAGAGGTTAATCTACCCTTTTGGCACTTTTCCTTTTTCACTGTAATGTATGCTTTTTTGTTCTTGTTTGCAGGTGTTGTGCAGCCATTTTATAGATAATAATTAAAGTACCACTTTTATGTGAATCTTATAGACAAAAAGGATGCCAATAAGAGCCTGCTCGACAACCGAGAATCACAAGCAGCATTAAAAAGGAAAGCAAATCAAGCCAGCAATCAAATCTTTTCCACTTTCTAGAGAGAACCCCAAAACTCTTCTTCCCCAGAAGGTGATAGACGAGGGAGAAAAAAACAGGAAGAGAGATTTTGAGCTGGAAAAAATTGAATATGTGGAACTCAAATTGAAGAAGTCAATGAAGAAATGAAGAAGTCAAGGGGGATAATTTCCAATTGCAGAAAAAGAGGGAAATATCTGGAAGTTAGTGGGGAGGAAGAGGTCACTTGGATAGCCACATAGGGCAGACAGTAACACAAGCCTCAGCCTGTGAGGAAGGAAACAGTCGCTAGAATCAAAGCACCACCAAACAAGGGATCAGAAATAGTTTTGATCTCCTTGAGAATCCAAGAGTATCAGTGGTGGAAAAGCCCCACAGAGGTGTATATTGTGGGAAAAGCACAGATTACAGATCACAGCTGATTATGCACGAGAGGACCCACACCGGTGAAAAGCCCTACCAGTGTTCTCGATGCGGCAAAAGCTTTAACAAGCACGCCACCCTGGTGAATCACAAGAGGACTCACACCGGGGAGAAACCGTATGAGTGTCCGGATTGTGGAAAAAGTTTCAGTCGGAATTCCAGCCTGGTGATACACCAGAGGACTCACACAGGAGAGAAACCGTATGACTGTCCGATTTGTGGGAAACGTTTCAGTCAGAATTCTAAACTGGTGAGACACCAGAGGACGCACACAGGAGAGAAACCGTATGAGTGTCCGGATTGTGGGAAACGTTTCAGTTGGAAATCCAACCTCGTGAAACACCAGAGGACTCACACAGGAGAGAAACCGTATGAGTGTCCAGATTGTGGGAAAAGTTTCAGTCAGAATTCTAAACTGGTGAGACACCAGAGGACTCACACAGGAGAGAAACCGTATGAGTGTCCGGATTGTGGGAAACGTTTCAGTTGGAAATCCAACCTCGTGAAACACCAGAGGACTCACACAGGAGAGAAACCGTATGAGTGTCCAGATTGTGGGAAAAGTTTCAGTGACAATTCCAGCCTGGTGAGACACCAGACGACTCACACAGGAGAGAAACCGTATGAGTGTCCAGATTGTGGGAAAAGTTTCAGTCAGAATTCTAAAATGGTGATACACCAGAGTACTCACACAGAAGAGAAACCGTATGAGTGTCCAGATTGTGGGAAAAGTTTCAGTAACAATTCCAGCCTGGTGAGACACCAGAGCACTCACACAGGAGAGAAACCGTATGAGTGTCCGGATTGTGGGAAAAGTTTCAGTCGGAATTCCCACCTGGTGTTACACCAGAGGACTCACACAGGAGAGAAACCGTATGAGTGTCCAGATTGTGGAAAAAGTTTCAGTCAGAATTCTAAACTGGTGATACACCAGAGTACTCACACAGGAGATAAACCGTATGAGTGTCCGGATTGTGGGAAAACTTTCATTTGGAATTCCAAACTGGTGATACACCAGAGGACTCACACAGGAGAGAAACCGTATGAGTGTCCGGATTGTGGGAAAAATTTCAGACGGAATACCAGCCTGGTGGAACACCAGAGGACTCACACAGGAGATAAACCGTATGAGTGTCCGGATTGTGGGAAACGTTTCAGTTGGAAATCCAACCTCGTGAAACACCAGAGGACTCACACAGGAGAGAAACCGTATGAGTGTCCAGATTGTGGGAAAAGTTTCAGTTTGAAGTCCAACCTGGTGTTACACCAGAGGACTCACACAGGAGAGAAACCATATGAGTGTCCAGTTTGTGGGAAAAGTTTCAGTGACAATTCCAGCCTGGTGAGACACCAGAGCACTCACACAGGAGAGAAACCGTATGAGTGTCCGGATTGTGGGAAAAGTTTCAGTCGGAATTCCCACCTGGTGTTACACCAGAGGACTCACACAGGATTGAAACCGTATCAGTGTCTGGATTGTGGGAAAAGTTTCAGTGACAACTCCAGCCTGGTGATACACCAGAGGACTCACACAGGAGAGAAACCGTATGAGTGTCCAGATTGTGGAAAAAGTTTCAGTCAGAATTCTAAACTGATGATACACCAGAGTACTCACACAGGAGATAAACCGTATCAGTGTCTGGATTGTGGGAAAAGTTTCAGTTACAATTCCAGCCTGGTGAGACACCAGAGGACTCACACAGGAGAGAAACTGTAAGAGTCTCCGGATTGTGGGAAAAGTTTCAGTCGGAATTCCCACCTTGTTACACCAGAGGACTCACAGAGGAGATAAACCGTATGAGTGTCCGGATTGTGGAAAAAGTTTCAGTTTGAAGTCCAACCTGTTGAAACACCAGAGGACTCACACAGGAGAGAAACCGTATGAGTGTCCAGATTGTGGGAAAAGTTTCATTACTAGGTCTAGCCTTATAGATCATGTAGGTTTACACATAGGAGAGTAATCATTCAAATGCCCAGACTGTAGACGGTGCTTCCCACAAAATTCCCACCTTAACAGACACAAGGAAATCCACACGAGGCAGAAGGTGTTGAGTGTAGAGAAGGCTTGAATTTCACTTCTCATCTCCCATTGGACATCCAGCTGAAAAGTTCAGTATTTAATTTCTGGGCTGATTCTTTTTAGTCAAAGATGTCTCAGATTTAGAGATGAGGGAAATGGAAAATGTTAGTTTGAGAAAGGCTAACTACACATTTCTGGCTATCAGCAGAACTTCCCAGTAAGCTGCTGCAGGCCCTAAAAGATACATGAAGAAAAGATAGGAGCACACAAATTTTTTGAGAGAAGATATTTGGGATGTTTGTGGCAGTGACTAAAGCACTGTACAGTTTCAGACGGAAACGCTGTTCTGCCTTGCAGTTGAACATGATGCATATGGGATTCCTGTGGAAAATGGCCGACTGAACAACTTTGCCTGTGAGCTCCATGGGCAGAGCTGGCAGCGTGGTAGCTTTTCTTTTGGGCACAGACAGGTTTTTCTGTAGCCCCAAGTGTTTTTCCGGATTAAGGGAAACACTGAGAATTGACCCATTTGTCCTCCAGATGGTGAGTTGTAGCCAGGAGATCGTAGACAGCGTCTGCGACCGAGCGGTAAGACTACACTGGGCGGCTGGGATTTAATCTTTTCTAAGCCACCTATGCATCCCCTTAAAAAAAGGGGAAAATAAGTCGTGCCTTTCCATATCTTAAACACCCAATTTGTTTTTTTTTAAGTTTTGTGTCTTAAGAGAAGCTTAAGAAAAAGCGGAATCTCTTGGTGATTATAGTTATTTTTGGAGATTTTTAAATATAAAAAAAAAGTTTTGGCTTTTCCCCCCCCATTTGGGTTATATTGAGAGCTGTAACATTGCCTTTCCATTGTTATCTTTGTTGCTGAATTTCAAGGTTGAAGTGTTCTTTCTACACATTTCTTATTTTAAACTTTAGGATTTCTGTTTTCTTTTTTCCAAACTGTCTGCTAGTATATTTTCTTTGGTTAATTTTGGATTAATTCATTAACCTCTATTTCTGTGAGTTAACTTTTTAGGGTGTGTTATAATTTACTGTTTGAACAATGGAAGATTTTAAAGAAGATCACAGAGAATTATGTTGTCAGCAAGAAGATATTTTTTCAAAGGGTTGTCAAATTATTATACAGACTGTTTGGGACATTTGAGATGAGATTCTAGTTAAAATGAAACAACTATATGAAAATACTATGATAGAAGAAGACAACGTTGGAAAAGATGGCGTTTTTACTGTTGTGGGGGAAAATGGAATATTCTCAGCTGAAAACTGGATTGGTGTTTGTGGGATTAAAACAATTGTTTAACCTTAGGACTGCACAAGGAACTGCCAAGCGGGGGAAATGTTATGACTATTTCAATCAATGTTATGGGAAAGAAGAGTATGGAACGTGGGAGTTTTTTTTTCTCTTTCGCTGGAATGTTTGTGTTTTGGGGGGCTATTGGGTTGTTAGATCTTTGTAAAAAAATGCTGTTGGTGTAATGGTGAAATATTTGGATGCCCTGGTATATTTTGAGGAGGGGTAAAAAATTAAGAATATTTAATTGGACTGATAATGAGGTTAACATGACTTACAGGATTTTTGATTTCTAAGACTTAAAAGGTATTGACAAGTTTTGGTAATATTTTATATATTTTTAAGCATAATTAGGGTTAAGATTGTTAATTATAAAGGTAGACAATTTATAAAAATTAAGAATATTTAATTGGATTGATAATGAGACTAATATTTTTTTTCTTTTCTTTTCTTATGGTTTGGATTAGGATTTATAGGGTTATAGATTTGTAAAACTTAAAGGATATTGATAAGCTATAATAATGTTTTATACTGTTTTTTAGATCTAATAGGGTTAAGATTGTTTATTATGAAGGCAGACAATTTATTTGTTTCTATAATTTGATGTTTATTGTGTAGACGGAAGTATATAGAATAGTAGTAGAAAGAAAAAAAATTAAATTGATTATTTTTTAAGAGGAAGGGAAGTTTGAAGTAGAAATTTAAATATATGTATATGTATGTATGTGTGTGTGTGTGTGTGTGTGTGTGTGTGTATGTATATATATATATATATATATATATATATATATATATATATATATATATTATGTAAGGGGAAGGAGCAATTGTATTAGAGATATGTATATATGTTAATGGAGGGATTTATAGAAATAATGTGATTATGGTTTGATATAGAGGAAGGGTTTGTTTGTGGGAATTGTTGTATATTCTTGCTGTGGAAAGCTGGAACTCACCTGTATGTATGTAACTTTCTAAAAGTTTTTTTTGCGTGTGCCACGGGGGGGAACCACACTCATACAAGAGACCCACACAATTCTGCCGCCCTGGCAGCGGGGGTGGTTGTCCTTCAAATAACCAGGCAGCTGCACCACTATTGGACGATCTTAATAATTTCAATAGTGGGGTCCAAATAAAAATAAGCAAGTCCGTGCTATCCCAGGGAGCACCCCTGTTCCAGGGCCAATTTCCGAGCCCACCACCGGTTCCAGTTCTAGCCGGCCTCCAATGGTCTCTATAGGCCTCCGCAGGTCTCCACAGGCCTCTACCAACCTCCACAGGCCCCGGCTCTACAGTTCTCAAGGCCCCCCAGTTCCTCAGTCTTTGTGGGGTTGCTCCACCGGTTCTTTGTGCCAGTTCTAATTGATCTCTGCCGTCCACCATAGGCATCCCTTCACTGGCTGCTGAAGCCAAAGCAGCAGCCATCCCCTCTGTCCAGGGGCCTCCCAGGCCTGACGGACTCGCCGGACTCCGAAACACTCCATCCGGGAAGGCCATGGCTCCACAAGGCCACCAGTACCACAGCCATCGAGCCTTGTCGGTCCGCGACTCCAATAGCTCCACTGGCCGCCACTCCGCAGCTCCATCGGGCTCCGTGGCCTCTTCCTCCTCCTCCAGGCTCCGCCGAGCCCCACCAGCCACAAGCTCCAGCAGTTCCACCGGGCCCAAAAAAAGCCCCGGCTCGTCGCGCCAGCTCCGTCCGGCCTCACCAACTCCACCAGGCCGGCTCTGACAACTTGTTGCAAGGCCGCCGGGCCGCAACTCCGCAGCAGCCTCAACCACCGAACTCCACCCCTGCTCCGTCCGGAGAAGTTTGCTCACCCTCAGCTCCGATGTACCTTCTCAGCCTCCACAATAGAGTTTGTGGGGTATAGGGAGGTTTTTTTTTAGTGTTTAGAGTTCACTTCGCCTGGAGCGGCTGCCGGCGTTTTCATACGGTCGCCATCTTGGATTTTTTTTTTTTTATGCCTCTGCCCTCGTTGCCGTCTCGTTTGTGGCAGTTTCTTTCTCCCCTCATTCCACATAACTGTCTGACCTAATGACAGAGGCTGCTAGGACTCTGACATTTGAGCCTTTGAACGGGAATTGGTCCAAGTTCAAGTTGAAGAGAATGATTGGCCTTATCTCACCGAGTTACTGTGGTACAGAGAGAATGAAGGGACGGCCTTGGGGGAGTTGGGCGGTCATATAAATTTAACTAATAAATAAATAAATAAATAAATTCAAATTTGTTTTTAAGTCATTGTTGGCTTGGGAGAGTGGGCAGCTGGACTGGGTGGGCCAGGGGTGGGGCCCCGCAGGGCACGGTGTGGTGGGCAGAGGGAACAACCTGGAGGAAGAGCAGGAAGAGCCGCCACCAAGACAGGTCAGATTCCTGGATCGCAACGCCCTCCGAACAGTCACTCATGCTCTCGTCATCTCCCATGTAGATTATTGCAACACGCTCTACATGGGGCTACCCTTGAAGACTATCCGGAAGCTTCAGCTGGTGCAGAATGTGGCCGCGCGAGCAATTTTGGGTGCACCAAAATCTGCACATATAACATCTTTGCTCCGCGAGCTGCATTGGGTGCCGGTTTGCTTCCGGGTACAATTCAAGGTGTTGGTTATCACCTTTAAAGCCCTACATGGCATGGGGCCAGAATACCTGAAGGACCGTCTTATCCCCATTTTATCGACCCACCCCACCAAGTCATTCAGAGAGGGCCTGCTACGAACCCCATCAATCAAAGAATGTCATCTGATGGGGGCTAGGAGACGGGCCTTCTCTGTGGTGGCACCCACACTGTGGAACATCTTGCCCCCAGAGTTGAGACAGATCTCCCTCCCGACCTTTAGGAAAGAGCTGAAGACCTGGTTTTGCCGCCTGGCATGGGATCGAGGGAAGGATAGTTCCTCATGGGGGTGGCTAACTCCTTAATTTTATAATGTCCTTCGTTTTAATTCCATCGTCCATCTGGATTCATAATTATTATTTTTACATTTATTGTATATTGATGTTATATATTTTATATTTTATTTTAACTATTTTATTGTAAACCGCCCAGAGTTCCTCATTGGGGGAGATGGGCGGTTATATATATTAAATTAATTAATTAAATAAATAAATAAATATCAACATATGTTATGTATTCTGAAAGTCATTATCACAAATGCCATCTAATAATTAGGGCTCCTAATTGGTTAGGTTAGCTTTCTAGCGTCTGCGCAAAAGCCTCTAAATGAATACAGGGAGGCTTTCCAGGTGCTCATCATCCCTGCCCCTCGGGCTACAAGCCCATCTTTGTCATTTCCATTCTAATGAAGGCAATTCACTCTTGAGCAGAACAATAAAGCCTCTAACTCTAAGGTCACCTAATACACAATTAAATGCCTGTGTTCTCTTCTTATCTTTGGGGCTCCAGAAGCTGGCTGAAGCTAACTTTTACTCTGTATCTTGGTCTTCCTTACAACATTTACAGCTACATTCAGACTCTGTTTCTGATTCCGTCTCATCTGAAACCTTCTCACACTCGTATCTATGCAGGTCAATATTCTGATCCCTAATTGGGCTCAACAGGGCACGAGTGAATTTACTGCTCAGATTAACAAAGCACAGCTACCCAGGTTCCTTAGCCCCAATTATCAAAGTATACAAGGGCAAGGTTACCCCTTTGCTCTGATATGGAGCCGAAGTTTGGAGCTTAAAACATATATCACTATTAGAACAAACACAACCACAGCATCCGAGAAGTATTTTGGGTGTGGATAAAAGGACTCCAGCTGCTGCAGTTAGAGCTGAATTGGGAATCTATACAATATGTTCTTTGTCTAAAATCAGGGCACACAATTATTGACGACTACATGACTGTCTCTAGGGTCCTCCTCCTTTATGCCAAGCCCCTAGAATTGATGCCTGGAAAACAATAGAGAACCTGGCAGGGACTGGTTACTTAGCAACGAAGGGTAAACCTGAGCCAGGGCAATCAGTGACACATCGGAAAAACAAAGGGACAAAAAAAGGGGACATTGTCTGTAATTCATGTGAAAGGCCAGGACATATTGCAAGGTTTTGCAGAAATAGGGACAAGAAGGATTTTTCCAAGGACAAATCCAAGGAAAACTTTTTCACCTTTAAAAATAGCAAGAGTGAAGCTGGCTCTCTTTGAGCCTGTGGCCTGTTGGGGCTCCCAGGTCCTAAATCATTTTGAGCCCCAGGAAATCAGGAACGAAGTTTTAGGAGGGAGAGAGGTTTTGATCTCCACCGAGAGCCAAGCCCTGCGAAAGCGCAAGAATCTTTTGATCGGCTTTGATCTGCAACCGAGTGCCCTCCAAGTGTTGCACCCAAGGGGCCTGGGGATTCTCAAGGCTGAAAGCGAACTCCTCCGGGAATTGGGAAGGCTGCTCAGACTAATTCTGCCCTCTAGCGAGATTGAGGCTCCGCAATGTAAGGGAGGTGCGCTTTGCCGTTGCCTCTTCGCGCACCATTTCCCCCCAGGATGCTTTCCCTTGGTTTACTTCCTGTTTCTGGCAAACGACCTTTATGCTCAGCTGCAGTGGCAATGAGTGCACCCTTGGGAAACCCGAAAGAACAGGTTGGGGGTAGAACATCCTGGAGAAGATCGATCGATGTGGTCGCCGGGAGTCGAAAAGGACTTGATGGCACAGAATCAATCAAAAAATCTCGCCAACGCCTTAGGGGTTTTTCAGCCTCCTGTCGCTAGATGGCGCTCTAGGAATAAGCAACCCAGCGCCTAGAAAGCTGTCAATACAGCAGCTGTGTCTGTGCGACCGACATCCAGGGGGAGGGGGAGCGGGGGACCTGGAACAATAGAGAACTGTATTGCTAGAGCGGCTTTCGGAGAAGAGGAGGAGGGCAGAGGAACTCCCTGTTCCGGCTTCCGCCTGGGAGGAGAGTGGCGTGGAGGAGCGCTCGAAGCTCTTCCCGGGGTCGGAGCAGCAGCTGGCGGAAGGTGAGTCGAGGACAGGTGGGGGGAGAGGCCGGGAGCGAGTGGGGCTGTTTCGTGTCCTCCGCGGGGAAGAGTCAGAGAAGCAACAGCTGAAAAGTGCCAGCTGCTCTATCTGCCCCCCCCCCGCCCAAATTTTATTCCCCTGGTTCTGCAGGATTTAAAACTGGTGCATGCATTTTTCTGGCGGTCGGGAGATTTTAAAAAGTCCCCTTCGTGTTAGCGTTGACTCCTTGTGATTTTATGGAGATGCTGTTTCCTTGGCAACAATATGGGACTGATCTGCCACTGCTGTCTCCTGGGATTTTTTTTTACTTCTAAGTCCAGCCAACAAACTCTCCCATCCATGTATTAACCAGGTTCAACTCTGCTTAACCCAGCACTTTTTTTAAAACAGCCACTGAGGACCTTTTGGGATGTTTAGGTGTGGAGATAGTCTTCGCATACCATTTGTTTAATGACCATTCAAGGTTAGGATGGTGCTGGAAAGGAGACTTCCAACTGGTCCTCAAACTTGTGGCCCTCCAAGCGATTTCGGTGCTGGCAACCGACACACATTTACGATGGTGGCAGTGTCTTGCAGTCCCATGATTGCTGTTTGCCACCTTCACATACAGCTTCTGACAAGCCAAATCAATGGGGAATCCGGCAGGAAGCTGCAAGTCACGGTCATGTGACGTTGCACTTAAGGACCCAGGTGACATTTTCTTTCACTGCCAAGTCTAGCCAACAAACACAGGATTTCCTAGTGGTCTTCCATTCATGTATCATGGTTGTTTGACATTGTGCCTAATGACTCCAGGTGATTCGCTTAATGACCGCAGCCAGAACTGATGTTCTAAGTCAGCGCATTCACGTGACTTCATCTTTATTTTTTGTTTACATATCTAATTTATTCTCCACCCATCTCCCTCGGAAAGTGACTTAATGACCGAGCTGCTTAGTGACAGAGTTGCCGGTCCCAATTGCAGTCAGAAAGGAGGACTACCTGTACTGTATGGTGATGTCCCCAGAGTGGTTGTGGACAGTATTTTCTGCTCTTTTCTTATTTGGAGCTGAGGAGTTGAATGGACAAAACTGGTGCTTTAAATCTTGCAGAGGCTTTGGGCACCATTTAATCTGTTAAAGCCCCCCAGCCCTCTAAAAATAGCCCCAAAAATTTGACCATACCCACTTCTGGGACATTTTGCAGGCTGAAATACACATGGATTTTCTGCATAAATACATTCGTAGGTGTGTGTATCTGTATTTCTCTCTGTGTGCATCTATGTGTATGTGTAGAATCAATCCCCAGCATTTCCAGATATCCTTGATGATAACCCTTTGCAGTGCTAAGAATCTGTGATTGACCCAGGCCAACAAGTGAATTTCAGGATTTGAACTTGGATCTCGCTAGTCTTCCATGTGTCAAATGAATCATAATGAATGTTAGAGGTTAATCTACCCTTTTGGCACTTTTCCTTTTTCACTGTAATGTATGCTTTTTTGTTCTTGTTTGCAGGTGTTGTGCAGCCATTTTATAGATAATAATTAAAGTACCACTTTTATGTGAATCTTATAGACAAAAAGGATGCCAATAAGAGCCTGCTCGACAACCGAGAATCACAAGCAGCATTAAAAAGGAAAGCAAATCAAGCCAGCAATCAAATCTTTTCCACTTTCTAGAGAGAACCCCAAAACTCTTCTTCCCCAGAAGGTGATAGACGAGGGAGAAAAAAACAGGAAGAGAGATTTTGAGCTGGAAAAAATTGAATATGTGGAACTCAAATTGAAGAAGTAAATGAAGAAGTCAAGGGGGATAATTTCCAATTGCAGAAAAAGAGGGAAATATCTGGAAGTTAGTGGGGAGGAAGAGGTCACTTGGATAGCCACATAGGGCAGACAGTAACACAAGCCTCAGCCTGTGAGGAAGGAAACAGTCGCTAGAATCAAAGCACCACCAAACAAGGGATCAGAAATAGTTTTGATCTCCTTGAGAATCCAAGAGTATCAGTGGTGGAAAAGCCCCACAGAGGTGTATATTGTGGGAAAAGCACAGATTACAGATCACAGCTGATCATGCACGAGAGGACCCACACCGTTGAGAAGCCCTACCAGTGTTCTCGATGCAACAAAAGCTTTAGCAAGCATGCCACCCTGGTGAATCACAAGAGGACTCACACCGGGGAGAAACCGTATGAGTGTCCACATTGTGGGAAAACTTTCAGTCGGAATTCCGAACTGGTGATACACCAGAGGACTCACACAGGAGAGAAACCGTATGACTGTCCGGATTGTGGGAAAAGTTTTATTTGGAATTCCCAACTGGTGATACACCAGAGGACTCACACAGGAGAGAAACCGTATGAGTGTCCAGATTGTGGGAAAGGTTTCAGTCAAAATTCCCACCTGGTGATACACCAGAGTACTCACACAGGGGAGAAACCGTACGAGTGTCCTGATTGTGGGAAAAGTTTCAGTCAGAATTCCAGCCTGGTGAGACACCTGACAACACACACAGGAGAGAAACCGTATGAGTGTACGGATTGTGGGAAGAGTTTCAGTTTGAAATCCAACCTGCTAATACACCAGAATACTCACACAGGAGAGAAACCGTATGAGTGTCCGGATTGTGGAAAAAGTTTCAATTGGAATTCTGAATTGGTGATACACCAGAGGACTCACACAGGAGAGAAACCGTATGAGTGTCTGGATTGTGGGAAATGTTTCAGTCAGAATTCCAGCCTGGTGAGACACCAGACGACTCACACAGGAGAGAAACCATACGAGTGTCCGGATTGTGGGAAACGTTTCAGTAAGAATTCCAACCTGGTCATACACCAGAGGACTCACACAGGAGAGAAACGGTATGAGTGTCCAGATTGTGGGAAAAGTTTCAGTTTGAAGTCCAACCTGGTGATACACCAGAGGACTCACACAGGAGAGAAACCATATGAGTGTCCGGATTGTGGGAAAAGTTTCAGTCACAATTCCCACCTGGTGATACACCAGAGGACTCACACAGGAGAGAAACCATATGAGTGTCCGGATTGTGGGAAAAGTTTCAGTAAGAATTCCAACCTGCTCATACACCAGAGGACTCACACAGGAGAGAAACCATATGAGTGTCCGGATTGTGGGAAAAGTTTTAGTCGTAATTCCGAACTGGTGATACACCAGAGGACTCACACAGGAGAGAAACCGTACGAGTGTCCAGATTGTGGGAAATGTTTCAGTCAGAATTCCCACCTGGTGATACACCAGAGGACTCACACAGGAGAGAAACCGTATGAGTGTCCGGATTGTGGGAAAAGTTTTAGTTTGAAGTCCAATCTGGTGATACACCAGAGGACTCACACAGGAGAGAAACCATATGAGTGTCCAGATTGTGGGAAAGGTTTCAGTTTGAATTCCCACCTGGTGAGACACCAGAGGACTCATACAGGAGAGAAACCTTATTAGTGTCCAGATTGTGGAAAAGGTTTCAGTCTGAATTTCCACCTGGTGACAAACCAGAGGACTCGCACAGGAGCAAAACCGTACGAGTGTCCAGATTGTCAGAAAAGTTTCAGTTTGAATTCCCACCTGGTGAGACACCAGAGGACTCACACAGGAGAGCAATCGTATGAGTGTCCAGATTGTGGGGAAAGTTTCAGTTTGAAGTCTAACCTGCTGATACACTAGAGCAGGGGTCCCCAACCTCCGGGCCGTGGACCGGTCCCGGTCCGTGGCCTGCTAGGAACTGGGCCGCCATGCTGGTCTCTGAACCCCACCTTTGGTCCCCGCGATTGGCTCCTGCCTGCAAACCCCAACCCCCGGTCTGCTCGATTGGCTTCCGCCTGGAAACCTCGACCCCGGTCAGCTCGATTGGCTCCCGCCTGCATAGCTTGACCCCAATTCGCGCGATTGGCTCCTGCCTGCAAATCCCAACCCCCAGTCCGTTCGATTGGCTCCCACCTGCAAAGCTCGACCCCAGTCCGCGCGATTGGCTCCCGCCAGCAAACCTTGCCCCCTGGTCCATGGAAAAATTGTCTTCCGCATAACTGGTCCCTCGTGCCAAAAAGGTTGGGTACCCCTGCACTAGAGGACTCACACAGGAGAGGAACCGTATGAGTGTCCAGATTGTGGGAAAAGTTTCAGTACTAGGTCTATCCTTTTAAATCATGTATGTTTACACGTAGGAGAGAAACCATTCAAATGGCCAGACTGTAGACGGTACTTCACACAAAATTCCTCCCTTAACAGACACAAGGAAATCCACATGAGGCAGAAGTTGATGAGTGTAGAGAAAGCTGGAAGTTCACTTCTCTTCTCCCATTGGACATCCAGCTGAAAAGTTGAGTGTTTAATTTTTGGGCTGATTCTTTTTAGTCAAACTTGTCTCATTATTAGAGATGAGGGAGGAGAGAAAGAAATGGAAAATGTTAGTTTGAGAAAGGCTAACTACACATTTCTGGGTATCAGCTGAACTTCCCAGTAGGCTGCTGCGGGCCCTAAAAGAAAAAAGTTAGGAGCACTCAGATTTTTATTTTGTTTTCTTGGAGGTGCCTGCTTGTTAACTTTTGATGGCTGTGGGTGATAGCAGCGCCAAGAGGCTCACCCTTTTCTTCCATCCCCCTTGGTGGTGGAGATGTGAGGAAAAAATTGCAGAGTGGAAGAGGTTTCATTTCTAGAAATGCATTGTGTCAGAGCCATTCATGTCTATTGAGAAGGAAAAAAACCGGGTAGGGTCAGCGTTGCTGTGACCGTGGGGCCAAAGTAAGGCAAAGCTCCCTTCCCAAATATGGGAGACGTTTCCATTTCTTTCACTCCTCTTTCAGGGCTTCTTTTTAAAATTTCCCCCAAAATCCCTACAAGTAAAGAGGAAAATTATTTGGAGCCGCTAAGTGGCATTTTAGCTATGCAGATGAATGATCCTGATTTTGCTGAGTTCAGAAGACACCAAAGAATTCAAGGTTTGAGGTTTGGGTCTGCCTAATTTGAAATTGTATTTTGATGCCTGTTGTTTGCTTTGGATGAAAGAATGTATTACTCTGGAGAACAAGAAATTACTACAGCTTGAAGGACATTTATTTATTTATTTATTTGTTTGTTTGTTTGTTTATTTATTATTCCAACTTATCACCGTCCATCTCCACAAATATGGGCGGTTTAGAACATTTCCAATTAAAAACCTATGAACCTAAAATTACAATATAATAATAAATAGATAAAAAATCCAGAAGATGGTAACATCTCAAAAAAGGAGAATATTATGGGGCCAACCACCCCCAGGAGGAACTATTACCTCCGTCATCCCAGACAAGGCGGCAGAACCAGGTCTTTAAAGACTTCCGGAAGGCCAGGAGCGACGGCGTCTGCCTCACCTCCGGGGGCAAGATATTCCACAGGGCAGGCGCTATCGCAGAGAAGGCACACTTCCTGGACCTCACTAGATGAAGTTCTTTTGTTGATGGGGTCCGAAGCATGCCCTCTCTACATGACCGGGTGGGGCGAGCCGATGTAATTAGGATGAGACGGTCCCTCAGGTACCCTGGCCCCATGCCATGTAGGGCTTTAAAGGTGATAACCAACACCTTGAATTGGACCCGGAAGCAAACTGGTACCCAATGCAGCTTGCGCAGCAGTGGTGTTACATGTGCTGATCTTATAGCACCCGTAACTGCCCGCGCGGCCGCATTCCGGACCAGCTGAAGCTTCCGGATACTCTTCAAGGGTAGCCCCATGTAGAGCGCATTGCAGTAATCTATATGGGAGATGAGAAGGGCATGAGTGACTGTTCGGAGGGCTTCTCGATCCAGGAAGGGACGTAAGTGGCGCACAACCCAAAGCTCTGCAAAGCTTCGAGCAGCAGTTGTGAGTCCAGGAGGACCCCCAAGTTCTGCACTGAATCTGAATGGGGCAGTGCCACCCCATCCAGAATCAAAGATGACAACTTCCTGGAAGCCGAGAGGCCATAAATCAATAGCCACTCCGTCTTACAAGGGTTCAGTTGAAGCCTGTTGTTCTCCATCCAGGCCCCTACAGCCCCCAGGCTCTGAGACAGGGTGTCGACTGCATCACTTACTTCACCCGTGATGGAGATATACAATTGAGTATCATCAGCATATTGGTGATACCTCATCCCGTGGTGACATGGTATGACCCAGCGGCTTCGTGTAGAGGTTACATGGAGAGAGAACCGAACCTTGCGGCACCCCACACAAGAGGGGTCGCGGGTCAGACCTCTCCTATCACCACTGATTGGGAGCAGCCCTGGAGGAAGGAGGTGAACCAGCATAAAACTATGCCACCCACTCCCAACTCCCTGAGCCGCCCCAAAAGGATACAGTGGTTGATGGTATCGAAAGCCGCTGAGAGGTCCAAGAGAGCAAGAATGGACGCACTCCCTCCATCTCGCTCCCACCAGAGATCATCCATCAGTGCGACCAATGCAGTCTCCGTCCCATATCCCGGCCTGAAACCTGACTGAAAGGGGTCTAGATAATCCGTTTCCTTCAGAATCCTTTGGAGTTGCAGCGCCACCACTTTCTCAACGACCTTTCCCAAAAAAGGAAGATGGGAGACAGGGTGAAAATTGTCCAGTACACTAGGGTCCAGGGATGGTTTCCTGAGGAGGGTGTGCACCAGTGCCTGCTTAAAGGCCGGCGGGAACACCCCCTCCCTCAAGGACAAATTAATCATTGCCTGGACCCAACCGCATGTCACCTCCCAGGCTGACTTTGCCAGCCAGGAGGGACACGGGTCTAGATGGCACGTGGTGGCGTTTACAATCCGGAGGATCCTATCTACTTCATCAGGCCCAACAGGATCAAACTTGTCAGAGGGAGCGCGGATAGAGCGGCCTGCCTCTCTCCTAGGCACCAGTGATCCACGTACTATGCAGTAAATAGACTCCAAACAGAAGTTATATCAAATATCCTATTTACTTTATATACATACGTATTTACAGATCGCTTCCACAAGTAACAAATGATACACCATCAACGATACAGCTTTCACGAGGTAAAATGGGAATAATGGGAAATGAGAATGTCTCTGCATATATAGTGAACCTGACCAATCACATTATAGGTCACTCTCGTTATTCACCACACCCAACCTAATTCTAAGCACCTGTTGAATGAGTCACACATGACACATCATTCCTACAACAATGGCTGCTAATTGGGTGACTGTGCAGAATATTTCCCCTTTAACCTAAATATCAAGCCTCTCTGTATACTTTATATCTAGAAGTAAATTCCTGGGTTTATCAAACCCCAACAAAACTGTTCCGAGATAACGGGAAGTACACTCCTCTGGCATCTCCCCAGATTGTGCCTCACGCTTAGAGTTTAACTTGGAATGAATCTGAGCAATTTTGTCCTGCAGATTTATTTTATTTTATTTATTTATTAAATTTATCACCGCCCAACTCCCCCACGGGGGACTCTGGGCGGTTTACAACAAAATTAACATCATTAACATACAATTAAATAGATTAAAATACACAGTAAATAACAGTTTAAAATATACTGAATATAACAAAATCCAATAACCAAATCTTAAGTTCATAAAAAGGGCACTCCAGGACGAATCTAAGGTGCTAGCTATCTCCAGATATATACCTTCACCATCTCGCCCCAAGCATGCTGACAAAGCCAGGTTATGAGGTTTTTTTTGAAAGTCCAGGAGCGAGGGGGCCTGTCTGATCCCTGGGGAAAGACTGTTCCAAAGGGCAGGGGCAACAGCAGAGAAACCACGCTTCCGAGACCCTGTTAGATGGAACTTAGCCGATGTGGTCCGTAGCATGCCCTTTCTGCATGCCCGGGTGGGACGGGGTGAAGCAATGGGGATGAGACGGTCCCTTAGGTATCCTGGTCCCATGCCATGTAGGGCTTTAAAGGTGATAACCAACACCTTGAATTGGACCCGGAAGCAAACTGGGACCCAGTGCAGCTCGCGCAGCAAAGGTGTTACGTGTGTCCTCCTTGGGACACCCAAAATTGTCTGCGCGGCTGCATTCTGGATCAGTTATAGCTTCCAGATATTCTTCAAGGGTATCCCCATGTAGAGCGCATTACAGTAGTCTATGTGGGAGATAACCAAGGCATGAGTGACTGTTCGAAGGGCCTCTCGTTCCAGGAAGGGGCGCAACTGGCGCACAACACGAAGTTGAGCAAAAGCCCTCCTGGCCACAACTGCCACCTGCTCTTCAAGCAGGAGTTGTGAGTCCAAGAGGACCCCCAAGTTACGCACCGGATCTGTCTGGGGTAGTGCCACCCCATCCAGAATTAAAGATGACAATTTCCCCAGAGCTTTCCAAACTGTGTGTTGTGACACAAAAGTGTGTCGCCACACACAGCGTGGTGTGTCGCCACACCACCCGGAAGCGGCGGCGGCGCGCGCACGGCAGTCGCCGCCGCCGCCACCGCCATGCACGCACGCGCCGCCGCACGCCCCCGCGCCACCGCCGTGCACACGCGCGCCACCGCACGCCCCACGCCCCCCTGCGCTGCTGCCGTGCGCGCCCGCACTGCCGCCAAGCATGCGCATGCCGCCGCCACCGCTGGTGTGTCGCCAGCGGCGGAAATTTGGAAAGCCCTGATTTCCCAGATGCCAAGGAGCCATTAATCCACAGCCACTCCATCTTACTAGAGTTCAGTCGAAGCCTGTTTTTCCCCATCCAGGCCCCTACAACCCCAGGCACTTGGACAGGGTGGTCACTGCATCACTTACTTCACCCGGGATGGAGATATACAACTGGGTATCATCGGCATATTGATGATACCTCACCCCATGGTGTCGGATGATCTCTCCCAGCGGTTTCATGTAGATCTAAAAAAGGAGCGGGGAGAGTACCGAGCCCTGTGGGACCCCGCAAAGAAGAGCCTGCGGGCTGGATCTCTCACTCCCAATTAACACTGACTGGGACCGGCCTAGGAGGAAGGAGGTGAACCAGCGCAAGACCACGCCGCCTATCCCCAACTCCCTAAGCCGTTCCAGAAGGTTACCGTGGTCGACGGTATCGAACACAGCTGAGAGGTCAAGAAGAGCGAGAATGGATGCACTGCCTTCATCTCGCTCCTGCCAGAGATCATCCATAAGCGCGACCTATGCAGTTTCCGTCCCGTAACCTGGCCTGAAACCTGACTGAAAGGAGTCCAGATAATCCATTTCATCCACAATCCTCTGGAGCTGCAACGCCACCACCTTCTCAACCACCTTCCCCAAAAAGGGGAGGTGGGAGACTGGACAAAAATTATTATTATTATTATTATTTATTTAATTTATATAACCGCTCATCTCCCCCAACGGGGAACTCTGGGCGCTTTACAATAAAAATAATTAGATAAAAACATGAAATATAAAATATATAAACCAACAATTTATACAATTAATATAATAAATAGATATAAAAATCCAAGTGGGAGATAGTGTTAATAAAAGAAGGGCATTATAAAATTACGGGATTAACCACCCCCATGAGGAACTATCGTTTCCTCCCTCCCATGCCAGGCGGCAGAACCAGGTCTTCAGTTCTTTCCTAAAGGTCGGGAGGGAGGAGATCTGTCTCAACTCTGGGGGCAAGATGTTCCATAGTGTGGGTGCCACCTTAGAGAAGGCCCGTCTCCTAGCCCCCATCAGATGACATTCTTTGATTGATGGGGTTCGTAGCAGGCCCTCTCTGAATGACTTGGTGGGGTGGGTCGATAAAATGGGGATAAGACGGTCCTTCAGGTATTCTGGCCCCATGCCATGTAGGGCTTTAAAGGTGATAACCAACACCTTGAATTGTACCCGGAAGCA
This sequence comes from Charina bottae, assembly GCA_023362775.1. Taxonomy (NCBI): domain Eukaryota; kingdom Metazoa; phylum Chordata; class Lepidosauria; order Squamata; family Charinaidae; genus Charina; species Charina bottae. The sequence goes on along the minus strand of JALMGJ010000002.1, from coordinate 1,229,216 downwards.
AACCGGCACCCAATGCAGCTCGCGGAGCAAAGATGTTATATGTGCAGATTTTGGTGCACCCCAAAAAGGGGAGGTGGGAGACTGGACAAAAATTATCCAGTATAGTAGGGTCCAGAGATGGCTTCTTGAGGAGGGGGCGTACCAGCGCTTCCTTAAAAGCTGCCGGGAACACCCCCTCTCAAGGATGTATTCACCATCGCCTGGACCCAGCTACAAGTCCCCTCCCGAGCTGCTTTCACCAGCCAGGAGGGGCATGGATCTAATTGACAGGTGGTGGCATTTACAGTCCGGGGGAATCTGTCCACTTCCTGAGGACCAACAGGATCAAACTGTTCCCAGATAACAAAGTAAGAATGTTCCCTGGGTATCTCTCAAGACTCTGTCTCATGCTCGGAGTCTAACTTGGAGCGAATCTGAGCGATTTTATCCTGCAGATGCTCAGAGAATTCCACAGCATGGCCCTGCAGATGGATTTCAGACTCCCCTTTCCCTAAAAGGGATCGGGTAATCTTAAACAGGGCCGCTGGGCGGCATTCTGCGGATGCAATAAGAGCGGAGAAATATTGAGGTTTCGCTGCTCTTACCGCCACAAGGTAGGCCTTAATCGTGGCTCTAGCTTGTGTTCGGTCAGATTCAGTCTTTGTCTTTCTCCAGCGACGCTCTTTATTGTTGTTCAGTCGTTTAGTCGTGTCCGACTCTTCGTGACCTCATGGACCATAGCACGCCAGGCCTTCCTGTCCTCCACCGTCTCCCGGAGTTTACTCAAATTCATGTTCATTACATCGGTGATGCTATCTAACCATCTCATCCTCTGCCGTCCCCTTCTCCTTTTGCCTTCAGTCTTTCCCAGCATCAGGGTCTTTTCCAGTGAGTCCTCTCTTCGCATTAGGTGTCCAAAGTATTTGAGCTTCAGCTTCAGTATCTGTCCTTCAAATGAGCAGTCAGGGTTGATTTCCTTTAGGATTGACTGATTTGACCTCCTTGCATTCCAAGGGACTCTCAAGAGTCTTCTCCAGCACCACAGTTCGAAAGCATCAATTCTTTGGGGCTCAGCCTTCCTTACGGCCCAACTCTCACAGCCGTACATTACTACTGGGAAAACCATAGCTTTAATTATATGGACCTTTGTCGGCAAGGTGATGTCTCTGCTTTTAAATATGCTGTCGAGGTTTGCCATAGCTTTCCTCCCAAGGAGCGTCTTTTAATTTCATGGCTGCAGTCACCGTCTGCGGTGATCTTGGAGCCCAAGAAAATAAAATCTGTCACTGCTTCCATTTCTTCCCTTTCTATTTGCCAGGAAGTGATGGGACCAGATGCCATGATCTGAGTTTTTTTTAATGTTGAGTTTCAAGCCAGCTTTTGCACTCTCCTCTTTCACCCTCATCAAGAGGCTCTTTAGTTCCTCTTCACTTTCTGCCATTAGGGTGGTATCGTCTGCATATCTGAGGTTGTTGATATTTTTCCCGGCAATCTTAACTCCGGCTTGTGATTCATCCAGCCCGGCATTTCTCATGATGTACTCTGCATATAAGTTAAATAAGCAGGGTGATAATATACAGCCTTGTCGTACTCCTTTCCCAATTTTGAACCAGTCGGTTGTTCTATGTCCGGTTCTAACTGTTGCTTCTTGACCCACATACAGGTTTCTCAGGAGACAGGTAAGGTGGTCTGGTACTCCCATCTCTTTAAGACTTTGCCAAAGTTTGTTGTGATCCACACAATCAAAGGCTTTAGCGTAGTCAATGAAGCAGAAGTAGATGTTTTTCTGGAACTCTCTTGCTTTTTCCATGATCCAGCAAATGTTGGCAATCTGATCTCTAGTTCCTCTGCCTCTTCGAAACCCAGCTTGCACTTCTGGTAGTTCTCGGTTCACATGCTGCTGAAGCCTAGCTTGTAGGATTTTGAGCATAACCTTGCTGGCATGTGAAATGAGCGCAATTGTACGGTAGTTTGAACATTCTTTGGCATTGCCCTTCTTTGGAATTGGAACGTAAACTGACCTTTTCCAATCCTGTGGCCACTGTTGAGTTTTCCAAATTTGTTGGCATATTGAGTGCAGCACTTTAACAGCATCATCTTTTAGGATTTTAAATATCTCAGCTGGGATACTGTCTTCTCCGCTAGCTTTGTTGTTAGTAATGCTTCCTAAGGCCCACTTGACTTCACTCTCTAGGATGTCCGGCTCAAGGTCAGTGACCACACCATCGTATTGATCAGGGATATTAAGATCTTTCTTGTATAGTTCTTCTGTGTATTCTTGCCACCTCTTCTTAATCTCTTCTGCTTCTGTTAGGTCCCTGCCTTTTTTGTCCTTTATCATGCCCATCTTTGCACAAAACGTTCCCTTGATATCTCCGATTTTCTTGAAGAGATCTCTAGTCTTCCCCATTCTATTGTTTTCCTCGATTTCTTTGCATTGTTCATTTAAGAAGGCCTTCTTATCTCTCCTTGCTATTCTCTGGAATTCTGCATTCAGTTGTTTATATCTTTCCCTTTCTCCCTTGCCTTTTGCTTCCCTTCTTTCCTCAGCTATTTGTAAAGCCTCATCAGTCAGCCACTTTGCTTTCTTGCATTTCTTTTTCTTTGGGATGGTTTTAGTTGCTGCCTCCTGTACAATGTTACGAACCTCCATCCATAGTTCTTCAGGCACTCTGTCTACCAGATCTAATCCTTTAAATCTATTCCTCACCTCCACTGTATATTCATAAGGGATATGATTTAGGTCATACCTGATTGGTCTAGTGGTTTTCTCTACGTTCTTCAATTTAAGCCTAAATTTTGCAATAAGAAGCTCATGATCTGAGCCACAGTCAGCTCCAGGTCTTGTTTTTGCTGATTGTATAGAGCTTCTCCATCTTTGGCTGCAAAGTATATAATCAATCTGATTTCGGTATTGACCATCTGGTGATGTCCATGTGTAGAGTCGTCTCTTGTGTTGTTGGAAAAGAGTGTTTGCTATGACCAGCGTGTTCTCTTGACAAAACTCTATTAGCCTTTGCCCTGCTTCATTTTGTACTCCGAGGCCGAACTTGCCTGTTATTCCGGTTATTTTTTGACTTCCTACCTTAGCATTCCAGTCCCCTATGATGAAAAGGACATCTTTTTTTGGTGTTAGTTCTAGAAGGTGTTGTAGGTCTTCATAGAACCGGTCAACTTCAGCTTCTTTGGCATCAGTGGTTGGGGCATAGACTTGGATCACTGTGATGTTGAATGGTTTGCCTTGGATTCGAACTGAAAGCATTCTGTCGTTTTTGAGGTTGTACCCCAGTACTGCCTTTCCCACTCTTTTATTGACTATGAGAGCTACTCCATTTCTTCTAAGGGATTCTTGCCCACAGTAGTATATATAATGGTCTCCTGAATTAAATTCGCCCATTCCTGTCCATTTTAGTTCGCTGATTCCCAATATGTCGATGTTCAATCTTGTCATCTCATGTTTGACCACATCCAGCTTACCTTGATTCATAGTTCTTACATTCCAGGTTCCTATGCAATATTGTTCTTTACAGCATCGGACTTTCCTTCCACTTCCAGACACATCCACAACTGAGCGTCCTTTCGGCTTTGGCCCAGCCGTTTCACACTTTCTGGAGCTACTCGGAATTGCCCTCCGCTCTTCCCCAGTAGCATTTTGGACACCTTCCAACCTGAGGGGTTCATCTTCCGGCGTCATATCTTTTAGCCTTTTGATACTGTCCATGGGTTTTCTTGGCAAGGATACTGGAGTGGTTTGCCATTCCCTCCTCCAGTGGACCACGTTTTGTCAGAACTCTCCATCATGACCTGTTCTTCTTGACCTGACTTCATTGAGTTATGCAAGCCCCTTCGCCACGACAAGGCAGTGATCCATGAAGGGGCATCTTCCATATAGATTACTGCAATGTGCTATACATGGGGCTACCCTTGAAGAGTATCTGGAAGCTTCAGCTGGTCCAGAATGCGGCTGCACGGATAGTCATGGGTGCTATAAGATCAGCACACGTAACACCGCTACTCCGTGAGCTGCATTGGGTACCAGTTTGCTTCTGGGTCCAATTCAAGGTGTTGGTTATCACCTTTAAAGCCCTACATGGCATAGGACCAGGGTACCTGAGGGACCGTCTTATCCGGATCACATCCACCCGCCCCACCCGGTCATGCAGGGAGGGCATGCTTCGGACCCCATCACTAAAAGAATTCCATCTAGCGGGGTCCAGGAGGCGTGCCTTCTCTGCGATAGCACCTGCCCTGTGGAATATCTTGCCCCCGAGGTGAGACGGGCACCCTCGCTCCTGGCCTTCAGGAAGTCTTTAAAGACCTGGTTCTGCCGCCTTGCCTGGAATGAAGGAAATAATAGTTCCTCCTGGGGGTGGTTAGCTTAGTAATATCCTCCTTTTAAGAACACACCATCTCTTGGATTTTTTTATTTTTTATAGTAGATTTTAGATGTATAGCTTTTTAATTTTTTATAATGTGATTGTAAACCGCCCAGAGTCTACCATGGTGGAGATGGGCGGTGATAAATCCAAATAATTAATAAATAAATAAATAAATAAATAAATAATAAGGCTGTCAGGAGGGAGTCCAGGGCCCATCCTTCCCAGCCGTGACTAGACTAAACCCATGGAGGAAGGGGGAGGGGTGGGAGACTGATGGATGGACCCTGGAGGGCCCAGCTGGAATGGGGAGCCGGGTGCGCCTTTCTCAGCCCCCCTCCACTTTCCTGATGTGGCTCCCTGTGGGAGAGGCGGGGCGCTGCGAAAGACCCCTGCCCAATCCTCTCAATCTCCCACCATTGGACCCCCCAATCTGCCTCAGTGGGAGAAGCTGCTGCGCCTTCCTTTGGCAGCAGTGGCCCACCCCGCAGGGCTGTCGTTCCCTCAAGTCACTCCCTGGAGGAGGGAGGGTGAAGTTTGTCGGTCCTAGTGGGGAGGAAAGGGGGCAGGGGGACGAACTTCCTGGCGGGCATCCTCCATCCACCCAGGGTGGAGAAAGGCCGGCAGAAGCTCAACTGATGCAGCATACCACCCTACTCTCTGCAGGGAACATTGGATCCAGGGGGCAGGAAATATATGGAGGGGTGTGAAGAGACCAACAGAAACTCTCAGGGCTGGCGTGAAAGCAATATCCATCCCCCCGTCTCCCTCTTCCTGGGGGGGGGGGATAACAATAGGGAGAGGGGTAACAATAAGGGTGTCTGGACTGATGCTCCTGCGGTCTCACAGCCATTCCCAACCCCCCACCTTCCCTGGTTCCCCCCCATTTTTCTTCTCCCCCCAATATTCAGTCGTCCTGCCTGCTTAGGATGACTGTCAGGGGTTCAGGCCTCTTTCCTGTCCCCATCCCAAAATAGGCCCCCTGCAGATTTAAAGGCTCTTTAGCAGATTTAGAATTTCCTCCTTCAGGAACAAAGCTGGCTTGCTGGGAACACCGGCTCCAAGACCCTGGGCGCCCTTCGAAGCAGCCCTGGCCAGCATGAGTGAGCCTGTGGCCTGTTGGGGCTCCCAGGTCCTAAATCCTTTTGAGCCCCAGGAAATCAGGAACGAACTTTTAGGAGGTAGAGAGGAAGTCCTGCGAAAGCGCAGGAATCTTTTGGTCAGCTTTTGATCTGCAAGCGAGTGCCCTCCAAGTGTTGTGCCCAACCGGCCTGGGAATTCTCAAGGCTGAAAGCGAACTCCTCAGGGAATCAGTTGCACCCTTGGGAGACCCGAAAGAACAGGTTAGGGATAGAACATCACGGAGAAGATCGATCGATGTGGTCGCCGGGAGTCGAAAAGGACTTGATGGCACAGAATCAATCAAAAAATCTCGCCAACGCCTTAGGGGTTTTTCAGCCTCGTGTCGCTAGATGGCGCTCTAGGAATAAGCAACCCAGCGCCTAGAAAGCTGCCAATACAGCAGCGGCGTCTGTGGTTGCTGAGGACCGACATCCAACGGGAGGGGGAGCGGGGGAGCTGAAACAACAGAGTAATGGATTGCTAGAGGGGATGTCAGAGGAGAGGAGGAGGGCAGAGGAACTTCCTGTTCCGGCTCCCGCCGGGGAGGTGAGTGGCGTGGAGGAGCCCGCTGTGGTCTTCCGGGGTCGCAGCAGCAGCAGCCGGAAGGTGAGTCGAGGACAGGTGGGGGGAGAGGCCGGGAGCAAGTGGGGCTGTTTCGTTTCCTCCGTGGGGAAGAGTCAGAGGAGCCACTCTGCTGAAAAGTGCCAGCTGCTCCATATGCCACCCCCGCCCAAAGTTTATTCCCCTGGTGCTGCAGGCTTGAAAAGTGGTGCCTGCAATTTTCTGGCGGTCGGGAGATTTAGAAAGTCCCCTTCGCGTCAGCGTTGACTCCTTGTGATTTTATGGAGATGTTGTTTTCTTGGCAACAGTATGGGACTGATCTGCCACTGCCGTCTCCTGGGTTGTTTTTTTACTTCCACGTCTAGCCAACAGACTCCCCCATCCATGTATTAGCCAGGTTCAACCCTGCTTAACCCAGCACTTTTTTCTAAATAGCCATTGAGGACCATTTGGGATGTCCAGGGGTGGAGGTAGTCTTCCCATTCCACTTGTTTAGTGACCATTCAAGGTTAGGATGGCGCTGGAAAGGAGACTTCCAACTGGTCCTCAAACTTGTGGCCCTCAAAGCAATTTGGGTGCTGGCAACCGACACGCATTTATGACGGTGGCAGTGTCTTGCAGTCCCGTGATTGCTGTTTGCCACCTTCCCATCCGGTTTCTGACAAGCCAAATCAATAGGAAATCCGGCAGGAAGCTGCAAGTCACGGTCATGTGACGTTTCACTTAAGGACCCACGGTGATGTTTTCTTTTCCTGCCAAGTCTAGCCAACAAAGACAGGATTTCCTAGTGGTCTTCCATTCATGTATCATGGTTGTTTCACATTGTGCTTAATGATCCCCGGTGATTCGCTTAATGACCGCAGCCAGAACTGATGTTGTAAGTCAGTGCATTCACGTGACGTCATCTTTATTTTTTATTTATATATCCAATTTATTCCCCACCCATCTCACTCGCAGAGCGACTTAATGACCGAGCTGCTTAGTGACAGAGGTGCCGGTCCCAACTGCAGTCAGAAAGGAGGACTACGTGTATTGCATGGTGATTTCCCCAGAGTGGTTGTGGACAGTATTTTCTGCTCTTTTCTTATTTGGAGCTGAGGAGTTGAATGGACAAAACTGGTGCTTTAAATCTTGCAGAGGCTTTGGGCACCATTTCATCTGTTAAAGCCCCCCAGCCCTCTAAAAGTAACCCCAAAAGTTTGATCATACCCACTTCTGGGACATTTTGCAGGCTGAAATACACATGGTGTGTGTATCAGTATTTCTCTCTGTGTGCATCTACGTGTATGTGTAGATCCCCAGCATTTCCAGATATTGATTTATTTATAAAAGTTTGATTTTACCCACTTCTGGGACATTTTCTGCATACATACATTCGTAGGTGTGTGTATCAGTATTTCTCTCTGTGTGCATCTATGTGTATCTGTAGAATCTATCCACGGAATTCCCAGGTATCCTTGAGGATAACCCTTTGCAGTGCTAAGAATCTGTGATTGACCCAGGCCAACAAGTGAATTTCAGGATTTGAACTTGGATCTCGCTAGTCTTCCATGTGTCAAATGAATCATAATGAATGTTAGAGGTTAATCTACCCTTTTGGCACTTTTCCTTTTTTATTGTAATGAATGCTTTTTTGTTGTTGTTTGCATGTGTTGTGCAGCCATTTTATAGATAACAATTAAAGTACCACTTTTATGTGAATCTTATAGACAAAAAGGATGCCAATAAGAGCCTTCTCGACAGCCGAGAATCACAAGCAGCATTAAGAAGGAAAGCAAATCAAGGCAGCAATCAAACCTTTCCCACTTTCTCCAGAGAACCCCAAAACTCTTCTTCCCCAGCAGGTGACAGACGAGGGAGAGAAAAACAGGAAGAGAGTGTTTGAGCTGGAAAAAAATTGAATATGTGGAATTCAAATATTATATGAAGAAGTCAAGGGGGATAATTTCCAATTGCAGAAAAAGAGGGAAATATCTGGAAGTTAGTGGGGAGGAAGAGGTCACTTGGATAGCCACGTAGGACAGACAGTAATGCAAGCTTCACCCTGTGAGGAAGGAAACAGTCGCTTGAACCAAAGCACCACCAAACTAGGGATCAGAAATAGTTTTGATCTTGAGAATTCAAGAATATCAGTGGTGGAAAAGCCCCACAGAGGTGTATATTGTGGGAAAAGCGCAGATTACAGATCACAGCTGATTATGCACGAGAGGACCCACACCGGCGAGAAACCGTATGAGTTTCCAGATTGTGGGAAAAGTTTCAGTCAGAATTCTGAACTGGTGATACACCAGAGGACTCGCACAGGAGAGAAACCGTATGAGTGTCTGGATTGTGGAAAAACTTTCAGTCACAATTCCAGCCTGGTGCAACACCAGAGGACTCACACAGGAGAGAAACCGTATGAGTGTCCAGATTGTGGGAAAAGTTTCATTTGGAATTCGAGCCTGGTGCAACACCAGAGGACTCACACAGGAGAGAAACCATATCAGTGTCCAGATTGTGGGAAAAGTTTTAGTAGGAATTCCCACCTGGGGATACACCAGAGGACTCACACAGGAGAGAAACCGTATGAGTGTCCGGACTGTGGAAAAAGTTTCATTTCAAATTCTGACCTGGTGATACACCAGAGGACTCACACAGGAGAGAAACCGTATGTGTGTCCAGATTGTGGGAAAAGTTTCAGTCAGAATTCTAGCCTGGTGCAACACCAGAGGATTCACACAGGAGAGAAACCGTATGAGTGTTCAGATTGTGGGAAAAGTTTCAGTCGGAATTCCCACCTGGTGATACACCAGAGGACTCACACAGGAGAAAAACCGTATGAGTGTCCAGATTGTGGGAAAAGTTTCAGTCAGAATTCCCACCTGGTGAAACACCAGAGGACACACTCTGGAGAGAAACCGTATGAGTGTCCAGATTGTGGGAAAAGTTTCAGTCAAAATTCCCAGCTGGGGATACACCAGAGGACTCACGCAGGAGAGAAACCCTATGAGTGTCCAGATTGTGGGAAAAGTTTCAATCGGAAATCCAACCTGGTGATACCCCAAAGGATTTACACAGGAGAGAAACCGTATGAGTGTCCGGATTGTGGGAAAAGTTTCACTTGGAAATCCAAACTGGTGATACACCAGAGGACTCACACAGGAGAGAAACCGTATGAGTGTCCGGATTGTGGGAAAAGTTTCAGTCGGAAATCCAACTTGGTGATACACCAGAGAATTTACACAGGAGATAAACCATATGAATGTCCGGATTGTGGGAAAAGTTTCAGTCGGAATTCCGAACTGGTGATACACCAGAGGACTCACACAGGAGAAAAACCGTATGAGTGTCCAGATTGTGGGAAAAGTTTCATTCGTAATTCCGACCTGGTGATACACCAGAAGACTCACACAGGAGAGAAACCATATGAGTGTCCGGATTGTGGGAAAAATTTCAGTCGGAAGTCGAACCTGGTGATACACCAGAGGACTCACACAGGAGAGAAACCATATGAGTGTCTGGATTGTGGGAAAAGTTTCATTCGGAATTCTGACCTGGTGATACACCAGAGGACTCACACAGGAGAGAAACCACATGAGTGTCTGGACTGTGGGAAACGTTTCATTCAGAATTCCCAGCTGGTGATACACCAGAGGACTCACACAGGAGAGAAACCATATGAGTGTCCAGATTGTGGGAAAAGTTTCAGTCGGAATTTCCACCTTGTGATACACCAGAGGACTCACTCTGGAGAGAAACCATATGAGTGTCCAGATTGTGGGAAAAGTTTCAGTCGGAAATCTGAACTGGTGAGACACCAGAGGACTCATACAGGAGAGAAACCATATGAGTGTCCGGATTGTGGGAAAGACTTCAGTCTTAGGTCTAGCCTAATAAATCATGTGCGTTTACACATAGGAGAGAAGCCATTCAAATGCCCAGACTGTGGACGGTGCTTCACACAAAATTCCTACCTTAACAGACACAAGGAAATCCACATGAGGCAGAAGGTGATGAGTGTAGAGAAGGCTTGAATTTTACTTCTCATCTCCCATTGGACATCCAGCTGAAAAGTTGAGTATTTAATTTCTGGGTTGATTATTTTCAGTAATAGTAATAGTAAAGTTTATTGTTGTAACCACAGGTCATAACATAAGAATGAAATAAAATACAATAAAATATAATCACATCAAAACAATAAAATGAAATTATAAAATAAAATAATAAAAGAAGCATTAAATATATAAGAAAAAGGTTACAGCAAAACAGAGCTAGAGCTACAACTAAGAGCTTAAATATTTCTTCCTAAGTTTAAGTGAGAGCAGAGCAAATACCATTCATCCTCTGGACTAAATTGCATCTTCCTAACATAACGGCTTATATCTTTGCCGATTCTGGCGTTGAAATCACCAGCCAGAAGGATATTTGCATTTGGTAATGTTTGTTCAGCTTTCTCCAAAAGGGTTTGCAGGGAGGACCAGACCTTGAGCCACAGATCTGGGTTCCGTCCTGTTGGAAAATAGACGTTAATACAAAGAATCAACCCAAAGTATTTGCTATCTATCTGGACTGCCTGGATATAGTCACAGTCTGACCAATCCCTTTGTTGTATAATTCCTTTCATATCAGCTGAGATCAAAATGGATAACCCACCACTTGCTCTTCCATACAAACCCAGTTTAGTGGCAGGGATGTTATATGAACAAAATCCTGGCAAGAAAGGAGAAGAAATATCCAGGCACCATGTCTCCTGTAATAAAATGATGTTAAATTCCGACAGGTACTGTTCAAAACAAGTGTCCACCAATTTGTTGTGCCACCCAGCAATATTCCAAGAAATGGCTTTTATGTGACCTGGAGCCTTAGAAGCAAGTCAAAAGATCACCAAACAAAAGATTCTTTTCAGTCAAACATGAGGGAGGAGAGAGAAAAATGGAAAATGTTAGTTTGAGAAAGGCTAACTACCCATTTCTGGCTATCAGCAGAACTTCCCAGTAAGCTGCTGCAGGCCCTAAGAGATACATGAAGAAAAGATAGGAGCACTCAGATTTTATGAGAGAATATATTAGGGACGTTTGTGGCAGTGACAACAGCACTGTAAAGTTTCAGATGGAAAGGCTGTTCTGCCTTGCAGTTGAACATGATGCATAAGAGCTGCAGGAATATTGAGTTGAGGAGAAAAGGCATTGTGGTTTTGAGCGTAGGATCTTCAGGTTTATGAACAGCCCCTGCTGTGACCGTGTTTGCTTGGAGGTGCAATTAGTGATAGAGAAAATGTTCCCATGTCATGTGATCCTGTTTAGTGGCGTCCTACGGACTACGGTGCCCATGCCGAATGTCATTTCATCCTTGGGGACACTGAATTCTGCCGGTGGAAAAGGGGCATCGGCTTGTTTTTAGGGTGCAGCTTCATTTTAAAGATGAAAACCCTGAAAATGGGAGAAGGAAGCCAGAAGAGCGACCGTCCTACTCGGAACAAGGGACTCTCCGCATGTTTGGGAAAGAGCCGAGTTAGTCTGTGGCAGCCCCAGAGCCAAAGGCCTGGAATAGCCGCTTTTCAGACGGAGCCAGGCCTTTGAATACAGCTGGTTAGGCAGTGAATGTGCTACAGACGCCTCCTGACATACTGTCTAGGGTTAGAAATTGAGCACATCCCAGGATCACCAGCCAATAATGCCAGGGGCGGAGGGTGGTGGGTGTTGTAGTCCGAGGGCACCTGCAGGACTATCTCGCCCATCTTCCATAGCAATGAATTACTAATTGGCAGCTGTAAGTGCAGATTAGCGCATGGAACTTTCTTTTTCAATCTCAATGTCAATTTCTTTTGATCCTTTGGCTTTCCCGGGGAGGGTGGGGAGGGTGTGATGGGGGTGATCCCCTCCTGTGGGCCCAGCTTTGACTTTGGCATTGCCACCGCCCCCTCCCCGCCCAACTTGTGAAGGGGTTCAGTGCAGAGACTCACAGGGAGGGTCTCCAGCCTCCTTCACAAAAGGGAGAGTTTTGGGGAGCCAATTTCAGAGGAGCAACTCAGACCCCCCCAGTCCCCCCCGTGGTTCCCCCTCCCCTCCAGGCCCTGATTCCACTAATTGGAATGATGGGGGGGGGTGCTGGGTGTCCTTTCCCAATTCAGAGGCTCCCCAACAAGGGATCTAAATTCAACTCTTGCCTGACCTGAAGAGCCTCTAATGTGAGATTCATAAAGGAAAACAAGTTTCTGATGAAGGAAAAATACTTTTGTCAAAATGCACCTTTTTCTTAAACGGCTTTTTGGATTTTGTGGATTTAGGTATGAAAATGCCGCAGGGCACGGTGTGATGGGCAGAAGGAATAACCACCCAGAGTCTACCATGGTGGAGATGGGCGGGGATAAATCCAAATAATAAATAAATAAATAATAAATAATAACCTGGAGGAACAGCAGGAACAGCCGCCACCAAGGCAGAAGTCAGATAAAAGAAATCCGAGTCCAGGCCAGAAACGGTAACCCGAGAAAGCGTCTCAGACGTGACCCTCCCTGGTGCTCACGAAGATGAAGATGGAGGGAGGGAGGGGGAAGCGCATTCAGACATGCAAGGTTCTTTTCCTGAAACTTTATAATAAAAGTAGGATTAGCCTGCAAGACTTTGTTTCCTAGTCTGGTCTACCTTGAAGGGCTGACACTCGGCTTCTGTTCTTGGGGTGATCCTGGCTTCTCTTCTCCTGCTCAACATTTCCAGTTGCTGTTGGTGAACTTACTCTGTGGTTTTAATCCCAGTTAGGTATTTGGGAATTATACGTTGCTCAGAGTTGGCATATGGGAGCCACCTGTCAGCCCTGTGAGTGAGTAAAGAAGGATCCTGGTTGCTCTCCTCTGGACCTGATCCAGGTCATGAAGGACACTGACATTTTCCAAAGGTGGTGTCCAGAACTGGAACCAATATTCTAGATGTGGCCTGACCGACGCGGAAGAGAGAGGAACAGTGACGCCTCTTGATCCTGATGCTTGACTTTGGTTGATGCAGCTGAGGATTGCATTGGCCTTTTTTGCACTTTTGGTGGGAAAATGGCAAACTGAACAGCCTTCTCCGCGAGCTCCGTGGGCAGAGTTGGCATCGTGGCAGGTTTTCCAGGCATAGGCAGGCTTTTCCTGTAGCCCAAAGCATTTTCTGGAGTGCACGATCGAACGGTAAGACTTCACTGGGAGGCTGGGATTTCATCTTTTCCAAGCCATCCTGCAGCCTCTCTTAAAGGGGCAGTAAGTTCTGCCTTCCCATTTCTAAAGCACCCAATTTAGCTTTTAAGTTTTGTACCCTAAGAGAAGCTTACAGTAAGAAGAAGCAAAATCTCTTGGTGATTATCGTTATTTTTTGGATTATATTTTAAATATTTTTAAAAAGTTTTGGCTTGTTTTCCCATCTAAAGTGTAATGAGGGCTGAAAAAACATAATTGCCTTTCCGTTACTATTTCTTGTACTAAATTTGAAGGATGGATTGTTTTCCTACCTGTTGGATTTGATGTTTTAAATGTTTTAAGTGTTTTAAATTTTTAGCTTTCTATTCATTCTTTCTGGGACTTGTTTGCTAGTATATTCTCTTTTGTCAATTTCAGATGCAAGTTTTTCATTAAGTTATTAACTTTTATTTCTGTGAGTTTTATCTTTGTGAGTTAACTATTTAGGGGGCACCTTAATCTACTGCCTGAAGTATGGAAGATTTTAAAGAAGATTTCTTAGAATTCCGCTGTGAGCGTAAACAGACTTTAAAAGAAATCCTTTCAGAGTGTTGTCAAGCTATTTTTCAGAGTGCTCGGGACATTGCAGAAGTGATTGTTGTTAAAATATGTCATCTAACTGGAAATGCTATGATGGAAAATGAAGATTTTGGTAAAGACGGGGACTTTGTTGCTGTTACTGAGACTGAAGTAATGCCAGCTGAAGATTGTGGTTTGGTGTTGAAGGGGTTAAAATGACAGTCTGAGTTTAAAACAGCACAAGGAGTTGCCATGCCATGTTGGGAAAATGCTATGACTATCTGAATCAGTGTTATGGGAAAGAAGAGAATATGATATGTGGGAGTTTTTTTTCTGCTGAGAAGTCTGTATCTCTGGGGGCAGTTGGACTGTGGGATTTTTATATTAAAAAATACGCCTTATGTGTAATGGGGAAATATGTAAATGCTCTGGTATATTTTGAGGGGAGATGAGCACTGGCCCCTAGAGTCAGACACGACTGCACAACTGTGCGGGGAGAACCTTTACCTTTACCTAAAAATCAAGAATATGTAACTGGGCTGATAATGAGGCTATCATGATAACACTTTTTTAATGACTTGGACTAAGATTTACAGGATTTTTGATTTGTAAGATTTAAAAGTTATGGATAAGATATAATATTTTATATTGTTCTTCAGGTTTAATAGGGTTAAGATTGTTGTAGTTTATTAATTATAAAGACAGACAATTTATTTGTTTTTATAATTGGATCTGTATTAGTAGACAGAAACATACAGAATAGTGGTAGGAAGGAAATAATTAAATGGATGGTGTTTTATGGAGGAGGGAAGTTGAATTAGAAATATATACATATACATATACACACACTGTATATATTTTCTTTTTTTTTCTTTTTATATAAGGGGAAGGAGCAATTGTACTAGTGATTTGTATATGTGTTAAGGGAAGGATTTATAGAAATAATGTGATCTTGGTTTGATATAGAGAAAGGGTTTGATTATGGTAATTGTTGTATATTCTTGCTGTTGAAAGTTGGAAGTCACCTTTGTATGTAATCTTTCAAAATTCTTTTTTCTTGTGTTTCACACTTTTTAGTTTCTTTTTCGTTTGTTCGTAATTTTTTGTTTTTCTGTAGTTTTTATCTTTGTTTCACATATAATAAAAAACTTTACCAATTGGGGACAACACTTCAGTTACCTGAGACATTTTTTTAAAAAAAGGAAGAATTAAAGAATTAAAAAAAAACCCTACAGTTTGTGGTAGGGGGTTGGATTGAGGGGAATAGAAAGCGCTCACCTGCAGGGGGTTGGATGGGGGCTGCTGAAAGGAGAAAAAGAAAAAGGCAATCAGAACCGCTAATGGGAAGGAGAACTTTGGGGGTCCTACTCCCCACCAAGAGCCCATAACACATTCCATTAGACTCCCTCATTGGACAAAAGTTTCCAGCGAAATATTCTCCACACTGACTTCTACATAACTAGACACGATGGCTCTCCACGGTGGGCAAAGATCAGAAATCATGGAGAGAGCTGGCTTATGGAATCGCCAAGGGTCAAATACGACTGAATTGATAATTCGATTCGATGGCTGTTTAATGCCATTGGAGGATCTGTGGTGACTCAGTGGGGCCATCAGCCTTGGGGCCCAACACCCTCCATGCCACCTTGGTAAAATGCCTCCCCCATTTCTCTTTATCCAGCCCCACAGACTCACCTTTCTTGCTCTTCAGGTAGAGGGAGAGCCCCACAGACAGGAAGCCCCCCCCCCAGCAGGGCCCCCACGGCCCCCGTCCAGAGTTTGCTCTTGGCGGAGTTGGAGGAACGGGGCTCTGGGGAGGGAGACGGAGAAGGAGCCTGGTGTGAGCAGGAGGATCAGGGCCAGCTTCCTACAGGAGGTCCCTTCTGGGTCCGCACACAGGGAGGGTCTTGCCAGCCCCAGTGGAGCCCCCTTCTCGCTGCAGGATGGCGTCCCCAGACCAGGAGGGGAGGGAGGGGAGGGAGGGGCTTACCCCACTGGACGGTGACGGGGGCCTCCAGGCTGGCGTGCCCCACCTGGCAAGCATAGACGTCCCCCCGCTCGGGCTGGGTCTCCAGCATCACCTGGCGCTGGAAGGTCCAGTCTCCGTTCTGCAGCTCCTCCCCGAAGGCGACGCCCTCCTTCTCCGGCCGGCCGTTCTTCAGCCACCGGACGTCGATCTCCCGGGGGTAAAAGCCCGTTGCGGTGCAGAGGAGGATGGTGTTGGGGGACGCGGGGTCCGCCTTGGTGGGGGAGATGGTGGTGGTGGGCTTGGCTGGGGGGAAGGAGAAGGAGAAGGAGGGATGTGGGAGACACAGCAGGGCCCGGAACGGAAGAGCAGGTTGGTGGCTCAGGCCGAGGTCTGCCTTAGTCTTAAAATTGTGCTGTGTTTTAAGTCACCTTTCAAAGAGTTTTATTTGGAGAGAGGGAGAAAAACTTCTCCTGTCCACTTTCCTTTACTGTCTATTATTGAGTTTGTTGCTTCTGGATGATTTGAGAATTAAGCAGATTTGTACCTGGCTCGAAAAGGTCATTAGGGGTCCGACTTTCTGATGCCAGCCTCTGCCTGGGATGATGGTGGCAGGGAGGGTGGAAGGGACAGCGGGGGGGGGGATCTTGGGGAAGGGGAAGGGGGGCAGTAAGGGGCTGAGGAGATCAGGCAGATCCCAGGATCACAGCAGTGCCTTGGAGAGGATCTGTCAGGATTGAATCCTGCCATTAGGTTAGGTTAGGTGGTTACATTAGTTTAGGATTTGATTCTGCTAGGCTAGGTTAGGTTAAGGGGTAGACTAGGTTAGGGTTTTATTCTGCTATGAGTAGATGGGCTTCGTAGTATTTAGTGAGTAGCTATAGCAGAGCTTTCCAAACTGTGTCTGGCGACACAAAAGTGTGTCGCCACACACAGTCGGCTGTGTCGCCACACAACCCGGAAGTGGCAGCGGGGGCATGCACGGTGGCGGCGGCGGCAGCACCGGTGCGCCATCGGTGCTTCCGCGTTTTAGCGGAGGCTGCCGCCGCCATGCACGCCCCCGCCCACACCGGTTTTTCCCGCAGCGACACATGAAAATCCGAAGGCGCCGCAGCGGCGTGCAAAGACCGAAAGCGGCAGGGTTTTTGCGTGCTGCCGCGGCGGCAGCACTTCCGGGTTTTCCCGCGGCGACACACAATGGGTGGTTGGTGTGTCGCCGCGGGAAAACTTTGGAAAGCCCTGAGCTAGAGTGTTTGCCAGACAGTAGAGCAATGGGGGGAGATAAGATTGGAATGTCGGCGTTCATGCTGGAGAAGAGAGGTGCCAGACTCCAAGGGACAAATGAAATAGAGCTTCCAGGAGGAATACAGTCTGTGCCCCCCCATCCCCTTTTGGGACCAGTCCTTGCTCAGTTGCCCGTCCCACCTGTCGCTTCCTCTCCGGCTCTCCTCCAGGCAGCGGGAGATGTGCCTCTCTCCCCCAAACACAGCCCGGAAGCCTCTGCCAAGGCCACATCTCATCAGCAGGTCAGCCCAGCGGCAGCAGAAGCAACCAGGCTCAAGGGGGCCAAATCGTGGCTAAAGAATTAGCTGCGGCACAGACAAGGCTCCTGATAAGAGAAAGGGGGAAAGAACCGCGTATGCAGAGACACAAAATGGACCTAGAAATAGATGGTAAAACAGAGCAGGTTAAGCGACAAGGCAAATGAGGCTGGGGAGCCCTTGGGGGTAATGAAAGCCCCCCTCCCCCCAAAAAAGGCAGGGAAGAGGGTCCAGGCCATTTCCCCAAGAGACCAACAGTGCCCTCTGGTGGGCAGAGGAGGAATGGCACCAAGAGGCTCCCTGCCCAGCTCAGCAGCTGATGGTGCCCAGAGTGATCCAGCTCCTCTTGGGTCCTCCTTCCCACGTGCTGGAGAGGGACTCCGTGGACCCGCCCATGTCCTTGCTGGGGAGCATCAGGGAAGCAGATTCGCACTCGCTTCTTCCGGGACGTTTTTTGACCGGCCAACCCAGTAGCACAACGGGGCCCCTGAAGTCCATTGTTTTAGCATCTCTGGGTGTGATTCTGTGACACTGCTCATGGTTTTCTATCAGTCTTTGGCAGCGCTGGTCTTCAAAGCCGGTTGGAGGCTGCATGGCACAGGGCTCTCCAGTCGGTTCTGTCAGTAGCCACAGCTCCTACTTCCCTCGGCTGGATGTCACGGTGGCGTAGGGTTTCTTCTGCAGCATCTTTGTAGCGCTTGCGTGGACGACCTCGAGGCCTCTTCCCGGACTCCAGTACACCATGGAGCAACTGGCGAGGCATACATTGGACGCCCATTCTGATGGCATGTCCCAACCACCGCATCTGGGCTTCGATAATCAGGGACTCAATGCTGGTGGACCCCGTGCAATCCAAGACCTCCAGGTTGGAGACAGTCTTGCCAACGAATGCCGAGGATGGAGCGGAGGGCACGCATGTGAAATTTCTCCAGTTGTTTGATGTGCCTTCGGTACAGAGTCCAGGACTCACATCCCTATAGGAGAGAAGGAATAACCACAGCTCTACAGACTTTTGGCTTTGTGGAGATACGGATGTTTTGTTGGCTGTGCACTCTGGTATGCAGCCGCCCCAGAGCCTGGCTGGCCTTGCTGATCCTGGAGTCAGTGTGAGAGTGCGATCCTTCGACTAATAAACGAAAGCTCCAACACACGCCACGTTGAATATGTAAAAGCTTTTATATACAGAGAGCAAACTGGTTCCATCCCTTGGTTCCTGGCTCATACCCCACAAAAATCATATCCTGTGCTTTAGCCTGACCCTTCCTACATACTTCCTTATGCACGTGAACCCAGGCTGAGCAACCAAAAACTTTAAAATGAACTAATGATGGCTTCTTGCCATACAAAATGTAATATGGTGTTTTATTCACTGACACACTCCACAACCTGTTAATTAAATAATTAGCAGTCAGTATAGCTTCTCCCCAGTATCCTCTAGATAACCCTGAGTCAGCTAACAGTGAATCGTTAACTGTCTGTAACGCTAAATTCCTTCGTTCCGCCACTCCATTCTCCGCTGAACTATGCGGATTGGTTCTTCTGTGCGCAATGCCCCTCCTACTGAGCCATTGCTGAAAACTGCCATTCATAAACTCAGTACCCCGGTCAGTCTGCAAACTACCTACCTTTGTGTTGTATCTACTTTCTACAAACTGCACCCAATTCCTGAACTTATCAAATGTCTGGCTCTTAGCTTTCAACAAATAACAGAATCCAAAACGTGTGAAATCATCAACAATTACTAATACATATTTATCACCACCTAATGTGGCTGGTAATGGGCCAGTTAGGTCAGCATGTACTAATTCAAAACATTTCTGTGATTTTCTATAACTTAGTTTGCTTACAGGATACACCTTTGACTTAGACATCTTACATGCCGTGCAATCCAGATAAGCTTGGCACAGTTTCAAATCCATTCCAGTACTGGCATCTGACATCTTTTCAACCACTTTGAAACTTGGATGCCCCAACCTTCTGTGCCATAAACGTTCACATGAATTATGGTATGGTTTGTTGATAATTGCTACATCATGGGTTACAGCATCATCTGTCTTGGGTTTCAGCTCATATAAATTGTTCTGCAATACACCCTTACCACAGACATGATTATTTTTCATAATAATACATTCACCCTTAACAAACCTTACTTCATATCCCTTCTTATCTAATTGAGAAACACTCAGGATATTATATTCCAGGTCTGGTACACATAACATAGTTAATTCAACATTCAAACTAGGTACAAAAACAACCCCCTGCCCAATAACAGATGCACAGGTTCCATTTGCCAGGCTAACATGATCCCGTTCAGCCTGCTTAAAAAATTTAAACATCTTCCTGTCATTGGCAATATGTTCGCTTGCTCCACTGTCCAAAAGCCACGTCTCCTTTAAATTCCTTCCAGTAGAATCACCGACAGCTGGACACCACTCTGTTGCTTAGCAATCTTCGGCTTGACTTTTGACTTACTTCTTTTATCACAGTCCCGTTGAAGATGCAACTTTGAGCCACAGTGAAAACACCGTTTCACAGTCAAAACCTTCTTATCAGTACAGGAAAAATCCGCCCCCACAGAGCTTCTCTGCATCGGCTTATCTACAGTGCTCTTGCTATAAGCTTTTCTTCTTTGCTCTTCTTCCAGAAGCCGACCAGTTAGATAATTAACAGTCAAATCTCTTTCAGATAATGACCCGAAACTGGTTGCTAAATTATCCCACGTTTCATTAAGTGAACTGAGAATAACATAAACCTTATGTGCTTCCGTGAATTGCATCCCACATTGTGCCAACTCCAAGAAAAGCTCTTTCATGTATTGCAAATGCTCAGAAATGCTGTCTCCCTCACACAAATTAGCGCAATACAGCTTCCTGGTTAACATGACTTTACATAGAGGTGTGCTTCTTAGATATACATCTCTTAAAGCATCCCAGCACTCCTTAGCTAACTGTATTCCTTGTACATAATTTAACTGACTGTCTTTCAAACATAAAACTATGCTGGACAATGCTCTCTCGTTCTTTAAAATATCCTCATCCTGAACCAAATTAACGGGTGGATTACTCACTGCTTTCCAATTTCCTTCACATCGTAGAAACATTTCCATTTTATACGCCCACGAAAGATCATTGGAGTCATTCAGCCGTTCCAGAGGGAAACCTCCTTCGATAGGTGACTGCATCTTTGCTGTGCTCATCGCTCCTCACAGTCCCTCCTGGGCAAACACCGATGAATAAACAGCACAGACTTATCAGAATGTCCTTCAGCTCCAAGCCAGTCCTAGGAAAACACACAGCCAGGCACAGAACCTGTAAAAGCTCCAAATTCGCCCCAGATATCCACACGACTCCTGGATAGGCTTCCAACGTCCTCATAGACATGCCAGTGACCTGTTAAAGTCCCAACTGCACACGTTCCACTGCTGGGCCCATAACCTGTCAGAGCACGCAACGCTGGGGCGGCCAGTGCTTCTTCAAGACATCAAAGGTATACGTTCTATGCAGTAAACAGACACTCAAGCAGAGATTAGATAAAATAGTCTATTTACTCTATATACATATGCAGTCCAAAATAGTCCAGTAATGTCCAACACAGATACAGATGAGATGAAGTAACGAGAAGAGAGTGAACACTAGATCTCCTATGCTTATATACATAAACTGACCAATCACATTATAGGTCAAACAAATTATCTGCCACACCCAGCTAAACTATAGCACCTGTAATATGAGTCACATCATACCTTCTACAATGGCTGCTAATTGGATGACTCGCAGAAAATACCAACTCTCACCTACATAACTCTAGTCTCTCCTGTATAATTAATCTACTTGTAAATTCTGGGTATTTTATAAATCCCAACAAAGACACTGATAACAAATTAAGACAATGCGCTTATATATCTCGTAAATTCACTGAAACTGAGAGACGTTGGCATGTGTGGGAGAAAGAAGCATTTGCAGTTTGTCATGCTTTGGCTACATGGCAGGATTTGCTGGAGGGATCTCCTCACCCCTTTGAAGTTCTAACTGATCACAAAAACCTGGAAGCTTTAAAATCACCACACAAACTGAACCCAAAACAAGTAAGATAGGCTGAGTTTTTCAGTAGGTTCAATTTCACATTGAAATACCTTCCGGCAGGGAAAAACTTTCTAGCAGATGCTTTATCCTGGTTGCCTCAACATGATAGCCAAAGGGAGGAGATTGTAACCACAGTAATGTCTCCTCAACAATTAGGGATTCACCAGTCACCAGCACCTGCTCTAACAGTAATCCCAGAGGCTGAATCTGTTAAGCAAGTGGGAAATGTGGCTCTCACTAGACACCAGGCTAAACTTCGAGACACAATGCCTAAAGCATCCTTAGTTAAAGAGATCAGGGGGAAATAGAAAAAGATGAATGGTGGAAAAGCAACAAACATTCCTTAACAGAGAACAATGGATTGTGGTGGAGTGGGGACAGATTGTATATTCCTTATGCTGTAAGAAAATGTATTTTACAACATTGTCATGACGACAAGGTGGCAGGACATTTTGGTTTTGTAAAAACACTGCATTTGGTAAGACGACAATTTTGGTGGTCCACTTTAAGAAAAGATTTTAAGGAGTATGTATTGTCTTGTCCTGTACGTGCCACCATGAAAAGGGTTCCTGGCAAACCTGTGGGATTGTTGCAGGGGGTAGCACAACCATCAAGCCCCTGGAAGCAAATTGCTATGGACTTCATTGTGGATTTGCCAGAAAGCAAAGGAAAAACAGTAATTTGGGTGGTTACTGATTTATTTTCTAAGCAAGCACATTTCATTCCATGTAAAAGTGTTCCATCTGCTGGACAACTAGCTAAATTGTTTATCCAACATATCTATCATCCACACGGCGCCCCCGTGCAGATAATTAGCTACTGTGGAAGTCAATTCACTGCAAAATTTGGGAAATCATTTTTAAAATTAATTGGTACTGAACAAGGGTTAAGCTCGGCGTTCCATCCTTGCATGGATGGATCGACTGAATGTTTGAATGCTTTATTAGAACAATATTTAAGGTGTTATATTAGTTATCAACAGAGAGACTGGGTTGATCTGTTACCATTTGCTGAGGTAGCGTATAATAATGCTGTGCATCAGAGTACAGGGTTTTCTCCATTTAAAATTGCTAACGGCCAGGACTTTGTCCCTATACCTGAATTTCCCGAGCCTTCCTCGACTACACAACCTAATCCACTACTGGCAGATGAATGGATTGCCCGGATGTTGGGGTTTGATAAACCCAGGAATTTACTGCTAGATATAAATTGTACAGAGAGGCTTGATTTCTAGGTAAAAGGTGAAATATTCTGCACAATCACCCAATTAGCAGCCATTGTTGTAGGAATGATGTGTCAGTGTGTGACTCATACAACAGGTGCTTAGAGTTAGGTTGGGTGTGGTGAATAACGAGAGTGACCTATAATGTGATTGGTCAGGTTCACTATATATGCAGAGACATTCTCATTTCCCATTATTCCCATTTTACCTCGTGAATGCTGTATCGTTGATGGTGTATCATTTTGTTACCTGTGGAAGTGATCTGTAAATACGTATGTATATAAAGTAAATAGGATATTTGATATAACTTCTGTTTGGAGTCTATTTACTGCATAGTACTTGGATCACTGGTGCCTAGGAGAGAGAAGCAGGCCGCTCCATCTGCGTGCCCCGACAGGTTATGGGCCCAGAGGCGGCAGAGAAGCCATAGACGACGGAAGGCTTTGCACTGGCTGTGGATCGGTGGATCGTGTGCAGTCTGTGAGCTGGAAGCTTTGGAAGCCTATCCAGGAGTCGTGTGGCTATTTGGAGTGATTTGGAGCTTTAACAGGTTCTGTGCCTGCGTGTGTGTGTTTTTCTCTCTCCTACGCTTGTTTTGCAGCTGGAGGACATTCTGATAAGGTCTGTGTCTTTAATCATCGGTGTCTGCCCAGAAGGGGCTGAAGACAGATGAGCACAGCGAAGATGTTGCCGGCAGTCGGGGGAGGTTTTCCTCTGGAAAGACTGAATGACAGTAATTATTCATCATGGGCATATAAAATGGAAATGTATCTTCGGCGTGAAGGGCTTTGGAGGAGTGTACTTTGCCCTGAACCAGACCTGGAAGATGAAGAAGTTGCTCTAAAGGACGATAGAGCATTGGCAAGCATAATTTTATGTCTGGAGGATAGCCAATTGTGTTATGTTAGAGACTGTCAGTTAGCCAATAAGTGTTGGGAAGATTTAAAGAATGTTTATCTAAGAAGTTCACCATTATGTAAGGTTTTACTAACAAGGAAACTTTATCACGCCAGATTAGGTGTATCTGATAATATTAAGGATCACCTGCATTATATGACAGAGTTGTTTCAGGAGCTGGCTCAGAGAGATATGCCATTTACAGAAGCTAATAAAGTGTATATAATTCTCAGTTCTCTAAATGAAACGTGGGATACTTTGGCAATTAGCTTCGGGTCATTATCTGAGGAAGATTTGACCATAAATTACTTATCTGGCAGGCTTTTGGAAGAAGAGCAAAGAAGAAAACAGTGTTCTAACGTAATTAGGTCTAAGCAAAACAGTGTTTTTGTTAAGGAATGTTCTGATAACCAAAACAATGTATTATTTGTAAAGCGAAAATGTTTCTACTGTGGGTCACAGTTTTTATTTATTCACTGTTTTTACCTCATTGTTGTACGCTGCCCAGAGTCACCTTGTGTGAGATGGGCGGCCATATAAATGTGAGCAGTAAATAAACAAATCAAGCGTTCACCTGTTATCAACAGTCTCCCCATCTTATGTCAAAAATTAAGAAGGGATACAACCAAATAGAGAATCCTACAATTCACTACCAGAGAGCTCAGAAAGAGTTGTAACTAGATTTTTGTCCGGCTTCTGCTCATCACTGTGAGAGTGCATTGTCCAAATTTGAAATCATCATCTTCTTCATCCTTCATCCTCTTTGTCCCACTTTTTTTCAGGGTCTGCTTTTTTTCCGGATCAACTGGACACTGGCTCAGTGGGTAAGATGCCAGGCTTGTCGATCGGAAGATCGCAAGTTTGGAGGTTCGAGACCCGAGCAATGCATGACGGAGTGAGCTCCCACACTCGCCCCAGCTCTTGCCAACCTAGCAATTCAAAAGCATGCAAATGCAAGTAGATGAATAGGTACCACTTCGGTGGGTAGGTAACAATGTTCCGCATGCGTCATGCTGGCCACATGACCATGGAAGCATCTTTGGACAACGCTGGCTCTTCGGCTAACAGAGATGAGCATTGGCCCCGAGAGTCGGACACGAATGCACAAATACAAATTTATCTCATAAATTCACTGAAACTGAGACGTTGGCATGTGTGGGAGAAAGAAGCATTTGCAGTTCGTCATGCTTTGGCTACATGGCAGCATTTGCTGGAGGGGTCTCCTCACCCCTTTGAAGTTCTAACGGATCATAAAAACCTGGAAGCTTTGAAATTGCCATGCAAATTAAACCCTAAACAAGTGAGGTGGGCTGAGTTTTTTAGTAGGTTCAATTTCACCTTGAAATACTTCCCAGCAGGGAAAAACTTTCTCGCAGATGCATTATCTCGGTTGCCTCAACATGATAGCCAAAGGGAGGAGATTGTAACCACGGTGATGTCTCCTCAACAATTAGGAATACACCAGATGCCAACATCTGCTCTAAAAGTAATCCCAGACACAGCCTGTTAAGCAAGTGGGAAAGGTTGCTCTCACTAGGCACCAGGCTAAGCTTCGAGACACAATGCCTGAGGCATCCTTAGTGAAAGAGATCAGGGTGGAAATAGAAAAAGATGAATGGTGGAAAATCAACAAAAATACTTTGACTGAAAACAATGGATTGTGGTGGAGTGGGGACAGGTTATAAGCTGCTCAAAAAAATAAAGGGAACACTGAAATAAGACATCCTAGATCTGAATGAATGAAATATTCGTATTAATTACTTTGTTCATTACATAGTTGAATGTGCTGACAACAAAATCACACAAAAAGCAATGGAAATCAAATGTAAGCAACCCCTGGAGGTCTGGATGTGGAGTTACACTCAAAAATTAAAGTGGAAAAGAACACTACAGGCTGATCCAACGTTGATGTAATGTCCTTAAAACAAGTCAAAATGAGGCTCAGTAGAGTGTGTGGCCTCCATGTGCCTGTATGACCTCCCTACAATGCCTGGGCATGCTCCTGATGAGGTGGCGGATGGTCTCCTGAGGGATCTCCTCCCACACCTGGACTAAAGCATCCCCCAACTCCTGGACAGTCTGTGGTGCAACGTGGCGTTGGTGGATGGAGCGAGACATGATGTCCCAGATGTGCTCAATTGGATTCAGGTCTGGGGAACGGGCGGGCCAGTCCATAGCATCAATGCCTTCGTCTTGCAGGAACTGCTGGCACACTCCAGCCACATGAGGTCTAGCATTGTCTTGCATTAGGAGGAACCCAGGGCCAACCGCACCAGCATATGATCTCACAAGGGGTCTGAGGATCTCATCTCGGTACCTAATGGCAGTCAGGCTACCTCTGGCGAGCACATGGAGGGCTGTGTGGCCTCCTAAAGAAATGCCACCCCACACCATTACTGACCCACTGCCAAACCGGTCATGCTGGAGGATGTTGCAGGCAGCAGAACGTTCTCCACGGCGTCTCCAGACCCTGTCACGTCTGTCACATGTGCTTAGTGTGAACCTGCTTTCATCTGTGAAGAGCACAGGGCGCCAGTGGCAAAGTTGCCAATCTTGTGTTCTCTGGCAAATGCCAAATGTCCTGCACGGTGTTGGGCTGTAAGCACAACCCCCACCTGTGGACGTCGGGCCCTCATGCCACCCTCATGGAGTCTGTTTCTGACCGTTTGAGCAGCCACACGCACATTTGTGGCCCACTGGAGGTCATTTTGCAGGGCTCTGGCAGTGCTCCTCCTGTCCCTCCTTGCACAAAGGCGGAGGTAGCGGTCCTGCTGCTGGGTTGTTACCCTCCTACGGCCTCCTCCACATCTCCTGATGTACTGACCTGTCTCCTGGTAGCGCCTCCATGCTCTGGACACTACGCTGACAGACACAGCAAACCTTCTTGCCACAGCTCGCATTGATGTGCCATCCTGGATGAGCTGCACTACCTGAGCCACTTGTGTGGGTTGTAGACTCCGTCTCATGCTACCTCTAGAGTGGAAGCACCGCCAGCATTCAAAAGTGACCAAACCATCAGCCAGAAAGCATAGGAACTGAGAAGTGGTCTGTGGTCACCACCTGCAGATCCACTCCTTTATTGGGGATGTCTTGCTAACTGCCTATGCTTTCTGCCTGTTGTCTATTCCATGTGCACAACAGCATGTGAAATTGATTGTCAATCAGTGTTGCTACCTAAGTGGACAGTTTGATTTCACAGAAGTGTGATTGACTTGGACTTACGTTGTGTTGTTTCAGTGTTCCCTTTATTTTTTTGAGCAGTGTATATTCCCGAGGCTGTAAGAAAAGGTATTTTACAACGATGTCATGATGACAAGGTGGCAGGGCATTTTGGTTTTGTGAAAACATTGCATTTGGTAAGATGACAATTTTGGTGGCCCACATTAAGAAAGGATGTAAAGGAGTATGTATTGTCTTGTCCTGTATGTGCCACCATGAAAAGGGCTCCTGGCAAGCCTGTGGGATTGTTGCAGGGGGTAGCGCAGCCATCAAGCCCCTGGAAGCAAATTGCTATGGACTTCATTGTGGATTTGCCAGAAAGCAAAGGAAAAACAGTAATTTGGGTGGTTACTGATTTATTTTCTAAGCAAGCACATTTCATTCCATGTAAAAGTGTGCCATCTGCTGGACAACTAGCAAAATCGTTCATTCAACATACCTATCGTGCACACGGCACCCCCGTGCGGATAATCAGCAACCGCAGAAGTCAATTTACTGCAAAATTTTGGAAATCATTTTTAAAATTAATTGGTACTGAACAAGGGTTAAGCTCGGTGTTCCATCCTTGCACGGATGGATCGACTGAACGTCTGAATGCTGTATTGGAACAATATTTAAGGTGTTATATGAGTTCTAAACAGAGGGACTGGGTTGATCTGTTACCGTTTGCTGAAGTGGCTTATAATAATGCTGTGCATCAGAGTACAGGGTTTTCTCCCTTTAAAATTGCTAACAGCCAGGACTTTGTTCCAATACCTGAACTCTCCGAGCCTTCTCCGACTACACAACCTAATCCACTACTGGCAGATGAGTGGATCGCCCAGATAAGAGCTAATTGGCCAATAATGCAAAAAACATTACAGGAGGCAAAGGACTCTTATAAGAAGTTTGCAGACCGCAAAAGATCTCCTGAATGGCTGTTGGTGGTAGGAGAAAAAGTCTATTTGTCTACTAAACATCTGCGGTCTAATCAGTCATCTAAAAAATTGGGGCCTAAGTTTGTTGGTCCGTTTTCAATTAGCAAGGTGATTAATCCAGTTACTGCTCAAATGGACTTGCCAAAGAATCTCCAGAAAATACATCCTGTCTTCCAAATTAGTTTACTCAAGCCAGTGACTGTATCTGATTGGTGGCATCCAGAACCGTTACCACCACCCCCATCACGGTAGGTAAAGAGGAACATTTTGAAGTGAAAGCTGTTTTGGACTCTCGTATCCATCGGGGGAAAGTACAGTATATGATTCAATTGAAACATTTGCCTCTAGGGTTCAGTGAATGGGTAGATAAAATCCATGTTGTGGCTCCTAGACTATTGTTAAAGTTTCATGCCCAATTCCCTGATAAGCCTCAATGATTTGTTATTGTTAATTTTCTGGTATTGTTTTCTCGTTCCAGATCTTCACCTACACCCCACTGCATTTTTATCCAGCTTGCCTGATGTATTGGAAATGTATCTGCTTTGTTGCCCTGTTCATTTTTGCTTAAGTTTGTATATATCTTTTTCTTGGAGGGTCAGCATCTCAGGGTTCATAGCTGAAGCCTGCCATTAGGGGTATAGAGGTAGTCTAAGCGTGTGAACTGGAGGGAGGGGGAGAGTGTGCCAAGTGTTGTCGGTTTCATCGGAGACTGTGGAATGCAGCGTCAAGGTCAACCACCTGCAGGAGTTGGAGGCTTGGGAACGGAGAGGGAAAATTCTGGACATTGACATCATAGACGCTGCAAAATCGGCGTGCAGGGGGGAGAGTTAAGTTAGCGCTGTTTGGCGAGAATCCGCATTCAGATCTTTAGGAGTGTTTCAATTTACATGTATCCTGAATAAAGCTTATTTTGCATTTAAATGAATTGCATCGAGAAGTGTTTATTGGGGCATGGAAGTTGGAGTCATTACACCTGGTCCTGGCTGTTCAGTGTCCTTCTGCAAATGGATCATATGCAAAGTGATCTACTAGGAAAAAAGGTATTATAACCTGATCTCTGAATCGGGTTCCTGAAAAGAACAAACCTTGAATTCTTTTTTTTTAGGTAAAACTTTTTTATTTTCAAAGTATAATTAAGATACAATAGAAAAGAATATAGAATAGATAGAAAAACAGAACTAAAGAAAAAAGAACAAATTATAAAAGTGTCCATAGAAAGAAAGGAAACGGAAAGTGACTTCCGACATTTTCCGATACAGATATAGATCAATTTACAAATCTAATCTCTTACAATTAATTAACCTATCATAACATTATTTCTATTACAACAAACCATTTAATCTCTGAAACCCAAAATCAAAACATCATTTTTTCTATTACAAGCAAGTACTCCAAAAGGGGTTGCCAAGTTAATATAAATGGAGAAACAGAATGCTCTCTTATTAAAACTGTTAATTGAGCCATTTGAGCTAAGTCCATGGTTAAATTAAACCATCCAGTCTTCAATCGTAGGTATCTGTGGATCTTTCCATTGTTGTGCGTATAACAATCTTGATCATATATAACAGCAAAACTCCATGTTGTTTCTTTAATTCCTTTTCCATCAATCCCAAAATAAAAATCTCTGGTTTTCTTTGTATATTTACTTTAAGAATCTTTTGAACAGTAATACATATTTGATCCCAGAACTTTTTAGCCTTCTCACAACTCCACCAGAGATGATAAAGCCTGTAAACCAGTGCTTTCCAAACTCCCGCTGTTGGTGACAAACCAACGGCAGCGGCAGCACGACGGCACGTGGTGGCAGTGTGCACGGCGGCAGCGGCGACCTCGTGTTTTGCGCTAAAACCTGGAAGCGCTGATGGCGCACCACTGCCATCGCCGCTGCCGCCGCCACCACTCACACCACCACAAGGGCGGCAGCGACGTACCATCAGCACTTCCAGGTTTTGTCGCGAAACACTGTGTCGCGACAGTTTGGAAAGCTATGCTATAAACATTTCCAACAGACATTAGTTACACCATTATACATTTCTGACAACTTATCAGGACTTAAATACCAATGATACATCATCTTATAGAAACTTTATTTCAGATTATAATTCAGCGTAAATTTCAAAACTTTCCTACACATATTCTCCCATTGGTCCAGTATATTATATCCAAAATTCTTAGCCCATTTAATCATACAATCCTGAACATGTTCATCCTCCATATTCATCTGTAACAAAATCTTATACATTTTAGTAATAACATGATCATTTATACAAAGGTCCATTTCGAACTGAGTTATTTCGTTAACAAATTTATAATTCTTTTTATCTAGTTTAAAATGTTCTACCAATTGTACATAGGGAAACCAATGACATGTAAACCCATCCAACTCTAACATTTCCCTTGTTTTAATTTTTGGTTCACCCTCCTCAAACCTTAACACAGAGCTTTCCAAACTATGTATCACGACACGATAGTGTCTGCTGCAGTGTCAGGGTGTGTTGCCGCTGCTACTGCCTCCGAGCCCTGCCAGGATTCCGCGCAGGTCCTAGTGCCTGCCTTGTGCCTTGCTGCCTCCGAGCCCTGCCAGGATTCCACACAGGTCCTAGTGCCCGCCTTGTGCCCTGCTGTAAGAGTGTGTTGTGAAACGATGCATGTCTAAAAAGTGTGTCACCGACATGAAAAGTTTGCAAAGCTCTGCCTTAACAAGTCTTTATATTTTAACCAGCTTAGTCCTACCAGAATTTCTCTTCTAACAAATGCTTCCTGAGGTTATTCCAGATTCTCCATATGGCATTCCTAAGAAAATGATTTTTAAAATCCTTATTGACTTTAACATTATCATACCATAAATAGGCATGCCACCCGAATTTTAATTCATGTCCTTCAAGCTGTAGTAATTTCTTGTTCTCCAGAGTAATCCATTCCTTCATTCAAACCAAACAACAGGCATCAAAATACAATTTCAAATTAGGCAGACCCAAACCTCAACAAACCTTGAAATCTTTGGTGTCAAGGGTCAGCCTCTTGGCGCTGCTATCACCCACAGCCATCAAAGGCTAACAAGCAGGCACCTCCAAACAAACAGGATCACAGCAGGGGCTGTTCATAAACCTGAAGATCCTATGCTCAAAACCGCAATGCCTTTTCTCCTCAACTCAATATTCCTGCAGCTCTTATCCATCATGTAAAACTGCAAGGCAGAACAGCCTTTCCATCTGAACTTTACAGTGCTTTTGTCACTGCCACAAACGTCCCTAATACATTCTCTCATAAAATCTGAGTGCTCCTATCTTTTTTTCATGTATCTTTTAGGGCCTGCAGCAGCTTACTGGGAAGTTCTGCTGATAGTCAGAAATGGGTAGTTAGCCTTTCTCAAACTAACATTTTCCATTTTTTTCTCTTCTCCCTCATGTTTGACTAAAAAGAATCAACCCAAAATTAAAAACTCAACTTTTCAGCTGGATGTCCAATGGGAGATGAGAAGTGAAATTCAAGCCTTCTCTACACTCATCACCTTCCACCTGATGTGGATTTTCTTGTGTCTGTTAAGGTAGGAATTTTGTGGGAAGCACCGTCCACAGTCTGGGCATTTGAATGGTTTCTCTCCTATGTGTAAAACTACATGATTTATAAGGCTAGACCTAGTAATGAAACTTTTCCCACAATCCAGACACTCATACGGTTTGTCTCCTGTGTGAGTCCTCTGGTGTATCACCAGGTGGGAATTGTGACTGAAACTTTTCCCACAATCTGGACACTCATAAGATTTCTCTCCTCTGTGATTCCACTGCTGTGTCACCAGGTGGAAATTCAGACTGAAACTTTTCCCACGATCTGGACACTCATATGATTTCTCTCATGTGTGAGTCCTCTGGTGTTTCACCAGGTTGGACTTCAAACTGAAACGTTTCCCACAATGTGGACACTCATACGGTTTCTCTCCTGTGTGAGTCCTCTGGTGTGTCACCAGGTTGGACTTCAAACTGAAACTTTTCCCACAATCTGGACACTCATACGGTTTCTCTCCTGTGTGAGTCCTCTGGTGTGTAACCCGGTGGGAATTCAAACTGAAGCTTTTCCCACAATCTGGACACTCATACGGTTTCTCTCCTGTGTGAGTCCTCTGGTGTTTCACCAGATTGGACTTCAAACTGAAACTTTTCCCACAATCTGGACACTCATACGGTTTCTCTCCTGTGTGAATCCTCTGGTGTATCACCAGGTGGGAATTCTGACTGAAACTTTTCCCACAATCTGGACACTCATACGGTTTCTCTCCTGTGTGAGTCCTCTGGTGTTGCACCAGGCTGGAATTCTGACTGAAACTTTTCCCACAATCCGGACACTCATACAGTTTCTCTCCTGTGTGAGTCCTCTGGTGTTTCACCAGGTCGGAATTCTGACTGAAACTTTTCCCACAATCCGGACACTCATATGGTTTCTCTCCTGTGTGAGTCCTCTGGTGTATCACCAGGTGGGAATTGTGACTGAAACTTTTCCCACAATCCGGACACTCATACGGTTTCTCTCCTGTGTGAGTCCTCTGGTGTCTCACCAGGTTGGAATTTTCACTGAAACTTTTCCCACAATCCGTACACTCATAGGGTTTCTCTCCTGTGTGAGTCCTCTGGTGTCTCACCAGGTTGGAATTCCAACTGAAAATTTTCCCACAATCTGGACACTCATACGGTTTCTCTCCTGTGTGAGTCCTCTCGTGTTGCACCAGGCTGGAATTGTGACTGGAACTTTCTCCACAATCCAGACACTCATACTGTTTCTCTCCGGTGTGAGTCCTCTTGTGATTCACCAGGGTGGCGTGCTTGCTAAAGCTTTTGCCGCATGGAGAACACTGGTAGGGCTTCCCGACGGTGTGGGTCCTCTCGTGCATAATCAGCTGTGATCTGTAATCTGCGCTTTTCCCACAATATACACCTCTGTGGGGCTTTTCCACCACTGATATTCTTGAATTCTCAAGATCAAAACTATTTCTGATCCCTAGTTTGGTGGTGCTTTGGTTCAAGCGACTGTTTCCTTCCTCACAGGGTGAAGCTTGCATTACTGTCTGTCCTACGTGGCTATCCAAGTGACCTCTTCCTCCCCACTGACTTCCATATATTTCCCTCTTTTTCTGCAATTGGAAATTATCCCCCTTGACTTCTTCATGTAAAATTTGAGTTCCACATATTCAATTTTTTCAAGCTCAAAAACTCTCTTCCTGTTTTTCTCTCCCTCGTCTGTCACCTGCTGGGGAAGAAGAGTTTTGGGGTTCTCTGGAGAAAGTGGAGAAGCTTTGATTGCTGGCTTGATTTGCTTTCCTTTTTAATGCTGCTTGTGATTCTCGGTTGTCGAGAAGGCTCTTATTGGCATCCTTTTTGTCTATAAGATTCACATAAAAGTGGTACTTTAATTGTTATCTATAAAATGGCTGCACAACACATGCAAACAACAACAAAAAAGCATTCATTACAATAAAAAAGGAAAAGTGCCAAAAGGGTAGATTAACCTCTAACATTCATTATGATTCATTTGACACATAGAAGACAAGGAAGATCCAAGTTCAAATCCTGAAATTCACTTGTTGGCCTGGGTCAATCACAGATTCTTAGCACTGCAAAGGGTTATCATCAAGGATATCTGGAAATGCTGGGGATAGATTCTACACATACATGTAGATGCACACAGAGAGAAATACAGATACACACCCGTACAAATGTATGTATGCAGAAAATGTCCCAGAAGTGGGTAAAATCAAACTTTGGGGGCTACTTTTAGAGGGCTGAGGGGCTTTAACAGATGAAATGGTGCCCAAAGCTCTGCAAGATTTAAAGCACCAGTTTTGTCCATCCAAGTCCTCAGCTCCAACTAGGAAAAGAGCAGAAAATACTGTCCACAACCACTCTGGGGACATCACCATGCAATACAGGTAGTCCTCCTTTCTGACTGCAGTTGGGACCGGCACCTCTGTCACTAAGCAGCTCGGTCATTAAGTCGCTCTGCGAGTGAGATGGGTGGGGAATAAATTGGATATATAAATAAAATAATAAAGATGACGTCACGTGAATGCACTGACTTACAACATCAGTTCTGGCTGCAGTCATTAAGCGAATCACCGGGGATCATTAAGCACAATATGAAACAACCATGATACATGAATGGAAGACCACTAGGAAATCCTGTTTGTTGGCTAGACTTGGCAGGAAAAGAAAACATCACCGCAGGTCATTAAGTGCAACGTCACATGACCGTGACTTGCAGCTTCCTGCCGGATTCCCCATTGATTTGGCTCGTCAGAAGCCGGATGGGAAGGTGGCAAACAGCAATCATGGGACTTCAAGACACTGTCACCGTCGTAAATGCATTGGTTGCCAGCACCCAAATCGCTTTGAGGGCCACAAGTTTGAGGACCAGTTGGAAGTCTCCTTTCCAGCGCCATCCTAACCTTGAATGGTCACTAAACAAGTGGAATGGGAAGACTACCTCCACCCCTGGACATCCCAAATGGTCCTCAATGGCTATTTTAAAAAAAGTGCTGGGTTAAGCAGAGTTGAACCTGGTTAATACATGGATGGGAGAGTTTGTTGGCTGGACTTAGAAGTAAAAAAAAGTCAAAAGCCGGATGGGAAGGTGGCAAACAGTAATCCCAAATGGCTATTTTAAAAAAAGTGCTGGGTTAGAAGTAAAAAAACATCCCAGGAGTCGGCAGTGGCAGATCAGTCCCATATTGTTGCCAAGAAAACAACATCTCCATAAAATCACAAGGAGTCAACGCTAACGTGAAGGGGACTTTTCAAATCTCCCGACCGCCAGAAAATTGCACGCACCAGTTTTAGAGCCTGCAGCACCAGGGGAATAAAATTTGGGCGGGGGTGGCATATGGATGCAGCAGCTGGCACTTTTCAGTAGAGTGGCTTCTCTGACTCTTCCCCACGGAGGAAACGAAACAGCCCCACTCGCTCCCGGCCTCTCCCCCCACCTGTCCTCGACTCACTTTCCGGCTGCTGCTGCTCCGACCCCGGGAAGACCACGGAGGGCTCCTCAACGCCTCCCTCCTTCCAGGTGGGAACCGGAACAGGAAGTTCCTCTGCCCTCCTCCTCTTCTCCGAAAGCCGCTCTAGCAACCTAGTACTCTATAGTTTCAGTTCCCCCGCTCCCCCTCCCGTTGGATGTCGGTCCTCAGCAACCAGAGACGCCGCTGCTGTATTGACAGCTTTCTAGGCGCTGGGTTGCTTATTCCTAGAGCGCCATCTGGCGACACGAGGCTGAAAAACCCCACTCGTCCGGTCTGTAACCTAAGGCGCTTGCGAGATTTTTTGATTGATTCTGTGCCATCAAGTCCTTTTCGACTCCCGGCGACCACATCGAAAGCTCTTCTCCAGGATGTTCTACCCCCAACCTGTTCTTTCGGGTCTCCCAAGGGTGCACTCATTGCCCCTGCAACTGAGCAAAAGTGTCGTTTGCCAGAAGCAGAAGTAAGCCAAGGGAAAGCATCCTGGGAAGGAAAGCGCACCTCCCTTACACTGCGGAGCCTCAATCTCGCTAGAGGGCAGAATTACTCTGAGCAGCCTTCCCAATTCCCCGAGGAGTTCGCTTTCAGCCTTGAGAATTCCCAGGCCGCTTGGGCACAACACTTGGAGGGCACTAGCTTGCAGATCAAAAGCCGATCAAAAGATTCCTGCACTTGGAGGGCACCCCCCTCCCCACATATTTCCTCCCGCTTTGGGAGGAAAGGGGGCCCCACCCGGATCCAATGTCTCTTCACACCCCTCCATATATTTCCTGCCCCCTGGATCCAATGTTCCCTGCAGAGAGTAGGGCGGTCTGCTGGACCAGTTGAGCTTCTGCCTGCCTTTCCTCACCTGGGAGGATGGAGGAGGTCCACCGCGATCCTCCTCCCCCTCCCCCTCTTCCCTCCCCCCTCCAGACCCCCAGCAACTCTCCATCTCCCCCAGGGAGCCCCACTGGGACCCACAAGCTTCCCCCTCCCTCCTCCAGGGGGCGTCTTGAGGGAGCGACAGCCCTGCGGGGTGGGCCACTGCTGCCAAAGGATTGGGGCCCCCAATGGTGGGAGATTGATTGGATTGGACAGGGGTCTTTGGCGGCCCCCCCACCTCTCCCCCAGGGAGCCCCAGCCACATCAGCAAAGTGGAGGGGGGCTGAGAAAGGCCCTCCCGGCTCCCCCTTCCAGGTGGGCCCCCCAGTGGCCATCCATCCTTCTCTGTAGCAGGTCTCTGTCCCTCCCCCTCCCCGCGTGGGTCCCTCCTCTGCTTACGGCTGGGAGCGATGGGCCCCAGAGTCCCTCCTGAGAGCCTTCCTCCTCCCCCTCCTCGCAGCCCATTTCCCGATCCAGTGGAAATGGTTAGGGTTAGGGTTATCTTCAACGGCGACAGCGACCTCGGCAAGTCTAACCCTAACCCTCCAGAAAATGCCCCAAAGATGGATTTTATTGTATTTGCTTTTTTATTGTTATATTTATTGTATTTTAATGATCTTTTGTTGTAGTTGTAAACCGCCCGGAGTCCCTCCTTGAGGCGAGATGGGCGATCATAGAAATTTTGGATTAGTTTGGTGGGCTGGACTGTCTTGGGTTTGATCAGACTGAGAAGCTCAAGCTTTCTTACTCCCATCCTCTGATTGGTTTCTGGCGTGATATTTTTTGGTTCCTTTCGCTCTGCCAACGTCTCTTCCCCTTCTTTGGGCCAGAGAGTTTCAAGCAGCTCCTGGTAATCCACATTCACTGCCCATCAGCTCCTTCAGAGGAAAAGAAGGAATAGAAAGGGTGGCTAAGCTAAACTTGGAGAAGATAACAAAGATCAAAACATGGTCTGTGATAGTGAGTTTCTGGCTGAAGTTCTGCCAAAAGCTCTCCACTATTTGTAAAGGCCGTTCTGTTGAGCCTGAATTCAGTTCCTCCTTTATGAGTAGTGTAGGGTAGTCTTCAAGATGGTTTCCCTTTGCTTCTTGACATCTGCTCGTCTAGTAGCCATCTTCATGTGTTCTGCTCCTGAGGACTGAGAAGTGTGTAGCTATTCCTTGATGTGAGTGTAAACAAGGATTGTGCTCCTTCATGTCTGTCAGTGGAAGCAACATGGAAGATTATGTTTTTGCTTGTAAGCTGTATTTTTACTTTTGCAATGCTGTACATGTATACTTTGCTTTTATCTATAGTAAAGATTTTTGGTTTAAGATTGGGAAAGGAGTACGGCAGGGTTGTATACTCTCACCCTACCTATTCAACCTGTACGCAGAACACATCATGTGACATGCTGGGCTTGAGGAATCCAAGGCTGGAGTTAAAATCGCTGGAAGAAACATTAACAATCTCAGATATGCAGATGATACCACTTTGATGGCTGAAAGCGAGGAGGAGTTGAGGAGCCTTATGACGAAGGTGAAAGAAGAAAGTGCAAAAGCTGGGTTGCAGTTAAACCTCAAAAAAACCAAGATTCTGGCAACCAGCTTGATTGATAACTGGCAAATAGAGGGAGAAAAAGTGGAGGCAGTGACAGACTTTATATTTCTAGGCGCAAAGATTACTGCAGACGCTGACTGCAGCCAGGAAATCAGAAGACGTCTACTTCTTGGGAGGAGAGCAATGGCAAATCTTGATAAAATAGTTAAGAGCAGAGACATCACACTGACAACAAAGGTCCGCATAGTTAAAGCAATGGTATTTCCTGTAGTAACCTATGGCTGCAAGAGCTGGACCATAAGGAAGGCTGAGCGAAGGAAGATAGATGCTTTTGAACTGTGGTGTTGGAGGAAAATTCTGAGAGTGCCTTGGACTGCAAGAAGGTCAAACCAGTCCATACTCCAGGAAATCAAGCCAGACTGCTCACTTGAGGGAATGATATTAAAGGCAAAACTGAAGTACTTTGGCCACATAATGAGAAGACAGGATACCCTGGAGAAGAAGCTGATGCTAGGAAAAGTGGAAGGCAAAAGGAAGAGGGGCCGACCAAGGGCAAGATGGATGGATGGTATTCTGGAGGTGACGGACTCAACCATTGGGGAGCTGGGGATGGTGACGGCCGACAGAAAGCTCTGGCGTGGACTGGTCCATGAAGTCACGAAGAGTCGGAAACGACTGAACAAATAAACAACAAAAGATTTTTATAGCTTTGAAAGCTGCACTTTGTGTCTGTTTACTCTTCTTTAGCCTCTTTCCCTATAAGCCATTATTTTTCCAACAGGTTATGGGCCCAGAGAGGAAGTTGCGTTTTCTTTGCTGCATTTGTTCTGGCTGTAAAAGGGAGTTTGTTTTTAGAGGCTGATTTCAGAGTAAACATCTTTTTTCTTTAAGTGGTCAGCAATGGCTGTACAGGGTCTGGTCAGTCTGCCATTTGAGTGTTTAGATGGCACAAACTATCTGACCTGGTGTGTGGAGATTAAATCATTCTTTTTAAAAGAAGGATTGTGGCAGTATGTGGAAAACCCACCTCCAGAGGATCCCTCTGAAGAAGTGCAAGTGTGTTTGGACCGTGCTTATAGCATTTTGGTTTGGGGAATCGAATCCTCTGAACTGAAGTATATCAGCCACTTAACGACTGCTCACGAGTGCTGGGAAGCTATTAGAGCCTTTAATACAAGGCAGAACTCTGTTGCCCTTGGTGGACTATCAAGACAGCTTTATAATTTGAAGCTGCAACCGGTGAGAATGTGATGACCCACCTTCATAAACTCAGGGCTTTGTTTACTGCACTTGAACAAGAAGGCCTATTTTTGCCGGACTATGAAAGATTGTGCGTGATATTGTCAAGCTTGGACAGCAGTTTTGATATGCTGGTCGAGGAGACACAGACGCTTCATCCCTGTGATTTTACTGTGGATTATTTTACAAACCGGCTCCAGGAGATGCAACTGGCTTGTGACCTCGAGGAGCTGCAGTGTAAGCCATCTGTTGTTGCTGTTCCTGAGAATTTCAAACAAAGAGTTCCTGCTGAAATGAAACCTGCATTTGCTGTGAAACGGTGTGATTCTTCTCAGCATTTACTGGAAGGCTGTCCCCTGCCATATCGTCCAGCGGATGTTTGTTCAGTCATTTAGTCGTGTCCGACTCTTTGTGACGTCATGGACCATAGCACGCCAGGCCTTCCTGTCCTCCACTGTCACCCGGAGTTTACTCAAATTTATTTTCATTACATTGGTGATGCTATCTAACCATCTCATCCTCTGCCGTCCCCTTCTCCTTTTGCCTTCAGTCTTCCCAGCATCAGTGTCTTTTCCAGTGAGTCCTCTCTTCGCATTAGGTGGCCAAAGTATTTCAGCTTCAGCTTCAGCATCTGTCCCTCCAATGAGCAGTCAGGGTTGATTTCCTTTAGGATTGACTGATTTGACCTCCTTGCAGTCCAAGGGACTCTCAAGAGTCTTCTCCAGCACCACAGTTCGAAAGCATCAATTCTTCGGCGCTCAGCCTTCCTTATGGTCCAACTCTCACAGCCATACATTACTACTGGAAAAACCATAGGTTTAACTACACTGCTCAAAAAAATAAAGGGAACACTGAAATAAGACATCCTAGATCTGAATGAATGAAATATTCGTATTAATTACTTTGGTCATTACATAGTTGAATGTGCTGACAACAACATCACACAAAAAGCAATGGAAATCAAATGTAAGCAACCCCTGGAGGTCTGGATGTGGAGTTACACTCAAAATTAAAGTGGAAAAGAACACTACAGGCTGATCCAACGTTGATGTAATGTCCTTAAAACAAGTCAAAATGAGGCTCAGTAGTGTGTGTGGCCTCCACGTGCCTGTATGACCTCCCTACAACGCCTGGGCATGCTCCTGATGAGGTGGCGGATGGTCTCCTGAGGGATCTCCTCCCACACCTGGACTAAAGCATCCCCCAACTCCTGGACAGTCTGTGGTGCAACGTGGCGTTGGTGGATGGAGCGAGACATGATGTCCCAGATGTGCTCAATTGGATTCAGGTCTGGGGAACGGGCGGGCCAGTCCATAGCATCAATGCCTTCGTCTTGCAGGAACTGCTGGCACACTCCAGCCACATGAGGTCTAGCATTGTCTTGCATTAGGAGGAACCCAGGGCCAACTGCACCAGCATATGGTCTCACAAGGGGTCTGAGGATCTCATCTCAGTACCTAATGGCAGTCAGGCTACCTCTGGCGAGCACATGGAGGGCTGTGCGGCCCCCTAAAGAAATGCCACCCCACACCATTACTGACCCACTGCCAAACCGGTCATGCTGGAGGATGTTGCAGGCAGCAGAACGTTCTCCATGGCGTCTCCAGACCCTGTCACGTCTGTCACATGTGCTCAGTGTGAACCTGCTTTCATCTGTGAAGAGCACAGGGCGCCAGTGGCGAAGTTGCCAATCTTGTGTTCTCTGGCAAATGCCAAACGTCCTGCACGGTGTTGGGCTGTAAGCACAACCCCCACCTGTGGACGTCGGGCCCTCATACCACCCTCATGGAGTCTGTTTCTGACCGTTTGAGCAGCCACACGCACATTTGTGGCCCACGGGAGGTCATTTTGCAGGGCTCTGGCAGTGCTCCTCCTGTCCCTCCTTGCACAAAGGCGGAGGTAGCGGTCCTGCTGCTGGGTTGTTGCCCTCCTTCGGCCTCCTCGTCTCCTGATGTACTGACCTGTCTCCTGGTAGCGCCTCCATGCTCTGGACACTACGCTGACAGACACAGCAAACCTTCTTGCCACAGCTCGCATTGATGTGCCATCCTGGATGAGCTGCACTACCTGAGCCACTTGTGTGGGTTGTAGACTCCGTCTCATGCTACCACTAGATTCGGAAGCACTGCCAGCATTCAAAAGTGACCAAACCATCAGCCAGAAAGCATAGGAACTGAGAAGTGGTCTGTGGTCACCACCTGCAGATCCACTCCTTTATTGGGGCTGTCTTGCTAACTGCCTATGCTTTCCACCTGTTGTCTATTCCATGTGCACAACAGCATGTGAAATTGATTGTCAATCAGTGTTGCTACCTAAGTGGACAGTTTGATTTCACAGACGTGTGATTGACTTGGACTTACATTGTGTTGTTTCAGTGTTCCCTTTATTTTTTTGAGCAGCTTATATGGACCTTTGTCGGCAAGGTGATGTCTCTGCTTTTTAATATGCTGTCTAAGTTTGCCATAGCTTTCCTCCCAAGGAGCAAGCGTCTTTTAATTTCATGGCTGCAGTCACCGTCTGCGGTGATCTTGGAGCCCAAGAAAATAAAATCTGTCACTGCTTCCATTTCTTCCCCTTCTATTTGCCAGGAAATCAAATATGTATTACTATTCAAAAGATTCTTAAAGTAAATATACAAAGGAAACCAGAACTTTTTCTTTTGGGATTGATGGAAAAGGAATTAGAGAAACAACATGGAGTTTTGCTGTTATATATGATCACGGCTGCAAAATTGTTATACGCACAACGATGGAAAGATCCACAGATACCTACGACTGAAGACTGGATGGTTAAATTAATGGACTTAGCTCAAATGGCTATATTAACCATTTTAATAAGAGAGCATTCTGTTTCTGCATTTATATTAATTTGGCAACCACTTTTGGAGTACTTGCTTGTAATAGAAAAAAATGATGTTTTGATTTTGGGTTTCAGAGATTAAATGGTTTGTTGTAATAGAAATAATGTTATGATAGGTTAATTAATTGTAAGAGATTAAATTTATAAATTTATCTATATCTGTATCAGAAAAAGTCGGAAGTCACTTTCCATTTCCTTTCTTTCTATTGACACTTTTATAGTTTGTTCTTTTTTCTTTCGTTCTGTTTTTCTATCTATTCTGTATTCTTTTTTATTGTATCTTAATTATACTTTGAAAATAAAAAAGTTTTACCTAAAAAAAAAGAATTAAAGATTTGTTCTTTTCAGGAACCCGATTCAGAGATCACGTTATAATCCTTTTTTTCCCTGGTAGATCACTTTGCATATGATCCCTTTGCAGAAGGACACTGAACAGCCAGGACCAGGCCGGGGGTGGGGAGGAAGCAAGAGGCTCTTTTGGCCTGAGCCTCAAGCTCCGAGTGGCTTCAAATTTAAAGGTCTGCAAAGTTGTTAAACTTTAAAATATTCAAATTATATTTAATTTTATCCCCCTTCCTCTCTCTTGCTCTTTTTTGGTGCCGTATTTTTGGGCACACCTGTTATGATGTCCCATTTTATTACGGTTGGGATCTGCAAACCCTTGAAATGGTTCAAAAGCCTCTGGATCTCTGAGGGGGCCACACCATAATGCAAAATCTTGCATTCTAAAACAGTGTTTAGAATCCACCCCAGTGAGGACAAAGGATACTTAGTGGCCACGGAATACTAAGTGGATTTGAATATGCAAAGATACAAAGTAGACCCATTAAATCTGACACTAAGGGAATAGTGGAATACCCAACAAGTAACCCCTTTACAATAAAAAGAATAGATAAATTTGGTCTAGTGGTTAAGGTGCTGGGCTAGAAACCAGGAGACTGAGAGTTGTAGTCCCGCCTTAGGCATGAAAGCAGGCTGGGTGACCTTGGGCCAGTTTCTCTCAGCCCAACCCACCTCACAGGATTGTTGTTGTGGGGAAAATAGGAGGAGGAAGTATTAGGAATGTTCCCCACCTTGAGTAATTTATAAAAATAATAAAGGCAGGATAAAAATAAATAAGACCCCGCAGAACCTACTAACAATATACTACTAATAAAATCAAGCAAAATTCAACCACGGACAACATAAAAGCCAGAGGAGCTGGTCCCCAGGGCCAGGCCAGAAGACAAGTCCCCAGTCAGAGGAACACTCCATTTCCCCAGAATCAAAGTTTCAAGCTCAGATTGAAAGACAAAAAGGGTCTGTTATCTGAAGAGTAAGGGGGGACCGACTAGATCTTGAAAGGCTGCAGCCTTGAATTTGCTGTTGGAGAAGCAGGAACAACTGAGTGGGTAGATTTTGTGGGTAGCGTCCGGTGTACGAAGAGCCGGTTTGGTGGTGTGGTTCAGGCCCCAGGCTAGAAACTGGGAGAGAGTTATGGGTTTCTTTCTCCTTTAAAGCCATATTTTGCAAACGTAGAGTTGTGAGCAAGCTTCCAGATTCACCAGAAATCTTGAGGGAGGAGTGCCTCTCCCAAAGCTTGTATTCGTGACACAATAAGCAGCAGGGAGCGTTAATGCAGAGCGGATTGGTGACCAAACAGAGGTGCCAATGGGGGCAGAGATGAAAATAACCAAGGGCTGTTTGAAACCCCCCTCAGCGCTAAATACGTTGCTGCCAACCAAACCGGACGTTAATACTGCGCCTCCCCATCTGAAATCTCTGCAAATTAGTGCAATTAGTGATTAAGAAAATGCTAGCGAATAGTGTGGCGGTTATCATCAGAGAGTCTCTAGTGGCCTTCAGGGGCCTTGCTCCACAAGTGGCCGGATGTGAGACCTTGTTTTTCAAGTTGGGTTCTCGAGAACAGTTGGGAGTGTTGCTATTGTACCAGCCTCCCTGCTGTGTAGCAACCTCCCTGCCTGAGCTGCTGGAGGCCGTCTCAGGGTTGGCAGTGGAGTTCCCCAGGCTTATGGTCCTGGGGGACTTCAACTTGCCATCCCTGGGTCGTGTCTCAGAGGCGGCTTGGGAGTTAATTGCTACCATGGCAGCCATGGGCCTGTCCCAGATTATTTGGGACCTGACTCGGGAAAGTGGACTCACTCCGGACTTGGTTTTCTTGTCAGAGCAATGGCAATGTGACCTGAGGGGAAAGTTAGAACTATCCCCATTGTCATGGTCAGAACACGCCCTGGTGGCCCTGGGATTCTCTTATGCCGCTCAACTCCGCAGAGAGGCAGGAGAGCCCCAGGTGACTTATGGACCCAATGAGGTTTCAGAGGGAGCTGGGGGTAATACCCGAGGACCTGCTGCACGGTCCAGCAGAGGCCCTGGCCGTAGCCTGGAATAAGGAGGCAGCTGGGGCCTTGGACAGGATCATGCCTGTGCAACCTCTCCAGCCCCATTCGAACCATCACTACCTGTGGTTTAAGGAGGAATTGAGGGTTTTGAAGAGGGTTAAGAGATGTCTGGAGCGCTGCTGGAGGAAGACAAAGACTGAATCTGATCGAACACAATCTAGAGCCACTATTAAGGCCTACGAAACGTGAATATTTCTAACCGCCCAGAGTCCCCTTGTGGGAGATGGTGCGGTGATAGAAGTCGAAACATAAATAAATAAATAAATGAAAAATATTTCTCAGCTCTTATTGCGTCCGCAGAATGCCGTCCGACGGCCCTGTTCAAGATTACTCGATCTCTCTTGGGTAAGGTGGAGTCAGTAACTCACCTACAGGGCTGTGTGGAGGAGTTCTCTAAGCATCTGCAGGATAAAATCGCTCAGATTCGTTCTAAATTGGACTCTAAGCGTGAAGCACAGTCAGGAGAGATGCCAGGGGAACGGTCTTGCCTTGTTATCTGGGAACAGTTTGATCCTGT
The DNA here is from genome assembly GCA_023362775.1 of Charina bottae. Lineage (NCBI taxonomy): Eukaryota > Metazoa > Chordata > Lepidosauria > Squamata > Charinaidae > Charina > Charina bottae. The sequence continues at coordinate 1,185,203 of JALMGJ010000002.1, read as the reverse complement.
TGGGCCTGAGGAAGTAGACAGGATCCTCTGGATTGTAAATGCCACCACATGCCATCTGGACCTGTGCCCTTCCTGGCTGGTAAAATCAGCCAGAGAGGTGACTTGCGGGTGGGTCCAGGAGATGGTTAATACATCCTTGAGTGAGGGGGTGTTTCTGGCTGCCTTTAAGGAGGCGTTGGTGCACCCCCTCAAGAAGCCATCCCTGGACCCTACCATCTTGGATAATTTTTGTCCTGTCTCCCACCTTCCCTTTTTGGGAAAGGTGGTTGAGAAAGTGGTGGCGTTGCAACTTCAGAGGATTCTGGATGAAGCGAATTATCTAGACCCCTTTCAGTCAGGTTTCAGGCCAGGATATGGGACGGAGACTGCATTGGTCGCACTTATGGATGATCTCTGGCAGGAGTGGGATGGAGGCAGTGCGTCCATCCTGGCTCTCTTGGACCTCTCAGCGGCTTTCAATACCATCGACCATGGTATCCTTTTGGGGCGGCTTAGAAAATTGGGGGTGGGTGGCATAGTTTTGCACTGGTTCACCTCCTTTCTCCGAGGCCGCTCCCAGATGGTGGTGATAGGAGAGATCTGACCTGCGACACCTATTATGTGGGGGTACCGCAGGGTTCGGTTCTCTCTCCTCCCCTATTCAACATCTACATGAAACCAGTAGGTGAGATCATCCATCACCATGGAATGAGGTATCATCAATATGCTGATGCTACTCAATTGTATATCTCCATCCTGGGTGAAGTAAGTGATGCGGTTGACACCCTGTCTCAGTGCCTGGGGGCTGTAGGGGCCTGGATGGGGAACAACAGGCTTCAACTGAACCCTGGTAAGACGGAGTGGCTGTCGATTGATGGCCCCTCGGTATCCGGGAAGTTTTCATCTTTGGTTCTGGATGGGGTGACACTGCCCCATTTGGAGCTGGTGCGGAACTTGGGGGTCCTCCTGGACTCACGACTCCTGCTTGAAGAGCAGGTGGCAGTCATGGCTAGGAGGGGCTTTGCACAGCTTCAGCTTGTGAGCCAGTTACGCCCATTCCTGGACCGCGATGACCTCCGAACAGTCACTCATGCCCTTGTCATCTCCCACATAGACTATCGCAATGCGCTCTACATGGGACTACCCTTGAAGAATATCCGGAAGCTACAGCTGGTGCAGAATGCGGCTGGGCGGGCAATTTTAGGTGCACCAAGATCAGCACATATAACACCTTTGCTCCACGAGCTGCATTGGGTGCCGGTTTGCTTCCAGGTCCAATTCAAGGTGTTGGTTATTACCTTTAAAGCCCTACATGGCATGGGGCCAGAATACCTGAGGGACTGTCTTATCCCCATAACATCGACCCGCCCCACCCAATCATGCAGAGAGGGCTTGCTACAGACTCCATCAATAAAATAATTCCTGAACCATCTAACGGGGTTCAGGAGGTGGGCCTTCTCTGCAACGGCACCCGCCCTTTGGAATATCTTGCCCCCAGAGTTGAGGCGGATTTCCTCCCTCCCAGCCTTCTGGAAAAATCTGAAAACCTGGTTCTGCCACCTAGCGTGGGAAGGAAAAGGTAATAGCTCCTCCTGGGGGTGGTTAGTATCATAATACCCTCCTTATTGTTTGAGATTAATTTGCCAGACTGGATTTTATATTTATATTTATTATGTCATATTTTATTTATATTGTATTTTAATCTTCTTTTTATTGTAAACCGCCCAGAGTCCCCTGTTGGGGGAGATGGGCGGTCATATAAATTTAAATAATAAATAAAATAAATAAACAAACCCTCATGGTGCATCTGCACAACCAGGGAAGGGGGGTCCCTCTCTGTCTTCCTGTGGGGGCTGTGGGGAGGGAGGGGGCAGAGACCACACAGAGATCAAGGCTCATGCAGGCTCTCCCCTCTCTTGCCCTTGGCCCTTTCCCCAAAGTCCCTCCTAGGGGTTGCAGCCCCTTTGTTCCCCCTCCCCCCTGTTGGAGATTCTGGCAAATCCAGCATGCCTCATCAGCATATGGATGGCTGCTCTAGGATGCAAGCTCTCCATGATTTTTGAGGAAGCTGTTTGTGTCCACTCCCACTTCCTCTTCTCTCTCTCTTCCTTGGACTGGGAGCAAGCACATGGCTGTGTGCTGCTCTATCCTAGGCCATGGATGGGCCTAGATTTTTCCCTGTGGTAAGGCTGTTGTAAGGCACAGAACCTACACACAGGGAAATTCCACAAGGCCTGCAATTCCAAAGCAAAGCACCAGGCGCTCTAAACAGCCCCTGGAGCCAATTCACACCGAGCTGTGTCGGCCAATCCAAGCATCTGTTGGGGGTAGCAGAAATCTAGCAATGACAGCTACCTACACCCATGTTCCAACAGAGAAAAGAACCAAATTAGATTCCCAAAGGAAGGAATCTTGTTGGGGTGCCCACTGGGAAGCAAGGGAGAAAGTGTTTCAGGTCCCAAGACTGGCTCAATCCAGACTTGCAGAGTGGGGCATTTTCATGAGACAGAGCCAAATCAGAATCCTCCAACCAATAGCTCTACAGAAGGGGGAGGTGACGATGACTTGTTCAAAGTACCTCACCCAGTATTTCCAGGTGCAGCAAGCAGGCAAGCCCAGAGAGAGGACATTGAGCCGGAGACTCCGTCCGAGTCAGATGATGAGGAACCAGGGGGAACAGAAGGGGTAGAGATGCAGCAGCATCCAGACAGGAGTCCTGTTCCAGACCTGAGGCACTCATCGTGACCCAGCAAGGCAGTTCCAGCCAAGCAACTGTCCTACCTCACAGGAGTGGCATTGCCGAAAGAGCCTGCATCATGGAAGGAAGTGCAACAGCTGCCACCAGCTGAAGCAAGTAAGTGGAGGAGAGCAGCAGCTCAAGAAGAATTTGAGGCTCTGCAACACAACAACACTTGGACACTCACAAAGTTACCTGTTGGCAAAAAGGCCATTGGTTGCAAATGAGTCTTTAAGGCCAAACAGAATGAGAAAGGAGAGGTCCAAAGATATAAAGCTAGACTGGTAGCCAAGGGCTATTCACAAAAGTATGGGGAGGATTATGACCAGACTTTTGCGCCAGTTGTGACCCACACAACAATTTGATTTCTTCTAAGTCTAGCTGCAAGCAGAAACATGCAAGTGGAAAGGGACATTGATGAAATTGTATCCAATTTGAACACTGAAGTAGAGGTGAAACGCCTTGGGAAGGCAACCTACTACTTGGGGATACAAATTGACAGAGAAGAGGATGGAAGTTTTCTCCTCAGTCAGAGGCAAAAGATTCTAGAGTTATTGGAGAGCCTGGGACTGGAAAATGCAAATACAGTCCCAACTCCAATGGAAGTGGACTTTCACAAAGTGAAAGACACTAGTAAACTGTTGCCTCAGAACAATGGCTACAGGGAGGCCACTGGAAAGCTGTTATATCTGTCCACCACCACAAGGCCAGATGTCGATGAAGGTTCTCAGTCATCCAGGTGGAACAGTCTGTAGCTTGAATCACGTCAACTGGATTTCTATTTTCTCAGTGGATACGTTTCGCTCCTTATCCAAGAAGCTTCTTCAGTCTGAGTAAAGTTAGTAAGGGAATCCTTAAATATGTTTCTAGGTGGCTGTGTGACCTTGCACCTGGGGCTAGGTTATGGTTATTTGAGATGTTTATTTCTAAGTCCCTTTATCATCCAAAGGAGGATTGTGAAGATTACCATGCTGCTGTTGAGCTTGTGAAATGGTCTTAATCTTCCTAGGCACAGAAGACAAAGCAGGAAGGAAAATAGGGGAAAGATTGTGCCTGAGGCCCCCCACCTCTATTCAAGGAAGGATTTTCCAAGTTGGCATAAATGGATTCCTTGACCCCTCTCTCAAACCACCTATCTTCTCTGTCTAAAGTGTGAACATTAATGTCCTCAAATGAGTGTCCTTTTTCCTGATACCTGAAGGGGACTGCAGACCTAAAGCTTAAGCTGCCAGCAACTGATTCTCCTGAACTAGTGGGGTACACCGATGCAGATTGGGCAGAGGATGTAACTGATCGCAAATCCACCAATGGGAATGTTTTTTTCTTTGGGGGAGGGGCTGTGAGCTGGGCTAGTCACAAGCAGGCTAGTTTGGCACACTCAACAACTGAAGCGGACTATGTCTCAGCAACTGAGACATGCGAAGAGGTGCAATGGCTCAAGTATTTACTTGAGGATCTGAGTGTCAGTGTTCCTGCTCCAACAAAAGTTGTGTAAGACTCTCTCTGTCACAGAAGGTGGGAGGGTGGACCAAACACATGGATGTTTGCTACCACATAATTAGAGAGGCACAGCAGACAGGACTAATACATTTGGAGTATTGTCCCTCAGAGAGGATGATCGCAGACATCCTTACAAAACCACTTGTGAGTGGTGTCTACCAAGGCCTACGTAGTGAGTTAAATCTTGTGTAGGCATGACGCATGCATCATTTGAGAAGGGGTATTGGAGATTCTATCAAATCTAGCATGCCTCATCAGCATATGGATGGCTGCTCTAGGATGCAAGCTCTCCATGTTTTGAGAAAGCTGTTTGTGCCCACTCCCACTTCCTCTTTCTCCTCTCTCTCTGGGAGCTTGCACGTGGCTGTGTGCTGCTCCATTCTAGGCCATGGATGGTCCTAGGAGATATTTAATCTCTGAAACCCAAAATCAAAACATTTTTTTCTATTACAAGCAAGTACTCCAAAAGTGGTTGCCAAATTAATATAAATGCAGAAAAAGAATGCTCTCTTATTAAAACTGTTAATTTAGCCATTTGAGCTACGTCCATTAATTTAACCATCCAGTCTTCAATCGTAGGTATCTGTGGATCTTTCCATCGTTGTGTGTATAACAATCTTGCAGCTGTGATCATATATAACAGCAAAACTCCACTTGTTTCTCTAATTCATTTTCAATCAATCCCAAAAGAATTTTTTTTGGTTTCCTTTGAATATTTACTTTAAGAATCTTTTGAATAGTAATACATATTTGATCCCAGAACTTTTTAGCCTTCTCACAAGTCCACCAGAGATGATAAAAGGTTCCTTCAGCCTGTAAACATTTCCAACAGATGTTAGTTACACCATTAGTTCATGGTTCACCCTCCTCAAACCTTAACAAGTCTTTATATTTTAACCAGCTTATTCCTCCCAGATTTTCTCTTCTAAGAAATGCTTCCTGAGGTGACAACCACAATGGTACATTTGGAGACAATCTGACCTTATATTTATTCCAGATTCTCAATATGGCATTCCTAAGAAAATGTTTTTTAAAATCCTTATTGACTTTAACTTTATCATACCATAAATAGGAATGCCACCCAAATCTTAATTCATCTCCTTCAAGCTGTAGTAATTTCTTGTTCTCCAGAGTAATCCATTCCTTCATACAAACGAAACAACAGGCATCAAAATACAATTTCAAATTAGGCAGACTCAAACCTCAACAAACCTTGCAATCTTTGGTGTCAAGGGTCAGCCTCTTGGTGCTTCTATCACCCACAGCCATCAGAGGCTAACAAGCAGGCACCTCCAAGCAAACAGGATCGCAGCAGGGGATGCTCATAAACCTGAAGATCCTACGCTCAAAACCACAATGCCTTTTCTCCTCAACTCAATATTCCTGCAGCTCTTATCCATCATGTTCAACTGCATGGCAGAACAGCCTTTCCATCTGAAACTGTACAGTGCTTTAGTCACTGCCACAAACGTCCCTAATATATTCTCTCATAAAATCAAAGTGCTCCTATCTTTTTTCATGTATCTTTTAGGGCCTGCAGCAGCTTACTGGGAAGTTCTGCTGATAGCCAGAAACGTGTAGTTAGCCTTTCTCAAACTAACACATAGCTTTCCAAACTGTGTGTCGCGACACTTTAGTGTGTTGCGAAGCAGCGGCGCAGGGGCGCGCGTGGCGGCGTTCACTGCAGAGGCAGCGGCGTGCACGGTGGCAGCAGTGAGCCATCAGAGCTTCCACATTTTAGCAAGGCCGCCACTGCCACTGTGCACGCCGCTGCCTCTGCAGTGAACGCCGCCACCGCCACGCGCCCTCCCCGCACTGCCACCGTGCATGCCTCCGTCCCGGCACGCGCCCGTGAGCCGCTACCGCGGCATTTGGAAAGCACTGAACTAACATTTTCCCTTTTTTTCTCTCCTCCCTCATCTCTCATACTGAGACATGTCTGAACAAAAAAAATCAACCCAGAAATTAAATACTCAACTGTTGAGCTGGAAGTCCAATGGGAGATGAGAAGTGAAATTCAAGCCTTCTCTACACTCATCACCTTATGCCTCATGTGGATTTCCTTGTGTCTCATAAGGGAGGAATTTGTTGTAAAGCACCGTCCACAGTCTGGGCATTTGAATGGTTTCTCTCCTATGTGTAAACCTACATGATTTAAAAGGCTAAACCTAGTACTGAAACTTTTCCCACAATCCGGACACTCATAGGGTTTCTCTCCTGTGTGAGTCCGCTGGTGCTGCACCAGGCTGGAATTGTGACTGAAACTTTTCCCACAATCTGGACACTCATACGGTTTCTCTCCTGTGTGAGTCCTCTGGTGTTGCACCAGGCTGGAATTCTGACTGAAACTTTTCCCACAATCTGAACACTCATACGGTTTCTCTCCTGTGTGAGTCCTCTGGTGTCTCACCAGGTTGGAATTCCAAATGAAACTCTTCCCACAATCCGGACACTCATACGGTTTCTCTCCTGTATGAATCCTCTGGTGTATCACCAGGCTGGATTTCTGACTGAAACTTTTCCCACAATCTGGACACTCATACGGATTCTCTCCAGTGTGAGTCCTCTGGTGTATCACCAGTTCGGATTTCCGACTGAAACTTTTCCCACAATCCGGACACTCATACGGTTTCTCTCCTGTGTGAGTCCTCTGGTGTCTCACCAGCTGGGAATTCCAACTGAAACTTTTCCAACAATCCGGACAGTCATATGGTTTCTCTCCTGTGTGAGTCCTCTGGTGTTGCACCAGGCTGGAATTTTGACTGAAACTTTTCCCACAATCTGGACACTCATACGGTTTTCCTCCTGTGTGAGTCCTCTGGTGTTGCACCAGTTCGGAATTCCAACTGAAAGTTTTCCCACAATCCGGACATTCATACGGTTTCTCTCCTGTGTGAGTCCTCTGGTGCTGCACCAGGCTGGAATTCCGACTAAAACTTTTCCCACAATCTGGACACTCATACTGTTTCTCTCCTGTGTGAGTCCTCTGGTGTTGCACCAGGTGGGAATTCCAAATGAAACTTTTCCCACAATCCTGACACTCATACGGTTTCTCTCCTGTGTGAGTCCTCTGGTGTTGCACCAGGCTGGAATTGTGACTGAACCTTTTCCCACAATTCTGACACTCATAGGGTTTCTCTCCTGTATGAGTCCTCTGGTGTGTCACCAGTTCGGAATTCCGACTGAAACTTTTCCCACAATCCGGACACTCATATGGTTTCTCTCCTGTGTGAGTCCTCTGGTGTATCAGCAGGTGGGAATTCCAAGTGAAACTTTTCCCACAATCTGGACACTCATACGGTTTCTCTTCTGTGGGAATCCTCTGGTGTTTCCCCAGGTGGGAATTGTGACTGCAACTTTTCCCACAATCTGGACACTCGTACGGTTTCTCTGTTGTGTGAGTCCTCTGGTGATTCACCAGGCTGGAATTCCAAATGAAACTTTTCCCACAATCTGGACACTCATACGGTTTCTCCCCGGTGTGAGTCCTCTTGTGATTCACCAGGGTGGCGTGCTTGCTAAAGCTTTTGCCGCATCGAGAACACTGGTAGGGCTTCTCTCCGGTGTGGGTCCTCTCGTGCATAATCAGCTGTGAACTATAATCTGTGCTTTTCCCACAATATACACCTCTGTGGGGCTTTTCCACCACTGATATTCTTGGATTCTTGAGATCAAATCTATTTCTGATCCCTTGTTTGGTGGTGCCTTGACTCATGCGACTGTTTCCTTCCTCACAGGGTGAGGCTTGTGTTACTGTCTGCCCTACGTGGCTATCCAAGTGACCTCTTCCTCCCCACTGACTTCCAGATATTTCCCTCTTTTTCTGCAATTGGAAATTATCCCCCTTGACTTCTTCATTTCTTCATTGACTTCTTCAATTTGAGTTCCACATATTCAATTTTTTCCAGCTCAAAAACTCTCTTCCTGTTTTTCTCTCCTTTGTCTGTCACCTGCTGGGAAATAAGAGTTTTGGGGTTCTCTGGAGAAAGTGGCTTGATTTGCTTTCCTTTTTAATGCTGCTTGTGATTCTCGGTTGTCGAGCAGGCTCTTATTGGCATCCTTTTTGTCTATAAGATTCACAAAAAAGTGTTACTTTAATTATTATCTATAAAATGGCTGCACAACACGTGCAAACAACAACAAAAAAGCATTCATTACAATGAAAAAGGAAAAGTGCCAAAAGGGTAGATTAACCTCTAAGATTCATGATGATTTATTTGACACATGGAAGACTAGCGAGATCCAAGTTCAAATCCTGAAATTCACTTGTTGGCCTGGGTCAATCACAGATTCTTAGCACTGCAAAGGGCTATCATGAAGGAAATGCTGGGGACAGATTCTACACATACAATAGATGCAGACAGAGAGAAATACAGATACACACCCCTACGAATGTATGTATGTAGAAAATCCATGTGTATTTCAGCCTGCAAAACCTCCCAGAAGTGGGTATGGTCAAACTTTGGGGGCTACTTTTAGAGGGCTGGGGGGCTTTAACAGATGAAATGGTGCCCAAAGCCTCTGGAAGATTTAAAGCACCAGTTCTGTCCATCCAAGTCCTCAGCTCCAAATAGGAATAGAGCAGAAAATACTGTCCACAACCACTCTGGGGACATCACCATACAGTACAGATAGTCCTCCTTCCTGACTGCAATTGGGACCGGCACCTCTGTCACTAAGCAGCTCGGTCATTAAGTCGCTCTGCGAGTGAGATCATCTGTCACCACGGGCTGAAGTATCATCAATATGCATCTCCATCCCGGGTGAAGTAAGTGATGCAGTGACCACCCTGTCCAAGTGCCTGGGGGCTGTGGGGGTCTGGATGGGGAAAAACAGGCTCCAGCTGAACCCTGGTAAGACGGAGTGGCTGTGGATTAATGACCCCTCAGTTTCTGGGAATTTGTCATCTTTAGATCGGGTTGGGGTTGCACTACCCCAGACAGACCTGGTGCATAACTTGGGGGTCCTCCTGGACTCACAACTCCTGCTCGAAGAGCAGGTGGCAGTCGTGGCCAGGAGGACCTTTGCTCAACTTCGTGTTGTGCGCCAGTTACGCCCTTTCCTGGACGAGAGGCCCTTCGAACGGTCACTCATGCCCTGGTTGTCTCTCATATAGATTACTGTAACGTGCTCTACATGGGGCTACCCTTGAAGAATATCCGGAAGCTACAGCTGGTGCAGAATGCGGCCGCGCGGGCAGTTTTAGGTGCACCAAGCTCGACACACATAACACCTTTGCTCCGTGAGCTGCACTGGGTGCCAGTTTGCTTCCGGGTCCAATTCAAGGTGTTGGTCATTACCTGAGTTTCCTTTCTCACAGGCTGAGGCTTGTGTTACTGTCTGCCCTTGGCTATCCAAGTGACCTCTTCCTCCCCACTGACTTCCAGATATTTCCCTCTTTTTCTGAATTTGGAAATTATCCCCTTTGACCTTTTCATGTAAGATTTGAGTTCCACATCTTCAATTATTTCCAGCTCAAAAACTCTCTTCCTTTTTTTCTCTCCCTCGTCTGTCACCTGCTGGGGAAGAAGAGTTTCGGGGTTCTCTGGAGAAGGTGGAAAAGATTGGATTGCTGGCTTGATTTTCTTTCCTTTTTAATGCTGCTTGTGATTCTCGGTTGTCGAGAAGGCTCTTATTGGCATCCTTTTTGTCTGTAAGATACACATAAAAGTGTTACTTTAATTATTATCTATAAAATGGCTGCACAACACATGCAAACAACAACAAAAAAGCATACATTACAATGAAAAAGCAAAAGTGCCAAAAGGCTAGATCAGGGCTTTCCAAAGTTTTCCTGCGGCAACACACCAACTTTTTGTCGTGACACACAGTTTGGAAAGCTCTGGGCTAGATTAACCTCTAACATTCATGATGATTCATTTGGCACATAGATGACTAGCGAGATCCAAGTTCAAATCCTGAAGTTCACTTGTTGGCTTGGGTCAATCACAGATTCTTAGCGTTGCAAAGGGTTATCATCAAGGATATCTGGAAATGCTGGGGATAGATTCTACACATACACATAGATGCACACAGAGAGAAATACAGATACACACACCTACGAATGTATGTAGAAAATCCATGTGTATTTCAGCCTGCAAAATGTCCCAGAAGTCAACCTTTTGTGGCTACTTTTAGAGCGCTGGGGGGCTTTAACAGATGAAATGGTGCCCAAAGTGTCAGAATGAAGGCTTTAGCCACAATCTCTAAATGTGGTTAAAGGTAAAATCCTGCCATGAAGTTGGGTTAGGGTGAGATGAGTATAGAGAGAAGGATGCTGAGGTGTTGGGGAACGGAGGAGGCAGAGCTAGGGGTATTCAAAAAAAAAGGGCTGGGTTAAGCAGAGTTGAACCTGGTTAATACATGGATGGGGGAGTTTGTTGGCTAGACGTGGAAGTAAAACAACATCCCAGGAGACGGCAGTGGCAGATCAGTCCCATATTGTTGCCAAGGAAACAGCATCTCCATAAAATCACAAGGAGTCAACGCTGACGCGAAGGGGACTTTCTAAATCTCCCGACTGCCAGAAAATTGCAGGCACCAGTTTTCAAGCCTGCAGCACCAGGGGAATAAACTTTGGGCAGGGGGGGGCAGATGGAGCAGCTGGCACTTTTCAGCAGAGTTGCTTCTCTGACTCTTCCCCACGGAGGAAACGAAACAGCCCCACTTGCTCCCGGCCTCTCCCCCCACCTGTCCTCGACTCACCTTCCGGCTGCCGCTGCTCCGACCCCGGGAAGACCACGGAGGGCTCCTCAACGCCTCCCTCCTTCCAGGTGGGAACCGGAACAGGAAGTTCCTCTGACTTCCTCCTCTCCTCCGACATCCCCTCTAGCAATCCAGTACTCTATTGTTTCAGCTCCCCCTCCCTCCTCAGCAACCAGAGACGCCGCTGCTTTTATTGACAGCTTTCTAGGCGCTGGGTTGCTTATTCCTAGAGCGCCATCTGGCGACACGAGGCTGAAAAACCCACTCGTCCGGTCTCCACCCTAAGGCGTTGGCGAGATTTTTTGGTTGATTCTGTGCCATCAAGTCCTTTTCGATCCCGGCGACCACATCGATAGCTCTTCTCCAGGATGTTATACCTCCAACCTGATCTTTCGGGTCTCCCAAGGGTGCAACTGAGCAAAAAGGTCGTTTGCCAGAAGCAGGAAGTAAACCAAGGGAAAGCATCCTGGGGGGAAATGGTGCCCAAACAGGCAAATACAAAGCGCACCTTCCTTCCATTGCGGAGCCTCAATCTCGCTAGAGGGCAGAATTACTCTGAGCAGCCTTCCCAATTCCCGGAGGAGTTCGCTTTCAGCCTTGAGAATTCCCAGGCCGGTTGGGCACAACACTTGGAGGGCACTAGGTTGCAGATGAAAAGCTGATCAAAAGATTCCTGCGCTTTCGCAGGGCTTCCTCTCTACCTCCTAAAAGTTCGTTCCTGATTTCCTGGGGCTCAAAAGGATTTAGGACCTGGGAGCCCCAACAGGCCACAGGCTCCAAGAGAGCCAGCCTCACTCATGCTGGCCAGGGCTGCTTCGAAGGGCGCCCGGGGTCTTGGAGCCGGTGTTCCCAGCAAGCCAGCTTTATTCCTGAAGGAGGAAATTCTAAATCTGCTAAAGGGCCAATGCCATGGGGGGGGGGGGGGGGGTGCAGAGGGACTATTATGGGATGGGGACAGGAAAGAGGCCTGAGTCCCTGACAGTCATCCTGAATAATATACCAACTGAATATTGGGGGGAGAAGAAACGTTTGGGGGAACCAGGGAAGGTGGGGGGTTGGGGGGAGGGAAGGGCTGGGAGACCCCAGGAGCATCAGTCCAGACACCCTTACTGTGCCCCCCTCCCTACACCCCCCCAAGGAAGAGGGAGACAGAGGCATGGATATTACTTTCACTCCAGCCCTGAGAGTATTGGGGGGAGAAGAAAAGTTTGAGGGAACCAGGGAAGGTGGGTGGGTGGTGGGAGCGAATGGCTGGGAGACCCCAGGAGCATCAGTCCAGACACCGAGACGGAAGGTATGGATATTAATTTCACTCCAGCCCAGAGAGTTTCTGGTGGTCTCTTCACACCCCTCCATATATTTCCTACCCCCTGGGTCCAATGTTCCCTGCAGAGAGTAGGGCGGTGTGCTGCATCAGTTGAGCTTCTGCCTGCCTTTCTCCACCCTGGGAGGATGGAGGATGCCCAGAAGGAAGTTCGTCCCCCTCCCCGCTTTCCTCCCCACTGGGACCATTTGGGTTAAGAAAGAAAGAAATGTGAGGGACGAAAGAGTCACGGGGGCGGGCACCGCGGACTCTCGGCTGCCGGTCACTGGGGCTCCCGACGGTTATCATCTGCTGGGCATGTTCTGCTCTTACGTGTTACGTTTTTGTGTTTCTGTTTAATGCGCCGCTGAAGTCCAGGTGCGTTCACCGTCTCACTGTCTCACTGTCTGGCACCTGGCCAGCACTGGGACGCCTGGCAAGACAAGGACAGCGTACAAAAATACCCCGAACTGGCACAAGCAAGACGGGCGAAGCGGCTATGAGTCATCGGTGGCCACAAGCACCAGTTCAAGACCTCACGGGAACAGGGAAGAACGCGTGTTTCCGGATTTCTTTTTCTTGCTTCAGAGTTAGCAGGACGGAGATGAGCAGTCTCGATAAAACCCAGGCCTTATCAGAGCAGCTGAGAACGCTCCGTTTTCGCTCCGTTCGTTGCTTCCACGGTTTGGCAGGCTGTTCCCCCCCGCCCCCTTGGCTGACAGGCCGAGACAGTCTTACTTTTCCCCCATGAATAAATAATGGAGAAGTACTGCTGTCCGCGAAATCTGCGGTGCGGTCCGTCGCCTGGTGCAGTCAGCCAATCAAGACACAAGGCGGGAGAATCAGAATCCTTTATTCAGGGCGCCAAGAGTAAAAGGACTTCCCCGTGCAAGACAGGAAGTCCCGAACGGACAGCGAACATCGTCTTTTGTACATCTCTTGGAAAACTTTACATCAGTTTAGATAACAATCGAAAGTTTCTTATTGGCCACCCAAACTGGCAGCTGCGCAGTGGCTCCACATGTTACATCCCATCCCATAGCATGTCCTATGTTTTCCATTAAGGTTGCTCGTGGGGACTGTCTCCTGGGATGCAAATCGACTTGGGGTCTTTCTCAGGTTAGGATCCCAGGGTGGGAAGGCGTTCTGTTCTTCCTCAATCAACTTAAGCTGTCAAGCCAAACTGAGATCCCAGCCCTTCCGGATAGGGGGCGGGAGTTAAATTTATCACCTACGGAGCCTGATTACACCTATAGCATAAGCATTCAGGGTCCCACAAACCAATTTCCTGCCCTTCCTTCTCTGCCTCCTGGTGTCAGAACTCTGGCAGAGTCCTGCCATTGAGACAGACCATTATGTGGATTGGACTAAAAGAAAGAGACATGCAAGTGACAACAGATCCGGAGGAAGACAACCCATTAACACCAACCTCCGAGCGCTCCCACTACACATCACCAATGATGACCGTCTGAGCACCAAGAGACATTTACATGACACGGGTCGGTCCGGGAAGACAGGAATGGGAGGGGGGAACACTCCGAGTTTAGGAATGTTTAAAATGTCAAGCCTTGCCTAAAACAAACCACTCAAGTCTTTCTTTCGTGTCAAGCTTCATGTACCTTAATAAACCGTTTACTGCTTAGCAAAGTCGTGTCCGTCGATTTGCTTAAGAGAAACGTTTGTTAGGACAACGGAGTGGAGCACCTTACAAAAAGACTTGAGTCATCTTCTGCCGATTTTCCCGGGACTACTCTGAACAAGCAGCGGGTCCTACGGTCGAGGGTCTGCTTCACAGAGTCAAGTGGCCAAATTCACACTCGGAAGAATCGAAATGGAGAGAACTGGAGCATCGATGATGGCCACGGATGACGAAAAACCCAGTCCAGCAGCGGAACAAACGGTGGTGGTGACAGTGCAGCAAGCGACGGAAGCCCGCACCGAGATGACGGGGAAAAAGAGGACGAAGAAAACCAGAGGAGGAGAAGTAAGTGGACCCCCCCAAACCCCCGCACCACGTATCCAAAACCAGTCGGTAGAGTGGTCGCTAGGAGTAGGGGGTGGCATGAATCTGGGGCCAGTGAAACAAGCTGCCAAATCCAGGATTTCGCAGTCCCAAAGGATAGCTGCACTGGAGGTCAGAGCATCTCGCGTAGAGTTGGGACTAGACAACATGGACATGAAATAGACAGCAATCCAGGAAGCATTGGAGAAGTTATTACAAAAACCCCAGCACCGAGAGAGGAACCGGGGCAACACAAGACAAGACAGCTCTCCTACCTCCTCCACGGAGAATGAAAGTACGGAGGAAAGCGAACAGGAGGAGGACGAGGGGGAGATAGAAGGAGCGGGAGAGTCTACCCTGCTAACGAACCATGTAAGGAACTTCCCGATTTACCAGCAAACCAAACCCATCATAGTTGTTGTTTATTCGTTCAGTCGTTTCCGACTCTTCGTGACTTCATGGACCAGCCCACGCCAGAGCTTTCTGTCGGCCGTCACCATCCCCAGCTCGCCAATGGTTGAGTCCGTCGCCTCCAGAATACCATCCATCCATCTTGCCCTTGGTCGGCCCCTCTTCCTTTTGCCTTCCACTTTTCCTAGCATCAGCTTCTTCTCCAAGGTATCCTGTCTTCTCATTATGTGGCCAAAGTACTTCAGTTTTGCCTTTAATATCATTCCCTCAAGTGAGCAGTCTGGCTTGATTTCCTGGAGTATGGACTGGTTTGATCTTCTTGCAGTCCAAGGCACTCTCAGAATTTTCCTCCAACACCACAGTTCAAAAGCATCTAGCTTCCTTCGCTCAGCCTTCCTTATGGTCCAGCTCTCGCAGCCATAGGTTACTACAGGAAATACCATTGCTTTAACTATGCGGACCTTTGTTGTCAGTGTGATGTCTCTGCTCTTAACTATTTTATCAAGATTTGCCATTGCTCTCCTCCCAAGAAGTAGACGTCTTCTGATTTCCTGGCTGCAGTCAGCATCTGCAGTAATCTTTGCGCCTAGAAATACAAAGTCTGTCACTGCCTCCACTTTTTCTCCCTCTATTTGCCAGTCATCAATCAAGCTGGTTGCCATAATCTTGGTTTTTTTGAGGTTTAACTGCAACCCAGCTTTTGCACTTTCTTCTTTCACCTTCGTCATAAGGCTCCTCAACTCCTCCTCGCTTTCAGCCATCAAAGTGGTATCATCTGCATATCTGAGATTGTTAATGTTTCTTCCAGCGATTTTAACTCCAGCCTTGGATTCCTCAAGCCCAGCATGTCGCATGATGTGTTCTGCGTACAGGTTGAATAGGTAGGGTGAGAGCATACAACCCTGCCGTACTCCTTTCCCAATCTTAAACCAGTCCGTTGTTCCGTGCTCTGTTCTTACCGTTGCTACTTGGTCGTTATACAGATTCCTCAGGAGGCAGACAAGATGACTTGGTATCCCCATACCACCAAGAACTTGCCACAATTTGTTATGATCCACACAGTCAAAGGCTTTAGAATAGTCAATAAAACAGAAATAGATGTTTTTCTGAAATTCCCTGGCTTTCTCCATTATCCAGCGGATATTGGCAATTTGGTCTCTAGTTCCTCTGCCTTTTCTAAACCCAGCTTGTACATCTGGCAATTCTCGCTCCATGAATTGCTGGAGTCTACCTTGCAAGATCTTGAGCATTACCTTACTGGCATGTGAAATAAGTGCCACTGTTCGATAGTTTGAACATTCTTTAGTGCTTCCCTTTTTTGGTATGGGGATATAAGTTGATTTTTTCCAATCTGATGGCCATTCTTGTGTTTTCCAAATTTGCTGGCATATGGCATGCATCACCTTGACAGCATCATCTTGCAAGATTTTAAACAGTTCAGCTGGGATACCATCGTCTCCTGCTGCCTTGTTATTAGCAATGCTTCTTAAGGCCCATTCAACCTCACTCTTCAGGATGTCTGGCTCTAACTCACTGACCACACCGTCAAAGCTATCTCCAATATTATTATCCTTCCTGTACAGATCTTCCGTATATTCTTGCCACCTTTTCTTGATCTCTTCTGCTTCTGTTAGGTCCTTACCATCTTTGTTTTTGATCATACCCATTTTTGCCTGGAATTTACCTCCGATGTTTCTAATTTTCTGGAAGAGGTCTCTTGTCCTTCCTATTCTATTGTCTTCTTCCACTTCCGCACATTGCTTGTTTAAAAATAATTCCTTATCTCTTCTGGCTAACCTCTGGAATTTTGCATTGAATTGGGCATATCTCCCCCTATCACTGTTGCCTTTTGCTTTCCTTCTTTCTTGGGCTACTTCCAGTGTTTCAGCAGACAGCCATCTTGCCTTCTTGGTTTTCTTTTTCTTTGGAACGTTTTTTGTTGCCGCCTCCTGAACAATGTTGCGAACTTCTGTCCATAGTTCTTCTGGGACCCTATCTACTAAATCTAGTCCCTTAAATCTATTCTTCACCTCCACTGCATATTCCTTAGGAATATTAGTGAGCTCATATCTAACTGATCTGTGGGTCTTCCTTATTCTCTTGAGTCTGATTCTAAATTTTGCAATAAGAAGTTCGTGATCTGAACTACAGTCAGCTCCAGGTCTTGTTTTTACCGACTGTATAGAGGTCCACCACCTTTGGCTGCAAAGGATGTAGTCAATCTGATTTCGGTGTCGACCATCTGGTGAAGTCCATGTATAAAGTCGTCTTTTAGGTTGTTGGAAGAGAGTGTTTGTTATGCACAGTGAGTTGTCTTGGCAAAATTCTATCAGCCTATGTCCTGCTTCATTTTGTTCTCCCAGACCATGCTTGCCTGTAATTCCAGGTGTCGTCTGACTACCCACCTTAGCATTCCAGTCTCCTGTAATGAAAATAACATCTCTTTTTGGTGTATTATCTAGTAGGTGCTGCAGATCCTCATAGAACTGATCTACTTCTGCTTCTTCAGCATCTGTGGTTGGGGCGTATATTTGGATCACTGTGATGTTAAATGGCTTACCCTGAATTCGAATTGAGATCATTCTATCGTTTTTTGGATTGTATCCAAGCACTGCTTTAGCCACTTTATTATTAATTATGAAGGCTACTCCATTTCTTCTGTGGTCCTCTTGTCCACAGTAGTAGATCTGGTGGTCATCTGATGTGAAGTGGCCCATCCCAGTCCATTTCAGTTCACTGACACCTAAAATGTCTATATTTAATCTTGACATCTCACCAATAACCACATCCAATTTGCCCTGGCTCATAGATCTTACATTCCAGGTTCCTATGGTGTGCTGATCTTTAGAACATCGGATTCGTCGTTCACCACCAGCACCGTCGGCCGCTAGCCGTCCTTTCGGCTTTGAGCTAGCTGCGTCATCACATCTGGGGCTAGTTGAACGTATCCTCTGTTCCTCCCCAGTAGCATTTTGACCATCTTCCGACCTGGGGGTCCCATCTTCCGATGGTATACCGACATATCTCTGGTTGTACTGATCCATTTAGTTTTCATGGCAAGAATACTGGGGTGGGTTGCCATTACCTTCCCCAGGGATCGTATTTAGTCTGACCTCTCTGCCACGACCTTCCCGTCTTGGGTGTCCCTTCACGGTTTAGCTCATGGTTTCATTGAAGTGCTCAAGCTCCAGCACCACGACAAGGTAACGATCTCCTTTGCTGGAGACCCATCATAGTAACTAAGCTAAAAACGAAATTTGATGGGGATCCAGAAAAACAAGCATGCTTTTTAAATCATGTTCGGGGGTTCATGGAAGAATCGGAGAAATTCTTCCTTAACGAGGAAGCGAAGGTGAGATACGTCTCCAACTTCCTCACTGGAGAAGCAGCAAAGTGGCTAGCCACCCTGCAGGAAACCAAAGCTAAGGAACTTTACAATTTCAACACGTTCATGAGGGCATTAAGGGAAAGGTTCGAGGACACCTTGTCTCGCATGTCGGCAAAAGCAAAAATACAGAGACTGAGACAAGGGAACCAAACTGTAGCGGAATACGTGCTAGAATTTAAAAAACTTGTCAGCCGATTACCAAACTGGCCAGAATCGTTCCGGGTGGAATACTTCCAAATGGGACTACGGCCAGAATTATTAGATATGGCTGCAGGAAGGGGAGACCCCGAAACACTGGACGAGTGGATTCAGCTAGCGGGGAAAGTTGAAAGCACAAAATTGCGCATACGCTCATACTGTCAATTACACCACATGGGAAGAAACCCATATAACAACCAATACCCTCCCAAGAAAGACTTTGATCGGAAACCATGGGCGGAAGAAAAAGAGAGAAGAGCAAGAAATAAATTGTGTTTTAAATGCGGACGGGAGGGCCATCGAATAAATCAGTGCACGCAACAACCAGAGAAAAGCAGAACAGGGGAAAACCCCCACAGAGCCCCAGCGTACAAACAAACAACAGCTAAAGCAGCTACGGAAAGACGGAAATACCGGGACGCAGAGTCAACATCGGAAGAGTCAACGGACTAAGAGTTCGTGCCGGCGGGAAACGCCAACAGTCTGCCTTAAAGTGCGCCGCGGGACAGGCCTTTAGCAAGGGGCGCAACGATCAGATGGTGAGCGGAGATTGCCCTACAATACAAGTCAAGGTAAAACTTGAAACTTTGCATGGGAGGGAACAGTTTTTGGGGTTAGTGATGCTGGACTCAGGGTGCTCCAGATGTTTAATTCACCCATCAGTGGCAATCGAATTGGGACTAAAACTGTTCAAGCTAAAATCACCTATCACTTTCTGCCAACTCTATGGGTCGGAAATGAAAGGGGGGCCAGTGGGACACTTTACAGAGGCAGTAAAAATGTTGGTAGGAACTCATGTAGAGACATTATGCTTCATTGTGGCCCCCATATCAACTCAACCCATCGTGCTGGGACTGAAATGGCTAAGGGAAAGGAACCCCCACATTGACTGGGTATCAGGGGATATAGAATTTATCAATGGAAAATACCAAGGCGACATCGAGACCAAACCAATAGAAATAGAATAGAAATGGGGGCAGCAGGGACGGAAATGGGGGAAGAGGAAGGAGGTGGGGATGGAGAGCCCACACCGGGACAGTATGCACCAGTCGAGGAGGTATTTGGCGAAAACGAGTGCGATCAATTACCTCCACACAGAAAAACGGACTGTGCAATTGAACTCATCCCGGGAGCCACCTTCCCCAAACCCAAAATGTATGCAATGACCCAGAGAGAGCTACAGGAGCTGCGCAAATTTATCAACAAAAAATTAGCGCGGGGGTTCATCGAACCAGCAAACTCCCCACTAGCCGCACCAGTGCTATTCAGAAAGAAAAAAGATGGGTCATTGCGGCTTTGCACTGATTACAGAGGGCTCAATGCCATCTCAGTATCAAATCAGTACCCTCTTCCACTGTTAAAGGACATGTTGGCACAATTAGCAAAAGGAAAAATATTTACAAAATTAGACTTGTGGGAAGCATATTACAGGGTACGCATACGGGAGGGCGATGAGTGGAAAACAGCTTTCAATTGCCCGCTAGGATCATTCCAATACCAAGTTCTCCCATTCGGAATTGCGGGAGGGCCCGGAATATTTATGAAACTGATCAATGAGGTGTTATATGAATACTTGTATAAAGGAGTTATTGTATATTTCGATGACATATTAATCTTCTCCGATAACATGGAGGAACATGTAAAACTTGTCAGAGGTGTACTAGAAAAACTATTAGAAGCTAAATTATATGTAAAATGGTCCAAGTGCGAATTCCACAAGGAAAAACTAGATTTTTTGGGATTCCGCATTTCACATAATGGGATCGAAATGGACCCCTCCAAAGTGCAAGCCGTGTTAGGGTGGGAACCCCCATGCACACGCAGGCAACTAGAAAGTTTCATCGGATTCGCAAATTTCTATAGACAATTTATTCATAATTTTGCGCAAATTGCACTGCCTCTCACGGACTTATTAAAAACAAAGAAACGGGATGGTCACAACAAATAAAACCGCGTCCACAAAAATAAAATGGACCTCTGAATGCCAAGAGGCATTCAACAAGCTGAAAGCACTATTTACTGCAGAACCAGTTTTAAAACACCCAGAGGTCGAGAAACCTTTTATAATACACACCGACGCGTCAAACAATGCTGTCGGATCAATATTATTGCAGGCAGACGCAGACAACAAACTAAGACTCTGTGCGTGCATATCAAAGAAATTCAGTGACACGGAAAAACGTTGGCACGTGTGGGAGAAAGAGGCTTTTGCTGTGCGACATGCGCTGGCGACATGGCGACACCTTTTAGAAGGATCGCCCGTTCCGTTCCAAGTGTGGACGGACCACAAAAACTTAGAAGCCTTAAAATCACCCAGGAAATTGAATCCTAAACAGCTACGCTGGGCTGAGTTCTTCAGCAGATTCAATTTCACACTGAAATACATCCCGGGGGAAAAAGCCTACTTGGCCGACGCACTATCTAGACTCCCGCAACACGAGAGTAAGGCAGAGTTCTGGAAGGCATTTTTAAACATGATTGGGTCGGAACAGGGGCTCAGTAGTGCGTTCCATCCTTGCACTGACGGATCGTGTGAACGATTGAACTCTATATTAGAGCAATATTTACGCTGCTACATAAATTATCAACAAAACGACTGGGCAGAATTACTACCTTTCGCTGAGGTGGCATACAACAATGCAGTGCACCAAAGCATGGGGTTTTCACCATTTAAAATTGCCATCGGTCAAGAATTTGTACTGATCCCGGAACTTGCAATGACCCAAAAAGAAATAACAGACGCCCCACTGCAGGCGGATGAATGGATAAGGTAACTGACGAGCAACTGGCTGTGAGGTGCTCCGCTCCATTGTCCTAATAACCATTTCTCTCAAGCAAATCGACAGACACGAATTTGCTAAGAAGTAAACAGTTTATTCCAGTACATGAAGGTTAGCATAAAAGAAAGACTTGAATGAGTTACTACAGTAAAAGCCCAGAGTCTTTTCCCCTCCCCATTGTTCAAATTCCCCGACTCGTGTCGTGTTCAGGTCTCTGGGTGCTCAGACAGCCATCATCGTAGATGTGTAGTTCAGTTTCTCAGGTTGGTGTTAATGGGTCTCCTTCCCGGGTTGGTTGTCTCTTTCGCGTCGGTTTCTTTCCCCCCCCCCCCCCAATCCTGCAGGCGGATGAATGGATAAGGAAACTGACGAGCAACTGGCCAATTATGCTTCGAACACTACAAAAGCAGATTATAAAAAATACGCTGACCGAAAGAGGACAGCCGAATGGGAACTAAAAGTGGGGGGGGGGGGAATGTGTATTTATCCACGAAAAATCTACGATCCACACAACCGTCGGCTGCAGTGTCTGGGTGTGTCACCGCTGCTACTGCCTCCGAGCCCTGCCAGGATTCCGCACAGGTCCTAGTGCCTGCCTTGTGCCTTGCTGCCTCCAAACCTGCTGTGATTCCTCACAGGTCCTAGTGCCTGCCTTGTGCCCTGCTGTAAGAGTGTGTTGTGAAATGATGCATGTCTAAAAAGTGTGTCACCAACATGAAAAGTTTGCAAAGCTCTGCCTTAACAAGTCTTTATATTTTAACCAGCTTATTCCTCCCAGAATTTCTCTTCTAACAAATGCTTCCTGAGGTGACAACCACAACAGTACATTTGGAGACAATCTTACCTTATATTTATTCCAGATTCTCAATATGGCATTCCTAAGAAAATGATTTTTAAAATCCTTATTGACTTTAACATTATCATACCATAAATAGGCATGCCACCCAAATTTTAATTCATGTCCTTCAAGCTGTAGTAATTTCTTGTTCTCCACAGTAATCCATTCTGTCAGAGTACACAACACTGGGGCTGCCAATGTTCCTTCTAGACCTCAGAGCAATATGTTCTATTGAGTAAGCAGATACTCACAAGAGATTAAATAAAATAATCTATTTACTCTATATACATACGTAGTAAAATACAGTCCAATAACATCCAACACAGATACAGATGATAATGGAGATAGTAACGAGAAGGATGAACACCAGAACTTCTCTACTTTTATACAAATATCAACCAATCATGTTATAGGTCAAACAAATTATCTGCCACACCCAGCTAAACTATAGCACCTGTAATATGAGTCATATCATACCTTCTACAATGGCTGCTAATTGGATGACTTGCAGAAAGTATTACCTCTCACCTATTAACCTCTCCTGTCTAATTAATCTATCTGTAAATTCTGGGTATTTATTCAAACCCCAACACATTCTTTCGTCCAAAGCAAACAACTGGCATCAAAATACAATTTCAAATTAGGCAGACCCAAACCTCAAACCTTGAATTCTTGGGTGTCTTCTGAACTCAGCAAAATCAGGATCATTCATCTGCATAGCTAACATGCCACTTAGCGGCTCCAAATAATTTTCCTCTTTACTTGTAGGGATTTTGGGGGAAAATTTAAAAAGAAGCCCTGAGAGAGGAGTGAAAGAAATAGAAACATCTCCCATATCTTGGGAAGGGATCTTTGCCTTACCTTGGCCCCACGGTCACAGCAACGCTGACACTACCCAGTTTTCTTCCTTCTCAAAAGCCATGAATGGTTCTGACACAGTGCAATTCTACAAATGAAACCTCTTCCACTCTGCAATTTTTTATTTATTTATTTATTTTATTTATTTGATTTGATTTGTATGACCGCCCATCTCCCCCCATGGGGAACTCTGGGCGGTTCACAATAAACAAGTTAAAATAAAATCTAAAATATCTAAAATCACAGTTATACAAAAAATACATATTCTAAAATCCAGATGGTGATGGAATAAATTAAAAGAAGGACAATTATAAAATTAGGGGATTAACCACCCCCATGAGGAACTATCCCTTCCTCCTTCCCATGCCAGGCGGCAGAACCAGGTCTTCAGCTCTTTCCTAAAGGTCGGGAGGGAGGAGATCTGTCTTAACTCTGGGGGCAAGGTGTTCCATAGAGTGGGTGCTACCACAGAGAAGGCCAGCCTCCTAGACCCCACCAGATGGCATTCTCTAATTGATGGGGTTCGTAGCCTCTCTGAAAGACCGAGTGGGGCAGGTCGATAACATGGGGATCAGACGGTCCCTCAGGTATTCTGGCCCCATGCCATGTAGGGCTTTAAAGGTAATAACCAACACCTTGAATTGTACCCGGAAGCAGACCGGCACCCAATGCAGCTCGCGGAGCAAAGGTGTTACATGTGCAGATCTCGACGCACACAAAATTGCCCGCGCGGCCGCGTTCTGCACCAGCTGTAGCTTCCAGATAGTCTTCAAGGGTAGCCCCATGTAGAGCGTGTTGCAATAATCTACATGGTAGATGACGAGAGCATGAGTGACTATACGGAGGGCGTCGCGATCCAGGAATGGGCGTAACTGGCGCACTAACCAAAGCTGTGCGAAAGCCCTCCTAGCCACGACTGCCACCTGCTCTTCGAGCAGGAGTCATGAGTCTAGAAGGACCCCCAAATTACGCACCGGTTCCAAACAGGGCAGTGCTACCCCATCGAGAACCAAAGATGATAATTTCCCAGAAGACGCTAAGCCATCAATTCACAGCCACTCGGTCTTACCAGGGTTCAATTCAAGCCTTTTGTTCCCCATCCAGGCCCTCACAGCCCCCAGGCACTGGGACAGGGTGGTCACTGCATCACTTACCTCACCAGGGATGGAGATATACAATTGAGTATCATCCGCATACTGATGATACCTCATCCCATGGTGACGGATGATCTCGCCCAGCGGTTTCATGTAGATGTTAAATAGGAGAGGAGAGAGAACCGAACCCTGCGGCACCCCACATAGGAGCGGTCGCGGGCTGGATCTCTCCTCTCCTATCACCACCGACTGGGAGCGGCCCTGGAGGAAGGAGGTGAACCAGCATAAAACTACGCCGCCCACCGCCAACTCCCTAAGCCCCCCCAAAAGGATACCATGGTCGATGGTATCAAAAGCAGCTGAGAGATCTAAGAGAGCCAGGATGGATGCACTACCTCCATCCCGCTCCCACCAGAGATCATCCATAAGCGTGACCAATGCAGTCTCCGTCCCATGTCCCGGCCTGAAACCTGACTGGAAAGGGTCTAGATAATCCGCTTCATCCAGGGTCCTTTCAAGTTGCAACGCCACCACTTTCTCAACCACCTTTCCCAAAAAGGGAAGGTGGGAGACTGGACGAAAGTTGTCCAGGATGGTAGGGTCCAGGGATGGTTTCTTGAGGAGGGGGTGCCCCAATGCCTCCTCGAAGGCAGTCGGAACCACCCCCTCCAACAAGGATGTATTAATCATAGCCTGGACCCATCCACCTGTCACCTCCCTGGCCGATTTTACCAGCCAGGAAGGGCAGGGATCTAAATAACATGTGGTGGAATTAACAATTCGAAGGATCCTGTCCACTTCCTTAGGTCCAACAGGATCAAATCGTTCCCAGATAACAGGGCAAGACCACTCTCTCGGCATCTCCCCAGACTGTATTCCACGCATGGAGTCCAACTTAGACCGAATCCGAGCGATTTTATCCTGAAGATGCTCAGAAAATTCTTCCGCACGGCCCTGCAGGTGGGTGGTCACTACCACCCTACCTAAGAGAGATCGAGTAATCTTGAACAGGGCCGTCGGACGGCATTCTGCAGACGCAATAAGAGCTGAGAAATAATCGTGTTTCGCCGCTCTTACCGCCACAAGGTAGGCCTTAATAGCGGCTCTAGATTGTGTTCGGTCGAGTTCCTTCTTCGTCTTTCTCCAGCGGCGCTCTAGACGTCTCTTCACCCTCTTCAAGACCCTCAACTCCTCCGTAAACCACAGGGAGTGACGGGTCGAATGGGGCTAGAGAGGTCGCATCAGCGCAATCCTGTCCAAGGCACCGGCCGCCTCCCTATTCCAGGTTGCGGCCAGTGTCTCCGCTGGACCGTGCGGCAGATCTTCGGGTATTACCCCCAGCTCCCTCTGAAACCTTAATGGGTCCATAAGTCGCCGGGGGCGGACCAATCGAATAGGTCCTGCCTCCCTGCGGAGTGGGGCGGCATAAGAGAATCCTAGGGATATCAGGACGTGATCTGACCATGACAACGGGGATAGTTCTAACTTTCCCCTCAGATTACTTTGCCATTGCTCTGACAAGAAAACCAAATCCGGAGTGAGTCCACTGTCTCGAGTCGGGTCCCGAATAATCTGAGACAGGCCCATGGCTGCCATGGTAGCCATGAACTCCCGAGCCGCTTCTGAGGCATGTCCCAGGGATGGCAGGTTAAAATCCCCCAAGACCATAAGCCTGGGGAACTCCACTGCCAACCCTGAGACGGCCTCCAGCAGCTCAGGCAGGGAGGTAGCTACGCAGCAGGGAGGCTGGTACAATAGCAACGCTCCCAACTGTTCTCGGGCACCCAACTTAAAAAACAGGGTCTCACATCCGGACACTTGTGGAGCAAGGCCCCTGAAAGCCACCAGAGACTCTCTGATGATAACTGCCACCCCTCCTCCCCTACCCCGATCTCTCGGCTGGTGCCACACCTGAAATCTGGCCGGGCACATCTCCGAGAGGGCTACCCCTCCCTCTGGGCCCAGCCAGGTCTCAGTAATACACACCAGGTCAGCCCCTCTCTCTGTGATTAATTCACTTATGAGAGGGGCTTTGTTGTTTACTGACCTGGCGTTACTGACATTTCCTCACATCTCCACCACCAAGCGGGATGGAAGAAAAGGGTCAGCCTCTTGGTGCTGCTATCACCCACAGCCATCAGAGGCTGACAAGCAGGCACCTCCAAGCAAACCAGATCGCAGCAGGGGCTGTTCATAAACCTGAAGATCCTACGCTCAAAACCACAATGCCTTTTCTCCTCAACTCAATATTCCTGCAGCTCTTATCCATCATGTTCAACTGCACGGCAGAACAGCCTTTCAATCTGAACTTTACTGTGCTTTTGTCACTGCCACAAATGTCCCTAATATATTCTCTCATAAAATCTGAGTGCTCCTATCTTTTCTTCATGTATCTTTTAGGGCCTGCAGCAGCTTCCTGGGAAGTTCTGCTGATAGTCAGAAATGGGTAGTTAGCCTTTCTCAAACTAACATTTTCCATTTTTTTTCTCTTCTCCCTCATGTTTGTCTAAAAAGAATCAACCCAAAATTAAATACTCACCTTTTCAGCTGGATGTCCAATGGGAGACGAGAATTGAAATTCAAGCCTTCTCTACACTCATCACCTTCTGCCTCATGTGAATTTCCTTGTGTCTCTTAAGGTAGGAATTTTGTGTGAAGCACTGTCCACAGTCTGGGCATTTGAATGGTTTCTCTCCTATGTGTAAACCTACATGATTTATAAGGCTAGACCTAGTACTGAAACTTTTCCCACAATCTGGACACTCATACGGTTTGTCTCCTGTGTGAGTCCTCTGGTGTATCACCAGGTGGGAATTCAAACTAAAATGTTTCCCACAATCTCGACACTCATACGGTTTCTCTCCTGTGTGAGTCCTCTGGTGTATAACCAGGTCGGAATTCTGACTGAAACTTTTCCCACAATCTGGACACTCATACGGTTTCTCTCCTGTGTGAGTTGTCTGGTGTCTCACCAGGCTGGAATTCTGACTGAAACGTTTCCCACAATCTCGACACTCATACGGTTTCTCTCCTGTGTGAGTCCTCTGGTGTATAACCAGGTCAGAATTATGACTGAAACTTTTCCCACAATCTGGACACTCATACGGTTTCTCTCCTGTGTGAGTCGTCTGGTGTCTCACCAGGCTGGAATTATGACTGAAACTTTTCCCACAATCTGGACACTCATATGGTTTCTCTCCTGTGTGAGTCCTCTGGTGTATCACCAGGCTGGACTTCAAATTGAAACTTTTCCCACAATCCGGACACTCATATGGTTTCTCTCCTGTGTGAGTCCTCTGGTGTATCAACAGGTGGGAATTGTGACTGAAACTTTTCCCACAATCCGGACACTCATACGGTTTCTCTCCTGTGTGAGTCCTCTGGTGTATCACCAGGCTGGACTTCAAACTGAAACTTTTCCCACAATCTGGACACTCAAACGGTTTCTCTCCTGTGTGAGTCCTCTGGTGTCTCACCAGGTTGGACTTCAAACTGAAACTTTCCCCACAATCTGGACACTCATACGGTTTCTCTCCTGTGTGAGTCCTCTGGTGTCTCACGAGGTGGAAATTCTGACCGAAACTTTTCCCACAATCTGGACACTCATACGGTTTCTCTCCTGTGTGAGTCCTCTGGTGTTGCACCAGGCTGGAATTCTGACTGAAACTTTTCCCACAATCCGGACACTCATATGGTTTATCTCCTGTGTGAGTCCTCTGGTGTATCACCAGGCTGGAATTCCGACTGAAACTTTTCCCACAATCTGGACACTCATACGGTTTCTCTCCTGTGTGAGTCCTCAGGTGTATCACCAGGTTGGAATTCTGACTGAAACTTTTCCCACAATCTGGACACTCATACGGTTTCTCTCCTGTGTGAGTCTTCTGGTGTATCACCAGGTCGGAATTCTGACTGAAACTTTTCCCACAATCCGGACACTCATATGGTTTCTCTCCTGTGTGAGTCCTCTGGTGTATCACCAGGTGGGAATTGTGACTGAAACTTTTCCCACAATCCGGACACTCATACGGTTTCTCCCCGGTGTGAGTCCTCTTGTGATTCACCAGGGTGGTGTGCTTGCTAAAGCTTTTGCCACATCGAGAACACTGGTAGGGCTTCTCGCCGGTCTGGGTCCTCTCGTGCATAATCAGCTGTGATCTGTAATCTGTGCTTTTCCCACAATATACACCTCTGTGGGGCTTTTCCACCACTGATATTCTTGGATTCTCAAGATCAAAACTATTTCTGATCCCTTGTTTGGTGGTGCTTTGATTCAAGCGACTGTTTCCTTCCTCACAGGCTGAGGCTTGCGTTGCTGTCTGCCCTACGTGGCTATCCAAGTGACCTCTTCCTCCCCACTGACTTCCAGATATTTCCCTTTTTCTGAATTTGGAAATTATCCCCTGTGACCTCTTCATGTAATATTTGAGTTCCACATATTCAATTTTTTCCAGCTCAAAAACTCTCTTCTTGTTTTTCTCTCCCTCGTCTGTCACCTGCTGGGGAAGAAGAGTTTTGGGGTTCTCTGAAGAAAGTGGAAATAATTTGATTGCTGGCTTGATTTGCTTTCCTTTTTAATGCTGCTTGTGATTCTCGGTTGTCGAGAAGCTCTTATTGGCATCCTTTTTGTCTATAAGATTCACATAAAAGTGGTACTTTAATTGTTATCTATAAAATGGCTGCACAACACATGCAAACAACAACAAAAAAGCATCCATTACAATGAAAAAGGAAAAGTGCCAAAAGGGTAGATTAACCTCTAACATTGATTATGATGTCAGAGCTCAGCAGATCTCTGCCATTGCGCTAGACGATAAAAAATGCAGAGACACTGTAACTGACAAGAAAGAGACGCCTGCCTTTGAAGTAGACTGGATCGCACCTAAGCGGCAAGCGCGAATACACATCCCAGCGAGCCGATGTCGGAGCAGCCGGGAGACACGAAGTTGACACGTGTCAACATCAAAGAACCTGGGGGGGGGGAAGGGTTTTAAATGTGCTTGCTTTGCTTTATTCATCCATTCAAGTCTTTGTTCGTGCTAACTTCTGTATGCTCTATATGTATGTAAACTCCTCTGCTTCTAAGAACTCATGCGTCTGTGGGTTCCTCTAGGGCAGGGAGATTATAGATATTGGATGGTGCGCCTTACATAAAGACTTGAATGAAAAAAATTTTTTTTTGACCACGCATCCTGAGAACTACTCTGAGAAATCAGAGAGATTCTTGGTGAAAAGTGGCCATGAATCCAGACAAAATCTCAGCTTCAGCTTCGTGGAATGGAATGGAGGAAGCAGAGGAAGCAGGAGATTTCGAAGCACTGCAACAAGAGGAAGGAGAATGCAAAGACAATGGTGAGGGGGACAGAGCCAGCTTGTTAGATGCCCAGCTGATGGCGAAAGCATCGCAGCGAGCAGGAGAAGACGGACAGGAGAAACGGAAAACACAGAAAAAAGAGGTAACCAAAACTCCCCCCCTCGAATCTACGAAGCCTAAGTTGGCGGGATGGTCAGTTGCAGTGGGCGAAGGACTAGAGAAAGTGAGAGAGGGGAAACGCCCGAAGAAAAGGGTCACCCCAACCCAACGCATTGAGGTCCTGGAAGACCAGTTCTCGCACCTGAAACTAGATGTAGGGGCGATGAACGTGAAATTGGACTCTATGGGGGTAGCCATAGAAAAAATGTTAAAGACCTTAGAGGGACTCAGGGGGAGGAAAACAAGCCCGATGACCTCAGAAGGGGAGGAGGAAGCCACAGAATCTAGCGGAGAAAGCGATGATGGAGAAGACGACCTTCGGCCCTACAGCAGACCGATCATGACCCCGTCCCATGACCAACGCAGGACCCCCTTGGGGACCAAAGCACTGAGGGGCATGGGCGAATTAAAAATGAAATTTGATGGGGACCCCAAAAAACTGGCATGCTTTTTAACGCATGTGCAAGGGTTTATGGGGGAATTCGAACACACCTTCCGAACGGAGGAGAGCAAAGTAAGGTACGTCTCCAGTTTTTTGGAAGGGGAGGCGGGCGACTGGCTGGTGGCCCTACATGACAGTGGTGCTTCAGAATTGATGAACTTTAAGAAGTTCATGTATGCCCTTCGCAAAAGATTTGAGGATACGCTATCGAAAATCTCAGCCAGGGCACGAATTCAGAATTTAAGGCAATAGAACAGTAGCAGAATATGCTATGGACTTCAAAAAGCTTTTGTCAAAACTACCGGACTGGCCAGAATCATTCAAAATTGAACACTTCCAATATGGACTGAGACAGGATCTGATCGAAGTGGCAATAGAGAGAGATGACCCAGGGACAATATTATAGATATTGGATGGAGCGCCTTACATATGATTCATTTGGCACATAGATGACTAGCGACATCCAAGTTCAAATCCTGAAATTCACTTGTTGGCCGGGGTCAATCACAGATTCTTAGCACTGCAAAGGGTTATCATCAAGGGTATCTGGAGATGCTGGGGATAGATTCTACACATACACCTAGATGCACTCAGAGAGAAATACAGATACACACCCCTACGAATGTAGGTATGTAGAAAATCCATGTGTATTTCAGCCTGCAAAATGTCCCAGAAGTGGGTATGGTCAAACTTT
Source organism: Charina bottae (assembly GCA_023362775.1). NCBI lineage: Eukaryota > Metazoa > Chordata > Lepidosauria > Squamata > Charinaidae > Charina > Charina bottae. The sequence continues at coordinate 1,154,801 of JALMGJ010000002.1, read as the reverse complement.
TGGGGTTACTTTTAGAGGGCTGGGGGGCTTTAACAGATGAAGTGGTGCCCAAAGCCTCTGCAAGATTTAAAGCACCAGTTTTGTCCATTCAACTCCTCAGCTCCAAATAAGAAAAGAGCAGAAAATACTGTCCACAACCACTCTGGGGACATCACCATACAATACAGGTAGTCCTCCTTTCTGACTGCAGTTGGGACCAGCAACTCTGTCACTAAGCAGCTCGGTCATTAAGTCACTCTCCGAGTGAGATGGGTGGGGAATAAATTGGATATATATATAAAATAATTAAGATGACATCACGTGAATGCACTGACTTACAACATCAGTTCTGGCTGCGGTCATTAAGCGAATCACCGGGGATCATTAAGCACAATGTCAAACAACCATGATACATGAATGGAAGACCACTAGGAAATCCAGTGTTTGTTGGCTAGGCTTGGCAGTGAATGAAAACATCACCGTGGGTCCTTAAGTGCAACGTCACATGACCGTGACTTGCCGCTTCCTGCCGGATTCCCCATTGATTTGGCTCGTCAGAAGCCGGATGCGAAGGTGGCAAACAGCAATTATGGGACTGCAAGACACTGCCACCCTCGTAAATGCCCGTCGGTTGCCAGCACCCAAATCGCTTTGAGGGCCACAAGTTTGAGGACCAGGTGGAAGTCTCCTTTTCAGCGCCATCCTAACTTTGAATGGTCACTAAACAAGTGGTATGCGAAGACTGCCTCCACACCTGGACATCCCAAATGGTCCTCAATGGCTATTTTTAAAAAGAGCTGGGTTAAGCAGAGTTGAACCTGGTTAATACATGGATGGGGGAGTTTGTTGGCTAGACGTGGAAGTAAAAAAAACATCCCAGCAGATCAGTCCCATATTGCTGCCAATAAAACAGCATCTCCATAAAATCACAAGGAGTCAACGCTGACGCGAAGGGGACTTTCTAAATCTCCCGACCGCCAGAAAATTGCACGCACATGATTCAAGCTACAGACAATTCCACCTGGATGACTGAGAACCTTCATAGACACGCACCAGTTTTAAAGCCTGCAGCACCAGGGGAATAAACTTTGGGCAGGGGACGCATATGGAGCAGCGGGCACTTTTCAGCTGTTGCTTCTCTAACTCTACCCCACGGAGGAAACGAAACAGCCCCACTCGCTCCCGGCCTCTCCCCCCACCTGTCCTCGACTCACCTTCCGGCTGCCGCTGCTATGACCCCGGGAAGACCACAGAGCGCAACTTCACGCAATCCCCTCCCGGGCGGGAGCAGGAACAGGAAGTTCCTCTGCCTTCCTCCTCTCCTCCGACATCCCCTCTAGCAATCCAGTACTCTATTGTTTCACCTCCCCCGCTCCCCCTCCCGTTGGCTGTCGGTCCTCAGCAACCACAGACGCCGCTGCTGTATTGGCAGCTTTCTAGGCGCTGGGTTGCTTATTCCTAGAGCGCCATCTAGCGACAGGAGGCTGGAAAAACCCCACTCGTCCGGTCTCCCCCCTAAGGCGTTGGCGAGATTTTTTGATTGATTCTGTGCCATCAAGTCCTTTTCGACTCCGGCGACCACATCGATAGATCTTCTCCGTGATGTTCTACCCCCAACCTGTTCTTTCGGGCCTCCCAAGGGTGCACTCATTGCCCCTGCAACTGAGCAAAAGTGTCGTTTGCCAGAAGCAGAAGTAAGCCAAGGGAAAGCATCCTGGGAAGGAAAGCGCACCTCCCTTCCATTGCGGAGCCTCAATCTCGCTGGCGGGCAGAATTACTCTGAGCAGCCTTCCCAATTCCCCGAGGAGTTCGCTTTCAGCCTTGAGAATTCCGAGGCCCCTTGGGTGCAACACTTGGAGGGCACTAGCTTGCAGATCAAAAGCTGATCAAAAGATTCCTGCGCTTGGAGGGCACCCCCCTCCCCACATATTTCCTCCCGCTTTGGGAGGAAAGGGGGCCCCACCCGGATCCAATGTCTCTTCACACCCCTCCATATATTTCCTGCCCCCTGGATCCAATGTTCCCTGCAGAGAGTAAGGCGGTCTGCTGGACCAGTTGAGCTTCTGCCTGCCTTTCTCCACCCTGGGAGGATGGAGGAGGTCCACCGCGATCCTCCTCCCCCTCCCCCTCTTCCCTCCCCCCTCCAGATCCCCAGCAACTCTCCGTCTCCCCCAGGGAGCCCCACTGGGACCCACAAGCTTTCCCCTCCCTCCTCCAGGGGGCGTCTTTAGGGAGCGACAGCCCTGCGGGGTGGGCCACTGCTGCCAAAGGATTGGGGCCCCCAATGGTGGGAGATTGATTGGATTGGACAGGGGTCTTTGGCGGCCCCCCCACCTCTCCCCCAGGGAGCCCCAGCCACATCAGCAAAGTGGAGGGGGGCTGAGAAAGGCCCTCCCGGCTCCCCCTTCCAGGTGGGCCCCCCAGTGGCCATCCATCCTTCTCTGTAGCAGGTCTCTGTCCCTCCCCCTCCCCGCATGGGTCCCTCCTCTAGTCATGGCTGGGAGCGATGGGCCCCAGAGTCCCTCCTGAGAGCCTTCCTCCTCCCCCTCCTCGCAGCCCATTTCCCGATCCAGTGGAAAAGTTTAGGGTTAGGGTTATCTTCAACGGCGACAGCGATCTCGGCAACTCTAACCCTAACCCTCCAGAAAATGCCCCAAAGATGGATTTTATTGTATTTGTTTTTTTATTGTTATATTTATTGTATTTTAATGATCTTTTGTTGTAGTTGTAAACCGCCCGGAGTCCCTCCTTGAGGCGAGATGGGCGATCATAGAAATTTTGGATTAGTTTGGTGGGCTGGACTGTCTTGGGTTTGATCAGACTGAGAAGCTCAAGCTTTCTTACTCCCATCCTCTGATTGGTTTCTGGCGTGATATTTTTTGGTTCCTTTCGCTCTGCCAACATCTCTTCCCCTTCTTTGGGCCAGAGAGTTTCAAGCAGCTCCTGGTAATCCGCATTCACTGCCCATCAGCTCCTTCAGAGGAAAAGAAGGAATAGAAAGGGTGGCTAAGCTAAACTTGGAGAAGATAACAAAGATCAAAACATGGTCTGTGATAGTGAGTTTCTGGCTGAAGTTCTGCCAAAAGCTCTCCACTATTTGTAAAGGCCGTTCTGTTGAGCCACACAAGGGAGCCTGAATCCAGTTCCTCCTCTATGAGTAGTGGAAATATTCAAGAACATCCATCCGTCTTGAAGGAGGACCCCAGGCTTAGTACAGTTTCCTCTCCAACATTAATTTTCCTTCTCTGTCCTTTCAGAGCTCAGCAGGAATCAGGATGCAGGTAGTGAAAGGAAAGTGTTGGAGATCCAGCAAATCAGCATGCCTCATTAGCATGTGGATGTGTTTGTTCTAGGATGCAAATTCTCTTTGTGCTTCCGGAGGAAGCTGTTTGTTGTCCCTCCCACTTTCCTCTCAGTCTCTTCCTCCTTCTACCATCAGGAAGAAGCATGTGCTCGCTGCTCCTTCCATCTTGGGCCTAGCAATGGCCCTAGAATCAGGAGGATTTTCTCCTTTTCTCCATGCAGCCTTCACTAGCAACGAGGGGTGAGGGTAAAGTTGCCTGTTGGCAAAAAGGCCATTGGTTGCAAATGGGTCTTTCAGGCCAAACAGAATGAGAAGGGAGAAGTCCAAAGATACAGAGCTAGACTGGTAGCCAAGCGCTATTCACAAAAGTATGGGGAAGATTATGACCAGACGTTTGCACCTGTTGTGACTCACACAGCAACTTGACTTCTTTTAAGTCTAGCAGCCAGTAGAAACATGCAAGTGGAGCATATCGACATCAAGACAGCGTTCTGGCATGGAGAAATTCATGTTGTACATGCAACAACCTGAAGGCTTCACTGATCCAAAGAACTGATCCAATGGAAACAGACTTTCACAAAGTAGTGAAAACTAGTGAACTGTTGCCTCAGAACAATGGCTACAGAGAGGCCATTGGGAAGCTGTGATATCTGTCAGCCACAACAAGGAGCTCTTTAGGTTTTAAGCAGCTTGCAGGAAAGTAGGCATTGTCGGAGGAGAGGTGTGTTAGTCTATGGCAGCCAAAAATCAGGAGGGATCTGGTTGCGCCTTTTCAGACTGAAAGCTTATGCCTTTCAATGAAATGTATTCATCTGAGAAATTGCTACCAGATTCCTTCTGGGTTTTTTGGCCTCCAGAAAGTCATGGCCATATGGCCAGGACAAAAATACATTCACTTTAATTAGTTTTATTATTTTTTTCCCTTTAAAAACATTCCCAATTCCCATAACTGCTCTAAGGTGCGGACAAAGTACAGTAAAAACATGACTAGTATCGATTAAAAAAAAAAGAACAATGACTATAGAACACAGAAGCTAGAAGGGAGACATTCAACATCCTGGGGAAAATAACTTGGTTTTGAACTGTAGTATGGAGAAGATTTGCTTCAACTCCATTGTCAACTCATTCAATGATAGACTCACTCCAATTTCTCTCCAGTCATGTATGGAATCGTTTCTCCCTTTTATTGTATGAACAAGTAATAGTCTTGGGAGATCTCTTGAACCTGCACTCAAAACGACCGCCTCAATACCGTAGATATCTTCAGGTTGCTCAAGCAAGTCAACCAAGCTGACCATCTCCAGTCAAAAGGAAGGCTGAGGGAAAGCCAGGCACACAAAACCTCTTGCTCAGATGCTCCCAACTGGGGAGCCATCGCCAAGGCCTCTCCTAGTTTTTTCCATCTTGTGGTTCGACTCGGTGAACTAGATGCCTTCTAGATGTGTGTGGGGGAGAGAGAGAGAGAGAGGGAGAGAGAAAGGAGCTGAGCATCACAAGGGACATTTTGTCCTGACTGATCTATCTACTTGACAAGGACAGTCTTCTAACTGAAGGTCTGTAAGCAGGACAGTCCTCATCCCATTCATAGAGCTTTGAAGGCTTATGGTTATGGTTATTATTTTGATTTATATCCTGCCTTTCCTTCAGGCATGGTCGATCGGAAGATCGCAAGTTCGGAGGTTCGAATCCCTAGCCCTGCGTGCGGAGTGAGCATGCCTTAAATAGAGATGCTTTGTAGTAGAGACCCGGCGTGCCTGCAGGGTCATTGGTGCGCTTTGAAGTAGAAGTTAGGCATTCCGTTAGACAGCTTTGTAGTGAAGAATGGAAACTGAGAGGTATGGGAACGATGAGAGGGAAGGGAGGGGTCCGAGTGGGAAAGGACTGGTACGAAGGAGAAGTTTTACCCGGGCTTTCCTCATTCGAGCCTTTGAACTGGAATTGGTCCAAGTTCAAGTTGAAGATAATGATTGGCCTTATCTCACCGAGTTACTGTGATACAGAGAGAATGAAGGGAGGGCCTTGGGGGAGTTGGGCGGTCATATAAATTTAACTAATAAATAAATAAATAAATTCAAAATCGTTTTTAAGTCATTGTTGGCTTGGGAGAGTGGGCAGCTGGACTGGGTGGGCCAGGGGTGGGGCCCCGTAGGGCACGGTGTGGTGGGCAGAGGGAACAACCTGGAGGAAGAGCAGGAAGAGCGGCCACCAAGACAGAGGTCAGATATCAACATATGTTATGTATTCTGAAAGTCATGATCACAAATGCCATCTAATAATTAGGGCTCCTAATTGGTTAGCTTCCTAGGTTAGCTTTCTAGCATCTGCGCAAAAGCCTCTAAACGAATACAGGGAGGCTTTCCAGGTGCTCATCATCCCTGCCCCTCGGGCTACAAGCCCATCTTTGTCATTTCCATTCTAATGAAGGCAATTCACTCTTGAGCAGAACAATAAAGCCTCTAACTCTAAGGTCACCTAATACACAATTAAACGCCTGTGTTCTCTTATCTTTGGGGCTCCAGAAGCTGGCTGAAGCTAACTTTTACTATGTATAGTCGAAGGCCCCTCAGCCCGGTTATAGTGAACTTCTACATGGAACATTTCGAAAAACAGGCTTTAGAATCCTCACACCAACAGTGGGCAGCAGCAGCCGGTCAAGAATGTGTTCTGACCATGGGGAAGGACGGACGGTCATGTCCTCCACCTTCTGGTCATGCTGCAGCTCCCCAAGGAAAATGGGGGCAAGTGTGGGACCACTTGTATGTGCTGGGCCCTGAGTCATTCAGGTCAGAGCTGTGGTAGCATTGCTGGACTCTTTTTTTAACATATATAATTTTGTATAGTCGAAGGCTTGCACCCTGCAGCTGTGGACAAGTATACAGTGGGACCACAAAACGCAGCATCCACACCAGGATAAAAGAACATGAAAGACACTGCAGACTACAGCAACCTGAAAAATCTGCATTAGCTGAACATGCTCACAACACCAACAGCCACTATGTTAGACTATACAGGGAAGCCATTGAAATACATAAACACCAACACAGTTTCAATAAAAAAGAAGAAAGCTTAAAGATCAGCAAAACATGGCTGCCAGTCCTGAAAAACACAGCTTGCAAAAGGTCAATGAACTCTACTCAACCACAGAAATATGCAACCAACTCACACAATAGATGTGCTAATCCCACACACGACAGCACCACACCCCCTAATCACCACAATAAACCCTCTCCTAATCTCTTGTAAATGACCCACAGAAGACACACACCCTCTCAGCAGTTATAATCACCAGCAGCAACACACCCTCCACTTGGGCACAGACAGAATCTTCTAGCTGTGCTCCTGTCCTCTGAAGATGCCAGCCACAGCGGCTGGCGAAATGTTAGGAACCAAAACTGCCAGAACACAGCCACAGAGCCCGGAAAACCCACAATAACCATTGGATTCCGGCCATGAAAGCCTTCGACTATACATTGAACGCCTCTATGGGGAGGAAACGTTCCGACAAACCCGAAGACTAGAATCACTCAGAAGCAAGAAAGCACACCTACTATGCTCCTTAACTTTTCTACTACAATGCAGAGACACTAAGACCATTCCAGCCTTCCTCAAAACAAAAAGGACCTTTAAATCTCCACAAGCCAGCCCCATTTACAACCACCTGGAACAAGCCCTCCTCAGCAAAAGAATTCACACAACACGCAGTAAACTGGCCACCACAGACAAGGAACTGCTTGTTGTGTAAATGCTGGCTTATAGGGAAAGAGGCGCAGAGTAAACAGACACAGAGTGCAGCTTGTAAAAGCTATAAAATCTTTACTTGTGATAAAAGCAAAGTTGGATATACATGTTACAGCGTTGCAAAAACGTAAAGAACAAGCAGATAATAATCTTCCATGATGCTTCCACTGATAAGACATTAAGGAGCTCAATCCTTTGTTTATACTCACAACAAGGAATAGCTACACACTTCTCAGTCCTCAGGAGCAGAACATGAAGATGGCTAATAGGCGAGCAGAAGCCAAGAAGCAAGGAACCATAGTTCACAGCTGAGATATACACTTACCACATAGTATAAACTGCCACAAGGTGGCAGTGCTGCATCTAAGCAAGCATGCTGCCTCCCCCTCCCAACTGCTAGGGCACACTGTTCCCATGGGAAGGTTTAGACCGAGACATAACATTTGCATCACGTGGTGCCTTTGCTAGCCACCTGGCTTCATATCTATGTAAGATATGGAGAAAAACACTCAATGCTATGAGAAAGCTTTGTTCCATGCAGAAAGCGATTTGCTATTTCACATGAGAAATCTGACACCCCTCCCAAATTGCTTTCGGAACACTGTAGCAATAATGGAAGCTGTCATTTTTCAGGAACACAGAAACATTTTATTACAAATCACATTGTTCAAGTCCTAGCTTTGTAACCATAGCTACATGTTTTTCAATGGTCAAAGCCTTGGTGAACACGTCTGCCACATTCTGTTCGGAAGCACAGTATTCTAAATTTATGAAATTTTCCTGTATAGTGTTAGAAGTAAATTTTATCTTACCAAGTTCGTTCCTGAGCCGGGAGTAAAGAAACTGACAAATTGCATGAAGTTAGGAGTTTATTCACCCAAGAGCAAAAGCAATGACAGCAAGCTGTTAGGTGGGCGGCCGCGCAGGACCCCCTTCCTACAGCACATTATATAGATTCCATTCAACTCCTCCTTTAGAAGACCACCCCTTACTCAGTTACCCATACTCCACTTTACCCTCATTCCATATTAGGAATTTCCTTCCTTCACTCCATATTAGGAACTTCCTTCCATCCTTGCTAGGGCTCCTTGACCGTTATTAAACAATATCTTTCCTCTGGAGAAGCTATCCTTGGAAAGTACACTTTATTCTATGGGCACAGCTATCTATCAAGGCCTGCTAGAAAGGAAGGGTGTCAACAAAACTCTTCAAGGAAATACAACATTGTTTCAGAGCCATAATGCAAGTGCAAATGTTTCTAATATATGAATATGAAATATATTTGTATTTATATATACAGAAATGTAAGAATATGTTTACAATCCAACAATAGCATGCCTGACATTTTTATACTTCACATCAACATATTTAGTGCGACCCTTTACATTTTCTGACAGAGCAAGACCAATGCACGCTTATGAATCTTCAAACACAGTGTAAGGCAATTTTATGTTTACAGTTAGATCAAGAAACAATTGATTAAACGAGTGTAGTTCATTCACTGCTTCAGACAGGGCAGCAAATTCCACTTCTGCTGTCGAGATTGCCACTGAGGTTTGCTTTCTGGAATGCCAGGCAACAGAAGAACCAGCAAACAAACAAAGAAAACCACTCACAGATTTCCTATCCCCCCTCCTCTGCAAAGGAGCTATCAACATAGATCACAGGAATTTCAGGCTTGTTAGCTGACACCTTAAGGCAGAGATTTGCTGTGCCTTTGAGATAACGCAGGACCCTTTTCAATCCTTGCCAGTCTCGCATAGATGGCCTGGCCACTTTGCGGCTTAGCACCCCAACTGGGTAAGCTAAATCAGGACGTGTCCACTGCGTTAAATGAAGCAAACTACCTACTGCAGAGTGATACAAATCGGGGTGGGGACAAGCTTCCTCACACGTGTCACTCTGTAGGAAATCAAGAACCATTGGGGTTTTGGTAGGTTTTGCATCTGACATATCAAGATGAACCAACAACTGATCAATTGTTCTCTTCTGACTCAGATAAAATTCACCACTCTGAGATCTAGAAACTTTAACACCAAGATAGTATTTGAGTTTGCCCAAATCCTTCAGCTGGAAGTACTGTCTCAGCTGATTGGCAAATTCTTGTACAAGGTGTAAGGATCCAGATGATGAGCAGAGATTGCCCCACGATGCAAGTCAAGGTAAAACTTGAAACTCTGGATGGGAGGGAACAGTTTTTGGGGCTAGCGATGCTGGACTTAGGGTGCTCCAGATGTTTAATACACCCATCAGTGGCAACCACATTGGGGCTTAAACTGTTTAAACTAAAATCACCCATCACATTCTGCCAACTTGATGGGTCGGAGATGAAAGGGGGGCCGGTGAAACACTTTACGGAGGCAGTAAAATGGTAGTTGGAACTCACAAAGAGACATTACGTTTTATTGTGGCCCCATATCAACACAGCCCATCGTTTTGGGACTAAAATGGCTAAGGGAAAGAAACCCCCACATTGACTGGGTATCAGGGGAAATAGAATTTATAGATGGAACTTACCAAGGTGAGAACGAGGACAAAGTAACAGACTGCATAGAACTGGGGGCGGCAGGGACCGAAAAGGGGGATGAGGAAAACACTGGGGACAATATGCCTATCCCAGGACAGTATTCTCCTGTTGAGGAGGTGTTTGATGAAATTGAATGCGAACAGCTACACACACACCCCTGGAAAAACAGACTGCACAATTGAGCTCATCCCGGAAGCAACCTTCCCTAAACCCAAAATGTATGCTATGACCCAGAAAGAATTGCAGGAGTTAAGGAAATTCATCGATAAGAATTTGGCCTGCAGGTTCATCGAACCAGCCAATTCCCCCCTGGCAGCTCCTGTGTTGTTTAGAAAGAAAAAAGATGGGTCACTGTGCCTCTGCACCAACTACAGGGGCCTCAATGCCATATCGGTATCAAATCAATACCCCCTTCCACTATTAAAGGACATGTTGGCTCAATTATCAAAAGGAAAAATATTTACAAAATTAGACTTATGAGAATCATACTACAGAGTACGCATAAAGGAGGGGGATGAGTGGAAAACAGTGTTTAATTGCCCCCTAGGGTCATTCCAATACCGAGTCCTCCCATTCGGGATTGTGGGAGGGCCTGGAATATTTATGAAATATTGAATATTTAAATATTGAAAATATTGAAACCGCCCAGAGTTCCCCTGTGGGGAGATGGAGCAGTATATAAATTGAAATATAAATAAATAAATAAATAAAAATTGATCAACGAGGTGTTGTATGAATTCCTGTACAAAGGTGTCATCGTATATTTAGATGATATACTAATTTTCTCAGAGAACATGGAGGAACACGTAAAACTAGTAAGAGGCGTACTTGAAAAACTTTTAGAAGCTAAACTCTATGTCAAACTGTCAAAGTGCGAATTCCACAAAGAAAAATTAGATTTTTTGGGATTTTGCATCTCACACAATGGGATTGAAATGGACCCCAACAAAGTTCAAGTCGTACTAGGGTGGGAACCCCCACGAACACGCAGACAGCTACAAGCTTTCATCGGGTTTGCAAATTTCTATAGACAATTCATTCAAAATTTTGCGCAAATAGCATTGCCACTAACGGACTTATTAAAAACAAAAAAAGCAAGGGGCCTCGTCAAAAAAAAAAAAAATACTAACACAAAAATAAAATGGACCCCAGAATGCCAAGAGTCATTCGACAAACTGAAAGCTCTGTTCACAGCAGGAAGAATTCTGAAACACCCAGAAGTAGAGAAAACGTTCATAATCCACACGGACGCATCAAATAATGCAGTGGGGTCGATATTATTACAGGCAGACGCTGATAACAAACTGAGACCCTGTGCATACATCTCAAAAAAATTCAGTGACACGGAAAAACGTTGGCACGTGTGGGAGAAAGAGGCTTTTGCCGTGCGACATGCGCTGGCAACATGGCAACACCTTTTAGAAGGATCGCCCGTTCCGTTCCAAGTGTGGATGGATCATAAAAACTTAGAAGCCTTAAAATCACCCAGGAAATTGAATCCAAAACAGCTACGCTGGGCTGAGTTCTTCAGCAGATTCAATTTCACACTGAAATACTTCCCGGGGGAAAAAACCTACTTGGCCGACGCACTATCCAGACTCCCGCAACACGAGAGTAAGGCAGAGGACATCATTGAGACACTGATACCAAATAACCCCGCAGCCTCACAAAACCAGCAGAAACCCCTAAACATCCAAGGGGGAAACATGGCCATCACACGCAGCCGCTGCAAAAATACGGCTAAGGAAAATGCATTTGAAAAGGAGTTGCGAGAGGAGACAACAAAAGACCCATGGTGGGGGGACAATAAACATAGCTTGCAGGAGAGTAACGGGTTGTGGTGGAAGGACGAGCAAATATATGTGCCAGAGAGTGTAAGGAAACACGTACTGGAAAAATGCCACGACCACAAGACGGCTGGGCACTTTGGGTTCGTGAAAACCATTCACTTGGTCAGGTGACAATTTTGGTGGCCCACATTACGTAAAGACATAAAAAAGCTATGTTAAAACTTGCCCAGTGTGTGCAGCGGCTAAAAAGAAAGTAGGCAAACCTACGGGCTTGCTGCAGCCGGTAGCGAACCCCGCACAACCATGGAAACAAATCGCCATGGATTTCATTGTAGACTTACCGGTGAGTAAAAATAAAAATGCAATCTGGGTGGTCATGGACTTATTTTCTAAGCAAGCCCACTTCATTGCTTGCAATGGGATTCCCCCAGCTACAAAACTAGCTAAACTGTTTATCCAGAATATCTACCGGGCGCACGGAACGCCCCAGCGGATTATCAGCGATCGCGGGAGCACATTCACCTCCAGGTTCTGGAAGGCATTTTTAAACATGATTGGGTCGGAACAGGGGCTCAGTAGTGCGTTCCATCCTTGCACTGACAGATCGTGTGAACAATTGAACTCTATATTAGAGCAATATTTACGCTGCTACATAAATTATCAACAAACTGACTGGGCAGAATTACTACCTTTCGCTGAGGTGGCATACAACAATGCAGTGCACCAAAGCATGGGGTTTTCACCATTTAAAATTGCCACCGGTCAAGAATTTGTATTGATCCCGGAACTGGCAATGACCCAAAAAGAAATAACAGACGCCCCACTGCAGGCGGATGAATGGATAAGGTAACTGACGAGCAACTGGCTGTGAGGTGCTCCGCTCCATTGTCCTATAACCATTTCTCTCAAGCAAATCGACAGACACAAATTTGCTAAGAAGTAAACAGTTTATTCCAGTACATGAAGGTTAACATAAAAGAAAGACTTGAATGAGTTACTACAGTAAAAGCCCAGAGTCTTTTCCCCTCCCCATTGTTCGAATTCCCCGACTCGTGTCGTGTTCAGGTCTCTGGGTGCTCAGACAGCCATCATTGTAGATTTGTAGTTCAGTTTCTCAGGTTGGTGTTAATGGGTCTCCTTCCCGGGTTGGTTGTCTCTTTCGCGTCGGTTTCTCCCCCCCCCCCCCAATCCACATAAATGTCTAACTTGAAGGCAGGACTCTGCCAGAGTTCTGACATGCCACCGGCCCAAGATTTTCTCCCCTGTCCCCGTGTTTGTCCTAGAATAAAATTAATTAGTAATTCTGCTTTTCGATTACAGTATCTGCAACGAGATAAAAAAAATGTTAGATTAAATAAACAAGGTATTTCAGTGGGGTTTGTCTGGGAATTCCCTATGAAATTTATTGATTAGTGCTGGTGCATGTGTATGTTGAGCTGCAACCCATTCTTTAAATCCTGCTGGGAGATGTTGCCATTTCACCAAGTATTGCAGTTGTCCTCTATGCCATCTGGAGTCAAAGATGTCATCGATTTCAAAGTGCGGGTCTCCGTTTACTAGCAGCGGTGCTGGTTCGGGAGGTTCAGGGTGCCACTGCATTGAAGGGTGATACTTGTTTCAGCAAGCTTATGTGAAATACCGGATGTACTCTTTTCAGCGCTTTTGGAAGCTGTAGTTTAGCCGTTACTGGGTTGATTACTTTTGTAATGGTAAAAGGTCTGATGTATTTCGGAGCTAGTTTTCTAGAGGGTTGTGTGGACCATAGATTCTTTGTGGATAGGTACACGTTGTCCCTTATTTTTAGGTCCCATTCAGCTGTTATGATCCACATACTTTTTGTAATTAGCTTTTGCTTCCTGCAGCGTTTGTAACATGATCGGCCAATTGCTTGTTAGTTTCGTAATCGTAATCGTAATTCGTCCGCCCGTAGTGAGGCAGCCACTTTTTCATTTTGGGTCATTGCTAGTTCTGGGATAGTTACAAAGTCCTGACCTGTAGCTATTTTAAATGGCGAAAACCCCGTGCTTTGATGTACTGCATTGTTATATGCCACCTCAGCAAAAGGTAATAGCTCTGCCCAATCGTTTTGTTGGTAACTAATGTAGCACTGTAAGTACTGCTCTAGTACTGAGTTAATGCGTTCAGACGAGCCATCCGTGCAAGGATGGAATGCACTACTTAGTCCCTGTTCCAACCCAATCAATTTCAAAAAGGCTTTCCAGAACTTGCAAGTAAAAGTACTTCCACAATCGCTTATTATGCGTTCGGGTGTTCCGTGAGCCCGGTAGATATGTTGTATAAATATTTTGGCCAGCTTTGGGGCTGCTGGAATCCCATTTCAAGCAATGAAATGGGCTTGTTTTGAAAACAAATCTGTGACTACCCAGATAGCATTTTTCTTTTTGCTCATTGGTAGGTCTACTATAAAGTCCATGGCGATTTGTTTCCATGGTTGTGCCGGGTTTGCTACTGGCTGGAGTAACCCTGTGGGTTTCCCCACTGTCCGTTTTGCAGTTGCACATACTGGGCAAGTTTTTACATAAGATTTCACGTCCTTCCAAAGCATTGGCCACCAAAATTTCCGTCTGACTAAATGAATTTAAAAATTCACTAAATTTACGAACCCAAAGTGTCCCGCTGTTTTGTGGTCGTGACTTTTTTCTAAAACACATTTGCGCAAGCTTTCTGGTACGTATAACTTATCGTCTTTCCACCACAACCCGTTGCTTTCTTGCAAAGTTTGTTTGTTCTCCCCCCACCATGGGTCTTTCGTTGTCTCTGCCCGCAATTCTGTTTCTAATGTATTTCCCTCAGTACTTCTGTTGGTGCGGCTACGTGTGATTGCCATGTTTCCCCTTTGTCTCTTTTGGAGGGTTTTGTTGGCTCTGTGAGTTTTCTGCATGGTTTGGTATTAGGGTTTCAATGATGTCCTCTGCCTTACTTTCGTGTTGCAGAAGGCGTGACAATGCATCAGCTAAATAGTTCTTTTCCCCTGGGAAGCATTTCAATGTGAAATTGAACCTGCTGAAGAACTCAGCCCAGCGAAGCTGATTTGGGTTCAATTTCCTAGGAGATTTTAATGCTTCTAGGTTTCTGTGGTCCGTCCATACCTGGAATGGTACGGGCGACCCTTCTAAAAGGTGTCACCAGGTTGCCAGCGCATGCCGGACGGCGAACGCTTCTTTCTCCCACACATGCCATCTGTTTTCCATTTCGCTAAACTTTTTTGATATGAACGCACAGGGTCTCAATTTATTGTTGTCATCTGCCTGTAGTAATATAGATCCTACTGCATTGTTCGAGGTGTCCATATGAATTATAAACAGTTTCTCAACCTCTGGATGTTTTAGAATAGGTTCCGCTGTGAACAGCGCTTTAAGTAAACAGCGCCCAGAGTCCCCTTTGGGGGAGATGGCGCGGTGATAAAAGTCAAATAAATAAATAAATAAATAAATAAATAAGTTTGTCGAATGCTTCTTGGCATTCGGGGGTCCATTTAATTTTTGTACTAGCCTGTTTTGGGTTTGCGTCTTTTCCCTTGCTTTTTGTTTTTAATAAGTCTGTTAGGGGCAGTGCAATCTGTGTAAAATTTTGAATGAACTGCCTGTAGAAATTTGCAAACCCAATGAACGCCTGTAGTTGTCTACGAGTTCGTGGGGGTTCCCACCCTAGCACTGCTTGCATTTTTGCGGGGTCCATTTCTATCCCATTGTGTGAAATGCGGAACCCCAGAAAGTCCAATTTATCTTTGTGAAATTCACATTTCTCAAGTTTCACATACAGTTTTGCCTCTAATAGTTTCTATCCCATTGTGTGATATACGGAACCCAAGGAAGTCTAACTTTTCTTTGTGGAATTCGCACTTTTCTAGCTTTACATATAGTTTTGCCTCTAATAACTTTTCTAGTACTCCCCTCACTAATTTCACATGATCGTCCATGTTTTCAGAGAAAATTAGAAGTCATCCAAATATACTATGACCCCTTTATACAGAAATTCATATAGCACTTCGTTAATCAATTTCATGAATATTCCTGGACCTCCTGCAATCCCGAATGGGAGGACGCGGTATTGAAATGAGCCCGGGGGCAGTTGAATGCCATTTTCCACTCATCCCCCTCCCATATGCATACTCTATAGTATGCCTCCCTTACATCTAATTTTGTGAAGATTTTGCCTTTAGACAATTGGGCCAACATGTCCTTCAATAGTGGGAGGGGGTACTGATTAGTTACGGAGATGGCATTGAGCCCCCTGTAGTCTGTACAGAGGCGTAGTGACCCATCTTTTTTCTTCCTGAATAGGACAGGAGCTGCTAGGGGGGAATTTGCTGGTTCAATGAACCCACGCGCCAGATTTTTATCAATGAATTAACGTAATTCCTGCAATTCTCTCTGGGTCATCGCATACATTTTGGGCTTAGGGAAGATTGCTCCTGGGATGAGTTCGATTGCACCATCCGTTTTCCTGTGGGGGGGTAATTGTTCACATTCCTGTTCATCAAAAACCTCCTCAACAGGCACATATTTATCGGGTATTGTTTTTTCCTGCTCTGCCTGTTCCTCCTCCCGTTGCTCAGTCCCTGCCGCCCCCATTTCGATGCGGTCTATTACTTTGTCATTGTTGTCGCCTTGGTATTTCCCGTCGATGAAGTTTATTTCCCCCTTAACCCAGTCAATGTGGGGATTTCTTGCCCTGAGCCATTTTAATCCTAACACAATGGGTTATGTCGATATGGGGGCCACAATGAATCGTAATGTCTCTACGTGAGTTCCTACTGACATTTTTATGTCCTCCGTAATGTGTCCCACTGGCCCCCCTTTCATCTCCGACCCATCCAATTGACAGAATGTGATGGGTGATTTTAGCTTGAACAGTTTTAGTCCCAATTTGCTTGCTACTGATGGGTGTATTAGACATCTGGAGCACCCTGAGTCCAGCATTGCTGTCCCCAAAAACTGTTCCCTCCCATCCAAGGTTTCTAATTTTACCTGGACTTGCATCGTGGGGCAATTGCCTCTCATCACCAAGTTGTTGCACCCCTTGCTGAAGGCCTGTCCCATGGCGCACTTTAGGACAGACTGTTGGCGTTTTCCCGCCGGCACAACTTCCTCATCCGTTGACTCCTCTGTGGATGTTTCTACTTCTGCATATGTGCGTCGTTCAGTTGCTGCTTTCGCTGTGTTTTGTTTGTGTGTGTTGCTTTTGAGGGTTTTCTCTCCTGTTTTATTTTTCTCCACTGGTTGTGTGCACTGGTGACTTTGATGCCCCTCCCACATTTAAAACACAGTCTATTCTTAGCTCTTATCTCTTTTTCCTCGGCCCAATGTTTGCTATCATAGTCTCTCTTAGGAGGGTATGGGCTATTGTATGACGTTTTCCCTGTGTGGTGCAATTGATGATAGGAGTGTATCCGAAGTTTTGTGCTTTCTACTTTTCCCGCCAGTTGGATCCACTCATCCAACGTCTCTGGGTCCCCCCGTGCTGCAGCCATCTCTAACAATTCCGGCCGTAGACCCATTTGGAAATAATCCACCCGGAAAGATTCCAGCCAGTTGGATAAACGGCTTGTCAATTTTTTAAATTCTAGGGCATACTCAGCTACAGTTCGAGTCCCTTGTCGTAATCTCTGAATCTCCGCTTTCGCGGACATGCGAGACAAGGTGTCCTCGAACCTTTTTCTTAATGCCCCCATAAAAGCATTAAAATTATGCAGTTCATCAGCCTTAGTCTCATGTAATGTAGCCAGCCACTTTGCGGCTTCTCCGATGAGGAAGTTTGAGATGTATCTCACCTTCACTTCCTCATTTAGGAAAATTTTTTCAGATTCCTCCATGAAGCCCCAGACATGGTTTAGAAAGCAAGCCAATTTTTCCGGGTCCCCATCAAATCTTGTTTTTAATTTAGTGACTATGATGGGTTTATTCTGTCAGATTTCTTGTATGAAATCGGCAAATTATTTTCTGTACGGAGAAAAGCTTCTCGTGATGACGTGATGCCAGGTGGCTAGATAACAAAAAGCCTTCCCATAACGTGGAATGGCTTTGCTTACATCTTCATTAGATATGAAGCTAGAAGGTACCATGTGATATGTATTGTTTACATCTAGTCTCTAAACCTTCCCATGGGAACAAGTCCTCCTGATTCCCTCTGTGGGAAGCCTTGCTCTGTGTAGAGCAAGGGAGGGGGGAAATCACATGCTTGCTTAGATGCAGCACTGCTATGGCCTATGCTTTAGGCCTAGTGTGTGTCACACCTAACTTCCAGCCAATCAGAAAGCTGGAAGAACTGAATATCTAACCATGCAAAATGGTGTTCTATGCTTCTTGACTTCTGTCTGGTCTTTTTAGCCATGTTCGTGTGTGTATTCTACTTCTGAGGACTGGGCAGTGCGTAGCTATGCCTGGCTGTGTGTATAGGTATGAGCTCTGGCCCTGGAAACAATACACGAATCTCTGCTTATAGGTTTGTTTTTCCTTTTTGCAATAATGTAACTATATATGCATTTATTGCCTTATGCTACAAGTAAACACTTTTAGCCATAAACGCTGCACTCCTGTCTGTTTATTCTCAAGCCTTGATTTTTCCCTTTAAACCAGCGTACATCCTATCATATTCGATGCGTGAGGCAGGAAATTACTCACTTGCTGCGTTTGTGAGTGAAGTTCTTCTGCTCTATCTCCCCCTCCTTCCCTTGTTCACTCCCTTCTGTGCTCTCCTTGTCCGTGAAGGTGGGGAAAGAGCTGTCTTCTCTTGCTGTGCCCGGGGTTTGTCCCTGGTGCTGGGGCTTTTGCAACAACTGTTCTAATGCGGCTTGTATTGCCATCAATTTCATGTCCATCTTTCCCATCCCTGATTCTAGCGCGGCTATTCGTTGGGACTGGGAAATCCTAGACTTAGCTGCTTTCTTTGCTGGTCCTAGGTTCATGCCACCCCCAACTCCTAATGACCATTCCACCATCTGGTTTTGGGTACATGGCTCGGGGTTTTGGGGGGGTTCATTTACCTCCTTTCCTTTGGCTTTCTTCACCCTCCTTTTCTCTGCTACTTCAGTGGGGACCTCCACCACTCGTTTCTTCACCCTCCTTTCCTCTGCTACATCGGTGGGGCCCTCCGCCTCATTGCGATGTCCTTTCCCCCACCTGTGCTGAGGACGTGCTGGGTACGTTTTCTGTGGACATCGTTGATGCTCTGGCTTTTTCCATTTTGCTCTTTTTGAGCGTGAATTTGTCCACTCACTGCTGTGAAGCCGACCCTCGACCGTAGGACTCGCTGATTTCTCAGAGTAGTCCCAGGGAAAATCGGTAAAGATGATTCAAGTCTTTATGTGAGGTACTCCGCTCCGTTGTCCTAATAACCATTTCTCTCAAGCAAATCGACAGACACGAATTTGCTAAGAAGTAAACAGTTTATTCCAGTACATGAAGGTTAGTATGAAAGACTTGAATGAGTTACTACAGCAGGGCTTTCCAAAGTTTTTCCCGCGGCAACACACCAACCGGAGCTGGTGTGTCACCGCGGGAAAACCCGGAATTGCGGCAGCACGCAAAAACCCGGAAGCGCTTCTGTGCTTTCGAGTTTTGCGTGCTGCAGTTGGTGTGTCGCCGCGGGGAAACCCGGAATCATCATCAGCACTTCTGGGTTGTGTGGCAACTCACCAGACTGTGTGTGGCGACACACTTTTGTGTCACGACACACAGTTTGGAAAGCTCTGTACTACAGTATGATTCAGCAATTTTAAACATTCTCAGCCCAGAGTCTTTTCCCCTCCCCAATGTTCGAATTCCCCGACTCGTGTCATGTTCAGGTCTCTGGGTGCTCAGACAGCCATCATCGTAGATGTGTAGTTCAGTTTCTTAGGTTGGTGTTAATGGGTCTCCTTCCTGGGTCGGTTGTCTCTTTCGCATCGGTTTCTTTTCCCCCCCAATCCACATAAATGTCTAACTTGATGGCAGGACTCTGCCAGAGTTATGACACTGGCCAATTATGCTCCAAACACTGCAAGAAGCAAAAGCAGATTATAAAAAATATGCGTACCGAAAGAGAACAGCCGAATGCGAACTAAAAGTGGGGGGGGGGGAAGTGTATGGTCCACACAACCGTCTAGAAAACTAGTCCCAAAATACATCGGACCTTTCCCCATCACGAAAGTCATAAACCCTGTAAAAGCGAAACTGCAACTTCTGAAAGCACTGAAAAAGTCCACACAGTGTTCCATATCAGTTTACTAAAACAATACCACCCCGAAGCACAGTGGCACCCCGCAGCTCCTGAACCCGCACCGCTGCTAGTAAACGGAGACCCGCACTTTGAAATCGACGACATCTTTGACTCCAGATGGCACAGCGGACAACTGCAATACTTGGTGAAATGGCAACATCTCCCTAAAGGATTTAAAGAATGGGTCTTAGCCGAACACATGCAAGTGCCACATTTAATTTAAAAGTTTCACTGCGAATTCCCCAACAAACCCCATTGAATCATATTGTACATATATTGTAACTTTTCTCTTTCGTCTCATTTCAGAAACATAACCAAAAGCTAATCAAATTTACTAATTTACTAATTAATTTACTAATTAATTTACTAATTTACTAATTTACTAATCAAATTTATTTCTAGGCACCATACTAGGACGGGGGAGAAAATCTTGGGCCGGTGGCATGTCAGAACTCTGGCAGAGTCCTGCCATTGAGACAGACTATTATGTAGATTGGACTAAAAGAAAGAGACATGCAACTGACAATGGATCCGGAGTGCTATGGTCCATGAGGTCACGAGAGTCGGACACGACTAAACGACTGAACAACAACAACAAATAACACAATCATCATTTATACAAAGGTCCATTTCAAACTGAGTTATTTCGTTAACAAATTTATTTTTGGGGAAAGGGGAGTCAGAAGTTCATCTGCAGGGTCAGGCCGGAGCGGCTGTCCAGAGGACATGTGGGCGATTTCCCGCCCTCTCTTTATCCAGAGAGGTTCCGTGGGACTGGTCTGCTCACCGGTTCCTTGGTCTTTGCCAGTCGTTGGCTCCGCTTTTGGAGAGTCACCTTCAGTTCGCCATGCCTCCCCCGGAGGTCCAGAGACACTAAGTTCATGTTGGCCATGAACTCTTGAGCAACACCCAACTCTACGCTGCAAGGTACTATCAGGACTGATGGACACTATTGTGAACCCAGCAATGGAGCCAAACAGCTCAGGTGCGGGTGTCACCGTGCCCCAGGGAGGCTGGTATCGGGGGAACAAACTCACCTGCTCCCTCGTGCCCAACTCCAGAGTTTCACCCCTGGTTGTTTGCCGGGCAGAGCCTCTGAAAGCTGTTCGGGCTTCCTGGATAAACAAGAGCTACCACCTCCCTCCTCATCTGGAATGGCAGGGATGCAGGGATGCCAGCCTGGAAATGCAGGTGGGTACAGCGCTGAGAGGGGAATTATTAAGTCCCCCCTAGGCCTCAATTCCACGTGTCCATTTGGATCAAGTCAAATTACATTAGAGCAAGTCAGAGGCCAAGGCACCGAGCATGCAGTGACATATTATTGGGGGGGAGGACATTGAGGGCCAGAAGGCAGGATCCATCGCAGCCCTCAACATCGCCTTCCCCACGAGCAGCGCCCTCAGATCCTGCCCTTTACCACTTCGAGACTCGGCTGGAAGTGGCCATTGTGGCCATCACTTAAATCGGAGTCCCTTGTTCTGAGTAGGACGGTCGCTCTCCTGGCTTCCTTCTCCCGTTTTCAGGGTTTTCATCTATAAAATGAAGCTGCACCCTGAAAACAAGCCGATGCCCCTTTTCCACTGGTAGAATTCAGTGTCCCCAAGGATGAAATGACATTCGGCACGGGCACCGTAGGACTCCACCAACCAGGATCAGCAATAAGGGGGGGAAAAACTCACACAGGAACATTTTCTCTATCGCTAGTTGCACTAATTTGCAGAGATTTCAGATGGGGAGGCGCAGTATTAACGTCCGGTTTGGTTGGCAGCAACATGTTTAGCGCTGAGGGAGGTTTCAAACAGCCGTTGGTTATTTTCATCTCTGCCCCCATTGGCACCTCTGTTTGGTCACCAATCCGCTTTGCATTAACGCTCCCTGCTGCTTATTGTGTCACGAATACAAGCTTTGGGAGAGGCACTCCTCCCTCAGGATTTCTGGTGAATGTGGAAGCTGGCTCACAACTTTGTAACTCTACATTTGCAAAATATGGCTTTAAAGGAATAAAAACCGGTAACTCTCTCCTGGTTTCTAGCCTGGGGCCTGAACCACACCACCAAACCGGCTCTTCGTACACGGGACGCTCCCCACAAAATCTACCCACTCAGCTGTTCCTGCTTCTCCAACAGCAAATCCAGGGCTGCAGCCTTTCAAGATCTAGTCGGTCCCCCCTTACTCTTCAGATAACAGATCCTTTTTGTCTTTCAATCTGAGCTTCATCTCTAATACTGAGACATCTTTGACTAAAAAGAATCAGCCCAGAAATTAACTACTCAACTTTTCAGCTGGATGTCCAATGGGAGATGAGAAGTGAAATTCAAGCCTTCTCTACACTCATCACCTTCTGCCTCATGTGGATTTTCTTGTGCCTGTTAAGGTAGGAATTTTGTGTGAAGCACCGTCCACAGTCTGGGCATTTGAATGGTTTCTCTCCTATGTGTAAACCTACATGATTTATATTTTTTTGAGTTCTATGAACAGATGGATGGCGTTGCCATGGGAAGCCCCCTGAGCCCAGTCATAGCAAACTTTTACATGGAACACTTTGAAAAACAGGCTTTGGAATCGGCACCCATTACACCAACAGTCTGGTTCCGGTTCGTGGATGACACCTTCGCAATTTGGAGTCATACTGAAGAAGAACTGGAGAAATTTCTGGACCACCTAAACGGCATCCACCCCAATATACAATTCACTATGGAAAAAGAAACTGATGGCAAACTTCCATTTTTAGATACGCTGGTCATACGCAATCCGGACCTCAAACTAGGACACAAAGTATACAGAAAACCCACCCATACGGACCGGTATCTACACAAAAATTCCAATCACCACCCACGACAAAAGAGAGGCATGATCAAAACCTTGGTGGATCGTGCTAATCGAAACTGTGAAACCCAATTTCTCAACAATGAACTTAACCATCTGAATTGGGTCCTACAGGCAAATGGCTATTCCAAGAATGAAATAAAAAGAGCCATCAAACCAAGAAAACAATATCCAACTGAAGAAAAACAGCCCCCCACAAAAAAAGTATTCCTGCCCTACATCAAAGGAGTCACTGACCACATGGGAAAACTGATGGAAAAACACAACTTTCAAACAGTCTTCAGACCCACCAGAAAAATACAACAAATGCTAAAATCAGCAAAAGACAAAAGGGACCCCCGCACCGCTGCAGGAGTATACCGCATACCATGCAGCTGTGGACAAGTATACATCGGAACCACAAAACGAAGCATTCACAACAGGATAAAAGAACATGAAAGACACTGCAGACTACAGCAACCGGAAAAATCTTCAGTAGCTGAACATGCTCTCAAGCAAACGGGACACAAAATCCTATTTGAAAACACAGAAATACTGGACAACACCAAAAGCCACTACACCAGATTATACAGAGAAGCCATTGAAATTCACAAACACCAGCACAGTTACAATAAAAAAGAAGAAAGTTTAAAAATTAGCAAAACCTGGCTACCAGTCCTGAAAAACACAGCCTGCAAAAGGTCAACGAACTCAGTCCAACCACCAGGACATGGGAATACTTCTCACAATGAACATGCTAATCACGCTCATCAGCCACTCGTTAACATTTCAACACAACAAAAAAACCCACCTAATCTCCTATAATTTAGCTCTATAAATAGAACATTGCCACTCTACCTGGGCACAGAGATTTTGCTTCTATCTGTGCTCCTGCCCTCTGAAGATGCTGGCCACAGATGCTGGCGAAACGTTAGGAACCACAACTTCCAGAACACGGCCACACAGCCCGGAAGACCCACAACAGCCATTGAACTCCGGCCGTGAAAGCCTTCGACAATACATATCTGGAAATGCTGGGGATAGATTCTACACATACACATAGATGCACACAGAGAGAAATACAGATACACACACCTACGAATGTATGTATGTAGAAAATCCATGTGTATTTTCAGCCTGCAAAATGTTCCAGAAGTAGATACGGTCAAACTTTTGGAGCTACTTTTAGAGGGCTGGGGGGCTTTAACAGATGAAATGGTGACCAAAGCCTCTGCAAGATTTAAAGCAGCAGTTTTGTCCATTCAACTCCTCAGCTCCAACTAGGAAAAGAGCAGAAAATACTGTCCACAACCACTCTGGGGACATCACCATACAATACAGGTAGTCCTCATTTCTGACTGCAGTTGGGACCAGCAACTCTGTCACTAAGCAGCTTGGTCATTAAGTCGCTCTCCAAGGGAGATGGGTGGAGAATAAATTGGATATGTAAACAAAAAATAAAGATGACGTTACTTGAATGCACTGACTTACAACATCAGTTCTAGCTGCGGTCATTAAGCTAATCATCATCCCTCATCCCTCATTTTAACGCGAAGGGGACTTTCTAAATCTCCCGACCGCCAGAAAATTGCACGCAGATTTTTTGGTTGATTCTGTGCCATCAAGTCCTTTTCGACTCCGGCGACCACATAGATAGATCTTCTCCGTGATGTTCTACCCCCAACCTGTTCTTTCGGGTCTCCCAAGGGTTCACTCATTGCCACTTCAACTGAGCAAAAGTGTCGTTTGCCAGAAGCAGGAAGTAAACCAAGGGAAAGCATCCTGGGGGGAAATGGTGCACAAACAAACAAATAGAAAGCGCACCTCATTGCGGAGCGTAAATCTCGCTAGAGCGCAGAATTACTCTGAGTAGCCTTCCCTTTTTTTTATAATTTTTTATTGAATTTTGATTATACACAGTTAAAAGTTAGAAACAGAAAAAGAAATACAAATACAAATCAAAGAGAGAAGAAAAAAAGTGTAGTTAAGCAAAGAAAAAAAGAAAAAGATGAAACATAGAAAACAGTCAACTTCCGACTTATCTCTGGTCATGGTTATATAAAAAAATTATCTTACTTGCTAGGTCTATATATAATATTAAAAAACATTTCTTGTCTAATATATCCATTTATATATATTTTGATCTTCCAATCCTCATACAAGCTTTGCCCCTCCTGCATTTTGCAGATAGTCTATTAATAGTTTCCACTCATTAAGAAAATAATAGTATATATTTTAATTTTCATAACCCCAAATAGGCTTTGCCCCCCCTGTAAATTGCAAATAGTCAATCTTATATCCTTAATAAAATCTAATTTTCCCAATTTTTAAGAAGTCCTTATAGGTCATTTACCTCTATTTCTTACTTCTATCTATGAAATGCTTCTTACGTTCTCCTGGTGCATCCCTCATATCTGTCTTGTATCCTTTAAACACTTTTTTCTCTCTAACATACCATGGATTAACTCTAAAAGTTTTACCTATTTCCATATCCACATCTTGTTCTCTTATTTCTAGAAATTTAACTAATTCAGAGATAGTCTTGCTTTTTCATTTAGTTGTTCTAGGGATGCACTAAATATCCAAATATGTACCTTTTCTATCATTTCTGCAAGGACAATAATATCTGAGTTGTATTCAACTTCTTTAATAAAACTTTCTGAGTTGACATCTAATTTCTGCATCTGACCTTGCATCTCTTTAAATTCCCCTGATAAGGTATTAACCACTTCCTTAACTATTTGCACATCATTTTCAAATTCTTGTTCTATTTCCTGGGTTGGATCTTCTTTTGTCTCTTCCTTCTTCTTAACTATTTGTTGTCCCAATAAATCCATCTTTTTGTCCATCTTTTTTTCTAAAGTAAATACATTTTCTATCCGCTTGTTGATTTGTTGGCCCAAGTCATCCATTTTTTTATTTAATACAGTAATTGCATCCAGGATTACATCCATAATTTTTTCTTCTTCTGCAGGTGGAGTTTCCATAGATGCACTTCCAGTTCCTTTTTTTTTCTCTTTGTCTCTCTTCATCCTCAATGTCATATTCATCATAATGTAGATAATATTCCTGTAAAAAGAAAAAAAGGGGGGGAGAAGAGAGGGGGGAAAATAAAAAAAGGAAAAAAGAGATAATAATTGTTGCAATAATTATTTACAAAAAGGAGAGAGTAAGAAAAATACCAAAAATAAAAACAATCCTTTAAAAAATAGTTGTCATAACACCAGGATTGTAATCCATAGAAAAGGCAAAAACAGTCCTTTAAAAATAATTGACATCATAATTCATTTGTAATCCATTAGATATGTAAACAATCCATCAGATATGTAAGTCCATGTGAAATCAGGAGCAAAAAGTAAAAAGGCAGATGGAGACTTTCCCCCCCCCCCTACTATAGTCAAAATAATAATAAAAATGATAGGCAATAGCAAGGTTTCTCACGCCCACTTATAGCTCTTCAATCCAGCCAAAAGTAACTGAAGAGAAAAAAGAAGCAAAAAAAAAAGGAAAAAAATTATATAAAATATGTAAGGAAAAGCTGCAATAATCTAAATAACTTCTTCACCCAAAGTACATATTGAACAATCAAATTTCTATATAAAAAGAGTCCAAACAAAGTATAAAAATTTAAAAGAAGCTTATAAAAGAAAGGAGGGGTATTCTTTCCCAATAGTAATCACCAAAAAAAAAAAAACTTAAAAGGCAAAATGTTAATTATCCATATAAAGTCAAAATCCAAGTAAATATATAAATCCACGGTATTTCAAACACTCAAAATAAAGAGCCAGTAGGGACTTTTTGTTCTCCTGAAGTCAAAATCAAAGATAAGAATAGTAAATATTCCCAGGTTTCACCTTCCCACTTATAATTCTTCAATCCAACCACAAATCACAAAGGGAAGATGTTACCAGAAACAAATAAAAAAACCCTCTACATTCCAAATAATAATCCAAATTGAACGTTAAACAGCTTAAAAGCCTTCGACAATACATTAAACAGCTTAGCTTCTTCCAGAAAAGCAAATCCAAACAGAATTCAAAGTTCAAAGAAAAAAGAGAAACTTATATATATATAAAAAGTAATAAGGTTTTCTTCTTTCAGCCAGCAGTCCCAACATAAAAATCATAAAAAACAAAGTATTAATCACTCCATTTATGTCCAAACTCTAGTATAATAATTCCACAAAACGAAAAGAAAAATACCAACAATTGTCCATAGGTAGGAAACTCAGACCAAACTGCAGATAATAACGAAAGTCACTTTCACTATAGCAAAGTCAAATAGCCTTCTTTTCCCACCATTTAATCATCCTTTAACAAGAAGGGAGTAACACACCAGCAAATATAAATCAAGTCCAGAGACAAATCTTAGCACTTAATAGGAAGATTAATGTTTAAAAGTAAAAAAAAATGTGTCTAAAAGATTGATCGGGCAGCTTCTTATCTTTACCAGATTCACAGCTGCTGTAGAGCTTCGTTCCTCTTCCAGTCGCCTTTCGCCACTTCAATCTCCCATACCCCGCGGTGGAAATACGGGGGTCAGGAGAGAGCAGCTACTTCAGCAACCCTTGTGGTTTATCTTCTGATCACCCTCTCTTCGAGGGTGATTTTTTGGCGATCTTTCTTCTTCCAAATCGCCGCAGACAGCTAACTGTGGAATCAAGGCTAAGAGCCTTGGTTCTTCGCTGCACACCGATCAAAGCCCGGAAGTGAAAGTCCTGAGTAGCCTTCCCAATTACCGGAGGAGTTCGCTTTCAGCCTTGAGAATTCCCAGGCCCCTTGGGTGCAACACTTGGAGGGCACTTGCTTGCAGATCAAAAGCTGATCAAAAGATTCCTCCGGTTTGGCAGGGCTTGGCTCTTGGTGGAGGTCAAAACCTCTCTCCCTCCTAAAACTTCGTTCCTGATTTCCTGGGGCTCAAAAGGATTTAGGACCTGGGAGCCCGAACAGGCCACAGGCTCCAAGAGAGCCAGCCTCACTCACGCTGGCCAGGGCTGCTTCGAAGCGCACCCAGGGTCTTGGAGCAGGTGTTCCCAGCAAGCGAGCTTTGTTCCTGAAGGAGGAAATTCTAAATCTGCTAAAGGGCCAATGCCTGGGGGGGGCTGCAGGGGGCCTATTTTGGGATGGGGACAGTGTTGGAAATCCGGTCAAATCAACATGCCTCGTGGGCATGTGTGTGGGGACTCCACTCTAGGATGCAAGCTTTCTGCTCCTCGCAGGGGAAGCTGTTTCGTTGGGCTCCTCCCCTTCCTCTCTCTCTCTCCTTCAACCTGGAGCAGAGCACATGGCTGTGTGCTGCTCCATCTTAGGCCATGGATGGGCCCAGGAGATTTTTTTCCCCTCTTTCTTTGCACACATCTCTTGCCAGCAATGAGGGGCAAGAGTTAATTAAGTTTACGGAAACAAAGAAGAAATGGAACTTCATTTTCCACCAAGGATGAATGTAACTGTGCCTGCAATGAATAAACATAAGGACTCTTTTGTACTTTTTTCTGTACCTGCAATGTCTAAGCGTGTATTTCTTTATGCTTGGGTTGGGCTAAAAGTGTAAGAACAAGCTCTCTAACCTGCTCATGGGCTGTTTTTTTTAAACAATATTCTTTTTCTGTACACGAGCTTAGCAGCTCTGCTCCATTCAGTAGTTCTAACAGACTGATAAATGGTTTCATCGGGTTACGGGCCCAGATTTTTGCAGAAATAGATTTTGTGTTTTAAACAGCAGGAATTTTTTTCCCTTTTTTCCTTGTTTTGTTTTTGAGCAGAAATTTTCTTTTTTGCTGGTTTTGCATGAGCATTGTTGTTTTTGTGAGAGAATATTCAGTCTAGATACTGAAGAAGGTTTCTTACACCAGGAATTAGCCAGAAAGCATAAAAGGAAAGAGTTTTTTTCTTTTTGAAGTGATTTTTAAATCATTTTTGCTTAGACAAGATGGACAGTGTGCTCCTGCCTCACAGTCCGGTGATTTTTAAACTAAAACCCAGAGAGTTTTATCCCTGGAAGATATGGGTGGAAAGGCAGGCAAGGATTTTGAATCTGCACAATGTTTTGAATGAAAATCCTCCTAGTCCAGATTCAGCAGCATATGCAAGATGGATGGTCAATGACCTTAATGATATTCTGGAGGTGACTGACTCGACCATGGGGGAGATGGGGATGGCTACGGCCGACAGGAAGCTCTGGTGTGGGCTGGTCCATGAAGTCACGAAGAGTCGGAAGCGACTGAACGAATAAACAACAAAAACAGTCAGAAGCATGGCAGACGAATATATGAGGCTGACATACGGTGAGGTTCTTTGTCCTCTGCCAAAGGACATTGTTAGATCCGGGTTGGCAAACCGGGTTAATCGCACCCCTGTTGGTAGGACAACTGGGGCTGCTGTTTCCGATGGTGGGGACTGGGAAAGTCTTACTTCCGCCGGGAGGACACCTGCAGTCCCCAGATCTGAGCTGGGGGACCGGGAAAGTCTAACTCCCTTTGGAAGGACACCTTCAGTCCCATCATTGATGTCTTCATTTTGCCATTCATCAGTAGTGAAGAAATCGCCAGGCATTCCTGTATCCACAGCAGGGGTCTCTGTCTTTGAATGAACAGTATCCTCAGGGCTGGTAGCCATGGTGAAAAGGGGATTCGAAGCTTTCTGTGAGTGTCTCCGTATCAGAATCCCAAAACCAAGAAACCTTTCAGTCAGTTCATGCTAAAAAGATTAATTTATTAAGGACCAGAATACATGAGGCAAAGGCAAAGCTTCAAATGGCCAAATTGGCATGCATAATATTAATAATAATAATAATAATAATAATAATAATAATAATAATAATATATTAAGAACATCCCTCTGACATCATTTACTATCTAATTGAAAGCAAACCAGTTCCCACTCCAGTTCGGCCTCCTCCCATCATAACGCTCGTTAACGGTCCAGGTGTCTTATCAGAAAACGGCCAAGGCAGGAATGTCACGGCAAGCGGCTCGTTGCGAGCAGCAAGGCTTTTGGCACAAAAGCAAACACGGGTCAAGTTCTACAAGGCTTGACACATGTACGTAGGAAACCATGACAGGCAAATGAAGCTAAAGCAGAGGGAGACTGACAGCGCTAGCCATCCCCAAGAATGTACACTCTCCTTCCCGCCCCAGGCAAACTGACAAAACCAGGTTTTAAGTTTTTTTCGGAAGTCCAGGAGTGAGGGGGCCTGTCTTATCTCCGGGGTATGAATGTTCCAAAGGGCAGGGGCTACTGCAGAGAAGGCACGTGTCAGAGATCGGCAGCTAGACGGATATGCACATTCCAGGAGGCTGCAACTGACTCAAAAGAGACGCCGGCTTTGAAGCAGACCGGTTCACACCTAGCCAATGATCGCAATTCCACATCTTCGCCAGCGGATGCCTGAGCACCAGGGAAGACACGAAGTACACGTGTCACCATCCAAGAACCTTGGGGGGGGAGTTTAAATGTGCATGCTTTACTTGTTTCATTCATTCAAGTCTTTGTTCGTGCTAACTTCTGTATGCTGTAATAAACTCTTTTGCTTCTAAGAACCCTCGTGTCTGTGGGTTACTCTAGAGCAGGGAGATTACTGATATTGGATGGAGCGCCTTACATAAAGACTTGAATCAAAAAATTTTGACTAACCATCCCGGGGATTACTCTGAAAAGTCAGCGAACCCTCAGTTGAAGGTGGTCACCACAACTCGGCACCGCGGAACGGAATGAGGCCGGTAGAGGTGGAGGAAATCAACGAAGAAGCCGGACCAAGCTCATCAGGCACCCAGACGATGGAGGGAACAGCCAAGCGAGCGGAGGACAACCCTACCGAGGCCACCGACAAGCGGGAAGGAAAAAAAGCTCTGAGGAAAGAGAAACACCAAGAGGTACACAACCCCCCCCCCCTTAACCTCAATATCACCAAGCCGAGGCTGGCGGGATGGTCCGTCGAAGGGATAAAGGAGAAAGGGGGGAAAGGAACCAAGAAGAGAGTCACCCCAACCCAGCGCATCGAGCGGTTAGAAGACCAGGTATCACATTTGCACCTGGAAGTAGGGCTAATAAATATGAAACTGGACTCGTTGGGGGCAGTCTTGGAAAGGATGATGGAGAAATTAGATGAACCCAGAGAAAGGGAACAGAGCACAGGGATGTCTGAAGAAGAGGAGGACATCGTGGAACCAGGTGACGAAAGCGATGGGGGGGAAGAGGAAGAATTTCGTCCCTACACTCGCCCATTCATGACCCCGTCCTATGACCAAGGTAGGATCCCATGGGGGGCGCCGAGTGGCATAGGCGAACTAAAAGTGAAATTTGATGGAGATCCCAAGAAACTGGCATGTTTCTTAATGCACGTACAGGGATTCATGGAAGAATTTGAACACACCTTCCGAACGGAGGTGAGCAAAGTCAGGTACGTCTCCAGCTTTTTGGAGGGGGAGGCGGGCGACTGGCTGGTTGCATTACACGACAGCAGGGCACGTGAATTGTTGGACTTTCAGAAATTCATGTACACCCTTCGCAAGAGATTTGAGGATATGCTGTCGAAAGTATCAGCCAGAGCACAGATACGGAGTTTAAGGCAGGGGAATAGATCAGTAGCTGAATACGCTATGGACTTTAAAAAGCTCCTGTCAAAACTACCGGACTGGCCGGAATCATTTAAAATTGAACATTTCCAGTATGGACTTCGTCAGGACCTGCTTGAAAGGGCACTAGACAGAGATGACCCAGGAACACTAGAGGGGTGGATCCAACTAGCGGGAAAGATTGAAAGCAACAGATTGCAGCTACAGAGCATCAGGAGCTTTGAATTCTTTAACAGATGGGGTCTGTAGCATGCCCTCCCTGCATGCCAGGGTGGGACGGGATGATGTGATGGGGATGAGACGGTCCCTTAGGTAACCTGGTCCCATGCCATGTAGGGCTTTAAAGGTCATAACCAACACCTTGAATTGGACCCGGAAGCAGACTGGAACCCAGTGCAGCTCACGCAGCAAAGGTGTTACATGTGTCCACCTTGGGACACCCAGAATTGTCCACACAGCTGCATTCTTGATCAGCTGTAGCTTCTGGATATTCTTCAAGGGTAGCCCCATGTAGAGCGTGTTACAGTAGTCTATATGGGAGATACAGTAACTAGGGCATGAGTTACCATTACATTTATTTTCTAAACTGATACATTATTTGGCAGATGAAAATCCTCCTAAGATTTCAGCGAAGAATTTAGGAGTGAAAATGAGTTTTGCCTCCAGACTGTCTATGTGGAGAGAAAAGTCTCTGTTGGTTCCCCTGAAATATTCAGTTATTTCCAGATGGAGCTGTTGGATTGTAAACATATTCTTACATTTCTGTATATATAAATACAAATATATTTCATATTCATATATTAGAAACATTTGCACTTGCATTATGGCTCTGAAACCATGTTGTATTTCCTTGAAGAGTTCTGTTGACACACTTTCTTTCTAACAGGCCTTGATAGATAGCTGTGCCCATAGAAAAATAAAGTGTACTTTCCAAGGATAGCTTCTCCAGGGGAAATATATTGTTTAATAATGGTCAAGGAGCCCTAGCAAGGATGGAAGGAAGTTCCTAATATGGAGTGAAGGAAGGAAATTCCTAATATGGAATGAGGGTAAGGTGGAGTATGGGTAACTGAGTAAGGGGTGGTCTTCTAAAGGAGGAGTTGAATGGAATCTATATAATGTGCTGTAGGAAGGGGGTCCTGCGCGGCCGCCCACCTAACAGCTTGCTGTCATTGCTTTTGCTCTTGGGTGAATAAACTCCTAACTTCATGCAATTTGTCAGTTTCTTTACTCCTGGCTCAGGAACAAACTTGGTAAGATAAAATATACTTCTAACATTTTGGCGACCCAGATGTTTTACTGAGCTAACCCAATGGAGTGGGCAGGGGGATAACACGCCCTGCCGGCGCTGGGCCATTTGCCCAGAGGGTTTTAATTTTCCTGTGGGACCGCCCAGAGGGTGGTAAAGGGAACTTTGGGTTTTTTGTGCCAGCCGATTGCATGAACCTAGGACAACTCCACAGTGGGTGAGTACCTGAAAATTTTACTCCTTTTATAAGCCCAGTGAATGTGTGTGCTTGATTCCTTTTATAAAACCCGACTGTCTACCAGGGCTGTGTGTCAAACTGGTTCAAGACGCCCCCGGGCCTCTGCTAGTGTCAGGACCCTGGCATGGATCCAGGGTCCCGCCATTAAAAAGCGCGGCAAGTTTAAACAGACGGAGCTGTAACTGACAAACGGCAGAGCTGGGCGGAGACAAGACTAGCGGCCCGGAGTGAAACCTGCAATGGGGAGGGGGTTGGAGGATCGACGGAAGAGTATAAAAAGCCAACCCAGGACTCTAGCCGTCATCCTTGCCTTTAACGTGTTGTTACTTCAGTGTAGGCAATAAATCGTTTTCTGTTTATAAAGAGAGTTGAAGTCTCATCTTTTAAGAGAAACGTGGCCACTGCACAGGGAGACTCTCACAGAAAGGCAAGGATCACCACCAGTCGGTTTTCCCGGGAGCGAACCGGAGAAAGTCCGGGAAGCTCCGCGGTCGAGACCGGCTCCACGCACGACCCGGAGAAAATTTTTCGGAAGGCGGACTGGGTGGGGAGCAAAGATCAGCAATCCCCAGCAGCTTCGCAAACAAAAGGAAAAGCGGACGGGAGAAGCCTCAACAGCTGATAAGCGGCGGTAGCGCAGCAGCAGAAAGCGGCACTCCCCAGCAACGACAACAAACCCCCCGCAGTTTATCCCCAGTAACTTACGGCGGCGGCAGGGCCTGGCAGGAGACGGCAGAGGCCACGTGGAGACAAGCACTCCCCAGCAGCTCGTCCCAGCGAATTGCGGAGACGGCAGCGGCCACGCAGGGACCAGCGCTCCTCAGCAGCTCGGCCCAGCGATTTACAGCGACGAGAGAGACCAACGGAGCCACGTGGAGGCCGGCGATCCCAAGCAGCAAACCTGCGCCCCCTAGCAGCGAGGAGGTGTAGAGCAGCAGCCTGCAAGTAGACCGGTTCCTTCAAAAAAAAAAAAAGGAACCAGTGCCCCCGAGCAGCTCCTGGCGGCAAGGCAGCCACAAACAGGTAGACCGGCACCCTTTCAGCAAAGCACAGCTGAGAGGTGGCAGTAACGCGACAGCTAAGCGAAGAGCAACGCTCCCCAACAGCGATCAGGCAGTGGTGCCATCAACGCAGTGCGTAAAAGGAATGGAGCAGACCAGGCTAAACCACAACAACGAAGAAGCAACTGCGCTTCCGAACAAAGGAGCAGAAGCAGCTGCGATGTTGGTAGCGGGAGAAAGGCACGGGCAGAAGGAAGATGGAGTGGGGCTGGGAAACAAAACTCGCACCCCCACCACGCAGGCAAGCCGTCCCGTGGCTGAGTGGTCAATTGGGGTGGGAAGAGGAATGGCCCCAGTACAAGTGAAACCAGCGGCAAAACCACGGATATCCCAGGCCCAGAGAGTTGTGGCGCTCGAGGAAAGGGCAGCCAGAATGGAGGTGGGCCTAGAGAACATGGATGCCAAGTTAACGGCAATTCAGGCAGCCTTAGAAACACTATTGGGAAAACCCCAACATCAGGAAGAATACAGACACACGTTGACCAGCAGTCATCCCGCAGAGCATCCCGATTCCGACAACCCGAAAGACAGCGAGGAGGTAGAGGACTATGGGGAGGACTCAGATGAACTAGCAGCGCAGCCAATCTACGTGAGTGACCGCGCTCACTACCAAATGCACAGACCAGCCATCACGACACTGAAGACGAAATTTGACGGGGACCCGGAAAAATTGGCATGTTTCCTGAACCACGTCAGGGGGTTTATGGAGGAGTCGGAAGAACGGTTTCTTAATGAGGAGGCCAAGGTCCGCTATGTGTCGAATTTTCTGATAGGTGAGGCAGCGAAATGGTTGGCGGTACTCCACGATACCAGGGCAAAGGAATTAGAAAATTTTAGCCTGTTTATGAAAGCCCTGCGGAGGAGATTCGAGGACACGTTGTCAGGCATGTCAGCTAAGGCTGAGATACAGAGACTTAGACAGGGACATTGAACGGTAGCAGAGTACGCATTAGAGTTCAAGAAAATTGTCAGTCGCCTCCCGAACTGGCCAGAAGCATTTAAAGTCGAGTATTTTCAAATGGGGCTGAGACCGGACCTCCTAGACATGGCAGCAGGGAGAGGGGACCCAGAGACGCTCGACGAATGGGTCCAGTTGGCGGGGAAGGTCGAAAGCACTAAAATGCGATTACGCTCGTACCGTCAACTGCAATATGCAGGGAGAACAGCTCAAACCACTCGACACCAGCAACATAGGAATTACGAGAGGAAGCAATGGCTGGAAGAAAAGGAGCATCGGGCGAAGAACAAGCTCTGCTTTAAATGCGGGAGTGAGGAGCACAGGATTAGTGAATGCAAACAGGCACTAGGGGGGAGTAGACCCAAAGATAAGCACCACAAGGCCTCACCCGCTAAGCAGACCACAGCGAAAGCTGCAACGGAGAGACGCCATTACACAGAACCAGAAGTTTCCACGGACGATACCACGGACGAAGAGTTCGGGCCGGCGGGAAACGGCGGTGGCCTGTCCTAGACTGCGCCGCGGGACAGGTCTTCAGTACGAGGCGCAGAAACACCATGACTGCAGAGGACTGCCCCACGATGCAGGTTAAGGTAGTGCTCAAAACCTTGGATGGGAGGGAGCAGTTCATGGGAACAGCGATGGTGGACTCGGGGTGCACCAGATGTTTGATGCACCCGTCAATAGCAAATAAGATGGGGCTTAAACTATTCAAGTTGAAATCACCCATTACATTTTGCCAACTGGATGGAACGAGAATGAAAGGGGGACCAGTGGGGCACTACACGGAGGCTGTCAATATGTCGTTGGGAACACACACGGAAACCTTGCGGTTCATTGTAGCCCCCATATCGACACAACCCATCATTTTGGGATTAAAATGGCTGAGGGAAAGAAACCCCCAGATTGATTGGGTGTCGGGCAAAATTGGGTTCATAGATGGGAGATATCATGCCGAGACCAGCAGGGCGGAGAGAAATGGTACGGAATTAGGAGCTGCGGGGACGGCAAAGGCTGGGGAAACTGTAGTGGAAATGGAGAGGAGATTCCCCAGAAGCTATAAACCTGTCAAAGAAGTGTTTGAACAAGAGTGCGACCAGCTGCCGCCCCACAGGAAAACAGACTGTGCAATTGAGCTGATTCCCGGCGCGACGTTTCCTAAGCCCAGAATGTACGCAATGACCCAGAGGGAGCTACAAGAACTGCGTAAGTTTATCGACAAGAACCTGGCACGGGGTTTTATCGAGCCAGCAAACTCCCCCCTGGCAGCACCCGTGCTGTTCCGAAAGAAGAAAGACGGCTCACTCCGGCTCTGCACCGATTACAGGGGATTAAATGCTATCTCGGTGACAAACCAGTACCCCCTTCCCTTACTAAAGGACATGCTGGCGCAACTTGCTACAGGGAAGATCTTTACCAAACTAGACCTCAGGGAAGCATATTACAGGGTCAGAATTAGAGAAGGGGATGAGTGGAATATGGCGTTTAATTGCCCGCTCGGCTCGTTCCAGTACAAGGTACTCCCGTTCGGAATTGCAGGGGGCCCTGGAATTTTTATGAAACTGATTAATGAAGTACTATACGAGTTCTTGTACCAGGGGGTCATAGTGTATCTGGACGATATCCTGATCTTTTCAGATAACCTAGCCGAGCATAAGAAAATTGTAAAAGCGGTGCTGGAGAAGTTACTCAAGGCCAAATTGTACGTCAAATTGGACAAATGTGAATTTCACAAGCAGCAATTGGACTTCCTGGGGTTCCGGATCTCGCACAGAGGCATAGAAATGGACCCCGCTAAAGTACAGGCAGTGGTGGGGTGGGAACCCCCACGTACCAGACAACAACTTCAAGCGATCATTGGGTTTGCCAACTTTTATAGAGATTTCATAAGCAATATCGCACAAATCGCGCTTCCTCTCACTGACCTGTTAAAAACGAAATCAAATAAAAACAAAACACAGGCAAGACAACCTAGCTGCAAGATCAAATGGACTCCAGAATGCCAGGAAGCATTCGATAAGCTCAAGGTGATGTTTACCACGGAGCCCATCCTGAAACACCCTGAGGTTGACAGAAAGTTTATCATTCACACGGATGCGTCCAACAATGCAGTAGGGTGTATACTACTTCAGGAGGATGAGGACAAAAAACTGAGACCATGCACGTACATCTCTAAAAAGTTCAGTGAGACGGAGAAGAGATGGCACGTATGGGAAAAGGAAGCATTTGCGGTCCGTCACGCACTGGCTACTTGGCGACACCTTCTGGAGGGGTCATCGGTACCATTCGAGGTTTGGACAGACCACAAAAACCTGGAGGCGTTGACCTCACCCAGGAAGTTGAATCCGAAGCAACTTCGATGGGCTGAATTCTTCAGCCGGTTTAAGTTCACCCTAAAGTATTTCCCAGGGGGAAAAAACTATCTGGCAGATGCGCTGTCCCGATTGCCACAACACGAAGGCAAGACGGAGGTCGTCACTGAATCACTCTTCCCAGCCGAATCCACGAATAGGGGAATCACCAGAGAGCCGCAAAACACTCAAGGGGGGAACATGGCAGTGGCAAAGAAGTCAGCAGGGGAAACGACAGCGCAAAACCCTCTTGAAAACGAGATACGAGCAGCTGTGCCAGAAGACGCATGGTGGGGCGAGAACAAGGGGTCACTACAAGAATACAATGGGGGATGGTGGAAGAATGATAAACTGTATGTGCCGGCCAGCGTACGATCGCGGATATTAGAAAAATGCCATGATCACAAAGCAGCAGGGCATTTTGGTTTTGTAAAAACAATACACCTAACAAGGCGCAAATTCTGGTGGCCGTCGTTGCGAAGAGACGTCAAAGAATTTGTCAAAACGTGCCCCACATGCGCAACCGCAAAAAGGGCAATAGGAAAACCCAAGGGGTTACTGCAATCAGTGGCAGACCCCACCCGGCCATGGGAGCAAATAGCCATGGACTTTGTAGTTGACCTGCCCGTCAGTAATAAGAAAACAGCGGTATGGGTAGTCACGGATCTATTTTCAAAACAGGCACATTTCATCGTGTGCAAGGGAATACTGACGGCGCCCAAACTTGCACGACTTTTCATCCAACACATCTACAGGGCCCACGGCACGCCTGCTAGGATTATTAGCGACCGCGGGAGTACTTTCACCTGCAAATTCTGGAAAGCGTTTCTAAAACTGATCGGGTCAGAACAGGGACTGAGTAGCGCGTTCCACCCATGTACGGACGGGGCGTCGGAACGCTTGGTGTCAATTCTTGAACAATATCTCCGCTGTTACATCAGCTATCAACAAGACGATTGGGCGGAGCTATTGCCATTCGCAGAGGTGGCCTACAACAACACAGTCCACCATAGCACAGGATTCTCGCCATTCAAGATCACCACAGGATGGGATTTCGCGACAATTCCGGAGGTGGACAGGATCCAGGGAAGCAACATACCGGATCCTCTACAAGCTGATGAATGGATTAACAAATTAACCAGCAGCTGGCCAATCATGTTGAAAACTCTGCGGGAAGCGAGAGAGTCTTACAAGAAATACGCGGACAGGAAACGGACAGCTGAGTGGGAGTTGACTGTAGGGGATAAAGTATACCTCTCAACAAAAAACTTACGGTCAACACAACCATCCCGCAAACTGGCCCCAAGATACATTGGGCCGTTCCCCATAACACAGGTCATTAACCCGGTAACGGCGCGACTGCAACTGCCTAAATCGCTGCGGAAGGTACACCCTGTGTTCCACGTGAGCCTGCTAAAACAGTACCACCCGTCTGAACGGTGGCACCCTGAAGCCCCGGAACCGGCACCTACTATGGTCAATGGGGAGCCACATTTTGAAATCGCACACGTATACGACTCGCGACATCACAGAGGGCGGCTACAATACTTAGTCAAATGGCAGCACCTCCCAGAGGGTTTCAAAGAATGGGTGGCAGTGGAACATATGCAGGCGCCAGCCCTAATTAGGGACTTCCATCGTAAATTCCCTAACAAACCCCGGTGACCCTTACACTGACTATGCTTTCTTTCTTCCAGATACCACAACCATGAACAGGGTGGCGGAAAAAAGGGGGAGGGGGACGATTTTGGGACGGCGGCATGTCAGGACCCTGGCATGGATCCAGGGTCCCGCCATTAAAAAGCGCGGCAAGTTTAAACAGACGGAGCTGTAACTGACAAATGGCAGAGCTGGGCGGAGACAAGACTAGCGGCCCGGAGTGAAACCTGCAATGGGGAGGGGGTTGGAGGATCGACGGAAGAGTATAAAAAGCCAACCCAGGACTCTAGCCGTCATCCTTGCCTTTAACGTGTTGTTACTTCAGTGTAGGCAATAAATCGTTTTCTGTTTATAAAGAGAGTTGAAGTCTCATCTTTTAAGAGAAACATGGCCACTGCACAGGGAGACTCTCACAGCTAGCTCTTTTGGGCGTTGACCAGAGTAACTCGGATAGCCAGTGGGACCAGGGCGATACGCGTGCCCGGACAGGTTGCAATTGAATGCATGAATGAACTATAACTGGGCAATTACCGCTTGTGAGCTAAAAGTAGAAAAAGGCGAATAAGTAATTGAAGACTTGGAAGCGCGCAGAGGGTCGGTACTCTAATAGGGAGTCTCTGGGTGTTTAGACACACCCCAAATCCGACAGGCACCGGTGCCATGCTTAGGGACACGAGTGTTTATGGGGAATACTAAGTCGACAGTACCCCCATCTTCCCCCTTAGGGGCGTTGTTGAAGGCTTGGGATAAGGGGATTTTGCCTACCCAGCCAGGAATGAAGAAAAGACGTGCACGTGAGCTATGTATGGAATGGACTCAATATTTAGACACAAGCGGTAATGCAATCTGGCCTCCTATGGGTACATTTCACTGTGAGAAATGGAAGCTTCTTAAACTTCAGCTGAAAAGAAATAACCCTGATCAATTATCCTATTGGCATTGCTGGAATGAGCTTGCAGACCCACCCTCAATTGCCAGTGCTCCTGATTCCCACCCTTCGTTAGGAAGTCTCCAGGTGGTCAGGTGAACCCTGGTCAAGCTTGGGTACTTTCCACTATGAGAAACTTAAGACT
This sequence comes from Charina bottae, assembly GCA_023362775.1. NCBI lineage: Eukaryota > Metazoa > Chordata > Lepidosauria > Squamata > Charinaidae > Charina > Charina bottae. Next base: position 1,115,277 of record JALMGJ010000002.1, on the reverse strand, counting down.
TTTAAAACACTTACAACATGATCATGCCAGTTAAGCTCAAATATTTGTGTAAGTATCTGTAACCAAAATGTTTTCTGTTTGTTAAGTATTAGTCTATACATTTCCATCTATATTTGTTGAGGGAAATGATGCAGGTTGTGTGTTTGTGTATGTCTATGTATGTGTGTATAACATGAACATCTGTCTTGGGCTGAAGAGGGAAAGTGTGAAAATATGTATGTATGTATGTATGTATGTATGTATGTGTAAGGTGCTCCATCCGATATCTGTAATCTCCCTACTCTAGAGTAACTCACAGACGCATGAGTTCTTAGAAGTAGGATAGTTTATTACAGGATACAGAAGCTAGCACGAACAAAGACTGGAATGGCGATTCTGGGAACAAGCAGCATATTTAAACCTTTCCCTCCCCCAGGGTCCTTTGCTGCTGACACGTGTGGTCAGGTCTACCTGGTTGCTCCGGCAACCGCCTCCCAGATGTGTATTCCCGTGCGTCGGGTGGATGTCAGCTTCGCGCCACTTCCAGGCTTCTGCGGAGCTCTTTGTCTGCCTGCCCTTTTGGCAGAGATCGGGTGATCTCTGACATGCTCCCGCCCCAAAACTCACCCCCCCCGGTTCAGTGGGGTTTGTCTGGGAATTCTTTATGGGACTTCTTGACTAATTTAGGGGCGCGTGTGTGTTTGGCGCTGACCCATTCCTTGTCTCCAATTGGTAGGTGTTGCCACTTCACTAGGTACTGTAGCTGCCCCTTGTGTCTTCTGGAGTCCAGGATTCTATCAATCTCGAAATGTGGTTCGCCCTCCACCAACAATGGGGGGGGTTTCCTCTGGTTCAGGGTGCCAGTGTTGTGAACTGTGGTGTTGTTTCAACAAACTGATGTGGAACACAGGATGCACCTTTCTTAGCGCTTTTGGCAATTGTAATTTTGCCGCTACTGGGTTGATGACCTCAATGATTGGGAATGGACCTATGAATTTTGGTGCCAATTTCCGTGATGGTTGTGTTGTCCGCAGATTTTTTGTTGACAAATACACCTTGTCTCCTACTCTTAATTCCCATTCTTCCCCCCTCTTGCGGTCTGCATATTTTTTGTAACTAGCTTTGGCTTCCTGCAATGTTTGCACCATGACTGGCCAATTGCTGCTTAGTTTCTCTATCCATTCATCCGCTTTTAGGGGTTGTGGCAATTCCGTGTTGTGTGACATGGCCAGTTCGGGGATAGTTACAAAGTCCTGCCCTGTGGCGACTTTGAATGGTGAAAACCCCGTGCTTTGATGTACCGCGTTATTGTAAGCAACCTCTGCGAACGGCAACAGTTCCGCCCAATCATTCTGTTGGTAGTTAGTGTAACATCTAAGGTATTGCTCCAATGTAGCGTTCAGGCGTTCGCTCGCACCATCTGTGCAAGGATGGAACGCACTGCTGAGCCCCTGTGCTGCTCCAATTAAAGTCAAAAAAGCCCGCCAAAATTTGGAAGTAAAAGTGCTGCCGCGATCGCTGATTATGCGTTCCGGCGTTCCGTGGGCTCTATAGATGTGTTGTATGAACAGTCTAGCTAGTTTTTGAGCATTCGGTATTCCTTTGCATGCGATGAAGTGTGCCTGCTTGGAGAATAGATCAGTGACTACCCAAATTGCCGTGTTCTTTTTGCTCACCGGCAAATCTACTATGAAGTCCATGGCAATTTGCTTCCATGGCTGTGAGGGGTTTGCTACTTCCTGCAGCTTCCCTGTGGGTTTCCCAATTTTCCTTTTGGCCATTGCGCACACTGGGCATGAGCGCACATAGTCTTTAACATCAGTGCGCAAGGATGGCCACCAAAATTTGCGTCGGATTGAGTGTAGTGTTTTTACGAAGCCAAAATGCCCTGCCGTTTTGTGATCATGATGCATGGTTAAAACCTTTTGCCTTAAGGGCTCAGGGACATAGGCTTTGTTGTCCTTCCACCCCACTCCATCCTTCTCCACTAGGTTCTGTTTGTTCTCCCCCCACCAGGTGTCTATTACTGTTGCCGCCCGCAGCTCGGCTGTCCACGGGTCGCTTTCAGCCGCGTGCTTCGCGGTGCTGCGGGTGATTGCCATGTTGCCTTCCCCCCTCCCTTCTGTTATTGCTGAGCTCTGTGCCTCCACAGGCTGGGAGGGGGTGAGGGATTCAATGACCTCTTCCATTTTGCTCTCATGTTGCGGCAAGCGTGATAACGCGTCTGCCAAATAGTTTTTTCCCCCAGGAAAATACTTCAACGTGAAGTTGAATCTACTAAAGAATTCTGCCCACCTGAGGTGCTTAGGGTTCAACTTCCTGGGTGATTTGAGAGCTTCCAAATTTTTATGGTCCGTCCACACTTGGAACGGCTCTGCTGTGCCTTCTAAGAGATGTCGCCACGTGCTTAGGGCATGTTTGACAGCGAAAGCTTCTTTTTCCCAAATATGCCATCTTTTCTCCGTCAGGTTAAACTTTCGGGAAATGTACGCGCATGGCCTTAATTTCCCGGTGTCATCCTCCTGCAAGAGTATGGCCCCCACTGCGCTAATAGATGCATCTGTGTGTATCACAAATGGTTTGTCAGCTTCTGGGTGCTTGAGTATGGGTTCTCTTGTGAACATTTCTTTTAGGCTATCAAATGCTGCCTGGCATTCCTGCGTCCATACGAGTTTCGTGCTCGGTGATGGGGCTTTCGCGTTTACTCCCTTGCCTTTTGTCTTTAATAGGTCAGTCAGGGGCAGTGCGATTTGCGCGAAATTCTGAATAAATTGCCTATAGAACCCCGCAAAACCGAGGAACGCTTGCAGCTGTCTGCGAGTACGGGGGGGCTGCCAGCCCAGGACCGCTTTGACTTTCTCAGGATCCATCTCGATGCCCTCATGCGAAATGCGATACCCCAAGAAGTCTAGTTGTTCCCTGTGAAATTCACATTTCTCAAGTTTTACATAAAGCTTAGCCTCGAGTAATTTCTCAAGCACCCTCTTAACTAGCTCCATGTGTTCCTCCAGATTTTCAGAAAAAATCAGTATGTCATCCAAATATACAATTACCCCTTTGTACAGAAATTCATACAATACTTCGTTTATGAACCTCATGAAGATTCCCGGTCCCCCCGCAATCCCAAACGGGAGCACCCTGTATTGGAAGGAACCCAATGGGCAATTGAATGCAGTTTTCCATTCGTCCCCCTCCCTTATGCGAACACGATAGCAAGCTTCCCTAACATCTAGTTTTGTGAAAATTTTCCCCTTAGATAGCTGAGCTAACATGTCTTTCAGCAACGGGAGAGGGTACTGTCTCGTAACCGAAATTGCATTAAGACCCCTGTAGTCAGTGCAAAGCCGGAGGGACCCGTCTTTTTTCTTCCTGAACAATACCGGGGCTGCAAGGGGGGAGTTGGCTGGCTCAATGAACCCCCGTGCCAAATTTTTATCTATGAATTTGTGCAATTCTTGCAGTTCTTTTTGCGTCATGGCATACATTTTGGGCTTGGGAAACGGTGCCCCTGGGATGAGGTCAATGGTTGCGTCTGACTGCCTATGGGGGGGTTCTTGCTCACATTCCTTCTTATCGAATATCTCTGCTACCGGGAGGTATTTCTCCGGAATTGTGCTTGTGAGTGTGCCACCCCCTTGGTCCTGCTCCCCCTCCTCAATTTCCATCCCCGTTGCCCCCAGCTCAATGCCGCTAGGTGTGCTCTCATTGTCCATCTCGTGATAAGTCCCATCCGTAAAGTCCAAATCTCCTGAGACCCAATCCACCTTGGGGTTTCTTGCCCTCAACCATTTCAGTCCTAACACAATGGGTCGTGTTGCAATGGGAGCCACTAGGAACCGCAAAGTCTCTACATGAGTCCCCAAAGTCATTTGCAGTCCGTCAGTGTAGAACTCCACTGGCCCCCCCTTCAGTTCCGACCCGTCCAATTGGCAAAATGTGATGGGCGTTTTGAGCTTAAACAGGTCCAGTCCCATCTTTTCAGCTACGTTTGGGTGCATTAAGTTTCTAGAGCAACCTGAGTCTAGCATTGCAACCCCCACATACTTTTTCCTCCCACCCAAAGTCCTCAACTGTACCTTTAGGTGCATTGTTGGGGTGTTGCGACTACTTCCTTTGCGCCCCTTTGTGGAGGTCTGTCCTGTGGCGCTCATCAGAACAGACCTGGCTCGTTTCCCGCCGTCTGGATTTCAAAGTCAGAGTCATCGCTGTCTTCTTCTAGGCCCGGATTCTGCCATGGGTTCATGGTTGTCGCAGCCGCTCCTTTTCCCTTGATGTGTGTTGTTTTGAGGGTACATCTGTCAGCTGCCTTTTTCGCCGGAGGTTTTTCCTTAATGCTTGTTTTCCCCTGAGGGCAAGCGCTAATTCGGTGTCCCTCCTTCCCGCAGCGGAAGCACAGTCCCTCTCTTGCCCGACGGTCCTTCTCCTCATCCCAATTCCGCTGTTTCACGTTCGAGCGAGGCTGGTTAATGAAAGTCCCCTCATTCCTCTGCCTGGATTGTACGTTTCTGATACTTTGTAACTGTAGTCTGTTACTCTCAATTTTCCCAGCTAATTGGATCCACCCCTCTAAAGTTTCAGGGTCATCTCTATCTAAAGCCTTTTCCAGTAAGTCCTGTTTTAGGCCATATTGAAAGTGTTCTATCTTTATCGATTCTGGCCAGTCCGGCAGATAGGATAATAATTTTTTAAAGTCCATAGCATATTCAGCTACTGTCCTAGTTCCCTGCCTTAAGTTCCGGAGTCGGGCCCTAGCTGAGACTTTGGTCAGCGTATCTTCAAACCGTTTCCGGAGGGCATACATGAACTCTTGGAAGTCCCTTAGTTCCCTAGCCCTCCTGTCATGAAGTGTTACCAGCCAGTCCGCTGCCTCACCTTCCAGAAAACTGGAAACGTATCTAATTTTGCTCTCTTCCGTTCGGAAGGTGTATTCGAATTCGCTCATGAACCCTTGTACGTGAGTCAAGAAGCATGCTAAATTCTTGGGGTTGCCGTTGAATTTCGTTTTTAGTTCACCCATTCCAAATGGTGTATGTGCCCCCCCTGGGGTCACAAACTGGTTGTATGACGGGGTCCTGGGTGCTCTGTTGTAGGGGTAAAATTCCTCCTCTTCACTTTCGATGTCTCCCTCTCCCTCGGGTGGCCCCAGGTTCAGTTCCCGCCCTTTGGGTTTATCTACATTGTCCATTACTTTCCTAAAGGCAGCGCCCAATGAGTCCATTTTATTCATCAACATTCCTATATTTAACTGCACATTGGACATCTGTTCCTCCAACCTTACGATGCGCTGGGTTGGGGTGACCTTCTTCTGGTTTCCTTTTGCCCCTTTCTCCGCTAGCCCTTTGCCTACAGCTACGGACCATCCCTCTAGCTCTGGTTCGGTGCTGCTTTTCTGAATAGGGGTATTGGTTACCTCGATATGTTTTTCTTTGCTCTGCGCTTTTCTGCTCTCCATCCTCTGGTTGCCTGCGGAGCTAGGTCCCGCTTCTTCTTCGCAGGTTCCTGCCACCTCTGCCGGTTCCATTGATTGCCTGTATCCTCTGCCCACTTGCAGCTTGGGGGCGCTGGTCGCTGCCGCCGCTTCTCCACCACATGGTCTCCGCCTCGTCTGCCACCGCGTGGGATCCGCTGCCCGCTTGCCCGCCGCTGAGCTCGCCGCCTCTCCGCTGCTTGTGCCTGCCGGCCTCCGCTGCCGTCGTTGGGTTCCGCTGCCGCTCCTCCGCCACCGCTCAGCTGCCTGGGAAAGCCGGGGAAGCCGGACTCTGCCTCTGCCGCCGCTCCCACCGCTCAGCCGAGGGACCGCCGCCTCTCGCTGTCTGGCGAGCTGCCGCTGCTCCTCTGCTGGGAAATCCAGTTCCTGCTTCTGCCGCTGCTCCCGCCGCTCAGCTGAGGAATCGCCGCCTCTCAGCTGTTTGGCGCGCTGCTGCTGCTCCGCCGCTGGGGAAATCCGGTTCCTGCTTCTGCCGCCGCTCAGCTGAGGGATCGCCGCCTCTCAGCTGTTTGGCGCGCTGCTGCTGCTCCGCCGCTGGGGAAATCCAGTTCCTGCCGCTGCTCCCGCCGCTCAGCTGAAGGATCGCCGCCTCTCAGCTGTTTGGCGCGCTGCTGCTGCTCCGCCGGGGAAATCTGGTTCCTGCCTCTGCCGCCGCTCCCGCCGCTCAGCTGAGGGATCGCCGCCTCTCAGCTGTTTGGCGCGAGCTGCTTGGGCCGCCGGTGTCCGCCGCTGCGCTCCTGCTTCTTCGCTGCTGCCAGGGATCCCCGCCTCTCAGCTGTTTGCGCTGCCGGGGAAGCCGGTTCCTCGCTCGTCTCGCCTGGTCTCCTTCCGAAAATTTTTTCCCCAGGTCTCTGCCCAGTGTGTGTAGAAGCCGGTCTCGACCGTGAGCTGTTGGTTTCGCTCCCGGGAAAACCGGTTGGTTTTTTCATTCCAGTCTTTATGTAAGGCGCTCCATCCGATATCTGTAATCTCCCTACTCTAGAGTAACTCACAGACGCATGAGTTCTTAGAAGTAGGATAGTTTATTACAGGATACAGAAGCTAGCACGAACAAAGACTGGAATGGCGATTCTGGGAACAAGCAGCATATTTAAACCTTTCCCTCCCCCAGGGTCCTTTGCTGCTGACACGTGTGGTCAGGTCTACCTGGTTGCTCTGGCAACCGCCTCCCAGATGTGTATTCCCGTGCGTCGGGTGGATGTCAGCTTCGCGCCACTTCCAGGCTTCTGCGGAGCTCTTTGTCTGCCTGCCCTTTTGGCAGAGATCGGGTGATCTCTGACAGTATGTATGTCAGTTTGTCCCTTTAGGAGTTAAATGTGAGTCTGTCCCTTTATGGAACTAAATTTGTCCACAGTAAGGGAATGCTTCGGATTTTTGGAGATCCATAGCTCTGGCCAGGCTGTGGCTCTTCCAACTTTTTGGCTATGCAACCCTTTCTGTTATTTACTGTGAATAGTTGGACATGGGATTTGATCGTGCCATGTGTCCAGTTATTTGCACTTCCTGTAGTTGTGTAAGTTTTGTGTTTGTTTTCTATGTTGAGTACATACAAGAAGAAAGGTGAGGTTGTTTGTTGTCTACCATATAATCTTTATTGTATGATATGTACATGCCATCTTGAATGTTTGCCACCTTTGGAAAGGGAAAGGGGGAAGAAAATTGATTTCCTGTGAAAGGTTGTGTGTTTATACATGAGAAGCTCTTTCTATCTGTGTGTGTTTCTATCTCCCCTGGTTTGGTTTTCATTATGGTTTTTTTTTTTTACTCCAACTGGGCTACACTTATGTGTGTGTAAGTTTGTATAAATCTCCTGTTTGCTGATCAGGGCTGTTTGTCTGATTTCCTAGTTGCAAGTAAGGAACTGAAGACTGTATGTGCCCTGGTAGGCTGTGCTTGATGGGACTTGGGAGAAGGAGTGTGTGTTCTGACTGACATGGGATCCTAACTTTTCTCCTTTCCTTTTACAATGAGTAAAGCATGAATTAAACTGATGAATATCACGGGAAAGGCTTGTGTGTGCCCTGATTGTGTGTTATGGTGTTTGATGTTTGAAAAAGTGTGTAAACTAATCAGTTGTAAGCTCTCTTTCACTCAGCTTGGAAATCCTTTCTGCTAACTTGAGGTATGTCCCTTGTGAGTGGTTGGCTGGCTGCTGTCTCTCCAGAAAAGTGTTTAGAAAGAGAGGAGACCCTGCAAGGACAGCCTTCTGTTCCTGACATCTACATAGCTTTCTCCTGTCATTTTTTTCTGTGTGCCTACTCTCCTTGAGGTTCCCCCTCCCACTGACTGTTTCACTGACTGTTTGCTACCGAAGGACAGAAGAGGCGAAGAAGAAATCAGCTCCTATGCTGTGTCTGCTGCCTGCTCCCAGATAAAACCTGATGGAGCTCTGCCAAAACACCAAAATGCTGTTTCAACTTATTTTTGTTTTTTCAATTTAAAGACCGAGACTTTGGGAGGGTGTTGGAAAATAATTTGTTGTTTGCAGATCTATTGTTTGCCTCTTTGCATGTTACTTCTGCTGTAAGTAGGTAACCAATTTGATCTGTATGGAAGTAAGAGATGGGAATGTGAGGAAAGAATATTGTAAGTTGGGTGAGAGTAAGTTGAAGTTGGGTGAGAGTAAGTTGAATTAAGTGAAGATGGAGATACAGTAAAAAATCTTCGCACCATGCAACCCTCAAAAAAGTTAGGGCCAAAATACATTGGACCATTCCCTATCATACAGGTAATCAACCCAGTAACAGCAAAATTACAGCTGCCGAAAGCGCTGAAAAAAGTACACCCGGTGTTTCACATAAGCTTGCTGAAACAGTACCATCCGTCAACGCAATGGCACCCGGAACCCCCCGAACCAGCACCGTTGCTTGTAAATGGCGAACCACATTTTGAAATCGATAAAATCTTGGACTCCCGATGGCACAGGGGACAACTACAATATTTAGTTAAATGGCAACACCTCCCAATTGGGGACAAGGAATGGGTGGCAGCAAAACACACACAAGTGTCTACACTAAACAAGGACTTCCACAGGGAATTCCCTGACAAACCACGCTGAATTAGCCTGTTCAGTGCTCTAACATTTTCCTTTTTTCGTTGCAGATATTGTAAAGCAACAAGTTGACTTGTTAATTAGTTTATTCAAGAAACCACACAGAGACGGGGGGAGAAAATCTTGGAGGAGCGGGGTGTCAGGACTCCGGCAGAGTCCTGTCATCAAAGCAGGCAGCTATGCAGATTGGGAGATTAAAGAAGCCACCGCGCAAGAGACAACCAGCGAGGAAGAAACCCATTGGCAACAATCTGTGAGATCGGAGTCCACATCCACAGAGCCGACTGTCTGAGACCCCAGCTACGTGACTGCAACATGACTACGAACCTTGGGGAGGGGCCAGGACTCTGGGGGGGGGGGAAATGCTTAAAACTGCCAACCTTTCCTATCGCAAATCATTCAAGTCTTTCTTTGGTGCTGACCTTCATGTACCGGAATAAACCTTTAGTTCTTAGCAACCTCGTGTCTGTGAGCTTGCTTAAGAGAAAGCGTTTCCAGGACTTCGGAGCGGAGCACCTCACACCCACAGAAGACACACACCCTCTCAACAGCTATAAACACCAGCAGGAACACACACCCTCCACTTGGGCACAGAGAGAATCTTCTAGATGTGCTCCTGTCCTCTGAAGATGCCAGCCACAGCTACTGGCGAAACATTTTGTAGTTTATATTAATTTGTGAGATCAGAGTTCTAGAAATATTAAGAGACAAACGAACTGAAAACTTGCAGTAGAAAAAAAACGCTGCTTTTATTTTAAAACAATGAAACAGGAACTTCTCAGTCTTCCCCACCCGGGAAGCACAATAGCTTAATTAACATAGCTCGAGGCAAAAGCCTCTCCGCACTCACATTGTAGACGAATAGGAACAGGAGAAACAGAAAAAAGAACAAAGGCAGATTTACAATTTAAAGCTTTTACAATTACAACTTGGCAAAACGTAAGTGGACAAGGCTTGACATGTGACCACTCTGACTCAGCATACCTATTCTTTATTTGGGAAGAACCAACCGGTAACTCTCTGATTGGCTAAACTACCAGACTCTGAGGCTCCAACAATTAACATTCCTGAGGGGGGAGCTCACATGTGCTCTCCTGAAGCTCACAGGAAAAAAACTTTTTCGGCTTGACTTTTAAAACTTAGCTTTCCATATTCTTTCAAGATCATAAAATATATACAACAAAACATTAGGAACCAGAACTGCCAGAATACGGCCACACAGCCCGGAAAACCCACAACAACCACCTAACTTTTACTCTTTATCTTGGTCTTCCTTGCAACATTTACAGCTATATTCAGACTCTGTTTCTGATTCCGTCTCATCTGAAACCTTCTCACACTCATATCTATGCAGGTCAATATGCTGATCCCTAATTGGGCTCAAGAGGGAATGAGTGAATTTACTGCTCAGATTAACAAAGCACAGCTACCCAGGTTCCTTAGCCCCAATTATCAAAGTATACAAGGGCAAGGTTACCCCTTTGCTCTGATATGGAGCCGAAGTTTGGAGCTTAAAACATACATCACTATTAGAACAAACACAATCACAGCATCCGAGAAGTATTTTGGGTGTGGATAAAAGGACTCCAGCTGCTGCAGTTAGAGCTGAATTGGGAATCTATACAATATGTTCTTTGTCTAAAATCAGGGCACACAATTATTGACGACTACATGACTGTCTCTAGGGACCTCCTCCTTTATGCCAAGCCCCTAGAACAAGGGTCGGAAATGGCGGCTCGCGAGCCAGATGCAGCTATTTGGCCCCTTGAGTGTGGCTCTTCCGCAGCTGAACTCACCCCCGCCCCTTCCACGTGATTGGCCCCCGCCAGCAAGCCCCACCCCCTGGCTCTCGCACTGAGCAAGGCCCGGCGCAGCAGGGAGGCGCTGCTGGCCCGGGACGCGGCGCTGTCGGAGGCGGCGCAGGAGCGGCTGCAGGGGCTGCCGCTGCTGGAGATGGCGCTGCTCCGCTGCATCCAGGTGCTGGGCGAGGGCGCAGGCCTGGGACGCGAGCAGCAGGGCGGCGCAGGGCGAAGAGCCGCCTGCTCTCCCCTTGGCCGCCTCCGGTCCGAGCCTGGCTCGGCTCCCCCGGCCGCCGCAGGGTTCGGGTTAGCGGGGGGAGAGGACGCCGAACGGCGGGGTGGGGGGATTGATGGGGCGGGAGGGTGCACCCGGAGGGCCTCCCGCGGCCACTTCTCCAAGGCAGGTTGCAGAGCGCATGCTGCGCCCACGGGAACGCCTGGTCCCTCTGCTCCCTCCAGCTCCACCAGCCCCAGCAGCGCCGCCCGCCCCGTCCTGCCGCCCGGCAAACCTCCGCCGGCTCCGTCCCCCCGCCGCCACCTCCACCGCCCCAGCCAGGCCCCCTTCGCTGCCCTGCCGCTCGCATCCCGGGCCCGCGCCCTCACCCAGCACCTGGATGCCGCGGAGCAGCGCCATCTCCAGCCGCAGCAGCCCCTGCAGCCGCTCCTGAGCCGCCTCCGACAGCGCCGCGTCCAGGGCCAGCAGCGCCTCCCTGCCGTGGCTTATTGGGGCGGGTGGGAGGGCGTGGGGGAGCTGCACAGGCGCCGAGGAGGGCGGGCCCGGCGGTGGAGGCCTGGGCCGCCCGCCCGACTGCTTGCCTGCCTGCCTGCTTGCCTCCCTCCGCGAGGCCCCCCGCTGCCTTCCCGGGACCCGGCCGCACTGGAGAGGTCCGCGGGGCAGCGTTGGGGCTTTCTCGCCCAAGGGAACGGGAGGAGACCGCCTCGGTCTGGAGAAAGAGAGCGCCCTCTCTCCGGCTCGGATCCTGGGAAGGCAGCGGGGGGCCTCGCGGAGGGAGGCAAGCAAGCAGGCAAGCAGGCGGGCGGGGCGGAGCGGGCGGCCCGGGCCTCCGCTGCCCCCCTCGGTGCCTGTGCGGCTCCCTCGCGCCCGCTCCGCCCGGCCAGACATGCCCCGCTCTGGAGGCCGGGCTCGCCGAGGACCATGACTGCGTGGCTTATTGGGGCGGGTGGGAGGGTGCGGGGGAGCCACACAGGCGCCGAGGGGGGCGGGCCCGGAGGCGGAGGCCCGCTCCCCCCGCCCGCCCTGAGGGGACCCACCCGGCGGCGGCTCCCCTGAAGCGCGCCGCTTGTCGTCGCCGCCCGCCTCTTTTCCCACCCCCCATCATGTCCTTGGCCCGACGCGGGCGGGCGGAAGTGGCAGCCCCGCCCGCGCTGAGTGGCGGTAGCAGGGCCCTGCCACCACCATTTCTCTCCGGCTCGGATCCCGGGAAGGCAGCAGGGAGGCAAGCAGGCAGGCAAGCGGGCGGGGCGGGCAGGCGGCCCGGGCCTTCGCCGCCGGGCCCGCCCCCTCCCACCTGCCCCAATAAGCCACGTGATTGGCTCCCGCCCACAAACCCCACCCCCTTCCATGTGATTGGCCCCCGCCCGCAAACCCCGCCCCCTTCCATGCAATTGGCCCCCGCCCGCAAACCCCGCCCCCTGGCTCTCGAGCATTTAAAAATGTGCACGAGCATGTCAAAATGGCTCCCGGCATAAAACGTTTGCGGACCCCTGCCCTAGAATTTATGCCTGCAAAACAATAGAGAACCTGGCAGGGACTGGTTACTTAGCAACGAAGGGTAAACCTGAGCCAGGGCAATCAGTGACACATCGGAAAAACAAAGGGACAAAAAAGGGGGACATTGTCTGTAATTCATGTCAAAGGCCAGGACATGTTGCAAGGTTTTGCAGAAATAGGGACAAGAAGGATTTTTCCAAGGACAAATCCAAGGAAAACTTTTTCACCTTTCAAAATAGCAAGAGTGAAGCTGGCTCTCTTTGAGCCTGTGGCCTGTTGGGGCTCCCAGGTCCTAAATCATTTTGAGCCCCAGGAAATCAGGAACGAAGTTTTAGGAGGTGGAGAGGTTTTGACCTCCACTGAGAGCCAAGCCCCGCGAAAGCGCAGGAATCTTTTGATCCGCTTTTGATCTCCAAGCTAGTGCCCTCCAAGTGTTGCGCCCAAGCGGCCTGGGAATTCTCAAGGCTGAAAGCGAACTCCTCCGGGAATTGGGAAGGCTGCTCAGAGCAATTCTGCCCTCTAGCGAGATTGAGGCTCCGCAATGGAATGGAGGTGCGCTTTGCCGTTGCCTGTTTGTGCACCATTTCCCCCCAGGATGCTTTCCCTTGGTTTACTTCCTGCTTCTTGCAAACGACACTTTTGCTCAGTTGCACCCTTGGGAGACCCGAAAGAACAGGTTGGGGGTACAACATCACGGAGGAGATCTATCGACGTGGTCGCCGGGAGTCGAAAAGGACTTGATGGCACAGAATCAATCAAAAAATCTAGGAATAAGCAACCCAGCGCCTAGAAAGCTGTCAATACAGCAGCGGCGTCTCTGGTTGCTGAGGAGCGACGTCCAAAGGGAGGGGGAGCGGGAGAGGTGAAACAATAGAGTAATGGATTGCTAGAGGGGATGTCAGAGGAGAGGAGAAGGGCAGAGGAACTTCCTGTTCCGGCTCCCGCCGGGGAGGTGAGTGGCGTGGAGGAGCCCGCTGTGGTCTTCCGGGGTCGCAGCAGCAGCCGCCGGAAGGTGAGTCGAGGACAGGTGGGAGGAGAGGCCGGGAGCAAGTGGGGCTCTTTCGTTTCCTCCGTGGGGAAGAGTCAGAGAAGCAACTCTGCTGAAAAGTGCCCGCTGCTCCATCTGCCCCCCCTCCCCAAATTTTATTCCCCTGGTGCTGCGCGCTTTAAAACTGGTGCCTGCAATTTTCTGGCGGTCGGGAGATTTAGAAAGCCCCCTTCGCGTTAGCGTTGACTCCTTGTGATTTTATGGAGATGCTGTTTCCTTGGCAACAATATGGGACTGATCTGCCACTGCCGTCTCTCGAGATGATTTTTTTTACTTCCAAGTCTACCCAACAAACTATCCCATCCATGTATTAACCAGGTTCAACTCTGCCTAACCCAGCACTTGTTTTAAAATAGCCATTGAGGACCATTTGGGATGTTCAGGTGTGGAGGCAGTCTTCGCATACCACTTGTTCAGTGACCATTCAGAGTTAGGATGGCGCTGGAAAGGAGACTTCCAACTGGTCCTCAAACTTGTGTCACTCACAGCGATTTGTGTGCTGCAAATCTTGCAGAGGCTTTGGGCACCATTTCATCTGTTAAAGCCCCCCAGCCCTCTAAAAGTAGCCCCAAAAGTTTGACCATATCCACTTCTGGGACATTTTGAAGGCTGAAATACACATGGATTTTCTGCATACATACATTCGTAGGTGTGTGTATCTGTATTTCTCTCTGTGTGCATCTATGTGTATGTGTAGAATCTATCCCCAGCATTTCCAGATATCCTTGATGATAACCCTTTGCAGTGCTAAGAATCTGGGATTGACCCAAGCCAACAAGTGAACTTCAGGATTTGAACTTGGGTCTCGTTAGTCTTCTTTGTGCCAAATGAATCATAATGAATGTTTGTTGTTGTTTGCACATGTTGTGCAGCCATTTTATAGATAACAATTAAATTAAATTAAAGTAACACTTTTATATGAATGTTATAGACAAAAAGGATGCCAATAAGAGCCTGCTCGACAACCAAGAATCACAAGCAGCATTAAAAAGGAAAGCAAACAAGCCAGCAATCAAATCTTTTCCACTCTCTCCAGAGAACCCCAAAACTCTTTTTCCCTAGCAGATGAGGGAGAAAAAAACAGGAAGAGTTTTTGAAGTGGAAAAAATTGAATATTTGGACTCAAATATTACATGAAGAGGTCAAGGGGGATAATTTCCAAATGCAGAAAAAGAGGGAAATATCTGGAAGTCAGTGGGGAGGAAGAGGTCACTTGGATAGCTACGTAGGGCAGACAGTAACGCAAGCTTCACCCTGTGAGGAAGGAAGCAGTCGCTTGAATCAAAGCACCACCAAACAAGGGATCAGAAATAGTTTTGATCTCCTTGAGAATCCAAGAATATCAGTGGTGGAAAAGGCCCACAGAGGTGTATATTGTGGGAAAAGCACAGATTACAGTTCACAGCTGATTATGCACGAGAGGACCCACACCGGAGAGAAGCCCTACCAGTGTTCTCGATGCGGCAAAAGGTTTAGCAAGCATGCCACCCTAGTGAATCACAAGAGGACTCACACTGGGGAGAAACCGTATGAGTGTCCAGATTGTGGGAAAAGTTTCAGTTTGAAGTTCAGCCTGGTGAGACACCAGAGGACTCACACCGGGGAGAAACCGTATGAGTGTCCAGATTGTGGGAAAAGTTTCAGTCAAAATTCCAGCCTGGTGACACACCAGAGGACTCACACAGGAGAGAAACCATATGAGTGTCCGGATTGTGGGAAAAGTTTCAGTTTGAAGTCTAACCTGGTGATACACTAGAGCACGGGTCCCCAACGTCCGGGCCGTGGACCAGTACCAGTCCGTGGCCTGTTAGGAACTGGGCCGCCATGCCGGTCTCTGAACCCCGCCCTCGGTCCCCGCGATTGGCTCCCGCCTGCAAACCCCAACCCCCGGTCTGCTCAATTGGCTCCCACCTGCAAACCTCGACCCCGGTCCGCGCGATTGGCTCCCATCTGCAAATCCCAACCCCCGGTCCGTTCGATTGGCTCCCACCTGCAAAGCTCAACCCCAGTCCGCGCGATTGGCTCCCGCCAGCAAACCCTGCCCCCTGGTCCGTGGAAAAATTGTCTTCCACATAACTGGTCCCTCATGCCAAAAAGGTTGGGTACCCCTGCACGAGGGGACCTGGTGACACACCAGAGGACTCACACAGGAGAGGAACCGTATGAGTGTCCAGATTGTGGGAAAAGTTTCAGTACTAGGTCTATCCTTATAAATCATGTATGTTTACACATAGGAGATAAACCATTCAAATGGCCAGACTGTAGACAGGTGCTTCACACAAAATTCCTACCTTAAGAGACACAAGGAAATCCACGAGGCAGAAGTTGATGAGTGTAGAGAAGGCTGGAAGTTCACTTCTCATTTCCCATTGGACTTCCAGCTGAAAAGGTGAGTATTTAATTTCTGGGATAATTCTTTTTATTCAAAGATGTCTTAGTATTAGAGAAAAAAATGGAAAATGTTACTTTGAGAAAGGCTAACTACACATTTCTGGGTATCAGCTGAACTTCCCAGTAAGCTGCTACGGGCCCAAAAATAAAAAAGATAGGAGCACTCAGATTTTTATTTTGTTTTCTTGGAGGTGCCTGCTTGTTAGCCTTTGATGGCTGTGGGTGATAGCAGCGCCAAGAGGCTGAGCCTTTTCTTCCCTCCCCCTTGGTGGTTGTGATGTGAGGTAAATAATGCAGAGTGAAGATGTTTCATTTCTAGGAATGCATTGTGTCAGAACCATTCATGGCTATTGAGAAGGAAGAAAACCGGGTAGGGTCAGTGTTGCTATGAATGTAGGGCCAAAGTAAGGCAAAGCTCCCTTCCCAAGAAATGGGAGATGTTTCCATTTCTTTCACTCCTCTCTCAGGGCTTCTTTTTAAAATTTCCCCCAAAATCCCTACAAGTAAAGAGGAAAATTATTTGGAGCCGCTAAGTGGCATTTTAGCTATGCAGATGAATGATCCTGAGTTTCCTGAGTTCAGAAGACACCAAAGAATTCAAGGTTTGAGGTTTGGGTCTGCCTAATTTGAAATTGTATTTTGATGCCTGTTGTTTGCTTTGTACGAAAGAATGTGTTGGGGTTTGAATAAATACCCAGAATTTACAGATAGATTAATTAGACAGGAGAGGTTAATAGGTGAGAGGTAATACTTTCCGACTGGTTAAAAAATGAAGTTCTTTTGTTGATGGGGTCCGAAGCATGCCCTCTCTGCATGACCGAGTGGGGCGAGCCAATGTAATTAGGATGAGACGGTCCCTCAGGTACCCTGGCCCCATGCCATGTAGGGCTTTAAAGGTGATAACACCTTGAATTGGACTCGGAAGCAAACTGGTACCCAATGCAGCTTGCGCAGCAGTGGTGTTACATGTGGTGATCTTATAGCACCCATAACTGCCCGCGCGGACAGATTCTGGACCAGCTGAAGCTTCCAGATACTCTTCAAGGATAGCCCCATGTAGAGCGCATTGCAGTAATATATATGGGAGATGAGAAGGGCATGAGTGACTGTTTGGAGGGGCTCTCGATCCAGGAAGGGACATAACTGGCGCACAACCTGAAGCTCTGCAAAGCTTCAAGCAGGAGTCGTGAGTCCAGGAGGACCCCCAAGTTCCGCACTGAATCTGAATGGGGCAGTGCCACCCCATCCAGAATCAAATATGACAACTTCCTGGAAGCCGAGAGGCCATTAATCCATAGCCACTCCGTCTTACCAGGGTTCAGTTGAAGCCTGTTGTTCCCCATCCAGGCCCCTATAGCCCCCAGGCACTGAGACAGGGTGTCGGCTGCAACACTTACTTCACCTGTGATGGAGATATACAGTTGATTATCATCAGAATATTGGTGATACCTCATCCCTTGGTGACATGGTATGACCCAGCGGCTTCGTGTAGAGGTTACATGGAGAGAGAACCGAACCCTGCGGCACCCCACACAAGAGGGGTCATGGGTCAGACCTCTCCTGTCACCACTGATTGGGAGCAGCCCTGGAGGAAGGAGGTGAACCAGCATAAAACTATGCCACCCACTCCCAACTCCCTGAGCCACCCCAAAAGGATACAGTGGTTGATGGTATCGAAAGCCGCTGAGAGGTCCAAGAGAGCAAGAATGGACACACTCCCTCCATCCCGCTCTCGCCAGAGATCATCCATAAGCGCGACCAATGCGGTCTCTGTTCCATATTACCAGCCAGGAGGGACACGGGTCTAGATGGCATGTGGTGGCGTTTACAATCCGGAGGATCCTGTCTACTTCCTCAGGCCCAACAGGATCAAACTGTTCCGAGACTCCAAACAGAAGTTATATCAAATATCCTATTTACTTTATATACATACGTATTTACAGATCACTTCCACAAGTAACAAATGATACACCATCAACGATACAGCTTTCACGAGGTAAAATGGGAATAATGGGAAATGAGAATGTCTCTGCATATATAGTGAACCTGACCAATCACATTATAGGTCACTCTCGTTATTCACCACACCCAACCTAACTCTAAGCACCTGTTGAATGAGTCACACATGACACATCATTCCTACAACAATGGCTGCTAATTGGGTGACTGTGCAGAATATTTCACCTTTTACCTAGAAATCAAGCCTCTCTGTATACTTTATATCTAGAAGTAAATTCCTGGGTTTATCAAACCCCAACAAAACTGTTCCAAGATAACGGGAAGTACACTCCTCTGGCATCTCCCCAGATTGTGCCTCACGCTTAGAGTTTAACTTGGAATGAATCTAAGCAATTTTGTCCTACAGTTTTATTTTATTTTATTTATTTATCCAATTTATCACTGCCCAACTCCCCCACGGGGGACTCTAGGCGGTTTACAACAAAATTAAAATCATTAACATACAATTAAATAGATTAAAATACACAGTAAATAACAGTTTAAAATATACTGAATATAACAAAATCCAGTAACAAAATTATTGTTCATAAAATAAGTTCATAAAAAGTGCCACCCCATCCAGAACTAAAGATGACAATTTCCCAGATGCTGCGGAGCCATTAATCCACAGCCACTCCGTCTTACTAGGGTTCAGTCGAAGCCTGTTTTTCCCCATCCAGGCCCCTACAACCCCAGGCAGTTGGACAGGGTGGTCACTGCATGACTTACTTCACCCGGGATGGAGATATACAACTGGGCATCATCGGCATATTGATGATACCTCACCCCGTGGTGTTGGATGATCTCACCCAGTGGTTTCATGTAGATGTTAAAAAGGAGCGGGGAGAGTACTGAGCCCTGTGGGACCCCGCAGAGAAGGGCCCGCGGGCTGGATCTCCCACTCCCAATTAACACCGACTGGGACCGGCCTAGGAGGAAGGAGGTGAACCAGCACAAGACCACGCCGCCTATCCCCAACTCCCTAAGCCGTTCCTGAAGGATACCGTGGTCGATGGTATCGAACGCAGCTGGGAGGTCAAGAAGAGCAAGAATGGATGCACTGCCTTCATCTCGCTCCTGCCAGAGATCATCCATAAGCGCGACCAATGCAGTTTCCGTCCCGTAACCTGGCCTGAAACCTGACTGAAAGGAGTCCAGATAATCCGTTTCATCCAGAATCCTCTGGAGCTGCAACGCCACCACCTTCTCAACCACCTTCCCCAAAAAGGGGAGGTGGGAGACTGGACAAAAATTATCCAGTATAGTAGGGTCCAGCGATGTCTTCTTGAGGAGGGGGCGTACCAGCGCTTCCTTAAAAGCTGCCAGGAACACCCCCTCTCAAGGATGTATTCACCATCGCCTGGACCCAGCTACAAGTCCCCTCCCGAGCTGCTTTCACCAGCCAGGAGGGGCATGTATCTAACTGACACGTGATGTCATTTTCAGTCCAGAGGACTCTGTCCACTTCTTCAGGACCAACAGGATCAAACTGTTCCCAGATAACAAAGTAAGAACGTTCCCTGGGTATCTCTCAAGACTCTGTCTCACGCTCGGAGTCTAACTTGGAGCGAATCCGAGCGATTTTATCCTTCGTCTCTTAACCCTCTTCAAAACCCTGAACTACTCCGTGAACCAGGGGGAGTGACGGGCCGAATGGGGCAAGAGAGGTCACACAGGCACATTCCTTTCTTATTCCAGGCTGCGGCCAGGACCTCCGCAGCTCCCTCTGAAACCTCATCGGGTCCATAAGTCGCCGGGGACATGAAATAAGATTCGGGTAGCATGCCTATTTATGGTATGATAAAGTCAATAAGGATTTTAAAAATCATTTTAAAAAATGATAAAATGATTTTTAAAAATTATTTTCATAGGAATGCCATATTGAGAATCTGGAATAAATATAAGGTAAGATTGTCTCCAAATGTACCATTGTGGTTGTCACCTCAGGAAGCATTTGTTAGAAGAGAAAATTTGGGAGGAATAAGCTGGTTAAAATATAAAGTCTTGTTAAGGTTTGAGGAGGGTGAACCAAAAATTAAAACAAGGGAAATGTTAGAGTTGGATGGGTTTACATGTCATTGGTTCCCCTATGTACAATTGGTAGAACGTTTTAAACTAGATAAAAAGAAATATAAATTTGTTAATGAAATAACTCAGTTTGAAATGGACCTTTGTATAAATGATGATCATGTTATTACTAAGATGTATAAGATTTTGTTACAGATGAATATGGGGGATGAACATGTCCAGGATTGCATGATTAAATGGGCTAAGAATTTTGGATATAATATCATGCTGGACCAATGGGAGAATATGTGGAAGAAAGGTTTGAAATTTACGCTGAATTATTATCTCAAAGAAAATTGCTATAAGATGATGTATCATCTGTATTTAACTCCTGATAAGTTGTCAAAAATGTATAATGGTGAGTTTGTGATGGAGAAGGTAGAGCAGGAGGGGGAAGGAAGTCGAGTTAGAGAAGGTTAGAGGTTGAAGAGGGTTGAAGAGTTGGAGATGAAGTGAAGATGGAGGTAAAGTTTGTTGAGGAGCAAGAGTTATAATTACATTTGCTTTGTATGTGTTATGTCATGTCATGTCACGTTACGTCATGTTAAGTTATGTTACGTTACATTGTTATGTTATGTAATATTATGTAAAGTTAAATAAAAAAATTTAAATTAAAAAAATGTATAATGGTGTAACTAACATCTGTCGGAAATGTTTACAGCAGAGCTTTCCAAACTTTTCATGTTGGTGACACACTTTTTAGACATGCATCATTTCGTGACACACTCTTACAGCAGGGCATCATTTCGCGACACACTCTTACAGCAGGGCCCAAGGCAGGCACTAGGACCTGCGCGGAATCACAGCAGGTTTGGAGGCAGCAAGGCACAAGGCAGGCACTAGGACCTGTGTGGAATCCTGGCAGGGCTTGGAGGCAGCAGCAGTCACAACACACCCAGACACTGCAGCCGACACACTAACGTGTCCCGACACACAGTTTGGAAAGCTCTGGTTTACAGGCTGAAGGAACCTTTTATCATCTCTGGTGGACTTGTGAGAAGGCTAAAACGTTCTGGGATCAAATATGTTTGTTGTTGTTCAGTCATTTAGTCGTGTCCGACTCTTCGTGACCTCATGGACCATAGCACGCCAGGCCTTCCTGTCCTCCACTGTCACCCGGAGTTTACTCAAATTCATGTTCATTACATCGGTGATGCTATCTAACCATCTCATCCTCTGCCGTCCCCTTCTCCTTTTGCCTTCAGTCTTTCCCAGCATCAGGGTCTTTTCCAGTGAGTCCTCTCTTCGCATTAGGTGGCCAAAGTATTTGAGCTTCAGCTTCAGCATCTGTCCTTCCAATGAGCAGTCAGGGTTGATTTCCTTTAGGATTGACTGATTTGACCTCCTTGCAGTCCAAGTGACTCTCAAGAGTCTTCTCCAGCACCACAGTTCGAAAGCATCAATTCTTCGGTGCTCAACCTTCCTTATGGTCCAACTCTCACAGCCATACATTACTACTGGAAAAACCATAGCTTTAACTATACAGACCTTTGTTGGCAAGGTGATGTCTCTGCTTTTTAATATGCTGTCTAGGTTTGCCATAGCTTTCCTCCCAAGGAGCAAGCATCTTTTAATTTCGTGGCTGCAGTCACCGTCTGCGGTGACCTTGGAGCCCAAGAAAATAAAATCTGTCACTGCTTCCATTTCTTCCCCTTCTATTTGCCAGGAAGTGATGGGACCAGATGCCATGATCTGGGTTTTTTTAATGTTGAGTTTCAAGCCAGCTTTTGCACTCTCCTCTTTCACCCTCATCAAGAGGCTCTTTAGTTCCTCTTCACTTTCTGCCATTAGGGTGGTATCGTCTGCATATCTGAGGTTGTTGATATTTCTCCCGGCAATCTTAACTCCGGCTTGTGATTCATCCAGCCCGGCATTTCTCATGATGTACTCTGCATATAAGTTAAATAAGCAGGGTGATAATATACAGCCTTGTCGTACTCCTTTCCCAATTTTGAACCAGTCAGTTGTTCCATGTCCGGTTCTAACTGTTGCTTCTTGACCCGCATACAGGTTTCTCAGGAGACAGGTAAGGTGGTCTGGTACTCCCATCTCTTTAAGAATTTGCCACAGTTTGTTGTGATCCACACAATCAAAGGCTTTAGCGTAGTCAATGAAGCAGAAGTAGATATTTTTCTGGAAGTCTCTTGCTTTTTCCATGATCCAGCGAATGTTGGCAATCTGATCTCTAGTTCCTCTGCCTCTTCGAAACCCAGCTTGCACTTCTGGTAGTTCTCGGTTCACATACTGCTGAAGCCTAGCTTGTAGGATTTTGAGCATAACCTTGCTAGCATGTGAAATGAGCGCAATTGTACAGTAGTTTGAACATTCTTTGGCATTGCCTTTCTTTGGAATTGGAACGTAAACTGACCGTTTCCAATCCTGTGGCCACTGTTGAGTTTTCCAAATTTGTTGGCATATTGAGTGCAGCACTTTAACAGCATCATCTTTTAGGATTTTAAATAGCTCAGCTGGGATACTGTCTTCTCCGCTAGCTTTGTTGTTAGTAATGCTTCCTAAGGCCCACTTGACTTCACTCTCTAGGATGTCCGGCTCAAGGTCAGTGACCACACCATCGTATTTATCAGGGATATTAAGATCTTTCTTGTATAGTTCTTCTGTGTATTCTTGCCACCTCTTCTTAATCTCTTCTGCTTCTGTTAGGTCCCTGCCTTTTTTGTCCTTTATCATGCCCATCTTTGCACAAAACGTTCCCTTGATATCTCCGATTTTCTTGAAGAGGTCTCTAGTCTTCCCCATTCTATTGTTTTCCTCTATTTCTTTGCATTGTTCATTTAACAAGGCCTTCTTATCTCTCCTTGCTATTCTCTGGAAATCTGCATTCAGTTGTTTATATCTTTCCCTTTCTCCCTTGCCTTTTTGTCTGTAGCTTGAATCATGTCAACTGGATTTCTATTTTCTCAGTGGAAACGTTTCGCTCCTTATCCAAGGAGCTTCTTCAGTCTAAGCAAAGTTGGTAAGGGAATCCTAAATATGTTTCTAGGTAGCTGTGTGACCTTACACCTGGGGGCATGGTTATATTGAGATGTTATTTTAAGTCCTTTTATTATCTAAAGGAGGATCGTTAAGATCACCATGCTGCTGTTGAGCTTGTGAAATGGTCTTAATCTTCCTAGGCACAGAAGACAAAGCAGGAAGGAAAATAGGGGAAAGATTGTGCCTGAGGCCCCCCACCTCTATTCAAGGAAGGATTTTCCAAGTTGGCATAAATGGATTCCTTGACCCCTCTCTCAAACCACCTATCTTCTCTGTCTAAAATGTGAACATTAATGTCCTCAAATGAGTGTCCTTTTTCCTTTAAATGAAGATAAACTGCTGACTCTGGTCCTGTGGTGTTACTTCTCCTGTGTTGGGCCATCCTCCTGTACAAAAGTTGTTTGGTTTCTCCAATGTAGAGTTCAGAGCACTCCTCACTGCACTGGATTGCATAAACTACATTGCTTTTCTTGTGTTTTGGAGTTTGATCTTTGGGGTGTACAAGCCTCTGTCTCAGTGTGTTGGTGGGTTTGAAATATACAGGTATGTGGTGTTTGCCAAATATCCGTTTTATCTTTTCAGACACACCAGCCATGTAGGGAATGACCAGGTTCTTTCGTTTACTCTGAGACACCTTGTTCGAATAGACCGGGACGGCGGGGATATCAGTGAAAATGCGGCAGCGCTTGCGAAGGGGTTTCCTGAGGGTCCCTTCTGGCTCCGAGTCGCTGCTGGGGCAGGAACCCACCTGTTGGGGAGGAGCGGGAAACACCAAGGGGCATTACCCAGAGACCCAAATTCCCCCCTCTCCATTGCTCCTTCCCACCAGCTCCTATTTACCATCTCCGCCATCGCAGGAGCTATTTCGTTTCGAAACTATTAGTTTCGCTATTCGTGTGGCTCCGATTGGGCTCCACTCAATACCTCTTTGTTTCTTCCGTTCTCTTCACTCCTCAAAGAAAGGTTTGAGCGGGCAGGGATTACAGTAGGAGCCTTCGCTTCCGTTTGCAGCAGCGCTAAGCAGTCTGGGGATGGTAGTTTTTTCAGCTGAGACGGCTCAGATGGTTTGTTTTCCGGGGGAGACGGGAGGAGAAATCTGGGATTGTGCGCTGCTTCGGGGAGCGGGGGCACCTTTTTCTTGAGGCACGAGACCTCTAGTGGGAATGCAAATGCGGTGTTTTTCACCATCCTAATCCTTCCAGCGAATCGTCCATTTGGAGGGATTTTTTTCTTCTCCTAAGTACCTATCGTGAGTTACCCCTAGAGTCCGCGCCCGCACGTGGTATTTTGTGGAAGAGCCACACTCAAGGGGCCAAAGAGCCGCATGTGGCTCGCGAGCCGCGGTTTGCCGACCATTGCAGGCACCGCCAAGCAAACAAGATCGCAGCAGGGGCTGTTCATAAGCCTGAAGATCCTATGCTCAAAACCACAATGCCTTTTCTCCTCAACTCAATATTCGTGCAGCTCTTATCCATCATGTTCAACTGCAGGGCAGAACAGCCTTTCCATCTGAAACTTCACAGTGCTTTAGTCACTGCCACAAATGTCCCTAATATCTTCACTCATAAAATCTGAGTGCTCCTATCTTTTCTTCATGTATCTCTTAGGGTCTGCAACAGCTTACTGGGAAGTTCTGCTGATAGCCAGAAACGTGTAGTTAGCCTTTCTCAAATTAACATTTTCCATTTTTTTCTCTCCTCATCTCTAATACTAAGACATCTTTGACTAAAAAGAATCATCCCAGAAATTAAATACTCAACTTTCCAGCTGGATCTCCAATGGGAGATGAGAAGTGAAATTCAAGCCTTCTCTACACTCATCACCTTCTGCCTCATG
This sequence comes from Charina bottae, assembly GCA_023362775.1. Lineage (NCBI taxonomy): Eukaryota > Metazoa > Chordata > Lepidosauria > Squamata > Charinaidae > Charina > Charina bottae. The sequence continues at coordinate 1,090,893 of JALMGJ010000002.1, read as the reverse complement.
TGGATTTCCTTGTGTCTGTTAAGGTAGGAATTTTGTGTGAAGCACCGTCCACAGTCTGGGCATTTGAATGGTTTCTCTCCTATGTGTAAACCTACATGATCTATAAGGCTAGACCTAGTACTGACACTTTTCCCACAATCTGGACACTCATACGGTTTATCTCCTGTGTGAGTCCTCTGGTGTTGCACCAGGCTGGAATTCTGACTGAAACTTTTCCCACAATCCGGACACTCATACGGTTTCTCTCCTGTGTGAGTCCTCTGGTGTATCACCAGGCTGGAATTGTGACTGAAATTTTTCCCACAATCTGGACACTCATATGGTTTCTCTCCTGTGTGAGTCCTCTGGTGTTGCACCAGGCTGGAATTCTGACTGAAACTTTTCCCACAATCTGGACACTCATACGGTTTCACTCCTGTGTGAGTCCTCTGGTGTTGCACCAGGTTGGAATTCTGACTGAAACTTTTCCCACAATCTGGACACTCATACGGTTTCTCTCCTGTGTGAGTCCTCTGGTGTCTCACCAGGCTAAACTTCAAATGGAAACTTTTCCCACAATCTGGACACTCATACGGTTTCTCTCCTGTGTGAGTCGTCTGGTGTCTCACCAGGCTGGAATTCTGACTGAAACTTTTCCCACAATCCGGACACTCGTACGGTTTCTCTCCTGTGTGAGTCCTCTGGTGTTTCACCAGGTTGGAATTCCAAATGAAACTTTTCCCACAATCCGGACACTCATACGGATTCTCTCCAGTGTGAATCCTCTGGTGTATCACCAGGTTGGATTTCTGACTGAAACATTTCCCACAATCCGGACACTCATACGGTTTCTCTCCTGTGTGAGTCCTCCGGTGTTTCATCAGGTTGGAATTCCAAATGAAACTTTTCCCACAATCCGGACACTCATACAGATTCTCTACAGTGTGAGTCCTCTGGTGTTGCACCAGGTTGGAATTCTGACTGAAACTTTTCCCACAATCTGGACACTCATACGGTTTCTCTCCTGTGTGAGTCCTCTGGTGTATCACCAGGTCAGAATTCGAAATGAAACATTTTCCACAGTCGGGACACTCGTACGGTTTCTCTCCTGTGTGAGTCCTCTGGTGTATCCCCAGGTGGGAATTCCTACTAAAACTTTCCCCACAATCTGGACACTCATACGGTTTCTCTCCTGTGTGAGTCCTCTGGTGTTGCACCAGGCTTGAATTCCAAACAAAACTTTTCCCACAATCTGGACACTCATACGGCTTCTCTCCTGTGTGAGTCCCCTGATGTTGCACCAGGCTGGAATTGTGACTGAAAGTTTTTCCACAATCCGGACACTCATACGGTTTCTCTCCTGTGTGAGTCCTGTCGTGCATAATCAGCTGTGATCTGTAATCTGCGCTTTTCCAACAACATACACCTCTGTGGGGCTTTTCCACCACTGATATTCTTGGATTCTCGAGATCAAAACTATTTCTGATCCTTTGTTTGGTGGTGCTTTGATTCAAGCTGACTTCCAGATATTTCCCTTTTTCTGAATTTGGAAATTATCCCCCTTGACCTCTTCATTTAATATTTGAGTTCCACATATTCAATTTTTTCCAGCTCAAAAACTCTCCTCCTGTTTTTCTCTATCTCATCTGTCACCTGCTGGGGAAGAAGAGTTTTGGGGTTCTCTGGAGAAAGTGGAAATAATTTGATTGCTGGCTTGATTTGCTTTCCTTTTTAATGCTGCTTGTGATTCTTGGTTGTCGAGAAGGCTCTTATTGGCATCCTTTTTGTCTATAAGATTCACATAAAAGTGTTATTTTAATTATTATCTATAAAATGGCTGCACAACACATGCAAACAACAACAAAAAAGCATACATTACAATGAAAAAGGAAAAGTGCCAAAAGGGTAGATTAACCTCTAACATTCATTATGGTTCATTTGGCACAAAGAAGACTAACGAGGCCCAAGTTCAAATCCTGAAGTTCGCTTGTTGGCCTGGGTGAATCACAGATTCTTAGCACTGCAAAGGGTTATCATCAAGGATATCTGAAAATGCTGGGGAGATTCTACACATACACAGATATGCACACAGAGAGAAATACAAATACACACCCCTATGAATGTATGTATGTAGAAAATCCATGTGTATTTCAGCCTGCAAAATGTTCCAGAAGTAGATACGGTCAAACTTTTGGAGCTACTTTTAGAGGGCTGGGGGGCTTTAAGAGATGAAATGGTGCCCAAAGCCTCTGAAAGATTTAAAGCACCAGTTTTGTCCATTCAACTCCTCAGCTCCAACTAGAAAAAGAGCAGAAAATACTGTCCACAACCACTCTGGGGACATCACCAGACAATACAGATAGTCCTCCTTTCTGACTGCAATTGGGACCGGCAACTCTGTCACTAAGCAGCTCGGTCATTAAGTCGCTCTCCGAGTGAGATGGGTGGGGAATAAATTGGATATATAAATTAAAAAGTAAAGATGACGTCACGTGAATGCACTGACTTACAACATCAGTTCTGCCTGCAGTCATTAAGTGAATCACCATGGGTCAATAAGCACAATGTCAAACAACCATGATAGATGAATGGAAGACCACTAGGAAATCCTGTGTTTGTTGGCTAGACTTGGCAGGAAAAGAAAACATCACCGTGGGTCCTTAAGTGCAACGTCACATGACCGTGACTTGCAGCTTCCTGCCGGATTCCCCATTGATTTGACTGCAAGACACCGCCACCCTCGTAAATGCCCGTCGGTTGCCAGCACTGTCAGAAGTGAAATTAGGTATAGTTATTCTTTTACAAAAGTGACTCCATACTGGATTCATTCTAACTATACATATGAGCCAGACTGCATTCAGAGTTCAACATTCCTAGCTAGACGAAGACATGGTCACGGGAAGCAATAAATAACACCCTATTGATAAAGGAAATAGACAAATACAAATGGCCAAAAGAAGAACAGGATACGTGCCAGTAGGACCGGCTTGAAGTAGCTAAAATAGATTAGTGGGGGGCCTTAATTTAAGGGTTAGGGTTCAAAGGGTGCTCAGACAGGCGTCAGCAAATTGTGCTGGACACTTTTGTATGAGCCGGTCTACATGCATGGATGTCTGTTACATGACAGTTTCAAATTGGTCTGAATATATAGTTGTTTAAGGGTATTAACAGTGCATGACTCTGTATTGGTGTGTGCTTCCTATCAGCCAATCTTGTGGCGTTGGGAGAGTGCACCCTTTTGCAAAAGATAATAAACCAAGCTAGCTACCTGTTAATTACTGCGTGGTTCATTTTGTAAGCTCTTGTTTGCATCTCACAGCACCCAAATCGCTTTGAGGGCCACAAGTTTGAGGACCAGTTGGAAGTCTCCTTTTCAGCGCCATCCTAACCTTGAATGGTCACTGAACAAGTGGTATGCGAAGACTGCTTCCACACCTGACATCCCAAATGGTCGTTATTTTAAAACAAGGGCTGGGTTAAGCAGAGTTGAACCTGGTTAATACATGGATGGGAGAGTTTGCTGGCTAAACGTGGAAGTAAAAAAAAATCCAGGGAGACGGCAGTGGCAGATCAGTCCCATATTGTTGCCAAGGAAACAGCATCTCCATAAAATCACAAGGAGTCAACGCTGACGCGAAGGGGACTTTCTAAACCTCCCGACCGCCAGAAAATTGCAGGCACCAGTTTTAAAGCCTGAAGCACCAGGGGAATAAAATTTGGGCGGGGGGGGGGGCAAATGGAGCAGCTGGCACTTTTCAGCAGAGTGGCTTCTCTGACTCTTCCCCACGGAGGAAACGAAACAGCCCCACTTGCTCCCGGCCTCTCCCCCCACCTGTCCTCGACTCACCTTCCGCCGGCGGCTGCTCCGACCCCAGGAAGACCACGGAGGGCTCCTCAACGCCTCCCTCCTCCCGGTGGGACCCGGAACAGGAAGTTCCTCTACCTACCTCCTCTCCTCCAACATCCCCTCTAGCAATCCAGTACTCTATTGTTTCAGCTCCCCCGCTCCCCCTCCCTTTGGACGTCGCTCCTCAGCAACGAGAGACGCCGCTGCTGTATTGACAGCTTTCTAGGCGCTGGGTTGCTTATTCCTAGAGCGCCATCTAGCGACAGGAGGCTGAAAAACCCCACTCGTCCGGTCTCTAACCTAAGGCGCTTGCGAGATTTTTTGGTTGATTCTGTGCCATCAAATCCTTTTCGACTCCCGGCGACCACATCGATAGCTCTTCTCCAGGATGTTCTACCCCCAACCTGTTCTTTCGGGTCTCCCAAGGGTGCACTCATTGCCACTGCAGCTGAGCAAAAAGGTCGTTTGCAAGAAGCAGAAGTAAACCAAGGAAAAGCCTCCCGGGGGGAAATGGTGCGCAAACAGGCAACGGCAAAGCGCACCTCCCTTCCATTGCGGAGCCTCAATCTCGCTAGAGGGCAGAATTACTCTGAGCAGCCTTCCCAATTCCTGGAGGAACTAGCTTTCAGCCTTGAGAATTCCCAGGCCGGTTGGGCACAACACTTGGAGGGCACTCGCTTGCAGATCAAAAGCTGATCAAAAGATTCCTGCGCTTTCGCAGGACTTCCTCTCTACCTCCTAAAACTTCGTTCCTGATTTCCTGGGGCTCAAAAGGATTTAGGACCTGGGAGCCCCAACAGGCCACAGGCTCCAAGACGGGGTCTTGGAGCCGGTGTTCCCAGCAAGCCAGCTTTGTTCCTGAAGGAGGAAATTCTAAATCTGCTGGAGGGCTAATGCGGGGGGGGGGGTTGCAGGGGGCCTGTTTTGGGATGGGGACAGGAAAGAGGCATGAACCCTGGACATTCATAGCAGTAGGACTGAATATTGGGGGGAGAAGAAACGTTTGGGGGAACCAGGGAAGGTGGGGGGTTGGGGGGAGGGAAGGGCTGGGAGACCCCAGGAGGATCAGTCCAGACACCCTTACTGTGCCCCCCCTCCCTACACCCCCCCCAAGGAAGAGGGAGACGGAGGTATGGATATTACTTTCACTCCAGCCCTGAGAGTATTGGGGGGAGAAGAAAAGTTTGAGGGAACCAGGGAAGGTGGGTGGGTGGTGGGAGCGAATGGCTGGGAGACCCCAGGAGCATCAGTCCAGACACCGAGACGGAGGTATGGATATTAATTTCACTCCAGCCCAGAGAGTTTCTGGTGGTCTCTTCACACCCCTCCATATATTTCCTACCCCCTGGGTCCAATGTTCCCTGCAGAGAGTAGGGCGGTATGCTGCATCAGTTGAGCTTCTGCCTGCCTTTCTCCACCCTGGGAGGATGGAGGATGCCCAGAAGGAAGTTCGTCCCCTTGCCCCCTATCCTCCCCACTAGGACCGACAAACTTCCCCCACCCTTCTCCAGGGGGCATCTTGAGGGACCGACTGCCCTGCGGGGTGGGCCACTGCTGCTAAAGGATGGCGTTGGAGCTTCTCCCACTGGGGCGGATTGGGGCCCTTCCTCCAACACACACACACCCCCGATGGTGGGAGGTTGGGTGCATTGGGCAGGGGTCTTTCGCAGCACCCCCACCTCTCCCAGAGGGAGCCCCTTCAGGAAAGTGGAGGGGGGCTGACAGAGGCCCACCTGGCTCCCCCTTCCAGCTCGGCCCTCCAGGGGACATCCGTCGGTCTCTGAAGCAGGTCTCTCCCCTCCCCCTCCCTGCATGGGTCCCTCTAGTCATGGCTGGGAGCGATGGGCCCGGGACTCCCTCCTGACGGCCCTCCTCCTCCTCGCAGCCCATTTCTTGTTGCAGACGAAGTCCGACTGCCACTTCCTCAAAGGGACGCAGTGGCTACCTGTACAGGGACTTCTACTGTTGGCAGGAGATTGCCTGCTGCGACAGCGACCTGGGCAAGTTTGTGGCCATGGCCGAGATGGGTCAGGGGGATGCCTACTACTGGAACAGCAACCAGGACTACCTGCAGAGGAAGAGAGCTGAAGTGGATATCTGTGGGCACGACTACGAGGCTCTCCATGGCGGCCCTCTGATTGGCCGGAGAAGTGAGTCCGGGAGGGAGGGGCTTCCCAGGAAGGGGGATGCTGGGACCCCCCTTTCCTTTAATCCATTAAGATTCTCCATTATAAAGATTTGCTCCTTATTTATTCTACACTCTCAGATCTACGAAATACTCCTCTTCTTCTCGGGATCCAAACTCTCTTCCTGCCCAGAATCAGGGATCCCTTTGATCCCCTCCGGAAAATGCCCCAAAGATGATTGGGGGGGGGGGGAGAACTCAGCAACGTCTGCCTCCTCCCAAATATATTCTTAGCGATTGATCAAAAGGCCTCCCCATCCCTATTTCTGGCCATTTCTCTCCTTCTCTTTGTTGGGTTCTGAAATATTAGTAACAGAAACCCATGCAGCATTTTTTTAACTAGTTTTAGCAGAGTGGAAGCGTCCAGCAACAATAGACTTGCACAGAAGGCTTAAATTAAGTTCAGAAAATAAACAGTCTCCACACATTAGTTGGTGTAAAGAAAAATAAAGATTTCTTACAGTTTTATTTGTAGATCTTGTTACAAGCAGTTTCATTGTAGAAACGGTCCCATTCATATCAGTCCCCTTTTGTGTGTGAGCAAAAAGTTCTGACAAGGCCTACATGCTTCTTAATGTAGCCTGGGTGCAAATATGAACCACGAGGAGAGAAAAGGAAGATTCCTTCCTTCCTCGTGGAGATCCAAGCAGAAAGAGGAAGAGGAAACAGGAAACCGGGTGATCCAAGCACCTCCCACACAAGAACAGTAAAGATAGGCTTCAGTAGAACAGCCCCTCACCTATGTTCGTGTGAGACAAGCTTGGTTGAAACCCGATATTCCAACACTCTTTTCCTCCTGGGCCCCAGAAATGGTGTGTTTGGTTAGGATTTTGCCTATTGTTCTGCACTTTCTTGGGGTGCTTTGCTTCTTTTTATTATTTATTCAGAGTCATTTGGAGTCCAGCAGCTTCTAAATCCAAGAGAGGTATAAATAAATAAATAAACAAACATATAAATAAATAAAGGACACGAGCTAGAAAGAGTCGCTCTTTGAGTGAGATGGGCATTGACTAAATTTGAAATATAAATAAATAAATATAAATATAAATATGGTTCAGTGTTTAAACCAAGATGTAAACCTCAATCATACGGAATGATTTGTGTGCTTTTTCCTCTGCCTTGAGAAAAAGCAGATTCAAAGGCTGAGAAACTTTGTTAAACCAATTTTTGGACTCTGGGAGAAAAGCCCCCCTTGAAACAACTTTTTTTTTTAACACACTCAGCTTCACCTTCAGCCAAATCGCTTCCGTCTTTATAGCTGAAAAGTTCCTGGTTTGGGGGGCAGAGTTAAAATCCAAAAATTACACACATTAAAACTGAGTTTCAGGTCAGAAGAGACACATCCAGCATTTGTTTGTTTGTTTGTTTATTTATTTATCAAATTTCGCCACCGCCCATCTCCCCAAAGGAGGGACTCTGCACAGTTTACAATAGAGCTAAAAGATTAAAATACAATAAAAACAAAATATGGTACATAAAATATAAATATAAAATGGGATCAAGATGGCAGATAAAAATTCTAATTCGATTAATACATACTGTATGTGAGGACCACTTTAAGGTGCTAGCCACCCCCAAGATTGACTACCCCCCTTCCCGCCCCAAGCAAGATGGCAGAGCCAGGTCTTTAACTTCTTCCAGAAGGCCAGGAGAGAGGGGGCCTGCCTCACCTCTGGTGTTCATTAAGCAGAAAAGGCCCGCTTCCTGGACCCCGCCAATCGACATTCTCTCATGGACGGGGTCCGTAACATGCCCTCTCTGCATGACCAGGTGGGACAGGTCAAAGCAATGGGGGTTAGACGGTCCCTCGGGAACCCTGGACCCATGCCATGTAGGGCTTTAAAGGTAATAATCAACACCTTGAATTGGACCTGGAAGCAAACTGGTACCCCATGCAGCTCTTGCAGCAGAGGTGTTATGTGTGCCGATCTAGGGGCACCAGCAATGGCCCGTGCAGCCGCATTCTGGACCAGCTGAAGCTAGACAGGACCTCTCCCGTCCCATGGATCTCATCGGGCCCCATGGTATATGGACGAACTGAGAGGAGTGAAACAGATCAAGAGACGTCTAGAGCGTTGCTGGCAGAAGACAAAGAACGAATCCGACCGAACATGGGTAAGAACTGCTATTAAAGCCTACCTCGTGGCAATTCGTGCGGCGAAGAGGCAATACTTCTCCGCACGAATTGCATCTGCAGAAAATCACCCAGTGGCTCTTTTTAAGGTGACCCGTCTCCTTCTGGGTAAGGAGGATTCGGGGGTGTACCTGTGGGGCACATTGAGGAATCTGAGGATTTTCTGACAGATAAAATCACTCAGATTCGTTCCCAGTTGGATGCCAGCGTGGATAATGGTCCGGTGGAGATGCCTGGGGTAGGCTCTTGCCCAGTTATCTGGGAACACTTTGACCCTGTTGCTCCTGAGGAAGTGGACGGGATCCTGGGGACTGTGAGCTTAGCCACCTGTGTGTTGGATCCATTCATTTCATTCATTCATTGGCGATCACTCGTTGCTGAGTAAGTTTCAGTCTGAAGTCCAGCCTGGTGATACACCAGAGGACTCACACAGGAGAGAAACCGTATGAATGTCCGGATTGTGGGAAACGTTTCAGTCGGAATTCCAGCCTGGTGTTGTTAATACCATTAAAAATAGCCTGATGTTAGATGCCCAGGTGCCATCCCATTTCTGGGGTGAGGCTACCATGACTGCAGTGTATCTAACCAACAGGGTGTGGAATTCAGCTGTAAATGAAGTTCCTTATTTCCTTTTGTTTGGCAAGCGCCCTTCGCTGAAGCACCTGCGTGTCTTTGGAACATTTGCATATGTTCACATCCCCAAGTCTCAGTGAAGGAAGAACCAACCAAAAGCACAGCGCTTAAGGTTTGTTGGCTATTCATCAAGATCTAAGGGTTACCGTTTTTCTGCAGGCTATGGTCAAGTGGTAGTCTCCAGAAGTGCTAATTTTGAGCATCCTACTGGTTGGGACAGGTTGAATGCTAGTTCAGAAGTGTTGTTGCAATCTAGTGTACAGCCAACTGTCCATGCTCCTGTGGCTGGACAACAACCAGTCCAGCTACCTTCTGTTTCCCAGTCTCCTAGTGTGGTGAGAAGGTCCCCTCAGGTGAAGGAAGAAGAAATTTCACCTGAGCAGGTTCAGGACCTGAAGGGGGAATCAGGTAGTGAAAAGACAGAGGACAGTGATGAGGAAGAGGCAGTGGTCATTCCTCGTAGGTCCTCTCGTTCCACAAAGGGTGTGAAGCCTGACAGGTCAGAAAAGACATGGATTTTGCCTCACACCATGGGTAATAAGGTGTAAAATTTTCCCTTCCCCAAACGGTGAAGGAGTTGCAGCAATTTTGAAAAGTGATGGGATCCTCCCACACTTAACATAAACATTTCACTCCTTACATAAACTCGTAAATAAAGGAGTGGATAAAAGTCTTCAGAAAGAGAGGAGACCCTGCAAGGACAGCCTTCTGTTCCTGACATCTGGCTTCAGTGTTTCTCCTGTTGTTTCTCCTGTGTGCCTACTCTCCTCGTAAGCTCAAGCCCCCTTGGACTCTGCAAAGTTTGCCTGTTTCCCACCTGCTAGTTGCAAGACCAGGACCAGAGGAGAAGGAGAGGATGGAGTGCTTCCAAAGAACACCAATGAGAGCTGAGCCACCAAGACTTCTACTGGACTTTTATTGATTGTGACTGAGACCTGTTGCTTGCTTTGCAAGTCTGCCATCGACTGCTTTGAGTTTACACCAAGATTTCACAATTTCTACATGTGCAGAGTGCAAACACTGTGAGATCTTTGCAGTTTGAGGACTGCTAATTCAAATTTATAGCTTTGTTTCCAAGGCCTATAATTGTGTTGTATGAACTAATCATGTTGGCTGGACATGATTAGGTCATCCCAGTGGTTAACTGTTTGCTACTCGTTATAGGAGGTTTCCCCTCCCACTGACTGTTTCACTGACTGTTTGCTAAAAGTTGTTTTAACTTTTTTTTTCTTCCAATTTAAAGATCCTTTGCGAGGGTGTTGGGAAAGAATTTGTTGTTTGCAGGTCTATTGTTTGCCTCTTTGCATGTTACTTCTGCTGTAAGTAGGTAACCAATTTGATCTGTATGGAAGTAAGAGTAGATGGGTAAGAGTAAGTTGAAGTTGGGTAAGAGTAAGTTGAATAAAGATGGAGATACAGGAATGAATTTGTGATGTTGAGATGGCTTGGGAGAGAGTTGATGTGGAGTGAATCACAGAGGGGAAAAAAGAAAGGAAATTGTTATGTTTCCACTGTGCTTTGTTGCTGTGACCCCAACACCTGGACCAACTAATAAAGTAGCAGGATGAAAATAGGGGTGATCCTGCTGCACAAACATAAAGTTATACATTTGGAAACCACCCCATATATTTTTGTATTTGCAAACACGTAAGTATCTTAGAGTCCTAATGAGAGGATCCTCTAAGAGTAGAAGATACTAGAAGAATAAGAAAAACATCACCTTAGCTGGAGTTACTAGCAGCTAAAAGGATTTAAGCTGGTATCAAATCAATGTAAATCTTGTTAATTATTTTTATTGTATTTCTGATTCTTGTTACTTGTTGTTGTATTCAATGTTTTCCATATTGTTTAAATACCTGTTCCTTGTTTATCAAATCAATGTGAAATCTTGTCAATTATTTTCATTGTGTTTCTGATCCTTGTTACTTGTTGTTGTATTCAATGTTTTCCATATTGTTTAAGTACCTGTTCCTTGTTTAAACTTACTAAGATTGATAAGTCTGATCTTACAAAGTGAACTATTACTCCCTCCAGTTCACAATAGTTCAAGAGAGGGAATACGTAATGAAATTATATATTGATTATATATATTAAGTTTTATTGTTCAGTTTATATGAATATATATGTATAAAATCATAGTTTGATAGAACCAGGTAGTGAGCCATGCTTGTCCCGTTCATGAACTCACTAGGGTGTTCACGTTGTTGGTATGCATGGAATGAGGAACGTATGAGGTGTGTTTGTGTTATCAACAACAGATAACAGTTGGAACAGGTAGTGGGTGCAAGGAGGTACAAGAACGTACTGAACAGGGGATGCAAGGTCTCTGCAAAACGACAGGTTCAGAACAAACCCTCAACTGGCTGTGACATGAATTGGATTTAACAGAGTCAGGTATAAAAGAAGGATGACCTGCAACTGAGGCCCTTGAGGTGAGAGACTCCCCACAGGGAGCGGGGGACACCCCGAATGTCTGACTCCCAGCCCTCTCTAATACGTTTTGACAACTGTTAGGAGTGGGATGTAAGTATCAATAAGATACTAGTCCTAGTCCTGTAACTGTTGTGAGTATCTTGAGATACTAGTTCTGTAACTGTTGTGAGTATCGATGAGATACTGTTAAGAAAGCCTGATAAGGTGAATGCGAATAGCAACTTGGATAGCCTAGTGAGACATGGTTATTGATATTTATTTGATGGTTAACCTAATATATTATTGTAATAAGCTTTAGAAGATCTTGTAATTTTATCCATTTATTACTTCCTAATTGTAAATACTTGCTTTGCTTTGCTTTCTGTCCAAATAACACAAGAATAAAAGAACTCTTATTGAACTTTACATGGAGTAAGTTGTACTCATTAAAGTGGATTTTATGACACATGTCTCCCCTCCTCCTCCTCTCCTCAAGGCTAAACGTACCAAGTTCCTCCAGCCGCCCTTCGTAGGATTCAGCCTCCAAGCCCCCCCCCCCCATTGGTCGCTCTCCTCTGTGCCTTTCCCAGCTCCTCTGCGTCCCTCCTGTATTGTGGAGGCCAGAACTGGACACGAGGCTCCAGGCGTGGTCTGGCCAGGGCAGCAGAGAGCGGGACTCTCCCTTCCCGTGATCCTGACACTGCCCCTCCATGGATGCATCCCAAAACTGCATTGGCCTTTTTGGCAGCTGCAGTACACGGCTGGCTCACCCTTACTCTGTGGTCCACCAAGCCCCTCAGGTCTTTCTCGCAAGTACTACTATTAAGTTAGCAACATTGTATCTTGTCCCACGTTTTTTTAAATTGGATAACATCCTCACCAAATTAATAACTTGGGAATCACCTCCCTCTCCATAGAGTTTAAACAATTCCTCCATCATCCCTCTTGCAGTATCTCTGTGCTGGATTTGAACCAGCATTTGTGCACTTAGGGAGTTCATGATCAAGCCTTGGAGCTTAAGATCATTGGCCATCCAGCTTGCATATGCTGCTGAGTCTGGATCAGGAGGATTTTCATTCAAAATATTGTGCAGATTCAAAATCCTTGCCTGCCTTTCCACCCATATCTTTCAGGGATAAAACTCTCCGGGTTTTAGTTTAAAAATCACCGGACTGTGAGGCAGGAGCACACTGTCCATCTTGTCTAAGCAAAAATTATTTAAAAATCACTTCAAAAAGAAGAAGAATTCTTCCCTTTATGCTTAGGGCTATTTTCCTAGTGTAAGAAACCGTCTTCAGTATCTAGACTGAATATTCTCTCACAAAAACAACAATGCTCATGCAAAACCAGCAAAAAAGAAAATTTCTGCTCAAAAACAAAACAGGGAAAAAAGGGGGGGAAATCCTGCTGTTTAAAACACAAAATCTATTTCCGATGAAACCATTTAGCAGTCTGTTAGAACTACTGAATGGAGCAGAGCTGTGAAGCTCATGTACAGAAAAATATTGTTTAGAAAACACAGCCCATGAGCACGTTAGAGAGCTTGTTCTTACACCTTTAGCCCAACCCAAGCATAAAGAAATACACGCTTAGACATTGCAGGTACAGGAAGAAAGTACAAAGGAGTCCTTACGTTTATTCATTGCAGGCACAGCTACATTCATCCTTGGTCGAATATGATGTTCCATTTCTTCTGTTTCCCTGAACTTAATTAACATTCGTGGCCTGTAAATACCTTATGGTTATTAATGGCATTCATTTCCACATCCATAGCAGCTTTCCACTTTTTCTGCTCCCGTGGTGGCAACTGCATTACCTCTGAATAGCTACGTGGTTCATAATTTACTTAACACAGTTTAACATCACCTGGTTTGTAACGCTGCGGAGGTATGCCCTTATTTTCTCAGATCTGCACAGTACAGTGGGCTCCTGTTTCATTGGCACACTAGGAGTTAATTCTTCTTCTTCCTTAATTACATCTCTGGAAGTTTGCCGCTCTGATAGCTCGATCTGTCCTTGACTAAGAATAAAAATTTCACTCCCTCCGTGTAACTGCTGCCAATTACTATGCTCACTAAAATTTGCTGATCGTGAAATAACAATTGTTCTCTGGTTTGGATTCCAGTTGACATGATTCAAGCTACAGACAATTCCACCTGGATGACTGAGAACCTTCATAGACAAATTGTCCTCTGGCCATCCATAAACCTATATCCCTTGGTTCCTGGCTCATACCCCACAAAAATCATTTTCTGTGCCTTAGCCTGACTCTTCCTTCATACTGCCTTATGTGAACCCAGGCTGAGCAACCAAAAACTTTTAAATGAGTTAATGATGGCTTCTTGTCATACAAAATAAAATACGGTGTTTGATTCACTGACACACTCCACAACCTGTTAATTAAATAATTAGCAGTCAGTATAGCTTCTCCCCAGTACCCTCTAGATAACCCTGAGTCAGCTAACAATGAATCCTTAACTACCTGTAATGCTAAACTTCTATTTTCAGCCACACCTTTCTCCGCTGAAGTATGTGGATTGGTTCTTCTGTATGCAATGCCCCTCCTACTGAGCCATTGCTGAAAACTGTTAGCCATAAATTCAGTACCCCGGTCAGTCTGCAAACTACACACCTTTGTGTTGTACCTACATTCTACAAACTGCAACCAATTCCTGAACTTCTCAAATGTCTGGCTCTTTGCTTTCAACAGGTAACAGAAACCAAAACATGTATAGTCATCAACAATTACAAACACATATTTCGCACCACCTAATGTGGCTGGCAATGGGCCAATTAGGTCAGCATGTACAAGCTCAAAACATTTATGCGACTTTCTATCACTTTGTTTGCTTACAGGATAAACCTTAGACTTAGACATCTTACATGCCGTGCAATCCAGTTAAGCTTGGCACTGTTTCAAATCCATTCCAGTACTGGCATCTGACATCTTTTCAACCACTTTGAAACTTGGATGCCCCAACCTTCTGTGCCACAAATGTTCACATGAATTATGGTATGGTTTGTTGATAAATGCTGCATGGGTACATCATCATCATCTGTCTTGGGTTCCAATTCATATAAATTGTTCTGTAATACACCCTTTTCATAGACAATATTATTTTTCATAATAATACATTTACCCTTAACAAACCTTACTTCATATCCTTGTTTATCTAATTGAGAAACACTCAGGATATTATATTCCAGGTCTGGTACACATAACATATCTAAATTAACATTTAAACAAGGTACAAATACAGACCTTGCCCAGTCACAGATGCAAAGTTCCCATTAACATGATCCCGTTCAGCTTGCTTAAAACCTGTAAACATCTTCCTGTTGTTGGCAATATGTTCACTTGCGCCGCTGTCTAGAAGCCACGTTTTCTTTAAATCCCATCCAGCCAACGTGATAACAGACAGCTGTGCTCCGCTCCTTTGCTGAGCTGTCTTCGGCTTGCCCTTTCCGATATCGAAATATATTCCCGATATCGGGACGCGACCATTGTGCTAAATACAATAAACTTCCAATTATTGACTGATAGTGTTCCTGATTACATGATGTTTGATCTTCATCTCCAGCCTCTGTCTTAACAAAATCAGTTGTCATCGGGGTAGGAACCTCCTTGCAATGTTCCATATCATTGTCTCTTAGCATCTGTTCAATTTTCTTCCGCTGCTCTAGAACGAATCCCCCATCAACCTTCTGAATACCTACGCCTAGGTAATGTTTAATCTCTCCAAGATCTTTAACATCAAATTGTTGTTGTGGGTTTTCAGTAAATTCAATTACTGTCAGGGAGACACAGGAGGGAGGAGGGGGAAGCTTGCCCTTGTCAGTCAAGCCTCGCCTTCTCTCCCAAATGCATCAGGAAAGCTCCACCCTAGGTTGGACTCATATTCTTGGCTTTCTTCGGGCACTCTCAGTTTAGCAGGATTTTCTGGTTGTAGGTATGCAATAAACACTAGAGACTAGATTCCCTGCCTCGGTGTGTTATTTCTGCACGTGCACACGACAATTACCCTCTTTTTATCTTTAGCTATAAGACATAAATCGTCTACAAAGATCACAAGTAACACTAATTCACCATTATCACATTGCTTTACATACAGACATGGGTCAGCCTTGCTACACTTAAATCCCATTCTTTGCAATGTCTCATCAGATACATATCCCGGAGCTCCAGCCATCTAAATTTCCTCCCACATATCAAAGTGTACATCCTTGAGGATGTTCTGGGCTTGAGGAATCCAAGGCTGGAGTTAAAATCGCTGGAAGAAACATTAACAATCTCAGATATGCAGATGATACCACTTTGATGGCTGAAAGCGAGAAGGAGTTGAGGAGCCTTATGACGAAGGTGAAAGAAGAAAGTGCAAAAGCTGGGTTGCAGTTAAACCTCAAAAAAACCAAGATTATGGCAACCAGCTTGATTGATAACTGGCAAATAGAGGGAGAAAACGTGGAGGCAGTGACAGACTTTGTATTTCTAGGCGCAAAGATTACTGCAGACACTGACTGCAGCCAGGAAATCAGAAGACATCTACTTCTTGGGAGGAGAGCAATGGCAAATCTTGATAAAATTGTTAAGAGCAGAGACATCACACTGACAACAAAGGTCTGCATAGTTAAAGCAATGGTATTCCCAGTAGTAACCTATGGCTGCGAGAGCTGGACCATAAGGAAGGCTGAGCGAAGGAAGATAGATGCTTTTGAACTGTGGTGTTGGAGGAAATGCTGATATTACATTTTTTTTAAATTAGCTTTGAGAGTATCTTTGAATCTCTTTTGCTGTCCACCAATATTCCGTTTTGAGCGTTTCAATTGGAGGTCATCCTTTATTAATGGCGCTATGGACTTTGAAGAAGCACGAGTACAGGGCGAAAAGGAGAAAAGAGCTAAAAGGAAGGCACGTCAGGCAAACCCTCATCATGACCGTCTCCCACCCGGAAACCTATGCCCTCATTGTGGGAGGTTGTGCAGATCCAGAATTGGCCTTTATAGCCACTTACGGATCCACCGTTAAAATCTTACCTTTGGAAGACAATCTTACTCGGCTACGAGTGATCGCCAATGAATGGAGGAAAATTCTGAGAGTGCCTTGGACTGCAAGAAGATCAACCCAGTCCATACTCCAGGAAATAAAGTCAGACTGCTCATGAGGGAATGATATTAAAGGCAAAACTGAAGTACTTTGGCCACATAATGAGAAGACAGGATGTCCTGGAGAAGAAGCTGATGCTAGGGAAAGTGGAAGGCAAAAGGAAGAGGGGCCGACCAAGGACAAGATGGATGGATGATATTCTGGAGGTGACAGACTCGACCTTGGGGGAGCTGGGGACAGTGACGGACGACAGGAAGCTCTGGCGTGGGCTGGTCCATGAAGTCACAAAGAGTCGGAAGCGACTGAACGAATAAACAACAAAACATCCTTGAGGAGGCTGTACAGGAGGATGGCCCAACACAGGAGGAGCAACACCACAGGACCAGAGTCAGCAGTTTACCTTCATCTAAAGGAAAAAGGACACTCATTTGAGGACATTAATGTTCACATTTTAGACAGGGAAGATAAGTGGTTTGAAAGAGGGTCAAGGAATCCATTTATGCCAACTTGGAAAATCCTTCTTTGAATAGAGGTGGGGGCCTCAGGCACAATCTTTCCCCGATTTTCCTTCCTGCTTTGTCTTCTGTGCCTAGGAAGACTAAGACCATTTCGCAATCTCAACAGCAAGGTAATCTTAATGATCCTCCTTTGGATGATAAAGGGACTTAGAAATTAACATCTCAAATAACCATGACCTAGCCCCAGGTGCAAGGTCCCACAGCCACCCTAGAAACATATTTAAGGATTCCCTTACTAACTTTGCTCAGACTGAAGAAGCTTCTTGGATAAGGAGAGAAACATTTCCACTGAGAAAATAGAAATCCAGTTGACATGATTCAAGCTACAGACAATTCCACCTGGATGACTGAGAACCTTCATCGACATCCTTGAGGAGGATGTGACTCATAAACACTTTTCAAGAATGTGTTAACTGCCCTAAATTACTCTGCCCTTCCTGCCCGGATGACCCTTATAGAAGGAGATAAGCTGCCCTGTCCTTGCATACGAAAGAATGTAATTCAGGACGGCGCCAGAGTACCATCTAGGGTGATAAAAGATAGTTTACATGTAGGAATCCTTACCCAACACATCTCTTCCTGCTCGGACAGGAAGATGGGAGGGGGCATACAAGTCAAGGTAACTGACCTGATTGGGTAGAAAGGATGTGCCATCCCAACGTGGGTCTTAGGGTAACCTAGGGTATATAATGTGCTGTAGGAAGGGCGTCCTGCGCGATCACCCACCTAACAGCCTGCTGCCACTGGCTTTGCTCTTGGGTAAATAAACTCCTAACTTCATGCAATTCGTCAGTTTCTTTACTCCCAGCTCAGGAACGAATCTGGTAAGATAAAATTTACTTCTGACAGTCTTTTGGGTTACTTAAGATGTTCTGAAGGGTTTGGGTTGGTTTGTGTGCTACGGTGATACCATGTGGTTGTAACAGTCTATTAGTAGTTTCTGAGATGTTTCTGATGTATGGCAGTGTAATCCTTTTCATAGCTTCTGTTGGTTTTGGTGTGGTGGGTTGAGTGGTCAGGCACTTTTTGATAAAGTTGCGTGGGTATCCATTGTGCTGGAAGATGCTATATAAGTCGTCTGTTTCCTTCTTCTGGTCTTCTGGGTTGCTGCAGTGCATTTGTGCTCGTCTGAATAGTGTTCTTACACAGCTCCTCTTGTGGGAGGTTGGGTTACTGCGTTGGTAGTGGAGCACTTGGTTAGTGTGGGTAGATTTCCGGTAGACTTGTATTTCTAGAATGCCCTCATTTCCTCTACTGATGAGGATGTCCAAGAAGGGTAGCGTGTTGCTGTTTTCTTCTTCCCTTGTGAATTTTATTCCTTTGAAGATGTTGTTGATGGTTTCATGTGTTTCAACCCAACTGCCCAAGGAAGGCTTTGGGGGAGGGGAGAAGAGCGTCTCCTTCTCCACTCATCCACCCCACCCAGACCCTCTCCGGAGGGTCAGAAGATACCAGGGAAGCCCCAAGGCTGCAAAGGACGAGGAGGCAGATTCAGCCGGACATGAACTCTCTCCGCGGATGGGGGTCCCTCAAGAGGGACTGGGTGGCCATCGGTGGGGTTTTTATTTCTTTGTTTACGTATTCATTAATGACATATAGGCTGCCCCAGTCAGGTACAGCCTGCATGGCTCACAATAAAAACACAGGGAAAACACACACAAAAATCTTCAAAACCCCAGAAAAAGCCAACAATGCTTTAAAAGAAGCCATCACACCCCCTCTCACCCTGGGGCTGGGGACAGAGCCAGGTTTCAAGGGCCCACTGAAACAGGGCCAGGGTGCAAGCCGGATGGATCCCAGGGAGGAGGGGGTTCCAGAGAGCAGGCCCTGTGACCCTGGGCAGGGGGTTGGCTAGATGACCTCCAAAGGCCCCTCCCACTGTTCTATGCACTCATGGTTGCCCCCACCCATCCATGCAGGAACTGCATCAGGGGAGATCACCCCGGGCCATGGGAGGAGTGGGGCAACCAGTTGCCTCCAAGTGCCATGAGTGGCTTGAGTAAGTGAGCCCAGCCATACGTTTAAGAAGTGAAAATGCTCCCAGAGATGAAGATTCTTTTCCCCCTACCTCCAAAGTGTGAGCGAGAAGACTTTGAGCATCACTGAAAGTGAGCCCTTTCTCCAACGGGGGTACAGACCATATTCCTCCAAGAAGCGCTCACTCCATTGTTCTTCATGAGGACTAGGAGGCTGTTCTGTTCTCATAGTATCATAGGGTTGAGAGGGTCCTTGGAGGTCTTCTAGTCCAACCCCCTGCCGAATCCACATACCATCCCAGACAAATGGCTACCAATTTTTATTTAACACCTCCAGTGATGGAGTACCCGTGACTCCAGGAAATTTCTCAGTCAGGAAATTCCTCCTTAGTTTGTTTGGATCTCTCCCTGTAGAGAGTCCACCCATTGCATCTAGTCTTGCCCTGGAGAATAAATCCACCCCACCCCGCCCCACCCTGGGACATCCCCGTCTCCCCTCCTCCTCCTCTCCTCAAGGCTCAACGTACCACGTTCCTCCAGCTGCCCTTCCTGGGATTTAGCCTCCGAGCCCCCCCCCCGTTGGTCGCTCTCCTCTGCGCTTTTCCCAGCTCCTCTGCATCCCCCCCGTATTGTGGAGGCCAGAACTGGACACGGGACTCCAGGCGTGGTCTGGCCGGGTCAGCAGAGAGCGCGACTCTCCCTTCCTATGATCCTGACGCTGCCCCTCCACAGATGCATCCCAAAACTGCATTGGCCTTTTTGGCAGCTGCAGCACACGGCTGGCTCACCCTTACTCCTTGGTGCACCAAGCCCCCCAGGTCTCTCTCGCAAGAACTACTCTTGAGCTGGCGACCTCGTATCTTGTCCCTGTGCATCTGGTTTTTCCTACCTACGTGGAGAACCTTATATTTCTCGCCACTGAACAGCATTTTGTTGGACAGGGCCCAATGTTCAAGTCTGTCAAGATCCTCCTGAATCTTGAGCCTGTCTCCTGGGGTGTAAGGAACACCCCCCCCCAGCTCTGTTCAGTAAGGTCCTGCGCTTAGGCAGGAAGAACCAGATGCGCGGCTACGAGATAGGCAGTGCCTGGCTCAACAGGAGTTCCTATGGGAGGGATCGGGGTGTCCTGGTGGCCCACCGCTTCAGACGGAGCCAGCAGTGTGCTGCAGCTGCCAAAAAAGCCAATATGGTCCTGGGTCGCACCAACAGAGGGACAGCATCAAGGTCACGGGAAGAGATGGTGCCGCTCTACACCGCCCTGGTGAGGCCAGTTCCGGTCACCACAGTCCAAAAAAGATCCCCGTCTGGCCCAGGGAAGCTCCCAGATCGGCTCCCTGGCTTTTGAGCAAGGACCCCCTCTGGGGTTGCAGGGGGAGGCTGGGCTCCAGGGCCTGGCTGGGGGATTCCCTCCCCACCTGCTCTGCCACCCCCAGGAGCTCCTCCAGGGCACTTCCTGTCTGGAAGAGGGGGGCTTTTCCTTCTAACCCCCCCCTCCGCCAGCCGCTCCCAAAGGTGGCCTTCCCCCTGGAGGTGCCCCCCACCCAAACTGAGCTAGAACCCAGCAGAAGCCCTGGATCTCTGGCTGTGCTTCGCTCTGTCCAGGGAAGGACCCGGTGCCCCTTCGGAGCATCAGCAGCGCCAGCCTAGAGTCCCCCCCGGGGCCTTAAGAAGGCTTAAAAGGGCATCTAGTCCACCCCCTCCAGGGGCGCAGAGAAAAAGAGAGGCTGGCTGAGAGTCGTGGGGAGAGCAAAGGAAGGGGAGGTCCCCTCTGGGGCTGGCAGGGAGCCCCCTGGAGCTGCAGCCCCCCAAGACCGAAGGATCCCCCTCCCCCTTTCTCCGCTTCTTCCTCTGCTCCGAACTATCTCCTCCACCGGCGAAGTCAAGGGAGACTCTGCCCGGAGACGGATGACGCTGCAGAAGGGAGAATTCCCATTGGTGCATCTGCTTTTCTGGGAACTCCCAACGCTGACACTTGAGAGAAAAACGCTTCCTGCCCCCAATCCAGACCCACCGATTCCGCCTCTGGGGCTGGAAGCATCCGCGTCTTTCTCCTCTCTTTGGGGGCGCTTGTGGGGCAGCCTCCATGGACTCTGTGTGGGTCCCCCTGCTGCTGCTGGTGGGGGCGCTGTCCCGGATCCCTGGAAGCGAAGGGGGGAAGGAGCCCCCCGGTAAGGAGGGGGCTGGGCGTGGGGAGGGTGGCTGGGAGGGACCCCCTGATGCTGGGGGGAGGGTGAAGGAAGGGGCTGGGCCCCCCAGGAGCGACTTTGGGGAAGGGGCCGAGGGCACGGGAGGGGGGCGCCTGCAGGAGCCTCGATCTCCGCGTGGTCTCTGCCCCCTCCCTCCCCAGAGACCCCCCAGGCGGACGGAGAGGGATCCCCCTTCCCTGGTTGCGAGGATGCACCGCGAGGGTCATGGCCCAGGTGGGGAGGGGGTCGTGGGAAGGCAGCCAAACTGGGACTCTATCGCCCCCCGTTGCTGGACCTTCTGGGCCCCGAATTAGACCCGGATCCGGAGCCCCCAAAGTTTGTCGCGTTCAAAGAGGAAGGGGAGGGAAAGCGAAAGGGAAAGAGGGAAACCGCGGCATTTACAGACCTAAATCCATGAATGCAACCAAAAGCCCTATAAGAAAATACACATTTTGGAAAAAATTGTTTTTGCATCATCAAAAACTAAAGTTTTTCTTTACGAATCTCAAATTAGAGGCTCTTCAGGTCAGGCAGGAGTTGAGCGTCGATCCCCTGTTGGGGGAGCCTCTGAATTGGGAAAGGAGACCCCCCCCATAATTCCCCACAGCGGAATCAGGGCCTGGAGGGGAGGGGGAACCTCAGGGGGTCGTGATGGGAAAGGATATTGGAGGGGGGTCTCAGTCCCCCCCCCCAGATTGGCACTTAGGAAGGAGACCGTTGGGGGGCTGCAGAGGGATCCTTTTCGGGAGGGAAAGGGGCCGGGACCCTCCTCCCGCAAAGACCAAAGGGAGATGGTGGGGCTGAATATTGGGGGGGGGGGGAGAAGAAGAAAAGTTTGGGGCAACCTGGGAAGGTGGGTTGGGGGAGGGAAGGGCTGGGAGACCCCAGGAGCATCAGTCCCGACAATAGCCTTATTGTTCCCCCCCATATTCCCCCCCCCAGGAAGAGGGAGACGGGGGGATGGATATTGCTTTCACTCCAGCCCAGAGAGGTTCTGGTGGTCTCTTCACCCCCTCCCCACATATTTCCTGCCCCCTGGATCCAATGTTCCCTGCAGAGAGTAGGGCGGTCTGCTGCACCAGTTGAGTTTCTGCCTGCCTTTCTCCACCCTGGGAGGATGGAGGAAGTTCACCGGGAAGCTCCTCCCCTCCCCTATTTCCTCCCTCCTCCAGACCTCCAGCAATTCTCCATCTCCCCCAGGGAGCCCCAGTGGACCCACAAGCTTCCCCCTCCCTCCTCCAGGGGGCGTCTTGGGGGAGCGACAGCCCTGCGGGGTCGGCCACTGCTGCCAAAGGAAGGCGCAGGAGCTCCTCCCACTCGGGCGGATTGGGGCCCCCAATGGTGGGGGATTGAGTGGATTGGATTGGGGGTCATTCACAGGCCCCCCGCCTCTCCCACAGGGAGCCCCATCAGGGGAGGGGAGGCTGAGAAAGGCCCTCCCGGCTCCCCCCTCCAGCTGGGCCCTCCAAAGGCCATCCGTCGGTCTCCCACGGCAAGTCTCCCGCCCCTCCCCCTCCCCGCGTGGGTCCCTTCTCTAGTCCCGGCTGGGAGCGATGGGCCCTGGAGTCCCTCCTGACGGCCCTCCTCCCCCTCCTCCTCGCAGCCCATTTCCTGGCCCAGGATAAGGCCGAGTGCCACTTCCTCAACGGGACGCAGCGGGTGCGATTCCTGTACAGGTACTTCTACGACCGGCAGGAGATTGCCCGCTTCGACAGCGACCTCGGGAAGTACGTGGCCGTGACCGAGTTGGGGCAGCGCTCAGCCGACTACTGGAACAGCGATAAGTTCATCCTGCAGGACGCGAAGGACGCCTTGGATTACTTCTGCCGGCACAACTACGGGCTGTTGAACTTCGAGGCGGCCAAGACGAGGCGTCTGATTGGCCGGAGAAGTGAGTCCAGGAGGGAGGGAGGGGGATGCCGGGTCCCCCCCTTTCCTTTAATCCTTATAAAGATTCGCTCATTTATTTTGCGCTCTCAGACCGAGTCCCATAAATATCCCTCCTCTTCCCGGCCTCCAAACTCCCTTCCTGCCTTCCTTTTTATTTTTTATTTTTTATTCTTGATTCCGAGTCATTTGGAGTCCGGCAGCTTCTAAACCCAACATACAAAGAAATAAACAAATAAAGCTAGAAATCATAATTCAGTGTTTAAACCAAGATGTAAACCTCAATCATACCGAATGATTTGTGTGCTTTTTCCTCTGCCTTGAGAAAAAGCAGATCCAAAGGCCGAGAAATTGTTGTTAGGCCAATTTCTGGAGTCTGGGAGAAAAGCCCCCCTTGAAACCCCCTTTTTCGTGACAGACTCAGCTTCACCTTCAGCCGAATCGCTTCTGTCTTCAGAGCTGGAAAGTTCCTGATTTGGGGGGAGAGTTAAAAAACACACATTAGAACTGAGTTTCAGGCCATAAGAGACACATCCAACGTCCATTAAACCCTGACGCCATTGAGTGTTTAATGTAGGATAGCCTGATTCTCTGTTCCAGATTTTAATTCTTTGTGTAATAATAAACTTATTTATTCATATCAATCGATAGGGCTTCAGAGGCCAAGCATCGTGCAGATCAAGTGTTTTAGCTGCACCTGTGGCCATTCGGCCTTTTCAGGGAAGTCATGTTCCTTTGGTGAAACCTCAAGAGTTGTTAATATTCCTGTTCCGAGCCCAGGTTTTCCAAAAATAATGTGTTACCACAGAATTAAATAAGATGTTTCTTCCATAAGAGGAAAACCACCACCTTCCTAAGAGAGAAAGACCTTTAAGGGAGATCCTGGGCATTTGCTCCTTCCGTAAATAACTGAATATTTCAAAACAGACTTTGCCCTCCACATATATAGTGAAAACTCATTCTCACTCATAAATTCTTCCCTGCAAACCTAGGAGAATTTTCATAAATATTACTATTTTCATGTAATAGTATTTGTTGTATTTTAAAAAGCCTTTATCTCCTCACTAGCTAGATC
Organism: Charina bottae; assembly: GCA_023362775.1. Classification (NCBI taxonomy): domain Eukaryota; kingdom Metazoa; phylum Chordata; class Lepidosauria; order Squamata; family Charinaidae; genus Charina; species Charina bottae. Next base: position 1,066,957 of record JALMGJ010000002.1, on the reverse strand, counting down.
CAGATAATACAATTTATAATGTTTGACAAAATCCAAAACACTAATTTATTAATTTCATTGTGATTAGCATAATTTATTCCTGACGAATCTCCCATCAAAGGCATTATTTTTATTTCATTGACAATATTTTGTACGAGAGGCCAGTCATTCTCCAGGTGTTTCTCTTAGCTCCAATACCTTTTGTTTCTTTTGTTTTAAAAAATATTCCGTGTTTTCAGAGCAGATCATTGGTCCAACTCCTGTTTTTTGTTGTTGTTGTTCAGTCGTTTAGTCGTGTCCAACTCTTCGTGAACTCATGGACCATAGCACTCCTGTTTTGTTGTTGTTGTTGTTGTTCAGTCGTTCAGTCGTGTCCGACTCTTCGTGACCTCATGGACCATAGCACGCCAGGCCTTCCTGTCCTCCACTGTCTCTCGGAGTTTACTCAAATTCATGTTCATTACATCGGTGATGCTATCTAACCATCTCATCCTCTGCCGTCCCCTTCTCCTTTTGCCCTCAGTCTTTCCCAGCATCAGGGTCTTTTCCAGTGAGTCCTCTCTTCTCATTAGGTGGCCAAAGTATTTGAGCTTCAGCTTCAGCATCTGTCCTTCCAATGAGCAGTCAGGGTTGATTTCCTTTAGGATTGACTGGTTTGACCTCCTTGCAGTCCAAGAGACTCTCAAGAGTCTTCTCCAGCACCACAGCTCGAAAGCATCAATTCTTCGGCGCTCAGCCTTCCTTATGGTCCAACTCTCACAGCCATACATTGCTACTGGAAAAACCATAGCTTTAACTATACGGACCTTTGTCGGCAAGGTGATGTCTCTGCTTTTTAATATGCTGTCTGCACTCCTGTTTAGGAGACCTGAAATCCCAAGATGCTTCCTGGGTCTGTTTTGGGGAATCTTCTGTCCCTCTTTCTTTTACTCCTTCTGGGTTGACTTTTCTCTGTGGTGATTCGGGCATCTCCTTCTCCGGGGAGGCCAAAGCTCTTCTCTGACCACAAAGAGATGCTCTGAAGGTTTCCTGAACTTTCCCCAAATTAATTGAGCTGCTTCTTATTTGGGAAAAATTATGTCTCAAACGTTTCTTGTTCAATGGACCACAACAAAGGAGCATCAACTTCTCCTCTCTCACTAATTGCAATACTTTTATCCAAATTCAGTGTCAATTCTACGGGTGGTTGATCAGAAATAAAAATGAAGCCAGCATTGCATTTTTTTTTACTACATTAACCATCAAACTTGATAATGGAAATAAATCTTGAATATGCACGATGTGGGGCAGATAAAATGTACTGTATGTTCTTACTGTTTTAAAGTAAGAGGGCTCCATATGTCTCTTCAATTCAATTCCTGGATGGATAGAGGGACAAAGTTGTGTCTCTGAGGGGTCTTCGAAAAGAAAAAAAAATCTTGTTCCGATCCAATGGTGGATCCAGAACTGAATTAAAGTCCCTGCCCAGCAACTCCTGTCATATCAAATTGTAACCCCAAAATGTTCGCAAGACAGTTTTGTAAATAATTAGGATTATTTTGGGTTGGGCCTGAAAAAATATTCATGCCATCTGAGAGTCTCCTTGTTGTTGTTGTTCAGTCATTTAGTCGTGTCCGACTCTTCGTGACCTCATGGACCATAGCACGCCAGGCCTTCCTGTCCTCCACTGTCTCCCGGAGTTTGCTCAAATTCATGTTCGTTACTTCGGTGATGCTATCTAACCATCTCATCCTCTGCCGTCCCCTTCTCCTTTTGCCTTCAGTCTTTCCCAGCATCAGGGTCTTTTCCAGGGAGTCCTCTCTTCTCATTAGGTGGCCAAAGTATTTGAGCTTCAGCTTCAGTATCTGTCCTTCCAATGAGCAGTCAGGGTTGGTTTCCTTTAAAAGGTAAAGGTACCCCCCGCACATTTGTGCAGTCGTGTCCGACTCTAGGGGCCGGTGCTCATCTCCGTTTGTTAGCCGAAGAGCCAGCGTTGTCCGAAGACACTTCCACAGTCATGTGGCCGCATGACGCCGCGGAACGCTGTTACCTTCCCACCGAAGTGGTACCTATTCATCTACTTGCATTTGCATGCTTTCGAATTGCTAGGTTGGCAAGAGCTGGAGCTAGTGCGGGAGCTCACTCCGCACGCAGGGCTAGGGATTCGAACCTCCGAACTTGCGACCTTCCGATCAACAAGCCTGGCGTCTTACCCGCTGAGCCACCACTTTATCCTTTAGGGTTAGGGTTAATCCTTTAGGATTGACTGATTTGACCTCCTTGCAGTACTATATAAACCTAAAATAATTAGGCTTATTTTGGGTTGGGCCAGAAAAAATATTCATGCCATCTGATAGTCTCCTTATTTAACTACTAAAATTAATCTATACATTTTGAAGAGGTTTTCACTAAAAGTGCCAAATTGCAGCTTTTGAATTTCCACTGATTTAAATCTGCTCCATCCATTTTCTTGCTAAAATAATTTTTCTCATTCAGAATTTACATTTCTTGTAAATAAAAGTCATGAATTTCTGCTTTTAGCTATTCTACAAAAATGTTTTTGTAGATTCCTGCTGAAGTCTTTAAAGAAGGCGAGCCTGAACTTACACAACAACTTCATAAGCTCATCGAAAAAATCTGGATGAGGGAGGAGATTCCAGCAGACTTTAGGGATGCCATAATTATCACTCTCTTTAAAAAGGGTGATAGAACAGACTGTGGAAACTATCGAGGCATCTCCCTTCTAGCCACAGCAGGCAAAATCCTGGCAAAGATCATCGCAAACCGTCTCCTATCTGTATCAGAAGACATCCTCCCTGAAACGCAAAATGGCTTCCGCCCTTCCAGGGGAACAGTGGATATGATCTTCACTGCACGACAGCTTCAAGAAAAATGCAAGGAGCAAAACCGCCCTCTGTACATGGCGTTTATTGATCTGACTAAAGCTTTTGATACTGTAAATCGTACTGCTCTCTGGACCATCCTTCTGAAAATCGGATGCCCTGATAAATTTGTGAACATCTTGCGGTTACTCCATGACGACATGATGGCAACAATCCTGAATAACAATGGCTCTCAAAGCGATCCATTTAAAGTGGAATCCGGCGTTAAACAGGGATGTGTTATTGCTCCAACCTTATTCGCTATCTTCATCGCTATGATTATGCACCTTGTTGAAGAGAAACTTCTTACTGGTGTAGAAATTATATATCGAACAGATGGAAAGCTTTTTAATCTTAGTAGGCTGAAAGCAAAAAATAAGGTAATTGCAACTTCTGTTATAGAACTTCAATATGCTGATGATAACGTAGTCTGTGCACACTCCGAGGAAGATCTTCAAACTATCCTAAACATCTTTGCAGAAGCATATGAAAAGCTCGGCCTCTCGATTAACATTAAAAAAACCAAAGTGCTTTACCAGCAAGTTCGAACCAATCCCTCTGCAGCGCCATCAATCCAGCTTAAAGGTGTGTCACTAGAAAATGTCGATCACTTTTCTTATCTCGGCAGCCATCTATCTACAAAAGCCGACATCGATGCTGAAATTCAGCATCGCCTGAGCTCTGCGAGTGTAGCTTTCTCCCGAATGAAGCGTAGAGTGTTTGAGGATCGGGACATTCGCAGGGATACCAAAATGCTTGTTTACAAAGCCATTGTACTACCAACCCTTCTGTACGCCTGTGAAACATGGATCCTCTACAAACGCCACCTCCAACTTCTTGAAAGATTCCATCAACGCTGCCTCCGAAAAATTCTGCAAATTACTTGGGAAGATAGGCGGACTAATGTTAGCGTATTAGAAGAAGCGAAAACCACCAGCATTGAAACAATGATCATCCAACATCAACTTCGTTGGACCGGTCATGTTGTTCGAATGCCTGACCATCGTCTTCCAAAGCAGCTACTTTACTCCCAACTTAAGAATGGAAAACGGAATATTGGTGGACAGCAAAAGAGATTCAAAGATACTCTCAAAGCTAATTTAAAAAAATGTAATATCAGCATTGAGAACTGGGAAGCCCTAACTCATGAGCGTTTCAATTGGAGGTCATCCTTTATTAATGGCGCTATGGACTTTGAAGAAGCACGAGTACAGGGCGAAAAGGAGAAAAGAGCTAAAAGGAAGGCACGTCAGGCAAACCCTCATCATGACCGTCTCCCACCCGGAAACCTATGCCCTCATTGTGGGAGGTTGTGCGGATCCAGAATTGGCCTTCATAGCCACTTATGGATCCACCGTTAAAATTTTACCTTTGGAAGACAATCTTACTCGGCTACGAGTGATCGCCAATGAGATGAGATGCACTTATCATGAAAAAAACCCCACAAATGTATTATTCGTCTGAGTGGCAACCAGACTAGATCCCAGGTCTTAATTACAAATAACCAAAGCATTTAAAAATTGAATGTTCTTAAGCATTATATAATTAGTTACTAAAAAACCCCTCAACCATAAGAAAACATTTATTTATTTTACATTTTATTTACATTTTATTTATATTGCTAACCAACTATCTGAGCTGGAGGGGAGCCCTTAAGGACCCTTTTGGGGGGCCCATCCAGCCCTCCGTTCATCCACCCGAGAATTGTGCCCCTTTGGTGAAGGAGGAGATCAAGAGGGATCCCCTCTAAGGCTCTGCTGTGATCCTGGGATCTGCCTGATCTCCTCAGCCACTTCCTGCCCCCCACCTTCCCTTTCCCCAAGATCCCTCCCCACCCGGGGTCCCTTCCACCCTCCTTGCCGCCATCACCCGGCCAGAAGCTGGCATCAGGCAGTCGGACCCCTTGCCACCTCCTTCCCCCGGGAACGTGCGATTCCTGCGGCCTGGAAGGGGGCCGGCCGGCTGCAGGCAGAGCGTGGTCCGGGGTCTCGGTCTCTCGCGGTCTCGGTCATGATCAGCCGTGGGCCTCCCCCCGAATTCCCCCAAAGGCCCCCCAGCGAGGATCCTCTGCAGCCCAAGAGAGACCCGGAGATCCCCAAGAAGCTTTTCTGTCCGTCTGGCTCCGAAAGGAGAATTCGGGGTCAGCCGGTCTGTGGGGTGATCAACTCTCCCTTGATAGGATTCGGGCAAAGAAATGTGATTGTGGGTAGTAAATGTGCAATTCCAGGATTTCAAAGGAAGATCTAAAGGCAAAGCAGGAGCGTTAAGATGGGCAGTAATATCCAGAGGCTGATATCTCCTTCCTCCATTTTGAGCCCAAATCGTCTGATAAAAAAAGAAAAGGGTTAATTTTTGCATCCTCCTCTTCCATGGTTTGTTCTGCATGCTCTGTAAGGTGCTGGTCCTCATTAAGGTTTCCTTCAACCTTTCCTTCCTGAGCTCTGGAGCTGTCCATTCTGCCTGCCCTTGAGCCGGACCGCCCTGCAGGGTCATCCTGGGGCTCCCTTCTCCGGGGCTGCTTCTGGGGTCAGCCGTCCCCCTCGTCTTTGGCAGCAGGAAAAGCGGCTCCTGACTTACGTTCCCGTCCTGGATCCTCCTGGCTGCCCCTCTTGAACTCTGCCCATTTCTCTGAGCCCTTCGCAGACGCTCGCTCGTGCCCACAACGGGACCTGGGTCTGAGCGAAGCAGGGGGAGGGAAGGATCCCTTGTGGGGACTTGAAACAAGTCTTTCTGCTGATGCTTCCTAAAATTGCATTGGCCTGTTTTGCAGCCGCGTCACACTTTGCACTTTCCCCCCCCTTAAATCTTATTGTGTTATTTTCTGCTTATTTCTCTGTGTTATCCAGATCATGTGGGATTTTATTTGTTTTCTAGAATCTTATATCTTTGGCTTTTTAGTCATCGGATGGCCTTTTTGGGCCAGGTCCAAATCTTTTGTTGTTTTATAAAATTTGTGATCAGAGTTATGGAAAAATTAAGACAAGCTTGTAGAAAAAACGTTGCTTTATTTAAAACAAAAAAACATAGGAACAAACCTTGAATCTTCTTCAGCCGAAGAGAAGGCATGGCTGATTAACATAGCTATTTACATTTAGATAGCAGAGCAGAGTGAGAACAAAAGGCATTTACATTTTAAACCTTTACTTGACCAGCACCTAAATGGACAGGATTTAGCATGTGACCAAAACACCTAGGCAACAGATTCCCAATATGGGCAAAGCTCAAACAGCCAATTCTGATTGGTCCAAGTAAGCCAGACTACTAGGCTCCAAAGGTAAATTACCATTCCTGAGGAAAGGGGGGTGAACATGTGCTCTCTCTTGAAACTCACAGGAAAAAAGTTTGAGGCCTGGCTTTTTAAAAACTCAGCCTTCCATATTTCTTGACATAAAATATATATGCAACACTCCCCTTTTTTTATGACTAGAAAGAATATGGAAACAAACCCAGCTTGGTAATTAACTCATTGTGCCTACTGGCAACTAGAGGCTTGGTTAAGATATCAGCCAACATTAATTTAGTATCACATTATCTCAAAATAACCTTTTTCTTGGCTAGAAAATCTTTAACAAGATGAAAACGCACATCAATTTGCTTAGTGCGATTTCTGGTACTTTCAGATAAAGCCAAATGGATACAGGCTTGGTTGTCTTCATGAATTGTTACAGGCTGGCTTAAAATGACTCCAATGTCTTGCAAGAATTGTGTAAACCAAATTACTTCATTGCACAGTTGTGCTAAAGCATAAAATTCAGCTTTAGCTGTGCTGATGGCTACTACAGTCTGCTTTCTGGAAAACCATGCAATAGTGGACTTTGCAAATTGAATTACACTTCCAGAAGTAGACTTCCTATCACTGAGATCTCCAGCCCAATCTGAATCACACCAGCATTCTAACTTTTCTTCTGTGTCTGTAGCAGACAACCTTAAGCAAAAATCTTTGGTGCCTTGTAAATAACGAAACAGCCTTTTTAAACCAAACTTTGCAGCAGATGTGGGATTTTCCACAAACCTGCTCAAAATGGACACACTGTTAGAAATGTCCGGACGGCTATTGTTTGCAATGTAAAGAAGACTACCAATGGCTGATCTGAAACTATCTCCTTCAGATAACTCACCATCCCCCTTCTCCCCCTCCTCTTTTAGAAACTCGGGAAGCATGGGGGAGGAGACAGACTTACAGTCTTGCATTTTAAAATCCTCCAGCAGTTTCTTAATTTTACTACTCTGGCTTATAAGAAAACTGCCATCTTTTTCCCTCTGAATTTCCAATCCTAAGTAATTGTTAACTGCTCCAAGACATTTCAATGTGAAATTGTTTTTCATACAAACCTCAAAAGCATGCTTCTGTTCATCAGATGAAGTGAGCAGCAACAAATCATCAACATACAAGCACAAGTACATTACACCTTGCTTATCATTTTTTACATACACACATGGATCAGCAATTCCCTTCTGAAACCCAAATTTTTGCAAAATATCATCCATCTTAATATTCCAACAACGCGCGGCCTGCTTCAATCCATAGATGGATTTCTGCAATTCACACACAAGATGTTTTTCTTTTTCATAACCAGGAGGTTGTTGCATAAACAATTTTTCCTCCAAATCACCATACAGAAAAGCAGTTTGAATATCATAGTGATAAACAGACAGTTTCTTCATGGCAGCAACCTTTAAAAGCAACCTGATAGATTCAGATTTTGTCACTGGAGCAAAAGTTTTGTCATAATCCACATTTTTTCTTTGAGCAAAACCTTTTGCTACCAACCTTGCTTTGTACGTCTGAATTTTACCATCAGAATCCTTTTTCAGTTTGAACACCCACCTACAACCTAAAACCTTCTGATTGGGAGGCAAATTTACTAATTTCCAAGTTTTATTTTCCTTTAAGGAATCCAACTCTTGCTGCATGGCTTCATGCCAACACTTAGCTATTTCAGCTGGTATCTCTTTAATTTGTTCTAGAGATTCAGGCTCTGTGTGAATGTGAAAAGCCTTCACAACATCTACTTGATAACGATCAGGTGGAACTCCCTTATTAATCCTTTCAGACCTGCGAGGTAGGACAGGACTTACACTCTGAATCCTACCATTGTCCTCAGAAACCTCTGACTTTCCAGACAAGTCAGCTTCCTGCTCATTGACTTCACTAGGTGATTCCTGCAAATCACCATCAGCAAGACTTTGCTGCTCCCTCATGGATAAATCAACTGAAGAACTAGAGTTTATTTTATCCCAATTCTGCTCAGCAAAAGAAGCACTTTTACTAATTATCAATTGATTATCCAGTATGAACCTGTAGCTCCTCTGACTTTGTTCATACCCTACAAAGATTGCTTTCTTTGTTCTGGAAACCCCCTTGCGCCTCAGCTGTTTTGGAATGTGGACCCAAGCTGTGCTTCCAAAAACTCTGAGGTGGCTTACTTTAGGCTTCACACCATAGAACAAACGAAATGGCACATCCTGAATTGCACTGCTAAACAGCCTGTTCTGCACATAACACGCTGTAGAAACAGCTTCTCCCCAATACCTAAAAGGTAAACTAGCATCCTTCAGCAAACATGTCATTGCTTCCTGCAATGTTCTCCCTTTTCTCTCTGCAACAGAATTCTGTTCTGGAGTGTAAGGGTTAGCTAAAATGTGTTCTATCCCTTTTTCTAACAAAAAACTTTTAAACTTTGAGGATAGATACTCTCCACCTCGGTCTGATTGCAAAGCAGACACTGGCCTTGGGAATTTTCCATTCGCCCAAGCCACAAAAGCCTTAAATTTACCAAAAACCTCATCTTTGTGTTTCAGCAAATAAATGAATGTGTACCTGGAAAAATCATCTATGAAGGTCAAAATGTACCTTGCTCCCCCAAGACTAAGAGAAAAGGGGCCTATAACATCAGAATGAATGATCTCTAGAGGCCTAGAGGTGGACCTATCAGAAAACTACTTCACAGGAGCCCTTGTGGTTTTATTCTCTTTGCAAACTGCACAATCCAGATACTTATCACAAGGTTTCAATTTTAAATCAGCAGAATAACTAGGCATTTGAGATATGTACTTAAAATTAGCATGAGCAAATCTCCTATGCAATAAATGGATGCACTGATCATGTATGGGCTTATTTTCAAAAACAGCCTTAGCAGTTTGCTGCTCAGCCTTTTGTACAATGTAAAGAGAATCTTTCTGCAAACATTTTGCAACTACTTTACCATCCTTCCTAATTTCACAGCCCTCTTTCTTAAAAGTTACAACATAACCTGAGGCAACTAGCTGTCCTACAGACAAGAGATTACTTTGAAAATTAGGCACAAACAAAACATTTTGAACAGTTTCCCCCAAACATGGAAGATTTATCTCACCTTCACCCACGATCTTGGATACAGATCCATCTGCTAAGGAAACTTTTTGTTTGTTAGTTTTAGATAAAGACAAAAAAGAATTTTTATTGTTACAGATGTGAGCATTTGAACCACTGTCAAGAATCCAAAAATCTTTATCAACAGAGTTCTCAACAACTTTTGCATGAAGAATCTTCTTTCTAGAAGTTTCTCCTTTCTTCTTAGAAGTCTTCTTGCTTTTAAACTGGACACAGTCCTTCTGGAGATGAGCAAGGGATCCACATGTAAAGCATTGCTGGGTGGTAAAAGCTGAAGCTTGGAATTCAAAGCTCTTCCGCTCCCTCTGCTGGCCACGAGAAGACTATTGTAGAAATGGAGGCAGTTTTATCTTGGCGCTTCTCCCACTCAGCAAGCAGCTGGGTAGTCACTAAACGATGGAGTTAGATCAGCTTCTGGGAATCCCTCCATGGAGCAAATTAAAGTGTCCCAGGACTCATTCAACGAAGACAGCATTATATAAGCTTTCATCAGAGGGGAAAATTCCATCCCACGCTCTTGAAGCTCCACAAAATAGTTTTGCAGCTTATTAAGATGCTCTGGCAAATTTCCATTCTCAGGCAAGTGAGCCTTGTAGAGCTTTTTGGTTAAAATAACCTTGCTGCCTGGATTAGCTTTCACATATAAATTACGCAAATAGTCCCATAAATCTTTGGAAGTTTCTTTGCCTTTCACGTGTATAAGCTGATCATCTTGAACAGCCAAAATAATGGAGGCTTTGCATTTCTCATCTTTCCTCAACCAGGCTTGATCTGGATTCTGAGGAATTTGTTCAGAAATTGCAGACCATAAATTTTCTCTCCTCAAGAAACTCTCCATTTTCAAAGACCAGTTCAAATAATTAGTATTAGAAAGCTTTTCCAGGGGCATACCTTGAAAACTTGAAGCTGCAGCAGCCGCCATTGCTTCTTCTCTCCCCTGTTGTAGTAATCCAAACACGAGGCTTGAAAACACACGAGGCTAGAAACTCCGCCTCCAATTGAAACTTCTTGCAACTGCCAGCAAGTTTCAAAAAAACAAAGGAAGCCTCTTCAAATGCAGATGAATCAGTTCAGCTTTCCTCTTCTCATGTTTCCATAAGTTTTGTCTCTGATCCAGAAGCAGTTCCTGGGCACAGAACCTTTTGTTGTTTTATAAAATTTGTGATCAGAGTTATGGAAAAATATTAAGACAAGCTTGTAGAAAAAACATTGCTTTATTTAAAACAAAAAAACATAGGAACAAACCTTGAATCTTCTTCAGCCGAAGAGAAGGCATGGCTGATTAACATAGCTATTTACATTTAGATAGCAGAGCAGAGTGAGAACAAAAGGCATTTACATTTTAAACCTTTACTTGACCAGCACCTGAATGGACAGGATTTAGCATGTGACCAAAACACCTAGGCAACAGATTCCCAATATGGGCAAAGCTCAAACAGCCAATTCTGATTGGTCCAAGTAAGCCAGACTACTAGGCTCCAAAGGTAAATTACCATTCCTGAGGAAAGGGGGGTGAACATGTGCTCTCTCTTGAAACTCACAGGAAAAAAGTTTGAGGCCTGGCTTTTTAAAAACTCAGCCTTCCATATTTCTTGACATAAAAAATATATGCAACAAAATCTGCTTCATTATTAAATCAAATCAAACTTAACCAATGCAACAGTGGACAGTAAAGACTGCAAAAGGGGAAAGTGGACAGGAGAAGTATTTTCTCCAAATAAAACTCTTTGAAAGGTGACTTAAAACGCAGCACAATCTTAAGACTAAGGCAGGCCTGGCCTGAGCCACCAACCTGCTCTTCCGTTCCGGGCCCTGCTGCGTCTCCTACGTCCCTCCTTCTCCTTCTCCTTCCCCCCAGCCAAGCCCACCGTCACCATCTCCCCCACCAAGGCGTCCCCCGCGTCCCTCAACACCATCCTCCTCTGCACCGCGACGGGCTTTTACCCCCGGGAGATCGACATCCGGTGGCTGAAGAACGGGCGGCCGGAGAAGGAGGGCGTCGCCTTTGGGGAGGAGCTGCAGAACGGAGACTGGACCTTCCAGCGCCAGGTGATGCTGGAGACCCAGCCCGAGCGGGGGGACGTCTACGCTTGCCAGGTGGGGCACGCCAGCCTGGAGGCCCCCGTCACCGTCCAGTGGGGTAAGCCCCTCCCTCCCCTCCCTCCCCTCCCGGTCTGGGGATGCCGTCCTGCCCCGAGAAGGGGGCTCCACTGGGGCTTTCAAGACCCTCCCTGTGTGCGGACCCAGAAGGGACCTCCTGTAGGAAGCCGGCCCTGATCCTCCTGCTCACGCCAGTCTCCTTCTCCATCTCCCTCCCCAGAGCCACGTTCCTCCAACTCTGCCAAGAGCAAACTCTGGACGGGGGCCGTGGGGGCCCTGCTGGGGGGGGCCTTCCTGGCTGCAGGGCTCTTCTTGTACCTGAAGAACAAGAAAGGTGAGTCTGTGGGGCTGGAGAAAGAGATATAGGGAGGGGACCATCTGGGGAGGCATCTCATCAAAATGGCCCAGAGGGTCTTCCCAGCCCCCAACAGCCATGGCTGGTGGTCCCACCGAGTCTCCACAGGAGAGCCAAGGAAAGAGGAGGAACCGTTGAGAGGATGTTCCTGAAGAAAATTTGGCCCCCCTGGAGAGATTCATCCTGTCTTGATGTGTAGAAGGCAGTGTGGAGAAATGCATTTGGAAAGTTTTCTCCTATCAGGAAATGTAATGGAATATACGGATTATGGGCTATGGATTGGGAGTGGGACCCCTGAGTGCTCCAGCCCATTAACGGTTCTGATTGCACCTTTTTCTCTTTTAGCAACTCCCGTCCAACCCCCTGCAGGTGAGCTTCTTCTATTCCCCTCCATCAATTCATAGGTTCTTCTAATTCTCTCTTCTGGAGCCCCAAACCTTTTTGTAAGATTTTTGGCAGATTTTTCTTACAGGGGCTGCAAAATGCAGTGCAATTACACGTCCTCTCCTGCCACCCCCATCATTGCACCATCTTCTTTGTTAATATGAAATACCTGCAGGGAGGGGGGGGAGGCCTCTTCTCTTGATTACCTCTCTAATTAAGCCAATTAGGGATAAATTCCATCTTGCCAAGGTCACCCTGCAGCCCCCCTTTGCAGCCCCTCGGCTGATCTCAGACCCCCTTCGAGTCCCAGGAGATGAGAGGGGGAGGAATCCCTGGTCCTTCGCAGCCTTTTCCTCCCTGAAAGGGGCCGATTCTGCCTCCATCCGGTCCCTGCCCATCAAGCACCCCCTGCAGTGTGGGACAGCCTGTGGGTCTGAAAGGGAGGGGGAGGGGAAGCCCACCCTGTTTTTCCAATGCAGACTCCCCAAAAAGAACTTATACATCCTGAAGGTTTTAGTATATATTCTAATTTTCTTCCCCGTCTCTTTTCTTCACAGCACTCATGAGTTAATCCTGCTATCGCTTCCTGCTATCAGATGCAAAATAGCTGATGAATTTCTGCCTTTTTTGCAATCTTGGAGGATGGAGGTTCAAGGTGGTGGGTTGGCGAGAAGAGGAGAATCGCAGCCTGGGCCTTCTCCTGGGGAGACCCACCAGCTTCCTTTCACGCCTCCCTTTCTTTTCAGGGAGGGGAAACGGGGGGGGGGACCATCTAATCTGTCCCCAGGAACTCTTGGCCTGTCTGTCACTCCTGACCCCCCAAATTGTCCTGCTCAGCACAGACCCCCATTCAGAGCAATGGCTGCAACCCATCCACCCCACAGCCGCTTAACCTGAAACCCATCTGGCGCTTAGCCAGGCCTGGAGGCCACCAGATTCAGAGAGATCCAGATACTCCACATGTACCAGGCACCCTGGGATCCCCCATTCCTGAGAAGTGATCTCAGGGATCAACTGCTCTCTGCCCAGCAGATCCCCAACCTCTTTTCCCCTCTTTGGATCGCCTCTCGTTTCTCCACCTCTCCCGGCTTTGAATCCGCAGGAGCTGCACCTACGTTGAGGTTCTCCTCCGAGTCAATTCCCTTTGCTTTTATTTGCTATAAAACAATAAACTTCAGACTGCAGGAAAACCCTGGAGTGATGTGAGTCGATGCTGTCCGAGGAGCCTGGCCTCAGCTCCACGTTCTCTCCAGGTCAGAAGCTCACGGAGGGAGAAGCTGATGGACTGCAGGTCGCCAGAGACCCTCCCTGGCCAGGGGGCTGCAGCCAGCTGCTGAGTCGCTCCCCTTTTGCTGGAGGGCAGAGAAGCCCCACATGGACACGGGGGCCCTTGCAGGCCCCCAACTGCCCAGCCCCCTTGGAGAAGGTGCCCTTGGGGGGAGCTGCGGTGACCTGCCCTGGGGACCCCTCGGCCTCATCTGGCCCCGGGGAGAAAGCCAGGATGGGGAGCCTCTTCCCCCCCAGGGCCTGATGTCCAAAACAGGGCTTGGTGTGGGTCAGGGACTGGAGGCTGTGGGCCTGGCGGTCAGCCCAAAGGCAGACATATCTTGCCAACTCCAGAGACTTCTCTGAAGGTAGGAAAACACTCTGCATGTCCACCAAGTGTGCCATCTCCGAACTGGGAAAGCAGATTATGGCCAGATTATGGCCAGGAGGAGCATCTGTTCCCCCCACGTGCTGAGACCCCAGAGCCCCGTGGCAGCCCCTTCGGGCCTGCTGAGCTGCAAGGCCGCCGGGTCTCCATCCGGTGTGGAAAATATCAGGGCTCCGCTTCCCGGTCCAGGTGTCTGCCCGGCATCTCTGCGTCCACCTGGAGGAAAGCACCGAGTGGCGGGTTGGGGTCCTCCGTTTGGGGCCTTGAACATTCAGTGAGTTTCGACTTGGATGAGCAGTTAGAAAGCAAAGTCCCGCCTTTGGGCATGGAAGCATCCGAGGCAGGACAGAGAGGCCCTTTTGCGGGGCGAGCGACCCTCCGCCCTCCCCTTTTTGGAGCCTGGAAGGTTAGAAAAACACTCCAAGCAGCTAACGACAACCTTGCAGAGTAGAAGCGCCCAGAAAAGGCTTGCACATACAGTTTAATTAACGTTCAGAAATAAAACAGTCTTCACACATTAGGTAGTTGAAGAAAAATAAAGATATGTATAGTCGAAGGCTTTCACGGCCGGAATCTGATGGTTGTTGTGGGTTTTCCGGGCTGTGTTCTCGCTCTTCTTGACCTCTCAGCGGCACTCGATACCACCGACCATGGTATCCTTCTGGGACGGCTCAGGTAGTTGGGGGTGGGTGGCACGGTTCTGTGCTGGTTCACCTCCTTCCTCCAGGGCCAGTCCCAGTCGGTGTTGATAGGGAGCGAGAGATCCAGCCCACGGGCCCTTCTTTGCGAGGTCCCACAGGGCTCAGTACTCTCACCGCTCCTTTTTAACAACTACATGAAACCGCTGGATGAGATCATCCATCACCATGGGCTGAGGTATCATCAATATGCGGATGATACCCAGTTATACATCTCCATCCCAGGTGAAGTAAGTGATGCAGTGACCACCCTGTCCAAGTGCCTGGGGTCTGTAGGGGTCTGGATGGGAAAAAACAGGCTTCAACTGAACCCTGGTATCGAACGCCGCTGAGAGGTCAAGAAGAGCAAGAACGGATGCACTGCCTCCATCTCGCTCCCGCCAAAGATCACCCATAAGCATGACCAATGCAGTTTCCGTCCCATGACCCGGCCTGAAACCTGACTGAAAGGGGTCCAGATAATCTGTTTCATCCAAAATCCCCTGGAGCTGCAACGCCACCACCTTCTCAACCACCTTCCCCAAAAAGGGGAGGTGGGAGACTGGACGAAAATTATCCAATATAGTGGGGTCCAGCGATGGCTTCTTGAGGAGGGGTGTACCAGCGCTTCCTTAAAAGCTGCTGGAAACACCCCCTCTCTCAAGGATGTGTTTACCATCGCTTGGACCCAACTGCAAGTCACCTCCCGAGCTGCTTTCACCAGCCAGGAGGGACAAGGATCTAATTGGCATGTGGTGGCATTTACAGTCCGGAGAACTCTGTCCACTTCCTCAGGTCCAACAGGTTCGAACCGTTCCCAGTTAACAAGGAGGTACGTTCCCTGGGTATCTCCTCAGACTCTGTCTCACACTCAGAGTCCAACCTAGAACGAATCCGAGCGATTTTATCCTGTAAATGCCCAGAAAATTCTTCCGCACGGACCTGGAGATGGATTTCCAACTCTCCTTTCCCTAAAAGGGATCGGGTAATCTTAAACAGGGCCGCTGGATGGCATTCCGCGGATGCAATAAGAGTGGAGAAATATTGATGTTTTGCCGCTCTTACCGCCACAAGGTAAACCTTAATAGTGGCTCTAGCTTGCGTTCGGTCGGATTCGGTCTTTGTCTTCCTCCAGTGGCGCTCTAGGCGTCTCTTAATCCTCTTCAGAACCCTCAGCTCCTCCGTGAACCAGCGGGAGTGTCGGGTTCGACTGGACAAGAGAGGCTGCACAGGCACGATCCTGTCCAAGGCCACAGCCACCTCTCTATTCCAGATGACAGCCAGAGCCTCTGCTGGACCGTGCAGCAGATCTTCAGATATAACCCCCAGCTCCCTCTGGAACCCTAACAGGTCCATCAGTCACCGGGGGCAGACCAATCAAATAGGTCCAGCCTCCCTGAAGAGAGTTGGACCATAAGGAATGCTGAGCGCCGAAGAATTGATGCTTTTGAGCTGTGGTGCTGGAGAAGACTAAAGCCACTTATGAGGGATGCGATGGCTCAGTGGTTAAGACACCAGGCTTGTCAATCAGAAGGTTCGCGGTTCGAGACCAAAGTGCTGCATGACAGAGTGAGCTCCCGCACTCGCCCCAGCTCTTGCCAACCTAGCAATTCGAAAGCATGCAAGTGCAAGTAGATAAATAGGTATCACTTTGATGGGATGGTAACAGCATTCCGCATGTGTGATGCCAGCCACATGACCGCGGAAGTGTCTTCGGACAGCGCTGGCTCTTAGGCTAAGAAACGGAGTTGAGCACCGGCCCCTAGAGTCGGACACGACTGTGCAGGGGAAAACCTTTAACCTTTACTTTAAAGCCACTTATAAAAAATTCACTGATTGCAAACGCTTCCCTGAATGGCCTATGAAAATTGGAGATAACGTGTATCTTTCCACCAAGTTTCTCCAATCTCTTCAGCTGTCTAAAAACTTGGGACCCATATTTATTGGACCTTTTCCCATTACTCACATCATCAACCCTGTGACTGTTTGTTTGCAACTCCCAAAAAACCTCAAATGGATTAACCCTATTTTCCATTGCAGCCTATTAAAACCTCTCCATGAATCGCAATGCTGGCATCCTGCAACACCTGTTCCACCTCCTATCATGATTGATGGAGACCAACACTTTGAAGTTCAAGAAATTCTGGATTCCCGAAAGTTTCATGGCTCTCTCCAATTCCTTATCAAATGGAAACATTTCCCCGATCCTGAATGGATGCTTAGCCGCCATGTTCATGCTCCTGCTTTGCTTAAAGCTTTCTATGATAAGTATCCTGAAAAACCCCATATGCCATTGTGCTTATTTTATTATTAATTAGTTTTTAGTTTTTCTTTCAGGTGGGCGATATGTCAGGCTCCTCCATCAAATGTTATCTGAACATCTGATCGTGTTCGCCTGCATGGATTTCAGAGCAGGAAGTTGGGTGGGGGACTGTGTGTGAGTGGGAAAGCAAGTTGTTTGGACTATCTCTTACTTCCAAGGTTGGGCCATTGGAGACATCTGCACAAAGAGGATTAACCAGCACGAAGGGCGGTTGGGTCTGGAGGGGGAGGAAGGGAAAGTCTTGACTATTTGAATTGTTTAATGAGAAAAAGTGCAGGAAACCTCATTCACAACTTTTTCGTTGCTGTGTGTACTTCATCCTAATAAATGAAATCACTAAAATTTATTGTATGGATTTACTTTGATGGGATTTGAGTATAGCAGTCATTACAGGCATGCTGATTTGCTGCTGGGAAAGACTGAAGGCAAAAGGAGAAGGGGATGGCAGAGGATGAGATGGTTAGATAGCATCACCGATGTAATGAACATGAATTTGAGTAAACTCCGAGAGACAGTGGAGGACAGGAAGGCCTGGCTTGCTATGGTCCATGAGATCACGAAGAGTCGGACACGACTAAACGACTGAACAACAACAACAACCAACACCCCTTCTCAAATCAAGTCATACATCATGCCTACACAAGATTAACCTACTTTGCAGGCCTTGATAGACACCCCTAGCAAGTGGCTTTGTCAGGATGTCTGCGATCATGCTCTCTGAGGGACAATACTCCAAATGTATTAGTCCTGTCTCCTGTGCCTCTCTAATCATGTGGTAACGAACATCCATGTGCTTTGTCTGCCCTCCCACCTTCTTTGATTGAGAGAGTCTTACACAACTTTGGTTGTCCTCAAAGACTCTTATTGGAGCAGGATCACTAATGACCCACAGATCCTCAAGTAAATACTTGAGCCATTGCACCTCTGAGCATGTCTCATCTGCTGAGACATACTCTGCTTCAGTAGTTGATCGTGCTAATATAGTCTGCTTGTGACTAGCCCAGCTCACAGCCCCTCCCCCAAAGAAAAACATTCCCACTAGTGGATTTACGACCAGTTGCATCCTCTGCCCAATCTGCATTGGTGTACCCCACTAGTTCAGGAGAATCAGTTGCTGGCAGCTTAAGCTTCATGTCTGAAGGGGACATGCCTAATGCCTGTCCAGTCCCTTTGGGTGGGTGCGCTTGTCTCTCTGCAGAGGATCCCCACTGCAGTTGAAATATCTGGCCTCGTGGTTGACAGATATAACAGCTTCCCAATGGCCTCTCTGTATCCAATGTTCTGAGGCAACAGTTCACTGGTGTCCTTGACTTTGTGAAAGTCTGTTTCCATTGGAGTTGGTTCTGTGTTTGCATCTTCCAGCCCCAGGCTCTCCAATAACTCTAGAATCTTTTGCCTCTGACTAAGGAAAACACTTCCATCCTCTTCTCTCTCAATTTGTATCCCCAGGTAGTAGCTTGCCTTTCCAAGACATTTCACCTCTACTTCCGTGTTCAAATTGGATTTGTTGTTGTTGTTGTTCAGCCGTTTAGTCATGTCCGACTCTTCGTGACCTCATGGACCAATATCCCTTTGATCCTCATAACAAAGAATCAAATCGTCCACATATGTCAGAATGAACATGTCTCTGCCATTCTTGTGTTGTGTGTAAAGGTAGGGATCAGCTTTGCCTTGAGTGAAACCTTGCTTTATTAGCATCTGGTTTAATTTCACATTCCAGGCCCTTGCTGCTTGTTTAAGCCCATAGATCCCCTTCTGAAGCTTATACACTAAAGGCCAGTTCTTTGGATCAGTGAGCCCTTCAGGTTGTTGCATGTACAACTCCTCCTGAATTTTACCATGCAAGAACGCTGTCTTGATGTCTGTATGCTCCACTTGCATGTTTCTACTGGCTGCTAGACTTAAAAGAAGTCAAATTGCTGTGTGAGTCACAACAGGTGCAAAAGTTTGGTCGTAATATTCCCCATACTTTTGTGAATAGCCCTTGGCTACCAGTCTAGCTTTGTACCCTTCTCATTCTGTCATTAAAGACCCATTTGCAACCAATGGCCTTTTTGCCAACAGGTAACTTTGAGTGTCCAAGTGTTGTTGTGTTGCAGAGCCTCAAACTCCTCTTATGCTGCTTTCCTCCACTGGTGGCAGCTGGTACACTTCCTTCCATGATGCAGACTCCTTCAGCAACGGCATCCCTGCAAGGTAGGACAGTCGCTTGGCCGGAACTCCCTTGTTGGGTCGCATCGATGAGCATCTCAGGTCTGGAGCAGGACTCGGGTCTGGATCGTACTGCATCTCTGCCCCTTCTGTCCCTCCTGGTTCCTCATAGTCTGACTCAGGCGGAGTTTCTGTCTCGATCTCCTCTCTCTGGGTTTGCCTGCTCGCTGCATCTGGAAACACTGGGTGAGGTACCTCAAACAAGTCTTCATCACCTCCGCCTTCTGCAGTGCTATTGGCTAGAGGATTTTGATTTGGCTCTGTTTCATCCAAATGCACCACTCTGCAAGTATGGATTGAGCCAGTCTTAGGATCTAAAACTATATCCTTTGCTTCCTGGTGGGAAGCTCTTCCTTTGATCTGGAATCTAATTTGGCTCTTTTCTCTTTTCTCTTTTGGAATGTGGATGTAGGCCTTGCATCCAAGCACCCTCAAGTGCTTGACACTAGGTTGTCTACCATGCCACAGACATTGAGCCAGGATTGAGCCAGTCTTAGGATCTAAAACAGAGCTTTCCAAACTGTGTGTCGGGACACGTTAGTGTGTCGGCTGCAGTGTCCGGGTGTGTCGCGGCTGCTGCTGCCTCTGAGTCCCGCCAGGATTCCGCGCAGGTCCTAGTGCCTGCCTTGTGCCCTGCTGCCTCCAAACCTGCTGTGATTCTGTGCAGGTCCTAGTGCCTGCCTTGTGCCCTGCTGCCTCCAAACCTGCTGTGATTCTGTGCAGGTCCTAGTGCCTGCCTTGTGCCCTGCTGCCTCCAAACCTGCTGTGATTCCGCGCAGGTCCTAGTGCTTGCCTTGTGCCCTGCTCCCTCCAAACCTGCCCTGCCAGGATTCCGCGCAGGTCCTAGTGCCTGCCTTGTGCCTTGCTGCCTCCAAACCTGCCCTGCCAGGATTCCGCGCTGGTCCTAGTGCCTGCCTTGTGCCCTGCTGTAAGAGTGTGTCGCAAAATGATGCCCTGCTGTAAGAGTTTGTCGCGAAATGATGCATGTCTAAAAAGTGTGTCACCAACATGAAAAGTTTGGAAAGCTCTGATCTAAAACTATATCCTTTGCTTCCTGGTGGGAAGCTCTTCCTTTGCTCTGGAATCTAATTTGGCTCTTTTCTCTTTTGGAATGTGGATGTAGGCCTTATGTCGAAGGTTCTCAGTCATCCAGGTGGAACAGTCTGTGGCTTGTTAGGTATTGTTCTTAGGTATGTGGATGACACATGGGTCAAAATCAAGGCCCAGGAAGTACAGGCCTTCACGGACCATATAAACACTATAGATGCCAACATTAGGTTCACCAGAGAAGACACCAAGGACAACAGACTGGCATTCCTAGACTGTGAAGTCCTCATTGGGACCGGTGGCAAGCTAGAAATAGGGATCTACAGGAAACCCACACACACAGATCAATACCTGATGTTTGACTCCCACCATCCACTGCAGCACAAACTAGGAGTCATCAGGACATTATCACACAGAGCAGAAACCATCCCCACCTCCATGGATTCCAAAAAGAATGAAAAACAGCACCTGAGAACAGCTCTGAAGGCCTGTGGATATCCAAATTGGGCCTTCACTAAATCTAAGTCTACCAGACCTAAAACAGCGACAGATAGGGCTGAGACTCAGAGTAAACGGAAGAACCTGGTCATTCCTTACATGGCTGGCGTGTCTGAAAAGATAAAACGGATATTTGGCAAACACCACATACCTGTATATTTCAAACCCACCAACACACTGAGACAGAGGCTTGTACACCCCAAAGATCAAACTCCAAAACACAAGGAAAGCAATGTAGTGTATGCAGTCCAGTGCAGTGAGGAGTGCTCTGAACTCTACATTGGAGAAACCAAACAACCTTTGTACAGGAGGATGGCCCAACACAGGAGAAGTAACACCACAGGACCAGAGTCAGCAGTTTATATTCATCTAAAGGAAAAAGGACACTCATTTGAGGACATTAATGTTCACATTTTAGACAGCTGGAATTAAAATCGCTGGAAGAAACATTAACAATCTCAGATATGCAGATGATACCACTTTGATGGCTGAAAGCGAGGAGGAGTTGAGGAGCCTTATGACGAAGGTGAAAGAAGAAAGTGCAAAAGCTGGGTTGCAGTTAAACCTCAAAAAAACCAAGATTATGGCAACCAGCTTGATTGATAACTGGCAAATAGAGGGAGAAAACGTGGAGGCAGTGACAGACTTTGTATTTCTAGGCGCAAAGATTACTGCAGATGCTGACTGCAGCCAGGAAATCAGAAGACGCCTACTTCTTGGGAGGAGAGCAATGGCAAATCTTGATAAAATAGTTAAGAGCAGAGACATCACACTGACAACAAAGGTCCGCATAGTTAAAGCAATGGTATTCCCTGTAGTAACCTATGGCTGTGAGAGCTGGACCATAAGGAAGGCTGAGCGAAGGAAGATAGATGCTTTTGAACTGTGGTGTTGGAGGAAAATTCTGAGAGTGCCTTGGACTGCAAGAAGATCAAACCAGTCCATACTCCAGGAAATAAAGCCAGACTGCTCACGAGGGAATGATATTAAAGGCAAAACTGAAGTACTTTGGCCACATAAATGAGAAGACAGGATGTCCTGGAGAAGAAGCTGATGCTAGGGAAAGTGGAAGGCAAAAGGAAGAGGGGCTGACCAAGGACAAGATGGATGGATGATATTCTGGAGGTGACAGACTCGACCTTGGGGAGCTGGGGACGGTGACGGCCAACAGGAAGCTCTGGCATGGGCTGCTCCATGAAGTCACGAAGAGTCGGAAGCGACTGAACGAATAAACAACAAAACATCCTTGAGGAGGCTGTACAGGAGGATGGCCCAACACAGGAGGAGCAACACCACAGGACCAGAGTCAGCAGTTTACCTTCATCTAAAGGAAAAAGGACACTCATTTGAGGACATTAATGTTCACATTTTAGACAGGGAAGATAAGTGGTTTGAGAGAGGGGTCAAGGAATCCATTTATGCCAACTTGGAAAATCCTTCTTTGAATAGAGGTGGGGGCCTCAGGCACAATCTTTCCCCTATTTTCCTTCCTGCTTTGTCTTCTGTGCCTAGGAAGACTAAGACCATTTCACAATCTCAACAACAGCAAGGTAATCTTAACGATCCTCCTTTGGATGATAAAGGGACTTAGAAATTAACATCTCAAATAACCATGACCTAGCCCCAGGTGCAAGGTCCCACAGCCACCCTAGAAACATATTTAAGGATTCCCTTACTAACTTTGCTCAGACTGAAGAAGCTTCTTGGATAAGGAGCGAAACGTTTCCACTGAGAAAATAGAAATCCAGTTGACATGATTCAAGCTACAGACAATTCCACCTGGATGACTGAGAACCTTCATCGACATCCTTGAGGAGGATGTGACTCATAAACACTTTTCAAGAATGTGTTAACTGCCCTAAATTACTCTGCCCTTCCTGCCCGGATGACCCTTATAGAAGGAAATAAGCTGCCCTGTCCTTGCATACGAAAGAATGTAATTCAGGATGGCGCCAGAGTACCATCTAGGATGATAAAAGATAGCTTACATGTAGGAATCCTTACCCAACACATCTCTTCCTGCTCGGACAGGAAGATGGGAGGGGGCATACAAGTCAAGGTAACTGACCTGATTGGGTAGAAAGGATGTGCCATCCCAACGTGGGTCTTAGGGTAACCTAGGGTATATAATGTGCTGTAGGAAGGGCGTCCTGCGTGATCACCCACCTAACAGCCTGCTGCCACTGCCTTTGTGTTGGGGTTTGATAAACCCAGGAATTTACTTCTAGATATAAAGTATACAGAGAGGCTTGATTTCTAGGTGAATTTATATGAAATTGTACAAGCCAGGACAAGCAGCAGCCATCATGGTGTAGCTACGATTAATAAGCCAACACATGATTCATGTGCGCACCTGTGGCACAGAAGGCTTGGGCATCCGAGTTTCAAAGTGATTGAAAAGATGTCAGAAGCAAGTTCTGGAAATGGAATTGATAAAGTGCCAAGTGTATTTGGATTGCACAGCTTGTAAGGTTGTAAAGTCAAAGGTGTTTCCTGTGAGCAAATTCAGTGATAGGAAGTCACATAAATGTTTTGAATTAGTTCACGCTGACTTAATTGGTCCATTACCAGCTTCAATAGGGGGTGCTAAATATGTTTTAGTCATTGTAGATGATTACACAAGATTTGGGTTCTGTTACCTATTGAAAGCTAAAAGTCAAACATTTGAAAAGTTTAGAAAATGGGTGCAGTTTGTGGAACGTAGGTATAGCACAAAGGTGTGTAGTTTACAAACTGACCGGGGTACAGAGTTTCTTAGTGGGAGTTTTCAGCAATGGCTCCGTAGAAGGGGCATTGTGCATAGGAGAACTAACCCACATAGTTCAGCTGAGAATG
Organism: Charina bottae; assembly: GCA_023362775.1. Lineage (NCBI taxonomy): Eukaryota > Metazoa > Chordata > Lepidosauria > Squamata > Charinaidae > Charina > Charina bottae. Next base: position 1,043,660 of record JALMGJ010000002.1, on the reverse strand, counting down.
GCGTGGCTGAACGTAGGAATTTGGCATTGCAGACAGTGAAGGATTCACTCATTGCTGACTCAGGGTTATCAAGAGGATACTGGGGGGAGGCAATATTAACTGCTAATTATTTAATTAACAGGTTATGGAGTGTGTCTGTAAACCAAACTCCATATTATATGTTATATGGCAAGAAGCCACCATTAGCTCATTTGAAGGTGTTTGGGTGCACTGCCTATGTTCACGTGCATAAGGAGGTACGTAGGAAAGGACAGGCAAAAGCACAGAAGCTGACGTTTGTGGGGTATGAGCCAGGGACCAAAGGATATAGGTTCACTGATGGCAGGAAAGTTGTTATTTCTAGATCAGCAAGTTTTAGTGAGCACAGCAATTGGCAGAGATTACACGGGAGTAGTGAGGTATATCTTCCTAGTCAGGAACGTTTTGAGTTTTCAGAGCGGAGAGAGGCCACTGATGTGATTAAGAAGGAAGAGGAATTAACTCCTAGTGTGCCAATGATGCAGGATGCTACAGTTTTGCGTAGATCTGAGAGAGTTAACAAGGGCATACCACCTCAGCGTTATACACCAGGTGATGTAAAAGTGTGTTTTATTGATTATGAACCTCGTAATTACAAGGACGTATTGGAGTTGCCACAACATGAGCAGAGCAGATGGAAAGCTGCTATGGATCTGGAAATGAAAGCCATTAATTCTCATAAGGTTTTCAAATCTACTAGGCTGCCTGAGGGGCATAGAGCAGTAGGCTGTAGATGGGTGTATAAGAAGAAAACCTTAGTGAATGGTGATATTCAGTATAAGGCTAGGTTGGTAGCACAAGGATTTTCCCAGATAAAGAATCAGACTTATGATGAAGTTTTTGCACCAACGCTAAGAGGGGAGACATTTAGGTTTGCCTTAGCAATGGCAGCAGCTGGGAATTGTGTAGTACAGCATTATGATATCACAACAGCATATTTGCATGCTGATTTGAATGAAGAGATCTATATGATTGAAGCCCCAGGGTATGAATCAAAGATTGCAGGAAGGGTATACAAGTTGCAGAAAGCGTTGTTTGGACTCAAGCAGTCGGCACATTGCTGGAATCTTAGGTTAGATAAGGAATTACAAAGAATGGGATTCAAGTGTATTATAGCTGACCCATGTCTGTATGTAAAGCAATGTGAAAACGATGAACAGATTTTGCTTTTGATTTTTGTAGACGATTTGTGTCTTATAGCGAAAGATCAAAGCAGGGTAATTGAATTTACTGAAAATCTGAAACAGCACTTTGATGTCAAAGATCTGGGAGAAATTAAGAATTACCTAGGAATGGGTATTCAGAAGGTTGATGGGGGTTATGTTCTAGAGCAGCGGAAGAAGATTGAAGCACTGCTAAGAGAGAACAATATGAAACAGTGCAAGGAAGTTTCAACCCCGATGACAACAGATTTTGTTGAAACAGAGACTGGAGATGATGACCAAACTTCATGTGATCAAGAACACTATCATTCAATAATTGGAAGTTTATTGTATATAGCACAATGGTCGAGTCCTGATATCGGGAACGCAGTAAATGTTCTGAGTAGATATGTAACCAAACCTACTCAGAGGCATTGGCAAGGTATCAAACGTGTGTTTAGGTCTCTGAAGGGGACTATTGATAAATGTTTATTGATAAAACCATGTAAGCCATTGAACTTGAAATGCTATGTAGATAGTGATTGGGGTAACGATGTACATGACAGAAAATCAATGACAGGGTTGATAATAATGTTTGGTAACACCTTGGTTGGGTGGAGGTCTCGTAAACAAAGTTCAGTTGCTGTGTCAACGGCAGAGGCGGAGTATGCAGCATTATCTGATTTATGTTCAGAATTAATTTGGTATAGGCAATTGTTAATGGATGTTAATATAACAATTGAACGGCCTATATGTGTATACGATGATAGTGAGGCATGTATACAGATTGCAAAGAGTGATAAGGTCAGAGCACGAAGCAAGCATGTTGATATCAAGTATCATAATGTTAGGAATGCTGTTAAAGAGTCTCTGATTGATTTGCAATATTGTCCATCTGAGTGTAATGTAGCAGATGTGATGACAAAGCCTCTAAGCATAGATAGACATAGGATGTGTATATCTCAAATGTGTATGTCTTCTATTCTGTACAATTAAATGTAATATCTATTGTAAATTGAAGGGGTGTTGGGGTTTGATAAACCCAGGAATTTACTTCTAGATATAAAGTATACAGAGAGGCTTGATTTCTAGGTGAGAGGTGAAATATTCTGCAGTGTCACCCAATTAGCAGCCATTGTTGTAGGGATGATGTGTCAATGTGTGACTCATACAACAGGTGCTAAGAGTTAAGTTGGGTGTGGTAGTTAACGAGATTGACCTATAATGTGATTGGTCAGTTTGACTATAAAAGCAGAGATATTCTGTATTCCATTTTACCTCGTGAAAGCTGTATCGTTGATGGTGTATCATTTGTTACTTGTGGAAGTGATCTGTAAATACGTATGTATATAAAGTAAATAGGATATTTGATATAACTTCTGTTTGGAGTCTATTTACTGCATAGTACGTGGATCACTGGTGCCTAGGAGAGAGGCAGGCCGCTCTATCCGAGCTCCCTCTGACACTTTGCTCTTGGGTGAATAAACTCCTAACTTCATGCAATTCGTCAGTTTCTTTACTCCCAGCTCAGGAACGAATCTGGTAAGATAAAATTTACTTCTGACAGTCTTTTGGGTTACTTAAGATGTTCTGAAGGGTTTGGGTTGGTTTGTGTGCTACGGTGATACCATGTAGTTGTAACAGTCTATTAGTAGTTTCTGAGATGTTTCTGATGTATGGCAGTGTAATCCTTTTCATAGCTTCTGTTGGTTTTGCTGTGGTGGGTTGAGTGGTCAGGCACTTTTTGATAAAGTTGTGTGGGTATCCATTTTGCAGGAAGATGCTATATAAGTGGTCTGTTTCCTTCTTCTGGTGTTCTGGGCTGCTGCAGTGCGTTTGTGTTCGTCTGAATAGTGTTCTTACACAGCTCCTCTTGTGGGAGGTTGGGTTACTGCGTTGGTAGTGCAGCACGTGGTTAGTGTGGGTAGATTTCCGGTAGACTTGTGTTTCTAGAATGCCCTCATTTCCTCTACTCATGAGGATGTCCAAGAAGGGTAGCGTGTTGTTGTTTTCTTCTTCCCTTGGGAATTTTATTCCTTTGAAGATGTTGTTGATGGTTTCATGTGTTTCCTCCAGTTGGTCCTTTTTTATTATGACAAATGTGTCATCTACATACCGGATCCAAAGTTTGGGTTGTATACGTGGAAGTGCTATCCTTTCTAGACGCTGCATTATTCTCTTCGATTAGCACTGGAAATCTTGAGCGGGAGAAGAGAAGCCACAATCACCCCAAGAACAGAAGCCGAGTGTCAGCCCTTCGAGGTAGACCAGACTAGAAAACAAAGTCTTGCAGGCTAATCCTAATTTTATTATAAAGTTCCAGGAAAAGAATCTTGCATGTCTGAATGCGCTTCCCCCTCCCTCCCTCCCTCTTCATCTTCCTGAGCACCTGGGAGGGTCATGTCTGAGACGCTTTCTCGGGTTAGCGTTTCTGGCCCGGACTCGGGTTTCTTTTATCTGACTTCTGTCTTGGTGGTGGCCCTTCCGTTCCTCAAGGTCGTTCCTTCTGCCCACCACACCGTGGCCTGAGGGGTCCCACCCCCGGCCCACCCAGCCCAGCCGTCTGCTCTCCCAGCGGCCCCCCAACTGCCCAAGGAAGCCTTTGGAGGAGGGGAGAAGAGCGTCTCCTCCTCCACTCATCCACCCCACCCAGACCCTCTCCGGAGGGTCAGAGGATTCCAGGGAAGCCCCAAGGCTGCAAAGGATGAGGAGACAGATTCAGCGGGACATGAACTCTCTCCGCGGATGGGGGTCCCTCAAGAGGGACTGGGTGGCCATCGGTGGGGTTTTTATTTCTTTGTTTACGTATTCATTAGTGACATATAGGCTGCCCCAGTCAGGTACAGCCTGCATGGCTCACAATAAAAACACAGGGAAAACACACACAAAAATCTTCAAAACCCCAGAAAAAGCCAACAATGATTTAAAAGAAGCCATCACACCCCCTCTCACCCTGGGGCTGGGACAGAGCCAGGTTTGAAGGGCCCACTGAAACAGGGCCAGGGTGCAAGCCGGATGGATCCCAGGGAGGAGGGGGTTCCAGAGAGCAGGCCCTGTGACCCTGGGCAAGGGGTTGGCTAGATGACCTCCAAGGACCCCTCCCACTGTTCTACGCACTCATGGTTGCCCCCACCCATCCATGCAGGAACTGCATCAGGGGAGATCATCCCGGGCCATGGGAGGAGTGGGGCAACCAGTTGCCTCCAAGTGCCATGAGTGGCTTGAGTAAGTGAGCCCAGCCATACGTTTAAGAAGTTAAATTTCTCCCAGAGATGAAGATTTCCCCCCCCCCCCGCCTCCGAAGTGTGAGCGAGAAGACCTTGAGCATTACTGAAAGTGAGCCCTTTCTCCAACGGGGGTACAGACCATATTCCTCCAAGAAGCGCTCACTCCATTGTTCTTCATGAGGACTAGGAGGCTATTCTGTTCTCATAGTATCATAGGGTTGAGAGGGTCCTTGGAGGTCTTCTATACCGCCCTGGTGAGGCCAGTTCCGGTCACCACAATACAAAAAAGATCCCCGTCTTGCTTTTGTGCAAGGACCCCCCTCTGGGGTTGCATGGGGAGGCTGGGCTCCAGGGCCCGGCTGGGGGATTCCCTCCCCACCTGCTGTGCCCCCCCAGGAGCTCCTCCTGGGCACTTCCTGTCTGGAAGAGGGGGGATTTTCCTCCTAAACCCCCCCTCCGCCAGCCGCTCCCAAAGGTGGCCTTCCCCCTGGAGGTGCCCCCCACCCAAACTGAGCTAGAACCCAGCAGAAGCCCCGGATCTCTGGCTGTGCTTCGCTCTGTCCAGGGAAGGACCCGGTGCCCCTTCGGAGCATCAGCAGCGCCAGCCTGGAGTCCCCCCGGGGCCTGAAGAAGGCTTAAAAGGGCATCTAGTCCACCCCCTCCAGGGGCGCAGAGAAAAAGAGAGGCTGGCTGAGAGTCGTGGGGAGAGCAAAGGAAGGGGAGGTCCCCTCTGGGGCTGGCAGGGAGCCCCCTGGAGCTGCAGCCCCCCAAGACCGAAGGATCCCCCTCCCCCTTTCTCCGCTTCTTCCTCTGCTCCGAACTATCTCCTCCACCGGCGAAGTCGAGAGAGACTCTGCCCGGAGACGGATGACGCTACAGAAGGGAGAATTCCCATTGGTGCGTCTGCTTTTCTGGGAACTCCCAACGCTGACACTTGAGAGAAAAACGCTTCCTGCCCCCAATCCAGACCCACCGATTCCGCCTCTGGGGCTGGAAGCATCCGCGTCTTTCTCCTCTCTTTGGGGGCGCTTGTGGGGCAGCCTCCATGGGCTCTGTGGGGGTCCCCCTGCTGCTGCTGGTGGGGGCGCTATCCCGGATCCCTGGAACCGAAGGGGGGAAGGAGCCCCTCGGTAAGGAGGGCGCTGGGCGGGGGGAGGGTGGCTGGGAGGGACCCCCTGATGCTGGGGGAAGGGTGAACAAAGGGGCTGGGGGCCTCAGGAGCGACTTTGGGGAAGGGGCCGAGGGCAAGGGAGGGGGGAGCCTGCAGGAGCCTCGATCTCCGCGTGGTCTCTGCCCCCTCCCTCCCCACAGCCCCCCCAGGCGGACGGAGAGGGATCCCCCTTCCCTGGTTGCGCGGATGCACCGCGAGGGTCGAGGCCCAGGTGGGGAGGGGGTCGTGGGAAGGCAGCCGACCTGGGACTCTATCGCCCCCCGTTGCTGGACCTTCTGGGCCCCGAATTAGACCCGGATCCGCAGCCCCCAAAGTTTGTCGCGTTCAAAGAGGAAGGAGAGGGAAAGCGAAAGGGAAAGAGGGAAGCCGCGGCATTTTCAGACCTAAATCCATGAATGCAACCAAAAGCCATATAGGAAAATACACATTTTGGGAAAAAATGTTTTTGCATCATCAAAAACTAAAGTTTTTCTTTACGAACCTCAAATTAGAGACTCTTCAGGTCAGGCAGGAGTTGAGCTTCGATCCCCTGTTGGGGGAGCCTCTGAATTGGGAAAGGAGACCCCCCCATAATTCCCCATAGCGGAATCAGGGCCTGGAGGGGAGGGGGAACCTCAGGGGTCGTGATGGGAAAGGATATTGGAGGGGGGTCTCAGTCCCCCCCCCCCAGATTGGCACTTAGGAAGGAGACCGTTGGGGGGCTGCAGAGGGATCCTTTTCGTGAGGGAAAGGGGCCGGGACCCTCCTCCCGCAAAGACCAAAGGGAGATGGTGGGGCTGAATATTGGGGGGGGGGGGGAGAAGAAGAAAAGTTTGGGGCAACCTGGGAAGGTGGGTTGGGGGAGGGAAGGGCTGGGGGACCCCAGGAGCATCAGTCCCGACAATAGCCTTATTGTGCCCCCCCATATTCCCCCCCCAGGAAGAGGGAGACGGGGGTATGGATATTGCTTTCACTCCAGCCCAGAGAGGTTCTGGTGGTCTCTTCACCCCCTCCCCACGTATTTCCTGCCCCCTGGATCCAAGGTTCCCTGCAGAGAGTAGGGCGGTCTGCTGGACCAGTTGAGTTTCTGCCTGCCTTTCTCCGCCCTGGGAGGATGGAGGAGGTCCACCATGAAGCTCCTCCCCCTCCCCCTATTTCCTCCCCCCTCCAGACCCCCAGCAACTCTCCGTCTCCCCCAGGGAGCCCCAGTGGACCCACAAGTTTGTCCCCCTCCCCCTTTCCTCTTGAGGGACCGACTGCCCTGTGGGGTGGGCCCCTGCTGCCAAAGGAAGGCGCTGGAGCTCCTCCCACTCGGGCGGATTGGGGCCCCCAATGGTGGGGGATCGAGTGGATTGGATTGGGGGCCATCAGGGAAGTGGAGGGGAGGCTGAGAAAGGCCCACCCGGCTCCCCCCTCCAGCTGGGCCCTCCAAAGGCCATCCGTCGGTCTCCCACGACAGGTCTCCCGCCCCTCCCCCTCCCCCCGTGGGTCCCTCTTCTAGTCACGGCTGGGAGCGATGGGCCCCGGAGTCCCTCCTGACGGTCCTCCTCCTCCTCCTCGCAGCCCATTTCTTCCACCAGTGGAAGCATGAGTGCCACTTCCTCAATGGGACGCAGCGGGTGCGACTCCTGAAAAGGTACTTCTACGACCGGCAGGAGTTTGCCCGCTTCGACAGCGACCTCGGGAAGTTCGTGGCCGTGACCGAGTTGGGGCAGCGCGATGCCGACAAGTGGAACAGCGATAAGTTCATCCTGCAGAGGGCGAAGGCCGAAGTGGATCGAGTCTGCCGGTACAACTACGGGGTGTACAACTACGAGGCGGCCAAGACGAGGCGTCTGATTGGCCGGAGAAGTGAGTCCGGGAGGGAGGGAGGGGGATGCCGGGACCCCCCTTTCCTTTAGTCCATTAAGTTCCCCTTATAAAGATTCGATCCTTATTTATTCTGCGCTCTCAGACCGAGTCCCACAAATATCCCTCTTCTTCCCAGTGTCCAAACTCCCTTCCTGCCTTCCTTTTTATTTGCATTTTATTTGCATTTGGAGTCCGGCAGCTTCTAAACCCAACAAACAAAGAAATAAACAAATAAAGCTAGAAATCATAATTCAGTGTTTAAACCAAGATGTAAACCTCAATCATACAGAATGATTTGTGTGCCTTTTCCTCTGCCTTGAGAAAAAGCTGATTCAAAGGCCGAGAAATTGTTGTTAGGCCAATTTCTGGAGTCTGGGAGAAAAGCCCCCCTTGAAACCCCCTTTTTCAGGACAGACTCAGCTTCACCTTCACCCAAATCGCTTCCCTCTTCAGAGCTGGAAAGTTCCTGATTTGGGGGGAGAGTTAAAAAAAACACATTAAAACCGAGTTTCTGGCCATAAGAGACACATCCAACGTCCATTAAACCCTGACGCCATGGAGTGTTTACTGTAGGATAGCCTGATTCTCCGTTCCAGATTTTAATTCTTTGTGTAATAATAAACTTATTTATCCATATCAATCGATAGGGCTTCAGAGGCCAAGCATCGTGCAGATCAAGTGTTTTAGCGGCACCTGTGGCCATTCGGCCTTTTCAGGGAAGTCACGTTCCTTTGGTAAAACCTCAAGAGTTGTTAATATTCCTGTTCCGAGCCCGTTTTCCAAAAATAATGTGTTACCACAGAATTAAATATGATGTTTCTTCCATAAGAGGAAAACCGCCACCTTCCTAAGAGAGAAAGACCTTTAACAGGGAGATCCTGGGCATTTGCACCTTCTGTAAATAATTGAATATTTCAAAACAGACTTTGCCCTCCACATATAAACTCATTTTCACTCATAAATTTACATTTCTTGTAAATAAAAGTCATGAATTTCTGCTTTTAGCTATTCTACAAAAATGTTTAATGTTCCAAGATACAAATGCACTTATGAAAAAAACCCCACCAATGTATTATTCGTCTGAGTGGCAACCAGACTAGATCCCAGGTCTTAATTACAAATAACCAAAGCATTTAAAAATTGAATGTTCTTAAGCATTATATAATTAGTTACTAAAAAACCCCTCAACCATAAGAAAATATTTATTTATTTTACATTTTATTTATATTGCTAACCAACTATCTGAGCTGGAGGGGAGCCCTTAAGGACCCTTTTGGGGGGCCCATCCAGCCCTCCATTCATCCACCCGAGAGCTGTGCCCCTTTGGTGAAGGAGGAGATCAAGAGGGATCCCCTCTAAGGCTCTGCTGTGATCATGGGATCTGCCTGATCTCAGCCACTTCCTGCCCCCCACCTTCCCTTTCCCCAAGATCCCTCCCTCCCTCCGGGGTCCCTTCCACCCTCCCTGCCGCCCTCACCCGGGCAGAAGCTGGCATCAGGGAGTCGGACCCCTTGCCACTTCCTTCCCCCGGGAACGCGCGATTCCTGCGGCCTGGAAGGGGGCCGGCCGGCTGCAGGCAGAGCGTGGTCCGGGGTCTCGGTCTCTCGCGGTCTCGGTCATGATCAGCCGTGGGCCTCCCCCCGAATTCCCCCAAAGGCCCCCCAGCGAGGATCCTCTGCAGCCCAAGAGAGACCCGGAGATCCCCAAGAAGCTTTTCTGTCCGTCTGGCTCCGAAAGGAGAATTCGGGGTCAGCCGGTCTTCTGTGGGGTGATCAACTCTCCCTTGATAGGATTCGGGCAAAGAAATGTGACTGCGGAAAGTAAATGTGCAATTCCAGGATTTCAAAGGAAGATCTAAAGGCAAAGCAGGAGCGTTAACGTGGGCAGTAATATCCAGAGGCTGATACCTCCTTCCTCCATCTCGAGCCCAAATCCTCTGATTAAAAAGGAAAAGGGTTAATTTTTGCATCCTCTTCTTCCACGGCTTGTTCTGCATGCTCTGTAAGGTGCTGGTCCTCATTAAGGTTTCCTTCAAACTTTCCTTCCTGAGCTCTGGAGCTGTCCATTCTGCCTGCCCTTGAGCCGGACCGCCCTGCAGGGTCGTCCTGGGGCTCCCTTCTCCGGGGCTGCTTCTGGGGTCAGCCGTCCCGCTCGTCTTTGGCAGCAGGGAAAGCGGCTCCCGACTTATGTTCCCGTCCCGGATCCTCCTGGCTGCCCCTCTTGAACTCTGCCCATTTCTCTGAGCCCTTTGCAAACGCTCGCTCGTGCCCACAACCGGACCTGGGTCTGAGCGAAGCAGGGGGAGGGAGGGATCCCTTGTGGGGACTTGAAACAAGTCTTTCTGCTGATGCTTCCTAAAATTGCATTGACCTGTTTTGCAGCCGCGTCACACTTTGCACTTTCCCCCCCTTAAATCTTATTGTGTTATTTTCTGCTTATTTCTCTGTGTTATCCAGATCATGTGGGATTTTATTTGTTTTCTAGAATCTTATATCATTGGCTTTTTAGTCATCCGATGGCCTTTTTGGGCCAGGTCCGAATCTGCTTCATTATTAAATCAAATCAAATTTAACCAACGCAACAGTGGACACTAAAGACTGCAAAAGAGGAAAGTGGAGAGGAGAAGTATTTTCTCCAAATAAAACTCTTTGAAAGGTGACTTAAAACACAGCACAATCTTAAGACTAAGGCAGGCCTCGGCCTGAGCCACCAACCTGCTCTTCCGTTCCGGGCCCTGCTGCGTCTCCCACGTCCCTCCTTCTCCTTCTCCTTCCCCCCAGCCAAGCCCACCGTCACCATCTCCCCCACCAAGGCGGACCCCGCGTCCCCCAACACCATCCTCCTCTGCACCGCGACGGGCTTTTACCCCCGGGAGATCGACGTCCGGTGGCTGAAGAACGGGCGGCCGGAGAAGGAGGGCGTCGCCTTCGGGGAGGAGCTGCAGAACGGAGACTGGACCTTCCAGCGCCAGGTGATGCTGGAGACCCAGCCCGAGCGGGGGGACGTCTACGCTTGCCAGGTGGGGCACGCCAGCCTGGAGGCCCCAGTCACCATCCAGTGGGGTAAGACCCTGCCTGCCCTCCCCTCCTGGTCTGGGGACGCCATCCTGCAGCGAGAAGGGGGCACCACTGGGGCTTTCAAGACCCTCCCTGAGTAGAGAGCCAGAATGGCCTCCCTGGAGGAAGCCGGCCCTGATCCTCCTGCTCATGCCAGGCTCCTTCTCCATCTCCCTCCCCAGAGCCACGTTCCTCCAACTCCGCCAAGAGCAAACTCTGGACAGGGGCCGTGGGGGCCGTGCTGGGGGGAGCCTTCCTGGCTGCAGGGCTCTTCTTGTACCTGAAGAACAAGAAAGGTGAGTCTGTGGGGCTGGAGAAAGAGATGGGGAGGGGACCATCTGGGGAGGCATCTCATCAAAAGGGCCCAGAGGGTCTTCCCAGGCCCCAACAGCCATGGCTGGTGGTCCCACCGAGTCTCCACAGGAGAGCCAAGGAAAGGGGAGGAACCGTTGAGAGGATGTTCCTGAAGAAAATTTGGCCCTTCTGGAGAGATTCATCTTGTCTAGACGTGTAGAAGGCAGTGTGGAGAAATGCATTTGGAAAGTTTTCTCCTATCAGGAAATGTAATGGAATATACGTATTATGGGCTATGGATTGGGAGTGGGACCCCCTAAGTGCTCCAGCCCATTAACAGTTCTGATTGCACCTTTTTCTCTTTTAGCAACTCCCGTCCAACCCCCTGCAGGTGAGCTTCTTCTATTCTCCTCCATCAATTAATAGGTCCTTCTAATTCTCTCTTCTGGAGCCCCCAAATCTTTTTGTAAGAGTTTTGGCAGATTTTTCTTACAGGGCCCCAAAATGCAGTTCAATTGCACACAAAAACACCACACAATACTGAAACCTCACCCAGGATGTTTTCTTGTTTTGGGAAATTGCAAAAGGGGAGGGACCTTCCTGACCCCCCCCCTTTGACCTTTTATACAACTTCTGACAAAGTGGCACCAGGCCCCGTCCTCTCCTGCCACCCCCATCATTGCACCATCTTCTTTGTTAATATGAAATACCTGCAGGGAGGGGGGGAGGCCTCTTCTCTTGATTAACCCTCTAATTAAGCCAATTAGGGATAAATTCCATCTTGCCAAGGTCACGCTGGAGCCCCCCTTTGCAGCCCCTCGGCTGATCTCAGACACCCTTCGAGTCCCGGGAGATGAAAGGGGGAGGAATCCCTGGTCCTTCGCAGCCTTTTCCTCCCTGAAAGGGGCGGATTCTGCCTCGGTCCGGTCCCAGCCCATCCAGCACCCCCTGTAGTGTGGGCCAGCCGGTGGGTCTGAAAGGGAGGGGGAGGGAACCCCACCTTCTGTTTCTCCCCTGCAGACTCCCCAAAAAGAACTTATACATCCTGAAGGTTTTAGTATATATTCTAATTTTCTTCCCCTCTCTTTTCTTCACAGCACTCATGAGTTAATCCTGCTATTGCTTCCTGCTATCAGATGCAAAATAGCTGATGAATTTCTGCCTTTTTTGCAATCTTGGAGGATGGAGGTTCAAGGCGGTGGGTTGGCGAGAGGAGGAGAATCGCAGCCTGGGCCTTCTCCTGGGGAGACCCACCAGCTTCCTTTCACGGCTCTCTTTCTTTTCAGGGAGGGGAATGGGGAGGGGCGAGACCATCTAGTCTGTCCCCAGGAACTCTTGGCCTGCCTGTCACTCCAGACACCCCAATTGTCCTGCTCAGCAGAGACCCCCATTCAGAGCAATGGCTGCAACCCATCCACCCCACAGCCACTTAACCTGAAACCCATCTGGCGCTTAGCCAGGCCTGGAGGCCACCAGATCCAGAGAGATCCAGATACTCCACGTGTACCTGCCACCCTGGGATCCCCCATTCCTGAGAAGAGATCTCAGGGATCAACTGCTCTCTGCCCAGCAGATCCCCAACCTCTTTTCCCCTCTTTGGATCGCCTCTCGTTTCTCCACCTCTCCCGGCTTTGAATCCGCAGGAGCTGCACCTACGTTGAGGTTCTCCTCCGAGTCAGTTCCCTTTGCTTTTATTTGCTATAAAACAATAAACTTCAGACTGCAGGAAAACCCTGGAGTGATGTGAGTCGATGCTGTCCGAGGAGCCTGGCCTAGCTCCACATTCTCTCCTGGTCAAAAGCCGTTTGATCAATTCCCTCCGTCCCCAAATTTCAGATCTCAGCAGAAGGTCGCTCTGAGTCGCTCCCCTTTTGCTGGAGGGCAGAGAAGCCCCACATGGACATGGGGGCCCTTGCAGGCCCCCAACTGCCCAGCCCCCTTGGAGAAGGAGCTCTTGGGGGGAGCTGCGGTGACCTGCCCTGCGGAGCCCCTCGGCCTTGTCTGGCCCCGGGGAGAAAGCCGGGATGGGGAGCCTCTTCCCCCCCTGGGCCTGAAGTCCAAAACGGGGCTTGGTGTGGGTCAGGGACTGGAGGCTGTGGGCCTGGCGGTCACCCCAAAGGCAGCCATGTCTTACCAACTCCCGAGACTTCTCCAGAGGTAGGAAAACACTCTGCGTGTCCACCGAGGGCGCCATCTCCGAACTGGGAAAGCAGATTATGGCCAGATTATGGCCAGGAGGAGCATCTGTTCCCCCCACGTGCTGAGCCCCAATGGCCCCATGGCAGCCCCTTTGGGCCTCCTGAGCTGCAAGGCCGCCGGGTCTCCATCCGGTGTGGAAAATCAGGGCTCGGCTTCCCGGTCCAGGTGTCTGCCCGGCATCTCTGCGTCCACCTGGAGCAAAGCACCGAGTGGCGGGTTGGCGATAACGACAACCTTGCAGAGTAGAAGCGCCCAGAAAAGGCTTGCACATACAGTTTAATTAACGTTCAGAAATAAAACGGTCTTCACACATTAGTTAGTTGAAGAAAAATAAAGAGAAATATTGATGTTTTGCCGCTCTTACCGCCACAAGGTAAACCTTAATAGTGGCTCTAGCTTGCGTTCGGTCGGATTCGGTCTTTGTCTTCCTCCAGTGGCACTCTAGGCGTCTCTTAAACCTCCTCAGAACCCTCAGCTCCTCCGTGAACCAGCGGGAGTGTTGGGTTCGACTGGACAAGAGAGGCTGCACAGGCATGATCCTGTCCAAGGCCACAGCCCCCTCTCTATTCCAGGCGACAGCCAGAGCCTCCGCTGGACCGTGCAGCAGATCTTCAGATATAACCCCCAGCTCCCTCTGGAACCCTAACAGGTCCATCAGTCACCGGGGGCGGACCAATCGAATAGGTCCAGGCTCCCTGCAGAGAGTTGGACCATAAGGAATGCTGAGCGCTGAAGAATTGATGCTTTCAAGCTGTGGTGCTGGAGAAGACTCTTAAGAATACCTTGGACTGCAAGGAGGTCAGATCAGTGAATCCTAAAGGAAATCAACTTGACTGCTCATTGGAAGGATACATACTGAAGCTGAAGCTCAAATACTTTGGCCACCTAATGCGAAGAGAGGACTCACTGGAAAAGTCCCTGATGCTGGGAAAGACTGAAGGCAAAAGGAGAAGGGGACGGCAGAGGATGAGTTGGTTAGATAGCATCACCAATGTAATGAACATGAATTTGAGTAAACTCCGGGAGACAGTGGAGGACAGGAGGGCCTGGCGTGCTATGGTCCATGAGGTCATGAAGATTCGGACACAACTAAATGACTGAACAACAACAAAATCATTTACATGGGATTCCTGAACGTGTAATTTCAGATCGCGGCAGTCAGTTCACTTCTAAATTTTGGAAATCTGTTTTAAACCTTATTGGCACCGAACAAGCCTTAAGCTCTAGAGTGCATCCACAGACGGATGGATCGTCTGAACAAATTAATGGAACCCTTGAGCAATTCTTACGTTGCTATGTTAATTACCATCAAGACAATCGGGTAGACTTATTACCATTTGCTGAAGTTGCTTATAACAACTCTGTTCACCAGAGCACTGGCCTTTCCCCTTTCCAAGTTGTTAATGGCCAGGACTTTGTTCCTATGCCCAAGCTCCCACTGGAACCCTCTAAAGATTGTTCCGCAGCTGACTGGAGTAAACAAATTGCTGAAGCGTGGCCAATCATTCAACAGGCTTTAGAGGATGCTAAAGCCACTTATGAGGGATGCGATGGCTCAGTGGTTAAGACACCAGGCTTGTCAATCAGAAGGTTGGAGGTTCGAGACCAAAGTGCTGCGTGACAGAGTGAGTTCCCGCACTCGCCCCAGCTCTTGCCAACCTAGCAATCTGAAAGCATGCAAATGCAAGTAGATAAATAGGTACCACTTTGATGGGATGGTAACAGCATTCCGCACGTGTCATGCCAGCCACATGACCGCGGAAGTGTCTTCGGACAGCGCTGGCTCTTAGGCTAAGAAACGGAGTTGAGCACCGGCCCCTAGAGTCGGACACAACTGTGCAGGGGAAAACCTTTAACCTTTACTTTAAAGCCACTTATAAAAAATTCACTGATTGCAAACGCTTCCCTGAATGGCCTATGAAAATTGGAGATAACGTGTATCTTTCCACCAAGTTTCTCCAATCTCTTCAGCTGTCTAAAAACTTGGGACCCATATTTATTGGACCTTTTCCCATTACTCACATCATCAACCCTGTGACTGTTCATTTGCAACTCCCAAAAAACCTCAAATGGATTAACCCTATTTTCCATTGCAGCCTATTAAAACCTCTCCATGAATCGCAATGCTGGCATCCTGCAACACCTGTTCCACCTCCTATCATGATTGATGGAGACCAACACTTTGAAGTTCAAGATATTCTGGATTCCCGAAAGTTTCATGGCTCTCTCCAATTCCTTATCAAATGGAAACATTTCCCCGATCCTGAATGGATGCTTAGCCGCCATGTTCATGCTCCTGCTTTGCTTAAAGCTTTCTATGATAAGTATCCTGAAAAACCCCATATGCCATTGTGCTTATTTTATTATTAATTAGTTTTTAGTTTTTCTTATAGTGTTCATACATATATATTTCTATAATTTAATTCTAATATATATATATATCTCCATAAAAAAGGAATTCTTGAATCTCAATTATCCATCTGTAATTTCCATTCCTTGTAGTAGTGTCCATTTAAACTAAATGCATAATCTATCATATCACTTAACCTAATAGCTAATATATCAATTCTTATAATATTCATACAATACATATTGATATATATCATCCTGTAGTAACCATCATTCTAATTCCATCATATCATTATCTTCTCATAAATATATCTCTAAGGAAAACAATATTCTATAATATCAACTTGTGTTTGTATTTAGCATCTTACATTTAGAATATCACTTTTTATATATCCATACAATTTCTCATAACAATTCAAGTCCATATTTTTTCATTAACCTTTATATCCATACAGTTTCTCATATCTTCTGTTTAGGTTATGCCAAAATCACAATACACTGTGGGAGATTCGCAATATACAGCCTGCTCTTTTCTATATCTCATATAGAATATCAGAGCAACCTTCTCTCCCTTTCCACATATTTCACAACATCCATCCAACTGTGCACCCATATTTTCACTCTGTCTCCACTGCCACAACATATCTATACCAAGATTGTAGTGTAAAGCCTTCAGAATGTTCTTCTGAACTAATATACTCAAAATTTCCTCCTTCTGTTTCTCCTCCACTTGAAAAACATGTTTCCTTTCTGTCTCCGTTTCTGTTCTCTGTTCTTTCTCTCTGTTTTGCAGAGTTACGAACAGTAATTCCAACGACCTTTGAATATTTGAAAAAGCCTCAGTAATCTCTCTTCTGAGCTCCTCAGGTACAAGTTGGAAAGCTATCTTTCCTGTGTCCTTCAAATTAAAACAACAACCCTTCTAGTCAAAACAATAATCATGTAATCTGTCCATGGAATACTACCAGCAGAATCTATTAAGCAGAACGTCGTTGTTGTTGTTGTTTTTTTTTTAAAGTCAAAAGAAAAAAGAAAGTTCCAATAATCCAAAATACAGGAGAGAATAATATTTTAAACAGTTTATAGAAGGAGAAATAAAAAATATATTCCAAATGAAGCAAAATCCAACCAGGGAGGATGTAGAAAAAGACGACAAGGAAAAAAACACGTTAGCCTGTGTTTTTATTCTTCAAACTGCGAGCTTTCGTTCTTCAAGCTGCAAGCTGCTTAATCCAAACAAAGAGTTTCTCAAAAAATGAATAGTCATTTAGTTTATCAAGCGAAGAATTACAAACAGAGTCTCTTAAATCCCTCTAATACAAAAGAGAAGTAAAAAAAAAAAAAAAATGCAGACGTTTCATTATGTTGCAAATATAGAGTCCATCAAACTTCCACCAGAATCAGTTATAGCAAAGAAAGCACAAAGTTAGCCAACATTTTCAACAAAGTCCAAAAAATAGATCTTAGATTTCAAAAATATTTTAATCTAAAAAAAAACATTCCTAAAGTGATCTAAAAGCGGCTGGGCGCTCTTGTGTCTCTTCAAAGAGACTTGTTTCCCCTGCGAGAGCCTGATATATCTCGGCCATTGCCTTGCACTTACCCTGTTCCTTCCGCGGTGGAAAACTACAGAAAAAACAAGGGTAGGCAATCCCAATGGCCCCACGAGTAATCTTCTGGTCTCCCCTTCTCCAGGGGGAAAAAAACTTCAGTGGACCACAACTTCTGCAATCCACGCAAGCAAGGGAAATTCAGTCAGCTTCTCTGAGAAATCTGACTGGTCGAGAATTGCTAAATTATGTATTAAGTTACATAACATGTTAGGTTATGAGTCATAATATGAATAGAATATATTGTAGTTTATTAGAAGTAAATAAGGCTTTTATTTGTTATACTAATTGGTCTTTATTGAAGATATAAATATGTAGTAATGAACATTCAACATTTAACTACTACTTCAAGGAGTGGAAGCCAAAGATGGATTATTGGGAGACAGTAAGATGAAGGTTAGAAGATTGGATTAAAGAAATCAAAAGGCATATGACAAAGAAAAGTTCCTGTATACTGTATGAAGGACTAACATTTAAAATCAATTGTTGTACTTTAAGTTCAAAGATAGATTGGAGGACATCTATTTTCTATATTTTCTTTGCTTATTATTTCTTGACTTCACTTTTTCTTTATCTTTTTCTTATTTTGTATTTCTGTTTCTATTTCTTTTTCTACTTTAAATTTTATTATGTATTGTAAAACTTAATAAAATTTAATAAAAAAAAAAAATAGTTTTTAGTTTTTCTTTCAGGTGGGCGATATGTCAGGCTCCTCCATCAAATGTTATCTGAACATCTGATCGTGTTCGCCTGCATGGATTTCAGAGCAGGAAGTTGGGTGGGGGACTGTGTGTGAGTGGGAAAGCAAGTTGTTTGGACTATCTCTTACTTCCAAGGTTGGGCCGTTGGAGACATCTGCACAAAGAGGATTAACCGGCACGAAGGGCGGTTGGGTCTGGAGGGGGAGGAAGGGAAAGTCTTGACTATTTGAATTGTTTAATGAGAAAAAGTGCAGGAAACCTCATTCACAACTTTTTCGTTGCTGTGTGTACTTCATCCTAATAAATGAAATCACTAAAATTTATTGTATGGATTTACTTTGATGGGATTTGAGTATAGCAGTCATTACAGGCATGCTGATTTGCTGCTGGGAAAGACTGAAGGCAAAAGGAGAAGGGGATGGCAGAGGATGAGATGGTTAGATAGCATCACCGATGTAATGAACATGAATTTGAGTAAACTCCGAGAGACAGTGGAGGACAGGAAGGCCTGGCTTGCTATGGTCCATGAGATCACGAAGAGTCGGACACGACTAAACGACTGAACAACAACAACAACAACCAACACCCCTTCTCAAATCAAGTCATACATCATGCCTACACAAGATTAACCTACTTTGTAGGCCTTGATAGACACCCCTAGCAAGTGGCTTTGTCAGGATGTCTGCGATCATGCTCTCTGAGGGACAATACTCCAAATGTATTAGTCCTGTCTCCTGTGCCTCTCTAATCATGTGGTAACGAACATCCATGTGCTTTGTCTGCCCTCCCACCTTCTTTGATTGAGAGAGTCTTACACAACTTTGGTTGTCCTCAAAGACTCTTATTGGAGCAGGATCACTAATGACCCACAGATCCTCAAGTAAATACTTGAGCCATTGCACCTCTGAGCATGTCTCATCTGCTGAGACATACTCTGCTTCAGTAGTTGATCGTGCTAATATAGTCTGCTTGTGACTAGCCCAGCTCACAGCCCCTCCCCCAAAGAAAAACATTCCCACTAGTGGATTTACGACCAGTTGCATCCTCTGCCCAATCTGCATTGGTGTACCCCACTAGTTCAGGAGAATCAGTTGCTGGCAGCTTAAGCTTCATGTCTGAAGGGGACATGCTTAATGCCTGTCCAGTCCCTTTGGGTGGGTGCGCTTGTCTCTCTGCAGAGGATCCCCACTGCAGTTGAAATATCTGGCCTCGTGGTTGACAGATATAACAGCTTCCCAATGGCCTCTCTGTATCCAATGTTCTGAGGCAACAGTTCACTGGTGTCCTTGACTTTGTGAAAGTCTGTTTCCATTGGAGTTGGTTCTGTGTTTGCATCTTCCAGCCCCAGGCTCTCCAATAACTCTAGAATCTTTTGCCTCTGACTAAGGAAAACACTTCCATCCTCTTCTCTCTCAATTTGTATCCCCAGGTAGTAGCTTGCCTTTCCAAGACATTTCACCTCTACTTCCGTGTTCAAATTGGATTTGTTGTTGTTGTTGTTCAGCCGTTTAGTCATGTCCGACTCTTCGTGACCTCATGGACCAATATCCCTTTGATCCTCATAACAAAGAATCAAATCGTCCACATATGTCAGAATGAACATGTCTCTGCCATTCTTGTGTTGTGTGTAAAGGTAGGGATCAGCTTTGCCTTGAGTGAAACCTTGCTTTATTAGCATCTGGTTTAATTTCACATTCCAGGCCCTTGCTGCTTGTTTAAGCCCATAGATCCCCTTCTGAAGCTTATACACTAAAGGCCAGTTCTTTGGATCAGTGAGCCCTTCAGGTTGTTGCATGTACAACTCCTCCTGAATTTTACCATGCAAGAACGCTGTCTTGATGTCTGTATGCTCCACTTGCATGTTTCTACTGGCTGCTAGACTTAAAAGAAGTCAAATTGCTGTGTGAGTCACAACAGGTGCAAAAGTTTGGTCGTAATATTCCCCATACTTTTGTGAATAGCCCTTGGCTACCAGTCTAGCTTTGTACCCTTCTCATTCTGTCATTAAAGACCCATTTGCAACCAATGGCCTTTTTGCCAACAGGTAACTTTGAGTGTCCAAGTGTTGTTGTGTTGCAGAGCCTCAAACTCCTCTTATGCTGCTTTCCTCCACTGGTGGCAGCTGGTACACTTCCTTCCATGATGCAGACTCCTTCAGCAACGGCATCCCTGCAAGGTAGGACAGTCGCTTGGCCGGAACTCCCTTGTTGGGTCGCATCGATGAGCATCTCAGGTCTGGAGCAGGACTCGGGTCTGGATCGTACTGCATCTCTGCCCCTTCTGTCCCTCCTGGTTCCTCATAGTCTGACTCAGGCGGAGTTTCTGTCTCGATCTCCTCTCTCTGGGTTTGCCTGCTCGCTGCATCTGGAAACACTGGGTGAGGTACCTCAAACAAGTCTTCATCACCTCCGCCTTCTGCAGTGCTATTGGCTAGAGGATTTTGATTTGGCTCTGTTTCATCCAAATGCACCACTCTGCAAGTATGGATTGAGCCAGTCTTAGGATCTAAAACTATATCCTTTGCTTCCTGGTGGGAAGCTCTTCCTTTGATCTGGAATCTAATTTGGCTCTTTTCTCTTTTCTCTTTTGGAATGTGGATGTAGGCCTTGCATCCAAGCACCCTCAAGTGCTTGACACTAGGTTGTCTACCATGCCACAGACATTGAGCCAGGATTGAGCCAGTCTTAGGATCTAAAACAGAGCTTTCCAAACTGTGTGTCGGGACACGTTAGTGTGTCGGCTGCAGTGTCCGGGTGTGTCGCGGCTGCTGCTGCCTCTGAGTCCCGCCAGGATTCCGCGCAGGTCCTAGTGCCTGCCTTGTGCCCTGCTGCCTCCAAACCTGCTGTGATTCTGTGCAGGTCCTAGTGCCTGCCTTGTGCCCTGCTGCCTCCAAACCTGCTGTGATTCTGTGCAGGTCCTAGTGCCTGCCTTGTGCCCTGCTGCCTCCAAACCTGCTGTGATTCCGCGCAGGTCCTAGTGCTTGCCTTGTGCCCTGCTCCCTCCAAACCTGCCCTGCCAGGATTCCGCGCAGGTCCTAGTGCCTGCCTTGTGCCTTGCTGCCTCCAAACCTGCCCTGCCAGGATTCCGCGCTGGTCCTAGTGCCTGCCTTGTGCCCTGCTGTAAGAGTGTGTCGCAAAATGATGCCCTGCTGTAAGAGTTTGTCGCGAAATGATGCATGTCTAAAAAGTGTGTCACCAACATGAAAAGTTTGGAAAGCTCTGATCTAAAACTATATCCTTTGCTTCCTGGTGGGAAGCTCTTCCTTTGCTCTGGAATCTAATTTGGCTCTTTTCTCTTTTGGAATGTGGATGTAGGCCTTATGTCGAAGGTTCTCAGTCATCCAGGTGGAACAGTCTGTGGCTTGTTAGGTATTGTTCTTAGGTATGTGGATGACACATGGGTCAAAATCAAGGCCCAGGAAGTACAGGCCTTCACGGACCATATAAACACTATAGATGCCAACATTAGGTTCACCAGAGAAGACACCAAGGACAACAGACTGGCATTCCTAGACTGTGAAGTCCTCATTGGGACCGGTGGCAAGCTAGAAATAGGGATCTACAGGAAACCCACACACACAGATCAATACCTGATGTTTGACTCCCACCATCCACTGCAGCACAAACTAGGAGTCATCAGGACATTATCACACAGAGCAGAAACCATCCCCACCTCCATGGATTCCAAAAAGAATGAAAAACAGCACCTGAGAACAGCTCTGAAGGCCTGTGGATATCCAAATTGGGCCTTCACTAAATCTAAGTCTACCAGACCTAAAACAGCGACAGATAGGGCTGAGACTCAGAGTAAACGGAAGAACCTGGTCATTCCTTACATGGCTGGCGTGTCTGAAAAGATAAAACGGATATTTGGCAAACACCACATACCTGTATATTTCAAACCCACCAACACACTGAGACAGAGGCTTGTACACCCCAAAGATCAAACTCCAAAACACAAGGAAAGCAATGTAGTGTATGCAGTCCAGTGCAGTGAGGAGTGCTCTGAACTCTACATTGGAGAAACCAAACAACCTTTGTACAGGAGGATGGCCCAACACAGGAGAAGTAACACCACAGGACCAGAGTCAGCAGTTTATATTCATCTAAAGGAAAAAGGACACTCATTTGAGGACATTAATGTTCACATTTTAGACAGCTGGAATTAAAATCGCTGGAAGAAACATTAACAATCTCAGATATGCAGATGATACCACTTTGATGGCTGAAAGCGAGGAGGAGTTGAGGAGCCTTATGACGAAGGTGAAAGAAGAAAGTGCAAAAGCTGGGTTGCAGTTAAACCTCAAAAAAACCAAGATTATGGCAACCAGCTTGATTGATAACTGGCAAATAGAGGGAGAAAACGTGGAGGCAGTGACAGACTTTGTATTTCTAGGCGCAAAGATTACTGCAGATGCTGACTGCAGCCAGGAAATCAGAAGACGCCTACTTCTTGGGAGGAGAGCAATGGCAAATCTTGATAAAATAGTTAAGAGCAGAGACATCACACTGACAACAAAGGTCCGCATAGTTAAAGCAATGGTATTCCCTGTAGTAACCTATGGCTGTGAGAGCTGGACCATAAGGAAGGCTGAGCGAAGGAAGATAGATGCTTTTGAACTGTGGTGTTGGAGGAAAATTCTGAGAGTGCCTTGGACTGCAAGAAGATCAAACCAGTCCATACTCCAGGAAATAAAGCCAGACTGCTCACTTGAGGGAATGATATTAAAGGCAAAACTGAAGTACTTTGGCCACATAAATGAGAAGACAGGATGTCCTGGAGAAGAAGCTGATGCTAGGGAAAGTGGAAGGCAAAAGGAAGAGGGGCTGACCAAGGACAAGATGGATGGATGATATTCTGGAGGTGACAGACTCGACCTTGGGGAGCTGGGGACGGTGACGGCCAACAGGAAGCTCTGGCATGGGCTGCTCCATGAAGTCACGAAGAGTCGGAAGCGACTGAACGAATAAACAACAAAACATCCTTGAGGAGGCTGTACAGGAGGATGGCCCAACACAGGAGGAGCAACACCACAGGACCAGAGTCAGCAGTTTACCTTCATCTAAAGGAAAAAGGACACTCATTTGAGGACATTAATGTTCACATTTTAGACAGGGAAGATAAGTGGTTTGAGAGAGGGGTCAAGGAATCCATTTATGCCAACTTGGAAAATCCTTCTTTGAATAGAGGTGGGGGCCTCAGGCACAATCTTTCCCCTATTTTCCTTCCTGCTTTGTCTTCTGTGCCTAGGAAGACTAAGACCATTTCACAATCTCAACAACAGCAAGGTAATCTTAACGATCCTCCTTTGGATGATAAAGGGACTTAGAAATTAACATCTCAAATAACCATGACCTAGCCCCAGGTGTAAGGTCACACAGCTACCTAGGAACATATTTAGGATTCCCTTACCAACTTTGCTCAGACTGAAGAAGCTCCTTGGATAAGGAGTGAAACGTTTCCACTAAGAAAATAGAAATCCAGTTGACATGATTCAAGCTACAGACAATTCCACCTGGATGACTGAGAACCTTCATAGACATAGAAGCACCAATGGGAATTCTCCGTTCTGTAGCGTCATCAGTCTCCGGGCAGAGTCTCTCTTGACTTCGCCAGTGGAGGAGATAGTTCGGAGCAGAGGAAGAAGCGGAGAAAGGGGGAGGGGGATCCTTCGGTCTTGGGGGGCTGCAGCTCCAGGGGGGTCCCTGCCAGCCCCAGAGGGGACCTCCCCTTCCTTTGCTCTCCCCAAGACTCTCAGCCAGCCCCTCTTTTTCTCTGCGTGCCTGGAGGGGGTGGACTAGATGCCCTTTTAAGCCTTCTTAAGGCCCCGGGGGGACTCCAGGCTGGCGCTGCTGATGCTCCGAAGGGGCACCCGGTCCTTCCCTGGACAGAGCGAAGCACAGCCAGAGATCCGGGGCTTCTGCTGGGTTCCAGCTCAGTTTGGGTGGGGGGCACCTCCAGGGGGAAGGCCACCTTTGGAAGCGGCTGGCGGAGGGGGGGTTTAAGAGGAAAAGCCCCCCTCTTCCAGACAGGAAGTGCCCAGGAGGAGCTCCTGGCGGGGGCACAGCAGGTGGGGAGGGAATCCCCCAGCCGGGCCCTGGAGCCCAGCCTCCCCCTGCAACCCCAGAGGTGGGGCCTTGCACAAAAGCTTCCCCGGGCCAGACGCTTCTTGGAGGAATATGGTCTGTACCCCCGTTGGAGAAAGGGCTCACTTTCAGTAATGCTCAAAGTCTTCTCGCTCACACTTCGGAGGCGGGGGGGGGGGGAAATCTTCATCTCTGGGAGAAATTTAACTTCTTAAACGTATGGCTGGGCTCACTTACTCAAGCCACTCATGGCACTTGGAGGCAACTGGTTGCCCCACTCCTCCCATGGCCCGGGATGATCTCCCCTGATGCAGTTCCTGCATGGATGGGTGGGGGCAACCATGAGTGCGTAGAACAGTGGGAGGGGCCTTTGGAGGTCATCTAGCCAACCCCCTGCCCAGGGTCACAGGGCCTGCTCTCTGGAACCCCCTCCTCCCTGGGATCCATCCGGCTTGCACCCTGGCCCTGTTTCAGTGGGCCCTTCAAACCTGGCTCTGTCCCCAGCCCCAGGGTGAGAGGGGGTGTGATGGCTTCTTTTAAATCATTGTTGGCTTTTTCTGGAGTTTTGAAGATTTTTGTGTGTGTTTTCCCTGTGTTTTTATTGTGAGCCATGCAGGCTGTACCTGACTGGGGCAGCCTATATGTCACTAATGAATAAGTAAACAAAGAAATAAAAACCCCACCGATGGCCACCCAGTCCCTCTTGAGGGACCCCCAGCCGCAGAGAGAGTTCATGTCCGCCCGAAATCTGTCTCCTCATCCTTTGCAGCCTTGGGGCTTCCCTGGAATCCTCTGACCCCTCCGGAGAGGGTCTGCGTGGGGTGGATGAGTGGATGAGTGGACGCTCTTCTCCCCTCCCCCAAAGCCTTCCTTGGGCAGTTGGGGGGCCGATGGGAGAGCAGATGGGCTGGGCTGGGTGGGCCGGGGGTGGGACCCCGCAGGCCACGGTGTGGTGGGCAGAAGGAACAACCTCGAGGAACGGAAGGGCCGCCACCAAGACAGAAGTCAGATAAAAGGAATCCGAGTCCGGGCCAGAAACTACACAATAGTAGTACAAAGTACTACACAATTCCCACCTGCTGCCATTGCTAAGGCAAACCTAAATGTCTCCCCGCTTAGCGTTGGTGCAAAAACTTCATCATAAGTCTGATTCTTTATCTGGGAAAATCCTTGTGCTACCAACCTAGCCTTATACTGAATATCACCATTCACTAAGGTTTTCTTCTTATACACCCATCTACAGCCTACTGCTCTATGCCCCTCAGGCAGCCTAGTAGATTTGAAAACCTTATGAGAATTAATGGCTTTCATTTCCAGATCCATAGCAGCTTTCCATCTGCTCTGCTCATGTTGTGGCAACTCCAATACGTCCTTGTAATTACGAGGTTCATAATCAATAAAACACACTTTTACATCACCTGGTGTATAACGCTGAGGTGGTATGCCCTTGTTAACTCTCTCAGATCTACGCAAAACTGTAGCATCCTGCATCATTGGCACACTAGGAGTTAATTCCTCTTCCTTCTTAATCACATCAGTGGCCTCTCTCCGCTCTGAAAACTCAAAACGTTCCTGACTAGGAAGATATACCTCACTACTCCCGTGTAATCTCTGCCAATTGCTGTGCTCACTAAAACTTGCTGATCTAGAAATAACAACTTTCCTGCCATCAGTGAACCTATATCCTTTGGTCCCTGGCTCATACCCCACAAACGTCAGCTTCTGTGCTTTTGCCTGTCCTTTCCTACGTACCTCCTTATGCACGTGAACATAGGCAGTGCACCCAAACACCTTCAAATGAGCTAATGGTGGCTTCTTGCCATATAACATATAATATGGAGTTTGGTTTACAGACACACTCCATAACCTGTTAATTAAATAATTAGCAGTTAATATTGCCTCCCCCCAGTATCCTCTTGATAACCCTGAGTCAGCAATGAGTGAATCCTTCACTGTCTGCAATGCCAAATTCCTACGTTCAGCCACGCCATTCTCAGCTGAACTATGTGGGTTAGTTCTCCTATGCACAATGCCCCTTCTACGGAGCCATTGCTGAAAACTCCCACTAAGAAACTCTGTACCCCGGTCAGTTTGTAAACTACACACCTTTGTGCTATACCTACGTTCCACAAACTGCACCCATTTTCTAAACTTTTCAAATGTTTGACTTTTAGCTTTCAATAGGTAACAGAACCCAAATCTTGTGTAATCATCTACAATGACTAAAACATATTTAGCACCCCCTATTGAAGCTGGTAATGGACCAATTAAGTCAGTGTGAACTAATTCAAAACATTTATGTGACTTCCTATCACTGAATTTGCTCACAGGAAACACCTTTGACTTTACAACCTTACAAGCTGTGCAATCCAAATACACTTGGCACTTTATCAATTCCATTTCCAGAACTTGCTTCTGACATCTTTTCAATCACTTTGAAACTCGGATGCCCAAGCCTTCTGTGCCACAGGTGCGCACATGAATCATGTGTTGGCTTATTAATCGTAGCTACACCATGATGGCTGCTGCTTGTCCTGGCTTGTACAATTTCATATAAATTCACCTAGAAATCAAGCCTCTCTGTATACTTTATATCTAGAAGTAAATTCCTGGGTTTATCAAACCCCAACACAAAGGCAGTGGCAGCAGGCTGTTAGGTGGGTGATCACGCAGGACGCCCTTCCTACAGCACATTATATACCCTAGGTTACCCTAAGACCCACGTTGGGATGGCACATCCTTTCTACCCAATCAGGTCAGTTACCTTGACTTGTATGCCCCCTCCCATCTTCCTGTCCGAGCAGGAAGAGATGTGTTGGGTAAGGATTCCTACATGTAAGCTATCTTTTATCATCCTAGATGGTACTCTGGCGCCATCCTGAATTACATTCTTTCGTATGCAAGGACAGGGCAGCTTATTTCCTTCTATAAGGGTCATCCGGGCAGGAAGGGCAGAGTAATTTAGGGCAGTTAACACATTCTTGAAAAGTGTTTATGAGTCACATCCTCCTCAAGGATGTCGATGAAGGTTCTCAGTCATCCAGGTGGAATTGTCTGTAGCTTGAATCATGTCAACTGGATTTCTATTTTCTCAGTGGAAACGTTTCGCTCCTTATCCAAGAAGCTTCTTCAGTCTGAGCAAAGTTAGTAAGGGAATCCTTAAATATGTTTCTAGGGTGGCTGTGGGACCTTGCACCTGGGGCTAGGTCATGGTTATTTGAGATGTTAATTTCTAAGTCCCTTTATCATCCAAAGGAGGATCGTTAAGATTACCTTGCTGTTGTTGAGATTGTGAAATGGTCTTAGTCTTCCTAGGCACAGAAGACAAAGCAGGAAGGAAAATAGGGGAAAGATTGTGCCTGAGGCCAATCGGAGTAATTAACTAACCCCTTCGGAGCATCAGCAGCGCCAGCCTAGAGCAAAGGAAGGGGAGGTCCCCTCTGGAGCTGGCAGGGACCCCCCTGGAGCTGCAGCCCCCCAGGACCGAAGGATCCCCCTCCCCCTTTCTCCCCTTCTTCCTCTGCTCCGAACTATCTCCTCCACCGGCAAAGTCGAGAGAGACTCTGCCCAGAGACTGATGACGCTGCAGAAGGGAGAATTCCCATTGGTGCTTCTGCCTTTCTGGGAACTCCCAATGCTGACACTTGAGAGAAAAACGCTTCCTGCCCCCCATCCAGACCCACCGATTCTGCCTCTGGGGCTGGAAGCATCCGCGTCTTTCTCCTCTCTTTGGGGGCGCTTGTGGGGCAGCCTCCATGGACTCTGTGTGGGTCCCCCTGCTGCTGCTGGTGGGGGCGCTATCCCGCATCCCTGGAAGCGAAGGGGGGAAGGAGCCCCCTGGTAAGGAGGGCGCTGGGCGGGGGGAGGGTGGCTGGGAGGGACCCCCTGATGCAGGGGGGAGGGTGAAGAAAGGGGATGGGGCCCCCAGGAGCGACTTTGGGGAAGGGGCCGAGGGCAAGGGAGGGGGGAGCCTCCAGGAGCCTCGATCTCCGCGTGGTCTCTGCC
The DNA here is from genome assembly GCA_023362775.1 of Charina bottae. NCBI lineage: Eukaryota > Metazoa > Chordata > Lepidosauria > Squamata > Charinaidae > Charina > Charina bottae. The sequence goes on along the minus strand of JALMGJ010000002.1, from coordinate 1,015,972 downwards.
CCCTCCCTCCCCACCGCCCCCCCAGGCGGACGGAGAGGGATTGCGCGGATGCACCGCGAGGGTCGTGGCCCAGGTGGGGAGGGGGTCGTGGGAAGGCAGCCAAACTGGGACTCTATCGCCCCCCGTTGCTGGACCTTCTGGGCCCCGAATTAGACCCGGATCCGCAGCCCTCAAAGTTTGTCGCGTTGAAAGAGGAAGGAGAGGGAAAGCGAAAGGGAAAGAGGGAAACCGCGGCATTTTCAGACCTAAATCCATGAATGCAACAAAAAGCCATATAAGAAAATACACATTTTGGAAAAAAATGTTTTTGCATCATCAAAAACTAAAGTTTTTCTTTACGAATCTCAAATTAGAGGCTCTTCATGTCAGGCAGGAGTTGAGCTTCGATCCCCTGTTGGGGGAGCCTCTGAATTGGGAAAGGAGACCCCCCCATAATTCCCCACAGCGGAATCAGGGCCTGGAGGGGAGGGGAAACCTCAGGGGGTCGTGATGGGAAAGGATATTGGAGGGGGGTCTCAGTTGCCCCCCCCCCCGATTGGCACTTAGGAAGGAGACTCTTGGGGGGCTGCAGAGGGATCCTTTTCGGGAGGGAAAGGGGCCGGGACCCTCCTCCCGCAAAGACCAAAGGGAGATGGTGGGGCTGAATAGTGGGGGGGGGGGAAAGAAAAGTTTGGGGTAACCTGGGAAGGTGGGTTGGGGGAGGGAAGGGCTGGGAGACCCCAGGAGCATCAGTCCCGACAACAGCCTTATTGTGCCCCCCCCATATTCTCCCCCCAGGAAGAGGGAGACGGAGGTATGGATACTGCTTTCCCTCCAGCCCAGAGAGGTTTCTGGTGGTCTCTTCCCCCCCTCCCCACGTATTTCCTGCCGGTTTGGGGGGCAAAGGGGCCCCACCCAGAGCGTAGGGCGGTCTCCTGGACCAGTTGAGTTTCTGCCTGCCTTTCTCCACCCTGGGAGGATGGAGGAGGTCCACCATGAAGCTCCTCCCCCTCCCCCTATTTCCTCCCCCCTCCAGACCCCCAGCAACTCTCCTGCCCCCCCAGGGAGCCCCACTGGGACCCACAAGCTTCCCCCTCCTTCCTCCAGGGGGCGTCTTGGGGCAGCGACAGCCCTGTGGGGTGGGCCACTGCTGCCAAAGGAAGGCGCTGCAGCTCCTCCCACTCGGGCGGATTGGGGGCCCCAATGGTGGGGGATCGAGTGGATTGGATTGGGGGTCATTCACAGCCCCTCCACCTCTCCCACAGGGAGCCCCATCAGGGAAGTGGAGGGGAGACTGAGAAAGGCCCACCCGGCTCCCCCCTCCAGCTGGGTCCTCCAAAGGCCATCCGTCGGTCTCCCACGGCAGGTCTCCCGTCCTTCCCCCTCCCCGCGTGGGTCCCTCCTCTAGTCCCGGCTGGGAGCGATGGGCCCTGGAGTCCCTCCTGACGGCCCTCCTCCTCCTACTCGCAGCCCATTTCCTGATCCAGTGGAAGGACGAGTGCCACTTCCTCAACGGGACGCAGCGGGTGCGCTACCTGTTCAGGGAGTTCTACGACCGGCAGGAGTTTGTCCGCTTCGACAGCGACCTCGGGAAGTTCGTGGCCGTGACTCCGTTCGGGCAGCGCGATGCCGACAAGTGGAACAGCGATAAGTTCATCCTGCAGGACTACAGGGCCGCCGTGGATCGCTGCCGATACAACTACGGGGTGTTCAGCTTCGAGGCGGCCAAGACGAGGCGTCTGATTGGCCGGAGAAGTGAGTCCGGGAGGGAGGGGATTCCCAGGGGAGGGGGATGCCGGGACCCCCCTTTCCTTTAAGCCACTAAATTCCCCTTATAAAGATTCGATCCTTATTTATTCTGCGCGCTCAGACCGAGTCCCATAAATATCCCTCTTCTTCCCAGCCTCCAAACTCCCTTCCTGCCTTCCTTTTTATTTGCATTTTATTTGCATTTGGAGTCCGGCAGCTTCTAAACCCAACAAACAAAGAAATAAACAAATAAAGCTAGAAATCATAATTCAGTGTTTAAACCAAGATGTAAACCTCAATCATACGGAATGATTTGTGTGCTTTTTCCTCTGCCTTGAGAAAAAGCGGATTCAAAGGCCGAGAAATTGTTGTTAGGCCAATTTCTGGAGTCTGGGAGAAAAGCCCCCCTTGAAACCCCCTTTTTCAGGACAGACTCAGCTTCACCTTCACCCAAATCGCTTCCCTCTTCAGAGCTGGAAAGTTCCTGATTTGGGGGGAGAGTTAAAAAACACACATTAAAACCGAGTTTCAGGCCATAAGAGACACATCCAACGTCCATTAAACCCTGACGCCATGGAGTGTTTACTGTAGGATAGCCTGATTCTCCGTTCCAGATTTTAATTCTTTGTGTAATAATAAACTTATTTATCCATATCAATCGATAGGGCTTCAGAGGCCAAGCATCGTGCAGATCAAGTGTTTTAGCGGCACCTGTGGCCGTTCGGCCTTTTCAGGGAAGTTATGTTCCTTTGGTAAAACCTCAAGAGTTGTTAATATTCCTGTTCTGAGCCCAGGTTTTCCAAAAATAATGTGTTACCACAGAATTAAATAAGATGTTTCTTCCATAAGAGGAAAACCGCCACCTTCCTAAGAGAGAAAGACCTTTAACAGGGAGATCCTGGGCATTTGCTCCTTCTGTAAATAATTGAATATTTCAAAACAGACTTTGCCCTCCACATATAAACTCATTTTCACTCATAAATTCTTCCCTGCAAACCTAGGAGAATTTTCATAAATATTACTATTTTCATGTAATAGTATTTGTTGTATTTTAAAAAGCCTTTATCTCCTCACTAGCTAGATCCAGATAATACAATTTATAATGTTTGACAAAATCCAAAACACTCATTTATTAATTTCATTGTGATTAGCATAATTTATTCCTGACAAATCTCCCATCAAAGGCATTATTTTTATTTCATTGACAATATTTTGTACGAGAGGCCAGTCATTCCCCAGGTGTTTCTCTTAGCTCCAATACCTTTGTTTCTTTTGTTTCAAAAATATTCCGTGTTTTCAGTGCAGATCGTTGGTCCAACTCCTGTTTTTTGTTGTTGTTGTTCAGTCGTTTAGTCGTGTCCGACTCTTCGTGACCTCATGGACCATAGCACGCCAGGCCTTCCTGTCCTCCACAGTCTCCCGGAGTTTACTCAAATTCACGTTCGTTACATCGGTGATGCTATCTAACCATCTCATCCTCTGCCGTCCCCTTCTCCTTTTGCCCTCAGTCTTTCCCAGCATCAGGGTCTTTTCCAGGGAGTCCTCTCTTCGCATTAGGTGGCCAAAGTATTTGAGCTTCAGCTTCAGCATCTGTCCTTCCAATGAGCAGTCAGGGTTGATTTCCTTTAGGATTGACTGGTTTGACCTCCTTGCAGTACTATATAAACCTAAAATAATTAGGCTTATTTTGGGTTAGGCCAGAAAAAATATTCGTGCCATCTGATAGTCTCCTTATTTAACTACTAAAATTACTCTATACATTTTGAGGACGTTTTCACTAAAAGTGCCAAATTGCAGCTTTTGAATTTCCACTGATTTAAATCTGCTCCATCCATTTTCTTGCTAAAATAATTTTTCTCATTCAGAATTTACATTTCTTGTAAAGAAAAGTCATGAATTTCTGCTTTTAGCTATTCTACAAAAATGTTTAATGTTCCAAGATACAAATGCGCTTATCATGAAAAAAACCCCACAAATGTATTATTCGTCTGAGTGGCAACCAGACTAGATCCCAGGTCTTAATTACAAATAACTAAAACATTTAAAAATTGAATGTTCTTAAGCATTATATAATTAGTTACTAAAAAAAAACTCAACCATAAGAAACACTTTATTTATTTATTTTACATTTTATTTATATTTTATTTATATTGCTAACCAACTATCTGAGCTGGAGGGGAGCCCTTAAGGACCCTTTTGGGGGGCCCATCCAGCCCTCCGTTCATCCACCCGAGAGTTGTGCCCCTTTGGTGAAGGAGGAGATCAAGAGGGATCCCCTCTAAGGCTCTGCTGTGATCCTGGGATCTGCCTGATCTCCTCAGCTACTTCCTGCCCCTCCCTTCCCTTTCCCCAAGATCCCTCCCCCCCCCCGGGTCCCTTCCACCCTCCCTGCCGCCATCACCCAAGCAGAAGCTGGCATCAGGCAGTCGGACCCCTTGCCACCTCCTTCCCCCGGGAACGCGCGATTCCTGCGGCCTGGGTCTCCCCCCGAATTCTCCCAAAGGCCCCCCAGCAAGGATCCTCTGTAGCCCAAGAGAGACCTGGAGATCCCCAAGAAGCTTTTCTGTCCGTGTGGCTCCGAAAGGAGAATTCGGGGTCAGCCAGTCTTCTGTGGGGTGATCAACTCTCCCTTGATAGGATTCGGGCAAAGAAATGTGATTGTGGGAAGTAAATGTGCAATTCCAGGATTTCAAAGGAAGATCTAAAGGCAAAGCAGGAGCGTTAACGTGGGCAGTAATATCCAGAGGCTGATACCTCCTTCCTCCATCTCAAGCCCAAATCCTCTGATAAAAAAAGAAAACGGTTAATTTTTGCATCCTCTTCTTCCACGGCTTGTTCTGCATGCTCTGTAAGGTGCTGGTCCTCATTAAGGTTTCCTTCAAACTTTCCTTCCTGAGCTCTGGAGCTGTCCATTCTGCTTGCCCTTCTGCCGGACTGCCCTGCAGGGTCGTCCTGGGGCTCCCTTCTCCGGGGCTGCTTCTGAGGTCAGCCGTCCCCCTTGTCTTTGGCAGCAGGAAAAGCGGCTCCTGACTTACGTTCCCGTGCTAGATCCTCCTGCCTGCCCCTCTTGAACTCTGCCCATTTCTCTGAGCCCTTCGCAGACGCTCGCTTGTGCCCACAACGGGACCTGGGTCTTTTTTTTTTTTTAATAAACTTTATTTACATTTAACATACAGACATTTACATTTTACATGGTACATTTCCATTTACACTTAGACATTCCATCAATTGCATATTTTCATAACTTCATAATATAAATTTTTATTTCTAGTCTTTTATATAGTTCATTCTTTCAATTCTATTCTATTCTCTTATGTCCCTTTATCCATTTCTACTTTCTTTTTCCTTCCAACCTTCTTTCCTCCCACACTCCTCTCCTCCTACTACTTATCCCTTGACCCTCAACATCCCTTCCTTATCATTTTTATCTATTTTTGTTCCTTTAATTCTTTTCTTTCTTTCTTATGTTTATATATATATATATATATATATATATATATATATATATATATATTCTATTATTCTGTTGTGCATTTTTCCTTTCTTACTATTTAAAAAATTAACCACTACTACATACACATACATACAACTTACACATACACCTTTAAAATTGCTTCCGGCTTTCTTAACTCAGAACATTAAATGTAACTAGTTTGTATACATTTTCTCTCTTACTTTCTATATTTCATTATTTATACCCCCCTTACTATATTTTTATTTATACTTATATATATACATACATACATACATACATACATACATACATATATTTAATATTATATTCCCCTTCATGGATCACTGCCTTGTCGTGGCGAAGGGGCTTGCGTAACTCAATGAAGTCAGGTCAAGAAGAACAGGTCATGATGGAGAGTTCTGACAAAACGTGGTCCACTGGAGGAGGGAATGGCAAACCACTCCAGTATCCTTGCCAAGAAAACCCATGGACAGTATCAAAAGGCTAAAAGATATGACGCCGGAAGATGAGCCCCTCAGGTCGGAAGGTGTCCAAAATGCTACTGGGGAAGAGCGGAGGGCAATTCCGAGTAGCTCCAGAAAGTGTGAAACGGCTGGGCCAAAGCCGAAAGGACGCTCAGTTGTGGATGTATCTGGAAGTGGAAGGAAAGTCCGATGCTGTAAAGAACAATATTGCATAGGAACCTGGAATGTAAGAACTATGAATCAAGGTAAGCTGGATGTGGTCAAACATGAGATGACAAGATTGAACATCGACATCTTGGGAATCAGCGAACTCAAATGGACAGGAATGGGCAAATTTAATTCAGGAGACCATTATATATACTACTGTGGGCAAGAATCCCTTAGAAGAAATGGAGTAGCTCTCATAGTCAATAAAAGAGTGGGAAAGGCAGTACTGGGGTACAACCTCAAAAACGACAGAATGCTTTCAGTTCGAATCCAAGGCAAACCATTCAACATCACAGTGATCCAAGTCTATGCCCCAACCACTGATGCCAAAGAAGCTGAAGTTGACCGGTTCTATGAAGACCTACAACACCTTCTAGAACTAACACCAAAAAAAGATGTCCTTTTCATCATAGGGGACTGGAATGCTAAGGTAGGAAGTCAAAAAATAACCGGAATAACAGGCAAGTTCGGCCTCGGAGTACAAAATGAAGCAGGGCAAAGGCTAATAGAGTTTTGTCAAGAGAACACGCTGGTCATAGCAAACACTCTTTTCCAACAACACAAGAGACGACTCTACACATGGACATCACCAGATGGTCAATACCGAAATCAGATTGATTATATACTTTGCAGCCAAAGATGGAGAAGCTCTATACAATCAGCAAAAACAAGACCTGGAGCTGACTGTGGCTCAGATCATGAGCTTCTTATTGCAAAATTTAGGCTTAAATTGAAGAATGTAGAGAAAACCACTAGACCAATCAGGTATGACCTAAATCATATCCCTTATGAATATACAGTGGAAGTGAGGAATAGATTTAAAGGATTAGATCTGGTAGACAGAGTGCCTGAAGAACTATGGATGGAGGTTCGTAACATTGTACAGGAGGCAGCAACTAAAACCATCCCAAAGAAAAAGAAATGCAAGAAAGCAAAGTGGCTGACTGATGAGGCTTTACAAATAGCTGAGGAAAGAAGGGAAGCAAAAAGCAAGGGAGAAAGGGAAAGATATAAACAACTGAATGCAGAATTCCAGAGAATAGCAAGGAGAGATAAGAAGGCCTTCTTAAATGAACAATGCAAAGAAATCGAGGAAAACAATAGAATGGGGAAGACTAGAGATCTCTTCAAGAAAATCGGAGATATCAAGGGAACGTTTTGTGCAAAGATGGGCATGATAAAGGACAAAAAAGGCAGGGACCTAACAGAAGCAGAAGAGATTAAGAAGAGGTGGCAAGAATACACAGAAGAACTATACAAGAAAGATCTTAATATCCCTGATAAATACGATGGTGTGGTCACTGAGCTTGAGCCGGACATCCTAGAGAGTGAAGTCAAGTGGGCCTTAGGAAGCATTACTAACAACAAAGCTAGCGGAGAAGACAGTATCCCAGCTGAGCTATTTAAAATCCTAAAAGATGATGCTGTTAAAGTGCTGCACTCAATATGCCAACAAATTTGGAAAACTCAACAGTGGCCACAGGATTGGAAAAGGTCAGTTTACGTTCCAATTCCAAAGAAAGGCAATGCCAAAGAATGTTCAAACTACCGTACAATTGCGCTCATTTCACATGCCAGCAAGGTTATGCTCAAAATCCTACAAGCTAGGCTTCAGCAGCATGTGAACCGAGAACTACCAGAAGTGCAAGCTGGGTTTCGAAGAGGCAGAGGGACTAGAGATCAGATTGCCAACATTCGCTGGATCATGGAAAAAGCAAGAGAGTTCCAGAAAAACATCTACTTCTGCTTCATTGACTACGCTAAAGCCTTTGATTGTGTGGATCACAACAAACTGTGGCAAATTCTTAAAGAGATGGGAGTACCAGACCACCTTACCTGTCTCCTGAGAAACCTGTATGCGGGTCAAGAAGCAACAGTTAGAACCGGACATGGAACAACCGACTGGTTCAAAATTGGGAAAGGAGTACGACAAGGCTGTATATTATCACCCTGCTTATTTAACTTATATGCAGAGTACATCATGAGAAATGCCGGGCTGGATGAATCACAAGCCGGAGTTAAGATTGCCGGGAAAAATATCAACAACCTCAGATATGCAGACGATACCACCCTAATGGCAGAAAGTGAAGAGGAACTAAAGAGCCTCTTGATGAGGGTGAAAGAGGAGAGTGCAAAAGCTGGCTTGAAACTCAACATTAAAAAAACCCAGATCATGGCATCTGGTCCCATCACTTCCTGGCAAATAGAAGGGGAAGAAATGGAAGCAGTGACAGATTTTATTTTCTTGGGCTCCAAGATCACCGCAGACGGTGACTGCAGCCATGAAATTAAAAGACGCTTGCTCCTTGGGAGGAAAGCTATGGCAAACCTAGACAGCATATTAAAAAGCAGAGACATCACCTTGCCGACAAAGGTCCGTATAGTTAAAGCTATGGTTTTTCCAGTAGCAATGTATGGCTGTGAGAGTTGGACCATAAGGAAGGCTGAGCGCCGAAGAATTGATGCTTTCGAGCTGTGGTGCTGGAGAAGACTCTTGAGAGTCCCTTGGACTGCAAGGAGGTCAAACCAGTCAATCCTAAAGGAAATCAACCCTGACTGCTCATTGGAAGGACAGATGCTGAAGCTGAAGCTCAAATACTTTGGCCACCTAATGAGAAGAGAGGACTCACTGGAAAAGACCCTGATGCTGGGAAGGACTGAGGGCAAAAGGAGAAGGGGACGGCAGAGGATGAGATGGTTAGATAGCATCACCGATGTAATGAACATGAATTTGAGTAAACTCCGAGAGACAGTGGAGGACAGGAAGGCCTGGCGTGCTATGGTCCATGAGGTCACGAAGAGTCGGACACGACTGAACGACTGAACAACAACAACAATATTATATTCCTTTTTGACATATTCTATAAAAGGGTCCCATATCTCTTTATGCTTCCCTATTTCTTTCCCTTTTATTAAATTAGTTAATCTATCTACTTGCATTAATTCCATTAATTTCATTATCCATTCTTCTTTTGTTGGTATGTTTTCTTCCTTCCATAATTGCGCATATTTTACTCTTGCCGCTGTACTCAAATATAAAAATAGTGTCTTTTGTCTTTTATTCATAGTATCCTCGATTTTACCTAATAAATAGATTTCTGGTTTCATTTGTATATCCTTACCAAACATTTCACTTATATATTTATTTATTTTAGTCCAATATTTTTTTGCTTTCTCACATAACCACCATATGTGGTAGAAAGATCCTCTTTTTTTTACATTTCCAACAAATATTCGTGTTCCTAATTTTTGATTTAAATAACACCTCAGGTGATAGGTACCATCTATAGATCATTTTGTACATGTTTTCCCTTAAACTATTACTTAAAGTAAATTTTATATTTTTTGACCATATTTTTTGCCACTGCTCATATGTAATTTCTATACCTAAATTTTCTTCCCATTTCTTCATATAATTTTTTATTTTTATATCTTTGGTTTTCATTTCCAATAATATTTTGTATATTTTTGATATCAAGTGGTCATTGTCTCTTTCTAATATATTATCCCAGTTATTTTGATCTTTTATGAATTGATAGTTTTTATTGTCTATTTTATATTGTTCTTTTAGTTGAAAGTACGTAAACCAATGGCACGTTATATTTTCGTTTTCTAGTTCCTCCCGTGTTTTTAATCTATAGTTATTTCCTTCCATTTTTAACAAATTTTGATATTTTATAAAGTCTTTATCTGTTTGGTTCCCCATTCTGGCGCCTGCTTCCTGTGGCGATACCCACAATGGCAAGCCATATATTTGTTCCAGATTTTTAATAGTGACTTCCTAATTATATGATTGTTAAATAACTTGTGTACTTTGCATCTATTATGCCACATATAGCCATGCCAACCATACCTATTATCGTGTCCTTCCAAGTTTATTGTTTTCCCATCTTCTAATTTAATCCAATCTCTGATCCAAATTAACCCGCATGTTTCATAATATAATTTTAAATCGGGCATTGCTAAACCCCCTCTATTTTTTATATCTTGTAGGTATTTAAGTTTAATTCTAGGGGGGGGGGTTTGCCAAATAAATTTTGTTATTTCTCTTTGCCATTTTGTAAAAATTTGATCTTTTATTGTAATTGGGATCGTTTGGATTAAGTATAAAAATCTTGGTAGGATGTTCATTTTTATTGTGGCAATCCTGCCTAATAAAGATAGTTGCAAATTTACCCATTTCTCCAAAACGTTTTTAATTTCTTTCCACAAACTTTCATAATTATTTTTGTATAAATCCAAATTGTTATTTGTTATTTGAATTCCTAAGTACTTAACTTTTTTGACATTTTGGAAACCTGATATTTGTTCTATTTTATCTATTTCTTCTTTAGGCATATTTAAATTTATCATTTTGGTTTTTTCCTTATTTATTTTAAATCCTGAGACCTCTCCATATTCTTGTAGTTTAGAAATCAATTTTGTTATTGAGCTCCCTTCTCCGGGGCTGCTTCTGGGGTCAGCCGTCCCCCTCATCTTTGGCAGCAGGAAAAGCGGCTCCCGACTTATGTTCCCGTCCCGGATCCTCCTGGCTGCCCCTCTTGAACTCTGCCCATTTCTCTGAGCCCTTTGCAAACGCTCGCTCGTGCCCACAACGGGACCTGGGTCTGAGCGAAGCAGGGGGAGGGAAGGATCCCTTGTGGGGACTTGAAACAAGTCTTTCTGGTGATGCTTCCTAGAATTGCATTGGCCTGTTTTGCAGCTGTGTCACACTTTGCACTTTCCCCCCCTTAAATCTTATTGTGTTATTTTCTGTGTTATCCAGATCATGTGAGATTTCATTTGTTTTCTAGAATCTTATATCATTGGCTTTTTAGTCATCGGATGGCCTTTTTGGGCCAGGTCCGAATCTGCTTCATTATTAAATCAAATCAAATTTAATCAACACCACAGTGGACAGTGAAGACTGCAAAAGAGGAAAGTGGACAGGAGAAGTATGTTCTCCAAATAAAACTCTTTGAAAGGTGACTTAAAACACAGCACAATCTTAAGACTAAGACAGGCCTCGGCCTGAGCCACCAACCTGCTCTTCCGTCCCTGCTGCGTCTCCCACGTCCCTCCTTCTCCTTCTCCTTCCCCCCAGCCAAGCCCACCGTCACCATCTCCCCCACCAAGGCGGACCCTGCGTCCCACAACACCATCCTCCTCTGCACCGCGACGGGCTTTTACCCCCGGGAGATCGACGTCCGGTGGCTGAAGAACGGGCGGCCGGAGAAGGAGGGCGTCGCCTTCGGGGAGGAGCTGCAGAACGGAGACTGGACCTTCCAGCGCCAGGTGATGCTGGAGACCCAGCCCGAGCGGGGGGACGTCTACGCTTGCCAGGTGGGGCACGCCAGCCTGGAGGTCCCCGTCACCGTCCAGTGGGGTAAGCACCTCCCTCCCCTTCTGGTCTGGAGATGCCATCCTGCAGCGAGAAGGGGGCTCCGCTGGGGCTGGCAAGACCCTCCCTTTGTGCGGACCCAGAAGGGACCTCCTGTAGGAAGCCGGCCCTGATCCTCCTGCTCAGGCCAGGCTCCTTCTCCGTCTCCCTCCCCAGAGCCCCATTCCTCCAACTCCGCCAAGAGCAAACTCTGGACGGGGGCCGTGGGGGCCCTGCTGGGGGGGGCCTTCCTGGCTGCAGGGCTCTTCTTGTACCTGAAGAACAAGAAAGGTGAGTCTGTGGGGCTGCAGAGAGAGATATGGGGAGGGGACCATCTAGGGAGGCATCAAAAAGGCCCAGAGGGTCTTCCCAGGCCCCAACACCCATGGCTGGTGGTCCCACCGAGTCTCCACAGGAGAGCCAAGGAAAGGGGAGGAACCGTTGAGAGGATGTTCCTGAAGAAAATTTGGCCCTTCTGGAGAGATTCACCCTGTCTTGATGTGTAGAAGGCAGTATGGAGAAATGCATATGGAAAGTTTTCTCCTATCAGGAGATGTAATGGAATATACGTATTATGGGCTATGGATTGGGAGTGGGACCCCTGTGTGCTCCAGCCCATTAACGGTTCTGATTGCACCTTTTTCTCTTTTAGCAACTCCTGTCCAACCCCCTGCAGGTGAGCTTCTTCTATTCCCCTCCATCAATTAATAGGTCCTTCTAATTCCCTCTTCTGGAGCCCCCAAATCTTTTTGTAAGAGTTTTGGCAGATTTTTCTTACAGGGCCCCAAAATGCAGTACAATTACACACAAACACACCACACAATACTAAAACCTCACCCAGGATGTTTTCTTGTTTTGGGAAATTGCAAAAGGGAAGGGACCTTCCTGACCCCCCCCCCCTTGGACCTTTCACACAACTTCTGACAAAGTGACACCAGGCCCCGTCCTCTCCTGCCACTCCCATCATTGCACCATCTTCTTTCTTAATATGAAATACCTGCAGGGAGGGGGGGGAGGCCTCTTCTCTTGATTAACCCTCCAATTAAGAGAATTAGGGATAAATTCCATCTTGCCAAGGTCACGCTGGAGCCCCCCTTTGCAGCCCCTCGGCTGATCTCGGACCCCCTTCTAGTCCCGGGAGATGAAAGGGGAAGGAATCCCTGGTCCTTTCCAGCCTTTTCCTCCCTGAAAGTGGCCGATTCTGCCTCCCTCCGGTCCCTACCCATCAAGCACCCCCTGCAGTGTGGGCCTGCTTGGGGGGTCATAAAGGGAGGGGGAGGGGAAGCCCACCCTGTGATTTTCCCCTGTAGACTCTCCAAAAAGAACTAACTTATACATCCTGAAGGTTTTAGTATATATTCTAATTTTCTTCCCCGTCTCTTTTCTTCACAGCACTCATGAGTTAATCCTGCTATCGCTTCCTGCTATCAGATGCAAAATAGCTGATGAATTTCTGCCTTTTCTGCAATCTTGGAGGATGGAGGTTCAAGAAGGTGGGTTGGCGAGAGGAGGGGAATCACAGCCTGGACCTTCTCCTGCCGAGACCCACCAGCTTCCTTTCACGCCTCCCTTTCTTTTCAGGGAGGGGAAACGGGGGGGGGGGGACCATCTAGTCTGTCCCCAGGAACTCTTGGCCTGCCTGTCACTCCTGACCCCCCAAATTGTCCTGCTCAGCACAGACCCCCATTCAGAGCAATGGCTGCAACCCATCCACCCCACAGCCACTTAACCTGAAACCCATCTGGTGCTTAGCCAGGCCTGGAGGCCACCAGATCCAGAGAGATCCAGATACTCCACGTGTACCTGCCACCCTGGGATCCCCCATTCCTGAGAAGAGATCTCAGGGATCAACTGCTCTCTGCCCAGCAGATCCCCAACCTCTTTTCCCCTCTTTGGATCGCCTCTCGTTTCTCCACCTCTCCCGGCTTTGAATCCGCAGGAGCTGCACCTACGTTGAGGTTCTGCTCCGAGTCAGTTCCCTTTGCTTCTTTTTTCTATAAAACAATAAACTTCAGACTGCAGGAAAACCCTGGAGTGATGTGAGTCGATGCTGTCCGAATAGCCTGGTCAGATTGACATTCTCTCATGGTCAGAAGCCATTTGATCAAATCCCTCCATCCCCGAATTTCGGATCTCGGCAGAAGGTGAACTGCTTGCTACTCTCTCCGAGATGAGGTGCTTCTCTGAGGGAGAAGCTGACGGACTTCAGGTTGCCAGAGACCCTCCCTGGCCAGGGGGCTACAGCCCCGGGGCTCCGTGGGGGGCCTTCGCCCAGGGCTCCCCCATTGCTCCCTCAGCTGGCTGAGAAGGAGCCGCAGGAAGGCTGGGGCCGGGTCCCTCCTCCGGTCGGCGGAGAGCTGCTGAGTCGCTCCCGTTTTGCTGGAGGGCAGAGAAGCCCCACATGGACATGGGGGCCATTGCAGGCCCCCAACTGTCCAGCCCCCTTGGAGAAGGAGCTCTTGGGGGGAGCTGCGGTGACCTGCCCTGGGGAGCCCCTCGGCCTCGTCTGCCCCCGGGGAGAAAGCCGGGATGGGGAGCCTCTTCCCCCCCAGGCCTGAAGTCCAAAATGGGGCTTGGTGTGGGTCAGGGACTGGAAGCTGTGGGCCTGGCGGTCACCCCAAAGGCAGCCATGTCTTGCCAACTCCCGAGACTTCTCCGGAGGTAGGAAAAGACTCTGCGTGTCCACCGAGGGCGCCATCTCCGAACTGGGAAAGCAGATTATGGCCAGATTATGGCCAGGAGGAGCATCTGTTCCCCCCACGTGCTGAGACCCCAGAGCCTGCTGAGCTGCAAGGCTGCCGGGTCTCCATCCGGTGTGGAAAATCAGGGCTCGGCTTCCCGGTCCAGGTGTCTGCCCGGCATCTCTGCGTCCACCTGGAGGAAAGCACCGAGTGGCGGGTTGGGGGCTCCGTTTGGGGCCTTGAACATTCAGTGAGTTTCGACTTGGATGAGCAGTTAGAAAGCAAAGTCCCGCCTTTGGGCAGGGAAGCATCCGAGGCAGGACAGAGAGGCCCTTTTGCGGGGCGAGCGACCCTTCGCCCTCCCCTTGTTGGAGCCTGGAAGGTTAGAAAAACACTCCAAGCAGCTAACGACAACCTTGCAGAGTAGAAGCACCCAGAAAAGACTTGCACATACAGCTTAATTAACGTTCAGAAATAAAACGGTCTTCACACAGTTAGTTGAAGATAAATAAAGATATGTATAGTCGAAGGCTTTCACGGCCGGAATCCGATGGTTGTTGTGGGTTTTCCGGGCTGTGTGGCCGTGTTCTGGCAGTTTTGGTTCCTAAAAATAAAGATAGCTTAGGGTTCCAGGGGGAGCTTGGGGTTATACCCGAGGATATACTGCATGCTCCAACGGAGGTCCTGGCCGCAGCCTGGAATAGGGAGGTGGCCGGGGCCTTGGACAGGATCATGCCTATGCGGCCTCTCTTGCCACATCTGACTCCGTGGTTCTCGGAGATCTTGAGGGTTTTGAAGAGGGTTAAGAGACGCCTAGAGCGCCGCTGGAGAAAGACAAAGACTGAATCTGACCGAACACAATCTAGAGCCACTATTAAGGTTTACCTTGTGGCGGTAAGAGCGGCAAAATGTCAATATTTCTCCGCTCTTATTGCGTCTGCAGAATGCTGCCCAGCGACCCTGTTTAAGATTACCCAATCTCTCTTGGGTAAGGTGGAGTCAGTGACCCAATTGCAGGGCCGTGCAGAGGAGTTTTATGAGCATCTGCAGGATAAAATCGCTTAGATTTGCTCCAAGTTGGACTCCCAGCATGAAGCACAGTCTGGGGAGATGCCAAGGGAACGTTCTTACCCTGTTATCTGGGAACAGTTCGATCCTGTTGGACCTGAGGAAGTGGACAGAGTTCTCCGAACTGTTAATGCCACCACCTGTCAATTAGATCCTTGTCCCTCCTGGCTGGTGAAAGTAGCCTGGGAGGTGACTTGCAGTTGGGTCCAGACGATGGTCAATACATCGTTAGGGGAGGGGGTGTTTCCGGCAGCTTTTAAAGAGGCGCTGGTACAGCCTCTCCTCAAGAAACCGTCATTGGACACTACTGTACTGGATAACTTTCGTCCAGTCTCCCACCTCCCCTTTTTGGGGAAGGTGGTTGAGAAGGTGGTGGCGTTGCAGCTCCAGGGGATTCTGGATGAAACGGATTATCTGGACCCCTTCCAGTCAGGTTTCAGGCCAGGTCATGGGACTGAAACTGCATTGGTCACGCTTATGGATGATCTCTGGCGGGAGCGAGATGGAGGCAGTGCATCCATTCTCGCTCTTCTTGACCTCTCAGCTGTGTTCGATACCGTCGACCATGGTATCCTTCTGGGACGGCTCATGGAATTGGGGGTGGGCGGCGTGGTTCTGCGCTGGTTCACCTCCTTCTTCCAGGGCCGGTCCCAGTCGGCGTTGATAGGGAGCGAGAGATCCAGCCCACGGGCCCTTCTTTGCGGGGTCCCACAGGGCTCAGTACCCTCACCGCTCCTTTTTAACATCTACATGAAACCGCTGGATGAGATCATCCATCACCATGGGCTAAGGTTTCATCAATATGTGGATGATACCCAGTTATGCATCTCCATCCCAGGTGAAGTAAGTGATGCAGTGACCACCCTGTCCAAGTGCCTGGGGTCTGTAGGGGTCTGGATGGGAAAAAACAGGCTTCAACTGAACCCTGGTATCGAACGCCGCTAAGAGGTCAAGAAGAGCAAGAACGGATGCACTGCCTCCATCTCGCTCCCGCCAAAGATCACCCATAAGCATGACCAATGCAGTTTCCGTCCCATGACCCGGCCTGAAACCTGACTGAAAGGGGTCCAGATAATCTGTTTCATCCAAAATCCCCTGGAGCTGCAACGCCACCACCTTCTCAACCACCTTCCCCAAAAAGGGGAGGTGGGAGACTGGACGAAAATTATCCAGTATAGTGGGGTCCAGCAATGGCTTCTTGAGGAGGGGGTGTACCAGCGCTTCTTTAAAAGCTGCTGGAAACACCCCCTCTCTCAAGGATGTATTTACCATCGCTTGGACCCAACCACAAGTCACCTCCCGAGCTGCTTTCACCAGCCAGGAGGGACAAGGATCTAATTGACAGGTGGTGGCATTTACAGTCCGGAGGACTCTGTCCACTTCCTCGGGACCAACAGGATCAAACTTCTCCCAGATAACAAGGTGAGTACGTTCCCTGGGTGTCTCCGTAGATTCTGCCTCATGCTCAGAGTCCAACTTGGAGCGGATCCAAGTGATTTTATCCTGCAGATGCTTAGAAATTTCCTTGGCTTGACCCTGTAGATGAACTTCTGACTCCCCTTTCCCCAAAAGGGATCGGGTAATTTTAAACAGGGCTGCTGGGCGGCATTCTGCGGACGCAATAAGAAATATTGACGTTTCACCGCTCTTACCGCCACAAGGTAGGCCTTAACAGCAGCTCTACCTTGTGTTTGGTCGGATTCAGTCTTTGTCTTCCTCCAGCATTGCTCTAGGTCAAGGGTCAGAAATGGCGGCTCGCGAGCCACATGTGGCTCTTTGTCCCCTTGAGTGTGGCTCTTCCGCAGCTGAACTCACCCCCGCCCCTTCCACGCGATTGGATCCCGCCCCCAAACTCCACGGCTCTCCCGCCCTGCCCCACCCCCAACCCGCGCAAAGTCCAGGTCATGTCGGATCCGAAGCCGCAGGTGGCGAGGGCGCCGCCTGCCCGCCGCGCTCGGTGCCCCGCGCCACAACCCGACAGCCGGCGGGGAGCGTCCCGTGATATCATTGCCGGTCCCTCTCTCGCTCCCTCTCGCGCTTGGCTCTTACGCGCTCTTGCTCAAGGCCAGAGCCACTCACAGCCGCCCACACCTCACGCACAGCCCGCGGGGCTCTCTGCAGCTCCCAAGGCACGCCGGTCCCTCCTCTGTCGAAGGGAGCGGCAGAGAGCCCCGTGGGCTGTGCGCGAGGTGTGGGCGGCTGCGGGTGGCCCTGGCCTTGAGCAAGAGCACGTAAGAGCCAAGCTCCAGGCGCTCCGGCTGGGGTGCAGCGGGGCGGGAGCGTTGCCGGCGGCCCACGAGGACCGGCCAGGGAAGGTGAGCGAGGGCCATGGGAGAACTAAGAATTGGGGGTGGCTCGCGGCGTGTGAATGCGTGAGAGGGCCGGCCAGATCCGAGCCTTTCCTCCCCGATGGGGTTCAGGGTCTGAACAGGCAGCATGGCCGTGGGGAAGAGGAAGGCATACGGCATCTTTATTGCCTCGTCCAACTGGGCTGCAACGCGTGTGTGTTTGACTGCCAAATATAACCAGGAGTGCAGAAGCTCCTCTCCAAAACGGGCTGGGTGCGAAGGCCAGGTGGCTGCGCATAATTTTTCTCATGTTTCAGAAAAGGAGACGATTTGTGCAGCCGCCTTAAAACCAACTTCTCTGACTTCCTTTGTGGGAGGAGGCAGCAGCCCTTCTCAGCCCAGCAGGACGTGGCCTGCAGAATTTTCCCCCCTCCTTCTCCTCCTCCTCCTCCTCCTCGCAATGGTCCTTTCTGGAGGCGCAGCAGGGAGAGAGTTTTAGCCAGTGACATTCTCTCATCCAGAGCAGGGAAGGGGAGATTATTTTCTCTTGATCCTCCTCCTCCTCTCCTCCTCCTCCTCCTCCTCCTCCTCCTCCTCCTCCTCCTCCTCCTCGCAATGGTCCTTTTTGGAGGCACAGCAGGGAGAGAGTTTTAGCCAGTGACATTCTCTCATCCAGAGCAGGGAAGGGGAGATTATTTTCTCTTGATCCTCTCCCCCCCCCACTGCAAAAGCCTCCCTTCCTAAGTTGAAACTGGCTCTGATGGTCTGCAGACTCTCAACTCTTGGAGCTATGGGGGGGGGAGGCATTGTTAGGCTTGGTCGCTTGGAATTGCCCCTGCAGCAGGAAGGTTAGGGAAGCGTGCGGGCGCGTGGGGGGGGCAGTTAAGGTGCTAGCTGCAACTGCCGCCCCCGAAGTGACCATATTCCACTCTTCCAACAGAAATTCCCCCAAGGAAAGGGTCGCTCTTTCCCTCAAGGAAATGTGCTTATTGCTTATTGCTCCAGCAATAAGGCTTGAGAAAAGGAGGAAAAACAGTGTGTGTTTTGCATTTTGCACGCCATTGGCTCCTGCCCCCAAACCCCGCCCCTTCCACGCGATTGGCTCCTGCCCGCAAACCCCGCCCCCTTCCACGTGATTGGCCCCCGCCCGCAAACCCCTCCCCCTTCCACGCGATTGGCCCCCGCCCGCAAACCCCGCCCCCTGGCTCTCAGGCATTTCAAAATGTGCACGAGCATGTCAAAATGGCTCCCGGCATAAAAAGTTTGCCGACCCCTGCTCTAGGTGTCTCTTAATCCTCTTCAGAACCCTTAGCTCTCCCATGAACCACAGGGAGTATTGGGTTCGCTGGGATAAGAGAGGCCACACAGGCGGGATCTTGTCCAAGGCTCCCGACACCTCTTTATTCCACGTAGCAGCCAGGGCCTCTGCTGGACCGTTCAGCAAATCCTCGGGTATAACCCCCAGCTCCTGGGTCCATCAGTCGCCAGGGGAAGAGCAATCGAATAGGTCCTGCCTCCCTGCGGAGGGGGTTGGTATGAGAGAATCTCAAAGTCACCAGGGCATGTTCTGACCATGACAAAGGGGAGAGCTGTAATTCTCCCCTCAGATCACACTGCCATTGCTACGATAAGAAAACTAAATCTGGTGTGAGACCACTATCTCGAGTCGGGTCCTGAATAATCTGGAACAGGCCCATGGTCGCCATGGTGACCATGAACTCCCAGGCCACTTCCGAGGCACGCCCCAGGGAGGGCAGGTTGAAGTCCCCCAGAACTCAACCGCCAGCCCCGAGACGGCCTCCAGCAGCTCAGGCAAGGAGGATGCTACGCAGCAGGGAGGCTGGTACAGCAGCAACACTCCCAACTGTTCACGGGAACCAAACTTAAAGAACATGGTCTCACATCCAGAAACTTGTGGAGCAATGCCCCTGACGGCTACCAGGGATTCTCAGATGACAACAGCCACCCCACCTCCCCAGCCCCGAAGTCTCGGCTGGTGCCATACTTGAAACCCCGGTGGGCACATCTCTGAAAGAGGAACTCCCCCTTCGCTGCCCAGCCAGGTTTCGGTAATGCACACCAGGTCTGCCCCCTCTTCAGTGACTCACTGGAAAAGACCCTGATGCTGGGAAAGACTGAAGGCAAAAGGAGAAGGGGACGGCAGAGGATGAGATGGTTAGATAGCATCACCGATGTAACGAACGTGAATTTGAGTAAACTCCGGGAGACAGTGGAGGACAGGAAGGCCTGGCGTGCTATGGTCCATGAGGTCACGAAGAGTCGGACACGACTAAACGACTGAACAACAACAACAACTTGTTGTTAACTGACCTGGCATTGCAGAGCAGCAGCCGGAAGTCGGGGTCACCACAAGTATGCTGTCCAGGCTCTGGGTTTGAGCACAGAGGGCCGGAAGACGTCACAGATAGTAAACATCGGGGACGCCTTCCTCTAAGACAAGGGTCGGAAATGGCGGCTCGCGAGCCAGATCTGGCTCTTTGGCCCCTCGGCTCTGGCTCTCTCTCTCTGTCTGCCGCCCGACATCCGGAAAGCCGGTCTCCGGAAGCAGAGCGAACCCTGGGGAAGAAACAGACGCTGATTGGTGGAGGCTCAGAAGGAAGGACGCCTCCACCAATCAGCGCGTGGCAGGCAGGCAGAAATCTCTCACGGGGAGGTGGTCGCCCCCAGGCATCTCTTGGCCCCAAGCCGCAGAATGAACCAGGCTTGCGCCGATGGAGCAAAATTCAGGCACTGGTAAGCGGAGGAGCAATATCAACTTCTGCTGTTGCTCCATCGGCCGCAAGCCTGGTTCATTCTGAGAGAAACAGAGAGATTTCTGCCTGCCGCTCTTTCTTCCCAGCGGAGGCACTGAGGCTTAAGGCTTACTGACTGAGATCCGCTTCCCAAAAGGGAGGAGAGAAACCATTGGAAGAGGGTCTGTAGCTTGAATCATGTCAACTGGATTTCTATTCAAGCTACAGACAATTCCACCTGGATGACTGAGAACCTTCATAGACACTTTGGAAGAGGGCGTGCGCCTGTCACTGGGGTGGGGCCGCGTTTCCTCTTCCTCTCCGGTGGTGAGCGTTCAGCCTGGCCTCGCTCTTGCTGTGGCACCTGAACGTCCGGGTAAACGGCGGGGGAGATGCCCTTTGCAGCGACGGGCGCGGGGCGAGTGGCGCGCCCCTTTGCAGACGCCCCGGGGAGAAGTGGTAGGTGAGACCTTGCAAGCGTGGCGGGAAGAGGGGAGCCCTTCTCACCCCTTTTGCACGTGCACGCACACCTCTACACCTCCTCAACCCTTTTGCACACGCACACACGCCCGCTCCCCTTTTGCCCGCGTTGCTGCAGGCGCGCGGGAGGAGGTCTTCGCTGGAGGCGTTTTAGCAAATGGTGGGCACCACCTGGGAGCGGGCGTGTGTGCGTGTGCAAAAGGGTTGAGGTGTAGAGGTGTGCGTGCGCATGCAAAAGGGCTGAGAAGGGCTCCCCTCTCCCCGCCACGCTTGCAAGGTTGCTCCTGCGTTTCTCTCTTTTCCCTTTTCCTAAAAATTCCTTCTCCGTTTCCCCTTCTGTCTCCTCTTCCTTCTCCCTCCTCCTCGCTGGCCACGGCGGTGGCGGAGGGTGTGCGGCCCGGGGTTTCCCATCTGCGGCAGGATCCCCGGGCCGCACACCCTCCGCCACCGCCGCGCCAGCGAGGAGGAGGGAGAAGGAAGAGGAGACAGAAGGGGAAACGGAGAAGGAATTTTTAGGAAAAGGGAAAAGAGAGAAACGCAGGAGAGAGGGGAGCCCTTCCCAGCCCTTTTGCATGCGCACGCACACCTCTACACCTCCCCAACCCTTTTGCACACGCACACACACCCGCTCCCAGGTGGCTGCCCACCATTTGCTAAAACGCCTCCAGCGAAGACCTCCTCCCGCGCGCCTGCAGCAACGCGGGCAAAAGGGGAGCGGGCGTGTGCGCGTGTGCAAAAGGGTTGAGGAGGTGTAGAGGTGTGCGTGAGGGCCGCACACCCTCCACCACCGCTGCGGCCAGCGAGGAGGAGGGAGAAGGAAGAGGAGACAGAAGGGGAAACGGAGAAGGAATTTTTAGGAAAAGGGAAAAGAGAGAAACGCAGGAGAGAGGGGAGCCCTTCTCAGCCCTTTTGCATGCGCACGCACACCTCTACACCTCCTCAACCCTTTTGCACACGCACACACGCCCGCTCCCAGGTGGCTGCCCACCATTTGCTAAAATGCCTCCAGCGAAGACCTCCTCCCGCGCGCCTGCAGCAACGCCAAAAGGGGAGCGGGCGTGTGCGCGTGTGCAAAAGGGTTGAGGAGGTGTAGAGGTGTGCATGCGGGCCGCACACCCTCCACCACCGCCGGGGCCAGCGAGGAGGAGGGAGAAGGAAGAGGAGACAGAAGGGGAGACGGAGAAGGAATTTTTAGGAAAAGGGAAAAGAGAGAAACGCAGGAGAGAGGGGAGCCCTTCTCAGCCCTTTTGCATGCGCACGCACACCTCTACACCTCCTCAACCCTTTTGCACACGCACACACGCCCGCTCCCAGGTGGCTGCCCACCATTTGCTAAAATGCCTCCAGCGAAGACCTCCTCCCGCGCGCCTGCAGCAACGCCAAAAGGGGAGCGGGCGTGTGCGCGTGTGCAAAAGGGTTGAGGAGGTGTAGAGGTGTGCATGCGGGCCGCACACCCTCCACCACCGCCGGGGCCAGCGAGGAGGAGGGAGAAGGAAGAGGAGACAGAAGGGGAGACGGAGAAGGAATTTTTAGGAAAAGGGAAAAGAGAGAAACGCAGGAGAGAGGGGAGCCCTTCTCAGCCCTTTTGCATGCGCACGCAGAGGTGTGCGTGCGCGTGCAAAAGGGCTGAGAAGGGCTCCCCTCTCCCCGCCACGCTTGCAAGGTCTCGTTGCCCCTGCAGCCGCTCCTGCGTTTCTCTCTTCCCTTTTCCTAAAAATTCCTTCTCCATTTCCCCTTCCGTCTCCTCTTCCTTCTCCCTCCTCCTCGCTGGCCGCGGCGGTGGCGGAGGGTGTGCGGCCCGGGGTTTCCCATCTGCGGCAGGATCCCCGGGCCGCAGTCGCCTGGGACTTTCGCGATGGCGAGGGGAGGGCGCCGAAGCTGCGGGCCGGGCTGGGCTGGGGCCGGATCCTGTGCTCCTGATGACCCCTCCGGGCAGGTTTCCCTTTGCCCCACGATATTCTGGGTAGCGGAGGGTGGCAGCTGTTTCCCCGCCACTCCCGGTGGGGCGGCCGGGGCGGGTTCGCCGGCTGCACCCCCTCCCTCCGTGAGCCCCCCGCCCCCTTCCACGCGATTGGCTCCCGCCTGCAAACCCCACCCCCTTCCACGCGATTCGCTCCCGCCTGCAAAACCCGCCCCCTTCCACGCGATTCGCTCCCGCCTGCAAAACCCGCCCCCTTCCACGCGATTGGCCCCTGCCCGCAAACCCCGCCCCCTGGCTCTCGAGCACTTCAAAATGTGCACGAGCATGTCAAAATGGCTCCCGGCAAAAAAAGTTTGCCGACCCCTACTCTAAGATGACCTGCCCTCCAGCTCCCGCCATAACGTCCCCGGCCCGCCCTGCCCTCTCCAAGTTCAATTCCTGAGATCTCTGGATAAAGTTAAAGTTAAGGGTCCCTCCATTGATCCACACAACCCCATACACTCTCAATTACAAAGTGGGGGGGGGCCTTCCAGGGCACCAGCTTACGCTCTCGGCACTGTTGGAGCCCCAACTCCACTTACACACATCCACTGAATACCATTCAGTGTGCTCCTCTCCCACTGGTCGATAGGAGGGGCACCTCATCCAAAACACTTCCTCACCCCTTGTCTCTCACTCAAGGGGGTGAGTACTCTCTTACATTCTCATTCACACCCTACTCCCTCCCATGTCTCTCACACTAGCAAGGGAGTAGTACATTCACCTTGGGGGGATCCTAATCACCTCAATTAAGTTGACCGAATGTAGAGCAATTGGGAAAAGATGGTCAAGTTCAGTCTTCAGTGGCTGTTATCTGGCTGCTCTGGGGTCTGATAAAATTCGACTCCAGTCCTCATTCCGGTTCCAATAAAGTCTACAGCTGTTGGTAAGGGCTACCACCAGCCCTTCGGAACATCCAAGGGGTGGCTCCAGGCCTAAAAACCTCGAGTTAGTAAGGGCCGTCGTCACCACCGTCGCTGCCACCATTGCCGGTAAAAGTCATTGGTAAAAGTTGTTGGTAAAAGTAAAAGTCACCGGTAAGGGCTGCTGGATGGGCCACTGGTGCCGACATCGGCACCAGCCGGCAAAAACCAGTAAGGGCCGCCGCTCAACCACTGCCTCCACCTCCACCACCAGTAAAAACTGCTGGCAGGGAGCACCAGGGACCGCCTTTAAAGGCCACGCCGTTGGTTCTCCAAAGGCCATTGGAAGAGCCACTGGAAAGGCCGCCACCGCCACCGCTGTCCTATTTGAAGGCCCTCCGGATCATCCAGAGGGGGGGGGTTGGGAAATTAAGTCGCCAAAAGCCGATAAAAAGCCGCCGCCAAGTCTGCTCCTCCAGCAAAGGAGATCGTTACCTTGTTGTGGTGCTGGAGCTTGAGCACCTCAATGAAACCATGAGCTAAACCGTGAAGGGACACCCAAGACGGGAAGGTCGTGGCAGAGAGGTCAGACTAAATACAATCCCTGGGGAAGGTAATGGCAACCCACCCCAGTATTCTTGCCGTGAAAACTAAATGGATCAGTACAACCAGAGATATGTCGGTATACCATCGGAAGATGGGACTCCCAGGTCGGAAGATGGTCAAAATGCTACTGGGGAGGAACAGAGGATACGTTCAACTAGCCCCAGATGTGATGACGCAGCTAGCTCAAAGCCGAAAGGACGGCTAGCTGCCGACGGTGCTGGTGGTGAACGACGAATCCGATGTTCTAAAGATCAACACACCATAGGAACCTGGAATGTAAGATCTATGAGCCAGGGCAAATTGGATGTGGTTATTGGTGAGATGTCAAGATTAAATATAGACATTTTAGGTGTCAGTGAACTGAAATGGACTGGAATGGGCCACTTCACATCAGATGACCATCAGATCTACTACTGTGGACAAGAGGACCACAGAAGAAATGGAGTAGCCTTCATAATTAATAATAAAGTGGCTAAAGCAGTGCTTGGATACAATCCAAAAAACGATAGAATGATCTCAATTCGAATTCAGGGTAAGCCATTTAACATCACAGTGATCCAAATATACGCCCCAACCACAGATGCTGAAGAAGCAGAAGTAGATCAGTTCTATGAGGATCTGCAGCACCTACTGGATAATACACCAAAAAGAGATGTTATTTTCATTACAGGAGACTGGAATGCTAAGGTGGGTAGTCAGACGACACCTGGAATTACAGGCAAGCATGGTCTGGGAGAACAAAATGAAGCAGGACATAGGCTGATAGAATTTTGCCAAGACAACTCACTGTGCATAACAAACACTCTCTTCCAACAACCTAAAAGACGACTTTATACATGGACTTCACCAGATGGTCGACACCGAAATCAGATTGACTACATCCTTTGCAGCCAAAGGTGGCGGACATCTATACAGTCGGTAAAAACAAGACCTGGAGCTGACTGTAGTTCAGATCACGAACTTCTTATTGCAAAATTTAGAATCAGACTAAAGAGAATAGGGAAGACCCACAGATCAGTTAGATATGAGCTCACTAATATTCCTAAGGAATATGCAGTGGAGGTGAAGAATAGGTTTAAGGGACTAGATTTAGTAGATAGGGTCCCAGAAGAACTATGGACAGAAGTTTGCAACATTGTTCAGGAGGCGGCAACAAAAAACGTCCCAAAGAAAAAGAAAACCAAGAAGGCAAGATGGCTGTCTGCTGAAACACTGGAAGTAGCCCAAGAAAGAAGGAAAGCAAAAGGCAACAGAGATAGGGGGAGATATGCCCAATTAAATGCAAAATTCCAGAGGTTAGCCAGAAGAGATAAGGAATTATTTTTAAACAAGCAATGTGCGGAAGTGGAAGAAGACAATAGAATAGGAAGGACAAGAGACCTCTTCCAGAAAATTAGAAACATCGGAGGTAAATTCCAGGCAAAAATGGGTATGATCAAAAACAAAGATGGTAAGGACCTAACAGAAGCAGAAGAGATCAAGAAAAGGTGGCAAGAATATACGGAAGATCTGTATAGGAAGGATAATAATATTGGAGATAGCTTTGACGGTGTGGTCAGTGAATTAGAGCCAGACATCCTGAAGAGTGAGGTTGAATGGGCCTTAAGAAGCATTGCTAATAACAAGGCAGCAGGAGACGACGGTATCCCAGCTGAACTGTTTAAAATCTTGCAAGATGATGCTGTCAAGGTGATGCATGCCATATGCCAGCAAATTTGGAAAACACAAGAATGGCCATCAGATTGGAAAAAATCAACTTATATCCCCATACCAAAAAAGGGAAGCACTAAAGAATGTTCAAACTATCGAACAGTGGCACTTATTTCACATGCCAGTAAGGTAATGCTCAAGATCTTGCAAGGTAGACTCCAGCAATTCATGGAGCGAGAATTGCCAGATGTACAAGCTGGGTTTAGAAAAGGCAGAGGAACTAGAGACCAAATTGCCAATATCTGCTGGATAATGGAGAAAGCCAGGGAATTTCAGAAAAACATCTATTTCTGTTTTATTGACTATTCTAAAGCCTTTGACTGTGTGGATCATAACAAATTGTGGCAAGTTCTTGGTGGTATGGGGATACCAAGTCATCTTGTCTGCCTCCTGAGGAATCTGTATAACGACCAAGTAGCAACGGTAAGAACAGAGCACGGAACAACGGACTGGTTTAAGATTGGGAAAGGAGTACGGCAGGGTTGTATACTCTCACCCTACCTATTCAACCTGTACGCAGAACACATCATGCGACGTGCTGGGCTTGAGGAATCCAAGGCTGGAGTTAAAATTGCTGGAAGAAACATTAACAATCTCAGATATGCAGATGATACCACTTTGATGGCTGAAAGTGAGGAGGAGTTGAAGAGTCTTATGATGAAGGTGAAAGAAGAAAGTGCAAAAGCTGGGTTGCAGTTAAACCTCAAAAAAACCAAGATTATGGCAACGAGCTTGATTGATGACTGGCAAATAGAGGGAGAAAAAGTGGAGGCAGTGACAGACTTTGTATTTCTAGGCGCAAAGATTACTGCAGACGCTGACTGCAGCCAGGAAATCAGAAGACGTCTACTTCTTGGGAGGAGAGCAATGGCAAATCTTGATAAAATAGTTAAGAGCAGAGACATCACACTGACAACAAAGGTCCGCATAGTTAAAGCAATGGTATTCCCTGTAGTAACCTATGGCTGTGAGAGCTGGACCATAAGGAAGGCTGAGCGAAAGAAGATAGATGCTTTTGAACTGTGGTGTTGGAGGAAAATTCTGAGAGTGCCTTGGACTGCAAGAAGATCAAACCAGTCCATACTCCAGGAAATAAAGCCAGACTGCTCATTTGAGGGAATGATATTAAAGGCAAAACTGAAGTACTTTGGCCACATAATGAGAAGACAGGATACCCTGGAGAAGAAGCTGATGCTAGGGAAAGTGGAAGGCCAAAGGAAGAGGGGCCGACCAAGGGCAAGATGGATGGATGGTATTCTGGAGGTGACGGACTCAACCATGGGGGAGTTGGGGATGGTGACAGCCGACAGGAAGCTCTGGCGTGGGCTGGTCCATGAAGTCACGAAGAGTCGGAAACGACTGAACGAATAAACAACAACAACAAGTCTGCTGCTTACAAGGACCGCTGCTGCCACCGTCATCGTTACAGCCACCGCCACCACTGACGTCTCGTCTGGGTCGACAAAGACCCTTTGGGTCATCCGGAAGGGGAATTTGGCCGATAAGAGCTGCCGCAGCCGCTGGTAAGGCCGCTACCACCGCCGTCACTGCCGCCGCCGATACTGCTGCCGCCGCTCTATCCAGGGGGCATTCCAAAAGAAATTCTGTCCCAGTCCAGGATTTTTTCTCCCTCTCCAAGTCTTAAGCAGTTTGGACGAAATAGTGGGGGAGATTGAGACAATTTAGGACTCACCCCCTCAGAGTGGCGAACGGCGTCCGTCCGCGATCGCCATCTTGGTTTTGCCAAGTAAATAAATAAAATTTATTTATTTATTTATTTGATTTATCACCACCCAACTCCCTCAAGAGAGGGCAGTTTACAGTCAAGCATAATCAACTATAATACAAATATAAATAAAATAAAATAAACATTAAAATAACAATTCAAGAATATAATAAATATAATAAAATCCAGATGGCAGTATCTTCTTTAAAACCATGGAAAGGGCATTCTAGGGCCACCCTAAGGCACTAGTCATCCCCAAGAGTGTACACTCTTCTTCCCGCCCCAGGCCTGTTGACAGAACCAGGTCTTGAGTTTTTTCCGGAAGTCCAGGAGCGAGGGGGACTATCTTATTTCCGGGGGGAGAATGTTACACAGAGCAGGAGCTACTGCAGAGAAGGCACGATTGTGTGACCCCGTTAGATGGAATTCTTTAACCGATGGGATCCGTAGCATGCCCTCCCTGCATGCTAGGATGGGACGGGATGATGTAATGGGGATAAGACAGTCCTTTAGGTAACCTGGTCCCATGCCATGAAGGGCTTTAAAGGTCATAACCAACACCTTGAATTGGACCTGGAAGCAAACTGGAACCCAGTGCAGCTCGCGTAACAAAGGTGTTATATGTGTCCGATTAGGGACACCCAAAATCGTCTGTGCGGCTGCATTCTGTACCAGCTGTAGCTTCCGGATATTCTTCAAGGGTAGCACCATGTAGAGCGCATTACGGTAGTCTATATGGGAGATAACCAGAGCATGAGTGACTGTTCAAAGGGCCTCAAGTTACAGGAAAGGTTGTAACTGGTGCACAACACAAAGTTGCGCAAAGGCCCTCCTGGCCACGACTGCCACCTGCTCTTCGAGCACGAGTCATGAGTCCAAGAGGACCCCCAAGTTACGCACTGGGTCTGTCTGGGGCAGTGCAACCCCATCCAGAACTAAAGATGACATTCCTAGATACAGAGGAGCCATTAATCCACAGCCATTCCATCTTACCAGGGTTCAGTCGGAGCCTGTTTTTCCCCTTTCAGGCCCCTACAGCCCCCAGGCACTTGGACAGGGTGGAGACTGCATCATTTACTTCACCCAGGATGGAGATGTATAATTGAGTATCATCTGCATATTGATGAAACCTTAGCCCATGGTGACGGATGATCATGCCCAGCGGAATTGTGACTGAAACTTTTCCCACAATCCGAACACTCATACGGTTTCTCTCCTGTGTGAGTCCTCTGGTGTTTCACCAGGCTGGAATTCCAAATGAAACTTTTCCGACAATCCGGACACTCATACGGTTTCTCTCCTGTGTGAGTCCTCTGGTGTTTCACCAGGCTGGAATTCCAAATGAAACTTTTCCGACAATCCGGACACTCATACGGTTTCTCTCCTGTGTGAGTCCTCTGGTGTTTCACCAGGTTGGAATTCCAAATGAAACTTTTCTGACAATCCGGACACTCATATGGTTTCTCTCCTGTGTGAGTCCTCTGGTGTATCACAAGTTCAGAATTCTGACTGAAACTATTCCCACAATCCGGACACTCATACGGTTTCTCCCCTGTGTGAGTCCTCTGGTGTCTCACCAGGCTGGAATTGTCACTGAATCTTTTCCCACAATCCGGACACTCATACGGTTTCTCTCCTGTGTGAGTCCTCTGGTGTCTCACCAGGTTGGAATTCCAACTGAAACTTTTCCCACAATCCGCACACTCATACAGTTTCTCTCCTGTGTGAGTCCTCTGGTGTTCAACCAGGCTGGAATTGTGACTGAAACTTTCTCCACAATCCGGACACTCATACGGTTTCTCTCCTGTGTGAGTCCTCTGGTGTATCCCCAGGTGGGAATTTTGACTGAAATGTTTCCCGCAATCTGGACACTCATACGGTTTCTCCCTGTTGTGAGTCCTCAAGTGATTCACCAGGGTGGCATGCTTGCTAAAGCTTTTGCCGCATCGAGAACACTGGTAGGGCTTCTCGCCAGTGTGGGTCGTGTTGTACATAATCAGCTGTGAACTGTAATCTGTGCTTTTCCCACAATATAGACCTCTGTGGGGCTTTTCCACCACTGATATTCTTGGATTCTCGAAATCAAAACTATTTCTGATCCCTTGTGTGGTGGTGCTTTGGTTCAAGCAACTGTTTCCTTCCTCACAGGCTGAGGCTTGCGTTACTGTCTGCCCTACGTAGCTATCCAAGTGACCTCTTCCTCCCCACTGACTTCCAGATATTTCCCTCTTTTTCTGAATTTGGAAATTATCCCCCTTGACCTCTTCATGTAAGATTTGAGTTCCACATCTTCAATTTTTTCCAGCTCAAAAACTCTCCTCCTCTTTTTCTCTCCCTTGTCTATCACCTTCTGGGGAAGAAGAGTTTTGGGGTTCTCTGGAGAAAGTGGAAAAGATTTGATTGCTGGCTTGATTTGCTTTCCTTTTTAATGCTGCTTGTGATCCTTGGTTGTCGAGAAGGCTCTTATTGGCATCCTTTTTGTCTGTAAGATTCACATAAAAGTGGTACTTTAATTATTATCTATAAAATGGCTGCACAACACGTGCAAACAACAACAAAAAAGCATACATTACAATGAAAAAGGAAAAGTGCCAAAAGGCTAGATTAACCTCTAACATTCATTGATTCATTTGGCACATTGAAGACTAGTAAGATCCAAGTTCAAATCCTGAAATTCACTTGTTTGTTTATTTATTTTTTTATTTTTTTATTCGATTTATAACCGCCCAACTCCCTCAAGAGGGACTCTGGGCGGTTTACAATCAAGCAAAATTAATTTTACTATAATATAAATAAAATTACCGTATTTTCCGGCGTATAAGATGACTTTTTAACCCAGGAAAATCTTC
The DNA here is from genome assembly GCA_023362775.1 of Charina bottae. NCBI lineage: Eukaryota > Metazoa > Chordata > Lepidosauria > Squamata > Charinaidae > Charina > Charina bottae. The sequence continues at coordinate 985,755 of JALMGJ010000002.1, read as the reverse complement.
TCAAAATTCGGGGGTCGTCTTATACGCCGGGTGTCGTCTTATAGGGCAGGTGCTGAAACCAGAAGCGCTGATGGCGCACCGCAGGGGTGCAACTCCACTTCCCCGCCACACAGCTGATCCCCGCCGCACAGCTGATCGGCGCGGAGATTTTCCACCCGGGCCCTCCCCCCCCAGAATACATCTCCAAGCTTTAGCAGAACAAACGGTGAAGGAGGAGGAGGAAGAGGGTGGTGGTGATGATGGGGGGAGGTTTGAAAAAGCAGATCCAAGCACAAAAGTTAGTGAGTCATTTTGGTGGCAGCTGGAACAGTTTTCTTGACTCCGGCCTCCCTCCCTCTCTCTCTCTCTTTCCCTCGCAATGGATCAGTACGGGGGAGGGAAGGGAGGAGAAGGCAAGGGAGGGAGCGTTCAAGAGAAGTGGATATAAAAGAGCGGGGGGGCTTTGTATACAGATGCCCACGTGTTAATTCTTCCAGCGGTGATGCGATTCACACCCCTAATTGATTTATTTTTAAAGCCACCCCCTGCTCTTTTAAATCCGCTCCTCTTGAACGCTCCCCCCTCTGGTCCCACCCTCCGCTCCCTCCCTCCCTTGCCATTTCCTCCCTTCCCTCCCGACCCCCCCCCCCGCACTGATCCATCCCCGCTGAAATGACTCAGTAACTTTTGCGCTTGGATCTGCTTTTTCAAACTTCCCCCCATCACCCTCCTCCTCCTCCTCCTTCATGGTTTGTTCCGCTAAAGCTTGGAAATGTATTCTTCACCCCTCTGCCTTGCCCAGGTAATTAAAGCTTTCTCACCCCTCACCCCAATATTCTCCTTCACACACACACCCCACGCTGCCGCGCTTCACATTACTATTCGCTTTCTACTCCGCTTCCCTGTTTTCTCCCTGCAGTTTTTTACTTTCTACTCCGCTTCCCCACTGCACAGCTGATTGGCGTGGATATTTTCCACCCCGGGGCGCCCCCCCCATCACTTTTTGCAGTGATCCGAGGCTTTTTCGCCTCACAACCGCAGCTTTTTTTGGCAGAGGCAAGGCAGGGCAGGGCAGGGCAGCTGCGGGGTCTTTGTAGTCTTATACGGCGAGTATATCCCAAACTCTATATTTTAACTGGAAAAGTTGGGGGTCGTCTTATACGCCCAGTCGTCTTATACGCCGGAAAATATGGTAAATAAAACATTAAAATAACAGTTCAAGAATATAATAAATATAATAAACTCCAGATGGCAGTATCTTCTTTAAAACCATGGAAAGGGCATTCTAGGGCCACCTAGAAATAACAATAGGGAAACAACTTCGCTTGTGCCAAGCAAAGCCTGAATGTGGGCTTTTGGCTCCCCCAAGTGGGCAGACGGTGGGGCTTCAGACAGAATCTGGAGGGGCGGGACTACAACTCCCAGAATTCCCAAGCGGTCTGTCCAAAAGTATCTTGATTGGCAATGATGGAAGAGAATTGATTTTCAAGCCTTGCCACTCAGCAGCTAAATTCAGAACAAAGCTGTGATTTGCTGAATATAGGTAGTCCTTGCTTAGCCACCCGCAAGAGTATACACTCTTCTTCCCACCACAGGCCTGTTGACAGAACCAGGTCTTGAGTTTTTTCTGGAAGTCCAGGAGCGAGGGGGACTGTCTTATCTCCGGGGGGAGAATGTTCCACAGAGCAGGAGCTACTACAGAGAAGGCACGATTCTGTGACCCCATTAGATGAAATTCTTTAACCGATGGGGTCTATAGCATGCCCTCCCTGCATGACCGGATGGGACGAAACGATGTAATGGGGATAAGATGGTCCTTTAGGGAACCTGGTCCCATGCCATGAAGGGCTTTAAAGGTCATAACCAACACCTTGAATTGCACCCGGAAGCAAACTGGAACCCAGTGCAGCTCACGTAACAAAGGTGTTACATGTGACTGATATGGGACTTCCAAAATTGTCTGGGCAGCCGCATTCTGGATCAGCTGAAGCTTCTGGATATTCTTCAAGGGTAGCCCCATGTAAAGCGCATTACAGTAGTCTATATGGGAGATAACCAGAGCATGAGTGACTGTTTGAAGGGCCTCTCATTCCAGGAAAGGTCGTAACTGGCGCACAACACGAAGTTGCGCAAAGGCCCTCCTGGCCATGACTGCCACCTGCTCTTCGAGCAGGAGTCATGAATCCAGGAGAACTCTCAAGTTACGCACCGGATCCAAGTGGGGTAGTGCAACCCCATCCAGAACCAAAGATGATAACTTCCCGGATACAGGGGGCCATCAATCCACAGCCGCTCCATCTTACCAGGGTTCAGCTGAAGCCTGTTGTTCCCCATCCAGGCCCCTACAGCCCCCAGGCACTTGGACGGGATGGTCACTGCATCACTTACTTCACCCGGGATGGAGATATACAACTGGGTATCATCGGCATATTGATGATACTTCACCCTGTGGTGACAGATTATCACGCCCAGCGGTTTCATGTAGATGTCTATGAAGGTTCTCAGTCATCCAGGTGGAATTGTCTGTAGCTTGAATCATGTCAACTGTAGATGAGCATGATTTCATGTAGATGTTAAAAAGGAGTGGAGAGAGTACCGAGCCCTGCGGGACCCAACAAGAAAGGACCCGCGGGCTGGATCTCTCGCTCCCGATCAACACTGACTGGAACCGGCCCTGGAGGAAGGAGGCAAACCAGCGCAGAACTATGCCACAGACCCCCAACTCCCTGAGCCACTCCAGAAGGATACCATAGTTGACGGTATCGAAAGCCGCTGAGAGGTCAAGAAGAGCAGGAACGGATGCACTGCCTCCATCTCGCTCCCGCCAAAGATCATCCATAAGCGCGACCAATGCAGTTTCAGTCCCATGACCAGGCCTGAAACCTGACTGAAAGGGGTCCAGATAATCCATTTCATCCAGAATCCTCTGGAACTGCAATGCCACCACCTTCTCAACCACCTTCCCCAAAAAGGGGAGGTGGGAGACTGGATGAAAATTATCCAGTACAGTAGGGTCCAGCGATGGTTTCTTGAGGAGAGGGCGCACCAGCACTTCCTTAAAAGCTGCCGGAAACACCCCCTCCCTCAAGGATGTATTGACCATCATCTGGACCCAACTACAAGTCACCTCCAGAGCTGCTTTCACCAGCCAGGAGGGACATGGATCTAATTGACAGGTGGTGGCATTTACAGTCCAGAGAACTCTGTCCACTTCCTCAGGTCCAACAGGTTCGAACCGTTCCCAGTTAACAAGGAGGTACATTCCCTGGGTATCTCCTCAGACTCTGTCTCACACTCGAGTCCAACCTAGAGTGAATCCGAGCGATTTTATCCTGTAAATGCCCAGAAAATTCTTCCGCACGGACCTGGAGATGGATTTCCAACTCCCCTTTCCCTAAAAGGGATCAGGTAATCTTAAACAGGGCCGCTGGATGGCATTCCGCGGACGCAATAAGAGCGGAGAAATATTGATGTTTTGCCGCTCTTACCGCCACAAGGTAAACCTTAATAGTGGCTCTAGCTTGCGTTCGGTTGGATTCGGTCTTTGTCTTCCTCCAGTGGCACTCTAGGCGTCTCTTAATCCTCCTCAGAACCCTCAGCTCCTCCATGAACCAGCCGGAGTGTCGGGTTCAACTGGACAAGAGAGGCCGCACAGGCACGATCCTGTCCAAGGCCACAGCCACCTCTCTATTCCAGGCGACAGCCATAGCCTCCGCTGGACCGTGCAGCAGATCTTCAGATATAACCCCCAGCTCCCTCTGGAACCCTAACAGGTCCATCAGTCACCAGGGGCGGACCAATCGCATAGGTCCAGCCTCCCTGCAGAGAGTTGGACCATAAGGAATGCTGAGCGCTGAAGAATTGATGCTTTCAAGCTGTGGTGCTGGAGAAGACACTTAAGAGTCCCTTGGACTGCAAGGAGGGCAAATCAGTCAATCCTAAAGGAAATCAACCCTGACTGCTCATTGGAAGGACAGATACTGAAGCTGAAGCTCAAATACTTTGGCCACCTAATGCAAAGAGAGGACTCACTGGAAAAGACCCTGATGCTGGGAAAGACTGAAGGCAAAAGGAGAAGGGGACGGCAGAGGATGAGATGGTTAGATAGCATCACCGATGTAATGAACATGAATTTGAGTAAACTCCGGGAGACAGTGGAGGACAGGAAGGCCTGGCGTGCTATGGTCCATGAGGTCATGAAGAGTCGGACACGACTAAACGACTGAACAACAACAAAATCGTTTACATGGGATTCCTGAACGTGTAATTTCAGATCGCGGCAGTCAGTTCACTTCTAAATTTTGGAAATCTGTTTTAAACCTTATTGGCACCGAACAAGCCTTAAGCTCTAGAGTGCATCCACAGACGGATGGATCGTCTGAACAAATTAATGGAACCCTTGAGCAATTCTTACGTTGCTATGTTAATTACCATCAAGACAATCGGGTAGACTTATTACCATTTGCTGAAGTTGCTTATAACAACTCTGTTCACCAGAGCACTGGCCTTTCCCCTTTCCAAGTTGTTAACGGCCAGGACTTTGTTCCTATGCCCAAGCTCCCACTGGAACCCTCTAAAGATTGTTCCGCAGCTGACTGGAGTAAACAAATTGCTGAAGCGTGGCCAATCATTCAACAGGCTTTAGAGGATGCTAAAGCCACTTATGAGGGATGCGATGGCTCAGTGGTTAAGACACCAGGCTTGTCAATCAGAAGGTTGGAGGTTCGAGACCAAAGTGCTGCGTGACAGAGTGAGCTCCCGCACTCGCCCCAGCTCTTGCCAACCTAGCAATCTGAAAGCATGCAAATGCAAGTAGATAAATAGGTACCACTTTGATGGGATGGTAACAGCATTCCGCACGTGTCATGCCAGCCACATGACCGCGGAAGTGTCTTCGGACAGCGCTGGCTCTTAGGCTAAGAAACGGAGTTGAGCACCGGCCCCTAGAGTCGGACACGACTGTGCAGGGGAAAACCTTTAACCTTTACTTTAAAGCCACTTATAAAAAATTCACTGATTGCAAACGCTTCCCTGAATGGCCTATGAAAATTGGAGATAACGTGTATCTTTCCACCAAGTTTCTCCAATCTCTTCAGCTGTCTAAAAACTTGGGACCCAAATTTATTGGACCTTTTCCCATTACTCACATCATCAACCCTGTGACTGTTCGTTTGCAACTCCCAAAAAACCTCAAATGGATTAATCCTATTTTCCATTGCAGCCTATTAAAACCTCTCCATGAATCGCAATGCTGGCATCCTGCAACACCTGTTCCACCTCCTATCATGATTGATGGAGACCAACACTTTGAAGTTCAAGAAATTCTGGATTCCCGAAAGTTTCATGGCTCTCTCCAATTCCTTATCAAATGGAAACATTTCCCCGATCCTGAATGGATGCTTAGCCGCCATGTTCATGCTCCTGCTTTGCTTAAAGCTTTCTATGATAAGTATCCTGAAAAACCCCATATACAATTGTGCTTATTTTATTATTAATTAGTTTTTAGTTTTTCTTTTTTTTTTTATCAAATTTTATTAGGTTTTATTTTACATAGATAAAAGTTTGAAACAGAAAAGAAAATGGAAATACAAATCAAGAAAAAAGAAAAGATAAAAAAGTGTAGTAAAAGAAAAAAGGAAAAAAGATAAAGTTGAAACATAGAATTTAGTCAACTTCCGATTTGTATCTGGTCATGGTATTTTAAAAATTTTATCTTACATGCTAGGTCTATATAAAACATTAAAGAATATTTCTTGTCTATTACTATCAATATATATATATTTTAATCTTCAAATCCCCATATAAGCTTTGCCCCTCCCGCATCTTGTAGATAGTCAGTTAATGGTTTCCACTCTTTAAGAAAATAATTATTTGGATTTTCTTTTAATAAACATGTCAGTTTATCATTCTCTGCCATATCCATCAATTTTAACATCCAATCTTGTATCGTAGGCGATATCTGGTTTTTCCAATTTTGTGCGAAAATAAGTCTTGCTGCTGTAATCATGTATTGCATAATCCTTGTAAATTGCTTCCCAGGTTGTCCATCAATTATTCCCAGTAAAAAAAATTCCGGTTTAAATGGAACTCGAATTTGTAATATATTTTGCATCAATGCATGTATTTGAGTCCAAAATTTCTTTGCAATCTCACATGTCCACCACATATGGTAAAAAGACCCCTCTTTTTTTTTACATTTCCAACATAAGTTTGAAACATTTCCATACATTTTAGAAAGTTTTTGTGGGGTCATATACCATCTGTACATCATCTTATAAAAGTTTTCTTTTAAATTATAGCACAAAGTAAATTTTAGCCCTTTGGTCCACATATCTTCCCATTGTTGCATTTGAATATTATGGCCAATATTTTTAGCCCATTTAATCATACAGTCTTTAACTTGTTCCTCTACCATTTCACCTTTTAACAATAATTTATACATTTTTGCAATTAGATGATCATCTGTCTCACATAGTTGTAACTCAAATTCTGATTTGGTTTGTTCAAATTCAAAGTCTTTCTTATCTAATTTAAATTTCTCTACGAGCTGCATATATGAAAGCCATTGAAAGCTGTATCCCTCTGATGCCAATTCTTCTATTGATTTAATTATATATTGTCCTTGTTCTTTCTTTAAAAAATCTTTATAGGTTAACCATTTATCTTTATTTCTTACTTCTGTTCTGTAGAATGCTTCTTGTGTAGAAATCCATAAAGGTCTTTTATAACATAAGATTAATTTATATTTATTCCAGATTCTTAACAAGGATCTTCTAATATAATGGTTTTTAAAGTCGACATTAACTTTAACTTTATCGTACCATAAATATCCATGCCATCCATATCTTAATTCATGTCCTTCCAAATTCAATAATTTTTCATTTTTCAAAACTATCCATTCTTTAATCCAAACCAAGCAACAAGCAGCATAATATAATTTCAAATCCGGCAGACCTAGTCCTCCTCTTTCCTTAGAGTCTTGCAAGACTTTATATTTTACTCTTGGTTTTTTCCGTTGCCAAATAAACTTAGAAATATCTCGCTGCCATTGTTTAAAAGGTTCTTCTGATGCCAATATAGGTAGTGTTTGAAAAAGATATAAAATTCTTGGCAAAACATTCATTTTGATTGCTGAAATTCTACCTAATAATGATAATTGCAGTTTTTCCCAATGTTCCAAATCTTTTTTAATATCCATCCAAAGTGGAATATAGTTATTCTTAAACAACTTAACATTTTTAGTTGTTAAATATACTCCCAAATATTTTACTTTTTCTTCCATTGAATATCCTGTTATTTCTTTCAATTTCTCTTGTTGGTGGTAATCCATATTTTTGGTCAAAACTTTTGTCTTCTGTAAATTCACTTTGAACCCTGCTAGCGACCCAAAGTCTTTTAGTTTCTGTATTAATATTTCAATTCCTTCTAGTGGATTCTCCAAGGTAATGACTAGGTCGTCAGCAAATGCTCTTAGTTTATAAACTTCTTTTTTAACTTTAATACCATGGATGCCATCATCTTGTCTAATATCTCTAAGTAAAACCTCTAATACCAATATAAACAAAAGTGGAGATAATGGACAGCCTTGTCTAGTACCTTTTTGTATTTCACATGGCTTACTAAATTCTCCATTAACAATTATTTTGGCAAATTGTGGAGTATATATTGATTTAATCCATTTTATAAAATATCCTCCAAAATTCATATTTTCCAAAACTTTGAACATAAAAGGCCAATTTAAGTTGTCAAAGGCTTTTTCAGCATCAATAAATATCAAGGCAGCTTGTTTATCATAGTGTTGATCCAATTATTCAATTACGTCTACTATGTTTCGGACATTGTCACGAATTTGCCTCTTGGGTAGAAAACCAGCTTGTCTTGATGAATAAAATCCTTAAGTATATTCTTCATTCTTTCTGCTAATATCGTTGTAAATATCTTATAGTCATTATTCAATAAAGATATTGGTCTATAATTTTTAGTTAATGTTAAATCCTGTTGTTCTTTGGGTATCAATGTTATATGTGCTTCTTTCCAAGTATCAGGCATAATTCCTGTTTCCAAAATAGAATTCATAGTCTTCTGCAAAGGTAGACATAAATCCTCTTCAAAACATTTATAATAGGCTGCTGACAATCCATCCGGTCCAGGAGCTTTTCCACTACTAATTTTCTTAAAAGCTTTTATCAATTCTTCTTTTGTTATAGCATTATTTAATGTCAATCTTTGTTGGTCATTAAGAACAGTTAATTTTTGTTTATTCAAATATTCTTCAAACTCATCCAGGTTGACATCTTGTTTTTTATATAATTTAGAATAATAGTCATGAAAGGTTTTTTGAATGTCCATATTATTCACCAGAGTTTTTCCTTCATGTTGAATATTAGTAATCAAATTCTTTTGTCTTTGTTTCCTCAATTTATAAGCCAGCCATCTACCTGGCTTATTTGCATATTCAAAATATTTTTGTTTTGTAAATTTCATTTGAGTCTCTATCTCTTGAGTTAATATCATTGATATTTGCTTTTGTAGAAATTTAATTTGAGTGAGCAAAGTGTCATCCATTGGTTTATCTCTCAAATCTAACTCTTTACTTTTAATTTCATCTAAAATCAATTGAATTGTTTTTTGTTTTTTCTTCCTCATTTGAGCATTGTATTGAATAAAATAACCCCTCATATATGCTTTACTGGCTTCCCATACAGTTTGAATATTAGTCCCTTTGTTCAAATTAAATTGAAAATATTCTCTTAATTTTTTTTTGCATACATCAACTACATCACTATTCCGTAATAGCGACTCATTCAATCTCCATCTAAATACATTCCGTTTCCCTTTAAGAGTCAACATTACTGGATTATGATCTGATAAAGTCTTAGGTAATATATCAACTTCGTTAATGTCCATCATCAAATTTTTAGATATCAAGATCATATCTATTCTAGAATGTGATTTAAATCTCTCTGAATAATATGTAAATTCTCTGGAAGTCCCATTCATACATCTCCAAATGTCTTGTAAATCCAACATCTCTTTCAAGTCGAAAAATGTTTGTGGCAATTTTCCCTGTGTTTGCTTCACTTCTTTTTGTGACTGTCTATCCAGTCTGGGGTAAATTACCCCATTCCAATCCCCCATGAAACACCAATTGTCATACGTTAAGTCTAAAAGTTTATCCATCAGGTTTTTATAAAATACTCCTTTATCCATATTCGGTGCATAAAGTCCAACTATCAGTGTTTTAATTCCTTGTATGTTAATTTCTACTACAATGTATCGACCCTCTTCATCAGCTAATATCAATTTTGGGTTTAACTTTGGTTGTACATATAAGACTACCCCTTTAGTTTTTTTATATCCAGCCGAAATAAATTCTTCTCCAAGCTGTTTTTGAATCAAATATTTAGTATCTTTTTTACAAATATGAGTCTCTTGTAGACAACTTATGTCCAATTTCTGTTTTTTCAAAAAATGAAATATCTTTCTTCTTTTCTGTGGAGCATTAGCTCCATTAATGTTCCATGTCAGATATTTAAGTTCCATTGGTGTTTTATTCTTTAAAATCCCTTTGTTAAGTCCACACCTGTAGCTCCTTTCTCAGATAGATCTTCAGTCTTCTCTTTGTCTTTCGATGTTTCTCCTCCTTTTGTCAATTCTCCTTCTGGTAAACCCATTTCTTTCTTGTATTTCTCTAAAAAAGCTTTTGCTTTTACAATGGAAGTTATTTTGAATCTCTGTCCTTTGAACTCAAACGATACGCCTTCCAATTTTTCCCATCTGAATGAAATACTATGTTGCCTTAATTTGTCTGTAAGGAAAGAATAGTCTTTTCTTTTCCTTAATATTCTCAAGGGAATTTCTTTTAATACAATTATTTCCTTCCCTTCTATGTTTAATCTAGTATTATAATGTTTCCTTAAGATTTGCTCTTTTGTCACTTTTCTTACAAAATATATCAATATGTCTCTAGGGACTTTTCTTTCCTTAGCATAACGTGAGTTTACTCTGAATATCTTGTCTATCTCCAAATCTAAATCTTGTTCTCTTGTCTCCAGAAATTTAGCCAATTCAAAAGTCATCCTTTCTCTCACATTTTCATCTACTTGTTCTGGAACTGCTCTAAATCTCAAGATGTGCTCTTTCTCTCTCATTTCTGCTAAAGCTGTGATATCTATATTATGTTCAATCTCTTTAATAGCATATTCTGATTTATCTTCTAATTTTTGCATCTGGCTTTGCGTATCTTTAAGTTCTCCTGACAGAGAATTGACCACTTCCTTGACTGTTTGAATTTCTTTTTTAAAGTCTTGCTTAATCTCTCGGGTTATTTCTTTCTTCATATCATCCATTTTTTTGTCTAATGCTGTAATCTGATCTTCCATCTGCTTCGTGGAGTCGTCCATTTTCTTATTTATTGCTGTATTCTGATCATCCATTTTCTTATTTAGTGCTGCAACAGCTTCTAATATCTTTTTCATTTCTGTTAATAGTTTTTAGTTTTTCTTTCAGGTGGGCGATATGTCAGGCTCCTCCATCAAATGTTATCTGAACATCTGATCGTGTTCGCCTGCATGGATTTCAGAGCAGGAAGTTGGGTGGGGGACTGTGTGTGAGTGGGAAAGCAAGTTGTTTGGACTATCTCTTACTTCCAAGGTTGGGCCGTTGGAGACATCTGCACAAAGAGGATTAACCGGCACGAAGGGCGGTTGGGTCTGGAGGGAGAGGAAGGGAAAGTCTTGACTATTTGAATTGTTTAATGAGAAAAAGTGCAGGAAACCTCATTCACAACTTTTTCGTTGCTGTGTGTACTTCATCCTAATAAATGAAATCACTAAAATTTATTGTATGGATTTACTTTGATGGGATTTGAGTATAGCAGTCATTACAGGCATGCTGATTTGCTGCTGGGAAAGACTGAAGGCAAAAGGAGAAGGGGATGGCAGAGGATGAGATGGTTAGATAGCATCACCGATGTAATGAACATGAATTTGAGTAAACTCCGAGAGACAGTGGAGGACAGGAAGGCCTGGCTTGCTATGGTCCATGAGATCACGAAGAGTCGGACACGACTAAACGACTGAACAACAACAACAACCAACACCCCTTCTCAAATCAAGTCATACATCATGCCTACACAAGATTTAACCTACTTCGTAGGCCTTGATAGACACCCCTAGCAAGTGGCTTTGTCAGGATGTCTGCGATCATGCTCTCTGAGGGACAATACTCCAAATGTATTAGTCCTGTCTCCTGTGCCTCTCTAATCATGTGGTAACGAACATCCATGTGCTTTGTCTGCCCTCCCACCTTCTTTGATTGAGAGAGTCTTACACAACTTTGGTTGTCCTCAAAGACTCTTATTGGAGCAGGATCACTAACCCCCAGATCCTCAAGTAAATACTTGAGCCATTGCACCTCTGAGCATGTCTCATCTGCTGAGTTTTGGCGACCGCGGCAGGACACGACGGGGCCCTGAGGCCCCTCTGGAGGGTCACCACGCTCACAGGGATTTGGTAAGTCAAGGGGAATTTCCCAGGCGCCATCGGACACTTTTTGTTCCGAGGGACTTCCCAGTGACACCAGCTCCCTGTGGCATCGGCTGACGCCTTCAAGAACCACTTGCGAGGAACTGAGACCAGGCAGAACCCCAGCGCTGGAAGATGAGGAAACAAGCCCTGCAGGCGAGTATTGGGGAAGGGAGCTCCAGAGGAGTACGGCTCGAGAAGACGGGAGGGGTTGATCACCCCCGAGGCGAACAGGGGCCAGGGTTGGCCGGCTGCGGTTCCTCGAAAAAATCCCTATTGAGCCGGGAAAAGCCGGTGAGCCGGAATATCGGCGGGACCGAGGGGTAAAAAGAGAAAAGGAGGGGAGGTTGTGTGTTGTGATTGCTGTGTGAATGTTCGCTGCGTTTCCCAACGGTGACCGTTGAGTGTCCGGCACCTTGGGCCAGTGAGAAGTGAGTGAAGTCTGCAGTTCCCAGTGGAGACCGTGAGTGTCCGGCTCCTGGGGTCAGGCTTGAGAACGTGACCAGTCCCTCTGTGTTATCCCGAGAGCGAAGGACCCCTTACCTTCCTCTCAAACCCCCTTCCCTCATTGTCTTGTCTGGTGCCCTGGGAGGAATATGGGTGGAGGAGGTAGTGTGCCCTCTATCCCCTTAGGATGCATGATGAAGCATTTTAAGTCTGCGTATGTCAGTCAGGACTACGGCATTAAGTGGAGCAGACAGAAATTGAGGATTTCTTGTAAGGGAGAATGGCCAACCTTTCAAGTCGGGTGGCTGGCCAAGGGTACATTTGCCACCCCACGGAAGGCCATCCCGATCAGGCCCCCTACATCGATGTGTGGCTCGATTTAATCCAACACATTTCAGCCCCCTTCGATGGAAACCCCTTTCACGATAGTTGTTCGGTACGATAAATAGCCTTTAAAGGCTGCCAGCGTGTGCTGGGAGGCTGTTTGTGGGAGAGCAATAACCTTTAAAATTAGCCAGCGTGTGCTGGGGGGTTATTGGGAGACAGGACCTTAAATTTATCTGGTGAACGAGTCCAGCGCGTGCTGGAGGTTCTAGATAAGGACCTTAAATTTGGTTACCAAATAAGTCCAGCGCTTGCTGGAGGTCCTGGATCTAAGAGAAAATAACATTCAGAAGAGAACAACTTTCAATTGTGCGGTCCCTCGACTGCACTCCCCCACCCACCCATTCATTCCTGTTTATTTATTTATTTATCACTGTTATCACTGTTCCTGTGAGCTCCTCATGGGCTTCCGCTGCCGGCCACGGGCGGCTGCCGCGGCCAGCGGAGACGCAGGGCCGGTGAGGATGGAAAGAACAGGAAAACCTCAAAAACCGTTTTAAATGTGTTTTAAGAAACTGGAAGTTTTTAAAACCCAAGGCGGCATGACCCCTGCAAGTCACGCCTTGGAGCCTTTTGCTCCGATGTCTGGCCATTCTATCCACCATGGGACATTGGACTCTGATTATCTCCAAGCATTCTTTAATTACTTAATCTCAATGGCCGAGCAGATTCACTGGAACAAGTGGCATTTTTGTTCCTAACAAGCTGCTCTTAGCCGCACCTCCATACCACCTCCAGGAGAAGGAGAGGGGGAGGAGGATGGCGTCCCTACGCCCCCCCCCCCCCACTCACAAAGTGATATTAAAACTGGTCCTTGTTAGCCAAAAGTGCAAAAGTGCCCCTAAGGTCTAGAGAGAACTGTAAAAACTCCAAGCCCTTATGGCTGCATTCACTGACAAAGAAGGAAAAATGCATAAACAGGCTAACATTCAGCAAGAAATCTTACCGTAAGAATACGGGGGGGGGGGGGGGGGTACCCAACTGCTGTCAGCTAAGCCTCCAAAATGTGTGTGTGTGCCTGAAAGGGTGTGTTTCAGTTGTAAAGCAAAGGTTGTGAAATTGCATGAGTTTGTCTTTTTCCCTCCCCCTTGCCCAAATCTCCCCTGTCATGTTTCAATAAAAGCCTCTGTTTTGTACAGTTTGAATGCTGGTTTCCTGTGTGTGTGCGTAACTATCTAGGCTCTGCCTTCTGCCCTTGTGGGGGAAGAGGAGGGGGGTGGAAAAAAGCCCATAAGAGCTGATATGAGCAAAATTAGAATGCTGAGAAGTAACAGGGAAAATGCACACAGAAATTCCTCTCGCCTGTGTTGGCTCCCTGGAAGCATGTAGATAGAACTGGGAATTTTCCGGAAGAGGGGCGAGGAGACAGAGGAAAAGGCAAGGATTTTCCAATGCACAAGGGGTTGATAATAAATCAGCTAAACTTTGGACCCCTTTACTAGAATTTTATCTGGGTCTTAACTTATGAGTGTGTGGTTGTGTGTGTATGTTTTCAGTTTATTGACCTGTGTGGTGTGTGAATAAAAAAAAAGGGAAGAAGAGTTTTTTTTTATTTCTGAAGATTTTGGCAATAATGGAGCCTCCATGGATTGGCATAGTCTATCTGGAGGTTTTGGTTTTTTTTCCGTTTTTGAAAATTTTTACTGCAAAAGCGGTCTACTCCTTACATTACATTCTGTATGCTCATTCTCATTCATCCTTCTAGGCATGTTTTTGGATTTTTATTTTTATGCATGTTCTATCTCACACATCAGAAGTTGCTGATGTGGTGAGTGCATGTGTGGGGGAAAGGAATCATATACTGGGAGATTAAGGATTTTGCATACCCTGAGCTATTTGTTTTTGCTTCTGTAACACGCTTACATGCATTATTTGACTATAAGCTATTTGGACTGGTTCAGTAATATTTTCACTGATTGGGGATGCATTGTTTTTCTGGTTTTACTTGCTCTGGGAAATCTTCTTTTCTCTTTGATTCCAAATGTCTTCCATTGATGGGATAACTGTTATTACCACACGTTGCTTGAGCCCAGCCTTCCAAAGTAATAGTAATTACTGAGTGTTACTACTCAGGTGTGTTCCTCATGAGTGCACCCCTTTGGTGGGCTGGCCTCTAGCGCATAGCATTTCGCTTGTTTATACAAAGGGAGAAATGTAAGGATTAGCTTAGCATAACCTACGCCATCAGCCTGGCGAGTGGAGAGGGACCCCGCCCAACCCCTGAGGCTACCCTTGCGTAAACCCACATGAAAGGTCTCCCCTTCTGGTGACACTCCGGAAGCTGTCCCTCTACGAACGGGAGATGAAGACAAGGCATCTCACCCCTTGCAGGTGTTGCTCCAGAGGCCAACACCCGTCGCACGGGCTACAAGGCTCCTCTCTTATTTGGTTGCAAAGAGGGAGGCCACGGGATGGGTGCACACCAAAGGTTGAGAGCCACTGCTTGCATCCGTGTGGGCCTCATGCCTTCCATCTGGGTGGTTATGATTCTCCTGCTAATTAGTATTGTCATTAACTTCCTTTACCTATTCAGCATTCTGCTTGCGAAAGGGGGGAATGGTGACGTGGGTGGCGATGGGCCAGGAGAGACAACTTGCGATTGGGTAACCGTAACCCCGCCCCCGAGGCCCAGCCTGAAACTCCTCCTCCAGGAGATAGCTCCCCAGGTGGGTGCTGGGATTCCCAGGCACCTGCACCAGTTCCCCTCATGGCTCCGCCCCGAAGGCGACAAGTCGCCCATGCTGCCACACAAATTGTTCGCAGTGCATTGAGTGGGCCCAGGTGGGAAACGTTAAGCGCCATACCCTCCTGTACCATACTCAACGCCCACCGGACTGCAAGCCTCAAGGGTCCTGTGCCACACAGGGAAAGGTGTTTACTGTGTAAAGGCAAGAAAGGAGACATAACCTGCTACAACCCTCAGACTGAGGTTAGGTATAACGTCTCCGTGTGGGCGGGCCTGGGAATGGTGTCCTCCAGTGGGGTCCGCCTGACCTTGTATTACCTAAACCACACAGTAAGCCCTAAAACCTCTGCTGGCTGGAACTTGGAGTTTGACGTTTGTGAGGCCATGGATAAAGTAGCTTACACCTCCTGTGGAAGCCAGGCCTGGCGGGACACATATAAGCGTAACAGCAAGTATTTATGTGCCAGAAGCCCGCCCAGACCAGCGGACTCTCCCTCCCCTGATGACCCTTGCATTTGGTCGCCACACCCCGACCACCCTCGCTCTTTTGCCTGGGCTACCATGTGTGCGGGTCTTTTCGAGGCTTCAATAAGTTTGGGTGGGTGCTGGAATTTGACATCTGACAGGAAATGGCCACGGTGGCTTTCAGGAACTGTGGTAGCAAGGCTTGGCAGGATACCTATTGCAATAATGACAGGTATCTCTGCGCCAGGAGGGTATGCTGGGTGATATAACCCCCTCAACACAGCCCAGTGAACAATCCGGCAATTCGCCCGAGCTGCAGTATGAGGGGCGAATTGAATCCACAGGGTGGACAACTTATAATAAGATAATCCAGCTAGCACACAACGGGAGGGGGCTTGAAGTGTCCAAAAGAGCAGAGTCCCAGTGTGTACCACTGATAAGGTCTGCACAGCCGTGTATCAGAACCGCCTCACCCTAGATTACCTGCTTGCTAAGAAGGGTGGAGTCTGTGGTAAGTTTAACCTCACCAACTGTTGTCTGCAGATTGGGGAGACTGGCCAGGTCATCCATCAGCTAACCACCGAGCTACAACAGCTCACTTATAACCCTCCACAGGAGTGGAAAGGGTTCAACTTTCAGGATTGGCTGGATGGCTGGGGCCTTCCCAAACTGCCAGGGCTTAAGGTGATTGTTGGCCTTGTGGGCCTCATCGCCGCAGGCTGTGTCATTCTTCCTTGTGTCCTGCCTATCTTTGCCCGAACCATTTCTAGCTCAATCTCCCTCCTCATAGGCCGCAGTGAAAGCTATGGCCTTGTGGGATTACGAAATGCTCACTACCTCCCGAGAGGATAACCCCTATGCTGAAATAAGTGGAACTCCACAGTAATTAGAGAATTTTGGTGGAGTTCCAAAGGGGGGAATGAAGCAGGTAGGCCCAAAAGTCTCCTTTTGATATTAGAAGCTTAATTAACATTTCTCTGTTGCAAACATAAGACAGAGATAGAAGTCTTGCTCAATGTTCTTGCACGGATACTAACCCTTGTAACACAAAGGTGCAGACATTGTAAGTTCCCTATACTTCCCTAAACTCACAGATGGTTTACAAATAAGTTCCCCTTTTGTTATCCTGTTTTGATGTGCTAATTATAAACAAGCTGCGCTTGTGACAAGTAAGATGATTCTATGTCTGGAACAATCTGTCTGAAACAAGCTGAGCTTGTGACACGTAAGATCTTGTCATATCCTGATTGTCTGGATTACAAACCCTATAAAAGATAAGCCCCGGGTGTGACCCGGTGTTCAGAATTTGCCAAGTTATTACTCTGAACCTTGCTAGCAATAAACCTGTGTTCTCTAACTTCGCTTGGTCTCGTGTCCTGTCATTGGGAAGGTGAGTTTTCCCGCTACAATACTCTGCTTCAGTAGTTGATCATGCTAATATAGTCTGCTTGTGACTAGCCCAGCTCACAGCCCCTCCCCCAAAGAAAAACATTCCCACTAGTGGATTTATGACCAGTTGCATCCTCTGCCCAATCTGCATTGGTGTACCCCACTAGTTCAGGAGAATCAGTTGCTGGCAGCTTAAGCTTCATGTCTGAAGGGGACATGCTTAATGCCTGTCCAGTCCCTTTGGGTGGGTGCGCTTGTCTTTCTGCAGAGGATCCCCACTGCAGTTGAAATATCTGGCCTCATGGTTGACAGATATAACAGCTTCCCAATGGCCTCTCTGTATCCAATGTTCTAAGGCAACAGTTCACTGGTGTCCTTGACTTTGTGAAAGTCTGTTTCCATTGGAGTTGGTTCTGTGTTTGCATCTTCCAGCCCCAGGCTCTCCAATAACTCTAGAATCTTTTGCCTCTGACTAAGGAAAACACTTCCATCCTCTTCTCTCTCAATTTGTATCCCCAGGTAGTAGCTTGCCTTTCCAAGACATTTCACCTCTACTTCCGTGTTCAAATTGGATTTGTTGTTGTTGTTGTTCAGCCGTTTAGTCATGTCCGACTCTTCGTGACCTCATGGACCAATATCCCTTTGATCCTCATAACAAAGAATCAAATCGTCCACATATGTCAGAATGAACATGTCTCTGCCATTCTTGTGTTGTGTGTAAAGGTAGGGATCAGCTTTGCCTTGAGTGAAACCTTGCTTTATTAGCATCTGGTTTAATTTCACATTCCAGGCCCTTGCTGCTTGTTTAAGCCCACAGATCCCCTTCTGAAGCCTGCACACTAAATGCTGGTTCTTTGGATCAGTGAAGCCTTCAGGTTGTTGCATGTACAATTCTTTGTGAGTTTCACCATGCAAGAATGCTGTTTTAATGTCTATACGTTCCTCTTGAATGTTTCTGCTTGCAGCTAAACTTAAAAGAAGTTGAATTGTTGTGTGGGTCACAACAGGTGCAAAAGTTTGGTCGTAATATTCCCCATACTTTTGTGAATAGCCCTTGGCTACCAGTCTAGCTTTGTACCCTTCTCATTCTGTCATTAAAGACCCATTTGCAACCAATGGCCTTTTTGCCAACAGGTAACTTTGAGTGTCCAAGTGTTGTTGTGTTGCAGAGCCTCAAACTCCTCTTATGCTGCTTTCCTCCACTTACTTGCTTCAGCTGGTAGCAGCTGTTGCACTTCCTTCCATGATGCAGGCTCCTTCAGCAACGGCATCCCTGCAAGGTAGGACAGTCGCTTGCTGTCTGTGGCATGGTAGACAACCTAGTGTCAAGCACTTGAGGGTGCTTGGATGCAAGGCCTACATCCACATTCCAAAAGAGAAAAGAGAAAAGAGCCAAATTAGATTCCAGAGCAAAGGAAGAGCTTCCCATCAGGAAGCAAAGGATATAGTTTTAGATCCTAAGACTGGCTCAATCCATACTTGCAGAGTGGTGCATTTGGATGAAACAGAGCCAAATCAAAATCCTCTAGCCAATAGCACTGCAGAAGGCAGAGGTGATGAAGACTTGTTTGAGGTACCTCACCCAGTGTTTCCAGATGCAGCGAGCAGGCAAACCCAGAGAGAGGAGATCGAGACAGAAACTCCGCCTGAGTCAGACGATGAGGAACCAGGAGGGACAGAAGGGGCAGAGATGCAGTACGATCCAGACCCGAGTCCTGCTCCAGACCTGAGATGCTCATCGATGCGACCCAACAAGGGAGTTCCGGCCAAGCGACTGTCCTACCTTGCAGGGATTCCATTGCTGAAGGAGTCTGCATCATGGAAGGAAGTGTACCAGCTGCCACCAGCTGAAGCAAGTAAGTGGAGGAAAGCAGCATAAGAGGAGTTTGAGGCTCTGCAACACAACAACACTTGGACACTCAAAGTTACCTGTTGGTGTTTTGTTGGTGTTTATTCATTCAGTTGCTTCCGACTCTTCGCGACTTCATGGACCAGCCCACGCCAGAGCTTCCTGTTGGCCGTCAACGTCCACAGCTCCCCCAAGGTCGAGTCTGTCACCTCCAGAATATCATCCATCCACCTTGCCCTTGGTCGGCCCCTCTTCCTTTGGCCTTCCACTTTCCCTATGTCAGGGTTCATGTCTATGAATCCTGCCATTAGAATTAATCAAGGCTTAGTGCTTGCATAGTAGTTGGGAGGGGGAATGACAGTTGAGTGTTATGTCTGCTGCTGGAAGCTATAGACAGCTCGGCCAAGGTCACGCACCTGCAACGGAGTGGAGATGGGACCGTTTGCTTCATGAGATCATCGTTGATGAATTGGCGCGCAAGGGGAATGGTTAAGAGGGCATAGTCTGGCGGGAATCAGCATTCAAGTCTTTAGGAGTGCTTCAATGAACATGTATCCTGAATAAAGCTTTATCTGCATTTCAATGAATTGCATGGAGAGGTGTTTATTGGGACATTGTTGTTGAGATCATCACAGAAAGACTTGAATCCACAATCCAGTCGGTTTATCCTGAGGTTACAAGTGGTAACTCCATTTAGTGCCTCCTGAGTGAGAATCGGCTTGTCCAAACAACTTCTGTTAAGGTTATTTGGTTAAAGCATTCTATGCAGAATTAAACGCATGGCATTTTCTTCCACTGTGTCTGGCCAGAGAGTGGAAAAATACAAGTGAAAACAATCTACATTGTTTTCCGCATTGTAAGTTTGGTTCTCAAAAACATCTGAGACGTAGATGGCAGGTGTTGAGATATCTCTGTAGCTAGACATAATAAAAACCCGTAATCAGGATTGTTCTCAAAACAAAGAAAGGCCAATACACAACACTGCCATCGTGTGACGCTTTATAGTAAGTACAATTACCACCAAAAATGCTATGCTAAAAGAGATGCCCATGTTTGAACCAATCAGATGTGAGCTATGAACCATGGGTGGTCCTTTATACTTATGTTCTACATACATATGTCTTCTTTTTCTTTATGTAGACTGCTATCTGCATGTACTTGTATCTGAACTGTAACCATGCCTGGTCTTTGCACAGACCATGATGTTATTCTTTCCTCACTTCTGGTGATGGAACTCTGCTTATGCTTTGATTTTACCTTTTTGCAATAATGCACTATACATCCATTATTGCCTTATGCTATCAATAAAGATATTGTTAGCCTTACAACACGTTGTTTGGATTACTTCATTGCCTGGAACCCCGCATAGTTAACCATCACCTAACAGGTTATGGTGGCCCAGAGAGAATTTTGTGTTTTTCTTTGCTGCGCTGGATCTAGCTGTAACAACGGGGTTTGTTTTTAAGGCTGCATTTTGAAGTAAACGTGTTTTTCGTTGAGTGGTCAGCATGGCTGCTGCTGCAGGGCTAACCAGTCTGCCCTTTGAGCGTTTGAATGGCACAAACTATCGGACCTGGTGTGTGAAGATCAAGTCTTTCTTCCTAAAAGAAGGTTTGTGGAAGTATGTGAAAGACGCACCTCCAGTTGGTCCCATTACTGATGAAGTGCAGTTGTGTTTGGATCGTGCTTATGGCAACTTGATTCTGGGACTAGAATCATCACAGCTACTGCATATCAGTAATTTGGAGACTGCACATGCCTGTTGGGAAGCTCTTAAAGCCCTTTATTCCAAGCAAACCTCTGCTGCCATTGTTGGTCTATCACGTCAGCTTTACAACTTGAAGCTGCAGCCCGGTGGAAACGTGATGACCCACCTCCATAAAGTCAAGACTTTGTTTCTTGAACTTGAGGACCGGGATGTTGTGATCCCTGATACCCAGAGAGCTTGTATCATCCTGTCAAGCTTGGACAAGAGCTTTGACATGCTCATCGAGGCAACTCAGACGTTGAGGCCCCAAGACCTAACTGTGGATTATCTTACAAATCGCCTGCAAGAAATCCAGCAAGCTCGTGATTTGGAGAAGATGCAGAGTAAGTCATCTGTTGCTGTTCCTGAGGCTTCAGCTCAGCGTTATCCAGTTGGAACAGAGGCTGCGTGTGCTGTGAGGAGATGTTTCCGGTGCAACTCGACCCAACACTTCATGAGAGACTGTCCCCAGCCACCTCGCCCAGCCGGTGGAGCCAGTGGAAAGAGGTTCGTACGAAAGAAGGGGAAACAAGCGCCTAGACAACGTACCCAGGTGTCTGCTTTGCTCACGGCTGTGAGTAGACGTTCCCCAGAGACTTGGCTTTTGGACTCAGCCTGTAGCCAAATCATTGTCAACAATGAACAGTTGTTGTTATCAAAAAGCAAGCCTAAAGTCCAACAGGTTGCTCTGCCTGATGGATCTATGGCTGATGTGTCCTTTCAGGGTGAAGTATACATTCCTTGTTTGGGGGTAAATATGCAAAATGTGTTGTGTGTACCTACACTTGACTTTTCCCTCCTTAGCGTTCCAGCCCTGGTAAAGTCTGGTTATACTGTTGTGTTCAAGGGTACTGGATGTTCTATTGAAAAAGATGGGATAGAATGTGCTAGGGGGAAGTTAGTGAATCAATTGTATGAAATGCTTCCTAAGCAGGGGATTGTGTCAGGAAATTGTATTTCCAATGTTCCCCCACATAACAAATGCATTCACTATTATCACAGAGTTCTGGGACATCCCGGGTGGGGAAGTTTGTCCCAACTGGCCAAGGTGTATCCTGAGTTAGGATCCAAAAAGTGTGATGATTTTCTTGATTGTACTGTGTGCAAACAATCTAAAATTAAGGCTGCTCCTATTGCTAGAAAAAGTGACAGAGTGTCAACTAGGCCTTTTCAGTTGGTTCATGGAGACTTAGCCGGCCCCAATGCTCCTAGTGAAGGGGGGGCACGTTTCATGTTCCTTTTGGTGGATGACCATACTCGCTATACGTTTTGTTATTTGCTCAAATCTAAAGCGGAGGCTTTTGCTCGCTTTAAGGAGTTTGTTGCAATGGTGGAAAGAAATTATGGCTATCAAGTAGGTCAATTTCAATCGGATTGTGGAGGAGAGTTTCTAGGCCATGAGTTTCAGAATTGGCTTCGTAGAAAAGGAATCTCCCATAGACTTGCCAATGTTGGTGTTCCTGCTGAGAATGGAATAGCTGAAAGGAAGATTGGTGTTGTTAATACCATTAGAAATAGCCTGATGTTAGATGCCCAGGTGCCAGCCCGTTTTTGGGGTGAGGCTACCATGACTGCAGTGTATCTGACTAACAGGGTGTGGAATTCAGCTGTAAATGAAGTTCCTTATTTCCTTTTGTTTGGCAAGCGCCCTTCGCTGAAGCATCTGCGTGTTTTTGGAACATTTGCATATGTGCATATTCCTAAGTCTCAGCGAAGGAAGAACCAGCCAAAAGCACAACGCTTAAGGTTTGTTGGTTATTCATCTAGATCTAAGGGTTACCGTTTTTCTGCAGGCTATGGTTGTGTAGTAATCTCTAGAAGTGCTAATTTTGAGCACCCTACTGGTTGGGATAGGTTGAATGCTAGTTCAGAGGTATTGTTGCAATCTAGTGTACAGCCAACTGTCCATGCTCCTGTGGCTGGACAACAACCAGTTCAGCTGCCTTCTGGTTCCCAGTCTCCTAGTGTGGTGAGAGGATCCCCTCAGGTGAAGGAAGAGGAAATTTCACCTGAGCAGGTTCAGGATCTGAAGGGGGATTCAGGTAGTGAAAAGGCAGAGGACAGTGATGAGGAAGAGGCAGTGGTAATTCCTTGTAGGTCTGCACGCTCCACAAAGGGTGTGAAGCCTGACAGATTTGTGATTCAGCAGGTGAGAGTGTGTCAGATTACCTGTGAACCTCAGTCTTTCCAGGAGATGTTGCATCTGCCTGTTGAAGAGCAAGAGAAGTGGAACACAGCGATGGATAAGGAGTTTGAGGCATTAGTGAGTCAAAAGGTGTTTGAGGTCACTGATTTGCCCCCTTCCCAGAAAGCTGTTGGTTCCAGATGGGTTTTCAGAAAGAAGCTTCTTCCTGATAATACAGTGCAGTACAAAGCCAGGCTTGTTGCTCAGGGATTTGCACAGGAGAGGTTTTTGAACTATGATCTCACATATGCACCCACAGCTAGACCAGAGTCTTTACGTATGGTACTTTCTCTGGCTGCACAGCGTGGACTTGTTGTCCATCATTTTGATGTTGACACAGCATATTTGAATGCAGAGCTCCCTGAAACTGTGTACATGAAGCAGGCTCCTGGCTATGCTTGTGAAAATTCTCAGAAGGTGTACAGACTGCGCAAGGCGCTGTACGGTTTGAAGCAGGCCGGACGTTGTTGGCATCAATGTTTAGATAAGGCTTTGTTAGAGCTAAAGTTTAAGAAGTCTGTTGCTGATCCTTGTGTGTATGTAAGAGGTTCTGGAAGTGATTACACAGTGTTGCTAACGTATGTTGATGATTTTTGCCTAGCAACTGGTTCTTTGCACCTTGTACAAGAGTTTGCAACACAATTGAGACAGTACTTTCAATTGAAAGACCTAGGTGAGCTGAAATACTATCTAGGTGTTGAAGTCACTAGAGCTCAGAGTGGTGAGTTCTATCTAAGTCAGAAAAGAAAAATTGACCAATTGTTGAGTCAACTTGAAATGTCAAATGCAAAACCAACCAAAACACCAATGACTCTTGATTTCCTAAAGGGTGATGCATGTGAGGAACCTTGTCCTCAACCTGCATTGTATCACTCAGCTGTAGGAAGTTTGCTACATTTAACACAATGGACACGCCCTGACTTAGCTTACTCAGTTGGAGTGCTTAGTCGTAAGGTTGCCAAACCATCCATGCGGGATTGGAAAGGTTTAAAAAGGGTCCTACGCTATCTTAAAGGCACAGCTGATCTTTGTCTCAAAATATCAGCCACCAAGGCTGAAATGCCTGTGATTTATGCTGACAGCTCTTTTGCAGAAGAGAGAGACAGAAAGTCTGTGAGTGGTTTTGTTTGTTTGTTTGCAAATACACCCATTGCCTGGAGAGCAAGAAAACAAACATTAATTGCCGTTTCTACCTGCGAAGCCGAATTTGCGGCCCTCAGTGAGGCAATCAATGAAACATATTGGTTAAAACAATTGTTTACAGATTTATCTGTAAATATAAATCCACCAATAACAATGTATGAAGATTCCCAATCCTGTCTATCTCTAGCTGCTTCGGAAAATGTCAATAATCGCACGAAATACATCCATGTAAAATACCAAAATGTAAAGCATGCAATTCAGGAAAAATTTATACAATTAGAGTATTGTCCATCTGAACTAAATATCGCAGACGTTCTCACGAAAGCACTTTCTCCTACAAAGCATACAACCATGGTAACCAGATTAGGGTTGGAACAAATGTGTCTGAAATAAAATCATTTGTGTCTCTGTGTGCTTTTGAAATAACAGTTTTTCCCCCCACAGTGTTTCAAAAAATCCATGCGGAAGGGGTGTTAAGGTTATTTGGTTAAAGCATTCTATGCAGAATTAAACGCATGGCATTTTCTTCCACTGTGTCTGGCCAGAGAGTGGAAAAATACAAGTGAAAACAATCTACATTGTTTTCCGCATTGTAAGTTTGGTTCTCAAAAACATCTGAGACGTAGATGGCAGGTGTTGAGATATCTCTGTAGCTAGACATAATAAAAACCCGTAATCAGGATTGTTCTCAAAACAAAGAAAGGCCAATACACAACACTGCCATCGTGTGACGCTTTATAGTAAGTACAATTACCACCAAAAATGCTATGCTAAAAGAGATGCCCATGTTTGAACCAATCAGATGTGAGCTATGAACCATGGGTAGTCCTTTATACTTATGTTCTACATACATATGTCTTCTTTTTCTTTATGTAGACTGCTATCTGCATGTACTTGTATCTGAACTGTAACCATGCCTGGTCTTTGCACAGACCATGATGTTATTCTTTCCTCACTTCTGGTGATGGAACTCTGCTTATGCTTTGATTTTACCTTTTTGCAATAATGCACTATACATCCATTATTGCCTTATGCTATCAATAAAGATATTGTTAGCCTTACAACACGTTGTTTGGATTACTTCATTGCCTGGAACCCCGCATAGTTAACCATCACCTAACAACTTCAGCATGGAAGAATCTATGGAATGTTTCCAGGCGGAGGAAGGGGAGCAACCAGGCCCCTCTTCAGGTTGGGAAGCGAATCCCAAGGAAGGGAAAAGTGCGGCTGCTGAACCCGAAGCAGCTAAGAAAAAAGCCTCTAAGAAGGGGTCTCGACGGAGTGGCGTAGAGACTACCGAGCTAGCCATGGCATGCACCCCCAGAGTGGGAGCGGAATGGTCCGTGGGAATTGGAGGCGGCATCCAGGCTGGGATGGGAAAACGCACGGCTAAGCCCAGAGTGACCCAGTCCCAGAGGATGGCTTCACTGGAAGCGAAGACTGCACGTATTGATTTTGAAATGGAGACTATTAGTCACCAACTACAAACCCTTATTCAATCCGTGCAGCAACTGGCCCTGGCTCCGAAGCAGGAAGGGATTCCAGGGGTGGATTTACAACCTAAATTGATGACCACGGCAGCAGAGAGCGGCACGTCCAGTGGAGAGGAGGAAGAGGAATTCTCCAGACCCGAAATGGAGGTGCCTCAACCGGCCGTAAGTGGATTACAAAGGGGCCAACCTAGGGTATTCGTGTTGAACAAATTGAAAACAAGATTTGATGGGGACCCAGGGAAATTGGCTTGCTTTATGACCCATGTCAGGGGTTTTATGGAGGAGTTTGAAGAGTCTTTCTTAACGGAAGAAGCCAAAGTAAGGTATGTCTCAAGTTTCTTAGAGGGAGAGGCTGCTTTATGGCTGGTGGCGTTGCATGACTCTAACTCTCCAGATTTATGGACTTTTAATGGCTTTATGTTAGCTTTACGACGCCGGTTTGAAGATACCCTCTCTAAAATGTCAGCTAAGGTGCAACTGCAGCAGCTACGCCAGGGGAACCGATCTGTTGCCGAATATGCAATGGAGTTTAAAAAGCTTATAGGAATGGTCCCAACCTGTCCTGAAGCTTTTCAGGTGGAATATTTCCAGATGGGACTGAAACCAGAGATTTTAGAGATGGCAGCAGGACGAGGTGACCCTGACACCCTAGAAGAATGGATTCAATTAGCCGGCAGGGCTGAGAGCACCCAATTAAGACTGAGATCATACAGGAAGCTGCATAGCTCGGGGAAAACCCCTTTGGGACAGCCCCCGGCGAAGAAGCTGGCTAGAGCCAATGCTTGGGAAGAGGAAAAAGAACGCAGAGCAAAAAGGGGCTTGTGTTTCAAATGTGGCAAAGAGGGGCATCGCATTGGTAACTGCCCTCAGAACCCCTCTACAGTAAAAGCAAAGCCAGACAGCCAGTTTTCCAAACCATCTAAGCTACCACCACGCAAGGGAACAGCTCATGCTCTGGATGAACGCCATATGTGGGAATTGGTTGGGGGAGAGAACGACTCTTCTGACGAAGAATTCATGCAGCCGGCGGAAAACGAGCGATGTCTGGCTTGAAGTGCGCCGCGGGCCAGGCATTTGCAGATCGGCGCTCCGATCCGCTGGTGAGTGGAGATTGTCCTACCATGCAGGTTAAGATAAAGCTTGAAACTTTGGATGGGAGGGATCAGAACAATTTGATGGCAATGCTGGACTCGGGGTGCTCAAGTTGTTTGATGCATCCTGCCATTGTTACAGGACTGAGACTTAAGTTGCATAAGTTAAAAGTTCCCATCATATTTTGTCAGTTGGATGGGTCAGATATGAAAGGGGGTCCAGTGGAATACTATACAGAAGCCCTAAAAATGACTATTGGGACGCATCAAGAGACTATTAGGTTCATTGTGGCTCCCATTTCCAATCAGCCCATAATATTGGGGCTCAAATGGTTGAGGGAGCGTAACCCTCAGATTGACTGGGTTTCTGGAGAAATGGAATTTGCAGGTGGCTCATATTTGGGAGTTGAGCGGGAAACTGCAGGACTCTGTGTGGTGCGGGAGCTAGCTCAAGCAGCGGTGGCACCGTCAGTGTATGAGGAGGAGGGGGAGATTTTTGTAGAGACGGAATCAGACCAGATGCCCCCTCATCGGAAAACAGACTGTTCTTTGCAATTGGAGCCTGGGGCAGTGTTGCCTAAACCCAAGTTGTATTCAATGACTCATAAGGAACTGCAAGAGCTAAGGAATTTTATAGATAAGAACCTAAAGCGGGGGTTTATTGAGCCGTCCACCTCACCCACGGCTGCTCCGGTATTATTCCGGAAAAAGAAAGATGGCTCCTTAAGGCTTTGTACGGACTATAGGGGGTTGAATGCTATTTGTATTTCTAACCAATATCCGCTACCTTTGATGAAAGATATGCTGGCGCAACTGACCAAAGGGAAAATATTCACTAAGCTGGATTTGAGAGAAGCATATTTTAGGGTATGCATAAAAGAAGGGGATGAGTGGAAGACCGCCTTTAATTGCCAATTAGGTTGTTTTCAATATAAAGTCATGCCATTCGGATTAAGGGGCGGGCCTGGGGTCTTCATGAGCTTAATTAATGAGGTTCTGCATGAATTCCTGTACCAGGGGGTATTGGTATATTTGGATGACATCTTAATATACACAGAGACCATGGAACAACATGTAAAACTAGTAAAAGCAGTGCTCAGAAAGCTTTTAGAAAACAAATTGTATGTTAAGTTGTCTAAATGTGAATTTCACAAAGAAAAACTGGATTTTCTAGGCTACAGAATATCTCATCAGGGCATAGAAATGGATCCCGCCAAAGTTAAAGATGTGTTGGCGTGGGAAACCCCCAGAACAAAAAAGCAATTACAAGCTTTTCTGGGATTTGCAAACTTTTATCGCCAGTTTATTCCCGCGTTCGCCAAGATTGCGTTACCATTAACCGATATGTTAAAAACCAAGAAATCGGCTGATGGCGTATTAGCAAATAAACCTCAACCGAAATTAAAATGGACGCCGGCGTGCCAAACGGCTTTTGAACAACTGAAGCAGTTGTTCACTGCAGAACCCGTTTTAAAACATCCTGATCCAGAACGTCCCTTTGTGATCCAGACAGACGCGTCCAATTCTGCGATTGGATGCATATTATTGCAGAAAGACAATAATGATCAATTAAGGCCTTGTGCATATATTTCTCGTAAATTTACTGAGGCTGAACAACGTTGGTTGGTTTGGGAAAAGGAAGCTTTTGCAGTGCGACATGCTCTAGCTACATGGCGACACCTGCTGGAAGGTTCGCCTCATCCCTTTGAAGTCTTTACTGACCATAAAAACTTGGAAGCACTTAAAACGCCTCGGAAATTAAATCCTAAACAAATCCGTTGGGCTGAATTTTTCAGTAGGTTTAATTTCACGTTAAAGTATTTGCCAGCTGGGAAAAACTTTTTAGCAGATGCTTTGTCGAGGTTACCACAACATGACACTCAAACAGAACTGGTGGTATCTACAGTAATGTCTCCGCAACAATTGGGATTATCCAACCAGGAGGAGCCTGGTCCTGAAAGTGCTACAGCACCCATACCTGTACAATTGCAAGGGAATGTGGCTCTCACTAGAAGCAAGGCCAAACCACCGAAACCCCCATGTGAACCTTCTCTAGAGAAAGAACTTAGAGCTGCTATAGAGACTGATGATTGGTGGAAAGAGCACAAGCAAACTTTAACTGAGACGAATGGGGTGTGGTGGAACGGAGACAGATTATATGTTCCAGAGACTGTGAGAAAGGCTATTTTACAACGTTGTCATGATAGTAAAATTGCCGGACATTTCGGATTTGTAAAAACTTTACATTTGGTTAGACGGCAATTTTGGTGGCCAACTTTGAGGAAAGATGTTAAACAATATGTTTTGTCATGTCATGTTTGTGCCTCCATGAAAAAAGCACCCGGGAAACCTGTGGGGCTGTTGCAAACCGTGGCTGAGCCAACAAGCCCATGGAAACAAATTTCAATGGATTTCATTGTGGACTTACCAGAGAGTCAAGGCAAGACAGTCATATGGGTAGTGACTGACTTATTCTCTAAGCAAGCTCATTTCATTCCTTGTAAAGGGCTGCCCTCTGCTGGTCAACTGGCAAAATTATTCATCTTGCACATCTACCGAGCGCACGGCGCCCCCTTGCGGATTATCAGTGATCGCGGAAGTCAGTTTACCGCCAAATTTTGGAAATCATTTCTAAAATTGATTGCAACTGAGCAGGGTCTCACCTCTGGACATCATCCGGAGGGGAATGGGGCTTGCGAACGACTTAACTCCATGTTGGAACAGTATTTACGGTGTTACATTAGTCATCAGCAAGATAATTGGGTGGAGTTGTTACCCTTTGCTGAAGTGGCTTATAATAATGCTGTTCATCAGAGCACTGGGTTTTCCCCATTTAAAGTGGCTACTGGTCAGGATTTTGTACCTATTCCTGAACTACCTGACCCTGCCATGATTCAACAGACTGATCCTGTACTGGCAGATGAATGGATTACAAAGTACGATCAAATTGGCCGATAATGTTGAATATATTGCAGGAGGCCAAAAATTCTTACAAAACTTTTGCTGATCGTAAACGGGCTCCAGAATGGCCTTTAGTGGTGGGAGAAAAGGTTTACCTGTCTACAAAACATTTGAAATCAACTCAGCCATCCAAGAAACTGGGGCCTAAGTTTATTGGCCCTTTTCCTATTGTGAAAGTGATCAACCCGGTGGCCGCTCAGTTAGACTTGCCAAAGAACCTTTGTAGAGTACATCCTGTCTTCCACATCAGTTTATTGAAACCAGTTAAACCTGCTCATCAATGGCATCCGGATCCTCTGACACCTCCACCTATCATGGTGGGAGATAACGAACATTTTGAAATTGTGAACATCTTGGACTCCAGAATGCACAGAGGAAAATTACAGTATTTGGTTCAATGGAAACATTTGCCTGTGGGGTTTGAGGAGTGGGTTGATAAGATCCATGTTTCAGCGCCAAGGTTATTGAAGAAATTCCATGAGCAATTCCCTACTAAACCTGGTTAACTGCACAATTGTTATTGTTTCTGTTTTTCAGATCTCAGTGCCTCCCATTGTCTTGCAGCCTGAAGATTTCTGGAATTGTTCCATATGCCTTTATGTATACTTGTACTTTTTAACCTTTCTTGTTCTTTGCATACTATTCTTTCTTTTGGAGGGTCGGCATGTCAGGGTTCATGTCTATGAATCCTGCCATTAGAATTAATCATGGCTTAGTGCTTGCATAGTAGTTGGGAGGGGGAATGACAGTTGAGTGTTATGTCTGCTGCTGGAAGCTATAGACAGCTCGGCCAAGGTCACGCACCTGCAACGGAGTGGAGATGGGACCGTTTGCTTCATGAGATCATCGTTGATGAATTGGCGCACAAGGGGAATGGTTAAGAGGGCATAGTCTGGCGGGAATCAGCATTCAAGTCTTTAGGAGTGCTTCAATGAACATGTATCCTGAATAAAGCTTTATCTGCATTTCAATGAATTGCATGGAGAGGTGTTTATTGGGACATTGTTGTTGAGATCATCACACCCTAGCATCAGCATCTTCTCCAGGGTATCCTGTCTTCCCATTATGTGGCCAAAGTACTTCAGTTTTGCCTTTAATAATCATTCCCTCAAGTGAGCAGTCTGGCTTTATTTCCTGGAGTATGGACTGGTTTGATCTTCTTGCAGTCCAAGGCACTCTCAGAATTTTCCTCCAACACCACAGTTCAAAAGCAGCTATCTTCCTTCAAATGGTGTTTTATCTGTTGCTTTTGTTGGTAGTCCATTTTGTAGGTAGGTAGCTAGCTGTCATTGCTGCTTCCCCCCAATATTTCCTGGGTAAGTGAGCCTCCATGAGCATGCACCTGACCATGTCCATGATAGATCTGTTTTTCCTCTCTGCCACACCATTTTGTTCAGGTGTGTACACTATGGTTTGCTTGTCTCTTATGCCCTGCTCCTTGAGATATGTCTGCATTTTATTGCTTGTGAATTCACCCCTGTTATCTGACCTTAGAATTTGGGGTTTCCTCCCAAACTTGTTTTCCACCCTCGCCACATACATCTGTAGTGTTTCCAAGGTCTCCGACTTCTCCTTCAGCAGATAAGACACACAGTACCTAAAGAAATCAACTATCATAGTTAATAAATATCTGTTACCCCCAACAGATGCTTGAATTGGCCCACACAGGCCAGTGTGAATTAGTTCAAGGGGCTGTTTAGAGCGCCAGGTGCCTTGTTTTGGAATTGCAGGCCTAGTGGCCTTTCCCTGTATGCAGTTATCAGACTTACCACAGTCCTTGTTTTCCAAATCGCTTGCGAATCCATTTTTCTTCATTTGGAGAATTGCACTTAAGTCTCTGTGTCCAAATCGCCTGTGCCAGAGGGTGGCGCTTTCGTCCTCCTTTCCTCGGTGACTGGCCACGCACGCCATGTCTGGCCTCTCACAATTGAGAAAAATTAATCCTTGATCTAGGAATCCTGTTAAAAAGACACCTTTTTGATCCATTATTTCACATTTGTCACCTTTAAATCAAACAATATGGCCCTTCATCAGCGCAGATGCACTAATTAGATTCAAGCTTAAATCTGGAACAAACAGAACGTTAGTTGCAATCATATCCCTCTGGGTGGCACCATTTCTGCACCTTAGGAGAGCACGGCCCTCCCCTTCCACTGGGATTGTTCTTCCATCAGCCAAGCCAATCTCTTACTTTGAACCGCCCAGAGTCCCCTTTGGGGGAGATGGTGCAGTAATAGAAGTTAAAGTATAAATAAATAAATAAACTTGGATTCAATTCAATGAACAGATCACAATCTTTTATCATATGCATGCTGCAGCCACTATCTATGATGAAGGAGGAACAACTTTTATTAATGGCTGAAAATGCAAGATGATTTGCTTCTGGAGCTTTCTCTTTGTTTTTCTGATCTGCCTTTCTGGCCCAACAATTTTTCTTTAGGTGCCCACTCTTGCCGCAAAAATGGCACTTGATAGGTTTCTTTGTTTTTGAATTACTCCTCTGCTTAACTGTAATCAACTAATCTTTGAGCAAAATCTGAAGATATTCGGTTTCAGAAGACAAAGTAGGTTCAAAATAAGTACAAAAGAGTTCTTACTTGTTTATTTGGTCCAGTTACATGAAGGATTCTTGTTCTTCTTTCTTTCTCTAAACTGAATTGATCCTTAGCCTTCATTGCTGCTAAAGGCTGCGTGCAGGAAGGGGGAACCTCCTGAGGCATGGCCTCAAGATGGAAGGAGCAGCCGCCACATTCTTCCTTCTCTGATGGTGGAAGGAGGTAGAAGAAAGAAATGTGGGAGGGACAACAAACCGCTTCCTCTGGAAGCATATAGAGAGTTGCATCCTAGAACGAACTCATCCACATGCTAATGAGGCATGCTGATTTGCTGGGACCTCCAACAGGCTGAAAGGTGACCTAGTGGGACAATCTGAATCCTCTATATACATTATGTAACTATCCGATTATAAAGCTTGAGGGCTGAAAGGGGGGATCCTCTTCACCAGGACCCTTTGGCACCCCCCAACCCCCTCGGCTCCCCCTGGCCAGGCCTTGGAGCATTTCTCAAGCAAAGGAGGGACCTTAACCGCGGAGCCGCTTGGAGGAAGAAACGGCCTTTTCAGCCACTTCCACCTGAGCTCCAAGGGATCTTTGGGGCACATTTCTGGGTGCAGCAGGGCCCTCCCCAGAGGGGCCACCTTCCTCATGGGCTCTGGCACAGCCTCTTTGCAGAGAGCGGTTGGGGGCCACCCAAGCAGGGGCCCCCCTCCTTGGGGAAACACACCGCCCCCTCCCCAGAGGACAGGAGACCCTGACAGAGGCACATCCTCCCCCCCCCCGGGGTGAAGAGTGGAGAGGCCTTTCCCCTCCTGTAGGACAGCCCTCCTCTGGGGCAAAACAAACACCTTCCAATCCCTTCAAGGCTTCTCTGCGCTTCCATTCCTAGGGACCCACCTTCAGAAGACCTCTGAACACGCCCCGGTTGCTGCTCCCACCCAGGTGCAGTTTCCCTTCCAGGGCCTTCCTCCTCCTCCTCCTCCTCCTAGCCCTCTCCTCACTGCTCCGCCTCCGGATCATCACTGAGCATGGAACGTGGCTGCTTCAGGTCTGAAGCCGAAACCGGGGGGGGGGGGAGATGGGCACGAAGCAACGGGACCCTCCCTCCTGCCCTGAGGCCCCCCTTTGCTCTGCTTTCCCAAGCCCACTTTTGGGGTCCATCGTGGGGCACCTGAGAGCCCCACATGCTTGCCCACCAATGGAGTGCCACTAGCAGGACGTCCCTCCTCTTAGGAAAATCCACCTTCTGAAAGTCAAGACAGGCACTGGGTGACCTTCTTTCATTCCTCTCCAATCAGGGACTCCGGCCTGAGAGGGTCCCTTCCCCCAAAGTGACTCCTTCTCCCCAACAGAGCCCCCTGTCCCACAGAGCCAATCCGAGACCCTCGGACAAGCCCTGGGCTAAAACCTTTGGCCCGGGAGGGTCGAGGCAGGGCTCCCCCCGTGCAGACGAGAGTCTGAAGGAGCGTGTCCTTGCGCGTGGATCGGAATCCCTCTCACACGAGGAACACGCCCAGCATTCAGGCGGCTACTAGCCGCTCACCAGGAGCAAACACCCAGTTTCTCATGCCTCCCCCCAAATCTTAGTTTCTCCGAGTCTTCCCAACCCTGTCCCGGCAGCTGATGGGGACACCGTGGAGGTGCCCCATAATTTAAGCCCGTTTCCCATCCTTCCTGAACAACCGCGGACAGTCCTTGCCCCATCTTATGCAGCAGAGCCCTCCAGATCCCCGGAGAGGCTCCCGGCGTCTCCTCTCCCCCAGGCGAAGTGCACCCAACGCCTCCCACCCCGTTCCTCCTCGGGGCCCCGATTCTCTCGGCTGCTCTCTTCCAGACATGCTCCAGCCCGTCCACCTCCTTCCCAAGATGCCACGGCCAGTCAGGGCACCGAGCAGAGCAAGCCTCCCTCACGAGACTTCCGTCCTTGCAGCTGAGGATCGCGTTGGCTTTTTCTGCAGCTGCGTCACCCTCGCAGCTCATGCTCAGCTTGTCATCTGCCGATCCCAGGATGGCCCCCGTGATTCCCGTGGCCCCTGCGTCACACAGCTGAGTCCACACTGCCCCCCCACGCGGCACCAGAGCAGGGAGGTGCCAGGTCCCGCATAGGCAGGCGAGACCAAGGAAGCAAGAAAGGCACAGACTCAGGTGGCCTCTTTAATGCTCATCGGAGGCAAATACAGAATCCCGGCAATGGCAGCCCTCCCAGCGAGCTCTTCAGGCGCGGCCGCTCTAGCTTCTTCCCGGGTTCCTTGTCCCCGGGGCAGAGTTGCCCTTTCTCAGATCAGCCGCCAATGGACTCGCCTTCGGCCTCTTGATTTCTTCCTCCTTCCATTCCTTTCCCACAATCTCTCATGCCTGGACGGGTTGGCAGCAGCGGAGAGCCATGGGGTTTCCTGGTGGCCTCCTATCCAGCACTAACCACCTGCAACGGGGTCATCTCCCACCCGCAGGCAACACTCTCCTACCCTGGGGGAGGGGGCTGTGGCCGCCACCTCCCAGACCACACGGCAGGGTTGTTGTGGGACGCTCGCTGCGTGGGTTGAAAGAATGCAAGAGCCTCTGAGGGGCAGCAGAGACCCCAGAAACACTGCAGTTTGCTGCTGCCCCCCGGTGGCCCTGCTGAGCTCTGCAGTCCTGCCAGGCTGCAGGGAGACTCTGGGGAGTCTCGTTCGAGAGGGCTTGGACTACAACTCCCATCATGCCCCCCTGGCATGGCCGACACTGTTCCAGCACTCACAGCCCCAGAGCAAAAGCCCCCCAAGTCCCGTCTCCCGGGCGGCTGTCCTGACCTCCCCTGCAATGGCTGGGCGACCTCAGTTGCCTCCCCGCTTCGAGGCTCCTCAGAGAGTTCGGGGTGCCGCTGGGGGGAGGCTGCTTTTTGTTCTGGGCAGAGGACCCAGTCCTGACCCAACGGCCCCCAAGGAGAGGGGCCCCTCCAAGCGCCGTGTCCGAGAGCCCCCTCAGAAGAGGGCCCGTGCGATCCTGCGGCCAGTGGCTTTGATCTTGGGGAAGGTCGCACTGACGTCCCTCTCCCTGGCCGTGGGGGTCCAGGGCGGGGGGGGCGGGGGTGCCGTCTCCCCCGGTGCTCCTCTGGGCCGGAGCAGGAAGTCCACGCTGAAACCGTTCATGGCGTAGAAGACGTTTGCCGTGGGGGGGAAGACCAGCTCTGCAGAGGGGGGAAGAGAGGGGGGATAAAGGGGACGGCCCCCGAGAGGAAGCCCCGCTGGCCCAGAGGCCTCTCTGACGCCCCTCCAGCCGAGCCTCAAAGGAGCATCAGGACCGGCCAGGGCGCCCACACCAGGCCCTCTGGGGCAGCCAGTCCATTCTCCACCACCGCGCCCCGCACCCACCCACCTCGGCCTTCCGGCAACAGCTGCACCAGCTCGTAGTCGGGGGCCACTTTCTGGTTCTGGTTGTGCTTCTCCAGCACCTTCGCCACCACGGTGGGGGCCTTATCTTGGCTTGTTACCTGCGGAGGAGCACAGAGAAAGGGGCTCAGCCAACCTGCCCCATTGATGCCCCCAGCAATGCCAGAGGAGAGAACGAAGCGACAGGCAGAGATGCCACCCAGTGCTTGTCAAGCAAGATTTCCAACCTTTCCATGCCTGATCTGCCCTATTCAACATCACCAGACCTTCCAGGGGACTTCTAAGTGGGATGGAGGTGTTGCTGTTCAGAGGAAAGGCTCAGCACCACTTGCTAAAACCTGGATCTAAGCCAAGATTAGTTTAAATGCAGACCGACTGTTACAGAAGCCTTAACTGAACTAAACTGCAAGCATTTGTTAATTAGCTTGATCTGCATAAACCTCTAA
Organism: Charina bottae; assembly: GCA_023362775.1. Taxonomy (NCBI): domain Eukaryota; kingdom Metazoa; phylum Chordata; class Lepidosauria; order Squamata; family Charinaidae; genus Charina; species Charina bottae. The sequence continues at coordinate 950,042 of JALMGJ010000002.1, read as the reverse complement.
CAATTGTATAAATGCTTATGACAGTGCTTTCCAAACTCCCGCCGTTGGTGATACACTAACGGCGGCAGCGGCGGCGCACGCGGCAGCATGCACGGTGGCAGCAGCAGCGGCCTCGTTTTCCGCTAAAACCCGGAAGCGCTGATGGCGCGTCGCTGTCACTGCCGCGTGCGCCGCCATTCCATCACCACTTCCAGGTTTTGTCGCGACACACTAAAGTGTCACGACACAGAGTTTGGAAAGCTATGGCTTATGATATGCAAGCATTTCCATCCTTCTCCTTAGAAGAGGCATTCCCTCTGAGGGTGGGAGAATGCCTCCTGGAAGGCGGTGTCCTCAACTTCTGCAGTGCCGCTGAATCCTCCCATTCTCTCTATTAACCAAACCGTCCCTGACTATCAGCTCCAGTTCTTCGCTTTCTAACCACAGACCGTAGGGGCCGTGACCAACTTCACCCCCTCACCAGGATGCTCTTGTACAGGGTGCCGTTCTGCAGCGCCATGCTGACCCGGATGATGCGGCAGTCCGAGGGGGAGGCTCCCCCTGGCTCAGGGCCCTGGGGGTAGACGGAGCCGCAGGAGGCCGCGCGCCGGTGGCCCCTGGTGAAGCTGCCCCCGTTGCCAGGGAGGGGGGCCAGGCCGTCCCCAGGGGAGGGCGGGGGCGACGTGTCCAGGGCTGAGACGGAGGGCCACTTGCCGTGCTGGGAGAGGAGAAAGGATGTGAGGGACAAGGACGGAAGGAGGGGGCCGGCGCTGTGTCCGGGGAAAGACCCCTGCCTGGTCCCAGGGGCTGAGCTGGACTGGCAGCGGGGGGGCAGAGATTCACCAGGGGAAGGCGAAAGCTGCCTCTGGTCCTCCCTGCCCAGAAAGAGGGCCGAAATCCCCGGCAGGAAACTGCCTCTGCCAGCCCAAGAGGGCCCCTTCCGTCCACAGCCGCATCTCCGTCTTGGGCTCGGAAAGCCCCCTGGGAGCCCCTCCCACCCCCCAGGTTTCGCTGGAGGCGCAGAGCTTAGAGGCCCCTGGATGCTCAGCCGCTCCTGATCACGAGGTTGCACAATCTGTACGTGCCAGATTGTTGAGCGATCATCCCTCACCCCCTCCCAGCAGGAGCAGGGGGGAAGAGCCCGGGGGAGGGGCACTCCCGAGTCACCTGGAAAGCCCCCAGAGGGGTGGGGGAGGCAGCCGATGGCCCCAGCAGGTCGGGCCTGCCGTGGGGGGACCCAGGAGAGTCCCAGGGCAGCGGGGCACTCAATCCCAGCGAGGCGATCAAGCTGAAAAGGAAACACGGGTCAGCGGGAAGCGGGGGGCAGAGGCCCCAGAGACCCTCCCCTCCGGGCCTTACTCTGCGCAGCGAGTGACCACCAAGGTGGGCTTGCCGGGCCTGGCGGGGGCCGCTCCCTCGGCGGGGGTCTCGATGGTGCAGGACAGCCGGTAACTGCGGAAGACAGGTGGCGGTGAGTGGGCAGCGGGCAGCAGGACAGGAGGCGGCTAGGCCCGGCCCCCAGAGCCCCCACACCCACCTCCGGGTCTCGCTGAGGGGGTTCAGGCGCTGCAGCCACTGCTGGAGGGCCCGGTCAGGGGCCAACGCGTAGTTGCGGCACTTGGCTTGTAGGAGGCGCAGCCGGGTAAGGATCTCGAACTCCTGCAGGAGGGGGAGAAGAAAGCAAGGGGAGCAGGTGCCCTTCCTGTGGGGGGCCAGGGGCTCCTCCCCTGCACCCCCACGGCACGTACCTTGCGGTGCTTCTCGAAGTTGATGTATCCGCTGTTCTGCAGAGAGAGGGAGAGAGGCACGCCCAGTGAGCCCACAGCGCCCAGCTGGACCCAAGGCTGCCCCCCGGCCGAGACCGCACCAGTTTCTGAGAACGACTGCGAGGCACGCAGGCCGCAGCCCCACGGGAGCTGCACCGGCTGGCTGAGCCCCGCTGCCTCCACGCAAAACCCCGGGATCCGGGCTGGGGGCAACAGGATCAGCCGGCTGGTGGCAACCCCGTCGCCTGAGCAATTGCAGAGCAGTTTTGGGCACGTTCAGAAGGTGGCACAATTCAAGAACCACCTCAGGCACCTGGTTGCGGATGCCCCCCCCCCGCCTTCCTCCGGTCTCCCCCTTTGCCTATCGCTTTTTGTCCGTCACGCTTCACCAGTTGGATTCCCACCTGCCACAGAGCTGTTAAAGGCAGGGTGAAACTGCAACCCTTCCTCAAGCTGAGACGCCAAAGCAGACGGGCCCATGGCCAGCCGGATCGTGTTCCCCAAGCGGCCATCCTCCAGCTCCCATAATCCACAGCAGCACTGGAGGGGGAAGGCGGCCGCAGGCGCCCTCCGAAAAGGCCGATGCCATGCTGAGAACGGGGGGAGGGAACCCGAGGCGCCAGGCTTGAGTCCCGGAGACTCGCCCCTTTGCGGGAGCTGAGCCCGCCCAGGCCTCCAAGTCCAAGACCTCCCCGGGGCCTCCGCGCCCCCCCCCCCCGGCTCACCTGCAGCCGGGCCGGAGCCGCCGCGTCCAGCATCACCAGGTCCTTCAGGAAGGTGCCCAGATACGGGATCACGCCCTGCAGGGATGCCCACAGGTTAAGGCAGCTCGGCCCCCGGCCCCGCCCCCAAGGCCAGCCCCGCCCCCCTCACCGAAGGGTGCTGGTCCGGCAGCTTCCGCTGATGCTTGCGCTGGGGGAGCTCGGCCCCTCCCGCTCCTCCCCCTCCTCCTCGTCCAGGGCAGCCTTCCTGGTGGGGCGAAAAGGGGGCGAAACACCCAGATCAGCAGGGATTAACACCAGACAAACAGGCAGAAAACAACACCCTAATCAAGGAACTGCCGAGCAGGAAACGGCACCCCAGGCGGCAGGCCCCCTCATCTCCCTCGCCCTGATGAGACATCTGGAAGCCGACAGCCGAGCCCAGAGAGCACCGAGGGCTCCTCGGTTCAACCCTGAGCTACAGATTCCCTTCTATTAAAAGCAGATTTATTTCCCTCCAATTCCTTCTCTTCCTGGAATTCCCGGGGGGGGGGGCTGCACCTGCGGGGAAAATCCCAGCCCCCCTGCAGCTGTCCCGCCATCGCACCCCCCACGGGCTGGGCAGAAGGGGGGCGCGGGGCCCTACCTGGAAGAGGAGCTGCCGGCTTTGGCTGTAGTTATCCTCCTCCGAGCAGATGGCGCTGAGCTCCTCGTAGCAACGGGCCGAACCCCTGCCGGCGGAGAAGACGCCTGATTTCCTTGAGGGGGCACCCCACCCCAGCCCCCCAAGATTAAGTGGACCGGCCCGGTCCCGCAGGAAGGTTCAGGGCCACCACGGTGGGTTGAACGGCCCCTTGCCGAAAGCTGGGGCTCCCCGGGGCCCTCCGCGGCTCTCGGGGGCGAAGGATCGGGGCCTTCCTGGGGTGGCGCCCGCTTCCCAGGAAGCTCTTCTCCCGCCCCGATACGTGGGGGACCTTTCGGCGCCTCCCGAAAAGCACCCTGGCCTTTTCAAGATTAGCAACTAAAGCACATTTTCTCATGCGAACTAGCTTTGCGTTGTCGCAGCACCTTAATGTTTATAATCTTTCCAAATCCCCTTTAAGGGGTTGTGCCCGACAAGCAGCATACAGATACGTTAAAGAAGCAACGCCCCCCCCCCCGCCTCTTTCCAGCCAGGACCTCCTGTTTCCCCCACACCTCCATCTTGGCTGGGGCACTCCCAGCTGCCGACCTGTGATTCCAGACAGCCGCTCGCGAGGGGCGGGGCCCGTTCTCCTCTCACCCCCCAGATCTGGCATTCCGCGTGGGGCAGTTCGCCGCTCCTGCTGCCCCCTCCTCACCCACCTGGACGTCTCCTCCCAGGTCCGCTTGAGCCGGTGCAAAGGCGTGGACTGCAGCGCGGAGACCACGGCGTAGAGCGAGGAGAAGTTGCGCAGGATGAGGCATTCCTGCCGGAGGGAGAGAGGCATTCTGGGTTCTGCTCTGGGAAGGCGTGCCGGGGGGCAGGATCGGGACCCACCTCTGCCACGCGGATCCACTTCTCCAGGAGCCGCGCTCGCTGGGTGGCCCGCAGCCCCGTGTCCCACAGGCACGAAAAGATCACCGCGTTGGCCACGAGGTTGAACTGGGCCACGGTGGCCCGGACGGTGGGGCAGTCCCCTTCGTGGCCCCTCTTGTCACGCTGAGACCAGGTGGAGCCGAGGCACTCGTGAGGGACGAGGCGCAGGAAGAGGTCCTGGAGGGGAACGGCCAGAGAGGAGTCACCCGGAGATCCCAGGGACCTGTCGTCGTATCTCCCCCGCCCAAAAACCACACAGCAGACACAAGAGTGGAAAGAAGCTACCGTAACCCTTGCTTTCCTTTAGAGCAACCAGGGCTCTAGTCCTCATGGTAGAAACAAATGCCCCTGAAAAAACACGGTCAACACTAATGGTCCAAAAGAGCTCAACAGGACACCCCATGCTTATTAGGGGGGGGGAGAGAAATTTGGCCGTCCTAGTGTTTCCTGTTGTGTAAGGCGTTTAAGTCATTGAGTCTATTCCTAACACGCAGACGTCGCCCTGCAGCCTCCTCAGAACATGGTCTGAGAGCGGGCAGGGGCCGGGCCCAGCGCCCCTTCCTCTTCTGAAGCACCTTCTCGGAGGCTTCAATCACACCATTGCGACCGCCATCTTGACTTTTTTGGCCCCCCCCCAAAATTGCGATTGCCCCCCAAAACAAGATGAGCAGCAGGTAAGAAAGGAACCCGAAAGGAAGTGGACAGTTACGGTCACGTCAAGCCAAACGGAAGCCACCGATGCACCTGCGATGCAGGCAGGGAACCGGTGGTGGCGCTACCGAGCTCGCGGCTCAAGCTTGGACGGGGGTCCCTCTGCTGTGCCGCGAGACGCAGCCGCTCCCACCCGGCCCCCCCACTCACGGCATCCTGCGCGGTGAGGTGCGCGGCGACGTCCTCCGCCTGGAGTCCCAGGATGTAGTGGGGATCGGGGTCCCCGTCTGGGGCGGCCCCCTCCTCCCGCCCGTCCTGGGCCACGGGAGGGTCTCTGGGAGGCTCTTCTGGGAGGCTCTTCTCGGGCCCCGAGCCGTGGCCCCGGGCCCAGTGCAGCCAGTTCGCCACCTGTTCCCGCAGGCGGGGCTCCAGCCCCACAAAGTCCTGGGGGTACCCATCCAGCCAGGAGCAGAGCAGCGAGGCCACGGCCCTGCAGGGGGAGGCGGTCAGCACTGGACCTGCTGGCCTCACATACCCCCCCCCCCGGCTGTGGGCAGTGTTGCAGAAAAATTGCCCCCCCCAGCATGGGGCCTGACGGGAGGACCACAGGGAAGGAATGGCCTTCGCAGACCACCCGGGAGGCATGGCCCTGATATTTTGAGACAGACTGCCCCTGAGGCTGGAGGTTCCACAGAGCCCTCGGGAGAAACAGCTGCTACTCTAGCTCTTTCTCAAGTCCGCCTCAGACACCTTGATGGCCGCCCCACCTTTGGAACGCCACAGCTGAGGGCGCAAAAGGCCAGCATTCTCAGGTACACGGGGGGGGGGGTCACCTCAGGTCTTCCCAGGCCACGTGCCCCGGCCTGGGTGCGAAATGGAGGGCCCAAGGCCAGCATTCTCCGGGAGGACAGCGGCTTCCTCGCTGACCAGCTCTGGCCTCCTGCAAACCCCAGCCAAGAATGTGCGCGCGGGGCTGGAAGGGCAGAACCCGAAGCAGCCGGGCCTCTGAGCACGGGAACGTCGGCCAACCCTACGCGGCAGAAGCCCCTTTTGAGTGCGGGCGGGGGGTCGGGGGGGGGGAATCAGGCCAGAAGAGGGAGACTCACCTTCGCAGCTCCTCCGTCTCTTGGGGGCTTTGGGCATCTGGCGCGGCCACTGCCTGGAGCCTTCGGTGGGAAAGAAACGGGGGAGCGGCTTCATAAGCGGGAAGGATGGGCAGAGTCCCCTCCCCCGCACTTCCAGGCCCGGATCAGGGACCCAACAGAGGCAGGAAGGGAGCAGCGTCCCCGTGGTGTCTTCACAACAGCCCTGCGAGGTGGATCAGGCTGAGAGAGGAAGACGGTCCCCAAAGGAGCTGCCTCGCCTGGCTCTCTAATGCCCACTCCCCGCGGGCAGCACCCGTGGAATCCCACCTGCCGACCCGTTCGCCCCGCCTGCCAACCTCTCCAGGAGGATCCCCAGCACCGCCGGCGGCTCGGCGAAGGTCCGGTACGTGGCCAAGAAGGCCGGCCGGTAGCCCGCGTCTCCCAGGGCCGGCGCCTCCAGCAGGTGCCGCACCAGGCGGGGCAGCGAGCCGGCCTTCAGCGCCCGGGACTGCGCGGCGGCGGCGGCGGCGGGACAGCTTGATCCCGCGGCGCCCTCGGAGCCGCCCCGGGGCCCCTCCGGCGCCCGCGCGCTCACGGTGTAGACGACGCCGTCCTCCGCCTCCTCCCACGACGTCAGCGGCGCCTGCGAGGGGAGGCAGGGAGGAGCTGCAGCCGCGCGGGAGCCCCGCGACGCCCGCGACCCCCGCCCCGCGACCTACCTTGGCGGGCGGGCAGTACCAGCGCGTGCGCGTCAGGAGCGGCCCTTCCGCCGAGCCCCCCGGGTCCAGGCAGCCCCCCAGGCGGAGGAAAACGTTCATGGGGGCGGGCGCCCGCGCACGGTACGCGTCCAAGCGGCGAGGGGCCGCCGCCTGGCCTCGCCCGCCTCGCCAACCTGCTGCGCCTTCCGCTTCGTCGGCGCCCGCCCGCCCGTCCGCCCGCCCCGCGGGACTTCCCCAAACCAGCCCGGCTGCATTCCAGCTCCGCGGCGCCGCATCCGCAACCGAGCGCATCGCCGCAGGGGGCTGCGGACGAGCAGCCGGGGCGGGAGCGGACACTCCCGGAAGCCCCCGCGCGCACCCCGCACGCCCGGGAGCCTCGGCCGCTCACCGGCTCAGCGCGCGGCTGGCACCGCTGCTCGGAATCGGGGCTGCGGCTCCGAAAGGCGCTGAGCGTCACCGCGGCGTCCCCGGCCCCGGCCCCGTCCCGCAGGAGGCGCATCGAGCGGGTCAGCATCCGGGCCCCGCCGCGCCCCCCAGCGCCTCCGGGAAGGGGTCTCGGACCGGGCGGCGGCGCTTCCGGCGAAGGAAGGGAGCCTCTTCGCCTGCCCGCGCGGCGCCTCCGCCGGCCCGGCCTAGCCGGCCCGGCGCGTCCCTTCGCTCCGGTGGTCTCCCGGGCAGAAAGGGAGCTCCGCGGCGGCGGCGGCGCCGCGGGACACGTCCGGGGGGGGGGCGCGGCGGGCCAGACAGCCGCGCGGCGAGCCAGGAGCCCTCGGAGCGGGGCCAGGAGCGAAAGCCCGGGGCGGACTCCTCCCCGGAGCCGGAGGAGTGAGAGGCGCCGGAGGCGGCCCGGCGGGGCAGGCTCAACCCCCGTAACGGGAAGTCGGCCAGGGCCGGCTCAGCCCTGGCCGCGAGAAACCCCGGAACTGGATCTGGGAAGAGGCCGGCTCAGGGCGGAACGGACTCGGCCTTCGGGGCGCCTTTCCTGCACCATTAAGGCGGCGCGGAAGCCTCTGAAGCGCGGGACAAACGCCCGGCGCGGAACCCAGCGGCGTTGCTCCGTCTTCCGCTTTCCTGACGGCGATCCGAGTCGCTGGAGCTGCCGCTGCTGGAAGTGATGGGAGCTGTGGTCCAAGCGCGCAGGACAAGCACCTGACTCTGCCGCTTTGGAACCGGCTTCCCCCGAGAGGAAAGGGCACCACCGGGAAGGAGCTGGTGCGCCACGCAGCTTCCTGTGTTGCTCCCCTCCGGCTTCGGGGCTCATTTTAACTTGGTTAGCTGTCCCTGGCCCTGCCATGTCGCGCCAGCCAACCCACCCGCCAACGGGTGCCTTGATTCCAGAACCAGGCCCCGCAAGAGCCCTCAGGCGGAGCCACAGGCAGGAATGCCGCTGCTGCAGTCTGCCCCCCCCCGGAAGCCACACACCCCCCCCCCGGCTCTGGGGGGCCTGGCGCAGCCACTGCAGGAGGGGAGGGCCCGGAGCGAGGAGCCACCCAGCCCAGCAGGGACCAGAGAACGGTAGTGCAACCGCTGTCACCCGGTGTCCCCCTCCCAAGGCTGACCAGTGCACCCATCGTCCCCAGCCAGAACTGCCTGGACCTTCGCAGCAAAGGTCCAGTCCGGGGCTGGCCATTCTGGGTGGGAGACCGCCCGGGGGGCGCAGGGCACGCCCCTTCAGCACCAGGCCCCGCCCCGCCCCCTGCAAGGAGAACGCGGCAAGGGAACTGGGAGTAGAACAAAGTTTATTTGCACAACAGGTTTACTTCTTCTTCGAGACACCCACGGTTCTGCCACGGCGGCCGGTGGTCTTGGTGTGCTGGCCACGCACGCGGAGGCTGGGGGAAGAACAGGCCGCCGATGAGGACACAGGGGGGCGGGGCGGGGAGGGGTCCCCGAGGCCGTGCACTCCACCCCGTCCCCTTCGGGAACCCAAACGGAAGCGACGGGGCCGAGCCGCAGCCCCGGCTTCCCTACTGGGCCCCCCGAAACGCGGCCTCCCCCCACTCACCCCCAGAAGTGGCGCAGGCCCCGGTGGGCTCGGATCTTCTTCAGGCGCTCCAAATCCTCGCGCAGCTTGTTGTCCAGCCCGTTGGCCAGGACCTGCGAGAGGGAAGGAAGCGTCAGCGAAGGGGGCGCTTGCCCACCCCCCAGGGACTCCGCCCGGGGCCCCTGCCCAGCCTCTGCGCATCCGCGCAGGCAGCTCCGAGGCCCTCCGGCTCCTGGCTCCGCCCACGGCTTCCTCCTCGCGAGACCCCCGCCACAGCCAAGCCCGGACCCTCACCTGGCTGTATTTCCCGTCCTTGACGTCCTTCTGCCTGTTGAGGAACCAGTCGGGGATCTTGTACTGCCGGGGGTTCTGCATGATGGTGATGACCCGCTCGACCTGGGAGGACCGAGAGGGTCACACGGGGGGTGGCCGACTGTGCCGGCACGAGGCTGGCTGGCGGCCTGGCCCCAGAGGGGCCAAGGCTAGCAAGGAGAGCTGAAGGGGCTGCAGCCGGATGACCAATTTGGCACCATTTGGACCCACTGACTAGCCAGCCCCCCCCCCGCAGGCACGCCCCCTCCCGGCTGGCACTGAGGCCCTCCACCGTACGGGTTGGAAGGGACCTCAGAGGTCATTGAACCCGACTTCTGCACGCTGCAGGACTCGCTACGCCTCCCCGATAGATAGGGTAGGCGGCTCTCCCGCCTCTGCTGGAAAACCTCCCGCGAGCACCACCGGGGCCCTCCGGCTGGCTGCTGCCCGAGAGCAGCCCCTGGACACACCAGGGTTGCCCGGGACTCCCCCACCCCGCCGGCTTCTCCCCTCAAAAATCCAGCTCCCCTCACCTCATCCTCCGTGAGCTCCCCAGCCCGCTTGGTCAGGTCGATGTCCGCTTTCCGCAGCACCACGTGAGCGTAGCGCCTGCCCACGCCCTGCGGAGAAAAGGCGTCTGAGGCCCGAGAACCACCAGCCTCCCCGAGGGAATCCCCGAGGGTGCAAGGCCCTCCTGGGAGGTCTCGCCCTGCCGCGCGTGCCTCGAGGGCTCTGGCCAACACGATGCGCTTAATTAAGCAACCCAAGGGCCCGTCTTATGGATTTGCACCACCAGACGGGTTCAGACGGGTTCAAAGCCGTGATGTAGAACAGGGGTGTTTCGCAATTCAGATCTGAGGGGACACCCCCAAAGCACATTCTCCTTGAATGTTTTATTCCATTCTGTCATTTCTCCATCTGTTTCAGGGGCCTTTCTGGATTCCACCAGATCAAGAGAATTAAAGGTAAAGGTTCCCCCCGCACCTTTGAGCAGTCGTGTCCGACTCCAGGGGCCGGTGCTCATCTCCGTTTGTTAGCCGAAGAGCCAGCGTTGTCCGAAGACGCTTCCACGGTCATGTGGCCGCATGACACGTGCGGAACGCTGTTACCTACCCACCGAAGTGGTACCTATTCATCTACTTGCATTTGCGTGCTTTCGAATTGCTAGGCTGGCAAGAGCTGGGGCGAGTGCGGGAGCTCCCTCCGTCACGCGGGGCTAGGGATTCCAACCTCCGAACTTGTGATCTTCCAATCGACAAGCCTGGCGTCTTACCCGCTGAGGCACCACGCCCCTTTTTACACCGGCACCGTAGCAGCGTTTTCACCCCATTTTCACCCCAGACCCGAAGGGCGGCGCACCCCTAATTAAAGCTCAGCCTTAGCAGCCACCCCAGCCCACCCCAGGACTGGCTAGTGCCGCCACCGCCGCCGCCCAGGCGGGTCCGGCCCCCTCTCACACCCACCTTGATGGCGGTGATGGCGAAGGCGATCTTCCGCCGCCCATCTATGTTGGTGTTGAGGACTCGCAGGATGTGCTGAAATTTCTCTGGGATCACGAGAGACTTGGAGGGAGAAGAGGGACGCGGCGTGAGAAACGGGCACGGAAGCGCTTCGCGAGGAGGGCCGAGCGGGAGAGGTAGGGGGGAGTCCTCCGCCGGAGCCCCCTGGCACGCGGCCCAAGACTCCTGCACCGCCCCGCGAACGCGCCTCCGGCCCTCTTTCCGCGAGGACCCAGCCGCCCCCCGGGCTCCGCTGCCCGCCCCCAAGTTCGGGCGGCTCCGAGAGACGCGGGGCCGCCCCGCCAGGCCCCCGCCCCGCGCCCAGGAAAAAGGAGGGCGCCGGCCGGGCCGGGGATCGTGGCGGACTCGTCGGGCCTCAGCGTCGTCCTGGGGGCCACAGGCTGTGCTCACTCGCCCAGGCAGAAATTCAACCGGGACGTTGGAATTAAAGCTGCGAAGTGTGAAGCGCCGCCCCGTGCGGGGAGCGGCCCTGCCCTGCCCCGTGGCCCCCGCAGGCAGAGTCCCCCCTCGGCCGCCCCGCCGAGCCCCCTCCCTACCCGCCGAGCGCGGTCCCCGCTGCGGATGGCGGCGGATGCGCGGCCCCCCGACCCACCATGGCTGCGCGCCGGCCGTCCTCACTCTCGACTCGGCCGGAAAAGGAAGCGGCGCGGCGCGAGAGGCCCGACGTCGCACCCGCCCCCGCAGCGAACTGAGGTTACCGACATTTCCGGTGTGGCGACCATAGAGATAGAAACCGATGAGCGTCACTCGCCGCAGCCGCCTTCGATTAAGGCGATTTTCCTCCCACTGGGCCATCATAGAGAAAAAATGCAGGGAGGCGCCATGGGGAGGCTTTAGACGTACAGTACTGCCCTGTCTCAATTCTATCTCTACGGGCGAGGGACGACTGTGTGCCTGACCTACTGTGTCCGGGAGGGAAACGGGAAACCGGAAAGTAAAGTTCCGCTTTGATTAACAGTTGGAAGCTCTTTCGCGCCCGCTTTTTTGTCTTTTCCCGTCGCTGCCGGAAGGAAGCCTCAGCGACTCTTGCCGGGGAGGCTAAAGTCCCCGCGAAGGTTTCTGGGAGATGCAGTCCCTCCGGGCCAGGTTTAGCGCTGACCGGAAGTTCCCTTCCGCAGCCCGGAAGTGCCCCAGGCCGGGGAAGGAGGCGGCGCCGGCGAAGTGATGGCGTCCGCGGCCGAGCGGGAGGAGGTGCAGCGGCGCCCGCAGGGGCAGCTCGGCCCGGGGTACATGGAGGAGGAGGAGGTGGGGCGCTTCCGATCTCTCACCCCACTTCCTGTGGGGGGACTCTCTGCCTGGGCGGCGGGGGAAGAAGGCCGCCCGTCCTCATCCTCCCGTCACGCTGCGGCCACGCCCCCTGCGCCCCCGGGACCTTTGACCCCGAGCCTTAGCGGTCCCTGGCGGATGGCTGCCTGCCGCCTTGGGGTCATGGTGATGCACCGGTGGAGTCTCTGCCTGCCTGCCTTCCTCTCCGTCTCGGAGGCGGGTCCCCTTCTGGCAGACGCTCCTCGCTGCCAGGCTTCTCTGCCCGGTTCCCCGGCGGGTCCTGCTGCTCGAGGCCGCCGAAAGGGCGGGCGGCCCGAGGACCTGCTTCCCCCCCCCCCCCACGGCTGAGGGTGCCTGGCCTGGTCGGAGGCCCCGGAAGCAGCGAAATGCGTTTCTTGCCCTTTTGCCGCGCCTTCCTTCCAAGGGGTGGGATGCCTGGGAGGAGCCCGCCCGCTCCGTCCGCAAAGCAGCGACCCTGCCGGGAAGGTTGGGCGCTGAGCCAGCCGTTCCCACGAGGGCCCGTTCAGGGAGACTCTTCTGTGCGTTGCAGCTGCACCTGTGCCCTGGCCGGCCGGCCTGCCATTGGTGCCCTGCGCCCGAAGGGCCGCAGTGAGGAGTCGGTGGACATCCTGCAGCCGGGCTGGCTAGCTTTGCCGGCGCTCGGCCTGAGCCACCACAGCACAGGCCGCTTTCCTTCTGGCCCTGCGCACTGCAGGGCCCATCCTTCCCTACTGAATGGAACCTCCAGGACCTTCTGTGCTCTGACCCTCTAGACCACTCCCCCCCCCCCGTTCCGCACACACACACACAGAGCAGCAAGTTGCTGCTGCAGGAGGCGGCACTGCGTCTACCTTGAATCCCCCGCCTGCCACCTTCCCCACGGGCTTCCTCCCTCGCAGGAGAGGGGGGGCCGAGGCCCTTCCCATCAAAGTAGGGGCTGCCCTGCTGGACCCGCCCCCCACCGAGGGCGTAACAGGGTCCCTGGGTGTGTTCCTCAGGGCCAGAGCGACGAGGCGCTGCCCCTCCACCTGGGAGAGCTCGACCTGACCTCCGAAGAGTTCATTCTGGACGAAGTGGACAGTAAGCTGGGCAGACTTTCGGGGGGGGGGCCCTCCCAATCCGCCCCTGCAGCCTCTCTAGAGCTGGTGCTGTGGTGGTTTTCAGTCCGCGGAGGGGGGCAGCCTGATGCTTCTTCAGGAAGGAAAACTTTTCCCCAAAAGGAAATATACTGCCCCCCCCGAGGGAAAAACACGTGTGCAAAAAGCATCTGGCCCCCGTTGTCCCAGAACGGTTCTGCTGTGGAAAGAAGCCATTCCCAGCCAGGAGCTGCCAGGGCCCAACGCCCCCCCCTCCATGGCTTGGCAAGGAGGGCTCTTACTGGGGCTGCTGAGGAGGAGGGGGGTCTGCGGCCCCTGGGGTGGCCGACCGGAGGGCAGAAGCCCCCCCCCCCAGCCAGCTCGTTTTTTCTCTTTCAGTTCACATCCAAGCCAACCTGGAAGACGCGCTCGTGCAGGAGGCCCTGAAGACGGTGGGGGAGGCCAGACGCCGGCCTGGCAGAGCGGGGGTGCGGGGGCAGTGGGGCGCAGGGCGGTGGACACCCCGTCACTCCTCTCTCTCTGCCTTGGCAGGGGGTGGACCTCCGGCAGTACTCCAAGGAGGTGGAAAAGGAGCTGCAGCAGATTGAGAACGCCTCCATCAAGGACTGTATCCACCACCAGGCCGGGGAGGGAGGGGGAAGCCGGCCCTGGGGCCCCCCCTTACCCTGCAGGGCAGCTGGTGCCGGGGAGCCTCGGATCCCAGGCCGAAACCCCTCGCCCCCCCCCCGCTCCGCTGTTGTCCTTAGCAGGCGCCCCAGATATTAAGGAGAGCAAGAACATCGCCTCCCTGCACACCCAGATCACGGCCTGCGACGCTGTCCTGGAGGTGAGCCGCTGGATCCCTCGGCGTTTCCTCCTCCCTCCGGGGACCTGCTCCTTCTCCTGTTGGGAGGGAGTGGCCGGGCTTCCTGGGGGTGGGGGATTGTGCCGTTTGAGGCTAGTGCACTCGCCCCAGGCTTCCCAAACCCACTGGCCACGGTTACATCACCTAAGACGCCCCTGGGGTGGTTGACTCAGCGGCTTCCTTCGCACAACATGCCCAACCCTGATTAACCGAGTCTCTCCGGCGGTGCGAACGAGGGCTCCAAGGAACGCAGCCGGGCTGGGGCTCCAAGGCAGCGTGGGAGGGGCCCTTCGTCCCCCTTCTCGGCCGTGGCCCCTCGCGGGGCTTCTCCCAGGAGCCCGTGTCTGTCCCGTCAAGGGGCGGGGGCTTCTGGGGTGGATGCCTCCTTCCCCGCTTTTGCAGGAGTCGGGTAGGCTGATCCGAAGACGGGGTCCTGTGCACCAGCTCAAATCCAGATCAGTTTCCCCGCACCCATTGAGTGCTTGCCCTCAGCCCGGATGGGTCCTGATCAGGGTTCGGAGGGGAGACCACCAGGAAGTCCAGGGCAGAAGGCAGGGACGTCTCCCTGAGCCCCCTTTCCTGAGAGCCTCCCGAGGAAGGGCAGTGGAACTGCGGCTCCCCGATCTTGGGGTCTTTTGCCACAGATGGCGCCTCCCCCCCCCCATAGAATCATGGAGGGCAGCTCCTCCTCCACAGCATCTGCCACAAGCCTGAGGTCTTGCCCATCACGGCATCCTTGTTGGCATAAGGCGTGTGACATCGCTCCCTGACCACCACCACCCGCCCCCCTCTGAGTCTCAGTTTAAACCAAAAGCGACTCTTTCCAAGAACGATTCTCACAAATCTTACTGAGAAAAAAGAAACAGGGTTACAAGAATTACAGTCCTGTGGAAAAGTAAGCACCTCCCATTGAAATGTTTGACTTTTTTAACATGTTTCATGTTTCAACATACGTTTATTTCCATAGAAGGGAATCTCTGTAGCTCAGGGTTGAACCGTGCAGTCTCAACAAGTGCTCTCTGAGCCTTGTTGTTTCCTTGCAGACCTTTCATTGCCCAACTAGGCAACATCTTCAGTGCGAAAAGGGAGTTTGGGGTTTGCTCCCTGTTTCTATACAGCACCTTGCCCTGCCGGTGTTGCGGGGGGGGGGGGGGGGGCGTTCTCCTTGGTAGTTCCTTGATTAGCCCCGCGTGCTGGCCCCAGCCCTTGCCAACCTAGCAATTCGAAAGCATGCAAATGCAAGTAGATGAATAGGTACCACTTCGGTGGGTGGGTAACAGCGTTCCGCGCCCGTCATGCCGGCCACATGACCGCGGAAGCGTCTTCAGGCAGCGCTGGCTCTTTAGCTAAGAAACGGAGATGATCACCGGCCCCTAGAGTCGGACACGACTGCGTGGGGGGAACCTTTACCTTTTCATCAATTGCACTGTTTCCCCTCTACAATTCAGTGTATCGCAAAGCACATGGGTGGGGGGTGAATCTTTATCTTCTCCCTGTTTCTCCGCAAACCTGCAACGTGTTGGGTCTCTTCTCCAATATCATAGGAGTTTGCAGTGGTGGTTCACACAACGGTCTCTGACCCTTTTTCACTCTGGATCCCCCCATCACCAGTGCATTCGTAGCTCAGAGCGATTTCTGCTGCCTGGACGTTAGTGGCCTCTCTTTCTGGCTGTGCCCGTCCAGCCCCCCCCCCCCCCGCTGTACTGAGGGCTCCCCTTCCTCTTCCCAGCGCATGGAGGCCATGCTGAGCTCCTTCCAGTCGGACCTGAGCAGCATCAGCTGCGAGATCCAGACCCTGCAGGAGCAGTCGGTCGCCATGAACGTTCGGCTGCGCAACCGCCAGTCCGTCCGCGGGCGCCTCTCGCAGCTGGTGGACGAGCTGGTGGTGCCCAACGTCATGATCAGGTCCGGCAGGGCAGAGGGGGAGGATCGGGGGGAAGGGCGAGCGCAAGGGCGAGCGCAGAAGTCCGGGGGGGTGAGAGGGAGCCCTGAAAGACGGGTGCCGATCGACGTTCCTCCCTCTCCTGTCATCAGCACCGTCCTGGAGACGCCGGTCACCGACCAGGCCTTCCTGGAGCAGCTGCACGAGCTGAACAACAAGGTCAACGCCGTCAAGGAGCAGGCCTTCCGCGAGACCATGGCGTGCACGGACGTGACTGACATCCTGGACAAGCTGAAGACCAAGGTGAGGAGTCGGGGCCACGAGGTGGCAAGGACCACGGTGCTGAGGCCCGGAGGCTGGATATGGCCCTCTTTGGCCGCACGCAGGGCGACGGGCCCTCCAGCTGTGTGGACGTCAGCCCTCCGAAGTAGACCAAACTTGGAACCCAAAGACACACAAGCTAGAAATACTTTTATTTTAAGGTTCCAGGACAAGGATCTTGCATGTCGGAATGCGCTTCCCCCTCCCTCCCTCCCTCCATCTCTGTGAGGTTCTGAGAGGTCGGTTCTCAGGTTACCGTTCCAGCCTGGACTCTGATTTCTTTTATCTGACCGTTGTCTCGGTCGCGGCTCTTCCTCCTGTTCCTCGAGGTCGTTCCTTCTGCCCGTTGCGGCAGCATTGTCAGGGAAGTGGGGGAAGGGGGTTCCGGTGCCTGGCCTTTGGCGAGAGGTGCCCACATGGGCTGTCCTCCCTCCACCAGGCAGTGGCCAAGATCCGAGAGTTCATCCTGCAGAAGATCTACTCCTTCCGCAAACCTATGACCAACTACCAGATCCCCCAGAATGCTCTGCTCAAGTACAGGTAGGGCGATCCAGGCAGCTGCAAGACTCCCAGCATGCCCTGGGCTCCTGGGGAGTGGTCTTGGGCTCCCAGAATCCTTTGCCCTGTGCAGGATTCCGGCCCACCTCGCGTTGGGTGACCAGGGAGTAGCCACACGGCATTTCCAGCAGACGTTCGTGCTGGGTCTGGGGACAGCAAACTGGGAAGCCTCTCCTCCTCTTTGGGGTGGGGTGGGGACTAGTCAGGCTCCCCCTGACTCCTTTTGGGCAGGTTCTTCTACCAGTTCCTTCTGGGCCACGAGCGGATCATCGCCAAAGAGGTCCGCGACGAGTACGTGGACACCATGAGCAAGATCTACCTCAGCTACTTCAAGTCCTACACCAACCGCCTGATGAAGCTCCAGGTGGGCGACCCGGGTGGGGGGCTGGTCTCCCCCGGGCGGTGTTCCTGGGCAGGGCCTCCCGCCCTCCGCGCCAAGCTGAGCCTCGTGTTCTGTCTCCCGGACCTGCAGTACGAGGACGTGGCTGAGAAGGACGACCTCATGGGGGTGGAGGACACAGGCAAGAAGGATATCCTTTCATCCCGGGGGCCCCGAGGGGGCGTTGGGGTCGACTGGCACGCAAACGGGGTGGCAGGCGCTTGGCCTGCGTGGCCCCCGCCGTCCATGTCCCTGCTGGCTCGCGTTTGGGGCTGCCCCCACTGCCAGCAGGGAGGGGGGAGAAGGGCCCGGACCAGGGGAGGGCTGGGTGGCCCTTACCGTCATGGGTGGCCCTTGACTCCCGCTGGCCACGCTTCTTCTCCAAGCCCTCCCTCCGCAGCCGCAACACCGTCTTCACGCTGGGGAATCGGGGGAACGTGATCAGCGGCGCCGAGCTGGAGGGCCCCATCATCGTTCCACACTCCGCGCAGAAGAGCGACATCCGAGTAAGTGAGGCCCCGCGCCGCTCCCGAGGTTGGTCCGCGTGGCTTCCTTGGCCGGCCTCCAGAAGCGGAGCAGAGTCACACCCGGTTGGGGCCTGGATGGGAGACTCCCAGGAGAGCCCAGAGCATTGGCTAAATAGGCCCCCCAGGAGAGGGACAGCAAGCCGCTTCCGGGAGGCTGGGCTCCCCAGCCCAGCCCAGCCCAGCTCTTGGGCTCCCCTTGCTCTTCCCATCGGACAGAAAGTCCCGTGGAGAAACGGGGACGTCCGTTGAGGGAGGTGCGGGGGGGGCTGCTAGGCCCCGGGAGAGGGATGGGGGTCCCGAGGCCCTGCCCCAACGGTGCTGCCGGCGTTGCCTCCCTCTGCGCAGTACCCCTTCGAGTCGCTCTTCCGGAGCCAGCACTACGCCCTACTGGACAACAGCTGCCGCGAATACCTCTTCCTGTGCGACTTCTTCCTGGTGGCCGGGACGCCCGCCCTGGAGCTCTTCAACGCCGTCATGGGCAAGACCCTGGCCCTGTTCCTCGTGAGCGGGGGGGGGGGAGGTGGTGGCTAGACCAGGACGGCTCCCTCTCTCGGGGGATCGGAGCTCCGCCTTTTTTTGTTGTTGTTGACGAGGAACTTAAAAAATGGACGGAGCTTCGGTCACACCCCGCGGACACTACCAACCCAGGGATGTACCTGGCCCCCCTTCAGATCCTTCCGGCCTCGGGGTCTCTTGCCGGCCAAGCTGCGTCCTGCTCCGGAGGGGCTCCGCAGTCCAAGGGCGTAAAAAGCTCCGGGAGGGAAGGGCCCGACAGGCGGGGCCCCCGGCTGTGCTTCCCATCTCTCTCTCCCCCCCCTGCAGAAGCACATGGACGCCTACGTGAGCGACTGCTACGACAGCATCGCCGTCTTCCTCTGCACCCACATCGTCCTACGCTTCAAGGCCATCGTGGCCAAGCGCAACGTGCCGGCCATTGACAAGTGAGCCCGCCCTGCCCGCTCCGTTCCGCCCTGCCGCCTTCCTGGCGGGCAGCGGGCGCCTCCTCGGCCTGCGGTGGGGCCCGGCAAGGCGTCCCGCAGCCTGCCTTCCGTCTGGGTGACGCTTCCCCCTCTTCCCCCAGGTACTGGGACGCGTTGCTGGAGTTGCTCTGGCCGCGATTTGAGTATATTCTGGAGCTGAACATCCACAGCATCCAGAACACGGACCCCCAGAAGCTGGGCTTCCTGGACACGCGGCCCCACTACGTACGTGCGTGTGAGAGGGCGGAGCGGTGCTTCCCCCTCCCCCGGAAGGGAGACGTGAGCCGGCCCTCCTGCTTGGGGGGGGGAGCCGAGGTTCTCCCTGCAGCGTGAAGGGCCGAATGCGAGGACCGAGGGGGGGGGTGCGGCCAGACGGCAGGTGCAGCTCCCCAACAGCTGGAGCCCTTTGGCAGCTGGAGTTCGGAAGAGGGTCCTGGCGGTGGGTTGGAGGAGGGTCTGGCAGAAGGTGGGGGCACTTGGACGCCTGCCTGCCTGCCTGCCTGCCGGTGGTCCGGCCAGGGAGGGGGCGTCCGTGACTGGGCCTAGATGGCCCCAATCTTGCTCCTGTGCTCTGCTCCCCCCACCCCCCGCCTGCAGATCACCCGGCGGTACGCAGAGTTCTCCTCGGCCATCGTCAGCATCAACCAGACCTTCCCCCACGAGCGGACCTTGGCCCTGCTGGGGCAGCTCCAGGTGGGCCCGCCTGCAGGGCGGGGGGCCGAGGGAACCGTCCCGGCAGAACGAGCCGCCGGGCACTGTGGCCGAAGGCCCAGAGAGACCGGTGGCTGCTCTCCCCAGATGGGTGGGAAGCAGGCTGGCTCCCCTCAGCTCTCCAGCTGTCTGCGTTGCGCATTCGCCCGACGGGGTAGCGGGACCGCCGTTTCCGAACTGTCTGGTTTCCTGGTCCTCGGCACGCCGGATCGGCACCCGGCCAGTGGCTGGAGCGTGGGGTCCTCCCGGGGGCTGGGGGTCCGGGCAGACGCAGCCCCCGGGGGTTCTCTCCCACCTCCCGCCTCTCCCTGCCTGTCTCGCTCCGCCTTGGCCTCTGCCTGGCGCTTGGGGGTCTCCCGCACTCCCTAGCGTTGGGGGGCTCGGCCGGAGGTGTGGGTGAGCCTGTCCTGATACTGCCTGCTTCTTCCGCCCCCCCCCCCCGCCAGACCGAAGTGGAGAACTTTGTCCTGCGCGTGGCGGCCGAGTTCTCCTCCCGCGCGGAGCAGCTCATCTTCCTCATCAACAACTACGACATGATGCTGGGCGTCCTGATGGTACGCAGGCCGCCTAGGGCGATGCCCGGCGGGGGGGGCAGGAGGGTAAAGGCGCCCCCTCACTCCCCCCTTGTCCTCCCCAGGAGCGAGCTGTGGAGGAGAGCAAAGAGGTGGACGGTTTCCAGCAGCTGCTGAATGCCCGGACTCAGGTGGGTCTGGGTGGGTCAGGAGCCCCCTCCCCAAGAAGCCGGAGGGGCCTCCGGCCACGTCTCTGGGGCCGAACGTCCCGCCTGTCCCTCCCGTGGGGCAACCGGGGAGAGGAGTTTCGAGCGTGCCGGTCGCCTTCACACGAGGCGCTGGCCCGGGATCCCCACAGAGCTGGCTTGGATCCAGCAGTGGCTTGTTCTGCGTAGAGCAACGCCGGGCAGCGCATGACTTCCGTCACCCTCTGCCGTCCCCGGTGGCCACCGCAAGGCAGGTGCGCTCGGGGGGCGGGGAGGGGGGCACCCCTTGCCTGGGGTGGGCCTCGCTGGGGTCCCCCGCCGCAGCTGAGCTCGGCCCCTTCCCTCCGCAGGAGTTCATCGAGGAGCTGCTGGCCCCCGGGTTCGGGGGCATGATAGCCTTTGTGAAGGAGGTGGAGGGGCTGGCCGAGCGGGGCCAGCTGGAGCGTCTGCGAGGGGAGGAAGGTGAGTCGGCAGGGCGCGGGGGCGGCCTCCGGGGGAGGGGGGCCTCGGCTCTGGCTCACGCGCCCACCTCGCCCTGCAGCCCGGGTGACGCAGCTGGTGCGTGGCTTCGCCGCCACGTGGAAGGCGGCCGTGGAGGCCCTGAGCCAGGACGTGATGCGGTCCTTCACCAACTTCAAGAACGGCACCACCATCATCCAGGTGGGGGGGGGCTCCGACAGGGCCGGGGGAGGCGGGGCCCGGGCCGTGGTGGAGCTCTTCCTCACCTGAGTCCCTCGGGGCTGCCTCCTGCCTGCAGGGGGCGCTGACGCAGCTGATCCAGTACTACCACCGCTTCCACAAGGTGCTGGCGCTGCCCCCCCTGAAGGCGCTGCCCGTCCGGTCGGAGCTCATCAACATCCACCACCTGATGGTCGAGGTGAAGAAGCACAGGCCCAACTTCTGACGGGGCCTCCGCCGCCTTTTCTCTCTCTCTGTGCAGATCTTAATAAACTCCCTTGCGACTCAGAGGCCTCCCTGGAACCGAGGGGGGGTGGGGGCACTGGGAGAGGGGGCCAGGCTCACCCACACCTCCCCCCCCTTCCCCGGTCAGCTCTGGCCCCACAAGCCGCATCGGCACGCGCAGAGCTCGGTTGGGCTAGCCTTGCCCGGGGATTGGTTTGTGAGTGTGCGTCAGACAAGCCCAGGAACGGGATTAGTTCCCTCGAGTGTGTGTACAGTGTGTGTGTGTGAATGCAGCGACTGACATCCAGCTTAGCAGGCTGTGCAAACAGCGTCGCAGGATGTGCGACGTCCGTTTTCCTGCCCAGAGAGGTGAGGAGAGAGACAAAGGAGAAAACCCCCTCAATGCGAGGATGCCGTGATGGGGCCCTCCTTTTGCTGGCCTCGGCCCCTCCGCCTGGGCTTCTGGCTGTTGCAGCGCACCCACTCCTCTCCCGAAGGCAGCCCCTTGCCATCTCCCCCTCCCCAACGCACAGCCAGCCCTCTCTGCCCCCCCACGCCCTTCCATCCTGCGGGAGCCATTTCCACGGGATGCCCCGTGGCGGCTGCTCCCTCTCGCGGGGCCTCGTGCAGTGGCTGGCCAACACTCAGTCGCACGACCCCAGAAGACTGCTTATGAAACCGTGGGGATGGCTTTTCCATGCACGCCTGATAAGGCAGGCTGCCAGATTGGCTCAGGAAGGTGGTATGCACACACACGCACCCCCCGTGTTTTTGTACGCTCCAGGCCATGCCAACCCGGATCTGGGTGCAGCTGGCCGTCCCTCGCGGGGAGCAAAGCAGGCGCGTCTCCTTTGCGCTCCTGGGGATTTTGGTGAGATGCCCACGGGGCCGCCTTGGCACAGACACCAGGGCTTCCGGGAGGTTTTTGCGTTCGCCCAGCCCTGCCGAGGGGGATGGCAGGATGGCATCCAGGCACCGAGGCCTAGAAAAGGTGCCTTTGGGATCTGCAAGGGGTGGGGGAGCGGTCACTTTCTGCCAAGCCCCAGGGTGGCACTTTCTGAAACGGCATCAACCCCCGGGCTGGGCTGGGCTGGGCTGATCTTGCCACGTTGGCAGGAAGCGCCTTTCTATAACCCACAAGCCGCAGTGGGGAAGCGCCTGGCATTCGAGGAAGGCTCCCTTTAGAGCAGGGAAAGAGGAGGAGCAGGATGATGGAAGTCAAAATAACAGACCCACAAAAGGCAGCAAAATGAAAGATGATCTATTGAGCCGTTTCCACATTTACTTGCAAAACGTTCCCGCTGGGTCGTCCGCTTCAGCATCGGGGCGCCCTCCCTACTTTCCGAGGCCCCGAAGGTTTGAACGGGCAGGTGGCCAAGAGAAAATTAAATGTATTTATTCCTTGATTTCTCGCACACCGGAAGTGGGATCTCAAGCTCAACGTTTCCCCCCTTTTTCAAGATTACAAATTTGCAGCGGGGGAAAAAAAATTGTCTTTCTTTAATAGTGATTCCATTAAATAATATAATTAATTAATTTATTTCTTTTATAAAAACAAAATAAACTATAACGGCTTCCTCTCTCCTCTTTGGACACTTTTTTTTAAAAGAAGAGACCCATTACTTTTGTGCAGGTTAAAGGTGGGAGGGTGGATGGGGGAGCAGAAGGAGAGAGAAATGTGGGGGGCATTCTTGGGCTATGTGCAAAAGGGCACAACGGCCCCCCCAGCTCATTTCCAAGCCCGCGGGCAAGTCCAAGGGAAGGGGGGGGCAAGCCTGAGGGCATCAGTGGGGCTGGGAAGCACTGGAGTGGGCGGGGCTCAGGAGAGGCTTAGTGGGATGAGGGTCATCCGGATGCGGGCGGGGCCTCGGCTATCCTGGGGGGTCTCGTCAGCGTGGAAGCGGGATGGGGTCCACCTGGGGAGGGGGGTCAGAGTCCTGCGGGGCATTCAGCAGAGGGGGGTCCAGCAGCACTGGGGAGGGGGGCTTGGAGGGGGAAATGCCTCTGGGGGGCTGGCAAGGTCCCCTGGGCCTCTGCGCCCAATTCAATAGGATGGGTCTCTTCCCGGCTCCTGGGCCTCTGGCTGTTTCCCCCCCCCCGCCCCGCCCCAAGGCCTCCATTGCTCGGTGGGCACCAGGAAGGCCCTCCTTGGGCGAGGCCGGCCTGCCGCGCGGGGGCTCCGCTCTAGCCGAGGAAGCAGGCGGGCCCCACTTTGAAGCCGAAGCGCTGCCCGGGCGCCCCGAAGTCCGTCACGCGCACGTCCAGCAAGGGCAGGTGCTCCACTTGGGGCGTGTAGACCTCCAGGACCGTCCTGCCGGCCGCGTTCCGTGCCTGGGCGGGGAAGAGAGGGGTCACTGCGCGGGGAGGGTGGCTGCCCCACCCAAGGGGAAGCCGAGTCCACCCGCCGGGAAGATGGCGATGGGCCCTGTGAGCCCCAGGGCCCCACTTGGGGGAACAGCTTTCTCCTGGGCCCGGCAGCCCCTCCCCTCCCCCCACCCCCACCGCTGGGCACGGATCCCGCCCCGGTCGCCCTGCCGTTCTTCCCCCCGCCCACCCCGGTCCCCTCCCCGGGCACTCACCGCGCAGCCGTCCGCCAGGGCCTTGACGTAGGGACTGTTGTCGTGGCTCAGGTCCTCTTCGTTGGCCCCCCGGAAGCGCAGGGCGTGCTGGCGGCCCCCCGCGGGGGAGCCGGGGCGGGTCCAAGCGGCCGAGTGCTGGCAGAGGTAGGTGAAGTTCTGCCGCGCCGCGGTGCTCAGCAGCCGCAGGAAGGAGAGCTGCACCACGCCCAGCGGGCGGCCCTCTGCGTCCACGTACGAGAACTGCGGAGGGACGGACGGGGGGGGGGCTAAGGCAGCCGCCCCACCTCCCCCTTGCTGAGAAAACTCAGCCGAGCGGAGTGGGGGGGGGGCAAGCAGGTGGGCTGGATGACCTTAAGAGTTCCGTTTGGGGATCCTGCCACTCCCCCATGGGGGTTCCCCTCCCCTCCTCCCTGCACGGATGCCCGCACACGAGGCCCTGAACCAGGGAACCAAATTAACCCATTTTCTGGGTTGGCGTCCTACCCTGAATCATAGCTAACCGAATGCACTGCATTCACACCACCCACCAAGTTCCAAGAAAGGCGAAAGAGAGTGAAAAACTGCCCCTTAACTGCGTTAACCCCTTCCAGGCCTGGCAAGTTTCGCCAAGGCTGCCGCGAGGTTCTTCAGGGAGAAGTTCGGGGTGTTGTGTGAACGCAGCGCAAGGACTGATCCGCTGATGCCATTGCCACGATGGCCGGCAGTCCCTCCCTCCCTTCAGCGCGGAAGGAAGGATTTCCTGGCGGAGGGGGGGCCTGTTCCTCCCCTCCCCCGGAGCAGGAAGGGAGCCCCACATGGGCTCCGTGGTCAGCCACCCCTCCAGCCCAGGGAAGGGCCCACCGCCCAGCCCCCCCCCCGCCCAGCCCCCCCCCCCCGCCGGGAGACTCACCCGACGGCCCCGCTGGAACTGGCTGAACCAGCTTGGTGGCGTCTCCTCCTCCCAGGCGGCCATCGGCACCTGCCGAGGGAAATGCTCAGCGCTGGCCCCCCAGGGAAAGATGCTGAGGTGGACTGGGGGGGGGGGTCGGGGAAATCCAGGGTCTGCCTGGAGCCAGGAGGAGCCTAGACCGGTTGCCCTCCCCGCCTCCCGGGGCTTGGTCCTCCGACCCGAGGAGAGAGCAGGCCCACGGGAGGGAGCAGCGGGGCCTTGCTGTGGCTGGCCCCAAAGGAAACTCCACCACTTGGCGTTCGGAAGGGATCCAGGTGACCCCTCCGGAAGGGCCAGCTCAACATTTCGAGGGCTGCAGCCGTTTGAATCCGTTTCAGGATTCGCCCTCGTTTTCATAAACTGCCCACCCCCAAATGGCGGAAACGGTGCCACCAGCTTTCAGCCGGCCGGGGTGGTGGGCGCAGGAGGCTCCCCGCGATGCCCGAGCCACGCCAGCCTCACCTCTCGAGCCTCCGGGCTGGGGAACACGCAGGTCTCGCCCCCCGCCGTGAAGTTGCAGTAGACCTTGAAGGAGTCGCGGGAACAACCCTGATTCGGGTCGATCCAGTACTCGCCTGGGGAGGAGGAGAGGCAAAGGAGGCGATTCCCCACCCAGCCTCCCAATCAGGGCCCCACACTCAAACGGCACCAAAGGCCCACTTGCACACCCATCCCCCCCCCCGGGGGGGGGGGGAAGGCAGGGTGCAGTTTGATGGTGAAGACGATCCGGGGGTGTAAATATTCACCCAGGACTTCACGTTTGGCTTCCAAAGATCCCCAGCAAAGAACCCCTGGCGGAATCCCTGCACATGGGGGGGGGGGCGGGGGGGGAGAAGGGAATCTGACTGCAGCAGCCAAGATCTGAGGACCTGGGGCTGCCCCCTCCCTGTGGGCCCTGCTGGCGGGGGCTGCTGGGAGTTGTAGTTACTTCAGCAGCCTCTGGCTCGGACAGAGGCACCAGCGGCTCTTTCCGGCAGCCGCAGCGCATCGCTCGCAAGAATGGAGTCCACGGGGCCCTCCCGGGGGCGAGCGCCCTGCTGCGCCTCCTCTTCGGCAGAGGCCCGGCGGTTCAGGCGGGGGGCCGGGGCAGTGCCGCAGGAGAGCCGAGCGGGCCCCGGCCTCACCCACCGTCCGGCAGTCCAGGCTGGCCCAGCTGAAGGTCCTGGCAGGTGCGGGCAGGGCTGTCCTTGGTGCCCAGCGGCTTCCGCATCTCCTCGATTTCCCGGCGGAGAGAGTCGAGGGAGCCGTAGATGTCCTCGATGCGCCAGGGGGCCGGCTGGCCCGCCGCGTCCGACGCCATCTCCTCCTCCGGCACCAGCTGGCTGCCATCCACCGAGCGCCTGCTCTTCTTGGGACGCCGGATGGGCAGCGGCTGGATCGTTTCGCCCGGGGGACCCTGGCCAAGAGGGGGAGGGAGCGCAGGCCTCAGCAGAGGCGGGCCAGGTGGCAGGAAGGCAGCCCCGGAGTTGGGGGCCGGTGGTCCCCCTCCAATCGAGGAATGGGTGGCTGGGCTCCAGGAGGGAGGAACAGACCCCACCACGCCACTCTGCCACAGCCAGGAACGTCCCCCGGGAAAGGGGCCCCTTTGCAGACAGAGGGCCCGGAACTCGGCCCCCCAAATCTCTTCTTTTATTTTGGTTTAACTAGGGGACACTGGAAGTAGCCCAAGAACGAAGAAGTGGGGCTGGACTGGGAAGGGAGAATTCCCCAGAAGGCGGCGACTGCTTCTCGAAAACACCCCCCAAGAACCGCAGAGCCAGCAGGAGCCCGGCTGTTTTCACAGCACCTGGGGCGCAGAAGGGGCCCGCTCCCTCGGCAAGGGTGGGATTGCCCCTCCTCCTGCGTTGCAGCCGCAGCCGCCCGCTCAGGTGTGGTCCTCACGCCCCCGGGAAAGTAACACCCGGGGGACCCGACACTCAGAAAGAGGGAGGGGCCTGGGTGGGGCGGGGCCTGGACAGCAGAAAAGGAGGAAGGCGCCCTTGGGGGCCCTGGGGTTCCCCGGCAGCAAGAGAGGCAGTCTCCTCCTCGGGGCGATTTCATAGACCCCAGAGAGGAACCCGGACCAGCTCTCGCTACGTCGGCCAGATGCTATGAGGAGGAGGACATGGTGTGTCCCCCCCCCAAGTGCAGAACGCATCTCCCTCAGCTACAGCAGTGACCCGTGGAGCTTGCGGGCTCAGGAGGCTGTAAAGGCAGCGGCTCTCGTGGAAGGCGTAGCTGCACGACCGCGTCTCCCAACCTGAGATGTGCGGACTTCCACTCCCAGAACTCTTAGCAGTGGCCATGTTGGCGGGGGAATTCTGGGAGTGGAAGTCCGCACATCTCAGAGTGGCCAGGTTGGGACATAATTCCACGACACTGTGACCTTCGCTGTGGGCATCTGAGCCCCCTCTACGCTTGGAGGATTTAACACTGTCTCTGCAAAATGAAAGGCGCGTTGCCGTTTTTGTCGGTTGTTAGAATGTCAGGGAGAAAAGAACCGGCCTGCCCAGGAGAGACGAGGCAATTGAAGTCTGTTCGGGCACCTACTAAGTCCCACGTCTAGAGATCTAAAACTGCAATTAATTTAACAAAAGTTTTATTTTATGAGACACCTCTGCCTCTTTTGAGGAAAAAATGAAATGGTTCAGCTAATCCACACACACCCTTGGTTCACGTCATGTGACAAATGTTATTTCACGCATCAAATTGTTTTGGAAAGCTGTTATTTATTATATTTTTATATTATTATATTATATTTATATTATTATTATTATTATTATTATTATTATTATTATTATTATTATTATTATTATACCAATGATTTGGAAACTAGCCGGAAGGGGAAAGTGTTTTGACAAGAATTATACCATCAGGAGTTTGGGAATCTGGACTGTGGGTCCCAGTTTGTAACGTTAGTTTTCCCATTCGCACAACTTGCAAAGCTCACTTAGGGTATTTGCGGGCACAAAGGGTGGGCATTTGGCTAGATTCCAGTTCTATATATTGCCCGAACCCAGAAAATAACAACCAGCTTGAGAATATGGCGCGAACCACGTCAAAATCTTCGGCCACAGTAAATTCTCGGCCTCTAAAGTGCTGCCGGGGGTGTGTTTTAATAGTTGGTGCTGTTATTGCTACTTTTATATTTTACAAACGCGGTGCGTTTTAGGAAACTGAATTTTTCAGGCAGCTTTTCAAAAATTGGGAGGAAGGGACTGAAAATGAAGAATGGCGTCTCCAAATCTCGTCCCACCAGGGCCGGCCTTTCCTGGTCTCCTCGGCCAGAGGAGAACCCGAGGCAGGGCGGGGAGGGGCTTGGGTCTTACCGGGTTGCCAGGGGGGCCGGGGACGCCCCGCTGTCCTTTGGGTCCCGCTTCACCCTGGAATCAAACGCCAAGAGGTTAGTCCTCAAGGAGGGACTTTCCTCCTTTCCTCCCCCCTGCTCCCCCACCCCCCGCCATGTGGGGCAGGGTGAAACACTCACCGTGGCTCCTTTGGCGCCCTGGGGACCGGGCGGACCCTGGAAAAGAAGGAGATGAGTTGGGGTGCGGTCCAGGAGGGCGTAACAGGGCTGTGGGGGGGGGGGTCAGGCACTACTCACAGGATGTCCAGGGGGCCCTGCGGGGCCGAGAGGGCCGGTTGGTCCAGGAATTCCCTGCAGGGAGAGAGAGAGCAAGGCAGGAAAGGGCCAGGCTGGTCCCCGCCCCCAGCGCCCCCCCGCTCCCCCCCACCCCCCAGCACTTACAGATT
Organism: Charina bottae; assembly: GCA_023362775.1. Taxonomy (NCBI): domain Eukaryota; kingdom Metazoa; phylum Chordata; class Lepidosauria; order Squamata; family Charinaidae; genus Charina; species Charina bottae. The sequence goes on along the minus strand of JALMGJ010000002.1, from coordinate 922,342 downwards.
CTCCCTTAGGCCCCCCGCTGCCTGAGGGGCCGGGGGGCCCCGGGTCCCCCTTCTCCCCTTGCTCCCCTGCCGGTCCAATCAGGCCGATGAGACCCGGGTGGCCCTGCGGAGAGACGGAGGGGCGGTCAGCAGAGGGCAGAGGGCTCCCTCGCCTGCCTCGGAAGGCTCCTCGCCTGCGGCAAGCGCGAAACCCATCCCCCTCGCCCCCTACCTTCTCTCCTTTGGGTCCGGTCTCCCCCTTCAGCCCGGGCAGTCCAGGGGGGCCCTGCCGGAAGAGACACCACAAGGAAGCATGAGCACCTCCCGCGGCCATCCACACACACACCCCGGTCTCCCCCCCAAAGGGCGGCCACTCACCAGAGGTCCTGGAGGCCCAGCCTGGCCCGTGGCCCCGGGTTTGCCTTGGGCCCCCTGGAAGAGACCGAAGACCGAGACGTGAACGAGAGCCCCTCTGCGGGGAGGGCACACCCGTCCCCCTCTCGACAAGCCGGGAACCCTGACCGCCCCCATCGCTCTGAAACGGCTCCATCTCACACACCCGGCACCCCTTTTAGTGCGAAGGCCCCTGACCCACCAGTCTCCTGCCCCAATTCTCCCCCATCGTGAGCCAGCCCCCCGCCCCCCCAGTAACCAGCCCCTGGCTCCGCTTCCTCACCACGGATCCAGGGACGCCTCTCAAGCCGTCCGTTCCAGGTTTCCCAGGAGTCCCCTGGGGTCCCACGGGCCCGGTTTTGCCGGGGGGGCCGGGGGCGCCTGATTCTCCCTGGAGAGGAGAGGGGAGGGGAGAGTTAGGGTGGAACAGCACTCGGGCAAAGGGAAGCCGATCTGCTCTCTGCTGAAGGCGCCTCTTCGGGGCGGCTTAGCCCTGGGGGGGTTGGACTAGATGACCTCCAAGGGCCCTTCCCACTCTCGCGCCCAGTGATGCTGAGACTCCCGAAAAACCCCTTTCTACGTCCAGAGAGCGGCTCTCGTCGGCCGCCTCCGCGAGCAGCGCACTGCCCCCTTTGCAGAAGCCGCCCCGGCCCCCTTCGCGCTCCCTCCTCTGCCCCCTTCCTTTTCTCCCAGAAAATAATCCTTCCAGCAGGGAATGAAGCCGCTGGGGGGAAGGGGAAGGGGAGTCTGGAGCTTCAGCTGTCCATCTGGAAGGCCCGGCCCGGCCCAGCCCCGCTCTGGCCCTGGCTCTGGGGCACGGGGACCGGTCAGGCCCTGGGCTCCCCCCGCTCAGAGGCAGCCCCACTCACCTTCCTGCCCTTCTCCCCCAGCCGTCCCTCGGGGCCGGGGGCTCCGGCGGGGCCCTGCGGGAAGAAAGAGAATAGGGCGGGCTGAGCCGGGCTGGGGGTCTCTGCCCCTCTGGCGAGGTGGGGCTGGGCAGGAACGGGGGCCGGGGAGCCGCTCCCGATGCAGCCCAACGCTCACTGGCCGCGTCCGCACAGGCCAGGGACCCCGTTCTTCTGGCCTGTCGCTCCAATCTAGAGCCTCCCTCGAGAAGGGCTTGACCCCTGCAGCCGAAGGGGGCTTGGAGTGGCAGAAGGGCCGCCACGCAGAAGAGGGAGGCGGGACAGAACCAGGGCCTTGAAACTGCCAGGGCGGGGGGTCAGGCTGGTGCTCCTGAGGAACTCGACTGGGTGGGTTGTCGGCCGGTGGAACAGCCTTCCACAGGACGTGGGGGGTCTCTGCTGCTGGCCCTCTTCCAGCCGCGATCTGCCAGGAATGCTCTCGTGGACCCTGCCTTGAGCCGGGGGCAGGAGTGGATGACCTCTTATGCCCCTACGGTCCTAGCATGCTTGGCAACCATATGGAAGGGGTCTGCCCTTGCCTTTTCCCAACTTCCCTGTTTATGCCTCAGCTGTGGGGCTTCCTGGTGGCCTCCTGTCCAAGTAGTGGTTGGGACCCGCCCTCCTAGTTTCCCAAGTTTTTTAGCCACTTCTAGGCAGTTTCCCCCGCAAGAGTTCAGAAGTGCTGCGTATCACCAAGTTGGGGTCTCTGCTTTTAACCTTCTACTTGAGTAAGGAAAAAAAGATATATATATATATATATATATTTAGACCAGTGTTTCAGCATGCTGGCTGGGGAATTCTGGGAGTTGAAGTCCGCACATCTTAAAGTCGCTGAGCTTGAGAAACACTGATTTAGACAATGGCATTTAGTCTAGGTCTGGCTAGGAAAACTGACCCGTTTCAACAAAGGCTGCATTCCGTGATGATCGGGAGATGCAGCCTTTGTGGCTGCCTTCACACAACCCATCACACTTGTCCCAAACGGGCCTGGATGGTTCGTGGCTCAGCATGTTGTGGGAGCCCAGACGGGTCCCAGCTTGCCGCTCGAACCCGGCAGTCAGCTTAAGGGAGTGTGGCATTCATTGCACCGGGCACCGTATCTGGCCTGGACGCCGCTCCTGCCCTGAATGAACTCAGCCGGGGCCTCCGCAGGGTCTGGTCAAAAAAGTCAAGGTGGGGGACTCAAACCTCCGCCCTTCCTCTGCCGTCTTGACCAGGCCCTGCGGAGACCCCTGCCTCGGCCACTGGGCTCAGATCCCGGAGGAGAAGCGGTCCCGAGCCCGGATTTCGGGGGCTGCCCTGTGCCGGGGGCCTTGGACGGAGCCTGGGCTGGGCCTGGCGCCTCTTCTGGGGACAGGGAGCATCTTCCCCCGGCCCCGCGGCGCCCAGGCCCAGGCCGCTGTGGGCGCAAAGGGGGGAGCATCCCCTGCCCTTCCCGACGAGGCGGACCCAGAGCCCGGGGCCCCCAACTTACCCTCTTCCCGAGAGGCCCAGGAGGACCACCCTCACCGGTTGGGCCTGGAGACCCCTGAAATGGAAGGAGAGGAGGTTGGGGGTGCACGGAGCCCCGCTGGAGCTTTGGGGCCCAAGCAGGAGGCGACCCGGGGCTAGAGCAGGGGGCCACGGGGGCAGGCATCCTCCACTCCCGGCCAGGGAAGACTGGAAAGCGGGCAGGGGGCTTTGACGGGCAGGCCGCCCCCCCCAGCCACGTCCGGGCAAGGTCCCTTTGCCCCCGGGGGGCTCACCGCCTCTCCAGGCTCGCCGTCTTCTCCTTGCTCGCCTTTGGCTCCGTCTTGGCCCTGTGGGGAGAGGCACATGGGTATGGTTGTCTTTCGGCCTTAGCGGGGGGCAGACTCAGAGGGAGGGCCCGGCCAAGAGAGGAGGGTCATACTCACCCAGGGCCCGATTCCCCCAGCAGGTCCGGGGTCTCCAGGGAAACCGACCGGGCCCTGGCACCGAGAGAAAAGTCAAGGGTCAAGGGACGGGTCCTGCTTTTGTTTCTCCCCCCCAGAAATATTTAATTCAGCACCTTTTTGCCTCATCTAACCCCGAGATGCCTCCCCTCCAATGCCTAGCCTACGGAGATATTTTCCCAACACGTGGATGAAACAGCTTTATCCTCCAATAAGCTTTCCAGCTTTCCCCAACCCTGAACTACAAATCCCATCTCTATCGGGTTCTGGGGTTACTGGGGCTGGTAGTTTACAGGACCCTACAGTGGAGGGGCTTCCCCTCCCAAACTGAGGCCTCCCTCCCACCCCTCCCTCTCACTTACAGGGTTCCCCTTGGGCCCATCGTCTCCAGGGGGGCCTTTCCCTCCAGGGGGGCCAGCCGCACCCGCGGTTCCAGCTTCCCCTTTCTCTCCTTGTTCGCCCCGTGGGCCCTGAGAAGAGAGACAGGGCTATTAGAATTGGTGGCCAAGGTGGAACCCCCGGATGCAGGGGAAGTATACCCCTCAATACTCAGGAGGGCAGCTTTCGTGAAGGACTTGGGGGCCTCCGACAGAGCAGGTGGAAAATGGGGCGCTCGGCCACAGCAGAGCTCCTCTCAAGTCCTTGAATGGGGGGAGGCGGCCGGGCGGCGTTCGGGGAGGGTCCCCGGCGTCTGGGGAAAGCGGCGCTCTGAGGCAGACCTTCAACCACGACGCGCAAGACGGCACACGAAGCCTGCCTGCTCCGCGGGGGACCGAGGCATCCGGGTTTTGCAGCGCGGTGCGTGGTCTTGTGCCAAGGGGCATGACGAAGAAGAGGGGGCGGGGGCGCAGAGCAGGCACAGCGGAACGATTGACCATGGGGCAGAAGAAGGAGACGCACCTTTGGGCCCGGCTCTCCGGGGACTCCGGATCCACCCTGCTCTCCCGGTTCACCCTGGGACAGAGAAGGGAGGTTAGCGGACCCGGTGCCAAAGAAACCCCCATTTGGCTCTCCCTTTACGTTCTGCCTCCCGACTCTCAGAGGTCCCAGGAGGCGGGTGGCCGTGAACAAAAGTTTGGCCCCCAGCGCCCAGCGGTCCCAACAAAGCGCTCGATACACGCCAACTAAGGAAAAGCCATCTTTGGCCGTGAAACGGCCCTCCAGGCAGGTTGGGCTACCGCGGCGCAGGCTGGGAGTGACGGGAGCGATGGTCCAGCCCGGCTGGGTGACACAAAAGCCGCGGGAGCCGATCCGTCTTTGATAACAGATCTCAGCGTCCCCGGGGAGAAGAGGAAGTCTGTGCAGAAATCCACGGGCAGGAGAGCCACAGGGACCGTGGCCAAGATGCACCACTCATCCGGGGTCCCCCGCCCCTCCCCCTGGAATGGCCCTGCCTCTGGGGCCCCCCAGCGACTTTCTGGACGGCCTTCTGCCCAGCGCCCCCAGGGGACCCGCTTACCTTTTGTCCCGGGGGACCCAAGTTTCCGATCCCTCCTGGGGGGCCTTGTGGACCCTGCGGGAAAAGGAGAGCCAACAAGGCTTAGCCCTGGAAATCCATGAAGGGGAATCAAGTGGAGAAAAGAGCAAGAGATGCACTCACATCAGCTCCAGAGGGCCCGGCCGGGCCTCGTGGTCCTGGGGGCCCCGGAGGTCCCTGTGGGGGAAAGTCTTATTAGTGCCCACGTCTCTCTTCTTGGCAACAAAACCGGGCACATGCAACGGTTATAAAGCAGACCGATGGAGGGCAGGATCTGGAAGGCATTCCCCGTGAGGAAGGGAGGTGGCACTTACCAGGGGTCCCCCGTCCCCGGTCTCCCCCTTCTCCCCGGCCGGTCCGGGCAGCCCCTGTCAAGAGAGAGAGAGTGAGCGGGTTCCGGCTCGACAGGTGGCGGTGGGGGAGGACTCGCAGCGGCCCTTCCTCACCTGCAAGCCGATCGGTCCCGGTGCCCCGTTGAATCCTCGTGTGCCATCGTCCCCCTTCGTGCCAAAATGGCCCTGGGGGCCCCTTGCTCCAGGCTCACCGTCAGCACCCTAAAGGCAGCGCAGAAAGAGAGATGGCACCCGGAGGGCAGCCGGACGCCAAACCCGGCGCTCCGGCTGACTCGCGGCACTCCACGGCCGCTACGCATCCCAGCAGGGCTCACACCAGGCCAAGGCGGGGGACGTCGTGTGTTCACAGAAAATGCTGTTGCCCGGAGGGCACCTGGCCTGGCCAAGCAAGCTGTGCGAATGCAGCCGCACCATGGGCAGCAATGGGAGGCTGCATTCCCGTTAAACAGGTTGTGGGAGCGCCGTTCACTGAATAAGTAGCACTGGCTGCATTCGCCCACTGGCGTAAAGGTAAACCCCAGTTTGCGAGCCACGGAGGCTTCGCCCACGCCCTCCCTCTGGCAGACCTCCTGGGAGCGTCACACCGTGGGTGGGTACGGCAAACTCAGCAAAGGGGCCGAAGCGCGTTCCTCCACAGGACAGAGACAAGGGTTGCCTTTTCGCCCTGTCAGTCCAGGGGTGGTTACAAGGGGAACAAACGCAGCGCAGTCTGGCAGCTGAATGGGCAATGACCTGACCCGCTGCCAGGCAGGGGGTCTCCTGGAACAACACCCTCCTTCTCATTCAAGGAGGGGTCTCCCCAGAGGCCAAACGCCCCCTTGCCTCGTGCCAGAGGGGCCCAGAGGACCAGAGGCGCAGCAGCGAGACCCCAGGAAAGGAGGCGTGCTGGGGCCGCCCCGTGTACTCCCCAGTACTCACCGTAGCGCCCGGCTGCCCAAGGGGACCGAGCGGGCCAGGGGGGCCAGGGGGACCCTGCGGGAGGAAGAGGAGGCCGTCAGCCGCGCAAAGGGCAGGGCCACCGCCGCAGACCCCGGGCTCCCTCCCCCTCCCCCTGTGGATCCTGCCCAGTGGCTTGGCTCACCTGCTCGCCTTTGCCCCCCTTGGGGCCTTTGCGACCCGGGTCCCCCACTTCTCCCTGCAGAGACAAAGAGAGGCACAATGGAAGGAAGGCTTGGCCCAGGGGATGGGGACGTGCCCCCCGAGGCCACCCACCAGGCACTCACCTTGTCGCCATCCTCACCCGGGCCCCCAGGTGGTCCTGCGGGGCCAGGCAGCCCAATGGGGCCCTGTGCACCATCACGGCCAGCGGGGCCCAGGGGCCCTTTTTCACCCTGGGGGAGAAGAGGGAGGTTGAGGGGATGGATGACTCCCCCCCACCAGGCCACTGCTCCTCCTCCCTCCCCTTCCTCCTCACCCGTAGACCCCAACACTGGCTCCCGGGCTTCCCACCCCACAGCTCCCACTCAGGTGTCCCCTCCCTGGCTCCCCCCCCATGGGGAGTCTGGCCCACCCCTGCCCCGACTCACAGGCACGCCCTTCTCTCCAGCTGGTCCAGGTGGCCCCTGGGGGCCAGGTCTGCCTGGGGGCCCAACGGGGCCTCCCGATCCTGGTGGCCCCCTCTCCCCTAGAGATCCCTGGAAGGAGGAGGAAAGGGGTGGTCAGCGCCAGCCTGGAGGACGCCGAGGGATGGTCCTGCCCGGACGCAACAGGCACAAGCAGAGAAGGGGGGGCGCAAGATTTCCATCCTGCCCCTGGCTTCCACTCTAAACCCCATCATCCCCAGCCAGCACTCTGAAAAAGGAGGCTGGGACCAGGCACCCCCCTGCAGCCCCACGCAGGTAGACGGTGGAGCCAAAGGCCCGGAGACTGGGCTCAGGCAGAGGGAGGGGGCCTCTTCAGGGACGCTTTCCTCTGGATGCCCACAGGAGCAAGAATTGGGCTGGAGGGCCTGGAGGGCCCCTTCCAATGGGAGCGTTCTAGGCCTTTTTCCAACCCACAGAAGAATACGGTTTCATTTATCCTTATCTATTCATGCAAGGGGACATCACCCAACGTTGTCTGACTCCCTGCCCGAGGCTGAACCATTCATTAAGCATTCCAGAATTAAGCAATTATTATTATTATTATTATTATTATTATTATTATTATTCAATTCATTAAGCAATTTCTTTCTCATGCACACTTGGCTTGGATCATGTTCCCTCTGACCTCGTTCAGCAAACTCTATGGGGATGTTGAGAGATTCAGGGGAGGGGCCAGAAATCAGGGCTTTCAGGGGCGGCCCCTCCCCTCTGGAATACTCCCCCCACCCCCGGCACCAATATCTGAATCCCACCTCCCTCCTGATATCACAGAAGGCGGTGAAAACACAATTGTCCAGAAGAACTTTTCATGTTTCAACCTTGTTGGTTAGGAGATGCCCGGTGACTGCAAAATTCTGGTAGTTTAAGACATAATTTGTTTTGTGTTTTATTGTGTGCTTTTATGTTCTAAAACAGGGGTCCCCAACCTGTGGGCCACGGCCTGTTAGGAACTGGGCCGCAGGGCTCCCACCCGCAAACCCCGCCCCCTTCCGTGCGATTGGCTCCCGCCCACAAACCCCGCCCCCTGGTGCGCGCGATTGGCTCCCACCCGCAAACCCTGCCCCACCGGTCCACGGAAACCCCACCCCCCGGTCTGTGGAAATCCCAGAAACCCCGCCCGCCGGTCTGTGGAAATCCCGGAAACCCCGCCCCCCGGTCCGCGGGAAAATCATCTTTTGAAACCGGTCCCTGGTGCCAAAAAGGTTGGGGCGCCTGTCTAAACCAGAGCTTCTCAACCTTGCCAACTTTAAGATGTGTGGACTTCAAGTCCCAGAATTCCCCAGCCAGCAACTCCCATAATTCTGGGGACTGAATTCCACAGAGCCTCCATGCAGCACTTCTCAAACGTTTCTCCTTATTCAGCAGTGCATTCTGCCAGCCATGGGGGGGGGGGGGGCTCTTGCAGGTGCGCCTGGCACAGCCTCCCCAGAGGAAAACCTCCTCGCCCTTTAACATTTCTCCGCCTATGCAGCCTTCCCATTTTTTAACATTCTCACAGCACCGAGAAGCACTTTTTACTGATTTATTATTATTATTATTGTTATTATTATTATTATTATTATTATTTGTATTATTATTATTATTTACAGTTTCCCCTCATGCCTACTCTTTGTTTGCAAGTATTCTTTTCTATGCCTTCTTTCCCCCTCTGCAGCCTAACTCACTTTTTTCATTCCCCCAACCATCCAGCCTTCCAATCCTTCCCACGAAGGTACCGTAACTCCACGGACTTCGGTGGCGCTTTCCAGCTCCCTTTTCCCACTCTCCCAAGCGCCTTCCACATCCTCTTTCCATTCATTAGGCTGCAATTATCTCCTAATCCTGTTCGCACAGGATTGCATCTTTCCTCTCCGGCATCGGTCTTCTTCGTTTCTCTCCTTCCCCCCCCCCCCTTCTTCCCTTTTCCTCCATTTTTTCACAAGATCCGCTATGAACACTATCAAAAAACCACCTCCCACATTCAGAACCTCTCGGCAGCTTCTGTTAATTCTTTCAGTACTTCACCATAAATCATAACCTCTATCTATGAGGCAGCTAAAAGTCGACACCAGCTTGATGCCACATAATCGATCAGTCGATCCGTTTCATCATAAGCAGTAATGTGTCTTCCGTCCACTCCCCGGCTTGAATGGATTCCTGCTTAATCCACATCCTCCAAGCATCCTCCCCAAATGATTCCCCCTTTTCCTGCCCTCCCATCTGGTTCCCACCCTCCGTTCACATCACAGAGCCCAGCCACGTTTTCTCCTGGATCACAGGCCTTCTGTCCGTGGCACAATTGCCTCCTGAACAAAGGAAAGGCAACGGCCAAGTGCGAGCCGAAGCGTCGCCAAAGGACAGCTGCGTGCTAACCGTGCATTGGGGCACATCGGTGTTCCAAGGGCTCCGAAGCCCAATTGCCCCCTTGTTCCTGGAGAGGGCCCGCCGCAGCCCCCTGGTATGGGGGAGGAAGGGGGGTCCGGCAAGGAAGCAGCCCCAGCGCAGGTCCAGAGGAACCCTGAGATTTCAATTTCTGACTGTGCCCCGGACATTTCCTTGCACATCTACGATCATGACCCTAAAGAGTGAAGGGACAGCAGTGGGCCGAGATCAGATCAATGCAGGAAGTTCGGGAGGAGAGGAATACTCACCGCAGGTCCTGGGGGGCCCGCAGGTCCCTCGCTGCCTTTGAGACCAGGCCCCCCCTGCGCAGAAAGAGAACAGACTTAGCCAGCCAGCCCACCTCCCCATGACGCTGCACCGATGAGGAAGGGGGGCAGGCCACCAAAATCCCCCAACCCCCCAAGACCTGTTTCTTCCTCCTTCGACTTCCTCCCAACCCTCATTTCTGCACTGTTGGGTTGGCCCTTGGGTTTGGCCCCTGGGGGGCTTTCTTCCCGTTACTGACCAACTTCGCCCATCTACAAGTGTGACCAGCCCCGATGCCCCAGGGGCCACAGAATGATACTGTCATTAGGGCCACGGGCCCCTGGAGCAGAGCCCCACCGACCCGGACAGGCGGCAATAATGGAACTGCCTCCAGAGGGGGCTGCGAGAGGGACTCCAGAGCCAAGGCCGGTGGGCCCATTCTGAGCCCCCCCACACACACTCCCCAGACCGACCGGCAGCTGTGCGCCACAGCCGAAGCTGGCCGTACGGGAGATCTGGACTTTGGCTCACGGGGGGGGGGGGCAGCAGGACACAGCCCAAGGCCTTCCTGCTGGCCGCTGACCAAGCGGGGCCCTGTCTGTCCGGTCCTCTCTTCCTCGACTTGCACTAAGGCTTGCCATTCTGTCTTTATTGCCTGGAAATAGTCTCTGCGCCCCACTGCCTGGGGGGGAAGGAGGCTGCCTGCGGGCCCCAGAGCCCAACCAGAAGAAGAAGGGGGCCTTTCCAGCGAGGCTAAAAGCTGGAGGGGACTTTGCGAGGGCAGAAGCTGAGGAAACGGGGGGGGAGCGTTCTCCCACTCCCCACACCCTCCTAATCCAGCGAGGATCAACGACGGATCCAGGTGCCGGGAGAGTCAGGACGGGCGGGGGCTGCCAGCCAGGGCGTACCAATGGAACCTCCAGCCCAGGAGCAGTCTAGCCCTGAGTAACAGTCAGCTGGGCCACGGGTGCTCTTGTGCCCCCTGGGTGGTCTGCGGGGGCAGGTGGCTCGCTGCTTTGGCCAGTGGCTAACCCAGAGGGCCTCGGCCGCGCCCCCCAGCTCTGCCCTGACGAAGGAAATGCAGGGTTTGAGGCCCACCGCTGCGTTCTCGGTCGGGGCCTTTGATGTGGACAAGCCAAGACCGCAAAGTCCCGTCTCGGAAACACGGAAGCCTCTCAAGCGGGACGAAGGGCCGCTCTGGGCGAGGCAACGGGCGTGGGGCAGTCCCAGGCCGCCCCCGCCTTCCCCTGCCCAGAGACCTCCGTGCCCAAGCCGTGCCCGGTCACGCCGAGCCCCCTTCCGCCAATCGCCCGGGTCCCCCCAGGCGTCCCCCCGGGCCCCGGGACGGGCGAAGGGACGGGGCTCTGCTGGGGATGGGGGGCGGGAGGGGCACGTTGTGGCCAGAGCAAAACCCCGCACTGCCTGGGGGGCCGCAGGTGGGGAGGCGGAGGGCTGGCGGGGGTTGCGGCGAGGTGCCTTCAAGACAGAAGGAGTCCCTTTGGGGAACGGCAAGGAGAGGATCCGCTCCCTCCCCAGATACGGTTGCTCCCCCCGCAACCGTCCCCCGCGAGAGGGAGGCGAGGTACGTACAGCCGTGCCGGGAAGGCCGCGCTCTCCGGGGAAGCCTCGCAGCCCCGCTGGGCCGTCCTTCCCTGGGCTTCCGACGGGTCCGGGGTCCCCCTGAAAGACACACGGAGCGCCAGTGTCCCCCCAGAGCTCCCCGGCGGAGGACGAGCGCAGCCCCCGGAATGAGAGGGCGGAGTGGACGGGGGCCAGCAGGGAGGGGCAGCTGCGGAAAGGGCACAGGCGATGCCCAGCCCCGCCCTCCGCTGCAAGGGGGAAGGAGGGCGGGAGGGCGGCCCGCAGGGGCAACGCGGAGCGGCGGTAGGAAGCATCTGCCGGTCTGGCCGTGGGCTACCTTGGTCCCTTCTTTCCCGGAGGGCCCGGACAGGCCTTGTTCTCCCGGCGGTCCAGGGGGGCCTGAGTGGCCCCTCTCCCCCATCTGGCCCGTCTCTCCCGCAGGCCCCTGTCGGAGGAAAGCAGCAGGGATGGAGCGTGCTTGGGGGCCGCAGCCCCCTCCTCGCCCCCCTGCCCCCTTTCTGGGAGCATCAGGAAGAGGCCCCCACGTCCCTTACCTGTGGCCCCACGATGCCCGGGCCGCCTGGGGACCCAGCCTTGCCTTGCAGTCCCTGGAAGGCAGAAGGAGACACAACAGACGGTTGGGCAGTGGCGCCTGTGTTGTTGCGGGTCTCCTGCTCGGCTCGGGGATGTGGGAAACAGCCATCGGGAGCCCGACTGCGTTCGCTCATCCCTGGCCGGCAGCATTTGCCCCAGCCCAGCCTGGAAGGCTAGGATTCGCACCTGGAGCCCTCTCAAAGCAAAACAAGAGTCTTCCCTGCTAGTCTCCAAAGCCAGGAGCCCGTAATTGGCCATGTGGAAGAAGAGATGCCTTAAGCATGTGCAGAGCGCCTTCCTCTCTTTCCCCTCTTTACACAGCTCTATATTCTGTGGCAAATGACAAGCCTACACAACTCTTACTCTGGAGTAAGTCCCACTGAGATCACTGAACGTGACTTCCGAGTACAGCCCCCTGCTAGAAGTTTATTTATTTCCTTATTTGATTTATATAAAATTTTGTAAACCGCCCAGAGTCCCCTATTCGGGGAGATGGGCGGGGATAAATAAAATAAAATAAATAAATAAATAAAATATCCCACTTTCATTCTGTGCAACTGCAGGTGGGCCACTTAATGCTCCCTCCTCCTATTCTTCCCCAAAAAAACAACCCTGTGAGGTGGGCTTTCGTTAGAAAATAGTCCTTGGTGTAAGAAAAATCTCTTGGAAATCTGCTTTTAAGAAAACACAAGTCTGTATATTGTTTTAATCCCAAATGTTGGATTCTGGAGGAGGGAGCCATTCCGATTCAGACGCAAATCTAAAAACTTGGTGGCCGATCTCAGTCTTTCAACGTTTAACGATTAAAGTAAAGACTGGTTTTTTTAAGGCTAGACTTGGAGATTCAAACGCCAATGGCAAGATGTCGAGGGGCTCCTGCTTTCCGGGGGCTGGAGTTTGGGGAACGGCTCCCCGGAGCTAATCTGAGCCCCACATCGTCCCACTGGGGGGGGGGGGAAGACAGCTGGGGGGCCCTCGCGAAGCAGGTCCAAGGACGGAGGAGAACTGCGGGCAGCAGCCCGGCCCTCCGACACAGCAGCCGGGGTGGACAGACAGGAATACGGCCCTCGAGCAACTATTCCAAAAGGGCGGCCAAAGACCCACAAAAGGGCAGAGACCTCCCCTTACTTCAGTCCCTCGAAGCAGCCCCCGGCAACCCCGACATGCCGCGGCTGCTGCACATGGACGGCCGGCATCCCTTCCGCCCCCACGTTGGACGACGTTACCGGGGGGGAGGGTGATAAAAAGTCTGCCAGGAAGACACCAAGCTCAGGGGAGCGCAAAAGCCCCTCCGAAAACACAAGGCAGCAAATGGAGGACAAGAAAGGGGCCCTTCCTTCCACGCAGCCTGTGGAACTCTCGGCCACCTGAGAGGTCCGTGGCAAATGTCACCTCGGGTCTCTTCTCGGCACCGCAGCGAGGAAGAGGGGCCAAGCCACAGCGATGTCACGTGTGCAACGACAACACTGCAGAAACCACACTACTGACACCATTTGTGTCATTTACACAACAACATCACGGTGCACGTTGCAGCCTCCCTTTGCAGGGGGCGCCGGCCTAAACCGATCTTGTCCGATTCGGCCCAAAGCAGGGAGGTAAAAGGGGGGCCCCAGAGCACCGTGCCAAGGGCCGGGGGAGGCTTCTCTGTGGGGCCAAAGGGCACAAGGGACTTCCGCCCTTCGGAAGGAGCGAACGCAGCAGGAGGAAGGAAACCCGCGAGGCATAAGGAGGGGGCGGCACCCAAGATCTCGGACCCCATGAGAAAAACCGACGGGAAGCAGTGCAGGGGGCCCCACCAGCACAGGGGCCCCTGCAGGAAGCGGGTCGGGTTGGGGGGTTTGTCCCCGGCAGCTGGAACAGGGTCGTTGCTTACCACTTCTCCCCGCTGTCCTGGGTGGCCAGGCATCCCATCCTTCCCGGGGGGGCCCTGTGGACAAAGCAAGGGGGCAGAGTCAGCGGCTGGGGGCAGGCGGGGGGACGGGGAGGCGAGGGCGTGTGACTCACCGGGGGGCCTTTGGGCCCGGGGAATCCGTTCGGCCCCTGCGGTCCTGGGTGCCCCTGCGGGAGGAAGAGGAGGAGAGCCGCCCGTTAGGGGTCGTGCCAGGGTGCCCCCCGAGTTAGACCCACACCGACCGCTGGGACTCACCGCTTCCAGATCTCCACAGACCTCCGGCTTTGAACAAATTCCTGATTAGGGTTCTCGGGGCTCTTAAACCCACTGAGCTTTCCGCTTGGCCCCCGTTCTTCCAGAGAGCCCCCGACATGCCTGTCTCCCCCTTCCCCATTTTCCCCCCAGCCCGGGGATGAAGCAGGGGGGCCCACAATGCAGCAGACCCATCTCTTCGGGGGCGTTTTCCGGCTCCCCTTGTTTGGATGACCTGCCACCCGCCAGGCCGGGTCAAAGGCTGCTCAACAGGAGCATCAACGTGCCAGGCTTCCTTACCCGTTCGCCCGGGGGCCCGGCCGGCCCTTCGCCGCCAGAGGTGCCCTGCCAGGGAGGAGAGAGAGGCGCTCAGGTCACAGGGCAGGGCGCATGTGCGCACGGTGGCGCCCGCCTGGCACCCTGAGCCTCTTGGCTTCACCATGGTCTGGGTTGGCACAAGAGCAAGCAACCGACCACACGGGGTGGATTTGCACAAACACAAAGTTTTGAAAACGCAAAGGCCGTCGGATCCTCCGCTGCGTTGAGAAGCACATGGTGTGAAGGCAGCTGATGCGGGTGCGGTGCCAGGAGAAGTCGCCCGCCTGCTCGAGGGCAAGTCTAGACAGACACGGCGGTTTCCACACACAGAGATTTATTTGTGTAAACCTGCCAGTTTACCACACGCAAATGCGCAAAAGGTGTGCACAATCAGCTTCCTTTCTCCTCCAGATGTTTACCAGATGCCTCTCTGTCCGGCCAGGCCCTGAAAACCTATTGACTTTCCCTCCCTCCCGACATGGATCCTCCAGATTCAGGAGCAATCCGCCTCTGGATCTCCCACCATCGCAAATGGTGTCTGTACCCCGGCAGCTGCTCTACCCCCAGCACAAAGCCACCAACCAAGGCGAGGGCCGGGCATGGCCTGGGCACGCCTGCCCGCCAGTCCCACATGCCCAGGGCTTCCCACAAGCCCCTGCAGCCCAGCTGACCAGACCCACCTTTGCTCCCAGCTTCCCGGTGGCTCCTCGTGGCCCCCGCTGTCCTCTGGGACCCTGGAAAACAGAGAGTGTCCGTCCATCCAGGGGCCCCATTATTGAGCCCAGGTGCCACACCAGCCCCCTTCGGGGCCACCAGCAGGCGACAAATCCCACGAGACCAATCCACCCATCATTTGCTGGAAGGGAAGGGGGGGAGGAAAAGCGGGTAAATCTCCCAGCCAGCCCCCCGAGAAATGCATCCACCAGTGACTCACAGAGGGTCCTCGTTCGCCTCGGGGGCCCATTTTCCCAGAGAGACCCTGCAAGGGGAAAAGGAGCAACGGCAGACCTAAGGAGCAGCACCCTGGAAACGCCGCCCCCCATTCCTGGCCCTGTGCCCCCCAACAGCCAAGGAGGGGAGGGGCTATGGCGGTGCGGGGAGCACAGACCGATGATTCAGGCCTGGAAGAATTCCCGGCTCTGCTGGCAAGAATCAAAGCCCTCCTTCCTGACGCCAGGAGAGAGGCCCCTTTTCGTGCCCCAGAAGGGCCCTGAGCATGCGCAGAGTTATTAGGGACAGGTTCCAAGAGTCTCTTCGCAGGGGCCCCAAGAGGCTCTCCAGGCTGGCGCATCTTCCAGGAACAGGACCAACAACGGCCCTCGAGCGTCCGCACGCGGCCTTGGAAGCTGCGGGGCGGTTTCTTCGATCGAAGCTTCAACCCCCCGGCCGGACGTTCGGGGCAGCGTGCAGCCAACACCAGTGGCATAATGCGGAACAACGGCGGTGCAAGGGCAGGCGGCGCCCCTTTGTGCAGGGGGGCTCCGAGGGATTCCAGAGCTGGGGGATCCACCGGCACCCCACGCTCTTCCCCACAGGATCTCGGGCCCCTCCAGGCGGGCAGGAGGGCCCCAGAGAGAAGAGGTGCTACCTACCCGAAGCCCCTTCTCTCCACTCGCCCCGGAGAAGCCGGGGAGCCCTTGGGAGCCCTGCGGAGGAAAGGGAGGCGTCACGAAGGTGGGGAGGGGGACAGGCTGGTTGGTGCCACGTCCCCGACTGCGCCCCTGGGCGAAGAACCGCAGGTACCGCCGAGAAGCAGAGGAGGCTTTGTGCGGGTCGCGAAGGCCCGAAGGGACAGCCCGCCTCTTCTCCCCAGCCAGACCCACTTGGAAACCCACCCCAGACGTTCCCGGGTGGGCAAGCAGGCCCGTCGTTCAGCAAGCAGGCCGCCTCCATCTCGCGTGGCTGCCTCGTGCTTGGGGGCTGCAATTCCAGTGGCCCAGACCCCCAACTTCCCTCCCGCACCTCGTCCCCGGGTAGGGGGGACCCCACTCACCCGGCTCCTACTCACCTTGAGGCCTTGTCGGCCGGGATATCCGGGGAGACCCGGCACCCCCAGTTTGCCCTGCCAGAAAGGGAAGGAAGGTCAAAAGAAGGGCGGGGAGGGGGAGGGGGAGGGGGGATGTCTGGTGGCGAAGCCCCCCATCCCACCGCTCACCTTCTCGCCCACCAGTCCGGGAGGGCCGGTATCTCCGTGCGGGCCGGTCCGCCCCTTGGAGCCTTCGGGTCCATCTTCCCCGCGGGACCCCGGGACGCCCACCTCGCCCTGCACGGAGAAGGCAGAGTGTCGTCCGAGGGGCCGGGGCCAGGCCAGGCAGCCCAGGGGCCCCCCGAGGGAGGACTTACCCGGTCACCTTTCAACCCCAGGTCGCCCTTGACACCCAGAAATCCTTCTTCGCCCTACAAGAACAAGCAGTGCATCAGACGGGGAGACTCAAATTCCAGTCCACCCCGCCACGGCAATCGCTAGGTAATGCTGGGCCCGTCCCTCCCCCTCCGTCTCCGTCCGTCCACCTCACAGGGTTGTTGTGAGGATGAAATTGAGGCGGGAGCACCGTGCGTCTGGCCTGGACAGAGGGGAGCCTCACCTTCTCGCCTTTTTGCCCTTTCAAGCCACGGACGCCATCAGTACCCTGAGGGGGAACACGGAGCCATCGGCATGTGTCAGACTACAAGCCCCATCCTTCCCAGCAGAGACTCCAGGACAAGGAAGAAAACAACATGCCGCACCGGATGTGCAGAGAAAGGAGCCTTTTCTGTGCTGGGGGACCTCCCGGGACCCCCTCAGCCTCCCCGGTCCCCAGAGCTCCCGGAGCTCTTTCCTGCATCAGCCCCCTTTTCAAGGAGCTCAGCCCCCCGGCCTTCTGCGCACCCACGGAAATATTCCTGCTCACCTCCGGGCCCCAGGATGACCTCAGGGTGACCCCTACCCCAAGCTGACGGACCCCGCTCCCCACCCAGGAAAGCCACACACCGCCCTCCCCCCGTCCCCCCAAGCTCCGGGGGGTCGCAGCGCACACTCACCTTTGCTCCACGAGGACCCGGGTAGCCCACCAGGCCTTGGGGGCCAGAGGGGCCCTGCAAGGGAGGAGGTGAGAGGCAGGGATCAGGGCCACGCCCCCCACGCACTGGCACGAAACGGCTGTTTGGCTGCCAAGCGGACCCCGTCCGGGACTCGGGCCGCGCACTGAACCCTGAAGCAGCCACACCAGGGCAAAGCTGTGGCTCCCCCCACCTCATTCTCTCCCTCCCCCCAAAATTATGCCCGTTTCCTTGTCACCGCCCCCCCCCACCCACCCACCCACCGGCAGAAAAGCATTTCAGGGAGCGGGAGACCTGCCCTGCGACCGACCGACCCTGCTTGGAATTAGTGTGGGGGTGTTGCAGGGCTGCCCCCTACTGGAGAGAAAAGGAAGCAGCCGGTTGCTTCACGCTCCTCCGCCTGGTGGCTCAAAGGGGAACTGCACCTCCGAAAGGGAAAAGGCCGAAGGTCTGAACCAGAGGTCCCCAACCATCTCCACCCCACCTCGCAGGGCTTTAAGCTGGCCGACAATTAAAAGGCCCGGTAAAAAGAACATTGCGGCTCTTCGACAGGCAGATTTGCAGCTTTTAAATGCCGTGATGGTGCCCTGGCAGCAAAGGCATCGCCCTTTTAACACCCCCGCCATTCACACCCAAGGCATCGTCCTTCCCCCTCAAAGGATCGGAGGGCAGTTTGGAAAGACCCGGCGGGGCGGGGAGGCTGCCACCTCTGTCCACTCACCGGGTTGCCTTTGGTGCCCGAAAGGCCTTCTTTGCCCGGGTGGCCCTGCAGGAAGAGGGCAGGGTGGTCAGTCGGCCCCCAGCGTCTCAGGGAACCCCCACTTGGGGGGCAGATACCACCGTGGGGCTTCAGACAACAGCACCCCCCCCCACTCCTTGGTCTGTGCCAGGGAAGCCTGGGCAGGGCTGCTCCCTGAGGACACAGTCCATGGCGGGCCCACCGTCCCCGTTCTTCCCCCAGATCCGGGGCAAAGGCACAGGAAGGCCAGCTCGCTGCCTCCAGGACGGCTGTTCAGCGCTGGCCCCCTTCCTGCTCCAAACGGGGGGACTCCCAGGGCAGCTGAGGTTGGGGCGAAGACGGATACTCACCGGGGGGCCATCGGAGCCGGGCATTCCCGGAAGGCCGGGTTTCCCTTGGGGGCCCTGGAAGAGACGGGGGGCCGCATTGGATGCAGGAGGCCAGGAGGCCCACCCAGGGGGCACACTCGCTCCCCGCCCTGGGCTCTCCCCACCCTGCCCACCCGCCCTCTCACCTTTCCCCCGGGGGGGCCCATGGCCCCTTGCGGTCCTGGCAAGCCCTGGAAGCAGAGCAGGAAACACGGGGTGAGAGGCGTCCTGGAGGCCGAGCCCTGGCCCCCACCCCGGCCTGAGGCCCCCTCCTCTCCAGCTGTCCCTTAACCCCCCCACTCCCGCCTGGAAATGCAGCTCCTGAGGGGCTTCGAATCGCTAACGGAGGCAGGGGCCCTTTGGCGGGACAATAACTAGACGGGAGGAGCAGACCTTGGATCAACAGCAGAAAACCTTCAGCCCGGGACCGTCCCCCAGGCCGCCTACCTCGCAGGGCTGTTGTTGGGGAGGCAGACTGGAGGGAGGAAGGGAAACCTAGCAATCCAGCAACACAAGGAGGGACTTCTCTGCCGCCACACCCGGCCCTGAAAGTTGCTGGGGGAGAGGAGTGGGGCGGCCCTTGGGCCCCTGCTTGCAATGAAACGGGGGGGGGGGCATTTTCCAGGCCTAATGAAATGCTAAACAGGCCCCTGGTGTTTTGGGGACGCTGCTTCTCTCCAGAGGGCCAACCTCTTTCGACCGCTGCCCTGCGAGGAACCTGGCAGCGGGGGGGCACACTCTGGTACTCAGGGCACAGACAAGGCTGCAGAGCTACTAGTCCTATCGAGCCTCCATCGTCAAAAGCAGTCTATCTGAGCATGCCAACAGCTGGGAAGCAATGGGGGCCAGGCTGCTGTAAGAAGCAGCCCGGGATCCCGGCAGGGCCCGCCACCCACGCCGGCCACTCTTCCCCCACCCACCTCGGACTTACCTGAGTCCCGGGAGTCCCCTGCTGGCCAGGGGGGCCTGGCTCCCCCTGCGGACCCTGGGGTAGGCAAACGGGGGCTGCGTTAGAGCGAGCCGGACCCCGGGGGCCGTCTTGGACGCGTCCGTGTTATCTTCCTGGCAGCCGAAATTACGCGGCTTCCCTGGCCTTCTTTGGGGACGGTTTTGGATCTCCTGGTGGTGCCCCTCCCAGGAACTAGACCCACTTAAGCTTCCCAACTCAGCCCCAAAAAAGGGAATTCTAGAAGGGAAGGCCTGGAAGGGAACTTGGAGATCACAGAGCCCGGGGCCGGGACCTGCTGCTGCGCCATCCTGCCTGCGGAACAGCCCCACCCCCAAGCGCCAGCCCCGCATTTCCCACACAGAACTTGCAGAGCCGCCTCACCCGCGCGTCAGCTTTCCTCAGCCTGGGACCCACCATATGTGATACCTGGACTGCAGCTCCCATCATCCCCGGGCCACTAGGACTACACCTGCATTCGCACCGCCAGGACCGAGGCCAGCCACCAAACGAACTCACTTCGGGCTCGGTCCCGAAATCTGCACCACGGGGCCCGGACCGAGCATTGCGTGGGGGGGCTCCGTCGCTCCCTGGGGGCCTCCAGCCCAGCCCAGCCCAGCCCAGCCCAGCCAAACGGGCCAGATGCCCACAAGAGAGAAGCATCAGACAAACCCCCAACAGGATCAGGAGGAGGGTTTCGCGCCCGCGCAGCTGCTCAGGAGTGCTCTGCACGCACACACGCGCTGGGGCCTGCTTAGACCGAAATCCATCCGGGCCCAGCCGCGTAACCGCCCTGCTCTGCGCCCTCCGGCTGCAGAGTTGGGAAGAGGGGTTACATCTTCCCTGGAAGGCCCAACCCCAACACCTCGGAAGCTGCTTTCTCCGAGCCGTGACGCCCTGGGGCTGGTGGGGAAGGCGCTCTGTGCATGCTCAGAAGCCCCTCAACACGCACCAGCACTGAAGGTCTATTAAAGCAGCGAGGCTGGATCAGCCTCAGAGCCACGGGGGTGGGGTGGATGGAAGACGGGAGGGAACACACCGGGGACCGACCCGCTGAAAAACGAGGACGCTGCTTTGGTTTTGGCCAACCGAGACGGTCCGGCCTCCGCCCACTTACCAGACTGCCCTTCGGTCCGTGGGGGCCGTCCACACCACGCCCGCCCTGCCAAGCGAAACACGGGCCGGAGACGGCGGTCAGCAGCTGCACAGCTGGAGGAAGCCTGAGGGCGGGGGACCCCCTCCCAGCACTTACCTGTGGCCCCGGGATCCCCGGGGGCCCTTTGGGGCCAAGCAAACCTCTCGGTCCCTGCACAGAAAAGGCGTGGGGGGGGAAGAGTCAGAGCAGAGCCTGGGGGTCGACCGCACCCCCAACCCAAGAAACAAATGTGGGGGAAAGGCCGATCTTTTTAAAAATCCCACTTCGCAATGCAAGCAGAGAGGAAGCCGGTTTGGAGCCAAAAGCAGCTCCCCAGATCCCCGGGAAGCGCGCTTTTTTTCCCAGATGGGGAAGGCCGGGCACAGGCGGGCAGCTGAGGTCGGGAGCAACTGCGCGCGGCAGAACCCGAGCGGCGAAACGGCTCCACGGCCTCCCAGCCGGCCTCGCTCGTCCCGGCTGCCGGCAAGCAGACCCCGGCCGGCCGGCCTGCTCCGAGGAAGCGCCGCCGTCAGACCCGCTGCCAGGGGGGAGGGACCCAGCCTCATAACGCCCAGAAAGGGGCCTTGGGGGCCGGCTGGCCCTCCAGGGTGGGGACGCTACGCACCGGTTCTCCAGGAAGGCCGCGGGGCCCGATTTCACCGTCGTCTCCCTGCAGTCGGAGGAAGGGGAAAGCGTTCGCAAGGGCGGGAAATGAACTCGCATTTTTATCCGTTGGCCCCCGCGTCTGTTACAAAGGCGGATGGAAACCTCTGGGCAGAACCCCACCCCTGAGAACCTCCACTGGGTTCCTATGAAAGTCCAAGTTGCTAGTCCTCAAGGTGGGGAAGAATTTTTTTATGGGGGACATCTTCCTGGCAGTCCATTCTACGTTCCCCACTGGCTACCCCTGCCCCACTGCAGCCTTACCCTCTCTCCGTCTTCCCCCAGGGGTCCGGAGGTGCCTTGCGCACCGGGGTCACCCTGCCAAGGACAGAAGCAGCACAGTGAACAGGCCGGCCAAGGGCCAAGGGGAAGAGGGCCCTCCTCAGCCCCTCAAGGCGAGCCTGGCACGTGCCCCCCACCCAGCCCACCCCCCGTCCTACTCACCCGGTATCCTTTGTCGCCCGGAAGGCCAGGCAGTCCGTCAAAGCCCCGGTCGCCCTGCGCGAGAAGAGCGTGAGAAAGAGGGGCCCCAGCAGAGGACGGGGCCAGGCACTCTGAGGGACCCGCATAGCCCAGCGGCAACAAGGCCACCCACCCCAGACGGCCCCACCCTCCTCACGTGGGAAGAGCAGCAGAGAAGCCAATGCCGGGTCCGGGGGGCTCCCCACAGTTCTGCAGCAGGGCAGGACGACCGAGAAACGGGTGTCCCCAAGGGAAGGGAGGCCGTGAGAGCCCTCCGGGGACCTCGGTGAGGGTGCGAGAGGGGCAAACCCCACAGCGCTCGGTGCCCAGCCCAGCCCCGCCTTCGTGCAGGAGGCCCAGGTGGGGACTGGGGGAACCGGGTCCGAGCCACCCTGCCTTGCGGAAACACACGGGGCGACTTGGGCCGGTCACTCCCAACCTGCCTCACAGGGCTGTTGTTGTGGGGTCCCCACGAAGAGCCAGCCGGGGAAGTGAAAGGCAGATTGAAATCTGACAGGCATCCATTAACCTTGTTTAGCTCTGCTGGTTGTGTGGCAACCAGGTTAACCTGACTGGGCACTGCAAAGTCTGCAGTGGCGCCCGTGGGGGCTGGAGGAATTGGGGGGCACGATGTGTACAGATACGCCACCGCGGTGTGTCGTCATGCCCCCCAACCCCGCTGCCCTCCTCGGCGGGGCAGCCAACCCCCCCCAGCTGAGCCCATCTCGGCCGATGGAGCCCTTACCTTGGGGCCGGCCTCTCCAGGCATCCCTCGCGCCCCGTCCGCGCCAGCCCGGCCCTGTGGGAAACACAGAGGGGGTTAGAGGAGCCCCCCTTCTGCTCAGGCTCTTGGCCCCCCACCCAATGTTTATTTTATTTATTTATTTATTCATTCATTCATTTATTTGTTTATTTTTTCAATTTATTCCCCACCCATCTCCCATGCAAGGGACTCTGGGCGGGTTACAATAATTAAAAATTTAAAAGCTATACAAAATAGAAAATATCTAAAAAACACAATCAATGTTCCATTGTCGTCACACAACCTTTGATCTCCCTCAATTAAGAAACTGTACTTACTCGGCGGCCGGACTTTCCTGGGGGGCCGGTCAGTCCCTGTGGCCCCCGGGGCCCCTGGGGGAGAGACCAAGTCTTAGTGGGGGCAACTTTCGGGGGTCAGGCACAGCCGTCCAGGCTCCCGAGGGGGGCTCCACCTCCGGAAGGAGCTCTGCAGCCAAGCCCAGGACCTGTCCCCCAATTTCCGGCTGCACATCGGCCCCCCTCCTTCGCCAGAGCAGGGAGCAGGGGGTCGGCAGTTGCCCCACAGACCACGGGGGGCAGATACCGCTGGGTGGGGACCCACCACTCAGGTCCACGCTACCTGGGGGCCAAAGTCTCCAGGCTCTCCCTTCACGCCGGGGCCGCCGGCTTGACCCTGCGAGAGAGAAAGCACCACGGTGATTCCGCAGCCGGGCCCTCTCGTATGGAGGGCAAAACGCAGCACGCGGCCGAGGCCCCCGCAGGCCCCTGGGAAGGAAGGCCGGTCGGCGAAGTCAGCAGCACAGAAGGGGCAGAAATGCCTGCCTGGACACGCCACCCACCCGTGTCCCTAACCCCCACTCACCGTGGGCCCGGGGCGGCCGGTGTACCCCATTGGTCCTTGAGGGCCACGCAGGGCCATCTGTGGCAAGGAAGGAAAGGGGTCAGGCAAGCGCCCCTAGCAGAGACCCCCAAGAGACCCTGGAGCGCCAGGTGTTGAGTGGGGGGCTTCTGTCACCCCATTCTGGAGGGTTCCTGCCAGCTGTCCCCCAAACACAGGAGCCCCCGGCCCCATCCACACAGCACCCTCAGCTAGGTCATTGCACCACCCGCTTCTCCGGGCTAGTTTGAACCTTGCCTGGATTGGGGCGTGGCCCTTCGCGAGACTCGTGAGACCTGTCGGCTTCTCCGATCCCACAAGAACCAAGAAAAAGGGGCTGCTCTGGACCCAGGTCCAAGCGTTGCTCGTGCGAACCACCGCTGCCCGTCTCCCCACAGAGATTCCACGGGGACCCTTCCTCTCACCCCTCTCCTGCTCACCCACCCACCTTTGGAGCCTCCAGGGTGGTGGCACCAGAGCCTCGAAAGAGGGACCCATCCGGGTTTATATCGGGGGCACCCAGAGGCTCAAAAGGAGGGCACTGGGCTGGGGGCAGGGATGGCTCCAGAATCGGAGGCGCCTATTTTCCGAATTCTTTCGGTTCCCCCCAGCCCTACAGTTCGGCAGCTTCTCCATCGACGTGGGCACGCAGCCCGAGAAAGGGGGCCGCCCACCCCGGCCGGACTCACGCGGGCCTGCTGCAGGAACGCCTGGGCCTGGGCCTCCTGCGCCATCGCGACGGGTCCCTTCTGGCCTCCGGTGCTCCCGAAACGGAACTGCAGTCGCAATGGGGGGATCGAGTGAGGAGCGTAAGGCCGGAAGAGCCGGACCCTCCTCGCTTCGGAGGCAGAACCAGCCTCCCCCGCTGGACGCCTCCACCCGTCCACCGGCACGTCCCGTTTCCCGGCCCGCTCCTGACTCACCGGAAGCATCATGGAGGTGCCGGGGGGGCCCGGGCGTCCGTCTGACCCAGCGAATCCGGCCCGTCCGGGGGGACCCTGCAAAGGAGGAACGCGGCTGGGAAATGCACCAGTGCGCACGGGGCAGCCCCGCCTCTGAGCCCAACGCCCAAGCGCCCGGCATGACCGTGAGTCGACAGACACGCGCCGCACCGGTCCAGCCCCTGGGCCCATCCTTGGCCCTGACCCCCGCGTCCCGCCCCCCGCCTGGCGCCTCCCTCTTCTTGAGGCCTGGATTCAGGCCCCCGAGAGGCTCCCCCACTCACCCTCTCCCCGGGGTCACCGGGAGGTCCGGGCATTCCCTGGATGCCGGGCGGCCCGCTGATGCCCTGCGGAAGAGAAGACAGCTCTCCATTTCTGCCCCTGCCGCACGCCTCCCCCCCCCCCCCCCGCACTGTGCACCTCTCGGGCTCTCTCTTACCGGGGGTCCTTCGGGGCCAGAGGCGCCCGCCACTATCATCCCCTGCGGAGGAAATCGGAGGTCAGGCGGGCACAGAAGGCCGTTCCCCCTTGGCCAGGAGCGTTCGCGAAGGGACCCTCCCTGCTGGCGATGCCAGCAGAGGCTGGGACGGCAGGGCACAAAGCAGGGCATCCGGGGGGGGGGGTGTTAGTCCCTGCGGCTACAGAGAGCTTGGGGGCCCCCAGGAATAATTCTGAGGGGGCCCCGATCCCACCACTACGAGAGCTGCCAATTGCTTGGCCTTAACTGAGTGCATGGAGCAAAGCTACTCGGAACCGAAACGGGGGGGGGGGCTAAAGTGCCTTGCCAGGTACACGGAAGAGCACCCAAACCAGGCAGAGCTGTGTGGAAAAGGCTGTGCCAAGCGTAAACCGATATACCCCCCGTGCTCAATCAGGAAGCTGTCTGAGAGGTTCAGCCACAAAACGGGGCCTTCCAGCTCCTGGCCCCTTTGAGGGCCCACCTGGAACCCTGGAACGGGTTCGCCCCTTCCTCTCCAGGCTCCTTTTTGCCCTCCCGGCCTGGCCTCTCACCGTGGGATCTCCCGATGGCCTCCCATCCGAGTCCCAATAGGCCCAGCCCTGCCCATCTCCTTTCCCGTCAGCCAAGGTCGGCCAGATGTTGCCACAGCTGTCCTATCCCAGGCCCCGCAAGAGTCCAGACAGCTGGACGCCTTCACGCCACCGTCCCAGATGGGGAGGGGAAGCGGGGGCCAGGCCGCGTTGGGCTCCCTCGAGTGGAGCAAAGCAGGCGGCACGGGCTTTCTGGGACGCAAAGATCCGCTTTCAGATCTAAGGATCTGGATCAAAATGCCAGCAGAGCAGAATTACCGGAGACGGGGAAAAGGACAAAGCTGGAATTGTTGATGCCGAAAGAAGCCGAGCCAAGCGCCTGCAGGCCAGCGTTGCAGGTCGCTCCCCTTTCCTCTGCCCCAGGTAGCATGGCTCCCAGCTGCCCCACATTACGCTGGCTCCTTTTAGCTTCAACCTGCCCCAAAGCCAAGCCCCCCCCCCCCGCCGCCCCCCCAGCCCTGGAAACTTACAGGCTCGAAGACAGCCGGCTCGCCTTTCTCTCCCTTCAAGCCTCGGGCCCCGAGCATTGCCTGCAGGTTGCACACATGTAACCACAAGAAGGAGGTGGTCAGTGTAATGCTGCTGCTGCAGGGCCCACAGCACATGCGTGCACACACACAACACACCACACACCCTGAGAGGGGAGGAGGCCTGAATGCCCAGGCAACGATCCCTCGGCATGGAGGGGTGCCACGCAGAGAGCCGCATCGGTGACAAAGCGGGAACGTGGGCTCTGCCAGCAGGAAAAAGGGTTCCTCCATGTAACTCTGTCCCCCCACCCCACCCCGAGTCTTTTGCCCAACCGCCAGAATCCCTGCAAAAGTTACCGCTAAAAATGGGTTTAAATAATCAGGAATTCAACCAGGTAGGAACAGATTTCCTGGACTCCCCTTTGCTAGAGGGGTTCAAACAGACCCTGGATGGTGGATCCCGTCCTGAGCAGGGGGTGGAAGTAGATGGTCTCCAAGACCCTTGCCTTCTAGGAGTCTTTATAAGGAGGGAGGTATGTGATCTGCATCTTATTTAAGTTTAAATTTAGGCTTCTTATTTTAATCCCACCCGCTTTGGGGAACACCAGCAGGGCATCCATGATAGTTAGGAAATTGTACACGTCTGATCCAAGAAGAATGAATACGGGCCACGTGAAACATTCATTTGGACAGTTAAACATAGCTACTAAAGCTATGAATAACTAAACATGCCTGCACATTGACCAATCACTCACTCACTCACTCACTCACTCACTCACACACACACACACACACACACACACACACACACACACACTTCATATAACAAAATCCAACTGGATTGCACAGGACTGCCAAGCAGGTGTGTTTAGGACTCCTGCTAATGGACAGTTAAAGGTAAAGGTAAAGGTTCCCCCCGCACATTTGTGCAGTCGTGTCCGACTCATCTTAAAGTAGCCAAATTTGAACTGCTCTAGGCAATGCTTTTATTTGCTTTCAAGACCATGGGCCCGGGTAGTTTCTATTTCAACCTAGAAAGACTCCTGGAAACTTTCCGCCTTCTGTTTTACGTGTCTATTTTGAATTAAAAATCAGCCAAAATACCCAGGATTTCTCAGATTTTAAAGAGAAGATATTCAGAACCATATCCTGTTAAGAAAAAAATGCTCTGAAAATGTTCTCCAAATGTTCCGGATTGCGGGGGGGAGACAAGGAATGAGGGTGCCCTTCCAAGATGCCAGCCAGAGTGACAATTAGTGTGTGCTAATTGAGGGGGGGCAATGCCTTTTCCAGTACAGCAGGAATTGGGACCAGTGGTATTGCCATACTGGGAAAAACGGTGGTCTGCATTTCCATGCAAACCAGCTTCGTGGTTAGAAAGATCAAGGCATTAGGAAGGGCAGCCCACAACTTAATAGAAAATGATGTCATCAGAAACATGATGTGACAGATAGGGTGGGTCATAACTCATAGGAAACGACATCATCAAAAAGGTGATGTGACAGGTCATAACTTCATACGGAATGACATCATCAGAGGGGTGATGTCACAGGACGTGACAGGGAAGAGACACGTGACCATGCAGTGGAAAGACATGCAAATGAAGGCCGCAGGATGAAGCCCAGCAGAAGCACATCTGGACCAGCAGAGCAGGCAGCCTGGCCTGGCTGAACCACGGAGGGTGGAGCCTAGAGAGCAGCTCAGAGCAAGGGGCAAGCTGGGCAAAGGGAAGGAGGCGCTGCTGCCACCCAGTGGCGGGTGGTGGGAAAGCACCGGGAAGTGACCCAAAATCCAGGAAATCCGCAGCCCGACTGGCCAGCACAGGACGGGAACAAGCTGTTTGCCACACACAAAGGGCGCCGGAAATGCACCACCACAGAACTGCCCACAGCAGCAACCGTTTTGGCGAAAGTCCCGCAAAAGAAGGGCCTTTAGAAACCTCGGAAGCCAGCCAGCAGCCCAGCCGTCGGGGCACCACGGAGAGGCGGTCAGCAACGGACAACGGGCAGACTGCCAGGACACAGAGGCGACACGGGACAGGGCAGGCAGGGGGCGGCTCCCCACTTACGACTCCGCTGTGCAGGGCCTGGGCCGAGCGCACGGGGCCCATCTCGCCGGGGTTCTGAGCGACGTATCCGTGGCCCAGACCCACGCCTGGCCCACCCTCGTCCGCGAACACCTCCTCCGCGGTCACCTGCGGGCCGGGTGCCTCCTCCTGGCCCCGGGGAGGGCGGAAACCCAGCGAGACATTAGCCGGGGAAAGGGGGCGTGTCTGCAGCCAGCGCCCCAGGGCAGCCGGGCCCTCTGCCGGGCAGGGGCCCCGGCTCTATCGGGCCTCCCGCCTCCTCCCGGGCGCCCAGCGACTCTCCTGGCCCCACCGGTGGTCGCTCCCCGGTTCCTGCTCACAGCCAGCCCGTCCAGGGACCTCAAGGGACACCCTCCCGCCCCATTCCTCCCGCCCGCCCCCTGGGCCAAGTCCCTCCGCACCAGCATGGGGAGGGGCATTTAGCGACGGGGGGGGGGGGGGAAGGCAAGGCCTCCCCTGGGGGGATCCTCTTCCAGGAAGTAGCCTCCGGAGGTGGGGCGTGGCTGGGGGGTTCGGTGGGAAGAGGACCCCCATCCTTAGAAGGGAAGGAGGGCCCCCCACCGACGGAGAAAATCAGGGTGGGCGGATGGGCGTGAAACATGGGGGGGGGTGAATCCAAAGAGGGAAGAAGCGGAAGAGACAGAGAAGGGGAGCGTTAGTTGGTTAGTACAAATGTCCCCGCTGGGGCTTCGGGGCCCGATTCTGCAACCCAGGTCGTTTAAGCCCGGAGGAATAAATTGATCGGGGAAGCAGACTTTCACTCCCACCCCCAGCTGGGCCAGGAAACCAGTTGTTTGGGGGTGGATCAGGGCCCACGGGAGGGAGGGGGCGCAAGAGAAAGGCACAGCCACAGCTGGATGGGGGTCCGGAGCAGCTGGGGTTCCCCCTCAAAGCCACCTGGACCACCCAGGGGGGCTTCTCTTGCTCGGGAGCCCCCCCCCCCGGGAAACAGGGCGCCCCGCTCCCTCCCCCCACCCGTCGACCCGGCCCTTCCCTCTTGCTCTACCTGCTGGTAGCTGTTTTTCGGCCCCCGGGCTGCGCCAGAACCGGCATGGGCCTGGCCCCCCGCCTTTTTCGCCGCAGAGGCCTTCCCGCCCGAAGTTGCCTCGGCGCCGGAGCTGTTCCTGTTGGGAGGCTTCCCGCCCCCCGAGGCCTTCCCGTTGCCGAGCGCTTTCCCACTGCTGGGGTTCTTGGCACTGCCAGGATGCTTCCCCTCCGGGGCTCCAGTCTCCACAGCGGTGGGCAGCTGGCGCTTCTGGGGCTGCTTCGGCTTGGCGCTGACGGGGGGCTTCGCCTTGGCTGGCGCCTAGCAGGGGTCCACAAAGGCAGCGATGGAGGAACAGCGCGGAGCAAGCGCCAGTCCAGCGGGAAGCAGGGCAGAGGGACGCTTGACCCAGGAGGAGCCCT
This sequence comes from Charina bottae, assembly GCA_023362775.1. Classification (NCBI taxonomy): domain Eukaryota; kingdom Metazoa; phylum Chordata; class Lepidosauria; order Squamata; family Charinaidae; genus Charina; species Charina bottae. The sequence continues at coordinate 893,530 of JALMGJ010000002.1, read as the reverse complement.
CTCCCCCAAGGCCCGCTCCCCAGGCAGACCCACAGCGTGCCCAAGGCCAATCCTGGCCTGGCACTGAGCCTGCAGCAAGGGGTCGTCCAAGCATGGGCCGAGCGTCCGCTCTCAAACTGGCGCCATCAAATGGGCCCCTCTGAAAACCCCGAGGCCAGCAGGGAGTGATCCGCCTGTGCCAAGGGACTGACCCCAGATCAGGTCACCGCTGCCCCGAGACAAGGGTTGACCCCCTCCCCCTGGTGAGTCAGCCCGGATCACACCCACGGGGGCCACGGACGCCCGGCCTGTCTCCAACCCAGGGTTAAATTCCGAAGCCTGGGAAACTTAAAAGGCAGGCAGAACTTGGCCATGCCCCATGGACACCCCTGCCCCCCACGGGCTCCAGGAGGGGGCCCATCCGTAAGGCTTCAGGTTCTCCCTGCATCCAGAGCGCCTGAGGGCGAAGGAAGAACTGGCTGGCTTTGAAGGCACAACAGGAGACCCAGCATGCAAACTTGGGGGGGGAGGGGGTGCAAACACGGAGAAACTGCGACCCAGTCTCCGACTTCCTCGACTTTCTCAGGCAAGGGAAAATTCAGTCGGGCCTGCTTCTGAGCCACCGCGTAGGTGGCTGCGAGGACAAACCATTGACTTAGTCCTGCCTTTTCCAAGTGTTTGGTGCCCTCCGAGTGTGGGCTGCGATTGTTTCTGGACAGCCCACATCGAGCTCTGCCAGCTAAAAACCTTTGGCGAGATTAAGAGGTGCCCATTCTCTCTTCCAACTGAAGTACTTTGGCCACATGATGAGAAGACAGGATACCCTGGAGAGGATGCTGATGCTGGGGAAAGTGGAGGGCCAAAGGAAGAGGGGCCGACCAAGGGCAAGATGGATGGATGATATTCTGGAGGTGACAGACTCAACCATGGGGGAGCTGGGGATGGTGACGGCCGACAGAAAGCTCTGGCGTGGACTGGTCCATGAAGTCACGAAGAGTCGGAAACGACTGAACGAATAAACAACAACAAAATTCTGTCTTCCCTCGCCCGGGAGGGGCAGCCCAGCCCTCTTTTGAGACTGCAGTTGCACAAAATGGCCCCTCCAGCTCGAAACACCAAAGGGGGGGGCAGCCTTGGGGATCAATAAAGCCCATCCCGATCATTTTACTTGATCTGATTTTAGTCGCTCGGCAGCCTTAACATTCACGGAACTTCAAAATGCTCTCAAAGATGAGAACAATTAACAAGGGACTCCGGTTGGAAGGGGAAGATTCGGCCCCAGCATCTTTGACGGCGGAAAAAATATTCATTACGGTGTCTTACAAAACTTTCAGGAACAACAACAGTGGGTGATTAACTGTGGAGCCCTTGGTGCTCTCTGAGCTGGGCTGTTTGCTTGCAGACGTCTCATTACCCGACTAGGTAACATCATCAGTGGGAGGGTTTAATCCCTGTTTATATAAAGCAGCTTCCCTGCCAGTTTCGGTGGGCGTGTCGTTTCCTCCTTGGTGGTATTGTTTTAGCCTCGGAGAAGACATAGTTCCATGATGTTTTGACAATTCACTCAGTGAGTTGAGAAAGACAAGTTGTAAAAGACAAGACGACAATCATCATTCCCCCCCAAGGTGAGTTTAACCCCAACGCTACTGGCATTTAGGAAATCCCTGAAAACTTCGCTTTTTCAGCAGCCCTGAGAGACGGGGAGATGGTTACACTGTATGTAGGATGCTGTTCTGATCTCCCAGCGTTTTATTTTTATTTGTAATTCTGTCTGTTTTTAACTGTTGTTTTAATCGTTTTAACTGACTGTTTATTGTATGTCGCCCAGAGTCACATTTGTAAGATGGGCGGCTATATAAATCCGATAAATAAATAAAGGATCAACTGTTGCTGAAACAGAACCACTGTCTTTTTCAACTCGCTGAGTTAGTTGTCAAAACATCATGGAACTATCTTCTCTAAGGTCAAAACATCTCCCAGATTCATATCCCTGAAGTTGTAGATCCTGCACTGAGAAATTAAGTGCGCAGGAGCAGGTGGAAAATACCAGGTTTGGTCATGGTACTTGTGGGGGGGGGAAAGAGTTGATTGCAAACAACATAGCAGCCAGCATTGTAATGCAGCTGCAAAAAAGGCAAATGCGATTTTAGGCCGCATCAAGAAAAAGGCTGCTTCACTCCACTTTATTCTGCTTTGGCCCCACCTCACTTATGGGGTCCAGTTATGGGCAGCCCATTTTAAGAAGGATTCAGACAAAGACAACGAGGAGGATCAAGAACCCCACCGTCTGTCTGAGAGGCTTTCTGGATTCTTGCGCTGGATTTCTTTCTGGATTCATGTCAGACTAGACGGCCTTGAGGGCCCCTCCCAACTAGGATCCTATGGACTCCAACGCCCCTTCCAGTTCGACACTCCCTTTCTTCTGTACTCCAGCTGGACGTTTCGTCTGGGTCAGCTGAAGAACAGTGAGGTTTTGACAAGAATGCCATGTGGCTCCTGTTGGCATTCAAGCACGGCGTGGCGTGGCGTGGCCTCCAGTTGCATTTTCCTCGTTCCCGTTTAGAAAAGCCGAGCCAAAAGGCTCGCCTTTGCTACTGAAAGGGGGGCTGACGCTTTCTCTGGCCTGCAAAGTTTGCTTTCCACCTGAGCCTTCAGCGCCAAATGCCAGAGGAAACACCCCCCCCGTTTGTCCTCCCCTCTCACCTCAGGCCTGGGGGGTCTCTGCTGAGCCTTCTGGGTTCGAGGCTTCTGCGGGGGCCCCCCGCAGTCCGGGCTGTAGCGCTGACAGTAGCTGTAGGCAGCCTGGGCGTTGGAGGAGATGAGCAGCTGCTGGATATCTCCCTGCAGGGAATGGGCACGGGGAGTGAGTCGGCCTCAGACCCACGGCGGGGAGGGCAGGGGGGCGGGGGGCAGGCTGCTACCTCAAAGACCTCCTCGTCCAGGATCCGGGTCCCGAAGACGGTGACGCCCCCCGTGTCCACCACCGGCTTGTTCCCCCGTGGCAGTGGCAGCGTGGCTCTCTTCTTGCAGTCGAGGACCAGGGTCACCTGCTTCTTGTTGACGCTGAACGCCACCCGATGCCACCTGGAGGGAACCAGGAGGGCAGCCTCAGCCCCCGCAGGCAGGCGCACACGGGCACGGGCAGGCCGAGCCACGCGGCCGGAGGACGGGGCCAGCGGCCGTCCAGAGAGCTGGACGGAACGGCGCCCGGCACCTGCTTTGCCTGTCCGGCCGGGAGCCTGCCCTCCACGGTGCCAGGTGAAAACCTGGCATTCTGTGCTCATGTTTGGGACATTGGTCTGTTGGTTCCCCTCTGTTGGTCTCATGGCCAGAAACAGCTTCTCTCTCTGGCCTGCATCGTTTGACCGACTGCAGCCCACCCCGAGATTTTAAACGTAATGAAGAAATAAAAGTTCCTGGGCAGGCATGGAAGAAGAGGGAAGAACTGCAGGAAGGCAGAGTTTATCTGCCGAAAAGCCAAAGTCAAGGCCTGAAGTCAGGGCGGTCCGGCTTCCCCGAACCCACCTAGCAAAAGGGAGAGGACGGAAAAAACCCGCCCCCCCCCCCCCGCATATGCAAGACACTTTCCAACCCAGGGAGCATCTCTGAGCCAGCCGGGGTTCAAGGATGCTTGATGGACAAGAAAAAGGCTGCACCCCAGAAGATCCCGGGAACTACTGTAGGACCCCCTCCCCCCCCCCCCCATAGAACCGGCTTCTGGGCTGCCACAGGCTCATCGGCGCCACCGGCTTGCCCGGGGTGGCAACGCGCCGCTCAGGGTTTCTCGAGGGCGGGAATGCCGACCCCCCGACGCCGCCCCTTCGCGACTCTGCGCCTCAAGCAGGGCCGTCCGGCTCGCCCGCCCGCCGCTCCAGGGGCTCCTCCCCTCCGGGGGAGCGGGAACCGCGCTTCCGGACCGTCTCGCAGGTGGACCGCGAGCGGCGGGTTCTCTCTGCTCCGCTCGCCGCGTTCGCCGGGCGCCCTCCCTTCGCAGCGACGGAGCCGGAGGCGCGGCCGCTCTTCCTTCGCCAGGGCCGGCGCCCGGGCGGGAAGGGGGCAGCGGGGAGGCCCGTCCCAAGGGGAGAGCGCCCCCTGCAGCCTACGGGGCTCGCTTTCCCGCGGTGGGCGGCGCGGCGGCGGGCAGAAGCAGGAGTCCCCGGTCGGGGGCCGCGGGAAGCCACCGCTCCTTCGCCGCCCCGTTTCCAGCCCTGCGGAAAGCCTCGAGGCGCTGCCGAAGGGCCCCCCCGGGGTGCCCCCTCCCTGCCCCCGACTGATCGCGGCCCCCCCGACGCCCCGGTGGCGGAGGGGCACTCACTTGCCGTCGGCCAGGTTGACCCCGCGGAAGATGGGGTAGTCCTCGGGGGCGGGGCGGCCGGCCTGGTCCCGGTAGAGGAAGAGGGGCGAGCGGCCCAGCTCCACGCCCAGCTGCTGCACGCCGTGCTGGTCGTAGACGGAGAGCAGGAAGGCCTGGAGGCCCGGCCGGGCTTTCAGCAGCGCCATGACGGAGAAGTCCTGGGGGAATTTTCCTGGCGGGACAGAGCGGGGCGAACGTGCCAGGGCGGGCCGGCGGGGTCCCCGGCCGCTGCGCCCCAGCAGAAGGGCAGCTCGGCCGCAGCCAGCAGTAGTCCCGGGCCCAGTGCCCAGGCGGGGGGCGCCGCCGCCGCCGCGCCGCCCCCCGGGCTGCGGAACCGCAACTCCCCGCCGCTGGCAGTTGCAGGCGCCCAACGCCTGGAGGGAGCCTCCGCAAGCAGGGAGTCGTTCGCCAGAACCACTCGCAAGTTTCCAGTCCTCATGGTTTCTTCTTCTGGACGCAGCACCCCCGCCTTGCCGAAGCTTCGGGGGGAGTCCTAAGGGGCGTGGATCTGCCCGGGAGCTGGGGAGACCGGCTCTCCCGCCCGCCGGGAGAGGGGGGCTGAAAGCGGCCCCTTCCAGGCGTCCCGGGCAGTCCTCTTTTATTTAATTTAATTTATTTATTTATTTTAATGTATTTAATTTAATTAATATTTAATTAGAAGAGATTCGGAAACTGCTGGGTTGCAACCCAGATCTGGAGGGATGCGATTCTCTGATATTCCCGCCCCCCAAGGATTGCGCGTTCAGTGGTTCCAGCCCCGCTACGGCTGCCGAGCGCGCGGCGGGCGGAGGGGGGGTCAGAAAGCACCTCCTGCAATGCAGCGTTCGGGGGCTTGTAGTCGAAAGGGGCGGGGAAAGAGCAGGCCTGGAAAGGGAACGCGGCTGCCCGGGGAAGCCCAGGGTTTGCTGCAGAAAGGGGCTGCCGCTCCCCCCGGTGAGGCCGTTCTTGGGGCGCAGATGCAGCAGTAAAATTGGCCGTCTGGGTTTATTCGTTAACCCCATTTTCTGGGCTTGTGCAAAAGATGACCCCCGGGAGAAGCCCACCCACAGACACCCACGCCCACACCGCCCCTGCCCCCTCCCCTCCCTTCCCCTCCCGCTTGCAGCCTGGGGGTACCTGGGAAGAGCTGCCGCGTCGGGGCGCTGAGCTGGGCCCGCCTGGATATGCGGAAGGCCGTCCCTGGCCCCGATCCCGCGCGCCTCTGGGGGCAGAAGCCGGGCGTCTTGCGGACCCCCTCGGGCTGCTTCTGCAGCTGCATCGCTTTCAAGACGTCGACCGGCTCCGCTGCGAGGAAAGGGGGCCGAGAGACCAAGGTTGCTCCCCCCCCCAAAAAAAAATCCCCTCTCTCCAGGCAACTGCCCGCCTTCCGCCTCTCCGGAGCAGCGCCCCCCCCCCCCCGGAGCGTCCCACGGGTGGCAGCGGCAGCAGGCGCCCGGCCTGGCGTCTGCACCCATCAGCGACTTCCACCTTCTCCTCGGACCTGCTTCTGCGGTGCCACCGGAAGAGGCCCGCCCCCCGGATACTAGGTGGGCGGAAGAAGGCGCCTTCGCGGGAGTCCCAGAGCGGCTGAGGTCATCTAGCCCACCCACCCCGGTCAGCCTGAGACCCTCGCAGCCCCGGCGGCCCCTGCCTGCCTGGACTCTCCTTCCCGCTCCAAGATCAGGACCCCCCCCCCCATCGCCAGGCCCGTTTACGGAGTAGGATTGCTCAAGAGCGAAGCCTAACATTGACGCCGCAGAGCCGGGTCAGCATAGATGACCTCCCAAATCCCGCCGGGAAGCAGTCATTCCCCGTTGCGCAGAAAGCCCATTCCGCAGCTGCTCTCCGGAAAACCCAGGCCGGGGATGCCCCATTCCCAGCCGGGCCAGCGCAGCCACGAGACGCAGCGGAGTCAGCAGGGCAGGGGGGAGGGGGCCCGATCCCAGGCCGCCCCCTCCTGCTCCTCCGAGGGCGGCAGATGCGACGCCCCGACTGCTCTGGGGGTGGCCCTGCTGAACGGGCCCGGTTGGTCCCCTGGCAGATCCGCGTGAGGCAGAGTCCCCCTTTCAGGTGTAAGCAGAAACGTCGGGATTCCCATCTTTGCTCTATTAAATGCTTTAATTGCCATGAAAAGGCTCATTGTTCACCAGGCAGGTCCAAGAGGCTGGAAGCACGCGCACGCACGCACGCACGTACAGGCACACTCCAGCAGGAAGGAGGAAGGAAGGAGCCACCTCTGGACACCGCTGCAGGCCAGGGCTGCCCCAACCACAGGTCTGCCCCCTCGCCACGGGGGTCCCTCTGCACCCGCGGGGAGGGAGCCCACCGGGAGCATTGGCCGGGAAGGGGCAGGACGGGGCTGCGGGAGGCCTCGGGCTGCCCCCTGGGGCTTCGGGGCCTGGAGCAAAGGCGGGCAAGGGCCCCCCACAAAGTGACCCTCAGGGTCCTGCGTGGGGGCCACCTCTGACAAAACCTTGGCCCGGCACAAGGCGGGGTTAAGCGGTGGGGGCGCTGCCACGTCGGGGCACCACAGAGCCCTGAAGCTGCTGGGGAGGACCCAGGAGGGCCCCCCCACTTGTCCTGCTTGGGAGGGACCTTGACGGGCCCTCAGCGGGCACGGCTGCACCCCACCCCTATTCAAACCTGCACCTCCCACCCTTTGGGCCAGCGGGATGGGGTCTTCAGGGGCAGGTGCTCAGGAGAGCCCCCCATTTCCCCACCTGCATTGCCCAGAACCTCCGGAGGGTTAAGGGGGGCCTGACATAAAGGGCCCCGAAGTCTCCCTGCTTCTCCACCCTCGCCGGGGCGTTTCTTTGCTCTGCGCCCCCACCTGATCCCCTCCGGAGCAGGAGAGGGAGAGCCCCCCACTTTCCATGAAACTGTGGGGGGAGGGAAGAATTGGCCGAGGTGGGAGGTCTCTCCCTGCAGTCGCCTTGTCTGGGGGCTCCGCATCCCGAGACCCTGTACCCCTTCCTCCTTGGGCTCTTCTTGCTCCAGCTGCTCCTGGGCCCGTCAGGCCAGCTGGGCCCGTCAGGCCTGGACACGGGGCTCCAGGTGGGCTCCGACAATCGCTTCCTGGGATCTGGGCTTAATCTGCCCCTTGATGCACCCCAGAATAGCATTTGCCTTTTTAGCAGCTGCATCGCAGCCCTGGCTTACGTTTAAATTGTGGTCGATTAAGCCTTCGGCCACGGTTTGCTTAACCAAGGTCTGTTGCTTGCAGGAGATTGGACTGGCACAGTATACTCCGTGGCTCACAGGCCACAAGGATGACAAGGTCCATACAACCCATTGACCCCAAAGTAAACTGCAGAATAGGTATGTATGCCACCCTGAGTTATACAATAAAAGGCGGGATGACGATGATGATGATGATGATGATGATGATGATGATGATGGCTTGGCATCAAAATCTGTCACCCCTCGTTTACTGAGGCTCAAGTGGCTGGGTGTGAGCAACAGGCTGAGCCAAAAACCACGGTCTACAAACTGCGGTGGTGCAGTAAGCAGGAGGAAGGGGAGGAGGACGGCCCCCCTCCCCGGATTTTGCAGGCTGCAGGAGAGCCCCCTCCAGATTGCGCTGCTGTCCTCCACGGCCACAGGGGCCCGGCTTAGGCTCCGCTTTTCTTTGGGGGGAAAGTGCACCACCTGGCATAGCTCTTGGTCCTCAAGGACGCCGAGGGGGAGGGGGAACGAGCCCCTCTGAGGGTGCGCGCAGGCAGCCCCTCCTGCCGCCAGAAATAGGTGCCTGATCCAGACCAGCCTGGCAGCCGCCACCCACATGCGCGGGCAGACTCCGTGCCTGCAGAGCGGGGCGGGGGGCGCTGGTTCCATTCCTTTCTTGGCCACCGAAAAGATTTTGCTCACCAATCGATTATTTCAGCTGACTCGCTGTCTCTTTCTCCCCAGATGGCAAATTTATGCATCCGAGCCGAGCCGTAACCACAACAAGGATATCCCACCAGCCGAAGTGGGAAAAAACCTTTTCGCCAGTTTAACAGCAGTGGCAGGCAAAAAGGGAACAGGAACTGGCCAGGGCAGAGGAGCGGGTGTCCACGTGGCCGCAGGCTGGGCTAGATGACCTCGGTGAACCTTCCCTCAGCCAGCGCCCCGGGACTTGGGAGGGAACCCCCGTGGACGGCTGTAGCTGGGATTGCCCCGACTGCGGAGGCGCTCCCAAGTTTTGTTCACAGGTTTGGGGGTTACACAGGACTCTTTGCCAGAGACATCTGAGGGTATCCCCCCCCCCCAGCATGACAGCTTCCAGGCTGCCCTGAGCTGACTCCGGCTGCGTTTCCCCTTGGAAGCGAGGGTGGAAAACTTTCCTCCCCGCCCCCCCCCCCCCCCCGACAAAGAGCTCCGTGTTACTGCAAAGGTGCCGGTGTCTCCTCGGAGTGGCGAGGCAAGAAAGGATCCTCTGATCAGCAGCTTCATTTCTCACATATTTGCATAGTTTACCGTGCTATTTTTAAACTCTTTGGTGCAGCCCCGGGACTCAGGCAGAGGAGCCCCCAGTCCGGAAGGGCAGGCGTGCAGGAAAGTTCCCCACAGAAGCTGGGGGGCCGCCTCTCAGCTCCGTCACAGCCCCCCCCCGCCCCCCCCCCCCCCCCCGCTGAAGGGGCCAGCTATTCACACACCCGGCCAGCCTTGTAGCCAGAAACGGGGAAGCATGCTGCCAAGAGACGTCCCTTGGGGCTGGCGGGGAGGGGCCAGGCCCCCCTCCCTGCTAATAGGGGCCGATGCTCCTTGGCCCGGCCCCCGGAACCGTGCGCTGGGCCTGACTGCATCTGCCTCGTGCCTCTGTTTGCACAAGGGATGGATGGAGCAGAAACGTAGCTATGAAATGGAGAAGGGAGGGAGGGAGGGAGGGAGGGAGGGAGGGAGGGAAGGAAGGAAGGAAGGAAGGAAGGAAGGAAGGAAGGAAGGAAGGAAGGAAGGAAGGAAGGAGATAGGCCATCTACACCTCAGCTGGTGAAAATGGCTACTGGAGCCATTTCAGAGTGTAAAACAGGCAGAAGCCCAACAAGCAAGGTCCCCTAAAGCTCCGGAGGATAGAAGCCTCCCTTGCCTACTTTTGCCTGTATCTCCCCCTTTCCCTGAGAGCTCAAGGGGGGCGTGGACACAGGGTCAGGCAACAGCCTTGCGAGGTAGGCAGAGCTGGGAGAAACTGGCTGGGCCCAGGCAGCTGAGTGGGAACCTGAACCCCAGCATAAGTCCGGGGTCAGCCGGGCTCCGGGACACGCCGAGAAAAGTCCACCAGAGGCGGCGCTCGGGGCGGGTGGCGGCCCGTCCGGCGGCAGCCCTCCGATGCCCAGCAGACAAGCAGAGACGCGCTCCCGTTCTGCCTCGCCCACCTGCCCGCCCACCGTCCCCTGCCAGGCCCAGGCCGCCTCCCTGGACCACGTCCTGGGAGAAAGTGGGCGAGTCCTTGAGGGCGGGGCGAGATGGGGTGGGGGAGCCTCCCAGGCATGCTGGACTACAGCTCCCATCATTCCCCGGGTGGGAGGCAGAAGCGGTGGCAATTACTGATTGACTGTGTGCCCCCAAGTCAGTGTCGACTTGGTTTTCTCCGTGGGGACGTGGCCCCACCCGGGTCATAGAGAGGCCTGCATGCACTGAGGAGAAGATGGCCACTGAAGGCCCTCCAGGGGGGCCGGTCACCCTCCAACCTGTGCGGGGAGACACCTTCCCCACCCGTCCAAGCCGGGATCCTTCCTCCCCCCAGCATCTCCGGGCTAGTCCAGGGCGGGTTCCCCCGCCTGGCTGGCCCCCCATCCTCCCAAAAGGAGGGCCGACCAGGGGAACATCCTGTGGCAATGAGTCCCAGGGGCTCCGGGTAGCGCAGGGAAGGCGGCGCCCACAGATCCCCCTCGACCGCCAGGCACGCTTTGGGAGGCGGCTCCGAGCAGCGGGGACGGCGCCTCTCCGAGCAGGGAGGGGAGCGGGTCGGCGGGGGGGGGGCGAAAGGCACCAGAGGGGGAAGGACGGGAGGGAGGAGGGAGCGGCGCTCCGGCTCTGGGCGCCGGCTGAGTGAGGGCAAAGGAGACCCCGGGAAAGGGGGCGCTCCTGCCTGGCTTCGGGGCGGCGAGCGCGGCTGCCAAGGACGCTCTTCGGGCCGCCGCCCAAAGGCAAACAGACTCCGCCCGGGCGGCAGCGCCGCGCACACTCGCCCACTGTTCGCAGGCACAAAGGCCGCCCTGTCTGGGCAGCGCCGCGGGGCGGGGGGGAGGCGGAGGGGGCGCACCGGCAGCCCGGCCCCGCGCCGATCTCGATCTGCCTCGTCGCTGCGGTCCCCGCTCCCCGAAGGGCAGGAGCTGCGGCGCCGCTGCCTTCCCCTTCCCGTCCCTTCCGCTCCCTTCCCTCCGGGGCCGGCAGCGGCCGGGCGGTCCCGCAAAGCCGCACGAACTCTGCTGTTTGCGCGCCCACCCCCGGGGCCGGGAAGGCGCTCGCCCGGACCGGCTCCACGCCGCCTCTCCAGCGGCGTCCACTGCTCCTGGCCTCCCTCCCCGGTCTCCGTCGCCCGCTCCCGGCCCCCCGACGGCGAAGGAGCGCGCGGGGCTCCTTCAACCTCTTTCAACCCCAGAGGTTGGAAGGCGAGCGACCCGCGGGAGGCACCTCACCACGTGGCGGCGCCCGTCGGACACGCGCCCGCCACCTGCTGGAGGTGGGAGTCCAGCGCCCGGCACCTCGACGCGGAGCGGCCGCCAATCAAGTCCTCCCCGCGAGACCGGAACACGTCGCAGCCGGGCTTCTCCCCGCAAACTAAGGGCCGCCGCCCGCGTCTCCTCGAAGCGTTTCCAGCCCGCCCGGCCTGGCAGCTCCCCCGCAGCGCCCATCTCCGGCCAGAGACCTGCCGCCGGTTCCCGGGCCGGAGCGTCGAGGGCGCCTCGTGGCAGCGCCTCGCCGGGAGAAGGCGGCGGCGGGGGGGGGGGAGGGGGGCAGGGCGAGGCTCTCGGGCGAAGACCCCAACCTTGTCTGCGGGCAGCGCCTGCGTCCCGCCTCCCCGGCCGCCTCCAGGACCCGGGCGCCACGGCAGCGGGACGACGGGCAGTCCGAGGGGCGCCGCGCTTACCTGTTTGGGCGCCCAGGCAGGACGGCGGCAGCAGCAGCAGCAGCTGCAGCAGCAGCCGGGCGAGCTCCATGGCCCCCGGCGACGACGCGAGCCTCGGAGCGGGCGACCGGACCGTCTTCCCGTAGGGACGGGGCAGCGGGCGTCGTCTGGAGAGGAGCGCAGGAGCAGCGGCGCCTCTCTCGCTCCGGAGCAGCCCCTGGCAGCCTGGCTCGCCGTCCGGCACCCCGCCTCTCGGCCGGCCTGGACGGCCCCCCGCCCCGCCCTGGCCTGACCGCCCCCTCGCCGCCCTGCGAGCCACCTTCACGCGGGGGCGGGGGCGCCTCCCCTCCGCCCTGGCCGCGCCTCCCTTCCCCGTCCGGAGCCCAGCTTCGAGCGGCCCGGCACCGCTCGGATGGCCGGGGTGCTGAATGAACGAAAGGGAGCGCCTTCGCTCGAGGCAGCTCTTCCTTCTTTCCAGGTCTTTCCTGGCCGGTTCCGCCTTTGAGCCGCCCCAGGGGGAGGCTAGATAAAAGAGGTCGTTGGCACCCCCCCCCCCGCCCAGGGATCCGAAGGTCATAAAGGCGGGCAGGTTCCTTGGGGCCCCCAAGTTGAAGTTGAATGGAGGGCAGCTTCCTGCCCGCCATTTCAGAGCCAGGAGGCTCTCCAGCCTCACCCCCTCCCTCTTCCGGGGCACAGCCTGGCGAGGGCTGGAGACGGGAAAGGGCGCAGGAGACCCGCTGAAGCACCGGACCAGATCCACACTCACCTCGCCGTCGAGAGCCGCCAAGAGACGCATCCGTACAGAGGTTTTAATGCCCACCCACAGCCCGGGACCAACTCAAGGAAGCGAGCCCGGCCGCAGGCAGCAGGCAGTTCCTCCGAGTCCCCCAGAGCCGCCCCCCAGCCCTGGGGCCCCAACCTCCCGGGAGGCCTTTCCGCCCAGCGCTCCCCCCCCGCCCCGCATCCCAGCGACTTCCCCAGCCGTGCTGGGCTGCTAGTCTGTGTGGCCGTGCTGGCGGGGAATTGTGGGAGCTGTAGTCCAAGCCAGCTGGAGGGCCCTGGGTTTCGGGGGGAGGAGAGCCCCCCGCTGTGCAGGCGTGAGAACCAGGGAAAGAGGCCTTTTTCACACACACACACCCCACATCGGATGCAGGTGCAGGCAGAGGCGCCTCCCCTCGAGTTTCAGGGCAAAGCCAGAGCTGCTTCTGAAGACACCCCCCCCCCCCCGCCAACTCCACCCCGCACGGCCTGTGGAGAAAGGGTGCGAGCAGGTGCAGCCGGCTGAACGCAGAGGCAGCAGGGAGAGTCTCGCGGAGCGACGGTTCGGGCTCCGCTCGACGCGGGTCTCCGGCAGCAGCCCATCCCGGGCGCCAGGAACGGCACGGAGGAGGGCGGGGGCCAGGGAGGCTTTGGGCTTGCCCTCCTCGCTCGCTCCCCTTCTGTCCCGACCCCAGCAGAAGCAGCAGGCCGGAAAAGGCACGCGAGGGGACCGGGGATCGCAGGAGCGGAAAGCGACTCCTGCAGCAAGAGGGATGGGAAGGCGGCGGCGGGGGGGGGGGGGGCGCTTTTCCAGGCCCCGAAAGGGGGCAGAGCGGAGCAGGCGGCATCCTGGACTTGGGGAGGGCGGGGTGCGTCTCCCTCCGGCCAGAGGGGCTGCCCCAGAGATGGTGGGCCGGCTGCCCCAAGGACCCGGCGTCGGGGTCTCGCTGCGCGGCTGCTCCGGTTTCGGGGGAAACCGCCGAGGGCGCTTGGCTTGGACAGCCCCAGAGAGAGAGACAGTCTGAGGACATGGAATGGGAAGGCGACCCCTTCGGAGTAAAGCAGCTGCCTGGAGGGACCCTCGGGCTGGCCCCCAGCGGACCCGCGGGGGTGGGCTCCTCCTTGGGCGCTGGAGGGACCCCCCCCCCCCCGAATCGGCCTTCACAGCCCGGCTGCCCGCCCCCCCCCCCCCCCAGCGAGCAGGGACTTTGGGCCTCGACCTGCAGGAGTTTTCAGCCCCCCTTTAAACCCACCCAAGCTGTTGGCCGCCTATGCCAGTTTTGGGGCAGTGAGTTCCGCGCGTCACAAGGCTGCGGACTTGCTCACAGTTGTTTCCTGCAGCTGCACCTGTGTGTGCGCGTACGCACCTTTGCTGCTACCCCACAAGGGCGACTCCCCCCCCCCCCCACGAGGGCCACATTTTTCAAAGGGCAGCCAGGAATCTCCCCTCCCCCCCCCCCGCCCCGGGCATGACGGCTGCCTGCTCTGCGCTGTACGGCACCTGGCGCAGCACCTCCTCCCCGCAGCTGGCCTGCTCTGGCCGCGGGATGATGCAGACGTGCCCGGCCCCGCCTCACAACGCGCATCCAGCCTCCCTCCCCCTCCGGCTGAGCCGGGAGTCCAGAGGAGACCCTGCAATTAGGAGGCCGTAATTAGCCGTCCGCCTTCCTGTCCTGCCCTGCGCTGCGCTGCGCTGCGCTGCGCTGCGGGCGGGGCGGGTGCAGGCGGGCCTGGACGAGCAGGGTGGGGCTGGGCCAAGAGATCCTTCCAAGCTCAGAGGGGGCTCCATTGGGGGGGGGGGGGAGAGAGAGCATCGCGCTCCTAACTCGTCCCGGATTCCAAACGCGACAGGGACCGCCGGCTCGCGTTGTGAAGGGCACCGGGCACCGTCAGGATGGCGGCAGGTGCGCCGCCCCGGCTTTCCCGAAAGCTGCCGGCAGGTGCTGGGAGGGGAATCCCAGCCAGCCCTCGGGGCAGGCAAGGCGGGTCGCCGGGAGCAGCAGCAGCAGCAGCAGCAGCAGCGCCCCCTCCCCGGGACCAGCTCCGCTCCACTCCCCAGCCAGGCCCTGGCCCAGCAGCAGGGGAGGCCTGCAGGCAAAGGCTGCCTTCGCACAACGCCCTCGCCTAAACCCGGTCCAGAGCGTAACCCGCCACTGGCCGATCCCCAAGACACGTTGGGCCATAAAATTGGGCTGAGCCAAACAAACCGGCCCCATGGCTCAGGGTGATGTGGGACCAGGCACAGAAGGACGGACGGCCCCTGCACAGCCGCCCTTCCTCCGGGCCGAAAGAGCCCTTCGCAAGCTCTCCCTTCGGAGTAGCACTGAGGGGGGCCCCGCCCCCTTGGTCCCCCTTCCGGTGTGCTGAGGAGCCCCTCCCCCTGCGTTGGATCCTGTTCCAGAACGGAAGCCGTCCTGCCCCTCCCCCCCCTCCTGGGGCTCCGGCCAGCTGCCGCAGACGCGGCCCGGGCCCCACCACCGCCACTGCCGCCACCGGGCTGGCCTTCCGCAAAAGGCTTAACCGTTTTCTGAGCTTCTCCTACACTGTATTAATTTGCTGGGATTCAGACACCACGTTTAAGCCCCAAACAAAGCAAAGACAAGCGATGGCAGGTGTTTAGGACGGGGGGGGGGCACACTGGCCCGCAGTACCTGCAGAAAGGGTCGGGGAGGATCACAAGCTGAACATGAGCCAAAGCTGTGATGCAGCTGCAGAAAAAGCTGATGCAATCCCTCCGATGCACCCATCTCTATCAAGCTTATTCAGCAATCCGCAGCAAGCAAAGCACGACTCATGTTCGGGGTGCGAGAAAGGAGCCCGGGTCAGGGCTGTTCACGCAAACATGCTTCATCCAGGGGACCCCAGGCAAGACCTGGGCCAGCCCTGCACTGGGAGGGAGGGAGGCGGCCGTGGAAGGCACGTGAGCCGGGTGGGGCCCTGTCCTTGGCGAGCCTGGTGGCGCGGCTGCAGGCGAAGAAGGGCGGCCCTCCCTCGCTCGGGGGACCAGCTTCGGGGTGGGTGGGGTGCCCTCGGCCTTCCCACTCCACCCGGGCTAATTGCAGCCTTTCTTCCTAGGATGCGAGAGCCCGGCCCGCCCCCCTCCCGCCCCCCCGCCCTCTTGTGCCTGAGCTCTGTCCAGGCCGGCGGTGCCGCAGAGGAAGAGCTTGCCCCTGTCTTAAGCGGGGGGGGGCTTCTTTGCCCACGAGGTGGACGAGAGATGAGAGGGCATCCCCCCCACCCCCGGAAAGGCCGTATTCCCTTGCCCCCTCTTGGGAGCATCGACCTGCAAAGGGAGCTGGGCCCGTCAGCTGGCAAAGGTGGGCCGGCCTCCCACTTCTCAGCTCTTTGGAAAATGCCACCCCTCCTCCTCTGCCTGCCCACGGGAGGGGGGGGTGTAACAGGAGGGTCCCATCCTGGCTCCACAGCTCACACCACCTGCCAAGGGGGCCACTTCCCAGGAAATGGGCCCCAGGCCCCCCCCCCCGCCAAGACACCTTCTAGAGGCAGGACACGTAGTAACAAGCCCAGGGATGGGGGAACCAGGGAGCAGCTTCGATTCTGGGCTCTGCAAGAGGCAGAGAGGAACTCTGGTGGAATGGGGGGGGGGGGGGTCCCGCGTCCAGCATCGCGCTGAGGCTCGGGTCGTTCCTTTACCTTCAGCACCAGCACCTCTGAGCACGTGCAGAGCACCTTTGCTCGCTCCCCAATAAGCGCACCCGGTTCCCCGGACGCGTTAGGAGCGCCGGGAGCGCCCCGCGGGGGGGGGCGTCCCAAGGCGGGGGGCAGCGGGGGAAGAGGGGCCAACGGGAGATCCCCCGAGCCGAGCCTTCCTCCGCTTCTTCCGAAGGGGCTGCGCTCCCGCGGCCCCCCTTCGCTGGCGCCCGGGTGGAGTCCCAGCTGGACGGCCAGGAATGCGCCTCCGGGATGCGGCCGAAGCGCCCGGCTATTCTGGGCTGCGGGCGCGGCGGGGCCAAGCCGCAGAGCCGCCGCCCTCCGCCCGCTCTGCCAGGGACGGAGGACTCGCCACGGGCGGGCGGAGAAGCGCTCCGGGGACAGCCGCGGCTGCCCGGCCGGCCCCGCCTCTCCCGCTCCGATCTGCGAGCGCCGGCGCCTCGCACGTGCTGAGGCGGCCCGAGGCTCAGGCCGGCCAGCCTCCCTGCCGGCCAGCGGAGCCGACGTCGGGGAGGGAAACGGCCCTTTTCGGCGGCGTGGAGGCCTCCCGCGTCCTCGAGGGGAGCTCGGGGCCCTTCGCTCCGGGCCCGACTGCCGCGGCCTGCCAGGGGAGGGGGGGGACAAGGCCCTTTCGTGCGCCTCCAGCTGGAAAGGAGCTGCGACAGGAAGGACGGAACGCCACGCGGAGCAGCACCGCCGGCCCGGGGGTCAGTCCAGGCCACGCGGGGGGGGGGGGCGGCAGGGGAGCCGGCCTCTCCAGCCAATGGCACGCGGAGAATTTCCAGGAGGGCTGCGGAGAGGCGGCTTCGGAGAAAACCAACCTGCTTTCAGTTGGCGATGGAGGCTTAGGGCCAAGAGACGCTTTGCACACGCTCAGAGGCCCTGTTAACCTTGCTCCGTATTGTACCCCACCCCCACAAAGTTCCAGTGATGCAAGACTGGGAGGGCAGGAAGGCCAAGCAGTGATCTGGGGTCCACCAGGTCTCTGGCCAGCTGAGGGGGTTGCTCCGGAAGGAGGGAGGGAGGGAGGGGCAGAGGGGATTCTCTCCCCCATGGAGGCTGCTCCCCCTGCTCAAGCGAGGGTTTGGCTGCCCCCCGGCGGGCGAGGAAGGAACTGCAGGGGGAAATAACCGCAACTTCTCCTGACTTGAGCAAAGAAATGAGCCGGTCTAGGGGGGCTCTTTGGCCCCTTCGAGAAACCAGACTGCCACCTTAAACCACAATGCATGGTTTATTCGCATGGTATGTAATGCAAACACAACAGCTGTGTTTTATTAACCAGGTTGAGCAGAAGCCACAGAAGAGCCTAACTATGATTCGAAACTAATGAAACTTAGTCCGTTGCACAGAGGTGGCCATCGGTCTGGCTGTGGGAACGCAGTCTGAAGGGGGGGGGTGGAGGACCCGGCAGACGTGGCCACCCTCGGGGGTCCTCAGGGAGGGGACACGACATCACACGCAAGGACGTGCCGGGCCTTCGACCCGCCCGGGGAGCCGGAAGTCCGTCTCTTCTGTAAGGGCCAGGCATCCTCCGGCGACATCGCAGCCTGGCACTCTGCACACGCTCAGAGGTTCTGCACTCCTGATTCAGGGGAAGGGGGGTGGGAAAGAGCAGTGCCCCAGACGCCCGAACAAGTTAAATGGGGGGAAGGAAGAGAAACAGAAAGCGGGGGGGAGGGCAGCCGAGGGGGGCGAGCGATTCGCCCTTTGGAAAAAGCAGGCTTATTAAACCAACGTATTCCAAAAGCTGTTATTTGGGGAACAGGATTACCAGAGGTCACATAAATGGAGGGGGAAAAGGAAGCAGCAAGATGAATATGGGCATGCGGTGGGGGGGGAAGGGGGACCCCCACCCCCCCTCCCCGCCCCCCCAGCCCTTGCCAAGCTGGTGCTTGGAGCAGAAGGGGGCGGGGGCGGCCCTTCGATCCAGCTGCGTTCAGGACAGCCCCCTGCCCCCTCCAGGGCCTGGGGGGGGGACAATGCAGCCACTGGGCACGCCAAGGACGTGGGGCCAGAGGTCCCTGTGCACCCGGGGGGGACAAGCAGACCCTGGCACGGGGGCATTCTCTGCCCCCCCCAATGCCATGCCCCTTGCATAGATGAGGGCCAAAGTGCTAAGCCAAAAGGGGGAGCCTCAAAGGAGCCCCCCAAGAGACAGGAACCACTTGAGAACCGTAATTGGGCTACCAGAAACCCACTTTGTAAAAGCCTCCTTGGGGGTGGGGGCAGGGTGGCACGAAGGGGGCTGGTTCCTCCCAGTCTGCAAACCAGGGAGGGAGGGGGAAAGGGGCCTTTGCTGGCCCCCCCAGCAGGAAGGGAAGGAGCCCCGGTACGTCCCCCCCCGAGCCCGGGACCGTGTCTTGCAAACTGATCAGGCTGGGGGACCCCCTGCAGCACTGAAGCTGGCAGAGGAGGACGCCCACGATCTGGCAAAGCCGGGGAGGGGGGCCGCCCGCACGGTGCAGCTGCTGGGAAGTGCGCCCCCCTGCCTGGACGGCGCGCACAGGGCGGGCTCCCCGGCCGCCTCCGCAGCAGTCCTCCGGCCCTGGGGGGGTCAGGACACCTGGTGAGGGGCTTCCAGCATCTCCATCAGGAAGGTGTCGATGGGGGTGTCTCCGATCAGCTTGAAGAAGAAGAGGTGCTCCAGGCACTTCAGGCCGATGGACCGCAGAGCCGGGAGGCGCAGCAGCAGCTTGGCGAACCTGGGGGGGCATTTCAGGCCGTCGGTGTGGGCGGGGGGACCGCTCCCCTAGCACGGCTCCAAAGGGCCGGGGTTGGGGGTGGGACTCTCCGCAGGCCAGAGTGACAGGAGGGGAGGCTTGCTGAGCGCACGAATGCCGGGGGGGGGGGGGCAGAAGCTCCACCCCCCCAGGGCAATTTACCGAGACTGCATCTTAAAAACAGCCCGGGGCCCCGTGGGGGTCGGGGGCTCCCCCTGCCTTAACTCCCAGGGCATAGCTGCTTCGCTCGTCTCCCCTCCCCCAAAGCTTCCGAATCCCAAACAGCCTCGCCCGGCCCTCAGAGGGAGGGGGGGTCGCGTGCTGCCCGTGCCCTGCTTCCTTCCTTGCCCTCCCCGGCGGCCACACCTGCCCTGCTGCTCCGGATACTTCTGCTTGCAGTAGGACTCCAGCGAGGCGTACACTTTCTCCCGCAGCAACTCCACCTCCCCGGGGTTGGAGAGCCCTTTGGCGTCTGCAGGGAGAGAGGAGACGGTCGGTCGCGGGGGCTTCTGCGGGGGGGGGAGGGGGCAACACCTCCTTGGGGTGCCGCTGGGGTGGGGGGAGGGGAAAGGCGCCCGCCCTCCGCCCACCTGGGTTGAAGAGGATGATGGCCCGGAGGCAGCCCAGCTCCGTCTTGTCCATCCGCATGTCCCGCATCTTGGACACCAGCTCGGTCAGCACCCTGGAGAGCAGAAAGGCCCGGCCTTGGTGGGCACCTCGGACGGGGGGGGGGGGCGGGCGGAGGGGGCTCCCGCGCTGGCGTGCCCGGTCCCCTTCCCCAGGGTGCGCCCACCGTCCCTGGACCGGCGCAGAAGGGGCACCGTCTCCCCAGCCTCCCTCCCTCCCTCCCTCGGGGACAGGGCCACGGCCGCCCACCCCACACCTATCGAAGATGGCTCCCACGCCGGCGCTGTGGGCGCTGTTGCGGTGAACGTGGAGCCCCGTGGCCAGCAGAATCCCGTCTTTCACCGAAATGGACCGGTGGGAGAAAGAGGCAATCAGCAGCTCGTTCCAGCCTGCCGGGAAAGGAGACCACCGTGAGAGGGAGGCCCAGGGAGGTCGGACGGAAGCCCGGGCCGGCCCGACCCGACACTCACCGGCCCGGAGCAGGATGACCTGGTCGTCGAGGGGCAGCTCCGAGAAGTGGGGGATTCGCTTGGCCCACTCCACCAGGGTGAACAGCTGCTTGTCCGCAGCCTGGCAGATGTTGGTCACCGGGTCGTTGGGCTGCAGGACAGGCGGGCGACAGGGCAGGCGGGGGTGGGACGGAGGACGCTTCCGCCGGCGGCCCCCCTCGCCACGCCGGGCCCCTTCCGAGCGGCCCCCGAGGCCCGCCTCCCCCGCCCGGACCCCCCCACCCTGCCTGGCCCCCTTACCTCATCTTTGTCGGTGGGGCGGCGGAGGAACCGCTCTGATCCCGCTGCTCCCCTTCCCCAACTCACCGAGCTGCCCCCCGTGCCGGCTCCGTCGACGCCCTGGTCCGACTTCTGCTCCACGGCGAGCTCGGCCTCCAGGATCTTCTCCACGGGCATCTCCTCGTTGGCGCCTCCCCCGGCCAGGTCGGCCTCCCCGTCCTTGTCCTTGCCCCGCTGGCGCTCCTCCTGCACGGCTGCACCGCACACGGGGTTGGGGAGCGGCCGGAAGGGCCCGGGGGCGGAGCCGCCCCTCCCCCGAGCGAGGCGGGGGATGCATGAGGGTGGCTCCCCCCCCGGAGCCGGAGGAAGCAGAGTGCCCCTCCCGCCCGGCCCCGGAGCCCCCGGGTCCCCCGGGATGCCCGCCCACCGTCCCCCCGCTACCTTCGCGCTTCATGCCGGTGGCCAGGCACTTCTGGTAGCGGCAGTACTGGCAGCGGTTGCGCTGGCGCTTGTCCACGGTGCAGTCCTTGTTGTCCCGGCAGGTGTAGGTGAGGTCCTTCCGGATGGTGCGCTTGAAGAAGCCCTTGCAGCCCTCGCAGCTGTAGACCCCGTAGTGCTTCCCTGGGGGGGGGGGAACGGAGGGCTGACCCGGGCCTGGCGCTGCCCCGCCTCCTCTGCCCCCCAGCAGCCTCCCTGCCCGTTCAGGGACCCCCCCAAAGATCCTCTTTCACTTCACCCCCCAAGGGGGCAACTCCGGCCCCACGTACCCGACGACCGGTCCCCGCAGATGGCACACAGCCGCTTCCCGGGCACCATGCCGCCGTGGGGGTGGCCCGGCATGACCCTCATGCCCACAGGAGGCTTGACGTCGTCCGAGCTGCTGACCGAATGGAGGCCCGACAGGTTCACCGTGGAGTTGATCTGGAAGGGCGGCAGAGGAGCCGTCTGACCCGGGACGGTTCCCCTGAGCTCGGCCGGGGGCCGAGGTCCCCTGCCCCCCCGTCTCCGCCCCCTGCTTACTTGGGGGCTGCTGACTGGCCCGTAGCCGATGGAGGGGGTGGCCGGGAGGCCCGGGGAGCCCATGGAGGAGCTGATGACCGGGAAGGGGGACCCCAGCCCACCGATGGAGGTGGTCATGGCCGAGCCGATCATGGAAGGGTGCAGAGGAGTGGGAGGCTCAGGCGGGGGGGAGGGTCCCGGGCCCCGCAGGGGCGAAGAGGAGCTGAGCGAAGAGCTGTCCGGACTTCTGCAGTCTTCAGAGGGTGGGGAGCGGGAAAAAGAAGAAGGGGGGGGTTAACGTGGCAGCCAGACCCCCCAAACCCCCAAGATGCTGGGCTGCACAGTCTCGCGCTAAGGACTTCCCCATTAGCCCCCGCCCGGACTCCCACAGCTTCCTCTCCGGATATTTTGCAAAGCGGCGCGCAATCACATGACCGGCTGGCGCTCTGCTGCTCCCGGGGAGGCAGGGAGGGCGGAAGGAATCCCGGGGGCCGCCCTCTACCCCCACCCCTTCAAGGGCCAGCTTCCCTTACACAGACGCGCTTTGAGCACCGTCCCCTTGAGCATCCCTTGAGCCTCTTCAGAGGGTACACCAGACCCCCCCCCCGCATTTCCAGCGAAGCTCCACCTCAAGACCCTCCTCCAGGGGAGCCCCAGAAGGCAAGACCCGGAGCTCGGCTCCTTCCCTGGGCGGACCAGGGCAGGGCGAGGAAGGGGCAGCCAACCCTGCTGCCCAGCAGCCTCCAGCTGTGCCCACCTTCTGCGAGAGGCCCAGAGCCGGCCTCAGAGTGCCCCACGGGCGGTGCCCCTGGGGAAGGCAGGCCCGGCCCGCAGAAGCACCCCTCAGCCGCGGAGCAGAGGGCCCGGGACTCACCGCCTCCCCGGGGAGGGAGCTCCCTGTGGGTTGGGGCGGTTCTTCCTCCCGCCCCCTCCAAACAACACCCCCTCTAGGACGATGCCTGGGCGGGGAAGGGAAGAGGCGGCCAGAGGCGTGGCGCTGGGCAACTTCCTGCCGCAGGAGCCACATACCCTCTCCTGCCCCAAACGCCCAGCCGCCTATCCAGGCCTCCCTCTGGCTGGCACAGGAGGCTAATTCTGTCTCTTGCCACGTTCCCTTCCCTTCCTGGGTATCACACACACAAAAAAGTTGTGACGGGGAGTTCCGCTGGCACTCGGGGAACGATTTCCTTCCTTTGGTGCCGACGGGGCCTTGGTTCTACGCCCCCAGAGCTGGGAAAGCCTGCCAGGAACGGTGCCAGCGACCGTTGCCAGTCAGAGCAGGCGAGACGGACGAGGAACCCGCCTGGCCAGAAGTCAGCTTCCCGGTTCCGAATCAGCCACAGCCTCCCGGATCAGGAGGAGGTGCAGAAGGGAGCAGCTCAACCAACGTGGCTAGGGGGCCAGAGCAGACCCCCCAGCAAAAGAAAGCCCACTTGGAGCCGAGGTGAGGCAACACAGGCACACAGAATAACGCCTCTGGGGAAGCTTCTCTTCCGCTGGTCAGACTCAGCCCCGTCCGTCAACCTGGGAGCAGCAGGAGACTCCCTAACCAATTTCCCCCATAAGTTAAGCGTTTATTTTTGGTCAGAGAAAGGGAGGAGACAATGTTTGTGAGGCTCAAAGAAGGAAAGGTGAAGACGAAGGGACGGGGTTGGGCAGCGCTCGTGGCCAGTTGTCTTCCTGCCCGAAAACAACCCGGTGCCTATTCTCGGCAGACACCTGCCCGCAGGAGCCTTTAAGGAAAAACTCAGAAAGGGACGGGAGCAGCGAACAGCCCTACCCTACCGAACGGATCGGTTCAAAGAAAGGAGGTCCTACACCAGAAGCCGCTGTCAAATCAACTCTCCCCAAGGAAGACAAACTTAGACACGAGTCCTAACGACCAGAAGAGGATCGACCGGAGGAGAGACTGTCCCTGAGGCAACACAGAAACCGTCTGGACAAAGCAGGCTCAGGGGAAGAGACCCTGCTGGACGGGAGACAAGACGGGGCGTCCGTCAAGGCAGCAGGCGCAACGCTTTGGTCATCCAGGCGAACGGAGAGACGCGCGTCGCTGGGCTCATCGGCTCACAAAGGGCGCTGTCTCCAGGAGCAAGGTGACGGAAGGACTTTCGGCTCAAGTCCACTGACCCCTGCGCCTCCTTGCTGTGGGGGCAACCGACGTTACTACAAAGAACAGCTACAGAGTAAATCACAAGAGGCTCCAAAAATCTCTGGGAGGAAGTTCAAGACTCTGGGGGCTCAGATGGCACCACCGTCATCCACCGCTGTCCACGGAGAATGACCAGAGAGGGAAAGTAAAATGTGACAAGTCAGCGACTGGCCTGCAAGTGGTGGCAGCAGGAGGAATTTGGCTTGTAGGACCACCACGTGAGTCATCTGAATGACGGGTCGCACGTCACAAGGACTGGTAAAAACGCGTCCAGGGAGCTCAATAAGAACTGCATTAACCTGATCCCGCGCGGGGGGGGGGGGGGCTGAAACCTCTGAAGGAAGGCCCCAGACAAAGGCTTGGGCACTGCAGAACGGGGGTAGCGGGGCCGAAACGGGGCCCCTAAAACCAGAAGGAACATTTGCTCATAAACTCCACGCCCAGAAGGTGGGGAAGCCAGCAGATGCGCTGAGCTCTTGGGAGTGAAGCCAATATGACTTATCAGGGGTACCAGAGATCTGACGGGAAGACTCCCAACCCCGGAATGCAGCCACCGAAGGCCACCCTTCTCCCAGAGGGGCGGAAAGCGGCGCTATGGTCAGGATCCAGCGACTCATTGGCTGTAGCTCTTGATGGGTGGCTCGACGGGTGACTCTCCCCCAGGCAGAGTGGGCGCACCATCTGGGGTCCTCCGGGACCCACATCTCCTGCTGTGCACGGACTTGTCTGGCGCGCCAGGTGCGCCTGTTCCTGGACCGGGAGGGCGTCCCCTCCGGGTCGGGCTGCTGCAACGCGCTCCGCAGGGGCTACCCTGGAAGACCCTCGGGGGCACGCGCAGCTTGGGCGGACAAGGACTTCCCCTGAGGGGAGAGGCCGAGGGAGGCCTTTGCTTTGCCGGGGGCCGAGCCCCCAGCGGCGCCCCGGAGACGCCGGGAGGGCGGCAGGGAGGCTCCGGAGACGCCGCCCGCCAGCGAGGAGAGGGCGGCAGCCGCAGCCGGACCCAGCGCGGACCTGCCCGGCCTCTTCCTGGCTGTCCCGGCCCGGCCCTCCTCCGCCCAAACGGCGGCTCTGCGCTCGGAGACCGCGCTGGGAACCGGGCCCCGCTGCGGAGGCCCCGAGCGGCCGCCTCCGTCCGCGATCGGTCGCGGCTCCCCCAGCGAGGCCGGCCGCCCTGCCCGCCCGCCGGCCGCCGCCTCTGCGGGAAGGGCGGCCGCGCGAGGCGCCCGCCGTACCTGCGCCGGCCCGGCCCGCGTCGCCCATGGCTGCGCCGCTGCGCTCGGGCCCGCCGGCGCCCCGGCCACCGCGCCTGGTCCGTGCGGCCGGGCCCCGCCACGCTCCGCGCCGAGGCTCCCTCCCGCCGCCGCCGCCGCCGGGCGCCGCTCGCTACCCACCATGCACCGCGTGCCTCTCGGCGCGGCTCCGGCCTTGGCCAGACTCCCAGCGTGCGCCGCGGCCGCGGGCAGCGATTGGGCGAGCCGCCGGGGCAGGGGGAGTTCCCGGCGTGCTCCGCGGCAGCCTGAGTGGCTTCGGGCGGGGAGGGGAGTGTCCTTTCTCTCCGGGCCTAGCTGGGCGACGGCCTCGCTGGGTTTGTGAGGAAAAAGGACGAAGATGTCTGTCTCCGTGCAGGCCTTCCGGTGCCACGATGAACAAAGACGCCGGAACGGGGAACGGCGACGAGAAAAGGCCTTCTTCCCCTCGTAGTCCAGGCGGCGGCCATTTTTGTTAAGGGCAGCCCTCTCCGCCCTGTGCGAGGCCGTCGTCGCCATGCTTGTTGAGGGCGAGGCGCTCCGCAGCGCCATCTCTGAGACGGGCGGGAGAATCTGAGCAGGCAGCGGGGGAATTCCCGCGAGGGTTGGCGTAGTGGGCGGGGCCTGGATGCCACGTCAGGTCTAAGCTCGGAGCATCTAACGGAGCCGGGTGAGCCTTGAGCGCCCGCGGGAGCCATAGAGGGACGGCGCAGAGGGGCCCCCGGGGGCGGCCAGCCATAGAGTCTGGGCGGAGGCGGGCCGGGTCCCTGGCGATGCCCGCGAGAAAGAGGGGGCCTCTCGGGGGCCGGGCCGGTCTTCCGTGGGTCGGCGCTGCAGCTCCTTGACCCGCCGTCCGAGGCTTGGAAAGGGCCACAGCGCGCCCCAGGCTCCCCGGCGCTCCGTGCCAGGCGGGGCAGCGGCGGCCTGCCCTCCCGGAGCCCCACTAAGGTGCGTTTCCACCGGGCAGGGTTACCGCGATGGCTGCCGGCAGGCTCGGGGGGGCGGCCGCGGCCCTGGCCGTCTGCGCGGCCTTGCTGTGGGCCGCCTCTGCGCAGCACGAGGGCCTCCACGGACACGCTCACGAGGACGTCCACCACGGGCACACGCACGAGCACCTTTGGCACGGGCCTGGCCCGGGAGACCCGGCCCACGGACACAGCCATGCCCACGGGGGCCACGGGCACACGCACGAGCACCTTTGGCACGGGCCTGAGGACCACGCCCACGGGGGGCACAGCCACGCCCACTTCCACGAGGACCACCACCACCACCACCTGCACAGCCACGAAGATCCTGCCACTGGCCCCCGGCAGGACCGGCCCTCCCCCGCGCACAGGGAGGCACCACCCAGGCGGGAGAGGCTGGAGCCCCTGCGGCTGTGGAGCTACGTGAGTGCGGGCCCCGGGCTGGCGAGGGGCCTGGCCTCACACACCCCGCCCCCTGCGGGGGGACTAGCGGGGGGGGGGCGCAGGGCTGATCCCCGAGGGCCAGGGCTGAGTCCACGGAGGAGCTCCGAGCCCGGGCCTTGCGGGGCACGTGACCTAAAGCCGGACCTTCCTCGGGGCGGGAAGCGCCTTCCTGTGCGCTTCAGCGCAAGCAAGAGGAGGCCTCTTACGGGGCCCTGGGAGCGACGCTGCGGGGCCCTGGGAGGGTTCCCCTTCGCTGTGCCGCCTTGAGGCGCAAGAGGCCCCGGGGTCTGCCCCCCGTGACACCTCCCTGCCCTCCACCCCCCAGGCTCTCGGGGCCACCCTCCTCATCAGCGCCGCCCCCTACTTCATCCTGTTCCTGATTCCCGTGGAGTCCAACAGCCCCCAGCACCAGGCCTTGCTCAAGCTGCTGCTCAGCTTCGCCTCGGGGGGCCTCCTGGGGGACGCCTTCCTGCACCTCATCCCGCACGCCCTGGGTGAGTCTCCCCCGCCGGCAGGTGGGGGCGGTTGAAGGGGGCAGCCAGGCCCGGCCAGTCGGGGGGCCCTGCGGGCAGGGTTCCCCCTCCCACACCCTGACCTCCTCCCCCTGCAGAACCACACGCTCATCACGGAGGCGGCGCCGGACATGGCCACTCCCACGCCAAGCCCTCGGGCCACGGGCACTCCCACCAAGGTGAATAAGCGAAACCCCAGCCCTCGTTTCCTGATACGTTCATTAATAAAGCGGGTTCGAGTCCCTTGAACTCCTTTCTCCCGGGTGGCGTAACTGGAGGGCAGACTGAAAGATCCACCTGGTCTGTGCCCAACTCCCTTTTTCCTCAGCCCCCCCCCCCAAGTGCTCTCACAGGGGGGTCCTTGAAAAGCACACTCCCCTCCAAGCCTCGGAGCGGATGCAGGAATGTGCCACCCCTTCCCTCCCCCCCCCCCGAAACCAGGAGCCCTGCAGGACGTCAGCCAGGGTTCCGCTCTTCCTCTCTCGACATCGAGGGCTGGGCTCACACAGCGCATGAAACCCAGCTTGCCACCCCCACTGCGGTGAGCCCCTGGGAGATTCGCTTCCCAGCCCGGTTCCCCTGCGCGAGCTCTGCCTCTCCTCTTCCTCCTGCCAGGCCCCGCGCATCAACACACGATGGCCGTCGGACTCTGGGTCCTCAGCGGCATCGTGGCCTTCCTGGTCGTAGAGAAGTTTGTCAGGCACGTCAAAGGGGGACAGGGACACGGCCACGGCCACGCTCACGGTGGGTACGGCGGCTCCGCCTGGCCAGTTCCTCGGTGCTGAGGGGGACGAGGAGCTGCGGAGGGAGGGCCGCCGGGCTTGGGAGGGAGGTGGACCCCTCCGGGGGCCCCACCCCGTAGCAGCCCCAGGCCCTTTCCTCCGACTCCCTCTCCGGGCGGAAGCAGCCTTTGGCCCCTCCTTTTGCCACAGGGAGATTTGGGGAGAGGCTGCTGCTGGGAGGGCGGAGCAGAGGAGGGACCCCCCCAGCGCAACGGAGTCCCTCTGCCTCCCACGGTCACCCACTCGTGCTCCGTCTCTCCTGCAGCGGCCGAGCCCAAGGGCAGCGGCGACGACGGCGACGACGACGACGACGGGGAGGAGGAGGCGGCCGCCCGAGGGCCAGCAGGGAGAGGGTCCCCCGGCAGGAAGAGGGAGGCGCGTCCGGAGTCTGGTGAGGGGGCTCCGGGAGGGCCCCGCTGGATTGGGAGGGAGGGAGAGACGGGGTCCCGACTGACCGCCGCTGTCTTCCGCCGCCAGCCATGCGTGTGGCAGGGTACCTCAACCTGGCCGCCGACTTCGCCCACAACTTCACGGATGGGCTGGCCCTGGGGGCCTCCTTCGTGGCAGGCAGCACCATTGGCGCAGTCACCACCCTCACCGTGCTGCTCCACGAGGTCCCCCACGAAGTGGGCGACTTCGCCATCCTCGTCCAGTCGGGCTGCACGAAGCGCAAGGTAGGGCTCCGCCTCCCCTGGCGGGTCTGGGTCTTTGCGCCGGTTCAGCGGCGCTCCTCCGCCTGAAGGCCCGGGGCCACGCACAGGGAGCCTCTGCCTGCTGGGGCCCCCCGTGTGGCCTGGAGAGACTCGTTCGGCAGGAGCTTCCTGGGAGGGGTCCCCGTCCTCCAGCTGACCGTCTCCTCTTCTGCCCAGGCGATGAAGCTGCAGCTGGTGACAGCCCTGGGGGCGCTGGCGGGCACCGTCTGCTCCCTGCTGGCGGAGGGCGTGGGCGAGGCAGCCACCGCCTGGATCCTGCCCTTCACGGCCGGGGGCTTCGTGTACGTGGCCACGGTCTCGGTGATCCCGGAGCTGCTGCAGGAGTCCAGGCCAGGCCAGTCCCTGCTGGAGGTGCTGAGCCTGCTGGGTGGCGTGGCCATGATGGTCTTCATCGCCCAGTACGAGTAGCGAGGCGGCGGCGGCGGCACTGCTGGCGTTAGGGAGCAAAGGCACCTGGAACATTCCTTCCTGTCAGAGCGTGGTCACTGCCGGTCTGCGCGGACCACCTCGCTCTGCTTTTCTGGACGGAAGAGTCCGGCCGTCCCTCGAGATGCCCCTGCCCGCGTGGCCCCAGAGGATTCCGAGGAAGGCCCGGCTGGGCTCTGTTTCTGACCTTCGGGGGCGCTGTGGGCATCAAGGGGAGCAGCAGATGGGTCTGGCCACCCAGAGGACCAACTTGTCTGTCTGGCACTTCTCGGGGGTCCCACGGGGTACCCTGTGCACCTCTGTATGTGAGAGAGAGGGGTGGTGGTGGAGCCAGCCAGTTGGGCACTTCTTTGCAATTCCACTGGGGAGGGCCAGGCAGAGAATTCGCGCAGCCCCCCCCCCCCCTTTCTGGCGGACGGTCCTGGTGCAGATTGAATTTCCTTCCCCCTGTCTCTTCATGCCTGGCATGCTGAGGCAGAGGGCCCAAGGAGAGAGAGAAGAGCAGGCCCATCTTGGGCACAGAGGCGGGGTGGGGTGGGGGGCTGCACAGAAATCATGCTTTCAGGGGCGCTGGCTGGCGAGGCGGGGAGGGAGTTTCCTAGCCCTCCGGACAAGTCTGGCCAGCAGGGGATGGGCTGGGGGTGTAGAGTAGGGAACATGTGGGTGTCTGGGATGAGTGGGAAGAGAGGTTCCGGCACAAATTTATTTGATACATCTTTCCTTGTTTTGCATTTTTATATAGTGGTGGGGTATAATTTGGGGCAACATTTGTAACAGGAAGAAACGCATACGATTAGCAAACAGGAGAGGCAATTCCGAACCGGGAAGCTGCGTGAGGGGAGCCGAGCGTCCTGCCTGGGCTCAGCGGCTGCCTCGGGCTGGGGGGGGATGCGGTTTTCTATTGGCCCCCCAGCTCAGGACTCTGCGTTTCCGGGAGGAGGATTAGGAGCGGGAAAAGTAATTACTTCTGCAATAAACGCATCCAGATTCAGAAGTGGTGGCGTGTCGTGGTGCTCCAGCTGCGGCCTTGGCCTCGTTCAGCTCCAGGTTGGCGCCGAGCTCTCGCCTTCTGCGGCTTCCCTGATATCCCTCTAGCTGGCATGAGTTCACACAACACTTTCAACTGGTTACAAAAGCAACCTAAGCTCTGGGTTCACGTGCGTTGAGCTATCCCAGTAAGCCGGGTCTAGCATGCCCCATAAGCGCCGTTGCTCCCTCTAGCGGGCACAGTTAGCGGAGCATCTTGGCATAGAAAGGAATCCATGCAGCGCCTGTGGCCTGCGGGTCGCCCTTCCTGCGGGCACGATGGTGCCCCAGCCTGCTCACCCAGGGCGGAAGGGGGGGGCTGGGGTAGAGGTGCTCCGGAGCAGCAGCTGTGCCAGGCACGGCCCCTACAGCAGGCATGGGCAGCCTTGCCCTGGGAAAGTTGGCACTTTGCACTCAGCCGCTGCAGCCGGTTTGCCCGAAAGAGGATCGCCGTCTGCGGGCAGCCTCTGGGTGGGAGACGCTGCCCCGATCCGCAGCCGGGCCGTCCCTTGGCTCCTGCTGCGATGCGGGAGGCGCCGCTTCGCTGCCTCCGGAGGACCGCGGCCACCGAGAGCGCCGCCTAGAGCAGCCCCCCGCCCGCTCCTCCAGGCCGCCTCTTCCGGGTAGGGGCTTCCGACCATGGCCGCGCACCTCAGGCTCCGCGGGGCGCTGGCGCTGGTCACGGGTGCGTCGCCGGGCGGGGGCCGGGGGCTGCAGGGCTGCGGCCTGCGGGGTGGTGCGTAACGGCGGCTCTCTCGCGCAGGGGGAGGCAGCGGCATCGGGCGGGCCGTGTGTCGCCGCCTGGCCCGGGAAGGAGCCTCGGTGGCCATCGCGGACCGCGACGAGGCCGGGGCCGCCGAGACGCTGCGGTCGCTGCCTCCGGGGGACCACGAGGCCGTGCGGGTGGACGTGGGGCGCGCCGAGAGCGTGGCCGAGCTGGTGGACCGCCTGCAGGTGGGGCCGGGACCCCCTCCCCTTGCACCCCGTCCAAGATTAAGCCGAGGCAGCGTTTCTCAACCCGGGGGCTTTAAGAGCCAGCCTGGCTGGGGAATTCTGGGAGTTGAAGCCCCTCCTCTTAAAGCGCCCAGGCCGAGAAGCCCCGGGCTGAACGGTTGCGACCACTCTCTCCAGGCGCGCTTCTCCCGCCCTGCCAACGTCTGCGTAAGCTGTGCCGGGATCACGATGGACGAGTTCCTCCTGAAGCAGAGCGAGGCGGCGTTTGACGCCGTTCTGAGGGTGAACCTCAAGGTACGGGCCCGGCGGGTCGTCGGGGCCTTGCCTGCCCCGCCCGGGGCCGCACGCCAGCTCGCGCCTCTCCCCTCTTCTCTTCCAGGGCACCTTCCTGGTGACGCAGGCCGTGGCCCGGGCGCTGGTGGAGAGCGGGGCCCCTGGGGGCTCCATCGTCAACATTGGCAGCGTCGTGGGGAAGGTGCTGTGACCGCCCCCGGCGGCCCTCTGGCCTGGGGGGGGCTGTGCTGCTCACCCCCTTTCGGCCTCGTGGGCTTTGCCTCGGTGGCTCCCCCCCACTTTCCTCTCTCTTCCCCGGCCAGGTGGGGAATCTCGGACAGGTGAATTACGCGGCTTCCAAGGCTGGGGTGGAGGCCCTGTCCAAGACGGCAGCCAAGGAGCTGGCCAGGTGAGCCTTGGGGGGAGGGGTTCAGGTGGGCCGACCCTCGCGTCTCCTGCTGAGCGGGCAAGAGGCAGGCAGCCGGGACTGGGAAAGGGAGGGCTGGCCAAGCTCCCTGGACAACAACTGCGGGGGGGGGGGGGGGGGGGGGGGGGGCGGCGCGTTGAGCTTGTTAGTTTTTCTCCTCCCTTCTCATCTGCTTTGTCCTCTTGTGTTGCACTTTTTAGTTGGGAAGCCCGGCAGCAGCAGCAGCGGCAGCAGATATTTTTATTTTTTACGTATCCCGTGTAGTTTGCTTTGAGCGAGAGCCTCTTAGTGGGAGAGACTAGCATAAACGCTGTTGCGTGAAGTGGGCAAATCACATTAGTTGGTTGCGGACTCCTCAGGAGAAGCTGTTGTGACAAAGTGCCTCCTCCTCTCCCTTTCCCATCCATCGCTCCTTTTCTCTGCTCAGGTACGGGATCCGCTGCAATACTGTTCTGCCGGGATTCATCCGCTCCCCCATGACGGATAAGGTCCCCGCCAAAGTCCTGGACAAGGTGGGTGTCCTCCTGCAGAACCGGAGGGAGGGGAGACACGGCCCTGGTGCCAGGGCGTTGCTGATTTCCTTTCGGTCTTTCCCCTAGTTTGCAGCAATGGTGCCACTGGGACGCCTAGGGGAGCCCGAAGGTGAGGCCTCGCCTCTTGCTTGCTGCTCAGAATAAGGCCCCCCCGTGTCGTCTGGGCTCGGGGAGAGGTTCAGCAGATGCTTCCTCCGCCTTGGCTGGGACCGTCCTGGGACCGTCCTCAGGGCCCCGGCAAGGAGGGCTGGAGCACGGTGGGCTAGGAGGAGAATTGGGCCGGGGAGGGGAAGGGTCCTCTCTGCTTGAGGTGGTGAGCCCTGACCTGCGTGACTCAGGTCTGGGTTGGCACCAGGCGCTGAACCCAGGGGAATGAAGCTCAGTGGCCGCGTTTGCAAAGGACATCGTGGGAGCCAGAAACCAGAGGACCGGAAGCCTCTTTTCCAGCTCACAAGTTTTTCACAAGCTTCTGCCTTAGAGTAAAGCTTGAGTTGGAAAAGGGGCTTTCGGGGTCCTTCGCAGGAGCGTTTGGGGTTCGGCCACGTGCTGCTGCCCGGCTTCCCAGCCCTCTTGAGCCTCGTCCGGCCTCCGGGGTGACTCTGTCCCTTGCTCCCTTCCCTTCCGCGGCTTCGGTCAGGCGGGGGCCTTCGGGGCTTGGGGCTAAACGGGGGCCCGCTCTCACCACCTCCTCCCGCCAGATGTTGCCGACGTCTGTGCCTTCCTCGCGTCGGAGGAGAGCCGGTACATCACCGGGGCCAGCCTGGAAGTGACAGGTAGGGGCGGCCGGGGGGCGGCTGGGCCGGGCGTTGGTCTTCCCTGCCCTGACCCCCTCCTGTTCCTTCTCCAGGGGGTCTCTTCATCTGAGCCACTGCCGCCACCGCCTCCCTGCTGGGGGAGACCCCCACCAACACACTCCCTGCACTCCCCAGGAAGGACCGCGGGCATCTTTTGGGGAGAAGCGGCGCTCCATGGACAGTCCTGGCACTGCGCTGGTGCCTACCGATGCCCAGGGGGCATAGAGGAACGGGCCCCGGGCTCCTCTGGAAGGGAGGGGCCTTTTCACGACAAGGTTTGATGTCCCCCAGCAGAGAGGGGTACGACTGCTGTCTCAGGCTGCCGAGTTTTAAACCGATTACTCACCCACCTCCCTGTGGATCAATCAAGCAGTTAATTATATTTAAATAAAGACGCTTTTCTGCTCTCCGTAAGACAAAGCTGAAGAAGATGCGAGATCGAAGGTCTGCTGATCCTTTGCCAGTCC
Source organism: Charina bottae (assembly GCA_023362775.1). Lineage (NCBI taxonomy): Eukaryota > Metazoa > Chordata > Lepidosauria > Squamata > Charinaidae > Charina > Charina bottae. The sequence continues at coordinate 860,947 of JALMGJ010000002.1, read as the reverse complement.
TGGGTAGCCGTGTAGCCTACGAGCCCCGAACTGAGTACGCGCAGAGCACGGGCAGAGTGCGGCAACTCTCAACAAGACGGTCTGTGCCCCGAGGTGCTTGCACTTTAAACTGGGAGCAGAACAGGAGAGCAGCTTTTCCCAGTGGGTCCCTCAGGGGGGGTCTGCTGCCAGTGCAAACGGCAACCACCTTGGACCAAGGGAAGAGTGGGACCATCCACCCCAGGCCGTTCTGGCCTCCAGGAGGCTCCCTTTATATATCGAGACCGGCTGTTGTAGATCTTCATTCCGCCACAGTAGTCGGCAGTTCGCCATTTCTTCCCCGGAACTCTGGCTCCCAGGGGCCCCTGCAGGGAGGGGTGGACGGAAGGACACCCCCCCCCCAAGTGGAGCTTCTTGCTCCCCTTAACATTGCTCACGGCTGCTGCTCGTGATGAACAGCCCAGCTGAAAAGGAGGAAGGAGTATGGCGCATGTTAACCACCTTGAGTTATTTATAAAAATAATAAAGGCGGGATAGAAAATAAATAGCCAGTTGATCAAAAGTCCAGGTGGCCCCCAGCCCCCCCCCCCGCTTTTTTCCCTTCCCAGTTAGCCCCCCTGCAGTCACGCCATCTCCAGAGTCAGCCGGGGGCCCCGTGGCTGGCTGGACTGTTGGGGGGGGGCGTGTTTTATACCGGTGCCAGGCCCAGCATTGGAGCACAGGGGCAAGAGGCCCCCTCCGTGAGAAACCTGTGCCAGCCGGTTGTCGGGCAACGCTCTGCACCGCAATTCTGCACCTCCTTTCCCCTTCGGGCCTGGGCGAGGCTTCGCCACGGCTCTGGCCAGCTCGTCATTGGAGGGAGGCCTGCGTGTGGGCATCCTTGGCGTATTGGGGATGCGCACCCCAAACCGGCCAGTGGCCTTCCCCTCCACGGCTTCGTGGAGATGCCGAGAAGAGGGGCCCCTTGGGGGCCGTGCAGTCCGCGTTCCAACTGAGGTTCATTTCCCAAATGGGTTGGGGGGGGTGCCATCCCCAGGTTGGGGGTCAGTGTTCCCACCCATCCCGGGGATTACAGAGAGCTGGGCTGGCGATGCAGGCACACTAACAAATGTTTGCTGAAAGGATTATCGGGGTGTGCTTGGAAGGACGTGTGGGGTGGAGGATTAGCGGGGGGGGGGGCGCTCAGGCCACCTTCAGGCCATTTGGGGCTCTTCCCACAACGCAGCCGGGAGGAGGTTAAGCGAGGGAGGCTGGCTCTGGTCCCCCGGATGTTCCCTTCACCCTTGGAAATGTGGGGAGGGGAGAGCAGGGTCCCCTCACAGGACACCCCCCCCCCGCATGCTGGATCAAGCAGGACACATCTCTCAGCCCAGCCCGGGAGGGCAGCGTGACGGGGCAAAAATGGTCCCCAACCCTCCCGTCAGTTCACGCAGGTGAACAAACCCAGTCGCTGCACTCGCCTAATATGGGGCCGTAACCGCCCCCCCCCCCCCGCAGGATGCCTCCGGCAAGAAGGTGTTCACAGAAGACATGAACACAATACCCAACTCCCCCCGATGGGCTGGCCCACACCCCATTCCCACCAGGACTCTTGTGCGCTGTGCGAACGGAGCCTCCCGATTTGGAGCAGCCTTCCCGTGCTGGACTGCAGCTTCCATCATGCCCAGCCGGCACGGTCTTGGCGTAACCAAGTCTGTCTCCTTCCTGCTGTCTGGGCAGCAGCAGGAATGGACCTCCCTGGGGCGGGCCTGTGAGCTTGTGGGGCAGGCGAGGCCCGGCGGGCTGCACTAGGGCTGGGCTGGCGCCATGCGACCGAAACCTAGCCCCCCCCCTAGTGTGCATTTAGCGGGGGAAGGGTCTCGTTCTCCCGCGTGGGCGTTTGGGAGGCCATGCTCCCCGTTCCTGACCCCCGGCCCTGCCGAGGAGAAGGGGGGGCCTTCCCCAGAGGGAGGCCAGTCCCAGCCGCAGGCTCTTCGCTGGGAACACTCCGTGGAAGGAACCGGCCTCCAGTTGCCTCCAGCGCAGGGTTGGCGTGAGCCTCCCGCTGTGGCCGGCACAGAATGGGCTGCGGGAACTGCTTCAACCCCCCTGGAGTGCAGCCTCCCCACGGCAGGGGTGACCCCTGTGAGGCCACTTAAGCTTCTGCAGGAAACCAGTCGGGGCGGGCGGGCTGGAGGCTGGGGCGGCGGGGGTTGGAGAGCCCGTTTGGTGTGGCGGTTCAGGCACCAGGCTAGAGACCGCGAGTTCCAGTCCTGCCTTGGGCACAAAGCCAGCTGGGGGACCTTGGGCCAGCCCCTTTCTCTCAGCCCTGGGAAGCAGGCAATGGCAAACCACTTCTGGGAAGGGAAAAAAAAACCTTGCCAAGAAAACTGCAGGGGCTTGTCCAGGCAGTCTCCGAGAATTGGACCTGATTGAATGGATTACAAAAAAAAAAGGCGGCTGTTAAAATGTGGCCCTGTCCCCAGGGTCTTCGGTGCCTAGAATTGGACCTGATTGAATGGATTACAAAAAAAAAAGGCGGCTGTTAAAATGTGGCCCTGTCGCCAGGGTCTTCGGTGCCTGCCGAGAGAGCAGCCACTCTGAGATTGGCGTGGATCCCAGGGAGCTGCTTTCCTTGACCGGTGCAAGGCTGGGGGGAGGGGTGTGGGGGGAGGCCGGCCGTTTCCTGGCACCGGAGGACGGGCGGATCTGAGGGGAGGGACCCCGAGACCCTTGTTCCTGTGAAACTCTTGCGATCCACCTGTGCTTAGAGGAAGACTAGCAAGATGCCAGGCTGAAGGCTCGGCTGGGCGCGCTGAGAGTCGGTTCCCCGTCCCGCGCTCTGACCCAGGGAGCGCGAGTCCAGAAAGCGGCAGTTTTGCCGGGTGGCGGGAGAGCACAGCAGCCGCCCCCAGGGAGAAGGACCCAGAAGAAGCTGTCCTGGGGAGGGAGGGAGGGAGGGGGGAGCCGTCCCCCTCCTCCCCAGCTGTCAGAGATCCGCCCAAAACCTTTGCAGAGCAACCGGCCGCGGATCCTGGCGTGAAAAAGGTCGCGCTTGTGAGATTCTCGGTCGCTGCTCGGAAATGACAAGGAGTGCTGGGGGAGGCAGCGCTTCACCAGTAGCACTTCTGTCCGGCACAAAGCTGAAAAAGGTAGAGGAGCCCGGGCACAACCAGGGCGGGAAGCCTGAAGAAAGGTGGGGGGGGGGGGGCAGCTGGGTTCTGCCCATCCTGCTGGAACAGGCTGCCTTCCCGCCCCCCGCCGCCCGGGCCAAGAGGCTGCCTCCCTCCTTGGAAGGCCAGTTGGGTCTCCTTGCGTGGGGGTGGGGGGGGATGGAGCTTCCAGAACTGGAATCTGAGTCCCCGCCCGCCCGCCCGCCCGCCCGCAACTCAGGAAGGCCCGCGAGGCCTCTCTCCCCAGCCTGGTTGAATGAAGGGGGCGGGCAGAGCACGGGTTAGGAGGTGGGAAGGCGGGAGGGATTTGCCAGGGGTCTCTCCCCCCAGCCCTATTCTCTGGCCCCCGTTTGAAGCCGCCGGCTCCCCATTCCTCCCATTCAAAGCCTCATCACCCAGGGCAACCAGTGGGGGCATAAAGGGGACGGGAGCCGGGAGCTGGCACACCTCCCCCCCACACCCCATGGCCCTGGGTGGGTGCTCCCCAACCCCCAGGGGGGTCCTCGGCCGCCCTCACCCCCGGGGCCTTTCTTGGCACCCCATTCCATCTCCAGGGCAACGGGTGACCCTGCCTCCCTGGGTGGCTCCAGCCCCCCCCCCGCACATGGACGGAAGGCGGCCTCTCCCCCATTCAGCCACTTGCCTTCCCCCCTCCCCCCACCTGGGGCCTATTGTGGGCACAGCTGCCCAGGCCTCCGAGAAGCCGGCCGGGCCACGGGGAGGCGGGCGGGGAGTTCTCCCCCAAGGAGGGCGGAGAAAGGGGGCGGCTTTCCTGACAGCAGGACCCCCAGGAAGCGGCGCTGGGTGAAAACTGGGGAGGGGGCGTCCCGAAGAATTATCTGCATCCCTAGAGGAGGGGAGCAGCCTTCCCCCATTTTCGGCCAGAGGGAACAACTTTCTCCCGCTCCTTCCCAACTTTCCCTTCTAATTGGGGGTTGGGGGTGGAAGGGCGGCACGGAGATTTATTCGGGATTGTCCGAGGGATGGACTGTGCCGGGAACTTGGAGAAAAGGGCCCGGGCGCGAGTGGCGGAAACCGAGGCCGAGGGGCTTCAAGGCGCTGCCGGACAGGCGGGGAGGGGGGCGGGCGGGCGGCGGCGCCCGAGTCCCGGGACGGGCAAGGACGACCTTGGCCCGAGGAGGCCGCCGCCGCCGCCACGCTCCAGCCCGGGCGAAGGGGTGGGGGGCCAGGGAGGGCTCCCGGGTGGGACCCGAGGGGTCTGCGAGGGTGGAAGAGGCTGCGCAAGTGGGCTGCGCCCCCCAGAGCGCAGGGAAGGATGAACGGCCCAGGCGCGGCTGGCCCTCACCGCCCAGAGCTTCGCGGCTGCGTTCGCACGACCGGCCCTGCAACCAGGTCAGTGAAAGACTGCGCGGCCGCGCTTGCGCGAGGAGCGGAACTGGGTCACGTTCTGGGCCTTCCTGTGGCTACTTGCGGGCGGCGCGCTGGAACGGAGGGGGGGTCACTAACCGGGCCGAGGTCGTCGTGCGAACGCAACCGTTGCGGGCCTCCTGCAGGCGTTCGCGTTCAGAAACCGCAGGGTCAGCCTGTTTTTTTTTTTTTTTTGCTTTGCTAGAAAAGCGGTTCTTCTGGGCGGGGGGCGACCTCGGGACCGGGCTCCTGGGGGTCGGAGGCCCCTACGGGGGGGGGGGGGGCGCGACGCGGGGCTGCTGGTGCTTCTCGGCAACCGGCCACAAGCGAGCCCTCTTGCCCACGGCTTCCCCGCCGCTGCCTTGGTTTCCGGGGTCCGTTGGTGCTCGGGGCTGCGGGTCATTTTGGCCTGCTCCGAACTCGAGGAGGCGCTTCAATTAGAGCCCGTAGCGATGGCTGCCTAGACCTGCCTTTGAACCGGGAGGCCTTCTTTGCCGCCTTCCCCGGGCTCTTCGCTTGCCCCACTGGCAAGCCGCTCTCCCAAGAGCCCCCGAGGCTTCTCGCTCCGGTTTCCTGCCGCCGGATTCGGAGCAAAGGCGCCGCAGGGGAACCGCTACGGCCCGCCTCCTGCCCACCGGTTGCCGGGCCTCGGCTCGCCTCCCGCCGCTCCTACTCTTGAACTCGTCGGAATCCTCTCTCCCGCGTCCTGCGCTCTGCAAGAAGTGGGACCGCGCCCGGTTGTGGGGGGGGGGGGCGTCCTCCTTCCAAGGCCGGGAACGGACGGTCCCAGCGACCCTCTGGGCGCTCTGCTGGCCTCGCCCCGGCCTCAGCCGCCGCCTTTCTGCCCTTCTGGGCCGGCGGGTTAGCGCTGCTTTCTTTCTTTCTCCTCTCCGGGCCCTGCTTCCAGCCCGGGGGGAGCGGAGGGCCCAGGCCCCAAGGGTGGGGCGGAGGCCCCTCGGGCTTCTGCGAAAGGGGGCGGGGCTGAGGTCCCGGAAGGGACCCAAGATGCCACTGGGGATTTTGAAAACAGGGTACCCCAACCCCCCCTTGAGGCCAGAGGCTGCCTTCAGGCCCATGGGAATGGGGGGTGGATCAAAGCCCTGGCCCCACAGCTGCAGGCGCGCCCCAAGCGAGCAGGGAGGGAAGCTTGCGTGGGGAACGTTCACACAACTCGCTTAACCTGAGTTCTGCCTGTAAGGGGTTGTGGAAAAGCCCTCGGAGCAGCTCGATGGAGGAGCCCCTGGCCCAGGGGGAGGCCGGCCCTTCTCCGGAGAGACGCCTTTATTTGCTTCCCTGGGACGCGGGGTGGACTGGATGGCCTCGAGGGACCTTCCCACTCTTAGGTTCAAGGACACTCTGCATTGCACTACAGCTCCCAGTACGTCTCACCAGCATGGCTGCTGGATGATGGGAATTGCAGTCTGGCCCTCGTGGAGGGGATGCCAGTGCAGAGGGGGGAGGCGGCGCCCGCCCCCGCCCCCCCCGCCTGCGCCGGACTTCCCCTCCTTGATCCAGGCAGCCAGCCTGCGGGAGGGGCACGCGAGGGAGGGAATGGTCGGAGGCGCCAGTCTTGACGAGCTTTGTGGGACTCTGGTTTCCCGCCAGGCGCACCGGCCAGCTCAAGGAGAGCTCCTGGCGCGGCCTGCGGGCCTCGGCCCAGATGCGGATGGTCGCTTCTGGCTGGCCGGCGCGTCGTGGGAGGCCAGCCCTGCCCGCTGTCGTTAGCGCGTAGCTGCTCGTGTGGCCGGAGCCACGGTGGCCACGGTGTGGCCTCACTGACCCACCGGGTTTGGGGGACGGCGCGTTGTCTGAACGCAGCTTTAGGTCTTTTGCGGATTTCTGCCCGCCGCTTTCTGGGCGGCCCCTCCGAGTCGCCTCGTGCCCGGGCCCTTTGCCCCCCCGCCGGGCAGGATGGGACCCAGGGAGCAGCTGCGAGCGGGGCCGCCGGGCCGCCGCTTTCCTGGGCGGCCTTCGAGGGGAGGGTGACGTCACTCGGACCGCCCCCGCCCCCCGCGGTGTCTCCTCAGGTATTGTTCCGCGCACGTCTGGACCCCGGACGGAGAGGCGGCTCCGCGGCTGCAGGGGAATTCTGCGGCCGAGGCCAGCTCCCTCGGGAAGCGGCAGGCAGCGAGAGAAGCGCCGGGCCGGCTCCAGACGCTGCCACGGAGTCTCTCCCGAGCCTGCGAAGGGCCGCTTCCCGCGCCGGCCCGGCGGCGCCCGCGCTCGCCCTGCTCTGGCCCCGGGAGGGCTGCGCGTCCGCAGAGAAGCCATCCGGGGAGCCCGGCCCAACCCGCTGAAGGGCAAGTGCCCTGGGGGGCCCACCCCCACCCCGAGACCCCCTCCAGAGGCCGAGGGGACCGAAGGTTATCCCGGTATCCCTGTAAGGCCCCCTTGGCCCACACAGCTGTCTGCACCTGATGGTGCAAAGGAGCTCCAGGGGGTGAGGCGGGGGGGGGGGGCGCGCCAAGCCCCCCTCCCCCCCAGGCGCTCTTCCCCGCTGCACAATTAAGCCCGCCCGGTGGGTTTCCAGAGGCAGGGCCGCTATCAGCGGCCAGCCCCGTGGCTGAGGATGCTGGGCCTGGCAGTTGAGGGGCTTTGCCGGTCTGGGGAGGGAGGGGGGGGGAGCCACCTGCTGGAGGTCACCCCAGCTGCCCTTCTGGCCTGAGGGTCCTCCTCCCGGCAGCCGGCAGCACCACCCTTTACCGCCAAGGTCTGCCCATTGGCAGCACTGCCCTTTGGGTGCCCCTGGGCCCGAGACCCACCCAGCCTCCCGGGAGGGCATAGGTCTTGCGGAAAGAGGAGCCGCTGGGAACAGTGGAAGGGCGAAGGAGCTGCAGTTCGAGCTGCGAAAATAGAAGCGAAATTAAATCCTCATTCATCCTACTCAAAATGCTTGGTGGGAAGGAGAGAGAGAAGTCAAATTAATGTTATTCTTCTTGCTAATATTATTAACATTGGTAAAGAAACCCCAAGTCCCAAAATGCCTGATGCACTCACTGTTGAAGATAAGCCTAGGCCTTCCTTGTGTTTTCAGCTTCTTCTCTTTTTGTATCATGACTGCAACACAAAAGGAAAAGGAAAGAGGAAAGCAGACTCTGCTGTTTCCACTGGCTTCTTCTGCTTGGGTATCCCAGCAGCCCTTGTTCCCCAGGCTGACGGAGGAGGCTGACGGCAGCTCACAAGATAAAGAATGTGGTTTGGGGATCTACAGTAGCTGATGCTGGAAATCTGCAGGGGCATTCAAGGTTTTCCTCCAGTTCTGAAAGGGCGCCATTATCTGACCCCATGCACAAAAGAAAAAAAGGGGCGGCTGTCAAGCAGGTGAGACAACCTGCTTCCCTGCTCAGCTCAGTCAACCTCGGACGGGGACAATGGAGGGTGTAGTCCATCCCATGCCTTCTGCTTCCCACGCTGCCAGTGTTCACATTCACACAACTCACTTAATCTGTTGCTTGATTAGCTCGTTTTCTGGTTTTGGAAGCTGTCCTGAGCCAGAGACGAACCAGCCTTCTTCACAGCACACTTAAGCCACCGCAGAAACTTGCCAAGCTTCCTTCACCCACTGCAGCCCCACGACTGGCTTGAGGGAGGGTGTGGAGTCAACCGAGCCACACACCCCTACACAAATGGCTGCCCATATTCACCAGGGGACGGAACAGGAGCCGCGCGACCGCAGGCCCCGGGAAGCGTTTCCTTCCGGGCTGGCGGCGGGACGTGGTCGAGCAGCCCCGGGGCGGCTGCAGACGGAGAAACCCCCGGATGCCTTCGTGGGGGCGTTTTCCAGAAAGAGGCGGAGGACCCTGGAAAGACTCGGCAGAAAGGAAGGAGGAGAATCGGTCGGGTCAAGGAGGAGCGGAGCGTGTCTCGGGCGCGCACACCGAGCAGACGGGCTCCACGCTGCAGCGCCACCGTGGATGTGTTCGGGGCCCGGACCTCTGCTGACCCCTGTGGCGGCACCTGTGGCCGGACCGCGGCCGCCCCCCGGCTCCCCCCACTCGGAGCCCTGGCGCGTGATTGTCCAAACGCAATTCTTGTCTCTCCACCGAGGGTTGAGTCTGGACATCACGAGCCGGGGTTGGAGGTCAGCGGCCAGGAGGGGCCCGGAGGACCCGGCTCGGCTCCCTCTTGAAGCAGAGCCTCACAGAATCCAAAGGAAAGTTATTTATTTATTTCTTGGGCCTGTTTGTTAAACAAGGAAAGAAGTAAAGTAGCAGCTAAACGTGTGTTAGTAGTACTGTCCGTGGTACGTTTGTGGATACAAGGCGGCCTTCCTCGGAGCCGCCACGCCGGCCTTTGTCCCACACAGCTGCCACCCTCGAGAGCTTCCCAGCTTCTGCGCCAACTTGCTTGAAATCCAGCCACCCTCCCTCGGAAGGCTTTTCCGCGTGTGTGCGTGTGTGGGCCTGGCCAAGTGGGGAGCTCCGGCTTGGAGGGTGTGCTCAAGCTGTAGTAGTCCCCTGGTGTCTCACTTCTGCCGCGGGCTGGAAACCGACCGGAAGCTCTTCTCTGGCCAGCTTGCTTGCCCGAGGAAAGGGTGCTTCCTTCCTGCCGGGGCCACCGCAGGATGGCCCTCCCCGAAATCACGTGCCTCCAACCCAGTGCCCTCCAAGCAAGGAACGGAGGGCCGGGGAGCCAAGAAGCTTCTCCCTCTCTTGGCCTCACCTTCCTGGTCTGTAAAATGGGCAGTGACCCCGCTCGTCTTACAAAACGATCAGGAGAATTTTGCGTCCCAGCCCTCAAAATATCCTCCCCCTCCCCCTCTGGTTCCCCTGATCCAGCCCGCAAGTAGCTGTTTCCCCATTTGGAAAGGGGGCCTCCCGTCTCTGTGCGGGGGGGGGGGGGGCGGGCTTTCACGGGATCCTTTGCTCCTGCTGGAAGGGAGAGGATTTTGGCTGGGAGGGCGGCTGGCAGAGCGCGATCCCCGCCCTGAGCCTCGCGCCCCTCCTTCCCCCAATCCCCGGGCCCCTTTCTTCTGCCACAATGGCTCCAGCGCCGCTTGGGTGGTCCCGTCCCTTTCAGGCTCCTGCGCGGCAGCGTCCGTCCGTCCAGGCCCGACGGCCGGCCGGCCGGCCATTCCCAGCAGCGAGGCCCCTCTGCTGCAGCCCCCCCCTCCCTCCGCCGGCGGTTCTTTCTTTCTTCCGCAGAGGAGAACAAAACCTCGGACAACGGCCAGCCTTTGGAACCGCACCAATCTCTTTGTTGCCTTCCTCCCCAACAGAGCCAGGTTTGTCCCTGGGGGGCGAAGGGAAGGCCGGCCTCTGAACAGCGCCTCCTCCGAGGGTCCGGCTTCCCAGGGCCCCCTCTCTAATCTCTCTTCAAAGCCCTGGAAGGAAGGCCCCCCCAGAGGGAGGTGGGCATTTCTGCAATCCCTGCGACAGGCAAGTCCCCTCCCCTGACCCCCCCCCCCCAGGCGGGCTCAGCGGCAGAGCCGGGGCCGGACCCCCGGGTCAATCCCCCTTGGCTCCAGTCCCGGCCAGAAGGCGCGGGTTGGCCTCCAAGAAGCCTGGAGGCTCGTGGGACGGGCCCCGTTCCCACGGTCAGGTCCCAACCCGCTTCCTTCCCTGGGTCTGTCTGGCTCCCCTTCGCTAGCAAATAAGCGGTAAGTCGATCGATATAGGCCCACCAGGGACCGTGGCCAGAATTTGGGAGGGGAGGAAGGAAGGAAGGAGGGTGGTTGGGGGTCTTCCGTCCAATAAACGGTCACGGGTTTCTTTGCAGAACCCTTCCTAGCCAGTGAAAATGACCAGAGACTGTCTCCCTAATAAGTCAACCCCCTGCGAGCGAGTCGGACTCCTGCGAGCTCCGTGGATCAGCCTGCTGTTTGCTTGGCGGAAGCCCAGAAGAGGCTCGCCCCCCGCATCCAGGGCACAGCCTGGGATCTCCTGGTGGTCCCCCATCCCAGGACCTGCTCAGACTGTTGAGATAGGCCGGGTGCTCTAGTGGCCTTCGAATGAAATGGAGCAACTCCTGAGGCTGCTTTCTCGGGCCTTACTGGATTTCCCCCCTTCTCATTTTCAGAGTAAATTCTCCGGGAAAAAACCTTCTTCCTTCTTTCAGGCAAAGACCTTATGATCCCGGAAACCCAGCCACCCCCGCCCTCGGAAAGGAAAAGGAAAGGAAACGGGGCCACCGACCCAGCCCCTGGCAGGCCTTGCTTAGCGGGTGGGGACCCCGCGGGGGAATTCTTTCCTTGGGGAGACGCTGCTGCTTCCCCGGAGTGAACCCCCTAAAACAAGTGGGGAGAAGGAAGTCCGCGCCCAAACTTTTCGGAGGGGGAAACCGTCCCCGCCTTCCAGAGGAGCCCCTCGGGGCGCCCCCCCCATCCCGCCCGGAAAGCGGCCTCCGGGCGGCGCCGGGACCCTTCGGCCCGGGAGCTGCCTGGTTCCCGAGGAGCGGGGCCCTCCGCGCCCCTTGCCCGGAGCTGGCTCTGTTCGCCGGGACCGCGCCAGGCGGGCGTCCCGCGGAGCAGCTGCCGGGGGGCGGGGCGGCGGGTGGGTGGGGAAACACCCTGCCCGTGACGTCGCGGGGGCGGGGAGGGGAAGTGACGCGGCTCGGAGGTTCCCACCCCCTCCCGCCTCCCCGGCAAGGAAAGACGAAGCAGGAGGCGGAGGAAGGAAGAGCGGGGCGCCTCCGGTCCCGCGGGGGAAGGTAGGGCGCCGCGGGGCGGACCCGGGACCCCGGAGGGCGTCGGGGCGGGGCAGCAGCGGGGGGGAGCGAGGGGAGCGGCCCCCCCTTCCCAGAAGGAACTGAGCCGCGGAGCCTCTTTTGTTGTCGCTCGGGCGAAGCGGTGGGTGATGGCGAGCATGTGCAGAGGGCAGCAGCGCGCCCGGGCGCCCGGTCCAGAGCTTCAGGCTCGGGGCGTGGGGGCAACGACCGAGGACGCTCCTGAGCACGTGCAGAGGGCAGATCTACCGCCACCTCCCGCCGGAAGGGAGCCCGCCCGAACGCAGAGCCGGGAGCGGCGCACACGGGCGGCGGGCAGGCGTCCTCTGCGCGTGCACAGAGGGCCGCCCTGCCTTTTTCAGAACTGGGTGGTGGTGCTCTCGTTGAACAAAATAAAGCATCACGACCCAGAGTTCAAAAAAGGAAGCTGCGCAGAGGACTAAAACCAGATCAGGGAGAAAAACGCGGGGCGCCTACGTAGAAGTACGAACGTTTGACCGTAAGCAGGAGCGCAAACGTTGCAACCCGCACCCCCGTTCGGTGCTCCCTGAATGGCTTTCGCGGAGATGGAGCGACCTCGCAGGAAGACGCCCCGTTTTCATCGCCCTGAGGCCGTCCGGTTTTCAAAGGCGTTAAGTTTGGGGCCCGACCCCTTCCCTTCGCTTTCCCGGTCTCTGATCGCGGAGGAGAGGCCTTGCAATTTGGGGACGGCACGCCTGTTGGAGCACCGGAACGGCTCTCGCGGGCCTCAGGGCGGGGGGCCAAGCGGGCTTCCTGCCAGCCCCTCGGCCGGCAGTGGGTCCCTCTGCCGTCCTTGGGGTTCAAAAGCTAGCAGGGGTCGGACTGCAGCTCCCACCCTCCCTGCCCAGGCTGCTGCGGCTGATGGGCTACGGAAGCTGGAGGGAATCCTCCTGGGCTCCAAACGCCATTCCCTGCTGCCCTCTGTGAAGCCCCGAGGAGAGCTGCCCCCCACCGCTGCCCCGGAAGCCGCCGCTGGCGGGGCTGGACTAGATGATCTCCGAGGCCCCGCCCAGGCCGTGCGTTCTGCATTCTGTGGCTCCTCCATGCTTGGGGCCATTGCTTTGCAGCTGAGCTACCTTGGTCATTTTTTGACTGCAGCCTGGAAGCCGCCTGACTCCCTGCCGGGGCTCTTCCCATAAGCCGCCCGCCCCCCCCCCCGGTTCTTTCTCTGCTCAGCCCCCCCTCTTCGTTCCGACCCCCAGTGCTGCCATGGCCGCTCCAGCAAACGCGCAGACCGCCAGCAAGAGTTGGGAACTCAGCCTCTATGAACTCCACAGGACTCCCCAGGTGAGGGGGGGGGGGGCGGCAGGCGGTGGACGAGGCCGGGGCACCGGTCCCCACGAGGCTGGGCAGGGGGGCAGCCAGCAAAGCAAAAGGGTGCGGAGGGTCAAGCCCCCCCCATTCCCATCACGGGAGACCCTCCTGGAGGCGGCACTTCCCTCTCGCTGGGTCTGAGGGGCCCCTCCCCACGTGGGGTCAGGGGTCAGGGCTTCCCCTCGGGGGGGGGCGTGTGGCTTTTGCAGCGCCCCAACCGGCATTTGCGCAGCGAGGGTCGGTCGGTCAACGAGACGTGCTTTTAGGCTGCTCGCATCAGGCGCATCGAAGCGGCTTACCAATGCCTGGGGGAGCCGCCTCCCGCACGGGGCGTGCCAGACCCGGCCCCTCGATTGGCGTGGCCCCGGCGGGCAGGCCCAGGCTCTCCAGCCACGGAGGGCTGCGCTTTCTGGGGTGCAGCCAGGCCTTGAATTGCACCCGGAAGCGACTTGCAGCAGCCGAGGCAAGACTGGCGTTGCCGGCCCAGCTGCGTTTTGGTGTTTCCGGGGGAGGCCAAGGGGCGCCCCATAGAGAGCGGGCTGCAGTAGTGCAGCCGAGAGGCCGAATGTGTCAGAATCCCCAACCAAGAAATCCCTCAGGCAGTTACTCTAAAGGATCCATTTATTCAGGGCAGCAGAAGCCTCGAATAACGGTTTTCGCGCCTAAGCAGCCTCATCAAAGAAACGGCAAAGACCCCCATGCGAGTCCAGCCGTAACAAACCAGTTCCCACTCCAAGAATCCCTCCCCCCTCCGGAATGGCCTTCAGGGAGCAGTTCTCTCGAAGCGATGCAGAAAGGCGAAGCCTCTGGAGCCAAGTAGAGCAGACCCGTGTATGAAAGTCAGAAGCATGGCAGACGGACGTGGGAGGCTGACAGAACCCCCCCCCCACAAGCCCCTTTCCGTTGGGCAGCGCGCCCTCTCCCCGGCAGAGCGGCCGGGCCCCTGGTGGCGAAGGGCCCACGCCCCTCCCTTCTCGCCGCAGGAGGCCATCATGGACGGGACGGAGATCGCCGTCTCCCCGCGGAGCCTGCACAGCGAGCTGATGTGCCCCATCTGCCTGGACATGCTGAAGCACACCATGACCACAAAGGAGTGCCTGCACCGCTTCTGCTCGGACTGCATCGTCACCGCCCTGCGCAGCGGGTAGGGGGGTGGGCGGAGGGGGGCCGGGGCCGCGGGGGCCGGGGCCGCCCCCAGCGCCTCCTTCTCTCCGTCCCGCCGCTGCAGGAACAAGGAGTGCCCCACCTGCCGGAAGAAGCTGGTCTCCAAGCGCTCCCTGCGCCCCGACCCGAACTTCGACGCGCTCATCTCCAAGATCTACCCCAGCCGGGACGAGTACGAGGCCCACCAGGACCGGGTGCTGGCCAAGCTCAACCGCCTGCACAACCAGCAGGCCCTGCGCAGCAGCATGGAGGAGGGGCTGAAGATGCAGGCCATGAACCGGTGGGTGCCGGGCGCCGCGCAGCACTCCGCGCAGCCTGCTGGAACCCTGAAGGAAGCAGGGCACCAGGGGCGGGGGGCGGGGGTCACGCCCTCGCGGGGAGGAGCCGCTCCCAAGAAAGCGTGTCGGTGAAGCCGAACCCGGGGTGCCGGAGCAGCCCTGCTGGGGGCCCCGAGGGTCTCCGGCAGCAGCCCCCCAGCCCCCGTTGCCTTTTCCCTCCCAGGCCGTCCTCTCGGTCTGGGAGCAGGGCCTGCAACGGGAGACTCGCCCCCTAACAGCGACCCCTCGCCCTTGTCCACCGCCAGGGGGCAGCGGGTTCGGAAGCACCCCCAGGAGTCGGACAATGCCACCTTCAGCGGGGCGGAGGACAACTGCGACAGCCGCTCGCACCTCAGCAACGCCTCGGCCCCCAGCCAGCCGGAGGCCGGGCCCAGCTGCAAGCGCTCGCGGGCCTCGGACGAGTCGTGTGCCGAGCCGGAGACCTCGCACGAGGGCGGGCGGGGCAGCCCCGACCCGGGGGCCGAGTCCAGCAGCAGCGAGATCGAGCTGGTCTTCCGGCCCCACCCCGTCCTGGTGGAGAAGGGGGGCTACTCCCAGACCAGGTGAGTCGGGCGAGGACCGACCGGGCCCCTCGTGTCTCGGCCAGCTGCGGGGCGGCCTTTTGAAGCACCAGGAAGACTGCGGGGCGGCTTAAGGGGCCTGGGGTAGGGCAGGGGCCCGTGGGGCTCCCACGAGATGCTGGTCTGGACATGGCAGGTGTGCACCCCGTGTCGGCAGGTACGTCAAGACAACGGCCAACGCAACGGTGGACCACCTTTCCAAATACCTGGCTCTGCGCATCGCCCTGGAAGAGGCCCCCGGCCCGGGCCCCGAGGCCCCCGCCCTGGAGGACGTGAGCGAGAAGCAGTACACCATCTACATCACCACGGCCGGGGGGGCCTTCACGGTGAGGAGGGGTGGAGAGCGGGGGGCTGACGGGAAAGGGCAGCCAGAAAATCGGGGTTGCTTTGCGAGCGCCGCGCTTAAGGTTCCCCTCGAGCCGATCCTCGGGTGCTTCCTGTTGGGGCGGAGCCTGTCTGTTGGGTCCGTGCAGCTTGACTCACTTGCCCGAGTCACCTGTTCTTCCCACAGTCAGATCCGCGCTCTTTCCTAGGGAAGGTTCCCCGGGCGGCCCCTGGGGAGGCTTTGGGCAAAGGGGTAGAACAGCTGCTAACCGACCCCCCACTCCGCCCCGTGTCCTTCCTTGGCCCAGACGCTGAACGGGTCTGCGACGCTGGAGCTGGTGAACGAGAAGTACTGGAAGCTGAGCCGGCCGCTGGAGCTTTACTACGCCCCCACCCAGGAACAGAAGTAACGGGGGGGGGGGGGCAACCTGACGGACAGCAGCTCTGCCGGCAGGTGGAGAGCTCCAGCTTTGCCCTCCTGGCTCTTCTGAAAATATGATGCTTCGCTGGGGGGGTGATGCTTCAGCCCCCAACTGTGACCCCACAAACCTTCCAAGATGCCCTTCTGTTCCAGCTTCTTCTCCCACGGAAGACGGGGGCTCCTGCCCTCCTTGTCTTCTCCGTGTGGTGGGGGGATGATGGGGGGCGAGGTTGTTTCCTGCCTTTTTACAGCTGTTTTTGTGGAACTGAATTGATCACGGAATATTGCTCCTTTGAACGTCTGGAGTTCCTCTTTCTTGGGGGGGATCAAAAGGGGACAGGCTCCAGGGGGGCTGAAGGGATCCCGACGGGCAAGAATCGGCATCGGCGGCATCTTCCACACTGGCTGAACTCCGGTCCCGTCCCGTTATCATCACCACCCGTAGAAAGCTTGACTCTGGAGGATGGAGCTGCCCTACCCTGGCCTGTGGGGGGGGGGGGGGGACGGGGACCCTTTCCCATTTCCTTTCCCCAAACGGCCCTCTCGGTGCCCCATCCTCCTCGGCCCAGAAGTGTTTGCCCGAGGCTTGGAGGACCCCTGGTTTCAGCTGGAGGGCAGAAAAGGGGGGGGGCTTTTCCCAGGAGAGCCTGGTTGGTGTTAGAGGGGCTGAATCTCTTGCTATCGTACTTGGGGTCTCCCCACACCCCCCATGTGGCAACCCAGCCTTTTTGTTTTTGTTTGCTGTTCCTTTCATGTTCAGGGTGCAAATCCCTGGACCTGCTCAGAAACCCCCAAAGGGTCGGCCTGCGGAAAGTATGGGACCCACATGTGCCCTGGGGGGGAGCCCTCCAGAGCTGCTGCGTGCCCCTTATTTTAGCCGTGGTCTCTGTGATCAGGTAGCAGCATCGGTCCTCGGGTCGGGGGCCACCAGGAGATCCAGAGCCATTGGCCAGAATGGGGAGGGAGCAACTGCGATTGATTTCTCCCCTCGAGGGGGGCTTTGTCTCTGACATTATTTATTTTTTTATTTATCTTTTATCCCGCCTTTATTATTTTTATAAATAAGTCAAAGCGGCGAACATACCTAATACTCCTTCCTCCTCCCCTTTTCTCCACCACAACCACCCTGTGAGGTGAGTTGGGCAGAGAAAGATTATTGATATTAACTTTGTGGTTGGGAGGGAGGTTATCTAGCCCCCCCACACACACACACACGCTAAAGGTCGCCCGTCTACTCCAGAAGCAGCTTTTCATTCAAATTTTAACAACTTTTTCCGAGACAAAACCAGCCCTCCCCCAGCCCCGCTCTTGGGGGGCCCTTGCGCAGAGGGTGCTCGGAGCCCTCCCCCCTGCAGACAGCCCTTCCCCCTCCTGCCCGGCACTTCTGGCTCTGGAGAGATTTCACGTGGCTAGACCTCATGGGCTTGGCTGCCAGGGGTCTGCTCGCGTCCCTCCCCTTTCAGGCGTGTTCTCCGCAACCGAGGGGAGGGGAAAGAACCGGGGGGGGGGTTTCGCTTCCCCCCTTTTAGGGCCAAAAGCCTGATGGGGGAACCTGGAGAGATTCGTCCCCCCCCCCAGACCATACCATTCGGGGTCAGTCTGCCGGCTGGGAAGGCCCCAAGCCTCATGGCGCCTGGCTGACGGAGAAGGCCACCACGGCACGCCTGGGCTCGGCTGCCCGGGGGCCGAACAAGCCGCGGTGGGTGCGAAGGGCCCTCTCGGGGCTGAGGGTGTGAAGATGAGCCATCGAGGCGGCCTGCTGAGGCTCCGAAAGTTCGCGGGGCCCAAGTTGCCAGTGGGCTTGCCGGGTACCACTGGCACCCGGGGCCTCCCCAGGGCAGCAGAGCCACGGCCAGGAGAGCCAGGAGCGGGCGCTGCCTATGCCCAAGGGCCAGAAATTACAGTATCTTGGAAAGTGCCATGCAAAAGCAGAGCTGCCCACTGGCACTCTGCACCCCGTCTTCTCCCCCCGCCAAAGGGCCCCCAACACCATCAGGCCGTGCAATCGGGAAGCAGCCTTTATTCCAAAAGCCCCCTAGCAGGGCGGCCTGCCCGGAGGAGAAGGCCGCTGTGCAGGAAAGGGGGGGTGCTTCAGCGGAGGGGGGTGAGGGGACGCGAGGGGGTGTCCCGCTCACTCGGCGGCGGCAGCGCTGGATGTGCACAAAGGCGGTCTGCAGGGAGGGAGGGGCCTCGTCGGAGACCCCCAAGGCGAAGGCTTGCGGTCTCCGGGGTCCAGGGGGGAGGGCGGAGGCCGTGGGGCAGCACCGGTGGGGGGTCCAAAAGCTACCGACCTGTGGAGGGAGAGGAGGAGGTGAGGTTTGGTTGTGACACAGCAACTGGGGAAATCGGGGTGCGGAGCCCCTCCGCAGCATCTGAGGGGCCCTTGCCCAAGAGCCAAGCTCGGTCAGGCTTTTGGCACGGGGGGGGGGCATCTCTGGCTGCCCTCTGGCCTCCGTGGGGCAAGTCGGGGAGACGAATGGAGGGGTGGGGGACGTCTGCCTGGAGGGGCTTTTCTCCCTGGGAGTATTGCAGTTGGGGGGGTGCAGGCCGTTTCCTCCCCCCCATCAGGGCAGGGATCCAAGTGGTGCCCCCCCCCAACCAGGGGGAGACCGCCCACCCTGGTTCCGCCATCCGAGTCCTCTTGTTCTGCCTGCCCGCCCGCCTCTTCCGGGCCTTACTTGGGGTCCTGCAGAGAGAACAGCCCCCAGCCCCCCATTTCCTGGCCCGGCAGCTGTAGCAGCCTCTCCCCGTCTTCCTGGGGGGGGGGGGCTGCCTGCAGCTGCCAGATGGGCAGGAGGCCTCAGGCTCCAGCGCTGGGGGGTGGGGCCGTCAGCCATGCCCCCTGGCTCCCGCCAGGCTTACCTTCCTGCTGTGGGTGGGTGTCGCCTTCCAGGGGGATGTATCCTGCAGGGGAGCGGAGGAAATGGGTCGGTCGGGTGCTGGGAGAACTGGGCCGGCTGGGCAGGGGGCGTCCCCAGGAAGGAGCAGCGAGCCCTGGACGTGGCCGGCCAATCTCTTCTGCCCGCCTCCCTACCCAGACCCAGAGCAGGGCTCGCCCCGTGTGCCATTTCTATGAACCTTGCGATTGGTTCCCCCCACCTTTTGCAGAGAGCACTCTGGCCCTCCATGGCTGAAGCCATGCCCTTGCGGGGGAGCAAGAGTGCCCCAGAGAGCCGATAAGGGCAGCTGGGAGCGGTGGCAATGCCTCCGCCAACCACGTTCCCCGCACAAAGCAAGCTACTGCGTCAGGCCCCCTTTTTTCCTTGAGATGTTTCCGTTCTTGCTTCAGGGAGGTTTGCGGGTGGGAAGGAACGCTTCTGCCGCGTTTTATACAACCAGAAGTGGTATAGTCCTTCCCCAGGCACGAGGCCTTTCTACCCACCCTCCACCCGCAGCAGGGGCTCACGCATGGCCTCACTCCCTCTCGCGTGCCCCCTCCTCACCTCGGACCCTCGACCGCTTCCAAAAGACCACGCCGGCCGCCAGGAGGACGGTCCCCAGAACCAGCACGGTGGCCGAGACCCCGATTTTGATCCAGAGCTCCGAGGGGATGCCTGGGGCTGAGCAGCGAGACAGAAAAGTGGGGCAGTTAACGGGCACCCCCAAAATGGGGAGGGGGGTTCCGCCTTGGACTCTCTTGCCCAACGCAACTCCTTGCTCCCCCGTGTTTTCTGCCGGAAGGTGCTTGTTCCCACATTTGGAGGGTTTATTCACCCCCCCCTTCTGGGATATTTGCATTATGCAATTTGCAGAGAGCAAGAAGCTTCCTGAGGGCCCCCCTCGCCCGCTGGATGGAAGAGGTTGCTCCGAAGGGCCTCCGGGCTGCCATCCCAGCAACAAGGCGGCCTGGGGCCCGGGGGGGCTGCCCTGCCCCTCGGGGACCCCAGCCTGGCCCCGTTCACTCCCAGGGGAAGGCGTGCCCTTGGGGGCCTTCCAGCAGCAAATGTTGCTGGGGGGGCCGTGGAGACCTGCCCCTCAGGCTGTGGACACATCTCTCCACCTCCTAGAGCGGGGTTCCTCAGCCGGGCCGGCTTTAAAGTGCGTGGACCTCAACTCCCAGAATCCTCCAGCCAGCATGCATGGCCCAACTCTGACGGGGGAATTCTGGGAGTTGAAGCCTGCCCATCTTAAAGCTGCCATCGTCCTAGAGGAATCCCCAGCGCTCTGTCCCCCCCCCCGCCCACCGCCCAAGCAGAGGAGAATCCAACAGGCTGTTGCAATTCCACAACTTCTGTTTCTGCGGCTTCCAGGGGGGAGCTTCGGGGGGCTCAGTTCTTGGGCAGGGCAACGGGGGGGGGGGGTACCGCCCGCTCCCTTGCCCAGACGCTTTCCTCCAAACCCCCGAGAGATGAGAGTTCACTGAAGAGGGGCAGCCCTCTGCACACGAACAGAGGCACGCTTGTGGCCCAGCCCTGCTGCTTCCGGAGAGCGCGCCCCCCACGTCCGCCCTCCAGCCGGCCCCCGGCCCCACTCACCCCAGTCCTCGGTGCGGGGCTCGGCCAGGCTGGCGTGCTGCACGGAGCAGGTGTAGGTCCCGCCCTGCCGGGGGTCGACCGGCAGCGTCAGCCGCGCCTGGTAGCTCCAGTCGCCGTTGCTGGTGACCGGCGGGGGGTCCAGGCGATCCTTCACGGGGTCCCCATTCCACAGCCAGGTGATGTTGACCTCCCCCGGGTAGAAGCCCCACGCCACGCAGGCGAGCATGATGGGGTCCGGAGTGTTCTGAGGGGTCACGGGGAAAATGCGGACGTTCGGCACAGCTGGAGGGAGGGAGGGAGGGAGGGGAACACGTGAGGCCGGGTTCCGCCCTTCAGCCGCTGCGCCCTCTCTCTCTGCGCCCCAATCCCCATTGACCCCCCTGCCCTTGGGAAGCAGCTCCCCAATTTATTCTGAAATGCAATAGAGTGAAAGCCTAGAGAGGCCTCCTGGACCAACTCCTGCTCCTCGCCCTCAATGCTTGCGATGCCGGCCAAGACTACAGCACGGCGTAGGGCCCCGCTCCCCCCCTCCCTCGGTTGGCAAACCCCGGGGCCAGGTGCCCCTTCCCCGGCCCCGCCCTCACTCACCCAGCCTGCCCCCCGTCTGCCCCCAGAGCGACTGGAGCTGCTGCTGGCAGTCCCGGGCTGCCCCCTGGGCCACCTCCAGGGCCCTTCGGTTGAGCCACATCGCTACAGGGACGCCGGTGAAGTTCCAGGGCACGGATGCCCCCAGGCCGCAGGGCAGGAACAGCTGCAGGTCGAAGTCGAAGTAGCTGAAGGGGATCTTGTTGAAGAACAGGGTCCAGGCGGGCTGGAGGACGCGGCCGTCCGCCGAGAGGAAGCAGTCCGTCTCCAGGTGCAGGACGAAGCAGCCTGCGGGGGGACGCGGAGGTCGGGGCCGGCCTGCCTGCCAGGAAGCCCCGGCCGGCCGCCCGCCCCGGCGCAGCAGAGGGGAAGCTTTGCGCGCGCGCGCGCGGGGGACGCGCAGAAGGGGGGACCGGCTCCAGGGAAGAGGCGAGATGTTGGCCCCCTGGAATCGGCGGCCGGCTGCCTCGGAGGGTGGGCGAACGGCCCTCTGCAGCGGGCCAAGGACGCACCGGCTCGGGCAGCCCCCCGGGCCCGGAGGCAGGGAGTTCCGCTGTCCTGCAGCTCCGACCCGGGAGGCGTCCAGCGGCTTCCTGCCAGAGCCGGCCCGCTCGGCCACCGAGGGACGCCGCGGCCCGAAGGGTCCGCCCCGGACGGGGGTCGCCCGGGAACACCCGGCGAGAAATCCCGGCGCCCGAGAGGCGCGGACGAGCCGCGTCCTTCCGGCGCGTTGCCGAGAAAGCGAAGCCGCCAACTGGCCCGCCTCCGGGGGAAGCCCGGCCCGTGCGGCCGTCGCGCCGGGGATGGTGGGAGTTGTAGCCTAAGGCGTCCGCCCGGGAGGGAAACCGCAGGGAGGCGGAAGCGACTCTCGCCTCCTCGGCGCTCCCTCCCAGCGGCTGAAGGAGAAAATGAAAGCGAGGCAGGGGGCTGGCTGCTCGAAGCAACTCGGGGGGCAGGAAATGCGCTCTTCACATGGCCAGAAGCACCCAAACCCCTTGATACCCCCACCCCGTGGCTGATGGCGCCCCCGCGCGGAGCAGCCAAAGGTCCCCGGGACCCCCAGTGCTCTCTTGAAACCTCCCCCGCGACTGAAACTCACAGATAGACTGCCGCCGGGCATGGAAGTTCTACCGTGGCCGCGCGGCGAGCCCCGCTCACCGGACAGCTCTGTCTTCCGCAGGCGCACGGTCCCCTCTGCCGCTGGGCGGGGAGCCGTCCTCCCCCGCTCAGCCTCCTCCGCAGGGCTGTTTTCTGGGGGGTTGGGGCGGGGAGGCCTCGGGGGTCCGAGCTCCGTAGCGCAGGGGCGGCCGGGGTGGAGCCCGCCTCTAGGCGCGGACTTACCTGCCGGCTGGACGCTCAGCGCCAGGCCCAGCAGCAGCCACGGAGGTCGCATCCCGGCGGGCCGGAGGCGGGAGGTCTGGCCCTGGACGCGTTCCGCAGAAGGGCTGCCCGGACGAGCCGCTGTGCCGCGGGTACACCAAGCTAAACCGGAGCGCCCTTCCCCCGCGCCCGTCCCCGCCCCGACGGGACTCCCCCCGCCCCGCGGGCAACCAATGGCGAAGGCGGGCGCCGGCGCGTCATCAGTCGCCGGGGAAGGCCGAGCCGTCCGGGCGCAGGAGAGAGAAATTGTCCCGGGCCGCTTGCAAGGGCTCCCGGAGAGGGGCAGCCGCGGGGCGGGGCGGGGCGGGGCGGGGCGAGAGCCGGCCGGACCCGTCTCGCTTGGCACGACGCGCGAACGCAGCAGGAGCGTCTCGGGAACATGCCGGGCTCCCGCCATACCGCATCTCCTTCCGCAGGCTCCCTCGACGTTGCCGCCCAGAGACGGGACCGTTGTCCGCCCCCTCCTGGTCCCCAGACGCGTGTGGTGGGGATTATGGGCGTTGTAATCGGCGGGGAAACGAGGCGAGAGGGGCGTTCGCTTCCTCGCCTCCAGACCGGGCCGAGGCTGGCGCCTGGCTGGCCCGGGCGAGGAGGATGGGCGGCGGTTGTGGGGAAGCGCCAAGCGCGGGGGCAGGAGAGCTCCACCGAGGCGGGGTCGACCCAGCAGCTGGCCCCGAGGGCGCCCCTCCGTTGGCAGCGCCGAGGTCTCCCGCGCGGACTTTCCGGGTCCAAAGGGGTCCCTCAAAGCCCTTCGCCCGAGCCCAGCTGGTTACACCTTCCTTCATAAACCACTATTAAACAAACCACGGTTTCGCGATTTGTACATCTAGCCGCAGAAATCACGCCAGGCAAGAAGCCTGGTTCGCCGTCCCCTCGGCGCAGGACCCGGAGTGGCGCCGCGGCTGAACTCCCTGCGGCCCAAGGCTGGTAGAAGCGCGGAGCGCGGCTCGGGCGCCGGGATCGAGGTCCGCTGGCGACGGCCAGCCCATTTCAGGAGCCCCGCCCCTCCCCCTCCATCCCTGGGGAGGGAAAGAGAGAAAGCGGGGGGGGGGGGGCTGCCGTTGCCGGGAGGAAAGGGGGCCCTCCCCAGCGCTGCCCCTCCGCAGGGGCGCAACCGAAGCACCGAGGGAGAGTATCGCGGGAACACCCGAAAACAAGCAAAGCCGTCTAATCCTTGGTCGTTTCGTGCTCCTCCAAGGTCACTTTATCAGACGGCAAGAACCCCGCACAATCCGGAGCTCTCGAACTGGAGGGAAGGGTTTGATTCGGAGTACACCAACGGGATCCACAGGACGGGAAAAAACCGCGTGAACAGCCCCCACCCACCCCCGCCGCGTCCTTCCTCTTTTGAAACCCACAATTCACTCCCACCCACAGGTTTCCTGGCCTGGGGCCCCACCCATTCCCCCCTCCTCCCAGACAGAAGAGTCCCGCCGCCTTTTTCCAGCCTGCTGATACCATCTCCCCTCCCCCAGGGGATTGAACTACCCCCTCCATCATCCCCAGCAACCACGTGGTTGAGCCCTCCGTGGATTCTGCAGGTGAGACCATGCCCTCAGCTGTTTGGGGCATCGGGGAACGATGGGCTCCGGAGTCCTGTCTGGA
This sequence comes from Charina bottae, assembly GCA_023362775.1. Lineage (NCBI taxonomy): Eukaryota > Metazoa > Chordata > Lepidosauria > Squamata > Charinaidae > Charina > Charina bottae. Next base: position 837,598 of record JALMGJ010000002.1, on the reverse strand, counting down.
AGGACACTTAACGGCCCTCCCTCTGGGGAACACCTGCTCCCAGCCCCCCCAAGCAGAACCCCATCTTTCAAGCAGAGGCCGCGGGGACAAACTCCAGCTCCATGCAGCTTCTTCGGGGCTCTCCTGCCTTCCCCGGAGGGATGGGGGGCCTCCCTGCCCGGACCCTGACCCTCCGCATATGGTGGGGCAGGACCCTCAGCCCAGAGACAGCCCATAAATCCACACGCATTGTCTTTGGCACGCCTTGTACGCAGTTTAAACTTTTAATAAGTGAATTAGCATTAAAGATCTAGGGGCACCTCTGTAGTTAAGCCATTTCTCTAACAGTGCCTGTAGCCTAGTAATTTGTCTCTTAGATTTCTTCTACTGTGTTATCATTTTATGCTAATATCTTAGTTCATTTTAAGTGCCTTTACACACACACACACACACATGTATGTGTCTGTCTGTGTGTGTGTGTGTGTGTGTGTGTATTGGCCATTGTTGGTAATAAAGGAGTATTAGCTATGTCCACTGCCTTGAGTTATTTATAAAAATAATAAAGGCAGGATTAAAGAAAACCATCTAAAACTCCCGGGGTCTTCCCAGCTGGGCTTCTGGGCTCCTGCCGATCCAGGGATGGGGGAGGAAAGGGGGTCTTCTTGCCGGGGGTCTTCTTCCTCAGGTTGAGGGGCGAGTTCAGTCTGAGAAGGAGAAAGGAGGGGAGCCAAGGGTGACCCCAGAGCAAAGGCACACAGTGGGGGTCCTGCCTGCTCTGCCCCCCTGCTCCCACCCCAGAGGGATGCTGGCCTCGCCTGGCCTCCTCTCCCCCCCCCCCAAATCTGGGCCTCGGCTTTGCTCCTCGTTCGGAGAGGCCCTTCCAGTGAGCCAAGCCACAGGAGGCGGCCGCCAACGGGTCCCAAAGGATGACCGGGCCGTTTCGCCTGCCAGAAGGCATGGGGGGAGCCCCTGCAGAGTCAGCGCAGGGCAGGCCGGGCAGGGGCGGGGACACGGCTACCCCACCCGGCCTCCCCCAAGGGCGACCCCCCTCCCTCCCCTCCCCCCCCTCCTACCTGTGCTCCGGACCCGGAGTGAGAGGGCCAGCAGGACGGTCCCCAGGAGCGCGAAGAGCCCCCCCACTGCCACCGCCAAGCCGCAGAGGGCGTTCTCCAGGAGCTGCGAGGCGATGGGGTCCTTGGGGACTGCAGGGGAAGAGACGGGGGTCAGCGTGGGAGGGGGCCCACGGCGGCCCGGAGGGAGGCGGGAGGCTGCGGCTCACCCCAGTAGGCCATGCTGTCGAACTTGTCCCCGGGGCCGTCAACGGTGCAGCTGTAGACGTCGCCCGCCCGGGGAGTCACCTCCAAGTAGGAGAAGATCTGGAAGTTGAGCCGCTGGATGGGGTAGGTCTGGGTGGAGGAGACGCCCCCGGTCAGCTCCTGGTCGTGGAGGGCCCAGATGATCCTGGCCACGGGAGGGAAGATGTTGCTCACGGAGCAGACCAGGACGTTGGGCTGGCCCAGCTGGAGGGGCCGAAGGGTGAAGACCTCCACGTGGGGGATTCCTGGGGAAGAAGGCCGAGTGATTCCCCGGACGGGCTGGGGCTGGGGCCCCGAGCCGGGGTCCCAGGGGCCTCGTCCCTGCTTTAAAGGCCTGCCTTCTGGCTGCAAGCACGAAAAACGCCCAACCCACACCGCCGCCCACAGGTACCTCCCCCGGCCTCACGATTGTCCAGTCGGGCCCTCCTCCAGGTCCCCCCCCCACCAAAGGGGCTGAGCTGGGCCGCCACCAGGGGGAGAGCTTTTTCTGGGGTGCCCCCCCATTAATGGAATTTCCTCCCCAGAGACTCTCGGCTGGCACCCACCCACCGTAGCATCCTTTTGGCACCAGGAGAAGACCTTACAATTTTGCAAGGCCTTTTAATGGGCTTTTAATTGCATTTTAATTGGTATTGTTATGGACTCTGAGTGACACCTTGCTGCTGTCTAGTTTATGGGGTGTTTCCGTCTTGCGTTTCACTTGATTTTGAAAGACTCTGCAGTCTGCCCTTGGAGGCCGCCTTAATCGACGCTGCCTGTGTTCACACAACACTCCTAGCCAGGCTCGGTACAGACCAGCAGCTCCATCCACACAAGGCATGCGACGCGGCTGGTTCCCGCTGTCAGGATGGAGCATCCTGCCAGCGTAATTATGGGGGGTAGTAGCAGTCTGGCATACCTGCAGGGTCGTTAGGAATGTTGACTAGAGCTGTGTAGTCGAACTGGCTGTGGCTGGGAAGTACGGAAACGGTGAGAACGAAAGTAGGGGCTGCCACGGAGCGACTTCCCTAATGGGGGGCATGGCGTGCGCGGGCTGTTTCTCATTCTAGTCTTTGCATTGGCAAGGATCACTCGCTTTAATAAAGAACTCTTTCGTATCCTTGATGGCTTGTCGCAAGAGTCTCTGAATTAACAGCTGAAGGATCAGGACCATCACACCCACTCATCGCGGCCTGGCCCTGAGTAGCCCAGGGGCCGCCTTCGCTCGGGCCACCAACCCAGGAAGAGAAACGGGGCAGCCGCTCGGTGGCGGCAGAGGGAGAAGAGGTGCCAGCCTGCTCCTGCCCTCCGTGCCCAGCCGGCGTCTCGCAGCCCAGGTCCGTCGTGCCCCCGGAGCGGCCCAGTCCATCCTCAGGGGCCCCAGCCACGCCCACCACTGTCTTTCTGGCCAACGGAGAAGGGGGTCCTGATCCTCCGGTCCTGCTTCTGCCCCAGGCGAGGGGGCGTGGGATCCCCAGTGGATCCTCCGATGGAGGCGGGGCCCTGGTGTTTGACCCGGTTAGGCTGACCGGGGTGGTGGTTGACCAGGTTAAACGTGGGGTCGTCCCCCCCCCGCCTCCCTCCTCCGGCTCACCTCTGGCCTCGGGGATCTGTATCAGGATGTATTTGTCCGAAAAGTTGGTGAGGAAGGGCAGCACGACGTCACAGATCTCCTTCCTCGCCATGATCTGGCGCTCGGTGGTCCGGTTCCGCACCGCCGGCTGGAGCTCCGGGAGGCGGGGGCCCCAGCGGGAGGCCGGGAAGTCAAACCAGAAGAGCAGGTCGTCGTCCAGCGTCTGAGCCAGGCCGTAAAACGGGGAGTCCTTTTGGCAGAAAAACACCTCGGAGAAGAGGTGCGAGGGCTGCTCTGTGGGGAACAAGAGGAGAAAGGAGGAGGAGGGAGATGCGGACAGAGGACGTTTCACCCCGGCTGACCCCGGCGGTCTGTGGTCTGGGCATGGAGCCGTTATGCGGTTGGCGCCCCAGGGGCTCACGAGGACCAGCCCCGTGCCAAGGCCACGCGTGACCGCCTGCGTGGCTCATTTAACCGACTGTGGTCCGGGGCTGCCTGCAGAGCGCGGTCAAAGCCGCTGTGACGGCGGCCACGACGGTGCCCTCGAAGCTCTGCCACAGGCGACGCAAATAAGAAGGCAGGCAGAGCTTTGGTTGTATTGTTGTGGCTGCCATCTTGGCTTTTCTGACCACTGCTGTGGCTAAGGGACCCGTGGCTCTGTGCAATGCAGGAGGGAACTGACTCCACCATAAGTGCTGGCTGGGAGCAGCAGTAAAATAAAGCACAGTAAAAGAAAAGAGAAAAGTGGCGGGGGGCGGGGAATTGACATAAGAATAGTGTAATATAAAAGCCGTGTTTAGTCTTGGCTTACTTGATCAGTTGTACTGTCTGATTGTGCCAATCCCATAGTACTGTTTTTATGTCTCTTTATTATATCAATTGAAGAGAATATTTGCAGCTCAGGGTTGAACTGTGGAGTCCTTGGTGCTCTCTGAGCCTTGTTGTTTTCTTGCAGACAGTTCATTGCCAGGCTAGGCAACATCTTCAGTGCGAAAAGGGAGTGGGACTTGCTCTCTGTTTATATATGCCAGGATATATAAACAGAGAGCAAGCGCCACTCCCTTTTCGCACTGAAGATGTTGCCTAGCCTGGCAATGAAACGTCTGCAAGAAAACAACAAAGCTCAGAGGTCTCCAGAGTCTTTATTATATCTCATCAGACATTTCCTTAAAAACCGGCCCTGTGGCTCCAGAGCCCCCACCCCATGGCCCTGGAGACAGGCAGGCAGACAGACCCATTTCTCAGAAGCTGTGGCATTTGGGGCTTCAGCAGGGGAAGATCCATCTTGGTGCCTTCCTCGGCTGGATGGGTTGGGGGAGGCTGGGATTCCTGGGAGTTGTAGTCCCAATGCCTTTGAAAGGTGTTGGGTCGGGAAGGCCTGTCTGGCACTAAGCAAATTGTCTTAGAAACAACCCCCCCCACCCATTTTCTGTCACTTAGCTAGGCCTTCCCACATCCTTCCCCCAGGAAAGCATTTTTCCTCTCTCAACTTAGGGCCTGGTGGGTCCTCCTGAACGCACTGGCTGGGCTGCATTCACCAGCATCCTTCACCTGGTCCCTGAGTTAACCCATCCGCTGGCTTTGCATAACGCACCGAATCGGAAGTACACTCGCTCGCTCGCTCCCCTCCGGCCCTCTGCAAGTTGCCCCCCTGCTTAACAGGCGCTGAGTCCACCCCCCCCCATCTTTACCAACCCCGGTTGGTGGGGGTTGTGTGAAGGTGGCCGAAGCACCTGCCAAACGCAGCCAGACATGGCCTGGGCTCCGACGGGAGGCCACCAGGAGAGCTGAAGCCTGGGGCAGGCTTCCTACCCCGGGAGAAAGAAAAGCCAAGCGCCTTCCGACGTGACATTCTTGCGGTGAGCCTGCCTGCCCGCCCGCCCGCCCGCCTGCCGAAAACTCCCCGTTCTCCTTCTTAAAGCGAAAATGAAAGCTCGACGCCGAGGTCGCTCTACACTTCAGCCGAGGGAAAGTGGCGGGCGTGGCGGGGGCGGGGGGAGGAGACCTCCGCTCCTCCTGTCGGGTGTGCGCGGGCTTATCCCCCCCGCACCGACGGAGGCACTCCGGGCTGGGGGGGGGAGGCAGGGCAGCAGCGGGAGGGGGTCCAGCTGCCCCCACGGCCCAGTTGCTCGCGGGCCCCTCCGCGAGGGCTCTTCCAAGGGTCCCCTTCCGCGCAACAGGGTGCCTGCCCGGCGGTCCGCGGCTGCGTTCGCACAACCAGAGAAGCGTGGCCGGGGTTGGAGGTTGGCGGGGAGCTTCGCCGGCTGGCGGACGCGGCCTCTTCTGTCACGCGACAGGCCAAGGATGGGAACCCTGGAAATGGCAGAGTCCGGTACCCGCCCGGGTCGAGCGCTCGTGTGAACCCGGCACTGGGGCGCGTCTCCTGCTCTGGCAGACGGTTCGTAGCCTCCCTCCAGCCCGCGTCTTCCCGTACCTTCAGCGGTTGCTGCTGTTGCTGTTGCCGTTGCCGTCGCCGCCCAGATCAAAGCCAAGGCCGGCAGCGTCCGCTGGCAGCGCCCGGGACCCATCTTCTCGCCTGCGCGCCCAGCGCCCTTCTCAGCCCGGGGAGAACCCGCCGCTCCGCGCCCCACCGGAGCCGCCTCCCGGGCCGGGCAGCCAATCCGCTTCCCTTGCGCGCCGCGGTCACCTGTTGCCAAGGGGAAGCCCTCGGCTTTCGGCCGCGAAGGGGAGATGGGGCGGTTCGGCGAGTGGGCGGCGCGGAGGGCGCGGGACTGACGGCCGCCGCCGGCGGGAAGCGAGACGGGGAGTTTGCTTAAGGAGCCGCAGCGGCTTTTCCTCGAATAAACGATGCCAGAGCGACCTGAACTTTGATAGGGAAAACCGAAAGTAGGACCATAGGGCGCTGGGGGGCAGGGGAACACACTGAGCAACAGGAGGTGGGGAAAGACTCTTGAGGAACATGAGCCAGGAGGGCGATGCCGCTGCAAAAAACGTCAACGCAATCCTTGGCTGGATCATGTCACGATCCAGAAAAGTCGCCGTGCATCTCTACTCAGCATTGGCCGCGTAGGAGCCCAGCTCCCCTTTTCGGACCCCGGCCGTTGTGCTTCGCTGCTGGGGCCCGGGGCCAGGCAGGGCAGCTCCGTCTGTGCCCACCGGCACCCTGCTGGCATCATGCCCTCGGGCTCTTGCCCCTGGACCTTACCAGCACCTTTCCCTGGGACCTACGTACATTGCAGCCTCCACGTCCTCCTCTGCAGGGGTGGTGTTCCGTCTAACTTTGCCTCCCTTAGGGACATACGGTAAAGGGCCCGTGGGAGTGTCTGCTGGAGGGGCGTCAAAAAAGCCAACATGGTGGCCACAACCGTGCAACTAAAGCCGCCCTGCGGACACGGGAAGCTTGTGAGCCGAAGCAAGTGGAAGCATCTTCCCGGTCTCCCTGAGGGAGCGAGCGGGAGCCACGCCTGCCTTTTTGAGAGGGAGAGAGAGAGAGAGCGAGGGAGGGAGGGAGGGGGTGCCTCTTTTGGTTAGACTTTCACTTTAACTTCCTGCTCCCCTGTGGATATTCCTTCTCCGCTTGGGTGGGGGAGCGCGGAGGATGTCCTCTTATTCCTCGGGATGAAAATGGACCTGCCGCCCACTTCCTTGGGCGGTTCTGCGGGACTGCAATATCTGGACTCCAGCTGGCTTCCTGGAAAAGCCCTCTCTTCCCCCACCCTCGGCCAATGGGCCAATGGACAGTGGGGCCCCGCAGCTCCAGGGGCAACAGGATGAAGCCCTAGGCCCCTTTCAGTCGGGGTTTCGCCCAGGATACGTTGCTAGTTGCCTTGGCCGGGACCCAGGCAGGTGGCAGAGGACTACCCAGCCGGGCCTTGTGGGGCTTCCGATGCCCCTGGTGGGTTCGGGCATTGCTTTGGATGGCTCCCTCCCTCCCTCCCTCCCTGCTGGGGAAGGCCGTACTGGGACCTCAGGAGCCCCCCAATGGTCTTGTTGCTTTAACACTGACGCAAAACAGCTTCACTGACGGGGGGGGGGGGGGGGCACCTGTGTGCTGACAATGCCCAGCAATATTGCCCGCAATCTCCCAACTCCAACCCTAAATATTGCCCAGTCACGAGACGGATGGAACGAAATCCCTGCAAACAAGGAGACCCAGGATGGGGCCGGCGAACCCTCCCGGGAGGAGGAGACTGGCTTTTCGGGTGCTCTGTGACCCCCAGCCGTTGCCAGACTCGCAGGTGGTGGACGCGGCAAGGTGCACCTCAGCAGAGTCGTGGCTACCAGCGGGACGTGGTGACGACTACCCACCCGGGGGTACCACCCGTCTGGACTCCTGCAGCGGCTCTGTGGGAGACACCGTCTTCTGCCGGGTGGCCCCAGGCTGGAGTGCTTGGTTCCCCCCCCCCCCCCCCGCTAGTGTTTAGAGCCACGTCTCTTTCGCAAAGTTTGTAACTGCTAATGTTAAGAATTGTGGAGTCTCTGAGCCTTGTTGTTTTCTTGCAGACGTTTGTTAAGAATATTAACGTTAAGAATATTTTGGTTTTAATACTATTGGTTTTATTGTTCTGCCTTTTGGGTTTTATCTTTACTGCAGCCTCAGGTGCTATTATATTATATTATTATATTATATTATATTATATTATATTATATTATATTATATTGTATTAATATAATATAATATAATATAATATAATATAATATAATATAATATAATATAATATTATAATTTTATTTTATTTTATTATATTATATTATATTATATTATATTATATTATACTATTGTACTATATTATACTATATTATACTATATTATACTATATTATACTATACTATACTATACTATACTATACTATTATATTATATTATTATATTTATTATTTGAATTTATCCCCGCCCATCTCTACCACAGCAGACTCTGGGCGGTTTACAATCAATATAAAAGATAAAACCTATACATTCAAAACTACTATAAAAATAAAAATAAAAATCCAAAAGATGGTCTGTTCTTAAAAGGAGGGAAACCACTAAGCCAGAGCTTTCCAAACTTTTCATGTTGGTGACACACTTTTTAGACATGCGTCATTTCACGACACACTCTTACAGCAGGGCATCATTTTGCGACACACTCTTACAGCAGGGCACAAGGCAGGCACTAGGACCTGTGTGGAATCACAGCAGGTTTGGAGGCAGCAGGGCACAAGGCAGGCACTAGGACCTGTGCAGAATCACAGCAGGTTTGGAGGCAGCCAGGCACAAGGCAGGCACTAGGACCTGCGCGGAATCCTGGCAGGGCTTGGAGGCGGCGGCAGCCAGGACACACCCAGACACTGCAGCCGACACACTAACCTGTCCCGACACACAGTTTGGAAAGCTCTGCACTAAGCCAACCACCCCCAGGACGAACTATCATTTCCTTCACTCCAGGCATGGCGGCAGAGCCAGGTCTTCAAGGACTTCCTAAAGGCCAGGAGCGAGGGTGCCAGTCTCACCTCAGGGGGCAAGTTATCCCACAGGGCGGGTGCTATCGCAGAGAAGGCACGCCTCCTGGACCCCGCTAGATGGAATTCTTTTGATGAAGGGATCCGAAGCATGCCCTCCCTGCATGATCGGGTGGGGCGGGTCGATGTTATCGGGATGAGACGGTCCCTCAGATACCCTGGTCCCATGCCATGTAGGGCTTTAAAGGTGATAACCAACACCATGAATTGGACCCGGAAGCAAACTGGTACCCAATGCAGCTCACGGAGTAGCGGTGTTACGTGTGCTGATCTCATAGCACCCAGAACTACCCGTGCAGCCGAATTCTGGACCAGCTGAAGCTTCCGGATACTCTTCAAGGGTAGCCCCATGTAGAGCGCGTTGCAATAATCTATATGGGAGATGACAAGGGCATGAGTGACTGTTTGGAAGGCCTCCCGATCCAGGAAGGGGCGCAACTGGCGCACAACCCGAAGCTGTGCAAAGGCCCTCCTGGCCACGACTGCCACCTGCTCGTCGAGCAGGAGTCATGAGTCCAGGAGGACCCCCAAGTTTTGTACTGAATCTGAACGGGGTAGTGTATATATACACTATACAATATAATATATTATTATTATAGTGAGGCGTGCTGGCTCAGCGGGTAAGACGCCAGGCTTGTCGATCGGAAGATCACAAGTTTGAATCCCTAGCCCCGCATGACGGAGTGAGCTCCCGCACTCGCTCCAGCTCTTGCCAACCTAGCAATTCGAAAGCATGCAAATGCAAGTAGATGAATAGATACCACTTCGGTGGGTAGGTAACAGCGTTCCGCGTGCATCATGCCAGCCACATGACCGCGGAAGCGTCTTCGGACAACGCTGGCTCTTCGGCTAACGAACGGAGATGAGCACCGGCCCCTAGAGTCGGACACGACTGCACAACGTGCGGGGGGGGGGGGAACCTTTACCTTTTTTTACAGGTGCTTACACTGCAGAAAGGTAGATATAATTAGACAGACTGGACCTTGGGGGAGCTGGGGGTGGCGATGGCCGACAGGAAGCTCTGGCGTGGGCTGGTCCATGAACTCACGAAGTCGGAAGCGACTGAACGAATAAACAATTAAAAATATATAAATGTGCTAATAATAAACATTATTTTACTGAAGAGCCAACGTAACATTTGAAATGATGGAAGCCCGGGCAGTACCAGGGCCGAGAAATGGGGGGGGGGGCTCCCGGGGACTAACCCTAACCCTCAAACACCAGCCAATCAAAACAATTAAAACGCACTAAGTAAAACAAGATCCAGACAAGGTTTAATTTCCGCAAGACCGGCCGGCCTCGCTAGCCCTCGAGCGCCCCCCAGCCTGCTTCTGCCCACTCCACGGGTCGAGATTAGCGAGCGCCCCGGCTTCACCCCCAAATCCAGCAACGCCGGGCTATTTACGCTGCACCGTCTGGGTCTCTGGGAAGAAATGGCAGCGGGAAATCCCCTAATTTGGGGGGTGAGGGTGGGGCAGAAACGGGGGCTGGGGCGGTCGAGCAGCAGCAGCGCAACTCCGTTATTGTTGTCTATGAAGGTTCTCAGTCATCCAGGTGGAATTGTCTGTAGCTTGAATCATGTCAACTGGATTTCTATTTTCTTAGTGGAAATGTTTCGCTCCTTATCCAAGGAGCTTCTTCAGTCTGAGCAAAGTTGGTAAGGGAATCCTAAATATGTTCCTAGGTAGCTGTGTGACCTTACACCTGGGGCTAGGTCATGGTTATATTGAGATGTAATTTTTAAGTCCTTTTATCATCTAAAGGAGGGTCGTTAAAATCACCATGCTGCTGTTGAGCTTCTGAAATGGTCTTAATCTTCCTAGGCACAGAAGACAAAACGGGGAGGAAGATGGGGGAGAGTTTGTGCCTGAAGAACAACTTCAGACTGAACAACTTCAGACTGAAGACTGAAGAAGCTCCTTGGATAAGGAGCGAAACGTTTCCACTAAGAAAATAGAAATCCAGTTGACATGATTCAAGCTACAGTCCGTTATTGTTGGTTTCGCAGCAGGAAAAAGGGCAGCAGCCGAAACGAAGGCTGATTCTTGCTTAACTGTGGTTTGCTGAATAAGCTACAGCTGGCTGAACCGTCCGCCACCGCCCGAGGAGGAAAGGGCGGCCGAGAAACGGTGCAACCGCCGCGGTGCGCAGCGGCAAGGCAAGGCGTTGGGCGGGGCGGGATTCTCCCCAGGCAAAAGTGGCGCCGCGCGCACCCGCCCAGGGAGGAGCGGGTGGCTCTCTTCCAGCATTCCCCGCCCCGTTTGGGACGGCAGAGGCGGCTCTCCTGGCCCTGCTTTCCTAGGGCATCCCTCTCCCCGTCAGCCTGCAGGCTGGCCCGGGCCTCCAGCCCAAGCGGGGAGGGGGGGCCTTGCAAGGCGCTTACGGACGAGAGGCCTCGGCTTCATCCCCACATCGGCCACGCCGGGAGACTTCGCTGCGCTCAAACGTGAAGCCCGGCGGCGGGCTGCATCGGACTACGACTGCGCATGCGTCCCACCTCCCGCACCGCGCTAGGACGCACGCGCATATGGAGGGGGAGCGCGCATGCGCAGTCGGTTTCTCCGGGCGTCGCGGGAGCCATGCTGATTTTACGCCCAAAGCGGGACTTGGACGGGGGAGGGGGCCGCCGGAAGGCGCCCGCCCGCCCGCTTTCTCGGGGCTCGTTTCAGTCGCCGGGTAGCTGTTCGGTGGGGGAGGCGGAACGAATGGTCCCCCCGCAGCATCCGGGCTTTTCGGAACGACGGTCGCGAGGTCACGTGACGGCGCGATCCAATCGGAGTGTGGTGACGTGAGGGATCCCCGCCCGCCCATGGCGGCTGCGGCAGCGCTTGGTAGGATTTTTTTTTAAACTAACTTTATAAAGCTTTTTCTTCTTGCTCTTTTCCACTCCGGCGACGTTGTTCGGCATTGGGGGACGCGGGATGCAGGATCGGAGCCTTTCGGCTCCCGCCCCCTCCTTCTCGTGGCGGCGCGAGCGGCCAATGGGGACATTGCTCCGCGGTCACGTGATGTCCCGGCGCCCCCGCCTCCAGAGCCGGGGCGCTGACCATCACGTGACGCGGGTCGCGACCCACCAGTGGGGCGCCGGCAGACGAAAAGAACGTCCCCGACTGAGGGGGGCAGGGTCGCGCGCCGCCTGGGCCTACGGAGGGGCGTGGATCCTCCATCCCCCGCCGTTCAAAATGGGAGCGCCCGTGAAAGCGCTGCGTCATTGCGCCTGAGAGGGGGGGCTGGGCTCCCGCGCGCCCTTCAGCCCCGGGGACCCCTCCCCGACCGGAAGTGACTCAGCCGCGCGCCGTCCGGCTACCCCGCCCCGCTGCGGGCGCCGGGGCTGCGTTGCGAAGGCCGAGGCCGGAGGGCCCTGTGGGTGTTCTAGGGGAGGGCGGCGGTCGGCTGAGCCGTCAGTCCTGGGGTTTCGTTTCGCGGTCTCGTGCCGGACGCCGAAGTGGGCGAGAAGGGCGTAGAGGCCTTTCGGCCGGGCCGGACTCCCCCGTTTGCGGCTGAGGGGCGTCTCGGGTTTTGGCGGGAAGAGCCGCCTGAGGCGTGTTAATGCCCGCTTGGGTTTCTGACGCTTCCTTTCCTAAGGGAGGGATTGCTTCAAGACGAGGAAGGCGGGCGGGGACGGGCCGTGGCCCCCGTTCCCCTCCCGCCGCCCTGATCCTCCGCTGCCCAAAATGGCGCCTCTCCCGTCTCCCCTCCCTTCCCCCGCGGTGAGCAGAGAATGACAACAGCCAACGGCCGCTTTCCTACTGCCGCCCCGCCCCCGCACGATGCGCTGGCCAATCGGGAGCGAACGAATGGCAGCGAGGTCCAATGCGCGGGCCGGCTGCCAGAGGCGGAGGGGCCAGAGGGGGTGGAAAGTGGAAGAGTGATTGACCCGAGTATCGCCCAATCACAGGACGCGGTCGTCCGGCGTTCCACCTCGTGCGCTCTGCCGAGGCTGCGAACGGGCGTGGTTGGGCGGGATGGTGATGTCAGCCTGTCTCGCAGCCAATGGGAGCGCAGAGAGCGTCTATATAAGGGCGGTCGGGGGCAGGCCGATAGGCGCCATTTCGTTACAGCGGAGGAAGGATCCTGGCTAGGGTGCGAGCGAGCGAGGGAGCCAGCGCGAGTGCGGGGAAGAGGGGGCGGACTCTATCCGGAGACATCCTCGCCAGCCGTCGTTGTAGCGACCATCTCGGATCCTCCTTCCGGCTTCCGTAGCGGTAGCCGCCCCCGTCCGTCCCACCCTCCAGGGAGAGCCAGCCAGCCGAGGCGCAGCGCGGCTAGTAGTCCCCGTACAATCCACTGCCATCCGTGGCTCCGCCCGCGACGACAAGCCCGGGTCCCGGCGCTTCCGGACGCGGCGGCTCCCAGGACTCCGCGACGCCCTGTATTTCGTGCCCGCTGCAGGCCGGAGTCCCCCGAGGCCTGCAGCCTTTTCTGAGCCTTTGCGCCGCTTTCCCGTCCGAGGAGCAGCGGGAGGAGGAGGACCCGGCGCTTCCGCCCCCCGCCATGCAGTAGCCCCTCCCCGCGCCGAGCGCGCCCCTCCGTCCAGCCCCCCCCCCCCGCGATGCGCCTGTGAGCCGCGCGCCCAGCAAGGTGGGGGGCTTCCCCGAGGCCACGGAGGCGCCGGCGGCTGCAGCAGCGGGACCCTCCCGAGAGAGAGCCGGGGCCCCGGTCGCACGCGGCGCGGCGGCGGCGGCGGGCATGTTGCAGAACGTGAACCCCAACGGCAAGTAGGTACCCGCGGCGAGGCCTGGCGCGGAGGGAGGGAGGAGCGGGGGCGGCCGACGTCTCCCTCTTGCTCGGGCAGGGCGGCGGGATTGCCTAGCAACGTGGGCGCGCTCCTCCTGCAGTTCCCGGCGCTGTGCCCTCCCGCCCCGGCGGCGACTGCGCAGGCCTCCGGACGAGGAGGCTCCCGCTCGGTCGCTGCAGGGGGCTCCCCGGGCTCTGGACCGCGCGGCTCTTTTTTACGGAGCCGCCGGGAGAGCCTGCGACGGGCTGCCGGCGGGGCAGGAGGGGTGGGCAAAGAAAGGGGTTCGGGTCTGGCTCGGCGTCCCTGGCCGGGAGGTTTCCTGCAGTCCTGGCCGCCGGTTTCCTCCCAGCCGCCGCCGCGCTTCTCTCCGGGAAGTCCTGCCTCGGGCAGCCCCGTGCCCGGCGCTCTGGCAGGAGCCCGTCCTGAGCGGCCCGTGCCCCTGTTTTGCAGGCTGCTGGGCGAGGGCAATGCCGGTCTCGTGGGCCTGGCAGCGGAGTCCACGCCGGGGAAGCGGATCCGCAAGCCTTCGCTGCTCTATGAGGGCTTTGAGAGCCCCACCATGGCGTCCGTCCCGGCCCTCCAGCTGGCCCCCGCCAACCCGCCCCCTCCCGAGGTCTCCAACCCCAAGAAGCAGGGCCGGGTGACCAACCAGCTGCAGTACCTCCACAAGGTGGTGATGAAAGCACTCTGGAAGCACCAGTTCGCCTGGCCCTTCCGCCAGCCAGTGGACGCGGTCAAGCTGGGCCTTCCGGTAACTGGCCGCCTTTTCCTGGGGGGGGGGGCATCGCTGTGCTGTTCTTGGGTGGCTTCTGGCCCCTCCCGGGAGCTGCGCTTCCCTCCGTGGCTGTTGGCTGAGGCAGGTCCTCTGGCTTCCCCGGCCGGCCGTGCCGCGAGGGCTTTCTCTCGGGCTGTGTCTCCAGGCTTCCCCCGGGACCTAATTTCCCGTAGCGGAGCAGCAGTTAGTCAGGTTCCTTGCTGGCTTTGCTCAGGCCGGTCCTTCCTCATGTCCCTACAAAGGTATGGATGAGACGATGCGGCTGCTTTTGCACCATTCCCTATCTAATCTTTTGTCACCTGAATGCGTTTTGCAGATTCCCATCCATGACTTTGTAGAAGACATCAAGCGGCCCCCAAATTAACGGTCGGCAACTAAGGAGTTAAAGCCCAGAGGTAAAATCTGTCTAGGTTTATGCTTGTCCTATGCGCAGCACTGGGGGCACCGAGGTTACGCGGTGGAGGCAGCACAGGCCTTTGAGCAGGGTGGCCCTTGGGGGGACTTCTTCAGGTAGAGGCCCCAGATGCCCCCAGGGAAAGAGCGGCTCCTTCGCTGGCTTCGGTGTTGTCCTTGCCTTGGGCTGGATCCTCGTCAACGTCAAAAGAGCCGGCAGGGCAGGGCATCCGTCCTCACTGCGCGTTGCAGCAGGGTCGCTTAGTTGCAAGGTTGCCTAGGCAGTGAGCCGGACACCGTCTGCTGCTGCTGCTGCTTGCACGGGGCCCGGTCCCCAGGAGGTGGGCGTCTTGCCTCGCGGCCTCCTGTGTCCCTGATGCCCTGGCTCTGCTTCCCCTTTGTGTCTCCAGGACTATCACAAAATCATCAAGCAGCCGATGGACATGGGTACCATCAAGCGGCGGCTGGAGAACAGCTATTACTGGAGTTCTGCTGAATGCATGCAAGACTTCAACACCATGTTCACCAACTGCTACATCTACAACAAGGTGAGAGGGGATGCGGTTCGCCAGCCCGGCTGGATGGAGGTACCCTGAAGTTCCTTCCAAGGCGAAGGACGGTAGCCGTTGATCTGCTGTGTCTGGCGTGCTGATGATCCAAGCGGACGAAGCTGCCGTGAAGGTGGTTTGACGGACTCGCTGTTGCCGTTGAGCTTAAAACTCTGTGCCTCGGCTGTCTAAGCGACGGCATTTCTTATGTGGGTGTCTCCAGGCGGTGAGGTCTGCAGTAATTACTTTTTACTGTTCTGCAGGTCCAGCTATTGGAGGTTTGTTTTTCTGTCACAGGGTTTCTCAGCCAGGGTTCCGTGGACCCCTAGGGTTCCGTGAGAGGTCACTAGGGGATCCCTGGGCGATCACGATTTATTTAAAAATTATTTCAATTTCAGGCAACTTCACATTAAAGAGGCAAGTTTTATTCTTCATTTTCAGTTTAAGAACACGGTGAATGCCTATAGACAGGCCTGCCCATGAAACGAATATAATAATAATTTTGTAACTTCTGGCCTATCTTTGAGCCTGAATGTGCAGGGGTTCCCTGAGGCCTGAAAAATATTTCAAGGGTTCCTCCAGGGTCAAAAAGTTGAGAAAGGCTGTTGTATCACATGGAGAAGATCTGGTTCAAACTAATTTGGGAATTGGGTTCACTTCCACCATCGTAATTTAGAATAAGAATGGCAATTTCAGGGGTGTGGACTGCCAGAATCCTTATCAATGGCCATGTTGGCTGTGGAATTCTGGGATTCGGAGTCCACCCACTTGGAAGTTGCCACAGCTGGGAAACTCTTTTAGAGGACTCTGCACCGATGTTCCTGGAGAGCTTTTCAGTTGTAGGGTTGATTTGTGTGTTCAGCGTTAACTTCTTTTTAACTTGAGTTCTGTCTGTTGAGAGTTGTAAGTGCCGGGGGGTGGGGGGGTAGGAAGTGGGGCACCTGTCCCACCTGGCTTTTTGCTGATGGCTGCTCATTGTAGCCAACAGATGATATTGTGCTGATGGCCCAGACGCTGGAGAAGATCTTTTTGCAGAAAGTGGCCCAGATGCCCCAGGAGGAGCAGGAGATTGTCATCACTGTGGCGAAGAATAGCCACAAGAAGGGAGCG
This sequence comes from Charina bottae, assembly GCA_023362775.1. Taxonomy (NCBI): domain Eukaryota; kingdom Metazoa; phylum Chordata; class Lepidosauria; order Squamata; family Charinaidae; genus Charina; species Charina bottae. The sequence continues at coordinate 821,728 of JALMGJ010000002.1, read as the reverse complement.
TCTCGGGCAGCAGGTAACGAGGCGCAGAATTCCAGGCCCCAGACCGTGGTGGGAGGTGGCGGGGAGAACGACGGAGGAGGAGGAGGATTGGAACCTTGCCTGCCTCGCCAGAGAGGGCTCTGCAGGCCTGCTGTCGGTACAGCCTTCCTGGTTTGGGAGTCGGCAGTGGTGATGAGTCGTCCCCCCCCCCCGTGTTAAGTCTCCTGAGGTTGCTTCTGCTAATCTTGGGGTGATCTTGTTCCCCAGCGCTCCTGGCGGCAGCCAGTGCCGCTGCCCAACAAGTTCCGGCCATCTCCTCGGTGTCCCACGCCGGGTTGTTCTCCTCCAGCACAGACATACCCACCACGATCATCAGCATCCCCCACCCCTCGGTCATCTCCACCCCTCTCCTCAAGCCGCTGCACTCCGCTGCTGCCGCCGCCGCCGCCCAGCCGGTGCTTGCTGTGCCTGCGCCCACGCAACCCGTGACGAAGGTGGGCTTGGAGCACACTGCGGGCGCCGGGGGTGGGCGGGAAGCCCAGCAGGTGGCCGCGGCGGCCCAGGCCCCTTTGGGCTAGAGGCCTTCGCGCCCCCCCTGGGAAGAGCAGCGTGTGGGGTCGTGCCAGTCTCTCCAGTTGGAGCGCAATTTCTGGCTAACGGGGAACTCGCAAGGCGTTTGTTGCCATCCACAGAAGAAAGGCGTGAAGCGGAAAGCAGATACCACAACTCCTACCCCTACGGCCATCATTGCCACCAGCGGGGGAGAGTCCTCTCCCTCTGCTGCCATCTTGGAGGCCAAGGCAGCCAAGATTCCCGCCCGGCGGGAGAGTGGGCGCCCCATCAAGCCCCCCCGGAAGGACCTGCCGGACTCCCAGCAGCACCAGACGTCCAAGAGAGGCAAGCTCTCCGAGCAGCTCAAGTACTGCAACGGCATCCTCAAGGAGCTCGTCTCCAAGAAGCACGCGGCCTACGCGTGGCCCTTCTACAAGCCCGTCGACGCTTCTGCGCTGGGCCTGCACGACTACCACGAGATCATCAAGCATCCCATGGATCTCAGTAGCATTAAGGTAGGCTGGAGGGAACGGGGAGGATGTGGGAGGGCCCCAAGTCTGGTGGCTCCCTTGGATGCTTTGGTGCGCCAGGTAGACCGGGGCTGGAGAAGGGAGCCCCGGGCGGCGGGAGGGCGGTCGGTCGGTCAGCGATGGCCCCAGGCGCGGCAGTGAATCTCCCCTTGGGTGGAGAGTGGAGTGGAGTGGAGTGCAGTGACAGGTCTGCGGAGGGGCTGATACAGGCATTGTACCAACCAGCCCAGCTGTCCTGATGGCTTGCTCCTCTGGGTTGGGTACAGATTAAGAAATGTTGGGGAGAGGAAACTCTCTCCCTGGCGCACCTTCTAAGCTATAGTCTGGCCTCGGCTAAAAGGAAGTGGTGCTTTCCTGCCCCTAAAACAGACCATCCTTTTTCTACTGACTCCGTTTGCCTTCAGCCCGTAGCCCAGTAGCCACGTCATACTTACGTCACTGCAGTAGAAGGAACCACTTGGGTTGATAGCACCACTTTCAAGTAGTTCAGTCAGCGGTGCACTCGGGCATGGAAGTGATGGGTTCTGTAGTTGCGGGCGATGGAAGAGCAGCAGAAAGGTCAGGCTGACAGGTGTGCGCGTGAAAGGATGCGTCTGAGGCGATGGGGAAAGGCCTGGCTCTGGGAGAAGCAGAGAGCGTACCTGTTGGGCTCCGCCGCACGCACGCCATGTAACCTTCCTCAAGGTTAGCGAAGTCCTCTGCAGCGTTCTCAGACTGAAATTAGGAATTGATTGGGGTTGGCTGGTCCACTAGAGCTGCTCTGACCAGCCTTATCGACCAGGGAAATGAGATCTACCACTCTTGGATCAAGTTGCATTTTGTGTGTGTGTGTGTGTGTGTGTGTGTATATACATTATTGTTTATTATTGATATTTATTGTTTTAATTGATTTTAAACTTGAGAACCGCCCAGGGTCCCTCCTTGTGGGGGAGATGGGCGGGATATAAATGAAATAAATAAATAAAATCGGTCACATGGTCACGTTTGTCCTATGGCTTCAGCGCAAGATGGAGAACCGGGAATACCACGATGCGCAGGAGTTTGCTTCCGATGTGCGGCTGATGTTCTCCAACTGCTACAAGTACAACCCTCCCGACCATGATGTGGTGGCCATGGCTCGTAAGCTGCAGGTGAGCAGAGGGAACCTGACGGGGGCCGCCTCTCTCCCTCGCGTCCCCCCCCCCCCCGGTCCTGGTGCCAGAGCAATGAGGGTGTTGTCTCCGTGATCCTCCTACAGGATGTCTTTGAGTTCAGCTATGCCAAGATGCCTGACGAACCCCTCGACATCAGCCCCCCCTCGACATCACTCCCACAGCCGGGGCTTCTGATGAAATCCTCCACAGATGACTCCTCTAGCGAGGAGGAAGACGAGGAGGAGGAGGAGGAAGAAGAAGAAGGGGATGAAGACGAGAGCAGCAGCGAGAGCTCGTCGGACACTGAGGAGGAGAGTTCGGACTCTGAGGAGGAGCGAGCTAATCGGCTAGCTGAGCTGCAGGAACAGGTGAGGGGACCGCTGGCTCTGCCCTGCCGGGTTGGAGATGAAAAAGGGGACGAGGCAGGTCCTGGGGCCAGAACGTGTGTCCTGCCCACCTGCCTCCCCAGCCTTTGGGTGGCAGGATAGAGGGGCCCGTGGCAACTTCTGTGCCTCCCATTTTTTCTCCAGCTGCGGGCGGTGCACGAGCAGCTTGCAGCCCTCTCTCAGGGACCTGTTTCTAAGCCCAAGAAGAAGCGAGACAAGAAGGAGAAGAAGAAGAAGAAGAAGTCGGAGAAGCGCAAAGTTAAAGTGGGAGATGAGGAGGGCCGTGCTCACCCAGTCCAGCTGAAGAAGTCGAAGAAAGCTGGTGGTGGGGGCAGTGGCAGCAAGTGAGTGGGTGGTGCTGGTGTGAGGTGGGGCGAGGGGTGACAGCTGGGTGATGACTCTCTTTCCCCGGCGGATCGACTGTGGCGAATTCTTTGTGTAAACAAGCCAAGGTGGTCTGACAGCTGTTGCTCCCAGCCAGACTCCTGTGGGCAAGGGCCAGCCGGCGGCAGGCAGGTCCTCTGAACGCCACCCTTCCCTCTCCTGCTAGGAGCGCAAAGAAGTCCTCGGGCTCCAAGGCTGCCGCTCCCCCCGTCCCCGTGCTGTTTGACTCGGAGGAGGAGGAGGAGAGCAAGCCGATGAGCTACGACGAGAAGCGCCAGCTCAGCCTGGACATCAACAAGCTGCCGGGGGAAAAGCTGGGCCGGGTGGTCCACATCATCCAGTCACGAGAGCCGTCCCTGCGGGACTCCAACCCAGAGGAGATCGAGATCGACTTCGAGACGCTCAAGGCGTCCACGCTGCGGGAGCTGGAGCACTACGTCCTCTCCTGCCTGCGCAAGAAGCCGCGCAAGCCGTACAGTGAAAGTGAGTGTGGGGAGCAGCAGGGTGGCAGCCTGGAGGAGCCGCACTCGTGGGTGAGGTCTGTTCTGCCAAGTACAGAAGGTGCCCGTTGGCGGCGGCGGCAGAGGGGACTGTGGACTTCCTGACGGGCAGTCCAAGCGGGGGAAAAGAACGGGGTGTCCAAAAGGGAGGGACCAAGGGCCAGTTTTCATTATGCCCAGTTTTTTTTTTCCTCCTGTGGTATATCTAGTGTTGAAAAACATTCTGAAATTGTATTCCTGTGGTCAGCCATTGGCTGGCCTTTATGATTGTTCAATTTCACGCTGGAGCTGGGCTGCTCCGAAATGGTTTCAGTGCTAGATCCGGGCTGCACATGCTCACCTAAGCTCCCACCCGCATAGAAATTGTACCTCCCTGGTGCATCGCTGGTCCTGTGGAGCGTTCTGTTGGCCTTGTTTACAAATGAATCTTTTGAAAATCGTGGGTTAGGGCTTTCTGTGTGTGGTGTAAATCCAGACTGGGCAAATCATGGTTAGAATAAATGATCATTCAGCCCAATTGGGAAATCAGGCCGTGTGGCTGTGAGCCTTCCTTGTGGGTCTGCCTCTCCCCATCACTCGGGGGGGGGGAGTTGCAGTGAGGGGGGGGAGCCTTTCATTGGCCGTCCGGAGAGTGCTGTGCGCTTGGATTCTTGCTGAATTCTTTAAAAAGCAGCAGTTTTTCAGCCTGCAGAGGTTGCATTTGCGGTCCTGAACGTTGCTTGGCTCATGGGAAGGACGGTGTTGCTGGGGTCTGTTCTCCAGGGCAAAGGAGCGGAGGCTGGTGTGCTGCTGGGAAGGCGGGGCCCAAATGAAGGGGAGGCGGTGCTGCTGGGAAGGCGGGGCCTGTCAGTCAGCTCCTGTGGCCAGCGGGACTTGTCCTTCCCACCGGGGCTCCCCAACCGCAGGGCCTCATTTTGTGGGGTGCCCGCTGAGAGAGCCGCCTCACCCAGGCTGGGGGCCGGAACTCTCCCTAGCAAGACAGCCTTAATTTAAAAACGTCTCGCTTGAGCTTCTGACCTGGACTTGCCTCGGGTGGTCCTGATTTGTTGTGCTTGGAACGGATTTGTTGCGTTCCCTTCCAAATCACTTTCTCTACAGCACATAACGTTGCGCGCGCACAGGTGGCTCATCCTTGCTTTATTTTCTGAAGTAAAAATTCTCTGGAGCTGTAGCTTTTGTCAGAGGGGAGGCTTGATGACTCCAGTTGCCCTCTTCTTCCCGACGCGCTCTTAGGTGTGGAAAGCCCGACTGTAAGCGTTGCAGGGCTGGGCTCACATTTCACAGTTAACGTTGCTGTGATTTGTTTAACCATGGTTCAACGTATGAACCAGAGTTGACTGGGTTCATGCATCAGATTGAGCCTGAAACGGGGCTACGCGATAGAGAAGAGTGTTTTGAAGCTGGTAATTGAGGGGGGCTCCTTTCCTAATGCCGGATGCCGGAAGAGCTGCGTATCAGTTCATCGCCTGATTTCATCCCCACCCTTGCATTTCCCGGAGGGGGACCGTCTTGACGGTCAGGATCGGAGGGGATCCTTGCGCAGGGGCTGTTCTGTTCTTGAGAGAGCGGACAGATCCTTGGCCGGCCCTTCCCAAGCGCTGGGAATCCGGCTTCCTGCCGCTCTTCCCCCGACTCTGGCTTAGCAGCTGGAATGGCTTTCGTAGCCGGGGCTGCTGCAGAGCAGGAGGGGGTGGGGCCAGAGAGGGGGGTAAAAGGGAGAAGCGGGGGGGGCTTCTGGGAGGACAGGTGGAGCGCCACCTGTTGCGCAGAGAAGGAGGAGGTTCAGTAGCAGGCCCAGCCGGTTCCTCGGCCGCCGGGTGGCTGGCCCGCTCGCCGGGTTGGAACTGCAGCGGGGTTTGCGCATGTGCGAAAAGCCCTGCAGGAGTCCCTTGACCAAAATTCCCCTTTGCAGCCCTGAAGAAGCCGGTGGGCAAGACGAAGGAGGAGCTGGCGCTGGAGAAGAAGCGAGAGCTAGAGAAGCGCTTGCAGGATGTCAGCGGGCAGCTGAACTCGGCCAAGAAGCCGCCCAAAAAAGGTCAGTCCGTCTCCAGCCGCCGCCGCCGCCTCTTCGGCAGTTGACGCTGTGGGTCTTCTGGCCCCGGGGTCACCCTGCTCTCTCTCTCGTTCTCCTGCAGCCAATGAGAAACCGGAGTCTGCCCAGCAGGTGCCCATCTCTCGTCTGAGTGCCAGCAGCTCCAGCTCCGACTCCAGCTCCTCCAGCTCCTCCTCCTCCTCCTCCTCGGACACAAGCGACTCTGACTCCAGCTAGGCAGATGTGGGGCAGCTGAGAGGCGGGCAGTGGGGGGAGAGGAGGCCCGGAGAGGTTCTGCAGGATCGGAACCGGGAAGAGCGAGACGAGCGAGCGGCTCCCCGTCTGGGCCCGTGCGGGAAGGCTCGGCAGCTGGCCCCCCTCTCCTCCCCATTGGACCATGACGGGGCAAGAGCTGGTCCCCAGGCGCGCTTGTGCTCTGGTTGGAGGGGGTGCCCTGACTCTGTACAGTTCGCGCTAGAAGGGAGGCTGTGTTGAACTCTTGGGGTTGACTCCAAAAGCCTTGTAGTTTTTATCCAGCATTTAGCGAGTTTGCGTTTCGTGACGCTCCTTCTCTGGAGGGACAGAGACTGCCTGGGGCGGAATGCGCCCCCGATGCTCCAGCCTGGAGCCCCCCTCCCCTGCAGAGGTGAGACTCAGGGGGGGGGGGAGAAGTTGCCTCCTCTTCCTTGCCCGTTGGCACTCGAGGTTCTTTTATTTATTCCCCCTCCCCCCATCGTTGGCTTTCCCGGGATCTGGAGTGAGTGCAACTGTGTATGTCCTTGGCACAAGCGAGGCAGCATGTTCTTTGCCCCTGGAGGGAGGGAGGGAGGGAGGCTGCTGAAAGCGGAGGAGAGGCGGCCCTCTTCGGTTTTTTACGTTGACTGTGTATTTTTTCTACCGTTCCTTTTATTCCCACTTGTTCATCTTCTAGGGCTCTGTTTCATCTTACTGTATGTTAAATCTTCTGGTTCTTTAACATGTAAATAAAAAAAAGGTACAAGCTGGTGCGTGGACTTGAATGGAGGGTAGGGAAAGGAAAGGAACACACCGTCCTGACTGCAGGACGCCTACCCCGCCTGTGTGCCGAGACCCTGCACTTGTTTGGCGTCCACCATTCTCCCCCCGAGGAAATTCATCAGCAGGTCCTTTGTGGGAGAAGCCTCTAGCTGGCAAAGTGGGACGGAAGCCACGTTCCTGCCCATGGAAAGTCCTCGGGCCTCTTCGCCGAGTGGCTCCATTTGGCTATAGGGCAGCTGTGCCCCCCTGTCCCTGGCCAAGCTTTGAAGCGGCCCGTCCTGTGGCGGGAGAGCCTGTCGGAGCTTGGGCTCGGGGGTGGGCAGGTGAGACGTGGGGAAGAGAGCTCCAGGATCCAGCCAGGAGGTCCTCCCGCCTAGCCCTGCGCTCCTGGATCCAGGCACAGTCCGGGAGCACCCGCTCTTCCGCGCCTGGTCTGGCAGGGATCGTGGGAGGGAGGAAACCGCTGTCTCAGCCATGGCCTCGTCCACTTCTCTAGGCCTCTACACTGATGCTGCTGCTGTCTCTCGTGGGAGAATCCCGCTGTTTGGGTGCTGGGTAGATCAGTTCGTACATTTACACTGTGAAGCTCCATACATTTTATTTTGGGGCGATTCCGAGGTCTGGCTTTCTGAAGGAGGAAGAAAAAGTGATGTCTTCACCAATTTTTGTGTCCCGATCCTGTAATAATTGTGCAGGGCTGACTCCAGCCCCGCTTCCTTTGCCTGCCGCCTGCCTTCTTCCACCTCCATAAAATTCCATTTTTCTTGGATGGAGGCCAGAATTGCCCAGGGTGCCCCCAGCGGTCCCCAGTGTGGCTCCTGGTGGGCTGAACGAATGAATTTTGCCAGATTGACCCCTCCCTAGTAATGGCCCCCGGAGGGAGGGACAGTGACCCCTTTCCTGGGCTGCTTTAAAAGCCTGGCCTTGGTCCCAGGCCTGGAGTTCGCGTGTTGGTGGGGTGCTGTCACGCTTCGTTTTAAGGGTGGGTTTCAGTTTTTTTGTTTTGGCTGTTTTTAATTTTTTTATTATTTTCTATCCCGCCTTGATTATTTTTATAAATAATTCAAGGTGGCGAACATACCTAATACTCCTTCCACCTCCTATTTTCCCCACAACAACAACCCTGTGAGGTGAGTTGGGCTGAGAGACAGGGACTGGCCGAAGGTCCGCCAGCCGGCTTTCGTGACTAAGGCGGGACTAGAACTCTGTCTCCTGGTTTGCCATTGGCTCCTTCCTAGGGCTGAGAGACAGGGACTGGCCCAAGGTCACCCAGCCAGCTCTCCTGCCTCAGGCGGGACTAGAACTCTCAGGCTCCTGGTTTGCCATTGGCTCCTTCCTAGGGCTGAGACGGACTGGCCCAAGGTCACCCAGCCAGCTCTCCTGCCTCAGGCGGGACTAGAACTCTCAGGCTCCTGGTTTCTAGCCCGTTGCCTTAGTACAGGGCTTTCCAAAGTTTTTCCCGCAGCGACACACCAACCGGCGTTGGTGTGTCGCCGCGGGAAAACCCGGAAGCGCTGCTGCTGCTGCTTTCGGGTTTTGCGCGCTGCAGTTGGTGTGTCGCCACGGGAAAACCCGGAAGCGCTGATGATGATCAGTGCTTCCGGGTTGTGTGGCGACACACAGTTTGGAAAGCTCTGCCTTAGTATATTGTATTTTCTAAGCTGCCCAGAGACTGCTGGGGCAGGTGACAGATAAATTCAATGAAATAAATAATAAATAGCTGTGCGGTTCTTCCAGAGATGCTCCCAGCTGCCCTGGGGAGGCGCACCCACCCCTGCCCAAGCGCCTCAGGTTGGTGTCAGCCATAGCCCAAGAATCAAGACTCTTGGGGGGGGGGAGGCGATGGGGCCTGGTGCTTCTGGTCCCTCGTAGGCCACCAGGAGCGCGTTTCCAGAAGCTGCTGCTGCTCAGGCGCATTTTCCCGCCTCTTAGGCTGCTGCTGCTGCTTCTCGGAGGCGGCTGGGAGGGTTTCCTGCCTCTCTCATTGCGGGAGGTAGAAAGTAAGTCTGTTTCCCTCCTCCTCTGGCCATGAAACTGATCTGGAGATGAATTGGCCTTTCTGTAGCTCCCCAGAATGGAGACTTGGAAACACTGTGAGCTTCCTTCCCTCATTTTCCAAATGTGTTGCCTTGATATCTCCTTGTAATATTTTTGCCTCTGTCAGATCTCCAAAACAAAACAAAATTCAGTGACAAAAGGATCAGTGGATACATGACAGATTCAGTACACTCTATCTGAAACAGACCGAAAAACCATTTTTGTAGCTTCTGTAAAATTTCTTTTTAGAAGAGAGTAAACTTTTATTGTCATTCCACTGTACACCAAGGTGCACATTAAAATGAAATTTTGTTGCAATTGGCTCGCGGACAAATAATTACTATAATATATAATAAGCTGCTCAAAAAAATAAAGGGAACACTGAAATAAGACATCCTAGATCTGAATGAATGAAATATTCGTATTAATTACTTTGTTCATTACATAGTTGAATGTGCTGACAACAAAATCACACAAAAAGCAATGGAAATCAAATGTAAGCAACCCCTGGAGGTCTGGATGTGGAGTTACACTCAAAAATTAAAGTGGAAAAGAACACTACAGGCTGATCCAACGTTGATGTAATGTCCTTAAAACAAGTCAAAATGAGGCTCAGTAGTGTGTGTGGCCTCCACGTGCCTGTATGACCTCCCTACAACGCCTGGGCATGCTCCTGATGAGGTGGCGGATGGTCTCCTGAGGGATCTCCTTCCACACCTGGACTAAAGCATCCCCCAACTCCTGGACAGTCTGTGGTGCAACGTGGCGTTGGTGGATGGAGCGAGACATGATGTCCCAGATGTGCTCAATTGGATTCAGGTCTGGGGAACGGGCGGGCCAGTCCATAGCATCAATGCCTTCGTCTTGCAGGAACTGCTGGCACACTCCAGCCACATGAGGTCTAGCATTGTCTTGCATTAGGAGGAACCCAGGGCCAACCGCACCAGCATATGGTCTCACAAGGGGTCTGAGGATCTCATCTTGGTACCTAATGGCAGTCAGGCTACCTCTGGCGAGCACATGGAGGGCTGTGCGGCCCCCTAAAGAAATGCCACCCCACACCATTACTGACCCACTGCCAAACCGGTCATGCTGGAGGATGTTGCAGGCAGCAGAACGTTCTCCACGGCGTCTCCAGACCCTGTCACGTCTGTCACATGTGCTCAGTGTGAACCTGCTTTCATCTGTGAAGAGCACAGGGCGCCAGTGGCGAAGTTGCCAATCTTGGTGTTCTCTGGCAAATGCCAAACGTCCTGCACGGTGTTGGGCTGTAAGCACAACCCCCACCTGTGGACGTCGGGCCCTCATACCACCCTCATGGAGTCTGTTTCTGACCGTTTGAGCAGCCACACGGACATTTGTGGCCCAGTGGAGGTCATTTTGCAGGGCTCTGGCAGTGCTCCTCCTGTCCCTCCTTGCACAAAGGCGGAGGTAGCGGTCCTGCTGCTGGGTTGTTGCCCTCCTACGGCCTCCTCCACGTCTCCTGATGTACTGACCTGTCTCCTGGTAGCGCCTCCATGCTCTGGACACTACGCTGACAGACACAGCAAACCTTCTTGCCACAGCTCGCATTGATGTGCCATCCTGGATGAGCTGCACTACCTGAGCCACTTGTGTGGGTTGTAGACTCCGTCTCATGCTACCACTAGAGTGGAAGCACCGCCAGCATTCAAAAGTGACCAAACCATCAGCCAGAAAGCATAGGAACTGAGAAGTGGTCTGTGGTCACCACCTGCAGATCCACTCCTTTATTGGGGATGTCTTGCTAACTGCCTATGCTTTCCGCCTGTTGTCTATTCCATGTGCACAACAGCATGTGAAATTGATTGTCAATCTAATCATCTAATCATAAATGCACAAATCCAAGATATATTATTTTTCCTTCCATTAGTGGCCTTTTCCGACCTCCCCAAATCTGCTTCTTCCCACAGCGGGGCTGCCCCCAACAGGACGGTGGCAGGGATCCCCGTTACTTCGCAGGATTTCCGGCCTTCCGCCTCCAGGAGCCCCCAGTCCGGACATGAGGACGGGAGCAGCCCCAGCTCAAGCGGCCCCCTCGTTCTGCTTCAAGGCCTCAAATGGAAATATTGACCTGGGCTGGCTTGAGCTGGCCGGCTGACAGAAAGGGGCTTGGGCATTCCTGTCCAGGGTGCCACTTACGGATCCACTGTTAAAATTTTACCTTTGGAAGACAATCTTACTCGGCTACGAGTGATCGCCAATGATGATGATGAATGCTGCTGCAAAGGGGTCCCTTATTATGAAAACCAATAAGAAGTCAGGGAGGAAGGGAAGGCTGAAGGGGGGACACAGTAGCCTTTTCCAAAGACCCGAAAGTCCATCCCTTAGAAGACCCTCCAGATCACTGCTCTCCCTCCTTCCTGAGCACTGGACACGATCACAGACCGATGTTACGAGAAGGCAGATTCTGGATGGACATTACGAAAAAACTTTTGAAGAATCAGGGCCATTTAATGGTGGACCCCACGGCCCAGAGGGGCGCTGGTCTCCTCTGGTCTATTAAAGGTGACTGTTAACTAGTTGTATCCCTACAAGAGAGGTGGGTTATTGTCAACGTTTCAGAGAGGAGCGCTCCACCCGGAGAAGAGAGACTGCTCCCTTGAGGGGATCATCAGCAAGCAAGCAGGTTCTCACACGTTTCGGTCGAGGGGCGTTAGCAGAGGATGGACTAGGAAAAGGGGACGTGCCTGGCAAGACGAGGGACGGTGAGGGAGACACAGAAGGGCGGGCCAAAGCGATGCCGGGTCAGTCCACGGGAGGCCTGCAGGGTCCGCGGGTGGGCAAACCCCAGAGGGACCCCGGGGGTCGAGCCTGACCTGACGGCCCATCCGGCTCCTTCTGGAAGAGTCCGAGGGTCTGTTTCCATCTTCAGTCCCGCATGGAAGGGAGGAAGGGAAGCTATGTCTACATTTGGCTGGAATTTTAAATTGGATAAGTTCCTCACCAAATTAATAACTTGGGAATCACCTCCCTCTCCATAGAGTTTAAACAATTCCTCCATCATCCCTCTTGCAGTATCTCTGTGCTGGATTTGAACCAGCATTTGTGCACTTAGGGAATTCATGATCAAGCCTTGGAGCTTAAGATCATTGGTCATCCAGCTTGCACACGCTGCTGAGTCTGGATCAGGAGGATTTTCATTCAAAACATTGTGCAGATTCAAAATCCTTGCCTGCCTTTCCACCCATATCTTCCAGGGATAAAACTCTCTGGGTTTTAGTTTAAAAATCACCGGACTGTGAGGCAGGAGCACACTGTCCATCTTCTCCAAGCAAAAATGATTTAAAAATCACTTCAAAAAGAAAAAGAAATTCTTCCCTTTATGCTTAGGGCTATTTTCCTAGTGTAAGAAACCTTCTTCAGTATCTAGACTGACTATTCTCTCACAAAAACAACAATGCTCATGCAAAACCAGCAAACTAAGAAAATTTCTGCTCAAAAACAAAACAGGGAAAAAAGGGAAAAAAAATCCTGCTGTTTAAAACACAAAATCTATTTCTGCAAAAATCTGGGCCCGTAACCCGATGAAACCATTTATCAGTCTGTTAGAACTACTGAATGGAGCAGAGCTGCTAAGCTCGTGTACAGAAAAAGAATATTGTTTAAAAAAAACAGCCCATGAGCAGGTTAGAGAGCTTGTTCTTACACCTTTAGCACAACACAAGCATAAAGAAATACACGCTTAAACATTGCAGGTACAGAAAAAAGTACAAAAGAGTCCTTATGTTTATTCATTGCAGGCACAGTTACATTTATCCTTGGTGGAAAATGATGTTCCATTTCTTCTTTGTTTCCCTAAACTTAATTAACTCTTGCCCCTCATTGCTGGCAAGAGATGTGTGCAAAGAAAGAGAGGAAAAAATATCCTGGGCCCATCCGTGGCCTAAGATGGAGCAGCACACAGCCATGTGCTCTGCTCCAGGTTGAAGGAGAGAGAGAGGAAGGGGAGGAGCCCAACGAAACAGCTTCCCCTGCGAGGAGCAGAAAGCTTGCATCCTAGAACGGAGCCCCCCCCCCACGCCCACGAGGCATGTTGATTTGACCAGCTCTCCAACACTGTCCCCATCCCAAAATAGGCCCCCTGCATCCCCCCCCCCATGGCATTGGCCCTTTAGCAGATTTAGAATTTCCTCCTTCAGGAACAAAGCTGGCTTGCTGGGAACACCGGCTCCAAGACCCCGGGCGCCCTTCGAAGCAGCCCTGGCCAGCATGAGCGAGGCTGGCTCTCTTGGAGCCTGTGGCCTGTTGGGGCTCCCAGGTCCTAAATCCTTTTGAGCCCCAGGAAATCAGGAACGACGTTTTAGGAGGGAGAGGGGTTTTGACCTCCACCGAGAGCCAAGCCCTGCAAAAGCGCAGGAATCTCCTGATCAGCTTTTGATCTGCAACCTAGTGCCCTCCAAGTGTTGCGCCCAAGGGGCCTGGGAATTCTCAAGGCTGAAAGCGAACTCCTCAGGGAATTGGGAAGGCTGCTCAGAGTAATTCTGCCCTCCAGCGAGATTGAGGCTCCGCAATGGAAGGGAGGTGCGCTTTGCCGTTGCCTGTTTGCCACCATTTCCCCCCAGGATGTTTTCCCTTGGTTTACTTCCTGCTTCTTGCAAACGACCTTTTTGCTCAGTTGCAGTGGCAATGAGTGCACCCTTGGGAGACCCGAAAGAACAGGTTGGGGATAGAGCATCACGGAGATGATCTATCGATGTGGTCGCCGGAGTCGAAAAGGACTTGATGGCACAGAATCAATAAAAAAATCTCGCCATCCCGTTACGGTTGAGACCTCGTGTCGCTCTAGAAATAAGCAACTCGCCAACGCCTTAGGGGTTTTTCAGCCTCGTGTCGCCAGATGGCGCTCTAGGAATAAGCAACCCAGCGCCTAGAAAGCTGTCAATACAGCAGCGGCGTCTCTGGTTGCTGAGGAGCGACGTCCAAAGGGAGGGGGAGCGGGGAGCTGAAACAACAGAGTACTGGATTGCTAGAGGGGATGCCAGAGGAGAGGAGAAGGGCAGAGGAACTTCCTGTTCCGGTTTCCGCCTGGGGGGATAGTGGCGTGGAGGAGCGCTCGGGGCCTTCCCGGGGTCGGAGCAGCGGCAGCCGGAAGGTGAGTCGAGGACAGGTGGGGGGAGAGGCCGGGAGCAAGTGGGGCTGTTTCGCTTCCTCCGCGGGGAAGAGTCAGAGAAGTAACAGCTGAAAAATGCCAGCTGCTCCATATGCCCCCCCCCTCCTCAAATTTTATTCCCCTGGTGCTGCAGGCTTTAAAACTGGTGCGTGCAATTTTCTGGCGGTCGGGAGATTTAGAAAGTCCCCTTCGCGTCAGCGTTGACTCCTTGTGAGTTTATGGAGATGTTGTTTTCTTGGCAGCAATATGGGACTGATATCCCACTGCCATCTCCTGGGATGATTTTTTTTACTTCCAAGTCAAGCCAACAAACTCTCCCATCCATGTATTAACCAGGATCAACTCTGCTTAACCCAGCCTTTTTTCTAAATAGCCATTGAGGACCATTTGGGATGTCCAGGTTTGGAGGCAGTCTTCGCATTCCACTTGTTCAGTGACCATTCAAAGTTAGGATGGCACTGCAAGACTTCCAACTGGTCCTCACACTTGTGGCCCTCAAAGCGATTTGGGTGCTGGCAACCGATGCGCCTTTACGACACACATTTACGACATTTAAGATTTGAAAAGACTCCTTGTGATTTTATGGAGATGTTGTTTTCTTGGCAACAATATGGGACTGATTTCCCACTGCCGTCTCCTGAGATGTTCTTTACTTCCACGTCTAGCCAACAAACTTGGAATGAGCAGGCATGGCATGGTATAAGACATTTAAACATTCCCCTCCCCATTGTTCATCTTTGCCGACACGGATAGTGTCAATCACCAGGGTGCTCCCACGGTCTTCGGGTTCACCGGTCGTTGCGAGCCGTTCTCCTTTCCACCCGGTTGTCTGTTTTGCGTCGGTTTCTAGCTGCCCTTAATCCACATTGCTGTCTAGCTTAATGGCAGAGGTCTGCCGAACTCTGACAAGGGGAGAGTTTACTATGCTTTCTTACTGTACTTGGGAAACCTATATAAGTGTTGAGCTTGCAATGTGTGTGTGTGGATCTCTTCCCAGACATTTCACTGCCATGATGTCTGCAGAGGTTCCACTCAGCTTTGCTTGGCCAAATAAACGCTGTTCTTTTAATCTCCAACCCTCGACTCAAGTCTCTTTCGGCAACCTCAGGAACTTGGGTAAAACAGTGTAAGCCAGGGACCTTACAATATTTATTTATTGATGTTTTGACTATTATTGTATTTTATTACGGTTTTTATTGTGAACTGCCCAGAGTCCTCACTGTATTTGTAAACATTCAGCATTAGCATTACATTAGCATATCCAAACTGTTAAAACAACTTTGTTTGATCTGTGAAAGCATTTTGCTTAATGGATCTTGATTTTCTATACTGGGCAACATCTAACTGAAGTCAAGAACTTAAGACAAGTTAAGTATACATATTTCATTTTGCCACTCAAGTCAAAAAGATTCAACAAACTCAAACTTTGGCTAGATTATGCCTCTTTAATATGCTGGATGTGTGAGAGATAATTAAAGATACATCTCTGATGTCTTGTGCCCTGTGTAGCTGAGGGAAGAATGTTTTAGTTTTTAATTTCTGAAATGAAAAGCAACTGCCACACATCCCTAAGAAATATCTGCCACTGTGGTATTTTCTCTAAGGTTATATATTTTAGGGCTGCACAAATAGTTTACAGGGAAACTGGATTTTAAGCAGTGGCATGAGGGAAGACTCCAGGCAGTTGACTCCTCCCATGGCCACTTTGAGGGCTTTGAGGATCCAGTGCAATTGTATATACAGTATGCCTAGAAGGCACTCGTACCAGGACTGGCAGCAAAGTGGATGTTGCTTTACTTCAGCAGCAGTCCCAGTACCGAACCAGTACTGAAGATTCAGTCCCAGTACTGAACCTTTGGGAGAATGCAGTTGCCCCAATGTTTTAAAATGCTGTGTTTTTGCTTTTGACACTGCAGTGATCAAAGCAACACCAGAATGATTTCCACCAACCTAGCATTTTTACTCTGTAAAAATGTTACTCTTTTGTTGTGATCTGCCAAGAAGAGAATATCACTAAGGAAATGAAGGAGTACATGTTTAGTTTTAGTATTCTGTTTTCAATGGGATGAAGCTGCACTATTAGAACACACATACTACTTATTTAATAACATCAACCAAGAGGAAACAGTAAAGTCAAATGGAATGCAAACAGACTTAGATGTATGAATGTGCAAAGGGCAAGTGCCCACATGTATCTTGCAAGTCCTGAACTTGTGGCCCTCAAAGCGATTTGGGTGCTGGCAACCGACGGGCAAGTTTGACCATGCCCACTTCTGGGACATTTTGAAGGCTGAAATACACATGGATTTTCTGCATAAATACATTCGTATGTGTGTGTATATTTCTCTCTGAGTGCATCTAGGTGTATGTGTAGAATCTATCCCCAGCATTTCTAGATATCCTTGATGATAACCCTTTGCAGTGCTAAGAATCTGTGATTGACCCAGGCCAACAAGTGAATTTCGGGATTTGAACTTGGATCTCGCTAGTCTTCTATGTGTCAAATGAATCATCATGAATGTTAGAGGTTAATCTACCCTTTTGGGCACTTTTCCTTTTTCATTGTAATGAATGCTTTTTTGTTGTTGTTTACATGTGTTGTGCAGCCATTTTATAGATAATAATTACAATAAAACTTTTATGTGAATTTTATAGACAAAAAGGATGCCAATAAGAGCCTTCTCGACAACCGAGAATCACGAACAGCATTAAAAAGGAAAGCAAATCAAGCCAGCAATCAAATCTCTTCCACTTTCTCCAGAGAACCCCAAAACTCTTCTTCCCCAGAAGGTGATAGACGAGGGAGAAAAAAACAGGAAGAGAGAGTTGGAAAAAATTGAATATGTGGAACTCAAATATTACATGAAGAGGTCAAGGGAGATAATTTCCAAATTCAGAAAAAGAGGGAAATATCTGGAAGTCAGTGGGGAGGAAGAGGTCACTTGGATAGCCACGTAGGGCCGACAGTAACACAAACGTCACCCTGTGAGGAAGGAAACAGTCGCTTGAATCAAAGCACCACTAAACAAGGGATCAGAAATAGTTTTCATCTCGAGAATCCAAGAATATCAGTGGTGGAAAAGCCCCACAGAGGTGTATATTGTGGGAAAAGCACAGATTGAAGATCACAGCTGATTATGCACGAAAAGACCCACACCAGCAAGAAGCCCTACCAGTGTTCTCGATGCGGCAAAAGCTTTAGCAAGCACGCCACCCTGGTGAATCACAAGAGGACTCACACTGGGGAGAAACCGTATGAGTGTCCGGATTGTGGAGAAAGTTCCAGTCACAATTCCAGCCTGGTGCAACACCAGAAGACTCACACAGGAGAGAAACCATATGAGTGTCCAGATTGTGGGAAAAGTTTCAGTCGGAATTCCCAGCTGGTGATACACCAGAGGACTCACACAGGAGAGAAACCGTATGAGTGTCTGGATTGTGGGAAAAGTTTCAGTCGGAATTCCCAGCTGGTGATACACCAGAGGACCCACACAGGAGAGAAACCGTATGAGTGTCAGGATTGTGGGAAAAGTTTCAGTTTGAAGTGCAACCTGGTGAGACACCAGAGGACTCACACAGGAGAGAAACTGTATGAGTGTCCGGATTGTGGGAAAAGTTTCATTTGGAATTCCAGCCTGGTGAGACATCAGAGGACTCACACAGGAGAGAAACCGTATGAGTGTCCGGATTGTGGGAAAAGTTTCATTTGGAATTCCAACCTGGTGAGACACCAGAGGACTCACACAGGAGAGAAACCGTATGAGTGTCCGGATTGTAGGGAAAGTTTCAGTCAGAATTCCTACCTGGTGAGACACCAGAGGACTCACACAGGAGAGAAACCGTATGAGTGTCTGGATTGTGGGAAAAGTTTCAGTTTGAAGTTCAACCTGGTGAAACACCAGAGGACTCACACAGGAGAGAAACCGTATGAGTGTCTGGATTGCGGGAAAAGTTTCAGTCAGAATTCCAGCCTGGTGACACACCAGAGGACTCACACAGAAGAGAAACCGTATGAGTGTCCGGATTGTGGGAAAAGTTTCAGTTTGAAGTTCAACCTGGTGAAACACCAGAGGACTCACACAGGAGAGAAACCGTATGAGTGTCCGGATTGTGGGAAAGGTTTCAGTCACAATTCCAGCCTGTTGACACACCAGAGGACTCACACAGGAGAGAAACCGTATGAGTGTCCAGATTGTGGGAAAGGTTTCAGTCAGAATTCCAGCCTGTTGACACACCAGAGGACTCACACAGGAGAGAAACCGTATGAGTGTATGGATTGTGGGAAAAGTTTCAATCAGAATTCCGATCTGGTGAGACACCAGAGGACTCACACAGGAGAGAAACCGTATGAGTGTACGGATTGTTGGAAAAGTTTCAGTTTGAAGTCCGTCCTGGTGACACACCAGAGGACTCACACAGGAGAGAAACCGTATGAGTGTCCGGATTGTGGGAAAAGTTTCAGTCGGAATTCCCAGCTGGTGATACACCAGAGGACTCACACAGGAGAGAAACTGTATGAGTGTCTGGATTGTGGGAAAAGTTTCAGTCGGAATTCCGATCTGGTGATACACCAGAGGACTCACACAGGAGAGAAACCATATGAGTGTCCAGATTGTGGGAAAAGTTTCAGTCGGAATTCCCAGCTGGTGATACACCAGAGGATTCACACAGGAGAGAAACCGTATGAGTGTCCAGATTGTGGGAAAAGTTTCAGTCGGAATTCCCACCTGGTGATACACCAGAGGACTCACACAGGAGAGAAACCGTATGAGTGTCCAGATTGTGGGAAAAGTTTCAGTACTAGGTCTAGCCTTATAAATCATGTAGGTTTACACATAGGAGAGAAACCATTCAAATGCCCAGACTGTGGACGGTGCTTCCCACAAAATTCCTCCCTTAGCAGACACAAGGAAATCCACATGAGGCAGAAGGTTATGAGTGTAGAGAAGGCTTGAATTTCACTTCTCGTCTCCCATTGGACTTCCAGCTGAAAAGGTGAGTATTTAATTTCTGGGCTGATTCTTTTAGTCAAAGATGTCTGAGTACTAGAGATGAGGGAGGAGAATAAAAAATGGAAAATGTTAGTTTGAGAAACGCTAACTACACATTCCTGCATGTTTCTAGCTATCAGCAGAACTTCCCAGTAAGCTGCTGCAGGCCCTAAAAGGTACATGAATAAAAGATAGGAGCACTCAGATTTTATGAGAGAATGTATTAGGGTTGTTTGTGGCAGTGTAAAAAGCACTGTAAAGTTCAGATGGAAAGGCTGTTCTGCCTTGCAGTTGAACATGATGGATAAGAACTGCAGGAATATTGAGTTGAGGAGAAAAGGCATTGTGGTTTTGAGCATAGGATCTTCAGGTTTATGAACTGTCAGATTTCCCATATGAAAACATGTTTTGGCAAATTGCATCATTTACAAAGCAAAGGCTTCTCATGATGATGTGAAGTGCAGGTGCACGATAACAACTGTCACGTGTGTATTGTTATGGCTAGTGCCTACACAAGCAATGGGACCTTCCCATGAGAACAAGTTCTCCTGATTCCTTCTGTGGGAAGCCTGCTCCAGGGGGAGCACAGGGAGGGAGGAAATCACGTGCTTGCTGAGATGCAGCACTGCCACCCAATAGCAGGTCATGCTATGTGCTTTAGGCCTATGTGCTTTAGGCCTGGTGTGTGTCACACCTAACATCCAGCCAATCAGAAAGCTGGAAGAACTGAATATCTAACCATGCAAAATGGTGTTCTATGCTTCTTGACTTTTTGTGTCTTTAGCCATGTAGTTCTTCACGTGTATTCTACTTCTGAGGACTGGGCAGTGTGTAGTTATGCCTGGCTTTGGGGATAGGCCGTGGCATGAGCTCTGGCCCTGGGATCAATACACGGAACACTGCTTATAAGTTTGTTTTTGTCTTTCCTTATTGCAATAATGTAACATTTGCATTTATTGCCTTATGCTACAAGTAAACACTTTTAGCCCTAAACGCCGCACTCTTGTCTGTTTATTCTCAAGCCTTGATTTTTCCGTATAAGCCAGTGTACATCCTATCAGGTTATGTTGCCCAGAGAGAAATTTGCATTTTCTTTGCTGCGTTGTTACCTGGCTGTAAAATGGAGTTTGTTTTTAGAGGCTGATTTCAGAGTAAACATGTTTTCTTTGAGTGGTCAGCAATGGCTGAACAGAGTCTGGTCAGTCTGCCACTTGGGGCTTTAGATGGCACAAACTATCTGACCTGGTGTGTGGAGATGAAATCATTCTTTTTGCAAGATTTGTGGCAGTATGTGGCAAATCCACCTCCAGAGGATCCCTCTGAAGAAGTGCAAGCGTGTTTGGACCGTGCATTTTGCTTTTGGGAATCGAATCCTCTGAATGGAATTATATCAGCAACTCAAGGACTGCGTAATGAGTGCTGAGAGGCTGTTGGATCCTTTAATACAGAGTAGAACTCTGTTGCCCTTGGTGGACTATTAAGACAGCTTTATGGTTTGAAGCTGCAACCGGTGAGAATGTGATGACCCACCTTGGTGAGCTCAAGACTTTGTTTGCTGCATTTGAACAAGAAGGCATGTTTTTCTGGGAGTATGAAAAAGCGTGCGTGATTTTGTCAAGCTTGGACAGCAGTTTTGGTCTACTGATCAAGAAAGCAAAGACGCTATCTCCCTGTGACCTTCCTGTGGATTATTTTACAAGCCACCTCCAGGAGCCATCTGTTGCTGTTGTTCCTGAGATTTCCAAACAGAGCGTTCCAGCTGAAGTGAAACCTGGAATGGAATCTACATTTGCTGTGGTTCGATGTGAGTCGTCTTCTCAGAAAATCACTGGAAGGCTGTTCCCTGCCGTATCGTCCAGCGGATGCTGTCAGCGCACAAGAGGCCTGATTTACGAAGGGAGGGGAAGCCAGAAGCCAGTTCTACTCCGCTGACTGCTGTATGTAAGCATTTCTCCAGAGACTTAGTAGTTGAATTCGGCTTACAGCCTTGAGTTCAGCACATTATTTTAGCTGATATTTCTGTGATACGTGTGTGACATGTGTATGTGTACACTTGTTTTTTCTCTCCTCAGTGTTCCAGTCCTGGTCAAGTCTGAGTGTACTTGTTGTGTTCAAAGGTGTGGGATGTTTTCATTGAGAAATATGAACCTCAGTGTGTTAGAGGCTGAGTGTGTTAGAGAAAAGCTGTAAAATCAAGTGTGTGAGATGCTTCCTAAGAAGGAGATTGTGTGGACAGGACATTGTCCTGTCCCCACATCATAAATGCATCCATAAAGTTTTCACAAAGTACTGGGGTATCCCAGGATGGGAGAGAGTGTCTCAGATAGCCAAATGCATTCTGAGTTAGAAAATGTGCAAAAGTTCCTTGATTGTGTTGTGTGTAAACTGTGTGTAAACAATCAAATACCAGGACTGTATCTGTTGCTAGGCAAAGTGACAGAATGTTAACTAGACCATTTCAGTTGGTTCATAGAGATCTAGTTAGCCCCCATGTCCCAAGTAATGGTGGGGTGCGAGTTTCATGTTCCTTCTGGTTGATGATCATACCTGTTTGTGTTGTTGCTACTTGTTGAAGTCTAAAGCGAAGGTCTGTGCTCGCTTTGAAGTGTATGTAGCAATAGTAGGAAGAAAATACGGTTATCTAGTAGGTCAGTTCCAGTCTGATTGTAGTGGAGAGTTCCTGAGCCATGTGTTCTAGAATTGGCTTTGTAGGAAAGTATTCTCCCAAAGACTTGCCAATGTTGGAATTCTAGCTAAGTGTTGGTGTTGTGAATACCATTAACAATAGCCTGATGTTAGTTGCTCAGGTGCCATCCCATGTCTGGGGAGAGGCTACCTTGACTGCAATGTGTTTTCTAACTAACAGGTTGTAGAATTCAACTGTAAAAAGAAGTTCATTATTTTTCTTTGGTATGGCAAGCGCCCTTCACTAACGTACCTGCATGTCTGTGGAACATTTGCATGTGTTCACATCCCCAGGTCACAGCGAAGGAAGAACCAACGAAAAGCACAGTGCCTCAGTTTGTTGGTTGTTGGTTGTTGATTAAAAATCCAAGGCTTATCGTGTTTCATTAGGCCATGGTCAAATCCAAATCTCCAGAAGTGCTTTATTTTTAAGCAGCCTACTGGTTGGGAAAGGTTGTATGCTACGGTTGCAGAAGTGTTGCTGCATTGCTAGTGTAAAACCTACTGTCCATGCTTCAGTAGATGGGCAAACACCAGTTCAGGTTTCTTCTGTTCCCCAGTCTCCTAGTGTGTTAAAAAGGCCCCTCAGGTGAAGGAAGTGGAAATTTCACCTGAGCAGGTACAGGGCCTGGAGGGGGAGTCAGGTATTAGGAAAGAAGACGGTGATGAGGAAGTACAGTGGTCATTCCTCATGGGTCCTCTTATTCCAGGGTGTGAAGCCTGACAGATTTGTGATTTAGCAGGTGACAGAGTGTCAAGTTACCTGAGAAAACCCTGTATTTTCAAGACGTGTTGCTCCTGCCTTTTGAGAGGCAAGAACATTGGAACACAGCTGTGGATAGTTTGAGAGTTTTGGTGAAGTGTTAAAAGTAACCAACCTGTCCTTTGTTTTAGTAAGCTGTAGGTTCCAGATGAGTGTTCAGAAAGACATTTCTTCCTGATAATACTCTGCAGTGTAAAGCCAGCTTTGTTGCCCAGGGATTTGTTTCACAGAAGGAGTTTGTGAACTGTGATCTAATGTATGCACCCACAGCTAGGCCAGAATGTTTACGTGTGGTACGTTTTCTGGTTGCGTAGCATGAAACAGGTGTCCATTTACATATTGTGATGTTGACACAGCATATTTGAATATAGATCTCCCTGAAACAGTGTGTGTAAGGCAAGCTTTTGGCTATACATGTGTGACAATTCCCAGACAGTCCATTGACTTCACAGGGTGCTTTATGGATTTTAAAGTAGGCCAGTCATTAATAGCATGAGTGCAGATGCTAACTGGGATGTGTAGAACAGTCACGTGCTGTTTT
Organism: Charina bottae; assembly: GCA_023362775.1. Lineage (NCBI taxonomy): Eukaryota > Metazoa > Chordata > Lepidosauria > Squamata > Charinaidae > Charina > Charina bottae. Next base: position 799,067 of record JALMGJ010000002.1, on the reverse strand, counting down.
CTGTGTGTACATAAGAGATTGTAGAAGTTTGTGTAGTACTTCTTACTTATGTAGTTGCTTTCTGCTTAGAAACTGAATCTTTCCACCTTGTATAAGAGTTTGTCAGTCAGCTGAGGTAGTATTTCCAGCTGAGGGAGTTAGGCACAAATTCAAGCATTTATCTTGGTGATGAAGGTTCAAAAGCCCAGAACAGAGAATCCTATGGTACTTGATTTCCTACAGAGTGTCATTTGTGTAAAGGAAGGCTTATCCTTACTTTGTTGTATATCACTCTGCAGTAACACAGTGAATACACCCTAATTTAGTTTACCTAGTTTGCCCAGGTAAAAATACCAAGCCTGCAAAATGGTCTAGCCATCTATGCGAGGCTGACGAGGGGTGAAACAGTACTCTGGTTTTTCTTAAAATCAAAACAAAGCCTTTGCTTCAAACAGAAAGCAGCTAGCAAGGTCGGCTTATCTATGCCAGCTGTATTTTTGCAAAGGAGGGGACAAAACATATGCGGGCGATTCTTCTATGTACTGTGTTCTATTACTGCATAATTTGTATTTGATGTATTTGTATGTATCTGAATAAAACATTGCATAAACTGTATATTGTGCATTACATATGTGTAACAAGTGTTTTTAAACCATTTCTAGTTTTGATGTCTATTGGTTGTAAAAACTGTAACTTGAATAGTGTGATTATTACATGTACTAACCATGTTTTTCTTGTTTCTGTAAAAATGTATTTTACAGCTTTGAACAACTTCCATCATTGCTGCTATGTGTCAGATGCAATTTGGGAGGGGTGTCAGATTTCCCATATGAAAACGTGTTTTGGCAAATTGCGTCCTTTACAAAGCAAAGGCTTCTCATGGTGACGTGAAGTGCAGGTGCACGATAACAACTGTCACGTGTGTATTGTTATGGCTAGTGTCTACACAAGCAATGGGACCTTCCCATGAGAACAAGTTCTCCTGATTCCTTCTGTGGGAAGCCTGCTCCAGGGGGAGCAGAGGGAGGGAGGAGATCACGTGCTTGCTGAGATGCAGCACTGCCACCCAATAGCAGGTCATGCTATGTGCTTTAGGCCTATGTGCTTTAGGCCTGGTGTGTGTCACACCTAACATCCAGCCAATCAGAAAGCTGGAAGAACTGAATATCTAACCATGCAAAATGGTGTTCTATGCTGCCCCTGCTGCGATCTTGTTTGCTTGGAGGTGCCTGCTTGTTAGCCTTTGATGGCTGTGGGTGATAGCAGCGCCAAGAGGCTGACCCTTTTCTTCCATCCCCCTTGGTGGTGGAGATGTGAGGAAAAAATTGCAGAGTGGAAGATGTTTTATTTCTAGAAATGTCTCAGAACCATTCATGGCTTTTGCGAAGGAAATAAACTGGGTAGGGTCAGCGTTGCTGTGACCGTGGGGCCAAGGTAAGGCAAAGCTCCCTTCCCAAGACATGGGAGAGGGTTCCATTTCTTTCACTCCTCTCTCAGGGCTTCTTTTTAAATTTCCCCCCAAAATCCCTACAAGTAAAGAGGAAAAGTATTTGGAGGTGCTAAGTGGCGTTTTAGCTATGCAGATGAATGATCCACAGATACCTACGATTGAAGACTGGATGGTTAAATTAATGGATGTAGCTCAAATGGCTAAATTAACCGTTTTAATAAGAGAGCATTCTGTTTCTGCATTTATATTAACTTGGCAACCACTTTTGGAGTACTTGCTTGTAATAGAAAAAAATGATGTTTTGATTTTGGGTTTCAGAGATTAAATGTTTTGTTGTAATAGAAATAATGTTATGATAGGTTAATTAATTGTAAGAGATTAGATTTGTAAATTTATCTAAATCTGTATTGGAAAAAGTCGGAAGTCACTTTCCATTTCCTTTCTTTCTATTGACACTTTTATAGTTTGTTCTTTTTTCTTTCGTTCTGTTTTTCTATCTATTCTATATTCTTTTTTATTGTATCTTAATTATATTTTGAAAATGAAAAAGTTTTACTTAAAAAAAAAATTTAAGGTTTGTTCATTTCAGGAACCCGATTCAGAGATCAGGTTATAATACTTTTTTTCTTGGTAGATCACTTTGCATATAATCCCTTTGCAGAAGGACACTGAACAGCCAGGACCAGGCTGGGGGTGGGGAGGAAGCAAGAGGCCCTTTTGGCCTGAGCCTCAAGCTCCGAGTGTTAAACTTTAAAATATTCAAATTATATTTAATTCTATCCCCCTTCCTCTCTCTCGTTCTTTTTTGGTGCCGTATTTTTGGGCATACCTGTTATGATGTCCCATTTTATGGTTGGGAACTGCAAACCCTTGAAATGGTTCAAAAGCCTCTGGATCTCTGAGGGGGCCATACCATGATGCAAAATCTTGCATTCTGAAACAGTGTTTAGAATCCACCCCAGTAAGGACAAAGGATACTTAGTGGCCACGGAATACTAAGTGAATATGAATATGCAAAGATACAAAGTAGACCCATCAAATCTGACACTAAGGGAATAGTGGAATACCCAACAAGTAACCCCTTTACAATAAAAAGAATAGATAAATTTGGTCTAGTGGTTAAGGTGCTGGGCTAGAAACCAGGAGACCGAGAGTTCTAGTCCCGCCTGAGGCATGAAAGCCGGCTGGGTGAACTTGGGCCAGTCTCTCTCTCTCAGCCCAACCCACCTCACAGAGTTGTTGCGGGGAAAATAGGAGGAGGAAGGGGTAGTAGGTATGTTCCCCACCTTGAGTTATTTATAAAAATAATAAAGGCAGGATAAAAATAAATAAATTAGACCCCGCAAAACCTACTAACAATATATTACTAATAAAATCAAGCAAAATTCAACCACGGACAACATAAAAGCCGGAGGAGCTGGTCCCTAGGGCCAGGCCAGAAGACACAAGTCCCCAGTCAGAGGAACACTCAATTTCCCCCAAATAAAAATTTCAAGCTCAGATTTAAAGACAAAAAGAATCTGTTATCTGAAGAGTAAGGGGGGACCAACTAGATCTTGAAAGGCTGCAGCCCTGGATTTGCTGTTGGAGAAGCAGAAACAGCTGAGTGGGTAGATTTTGTGGGGAGCGTCCCGTGTACGAAGAGCCGGTTTGGTGGTGTGGTTCAGGCCGCAGGATAGAAACCGGGAGAGAGTTACGGGTTTTAATTCCTTTAAAGCCATATTTTGCAAATGTAGAGTTACCAAGTTGTGAGCAAGCTTCCACATTAATCAGAAATCTTGAGGGAGGAGTGCCTCTCCCAAAGCTTGTATTCGTGACACGATAAGCAGCAGGGAGCGTTAATGCAGAGCGGATTGGTGACCAAACAGAGGTGCCAATGGGGGCAGAGATGAAAATAACCTACGGCTGTTTGAAACCTCCCTCAGCGCTAAATACGTTGCTGCCAACCAAACTGGATGTTAATACTGCGCCTCCCCATCTGAAATCTCTGCAAATTAGTGCAACTAGCGATAGAGAAAATGTTCCCGTGTGAGTTTCCCCCCCCCCTTATTGCTGATCCCGGTTGGTGGAGTCCTACGGTGCCCGTGCCGAATGTCATTTCATCCTTGGGGACACTGAATTCTACCAGTGGAAAAGGGGCATCGGCTTGTTTTTAGGGTGCAGCTTCATTTTATAGATGAAAACCCTGAAAACGGGAGAAGGAAGCCAGGAGAGCGACCGTCCTACTCAGAACAAGGGACTCCGATTTAAGTGATGGCCACAATGGCCACTTCCAGCCGAGTCTCGAAGTGGTAAAGGGCAGGATCTGAGGGCGCTGCTCGTGGGGAAGGCGATGTTGAGGGCTGCGATGGATCCTGCCTTCTGGCCCTCAATGTCCTCCCCCCCAATAATATGTCACTGCATGCTCGGTGCCTTGGCCTCTGACTTGCTCTAATGTAATTTGACTTGATCCAAATGGACACGTGGAATTGAGGCCTAGGGGGGACTTAATAATTCCCCTCTCAGCGCTGTACCCACCTGCATTTCCAGGCTGGCATCCCTGCATCCCTGCCATTCCAGATGAGGAGGGAGGTGGTAGCTCTTGTTTATCCAGGAAGCCCGAACAGCTTTCAGGGGCTCTGCCCGGCAAACAACCAGGGGTGAAACTCTGGAGTTGGGCACGAGGGAGCAGGTGAGTTTGTTCCCCCGATACCAGCCTCCCTGGGGCACGGTGACACCCGCACCTGAGCTGTTTGGCTCCATTGCTGGGTTCACAATAGTGTCCATCAGTCCTGATAGTACCTTGCAGCGTAGAGTTGGGTGTCGCTCAAGAGTTCATGGCCAACATGAACTTAGTGTCTCTGGACTTCCGGGGGAGGCATGGCGAACTGAAGGTGACTCTCCAAAAGCGGAGCCAACGACTGGCAAAGACCAAGGAACCGGTGAGCAGACCAGTCCCACGGAACCTCTTCGGATAAAGAGAGGGCGGGAAATCGCCCACATGTCCTCTGGACAGCCGCTCCGGCCTGACCCTGCAGATGAACTTCTGACTCCCCTTTCCCCAAAAATAAATTTGTTAACGAAATAACTCAGTTCGAAATGGACCTTTGTATATATGATGATTGTGTTATTTGTTGTTGTTGTTCAGTCGTTTAGTCGTGTCCGACTCTTCATGACCTCACGGACCATAGCACGCCAGGCCTTCCTGTCCTCCACTGTCACCCGGAGTGTACGCAAATTCATGTTCTTTACATCGGTGATGCTATCTAACCATCTCATCCTCTGCCGTCCCCTTCTCCTTTTGCCCTCAGTCTTTCCCAGCATCAGGGTCCTTTCCAGTGAGTCCTCTCTTCGCATTAGGTGGCCAAAGTATTTGAGCCTCAGCTTCAGCATCTGTCCTTCCAATGAGCAGTCAGGGTTGATTTCCTTTAGGATTGACTGATTTGACCTCCTTGCAGTCCAAGGGACTCTCAAGAGTCTTCTCCAGCACCACAGCTCGAAAGCATCAATTCTTCGGCGCTCAGCCTTCCTTATGGTCCAACTCTCACAGCCATACATTACTACTGGAAAAACCATAGCTTTAACTATACGGACCTTTGTCGGCAAGGTGATGTCTCTGCTTTTTAATATGCTGTCTAGGTTTGCCATAGCTTTCCTCCAAGGAGCAAGCGTCTTTTAATTTCATGGCTGCAGTCACTGTCTGCGGTGATCTTGGAGCCCAAGAAAATAAAATCTGTCACTGCTTCCATTTCTTCCCCTTCTATTTGCCAGGAAGTGATGGGACCAGATGCCATGATCTGGGTTTTTTTAATGTTGAGTTTCAAGCCAGCTTTTGCACTCTCCTCTTTCACCCTCATCAAGAGGCTCTTTAGTTCCTCTTCATTTTCTGCCATTAGATTGTGTTATTACTAAGATGTATAAGATTTTGTTACAGATGAATATGGAGGATGAACATGTCAAGGATTGCATGATTAAATGGGCTAAGAATTTTGGATATAATGTCATACTGGACCAATGGGAGAGTCCCATTGTTTTCCATCAGAAAAACAATTCCATTTACGATTTGCAATTCAATCTGTCCATTTAATTCCTTCAGTTCCACAATCACGACATCCCCAGCCAAATGTCACATTTTAAAGCTGATATTTTCTGCAATGTCCCAAATATCTTGCAAAATAGCTTGTCAGGAATAAAAAAGATGTTTAAAGGACTGTTTAAGCTCACAACGGAACTCTGAGAAAGTCTGCTTGAAGTCTTCCATGTTTCAGGCAGTAGATTATGGCGCCCCTAGGTACTTGACTGGCGAAAGTAGGAGTTAATGAGTTAATGGAAAACTTCTGAAAGATGTTGACACAAGCGAAAGTATGCTAACAGGCAGCTCGACTTAGTGTCTCTTTAAGGCTACAGTGCGGCTTGGAAACGACGTCCCGGCCTCCCGGCGGCTCTTACCGGATTAGCGTGAACACTGTTTGCGATTCTCTGGCTGCATGTCGCCGTTCTGGAGGGCAGATGGGATGGTTCCGATTGTTTTCTTTATTCATGAAGACGCTTCTGGGCTTCAGGAAAAAGCCTGCCTGAGCCCAAAAAACCACCGCGTTGTCAGTTCTGTCCACAGAGCCCGCGGGCAGACCTGTTCAATCGGCCATGTCCCCACCAGGAGTCCCCAGATGCTGTAAGGCACTCCATCCGATATCTATAATCTCCCTGCTCTAGAGTAACTCACAGACGCATGAGTTCTTAGAAGCAGAAGAGTTTAATATAGTATACAGAAGTTAGCCCCCTTCATGGATCACTGCCTTGTCGTGGCGAAGGGGCTTGCGTAACTCAATGAAGTCAGGTCAAGAAGAACAGGTCATGATGGAGAGTTCTGACAAAACGTGGTCCACTGGAGGAGGGAATGGCAAACCACTCCAGTATCCTTGCCAAGAAAACCCATGGACAGTATCAAAAGGCTAAAAGATATGACGCCGGAAGATGAGCCCCTCAGGTCGGAAGGTGTCCAAAATGCTACTGGGGAAGAGCGGAGGGCAATTCCGAGTAGCTCCAGAAAGTGTGAAACGGCTGGGCCAAAGCCGAAAGGACGCTCAGTTGTGGATGTGTCTGGAAGTGGAAGGAAAGTCCGATGCTGTAAAGAACAATATTGCATAGGAACCTGGAATGTAAGAACTATGAATCAAGGTAAGCTGGATGTGGTCAAACATGAGATGACAAGATTGAACATCGACATATTGGGAATCAGCGAACTAAAATGGACAGGAATGGGCAAATTTAATTCAGGAGACCATTATATATACTACTGTGGGCAAGAATCCCTTAGAAGAAATGGAGTAGCTCTCATAGTCAATAAAAGAGTGGGAAAGGCAGTACTGGGGTACAACCTCAAAAACGACAGAATGCTTTCAGTTCGAATCCAAGGCAAACCATTCAACATCACAGTGATCCAAGTCTATGCCCCAACCACTGATGCCAAAGAAGCTGAAGTTGACCGGTTCTATGAAGACCTACAACACCTTCTAGAACTAACACCAAAAAAAGATGTCCTTTTCATCATAGGGGACTGGAATGCTAAGGTAGGAAGTCAAAAAATAACCGGAATAACAGGCAAGTTCGGCCTCGGAGTACAAAATGAAGCAGGGCAAAGGCTAATAGAGTTTTGTCAAGAGAACACGCTGGTCATAGCAAACACTCTTTTCCAACAACACAAGAGACGACTCTACACATGGACATCACCAGATGGTCAATACCGAAATCAGATTGATTATATACTTTGCAGCCAAAGATGGAGAAGCTCTATACAATCAGCAAAAACAAGACCTGGAGCTGACTGTGGCTCAGATCATGAGCTTCTTATTGCAAAATTTAGGCTTAAATTGAAGAACGTAGAGAAAACCACTAGACCAATCAGGTATGACCTAAATCATATCCCTTATGAATATACAGTGGAGGTGAGGAATAGATTTAAAGGATTAGATCTGGTAGACAGAGTGCCTGAAGAACTATGGATGGAGGTTCGTAACATTGTACAGGAGGCAGCAGCTAAAACCATCCCAAAGAAAAAGAAATGCAAGAAAGCAAAGTGGCTGACTGATGAGGTGGCAAGAAGAGGTGGCAAGAATACACAGAAGAACTATACAAGAAAGATCTTAATATCCCTGATCAATACGATGGTGTGGTCACTGACCTTGAGCCGGACATCCTAGAGAGTGAAGTCAAGTGGGCCTTAGGAAGCATTACTAACAACAAAGCTAGCGGAGAAGACAGTATCCCAGCTGAGCTATTTAAAATCCTAAAAGATGATGCTGTTAAAGTGCTGCACTCAATATGCCAACAAATTTGGAAAACTCAACAGTGGCGACAGGATTGGAAAAGGTCAGTTTACGTTCCAATTCCAAAGAAAGGCAATGCCAAAGAATGTTCAAACTACCGTACAATTGCGCTCATTTCACATGCCAGCAAGGTTATGCTCAAAATCCTACAAGCTAGGCTTCAGCACTCCAGCAAAGGAGATCGTTACCTTGTCGTGGTGCTGGAGCTTGAGCACCTCAATGAAACCATGAGCTAAACCGTGAAGGGACACCCAAGACGGGAAGGTCGTGGCAGAGAGGTCAGACTAAATACGATCCCTGGGGAAGGTAATGGCAACCCACCCCAGTATTCTTGCCATGAAAACTAAATGGATCAGTACAACCAAAGATATGTCGGTATACCATCGGAAGATGGGACTCCCAGGTCGGAAGATGGTCAAAATGCTACTGGGGAGGAACAGAGGATACGTTCAACTAGCCCCAGATGTGATGACGCAGCTAGCTCAAAGCCGAAAGGACGGCTAGCGGCCGACGGTGCTGGTGGTGAACGACGAATCCGATGTTCTAAAGATCAACACACCATAGGAACCTGGAATGTAAGATCTATGAGCCAGGGCAAATTGGATGTGGTTATTGGTGAGATGTCAAGATTAAATATAGACATTTTAGGTGTCAGTGAACTGAAATGGACTGGGATGGGCCACTTCACATCAGATGACCACCAGATCTACTACTGTGGACAAGAGGACCACAGAAGAAATGGAGTAGCCTTCATAATTAATAATAAAGTGGCTAAAGCAGTGCTTGGATACAATCCAAAAAACGATAGAATGATCTCAATTCGAATTCAGGGTAAGCCATTTAACATCACAGTGATCCAAATATACGCCCCAACCACAGATGCTGAAGAAGCAGAAGTAGATCAGTTCTATGAGGATCTGCAGCACCTACTAGATAATACACCAAAAAGAGATGTTATTTTCATTACAGGAGACTGGAATGCTAAGGTGGGTAGTCAGACGACACCTGGAATTACAGGCAAGCATGGTCTGGGAGAACAAAATGAAGCAGGACATAGGCTGATAGAATTTTGCCAAGACAACTCACTGTGCATAACAAACACTCTCTTCCAACAACCTAAAAGACGACTTTATACATGGACTTCACCAGATGGTCGACACCGAAATCAGATTGACTACATCCTTTGCAGCCAAAGGTGGCGGACATCTATACAGTCGGTAAAAACAAGACCTGGAGCTGACTGTAGTTCAGATCACGAACTTCTTATTGCAAAATTTAGAATCAGACTAAAGAGAATAGGGAAGACCCACAGATCAGTTAGATATGAGCTCACTAATATTCCTAAGGAATATGCAGTGGAGGTGAAGAATAGATTTAAGGGACTAGATTTAGTAGATAGGGTCCCAGAAGAACTATGGACAGAAGTTCGCAACATTGTTCAGGAGGCGGCAACAAAAAACGTCCCAAAGAAAAAGAAAACCAAGAAGGCAAGATGGCTGTCTGCTGAAACACTGGAAGTAGCCCAAGAAAGAAGGAAAGCAAAAGGCAACAGTGATAGGGGGAGATATGCCCAATTAAATGCAAAATTCCAGAGGTTAGCCAGAAGAGATAAGGAATTATTTTTAAACAAGCAATGTGCGGAAGTGGAAGAAGACAATAGAATAGGAAGGACAAGAGACCTCTTCCAGAAAATTAGAAACATCGGAGGTAAATTCCAGGCAAAAATGGGTATGATCAAAAACAAAGATGGTAAGGACCTAACAGAAGCAGAAGAGATCAAGAAAAGGTGGCAAGAATATACGGAAGATCTGTATAGGAAGGATAATAATATTGGAGATAGCTTTGACAGTGTGGTCAGTGAGTTAGAGCCAGACATCCTGAAGAGTGAGGTTGAATGGGCCTTAAGAAGCATTGCTAATAACAAGGCAGCAGGAGACGACGGTATCCCAGCTGAACTGTTTAAAATCTTGCAAGATGATGCTGTCAAGGTGATGCATGCCATATGCCAGCAAATTTGGAAAACACAAGAATGGCCATCAGATTGGAAAAAATCAACTTATATCCCCATACCAAAAAAGGGAAGCACTAAAGAATGTTCAAACTATCGAACAGTGGCACTTATTTCACATGCCAGTAAGGTAATGCTCAAGATCTTGCAAGGTAGACTCCAGCAATTCATGGAGCGAGAATTGCCAGATGTACAAGCTGGGTTTAGAAAAGGCAGAGGAACTAGAGACCAAATTGCCAATATCCGCTGGATAATGGAGAAAGCCAGGGAATTTCAGAAAAACATCTATTTCTGTTTTATTGACTATTCTAAAGCCTTTGACTGTGTGGATCATAACAAATTGTGGCAAGTTCTTGGTGGTATGGGGATACCAAGTCATCTTGTCTTCCTCCTGAGGAATCTGTATAACGACCAAGTAGCAACGGTAAGAACAGAGCACGGAACAACGGACTGGTTTAAGATTGGGAAAGGAGTACGGCAGGGCTGTATACTCTCACCCTACCTATTCAACCTGTACGCAGAACACATCATGCGACATGCTGGGCTTGAGGAATCCAAGGCTGGAGTTAAAATCGCTGGAAGAAACATTAACAATCTCAGATATGCAGATGATACCACTTTGATGGCTGAAAGCGAGGAGGAGTTGAGGAGCCTTATGACGAAGGTGAAAGAAGAAAGTGCAAAAGCTGGGTTGCAGTTAAACCTCAAAAAAACCAAGATTATGGCAACGAGCTTGATTGATGACTGGCAAATAGAGGGAGAAAAAGTGGAGGCAGTGACAGACTTTGTATTTCTAGGCGCAAAGATTACTGCAGACGCTGACTGCAGCCAGGAAATCAGAAGACGTCTACTTCTTGGGAGGAGAGCAATGGCAAATCTTGATAAAATAGTTAAGAGCAGAGACATCACACTGACAACAAAGGTCCGCATAGTTAAAGCAATGGTATTTCCTGTAGTAACCTATGGCTGCGAGAGCTGGACCATAAGGAAGGCTGAGCGAAGGAAGATAGATGCTTTTGAACTGTGGTGTTGGAGGAAAATTCTGAGAGTGCCTTGGACTGCAAGAAGATCAAACCAGTCCATACTCCAGGAAATCAAGCCAGACTGCTCACTTGAGGGAATGATATTAAAGGCAAAACTGAAGTACTTTGGCCACATAATGAGAAGACAGGATACCCTGGAGAAGAAGCTGATGCTAGGAAAAGTGGAAGGCAAAAGGAAGAGGGGCCGACCAAGGGCAAGGTGGATGGATGGTATTCTGGAGGTGACGGACTCAACCATTGGGGAGCTGGGGATGGTGACGGCCGACAGAAAGCTCTGGCGTGCACTGGTCCATGAAGTCACGAAGAGTCGGAAACGACTGAACGAATAAACAACAACAACAGGCTTCAGCAGCATGTGAACCGAGAACTACCAGAAGTGCAAGCTGGGTTTCGAAGAGGCAGAGGAACTAGAGATCAGATTGCCAACATTCGCTGGATCATGGAAAAAGCAAGAGAGTTCCAGAAAAACATCTACTTCTGCTTCATTGACTACGCTAAAGCCTTTGATTGTGTGGATCACAACAAACTGTGGCAAATTCTTAAAGAGATGGGAGTACCAGACCACCTTACCTGTCTCCTGAGAAACCTGTATGTGGGTCAAGAAGCAACAGTTAGAACCGGACATGGAACAACCGACTGGTTCAAAATTGGGAAAGGAGTACGACAAGGCTGTATATTATCACCCTGCTTATTTAACTTATATGCAGAGTACATCATGAGAAATGCCGGGCTGGATGAATCACAAGCCGGAGTTAAGATTGCCGGGAAAAATATCAACAACCTCAGATATGCAGACGATACCACCCTAATGGCAGAAAGTGAAGAGGAACTAAAGAGCCTCTTGATGAGGGTGAAAGAGGAGAGTGCAAAAGCTGGCTTGAAACTCAACATTAAAAAAACCCAGATCATGGCATCTGGTCCCATCACTTCCTGGCAAATAGAAGGGGAAGAAATGGAAGCAGTGACAGATTTTATTTTCTTGGGCTCCAAGATCACCGCAGACAGTGACTGCAGCCATGAAATTAAAAGACGCTTGCTCCTTGGAAGGAAAGCTATGGCAAACCTAGACAGCATATTAAAAAGCAGAGACATCACCTTGCCGACAAAGGTCCGTATAGTTAAAGCTATGGTTTTTCCAGTAGCAATGTATGGCTGTGAGAGTTGGACCATAAGGAAGGCTGAGCGCCGAAGAATTGATGCTTTCGAGCTGTGGTGCTGGAGAAGACTCTTGAGAGTCCCTTGGACTGCAAGGAGGTCAAACCAGTCAATCCTAAAGGAAATCAACCCTGACTGCTCATTGGAAGGACAGATGCTGAAGCTGAAGCTCAAATACTTTGGCCACCTAATGCGAAGAGAGGACTCCCTGGAAAAGACCCTGATGCTGGGAAAGACTGAAGGCAAAAGGAGAAGGGGACGGCATAGGATGGGATGGTTAGATAGCATCACCGATGTAACGAACATGAACTTGAGTAAACTCCGGGAGACAGTGGAGGACAGGAAGGCCTGGTGTGCTATGGTCCATGAGGTCACGAAGAGTCGGACACGACTGAACGACTGAACAACAACAACAGAAGTTAGCTCGAACAAAGACTTGAATGCCTGGAACCAGTAAAGCCTGCACATTTAAATCTTCCCTTCCCCCCCCCCCCCCCACAAGGTTCTTTGGTGGTGACACGTGTAACTCGTGCCTTTCCAAGCTGCTCAGACATCCGCTCCCGGAGATGTGTATTCGCGATCGCCAGCTAGGTGCCAACCGGTCGACTTCAAAGCCGGTGTCTCTTTCGTGTCACTTGCAGCCTCCTGTCTAGCGTCTTTGGCAGAGATCTGTCGATCTTTGAAGGCACCAAGAGTTGGGGTTGAACCACGAAGTCTCGTCTTCGGCTTCAAGCTCCTCTTACCCCCCCCCCAGAACTGGACTATAGGTGCATTGGCTCTGAGGAAGAGCCCTTTTAACAGTCTCCCCCCCCCGGGAAAAGAGCACAGGAACAGGAATTGGGGAGATGCCTTAATTTGGACCCCTGCAGAGGAGGGGCTGCACCCCACCCCCCACCAAAGGGGGGTTCACTAGCCACAAGACTGCGGTCCACCCGGTCTGGGCCCTGAGCTGGGACCCCTGGCCCCTTCGTGCTGGTGGGAATGCTGGAGACAGCAGTTTGTGAGGATCTGCCGAGTTGTGTGAACGTGGGCAACCCACGCAGCTGGCAGAGGAGAACAGAGGTGGCTGATAGTTGGCATCGCGTCACCGACCCGCTTTGATGTAGTCCAAAGTGGCTCACTACAGCTCCCATCATTCCCAGCTGGCACCCACCCACTCCGGTGGTTGAGCGTGAGGGGTTCTCCCCTTGGCCCCTGGGAAGCGGCGCTTTCGGGCCTCGTGGGTGCAGGCAGTTTGCAAACTCTCCTGGGCTTCCGGGAAGGGCGTGTCCACCGCCTCCCTCCCCCCCAGCCCCAGGAGTCAGTCCACCCTTTTCGGGGGGGAAACGTGACCAAGATGAGAAACTGGAGCAGGGGCTGAGAAGACGGAGGTCTGCCTCAGCAGAATGGACTCCAGGCTGCCTCCCCCGAGGTTCCCCAGGGGAAGGTATTCCCCCGAGATGGCCCCGGACCCGCCCCGTCCTTCTCTTCTCCAAGATGGTCCCGAGTCTGCCTTGCAGCTTGGGGGAGGCGCTCTCTACGTACCCGACGTAGCTCTTGCACCTGCGACACAAGGAGGTCAGGCTCACAGCGACTGTGTCTCCTGGAGGGTCTCCAGGAGGGCCACAAAGACCAGGCCCACCTTCTGCTTCTGTGTGGCAAATTTTTGATAGGATGAACGCTGGCTTATAGGGAAAAATCGAGGCGCAAGGGTAAACAGACAGAGTGCAGCTTGTAAAAGCTATAAAATCTTTCCTTGTGATAAAAGCAAAGTTGAATATACATGGTACAGCATTGCAAAAGGAAAAACAAAACTTACAAGTAGAGTATACACGGAAAATGCACACGTGTTGGCTTCCACTGTACGACAGATTTGAAGGAGCATATTGCCATGGCATCACGCACATAGCCAGGTATAGCTCACACTTCTATCAGTCCACAGGAGCAGAACACACAAACATGGCTAAAAGACACAAGAAGTCAAGAAGAATAGAACACCATTTTGCATGGATAGAAATAGGCTTTTTCCAGCTTTCTGATTGGAGGAAAACGTAGGTTAGGCCAAAAGCATAACCTGTCAATAGGTGGCAGTGTCGCAGCAAGCATGCTGTCTCCTCCCTCCCTCTGCTCCCCCCCCCCAAGCAGGCTTCCCCCGGAGGGAATCAGGAGGACTTGTTCCCATGCGAACGTTTAGGAACTAGCCAAAACAATACACACCTGGCAGTTGTTATCTGGCCACCTGCACGTCAGGTCACCATGAGAAAGCTGTGCTTTGTATAGAAAACAATTCGCACTTTTCACACGAGAACTCTGACACCACTCACAAATTGCTTTCGACACACTGTAGCAATGGGATTTTCAAAGCTGTAAGCCCTAACCCTAAGAGACTATGTTTTAAATTACTATGATCAGAAGTTGACTAATTTCTATGTTTCATCTTTCTCTTTTTTTTCTTTGCTTTACTACACTTTTTCTATTCTTTCTTTGATTTGGATTTCTATTTCTTTTTCCTTTTCAAACTTTTATCAATTTATATTTAATATTTAATATATTCAATAAAATATATTAAAAAAAAAACCCTCCAGTGATAGAGTACCCGTGACTCCAGGAAATTTCTCAGTCAGGAAATTCCTCCTTAGTTCGTTTAGATCTCTCCCTGTAGAGCAGAGCTTTCCAAACTGTGTGTCACGACACAAAAGTGTGTCGCCACACACAGTCTGGTGTGTCGCCACACAACCCGGAAGCGCTGATCATCATCAGCGCTTCCGGGTTTTCCCGCGGCGACACACCAACTGCAGCGCGCAAAACCAGAAAGCGCAGCAGCGCTTCTGGGGTTTTGCGCGCTGCCGCACTTCCGGGTTTTCCCGTGGTGACACACCGCCGCGGGAAAAACTTTGGAAAGCCCTGCTGTAGAGAGTCCACCCATTGCATCTAGTCTTGCCCTGGAGAATAAATCCACCCCACCTCGCCCTGAGACATCCCCGCATGTATCGGAAGACGGCCGCCGTGTCTCCCCTCCTCCTCCTCTCCTCGAGGCTAAGTTCCTCCAGCCAGCCGCCCTTCATGGGATTTAGCCTCCAAGCCCCCCCCCCACGTTGGTCGCTCTCCTCTGTGCTTTTCCCAGCTCCTCTGCGTCCCCCCCGTATTGTGGAGGCCGGAACTGGCCGCGGGACTCCAGGCGTGGTCTGGCCAGGGCAGCAGAGAGCGGGACTCTCCCTTCCCGTGATCCTGACACTGCCCCTCCATGGATGCATCCCAAAACTGCATTGTCCTTTTTGGCAGCTGCAGCACACGGCTGGCTCACCCTTACTCCTTGGTGCACCAAGACCCCCAGGTCTCTCTCGCAAGAACTACTCTTGAGCTGGCGACCTCGTATCTTGTCCCTGTGCATCTGGTTTTTCCTACCTACGTGGAGAACCTTATATTTCTCGCCACTGAACAGCATTTTGTTGGATAGGGCCCAATGTTGAAGTCTGTCAAGATCCTTCTGAATCTTGAGCCTGTCTCCTGGGGTGTAAGGAACCCCCCCCCCCCAGCTGTGTTCAGTAAGGTCCTGCGCTGAGGCAGGAAGAACCAGATGCCCGGTACGAGATAGGCAGTGCCTGGCTCAACAGGAGTGCCTATGGGGGGGATCGGGGTGTCCTGGTGGCCCACTGCTTCAGAAGGAGCCAGCAGTGTGCTGCAGCTGCCAAAAAAGCCAACACAGTCCTGGGCTGCACCAACAGAGGGATAGCATCAAGATCACGGGAAGAGATAGTGCCGCTCTATACCGCCCTGGTGAGGCCAGTTCTGGTCACCACAATACAAAAATGATCCCCGTCTGGCCCCGGGAAGCTTTTGAGCAAGGACCCCCCTCTGGGGTTGCAGGGGGAGGCTGGGCTCTAGGGCCCGGCTGGGGGATTCCCTCCCCACCTGCTGTGCCCCCGCCAGGAGCTCCCCCTGGGCGCTTCCTCTCTGGAAGAGGGGGGCTTTTCCTTCTAACCCCCCCTCTGCCAGCCGCTCCCAAAGGTGGCCTTCCCCCTGGAGGTGCCCCCCACCCGAACTGAGCTGGAACCCAGCAGAAGCCCTGGATCTCTGGCTGTGCTTGGTCTTGTCCAGGGAAGGACCCGGTGCCCCTTCGGAGCAGCGCCAGCCTGGAGTCCCCCCGGGGCCTTAAGAAGGCTTAAAAGGTCATCTAGTCCACCCCCTCCAAGCACGCAGAGAAAAAGAGAGGCTGGCTGAGAGTCGTGGGGAGAGCAAAGGAAGGGGAGGTCCCCTCTGGGGCTGGCAGGGACCCCCCTGGAGCTGCAGCCCCCCAAGACCGAAGGATCCCCCTCCCCCTTTCTCCGCTTCTTCCTCTGCTCCGAACTATCTCCTCCACCGGCGAAGTCAAGAGAGACTCTGCCCGGAGACTGATGACGCTCGAGAACGGAGAATTCCCATTGGTGCTTCTGCCTTTCTGGGAACTCCCAACGCTGACACTTGAGAGAAAAACGCTTCCTGCCCCCCATCCAGACCCACCGATTCCGCCTCTGGGGCTGGAAGCATCCGCGTCTTTCTCCTCTCTTTGGGGGCGCTTGTGGGGCAGCCTCCATGGACTCTGTGTGGGTCCCCCTGCTGCTGGTGGTGGGGGCGCTATCCCGGATCCCTGGAACCGAAGGGGGGAAGGAGCCCCCCGGTAAGGAGGGCGCTGGGCGGGGGAGGGTGGCTGGGAGGGACCCCTGATGCTGGGGGGAGGGTGAAGAACGGGGTTGGGCCCCCCAGGAGCGACTTTGGGGAAGGGGCCGAGGGCAAGGGAGGGGGGAGCCTGCAGGAGCCTCGCTCTCCGCGTGGTCTCTGCCCCCTCCCTCCCCACAGCCCCCCCAGGCGGACGGAGAGGGATTGCGCGGATGCACCGCGAGGGTCGTGGCCCAGGTGGGGAGGGGGTCGTGGGAAGGCAGCCGACCTGGGACTCTATCGCCCCCCGTTGCTGCACCTTCTGGGCCCCGAATTAGACCCGGATCCGGAGCCCCCAAAGTTTGTCGCGAAGCGAAAGGGAAAGAGGGAAACCGCGGCATTTTCAGACCTAAATCCATGAATGCAACAAAAAGCCATATAAGAAAATACACATTTTGGGAAAAAATGTTTTTGCATCATCAAAAACTAAAGTTTTTCTTTACGAACCTCAAATTAGAGGCTCTTCGGGTCAGACAGGAGTTGAGCTTCGATCCCCTGTTGGGGGAGCCTCTGAATTGGGAAAGGAGACCTCCCCCCATAATTCCCCATAGCGGAATCAGGGCCTGGAGGGGAGGGGGAACCTCAGGGGTCCTGATGGAAAGGATATTGGAGGGGGGTCTCAGTTGCCCCCCCAGATTGGCACTTGGGAAGGAGACTCTTGGGGGGCTGCAGAGGGATCCTTTTCGGGAGGGAAAGGGGCCGGGACCCTCCTCCCGCAAAGACCAAAGGGAGATGGTGGGGCTGAATAGGGGGGGGGGGGAGAAGAAGAAAAGTTTGGGGCAACCTGGGAAGGTGGGTTGGGGGAGGGAAGGGCTGGGAGACCCCAGGAGCATCAGTCCCGACAACAGCCTTATTGTGCCCCCCCATATTCCCCCCCCCCCCAGGAAGAGGGAGACGGGGGTATTGATATTGCTTTCACTCCAGCCCAGAGAGTTTCTGGTGGTCTCTTCACCCCCCTCCCCACATATTTCTTGCCGCTTTGGGGGGCAAAGGGGCCCCACCCAGATCCAATTATCTCTGCAGAGCGTAGGGCGGTCTGCTGGACCAGTTGAGTTTCTGCCTGCCTTTCTCCACCCTGGATGGAGGAAGTTCGCCGGGAAGCTCCTCCCCCTCCCTCTCTTCCCTCCCCCCCAGGGAGCCCAGTGGGACCCACAAGCTTCCCCCTCCCTCCTCCAGGGTTCCCTCCTCTTGTGGGAGCGACAGCCCTGCGGGGTGGGCCACTGCTGCCAAAGGAAGGCGCTGGAGCTCCTCCCACTCGGGCGGATTGGGGGCCCCAATGGTGGGGGATCGAGTGGATTGGATTGGGGGTCATTCACAGGCCCCCCGCCTCCCCCGCAGGGACCCCCATCAGGGAAGTGGAGGGGAGGCTGAGAAAGGCCCACCCGGCTCCCCCCTCCAGCTGGGCCCTCCAAAGGCCATCCGTCGGTCTCCCACGGCAGGTCTCCCGCCCCTCCCCCTCCCCGCGTGGGTCCCTCCTGACGGCCCTCCGCCCCCTCCCCCTCCCCCTCCCCGCGTTGGTCCCTCCTCTAGTCAGGGCTGGGAGCGATGGGCCCCGGAGTCCCTCCTGACGGTCCTCCCCCTCCCCCTCGCAGCCCATTTCCTGATCCAGCAGAAGTCCGAGTGCCACTTCCTCAACGGGACGCAGCGGGTGCGACTCCTGGACAGCTACATCTACGACCGGCAGGAGATTCTCCGCTTCGACAGCGACCTCGGGAAGTTCGTGGCCGTGACCGAGTTGGGGCAGCCCGATGCCGACAAGTGGAACAGCGATAAGTTCATCCTGCAGGACGCGAAGGACGCCGTGGATCGCTGCCGGTACAACTACGGGGTGTTGAACTTCGAGGCGGCCAAGACGAGGCGTCTGATTGGCCGGAGAAGTGAGTCCGGGAGGGAGGGAGGGGCTTGCCGGGGGAGGGGGATGCCGGGTCCCCCCCTTTCCTTTAATCCTTATAAAGATTCGCTCATTTATTTTGCGCTCTCAGACCGAGTCCCATAAATATCCCTCCTCTTCCCGGCCTCCAAACTCCCTTCCTGCCTTCCTTTTTATTTTTTATTTTTTATTCTTGATTCCGAGTCATTTGGAGTCCAGCAGCTTCTAAACCCAACATACAAAGAAATAAACAAATAAAGCTAGAAATCATAATTCAGTGTTTAAACCAAGATGTAAACCTCAATCATACGGAATGATTTGTGTGCTTTTTCCTCTGCCTTGAGAAAAAGCGGATTCAAAGGCCGAGAAATTGTTGTTAGGCCAATTTCTGGAGTCTGGGAGAAAAGCCCCCCTTGAAACCCCCTTTTTCCTGACAGACTCAGCTTCACCTTGAGCCAAATCGCTTCTGTCTTCAGAGCTGGAAAGTTCCTGATTTGGGGGGAGAGTTAAAAAACACACATTAGAACTGAGTTTCAGGCCATAAGAGTCCCCCGTTGGGGGAGATGCGTGGTCATATGAATTTAAATAATAAATAAATAAGAGACACATCCAACGTCCATTAAACCCTGACGCCATGGAGTGTTTACTGTAGGATAGCCTGATTCTCTGTACCAGATTTTAATTCTTTGTGTAATAATAAACTTATTTATCCATATCAATCAATAGGGCTTCAGAGGCCAAGCATCGTGCAGATCAAGTGTTTTAGGTGCACCTGTGGCCATTCGGCCTTTTCAGGGAAGTCATGTTCCTTTGGTGAAACCTCAAGAGTTGTTAATATTCCTGTTCTGAGCCCAAGTTTTCCAAAAATAATGTGTTACCACAGAATTAAATGTTTCTTCCATAAGAGGAAAACCACCACCTTCCTAAGAGAGAAAGACCTTTAACAGGGAGATCCTGGGCATTTGCTCCTTCTGTAAATAATTGAATATTTCAAAACAGACTTTGCCCTCCACATATAAACTCATTTTCACTCATAAATTCTTCCCTGCAAACCTAGGAGAAAATACAATTTACAATGTCTGACAAAATTCAAAACACTAATTATTAATTTCATTGTGACTAGCATAATTTGTTCCTGACGAATCTCTCATCAAAGGCATTATTTTTATTTCATTGACAATATTTTGTACGAGAGGCCAGTCATTTTCCAGGTGTTTCTCTTAGCTCCGATACCTTTGTTTCTTTTGTTTTAAAAAACATTCCGTGTTTTCAGAGCAGATCGTTGGTCCAATTCCAGTTTAGGAGACCTGAAATCGCAAGATGCTTCCTGGGTCTGTTTTGGGGAATCTTCTGTCCCTCTTTCTTTTACTCCTTCTGGGTTGACTTTTCTCTGTGGTGATTCCGGCATCTCCTTCTCCAGGGAGGCCAAAGCTCTTCTCTGACCACAAAGAGATGCTCTGAAGGTTTCCTGAACTTTCCCCAAATTAATTGAGCTGCTTCTTATTTGGGAAAAATTATGTCTTAAACGTTTGTTGTTCAATGGACCACAACAAAGGAGCATCAACTTCTCCTTTCTCACTAATCGCAATACTTTTATCCAAATTCAGCGTCAATTCTACGGGTGGTTGATCAGAAATAAAAATGAAGCCAGCATTGCATTTTTTTACTACATTAACCATCAAACTAGATAATGGAAATAAATCTTGAATATGCACGATGTGGGGCAGATAAAATGTACTGTATGTTCTTGCTGTTTTAAAGTAAGAGGGCTCCATATGTCTATTCAATTCAATTCCTGGATGGATAGAGAGACAAAGTTGTGTCTCTGAGGGGTCTTCGAAAAGAAAAGAAGAATCTTGTTCCGATCCAATGGTGGATCCAGAACTGAATTAAAGTCCCTGCCCAGCAACTCCTGTGAGATGAAATTGTAACCCCAAAATGTTCGCAAAGCAGTTTTGTAAATAATTAGGTTTATTTTGGGTTGGGCCTGAAAAAATATTCATGCCATCTGAGAGTCTCCTTGTTGTTGTTGTTCAGTCGTTCAGTCGTGTCCGACTCTTCGTGACCTCATGGACCATAGCACGCCAGGCCTTCCTGTCCTCCACTGTCACCCGGAGTTTACTCAAATTCATGTTCATTACATCGGTGATGCTATCTAACCATCTCATCCTCTGCCGTCCCCTTCTCCTTTTGCCTTCAGTCTTTCCCAGCATCAGGGTCTTTTTCAGCGAGTCCTCTCTTCGCATTAGGTGGCCAAAGTATTTGAGCTTCAGCTTCAGCATCTGTCCTTCCAATGAGCAGTCAGGGTTGATTTCCTTTAGGATTGACTGGTTTGACCTCCTTGCAGTACTATATAAACCTAAAATAATTAGGTTTATTTTGGGTTGGGCCTGAAAAAATATTCGTGCCATCTGATAATCTCCTTATTTAACTACTAAAATTAATCTATACATTTTGAGGACGTTTTCACTAAAAGTGCCAAATTGCAGCTTTTGAATTTCCACTGATTTAAATCTGCTCCATCCATTTTCTTGCTAAAATAATTTTTCTCATTCAGAATTTACATTTCTTCTAAATAAAAGTCATGAATTTCTTCTTTTAGCTATTCTACAAAGATGTTTAATGTTCCAAGATACAAATGTGCTTATCATGAAAAAAACCCCACAAATGCATTATTCGTCTGAGTGGCAACCAGAGTAGATACCAGGTCTTAATTACAAATAAAACCATTAAAAATTTTAATGTTCTTAAGCATTATATAATTAGTTACTAAAAAACCCCTCAACCATAAGAAACACTTTATTTATTTATTTTACATTTTATTTGTATTTTATTTATATTGCTAACCAACTATCTGAGCTGGAGGGGAGCCCTTAAGGACCCTTTTGGGGGGCCCATCCAGCCCTCCGTTCATCCACCCGAGAGCTGTGCCCACTATGGTGAAGGAGGAGATCAAGAGGGATCCCCTCTAAGGATCTGCTGTGATCGTGGGATCTGCCTGATCTCCTCAGCCCTTCCTGCCCCCCCACCTTCCCTTTCCCCAAGATCCCTCCCCCCCTCCGAGTCCCTTCCACCCTCCCTGCCGCCCTCACCCGGGCAGAAGCTGGCATCAGGGAGTCGGACCCCTTGCCACGTCCTTCCCCCGGGAACGCGCGATTCCTGCGGCCTGGAAGGGGGCCGGCCGGCTGCAGGCAGAGCGTGGTCCGGGGTCTCGGTCTCTCGCGGTCTCGGTCACGATCAACCGTGGGTCTCCCCCCAAATTCCCCCAAAGGCCCCCCAGCGAGGATCCTCTGCAGCCCAAGAGAGACCCGGAGATCCCCAGAAGCTCTTCTGTCCGTCTGGCTCCGAAAGGAGAATTCGGGGTCAGCCGGTCTTCTGTGGGGTGATCAACTCTCCCTTGATAGGATTCGGGCAAAGAAATGTGATTGCGGAAAGTAAATGTGCAATTCCAGGATTTCCAAGGAAGATCTAAAGGCAAAGCAGGAGCGTTAACGTGGGCAGTAATATCCAGAGGCTGATACCTCCTTCCTCCATCTCGAGCCCAAATCCTCTGATAAAAAAAGAAAAGGGTTAATTTTTGCATCCTCTTCTTCCACGGCTTGTTCTGCATGCTCTGTAAGGTGCTGGTCCTCATTAAGGTTTCCTTCAACCTTTCCTTCCTGAGCTCTGGAGCTGTCCATTCTGCCTGCCCTTGAGCCGGACCGCCCTGCAGGGTCGTCCTGGGGCTCCCTTCTCCGGGGCTGCTTCTGGGGTCAGCCGTCCCCCTCCTCTTTTGCAGCAGGAAAAGCGGCTCCTGACTTATGTTCCTGTGCTAGATCCTCCTGGCTGCCCCTCTTGAACTCTGCCCATTTCTCTGAGCCCTTCGCAAACGCTCGCTCGTGCCCACAACGGGACCTGGGTCTGAGCGAAGCAGGGGGAGGGAAGGATCCCTTGTGGGGATTGGAAACGAGTCTTTCTGCTGATGCTTACTAAAATTGCATTGGCCTGTTTTGCAGCCGTGTCACACTTTGCACTTCCCCCCCCCCTTAAATCTTATTCTGTTATTTTCTGCTTATTTCTCTGTGTTATCCAGATCATGTGGGATTTTATTTGTTTTGTAGAATCATATCATTGGCTTTTTAGTGATCTGACGGCCTTTTTGGGCCAGGTCCGAATCTGCTTCATTATTAAATCAAATCAAATTTAACCAATGCAACAGTGGACAGTGAAGACTGCAAAAGAGGAAAGTGGACAGGAGAAGTATGTTCTCCAAATAAAACTCTTTGAAAGGTGACTTAAAACACAGCACAATCTTAAGACTAAGGCAGGCCTCGGCCTGAGCCACCAACCTGCTCTTCTGTTCCGGGCCCTGCTGCGTCTCCCACGTACCTCCTTCTCCTTCTCCTTCCCCCCAGCCAAGCCCACCGTCACCCTCTCCCCCACCAAGGCGGACCCCGCGTCCCCCAACACCATCCTCCTCTGCACCGCGACGGGCTTTTACCCCCGGGAGATCGACATCCGGTGGCTGAAGAATGGCCGGCCGGAGAAGGAGGGCGTCGCCTTCGGGGAGGAGCTGCAGGACGGAGACTGGACCTTCCAGCGCCAGGTGATGCTGGAGACCCAGCCCGAGCGGGGGGACGTCTACGCTTGCCAGGTGGGGCACGCCAGCCTGGAGGCCCCCGTCACCGTCCAGTGGGGTAAGCCCCTCCCTCCCCTCCCTCCCCTCCCTCCCCTCCTGGTCTGGGGACGCCATCCTGCCCCGAGAAGGGGGCTCCACTGGGGCTTTCAAGACCCTCCCTGTGTGTGGACCCAGAAGGGACCTCCTGTAGGAAGCCGGCCCTGATCCTCCTGCTCACGCCAGGCTCCTTCTCCGTCTCCCTCCCCAGAGCCCCGTTCCTCCAACTCCGCCAAGAGCAAACTCTGGACGGGGGCCGTGGGGGTCCTGCTGGGGGGGGCTTTCCTGGCTGCAGGGCTCTTCTTGTACCTGAAGAACAAGAAAGGTGAGTCTGTGGGGCTGGAGAAAGAGATGTGGGGAGGGGACCATCTGGGGAGGCATCTCCTCAAAAAGGCCCAGAGGGTCTTCCCAGCCCCCAACAGCCATGGCTGGTGGTCCCACCGAGTCTCCACAGGAGAGCCAAGGAAAGGGGAGGAACCGTTGAGAGGATGTTCCTGAAGAAAATTTGGCCCTCCTGGAGAGATTCATCCTGTCTTGATGTGGAGAAGGCAGTGCGGAGAAATGCATTTGGAAAGTTTTCTCCTATCAGGAAATGTAATGGAATATACGTATTATGGGCTATGGATTGGGAGTGGGACTCCTGAGTGCTCCAGCCCATTAACGATTCTGATTGCACCTTTTTCTCTTTTAGCAACTCCCGTCCAACCCCCTGCAGGTGAGCTTCTTCTATTCCCCTCCATCAATTAATAGGTCCTTCTCATTCTCTCTTCTGGAGCCCCCAAAGGTTTTTGTAAGAGTTTTGGCAGATTTTTCTTACAGGTAACCCAAAAATGCAGTGCAATTACACACAAAAACACCACACAACACTAAAACCTCACCCAGGATGTTTTCTTGTTTTGGGAAATTGCAAAAGGGGAGGGACCTTCCTGACCCCCCCCCCTTTGACCTTTCACACAACTTCTGACAAAGGGACACCAGGCCCCGTCCTCTCCTGCCACCCCCATCATAGCACCATCTTCTTTGTTAATATGAAATACCTGCAGGGAGGGGGGGAGGCCTCTTCCCTTGATTAACCCTCCAATTAAGAGAATTAGGGATACATTCCATCTTGCCAAGGTCACGCTGGAGCCCCCCTTTGCAGCCCCTCGGCTGATCTCGGACCCCCTTCGAGTCCCGGGAGATGAGAGGGGGAGGAATCCCTGGTCCTTCGCAGCCTTTTCCTCCCTGAAAGTGGCCGATTCTGCCTCCGTCCGGTCCCTGCCCATCAAGCACCCCCCTGCAGTGTGGGCCTGCTTGGGGGGTCATAAAGGGAGGGGGAGGGGAAGCCCACCCTGTGATTTTCCCCTGTAGACTCTCCAAAAAGAACTTATACATCCTGAAGGTTTTAGTATATATTCTAATTTTCTTCCCGGTCTCTTTTCTTCACAGCCCTCATGAGTTAATCCTGCTATCGCTTCCTGCTATCAGATGCAAAATAGCTGATGAATTTCTGCCTTTTCTGCAATCTTGGAGGATGGAGGTTCAAGGCGGTGGGTTGGCGAGAACAGGAGAATCGCAGCCTGGGCCTTCTCCTGCCGAGACCCACCAGCTTCCTTTCACGCCTCCCTTTCTTTTCAGGGAGGGGAAACGGGGGGGGGGGAGACCATCTAGTCTGCCCCCAGGAACTCTTGGCCTGCCTGTCGCTTCAGACCACCCCCAATTGTCCTGCTCAGCACAGACCCCCATTCAGAGCAATGGCTGCAACCCATCCACCCCACAGCCACTTAACCTGAAACCCATCTGGCGCTTAGCCAGGCCTGGAGGCCACCAGATCCAGAGAGATCCGGATACTCCACATGTACCAGGCACCCTGGGATCCCCCATTCCTGAGAAGTGATCTCAGGGATCAACTGCTCTCTGCCCAGCAGATCCCCAACCACGTTTCCCCTCCTTGGATCGCCTCTCGTTTCTCCACCTCTCCCGGCTTTGAATCCGCAGGAGCTGCACCTACGTTGAGGTTCTCCTCCGAGTCAGTTCCCTTCGCTTTTGTTTGCTATAAAACAATAAACTTCAGACTGCAAGAAAACCCTGGAGTGATGTGAGTCGATGCTGTCCGAGGAGCCTGGCCTCAGCTCCACATTCTCTCCTGGTCAAAAGCCGTTTGATCAATTCCCTCCATCCCCGAATTTCGGATCTCGGCAGAAGGTGCACCGCTTGCTCCTCTCTCCGAGATCAGGGTGCTTCTCTGAAGAGGGAGAAGCTGATGGACTGCAGGTCGCCAGAGACCCTCCCTGGCCAGGGGGCTACAGCCCCGGGGCTCCGTGGGTAGGACCTTCGCCCAGGGCTTTCTCGGCCGGCTGAGAAGGAGCCGCAGGAAGGCTGGGGCCGGGTCCCTCCTCCGGTGGCCAGAGAGCTGCTGAGCCGCTCCCCTTTTGCTGGAAGGCAGAGAAGCCCCACATGGACATGGAGGCCCCTGCAGGCCCCCAACTGCCCGGCCCCCTTGGAGAAGGAGCCCTTGGGGGGAGCTGCGGTGACCTGCCCGGGGGAGCCCCTCGGCCACGTCTGCCCCCGGGGTTAATGCAATTAATGGGGGTTAATGGGCTCTGTGGATGACTGTGCAACTGTGCTGGCTTATGGCTTCCCCAGCTTACTGCTGCACCCCCTTTGAAAAATACATACCCACCAGTGGGTCAAGGTTCCCTTTGGCAATAGGGCGAGACTGGAAAATATATATATATATATATATATATATATATATATATATATATATATAGAGAGAGAGAGAGAGAGAGAGAGACTGTCAAAGGGAGCCTTGATCCAGACCTTGCCTGCTGCTAATTGGTCCTATATTTCTAGTCTTGCCATATTGTCAAAGTTTGACGATAATGCAAGACTAGAAATATAGGACAAGGTCTAACTGAGGCACACTGGAGTTTGATGTCCTAAGATGTTACGGACTGCAGATCTCATCAGCTGCGTCTATTCAGGCCAATGGTCAGAGATTATGGTGGTGTATCTCAACACATCTGGTAGACCGGCTTAGATCAAATAACACATAGTTACAACCTACTGAACTCAAGACTACACAAGAGGATAAAATTTCATTGTCATAAGTCCAATATCAGCCTTTGGAAAGTATATGCGTTTTATTATTAAATGCTACAAACTGGCAGGATGCCGAAGGAGACGTTTACCCAATACTTATTTGGCAATTTCATCAACGAGGAATGTCAAGGTGAATCTGAAAGTTTCTACCTAGAAAAAAACTAAAAAAAAACTTGAGGAGGATGGTGAACAAGAGTAAAACAGAAGGATGTTTCCTAGAAAAAGGAGATAAACATTCCTATGTAGCTGCTGAATTTAATCTACAGCCAGGGGTTCTTGCATGAGCAAATTTCCAGAGAATTTGAGGAGAAACAGCATTTAACCTGAAATGAAATATATTGACATGCTTCTCTATCACATGGCATTCATGCCTCACCAAATGATATGTAGAGGCCCAAAGAGCTTCATAGTCATATACAGTATACAAACACTGTGATCCGTATGCAACTGTAAGGCTGAAACTTTAACTACACAGTGGTTGAATTAAGACAAAATCCACCCCCTCCTCACACCTGGAGCTCAAGAGCACTTTGAAAACTGGAATACGTTGCTCTGAGGGTTGATCTGCTATGAGCTCAAATGAGGTGGTAGCTTTGAGAGCAGATCTGGGTTTCAAGAATAGGTCAGGAAGTGACTAGCTCCACCCCTTTTCCTCCATAACAGGGATGGGAAGAGGTATTTGACTGATTTTCTGCCACATATGCCAGAATAACGTGGCTGGTGGTCTGTAGCATGGCTTGAGTGGGTGGAAACATTATCAGCAACGTCACTTCAAGCAGTACAGTGTCTTGGTCTGGCCCTGATGGTTAATTATTAAACAATCTATATTTTATTTTATTTTGTTCCTGTGTGTTGGTCCAGTTTGGGTCAGGCATTGTATTTCCAGAAGCCCAAAGCAGCCTTATTGTTCGGTGAAAGTTAACAGTGGTGGTTTGCTTATTCCTTTTAGTTCTTGTTTTACATACATTCATGAAACATTTCCTTATGGATTTGTGGTTGCAAATTACAGGTAAGGAAACATGCCAAGTTATCTTCCTTTAGTTTTGATCCAATTTCTGAAATGGTATTTGAGAGAAAAGCACTGTATAGAGAGGGATTTTTTAAACTAATGCAGTATTGTCAAAAATGATAGAAGATAACCAACCCCCCACAGCACGATTCCCCCTCCCATCATCCCCAGCCAGCTGGGGGCAATAGGAGGGGCAGGTCAGGGCACCCTGCTAGCCTATGGGAAGCCTTCTGCTCCGCCGCAACAGGCAGGCACTTAGCGCAGTTTCCCCGCAAGAACGCCGGAGCATCCGCTGGGGGGGCTATGTCCGGCCCGCTCGAGTCCCTGTGGATCTGGGCAGCGGTGTAGGAAGGGGCGCCCAGCCCACCGTTGCCGGAATGGTAAGCTATGCCTGTCCAGAGGGGTTCTCCCGCCAGAACAAGCACCAGCACCGCAGATACGAACTCCGCCTCCCCCGCACATGTTCCGGCGGGACAGAACAGGAGGAGGCCGGCCCCACCGCCACCCTGCGTACCTCCAGCGAGGGCCAGCAGCAGCAGCAGCTCCGGGAGGCAGCGGCGGCTCCGTACCCGGAGGGGCTGCATCCCACTGCGTAGCTCGGCGGTGTCCCGGCCAACCGGCTCCCTGGCTTGCTCTGGCCGGGAGAGCTCCTCCTGCCCAGCACGGACAGGTGGTGAGAGCGCTGTCCTCCCGTCCCAGGGCCCGCTGCTGCTGTCGGGGCGGAGGGGCTCGGAGCGCCACGCGGGAGGCAAACAAGATACTGTGTATTGGGATTAGCGAAGCCTGGAGGTTGTAACATGTATAGTTCTTCCTCTATTTCCCCGTGCAGAAATGCAGTTTTCACATCTAGGTGCTCGACACTCATGTTCCTGGAAGCTGCTAGACTTAGGAGCATTCTAATTGTGGTGTGTTTCACAACAGGAGCATAACATTCATCATAATCAAGTCCATATTTCTGTGAATAGCTTTTTGCAACTAGTCTGGCTTTATATCTTTGTACTTCTCCATTCTCATCTTGCTTGGCTTTGAAAACCCATTTGCAACCTATGGCTTTCTTGCCTTTTGGTAGTTTAGTCAAAGTCCAAGTTTGGTTCTTGTGCAGAGCTTTTAGCTCCTCCTGTGCTGCTTTCTTCCACTTGCTTGCTTCATCTGCTGGCATGTGCAGCACTTCGATCCACGATGCAGGTTCTTTTGGTAGTGAAGACCTTGCGAGGTAGGTGAGTCTCTCGGCTGGAACTCCTCTGTTGGGTCGTGATGAGCATCTTGGAGCAGGTTCAGGAGTGGCATTTGTTGGCTCACACCCTTCTGCATCCGCGGCCTCATCATCTGACTCTGGTGGAGTTTCTGCCTGCAAAGCGTCTGTGCCAGGTGGTGGCGCTGTTGTCCTCTTTTTGCTGCTGCTGGCAGGCGAGGCCGACATCTGTTGGTGGCTGTTCACAGTTCACCTGGTACACCATCCTTTTGAAAACCTGTAACATAAACGTCTCCTCTATTTGTTACTTTGCATTCCCCATTGGCATTGAAGATCACATTGAAACCTTTGTTGTTCAGTGTTGGGACACTCAATGGCGCCAAACAATTGAGATAGATTCATCCCTTGTAGATTTTGTGTTGCTACAAAAAGGTAGAATTTATCTGGTAGCGTGCTTAGCAAGAAAGACATTTTTAGTCTTTCATTCATGAGGTTTGGAACTGTGTTCATTTTTTCAAAAATGGACTGCATTTTTAATAAATGGTCGTTAATCTCCTCATCTTCTGAAAGACTAGATGCAATCAGTTCCCTTAATAAGGAAATAACCTTCTGGTCATCATTTTCTGAATACAATGTCCTTAAATTTTCAATCATTTCTCTAGCAGTGGGAATATCTTTTATTTCTGCCAGTCTGTGGTCAGGTAGTGATCCAGAAATCAAAATCATGGCCCTTTTGTTTTTCTGGTTCCATAATTTCTTAGCTTCCTCAGAATCCCCTGGTTGTGGTTGAGGAGAATCTAAACAATCTAGGCTGTCCCGAAAGTCCAATCGTAGCCTTAATCTGTATAGCCTTGCTATCAGTGAGAGGGGGTGAGGGGGCAGAGTGAATGTTTGGGGAGTGGTTTGGCCCTCTTGGCGCCGAGAGCGGAAGCTGGTGCACTGGGGGACCTATCCTCACCTTGGGACGATTGAGTGTGGAAGATGTGTGCGTGGAGGGCCCGTATGTCAACTCAGGGTTTCCAGAAGGCCAGGAATGGAGGCATCCGGGCCTGGAAACTCTGGGGGTTGGCAGTGGAGTTCCCTTGGCTTATGGTTCTGGGGGACTTCAATCTGCCTTCCCTGGGACGTGCCTCAGAG
The DNA here is from genome assembly GCA_023362775.1 of Charina bottae. Classification (NCBI taxonomy): domain Eukaryota; kingdom Metazoa; phylum Chordata; class Lepidosauria; order Squamata; family Charinaidae; genus Charina; species Charina bottae. The sequence continues at coordinate 769,507 of JALMGJ010000002.1, read as the reverse complement.
GCGGCTTGGGAGTTCATGGCTACCATGGCAGCCATGGGCCTCTCTCAGTTTATTCGAGACCCGACTCAAGACAGTGGCCTCACTCCGGACTTCGTTTTCTTGTCGGAGCAGTGGCAAGGTGATCTGAAGGGAGATCTTTCCCCACTGTCATGGTCAGACCACGCCCTGGTGGCCTTGAGATTCTCATATGCCGCCCCACTCCACAGGGAGGCAGGACCCATTTGATTGGTCCACCCCAGGTGACTAATGGACCCAATGAGGTTCCAGAAGGAGCTGGGGGTATACCTGAGGATCTACTGCATGGTCCAGCGGAGGTCCTGGCCGCAGCCTGGAATAGGGAGGTGGATGGGGCCTTGGACAGGATCTTGCCTGTGCGGCCTCTCTTGCCACATCTGACCCGATACTCCCCGTGGTTCACGGAGGAGTTGAGGGTCTTGAAGAGGGCTAAGATACACCTAGAGCGCCGCTGGAGAAAAACAAAGACTGAATCTGACCGAAAACAAGCTAGAGTCGCTGTTAAGACCTACCTTGTGGCAGTAAGAGTGGCAAAACGCCAATATTTCTCCGCTCTTATTGCGTCCGCAGAATGCCATCCGACGGCCCTGTTTAAGATAACATGATCTCTTCTAGGTAAGGTGGAGTCTATGACCCACCTACAGGGCCGTGCGGAAGAATTTTCTAAGCATCTGCAGGATAAAATCACTCAGATTCGTTCTAAGTTAGACTCCAAGCGTGAAGCAGAGTCTGGGGAGATGCCGAGGGAACGTCATTACCCGGGTATCTGGGAACGGTTTGAACCTGTTGGACCTAAGGAAGTGGACAGGATCCTCCGGAGTGTGAAGGCCACCACATGCCATCTAGACCCTTGCCCTTCCTGGCTGGTCCAAGCAGCCAGGGAGGTGACCTGTGGTTGGGTCCAGGCGATGGTTAATATATCTCTGGATCAGGGGGTGTGTCCAGCTGCTTTTAAGGAGGCGCTGGTGCACCCCCTGCTCAAGAAACCATCGCTGGACCCTACTATATTGGACAATTTTTGTCCTGTCTCCCACCTCCCCTTTTTGGGGAAGGTGGTTGAGAAAGTGGTGGCCTTGCAACTCCAGAGGATTCTGGATGAAACGGATTATCTGGATCCCTTTCAGTCGGGTTTCAGGCCGGGATATGGGGTGGAAACTGCATTGGTCGTGCTTACGGATGATCTCTGGCGGTGTAGCGGGAAAACTCACCTTCCCAAATGACAGGAGACGAGACCAGCAAGGTTAGAGAATACAGGTTTATTGCTAGCAAGGTTCAGAGTAATAGTTTGGCAAAGTCTGAACCCCGGGCTTTACCCAGAGTCAATCTTTTATAGGTCTTGCAATCAATACAATCAGGATATCACAAGATCAGCAGTTGTCATCTTAGATGTCACAAGCTCAGCAGTTTATACTTAGAACATCAAAACAGGATAACAAAAGGGGAAGTTATCTTACACCATCTGCAGCATTTTTGGGAACTTCCAAAGGCCCACGGCGTTCTGTTACAAAGATCAGGATGTTGGTAAGAGCATTTAGGCAAGAGGATATCTGCTGTTGCATAAGACAGGTGTTGATTATGGTTGATTGGATTTGATTAGATATAGCTTGGGATAGAGCAGGCCACAGGCCTAGTAGGTGTAAGAGCAGCAATTATGGTATAGAGAACTGTATGATTCTGGCCTGCCTGCTTCATTCCCCCCTTTGGAACTCCACCAAAATTCCCTAATTACTGTGGAGTTCCACCTATTTCAGTGTAGGGGTTTTCCTCGCGGGAGGTCGTGAGCATCTCGTAGTCCCACAAGGCCATGGCTTTAACTGCGGCCTGTTTATCTACGAGGAGGGAGATTGAGCTAGAAATGGTTCGAGCAAAGATAGGAAGGACACAAGGGAGAATGACGCACCCGGCGGCGATAAGGCCCACAAGGCCAACAATCACCTTGAGTCCTGGCAGTTTGGGAAGGCCCCAGCCGTCAAGCCAGTCTTGAAGGTTAAACCCCTTCCATTCTTGGGGAGGGTTATAAGTGAGCTGTTGAAGCTCGGTTGTTAGCTGGTGGACGACTTGCCCAGTTTCCCCAATCTGCAGGCAACAGTTGGTGAGGTTAAACTTGCCACAGACCCCACCCTCCTTAGCAAGCAGGTAGTCTAGGGCCAGGCGGTTTTGATAGACTGCAGTGCGGATCTTGTCTGTGGTGTCCGCCAACAGGTTTAGAGCCTGACCAATACAGCGGCCTGCCAGGTCCAGGACAGCCTGTAGCCTGATTATCCAGTTCAGCATGTAAATAGGGGTGCGGTATCCCCAGGACCCATCCTCTGCCCAATTAGCCTGGCTGTACGTGCAAACAATACGCTCAGAGTTCCATGTGGTCCCGTCTGCGTCATAATTGTCGCGACAAGGAAAGTTAGAGAAAGCTCCGTCCTTCGAACGGCGAAGGCGGCTGTGTTCCAGAGGTTGGTACACGGGCATGCCTAAAACCTGGCGACTACGCATGGGGAGGAGGAAAAAGGATGGCTTGATCCATCCCAAGGTGCAGGAACCGGACCAATTTTTAGGGAGCACCTCATAGGCTAATGCGCCACAAATCCAATACATTCCCCCAGGCGCAAGCCAAGGCTCAGAACAGGACCAGTTACCAGGGCACAGAGGGGCGCCCTTTGCTAGAGAGCTAGACGAGAAGTTAAAGGGGTCAGGGGCTGTGAGGTTCCCTGGGCTCTGCCAGTTGGTCCAGGAGTTGTTCCAGAACCCGAGGCATTGCAAGTCCCCTACGGGAGTTCCTCCTGCTCGCCACAAGCAATGTTGCCCGACAAGATTGGTGGTAAGGGCCCACACTAAGGGGGTTTTCAGGGAGCCAGTAGACAGCACTCGCCACGTGATGTTTCCTTCTGACGAAAGATTGTTAAAGTGTTCGGGATGAATTTCTAAAGCCTCCCAAGGCCATCTTGCATCCATGCTTGTTCCGCCACACACAAAACAGTTTTTAAGTAATAAGGTGGAGGCAACATCCTGCGCCATTGACACAAAGAGGTTTTCGGCTTTTTCAGATACCTCAACACCCTTTGTATCGGTGGCCACGCGGATAATCTTGTCATAAACCGACCATCCAGTGGATTGGATTTTTCCCTCATAAAGCTCTTCCTTAATGATAGTGATAAAAGTTTGTGGGTCGTAACCTGTGCCATCAATTCCTAGTCCATAGCTATCCATTGGAGCATGTGCCGGAGCTATGTGAATACGGATGCGGTTACTATCCCAAAACTCAGTAATATTGAAGATATGTAGCCACTTACTATCTGCGCTGACGCATCCCCCAAACTTATTGAAGCCTCGAAAAGACCCCGCACACATGGTAGCCCAGGCAAAAGAGCGAGGGTGGTCGGGGTGTGGCCACCAACCGCAAGGGTCATCAGGGGATGGAGAGTCTGCTGGTCTGGGTGGGCTTCTGGGACATAAATACTTGCTGTTATGCTTATATGTGTCCCGCCAGGCCTGGCTTCCACAGGAGGTGTAAGCTATTTTATCCATGGCCTCACAAACGTCAAACTCCAAGTTCCAGCCAGCAGAGGTTTTCGGGCTTACTGTGTGGTTTAGGTAATACAAGGTCGGGCGGACCCCATTGGGGGAAACCATTCCCAGGCCCACCAACACGGAGACATTGTATCTGACCTCAGTCTGAGGGTTGTAGCATGTGATCTCCCTTTTCTCTGTTTTACACAGTTGATACACCTTACCCTGTGTAGCGCAGGACCCTTGAGGCGTGCAGTCCGGTGGGCGTTGGGTATGGTACAGGAGGGTGTGGCACTTGACGTTTCCCACCTGGGCCCACGTAACGCACTGCGAACAATTAACTGGACTTTGTGTGGCAGCACGGGTGACTCGTCGCCTTCGGGGCGGAGCCAGGAGGGGAACTGGTGCAGGTGCCTGGGAGTCCCAGCACCCACCTGGGGAGCTATCTCCTGGAGGAGGAGTTTCAGGCTGGGCCTCGGGGGGCGGGGTTACAGTTACCCAATCGCAAGTTATCTCTCCTGGCCCATCGCCACCCTCGCCACCATTCCCCCCTTTCGCAAGCTGAGTGCTGAATAGGTAGAGAGAGTTAAGGATGACGCTGATCAGAAGGAGGAAGATAACAACGCAAACGGCTGGCATCAGGCCCTTGCGAATGCATGCAATAGCCCGAAGGCGCGCTTGCGCTTCCATGTTCGAGAGAGGCTTCGAGGGAGGTTTAAAGTGAGGGACGGGCAGTGTGGAGGTCAATGTCCCTGGGGCGGGAGGACAAGACAGCAGGGGGCCTGACCTGAGGGGCCCCGCGGAGGCTGGTAGCTAGGGCCACCACAAGCACCCGGACAGTGCGTCCACGGTCACCTGGAAGAGGAAGGGGAACAGCGCGCAGGCCGGAGAGTCCGGGCGCACTACCCATAAACAGGGGACCTAACAAGCAAAGTAAAACACCAACGTGGTGACCCCGGTGAAAAGAAGAAGACCACCGCAGGCTATGTAGTGCAAGAAAAGGAGGTCAGCCAAAGTCGCCCGAGCGTCGGGAGAGGGTTCCACCTCAGGGGCAGGGGCCCAAATGGTCACAGGGAGGTCTGGCGAGCCGCCTGCTCCCGGGATATGATCGGTAAAGCAAACGCATCCATTGGCGGGGAAGCCGTAGGTACAGGAGCACGGATGAGGCCTACACATCAAGCAAGGAAGTGGCCTGGTCAAGGAAACTGCCGGGAGCCACACAAGGCAGCTGCTGCTGGAGAAAGAAGGTGGCAAAAATCCTCCCAAGTAGCGAGGATAGCCAAGGGCTCGCCAGCGGCAGGGACTACAGCAACCGAATATAGGACAGGGAGGCCCAATTGATCGGCTAGGTGAGGAATGCTACAGGCTGGGCAGCAGCAGGGGCAGTAACCAGACCAAGGAGGGTTACAGAAGGAACACATAGGGCAAGACACAGCAGCTGTTGGCCCATGCGAAGGGTGTCGGCTTCCGGTGCAACACCTGCAAGGGCAAGGAGCGTCCGTCCCTCGAGCTTCCGTCTCCCGTTCGTAGAGGGGCAGCGTCCGGAGTGCCACCAGAAGGGGAGACCGATTTGATCAGGTGTTTCTGCGGAGGGTGAGCTTCAAGGGCTGGGTGGGGTGGCGATCCACGCACCACGCCGAGGGCGCGGCAGCCTTAACTCGAGACCAGTGGATCCAAGGTTTGACTCCAGTCACCTTAACAGCAAGGGGAGAGCTCATAACAACAGTAAACGGCCCCTTCCATTTAGGCAGCACAAGTAGGACAGCGGGAGCAAACATTGGCCGCAATGCTGTGCATCTTGTCAATGTAGACTTCTCGTAGCAGAGCATTTGCCAAGGCTGTCTTTCCCAGATGGAGCTGCTGGTGGACTCCCTGAACCGCATCCCATGCCAAATAGGAAGGGACGAAAACACGGTGGTCAGGAAGGACCCACCAGCCAGTCTGTAGAGTCGCCCCAAGTTCAGCAGCTTGCTTAATTTCCTGCGGAGAGTACCAAGGATGAGGGTGAGCGGGCGGGGTCCATAAGGCCAGGCCGTGGGCCTGGACCTTGAATGGTTGTAGGGCAGCTCGGCGGGCCTCAAGCTCAGCCTTTGCATTCCCCAATTGCGTGTCAGATGCCGTTTTCTGATGTCCCCGGCAGTGCATAACAGCTACCGCCTGGGGGGCCCAAACGCTGTCGAGCAGCCTAAGGATTTGAGGGCCGTACTTGACATCCTTCCCCCCCGCGGTGATGATGCCACGTTCCTTGTATAGGGCCCCATGGACTTGCACCGTGAGGAAAGCATATTTAGAATCCATGTAGATGTTGACACGCTTGTCTTGCGCTAGTTCGAGCGCTCAGGTCAAGGCATGGAGCTCAGCCAATTGGGCACTTGTGCCAGGAGGGAGAGGCTTTGCTTCCCAAACTGCTGTTAAAGTTACCACAGCATATCCGGCCTTGCGAATTCCATCCTGGAGAAAGCTAGTGCCGTCTGTAAAAAGGGTAGAGTCCGGATTCTGAAGGGGGGTGTCAGACATGTCCGGGCGGCTAGCATAAGTTTCCTCAATAGTCTGGATGCAGTCATGTGTGGCATGGAGGTCCGGTTCGGGCAGGAGCGTAGCGGGATTAAGAGTGGTTGATTGTCTAAGGGAAATCATGGGGTTGTGAGTGAGAAGGCCTTGGTACTTGAGCATGCGAGGATCAGTGAGCCACAGATGGCCCTTAGTTTCCAGCACGGCTTTAAGGGCATGTGGGGTCTGGATGGCCAGGTCCTGGCCAAAAGTCAGTTTATGAGCTTCTTGGGCTAGCAAAGCCGTGCCGGCTAGAGCCTTGAGGCATGCCGGCCAGCCGCAGGCCACTGAGTCCAGCTGCTTGGAGAGATAGGCGACCGGACGGTGCCAGGTGCCAAACGTCTGAGTCAGAACCCCGACCGCCACATTCTGCTTAGTATCCACAAAGAGTTGAAACGGCTTTTCTAAATCAGGCAGGCCGAGGCTTGGGGCTTGTAGTAAAGCATGCTTCAAGGCCAGGAAGCTATGCTCCTCTTCTTTGTGCCATTGTAAGGGCTCCTTATCACTGCCTTTAGTAGCCTCATAAAGGGGTTTGGCAAGCAGGCTAAAGTTGGGCATCCAGATACGGAAGAACCCTGCCGCGCCCAGAAAGCCTCGAAGGTCCTTACGAGTGCGAGGGGTTGGGAGTTGGCAGATAGCTTCCTTTCTTTCATGACCCAGAGTCCGTTTACCGGGCTCAATATCGTACCCGAGGTACCGAACCTTTTGCAAAACTAACTGGGCCTTTTTCCGGGAAGCCTTATATCCCTCCTCCTCCAGTAAATGGAGTAGATCAGAAGTATTCTGCCAACATGCAGCCTGTGTTCGCCCTGTGACGAGAAGGTCATCAACGTACTGTAGGACAACATCAGGCTCAGGGATTTCTAAGCCTTCAAGGTCCCTTCCCAGGGCAGTGCCAAAGAGGGTAGGGGAGTTTTTGAATCCTTGGGGTAGTCGTGTCCATGTGTATTGTTGCTTTCGGCCAGTAGTCGGGTTCTCCCACTCGAAAGCAAAAAGATGTTGGCTTTTGGCATGCACAGGGATGGTGAAGAAGGCATCCTTGAGATCAATGACAGAGAACCAAGTTGCCGTCGGGGGGATTAACCCCAAGATGACATAAGGGTTCGGGACGATCGGGTGGACTGTGACCGTGGCCGAATTGACTGGGCGTAAGTCTTGAACTGGTCGAAAAAGACCATCGCCTTTTGGGATCGGCAAGATGGGGGTATTCCAGGGCGACTCAGTAGGGACCAGAATGTGGTAAGCCAGGTACCGATCAATCACATCTTGGATAGCCTGCATAATGTGTCTTGGGTATCGGCGCTGGCGAATGCGGACTGGGGTCTTTGTGGGGATTTCGTCGACGATGAGGGGGGGCTGGTGGTGGGCCAGGCCAGGAGGATTATCTTCCGCCCATAGGTGTGGAACCTCAAAATCTTCCCAGCCGGAATTCTTCGCTATCTCCTGCATGAGCATCACTCGCCATGATTCTTCCATGGGGACTGTCATTGAGACCTTGCCAAAAGTCATGGCCATGGAGCCATCTTCTTCAAAGGAAATTTGCGCTCGCAATTTACATAGCAGGTCTCGTCCCAATAGAGGGAGAGGGCAGTCTGGCATGTAGACAAACTGGTGAGTGATGGTCTTCCCTCCCGCGTGGCAAATCAAGGGCTTTAGGAAAGGGCGCTGGATAGTTTTTCCTGTTGCTCCCTGAATATTAATTGTTGAGGGAGAGGGCTGAATCAAAGGGCGAGTGAGAATGGAACGGGTGGCTCCGGTATCTACTAAGAAGGGGATGGGTTTGCCTCCAATAGTCAAACTGACCATAGGTTCTGGGAGGCAGGCTGAACCCGGTCTGTCTCAGTCCCATTCTTCCACCTCTGCCAGACCAATGAGGGTTTTAGGCAACTCTCGCCCCCGCCCTCGCTGGGTTCCGCCACGGCCACCCCTACGGTTCCTGGCAAACTGCTCACGTCTCCCTTCGTGGAGCACATCCCTACTTCGCTGTGGACAATCGCCTCTCCAGTGGCCGTCCTGCAGGCAGATGGTACATTGGTTGGGGCCTACCGGGCACTCGCCAGACCAATGACCAGCCTGTCGGCAACGGGAACACTGGTTGCGTTCTAGATTTCTAGCAGTCCCCCTCCGCCTTCCCCCGGGTCGGCCTTCTGGGGCCCCCATCATGGCGGCAGCCAGTACCACGGCCTTTTTCTTCATCCTCTGTTCCTGTCTCTGTTCCTGTCTCTGCTGTTCTTCCTTATCGTGGTTTGCAAACTTCTTCCTAGCAACTTCCATTAATTCACTCATCGGCTTCCCCAGGGCCCCATCTAGCTGCTGCGATTTTAGTCGAATGTCCGGGGCACTTTGGGAGATGAAAGCCATGGTCAGCATTCGAGCATTCTCAGGCTGAGTGGGATCAATAGGGGTGTACATACGGTAGGCATCAAGCAGGCGAGTGTAGAAAGCTTCAGGGCTTTCGGTAGGCTCCTGGAGAACCAGGGAAGGTTTAGACATATTGGTGACCGGTTTCCCTGCCTCCTGGATTGCCTGTACAACCAATTGTTGGTAATGTTTAAGGACATTGAGGTCCCCGCTATCATAGGGGTTCCAGTTCCGATCCTCTGAAGGAAAGTTTTTCTCTAGCCAGCGTTCCAGCGTCCAACCGTGGGAGGGCATGGTGGCTTTCAGAATTTTAGTAACCCCATTCCGGATCTTTTCTCACTCCTCGGGACTAAAGAGGGTCCCCATTAATTGTTGGAGGTCACGCCAAGTGGGATTGTGGGTATCCACGATGGTCTTAATCAGGCCAACGATCTCAGTTGGCTTTTCACTAAAGGGTCCATAATGTAACTTCCAATTGAGGAGGTCAGAGGTGGTAAAAGGAACGTGTTGGAATAGTTGGGCTGTGATGGTGCCTCCATCTCCCATTACCAGCTGATCTACTCGTCTTAGGGGGGCCAACAATGTAGGGTCCTGAGATTGTGTTTTTGCCTGTGTACGGTCGGCCACGGGACCCTCTTCTTCCTTTCTACCCCCGATGGCGCCCATCAAATCTTCCTCTTCCTCATCTCAGGTTTTTTCTTCTTCCTTTTTAGCTGCCGGGCTTTCAGGTAATTGAACTGTAGGGGTGGGCGGGAGGAGAATGGGTCCGGGGAGAGAGGGTGCAGGGGAATCCACGATTCCCAATACACTGAGATCGTGCAGAATTGAATCGACCCTGGCTTGTCGCCATAGGGTGCTTCCGGACGCTCCACTTATGCCCACAGGTGGAGAGGGGGACCGGGGCGTAGAAGGGTCAGTGACTGACGGAGGGACATACGGGGGTGGCTGAGGCAGTTCCTCCGGACAACTAGGGAGGACTGGAATCATCTTTTTTCCTTTTCTTGGCGGCAAAATGCGTGACACCAAAAGGCGGCAGTGAGCAGCCTTACACTTTTGGAGCCATGCAGGGGGGTGCTGAAGAAGATCTAGCCACACATCAATATAAGGGGCCTGTTCAGGATGGCCTTTTGTGTGGTGAAATACCCTCTGATGCACCTTGATAGCCACGGCGGGGTCAAACGTTCCCGCAGTCGGCCAGCCAAGGTCAAAGGTCGGCGATTCCTTTTCACAAAGGCGTTTTAACTGCAATTTGCTCCACTTAATGCCGTAGTCTTTGCTAACATAGGCAAGCTTAAAATACTTTATCATGCATCCTAAGGGGGTAGAGGGCACACTACCTCCTCCACCCATATTCCTCCCAGGGCACCAGACAAGAAAATAAGGGAAAGGGGTTGAGAGGAAGGTAAGGGGTCCTTCGCTCTCGGGGTAACACAGAGGGACTGGTCACGCTCTCAAGCCTGACCCAGGGAGCCGGACACTCACGGTCTCCTCTGGGAACTGCAGACTTCACTCGCTTTTCACTGGCCCAGGGTGCCGGACATTCAACGGTCACCGTTGGAAAATGCAGCGAACATTCACACAGCAATCACAACACGTAACCTCCCCTCCTTTCCTTTTACACCTCGGTCTCACCGGTATATCCCCGACTCAATAGGGATTTTTTTTCGAGGAACCGCAGCCGGCCAACTCTGGCCGCCGTTCGCCTCGGGGGTGATCAACCCCTCCCGTCTTCTCGAGTCGTACTCGGCGGGAGCTCCCTTCCCCAATACTCGCCTGCAGGACTTGTTTCCACGTCTTCCAGCGCGGGGATTCTGCCTGGTCTCAGTGCCTCGCAAGTGGTTCTTGAAGGCGTCAGCCGGCGCCACAGGGAGCTGGCATCACTGGGAAGTCCTTCGGAACAAAAATGTCCGATGGCGCCTGGGAAATTCCCCTTGACTTACCGAATCCCTGCGAGCGTGGTGACCCTCCAGAGGGGCCGCAGGGCCCCGTCGTGTCCTGCCGCGGTCGCCAGAAATGTAGCTGGAAAACTCACCTTCCCAAATGACAGGAGACGAGACCAGCAAGGTTAGAGAATACAGGTTTATTGCTAGCAAGGTTCAGAGTAATAGTTTGGCAAAGTCTGAACCCCGGGCTTTACCCAGAGTCAATCTTTTATAGGTCTTGCAATCAATACAATCAGGATATCACAAGATCAGCAGTTGTCATCTTAGATGTCACAAGCTCAGCAGTTTATACTTAGAACATCAAAACACGATAACAAAAGGGGAAGTTATCTTACACCATCTGCAGCATTTTTGGGGAACTTCCAAAGGTCCACGGCGTTCTGTTACAAAGGTCAGGATGTTGGTAAGAGCATTTAGGCAAGAGGATATCTGCTGTTGCATAAGACAGGTGTTGATAATGGTTGATTGGATTTGATTAGATATAGCTTGGGATAGAGCAGGCCACAGGCCTGGTAGGTGTAAGAGCAGCAATTATGGTATAGAGAACTGTATGATTCTGGCCTGTCTGCTTCAGCGGGAACGGGATGGAGGGAGTGCATCCATCCTGGCTCTCCTTGATCTCTCAGCGGCTTTCGATACCATCAACCATGGTATCCTTTTGGGACGGCTCGAGGAGTTGGGAGTGGCTGGTGTAGTTTTGCGCTGGTTCACCTCCTTCCTCTGGGGCCAGTCCCAATCAGTGGTAATAGGAGATGAAAGATCTGACTCTCGCCCCCTCATCTATGGGGTGCCGCAGGGTTCGGTTCTTTCACCTCTCCTATTTAATATCTACATGAAACCACTGGGTGAGATCATCCGTCACCATGGAATGAGATATCATCAATATGCTGATAATACACAGTTGTACATCTCCATCCCAGGTGAGGTAAGTGATGCAGTGGCCACCCTTTCTCAGTGCCTGGAGGCTGTGGGGGTCTGGATGGGGAACAACAGGCTTCAGCTGAACCCTGGTAAGACGGAGTGGCTGTGGATTGATGGTTCTTCCGGATCTGGGAAATTATCATCTTTGGTTCTGAATGGGGTTGCACTACCCCATTCGGAATCAGTGCGGAACCTGGGAGTCCTCCTGGACTCATGACTCCTGCTTGAAGAGCAGGTGGCAGTCGTGGCCAGAAGGGCCTTTGCACAACTTCGTGTTGTGCGCCAGTTACGCCCTTTCCTGGATCAGGAGTCCCTCCGTACAGTCACTCATGCCCTGGTCATCTCTCATATAGATTACTGCAATGCACTATATTTTGTATTTTTATAAAATTTGTGATCAGAGTTATGGAAAAACCAAGAGATAAGTTTGTAGCAAAACGTTGTTTTATTTAAAACAAAAACATAGGAACAAACCTTGAATCTTCTTCAGCCAAAGCATGGCATGGTTGATTAACATAGCCATTTAGATAGCAGAGAGCAGAGTGCAGAGTAGTTAGCAGAGGACAAAAGGCATTTACATTTTAAACCTTAACTTGATCAGTATCTGAGTGGACAGGATCCAGCATGTGACCAAAACACCTAGGCAACAGATTCCCAATATGGGCAAAGCTCAAACAGCTAATTCTGATTGGTCAGAACTCTCAGACTGGCCGGCACCTGAAGGCAAATAACATTCCTGAGTGGGGGTGAACATGTGCTCTCTGAGCCCAAACAGGAAAAAAGTTTTTGAGGCCTAGCTTTTTAAAAACTCAGCCACATATTCTACAGACATAAAAATATATATACAACACTCCCCTTTTTTTTATGACTAGAAAGAATATGGAAACAAACCCAGCTTGGTAATTAACTCATTGTGCCTACTGGCAACTAGAGGCTTGGTTAAGATATCAGCCAACATTAATTTAGTATCACAGTATTTCAAAATAACCTTTTTCTTGGCTAGATTTAACAAGATGAAAACGCACATCAATGTGCTTTGTGCGATTTCTGGAACTTTCAGATAAAGCCAAATGGATACAAGCTTGATTGTCTTCATGAATTGTGACAGGCTGGCTTAAAATGACTCCAATGTCTTGCAACAATTGAGTAAACCAAATTACTTCATTGCACAGTTGTGCTAAAGCATAAAATTTGGCTTCAGCTGTGCTGATGGCTACTACAGTCTGCTTTCTGGAAAACCATGCAATAGTGGACTTTGCAAATTGAATTACACTTGCAGAAGTAGACTTTCTGTCACTGAGATCTCCAGCCCAATCTGAATCACACCAGCATTCTAACTTTTCTTCTGTGTCTGTAGCAGACAACCTTAAGCAAAAATCTTTGGTGCCTTGCAAATAACGAAACAGCCTTTTTAACCCAGACTTTGCAGCAGATGTGGGATTTTCCACAAACCTGCTCAAAATGGACACACTGTTAGAAATGTCCGGACGGCTGTTATTTGCAATGTAAAGAAGACTGCCAATGGCTGATCTGAAACTATCTCCTTCAGATGACTCACCATCCCCCTTCTCCCCCTCCTCTTTTAGAAACTCGGGAAGCATGGGGGAGGAGACAGACTTGCAGTCCTGCATTTTAAAATCCTCCAGCAGCTTCTTAATTTTTCTACTCTGGCTTATGAGAAAACTGCCATCTTTTTCCCTCTGAATTTCTAATCCTAAGTAATTGTTGACTGCTCCAAGACATTTCAATGTGAAATTGTTTTTCATACAAACCTCAAAGGAATGCTTCTGTTCATCAGATGAAGTGAGCAGCAACAAATCATCCACATACAAGCACAAGTACATTACACCTTGCTTATCATTTTTTACATACACACAAGGATCAGCAATTCCCTTCTGAAACCCAAATTTTTGCAAAATATTATCCATTTTAATATTCCAACAACGCGCGGCTTGTTCCAATCCATAGATGGATTTCTGCAATTCACACACAAGATGTTTTTCTTTTTCATAACCAGGAGGTTGTTGCATAAACAATTTTTCCTCCAAGTCACCATACAGAAAAGCAGTTTGAATATCATAGTGATAAACAGACAGTTTCTTCATTGCAGCAACCTTTAAAAGCAACCTGATAGATTCAGCTTTTGTCACTGGAGCAAAAGTTTTGTCATAATCCACATTTTTTCTTTGAGCAAAACCTTTTGCTACCAACCTTGCTTTGTACTTCTGAATTTTACCATCAGAATCTTTTTTCAGTTTGAACACCCACCTACAACCTAAAACCTTCTGATTAGGAGGCAAACTTACTAGTTTCCAAGTTTTATTTTCCTTTAAGGAATCCAACTCTTGCTGCATGGCTTCATGCCAACACTTAGCTATTTCAGCTGGCATTTCTTTAATTTCTTCCAGAGACTCAGGCTCTGTGTGAATGTGAAAAGCCTTCACAACATCTACTTGATAACGATTAGGAGGAACTCCCTTATTAATCCTTTCAGACCTGCGAGGTAGGACAGGACTAACACTCTGTTTCCCACCATTGCCCTCAGACACCTCTGACTTTCCAGACAAGTCAGCTTCCTGATCATTGACTTCACTGGGTGATTCCTGCAAATCACCATCAGCAAGACTTTGCTGTTCCCCCATGGATAAATCAACTGAAGAACTAGAGTTTATTTTATCCCAATTCTGCTCAGCAAAAGAAGCACTTTTACTAATTATCAGTTGATTATCTAGTATGAACCTGTAGCTTCTCTGACTTTGTTCATACCCTACAAAGATTGCTTTCTTTGTTCTGGAAGCCCCCTTGCGCCTCAGCTGTTTGGGAATGTGGACCCAAGCTGTGCTTCCAAACACTCTGAGGTGGCTTACTTTAGGCTTGACACCATAGAACAAACGAAAAGGCACATCGTGTATTGCACTGCTAAACAGCCTGTTCTGCACATAACACGCTGTATTAACAGCTTCTCCCCAATACCTAAAAGGCAAACCAGCATCCTTCAGCAAACACATCATTGCTTCCTGCAATGTTCTGCCTTTCCTCTCTGCAACAGAATTCTGTTCAGGAGTGTAAGGGTTAGCTAAAATGTGTTCTATCCTTTTTTCTAACGAAAAGCTTTTAAACTTTGAGGATAGATACTCTCCACCGCGATCTGATTGCAAAGCAGACACTGGCCTTGGGAATTTTCCATTTGCCCAAGCCACAAAAGCCTTAAATTTTTCAAAGACCTCATCTTTGTGTTTCAGCAAGTAAATGAATGTGTACCTGGAAAAATCATCTATGAAGGTCAAAATATACCTTGCTCCCCCAAGACTAGGAGAAAATGGGCCTATTACATCAGAGTGAATTATCTCTAGAGGCCTAGAGGTGGACCTATCAGAAAACTTCTTCACAGGAGCCCTTGTGGTTTTATTCTCCTTGCAAACTGCACAGTCTAGATATTTATCACAAGGTTTCAATTTTAAATCAGCAGAATAACTAGGCATTTGAGAAATGTACTTAAAATTAGCATGAGCAAATCTCCTATGTAATAAATGGATGCACTGATCGTGTATGGGCTTATTTTCAAAAACAACTTTAGCAGTTTGTTTTTCAGCATTTTGTACAATGTACAGAGAATCTTTCTGCAAACACTTTGCAACTACTCTGCCAGCCTTTCTAATTTCACAACCCTCTTTCTTAAAAGTTACTACATAACCTGAGGCTACTAGCTGCCCCACAGACAAGAGATTGCTTTGAAAATTAGGCACAAACAAAACATTTTGAACAGTTTCCCCCAAACATGGAAGATTGATCTCACCTTCACCCACGATCTTGGATACAGATCCATCTGCTAAGGAAACTTTTTGTTTGTTAGTTTTAGACAAAAACAGAAAGGAATCTTTATTGTGACATATATGAGAATTGGCTCCACTGTCAAGAACCCACAAATCTTTATTATCAGAGTTCTCAACAACTTTTGCATGAAGAATCTTCTTTCCAGAAGTCTCTTCTTTCTTGCGAGAAGTCTTCTTCTTTTGAACACAGTCCTTTTGCAGATGAGCAGGGGATCCACAGGTAAAGCATCGCCTGGTGGTGGAAAAAGCAGAAGCTTGAAATTCAGAGCTCTTCCGCTCCCTCTGCTGGCCACGAGAAGACTTTATTGTAGAAATGGAGGCAGCTTTATCTTGTCTTTTCTCCCACTCAGCAAGCAGCCGGGTAGACACGACCGATGGAGATAGATCAGCTTCTGGGATTCCCTCCATGGAGCAAATTAAAGTGTCCCAGGTCTCATTCAACGAAGAAAGCATAATGTAGGCTTTCATCAGGGGGGTAAATTCCATCCCACGCTCCTGAAGTTCCACAAAATAATTCTGAAGCTTGTGGAGATGATCTGGCAAATTTCCATTCTCAGGCAAGTGAGCCTTGTACAGTTTTTTTGTTAAAATAACCTTACTGCCTGGACTAGTTTTCACATATAAATCACGCAAATAGTCCCATAAGTCTTTGGAAGTTTCTTTGCCTCTCACGTGAATAAGCTGATCATCCTGAACAGCCAAAATAATGGAGGCTTTGCATTTCTCACCTTTCCTCAACCAGGCTTGATCTGGATTCTGAGGAATTTGTTCAGAAATTGCAGACCATAATTTTTCTCTCCTCAAGAAACTTTCCATTTTCAAAGACCAGTTCAAATAATTAGAATTAGAAAGCCTTTCCAGGAGCATACCTTGAAAATTAGAAGCTGTAGCAGCAGCCATGGCTCCTTCTCTCCCCTGTTGTAGTAATCCAAAAAACACCACGAGGCTTGCAAACACGAGGCAAAACTCCGCCTCCAATGGAAACTTCCTGTAACTGCCGGCAAGTTTCAAAAAACAAAAGAAGCCTCTCCAGATGCAGATTGAATCAGTTCAGCTCTTCTCTTTTTATTTCCATAAGTTTTGTCTCTGATCGCAGAAGCAATTGCTGGGCACAGAATCTTTCGTATTTTTATAAAATTTGTGATCAGAGTTATGGAAAAACCAAGAGATAAGTTTGTAGCAAAACGTTGTTTTATTTAAAACAAAAACATAGGAACAAACCTTGAATCTTCTTCAGCCAAAGCATGGCATGGTTGATTAACATAGCCATTTAGATAGCAGAGAGCAGAGTGCAGAGTAGTTAGCAGAGGACAAAAGGCATTTACATTTTAAACCTTAACTTGATCAGTATCTGAGTGGACAGGATCCAGCATGTGACCAAAACACCTAGGCAACAGATTCCCAATATGGGCAAAGCTCAAACAGCTAATTCTGATTGGTCAGAACTCTCAGACTGGCTGGCACCTGAAGGCAAATAACATTCCTGAGTGGGGGTGAACATGTGCTCTCTGAGCCCAAACAGGAAAAAAGTTTTTGAGGCCTGGCTTTTTAAAAACTCAGCCACATATTCTACAGACATAAAAAAATATATACAACACTATACATGGGGCTACCCTTGAAGAGTATCCGGAATCTTCAACTGGTCCAAAATGCGGCTGCGCGCACAGTTATTGGTGCCCCTAGATCGGCTCATGTGACACCTCTGCTGCGCCAGCTGCACTGGGTGCCAGTGTGCTTCCAGGTGCAATTCAAGGTGTTGGTTATGACCTTTAAAGCCCTACATGGCATGGGACCAGGCTACTTGAGGGACCGTCTCATCCCCATAACTTCAAACTGTCCCACTCGTTCATGTAGAGAGGGCATGCTTCGGACCCCGTCATCAAGGGAGTTTCATTTGGCGGGGTCCAGAAGGCGGGCCTTTTCCGTGGTGGCACCTACTCTTTGGAAAACTCTGCCCCAGAGGTGAGGCAGGCCCCATCGCTCCTGTCCTTCCGGAAGAATTTAAAGACCTGGTTTTGCCGCCTCGCGTGGGATGGGAATGGGAGCAGTTCCTCTTGGGGATGGCTGGTGCCATAGAGCCCTTTTAAAATAACATCTATCGCCTACTGGATTTTATATTTAATTTATTAGTATCGTAATGGTTGGAATTATATTTTATATTGTAGTTATATTTATACATTTTAATTGTTGTATTGTAAACCGCCCAGAGTCCCCTCTGCAGGAGATGGTGCGGTGATAAAAGTTGGAAGATAAATAAATAAACAGCCAAGCTGAAAAATTATCTTCATTCAGCTTTGGAATGGGGGGAGGGGGAGCCCCTCCTCCCTTTCCATTGTTCAAAAAAAAGAATCTGAACTGAGCCCTTAAAAGAAATGTGCAAGCTGTGAGACCAAATTGTTAAAGTTATTTGGTAAAGTTATGCTATGCAGAATCAAACGCATGGCATTTTCTTCACTATGAATCTGGCCAGAAAGTGGAAATTTCCAAGCGTTTCTGCTGTAAGAGTAAACAACAGGTGCTCTTCTAGCCAAAACAAACCGTTATCAGTACTTTCCCATGAGAAAGGCATCTCGAGGGAAAGCCAATGCGCAACACTGCCATCGTGTGACGCTTTATAGTAAGTACAACAACTGTAAACTGAAAAGTTGCCCAGCCCATATGAACCAATCAGAATTCTGAACCATGGGTATATTTCAGCTATGAAACATGGGTATTCATTCTCACTTATGTTCTTCCTATGCTTTCTTTATGTAGACTGCTATCTACATGTACTTTTGTATCTGAACTGTAACTATGCCTGGTCTTTGCACAGACCATGATGTTTTTCTTTCCATTCTGGTGATGGAACTCTGCTTATGCTTTGATTTTTTTCCTTTTTGCAATTATGCACCATACATCCATTATTGCCTTATGCTATCAATAAAGATATTGTTAGCCTTACAACACGTTGTTTGGATTACTTCAAGCCTGAAACCCCATAGGCCACCATCATCTAACAGGTTACGGGCCCAGGCTGGATGGATCGCTGTTTGCTGTGCTGGATCTGGCTGTAACAACGGGGTTTGTTTTTAAGGCTGCATTTTGGAGTAAATGTGTTTTTTCTTTGAGTGGTCAGCATGGCTGCTGCAGGGCTAACCAGTCTGCCCTTTGAGCGTTTGAATGGCACAAACTATCAGACCTGGTGTGTGAAGATCAAGTCTTTCTTCCTAAAAGAAGGTTTGTGGAAGTATGTGAGAGACCCACCTCCAACTGGTGTTATTTCTGAAGAAGTGCAGTTGTGTTTGGATCGTGCATATGGCAACTTGATTCTGGGATTGGAATCATCACAGCTACTGCATATTAGCAATCTGGACACTGCACATGCATGTTGGGAAGCTCTTAAAGCCCTTTATTCCAAGCAAACCTCTGCTGCCATTGTTGGTCTATCACGTCAGCTTTACAATTTGAAGCTGCAGCCCATTGGAAATGTGATGACCCACCTCCATAAACTCAAGACTTTGTTTCTTGAACTTGAGGAGCGGGATGTTGTGATCCCTGATACCCAGAGAGCTTGTGTTATCCTGTCAAGCCTGGACAAGAGCTTTGACATGCTCATCGAGGCAACTCAGACGTTGAGGCCCCAAGGCCTAACTGTGGATTATCTTACAAATCGGCTGCAAGAAATCCAGCAAGCTCGTGACCTGGAGAAGATGCAGGGTAAGCTGTCTGTTGCTGTTCCTGAGGCTTCTGCACAGCGTTTTCCAGCTGGAACAGAGGCTGCGTGTGCTGTGAGGAGATGTTTCCGGTGCAACTTGACCCAACACTTCATGAGAGACTGTCCCCAGCCACCTCGCCCAGCCGGTGGAGCCAGTGGAAAGAGGTTCATGCGAAAGAAGGGGAAGCAAGCGCCTAGACAACGTACCCAGGTGTCTGCTTTGCTCACGGCTGTGAGCAGACGGTCCTCAGACACTTGGCTTTTGGACTCAGCCTGTAGCCAAATCATTGTGAACAATGAACAGTTGTTGTTATCAAAAAGCAAGCCTAAAATCCAACAGGTTGCTCTGGCTGATGGATCTTTGGCTGATGTGTCCTTTCAGGGTGAAGTATACATTCCTTGTTTGGGGATAAATGTGCAAAATGTGTTGTGTGTTCCTACACTTGACTTTTCCCTCCTTAGCGTTCCAGCCCTGGTGAAGTCTGGTTATACTGTTGTGTTCAAGGGTACTGGATGTTCTATTGAAAAAGATGGGATTGAATGTGCTAGGGGGAGGTTAGTGAATCAATTATATGAAATGCTTCCTAAGCAGGGGATTGTGTCAGGAAATTGTATTTCCAATGTTCCCCCACATAACAAATGCATTCACTATTATCACAAAGTTCTGGGACATCCCGGGTGGGGAAGTTTGTCCCAAATGGCCAAAGTGTATCCTGACCTAGGATCTAAAAATTGTGATGACTTTCTTGATTGTACTATGTGCAAACAATCCAAAATTAAGGCTGCTCCTGTTGCTAGGAAAAGTGACAGGGTGTCAACTAGGCCTTTTCAGTTGGTTCATGGAGACTTAGCCGGCCCCAATGCTCCTAGTGAAGGGGGGGCACGTTTCATGTTTCTTTTGGTGGATGACCATACTCGCTATACGTTTTGTTATTTGCTCAAATCTAAAGCGGAGGCTTTTGCTCGCTTTAAGGAGTTTGTTGCAATGGTGGAAAGAAACTATGGCTATCAAGTAGGTCAGTTTCAATCGGATTGTGGAGGAGAGTTCCTAAGTCATGAGTTCCAGAATTGGCTTCGTAGGAAAGGAATCTCCCATAGACTTGCCAATGTTGGTGTTCCTGCTGAGAATGGAATAGCAGAAAGGAAGATTGGTGTTGTTAATACCATTAGAAATAGCCTGATGTTAGATGCCCAGGTGCCAGCCCGTTTTTGGGGTGAGGCTACCATGACTGCAGTGTATCTGACTAACAGGGTGTGGAATTCATCTGTAAATGAAGTTCCCTACTTCCTTTTGTTTGGCAAGCGCCCTTCGCTGAAGCACCTGCGTGTTTTTGGAACATTTGCATATGTGCATATTCCTAAGTCCTCCAGCAAAGGAGATCGTTACCTTGTCGTGGTGCTGGAGCTTGAGCACCTCAATGAAACCATGAGCTAAACCGTGAAGGGACACCCAAGACGGGAAGGTCGTGGCAGAGAGGTCAGACTAAATACGATCCCTGGGGAAGGTAATGGCAACCCACCCCAGTATTCTTGCCATGAAAACTAAATGGATCAGTACAACCAAAGATATGTCGGTATACCATCGGAAGATGGGACTCCCAGGTCGGAAGATGGTCAAAATGCTACTGGGGAGGAACAGAGGATACGTTCAACTAGCCCCAGATGTGATGACGCAGCTAGCTCAAAGCCGAAAGGACGGCTAGCGGCCGACGGTGCTGGTGGTGAACGACGAATCCGATGTTCTAAAGATCAACACACCATAGGAACCTGGAATGTAAGATCTATGAGCCAGGGCAAATTGGATGTGGTTATTGGTGAGATGTCAAGATTAAATATAGACATTTTAGGTGTCAGTGAACTGAAATGGACTGGGATGGGCCACTTCACATCAGATGACCACCAGATCTACTACTGTGGACAAGAGGACCACAGAAGAAATGGAGTAGCCTTCATAATTAATAATAAAGTGGCTAAAGCAGTGCTTGGATACAATCCAAAAAACGATAGAATGATCTCAATTCGAATTCAGGGTAAGCCATTTAACATCACAGTGATCCAAATATACGCCCCAACCACAGATGCTGAAGAAGCAGAAGTAGATCAGTTCTATGAGGATCTGCAGCACCTACTGGATAATACACCAAAAAGAGATGTTATTTTCATTACAGGAGACTGGAATGCTAAGGTGGGTAGTCAGACGACACCTGGAATTACAGGCAAGCATGGTCTGGGAGAACAAAATGAAGCAGGACATAGGCTGATAGAATTTTGCCAAGACAACTCACTGTGCATAACAAACACTCTCTTCCAACAACCTAAAAGACGACTTTATACATGGACTTCACCAGATGGTCGACACCGAAATCAGATTGACTACATCCTTTGCAGCCAAAGGTGGCGGACATCTATACAGTCGGTAAAAACAAGACCTGGAGCTGACTGTAGTTCAGATCACGAACTTCTTATTGCAAAATTTAGAATCAGACTAAAGAGAATAGGGAAGACCCACAGATCAGTTAGATATGAGCTCACTAATATTCCTAAGGAATATGCAGTGGAGGTGAAGAATAGATTTAAGGGACTAGATTTAGTAGATAGGGTCCCGGAAGAACTATGGACAGAAGTTCGCAACATTGTTCAGGAGGCGGCAACAAAAAACATCCCAAAGAAAAAGAAAACCAAGAAGGCAAGATGGCTGTCTGCTGAGACACTGGAAGTAGCCCAAGAAAGAAGGAAAGCAAAAGGCAACAGTGACAGGGGGAGATATGCCCAATTAAATGCAAAATTCCAGAGGTTAGCCAGAAGAGATAAGGAATTATTTTTAAACAAGCAATGTGCAGAAGTGGAAGAAGACAATAGAATAGGAAGGACAAGAGACCTCTTCCAGAAAATTAGAAACATCGGAGGTAAATTCCAGGCAAAAATGGGTATGATCAAAAACAAAGATGGTAAGGACCTAACAGAAGCAGAAGAGATCAAGAAAAGGTGGCAAGAATATACGGAAGATCTGTATAGGAAGGATAATAATATTGGAGATAGCTTTGACGGTGTGGTCAGTGAGTTAGAGCCAGACATCCTGAAGAGTGAGGTTGAATGGGCCTTAAGAAGCATTGCTAATAACAAGGCAGCAGGAGACGACGGTATCCCAGCTGAACTGTTTAAAATCTTGCAAGATGATGCTGTCAAGGTGATGCATGCCATATGCCAGCAAATTTGGAAAACACAAGAATGGCCATCAGATTGGAAAAAATCAACTTATATCCCCATACCAAAAAAGGGAAGCACTAAAGAATGTTCAAACTATCGAACAGTGGCACTTATTTCACATGCCAGTAAGGTAATGCTCAAGATCTTGCAAGGTAGACTCCAGCAATTCATGGAGCGAGAATTGCCAGATGTACAAGCTGGGTTTAGAAAAGGCAGAGGAACTAGAGACCAAATTGCCAATATCCGCTGGATAATGGAGAAAGCCAGGGAATTTCAGAAAAACATCTATTTCTGTTTTATTGACTATTCTAAAGCCTTTGACTGTGTGGATCATAACAAATTGTGGCAAGTTCTTGGTGGTATGGGGATACCAAGTCATCTTGTCTGCCTCCTGAGGAATCTGTATAACGACCAAGTAGCAACGGTAAGAACAGAGCACGGAACAACAGACTGGTTTAAGATTGGGAAAGGAGTACGGCAGGGTTGTATACTCTCACCCTACCTATTCAACCTGTACGCAGAACACATCATGCGACATGCTGGGCTTGAGGAATCCAAGGCTGGAGTTAAAATCGCTGGAAGAAACATTAACAATCTCAGATATGCAGATGATACCACTTTGATGGCTGAAAGCGAGGAGGAGTTGAGGAGCCTTATGACGAAGGTGAAAGAAGAAAGTGCAAAAGCTGGGTTGCAGTTAAACCTCAAAAAAACCAAGATTATGGCAACGAGCTTGATTGATGACTGGCAAATAGAGGGAGAAAAAGTGGAGGCAGTGACAGACTTTGTATTTCTAGGCGCAAAGATTACTGCAGACGCTGACTGCAGCCAGGAAATCAGAAGACGTCTACTTCTTGGGAGGAGAGCAATGGCAAATCTTGATAAAATAGTTAAGAGCAGAGACATCACATTGACAACAAAGGTCCGCATAGTTAAAGCAATGGTATTCCCTGTAGTAACCTATGGCTGCGAGAGCTGGACCATAAGGAAGGCTGAGCGAAGGAAGATAGATGCTTTTGAACTGTGGTGTTGGAGGAAAATTCTGAGAGTGCCTTGGACTGCAAGAAGATCAAACCAGTCCATACTCCAGGAAATCAGGCCAGACTGCTCACTTGAGGGAATGATATTAAAGGCAAAACTGAAGTACTTTGGCCACATAATGAGAAGACAGGATACCCTGGAGAAGAAGCTGATGCTAGGGAAAGTGGAAGGCAAAAGGAAGAGGGGCCGACCAAGGGCAAGATGGATGGATGGTATTCTGGAGGTGACGGACTCAACCATTGGGGAGCTGGGGATGGTGACGGCCGACAGAAAGCTCTGGCGTGGACTGGTCCATGAGGTCACGAAGAGTCGGAAACGACTGAACGAATAAACAACAACAAAATATTCCTAAGTCTCAGCGAAGGAAGAACCAGCCAAAAGCACAACGCTTAAGGTTTGTTGGTTATTCATCTAGATCTAAGGGTTACCGTTTTTCTGCAGGCTATGGTCGTGTGGTAGTCTCCAGGAGTGCTAATTTTGAGCACCCTACTGGTTGGGATAGGTTGAATGCTAGTTCAGAGGTATTGTTGCAATCTAGTGTACAGCGACATGCTGGGCTTGAGGAATCCAAGGCTGGAGTTAAAATCGCTGGAAGAAATATTAACAATCTCAGATATGCAGATGATACCACTTTGATGGCTGAAAGCGAGGAGGAGTTGAGGAGCCTTATGACGAAGGTGAAAGAAGAAAGTGCAAAAGCTGGGTTGCAGTTAAACCTCAAAAAAACCAAGATTATGGCAACGAGCTTGATTGATGACTGGCAAATAGAGGGAGAAAAAGTGGAGGCAGTGACAGACTTTGTATTTCTAGGCGCAAAGATTACTGCAGACGCTGACTGCAGCCAGGAAATCAGAAGACGTCTACTTCTTGGGAGGAGAGCAATGGCAAATCTTGATAAAATAGTTAAGAGCAGAGACATCACACTGACAACAAAGGTCCGCATAGTTAAAGCAATGGTATTCCCTGTAGTAACCTATGGCTGCGAGAGCTGGACCATAAGGAAGGCTGAGCGAAGGAAGATAGATGCTTTTGAACTGTGGTGTTGGAGGAAAATTCTGAGAGTGCCTTGGACTGCAAGAAGATCAAACCAGTCCATACTCCAGGAAATAAAGCCAGACTGCTCACTTGAGGGAATGATATTAAAGGCAAAACTGAAGTACTTTGGCCACATAATGAGAAGACAGGATACCCTGGAGAAGAAGCTGATGCTAGGGAAAGTGGAAGGCAAAAGGAAGAGGGGCAGACCAAGGGCAAGATGGATGGATGGTATTCTGGAGGTGACGGACTCAACCATTGGGGAGCTGGGGATGGTGACGGCCGACAGAAAGCTCTGGCGTGGACTGGTCCATGAAGTCACGAAGAATCGGAAACGACTGAACGAATAAACAACAACAAGTGTACAGCCAACTGTCCATGCTCCTGTGGCTGGACAACAACCAGTTCAGCTGCCTTCTGGTTCCCAGTCTCCTAGTGTGGTGAGAGGGTCCCCTCAGGTGAAGGAAGAAGAAATTTCACCTGAGCAGGTTCAGGACCTGAAGGGGGAATCAGGTAGTGAAAAGGCAGAGGACAGTGATGAGGAAGAGGCAGTGGTAATTCCTCGTAGGTCTGCACGTTCCACAAAGGGTGTGAAGCCTGACAGATTTGTGATTCAGCAGGTGAGAGTGTGTCAAATCACCTGTGAACCTCAGTCTTTCCAGGAAGTGTTGCTTCTGCCTGTTGAAGAGCAGGAGAAGTGGAATACAGCAATGGATAAGGAGTTTGAGGCATTAGTGAATCAAAAGGTGTTTGAGGTCACTGATTTGCCCCCATCCCAGAAAGCTGTTGGTTCCAGATGGGTTTTCAGAAAGAAGCTTCTTCCTGATAATACAGTGCAGTACAAAGCCAGGCTTGTTGCTCAGGGATTTGCACAGGAGAGGTTTTTGAACTATGATCTCACATATGCACCCACAGCTAGACCAGAATCTTTACGTATGGTACTTTCTCTGGCTGCACAGTGTGGACTTGTTGTCCATCATTTTGATGTTGACACAGCATATCTGAATGCAGATCTCCATGAAACTGTGTACATGAAGCAGGCTCCTGGCTATGCTTGTGGCAATTCTCAGAAGGTATACAGGCTGCGCAAGGCGCTGTATGGATTAAAACAAGCCGGACGTTGTTGGCATCAATGTTTAGATAAGGCGTTATCAGAGCTAAACTTTAAAAAATCAATTGCTGATCCTTGTGTGTATGTAAGAGGTTCTGGAAGTGATTACATGGTGTTGCTAACGTATGTTGACGATTTTTGCCTAGCAACTGGTTCTTTGCACCTTGTACAAGAGTTTGCAACACAATTAAGACAGTACTTTCAATTGAAAGACCTAGGTGAGCTGAAATACTATCTAGGTGTTGAAGTCACTAGAGCTCAGAGTGGTGAATTCTATCTGAGTCAGAAAAGAAAAATTGACCAATTGTTGAGTCAACTTGAAATGTCAAATGCAAAACCTACCAAAACACCAATGACTCTTGATTTCCTAAAGGGTGATGTATGTGAAGAAGTTTGTCCTCAATCTGAATTATATCACTCAGCTATAGGAAGTTTGCTACACTTAACACAATGGACACACCCTGACTTAGCTTACTCATTTGGTGTGCTCAGTCGTAAGGTTGCCAAACCATCCATGCGAGATTGGCAAGGGTTAAAAAGGGTCCTACGTTACCTTAAAGGCACAGCTGATTTTTGCCTTAAAGTGTCAGCTACTAAAGCTGAAATGCCTGTGATTTATGCTGACAGCTCTTTTGCAGAAGAGGGAGACAGAAAGTCTGTGAGTGGCTTTGTTTGTTTGTTTGCAAATACACCCATTGCCTGGAGAGCAAGAAAACAAAATGCAATAGCCGTTTCCACGTGCGAGGCCGAATTTGCGGCCCTCAGTGAGGCAATCAATGAAATACACTGGTTAAAACAATTGTTTGCAGATCTTTCTGTAGATATAACCTCACCAATGACAGTGTATGAAGACTCCCAGGCCTGTCTTTCACTTGCTATCTCTGAAAAAGTCAGAGGCCGTACCAAATATATCGATGTGAAATACAAAAATGTAAGACATGCAATTCAAGATGGATTTATCCAGTTAGAATATTGTCCTTCTGAACTAAACATTGCAGATATCTTCACGAAGGCTTTACCTCTTGAGAAGCATGCAACCATGGTAACCAGCTTGGGACTAGAGAAAATGTGTTTGAAATAAAATCATTTGTGTCTCTGTGTGCCTGTGAAATGAGTTTCCCCCCACAGCGTTTCGAAAATCCATGCGGAAGGGGTGTTAAAGTTATTTGGTAAAGTTATGCTATGCAGAATCAAACGCATGGCATTTTCTTCACTATGAATCTGGCCAGAAAGTGGAAATTTCCAAGCGTTTCTGCTGTAAGAGTAAACAACAGGTGCTCTTCTAGCCAAAACAAACCGTTATCAGTACTTTCCCATGAGAAAGGCATCTCGAGGGAAAGCCAATGCGCAACACTGCCATCGTGTGACGCTTTATAGTAAGTACAACAACTGTAAACTGAAAAGTTGCCCAGCCCATATGAACCAATCAGAATTCTGAACCATGGGTATATTTCAGCTATGAAACATGGGTATTCATTCTCACTTATGTTCTTCCTATGCTTTCTTTATGTAGACTGCTATCTACATGTACTTTTGTATCTGAACTGTAACTATGCCTGGTCTTTGCACAGACCATGATGTTTTTCTTTCCATTCTGGTGATGGAACTCTGCTTATGCTTTGATTTTTTCCTTTTTGCAATAATGCACCATACATCCATTATTGCCTTATGCTATCAATAAACGTTGTTTGGATTACTTCAAGCCTGAAACCCCATAGGCCACCATCATCTAACACAAATAAGGCCCTTTTTCAAAACCAACTCTTAGTCTGCTGAGCTTCACTCGTCTGAGCTTGCACAGAGGCTTAATTAAGTTCGGAATAAAATAAACAAAAAAATTATTTTAAAAGTTCACAAATCTCTCTCTCTAATCGCTTTTGGAAATTGCTCATTAACTACTTCTAACCTGTTAGAGACCTTTGGAATGACCAGGTTGAAAACGCCGGGTGAGTCTGCCTTCAATCCTGAAGGAAAGAAAGTTTCAGTCATGAGCTCAAGAATTTAAAGAATCTGAAATAAACAGCAGAAAGCTAAATAAGATTTGATCTTAGAAAGTTATAAATGGACTGAAGGTCCAGATGAAATTGGAATATTGAAACTTTTACAATAAGATTTTGGAATTAATTATAAAGAACAAACAGCTTCTCATGGGAAACAGATCCTGTTTTATTTATTTATTTATTTATTTATTTATTTATTATTTATTTATTATTTATTATTTAAATTTATCCCCGCCCATCTCCCGGAACAAGTTTTGGTTTTTACAAGACAAAACAAAGATAAGCAATTTTATGTTTTCAAAAACTGGGCACTAGAGGGGACTAAAGGTTTTAGAGAGAGGAAAGATATACAAGCCTATACAGTAAAGGGATGCAAAACATTATAACAGCAAAAATACTGAAGGAGACTTTTGAAGAATAGGGTAAAAAAAATAATTTGGCGCACCTGTCAGAATTCGGCCGACCTTTGATTCTGTAGGCAATAAGGCTTGAATGAAAGCATCGTTTGAACCCTATCGAAAGCTTCCCCCACTCCAATGAAGTCGACGCTGCGGATTCAGGCGTGTCAGCACAGGAGGCTATTGGATCAACCCGAAGTCTCCGTCGCAGCTTGATATCCTTTTGTGAAACCAGAGAGAGGAGAGTGAATTTTTGCGGGGAAAGGCTTGTCTTCTTGCCAGCGTGGCTGTTGGATCTTTGCAACCGCCTTTGAGACAGCAGGTGATGATCTGTCCAAAGGGGACGATCCCCACCAGCTTTCAGAATTATGGCAAGATAAATTTCCTTACAAAAAACACTAAACAGCCAACTATTAAAAGGAAAAAAGTGAAATCAAAATGAAATCAAAACATACCCCCCCAACCCCCCCCCAACCCCAGCTCTGCAAATCAAGACTTCCAGGAGGGACAGGCCAGAAACTCAGATTTCTCTCTGTGTCTTTCCGAAGCTCCGAAGAGATAAAAAAGGGTGGGAAAATAAATAAAAATGAAACGTTAGGCCCATCGACCCTCCAAGCGAATGAATGACTCTCACGGCCCTTTGCCACCCGGATGAGTAACCTCCTCTTATTATTTCTGGATGGTAAAATGTCCTCAGGCCACTTTCCAAGGATAAGCCAAACATTGCGGGAGGTAGAAAGAAAGTCCGTTTCCCTCCTTCTCTGGCCATGAAACTGATCTGGAGATGAATTTGCCTTTCTGCAGCTCCCCAGAATGGAGACCTGGGAACACTATGAGCTTCCTTCCCTCATTTCCCAAATGTGTTGCCTTGATATCTCCTTGTAATAATTTTGCCTCTGTCAGATCTCCAAAACAAATTCAGTGACAAAAGGATCAGTGCATACATGACAGATTCAGTACACTCTATATGAAACAGACCGAAAAACCTTTTTTGTAGCTACTGTAAAATTTCTTTATGCTGTGCATAAGAGAATCTGAAGAATTCTTTTCCAACTTTCCAAGCCTTGGATATGATCCAGGGATTCTTGGGAAGCCAGTAGGTCTTTAATTTAAAAGCCAGTTTGGTCTAGTGGTTAAGGCAACGGGCTAGAATCCAGGAGACTGTCAGTTCTAGTGAGTAGCTTGCAGTCCCGCCTCAGGCATGAGAGCCAGCTGGGTGACCGTGGGCCAGTCACTCTCTCTCCGCCCTAGGAAGGAGCCAATGGCAAACCAGGAGATGGAGAGTTCTAGTCCCGCCTCAGGCATGAAAGCCGGCTGGGTGACTTTGGGTCAGTCCCTGTCTCTCAGCCCTAGGAAGGAGCCAATGGCAAACCAGGAGACGGAGAGTTCTAGTCCCGCCTCAGGCATGACAGGCTTTGCGGGCCAAGTTTGGCTCACATGAGACTCTGTAGCCCCCCACAACCGCAAAAGAACTTTGGGAGCTTCTGGAAGATTCTACGGGCCCCGGAAGAAAAATTTGGCAAGCTCCTAGTAGAAACACTGGAGGATGGTGGACCCCATGGTATGAATCCAGCGCTGTGGAGTAATGGACTGATAGAACAGATTTTTACCAACTTTACCACCTTCTGCTAATTTTTACCAACTGAGAGGACTGATAGACGTTTAATAACATCGAGGACTTAGAACAGCTCATTCCCGTCCTATTAGGCGGCAGTGATTTGGGGTCCCTTAGTTGTGTATGGTATTCCCCCTCTCCGTAGGTGAGAGAGACGGGGAGGGGGTTTAGAAGTGTTTGTTTGTGTGTTATAGTGCCCTCCCCTGAGTGAGAGACGGGGGAGGGTAGGAGTGGCTGTAGTGTTCCTCCCCCACTAGTGAGAGGGGGGGGTCACGGTAAGGGTGGGGATGGTGGTTGGTTACCCAACAGCGCCGAGAGCAAGAGCTGGTGCGCTGGAGGGCGACCGACCGCCGCCCAGGATTGAGTGTGTTGAGAGGATGGATGGATGGGGTAGGGGACCCATGTTTAAACCCAGGTCTTCAGGGAGTTCGGGAGTGGAGGGTACCGGCCAAGGAAACCCTGGGGGCTGCAGGACGGGCTATTCGATCGAGGTGGTGACGGGCAGGAGATATTGTGATGGGAACCTGAGGGCAGGCCATCTGTGGGGAAGACGCCCCCGGTGTTTGTTACCGGTGGCGTGTTCCGCCCCCCCCCGAGTTCAAACCCAGGCCCTGGACGACAGATCCTTGAGAGCCCTGGTCTTCGGCTGTTGCTCCTTAATGCCAGGTCGGTAAATAACAAGGCCCCCCTTATAAATGATCTGATAGTAGAGGAGGGGGCAGAACCTGCACCAGTGAGACCTGGCTGGGCCCAGAGGGAGGAGTAGCCCTTTCGGAGATGTGCCCAGCCAGGTTTCAGGTATGGCACCAGCTGAGACACCGGGACAGGGGAGGGGGGTGGCAGACTGGTGGCTCCAATCTCTAATGGCATACAGGGGCACTGCTCCGCGAGTGGCCGGATGTGAGACCTTGTTTTT
This sequence comes from Charina bottae, assembly GCA_023362775.1. NCBI lineage: Eukaryota > Metazoa > Chordata > Lepidosauria > Squamata > Charinaidae > Charina > Charina bottae. The sequence continues at coordinate 739,366 of JALMGJ010000002.1, read as the reverse complement.
CAAGTTGGGATCTCGAGAACAGTTGGGGGTGTTGCTTCTGTACCAGCCTCCCTGCTGCATAGCAACCTCCCTGCCCGAGCTGCTGGAGGCCGTCTCGGGGTTGGCGGTTGAGTTCCCCAGACTTATGGTTCTGGGGGACTTCAACTTGCCATCCCTGGGACGTGCCTTGGAGGCAGCTTGGGAGTTCATGGCTACCATGGCAGCCATGGGCCTGGTTCAACTAATTCAGGACCCGACTCGAGACAGTGGTCTCACCCCGGACTTGGTTTTCTTGTCTGAGCAGTGGCAATGTGAAAAGAGCTAAAAAGAAGGCACGTCAGGCAAACCCTCATCATGACCGTCTCCCACCCGGAAACCTATGCCCTCATTGTGGGAGGTTGTGCGGATCCAGAATCGGCCTTTATAGCCACTTACGGATCCACCGTTAAAATTTTACCTTTGGAAGACAATCTTACTCGGCTACGAGTGATCGCCAATGATGATGATGGGTCAGTTTATTCGAGACCCGACTCGAGACAGTGACCTCACCCCGGACTTAGTTTTCTTGTCCGAGCAGTGGCAATGTGATCTGAGGGGAGAGTTAGATCTATCCCCATTGTCATGGTCAGACCACGCCCTGGTGACCTTAAGATTCTCTTGTGCCGCCTCACTCCGCAGGGAGGCAGGACCTATTCGATTGGTCCGCCCCCGGCGACTGATGGACCCAATGAGGTTTCAGAGGGAGCTGGGGGTGTTACTCGAGGATCTGTTGCACAGTCCAGCGGAGGCTCTGGCCGCAGCCTGGAATAGGGAAGCGGCCGGGGCCTTGGACAGGATCTCGCCTGTGCGACCTCTCTTGCCACATTCAACCCGTCATTCCCCGTGGTACACGGAGGAGCTGAGGGTGTTGAAGAGGGTGAAGAGACGTCTGGAGCGCCGCTGGAGAAAAACGAAGACTGAATTGGACCGAACACAATCTAGAGCCGCTATTAAGGCCTACCTTGTGGCGGTAAGAGCGGCGAAACGTGAATATTTCTCCGCCCTTATTGCATCTGCAGAATGCCGTCTGACGGCCCTGTTCAAGATTACTAAATCTCTTTTGGGCTGGGTTCAATCAGTGACCCACTTACAGGGCCGTTCGGAAGAGTTTTCAGAGCATCTGCAGGATAAAATCGCTCGGATTCATTCTAAGTTGGACTCTAAGCGTGGGGTCTAAGTCTGGGGTGTTGCCAGGGGAGCGTACTTCCCGTTATCTGGGAACAGTTTGATCCTGTTGGGCCTGAGGAAGTAGACAGGATCCTCTGGATTGTAAACGCCACCACATGCCATCTAGACCCGTGTCCCTCCTGGCTGGCAAAGTCAGGCTGGGAGGTGACATGCGGTTGGGTCCAGGCAATGATTAATACATCCTTGAGGGAGGGGGTGTTCCCGCCGGCCTTTAAGGAGGCACTGGTGCACACCCTCCTCAGGAAACCATCCCTGGACCCTAGTGTATTGGACAATTTTCACCCTGTCTCCCACCTTCCTTTTTTGGGAAAGGTCATTGAGAAAGTGGTGGCGCTGCAACTCCAAAGGATTCTGGAGGAAACGGATTATCTAGACCCCTTTCAGTCAGGTTTCAGGCCGGGATATGGGACGGAGACTGCATTGGTCGTGCTTATGGATGATCTCTGGCGAGGGCGGGATGGAGGGAGTGCATCCATCCTTGCTCTCTTAGATCTCTAGGCGGCTTTTGATACCATCGACCATGGTATCCTTCTGGGACGGCTCAAGGAGTTGGGGGTGGGCGGCGTAGTTTTACGCTGGTTCACCTCCTTCCTCCAGGGCCATTCACAATCGGTGGTGATAGGAGAGGAGAGATCCGACCCACGACCCCTCTTATGTGGGGTGCAGCAGGGTTCGTTCGGTGCTCTCCCCTCTCCTGTTTAACATCTATATGAAGCCCCTGGGTGAGATCATCCGTCACCACGGAATGAGGTATCATCAATATGCGGATGATACTCAACTGTATATCACCATCCTGGGTGAAGTAAGTGATGCAGTCGATGCCCTTTCTCAGTGCCTGGGGGCTGTGGGGGTCTGGATGGGGAACAACAGGCTTCAGCTGAACCCTGGTAAGACGGAGTGGCTGTGGATCGATGGCCTCTCGGGTTCCAGGAAGTTATCATCTTTGGTCCTGGATGGGGTAGCACTGCCCCATTCAGAGTTGGTGCGGAACTTGGGGGTCCTTCTGGACTCACGTCTCCTGCTTGAAGAGCAGGTGGTAGCCGTGGCCAGGAGGGCCTTTGCACAACTTCGGGTTGTGCGCCAGTTGCGCCCATTCCTGGATTGAGATGCCCTCCGAACAGTCACTCATGCCCTTGTCATCTCCCATATAGACTACTGCAATGCGCTCTACATGGGGCTACCCTTGAAGAGTATCCGGAAGCTTCAGCTGGTCCAGAATGCGGCTGCGCGCGCAGTTATGGGTGCTGTAAGATCAGCCCATGTAACACCTCTGCTGCGCGAGCTGCACTGGGTGCCAGTGTGCTTCCGGGTCCAATTCAAGGTGTTGGCTATCACCTTTAAAGCCCTACATGGCATGGGACCAGGTTACCTGAGGGACTGTCTCATCCCCGGAACATCAACCCGCCCCACTCGGTCATGCAGAGAGGGCATGCTACGGACCCCATCGACAAAAGAGTTCCATCTAGCAGGGTCCAGGAGGCGGGCCTTCTCTGCAGTAGCACCCGCCCTTTGGAATATCTTGCCCCTGGAGCTGAGGCGAGTTTCTTCACTCCCGACGTTCCGGAAAGACCTGAAGTCCTGGTTCTGCCGCCTGGCTTGGGACGGGAGTGCCAATAGTTCCTCTTGGGAGTGGCTGGCGCCATGAAACCCGCCTTAGTATTAACATCTTTTTGTTTGGATTTTAAATGTAAATTATTGTGGTTGTAGTTTTATATTTTTATCTTATTATTGTGAACCGCCCAGACTCCCCAGGTGTGGAGGAGATGGGCAGTGATACAAATTTAAATAATAAATAAATAAATAAATAAAAGCCGGGTGGGTGACCGTGGGCCAGTCCCTCCCTCTCAGCCCTAGGAAGGAGCCAATGGCAAACCAGGAGACGGAGAGTTCTAGTCCCGCCTGAGGCAGGAAAGCCAGCTGGGTGATCGTGGGCCAGTCCCTCCCTCTCAGCCCTGGGAAGGAGCCAATGGCAAACCAGGAGACAGAGAGTTCTAGTCCCGCCTGAGGCAGGAAAGCCGGCTGGGTGATCGTGGGCCAGTCCCTGCCTCTCAGCCCTAGGAAGGAGCCAATGGCAAACCAGGAGACGGAGAGTTCTAGTCCCGCCTGAGGCATGAAAGCCGGCTGGGTGACCGTGGGCCAGTCCCTGCCTCTCAGCCCTAGGAAGGAGCCAATGTAGGCTGACCATATGTCCCATTTTGAACAGGACAGTCCGTTATTTTAACATTTTTGAACTGTACCGTCTTTTTGAAAAAAATCTCAGTTTTGTCCCGTTTTCGGAGGCATCCCGGAAAAGGAAGTGATATCTAAAGACAAGAAGAAGAAAGAAGACTTATCTGAAATGGGAGCTGCAGGTCTGGACTTGAAAAAGGGACTTTAAACATCAAAACAACTATGGAGTATAAATACTTGACATGGAACATCGATGGGGCTAATTCCCCACAGAAGAGAAGAAAGACTTTTCATTTTTTGAAAAAGCTAAAATTGGATATAATTTGCCTACAAGAAACTCATATTTGCAAAAAAGATACCAAATATTTGATTCAAAAACAACTTGGAGAAGAATTCATTTCGGCTGGACATAAAAAACTAAGGGGGTAGTTTATATATACAACCAAAGTTAAAGTTAGCCGGTTTGGTGGTGTGGTTCAGGCCCCAGGCTAGAAACCGGGAGAGAGTTACGGGTTTCTTTCTCCTTTAAAGCCATATTTTGCAAATGTAGAGTTGTGAGCAAGCTTCCACATTCACCAGAAATCCTGAGGGAGGAGTGCCTCTCCCAAAGCTTGTATTCGTGACACGATAAGCAGCAGGGAGCGTTAATGCAGAGCGGATTGGTGACCAAACAGAGGTGCCAATGGGGGCAGAGATGAAAATAACCTAAGGCTGTTTGAAACCTCCCTCAGCGCTAAATATATTGCTGCCAACCAAACCGGACGTTAATACTCCTTGGGGTAGTTGGGCAGTGATAAATTTGATTAAATAAATAAACACCGCGCCTCCCCATCTGAAATCTCTGCAAATTAGTGATAGAGAAAATGTTCCTGTGTGAGTTTCCCCCCCCCCCCCTTATTGCTGATCCCGGTTGGTGGAGTCCTACGGTGCCGGTGCTGAATGTCATTTCATCCTTGGGGACACTGAATTCTGCTGGTGGAAAAGGGGCATCGGCTTGTTTTTAGGGTGCAGCTTCATTTTATAGATGAAAACCCTGAAAACGGGAGAAGGAAGCCAGGAGAGCGACCGTCCTACTCAGAACAAGGGACTCCGATTTAAGTGATGGCCACAATGGCCACTTCCAGCCGAGTCTCGAAGTGGTAAAGGGCAGGATCTGAGGGCACTGCTCGTGGGGAAGGCGGTGTTGAGGGCTGCGATGGATCCTGCCTTCTGGCCCTCAATGTCCTCCCCCCCCCAATAATATGCCACTGCATGCTCGGTGCCTTGGCCTCTGACTTGCTCTAATGTAATCTGACTTGATCCAAATGGACACGTGGAATTGAGGCCTAGGGGGGACTTAATAATTCCCCTCTCAGCGCTGTACCCACCTGCATTTCCAGGCTGGCATCCCTGCATCCCTGCCATTCCAGATGAGGAGGGAGGTGGTAGCTCTTGTTTATGCAGGAAGCCCAAACAGCTTTAAGAGGCTCTGCCCGGCAAACAACCAGGGGTGAAACTCTGGAGTTGGGCACGATGGAGCAGGTGAGTTTGTTCCCCCGATACCAGCCTCCCTGGGGCACGGTGACATCTGCACCTGAGCTGTTTGGCTCCATTGCTGGGTTCACAATAGTGTCCATCAGTCCTGATAGTACCTTGCAGCGTAGAGTTGGGTGTCGCTCAAGAGTTCATGGCCAACATGAACTTAGTCTCTCTGGACTTCCGGGGGAGGCATGGCGAACTGAAGGTGGCTCTCCGAAAGCGGAGCCAATGACTGTGGCAAAGACCAAGGAACCAGTGAGCAGACCAGTCCCACGGAACCTCTCCGGATAAAGAGAGGGCGGGAGATCGCCCATATGTCCTCTGGACAGCCGCTCCTCATGAGGAGATGTAGGACAGCGGTTTTCCATGGGTTTCAGCACCGGGAGACAACGGGATCAGCCGTCTTGCTCGCAACCATGGTGGAGACTTTTAAAGGACACTGAGTTCGCAAATCTCTCTAATTGCTTCTGGAAATTGCTCATTAGCTACTTCTAACCTATTAGAGAAAATCGTTAGAGACGAGGCGTCTGATTGGCCGGAGAAGTGAGTCCGGGAGGGAGGGGCTTCCCGGGGAGGGGGGATGCCGGGACCCCCCTTTCCTTTAATCCATTAAGATTCCTCTTATGAAGATTCACTCCTTATTTATTCTACACTCTCAGACCGAGTCTTTCTTCTGCTTTCTTCTCCACTTCTTCCATGTATATTCCACTTCACCCATTGTGGCCAATTTATACATGGAAGAAGTGGAGAAGAAAGCACTCAACACATTCCAGGGAACGGTGCCCACCCACTGGTTTAGGTATGTGGATGACACCTGGGTCAAAATCAAGGCCCAGGAAGTACAGGCCTTCACGGACCATATAAACACTATAGATGCCAACATTAGCTTCACCAGAGAAGACACCAAGGACAACAGACTGGCATTCCTAGACTGTGAAGTCCTCATTGGGACCGGTGGCAAGCTAGAAATAGGGATCTACAGGAAACCCACACACACAGATCAATACCTGATGTTTGACTCCCACCATCCACTGCAGCACAAACTAGGAGTCATCAGGACATTGTCACACAGAGCAGAAACCATCCCCACCTCCATGGATTCCAAAAAGAATGAAAAGCAGCATCTGAGAACAGCTCTGCAGGCCTGTGGATATCCAAATTGGGCCTTCACTAAATCTAAGTCTACCAGACCTAAAACAGTGACAGATAGGGCTGAGACTCAGAGTAAACGGAAGAACCTGGTCATTCCTTACATGGCTGGCGTGTCTGAAAAGATAAAACGGATATTTGGCAAACACCACATACCTGTATATTTCAAACCCACCAACACACTGAGACAGAGGCTTGTACACCCCAAAGATCAAACTCCAAAACACAAGGAAAGCAATGTAGTGTATGCAATCCAGTGCAGTGAGGAGTGCTCTGAACTCTACATTGGAGAAACCAAACAACCTTTGTACAGGAGGATGGCCCAACACAGGAGAAGTAACACCACAGGACCAGAGTCAGCAGTTTATCTTCATCTAAAGGAAAAAGGACACTCATTTGAGGACATTAATGTTCACATTTTAGACAGAGAAGATAGGTGGTTTGAGAGAGGGGTCAAGGAATCCATTCATGCCAACTTGGAAAATCCTTCCTTGAATAGAGGTGGGGGCCTCAGGCATAACCTTTCCCCTATCTTCCTTCCTGCTTTGTCTTCTGTGCCTAGGAAGATTAAGACCATTTCACAAGCTCAACAGCAGCAGGGTAATCTTAACGATCCTCCTTTAGATGATAAAGGGACTTAGAAACAAACATCTCAAAATAACCATGACCTAGCCCCAGGTGCAAGGTCACACAGCCAGCCTAGAAACATATTTAAGGATTCCCTTACTAACTTTACTCAGACTGAAGAAGCTCCTTGGATAAGGAGTGAAACGTTTCCACTAAGAAAATAGAAATCCAGTTGACATGATTCAAGCTACAGATAATGAACACTCAAATCTCCTTTCTACATAGGCTACCCAGTTCCTAAATGTTTGAAAGGTTTCGCTCTTTGCCTTGAGTAAATAACAATACCCATATTGTGTGTAATCATCAACGATTACTAGCACATATCTAGCCCCTCCCAGGGTTTGTGTGAGAGTGTGAGGATCACGATCTTATGGCCCAAACTCAGTACTTACCAACACAAGCCACATGGGATATGTGAAATTCTTTATTGGACCAGCATCATGCCACGTTAAAGCAGTGAATGAGGTCCCTTCCCCCCCCCCGATTTTTTTTAAAGCCCTTGGCTCCCTTCTCGTTCCGCCCATTCTCCCAGCCTTCTTCTTTTGTTATTCAATTTCTTTTTCACGCCCTCTGTTCTCTTCCAGTCTCTGTGCCTTCGTGCGCTGGTGGCTCTTTTGTTGGTGGCTTCTCGTGTCCTCTGCACCGGATGTGGTGATGGCTGTCTGTTCTCCTGCGGACTAGTGCTTCCCCCCCCCCCCCCAGCTTCCCATCGTCTTCTTTCCCCTCCCCGCTCTCCCTTATTTTATCCTGTGTAAGGGTGAAGTATCCAGTCCATTGCTTCTGGATTCTCCATCCTTACAGAGAGGCCCTATGACATCCACGTGTACTAGCTCAAAACATTTGGTTGATCTTCTAATGCTTTGCTTTTGAATGGGGGACCGTTTAGATTTAGCCATCTTGCAAACACTGTAATCCAAATATCATCAAATAACATCAGGCATTTTAGCAATGACTCTTAAGTTAGCATGACCCAGTCTTCTATGTAATAGATGTATACACCCATCATGTGCTGGCTTATTACTAAACATTGTTTGTACTGCTATCTGGCTATCAGCATACATACATACATTTTATTGCTTAATACACCCCGTGCACATACCTTAAACATGACACACTCAGCAAGTTATACTCTAATGCAGGTACATATAACACATCCTCAAGAGTCCTGTTTAAACATGATACTTATACTTCACCATGTCCATACACAGGTGCCTTCTTGCCATCTGCTAAGCTGACATAGTGTTGAGTTGCAGGGTGAGAAGAAACAAACTCTTCCTTTCTGTTGGAAAGATGCCGTTCTGCTCCACTATCAAGAAGCCAAGCCTTTTGTTTACGTTCAGCTGCTGAGCTTGCTACAAAAGCCTTGCTTTGCATATCTTTAAGTGTGGGAGTCTTGCCTTTTACCGGCCTCCTTTGCAGCTGTGCCTTGCAATCTTTGCGAAGATGAGTCGTAGAGCCACACCTAAAACACCTCCTCACTGCAAACACACTCTCTGTTTCTTTGCTGTATGCTGATGCCTTTAACTCCTTCATACTTGGCTGGTTCTCCTGTGTTCTCTCTGTGCGTTTCCTCTCCTCCTAAGTGCTAAGGCCTAGGAGCAGTTTCGAAAGAGGAAAAGTTTGTGGCTTTTGAACCAGTAACTGGCAAGAAGAAAGGATCTAAAAAGGGATCCAGACGTAGTGGAATAGAGGCAGCCGAGCTTCCTGTGGTACGTACTCCCAAAGCTAGTGCAGAGTGGTCCGTGGGAATTGGAGGCGGCCTCCAGGCGGGGATGGGTAAACGGACTGCTAAACCCAGAGTTACCCAATCCCAAAGAATGGCTTCTTTGGAGGCAAAGACTTCACGCATCAACTTTGAATTGGAAACCATCAGCAAGCAAATCGAGTCTATCAGCCAATCTCTGCAGCAGCTTGTCCTGGCTCCGAAGCAAGGAGGGGGTACAGTGACGGAGAAAGGAGCTACTCTGATGACCACTTCAGCAGAGAGTGGAACTTCAAGTGGCAGTGAGGAAGAGGACGATTTTTCAGGACCTGAGCCTGAGGTGATATGGTCCGTGAAACACTATAGATGCCAACATTAGCTTCACCAGAGAAGACACCAAGGACAACAGACTGGCATTCCTAGACTGTGAAGTCCTCATTGGGACCGGTGGCAAGCTAGAAATAGGGATCTACAGGAAACCCACACACACAGATCAATATCTGATGTTTGACTCCCACCATCCACTGCAGCACAAACTAGGAGTCATCAGGACATTGTCACACAGAGCAGAAACCATCCCCACTTCCATGGATTCCAAAAAGAATGAAAATCAGCACCTGAGAACAGCCCTGAAGGCCTATGGATATCCAAATTGGGCCTTCACCAAATCTAAATCTACCAGACCTAAAACAGCGACAGATAGGGCTGAGACTCAGAGTAAACGAAAGAACCTGGTCATTCCCTACATGGCTGGCGTGTCTGAAAAGATAAAACGGATATTTGGCAAACACCACATACCTGTATATTTCAAACCCACCAACACACTGAAACAGAGGCTTGTCTCTGATCAAACTCCAAAACACAAGATCAAACTCCAAAACACAAGAAAAGCAATGTAGTGTATGCAATCCAGTGCAGTGAGGAGTGCTCTGAACTCTACATTGGAGAAACCAAACAACTTTTGTACAGGAGGATGGCCCAACACAGGAGAAGTAACACCACAGGACCAGAGTCAGCAGTTTATCTTCATCTAAAGGAAAAAGGACACACATTTGAGGACATTAATGTTCACATTTTAGACAGAGAAGATAGGTGGTTTGAGAGAGGGGTCAAGGAATCCATTTATGCCAACTTGGAAAATCCTTCCTTGAATAGAGGTGGGGACCTCAGGCACAACCTCTCCCCCATCTTCCTCCCTGCTTTGTCTTCTGTGCCTAGGAAGATTAAGACCATTTCACAAGCTCAACAGCAGCATGGTGATCTTAACGATCCTCCTTTAGATGATAAAAGGACTTAAAATAACATCTCAATATAACCATGACCTAGCCCCAGGTGTAAGGTCACACAGCTACCTAGAAACATATTTAGGATTCCCTTACCAACTTTGCTCAGACTGAAGAAGCTCCTTGGATAAGGAGCGAAACGTTTCCACTGAGAAAATAGAAATCCAGTTGACATGATTCAAGCTACAGACAGCTAAGACAGTACTTTCAGTTGAAAGACTTAGGCGAACTGAAATATTATTTGGGTATTGAAGTCACTAGATCTCAGAGTGGTGAGTTTTATCTGAGTCAGAAGAGAAAAATTGTTCAGTTGTTGAGTCAGCTTGATATGTCAGATGCAAAACCTACCAAAACACCAATGATTCTTGATTTCCTAAAGGATGATATGTGTGAGGAACCTTGTCCTCACCCTGAGTTGTATCACTCTGCTGTAGGCAGCTTGCTACACTTAACACAGTGGACACGTCCTGACTTAGCTTACTCAGTTGGAGTGCTCAGTCGTAAAGTAGCCAAGCCGTCTATGCGAGACTGGCAAGGGTTGAAAAGAATCCTGCGTTATCTCAAAGGCACAGCAGATCTCTGTCTTAAAGTGTCAGCTACTAAGTCTGAAATGCCTGTGATTTATGTTGATAGCTCCTTTGCAGAAGAGGGAGATAGAAAATCTGTGAGTGGTTTTCTTTGTCTGTTCGCTAACACAGCCGTTGCCTGGCGCGCGAGAAAGCAGACCTCTATAGCAATTTCCACCGCGGAGGCAGAGTACAGTGCCCTCAGTGAGGCAGTAAATGAATTACATTGGTGTAATCAGTTATTTCATGATCTAACTGTAAACATAAACTTACCCTATGCTGTCTATGAGGATTCACAGTCATGTATTGGGATTGCTGTAACTGAAAGTGTTAAAGGGCGCACAAAGTACATTGATGTGAAGTTTCAGAATGTAAGACATGCTATACAAGAGGGGTTCATACAATTAGAATATTGTCCTTCTGAACTGAATGTGGCAGATGTGTTCACGAAAGCTTTGACCATTGAAAAACATGCAGCCATGGTCACGAAGTTGGGACTGGAGCAAATGTGTTTGGAATAAAAAATATTTTGTGTCTCTGTGTTCTTGCAAAAATAACAGTTTCCAATTGCCACACTGTTCCGAATGCCATTTGGAAGGGGTGTCGGAGTTTCTGTGTAAAAAAAAATCAAATGGCATTCTTCACTGTGTACTATGTACGTTTTGTTTACTATCACTCTGCCCTGGTGTTCTCATAACAATCCACTGATAAACTGCAGGTGGCCCATCACGTGAGATATGTTATGTCTATCCAGAGTAACTCTCTCATGGGAACATCCAAGGGAAAACAATATGCTTGCAACACTGCCATCTCGTGGCAATTTATATTATGTGCAACAGGCTTTAAGTTTTAACATTACGTTTCTGTAACTCATGACTCCATGTTTTCCTCCAATCAGAAAGCTGAAACAAGTGTATATCTCAGCTGTGAACGATGGGTCTATGCTTCTTGACTTCTGGTCTTGTTGCCATGTTCCTATATGCCTATACACGCCTGGCTGTTTGTGTAGGCCATGGCGTTCTTCCCATCTGCTGATGGAACCAAGGAACGAAACTCTGCTTATGGTTTGTTCTTTTTCCTTTTTGCAATAATGTGACTATATATGCATTTATTGCTTTATGCTACAAGTAAACACTTTTAGCCCTAAACGCTGCACTCTGTTTGTTTACTCTGCGCCTTGCCCCATAAGCCAGCATATCCCACATTGACCTCCTTGCAGTCCAAGGGACTCTCAAGAGTCTTCTCCAGCACCACAGTTTGAAAGCATCAATTCTTTGGTGCTCAGCCTTCCTTATGGTCCAACTCTCACAGACATACATTACTACTGGGAAAACCATAGCTTTAACTATACGGACCTTTGTCGGCAAGGTGATGTCTCTGCTTTTTAATATGCTGTCTAGGTTTGCCATAGCTTTCCTCCCAAGGAGCAAGCGTCTTTTAATTTCATGGCTGCAGTCACCGTCTGCGGTGATCTTGGAGCCCAAGAAAATAAAATCTGTCACTGCTTCCATTTCTTCCCCTTCTATTTCCCAGGAAGTGATGGGACCAGATGCCATGATCTGGGTTTTTTTAATGTTGAATTTCAAGCCAGGTTTTGCACTCTCCTCTTTCACCCTCATCAAGAGGCTCTTTAGTTCCTCTTCAATTTTTGCCATTAGGGTGGTATCGTCTGCATATCTGAGGTTGTTGATACTTCTCCCGGCAATCTTAACTCCGGCTTGTGATTCATCCAGCCCGGAATTTCTCATGATGTACTCTGCATATAAGTTAAATAAGCAGGGTGATAATATACAGCCTTGTCGTACTCCTTTCCCAATTTTGAACCAGTCGGTTGTTCCATGTCCAGTTCTAACTGTTGCTTCTTGACCCGCATACAGGTTTCTCAGGAGACAGGTAAGGTGTTCTGGTACTCCCATCTCTTTAAGAATTTGCCACAGTTTGTTGTGATCCACACAATCAAAGGCTTTAGCGTAGTCAATGAAGCAGAAGTAGATGTTTTTCTGGAACTCTCTTGCTTTTTCCATGATCCAGCGAATGTTGGCAATCTGATCTCTAGTTCCTCTGCCTCTTCGAAACCCAGCTTGCACTTCTGGTAGTTCTCGGTTCACATACTGCCGAAGCCTAGCTTGTAGGATTTTGAGCATAACCTTGCTAGCATGTGAAATGAGCGCAATTGTACGGTAGTTTGAACTTTCTTTGGCATTGCCTTTCTTTGGAATTGGAACGTAAACTGACCTTTTCCAATCCTGTGGCCACTGTTGAATTTTCCAAATTTGTTGGCATATTGAGTGCAGCACTTTAACAGCATCATCTTTTAGGATTTTAAATAGCTCAGCTGGGATACTGTCTTCTCCGCTAGCTTTGTTGTCAGTAATGCTTCCTAAGGCCCACTTGACTTCACTCTCTAGGATGTCCGGCTCAAGGTCAGTGACCACACCATCGTATTTATCAGGGATATTAAGATCTTTCTTGTATAGTTCTTCTGTGTATTCTTGCCACCTCTTCTTAATCTCTTCTGCTTCTGTTAGGTCCTTACCATCTTTGTTTTTGATCATACCCATTTTTGCCTGGAATTTACCTCCAATGTTTCTAATTTTCTGGAAGAGGTCTCTTGTTCTTCCTATTCTATTGTCTTCTTCCACTTCCGCGCATTGCTTGTTTAAAAATAATTCCTTATCTCTTCTGGCTAACCTCTTGAATTTTGCATTTAATTGGGCATGTCTCCCCCTATCACTGTTGCCTTTTGCTTTCCTTCTTTCTTGGGCTACTTCCAGTGTCTCAGCAGACAGCCATCTTGCCTTCTTGGTTTTCTTTTTCTTTGGGACGTTTTTTGTTGCCGCCTCCTGAACAATGTTGCGAACTTCTGTCCATAGTTCTTCTGGGACCCTATCTACTAAATCTAGTCCCTTAAATCTATTCTTCACCTCCACTGCATATTCCTTAGGAATATTAGTGAGCTCATATCTAACTGATCTGTGGGTCTTCCCTATTCTCTTTAGTCTGATTCTAAATTTTGCAATAAGAAGTTCATGATCTGAGCCACAGTCAGCTCCAGGTCTTGTTTTTGCTGATTGTATAGAGCTTCTCCATCTTTGGCTGCAAAGTATATAATCAATCTGATTTCGGTATTGACCATCTGGTGATGTCCCTGTGTAGAGTCGTCTCTTGTGTTGTTGGAAAAGAGTGTTTGCTATGACCAGCGTGTTCTCTTGGCAAAACTCTATTAGCATTTGCCCTGCTTCATTTTATTCTCCGAGGCCGAACTTGCCTGTTATTCCGGTTATTTTTTGATTCCCTACTTTAGCATTCCAGTCCCCTATGATGAAAAGGACATCTTTTTTTGGTGTTAGTTCTAGAAGGTGTTGTAGGTCTTCATAGAACCGGTCAACTTCAGCTTCTTCGGCATCAGTGGTTGGGGCATAGACTTGGATCACTGTGATGTTGAATGGTTTGCCTTGGATTCGAACTGAAAGCATTCTGTTGTTTTTGAGGTTGTACCCCAGTACTGCCTTTCCCACTCTTTTATTGACTATGAGAGCTACTCCATTTCTTCTAAGGGATTCTTAGAAGAAAGGGATTCCTAAGAATCCCTTCTGGGATTCAGCGTCTTCTGGGAAATTATCATCTTTGGTTCTCGATGGGGTAGCACTACCCCGTTCGGAACCGGTGCGTAATCTGGGGGTTCTTCTAGACTCACGACTCCTGCTCGAAGAGGAGGTGGCAGTCGTGGCTAGGAGGGCTTTTGCACAACTTCGGTTAGTGCGCCAGTTACGCCCATTCCTGGAGCGCAACACCCTCCGTACAGTCACTCATGCTCTTGTCATCTCCCATGTAGATTATTGCAATGCGCTCTACATGGGGCTACCCTTGAAGACTATCCGGAAGCTTTAGCTGGTTCTGAATGCGGCCGCGCAGGCAGTGTTGGGTGCGCCAAGATCTGCACATGTAACACCATTGCTCTGCGAGCTGCATTGGGTGTCGGTTTGCTTTTGGGTACAATTCAAGGTGTTGGTTATCACCTTTAAAGCCCTACATGGCATGGGGCCAGAATACCTGAGGGACCGTCTTATCCCCATGTTATCGACCCGCCCCACCCGGTCATTCAGAGAGGGCCTGCTACGAACCCCATCAATTAAAGAGTGTCATCTGATGGGGTCTAGGAGGCGGGCCTTCTCTGTGACAGCACCCACTCTATGGAACATCTTGCCTCCAGAGTTAAGACAGATCTCCCTCCCTCCCGACCTTTAGGAAAGAGCTGAAGACCTGGTTCTGCCGCCTGGCATGAGAAGGAGGAAGGGATAGTTCCTCATGGGGGTGGTTAATCCCCTAATTTTAATGTCCTTTTAATGAATGCCTTCGTCCATCTGGATTTTATAATTATTTATTGTATTGTACAATTGTGGTTGTATATATTTTATATATTTTAGATTCTATTTTAACTTATTTATTGTGAACCGCCCAGGGTTCCCCATGAGGGGAGATGGGCGGTCATATAAATTAAACAAACAAACAAATAAATAAATAAATTCTTGCCCACAGTAGTATATATTTTATTTATTTATTTATTTATTTCAAACTTATATCACCGCCCATCTCCCCCCACTAGGGGACTCTGGACGGCCATATAATGGTCTCCTGAATTAAATTCACCCATTCCTGTCCATTTTAGTTTGCTGATTCCCAAGATGTCGATGTTCAATCTTGTCATCTCATGTTTGACCACATCCAGCTTACCTTGATTCATAGATCTTACATTCCAGGTTGCTATGCAATATTGTTCTTTACAGCATCGGACTTTCCTTCCACTTCCAGACACATCCACAACTGAGCGTCCTTTCGGCTTTGGCCCAGCCGCTTCACTCTTTCTGGAGCTACTCAGAATTGCCCTCCGCTCTTCCCCAGTAGCATTTTGGACACCTTCCGACCTGAGGGGCTCATCTTCCGGCGTCATATCTTTTAGCCTTTTGATACTGTCCATGGGTTTTCTTGGCAAGAATACTGGAGTGGTTTGCCATTCCCTCCTCCAGTGTACCACGTTTTGTCAGAACTCTCCATCATGACCTGTCCGTCTTGACCTGACTTCATTGAGTTACGCAAGCCCCTTCACCACGACAAGGCAGTGATCCATGAAGGGGTGAAAAGAAATAACCGTGATCAATTATTTATTATTATTATTATTATTATTATTATTATTATTATTATTATTATTATTATTTCAATTTATATGACCACCCATCTCCCCCAACGGGGAACTTTGGGCATTGCTGGGATGAGCTTGCAGACCCACCCTCAATTGCCCTGATTCCCACCCTTCGTTAGGAAGTCTCCAGGTGGTCAGATGAACCCCCAAACCTGGTGGACACGCGTGTCATGCTTAGGGTGGTAAGATGGGGAATTCTAATTCAAAGACCCCATCGACTTCTCCTTTGAGGAAGCTTTTGTTGGCTTGGGACCAAGGGCAATTGCTTACCCAAGCGGGTATGGAAAAAGCCATGCACGGCAGCTATGTCTGGAATGGACCGAATATATAACGTAATATATATATATATATAATATATATATATATATATATATATATATATATATATATATATAATGTAATTTGGTCAAGCTTGGGTACTTTCCACTATGAGAAACTTAAACTTTTAAACCAACACTTACAACATGATCATGCCAGTTAGCTCAAATATTTGTATTGTTGAGAGGTTTCTTTATGTAAGTATCTGTAACCAAAATGTTTTCTGTTTGTTAAGTATTAGTCTGTGTACATTTGTATGTATATTTGTTGAGGGAAATGGTGCAGGTTGTGTGTTTGTGTATGTCTATGTATGTGTGTATAACATGAACATCTGTCTTGGGCTGAAGAGAGAAAGTCTGTGGAAAAAAATATATGTGAGTTTGTTGCCCCTTAGGAGTTAAATGTGGGTCTGTCCCTTTACGGAACTGAATTTCTCCACAGTAAGGGAATGCTTCGATTTTTTGGAGATCCATAGTGGGTCTTCCAACTTTTTGGCTATGCAACCCTTTCTGTTATTTACTGTGAATGGTTGGACATGGGATTTGATCATTCACGGGTCAGAAGATTCCAGGGAAGCCCTGGTGTTCTGGGTTGCTGCAGTGCGTTTGTGTTCGTCTGAATAGTGTCCTTACACAGCTCCTCTTGTGGGAGGTTGGGTTACTGCGTTGGTAGTGGAGCACAAACGAAGAGAAGAGCGTCTCCTCCTCCACTCATCCACCCCACGCAGACCCTCTCCGGAGGGGTCAGAGGATTCCAGGGAAGCCCCAAGGCTGCAAAGGACGAGGAGGCAGATTCAGTCGGACATGAACTCTCTCCGCGGATGGGGGTCCCTCAAGAGGGGCTGGGTGGCCATCGGTGGGGTTTTTATTTCTTTGTTTACTTATTCATTAATGACATATAGGCTGCCCCAGTCAGGTACAGCCTGCATGGCTCACAATAAAAACACAGGGAAAACACACACACAAATCTTCAAAACTCCAGAAAAAGCCAACAATGATTTAAAAGAAGCCATCACACCCGTTCTCACCCTGGGGCTGGGACAGAGCCAGGTTTGAAGGGCCCACTGAAACAGGGCCAGGGTGCAAGCCGGATGGATCCCAGGGAGGAGGGGCTTCCAGAGAGCAGGCCGTGTGACCCTGGGCAGGGGGTTGGCTAGACGACGTCCAAAGGCCCCTCCCACTGTTCTACGCACTCATGGTTGCCCCCACCCGTCCATGCAGGAACTGCATCAGGGGAGATCATCCCGGGCCATGGCAGGAGTAAGTTGCCTCGAAGTGCCATGAGTGGCTTGAGTAAGTGAGCCCAGCCATACATGAAAATTCTCTCAGAGATGAAGATTTTTCCCCCCTGCCTCCAAAGTGTGAGAAGACTTTGAGCATCACTGAAAGTGAGCCCTTTGTCCAACGGGGGTACAGACCACATTCCTCCAAGAAGCTCTCACTCCATTGTTCTTCATGAGGACTAGGAGGCTGTTCTGTTCTCATAGTATCATAGGGTTGAGAGGGTCCTTGGAGGTCTTCTAGTCCAACCCCCTGCCGAATCCACATACCATCCCAGAAAAAATGGCTACCAATTTCTATAACCTCCAGTGATAGAGTACCCATGACTCCAGGAAATTTCTCAGAGTCAGGAAATTCCTCCTTAGTTCGTTTGGATCTCTCCCTGTAGAGCGTCCACCCGTTGCATCTAGTCTTGCCCTGGAGAATAAATCCACCCCACCCCGCCCTGAGACAATCCCGCACGTATCGGAAGACGGCCGCCATGTCTCCCCTCCTCCTCCTCTCCTCGAGGCTCAACGTACCAAGTTCCTCCAGCCGCCCTTCATGGGATTTAGCCTCCAAGCCCCCCCACCCCATTGGTCACTCTCCTCTGCACCTTTCCCAGCTCTTCTGCGTCCCTCCCGTATTGTGGAGGCCAGAACTGGCCACGGGACTCCAGGCGTGGTCTGGCCGGGGCAGCAGAGAGCTGGACTCTCCCTTCCCGCGATCCTGACGCTGCCCCTCCACAGATGCATCCCAAAACTGCATTGGCCTTTTTGGCAGCTGCAGCACACGGCTGGCTCACCCTTGCTCCTTGGTGCACCAAGCCCCCCAGGTCTCTCTCGCAAGTACTACTCTTGAGCTGGCGACCTCGTATCTTGTCCCTGTGCATCTGGTTTTTCCTACCTACGTGGAGAACCTTATATTTCTCGCCACTGAACACCATTTTGTTGGACAGGGCCCAATGTTGAAGTCTGTCAAGATCCTCCTGAATCTTGAGCCTGTCTCCTGGGGTGGATCCCCCCCCCCCAGCTCTGTTCAGTAAGGTCCTGCGCTGAGGCAGGAAGAACCAGATGCGCGGCTACGAGATAGGCAGTGCCTGGCTCAACAGGAGTGCCTATGGGGGGGATCGGGGTGTCCTGGTGGCCCACCGCTTCAGACAGAGCCAGCAGTGTGCTGCAGCTGCCAAAAAAGCCAACACAGTCCTGGGCTGCACCAACAGAGGGGTAGCATCAAGATCACGGGAAGTGATGGTGCCGCTCTACACCACCCTGGTGAGGCCAGTTCTGGTCACCACAATGCAAAAAAGACCCCCGTCTGGCCCGGGGAAGCTCCGAGATCGTCTCCCCGGCTTTTGAGCAAGGACCCCCTCTGGGGTTGCAGGGGGAGGCTGGGCTCCAGGGCCTGGCTGGGGGATTCCCTCCCCACCTGCTGTGCCCCCCCAGGAGCTCCTCCTGGGCACTTCCTGTCTGGAAGAGGGGGGCTTTTCCTTCTAACCCCCCCCTCTGCCAGCCGCTCCCAAAGGTGGCCTTCCCCCTGGAGGTGCCCCCCACCCAAACTGAGCTAGAACCCAGCAGAAGCCCCGGATCTCTGGCTGTGCTTCGCTCTGTCCAGGGAAGGACTGGGTGCCCCTTCGGAGCATCAGCAGCGCCAGCCTGGAGTCCCCCCGGGGCCTTAAGAAGGCTTAAAAGGGCATCTAGTCCACCCCCTCCAGGAGCGCAGAGAAAAAGAGAGGCTGGCTGAGAGTCGTGGGGAGAGCAAAGGAAGGGGAGGTCCCCTCTGGGGCTGGCAGGGAGCCCCCTGGAGCTGCAGCCCCCCAAGACCGAAGGATCCCCCTCCCCCTTTCTCCGCTTCTTCCTCTGCTCCGAACTATCTCCTCCACCGGCAAAGTCGAGAGAGACTCTGCCCGGAGACTGATGACGCTCGAGAACGGAGAATTCCCATTGGTGCTTCTGCCTTTCTGGGAACTCCCAACGCTGACACTTGAGAGAAAAACGCTTCCTGCCCCCCATCCAGACCCGCCGATTCCGCCTCTGGGGCTGGAAGCATCCGCGTCTTTCTCCTCTCTTTGGGGGCGCTTGTGGGGCAGCCTCCATGGACTCTGTGTGGGTCCCCCTGCTGCTGCTGGTGGGGGCGCTGTCCCGGATCCCTGGAAGCGAAGGGGGGAATGAGCCCCCTGGTAAGGAGGGGGCTGGGCGGGGGAGGGTGGCTGGGAGGGACCCCCTGATGCTGGGGGGAGGGTGAAGAACGGGGCTGGGCCCCCCAGGAGCGACTTTGGGGAAGGGGCCGAGGGCAAGGGAGGGGGAGCCTGCAGGAGCCTCGATCTCCGCGTGGTCTCTGCCCCCTCCCTCCCCAGAGACCCCCAAGGCGGACGGAGAGGGATTGCGCGGATGCACCGCGAGGGTCGTGGCCCAGGTGGGGAGGGGGTCGTGGGAAGGCAGCCGACCTGGGACTCTATCGCCCCCCGTTGCTGGACCTTCTGGGCCCCGAATTAGAACCGGATCCGGAGCCCCCAAAGTTTGTGCATTGAAAGAGGAAGGAGAGGGAAAGCGAAAGGGAAAGAGGGAAACTGAGAATTTTCAGACCTAAATCCATGAATGCAACCAAAAGCCATATAGGAAAATACACATTTTGGGAAAAAATGTTTTTCCATCATCAAAAACTAAAGTTTTTCTTTACGAATCTCAAATTAGAGACTCTTCAGGTCAGACAGGAGTTGAGCTTCGATCCCCTGTTGGGGGAGCCTCTGAATTGGGAAAGGAGACCCCCCAAAATTCCTCACAGCGGAATCAGGGCCTGGAGGGGAGGGGGAACCTCAGGGGGTCCTGATGGGAAAGGATTTTGGAGGGGGGTCTCAGTTGCCCCCCCCGATTGGCACTTAGGAAGGAGACTCTTGGGGGGCTGCAGAGGGGTCCTTTTCGGGAGGGAAAGGGGCCGGGACCCTCCTCCCGCAAAGACCAAAGGGAGATGGTGGGGCTGAATAGTGGGGGGGGGAAAGAAAAGTTTGGGGTAACCTGGGAAGGTGGGTTGGGGGAGGGAAGGGCTGGGAGACCCCAGGAGCATCAGTCCCGACAACAGCCTTCTCCCAGGAATAGGGAGACGGGGGGATGGATATTGCGTTCACTCCAGCCCAGAGAGTTTCTGGTGGTCTCTTCACCCCCCTCCCCACATATTTCTTGCCGCTTTGGGGGGCAAAGGGGCCCCACCCAGATCCAATTATCTCTGCAGAGCGTAGGGCGGTCTGCTGGACCAGTTGAGTTTCTGCCTGCCTTTCTCCACCCTGGATGGAGGAAGTTCGCCGGGAAGCTCCTCCCCCTCCCTCTCTTCCCTCCCCCCCAGGGAGCCCCAGTGGGACCCACAAGCTTCCCCCTCCCTCCTCCAGGGTTCCCTCCTCTTGTGGGAGCGACAGCCCTGCGGGGTGGGCCACTGCTGCCAAAGGAAGGGGCTGCAGTTCCTCCCACTCGGGCGGATTGGGGGCCCCAATGGTGGGGGATCGAGTGGATTGGATTGGGGGTCATTCACAGGCCCCCCGCCTCTCCCACAGGGACCCCCATCAGGGAAGTGGAGGGGAGGCTGAGAAAGGCCCACCCGGCTCCCCCCTCCAGCTGGGCCCTCCAAAGGCCATCCGTCGGTCTCCCACGGCAGGTCTCCCGCCCCTCCCCCTCCCGGCGTGGGTCCCTCTTCTAGTCCCGGCTGGGAGCGATGGGCCCCGGAGTCCCTCCTGACGGTCCTCCTCCCCCTCCTCGCAGCCCATTTCCTGATCCAGGAGAAGTTTGAGTGCCACTTCCTTAACGGGACGCAGCGGGTGCGCTACCTGTACAGGCTGTTCTACGACCGGCAGGAGTTTGTCCGCTTCGACAGCGACCTCGGGAAGTTCGTGGCCGTGACTCCGTTCGGGCAGCCCGATGCCGACAAGTGGAACAGCGATAAATTCATCCTGCAGGACGCGAAGGCCTCCGTGGATAGTTATTGCCGGTACAACTACGGGGTGTTCAGCTTCGAGGCGGCCAAGACGAGGCGTCTGATTGGCCGGAGAGGTGAGTCCGGGAGGGAGGGGCATGCCGGGGAGGGGGGATGCCGGGACCCCCCTTTCCTTTAAGCCACTAAATTCCCCTTATAAAGATTCGATCCTTATTTATTCTGCGCGCTCAGACCGAGTCCCATAAATATCCCTCCTCTTCCCAGCCTCCAAACTCCCTTCCTGCCTTCCTTTTTATTTTTTATTCTTGATTCCGAGTCATTTGGAGTCCGGCAGCTTCTAAACCCAACAAACAAAGAAATAAACAAATAAAGCTAGAAATCATAATTCAGTGTTTAAACCAAGATGTAAACCTCAATCATACGGAATGATTTGTGTGCTTTTTCCTCTGCCTTGAGAAAAAGCGGATTCAAAGGCCGAGAAATTGTTGTTAGGCCAATTTCTGGAGTCTGGGAGAAAAGCCCCCCTTGAAACCCCCTTTTTCGTGACAGACTCAGCTTCTCCTTCAGCCAAATCGCTTCCGTCTTTATAGCTGAAAAGTTCCTGATTTGGGGGGAGAGTTAAAAAACACACATTAAAACCGAGTTTCAGGCCATAAGAGACACATCCAATGTCCATTAAACCCTGACGCCATGGAGTGTTTACTGTAGGATAGCCTGATTCTCTGTTCCAGATTTTAATTCTTTGTGTAATAATAAACTTATTTATCCATATCAATCGATAGGGCTTCAGAGGCCAAGCATCGTGCAGATCAAGTGTTTTAGCGGCACCTGTGGCCGTTCGGCCTTTTCAGGGAAGTCATGTTCCATTGGTAAAACCTCAAGAGTTGTTAATATTCCTGTTCTGAGCCCAAGTTTTCCAAAAATAATGTGTTACCACAGAATTAAATAAGATGTTTCTTCCATAAGAGGAAAACCGCCACCTTCCTAAGAGAGAAAGACCTTTAACAGGGAGATCCTGGGCATTTGCTCCTTCCGTAAATAATTGAATATTTCAAAACAGACTTTGCCCTCCACATATATAGTGAAAACTCATTTTCACTCATAAATTCTTCCCTGCAAACCTAGGAGAATTTTCATAAATATTACTATTTTCATGTAATAGTATTTGTTGTATTTTAAAAAGCCTTTATCTCCTCACTAGCTAGATCCAGATAATGCAATTTATAATCTGTAGCTTGAATCATATCAACTGGATTTCTATTTTCTCAGTGGAAACGTTTCGCTCCTTATCCAAGGAGCTAAGAAGCTCCTTGGATAAGGAGCGAAACGTTTCCACTGAGAAAATAGAAATCCAGTTGACATGATTCAAGCTACAGACAATTGCACCTGGATGACTGAGAACCTTCATAGACAATTTATAATGTTTGACAAAATCCAAAACACTAATTTATTAATTTCATTGTTATTAGCATAATTTATTCCTGACAAATCTCTCATCAAAAGCATTATTTTTATTTCATTGACAGTATTTTGTACGAGAGGCCAGTCATTCTCCAGGTGTTTCTCTCAGCTCCAATACCTTTGTTTCTTTTGTTTTAAAAAACATTCCGTGTTTTCAGAGCAGATCGTTGGTCCAATTCCAGTTTAGGAGACCTGAAATCGCAAGATGCTTCCTGGGTCTGTTTTGGGGAATCTTCTGTCCCTCTTTCTTTTACTCCTTCTGGGTTGACTTTTCTCTCTGGTGATTCGCGCATCTCCTTCTCCAGGGAGGCTAAAGCTCTTCTCTGACCACAAAGAGATGCTCTGAAGGTTTCCTGAACTTTCCCCAAATTAATTGAGCTGCTTCTTATTTGGGAAAAATTATGTCTTAAACGTTTGTTGTTCGATGGACCACAACAAAGGAGCATCAACTTCTCCTCTCACTAATTGCAATACTTTTACCCAAATTCAGCGTCAATTGTACGGATGGTTGATCAGAAATAAAAATGAAGCCAGCATTGCATTTTTTTTACTACATTAACCATCAAACTTAATAATAAAAATAAATCTTGAATAAGCACGATGTGGGGCAGATAAAATGTACTCCATTGTCGTTTATTAGTTCAGTCGCTTCCGACTCTTCGTGACTTCATGGACCAGCCCACGCCAGAGCTTCCTGTCGGCCGTCACCATCCCCAGCTCCCCCATGGTTGAGTCCGTCACCTCCAGAATATCGTCCATCCATCTTGCCCTTGGTCGGCCCCTCTTCCTTTTGCCTTCCATTTTCCCTAGCATCAGCTTCTTCTCCAGGGTATCCTGTCTTCTCATTATGTGGCCAAAGTACTTCAGTTTTGCCTTTAATATCATTCCCTCAAGTGAGCAGTCTGGCTTGATTTCCTGGAGTATGGACTGGTTTGATCTTCTTGCAGTCCAAGGCACTCTCAGAATTTTCCTCCAACGCCACAGTTCAAAAGCATCTATCTTCCTTCGCTCAGCCTTCCTTATGGTCCAGCTCTCACACCCATAGGTTACTACAGGGAATACCATTGCTTTAACTATGCGGACCTTTGTTGTCAGTGTGATGTCTCTGCTCTTAACTATTTTATCAAGATTTGCCATTGCTCTCCTCCCAAGAAGACGTCTTCTTATTTCCTGGCTGCAGTCAGCGTCTGCAGTAATCTTTGCGCCTAGAAATACAAAGTCTGTGACTGCCTCCACTTTTTCTCCCTCTATTTGCCAGTTATCAATCAAGCTGGTTGCCATAATCTTGGTTTTTTTGAGGTTTAACTGCAACCCAGCCTTTGCACTTTCTTCTTTCACCTTCGTCATAAGGCTCCTCAACTCCTCCTCGCTTTCAGCCATCAAAGTGGTATCATCTGCATATCTGAGATTGTTAATGTTTCTTCCAGCGATTTTAACTCCAGCCTTGGATTCCTCAAGCCCAGCACATCGCATGATGTGTTCTGCGTACAGGTTGAATAGGTAGGGTGAGAGTATACAACCCTGCCGTACTCCTTTCCCAATCTTAAACCAGTCCGTTGTTCCGTGCTCTGTTCTTACCGTTGCTACTTGGTCGTTATACAGATTCCTCGGGAGGCAGACAAGATGACTTGGTATCCCCATACCACCAAGAACTTGCCACAATTTGTTATGATCCACACAGTCAAAGGCTTTAGAATAGTCAATAAAACAGAAATAGATGTTTTTCTGAAACTCCCTGGCTTTCTCCATTATCCAGCGGATATTGGCAATTTGGTCTCTCGTTCCTCTGCCTTTTCTAAACCCAGCTTGTACATCTGGCAATTCTCGCTCCATGAATTGCTGGAGTCTACCTTGCAAGATCTTGAGCATTACCTTACTGGCATGTGAAATAAGTGCCACTGTTCGATAGTTTGAACATTCTTTAGTGCTTCCCTTTTTTGGTATGGGGATATAAGTTGATTTTTTCCAATCTGATGGCCATTCTTGTGTTTTCCAAATTTGCTGGCATATGGCATGCATCACCTTGACAGCATCATCTTGCAAGATTTTAAACAGTTCAGCTGGGATACTGTCGTCTCCTGCTGCCTTGTTATTAGCAATGCTTCTTAAGGCCCATTCAACCTCACTCTTCAGGATGTCTGGCTCTAACTCACTGACCACATCATCAAAACTATCTCCAATATTATTATCCTTCCTATACAGATCTTCCGTATATTCTTGCCACCTTTTCTTGATATCTTCTGCTTCTGTTAGGTCCCTACCATCTTTGTTTTTGATCATACCCATTTTTGCCTGGAATTTACCTCCAATGTTTCTAATTTTCTGGAAGAGGTCTCTTGTCCTTCCTATTCTATTGTCTTCTTCCACTTCCGCACATTGCTTGTTTAAAAATAATTCCTTATCTCTTCTGGCTAACCTCTGGAATTTTGCATTTAATTGGGCATATCTCCCCCTATCACTGTTGCCTTTTGCTTTCCTTCTTTCTTGGGCTACTTCCAGTGTCTCAGCAGACAGCCAGCTTGCCTTCTTGGTTTTCTTTTTCTTTGGGACGTTTTTTGTTGCCGCCTCCTGAACAATGTTGCGAACTTCTGTCCATAGTTCTTCTGGGACCCTATCTACTAAATCTAGTCCCTTAAATCTACTCTTCACCTCCACTGCATATTCCTTAGGAATATTAGTGAGCTCATATCTAACTGATCTGTAAGGTAAAGGTAAAGGTACCCCCCGCACATCTGTGCAGTCGTGTCCGACTCTAGGGGCCGATGCTCATCTCCGTTTGTTAGCCAAAGAGCCAGCGTTGTCCGAAGACGCTTCCACGGTCATGTGGCCGCATGACACGCGCGGAACGCTGTTACCTACCCACTGAATTGGTACCTATTCATCTACTTGCATTTGCATGCTTTCGAATTGCTAGGTTGGCAAGAGCTGGAGCTAGTGCAGGAGCTCACTCTGCACGCAGGGCTAGGGATTTGAACCTCCGAACTTGCAATCTTCCGATCAACAAGCCTGGCGTCTTACCCGCTGAGCCACCACGCCCCTTTGACTGATCTGTGGGTCTTCCCTATTCTCTTTAGTCTGATTCTAAATTTTGCAATAAGAAGTTCGTGATCTGAACTACAGTCAGCTCCAGGTCTTGTTTTTACCGACTGTATAGATGTCCGCCACCTTTGGCTGCAAAGGATGTAGTCAATCTGATTTCGGTGTCGACCATCTGGTGAAGTCCATGTATAAAGTCGTCTTTTAGGTTGTTGGAAGAGAGTGTTTGTTATGCACAGTGAGTTGTCTTGGCAAAATTCTATCAGCCTATGTCCTGCTTCATTTTGTTCTCCCAGACCATGCTTGCCTGTAATTCCAGGTGTCGTCTGACTACCCACCTTAGCATTCCAGTCTCCTGTAATGAAAATAACATCTCTTTTTGGCATATTATCCAGTAGGTGCTGCAGATCCTCATAGAACTGATCTACTTCTGCTTCTTCAGCATCTGTGGTTGGGGCGTATATTTGGATCACTGTGATGTTAAATGGCTTACCCTGAATTCGAATTGGGATCATTCTATCGTTTTTTGGATTGTATCCAAGCACTGCTTTAGCCACTTTATTATTAATTATGAAGGCTACTCCATTTCTTCTGTGGTCCTCTTGTCCACAGTAGTAGATCTGGTGGTCATCTGATGTGAAGTGGCCCATCCCAGTCCATTTCAGTTCACTGACACCTAAAATGTCTATATTTAATCTTGACATCTCACCAATAACCACATCCAATTTGCCCTGGCTCATAGATCTTACATTCCAGGTTCCTATGGTGTGTTGATCTTTAGAACATCGGATTCGTCATTCACCACCAGCACCGTCGGCCGCTAGCCGTCCTTTCGGCTTTGAGCTAGCTGCGTCATCACATCTGGGGCTAGTTGAACGTATCCTCTGTTCCTCCCCAGTAGCATTTTGACCATCTTCCGACCTGGGAGTCCCATCTTCCGATGGCAATAGCTGGGGCCACTTTAAATGCTTCTCCTGGCATAATTTTCCTAGCAATGTCTTGAGTTCCGTTAGCCCGTTCCACCCCCACCCCAAAGATTGAGGATGATAAGGGACATGTTAGTTCTGTGTGATGCCTAAAGCTTGCAGGATGTGAGTAATCACGTGTGCCGCAAACCAGGTCTTCAGTTCTTTCCTAAAAGTCAGGAGGGAGGGGATCTGTCTCAACTCTGGGGGCAAGGTGTTCCAGAGTGCTGGTGCCACCACAGAGAAGGCCCGTCTCCTAGACCCCACCAGATGACAATCTCTGATTGATGGGTCTCGTAGCAGGCCCTCTCTGAATGATCAGGTGGGGCGGGTCGATAATATGGGGAAAAGACGGTCCCTCAGGTACTAAAGTAAGAGTGCTCCATATGTCTATTCAATTAAATTCCTGGATGGATAGAGGGACAATGTTGTGTCTCTGAGGGGTCTTCGAAAAGAAAAAAAATCTGAGAGTCTCTTTGTTGTTTAGTCATGTCCGACTCTTTGTGACCTCATGGACCATAGCATGCCAGGCCTTCCTGTCCTCCACTGTCTCCCGGAGTTTACTCAAATTCATGTTCATTACATCGGTGATGCTATCTAACCATCTCATCCTCTGCCGTCCCCTTCTCCTTTTGCCTTCAGTCTTTCCCAGCATCAGGGTCTTTTCCAGTGAGTCCTCTCTTCGAATTAGGTGCCCAAAGTATTTGAGCTTCAGCTTCAGTATCTGTCCTTCCAATGAGCAGTCAGGGTTGATTTCTTTTAGGATTGATTGATTTGCAAAATTTTGCAAATCCTCTGATAAAAAAGAAAAGGGTTAATTGTTGAGTCTGCTTCTTCCACGGCTTGTTCTGCATGCTCTGTAAGGTGCTGGTCCTCATTAAGGTTTCATTCAAACTTTCCTTCCTGAGCTCTGGAGCTGTCCATTCTGCTTGCCCTTGAGCCGGACCGCCCTGCAGGGTCGTCCTGGGGCTCCCTTCACTGGGGCTGTTTCTGGGGTCAGCCGTCCCCCTCGTCTTTGGCAGCAGGAAAAGCGGCTCCCGACTTACGTTCCCGTCCTGGATCCTCCTGGCTGCCCCTCTTGGCCCATTTTAATGAGCCCTTCGCAAACGCTCGCTCGTGCCCACAACTGGACCTGGGTCTGAGCGAAGCAGGGGGAGGGAAGGATCTCTTGTGGGGATTGGAAACAAGTCTTTCTGCTGATGCTTCCTAAGATTGCATTGGCCTGTTTTGCAGCTGTGTCACACTTTGCACTTTTCCCCCTTAAATCTTATTGTGTTATTTTCTGTGTTATCCAGATCATGTGAGATTTCATTTGTTTTCTAGAATCTTATATCATTGGCTTTTTAGTCATCGGATGGCCTTTTTGGGCCAGGTCCGAATCTGCTTCATTATTAAATCAAATCAAATTTAATCAACACAACAGTGGACAGTGAAGACTGCAAAAGAGGAAAGTGGACAGGAGAAGTGTTTTCTCCAAATAAAACTCTTTGAAAGGTGACTTAAAACACAGCACAATTTTAAGACTAAGGCAGGCCTCGGCCTGAGCCACCAAGCTGCTCTTCCGTTCCGGGCCCTGCTGCATCTCCCACGTCCCTCCTTCTCCTTCTCCTTCCCCCCAGCCAAGCCCACCGTCACCATCTCCCCCACCAAGGCGGACCCCGCGTCCCCCAACACCATCCTCCTCTGCACCGCGACGGGCTTTTACCCCCGGGAGATCGACATCCGGTGGCTGAAGAACGGCCGGCCGGAGAAGGAGGGCGTCGCCTTCGGGGAGGAGCTGCAGAACGGAGACTGGACCTTCCAGCGCCAGGTGATGCTGGAGACCCAGCCCGAGCGGGGGGACGTCTACGCTTGCCAGGTGGGGCACGCCAGCCTGGAGGCCCCCGTCACCGTCCAGTGGGGTAAGCCCCTCCCTCCCCTCCCTCCCCTCCCGGTCTGGGGATGCCGTCCTGCCCCGAGAAGGGGGCTCCACTGGGGCTTTCAAGACCCTCCCTGTGTGCGGACCCAGAAGGGACCTCCTGTAGGAAGCCGGCCCTGATCCTCCTGCTCACGCCAGGCTCCTTCTCCGTCTCCCTCCCCAGAGCCCCGTTCCTCCAACTCCGCCAAGAGCAAACTCTGGACGGGGGCCGTGGGGGTCCTGCTGGGGGGGGCTTTCCTGGCTGCAGGGCTCTTCTTGTACCTGAAGAACAAGAAAGGTGAGTCTGTGGGGCTGGAGAAAGAGATGTGGGGAGGGGACCATCTGGGGAGGCATCTCCTCAAAAAGGCCCAGAGGGTCTTCCCAGCCCCCAACAGCCATGGCTGGTGGTCCCACCGAGTCTCCACAGGAGAGCCAAGGAAAGGGGAGGAACCGTTGAGAGGGTGTTCTTGAAGAAAATTTGGCCCTCCTGGAGAGATTCATCCTGTCTTGCTGTGTAGAAGGCAGTGTGGAGAAATGCATTTGGAAAGTTTTCTCCTATCAGGAAATGTAATGGAATATACGTATTATGGGCTATGGATTGGGAGTGGGACTCCTGAGTGCTCCAGCCCATTAACGATTCTGATTGCACCTTTTTCTCTTTTAGCAACTCCCGTCCAACCCCCTGCAGGTGAGCTTCTTCTATTCCCCTCCATCAATTAATAGGTTCTTCTAATTCTCCCTTCTGGAGCCCCCAAAGATTTTTGTAAGAGTTTTGGCAGATTTTTCTTACAGGGCCCCCAAAATGCAGTGCAATTACACACAAAAACACCACACAACACTAAAACCTCACCCAGGATGTTTTCTTGTTTTGGGAAATTGCAAAAGGGGAGGGAACGTCCTGACCCCCCCCTTTGACCTTTCACACAACTTCTGGCAAAGTGATTTTTCTTACAGGGCCCCCAAAATGCAGTGCAATTACACACAAAAACACCACACAACACTAAAACCTCACCCAGGATGTTTTCTTGTTTTGGGAAATTGCAAAAGGGGAGGGAACTTCCTGACCCCCCCCCCTTTGACCTTTCACACAACTTCTGGCAAAGTGACACCAGGCCCCGTCCTCTCCTGCCACCCCCATCATTGCATCATCTTCTTTCTTAATATGAAATACCTGCAGGGAGGGGGGGGAGGCCTCTTCTCTTGATTAACCCTCCAATTAAGAGAATTAGGGATAAATTCCATCTTGCCAAGGTCACACTGGAGCCCCCCTTTGCAGCCCCTCGGCTGATCTGGGACCCCCTTCGAGTCCCGGGAGATGAAAGGGGGAGGAATCCCTGGTCCTTTCCAGCCTTTTCCTCCCTGAAAGTGGCCGATTCTGCCTCCCTCTGGTCCCTGCCCATCAAGCACCCCCTGCAGTGTGGGCCTGCTTGGGGGGTCATAAAGGGAGGGGGAGGGGAAGCCCACCCTGTGATTTTCCCCTGTAGACTCTCCAAAAAGAACTAACTTATACATCCTGAAGGTTTTAGTATATATTCTAATTTTCTTCCCGGTCTCTTTTCTTCACAGCACTCATGAGTTAATCCTGCTATCGCTTCCTGCTATGAGATGCAAAATAGCTGATGAATTTCTGCCTTTTCTGCAATCTTGGAGGATGGAGGTTCAAGGCGGTGGGTTGGCGAGAGGAGGGGAATCGCAGCCTGGGCCTTCTCCTGGGGAGACCCACCAGCTTCCTTTCACGCCTCCCTTTCTTTTCAGGGAGGGGAAACGGGGGGGGGGGGTAGAGACCATCTAGTCTGCCCCCAGGAACTCTTGGCCTGCCTGTCACTCCTGACCCCCCAATTGTCCTGCTCAGCACAGACCCCCATTCAGAGCAATGGCTGCAACCCATCCACCCCACAGCCACTTAACCTGAAACCCATCTGGCGCTTAGCCAGGCCTGGAGGCCACCAGATCCAGAGAGATCCAGATAGTCTACATGTACCAGGCACCCTGGGACCCCCCATTCCTGAGAAGTGATCTCAGGGATCAACTGCTCTCTGCCCAGCAGATCCCCAACCTCTTTTCCTTTCCTCGGAACACCTCTCGTTTCTCTACCTCTCCCGGCTTTGAATCTGCAGGAGCTGCACCTACGTTGAGGTTCTCCTCCGAGTCAGTTCCCTTTGCTTTTATTTGCTATAAAACAATAAACTTCAGACTGCAAGAAAACCCTGGAGTGATGTGAGTCGATGCTGTCCGAGGAGCCTGGCCTAGCTCCACATTCTCTCCTGGTCAGAAGCCGTTTGATCAATTCCCTCCGTCCCCAAATTTCGTATCTCGGCAGAAGGTGCACCGCTTGCTCCTCTCTCTGAGATGAGGTGCTTCTCTGAAGCTCACGGAGGGAGAAGCTGATGGACTGCAGGTCACCAGAGACCCTCCCTGGCCAGAGGGCTGCAGCATGTCTATGTATGTGTGTATAACATTGTCAGAAAATCCACTTTAATGAGTACAACTTACTCCATGTAAAGTTCAATAATAGTTCTTTTATTCTTGTGTTATTCGGACAGAAAGCAAAGCAGATATTTACAATTAGGAAATAATATTCAGACAGAAAGCAAAGCAGTTAGTTAGTTACAATTAGAAAATAATAAATGGATAGAATAAAATTACAAGATTCTCTAGAGCTTATTACAATACTATATTAGGTTAACCAAATAAATATCAATAACCATACCTCACTAGGTTATTCAAGTTGCTGTTAACATTCACCTTATCAAGTTTTCTTAACAGTATCTCATTGATACTAACAACAGTTACAGGACCAAAGTTTTCACCTTTTCAGGCTTTCTTAACAGTATCCCATTGATACTAACAACAGTTACAGGACCAAAGTTTTCACCTTTTCAGGCTTTCTTAACAGTATCTCATTGATACTAACAACAGTTACAGGACCAAAGTTTTCACCTTTTCAGGCTTTCTTAACAGTATCTCATTGATACTAACAACAGTTACAGAACCAGCATCTTACTAGATACTGACATCCCACTTCTAACAGTTAGAATGGGCTGGGAGTCAGACATTCAGGGCGTCCCCTGCCCCCTGTGGGGAGTCTTGCACCTCCCTCCTAACAGTTACAGAACCAGTATCTCAAGATACTCACAACAGTTACAGGACTTAGTATCTTACTAGATACTTACATCCCCCTTCTAACAGTTGGCCAGACAGTTAGAATGGGCTGGGAGTCAGACATTCAGGGCATCCCCTGCCCCCTGTGGGGAGTCTCGCACCTCCAAAGTTTCAATTGCAGGTCATCCTTCTTTTATAGCAGATGTTAAATCCAAATTCACATCACAGTCAGTGTCAAAACTGTATACGTCACAGCCAGTGTCAAAACTGTATATGTCACAGCCAGTTGAGCGTTTGTTCTGACCTTGCAATTTTTGTTCTGTACGTTCTCCCTTATTCCATATTCTCCTGACACACACGTATCTGCGACCCTCCGCCCTCCCCTTGTTGGAGTCTGGAAGATTAGAAAAACACTCCAAGCAGCTAACGACAATCTTGCAGTGTAGAAGCACCCAGAAAAAGCTTGCACATACAGTTTAATTAACGTTCAGAAATAAAACAGTCTTCACACATTAGTTAGTTGAAAAAAAATAAAGATAGCTTACATTTTTATTCAGTAGATCTTGGTTACAAGCAGTTTCATAGTAGAAAGGCTTAATCATCTCTGGTCTCTCAAGGAAGCGAGATGTTTCGGACGAGACCCACATAGCCACGTGACCCTCCTGTGTGTACGTGTGCTTAGGAAGAAGGTAAGATGGAGAATGGCCCCAAAAGACCCAAGGAGGAGCAGGAAACAGGAAGTCAGGTGACCCAGGCACCTCCCACAAACACAGTAGAGATACGCTTCAGTAGAAAAATCCTCCCCTATGCTTGTGAGAAAAAGCTGAGTTGACTTCTGATAATCCTAACACCCCTTCTTCAATTTAGCATGTAAAGTGTCCACAAGGTTCAACTTCTCCCGCAGTTCTTGGTAACAGCTTCTGGGCAACGGCTTCATGAGAATGTGCGCTGTCATGTTCCTTATAGAACAATAGTCCAGTCTGACTATCCCTCGTTGTTGCAATTCTTTCACTGCATGATGCTTGAAATCAAGGTGTTTAGTCCTCCCACTAATCTTTTTTGATTGTGAGTCTAATACAACTTTGGTTGTCTTTAAAAATCTGAATAGGGATTGGTTCCTCTATTCCCATGTCTTCAAGCAGTAGCTTGAGCCATACAACCTCATTGCATGTTTCTGCTGCTGACACATATTCTGCTTCTGTGGATGACTGTGCAACTGTGCTGGCTTATGGCTTCCCCAGCTTACTGCTGCACCCCCATAGAAAAATACATACCCACCAGTGGGTCAAGGTTCCCTTTGCCAATAGGGCGAGACTGGAAATATATATATATATATATTGACTGTCAAAGGGAGCCTTGATCCACACCTTGCCCTGCTGCTAATTGGTCCTATATTTCTAGTCTTGCCATATTGTCAAAGTTTGACGATAATGCAAGACTAGAAATATAGGACAAGGTCTAACTGAGGCACACTGGAGTTTGATGTCCTAAGATGTTACGGACTGCAGATCTCATCAGCTGCGTCTATTCAGGCCAATGGTCAGAGATTATGGTGGTGTATCTCAACACATCTGGTAGACCGGCTTAGATCAAATAACACATAGTTACAACCTACTGAACTCAAGACTACACAAGAGGATAAAATTTCATTGCCAGCTGGAAGAGTCATAAGCCCAATATCGGCCTTTGGAAAGTATATGCGTTTTATTATTAAATGCTACGAACTGGCAGGATGCCGAAGGAGACGCTTTCCCAATACTTATTTGGCAATTTCATCAACGAGGAATGTCAAGGTGAATCTGAAAGCTTCTACCTAGGCAAAAGCAACCTAAAAAAAACTTGAGGAGGATGGTGAACAACAGTAAAACAAAAGGATGTTTCCTAGAAAAAGGAGATAAACATTCCTATGTAGCTGCTGAATTTAATCTACAGCCAGGGGTTCTTGCATGAGCAAATTTCCAGAGAATTTGAGGAGAAACAGCATTTAACCTGAAATGAAATATATTGACATGCTTCTCTATCACGTGACATTCATGCCTCACCAAATGATATGTAGAGGCCCAAAGAGCTTCATAGTCATATACAGTATACAAACACTGTGATCCGTATGCAACTGTAAAGCTGAAACTTTAACTACACAGTGGTTGAATTAAGACAAAATCCACCCCCTCCTCACACCTGGAGCTCAAGAGCACTTTGAAAACTGGAATACGTTGCTCTGAGGGTTGATCTGCTATGAGCTCAAATGAGGTGGTAGCTTTGAGAGCAGATCTGGGTTTCAAGAATAGGTCAGGAAGTGACTAGCTCCACCCCTTTTCCTCCATAACAGGGATGGGAAGAGGTATTTGACTGATTTTCTGCCACATATGCCAGAATAACGTGGCTGGTGGTCTGTAGCATGGCTTGAGTGGGTGGAAACATTATCAGCAACGTCACTTCAAGCAGTACAGTGTCTTGGTCTGGCCCTGATGGTTAATTATTAAACAATCTATATTTTATTTTATTTTGTTCCTGTGTGTTGGTCCAATTTGGGTCAGGCATTGTTTTTCTAGAAGCCCAAAGCAGCCTTATTGTTAGGTGAAAGTTAACAGTGGTTGTTTGCTTGTTCCTTTTAGTTCTTGTTTCATATAGCATTTATTTCCTTATGGATTTGTGGTTGCAAATTACAGGTAAGGAAACATGCCAAGTTACTTCCTTTAGTTTTGATTTGATCCAATTTCTGAAATGGTATTTGAGAGAAAAGCACTATATAGAGAGGGATTTTTTAAACTAATGCAGTATTGTCAAAAACGATAGAAGATAACTAACCCCCCATGGCACGACTGCCCCTCCCATCGTCCCCAGCCAGCTGGGGGCGATAGGAGGGGCAGGTTAGGGTGCCCTGGTAGCCTATGGGAAGCCTTTTGCTCTGCCGCAACAGGCAGGCACTTAGCGCAGTTCTCTGCAAGAACGCCGGAGCATCCGCTGGGGGGGCTCCGCCTGGCCCGCTCGAGTCCCCGTGGATCTGGGCAGCAGTGCGGGAAGGGGCGCCCAGCCCACCGTGGCCCCAACGGTAGGCTGCGCCTGTCCAGAGGGGTTCTCCCACCGGTGCTGGCACCACCACCACAGACGCGAACTCTGCCTCCCCCGCACCTGTTCCGGCGGGACAGAACAGGAGGAGGCCGGCCCCACCGCCACCCTGCGTACCTCCAGCGAGGGCTGGCATCACCGCCAGCAGCAGCAGCAGCTCTGGGAGGCAGCGGCGGCTCCGTACCCGGAGGGGCTGCATCCCACTGCGTAGCTCGGCGGTGTCCCGGCCAACTGGCTCCCTGGCTTGCTCTGGCCGGGACAGCTCCTCCTGCCCGGCACGGACAGGTGGTGAGAGCGCTGTCCTCCCGTCCCAGGGCCCGCTGCTGCTGTCGGGGCGGAGGGGCTTGGAGCGCCACGCGGGAGGCTTCCTGCCGTGCCTCGCTCAGTCCTCCCAGGGACCCAGGACGGCTCGGCTTGGCGGCGCTGCAGAAACCGGGCTTCCAGGGCAGTGTAGAAGACGGGTGTCGACGGGTCTCTCCGGCAGCATGCGCCGGCTGCACTGCCCCTTTTATTATTCGCATTTCGTGCCGTTTGTGCGTCTTGGCCAATCGAGCCTCGCACTGCTCGGCCCGCCTCTCCACCCTCCTTTGCTGCGCGCTGATAGGTGGGAGGGCTTCCTTTTCCGGGCTGCCTCCCAAAACGGGACAATACTGAGAATTTTTTGAAAAAGACCATACGGTTCAAAAATGCTAAAATAATGGGACTGTACCATTCAAAACGGGACCTATGGTCACCCTATTAAATCATCCAGATAACAAATAATGTACAACTCTCTGCCATTTCTGTGTCTTGTGTAGAGACAGGGGTCAGCCTTTCCTTGAGCAACCCTTCCGGAAAGACTTGAAGACCTGGTTCTGCCGCCTTGCTTGGGGTGGGAATGCTAACAGTTCCTCCTGGGGGTGGCTGGTGCCATGAAGCCTGCCCTATTATTAACATCTATTCCACTTGGATTGTATATTTATTTTATTGATGTTGCAATTTTATATTCATGTTTTTAATTGGTTTTATTGTGAACCCTCAGAGTTCCCCAGTTGGGGGAAATGGGCGGTAATACAAATTTAAATAATAAATAAACACAACCCTGGTCAAGAAGTATTTGGTTTAACTTCTTGTTCCACACTCTGGCTGCTTGCTTGAGGCCATAAATCCCCTTCTGAAGTTTGCAAACAAGATACTGTGTATTGGGATTGGCGAAGCCTGGAGGTTGTAACATGTATAGTTCTTCCTCTATTTCCCCATGCAGAAATGCAGTTTTCACATCTAGGTGCTCGACACTCATGTTCCTGGAAGCTGCTAGACTTAGGAGCATTCTAATTGTGGTGTGTTTCACAACAGGAGCAAAACATTCATCATAATCAAGTCCATATTTCTGTGAATAGCTTTTTGCAACTAGTCTGGCTTTATATCTTTGTACTTCTCCATTCTCATCTTGCTTGACTTTGAAAACCCATTTGCAACCTATGGCTTTCTTGCCTTTTGGTAGTTTAGTCAAAGTCCAAGTTTGGTTCTTGTGCAGAGCTTTTAGCTCCTCCTGTGCTGCTTCCT
The DNA here is from genome assembly GCA_023362775.1 of Charina bottae. NCBI lineage: Eukaryota > Metazoa > Chordata > Lepidosauria > Squamata > Charinaidae > Charina > Charina bottae. Next base: position 703,373 of record JALMGJ010000002.1, on the reverse strand, counting down.
TCCACTTGCTTGCTTCATCTGCTGGTATGTGCAGCACTTCGATCCACGATGCAGGTTCTTTTGGTAGTGAAGACCTTGCGAGGTAGGTGAGTCTCTCGGCTGGGGGGTATACCTGAGGATAAGTGATAAGTGTCTCTGGATCCCCAGATTCTGGAGGAGCGCCTTCCAGAAACGGGCAGTGAACTGCGAGCCACGGTTGGACACCACACTCTTTGCTATACCATGCAGTTTGAAAATGTTTTTGATATAGAGGCGTGCCGTCTCTTGGGCCGTGGGCAAGCCCTTACATGCGATGAAGTGGGCCATCTTTGTCAGGGAATCCACCACTACCAGGATAGTAGTGGTGTCCTGGGACTTGGGAAGGTCGGTGATGAAGTCCATAGAGATAGCCTCCCATGGTTGTTCAGGAGTGGGTAGGGGCATTAGGAGACCAGCAGGCTTGTCCGTTTGATTTTTTGCCCTGCGACAGTCTGGGCAAGAGAATACATATTGTTTCATGTCATCCCGTACGCGTGGCCACCAAAACTCCCGGGAGACCAGGTTCAGCGTTTTAAAGAACCCGAAGTGGCCGGCGGCCGGGTTGTCATGGCATAGTTGCAGGATCAGTTGGCGGAGTTCCCCCGGGGGTACATAGTAGCGGCCTCGGAAACAGAGCGTCTCATGCTCGCATGTCCATTGATCGGTCTGACCAACGGAAAGGTGCGCCAGCTCTTCTCTTTTTTTCCTTGCCCAGGTGTCGGCTCTTTGTTGTTCTCGAATCCATTGGCTTAGGTTCCCTTGTATAGTGATGGCAGCAAACCGCTCTGGGGGGATAACAGGTTGAGGCGGTGCTGGAGCCTCTAAGCGATCATATTCAGGTTTTCTTGAAAGTGCGTCTGCCCGTTGGTTCTGGCCTCTTGGAATGTAAGTAACCCTGAAGTCAAACCGGGAGAAGAACAGGGACCATCGTATTTGCCGCTGGTTCAAGGTCCTGGCAGTTTTTAGATGTTCCAGGTTGCGGTGGTCCGTTCTTACTTCCACGGGGTGACGCGCCCCTTCCAAATGGTGCCTCCATGTCTCGAATGCCACCTTAATGGCCAGGAGCTCCTTGTCCCAGATGGTGTAAGCCTTTTCTGCTGGGGCGAGCTTCCGGGAATGGTAAGCACAAGGGCAAAGGGTGCCGGTCTGGGTGTCGGCCTGGAGTAAGATGGCACCGACCGCTACATCAGAGGCGTCTGTTTCTACCACAAATGGCCGGAACGGGTCTGGGTGCCGAAGTATAGGCTCCGTGGTAAAAGCTAGTTTGAGCCTATCGAAAGCGCGTTGTTCCGTGTCTCCCCAGTGAAACTTGGTCTTTTTCCGGAGCAGGTTTGACAAGGGTGTGGTCAGTCCTGCGAATTGAGGAATGAAGTTCCGATAATAATTTGCAAACTCGAGCAGTCGTTGGACATCCTTGGCCCGCCGTGGAGGCTGCCAAGTTTGCAATGCCGCTACCTTGCCTGGTTCCATGGCTATGCCGGTGGCAGAGATTCGGTGTCCCAGGAACTCTACGGTTTCACAGGCGAATTGACACTTCTCCAGCTTGGCATATAGATGGTGCTCTCGCAGCCGTTGCAGTACTGTTCTGACCTGCCGTACATGGTCGCTCGGAGAGGAAGAAAAGATTAGAATGTCATCTAGGTAGATTATCAGGTACTGGTCCAGGAGATCCTTGAATATGTCGTTCATGAAATGCATGAAGACAGCAGGGGCGTTTGATAGTCCAAATGGAACGACCGTAAACTCATAATGGCCGTAACGAGTGCGGAATGCGGTCTTCCACTCGTCGCCCTGTCGTATACGGACCAGGTTATAGGCCACCCTCAGGTCCAACTTTGTGAATAGGCGAGCATGGCGGAGTCGCTCCAGGAGCTCTGGTATCAGTGGCAAGGGGTACCGGTTCTTGACTGTGATCTCATTCAACTTCCGGTAGTCACAACACATCCTGAGCTCACCTGATTTCTTTTTGACAAATAACACGGGGGCAGCCATTGGAGAGGTAGAGGGTCGGATGAATCCCCTCCTGAGGTTGGTATCAATAAAATCCTTGAGGGCTGCTCGCTCCGGTTCCGATAGAGAGTAAAGCCAGCCTACTGGAAGTCTTGCGCCTGGAACCAGGTCGATAGCACATTCGTAGGGCCGGTGTGGGGGAAGTTGGTCTGCCTCCCCTTCATCAAAAACGTCAGCGTAGTCCTGGAATTGAGCTGGGATCTGGAGTTTTGGGGTGACCAGTTGCAATGCAGCGAGAGTGTTGCTAGTATGGGCGGCGCAACTGGGGTGGGAGAACACGACCTTCCCCGTTGTCCAGGTGATTTGCGGCTCATGTGTCTGGAGCCACAACAATCCCAGCACAAGGGGGCAGTGGGGAGTCGTAACCAGGTAAAATTCCAGCCACTCCTGATGTTTCCCCACACGCATGAGTATGCTCTGGGTAGCAGTGTTCACCGGACCGGAACGGAGAGGGCGACCATCAATGGTCTCAATCACCAGTGGAGGGCGCACTTCGCGTTGGGGAATTCCCCACTTCTCTGCGAACCCGAGGTCCATAAAGTTGAAGGTAGCCCCCGAGTCTACCATGGCTTGGACCTTCAGTCCCGGGTCCCTCGGTACCTGGAGCGCGACGGCAATGGAGAAGTGCTTGGGAGGATTCGTAGCGGGCAATGGCGACTGGCTGGAGGCCAGCTCGGCCGAACCTAACTGCCCATTTAGGCCGAGCCGAGTCCGTTTCCCGATGAGGCGGCAACTGGCGACTTGGCGGGGCAATTCGCAGTGCGGTGACTCACTCCCCCGCAATACAGGCAAAAACCTTCCCGGCGGCGTCGGTCCTTCTCAGTAGATGTGAGGCGAGGTCTGGCACCCCCCAACTGCATCGGCTCCTCTATGGCTCGAGAACGCGGAACGAAGGGTAGGGGTTGGGCAAAACGTCTCCTTGACCTCCGTTGCTGTAATCGCCCATCGATCTGAAGGCAAAGATGGGTCAGATCTTGGAGATTTCTAGGGCACTCAGTCCTGGCTAGCTCGTCTAGAAGCTCGGAAGATAGTCCCTCCTGGAATTGGTCGACCAAGGCAGGTTCGTTCCAATCCAGGTCTTGCACCAGCACTCTGAAATCACTGATGTATTCGGCCACCAGCTTGGCCCCTTGATGCAATCCCTTAATCTGCCTAGCGGCTGTTTGGACCTTAACCGGGTCCACGTACATTGCCCGGAGTTGGTCGCAAAACCCACCATAGTTATCTATAAGCGGGACCTGTTGGATTATTAGCGGAGAGATCCATTTTGCAGCGGAACCCGACAATAAACTGGCCATGAAGCCCACCTTGTGTCGATCGGTTGGAAATTCCTCTGGGCGGAGGCTCTGGTACAGCGGACACTGTGCCAGGAAGGCTGGGAATTTGGCGAGGGTCCCATCGAACTTCTCAGGTACTTGCACCGGACATTTGGTTTTTTGGTTAACAACCGGTGCAACCACTGCCTGTTGACCTTGCAGCTGGGCCACTTGCGTGCTCAAGTGGGCTATCATCTGGCTAAGTTGGTTGTTTTGGTCACTGAGCTGGGCTACCTGCTGGGATAGCTGCGCATTTTCCATGGACAGCTGCTGATCCATGGCTTCTTGGTTGTCAAGGCAACAGATAACCCCAGGCTAGGGAGAAGTAATCAGGCAATAACGCTTCCTTCCTTCCTGTGGAAATCTGGCCGGAACAGGACAGATTGTCTCCGGCAGCTGAGGTAAGTTTCGCTGGCTTTTTATTCCTTTTTTCGCGCCTTGGGAGAGCGGGGACCAATCGAGCTTCACGTTGCTCTGCCCGCCTCTCCGCTCTCCTTTGGCGCGCGCTGATTGGCGGAGGCGTATTTCTTTCAGAGCCTCGGCCAATCAGCGTTTCCGGGTCCCCAGTCAAGTTAACGCTGAGCCTGCTGCCTCCTGTGATTGGCTCTTCTTCCGGTTCGGAGTCCAGCATGTCGGCCGGTTGCCAGGTAAGTACCGGGGCTCTCACAGGTGGAGTTTCTGCCTGCAAAGCACGTGTGCCAGGTGGTGGCGCTGTTGTCCTCTTTTTGCTGCTGCTGGCAGGTGAGGCCGACATCTGTTGGTGGCTGTTCACAGTTCACCTGGTACACCATCCTTTTGAAAACCTGTAACATAAACGTCTCCTCTATTTGTTACTTTGCATTCCCCATTGGCATTGAAGGTCACATTGAAACCTTTGTTGTTCAGTGTTGGGACACTCAGTGGCGCCAAACAATTGAGATAGATTCATCCCTTGTAGATTTTGTGTTGCTACAAAAAGGTAGAATTTATCTGGTAGCGTGCTTAGCAAGAAAGACGTTTTTAGTCTTTCATCCATGAGGTTTGGAACTGTGTTCATTTTTTCAAAAATGGACTGCATTTTTAATAAATGGTCGTTAATCTCCTCATCTTCTGAAAGACTAGATGCAATCGGTTCCCTTAAAAAGGAAATAATCTTCTGGTCATCATTTTCTGAATACAATGTCCTTAAATATTGAATCATTTCTCTAGCAGTGGGAATATCTTTTATTTCTGCCAGTCTGTGATCAGGTAGTGATCCAGAAATCAAAATCATGGCCCTTTTGTTTTTCTGGTTCCATAATTTCTTAGCTTCCTCAGAATCCCCTGGTTGTGGTTGAGGAGAATCTAAACAATCTAGGCTGTCCCGAAAGTCCAATCGTAGCCTCAATCTGTATAGCCTTGCTATCAGTGAGAGGGGGTGAGGGGGCAGAGTGAATGTTTGGGGAGTGGTTTGGCCCTCTTGGCGCCGAGAGCGGAAGCTGGTGCACTGGGGGACCTATCCTCACCTTGGGACGATTGAGTGTGGAAGATGTGTGCGTGGAGGGCCCATATGTCAACTCAGGGTTTCCAGAAGGCCAGGAATGGAGGCATCCGGGCCTGGAAACTCTGGGGGTAGTAGGGTGGGTTGCCTGATCGAAGTGGTGATGGGTCGGGGATGTTACGACGGGAACCAGGGGGCAGGCCATCTTCGGGGAAGATGCCCCCGGTGTTTGTTACCGGTGGCGTGTTCCGGCCCCTCAGGTTCAGACCCAGGCCCTGGTCAGAGGATCTTCGGGTGCCCTGGCTTTCGGCTGCTGCTACTTAACGCCAGGTCTGTTAACAACAAGGCCCCCCTCATATGTGACTTGATCACGGAGGAGGGGGCAGACCTGGCGTGTATTACTGAGACCTGGCTGAGCGCAGAGGGGGGATGTGCCCAGCCAGGTTTCAGGTGTGGCATCAGCCGAGAGTCCGGGGCAGGGGAGGAGGGGTGGCGGTTGCCATCCGGCAATCTCTGGTTGCCTTCAGGGGCCCTGCTCCACAAGTGGCCGGGTGTGAGACCCTGTTTTTCAAGTTGGGTTCTCGAGAGCAGTTGGGAGTGTTGTTGCTGTACCAGCCTCCCTGCTGCATAGCAACCTCCCTGCCTGAGCTGCTGGATTCTCCCCTTCTCCCCCTCCTCTTTTAGAAACTCGGGAAGCATGGGGGAGACAGACTTGCAGTCCTGCATTTTAAAATCCTCCTGCAGCTTCTTAATTTTGCTACTCTGACTTATGAGAAAACTGCCATCTTTTTCCCTCTGAATTTCTAATCCTAAGTAATTGTTGACTGCTCCAAGGCATTTCAATGTGAAATTGTTTTTCATACAAACCTCAAAGCAATGCTTCTGTTCATCAGATGAAGTGAGCAGCAACAAATCATCCACATACAAGCACAAGTACATTACACCTTGCTTATCATTTTTTACATACACACAAGGATCAGCAATTCCCTTCTGAAACCCAAATTTTTGCAAAATATTATCCATTTTAATATTCCAACAACGCGCGGCCTGCTTTAATCCATAAATGGATTTCTGCAACTCACACACAAGATGTTTTTCTTTTTCATAACCAGGAGGTTGTTGCATAAACAATTTTCCCTCCAAGTCACCATACAGAAGAGCAGTTTGAATATCATAGTGATAAACAGACAGTTTCTTCATGGCAGCAACCTTTAAAAGCAACCTGATAGATTCAGCTTTTGTCACTGGAGCAAAAGTTTTGTCATAGTCCACATTTTTTCTTTGAGCAAAACCTTTTGCTACCAACCTTGCTTTGTACTTCTGAATTTTACCATCAGAATCTTTTTTCAGTTTGAACACCCACCTACAACCTAAAACCTTCTGATTAGGAGGCAAATTTACCAGTTTCCAAGTTTTATTTTCCTTTAAGGAATCCAACTCTTGCTGCATGGCTTCATGCCAACACTTAGCTATGTCAGCTGGCATTTCTTTAATTTCTTCCAGAGACTCAGGCTCTGTGTGAATGTGAAAAGCCTTTACAACATCTACTTGATAACGATCAGGAGGAACTCCCTTATTAATCCTTTCAGACCTGCGAGGTAGGACAGGACTTACACTCTGTTTCCCACCATTGTCCTCAGAAACCTCTGACTTTCCAGACAAGTCAGCTTCCTGATCATTGACTTCACTAGGTGATTCCTGCAAATCACCATCAGCAAGACTTTGCTGCTCCCCCAAGGATAAATCAACTGAAGAACTAGAGTTTATTTTATCCCAATTCTGCTCAGCAAAAGAAGCACTTTTACTAATTATCAGTTGATTATCCAGTATGAACCTGTAGCTCCTCTGACTCTGTTCATACCCTACTGTCAATTAAATTAAATAAATTAAATAAATTAATTAAATTTTATTAATTATTATTATATTAATAATATATATAATATAAATATATATTAAAATATATTAAAATTAATTAAATTAATTATTTACTTAATTATTTATTTAATTAATTAAATTAATTAATAAAATTAAAATTAAAAATATATTAAAATATATAATATATAATAAAAATTATTATTAATTTTAATAAATTAAATTAAATTAAATTAAATTAAATTAAATAAATTAAATAAATTTAAATAAAATTAAATTCAAGCCCCACTGTCAATTAAAAATGTTCCCTTTAAATTTTGTTCCACACTTGAACTAATTAAAGACAGCTGTGCAGCGTCTCCCAGCTTGGAAATTTTCAGCTTGGCCTTCGGCTTCCCTTTCTTATCACAATCCCGCAACAAATGCTTTTGTGACCCACAGCAGAAACATTTTCTCTTCACAAATAATACATTGTTTTGGTTATCAGAACATTCCTTAACACAAATACTGTTTTGCTTAGACCTAATTACGTTAGAACACTGCTGCCTTCTTTGCTCTTCTTCTAAAAGCCTGCTAGATAAGTATCTTATGGTTAAATCTTCCTCAGATAACGAACCAAAGCTAATTGCCAAAGTATCCCACGTTTCATTTAGAGAACTGAGAATTATATACACTTTCTTAGCTTCTGTAAATTGCATATCTCTCTGAGCCAATTCCTGGAACAACCCTGTCATATAATGCAGGTGATCCCTTATATTATCAGATACCCCTAATCTAGCGTGATAGTTTTCTTGTTAGTAAAACTTTACATAACGGTGAGCTTCTTAGATAAACATTCTTTAAAGCTTCCCAACACTTATAGGCTAACTGACAGTCTCTAACATAACACAATTGGCTATCTTCCAGACATAAAATTATGCTTGCCAATGCTCTATTGTCCTTTAGAGCAACTTCTTCATCTTCCAGGTCTGGTTCAGGGCAAAGTACACTCCTCCAAAGCCCTTCACGCCGAAGATACATTTCCATTTTATATGCCCATGACGAATAATTACTGTCATTCAGTCTTTCCAGAGTAAAACCTCCCCCGACTGCCGGCAACATCTTCGCTGTGCTCATCTGTCTTCAGCCCCTTCTGGGCAGACACCGATGATTAAAGACACAGACCTTATCAGAATGTTCTCCAGCTGTAAAACAAGCGTAGGAGAAAAAAACACACACACAGGCACGGAACCTGTTAAAGCTCCAAATCACTCCAAATAGCCACACGACTCCTGGATAGGCTTCCAAAGCATCCAGCTCACAGACTGCACACGATCCACAGCCAGTGCAAAGCCTTCTGTCGTCTATGGCGTCTCTGCCGCCTCTGGGCCCATAACCCTGTCAGAGGGAGCACGCGGAGATGGAGCGGCCTGCCTCTCTCTGCACACCAGTGATCCACGTACTATGCAGTAAATAGACTCCAAACAGAAGTTATATCAAATATCCTATTTACTTTATATACATACGTATTTACAGATCACTTCCACAAGTAACAAATGATACACCATCAACGATACAGCTTTCACGAGGTAAAATGGGAATAAAATGGAATACAGAATATCTCTGCTTTTATAGTCAAACTGACCAATCACATTATAGGTCACTCTCGTTATTCACCACACCCAACCTAACTCTAAGCACCTGTTGAATGAGTCACACATGACACATCATTCCTACAACAATGGCTGCTAATTGGGTGACTGTGCAGAATATTTCACCTTTTACCTAGAAATCAAGCCTCTCTGTATAATTTATATCTAGAAGTAAATTCCTGGGTTTATCAAACCCGAACAGTTTCAATTGGCGGGGTCCAGAAGGCGGGCCTTTTCCGTGGTGGCACCTACTCTTTGGAACATTCTTCCCCAGAGGTGAGGCAGGCCCCACCGCTCCTGTCCTTCCGGAAGAATTTAAAGACCTGGTTTTGCCGCCTCGCGTGGGATGGGAATGGGAGCAGTTCCTCTTGGGGATGGCTGGTGCCATAGAGCCCTTTTAAAATAACATCTATCGCCTACTGGATTTTATATTTAATTTATTAGTATCGTAATGGTTGGAATTGTATTTTATATTGTAGTTATATTTATAAATTTTAATTGTTGTATTGTAAACCGCCCAGAGTCCCCTCTGCGGGAGATGGTGCGGTGATAAAAGTTGAAAGATAAATAAATAAACAGCCAAGCTGAAAAATTATCTTCATTCAGCTTTGGAATGGGGGGGAGAGCCCCTCCTCCCTTTCCATTGTTCAAAAAAAAAATCTGAACTGAGCCCTTAAAAGAAATGTGCAAGCTGTGAGACCAAATAAGGCCCTTTTTCAAAACCAACTCTTAGTCTGCTGAGCTTCACTCGTCTGAGCTTGCACAGAGGCTTAATTAAGTTCGGAATAAAATAAACAAAAAAATTATTTTAAAAGTTCACAAATCTCTCTCTCTAATCGCTTTTGGAAATTGCTCTTTAACTACTTCTAACCTGTTAGAGACCTTTGGAATGACCAGGTTGAAAACGCCGGGTGAGTCTGCCTTCAATCCTGAACGAAAGAAAGTTTCAATCATGAGCTCAAGAATTTAAAGAATCTGAAATAAACAGCAGAAAGCTAAATAAGATATTGACCTTAGAATGTTATAACTGGACTAAAGGTCCAGATGAAATTGGAATATTGAAACTTTTACAATAAGATTTTGGAATTAATTATAAAGAACAAACAGATTCTCATGGGAAACAGATCCTGTTTTGGTTTTTACAAGAGAAAACAAAGATAAGCAATTTTATGATTTCAAAAACTGGACACTAGAGGGGACTAAAGGTTTGAGAGAGAGGAAAGATATGCAAGCCTATAAAAGGATGCAAAACGTTATAACAACAAAAATACTGAAGGAGACTTCTGAAGAATAGGGTTAAAAAAATCATTTGGCGCACCTGGCAGAATTCGGCCGACCTTTGATTCTGTAGGAAATAAGACTTGAAGGAAAGCATCGTTTGAACCCTATCGAAAGCTTCCCCCCTTCAATGAAGTCGACGCTGCGGATTCAGGCGTGTCAGCACAGGAGGCTATTGGATCAACCCGAAGTCTCTGTCGCAGCTTGATATCCTTTTGTGAAACCAGAGAGAGGAGAGTGAATTTTTGCGGGTAAAGGCTTGTCTTCTTGCCAGTGTAGCTGTTGGATCTTTGCATCCGCCTTTGAGACAGCAGGTGATCACCTGTCCAAAGGGGACGATCCCCACCAGCTTTCAGAATTATGGCAAGGTAAATTTCCTTACAAAAAACACTAAACAGCCAACTATTGAAAGGAAAAAAAGTGAAATCAAAATGAAATCAAAACATACCCCCCCAACCCCCCCCCCCCCCAACCCCAGCTCTGCAAATCAAGACTTCCAGGAGGGACAGGCCAGAAACTCAGATTTCTCTCTGTGTCTTTCCAAAGCTCCGAAGAGAGAAAAAAGGGTGGGAAAATAAATAAAAATGAAACGTTAGGCCCATCGACCGTCCAAGCGAATGAATGACTCTCACGGCCCTTTGCCACCCGGATGAGTAACCTCCTCTTATTATTTCTGGATGGTAAAATGTCCTCAGGCCACTTTCCAAGGATAAGCCAAACATTGCGGGAGGTAGAAAGAAAGTCCGTTTCCCTCCTTCTCTGGCCATGAAACTGATCTGGAGATGAATTTGCCTTTCTGCAGCTCCCCAGAATGGAGACCTGGGAACACTATGAGCTTCCTTCCCTCATTTCCCAAATGTGTTGCCTTGATATCTCCTTGTAATAATTTTGCCTCTGTCAGATCTCCAAAACAAATTCAGTGACAAAAGGATCAGTGCATACATGACAGATTCAGTACACTCTATATGAAACAGACCGAAAAACCTTTTTTGTAGCTACTGTAAAATTTCTTTATGCTGTGCATAAGAGAATCTGAAGAATTCTTTTCCAACTTTCCAAGCCTTGGATATGATCCAGGGATTCTTGGGAAGCCAGTAGGTCTTTAATTTAAAAGCCAGTTTGGTCTAGTGGTTAAGGCAACGGGCTAGAATCCAGGAGACTGTCAGTTCTAGTGAGTAGCTTGCAGTCCCGCCTCAGGCATGAGAGCCAGCTGGGTGACCGTGGGCCAGTCACTCTCTCTCCGCCCTAGGAAGGAGCCAATGGCAAACCAGGAGATGGAGAGTTCTAGTCCCGCCTCAGGCATGAAAGCCGGCTGGGTGACCTTGGGCCAGTCCCTGTCTCTCAGCCCTAGGAAGGAGCCAATGGCAAACCAGGAGACGGAGAGTTCTAGTCCCGCCTCAGGCATGACTGGCTTTGCGGGCGAAGTTTGGCTCACATGAGACTCTGTAGCCCCCCACAACTAGTGAGGGGGGGGGGTCACGGTAAGGGTGGGGATGGTGGTTGGTTACCCAACAGCGCTGAGAGCAAGAGCTGGTGCGCTGGAGGGCGACCGACCGCCGCCCAGGATTGAGTGTGTTGAGAGGATGGATGGATGGGGTAGGGGACCCATGTTTAAACCCAGGTCTTCAGGGAGTTCGGGAGTGGAGGGTACCGGCCAAGGAAACCCTGGGGGCTGCAGGGCGGGCTATTCGATCGAGGTGGTGACGGGCAGGAGATATTGTGATGGGAACCGGAGGGCAGGGCATCTGTGGGGAAGACGCCCCCGGTGTTTGTTACCGGTGGCGTGTTCCGCCCCCCCGAGTTCAAACCCAGGCCCTGGACGACAGATCCTCGAGAGCCCTGGTCTTCGGCTGTTGCTCCTTAATGCCAGGTCGGTAAATAACAAGGCCCCCCTTATAAATGATCTGATAACCTGCATCACGGAGACCTGGATGGGCCCAGAGGGAGGAGTAGCCCTTTCGGAGATGTGCCTAGCCAGGTTTCAGGTATGGCACCAGCCGAGACACCGGGGCAGGGGAGGGGGGTGGCAGACTGGTGGCTCCAGTCTCTAATGGCATACAGGGGCGCTGCTCCGCGAGTGGCCGGATGTGAGACCTTGTTTTTCAAGTCGGGATCTCGAGAACAGTTGGGGGTGTTGCTTCTGTACCAGCCTCTCTGTTGCATAGCAACCTACCTATTTTTATAGTAGTTTTAAATGTCTAGGTTTTATCGTTTATATTCTGATTGTAAACCGCCCAGAGTCTGCCATGGCAGAGATGGGCGGGGATAAATCTAAATAATTAAATAAATAAATAAATAAATAAATAAATGCCAGCTGGGTGACCGTGGGCCAGTCCCTGTCTCTCAGCCCTAGGAAGGAGCCAATGGCAAACCAGGAGACGGAGAGTTCTAGTCCCGCCTGAGGCATGAAAGCCGGCTGGGTGACCTTGGGCCAGTCCCTGTCTCTGAGCCCTAGGAAGGAGCCAATGGCAAACCAGGAGACGGAGAGATTTAGTCCCGCCTGAGGCATGAAAGCTGGCTGGGTGACCTTGGGCCAGTCCCTCTCTCTCAGCCCTAGGAAGGAGCCAATGTAGGCTGACCATATGTCCCATTTTGAACGGGACAGTCCGTTATTTTAACATTTTTGAACTGTACCGTCTTTTTGAAAAAAATCTCGGTTTTGTCCCGTTTTCGGAGGCAGCCCGGAAAAGGAAGCGATATCTAAAGACAAGAAGAAGAAAGAAGACTTATCTGAAATGGGAGCTGCAGGTCTGGACTTGAAAAAGGGACTTTAAATATCAAAACAACTATGGAGTATAAATACTTGACATGGAACATCGATGGGGCTAATTCCCCACAGAAGAGAAGAAAGACTTTTCATTTTTTGAAAAAGCTAAAATTGGATATAATTTGCCTACAAGAAACTCATATTTGCAAAAAAGATACCAAATATTTGATTCAAAAACAACTTGGAGAAGAATTCATTTCGGCTGGACATAAAAAAACTAAGGGGGTAGTTTTCTATATACAACCAAAGTTAAAGTTAGCCGGTTTGGTGGTGTGGTTCAGGCCGCAGGATAGAAACCGGGAGAGAGTTACGGGATTTTATTCCTTTAAAGCCATATTTTGCAAATGCATTGTTTCAAAGTTGTGAGCCAGCTTCCACATTCACCAGAAATCCTGAGGGAGGAGTGCCTCTCCCAAAGCTTGTATTCGTGACACGATAAGCAGCAGGGAGCGTTAATGCAGAGCGGATTGGTGACCAAACAGAGGTGCCAATGGGGGCAGAGATGCAGATAACCTACGGCTGTTTGAAACCTCCCTCAGCGCTAAATACGTTGCTGCCAACCAAACCAGATGTTAATACTCCTTGGGGTAGTTGGGCGGTGATAAATTTGATTAAATAAATAAACACCGCGCCTCCCCATCTAAAATCTCTGCAAATTAGTGATAGAGAAAATGTTCCCGTGTGAGTTTCCCCCCCCCCCCTTATTGCTGATCCCAGTTGGTGGAGTCCTACGGTGCCCGTGCCGAATGTCGTTTCATCCTTGGGGACACTGAATTCTACCAGTGGAAAAGGGGCATCGGCTTGTTTTTAGGGTGCAGCTTCATTTTATAGATGAAAACCCTGAAAACGGGAGAAGGAAGCCAGGAGAGCGACCGTCCTACTCAGAACAAGGGACTCCGATTTAAGTGATGGCCACAATGGCCACTTCCAGCCGAGTCTCGAAGTGGTAAAGGGCAGGATCTGAGGGCGCTGCTCGTGGGGAAGGCGATGTTGAGGGCTGCGATCGATCCTGCCTTCTGGCCCTCAATGTCCCCCCCCCCCCATAATATGTCACTGCATGCTCGGTGCCTTGGCCTCTGACTTGCTCTAATGTAATATGACGTGATCCAAATGGACACGTGGAATTGAGGCCTAGGGGGGACTTAATAATTCCCCTCTCAGCGCTGTACCCACCTGCATTTCCAGGCTGGCATCCCTGCATCCCTGCCATTCCAGATGAGGAGGGAGGTGGTAGCTCTTGTTTATCCAGGAAGCCCGAACAGCTTTCAGGGGCTCTGCCCGGCAAACAACCAGGGGTGAAACTCTGGAGTTGGGCACGAGGGAGCAGGTGAGTTTGTTCCCCCGATACCAGCCTCCCTGGGGCACGGTGACACCCGCACCTGAGCTGTTCGGCTCCATTGCTGGGTTCACAATAGTGTCCATCAGTCCTGATAGTACTTTGCAGCGTAGAGTTGGGTGTCGCTCAAGAGTTCGTGGCCCACGTTAGCTTAGTGTCTCTGGACTTCCGGGGGAGGCATGGCGAACTGAAGGTGACTCTCCAAAAGCGGAGCCAACGACTGGCAAAGACCAAGGAACCGGTGAGCAGACCAGTCCCACGGAACCTCTCTGGATAAAGAGAGGGCGGGAAATCACCCACATGTCCTCTGGACAGCCGCTCCGGCCTGACCCTGCAGATGAACTTCTGACTCCCCTTTCCCCAAAAATAAATTTGTTAACGAAATAACTCAGTTCGAAATGGACCTTTGTATAAATGATGATTGTGTTATTTGTTGTTGTTGTTCAGTCGTTTAGTTGTGTCCGACTCTTCATGACCTCACGGACCATAGCACGCCAGGCCTTCCTGTCCTCCACTGTCACCCGGAGTTTACTCATATTCATGTTCGTTACATCGGTGATGCTATCTAACCATCTCATCCTCTGCCGTCCCCTTCTCCTTTTGCCCTCAGTCTTTCCCAGCATCAGGGTCTTTTCCAGGGAGTCTTCTCTTCGCATTAGGTGGCCAAAGTATTTGAGCTTCAGCTTCAGCATCTGTCCTTCCAATGAGCAGTCAGGGTTGATTTCCTTTAGGATTGACTGATTTTACCTCCTTGCAGTCCAAGGGACTCTTAAGAGTCTTCTCCAGCACCACAGCTCGAAAGCATCAATTCTTCGGCGCTCAGCCTTCCTTATGGTCCAACTCTCACAGCCATACATTACTACTGGAAAAACCATAGCTTTAACTATACGGACCTTTGTCAGCAAGGTGATGTCTCTGCTTTTTAATATGCTGTCTAAGTTTGCCATAGCTTTCCTCCCAAGGAGCAAGCGTCTTTTAATTTCATGGCTGCAGTCAGCGTCTGCGGTGATCTTGGAGCCCAAGAAAATAAAATCTGTCACTGCTTCCATTTCTGTTACCTGTGGATAATTTTGATGATCCAGTTTGAAAATTTGAAAATAGCCATCTATCCTAGAAATAAATGTTTGCATTTCTTCTAACCAGGGCTAGCAAATATGATGAAATGCTATTTTCCCCTATGTAGAGTGGACCCATTTGGTGGCCTCTCCCAAGTGTAATTGGCCACCACTTCTTTGGGATGAAGAGGAAAAGAAAGTTGTGGATTAAAATGAGTCCTATGAAATGTAATTAATTTAGCATTGACTGTGCAGTTTATTTATTTTTTAAAAAGCCAATGATATATCCTCAACACATATTGAAATAGAAAACCAGGTTGGACTTTATAAGCTTGCTCTTTCTAATTCAGCTTCTGTTGGCTATTGTTGTTATATCATGATTGCTGTCATTGCTGTTGTTACATCATGCCAGTGTTTTACTGTAGTGCACTATTATTCAGTAATTTATGGCTTACATCATTGTCTATGGCAGAGCTTTCCAAACTTTTCATGTTGGTGACACACTTTTTAGACATGCATCATTTCGTGACACACTCTTACAGCAGGGCATCATTTCACGACACACTCTTACAGCAGGGCACAAGGCAGGCACTAGGACCTGCGTGGAATCCTGGCAGGGTTGGGAGGCAGCAGCAGCCGTGACACACCCAGACACTGCAGCCGACACACTAATGTGTCCCGACACACAGTTTGGAAAGCTCTGGTCTATGGCCTTGGAACCTCATGCTATGATGGGCGATATGCTTTAAATAAAATGAACTATATAATCAGTGCAATACAAATGGACCTAGACTCATGTACTAGAAAAATCAACTTAACACTAGAGATGAAACTGGTTTACCAAATTTTCATTTAAATAAATATAACTCAGAATTTTGCCCAGCAAAGAACAAGATACTGTAATTGGAACAAAAACCAGCTCTACCCCCCAGCTCTGTTCAGTAAGGTCCTGCGCTGAGGCAGGAAGAACCAGATGCCTGGTACGAGATAGGCAGTGCCTGGCTCAACAGGAGTGCCTATGGGGGGGATCGGGGTGTCCTGGTGGCCCACCGCTTCAGAAGGAGCCAGCAGTGTGCTGCAGCTGCCAAAAAAGCCAACGCGGTCCTGGGCTGCACCAACAGAGGGGTAGCATCAAGATCACGGGAAGAGGTGGTGCCGCTCTAGACCGCCCAGGTGAGGCCAGTTCTGGTCACCACAATGCAAAAAAGTCCCCCGTCTGGCCCAGGGAAGCTCCCAGATCGTCTCCCCGGCTTTTGAGCAAGGACCCCCCCTCTGGGGTTGCAGGGGGAGGCTGGGCTCCAGGGCCTGGCTGGGGGATTCCCTCCCCACCTGCTGTGCCACCCCCCCCAGGAGCTCCTCCTGGGCACTTCCTGTCTGGAAGAGGGGGGCTTTTCCTTCTAACCCCCCCTCCGCCAGCCGCTCCCAAATGTGGCCTTCCCCCTGGAGGTGCCCCCCACCCGAACTGAGCTGGAACCCAGCAGAAGCCCCGGATCTCTGGCTGTGCTTCGCTCTGTCCAGGGAAGGACCGGGTGCCCCTTCGGAGCATCAGCAGCGCCAGCCTGGAGCAAAGGAAGGGGAGGTCCCCTCTGGGGCTGGCAGGGACCCCCCTGGAGCTGCAGCCCCCCAAGATCGAAGGATCCCCCTCCCCCTTTCTCCGCTTCTTCCTCGGCTCCGAACTATCTCCTCCACCGGCGAAGTCAAGAGAGACTCTGCCCGGAGACTGGTGACGCTCCAGAACGGAGAATTCCCATTGGTGCTTCTGCCTTTCTGGGAACTCCCAACGCTGACACTTGAGAGATAAACGCTTCCTGCCCCCCATCCAGACCCACCGATTCCGCCTCTGGGGCTGGAAGCATCCGCGTCTTTCTCCTCTCTTTGGGGGCGCTTGTGGGGCAGCCTCCATGGACTCTGTGTGGGTCCCCCTGCTGCTGCTGGTGGGGGCGCTATCCCGCATCCCTGGAAGCGAAGGGGGGAAGGAGCCCCCCGGTAAGGAGGGCGCTGGGCGGGGGGAGGGTGGCTGGGAAGGACCCCCTGATGCTGGGGGGAGGGTGAAGAAAGGGGCTGGGGCCCCCAGGAACGACTTTGGGGAGGGGGCCGAGGGCAAGGGAGGGGGCAGCCTGCAGGAGCCTCGATCTCCGCGTGGTCTCTGCCCCCTCCCTCCCCACAGCCCCCCCAGGCGGACGGAGAGGGATCCCCTTCCCTGGTTGCGCGGATGCACCGCGAGGGTCGTGGCCCAGGTGGGGAGGGGGTCGTGGGAAGGCAGCCGACCTGGGACTCTATCGCCCCCCGTTGCTGGACCTTCTGGGCCCCGGATTAGACCCGGATCCGGAGCCCCCAAAGTTTGTCGCGTTGAAAGAGGAAGGAGAGGGAAAGCGAAAGGGAAAGAGGGAAACTGTGGCATTTTCAGACCTAAATCCATGAATGCAACAAAAAGCCATATAAGAAAATACACATTTTGGAAAAAAATGTTTTTGCATCATCAAAAACTAAAGTTTTTCTTTACGAATCTCAAATTAGAGACTCTTCAGGTCAGACAGGAGTTGAGCGTCGATCCCCTGTGGGGGGAGCCTCTGAATTGGGAAAGGAGACCCCCCATAATTCCCCACAGCGGAATCAGGGCCTGTTGGGGAGGGGGAACCTCAGGGGGTCCTGATGGGAGAGGATATTGGAGGGGGGTCTCAGTTGCCCCCCCAGATTGGCACTTAGGAAGGAGACTGTTGGGGGGCTGCAGAGGGATCCTTTTCGGGAGGGAAAGGGGCCGGGACCCTCCTCCCGCAAAGACCAAAGGGAGATGGTGGGGCTGAATAGGGGGGGGGGGGAGAAGAAGAAAAGTTTGGGGCAACCTGGGAAGGTGGGTTGGGGGAGGGAAGGGCTGGGAGACCCCAGGAGCATCAGTCCCGGCAACAGCCTTATTGTGCCCCCCCATATTCCCCCCCCCCAGGAAGAGGGAGACGGGGGTATGGATATTACTTTCACTCCAGCCCAGAGAGGTTCTGGTGGTCTCTTCACCCCCCTCCCCACATATTTCTTGCTGCTTTGGGGAGCAAAGGGGCCCCACCCAGATCCAATTATCTCTGCAGAGCGTAGGGCGGTCTGCTGGACCAGTTGAGTTTCTGCCTGCCTTTCTCCACCCTGGAAGGATGGAGGAAGTTCGCCGGGAAGCTCCTCCCCCTCCCTTTCTTCCCTCCCCCCCAGGGAGCCCCAGTGGGACCCACAAGCTTCCCCCTCCCTCCTCCAGGGGGCGTCTTGGGGGAGCGACAGCCCTGAGGGGTGGGCCCCTGCTGCCAAAGGAAGGCGCTGCAGCTCCGCCCACTCGGGCGGATTGGGGCCCCCAATAGTGGGGGATTGAGTGGATTGGATTGGGGGGTCATTCACAGGCCCCCCGCCTCTCCCACAGGGAGCCCCATCAGGGAAGTGGAGGGGAGGCTGAGAAAGGCCCTCCCGGCTCCCCCCTCCAGCTGGGCCCTCGAAAGGCCCTCCAAAGTCTCCCACGGCAGGTCTCCCGCCCCTCCCCCTCCCCGCGTGGGTCCCTCCTGACGGTCCTCCCCCTCCTCCTCGCAGCCCATTTCCTGTTCCAGGCGAAGTCCGAGTGCCACTTCCTCAACGGGACGCAGCGGGTGCGCTACCTGTTCAGGTACTTCTACGACCGGCAGGATTTTGTCCGCTTCGACAGCGACCTCGGGAAGTTCGTGGCCGTGACCGAGTTGGGGCAGCCCGATGCCGACAAGTGGAACAGCGATAAGAACGAACTGCAGTACCGGAGGGCCGCCGTGGATCGCTTCTGCCGGCGCAACTACGGGGTGTTCAGCTACGAGGCGGCCAAGACGAGGCGTCTGATTGGCCGGAGAAGTGAGTCGGGGAGGGAGGGAGGCAGGGGCTTCCCGGAGAAGGGGGGATGCCGGGACCCCCCTTTCCTTTAATCCATTAAATTCCCCTGATAAAGATTCGCTCCTTATTTATTCTGCGCGCTCAGACCGAGTCCCACAAATATCCCTCTTCTTCCCGGCCTCCAAACTCCCTTCCTGCCTTCCTTTTTATTTGCATTTTATTTGCATTTGGAGTCCGGCAGCTTCTAAACCCAACAAACAAAGAAAAAAACAAATAAAGCTGGAAATTATAATTCAGTGTTTAAAGCAAGATGTAAACCTCAATCATACGGAATGATTTGTGTGCTTTTTCCTCTGCCTTGAGAAAAAGCGGATTCAAAGGCCGAGAAATTGTTGTTAAGCCAATTTCTGGAGTCTGGGAGAAAAGCCCCCCTTGAAACCCCCTTTTTCGGGACAGACTCAGCTTCACCTTCAGCCAAATCGCTTCCGTCTTCACAGCTGGAAAGTTCCTGATTTGGGGGGAGAGTTAAAAAACAAACATTAAAACTGATTTTCAGGCCGTAAGAGACACATCCAACGTCCATTAAACCCTGACGCCATGGAGTGTTTACTGTAGGATAGCCTGATTCTCCGTTCCAGACTTTAATTCTTTGTGTAATAATAAACTTATTTATCCATATCAATCGATAGGGCTTCAGAGGCCAAGCATCGTGCAGATCAAGTGTTTTAGCGGCACCTGTGGCCATTCGGCCTTTTCAGGGAAGTCATGTTCCTTTGGTGAAACCTCAAGAGTTGTTAATATTCCTGTTCTGAGCCCAAGTTTTCCAAAAATAATGTGTTACCACAGAATTAAATGTTTCTTCCATAAGAGGAAAACCGCCACCTTCCTAAGAGAGAAAGACCTTTAACAGGGAGATCCTGGGCATTTGCTCCTTCCGTAAACAATTGAATATTTCAAAACAGACTTTGCCCTCCACATATATAGTGAAAACTCATTTTCACTCATAAATTCTTCCCTGCAAACCTAGGAGAAAATACAATTTACAATGTCTGACAAAATTCAAAACACTAATTATTAATTTCATTGTGATTAGCATAATTTGTTCCTGACGAATCTCTCATCAAAGGCATTATTTTTATTTCATTGACAATATTTTGTACGAGAGGCCAGTCATTCCCCAGGTGTTTCTCTTAGCTCCGATACCTTTGTTTCTTTTGTTTTAAAAAACGTTCCGTGTTTTCAGAGCAGATCGTTGGTCCAATTCCAGTTTAGGAGACCTGAAATCGCAAGATGCTTCCTGGGTCTGTTTTGGGGAATCTTCTGTCCCTCCTTCTTTTACTTCTGGGTTGACTTTTGTCTGTGGTGATTCGCGCATCTCCTTCTCCAGGGAGGCCAAAGCTCTTCTCTGACCACAAAGAGATGCTCCGAAGGTTTCCTGAACTTTCCCCAAATTAATTGAGCTGCTTCTTATTTGGGAAAAATTATGTCTTAAACGTTTGTTGTTCAATGGACCACAACAAAGGAGCATCAACTTCTCCTCTCTCACTAATCGCAATACTTTTATCCAAATTCAGTGTCAATTCTACGGGTGGTTGATCAGAAATAAAAATCAAGCCAGCATTGCATTTTTTTACTACATTAACCATCGAACTAGATAATGGAAATAAATCTTGAATATGCACGATGTGGGGCAGATAAAATGTACTGTATGTTCTTGCTGTTTTAAAGTAAGAGGGCTCCATATGTCTCTTAAATTCAATTCCTGGATGGATAGAGGGACAAAGTTGTGTCTCTGAGGGGTCTTCGAAAAGAAAAAAAAAATCTTGTTCTGATGCAATGGTGGATCCAAAACTGAATTAAAGTCCCTGCCCAGCAACTCCTGTGAGATCAAACTGTAACCCCAAAATGTTTGCAAGACAGTTTTGTAAATAATTAGGTTTATTTTGGGTTGGGCCTGAAAAAATATTCATGCCATCTGAGAGTCTCCTTGTTGTTGTTGTTCAGTCATTTAGTATTATTATTTATTTATTTATTTATTTATTTTACATTTTATTTGTATTTTATTTATATTGCTAACCAACTATCTGAGCTGGAGGGGAGCCCTTAAGGACCCTTTTGGGGAGCCCATCCAGCCCTCCGTTCATCCACCCGAGAGCTGTGCCACTTTGATGAAGGAGGAGATCAAGAGGGATTCCCTCTAAGGCTCTGCTGTCATCGTGGGATCTGCCTGATCTCCTCAGCCACTTCCTGCCCCCCCACCTTCCCTTTCCCCAAGATCCCTCCCTCCCTCCGGGGTCCCTTCCACCCTCCCTGCCGCCCTCACCCGGGCAGAAGCTGGCATCAGGGAGTCGGACCCCTTGCCACGTCCTTCCCCCGGGAACGCGCGATTCCTGTGGCCTGGAAGGGGGCCGGCCGGCTGCTGGCAGAGCGTGGTCCAGGGTCTCGGTCTCTCGCAGTCTCGGTCACAGTCACCGTGGGTCTCCCCCTGAATTCCCCCAAAGGCCCCCCAGCGAGGATCTCCTGCAGCCCAAGAGAGACCCGGAGATCTCCAGAAGCTCTTCTGTCCATCTTGCTCCGAAAGGAGAATTCGGGGTCAGCCGGTCTTCTGTGGGGTGATCAACTCTCCCTTGATAGGATTCGGGCAAAGAAATGTGATTGCGGAAAGTAAATGTGCAATTCCAGGATTTCAAAGGAAGATCTAAAGGCAAAGCAGGAGCGTTAACGTGGGCAGTAATATCCAGAGGCTGATACCTCCTTCCTCCATCTCGAGCCCAAATCCTCTGATAAAAAAAGAAAAGGGTTAATTTTTGCATCCTCTTCTTCCACGGCTTGTTCTGCATGCTCTGTAAGGTGCTGGTCCTCATTAAGGTTCCTTCAAACTTTCCTTCCTGAGCTCTGGATATGTCCATTCTGCTCACCCTTGAGCCGGACCGCCCTGCAGGGTCGTCCTGGGGCTCCCTTCTCCGGGGCTGCTTCTGGGGTCAGCCGTCCCCCTCCTCTTTTGCAGCAGGAAAAGCGGCTCCCGACTTACGTTCCCGTCCCGGATCCTCCTGGCTGCCCCTCTTGAACTCTGCCCATTTCTCTGAGCCCTTCGCAGACGCTCGCTCGTGCCCACAACGGGACCTGGGTCTGAGCGAAGCAGGGGGAGGGAGGGATCCCTTGTGGGGACTTGAAACAAGTCTTTCTGCTGATGCTTCCTAAAATTGCATTGGCCTGTTTTGCAGCCGCGTCACACTTTGCACTCTCCCCCCCTTAAATCTTATTCTGTGATTTTCTGCTTATTTCTCTGTGTTATCCAGATCATGTGGGATTTTATTTGTTTTGTAGAATCATATCATTGGCTTTTTAGTCATCCAATGGCCTTTTTGGGCCAGGTCCAAATCTGCTTCATTATTAAATCAAATCAAATTTAACCAACGCAACAGTGGACAGCAAAGACTGCAAAAGAGGAAAGTGGAGAGGAGAAGTGTTTTCTCCAAATTAAACTCTTTGAAAGGTGACTTAAAACACAGCACAATCTTAAGACTAAGGCAGGCCTCGGCCTGAGCCACCAACCTGCTCTTCCGTTCCGGGCCCTGCTGCGTCTCCCACGTCCCTCCTTCTCCTTCTCCTTCCCCCCAGCCAAGCCCACCGTCACCATCTCCCCCACCAAGGCGGACCCCGCGTCCCCCAACACCATCCTCCTCTGCACCGCGACGGGCTTTTACCCCCGGGAGATCGACGTCCGGTGGCTGAAGAACGGCCGGCCGGAGAAGGAGGGCGTCGCCTTCGGGGAGGAGCTGCAGGACGGAGACTGGACCTTCCAGCGCCAGGTGATGCTGGAGACCCAGCCCGAGCGGGGGGACGTCTACGCTTGCCAGGTGGGGCACGCCAGCCTGGAGGCCCCCGTCACCGTCCAGTGGGGTAAGCCCCTCCCTCCCCTCCTGGTCTGGGGACGCCATCCTGCCCCGAGAAGGGGGCTCCGCTGGGGCTTTCAAGACCCTCCCTGTGTGCGGACCCAGAAGGGACCTCCTGTAGGAAGCCGGCCCTGATCCTCCTGCTCACGCCAGGCTCCTTCTCCGTCTCCCTCCCCAGAGCCCCGTTCCTCCAACTCCGCCAAGAGCAAACTCTGGACAGGGGCCGTGGGGGTCCTGCTGGGGGGGGCCTTCCTGGCTGCAGGGCTCTTCTTGTACCTGAAGAACAAGAAAGGTGAGTCTGTGGGGCTGGAGAAAGAGGTATGGGGAGGGGACCATATGGGGAGGCATCTCATCAAAAAGGCCCAGAGGGTCTTCCCAGCCCCCAACAGCCATGGCTGGTGGTCCCACCGAGTCTCCACAGGAGAGCCAAGGAAAGGGGAGGAACCGTTGAGAGGGTGTTCTTGAAGAAAATTTGGCCCTCCTGGAGAGATTCATCCTGTCTTGCTGTGTAGAAGGCAGTGTGGAGAAATGCATTTGGAAAGTTTTCTCCTATCAGGAGTTGTAATGGAATATACGTATTATGGGCTATGGATTGGGAGTGGGACCCCTGAGTGCTCCAGCCCATTAACGGTTCTGATTGCACCTTTTTCTCTTTTAGCAACTCCCGTCCAACCCCCTGCAGGTGAGCTTCTTCTATTCCCCTCCATCAATTAATAGGTCCTTCTAATTCCCTCTTCTGGAGCCCCCAAATCTTTTTGTAAGAGTTTTGGCAGATTTTTCTTAGAGGTACCCCAAAATGCAGTTCAATTACACACAAAAATACCACACAATACTAAAACCTCACCCAGGATGTTTTCTTGTTTTGGGAAATTGCAAAAGGGAAGGGACCTTCCTGACTCCCCCCCTTTGACCTTTTATACAGCTTCTGACAAAGGGACACCAGGCCCCGTCCTCTCCTGCCACCCCCATTGTAGCACCATCTTTGTTAATATGAAATACCTGCAGGGAGGGGGGGGGGAGGCCTCTTCTCTTGATTAACCCTCCAATTAAGAGAATTAGGGATAAATTCCATCTTGCCAAGGTCACGCTGGAGCCTCCCTTTTCAGCCCCTCAGCTGATCTGGGACCCCCTTCGAGTCCCGGGAGATGAGAGGGGGAGGAATCCCTGGTCCTCCGCAGCCTTTTCCTCCCTGAAAGGGGCCGATTCTGCCTCCGTCCGGTCCCTGCCCATCAAGCACCCCCCTGCAGTGTGGGCCTGCTTGGGGGGTCATAAAGGGAGGGGGAGGGGAAGCCCACCCTGTGATTTTCCCCTGTAGACTCTCCAAAAAGAACTTATACATCCTGAAGGTTTTAGTATATATTCTAATTTTCTTCCCGGTCTCTTTTCTTCACAGCACTCATGAGTTAATCCTGCTATTGCTTCCTGCTATCAGATGCAAAATAGCTGATGAATTTCTGCCTTTTCTGCAATCTTGGAGGATGGAGGTTCAAGGCGGTGGGTTGGCGAGAGGAGGGGAATCGCAGCCTGGGCCTTCTCCTGAGGAGACCCACCAGCTTCCTTTCACGCCTCCCTTTCTTTTCAGGGAGGGGAACGGGGGGGGGAGAGAGACCATCTAGTCTGTCCCCAGGAACTCTTGGCCTGCCTGTCACTCCTGACCCCCCAATTGTCCTGCTCAGCACAGACCCCCATTCAGAGCAACGGCTGCAACCCATCCACCCCACAGCCACTTAACCTGAAACCCGTCTGGCGCTTAGCCAGGCCTGGAGGCCACCAGATCCAGAGAGATCCAGATAGTCTGCATGTACCAGGCACCCTGGGACCCCCCATTCCTGAGAAGTGATCTCAGGGATCAACTGCTCTCTGCCCAGCAGATCCCCAACCTCTTTTCCTTTCCTCGGAACACCTCTCGTTTCTCTACCTCTCCCGGCTTTGAATCCGCAGGAGCTGCACCTACGTTGAGGTTCTCCTCCGAGTCAGTTCCCTTCGCTTTTGTTTGCTAAAAAACAATAAACTTCAGACTGCAAGAAAACCCTGGAGTGATGTGAGTCGATGCTGTCCGAGGAGCCTGGCCTCAGCTCCACATTCTCTCCTGGTCAGAAGCCGTTTGATCAATTCCCTCCGTCCCCGAATTTCGTATCTTGGCAGAAGGTGCACCGCTTGCTCCTCTCTCCGAGAACAGGGTGCTTCTCTGAAGCTCACGGAGGGAGAAGCTGACGGACTGCAGGTCACCAGAGACCCTCCCTGGCCAGAGGGCTGCAGCATGTCTATGTATGTTTGTATAACATTGTCATAAAATCCACTTTAATGAGTACAACTTACTCCATGTAAAGTTCAATAATAGTTCTTTTATTCTTGTGTTATTCGGACAGAAAGCAAAGCAGATATTTACAATTAGGAAATAATATTCAGACAGAAAGCAAAGCAGTTAGTTAGTTACAATTAGAAAATAATAAATGGATAGAATAAAATTACAAGATTTTCTAGAGCTTATTACAATACTATATTAGGTTAACCAAATAAATATCAATAACCATACCTCACTAGGTTATTCAAGTTGCTGTTAACATTCACCTTATCAAGTTTTCTTAACAGTATCTCATTGATACTAACAACAGTTACAGAACCAAAGTTTTCACCTTTTCAGGCTTTCTTAACAGTATCTCATTGATACTAACAACAGTTACAGGACCAAAGTTTTCACCTTTTCAGGCTTTCTTAACAGTATCTCATTGATACTAACAACAGTTACAGAACCAAAGTTTTCACCTTTTCAGGCTTTCTTAACAGTATCCCATTGATACTAACAACAGTTACAGGACCAAAGTGCTCACCTTTTCAGGCTTTCTTAACAGTATCTCATTGATACTAACAACAGTTACAGGACCAAAGTTTTCACCTTTTCAGGCTTTCTTAACAGTATCCCATTGATACTAACAACAGTTACAGAACCAAAGTTTTCACCTTTTCAGGCTTTCTTAACAGTATCCCATTGATACTAACAACAGTTACAGAACCAAAGTTTTCACCTTTTCAGGCTTTCTTAACAGTATCCCATTGATACTAACAACAGTTACAGGACCAAAGTGCTCACCTTTTCAGGCTTTCTTAACAGTATCTCATTGATACTAACAACAGTTACAGGACCAAAGTTTTCACCTTTTCAGGCTTTCTTAACAGTATCTCATTGATACTAACAACAGTTACAGGACCAAAGTTTTCACCTTTTCAGGCTTTCTTAACAGTATCCCATTGATACTAACAACAGTTACAGGACCAAAGTGCTCACCTTTTCAGGCTTTCTTAACAGTATCTCATTGATACTAACAACAGTTACAGGACCAAAGTTTTCACCTTTTCAGGCTTTCTTAACAGTATCTCATTGATACTAACAACAGTTACAGGACCAAAGTTTTCACCTTTTCAGGCTTTCTTAACAGTATCTCATTGATACTAACAACAGTTACAGAACCAGCATCTTACTAGATACTTACATCCCACTTCTAACAGTTAGAATGGGCTGGGAGTCAGACATTCAGGGCGTCCCCTGCCCCCTGTGGGGAGTCTTGCACCTCCATCCTAACAGTTACAGAACCAGTATCTCAAGATACTCACAACAGTTACAGGACTTAGTATCTTACTAGATACTTACATCCCCCTTCTAACAGTTGGCCAGACAGTTAGAATGGGCTGGGAGTCAGACATTCAGGGCATCCCCTGCCCCCTGTGGGGAGTCTCGCACCTCCAAAGTTTCAATTGCAGGTCATCCTTCTTTTATAGCAGATGTTAAATCCAAATTCACATCACAGTCAGTGTCAAAACTGTATACGTCCCAGCCAGTGTCAAAACTGTATACGTCACAGCCAGTGTCAAAACTGTATATGTCACAGCCAGTGTCAAAACTGTATATGTCACAGCCAGTTGAGCGTTTGTTCTGACCTTGCAATTTTTGTTCAGTACGTTCTCCCTTATTCCATATTCTCCTTACACACACGTATCTGCGACCCTCCGCCCTCCCCTTGTTGGAGTCTGGAAGATTAGAAAAACACTCCAAGCAGCTAACGACAATCTTGCAGTGTAGAAGCACCCAGAAAAAGCTTGCACATACAGTTTAATTAACGTTGAGAAATAAAACAGTCTTCACACATTAGTTAGTTGAAAAAAAATAAAGATAGCTTACATTTTTATTCAGTAGATCTTGGTTACAAGCAGTTTCATAGTAGAAAGGCTTAATCATCTCCGGTCTCTCAAGCAAGCGAGATGTTTCGGACGAGACCCACATAGCCACGTGACCCTCCTGTGTGTACATGTGCTTAGGAAGAAGGTAAGATGGAGAATGGCCCCAAAAGACCCAAGGAGGAGCAGGAAACAGGAAGTCAGGTGACCCAGGCACCTCCCACAAACACAGTAGAGATACGCTTCAGTAGAAAAATCCTCCCCTATGCTTGTGAGAAAAAGCTGAGTTGACTTCTGATAATCCTAACACCCCTTCTTCAATTTAGCATGTAAAGTGTCCACAAGGTTCAACTTCTCCCACAGTTCTTGGTAACAGCTTCTGGGCAACGGCTTCATGAGAATGTCCGCTGTCATGTTCCTTGTGGGACAATAGTCCAGTCTGACTATCCCTCGTTGTTGCAATTCTTTCACTGCATGATGCTTGAAATCAAGGTGTTTAGTCCTCCCACTAATCTTTTTTGATTGTGAGTCTAATACAACTTTGGTTGTCTTTAAAAATCTGAATAGGGATTGGTTCCTCTATTCCCATGTCTTCAAGCAGTAGCTTGAGCCATACAACCTCATTGCATGTTTCTGCTGCTGACACATATTCTGCTTCTGTGGATGACTGTGCAACTGTGCTGGCTTATGGCTTCCCCAGCTTACTGCTGCACCCCCATAGAAAAATACATACCCACCAGTGGGTCAAGGTTCCCTTTGCCAATAGGGCGAGACTGGAAATATATATATATATTGACTGTCAAAGGGAGCCTTGATCCAGACCTTGCCCTGCTGCTAATTGGTCCTATATTTCTAGTCTTGCCATATTGTCAAAGTTTGACGATAATGCAAGACTAGAAATATAGGACAAGGTCTAACTGAGGCACACTGGAGTTTGATGTCCTAAGTTGTTACGGACTGCAGATCTCATCATCTGCGTCTATTCAGGCCAATGGTCAGAGATTATGGTGGTGTATCTCAACACATCTGGTAGACCGGCTTAGATCAAATAACACATAGTTACAACCTACTGAACTCAAGACTACACAAGAGGATAAAATTTCATTGCCAGCTGGAAGAGTCATAAGCCCAATATCGGCCTTTGGAAAGTATATGCGTTTTATTATTAAATGCTACGAACTGGCAGGATGCCGAAGGAGACGCTTACCCAATACTTATTTGGCAATTTCATCAACGAGGAATGTCAGCGTGAATCTGAAAGCTTCTACCTAGGCAAAAGCAACCTAAAAAAAGTTGAGGAGGATGATGAACAACAGTAAAACAAAAGGATGTTTCCTAGAAAAAGGAGATAAACATTCCTATGTAGCTGCTGAATTTAATCTACAGCCTGGGGTTCTTGCATGAGCAAATTTCCAGAGAATTTGAGGAGAAACAGCATTTAACCTGAAATGAAATATATTGACATGCTTCTCTATCACGTGACATTCATGCCTCACCAAATGATATGTAGAGGCCCAAAGAGCTTCATAGTCATATACAGTATACAAACACTGTGATCCGTATGCAACTGTAAAGCTGAAACTTTAACTACACAGTGGTTGAATTAAGACAAAATCCACCCCCTCCTCACACCTGGAGCTCAAGAGCACTTTGAAAACTGGAATACGTTGCTCTGAGGGTTGATCTGCTATGAGCTCAAATGAGGTGGTAGCTTTGAGAGCAGATCTGGGTTTCAAGAATAGGTCAGGAAGTGACTAGCTCCACCCCTTTTCCTCCGTAACAGGGATGGGAAGAGGTATTTGACTGATTTTCTGCCACATATGCCAGAATAACTTGGCTGGTGGTCTGTAGCATGGCTTGAGTGGGTGGAAACATTATCAGCAACGTCACTTCAAGCAGTACAGTGTCTTGGTCTGGCCCTGATGGTTAATTATTAAACAATCTATATTTTATTTTGTTCCTGTGTGTTGGTCCAGTTTGGGTCAGGCATTGTATTTCCAGAAGCCCAAAGCAGCCTTATTGTTAGGTGAAAGTTAACAGTGGTTGTTTGCTTGTTCCTTTTAGTTCTTCTTTCATATAGCATTCATGAAACATTTATTTCCTTATGGATTTGTGGTTGCAAATTACAGGTAAGGAAACATGCCAAGTTACTTCCTTTAGTTTTGATTTGATCCAATTTCTGAAATGGTATTTGAGAGAAAAGCACTATATAGGGAGGGATTTTTTAAACTAATGCAGTATTGTCAAAAACGATAGAAGATAACTAACCCCCCATGGCACGACTCCCCCTCCCATCGTCCCCAGCCAGCTGGGGGCGATAGGAGGGGCAGGTCAGGGTGCCCTGGTAGCCTATGGGAAGCCTTCTGCTCCGCCGCAACAGGCAGGCGCTTAGCGCAGTTTCCCCGCAAGAACGCCGGAGCATCCGCTGGGGGGGCTCCGCCTGGCCCGCTCGAGTCCCCGTGGATCTGGGCAGCAGTGCGGGAAGGGGCGCCCAGCCCACCGTGGCCCCAACGGTAGGCTGCGCCTGTCCAGAGGGGTTCTCCCACCGGTGCTGGCACCAGCACCACAGACGCGAACTCCGCCTCCCCCGCACCTGTTCCGGCGGGACAGAACAGGAGGAGGCCGGCCCCACCGCCACCCTGCGTACCTCCCGCCAGCAGCAGCAGCAGCTCCGGGAGGCAGCGGCGGCTCTGTACCCGGAGGGGCTGCATCCCACTGCGTAGCTCGGCGGTGTCCCGGCCAACTGGCTCCCTGGCTTGCTCTGGCCGGGACAGCTCCTCCTGCCCGGCACGGACAGGTGGTGAGAGCGCTGTCCTCCCGTCCCAGGGCCCGCTGCTGCTGTCGGGGCGGAGGGGCTTGGAGCGCCACGCGGGAGGCTTCCTGCCGTGCCTCGCTCAGTCCTCCCAGGGACCCAGGACGGCTCGGCTTGGCGGCGCTGCAGAAACCGGGCTTCCAGGGCAGTGTAGAAGACGGGTGTCGACGGGTCTCTCCGGCAGCATGCGCCGGCTGCACTGCCCCTTTTATTATTCGCATTTCGTGCCGTTTGTGCGTCTTGGCCAATCGAGCCTCGCACTGCTCGGCCCGCCTCTCCACCCTCCTTTGCTGCGCGCTGATAGGTGGGAGGGCTTCCTTTTCCGGGCTGCCTCCCAAAACGGGACAATACTGAGAATTTTTTGAAAAAGACCATACGGTTCAAAAATGCTAAAATAATGGGACTGTACCATTCAAAACGGGACCTATGGTCACCCTATTAAATCATCCAGATAACAAATAATGTACAACTCTCTGCCATTTCTGTGTCTTGTGTAGAGACAGGGGTCAGCCTTTCCTTGAGCAACCCTTCCGGAAAGACTTGAAGACCTGGTTCTGCCGCCTTGCTTGGGGTGGGAATGCTAACAGTTCCTCCTGGGGGTGGCTGGTGCCATGAAGCCTGCCCTATTATTAATATCTATTCCACTTGGATTGTATGTTTATTTTATTGATGTTGTAATTTTATATTCATGTTTTTAATTGGTTTTATTGTGAACCCTCAGAGTTCCCCAGTTGGGGGAAATGGGCGGTAATACAAATTTAAATAATAAATAAACACAACCCTGGTCAAGAAGTATTTGGTTTAACTTCTTGTTCCACACTCTGGCTGCTTGCTTGAGGCCATAAATCCCCTTCTGAAGTTTGCAAACAAGATACTGTGTATTGGGATTAGCGAAGCCTGGAGGTTGTAACATGTATAGTTCTTCCTCTATTTCCCCATGCAGAAATGCAGTTTTCACATCTAGGTGCTCGACACTCATGTTCCTGGAAGCTGCTAGACTTAGGAGCATTCTAATTGTGGTGTGTTTCACAACAGGAGCAAAACATTCATCATAATCAAGTCCATATTTCTGTGAATAGCTTTTTGCAACTAGTCTGGCTTTATATCTTTGCACTTCTCCATTCTCATCTTGCTTGACTTTGAAAACCCATTTGCAACCTATGGCTTTCTTGCCTTTTGGTAGTTTAGTCAAAGTCCAAGTTTGGTTCTTGTGCAGAGCTTTTAGCTCCTCCTGTGCTGCTTCCTTCCACTTGCTTGCTTCGTCTGCTGGCATGTGCAGCACTTCGATCCACGATGCAGGTTCTTTTGGTAGTGAAGACCTTGCGAGGTAGGTGAGTCTCTCGGCTGGAACTCCTCTGTTGGGTCGTGATGAGCATCTTGGAGCAGGTTCAGGAGTGGCATTTGTTGGTTCACACCTTTCTGCATCCACAGCCTCATCATCTGACTCTGGTGGTGTCCTGTTCCGACTAAGACTGACACGGAAGCGTTATGGAAAGTAACTTTATTTATACAGACACACAAGCAGCCCAGTTTATACAGTCCTCTTCTTCGTCTGCAGGCTGGATAACCACGGGTACAGCGGATTCTACTGGCCGGGCAGGAAGGACCAGAGGGGTTGCAGGAACTACAATTGATCTGGAGGTACCAGGCAAGGTGACCGCAGGCGTCTCGTTAGCTGGGCAGGTAGGACTTGAGGTAAACCGGGGTCCAACAAAAGCAGCCCACTGATGTCCGGTGCCAGCTGGGTTAGGTTGAGGACTATGGCTGGTGGCTAGAGGGGTAGACCGGGGCCCGACGAAAGCAACCCACTGCTGGCCGGCTTCAGTTGCCTCAGGTTTGGAAACCTGAGGAGAATCTGTGGCGTGGGCAGCCGGGACAGAAACAGGCAAGGCAGCAGCGCTTACCCCGGTGGTGGCCTTTTCCTCAGGAAACAAGGAGTGCTCCGGAAGATGCCCGGAACGGAAAGCTCACTGGACGAAGATGCAGCGGCAGGAGAAGGCTCGGCGCTCGGCGGTGACAGGTCTGTGGAACTTTCACTTTGCTCGGTCTCTTCAGTGGCTATCAGGCAGTTCGCGGGGCTTCCCTCATTGCAAAGCTCTTGGCTAGGGTCGGTCCGGTTGTTGTGCGTGGCAGGCGGATCAGGCGAGGGCACGGGTCCAGGTCGTGAGGAGGATTGGTTGTCTCCGGCAGCTGAGGTAAGTTTCGCCGGCTTTTTATTCCTTTTTTCGCGCCTTGGGAGAGCGGGGGCCAATTGAGCTTCACGTTGCTCTGCCCGCCTCTCCGCTCTCCTTTGGCACGCGCTGATTGGCAGAGGTGTATTTCTTTCAGAGCCTCGGCCAATCAGCGTTTCCGGGTCCCCAGTCAAGTTAACGCTGATCCTGCTGCCTCCTGTGATTGGCTCTTCTTCCGGTTCGGAGTCCAGCATGTCGGCCGGTTGCCAGGTAAGTACCGGGGCTCTCACACTATCCCCCCCCCCGCAGGACCTTCCTCCCCCCGGCTTTGTGGTCTGGGCTTATCTGGATATTGTCAATGGAATTGTTGTACCCGCAATGGCGCATGGACGTCCGCAGCATCTTCCCAGGAGTACTCCTCTGGCCCATAACCCTTCCAGTCTATTAAATACTGAAGGCGGCCGCGACGAGTGCGAGTCCAGGATGCGAGCAACCTCGTATTCGGTCTCTCCTTGGATAAGGACAGGAGGAGGTGGTGTCTTCCTGGTTCTGAGCGGGCTGTCAGCTGACACAGGGACCAGCAAGGATCTGTGGAACACATGGTGTATGCGCATGTGTTCCGGAAGTGCCATTCGGAAAGCGACTGGGTTGACAACCGCGTCCACTGGGAAGGGTCCCAGGAACCGGTGATCCAGCTTCCGAGATGGACGTGCAGATGATAGGTGTCTTTTTGACAACCACACCATATCACCAACCTTTAGTGGGGGTCCCATCCTCCGATGGCGGTCGGCAAAGCGTTTGTAGTCCTCCTTAGCCCTTTCCAGCTGGTTTTTAAGGACTTGGTGGCTGGCCTGTAGTTCTTGGAGGAACTGATTTGCAGCTGGCACTGCTGAGTCCGGCGCGGTGAGAGGGAACGATCGCGGGTGGAAACCATAATTTGCGGCGAAGGGGGCCATCTGGGTTGAAGAGTGGTGTGCGTTGTTATACGCAAACTCCGCCAAGGCTAGGAGGTCTGCCCAATTGTCCTGCTGGTAGTTCACGTAACAACGCAGGTACTGCTCCAGGATAGCGTTCACCCTTTCCGTCCCTCCATCCGATTGTGGATGAAACGCGGTGGATAAGTGTCTCTGGATCCCCAGATTCTGGAGGAACGCCTTCCAGAAACGGGCGGTGAACTGCGAGCCACGGTCGGACACCACACTCTTTGCTATACCATGCAGTTTGAAAATGTTTTTGATATAGAGGCGTGCCATCTCTTGGGCCGTGGGCAAGCCCTTACACGCGATGAAGTGGGCCATCTTTGTCAGGGAATCCACCACTACCAGGATAGTAGTGGTGTCCTGGGACTTGGGAAGGTCGGTGATGAAGTCCATAGAGATAGCCTCCCATGGTTGTTCAGGAGTGGGTAGGGGCATTAGGAGACCAGCAGGCTTGTCCGTTTGATTTTTTGCCCTGCGACAGTCTGGGCAAGAGAATA
Organism: Charina bottae; assembly: GCA_023362775.1. Taxonomy (NCBI): domain Eukaryota; kingdom Metazoa; phylum Chordata; class Lepidosauria; order Squamata; family Charinaidae; genus Charina; species Charina bottae. The sequence continues at coordinate 670,274 of JALMGJ010000002.1, read as the reverse complement.
CATATTGTTTCACGTCATCCCGTACGTGTGGCCACCAAAACTCCCGGGAGACCAGGTTCAGCGTTTTAAAGAACCCGAAGTGGCCGGCGGCCGGGTTGTCGTGGCATAGTTGCAGGATCAGTTGGTGGAGTTCCCCCAGGGGTACATAGTAGCGGCCTCGGAAGCAGAGCGTCTCATGCTCGCATGTCCATTGATCGGTCTGACCAACGGAAAGGTGTGCCAGCTCTTCTCTTTTTTTCCTTGCCCAGGTGTCGGCTCTTTGTTGTTCTTGAATCCGTTGGCTTAGGTTCCCTTGTATAGTGATGGCAGCAAACCGCTCTGGGGGGATAACAGGTTGAGGCGGTGCTGGAGCCTCTAAGCGATCATATTCAGGTTTTCTTGAAAGTGCGTCTGCCCGTTGGTTCTGGCCTCTTGGAATGTAAGTAACCCTGAAGTCAAACCGGGAGAAGAACAGGGACCATCGTATTTGCCGCTGGTTCAAGGTCCTGGCAGTTTTTAGATGTTCCAGGTTGCGGTGGTCCGTTCTTACTTCCACGGGGTGACGCGCCCCTTCCAAATGGTGCCTCCATGTCTCGAATGCCACCTTAATGGCCAGGAGCTCCTTGTCCCAGATGGTGTAAGCCTTTTCTGCTGGGGCGAGCTTCCGGGAATGGTAAGCACAAGGGCAAAGGGTGCCGGTCTGGGTGTCGGCCTGGAGTAAGATGGCACCGACCGCTACATCAGAGGCGTCTGTTTCTACCACAAATGGCCGGAACGGGTCTGGGTGCCGAAGTATAGGCTCCGTGGTAAAAGCTAGTTTGAGCCTATCGAAAGCGCGTTGTTCCGTGTCTCCCCAGTGAAACTTGGTCTTTTTCCGGAGCAGGTTTGACAAGGGTGTGGTCAGTCCTGCGAATTGAGGAATGAAGTTCCGATAATAATTTGCAAACTCGAGCAGTCGTTGGACATCCTTGGCCCGCCGTGGAGGCTGCCAAGTTTGCAATGCCGCTACCTTGCCTGGTTCCATGGCTATGCCGGTGGCAGAGATTCGGTGTCCCAGGAACTCTACGGTTTCACAGGCGAATTGACACTTCTCCAGCTTGGCATATAGATGGTGCTCTCGCAGCCGTTGCAGTACTGTTCTGACCTGCCGTACATGGTCGCTCGGAGAGGAAGAAAAGATTAGAATGTCATCTAGGTAGATTATCAGGTACTGGTCCAGGAGATCCTTGAATATGTCATTCATGAAATGCATGAAGACAGCAGGGGCATTTGATAGTCCAAATGGAACGACCGTAAACTCGTAATGCCCGTAACGAGTGCGGAATGCGGTCTTCCACTCGTCGCTCTGTCGTATACGGACCAGGTTATAGGCCACCCTCAGGTCCAACTTTGTGAATAGGCGAGCATGGCGGAGTCGCTCCAGGAGCTCTGGTATCAGTGGCAAGGGGTACCGGTTCTTGACTGTGATCTCATTCAACTTCCGGTAGTCACAACACATCCTGAGCTCACCTAATTTCTTTTTGACAAATAACACGGGGGCAGCCATTGGAGAGGTAGAGGGTCGGATGAATCCCCTCCTGAGGTTGGTATCAATAAATTCCTTGAGGGCTGCTCGCTCCGGTTCCGATAGAGAGTAAAGCCGGCCTACTGGAAGTCTTGCGCCTGGAACCAGGTCGATAGCACATTCGTAGGGCCGGTGTGGGGGAAGTTGGTCTGCCTCCCCTTCATCAAAAACGTCAGCGTAGTCCTGGAATTGAGCTGGGATCTGGAGTTTTGGGGTGACCAGTTGCAATGCAGCGAGAGTGTTGCTAGTATGGGCGGCGCAACTGGGGTGGGAGAACACGACCTTCCCCGTTGTCCAGGTGATTTGCGGCTCATGTGTCTGGAGCCACAACAATCCCAGCACAAGGGGGCAGTGGGGAGTCGTAACCAGGTAAAATTCCAGCCACTCCTGATGTTTCCCCACACACATGAGTATGCTCTGGGTAGCAGTGTTCACCGGACCGGAACGGAGAGGGCGACCATCAATGGTCTCAATCACCAGTGGAGGGCGCACTTCGCGTTGGGGAATTCCCCACTTCTCTGCGAACCCGAGGTGGAACAAAGGGTAGGGGTTGGGCAAAACGTCTCCTTGACCTCCGTTGCTGTAATCGCCCATCGATCTGAAGGCAAAGATGGGTCAGATCTTGGAGATTTCTAGGGCACTCAGTCCTGGCTAGCTCATCTAGAAGCTCGGAAGATAGTCCCTCCTGGAATTGGTCGACCAAGGCAGGTTCGTTCCAATCCAGGTCTTGCACCAGCACTCTGAAATCACTGATGTATTTGGCCACCGGCTTGGCCCCTTGATGCAATCCCTTAATCTGCCTAGCGGCTGTTTGGACCTTAACCGGGTCCACGTACATTGCCCGGAGTTGGTCGCAAAACCCACCATAGTTATCTATAAGCGGGACCTGTTGGATTATTAGCGGAGAGACCCATTTTGCAGCAGAACCCGACAATAGACTGGCCACAAAGCCCACCTTGTGTCGATCGGTTGGAAATTCCTCTGGGCGGAGGCTCTGGTACAGCTGACACTGTGCCAGGAAGGCTGGGAATTTGGCGAGGGTCCCATCGAACTTCTCAGGTACTTGCACCGGACATTTGGTTTTTTGGTTAACAACCGGTGCAACCACTGCCTGTTGACCTTGCAGCTGGGCCACTTGCGTGCTCAAGTGGGCTATCATCTGGCTAAGTTGGTTGTTTTGGTCACTGAGCTGGGCTACCTGCTGGGATAGCTGCGCATTTTCCATGGACAGCTGCTGATCCATGGCTTCTTGGTTGTCAAGGCAACAGATAACCCCAGGCTAGGGAGAAGTAATCAGGCAATAACGCTTCCTTCCTTCCTGTGGAAATCTGGCCGGAACAGGACAGATTGTCTCCGGCAGCTGAGGTAAGTTTCGCTGGCTTTTTATTCCTTTTTTCGCGCCTTGGGAGAGCGGGGACCAATCGAGCTTCACGTTGCTCTGCCCGCCTCTCCGCTCTCCTTTGGCGCGCGCTGATTGGCGGAGGCGTATTTCTTTCAGAGCCTCGGCCAATCAGCGTTTCCGGGTCCCCAGTCAAGTTAACGCTGAGCCTGCTGCCTCCTGTGATTGGCTCTTCTTCCGGTTCGGAGTCCAGCATGTCGGCCGGTTGCCAGGTAAGTACCGGGGCTCTCACAGGTGGAGTTTCTGCCTGCAAAGCACGTGTGCCAGGTGGTGGCGCTGTTGTCCTCTTTTTGCTGCTGCTGGCAGGTGAGGCCGACATCTGTTGGTGGCTGTTCACAGTTCACCTGGTACACCATCCTTTTGAAAACCTGTAACATAAACGTCTCCTCTATTTGTTACTTTGCATTCCCCATTGGCATTGAAGGTCACATTGAAACCTTTGTTGTTCAGTGTTGGGACACTCAGTGGCGCCAAACAATTGAGATAGATTCATCCCTTGTAGATTTTGTGTTGCTACAAAAAGGTAGAATTTATCTGGTAGCGTGCTTAGCAAGAAAGACGTTTTTAGTCTTTCATCCATGAGGTTTGGAACTGTGTTCATTTTTTCAAAAATGGACTGCATTTTTAATAAATGGTCGTTAATCTCCTCATCTTCTGAAAGACTAGATGCAATCGGTTCCCTTAATAAGGAAATAATCTTCTGGTCATCATTTTCTGAATACAATGTCCTTAAATATTGAATCATTTCTCTAGCAGTGGGAATATCTTTTATTTCTGCCAGTCTATGATCAGGTAGTGATCCAGAAATCAAAATCATGGCCCTTTTGTTTTTCTGGTTCCATAATTTCTTAGCTTCCTCAGAATCCCCTGGTTGTGGTTGAGGAGAATCTAAACAACCTAGGCTGTCCCGAAAGTCCAATCGTAGCCTCAATCTGTATAGCCAAGCTGAAAAATTATCTTCATTCAGCTTTGGAATGGGGGGGGGGGGAGCCCCTCCTCCCTTTCCATTGTTCAAAAAAAAATCTGAACTGAGCCCTTAAAAAAATGTGCAAGCTGTGAGACCAAATAAGGCCCTTTTTCAAAACCAACTCTTAGTCTGCTGAGCTTCACTCGTCTGAGCTTGCACAGAGGCTTAATTAAGCTCGGAATAAAATAAACAAAAAAGTTTATTTTTAAAGTTCGCAAATCTCTCTCTCTAATCGCTTTTGGAAATTGCTCATTAACTACTTCTAACCTGTTAGAGACCTTTGGAATGACCAGGTTGAAAACGCCGGGTGAGTCTGCCTTCAATCCTGAACGAAAGAAAGTTTCAATCATGAGCTCAAGAATTTAAAGAATCTGAAATAAACAGCAGAAAGCTAAATAAGATATTGACCTTAGAATGTTATAACTGGACTAAAGGTCCAGATGAAATTGGAATATTGAAACTTTTACAATAAGATTTTGGAATTAATTATAAAGAACAAACAGCTCCTCATGGGAAACAGATCCTGTTTTGGTTTTTACAAGAGAAAACAAAGATAAGCAATTTTATGATTTCAAAAACTGGACACTAGAGGGGACTAAAGGTTTGAGAGAGAGGAAAGATATACAAGCCTATAAAAGGATGCAAAACGTTATAACAACAAAAATACTAAAGGAGACTTCCGAATAATAGGGTTAAAAAAATCATTTGGTGCACCTGTCAGAATTCGGCCGACCTTTGATTCTGTAGGAAATAAGACTTGAAGGAAAGCATCGTTTGAACCCTATCGAAAGCTTCCCCCCTTCAATGAAGTTGACGCTGCGGATTCAGGCGTGTCAGCACAGGAGGCTATTGGATCAACCCGAAGTCTCTGTCGCAGCTTGATATGCTTTTGTGAAACCAGAGGGTGGAGAGTGAATTTTTGCGGGTAAAGACTTGTCTTCTTGCCAGTGTAGCTTTTGGATCTTTGCATCCGCCTTTGAGATAGCAGGTGATCACCTGTCCAAAGGGGAGGATCCTCACCAGCTTTCAGAATTATGGCAAGGTAAATTTCCTTACAAAAAACACTAAACAGCCAACTATTGAAAGGAAAAAAAGTGAAATCAAAATGAAATCAAAACATACCCCCCAAAAAAAACCCCAAACCCCCCCTCCCCAAACCCAGCTCTGCAAATCAAGACTTCCAGGAGGGACAGGCCAGAAACTCAGATTTCTCTCTGTGTCTTTCCGAAGCTCCGAAGAGAGAAAAAAGGGTGGGAAAATAAATAAAAATGAAACGTTAGGCCCATCGACCCTCCAAGCGAATGAATGACTCTCACGGCCCTTTGCCACCCGGATGAGTAACCTCCTCTTATTATTTCTGGATGGTAAAATGTCCTCAGGCCACTTTCCAAGGATAAGCCAAACATTGCGGGAGGTAGAAAGAAAGTCCGTTTCCCTCCTTCTCTGGCCATGAAACTGATCTGGAGATGAATTTGCCTTTCTGCAGCTCCCCAGAATGGAGACCTGGGAACACTATGAGCTTCCTTCCCTCATTTCCCAAATGTGTTGCCTTGATATCTCCTTGTAATAATTTTGCCTCTGTCAGATCTCCAAAACAAATTCAGTGACAAAAGGATCAGTGCATACATGACAGATTCAGTACACTCTATATGAAACAGACCGAAAGACCTTTTTTGTAGCTACTGTAAAATTTCTTTATGCTGTGCATAAGAGAATCTGAAGAATTCTTTTCCAACTTTCCAAGCCTTGGATATGATCCAGGGATTCTTGGGAAGCCAGTAGGTCTTTAATTTAAAAGCCAGTTTGGTCTAGTGGTTAAGGCAACGGGCTAGAATCCAGGAGACTGTCAGTTCTAGTGAGTAGCTTGCAGTCCCGCCTCAGGCATGAGAGCCGGCTGGGTGACCGTGGGCCAGTCACTCTCTCTCCGCCCTAGGAAGGAGCCAATGGCAAACCAGGAGACGGAGAGTTCTAGTCCCGCCTCAGGCATGAGAGCCGGCTGGGTGACCGTGGGCCAGTCACTCTCTATCCGCCCTAGGAAGGAGCCAATGGCAAACCAGGAGACGGAGAGTTCTAGTCCCGCCTCAGGCATGACAGGCTTTGCGGCCGACGTTTGGCTCACATGAGACTCTGTAGCCCCCCACAACCGCAAAAGAACTTTGGGAGCTTCTGGAAGATTCTACGGGCCCCGGAAGAAAAATTTGGCAAGCTCCTAGTAGAAACACTGGAGGATGGTGGACCCCATGGTATGAATCCAGCGCTGTGGATTCTGTCGATATCTAAAGACAAGAAGAAGAAAGAAGACTTATCTGAAATGGGAGCTGCAGGTCTGGACTTGAAAAAGGGACTTTAAATATCAAAACAACTATGGAGTATAAATACTTGACATGGAACATCGATGGGGCTAATTCCCCACAGAAGAGAAGAAAGACTTTTCATTTTTTGAAAAAGCTAAAATTGGATATAATTTGCCTACAAGAAACTCATATTTGCAAAAAAGATACCAAATATTTGATTCAAAAACAACTTGGAGAAGAATTCATTTCGGCTGGACATAAAAAAACTAAGGGGGTAGTTTTCTATATACAACCAAAGTTAAAGTTAGCCGGTTTGGTGGTGTGGTTCAGGCCGCAGGATAGAAACCGGGAGAGAGTTACGGGTTTTAATTCCTTTAAAGCCATATTTTGCAAATGTAGAGTTACCAAGTTGTGAGCAAGCTTCCACATTCACCAGAAATCCTGAGGGAGGAGTGCCTCTCCCAAAGCTTGTATTCGTGACACGATAAGCAGCAGGGAGCGTTAATGCAGAGCGCATTGGTAACCAAACAGAGGTGCCAATGGGGGCAGAGATGAAAATAACCTACGGCTGTTTGAAACCTCCCTCAGCGCTAAATATGTTGCTGCCAACCAAACTGGACATTAATACTGCGCCTCCCCATCTGAAATCTCTGCAAATTAGTGCAACTAGCGATAGAGAAAATGTTCCCATGTGAGTTTCCCCCCCCCCCTTATTGCTGATCCCGGTTGGTGGGGTCCTACGGTGCCCGTGCCGAATGTCGTTTCGTCCTTGGGGACACTGAATTCTGCCGGTGGAAAAGGGGCATCGGCTTGTTTTTAGGGTGCAGCTTCATTTTATAGATGAAAACCCTGAAAACGGGAGAAGGAAGCCAGAAGAGTGACCGTCCTACTCAGAACAAGGGACTCCGATTTAAGTGATGGCCACAATGGCCACTTCCAGCCGAGTCTCGAAGTGGTAAAGGGCAGGATCTGAGGGCGCTGCTCATGGGGAAGGCGATGTTGAGGGCTGCGATGGATCTTGCCTTCTGGCCCTCAATATCCTCCCCCCCCCCCAATAATATGTCACTGCATGCTCGGTGCCTTGGCCTCTGACTTGCTCAAATGTAATATGACGTGATCCAAATGGACACGTGGAATTGAGGCCTAGGGGGGAGTTAATAATTCCCCTCTCAGCGCTGTACCCACCTGCATTTCCAGGCTGGCATCCCTGCATCCCTGCCATTCCAGATGAGGAGGGAGGTGGTAGCTCTTGTTTATCCAGGAAGCCCGAACAGCTTTCAGGGGCTCTGCCCGGCAAACAACCAGGGGTGAAACTCTGGAGTTGGGCACGATGGAGCAGGTGAGTTTGTTCCCCCGATACCAGCCTCCCTGGGGCACGGTGACACCCGCACCTGAGCTGTTTGGCTCCATTGCTGGGTTCACAATAGTGTCCATCAGTCCTGATAGTACCTTGCAGCGTAGAGTTGGGTGTCGCTCAAGAGTTCATGGCCAACATGAACTTAGTGTCTCTGGACTTCCGGGGGAGGCATGGCGAACTGAAGGTGACTCTCCAAAAGCGGAGCCAACGACTGGCAAAGACCAAGGAACCGGTGAGCAGACCAGTCCCACGGAACCTCTCTGGATAAAGAGAGGGCGGGAAATCGCCCACATGTCCTCTGGACAGCCGCTCCAGCTTGACCCTGCAGATGAACTTCTGACTCCCCTTTCCCCAAAAATAAATTTGTTAACGAAATAACTCAGTTCGAAATGGACCTTTGTATAAATGATGATTGTGTTATTTGTTGTTGTTGTTCAGTCGTTTAGTCGTGTCCAACTCTTCATGACCTCACGGACCATAGCACGCCAGGCCTTCCTGTCCTCCAGTGTCACCCGGAGTTTGCTCAAATTCATGTTCGTTACATCAGTGATGCTATCTAACCATCTCATCCTCTGCCGTCCCCTTCTCCTTTTGCCCTCAGTCTTTCCCAGCATCAGGGTCTTTTCCAGGGAGTCCTCTCTTCGCATTAGGTGGCCAAAGTATTTGAGCTTCAGCTTCAGCATCTGTCCTTCCAATGAGCAGTCAGGGTTGATTTCCTTTAGGATTGACTGGTTTGACCTCCTTGCAGTCCAAGGGACTCTTAAGAGTCTTCTCCAGCACCACAGCTCGAAAGCATCAATTCTTCGGCGCTCAGCCTTCCTTATGGTCCAACTCTCACAGCCATACATTACTACTGGAAAAACCATAGCTTTAACTATACGGACCTTTGTCGGCAAGGTGATGTCTCTGCTTTTTAATATGCTGTCTAGGTTTGCCATAGCTTTCCTCCCAAGGAGCAAGCGTCTTTTAATTTCATGGCTGCAGTCACCGTCCGCGGTGATCTTGGAGCCCAAGAAAATAAAATTTGTCACTGCTTCCATTTCTTCCCCTTCTATTTGCCAGGAAGTGATGGGACCAGATGCCATGATCTGGGTTTTTTTAATGTTGAGTTTCAAGCCAGCTTTTGCACTCTCCTCTTTCACCCTCATCAAGAGGCTCTTTAGTTCCTCTTCATTTTCTGCCATTAGATTGTGTTATTACTAAGATGTATAAGATTTTGTTACAGATGAATATGGAGGATGAACATGTCAAGGATTGCATGATTAAATGGGCTAAGAATTTTGGATATAATGTCATACTGGACCAATGGGAGAGTCCCATTGTTTTCCATCAGAAAAACAATTCCATTTACGATTTGCAATTCAATCTGTCCATTTAATTCCTTCAGTTCCACAATCCGGTCATCATCAGCAAAAGCCTCGATCTCACTGTCAGCAGAAACATTTCTATCATTGTTAGGTTCCTCAACTTCGTCACGACACCCCCAGCCAAATGACACATTTTAAAGCTTATATTTTCTGCAATGTCCCGAATATCTTGCAAAATAGCTTGTCAGGAATAAAAAAGATGTTTAAAGGACTGTTTAAGCTCACAACGGAACTCTGAGAAAGTCTGCTTGAAGTCTTCCATGTTTCAGGCAGTAGGTTATGGCGCCCCTAGATACTTGACTGGCGAAAGTCAAGGAGTTAATGAGTTAATGGAAAATTTCTGAAAGATGTTGACACAAGTGAAAGTATGCTAACAGGCAGCTCGACTTAGTGTCTCTTTAAGGCTACAGTGCGGCTTGGAAATGACGTCCCGGCCTCCCGGCGGCTCTTACCAGATTAGCGCAAACACTGTTTGCGATTATCTGGCTGCGTGTCTCCGTTCTGGAGGGCAGATGGGATGTGAACACAGCCCTTGGGTTTCGCAAACCTGGGTTTCGGTGGTTGTACGAATCCTGCCTGTTTGTCCTGCAGACTTGTGTGCTGCTTTGATTGCAACTGACCCTGCACACTGAATCAGCACAGAGTTCAGCAAAGAGGTGAGAAAACGCACAAACACAATACAAACATTAACACGACTCTGATTGTTTTACACCAAGGACTAAGGCGTCCAAGCGAAGAAACCAGGTTCTCGGAACAGCTGGGTTTCAACGAGACATGGGTCCCAGCCCTGGCAGCAGTGGGGAGCCCTCCTCTGCCCCCGGGGCTAGCAGGAGCCCGGCCCACCTGTAAGAACTCCCAGTCTGGCCGGCGGCATCTCTGCTCCATCTCGGCAAGCAGCTTCTGCAGGCAGGCGGCCTCCCTGGAGAGGAGGGAGCCGTCCCGTTCCGCCTCCACCTTCCTCCCTGCTCTCCCAGCCACCCCACCCAGACCGACTGCGTCTCCTGGAGGGTCTCCAGGAGGGCCACAAAGACCAGGCCCACCTTCTGCTTCTGTGTGGCAAATTTTTGATAGGATGAACGCTGGCTTATAGGGAAAAATCGAGGCGCAAGGGTAAACAGACAGAGTGCAGCTTGTAAAAGCTATAAAATCTTTACTTGTGATAAAAGCAAAGTTGAATATACATGGTACAGCATTGCAAAAGGAAAAACAAAACTTACAAGTAGAGTATACACGGAAAATGCACACGTGTTGGCTTCCACTGTACGACAGATTTGAAGGAGCATATTGCCATGGCATCACGCACATAGCCAGGTATAGCTCACACTTCTATCAGTCCACAGGAGCACAACACACAAACATGGCTAAAAGACACAAGAAGTCAAGAAGAATAGAACACCATTTTGCACGGATAGAAATAGGCTTTTTCCAGCTTTCTGATTGGAGGAAATCTTAGGTTAGGCCAAAAGCATAACCTGTCAATAGGTGGCAGTGTCGCAGCAAGCATGCTGTCTCCTCCCTCCCTCTGCTCCGCTCCCCCCCCACCCTTGCAGGCTTCCCACGGAGGGAATCAGGAGGACTTGTTCCTATGCGAACGTTTAGGAACTAGCCAAAACAATACACACGTGACAGTTGTTATCTGGCCACCTGCACGTCAGGTCACCATGAGAAAGCTGTGCTTTGTATAGAAAACAATTCGCACTTTTCACACGAGAACTCTGACACCACTCACAAATTGCTTTCGACACACTGTAGCAATGGGATTTTCAAAGCTGTAAACCCTAACCCTAAGAGACTATGTTTTAAATTACTAGGATCGGAAGTTGACTGATTTCTATGTTTCATCTTTCTCTTTTTTTTCTTTGCTTTACTACACTTTTTCTATTCTTTTTTTTATTTGTATTTGTATTTCTTTTTCCTTTTCAAACTTTTATCTATTTATATTTAATATTTAATATATTCAATAAAATATATTAAAAAAAAAACCCTCCAGTGATAGATTACCCGTGACTCCAGGAAATTTCTCAGTCAGGAAATTCCTCCTTAGTTCGTTTAGATCTCTCCCTGTAGAGCAGAGCTTTCCAAACTGTGTGTCACGACACAAAAGTGTGTCGCCACACACAGTCTGGTGTGTCGCCACACAACCCGGAAGCGCTGATCATCATCAGCGCTTCCGGGTTTTCCCGTGGCGACACACCAACTGCAGCGCGCAAAACCGGAAAGCGCAGCAGCGCTTCCGGGGTTTTGCGCACTGCCGCACTTCCGGGTTTTCCCCTGGTGACACACCGCCGGGGGAAAAACTTTGGAAAGCCCTGCGGTAGAGAGTCCACCCGTTGCATCTAGTCTTGCCCTGGAGAATAAATCCACCCCACCTCGCCCTGAGACATCCCCGCATGTATCGGAAGACGGCCGCCATGTCTCCCCTCCTCCTCCTCTCCTCGAGGCTAAAGTACCAAGTTACTCCAGCCGCCCTTCATGGGATTTAGCCTCCAAGCCCCCCCCCCCACGTTGGTCACTCTCCTCTGCACCTTTCCCAGCTCTTCTGCGTCCCTCCCGTATTGTGGAGGCCAGAACTGGCCACGGGACTCCAGGCGTGGTCTGGCCGGGGCAGCAGAGAGCGGGACTCTCCCTTCCTGTGATCCCGAAGCTGCCCCTCCACAGATGCATCCCAAAACTGCATTGGCCTTTTTGGCAGCTGCAGTACACGGCTGGCTCACCCTTACTCCTTGGCGCACCAAGCCCCCCAGGTCTCTCTCGCAAGAACTACTCTTGAGCTGGCGACCTCGTCGTATCTTGTCCCTGTGCACCTGGTTTTTCCTACCTACGTGGAGAACCTTATATTTCTCACTACTGAACAGCATTTTGTTGGATAGGGCCCAATGTTCAAGTCTGTCAAGATCCTCCTGAATCTTGAGCCTGTCTCCTGGGGTGTAAGGAACCCCCCCCCCAGCTGTGTTCAGTAAGGTCCTGCGCTGAGGCAGGAAGAACCAGATGCCCGGTACGAGATAGGCAGTGCCTGGCTCAACAGGAGTGCCTATGGGGGGGATCGGGGTGTGCCACCGCTTCAGAAGGAGCCAGCAGTGTGCTGCAGCTGCCAAAAAAGCCAACACAGTCCTGGGCTGCACCAACAGAGGGATAGTATCAAGATCGGGAAGAGATGGTGCCGCTCTGTACCGCCCTGGTGAGGCCAGTTCTGGTCACCACAATGCAAAAAAGATCCCCGTCTGGCCCGGGGAAGCTCCCAGATCGTCTACCCGGCTTTTGAGCAAGGACCCCCCCTCTGGGGTTGCAGGGGGAGGCTGGGCTCCAGGGCCTGGCTGGGGGATTCCCTCCCCACCTGCTGTGCCCCAACAGGAGCTCCTCCTGGGCACTTCCTGTCTGGAAGAGGGGGGCTTTTCCTTCTAACCCCCCCCTCCGCCAGCCGCTCCCAAAGGTGGCCTTCCCCCTGGAGGTGCCCCCCACCCGAACTGAGCTGGAACCCAGCAGAAGCCCTGGATCTCTGGCTGTGCTTCGCTCTGTCCAGGGAAGGACCCGGTGCCCCTTCGGAGCATTAGCAGCGCCAGCCTGGAGTCCCCCCGGGGCCTTAAGAAGGCTTAAAAGGGCATCTAGTCCACCCCCTCCAGGAGCGCAGAGAAAAAGAGAGGCTGGCTGAGAGTCGTGGGGAGAGCAAAGGAAGGGGAGGTCCCCTCTGGGGCTGGCAGGGAGCCCCCTGGAGCTTCAGCCCCCCAAGACCGAAGGATCCCCCTCCCCCTTTCTCCGCTTCTTCCTCTGCTCCGAACTATCTCCTCCACCGGCAAAGTCGAGAGAGACTCTGCCCGGAGACTGTTGACGCTCCAGAACGGAGAATTCCCATTGGTGCTTCTGCCTTTCTGGGAACTCCCAACGCTGACACTTGAGAGATAAACGCTTCCTGCCCCCAATCCAGACCCACCGATTCCGCCTCTGGGGCTGGAAGCATCCGCGTCTTTTCCTCTCTTTGGGGGCGCTTGTGGGGCAGCCTCCATGGACTCTGTGTGGGTCCCCCTGCTGCTGCCGGTGGGGGCGCTGTCCCGGATCCCTGGAAGCGAAGGGGGGAATGAGCCCCCTGGTAAGGAGGGGGCTGGGCGGGGGAGGGTGGCTGGGAGGGTCCCCCTGATGCTGGGGGGAGGGTGAAGGAAGGGGCTGGGCCCCCCAGGAGCGACTTTGGGGAAGGGGCCGAGGGCAAGGGAGGGGGGCGCCTGCAGGAGCCTCGATCTCCGCGTGGTCTCTGCCCCCTCCCTCCCTCCCCACAGCCCCCCCAGGCGGACGGAGAGGGATCCCCCTTCCCTGGTTGCGCCACCGCGAGGGTCGTGGCCCAGGTGGGGAGGGGGTCGTGGGAAAGCAGCCAAACTGGGACTCTATCGCCCCCCGTTGCTGGACCTTCTGGGCCCTGAATTTGTTGTGTTCAGAGAGGAAGAGGGAAACCGCGGCATTTTCAGACCTAAATCCATGAATGCAACAAAAAGCCATATAAGAAAATACACGTTTTGTAAAAAAATGTATTTCCAACATCAAAAACTAAAGTTTTTCTTTACGAATCTCAAATTAGAGGCTCTTCGGGTCAGGCAGGAGTTGAGCGTCGATCCCCTGTTGGGGGAGCCTCTGAATTGGGAAAGGAGACCCCCCATAATTCCCCACAGCGGAATCAGGGCCTGGAGGGGAGGGGGAACCTCAGGGGGTCCTGATGGGAAAGGTTATTGGAGGGGGGTCTCAGTTGCCCCCCCCCGATTGGCACTTAGGAAGGAGACTCTTGGGGGGCTGCAGAGGGATCCTTTTTGGGAGGGAAAAAAGACCTCCCACGGCAGGTCTCCCGCCCCTCCCCCTCCCCGCGTTGGTCCCTCCTCTAGTCAGGGCTGGGAGCGATGGGCCCCGGAGTCCCTCCTGACGGTCCTCCCCCTCCCCCTCGCAGCCCATTTCCTGATCCAGGATAAGGCCGAGTGCCACTTCCTCAACGGGACGCAGCGGGTGCGACTCCTGGACAGCTACATCTACGACCGGCAGGAGATTGTCCGCTTCGACAGCGACCTCGGGAAGTTCGTGGCCGTGACCGAGTTGGGGCAGCGCTCAGCCGACTACTGGAACAGCGACAAGTTCATCCTGCAGAGGGCGAAGGACGCCGTGGATCGCTGCCGGTACAACTACGGGGTGTACAACTACGAGGCGGCCAAGACGAGGCGTCTGATTGGCCGGAGAGGTGAGTCCGGGAGGGAGGGGCATGCTGGGGAGGGGGGATGCCGGGACCCCCCTTTCCTTTAAGCCACTAAATTCCCCTTATAAATATTCGCTCCTTATTTATTCTGTGCGCTCAGACCGAGTCCCATAAATAAATATCCCTCTTCTTCCCAGCCTCCAAACTCCCTTCCTGCCTTCCTTTTTATTTGAATTTTATTTGCATTTGGAGTCCGGCAGCTTCTAAACCCAACAAACAAAGAAATAAACAAATAAAGCTGGAAATTATAATTCAGTGTTTAAAGGAAGATGTAAACCTCAATCATACGGAATGATTTGTGTGCTTTTTCCTCTGCCTTGAGAAAAAGCTGATTCAAAGGCGAGAAATTGTTGTTAAGCCAATTTCTGGAGTCTGGGAGAAAAGCCCCCCTTGAAACCCCCTTTTTCGTGACAGACTCAGCTTCACCTTCAGCCAAATCGCTTCCCTCTACAGAGCTGGAAAGTTCCTGATTTGGGGGGAGAGTTAAAAAACACACATTAAAACCGAGTTTCAGGCCGTAAGAGACACATCCATTAAACCCTGACGCCATGGAGTGTTTACTGGCAGCAACTAAAACCATCCCAAAGAAAAAGAAATGCAAGAAAGCAAAGTGGCTGACTGATGAGGCTTTACAAATAGCTGAGGAAAGAAGGGAAGCAAAAGGCAAGGGAGAAAGGGAAAGATATAAACAACTGAATGCAGAATTCCAGAGAATAGCAAGGAGAGATAAGAAGGCCTTCTTAAATGAACAATGCAAAGAAATCGAGGAAAACAATAGAATGGGGAAGACTAGAGATCTCTTCAAGAAAATCGGAGATATCAAGGGAACGTTTTGTGCAAAGATGGGCATGATAAAGGACAAAAAAGGCAGGGACCTAACAGAAGCAGAAGAGATTAAGAAGAGGTGGCAAGAATACACAGAAGAACTATACAAGAAAGATCTTAATATCCCTGATAAATACGATGGTGTGGTCACTGACCTTGAGCCGGACATCCTAGAGAGTGAAGTCAAGTGGGCCTTAGGAAGCATTACTAACAACAAAGCTAGCGGAGAAGACAGTATCCCAGCTGAGCTATTTAAAATCCTAAAAGATGATGCTGTTAAAGTGCTGCACTCAATATGCCAACAAATTTGGAAAACTCAACAGTGGCCACAGGATTGGAAAAGGTCAGTTTACGTTCCAATTCCAAAGAAAGGCAATGCCAAAGAATGTTCAAACTACCGTACAATTGCGCTCATTTCACATGCCAGCAAGGTTATGCTCAAAATCCTACAAGCTAGGCTTCAGCAGCATGTGAACCGAGAACTACCAGAAGTGCAAGCTGGGTTTCGAAGAGGCAGAGGAACTAGAGATCAGATTGCCAACATTCGCTGGATCATGGAAAAAGCAAGAGAGTTCCAGAAAAACATCTACTTCTGCTTCATTGACTACGCTAAAGCCTTTGATTGTGTGGATCACAACAAACTGTGGCAAATTCTTAAAGAGATGGGAGTACCAGACCACCTTACCTGTCTCCTGAGAAACCTGTATGTGGGTCAAGAAGCAACAGTTAGAACCGGACATGGAACAACCGACTGGTTCAAAATTGGGAAAGGAGTACGACAAGGCTGTATATTATCACCCTGCTTATTTAACTTACTGTATATGCAGAGTACATCATGAGAAATGCCGGGCTGGATGAATCACAAGCCGGAGTTGAGATTGCCGGGAAAAATATCAACAACCTCAGATATGCAGACGATACCACCCTAATGGCAGAAAGTGAAGAGGAACTAAAGAGCCTCTTGATGAGGGTGAAAGAGGAGAGTGCAAAAGCTGGCTTGAAACTCAACATTAAAAAAACCCAGATCATGGCATCTGGTCCCATCACTTCCTGGCAAATAGAAGGGGAAGAAATGGAAGCAGTGACAGATTTTATTTTCTTGGGCTCCAAGATCACCGCAGACGGTGACTGCAGCCATGAAATTAAAAGACGCTTGCTCCTTGGAAGGAAAGCTATGGCAAACCTAGACAGCATATTAAAAAGCAGAGACATCACCTTGCCGACAAAGGTCCGTATAGTTAAAGCTATGGTTTTTCCAGTAGCAATGTATGGCTGTGAGAGTTGGACCATAAGGAAGGCTGAGCGCCGAAGAATTGATGCTTTCGAGCTGTGGTGCTGGAGAAGACTCTTGAGAGTCCCTTGGACTGCAAGGAGGTCAAACCAGTCAATCCTAAAGGAAATCAACCCTGACTGCTCATTGGAAGGACAGATGCTGAAGCTGAAGCTCAAATACTTTGGCCACCTAATGCGAAGAGAGGACTCACTGGAAAAGACCCTGATGCTGGGAAAGACTGAGGGCAAAAGGAGAAGGGGACGGCAGAGGATGAGATGGTTAGATAGCATCACCGATGTAATGAACATGAATTTGAGTAAACTCCGAGAGACAGTGGAGGACAGGAAGGCCTGGCGTGCTATGGTCCATGAGGTCACGAAGAGTCGGACACGACTGAACGACTGAACAACAACAACAAGCCTGATTCTCTGTTCCAGATTTTAATTCTTTGTGTAATAATAAACTTATTTATCCATATCAATCGATAGGGCTTCAGAGGCCAAGCATCGTGCAGATCAAGTGTTTTAGCGGCACCTGTGGCCGTTCGGCCTTTTCAGGGAAGTCATGTTCCTTTGGTGAAACCTCAAGAGTTGTTAATATTCCTGTTCTGAGCCCAAGTTTTCCAAAAATAATGTGTTACCACAAAATTAAATAAGATGTTTCTTCCATAAGAGGAAAACCGCCACCTTCCTAAGAGAGAAAGACCTTTAACAGGGAGATCCTGGGCATTTGCTCCTTCTGTAAATAATTGAATATTTCAAAACAGACTTTGCCCTCCACATATAAACTCATTTTCACTCATAAATTCTTCCCTGCAAACCTAGGAGAAAATACAATTTACAATGTCTGACAAAATTCAAAACACTAATTATTAATTTCATTGTGATTAGCATAATTTGTTTTTTTTTTAAATTTTAAAAATCATTTTATTTACATTCAACATAAAACATAAACAAAACACATAACACATAACAATGATCATATATAACACATAACAATGGTTACATTTATGTATATATATTTACATTTGATTTTATATAATCATTTTTATTATATTTAATATAATGTATCCTTCTTCACTCATAGTCAATAAAAGAGTGGGAAAGGCAGTACTGGGGTACAACCTCAAAAACGACAGAATGCTTTCAGTTCGAATCCAAGGCAAACCATTCAACATCACAGTGATCCAAGTCTATGCCCCAACCACTGATGCCAAAGAAGCTGAAGTTGACCGGTTCTATGAAGACCTACAACACCTTCTAGAACTAACACCAAAAAAAGATGTCCTTTTCATCATAGGGGACTGGAATGCTAAGGTAGGAAGTCAAAAAATAACCGGAATAACAGGCAAGTTCGGCCTCGGAGTACAAAATGAAGCAGGGCAAAGGCTAATAGAGTTTTGTCAAGAGAACACGCTGGTCATAGCAAACACTCTTTTCCAACAACACAAGAGACGACTCTACACATGGACATCACCAGATGGTCAATACCGAAATCAGATTGATTATATACATTGCAGCCAAAGATGGAGAAGCTCTATACAATCAGCAAAAACAAGACCTGGAGCTGACTGTGGCTCAGATCATGAGCTTCTTATTGCAAAATTTAGGCTTAAATTGAAGAATGTAGAGAAAACCACTAGACCAATCAGGTATGACCTAAATCATATCCCTTATGAATATACAGTGGAAGTGAGGAATAGATTTAAAGGATTAGATCTGGTAGACAGAGTGCCTGAAGAACTATGGATGGAGGTTCGTAACATTGTACAGGAGGCAGCAACTAAAACCATCCCAAAGAAAAAGAAATGCAAGAAAGCAAAGTGGCTGACTGATGAGGCTTTACAAATAGCTGAGGAAAGAAGGGAAGCAAAAGGCAAGGGAGAAAGGGAAAGATATAAACAACTGAATGCAGAATTCCAGAGAATAGCAAGGAGAGATAAGAAGGCCTTCTTAAATGAACAATGCAAAGAAATCGAGGAAAACAATAGAATGGGGAAGACTAGAGATCTCTTCAAGAAAATCGGAGATATCAAGGGAACATTTTGTGCAATGATGGGCATGATAAAGGACAAAAAAGGCAGGGACCTAACAGAAGCAGAAGAGAATAAGAAGAGGTGGCAAGAATACACAGAAGAACTATACAAGAAAGATCTTAATATCCCTGATAAATACGATGGTGTGGTCACTGAGCTTGAGCCGGACATCCTAGAGAGTGAAGTCAAGTGGGCCTTAGGAAGCATTACTAACAACAAAGCTAGCGGAGAAGACAGTATCCCAGCTGAGCTATTTAAAATCCTAAAAGATGATGCTGTTAAAGTGCTGCACTCAATATGCCAACAAATTTGGAAAACTCAACAGTGGCCACAGGATTGGAAAAGGTCAGTTTACGTTCCAATTCCAAAGAAAGGCAATGCCAAAGAATGTTCAAACTACCGTACAATTGCGCTCATTTCACATGCCAGCAAGGTTATGCTCAAAATCCTACAAGCTAGGCTTCAGCAGCATGTGAACCGAGAACTACCAGAAGTGCAAGCTGGGTTTCGAAGAGGCAGAGGAACTAGAGATCAGATTGCCAACATTCGCTGGATCATGGAAAAAGCAAGAGAGTTCCAGAAAAACATCTACTTCTGCTTCATTGACTACGCTAAAGCCTTTGATTGTGTGGATCACAACAAACTGTGGCAAATTCTTAAAGAGATGGGAGTACCAGACCACCTTACCTGTCTCCTGAGAAACCTGTATGTGGGTCAAGAAGCAACAGTTAGAACCGGACATGGAACAACCGACTGGTTCAAAATTGGGAAAGGAGTACGACAAGGCTGTATATTATCACCCTGCTTATTTAACTTATATGCAGAGTACATCATGAGAAATGCCGGGCTGGATGAATCACAAGCTGGAGTTAAGATTGCCGGGGAAAATATCAACAACCTCAGATATGCAGACGATACCACCCTAATGGCAGAAAGTGAAGAGGAACTAAAGAGCCTCTTGATGAGGGTGAAAGAGGAGAGTGCAAAAGCTGGCTTGAAACTCAACATTAAAAAAACCCAGATCATGGCATCTGGTCCCATCACTTCCTGGCAAATAGAAGGGGAAGAAATGGAAGCAGTGACAGATTTTATTTTCTTGGGCTCCAAGATCACCGCAGACGGTGACTGCAGCCATGAAATTAAAAGACGCTTGCTCCTTGGAAGGAAAGCTATGGCAAACCTAGACAGCATATTAAAAAGCAGAGACATCACCTTGCCGACAAAGGTCCGTATAGTTAAAGCTATGGTTTTTCCAGTAGCAATGTATGGCTGTGAGAGTTGGACCATAAGGAAGGCTGAGCGCCGAAGAATTGATGCTTTCGAGCTGTGGTGCTGGAGAAGACTCTTGAGAGTCCCTTGGACTGCAAGGAGGTCAAACCAGTCAATCCTAAAGGAAATCAACCCTGACTGCTCATTGGAAGGACAGATGCTGAAGCTGAAGCTCAAATACTTTGGCCACCTAATGAGAAGAGAGGACTCACTGGAAAAGACCCTGATGCTGGGAAAGACTGAGGGCAAAAGGAGAAGGGGACGGCAGAGGATGAGATGGTTAGATAGCATCACTGATGTAATGAACATGAATTTGAGTAAACTCCGAGAGACAGTGGAGGACAGGAAGGCCTGGCGTGCTATGGTCCATGAGGTCACGAAGAGTCGGACACGACTGAACGACTGAACAACAACAACAACCTGCAGGGAGGGGGGGAGGCCTCTTCTCTTGATTAACCCTCTAATTAAGCCAATTAGGGATAAATTCCATCTTGCCAAGGTCACGCTGGAGCCTCCCTTTGCAGCCCCTTGGCTGATCTCAGACCCCCTTCGAGTCCCAGGAGATGAAAGGGGGAGGAATCCCTGGCCCTTCGCAGCCTTTAGGAATGTTTAACATGCTTTGTTTAATGAAGTTCAAAACCTAATGAATCATTGCCTTGGGAACTCCTTGCCACTGTGAAGGAGGTGACAAGTCATTGCTAAAAATTTTCTTCCCTTTTCTTGAAGCCAAGGAAAGGAAGGCAAACGATTTTTTTTAAGAGAGCCAGCTTGGTGTAGTGGTAAAGGCAAAAGGGTAGAAACTGGGAACGTTGAGTTCTAGTCCTACCTTTGTTGCAAGGAAGCCAGCTGGGTGATTTTGGGCCAGTCATTTTTCTCTCAGCCCTGGGAAGGAGACACTGGCAAGCCACTTCTGAAATCATTGCCAAAAGACTGCCAGGACTCATCCAGGCATTTGCCAGGAGTCAAAATTGGGTCAAAAAGTACAAGAAAGGTCAGGGGAGAAGCCCCAGCATAATTTTTTTTCCAGGAAAATGTCATGAAAGGTTTCCTGCTCTTATTGTTTTGAGGCTTTAGTTCCCCGAAAACAAAAACCCTAAAGCAATACTTTTTCCCCCCCACTCTGTCCTCCCTCAAGAGTACTTTGCATTTCCTTTGTATTTATCTCTGCCTCCTGCCTCGAGTGTGCCTCTTGCTAATTTCTGTCCCGCCCCCATGTATATGAGTGTGCATGTGTGGCCTTAAGCCACCCCATCTTTGCTCTTTGTTTGATCCTACCTGTTAATGCTTATATGTGATATACAGTTGAGCTGTTAAGAATGTGTTAGACTTTGTTTTTTCTTTTAAACTTCCCTGTAAAACTTATAAAAGATGCCAGCCAAGCAGTAGGAATGCATGTTTGAACAATAAATTGAACTAAGCTAGAGAAAAGGAAAGGGCACCACCATGTATAGCAACAGGCAATAAATCTGAATAAACTTTAACCAATGTTTCCTAAAACAACTATCCTCTACTGCAGCTGCTGACCATAGTTAAACTATTCAAAGGTTTCTTTATCTTCTCATTTCTGAGTCACTCTTTTTTTTAGGCCCCTTAATTTTCTCTTCTCTTGCAAGTCTATGGGCTCTGACTTTTTGTATCTCTTCAGGGTCATCTGCTAAGAAAGCCTGTAGCAGAAGCCTCCTAGACAGAAGCTTTACTCCTTTCCCTCTCTTGCCATCCCTCTGATCTACAGTTTGCCCCTTTACCCACAAACGTGGCTATAAGGAGCAAACGGGGGGGGGAGGGGGATGGAAATTTATATTTTCCAGGACAAGCAATCTAAATGACCAAATACTCCAAGATCCTGATGGGCAGACCAAAAGAAGCACTCCATGAACTGACTTGACACCAGACCAGCCTTGCAGCTACCTCCAGAACACTTTGAGCTCAAAGAAATGTTGGACTCCAGACTACATCGTAACAAATTACAATATCTAGTTTCCTGGAAGCATTTCCCTGACCCTGAATGGGTCCCTGCTTTTAATGTAAATGCTCCTCGATTGATTACTCAACTTCATCACAAATACCCTCTTAAACCCTCTTAAATTGTATATTATTTTACACATTTTGTTTAGTCTTTTTCAGGTGGGGCAGTAATGTCATGATCCCTGTTGAAAAGTTGCAGACCTTTGCAACAGGGTTCATGCATTGAAGGAGTTAAAAGGGAAGAGGCCGGACCCGCATTCCTCGAGGGTGACCTGCCAGCCAGTGGAGCAAGGTCGTGGGGAGGTGTGAGAAGAGAAAAGCAGAGAAGATCTCAAGAGGCCTGAACAGGGGGGAGGGGATGTGGGGGATATTATCAAGGGAGAAAGCCCGCGCTTTCTTCAGATGCAACTTTCTCTGTATGCAGTAACTTAGCAGTAAAAGTAGTTTTCCAAGAATTCCTTGTGAGACTCATTTGTTGCTACCTGGGTTCTGTAGTCATTACACTAGGCAACATCTTCAGTGCAAAAAGGGAGTGGGACTTGCTCTCTGTTTATATACCATGGCTTGTCCTGCTAGTGTTGGTGGAGGTGTTGTTCTCTCCTTAGAAGTTCCTTGATTGGGCTGTTGTTTGCTGCTTGGTTGATTGATTGAGTTAATAGTTCCTTGATTAGGGTATATTGTGCTGTTTGATTGTTCTGGTGCTAATCCTGGTGTTAATCTTTGCATATCTGGTTGTTGATTGCTGGCAAGGAGATGTTCTGGTCTTCTGGCTTTTCTATTGTCTCTTATGAATGGTATGTAAATGTTATTTACCTCTATGTGTCTGTCGATGGCTGCTTTGTCTGAGTGCCAAGCTTCCAGGAATTCTCTAGCGTTTTTGGATTTGGATTGGTTTAAGATGCTCAGTTTCCCAGTTGAAAGTATGGTTGAGTCTGTCCATGTGTTGTGAGATTAAGAAGTTTTCATCATGTCTTCTGACTGCTAGTTGGTGTTCGTGGATGCGTTCTGCTCGTCTTCTGCCCGTCTGTCCTACTGTAAGGTGCTCCTCTCCGATGCCCTAAAACCCCTTTCTCTTGAGTAAACCACTGACACGAGATTTCTAAGAAGCAAAAGGGTTTATTCCAGTGCATGAAGGCTTAACATGAACAAAGACTTGAATGAGCAGGCATGGCATGGTATAGTACATTTAAACATTCCCCTCCCCATTGTTCATCTTTGCCAACACGGGTAGTGTCAATCATCAGGGTGCTCAGACGGTCATCCCCGAAGGTATGGGGTTCAGGTTCACGCGTCGTTGCGAGCCATTCTCCTTTCTGCCCGGTTGTCTGTTTCGCGTCGGTTTCTAGCTGCCCTTAATCCACATAGCTGTCTAGCTTAATGGCAGAGGTCTGCCGAACTCTGACACCTACATAGTGGCTGCTACAGTCCTTACACTGTATGTCTGTAGCTTGAATCATGTCAACTGGATTTCTATTTTCTCAGTGGAAACGTTTCGCTCCTTATCCAAGGAGCTTCTTCAGTCTGAGCAAAGTTAGTAAGGGAATCCTTAAATATGTTTCTAGGGTGGCTGTGTGACCTTGCACCTGGGGCTAGGTCATGGTTATTTTGAGATGTTATTTCTAAGTCCCTTTATCATCTAAAGGAGGATCGTTAAGATTACCATGCTGCTGTTGACCTTGCAAAATGGCCTTAATCTTCCTAGGCACAGAAGACAAAGCAGGAAGGAAAATAGGGGATTGTGTCTGAGGCCCCCACCTCTATTCAAGGAAGGATTTTCCAAGTTGGCATAAATGGATTCCTTGACCCCTCTCTCAAACCACCTATCTTCTCTGTCTAAAATGTGAACATTAATGTCCTCAAATGAGTGTCCTTTTTCCTTTAGATGAACTGCTGACTCTGGTCCTGTGGTGTTACTTCTCCTGTGTTGGGCCATCCTCCTGTACAAAGGTTGTTTGGTTTCTCCAATGTAGAGTTCAGAGCACTCCTCACTGCACTGGACTGCATGCACTACATTGCCTTTCTTGTGTTTTGGAGTTTGATCTTTGGGGTGTACATAGAATAGAAATAGAAATAGAAAATAAATAGAATAGAAATAGAAATCCAGTTGACATGATTCAAGCTACAAACTAGGGGGATGTGTTTAGGGAAATGGAGGCAAAAGAACTCTTTTTGTACAGTGTTCTTAAAGAAGCCGATCAGTTTTTCAACCAAAAATAGTAACCAGGAGTCCATATTCACCCATCCTTGTGGGGTCTCAAGGGGGAAGGGGATCCTTCGGTCTTGGGGGGCTGCAGCTCCAGGGGGGTCCCTGCCAGCCCCAGAGGGGACCTCCCCTTCCTTTGCTCTCCCCACGACTCTCAGCCAGCCTCTCTTTTTCTCTGCACTCCTGGAGGGGGTGGACTAGATGCCCTTTTAAGCCTTCTTAAGGCCCCGGGGGGACTGTAGGCTGGCGCTGCTGATGCTCCGAAGGGGCACCCGGTCCTTCCCTGGACAAGACCAAGGACAGCCAGAGATCCAGAGCTTCTGCTGGGTTCCAGCTCAGTTTGGGTAGGGGGCACCTCCAGGGGGAAGGCCACCATGTCAGAGTTCGGCAGACCTCTGCCATTCAAACAAGTACGTGTTAACCGACACGCGGAAACACTCGCAACTGACAAGCAGCCGGAGCCACCGTAACGAGTTGTGAAACGGAACGCATCAACCCAGGAAGGACTGTCTGGCGAAGCTGGAGCTGAGTACCTCACACATCAACTTCAAAAGGACAATGGGGGGAGAAATGTTTAAATGTAACATACCATGCCATGCCAGTTCATTCACGTCTTTGTTCCTGCACCTATGTACTTCAATAAATCTCTTTGCTTTTAAGAAGTCTGTGTTCGGGGCTTCCTTTAAAAGAAGGGAATTTGATAGACATCGTTGGGAGCAGTCCTTACATAAAGACGTGAATCAATCCTGACCACGTATCCTGAGGACTATCCCGAAAAATTTGGTGAGCCCCCCAGTTGAAAGCGGTCACACCACCGGGAAAAAAAAAATTTTTTTCCCCACCCACGGAACAGAATGGAGTCAGTAGCAGCAGCGGAGACTTTCGAGGTAGCCGGAACCAGCGCGGCAGCTGCCCGGGCGATGGAGGCAACCCAGCGAGCGGAGTCGTCCCTTACAGAGATTACTGAACAGCGAGAAAAAAAGAAATCACAGAAGAAGGAGGTAACCCTCATAGCCCTCAACAATCCCAAGCCTACCCCGGCGGGATGGTCTATCGCAATCGGGGAAGGGCTGGAAAGAAACGGAGGGAAAGCCAAGAAAAGGGTCACCCCGACCCAACGAATTGAAGTCCTGGAGAACCAAATGGCACACCTGAGCCTAGAGGTAGGGACGATGAGCAAAAAATTGGACTCCATGGGGGGGGGCATTGAAAAGCTATTAAGAACCCTAGAGCAAGGGTCGGAAATGGCGGCTCGCGAGCCAGATCTGGCTCTTTGGCCCCTCGGCTCTGGCTCCCTCTCTCTGTCTGCCGCCCGACATCTGGAAAGCCGGTCTCCGGAAGCAGAGCGAACCCTGGGGAAGAAACAGACGCTGATTGGTGGAGGCTCAGAAGGAAGGACGCCTCCACCAATCAGCGCGCACCAAAGGGGAGCAGAGAGGCGGGATGAACAAGGTGAAGCCCGATTGGCCCTGCTACCCAGAGGCCTACTACGCGGGGCCTCGCTCAGCTGCGGAGGAGAAGGAGGAGGAGAAACGCTCATTCCCCCCTTCGCTTCCAGGGATCCGGGATAGCGCCCCCACCAGCAGCAGCAGGGGGACCCACACAGAGTCCATGGAGGCTGCCCCACAAGGGCCCCCAAAGAGGGGAGAAAGACGCGGATGCTTCCAGCCCCAGAGGCGGAATCGGTGGGTCTGGATTGGGGGCAGGAAGCGTTTATCTCTCAAGTGTCAGCGTTGGGAGTTCCCAGAAAGGCAGAAGCACCAATGGGAATTCTCCCTTCTGTAGCGTCATCCGTCTCCGGGCAGAGTCTCCCTTCACTTCGCCGGTGGAGGAGATAGTTCGGAGCAGAGGAGGAAGCGGAGAAAGGGGGAGGGGGATCCTTCGGTCTTGGGGGGCTGCAGCTCCAGGGGGGTCCCTGCCAGCCCCAGAGGGGACCTCCCCTTCCTTTGCTCTCCCCACGACTCTCAGCCAGCCTCTCTTTTTCTCTGCGTGCTTGGAGGGGGTGGACTAGATGCCCTTTTAAGCCTTCTTAAGGCCCCGGGGGGACTCCAGGCTGGCGCTGCTGACGCTCCGAAGGGGCACCCGGTCCTTCCCTGGACAAGACCGAGCAGAGCCAGAGATCCGGGGCTTCTGCTGGGTTCTAGTAAGTAAATAAATACATAAAAGGATTATCTGTCTGGAAGAGCCAGCGTTACCTCCGGTCTTCAGGTCCCGGCCATAGGGAAACATTGGGGGGGGGGGGCAGGAACGCCTCTCCCGCTGCTCGGCTTGGCCACCTTTGTCTCTTTGGGTTTCGTTTCCCTTGGAAGTCTCTGCATGTCAGATTGGCTGGGATTACTGCACATGCCCCGCATGCCTAGAAGGCTCTTTCTCCCTTGATTTTCAGTTGCCAATTTCTTAAGAAGCCTTAAAGGGGCATTTGGTCCACCCCGTCCAGGCACGCAGAGAAAAAGAGAGCCTGGCTGAGAGTCGTGGGGAGAGCAAAGGAAGGGGAGGTCCCCTCTGGAGCTGGCAGGGAGCCCCCTGGAGCTGCAGCCCCCCAAGATCGAAGGATCCCCCTCCCCCTTTCTCCGCTTCTCCCTCTGCTCATTCCCCCCTTCACTCATTCCCCCCTTCACTTCCAGGGATCTGGGACAGCGCCCCCACCAGCAGCAGCAGGGGGACCCACACAGAGTCCATGGAGGCTGCCCCACAAGCGCCCCCAAAGAGAGGAGAAAGACGCGGATGCTTCCAGCCCCAGAGGCGGAATCGGTGGGTCTGGATTGGGGCAGGAAGTGTTTTTCTCTCAAGTGTCAGCGTTGGGAGTTCCCAGAGAAGCAGACGCACCAATGGGAATTCTCCGTTCTGTAGAACGGAGCAGAGTCTCTCTTGACTTCGCCTGTGGAGGAGATGGTTCGGAGCAGAGGGAGAAGCGGAGAAAGGGGGAGGGGGGATCCTTCGATCTTGGGGGGCTGCAGCTCCAGGGGGCTCCCTGCCAGCTCCAGAGGGGACCTCCCCTTCCTTTGCTCTCCCCACGACTCTCAGTGCAGGCTGCCGGGCTTCCTGGCGCACAGCTGATCGGTGCGGTGGGGGGGACGGGGTGGAAATTCTCTGTGCTGATCAGCTGTGCGCCGGGAAGCCCCGCAGCGTGCGCGCGCGATTTTTGCCTCCCTGCTGGAACCGAGGGCATTTTCGGGGTCCCCAGAGCCTGCTCTTCCAAAGGGGCAGCGGCAGCAGCGGCATCCTGGAACCCGGAAGCACTGATGGCCCGCCGCTGCCCCTTTGGAAGAGCAGGCTCTCCCGAAAATGCCCTCGGTTCCGGCAGAGGCAAAAATCGCGCGTGCGGTGGGGGGGGAAATTCTCTGTGCTGATCAGCTGTCGCCTGGGACATTCGCGATGGCGAGGGGAGGGCGCCGAAGCTGCGGGCCGGGCCGGGCTGGGGCCGGATCCTGTGCTCCTGATGACCCCCCCGGGCAGGTTTCCCTTTGCCCCACGATATTCTGGGGAGCGGAGGGTGGCAGCTGTTTTTCCGCCACTCCCGGTGGGGTGGCCGGGCTGGGTTCGCAGAGCCGCTGGCTGCGCGGAGCCGCTGGCTGCACCCCGTCCCTCCGTGAGCCCCCCCGCCCCCTTCCACGCAATTGGCTCCCGCCCGCAAAACCCGCCCCCTTCCACGCAATTGGCTCCCGCCCGCAAAACCCGCCCCCTTCCACGCAATTGGCCCCCGCCCGCAAACCCCGCCCCCTGGCTCTCGAGCACTTCAAAATGTGCACGAGCATGTCAAAATGGCTCCCGGCAAAAAAAGTTTGCCGACCCCTGCCCTAGAGGGACCTAGGGAGGCTGAAAGGAGCCCGACAGGCTCTGACGAAGAGGAAGAAATCGTAGGGTCTAGTGGGGAAAACGAGGAGGGGGAGGAAGAAACACCATTCTATGGGCAGCTTCCATACAGCCGAACTCCCATAACCCCAGGCTACGATCATCGCAAAACCCCTTTGAGAGCCCATGCCCCAAGCGGGGTAAACGAACTAAAAATGAAATTCGATGGGGATCCAAGGAAACTAGCATGTTTCCTAACACACGTCCAGGGGTTTATGGAGGAATTCGAGCATACCTTCCAAACGGAGGTGAGCAAGGTGCGTTACGTCTCCAGTTTTCTAAGAGGAGAGGCGGGCGACTGGCTGGTGGGTCTTCATGACAGCAGAGCCAGCGAGCTGAGGAACTTTCAGAAGTTCATGTACGCACTTAGGCAGAGATTTGAGGATACGTTATCCAAAATCTCAGCGAAGACTCGAATTCAAAATTTAAGACAAGGCAACAGAACAGTAGCGGAGTACGCTATGGACTTCAAGAAACTCCTATCGAAATTACCTGACTGGCCTGAATCCTTCAAAGTCCAGCATTTTCAATACGGACTACGACAGGAAATAATAGAACTGGCCATAACGAGAGATGACCCCGGGACGTTAGAAGGATGGATTCAACTGGCTGGGAAAGTGGAAAGCAGCACAATGCAGCTCCAGAACATAAAAAGTTTCAACTCCATGCGCAAGAAACCAGGGACCTCTTTCACCCAACCCCGCAAATTCACCAAGCAACGGAACTGGGAGGAGGAGAAAGAACGCCGTACGAAAGATGGAGTATGCTTTCGTTGCGGTAAAGAGGGTCACCGGATAAGCAATTGCCCACAGACCAAGACGAACGCCAAAGAGAAAACCCCACTGAAAAAGGCA
Organism: Charina bottae; assembly: GCA_023362775.1. Lineage (NCBI taxonomy): Eukaryota > Metazoa > Chordata > Lepidosauria > Squamata > Charinaidae > Charina > Charina bottae. The sequence goes on along the minus strand of JALMGJ010000002.1, from coordinate 641,847 downwards.
CCTGACACCAAAGAAATCAAGACTGCAACGGCGAAGTAGAAAGGAGCGGCGGCAGCAATCGTGGGGAGACGGGACTAGCAACAGGGGAGCAGCGATTCCGACACCTCAAATGATGACTTCGAGCTGGCGGAAAACTACAACGGCCTGTGCTAAAGTGCGCCGCAGGACAGGCCTTCACCATTGGGTGCAACGGGGGGGCAGGTGTCCCAAAATGCCCCACGATGAACGTTAAGGTACAGTTGCAAACTTTGGATGGGACAGGGCAATTGTGGGGGGTGGCCATGCTGGACTCCGGGTGTTCCAGATGTTTGATGCACCCGAAAATAGCAACCAAACTGAAACTCAGGTTGGTTAAAATGCAGACACCCATCACGTTCTGCCAATTGGATGGGTCCGAAATGAAGGGGGGCCCAATTGAATTCACCACTGAAGACATACAAATGTCTGTGGGGACTCATGTAGAGACATTACGCTTCATAGTCGCACCCATTGCTGTGCGACATATCGTGCTAGGACTCAAATGGCCCAGGAAAAGAAACCCTAGAGTGGACTGGGCGTCTGGGGAAATTGAGTTCTTTGATGGGCTTTACAAAGCGGTTGAAGAAACAAATGGAGTAAGTGAATTGGAATGGGGGGCGGCTGGCATGGTACACGAGGGGATGGAACAATGGGAGGAGGACCAAGACGAGGAGGGGGACACACTCCCAGACAAAATCCCGGAGGTTTATACCTCCGTGGGCGAGGTGTTTGGGCAAAAGGAATGCAAACAGGAAAAACCCCCCCCCCACAGGGCATCAGATGCAACGGTTGATTTGATCCCTGGGGCTCCCTTCCCAAAACCCAAAATGTATGCGATGACCCAGAAAGAATTAGGTGAGCTACGTAAATTTATCGACAAAAATTTGGCAAGGGGTTTTATTGAACCCTCAAACTCACCTTTAGCTGCCCCTGTACTTTTTCGGAAAAAGAAAGACGGGTCCTTACGGCTTTGCACAGACTACAGGGGGTTAAATGCCATTTCAGTGACCAACCAGTACCCTCTCCCACTTCTCAAAGACATGCTAGCGCAATTGGCAAAAGGGAAAATTTTTACCAAGCTAGATGTGCGAGAGGCATACTATCAAGTACACATACGGGAAGGAGACGAATGGAAAACGGCATTCAACTGCCCATTGGGTCAATATCAGTATCGGGTTCTCCCGTTTGGGATTGCGGGAGGACCGGGCATATTCATGCGATTAATCAATGAGGTTTTATATGAGTTTCTCTACCAAGGGGTAATTGTGTATTTGGATGACATCTTGATTTTTTCTGACAACCTGGAGGAACACACACAACTAGTTAAGAGAGTGTTAGAGAAATTGCTTGAGGCTAAACTACATGTCAAATTGGAAAAGTGCGAATTCCACAAGGACAGCTTAGACTTCCTAGGCTATAGGATATCTCACAGAGGCATTGAAATGGACCCGGGGAAAGAAAAAGCAGTGTTAGAGTGGGAACCCCCCCGAACCCGCAGACAACTCCAAGCCTTCTTGGGCTTTGCGGGGTTCTACCGCCAATTTATTCACGGGTTCACCCAGATTGCACTACCCTTAACGGACCTATTGAAAACAAAAGGAAAGGGGGCCAAAGGGAGCTCACCCAGTACTAGACTAATTTGGACCACGGAATGCCAGGAGGCATTCGACAAACTCAAGGCTCTATTCACAGAGGAACCCATCCTCAAACACCCAGAAGTGGAGAAGCAATTCATAATTCACACAGATGCTTCCCACAATGCCATTGGGTCAATGCTGCTTCAATTCGATGAGGCAAAGAAATTGAGACCGTGCGCTTACATTTCCAAAAAATTCAGCGAAACGCAAAAAAGATGGCATGTTTGGGAGAAGGAAGCGTTCGCTGTCAAACACGCACTAGACACATGGCGCCATCTCTTGGAGGGGGCAACCATCCCTTTCCAGGTTTGGACGGACCACAAAAACCTAGAGGCACTCAAATCCCCCAGGAAACTGAATCACAAGCAATTGCGGTGGGCTGAATTTTTCAGCAAATTTAATTTTACCCTGCAATATTTTCCGGGAGGAAAGAACCTCCTAGCAGATGCGTTGTCACGACTACCCCAACACGATGGTAAAGTCGAGGGGCTGGTAGAAACGCTATTCCCCAAGCAAGCACACACACCTCAACAACCAGGCGAACCCTCGGAACAGGGCGGCCAGGCGACCAGGCTAGACGGTACAGCAAACACACTCACCCCCACGCTCGCACACACATCGCCACAGGCAGGTGAGCCAGCAGAACGGGGGGGGGGGGGGGGCAAACGAACAGGCTAGAAGGGAATCTAGCTCTCACTCGCAGCAAAGCCAAGGCGGCAGAGGAAAACCCTTTTGAAGCTAAGCTACGGGCAGAAACGCTGTCTGACGACTGGTGGAGGGAGAACAGACATACGCTCACTGAAAGCAACGGGCTGTGGTGGAAGGAAGGAAAGGTGTACGTCCCCAAAGGACTTAGGAAGGGGGCATTAGAGAAAACGCACGACCACAAAATGGCTGGCCACTTCGGGTTTGTTAAAACACTACACTTAATCAGGAATAAGTTTTGGTGGCCAACCCTGCGCAAGGACGTAAAGGAATACGTAGCCTCCTGCCCAGTATGTGCCACAGCAAAGCGGGTGATGGGGAAACCCACAGGGCTACTGCAACCGGTGGCCAACCCTACACAACCATGGAAACAAATCGCCATGGATTTTATCATGGACTTACCCACGAGCAGCAAGAAAACAGCAATTTGGGTGGTCACTGACCTATTTTCCAAGCAAGCACATTTCATTGCATGCAATGGGATCCCAAACGCACACAAATTGGCTAAATTGTTCATTCAACACATCTACAGAGCCCACGGTACGCCCGAACGCATAATAAGCGACCGCGGAAGTACCTTTACGTGCAAATGCTGGCGTGCATTTTTAAAATTGATTGGTTCTAGCCAGGGGTTAAGCTCTGCGTTCCACGCATGTACTGACGGATCATCTGAACGCATTAACTCTATACTATAGCAGTACCTGAGATGCTACATTAGCTATCAACAGAACGATTGGGCGGAGTTATTACCTTTCGCTGAAGTAGCATACAGTAACTCCATCCATCAAAGCACGGGTTTCTCACCGTATCAAATTGCAACGGGGCAGGACTTTGTCACTATCCCTGAACTCGCACTGACCCAAGTAATGGAGGGGTCCACCCCTTTACAGGCAGACGAGTGGATCGCAAAAATAAAGAGTAATTGGCCGGTGATGATGAAAACCCTCGAGGACGCAAAGGCAAATTACAAAAAGTACGCTGACAGGAAAAGAGCGGCTGAATGGGAGCTCAAAGTGGGAGATAAAGTGTACCTCTCCACAAAGAATTTGCGCTCCACACAGCCATCCAAGAAACTCGCACCCAAATTCATTGGACCGTTCACTATTGTAAATGTGATCAACCCAGTGACGGTCAAACTGCAACTCCCCAAAGCATTGAAACGTGTCCACCCTGTTTTCCACATCAGCTTACTAAAACGTTATAAACCATCTGACTGGCACCCCGAAGTGGCCAAGCCAACACCGACACTAGTCAATGGGGAACCGCATTTCAAAATTGACAAAATTCTAGACTGTAGACGACACAAAGGACAGCTGCAGTACTTAGTGAAATGGCAACACCTCCCGATCGGGGACAGAGAGTGGGTTGCTCAGAAACACATGCAAGCCCCAGAGATGATCAGAAACTTTCACAAATAATTCCCGGACAAACCACGTTAACCAATTAAATGATTTATTGTACAATTATTGATCTGATCCAGAAGGTACCAAGTGTAAATATGTATAAACATTCCAGGGGGAGGGGGGATTTTCTTGGACGGGCGGCATGTCAGAGTTCGGCAGACCTCTGCCATTCATACAAGTACGTGTTAACCAACACGCGGAAACAGACTCGCAACTGACAAGCAGCCGGAGCCACCGTAACGAGCTGTGAAACGGAACACATCAACCCAGGAAGGACTGTCTGGCGAAGCTGGAGCCGAGTACCTCACACATCGACTTCAAAAGGACAATGGGGGGAGAAATGTTTAAATGTAATCTACCATGCCATGCCAGTTCATTCACGTCTTTGTTCCTGCACCTATGTACTTCAATAAACCTCTTTGCTTTTAAGAAGTCTGCGTTCGGGGCTTCCTTTAAAAGAAGGGAATTTGATAGACATCGTTGGGAGCAGTCCTTACAAATGTTGAGTTTCAAGCCAGCTTTTGCACTCTCCTCTTTCACCCTCATCAAGAGGCTCTTTAGTTCCTCTTCACTTTCTGCCATTAGGGTGGTATTGTCTGCATATCTGAGGTTGTTGATATTTCTCCCTGCAATCTTAACTCCGGCTTGTGATTCATCCAGCCCGGCATTTCTCATGATGTACTCTGCATATACGTTAAATAAGCAGGGTGATAATATACAGCCTTGTCGTACTCCTTTCCCAATTTTGAACCAATCGGTTGTTCCATGTCCGGTTCTAACTGTTGCTTCTTGACCCGCATACAGGTTTCTCAGGAGACAGGTAAGGTGGTCTGGTACTCCCATCTCTTTAAGAATTTGCCACAGTCCCCCCTTACTCTTCAGATAACAGACCCTTTTTGTCTTTCAATCTGAGCTTGAAACTTTTATTCTGGGAAATGGAGTGTTCCTCTGACTGGGAACTTGTGTCTTCTGGCCTGGCCCTGGGGCCAGCTCCTCCGGCTTTAATGTTGTCCGTGGTTGAATTTTGCTTGATTTTATCAGTAATATATTGTTAGCAGGTTATGCAGGGTCTAATTTATTTATTTAATTTTTATCCCACCTTTATTATTTTTATAAATAACTCAAGGTGGGGAACATACTTAATACTCCTTCCTCCTCCTATTTTCCCCACAACAACCCTGTGAGGTAGGTTGGGCTGAGAGTGAGTGACTGGCCCAAGGTCACCCAGCCAGCTTCCATGCCTCAGGCGGGACTAGAACTCTCAGTCTCCTGGTTTCTAGCCCAGCATCTTAACCACTAGACCAAATTTATCTATTCTTTTTATTGTAAAGGGGTTATTTGTTGGGTATTCCACTATTCCCTTAGTGTCAGATTTAATGGGTATCTTTGCATATTCAAATTCACTTAATATTCCTTTCTTTCTGTTCCGCACTTAATTCTTAAGCATGACATAAATTATTGTTAATGTTATTCTCAGACTCATACCCACTGCCCCACTTTTTGCCTTCTGGGGATTTGGGTGTACGTATGAGACATCTCCCAAAATAAAAAATATGAAGTCTTCACAGAATGGTTGCAGCATGCTAAAGACTCTTACAAAACTTTTGCTGATCGCAAACGTGCTCCAGAATGGCCATTGGTGGGTGAAAAGGTTTATTTGTCCACAAAACATTTGAAATCTACTCAACCTTCTAAAAAGCTGGGACCTAAGTTTATTAGACCTTTTCCTATTGTGAAAGTGATCAACCCTGTGGCTGCTCAGTTGGATTTGCCTAAAAACATACGTAAGGTGCATCCTGTGTTCCACATTAGTTTGTTAAAGCCAGTTAAACTTGCTCCTCAGTGGCATCCAGAACCAGTCGCTCCCCCACCCATCATGGTGGGAGATAACGAACATTTTGAAGTTCAGGACATTTTGGACTCTAGATTGCATAGGGGCAAGGTTCAATATCTAGTTCAATGGAAGCATCTACCTATTGGATTTAAGGAATGGGTTGATAAAGTTCACGTTTCTGCTCCTCGCTTGTTAAAAAAGTTCCATGCTCAGTTTCCTGTTAAACCTGGTTAATTGTGTGATTTTCTACTCGATTTTGTTTTTCAGATTGCAACGCCTCACATATCTCTGCTGCCTGACCAATTCTGGAATTGCCCGCTTTGTCTTTATGTTTATAGTTCGGAGCAGAGGAAGAAGCGGAGAAAGGGGGAGGGGGATCCTTCGATCTTGGGGGGCTGCAGCTCCAGGGGGGTCCCTGCCAGCCCCAGAGGGGACCTCCCTTTCCTTTGCTCTCCCCACGATTCTCAGCCAGCCTCTCTTTTTCTCTGCGTGCCTGGAGGGGGTGGACTAGATGCCCTTTTAAGCCTAGGTGGGCAAGATCAACTTATATCAACTTATATCAACTTATATCAACTTATATAGTTTTTCTCTCAAGTGTCAGCGTTGGGAGTTCCCAGAAAAGCAGATGCACCAATGGGAATTCTCCCTTCTGTAGCGTCATCCGTCTCCGGGCAGAGTCTCCCTTGACTTCGCAGGTGGAGGAGATAGTTTGGAGCAGAGGAGGAAGCGGAGAAGGGGGGAGGGGGATCCTTCGGTCTTGGGGGGCTGCAGCTCCAGGGGGGTCACTGCCAGCCCAGTGACCTTAAGGCCCCGGGGGGGGGGAACTCTAGGCTGGCTATCCCTCTGTTGGTGCAGCCCAGGACTGTGTTGGCTTTTTTGGCAGCTGCAGCACACTGCTGGCTCCTTCTGAAGCGGTGGGCCACCAGGACACCCCGATCCCTCCCATAGGCACTCCTGTTGAGCCAGGCACTGCCTATCTCGTACCCGCGCATCTGGTTCTTCCTGCCTCAGCGCAGGACCTTACTGAACAGAGCTGGGGGGGGGGGTCCTTACACCCCAGGAGACAGGCTCAAGATTCAGGAGGATCTTGACAGACTTGAACATTGGGCCCTGTCCAACAAAATGCTGTTCAGTAGCGAGAAATATAAGGTTCTCCACGTAGGTAGGAAAAACCAGATGCACAGGGACAAGATACGAGGTCGCCAGCTCAAGAGTAGTACTTGCGAGAGAGACCTGGGGGGCTTGGTGCACCAAGGAGTAAGGGTGAGCCAGCTGTGTGCTGCAGCTGCCAAAAAGGCCAATGCAGTTTTGGGATGCATCCATGGAGGGGCAGCATCAGTAGCACAGGAAGGGACAGTCCCGCTCTCTGCTGCCCTGGACAGACCCACTGAGACAACCCACGGTGTCCGGAGAGCTGCTGAGTCGCTCCCCTTTTGCTGGAGGGCAGAGAAGCCCGACATGGACATGGGGGCCATTGCAGGCCCCCAGCTGTCCAGCCCCCTTGAAGAAGCAGCTCTTGGGGGGAGCTGTGGTGACCTGCTCTGGGGAGCCCCTCGGCCTCATCTGCCCCGGGGAGAAAGCCAGGATGGGGAGCCTCTTCCCCCCCTGGGCATGAAATCCAAAACGGGGCTTGGTGTGGGTCAGGGACTGGAGGCTGTGGGCCTGGCGGTCACCCCAAAGGCAGCCATGTCTTGCCAACTCCCGAGACGTCTCCGGAGGTAGGAAAACACTCTGCGTGTCCACCGAGGGCGCCGTCTCCGAACTGGGAAAGCAGATTTTGGCCAGGAGGAACATCTGTTCCCCCCACGTGCTGAGTCCCAACGGACCTGTGGCAGCCCCTTCGGGCCTCCTGAGCTGCAAGGCCACCGGGTCTCCATCCGGTGTGGAAAATCAGGGCTCGGCTTCCTGTTCCAGGTGTCTGCCCGGCATCTCTGCGTCCACCTGGAGGAAAGCACCGAGTGGCGGGTTGGGGTCCTCCATTTGGGGCCTTGAACGTTCAGTGAGTTTCGACTTGGATGAGCAGTTAGAAAGCAAAGTCCCACCTTTGGGCAGGGAAGCATCCGAGGCAGGAGAGAGAGGCCCTTTTGCAAGGCCCTCCCCTTGTTGGAGTCTGGAAGGTTAGAAAAACACTCCAAGCAGCTAACGACAATCTTGCAGTGTAGAAGTGCCCAGAAAAAGCTTGCACATACAGTTTAATTAACGTTGAGTAATAAAACAGTCTTCACACATTAGTTAGTTGAAAAAAAATAAAGATAGCTTACATTTTTATTCAGTAGATCTTGGTTACAAGCAGTTTCATACTAGAAAGGCTTAATCATCTCTGGTCTCTCAAGGAAGCGAGATGTTTCGGACGAGACCCACATAGCCACGTGGCCCTCCTGTGTGTACGTGTGCTTAGGAAGAAGGTAAGATGGAGAATGGCCCCAAAAGACCCAAGGAGGAGCAGGAAACAGGAAGTCAGGTGACCCAGGCACCTCCCACAAACACAGTAGAGATTCTGGGCAACGGCTTCATGAGAATGTCCGCTGTCATGTTCCTTGTGGGACAATAGTCCAGTCTGACTATCCCTCGTTGTTGCAGTTCTCTCACTGCATGATGCTTGAAATCAATGTGTTTAGTCCTCCCACTAATCTTTTCTGATTGTGAGTCTAATACAACTTTGGTTGTCTTCAAAAATCTGAATAGGGATTGGTTCCTCTTTTCCCATGTCTTCAAGCAGTAGCTTGAGCCACACAACCTCATTGCATGTTTCTGCTGCTGACACATATTCTGCTTCTGTGGATGACTGTGCAACTGTGCTGGCTTATGGCTTCCCCAGCTTACTGCTGCACCCCCATAGAAAAATACATACCCACCAGTGGGTCAAGGTTCCCTTTGGCAATAGGGCGAGACTGGAGATATCTATCTATCATCTATCTATCTATCTATCTATCTATCTATCTATCTATCTATCTATCTATCATCTCTCTCTCCAGTCTCGCCCTATTGCCAAAGGGAACCTTGACCCACTGGTATATATTGACTGTCGAAGGGAGCCTTGATCCAGACCTTGCCCTGCTGCTAATTGGTCCTATATTTCTAGACTTGCCATATTGTCAAAGTTTGACGATAATGCAAGACTAGAAATATAGGACAAGGTCTAACTGAGGCACACTGGAGTTTGATGTCCTAAGTTGTTACGGACTGCAGATCTCATCATCTGCGTCTATTCAGGCCAATGGTCAGAGATTATGGTGGTGTATCTCAACACATCTGGTAGACCGGCTTAGATCAAATAACACATAGTTACAACCTACTGAACTCAAGACTACACAAGAGGATAAAATTTCATTGCCAGCTGGAAGAGTCATAAGCCCAATATCAGCCTTTGGAAAGTATATGCGTTTTATTATTAAATGCTACGAACTGGCAGGATGCCGAAGGAGACGCTTACCCAATACTTATTTGGCAATTTCATCAACGAGGAATGTCAAGGTGAATCTGAAAGTGTCTACCTAGGCAAAAGCAACCTAAAAAAAGTTGAGGAGGATGGTGAACAACAGTAAAACAGAAGGATGCCCAAGAAGGTTATACCTTTCAATGGCTCTCCTATATGCAACTTATAGAGAAATTTAAATTAGATTAAAAAAAATTAGAATTTGAACAAACTAAATCAGAATTTGAAATACAATTATGTGAAAATGATGAACGTTTAATTGCTAGAATGTATAAATTATTGTTAAAAGGAGAAATGGTAGAGGAACAAGTTAAAGATTGTATGATTCAATTGGCGAAAAATATTGGCCACAATATACAACTTCATCAATGGGAAGATATGTGGACTAAAGGATTAAAATTCACCTTATGCTACAACTTAAAAGAAAATTTTTATAAGATGATGTATCGATGGTATATGACCCCACAAAAACTCTCAAAAATGTACGGGAACATATCCAACTTATGTTGGAAATGTATAAAACAAGAGGGGTCTTTTTACCATATGTGGTGGACTTGTAACATTGCAAAAGAATTTTGGACTGAGATACATTCACTGATGCAAAATATACTACAGATACGAATACCATTTAAACCAGAATTTTTTTTACTTGGAATTTGGGAGGAACAAATAGAAAAACATTTCTTTAGAATAATACAGTATATGATCACAGCAGCAAGACTCTTATATGCACAAAACTGGAAAAATCAAAGTGTTCCAACAATACAGGATTGGATGTTGAAACTATTAGAGATGGCAGAAAATGATAAATTGACTTGCTTATTAAAAGATAATTCAAATTGTTACTTTCTTAAAGAGTGGAAACCATTGATGGACTATTTGCAAAAAGCAGGAGGAGTAAAGCTAACATGGGGATTTGATTATTAGATTATATATAAATAGTATATAGTATAATAGACAAGAAAAGTATATGAATGTTATATGAATAACCAGCATGTAAAAACAAACTATCTATTTTATTCTTATGACCATAGTTGGATCGGAGGTCATCCAAATTCTTTGTCTGTGTTTTTCTTTCTTTTTTTTCCTTTACTGCACTTTTCTTTTCTTTTTCTCTTAATTTGTAGTTCTATTTTCATTTCATTCTTAACTTTTAGCTTTGTATATTTAAAATCCAATAAAATTTTAAAAAAAAAGTAAAACAGAAGGATGTTTCCTAGAAAAAGGAGATAAACATTCCTATGTAGCTGCTGAATTTAATCTACAGCCAGGGGTTCTTGCATGAGCAAATTTCCAGAGAATTTGAGGAGAAACAGCATTTAACCTGAAATGAAATATATTGACATGCTTCTCTATCACGTGACATTCATGCCTCACCAAATGATATGTAGAGGCCCAAAGAACTTCATAGTCATATACAGTATACAAACACTGTGATCCGTATGCAACTGTAAAGCTGAAACTTTAACTACACAGTGGCTGAATTAACACAAAATCCAACCCCTCCTCACACCTGGAGCTCAAGAGCATTTTAAAAACTAGTATACATTGCTTTGAGGGTTGATCTGCTATTAGCTAAAATAAGGTGGTAGCTTTGAGGGCAGATTTAGGTTTCAAGAATAGGTCAGGAAATGACTAGCTCCTCACCCTCCACCCTTTTTCCTCCATAACAGGGATCGGAAGAGGTATTTGATACCAATTGAAGAGAGGTATTTGACTGATTTTCTGCCACATATGCCAGAATAACTTGGCTGGTGGTCTGTAGCATGGCTTGAGTGGGTGGAAACATTATCAGCAACGTCACTTCAAGCAGTACAGTGTCTTGGTCTGGCCCTGATGGTTAATTATTAAACAATCTATATTTTATTTTATTTTGTTCCTGTGTGTTGGTCCAGTTTGGGTCAGGCATTGTTTTTCCAGAAGCCCGAAGCAGCCTTATTGTTAGGTGAAAGTTAACAGTGGTTGTTTGCTTGTTCCTTTTAGTTCTTCTTTCATATAGCATTTATTTCCTTATGGATTTGTGGTTGCAAATTACAGGTAAGGAAACATGCCAAGTTACTTCCTTTAGTTTTGATTTGATCCAATTTCTGAAATGGTATTTGAGAGAAAAGCACTATATAGGGAGGGATTTTTTAAACTAATGCAGTATTGTCAAAAACGATAGAAGATAACTAACCCCCCATGGCACGACTCCCCCTCCCATCGTCCCCAGCCACTGCTAGCCTATGGGAAGCCTTTTGCTCTGCCGCAACAGGCAGGCACTTAGCGCAGTTCCCTGCAAGAACGCCGGAGCATCCGCTGGGAGGGATTCCGTCCGGCCCGCTCGAGTCCCCGTGGATCTGGGCAGCAGTGCGGGAAGGGGCGCCCAGCCCACCGTGGCCGGAATGGTAGGCTGTGCCTGTCCAGAGGGGTTCTCCCACCGGTGAACCAGCACCAGCACCGCAGATGCGAACTCCGCCTCCCCCGCACCTGTTCCGGCGGGACAGAACAGGAGGAGGCCGGCCCCACCGCCACCCTGCGTACCTCCCGCCAGCAGCAGCAGCAGCTCCGGGAGGCAGCGGCGGCTCCATACCCGGAGGGGCTGCACCCCACTGCGTAGCTCGGCGGTTTCCCGGCCAACCAGCTCCCTGGCTTGCTCTGGCCGGGACAGCTCCTCCTGCCCGGCACGGACAGGTGGTGAGAGCGCTGTCCTCCCGTCCCAGGGCCCGCTGCTGCTGTCGGGGCGGAGGGGCTTGGAGCGCCACGCGGGAGGCTTCCTGCCGTGCCTCGCTCAGTCCTCCCAGGGACCCAGGACGGCTCGGCTTGGCGGCGCTGCAGAAACCGGGCTTCCAGGGCAGTGTAGAAGACGGGTGTCGACGGGTGTCTCCGGCAGCATGCGCCGGCTGCACTGCCCCTTTTATTATTCGCATTTTGCGCCATTTGTGCGTCTTGGCCAATCAGGCCTCGCGCTGCTCTGCCTGCCTCTCCACCCTCCTTTGCTGCGCGCTGATAGGTGGGAGGGCTTCCTTTTCCGGGCTGCCTCCCAAAACGGGACAATACTGAGAATTTTTTGAAAAAGACCATACGGTTGAAAAATGCTAAAATAATGGGACTGTCCTGTTCAAAACGGGACCTATGGTCACCCTATTAAATCATCCAGATAACAAATAATGTACAACTCTCTGCCATTTCTGTGTCTTGTGTAGAGACAGGGGTCAGCCTTTCCTTGAACAACCCTTCCGGAAAGACTTGAAAACCTGGTCCTGCCGCCTTGCTTGGGATGGGAATGCCAACAGTTCCTCCTGGGGGTGGCTGGTGCCATGAACCCTGCCCTATTATTAACATCTATTCCACTTGGATTGTATATTTATTTTATTGATTAACTTTCAATATTGTTGGGGTTTGTATAATACCCAGAATTTACAGCTAGATTAATTAGACAGGTGAGAGGCATTAAGTTCTGCAAGTCATTCTATCAGCAGCCATTGTTGAAGAATGATGAAAGAAGTGACTCATACCACAGCTGATATAGTTTAAGCTGGGTGTGGTAGATAATGAATTTGACCTATAATGTGATTGGTCAATTTAAGTATATAAGCAGAGGAGCTCTGGTGTTCATTCTTCTTCTCGTTACTATCTTCATTATCATCTGTATCTGTTGGACATTATTGGACTGTGTATTGACTGCGTATATATAGAGCTGTGAGAGTTGGACCATAAGGAAGGCTTGGCGCCGAAGAATTGATGCTTTTGTCAGGGTTCATGTCTATGAATCCTGCCATTAGAATTAATAATGGCTTAGTGCTTGCATAGTAGTTGGGAGGGGGAATGACAGTTGAGTGTTATGTCTGCTGCTGGAAGCTAGAGACATCTCGGCCAAGGTCACGCACCTGCAACGGAGTGGAGATGGGACCGTTTGCTTCATGAGATCATCGTTGGTGAATTGGCGCGCAAGGGGAAGGGTTAAGAGAGCATAGTTTGACGGGAATCAGTATTCAAGTCTTTAGGAGTGCTTCAATGAACATGTATCCTGAATAAAGCTTTATCTGCATTTCAATGAATTGCATGGAGAAGTGTTTATTGGGACATTGTTGTTGAGATCATCACAGAAAGACTTGAATCCACAATCCAGTCGGTTTATCCTGAGGTTACAAGTGTTAACTCCATTTAGTGCCTCCTGAGTGAGAATCGGCTTGTCCAAGCAACTTCAGCATGGAAGAATCTATGGAATGTTTCCAGGCGGAGGAAGGGGAGCAACCAGGCCCCTCTTCAGGTTGGGAAGCGAATTCCAAGGAAGGGAAAAGTGCGGCTGCTGAACCCGAAGCAGCTAAGAAAAAAGCCTCTAAGAAGGTGTCTCGACGGAGTGGCGTAGAGACTACCGAACTAGCCATGGCACGCACCCCTCGAGTGGTAGCGGAATGGTCCGTGGGAATTGGAGGCGGCATCCAGGCTGGGATGGGAAAACGCACAGCTAAGCCCAGAGTGACCCAGTCCCAGAGGATGGCTTCACTGGAAGCGAAGACTGCACGTATTGATTTTGAAATGGAGACTATTAGTCACCAGCTACAAACCCTTATTCAATCCGTGCAGCAACTGGCTCTAGCTCCAAAGCAGGAAGGGATTCCAGGTGTGGATTTACAACCTAAATTAATGACCACAGCAGCAGAGAGCGGCACGTCCAGTGGAGAGGAGGAGGAGGAATTCTCTGGACCCGAGATGGAGGTGCCTCAACCGGCCGTGAGTAAATTACAAAGGGGCCAACCTAAGGTGTTCGCATTGAACAAATTGAAAACAAGATTTGATGGGGACCCAGCGAAATTGGCTTGCTTTATGACCCATGTCAGGGGTTTTATGGAGGAGTTTGAAGAGTCTTTCTTAATGGAAGAAGCCAAAGTAAGGTATGTCTCAAGTTTCTTAGAGGGAGAGGCTGCTTTATGGCTGGTGGCATTGCATGACTCTAACTCTCCAGATTTATGGACTTTTAATGGCTTTATGCTAGCTTTACGACGCCGGTTTGAAGATACCCTCTCTAAAATGTCAGCTAAAGTGCAGCTGCAGCAACTACGCCAGGGGAACCGATCTGTTGCCGAATATGCAATGGAGTTTTAAAAGCTCATAGGGATGGTTCCGACCTGTCCTGAAGCCTTTCAGGTGGAATATTTCCAGATGGGGCTGAAACCAGAGATTTTAGAGATGGCAGCAGGACGAGGTGACCCTGACACCCTAGAAGAATGGATCCAATTAGCCGGCAGGGCTGAGAGCACCCAATTAAGACTGAGATCGTACAGGAAGCTACATAGCTCGGGGAAAAGCCCTTTGGGACAGCCCCCGGCGAAGAAGCTGGCTAGAGCCAATGCTTGGGAAGAGGAAAAAGAACGCAGAGCAAAGAGAGGCTTGTGTTTCAAATGTGGCAAAGAGGGGCATCGCATTGGTAACTGCCCTCAGAACCCCTCTACAGTAAAAGCAAAGCCAGATAGCCAGCCTTCCAAACCATCTAAGCTACCACCACGCAAGGGAACAGCTCATGCTCTGGATGAAAGCAAGACTCAGGAATTGGTTGGGGGAGAGAACGACTCCTCTGACGAAGAATTCATGCAGCCGGCGGAAAACGAGCGATGTCTGGCTTGAAGTGCGCCGTGGGCCAGGCATTTGCAGATCGGCGCTCCGATCCGCTGGTGAGTGGAGATTGTCCTACCATGCAGGTTAAGATAAAGCTTGAAACTTTGGATGGGAGGGATCAGAACAATTTGATGGCAATGCTGGACTCGGGGTGCTCAAGATGTTTGATGCATCCTGCCATTGTTACAGGACTGAGACTTAAGTTGCATAAGTTAAAAGTTCCCATCATATTTTGTCAGTTGGATGGGTCAGATATGAAAGGGGGTCCAGTGGAATACTATACAGAAGCCCTAAAAATGACTATTGGGACTCATCAAGAGACTATTAGGTTCATTGTGGCTCCCATTTCCAATCAGCCCATAGTATTGGGGCTCAAATGGTTGAGGGAGCGTAACCCTCAAATTGACTGGGTTTCTGGAGAAATGGAATTTGCAGATGGCTCATATTTGGGAGTTGAGCGGGAAACTGCAGGACTCTGTGTGGTGCGGGAGCTAGCTCAAGCAGCGGTGGCACCGTCAGTGTATGAGGAAGAGGGGGAGATTTTTGTAGAGACGGAATCAGACCAGATGCCCCCTCATCGGAAAACAGACTGTTCTTTACAATTGGAGCCTGGGGCAGTGTTGCCTAAACCCAAGTTGTATTCAATGACTCATAAGGAACTACAAGAGCTGAGGAATTTTATAGATAAGAACCTAAAGCGGGGGTTTATTGAGCCGTCCACCTCACCCACGGCTGCTCCGGTTTTATTCCGGAAAAAGAAAGATGGCTCCTTACGGCTTTGTACGGACTATAGGGGGTTGAATGCTATTTGTATTTCTAACCAATATCCGCTACCTTTGATGAAAGATATGCTGGCTCAACTGACCAAAGGGAAAATATTCACCAAGCTGGATTTGAGAGAAGCGTATTTTAGGGTACGCATAAAAGAAGGGGATGAGTGGAAGACCGCCTTTAATTGCCAATTAGGTTGTTTTCAATATAAAGTCATGCCGTTCGGATTAAGGGGCGGGCCTGGAGTCTTCATGAGCTTAATTAATGAGGTTCTGCATGAATTTCTGTACCAGGGGGTATTGGTATATTTGGATGACACCTTAATATACACAGAGACCATGGAACAACATGTAAAACTAGTAAAAGCAGTGCTCAGAAAGCTTTTAGAAAACAAACTGTATGTTAAGTTGTCTAAATGTGAGTTTCACAAAGAAAAACTGGATTTTCTAGGCTACAGAATATCTCATCAGGGCATAGAAATGGATCCCGCCAAAGTCAAAGATGTGTTGGCGTGGGAAACCCCCAGAACAAAAAAGCAATTACAAGCTTTTCTCGGATTTGCAAATTTTTATCGCCAGTTCATTCCCGCATTCGCCAAGATTGCGCTACCATTAACCGATATGTTAAAAACCAAGAAATCGGCTGATGGCGTATTAGCAAATAAACCTCAACCGAAATTAAAATGGACGCCGGCGTGCCAAACGGCTTTTGAACAACTGAAGCAGTTGTTCACCGCAGAACCCGTTTTAAAACATCCTGATCCAGAACGTCCCTTTGTGATCCAGACAGACGCATCCAATTCTGCGATTGGATGTATATTATTGCAGAAAGACAATAATGATCAATTAAGGCCTTGTGCATATATTTCTCGTAAATTTACTGAGGCTGAACAACGTTGGTTGGTTTGGGAAAAGGAAGCTTTTGCAGTGCGACATGCTCTAGCTACATGGCGACACCTGCTGGAGGGTTCGCCTCATCCATTTGAAGTCTTCACTGACCATAAGAACTTGGAAGCACTTAAAACGCCTCGGAAATTAAATCCTAAACAAATCCGTTGGGCTGAATTTTTCAGTAGGTTTAATTTCACGTTAAAGTATTTGCCAGCTGGGAAAAACTTTTTAGCAGATGCTTTGTCTAGGTTACCACAACATGACACTCAAACAGAACTGGAGGTATCTACAGTAATGTCTCCGCAACAATTGGGATTATCCAACCAGGAGGAGCCTGGTTCTGACAGTGCTACAGCACCCATACCTGTACAATTGCAAGGGAATGTGGCTCTCACTAGAAGCAAGGCCAAACCACCGAAACCCCTATGTGAACCTTCTCTAGAGAAAGAGCTTAAGACCGCTATAGAGGCTGATGATTGGTGGAAAGAGCACAAGCAAACGTTAACTGAGGCGAATGGGGTGTGGTGGAACGGAGACAGATTATATGTTCCAGAGACTGTGAGAAAGGCTATTCTACAACATTGTCATGATAGTAAAATTGCCGGACATTTCGGATTTGTAAAAACTTTACATTTGGTTAGAAGGCAATTTTGGTGGCCAACTTTGAGGAAAGATGTTAAACAATATGTTTTGTCATGTCATGTTTGTGCTTCCATGAAAAAAGCACCCGGGAAACCGGTGGGACTGTTGCAAACAGTGGCTGAGCCAACAAGCCCATGGAAACAAATTTCAATGGATTTCATTGTGGACTTACCAGAGAGTAAAGGCAAGACCATCATATGGGTAGTGACTGACTTATTCTCTAAGCAGGCTCATTTCATTCCTTGTAAAGGACTGCCCTCTGCTGGTCAACTGGCAAAATTATTCATCTTGCACATCTACCGAGCGCACGGCGCCCCCTTGCGGATTATCAGCGATCGCGGAAGTCAGTTTACCGCCAAATTTTGGAAATCATTTTTAAAATTGATTGGAACTGAGCAGGGTCTTACCTCTGGGCATCATCCGGAGGGGAACGGGGCTTGCGAACGACTTAACTCCGTGTTGGAACAGTATTTACGGTGTTACATTAGTCATCATCATTTACGGTGTTACATTAGTCATCAGATACCCCTTCATGGATCACTGCCTTGTCGTGGCGAAGGGGCTTGCGTAACTCAATGAAGTCAGGTCAAGAAGAACAGGTCATGATGGAGAGTTATTACAAAACGTGGTCCACTGGAGGAGGGAATGGCAAACCACTCCAGTATCCTTGCCAAGAAAACCCATGGACAGTATCAAAAGGCTAAAAGATATGACGCCGGAAGATGAGCCCCTCAGGTCGGAAGGTGTCCAAAATGCTACTGGGGAAGAGCGGAGGGCAATTCCGAGTAGCTCCAGAAAGTGTGAAACGGCTGGGCCAAAGCCGAAAGGACGCTCAGTTGTGGATGTGTCTGGAAGTGGAAGGAAAGTCCGATGCTGTAAAGAACAATATTACATAGGAACCTGGAATGTAAGATCTATGAATCAAGGTAAGCTGGACAACCGACTGGTTCAAAATTGGGAAAGGAGTACGACAAGGCTGTATATTATCACCGTGCTTATTTAACCTATATGCAGAGTACATCATGAGAAATGCCGGGCTGGATGAATCACAAGCCGGAGTTAAGATTGCCGGGAAAAATATCAACAACCTCAGATATGCAGACGATACCACCCTAATGGCAGAAAGTGAAGAGGAACTAAAGAGCCTCTTGATGAGGGTGAAAGAGGAGAGTGCAAAAGCTGGCTTGAAACTCAACATTAAAAAAACCCAGATCATGGCATCTGGTCCCATCACTTCCTGGCAAATAGAAGGGGAAGAAATGGAAGCAGTGACAGATTTTATTTTCTTGGGCTCCAAGATCACCGCAGAAGGTGACTGCAGCCATGAAATTAAAAGACGCTTGCTCCTTGGGAGGAAAGCTATGGCAAACCTAGACAGCATTTTAAAAAGCAGAGACATCACCTTGCCGACAAAGGTCCGTATAGTTAAAGCTATGGTTTTTCCAGTAGCAATGTATGGCTGTGAGAGTTGGACCATAAGGAAGGCTGAGCGCCGAAGAATTGATGCTTTTGAACTGTGGTGCTGGAGAAGACTCTTGAGAGTCCCTTGGACTGCAAGGAGGTCAAACCAGTCAATCCTAAAGGAAATCAACCCTGACTGCTCATTGGAAGGACAGATACTGAAGCTGAAGCTCAAATACTTTGGCCACCTAATGCGAAGAGAGGACTCACTGGAAAAGACCCTGATGCTGGGAAAGACTGAGGGCAAAAGGAGAAGGGGACGGCAGAGGATGAGATGGTTAGATAGCATCACCGATGTAATGAACATGAATTTGAGTAAACTCCGAGAGACAGTGGAGGACAGGAAGGCCTGGCGTACTATGGTCCATGAGGTCACGAAGAGTCGGACACGACTAAACGACTGAACAACAACAACATTAGTCATCAGCAAGATAATTGGGTGGAGTTGTTACCCTTTGCTGAGGTGGCTTATAATAATGCTGTTCATCAGAGCACTGGGTTTTCCCCATTTAAAGTGGCTACTGGTCAGGATTTTGTACCTATTCCTGAACTACCTGACCCTGCCATGATTCAACAGACTGATCCTGTACTAGCAGATTGTTGGGGATGAGATTAAATACTGGAAGAGGATATATTGTTTGGATATTATCCTTCCTTTCTCACGTAAGTGAGATTAGCAGAGCATCATCCCCGGCAGCATATAAGGTTGGAAACTGAGACGAGGTTGGTTTAACCTTCTAGAAAACAATAATCCAGGATGCTGTGAGGCAGACTGGATTATCCTGGCATTACCCCTTTTTGTCCCTCTTAAAACAACAATCACACAGTTTTGTGAAGAAATAAAAGTAATGTTTACTCACATTATTTAGGTCTCAAAAACAGCAGTTGCAGTAGTAGAGTCAAGGCAGGTTTAAAACATATTAAGTTACAAAAATAGAATATATAGACTTTAGCATTCTGTCTGGGCTTGGAGAGCTCAGACAACGTGTCCTTTCAACTCAAGAGCATGGTGGAAAAAGAGGGGGAAGAACAGGAAGAAGGAAGTGATCTCACAGAGTTCTCTCTGCAGGAAGTTACTGCGAGTCTCCGCCCTCTTCATGTCCTTATAGAGCAAGACATGAATTGTTGGTATGACTGCTATATTATTCCCACAAACCCCTTCTCAGGCATACAAAACAAGTTGGTGAGAATGTCCGCAGTCATCTCTTTGGTATGGCAATAAGCCAAGTCCACTAGTCCATCTTGAATGGCCTCACACACGAAGTGGTACTTCACTCCGATGTGCTTTGTTCTTGCATGGAACTTCTCACTCTGTGACAACTTCAGGCAACTCTGGTTGTCCTCCATGAGACGAACAGGCTTCTTGCGCACTAACCCAAAGTCTTTGGTCAGTTGGTCGAGCCAGGCCGTTTCTCTGCATGCTTCTGTAGCTGCAATGTATTCAGACTCTGTAGAAGACAAAGCTATACAATTCTGTTTATAACTGCCCCAAGAAATGGGACCATTTGCAAACATAAAGACATAACCACCTGTGGATTTATAGTCTTTTGCATCCCCAGCCCAATCAGCGTCCGTGTAACCTACCAGTTCAGGATCGCTGTCAGCTGGCAACTTTAGTTTACAGTCCATGGTACCTTTCAGGTATCTGACAACTCTCTTAACAGCTGTCCAGTCACGTTCAGTGGGAGCATTCACTTTTCTGCTTAGAATCCCCACTGCATTAGCTATGTCTGGCCTACATGTTGTGGTCAGGTACAAAAGTTTTCCTATTGCTGACCTGTATTTGCTGTTGTCAGGAAGAGGTTCTGACTCCTCTTTATTCTTTAGGAAGTCAGTAGTCATAGGAGTGGCAACTGGGTGTGCTTCTTGCATCTGCAGGCTGTCAATTAGTTCAGTGACTTTCTGCTTTTGACTTAGAAGAAAAGAACCATCTTCTCCTCTCTCTATTTGAACTCCTAGATAATAATGCACTTTTCCTAGTTCTTTGACTTCCACATCTTGGCTTAGATGTTTTACTACTTGGGAGTAGTCTTTGTCATTTATAGTTGCAATTATCAGGTCATCAACAAATGTCAGAATGTAGGAAAATTGTCCATTATTACATTTTGAGTACAAACACTTGTCTGCATGGCCTTGTTTGTACCCCAACTGTGTTAGCATGGCATGTAGCTTTTCATTCCATGCCCTAGCACCCTGTTTTAGTCCATAAAGCCCCTTCTGAAGTCTGCATACTAAATGCGCTTCATTTGGCTTGACAAAACCTTTGGGTTGCTTCATATAAATCTCCTGTGAGATTTCTCCATGTAAAAATGCAGTTTTTATGTCTATGTGCCTCACTTGCATTTGCTTTGAAGCTGCAATGCTTAAAAGCATTCTGATGGTGGTGTATCTGACTACTGGAGCAAAAGTGGCATCATAGTCCTCTCCATACTGTTGACTGAATCCCTGTGCTACAAGTCTCGCTTTGTAACGCTGTACTTTCCCTTCTGCATCTTGTTTCACCTTAAAGACCCACTTACTTCCAATAGCCTTCTTCCCTGGAGGCAGCTGGGTAAGTGTCCAGGTCTTGTTCTGGTGCAGTGCATTCATTTCCTCCTGCGCAGCATCCTTCCAGAGACGGGCTTCAGTGGCTGGCATCTCCTCTATCGCTTCCCAGTTGGAAGGCTCTAGGGGTTGCGCCGACCCCCTGCGAGGTAGGACAGTCGTAGTGGTGGGACACCTCTGTTGGATCTCGATGAGCGTCTGACCTGTGGTTCTGGTTCCACATCAGCTTCCTCATCATCCTCCAATGCAGGCATCTCCGCATCAGACTGTTCCTCTTCATCTCTGGTGGTGCTGCTGAGAGTCTGGTCCTCTGCGTCTTCTTCCTGTTGATGCCCTGTAGATGGTGTTATAGCTGCGGAAGGCAGATCTGGACAGTTACACATTTGTGGTGGAAAGTATATGAGATCTTGTGTTTCTTTCTCTGATTGCTCAGAAAAATCTACAAAACTTCCTCTTTTGTCAACTTTGCTGTGTAAAATGTACTTATTTTTCCCAACTGAGGGAACATTCAGTGGACCACACACATCACTGTAAACTACATCAAGCACTTTGGTACTTCTCTGTTCAGTACACGGTGGAAAAGAAGGTTTGACACTTTTCTCTGTGATACAACTTACACACTTTGTTGTTGGTGACGTGTTTAGTGCTACCTTTATTCCTCTTGCACGCTCCTTGCGCTGCAAGTCCACTATGGCATTGATGTCTCTGTGTCCAAGTCTTCTGTGCCAAAGTTCTGGATCCGCCTCATCCTTCTGGTTTGAGCGCGCCACTTTAGCAGACTGGGGTTCTGAAAGATTAATCTCATACACACCATGTATTAGATTTGCTTCAGCATACAATTTCCCATCTTTAGGCACCTGGCACACATCATTTTCAAATAATATACTGAAACCTTTTCTGGCCAGAGTAGAGACACTAAGCATATTGCAGGTCAGTTCTGGAGTATACAAGACCCGTTGTATGGGATTCTCTTTTGTCTCACAACCTATCTTGCACTTCAGGACTCCTGACCCTGCGCCATGTGCTTTTATGATTTTGCCATCTGCAATTTGAATATTGCCACTTTGTGATGGGTCAATACTTTCAATGTCCTCAAAGAAATCTTTTTCATGAGTAAAATGACTCGAGGCTCCAGAATCTATTATCCATTTGTTTGACTTGGTGTCACAACTGTTAGCAGTTAAACTCTTTTCTTGTAAGAGAAAACTTCCCTCATTTTTCTCTTTCTTTTCGTTTTGCTGCTTAAATGCAGGGAAATTTTGTGACTTTTGGGCTTTGCAAGCTTTAGCCATGTGCCCTTCCTTATTACAATTGAAGCACACAATTTTCTTAGGTGTGGCTTTAGCCCTTACTTGGAATTTAGACACATAGTTTGAATCATTGGCTTTTACAGTCCTGGTAGGAGATTCTTGTCTCCTTTCCACGCACTCTTCTTTCAGATGGGCAATTACTTTTCTTAGAGTTAAGTCTGTCTTCCCATCCATAAGAGTTGCAAAAAGTCTCAAACTTAGGTCCAAGTGATCCCAGGAAATAACAAACTTTCTGTTCTTCCTGCATTGGGTATTCTGAGAGTTCTAGTTTTTCAATAATGGTTAGGAATTCTGTCACATGACTGTTACAGTCTGCTTTGGACACAAGTTTCAACTTAAATAAGTCTCTCACCCAGGCACGGTGAGAGCGTTTACTTGCAAATCCATATGACAATTCCAAATTCTCAAGGATCTGGACTGCAGTATTCCCCTTCTTAACGTGAACCATCTGCACATCCGAAATACTACTCAGAATTATGGCTACTGCTAACTTATTCTGCTTTTCCCATATCTTGATTGAAGCTTGGGCTTCTTCTGTAGTGCCAGTAGGCTTCTCTTTTTCAATACAATCCAAGATATCTTTAAGATCAAATATCACCTCTAGGCGCTTTTTCCATTGGATAAAATTGTTCTCTCCTAGTCTGGGTAGCTTAAGGCTTCCCTCCTCAATTTGATTCTGATTGGCCATCTTAAAAATCAAAATTTGAAAAATGTCCAAAAATACAAAATCAAAAACTTAAATCTCCAATGAAAATCTAAGATTTTCTCTGCCTAGCTACTGCACTGCGAGGGAAAGGGGGGGGGTTAATCGTTTCACAATGGAGACAATGGAAGTCACCATGTGCTCGCCAGAAGAAAAAAAAATGTCCGCTTTGAATCTTTCTTCTCTCTTAAGAAAATCCAGCGACATCCACAAAATACTTCAAGCTTTGTCTCTTCTGGGCCCGTAACCTTTGTTGGGGATGAGATTAAATACTGGGAGAGGATATATTGTTTGGATATTATCCTTCCTTTCTCACGTGAGATTAGCAGAGCATCATCCCCGGCAGCATATAAGGTTGGAAACTGAGACGAGGTTGGTTTAACCTTCTAGAAAACAATAATCCAGGATGCTGTGAGGCAGACTGGATTATCCTGGCATTACCCCTTTTTGTCCCTCTTAAAACAACAATCACACAGTTTTGTGAAGAAATAAAAGTAATGTTTACTCACATTATTTAGGTCTCAAAAACAGCAGTTGCAGTAGTAGAGTCAAGGCAGGTTTAAAACATATTAAGTTACAAAAATAGAATATATAGACTTTAGCATTCTGTCTGGGCTTGGAGAGCTCAGACAACGTGTCCTTTCAACTCAAGAGCATGGTGGAAAAAGAGGGGGAAGAACAGGAAGAAGGAAGTGATCTCACAGAGTTCTCTCTGCAGGAAGTTACTGCGAGTCTCCGCCCTCTTCATGTCCTTATAGAGCAAGACATGAATTGTTGGTATGACTGCTATATTATTCCCACACAGATGAATGGATTACAAAGATACGATCAAATTGGCCGATAATGTTGAACATATTGCAGGAGGCCAAAAATTCATACAAAACTTTTGCTGATCGTAAACGGGCTCCAGAATGGCCTTTAGTGGTGGGAGAAAAGGTTTACCTGTCTACAAAACATTTGAAATCAACTCAGCCATCCAAGAAACTGGGGCCTAAGTTTATTGGCCCTTTTCCTATTGTGAAAGTGATCAACCCAGTGGCCGCTCAGTTGGACTTGCCAAAGAACCTTCGTAGAGTACATCCTGTCTTCCACATCAGTTTATTGAAACCAGTTAAACCTGCTGATCAATGGCATCCAGATCCAGTAGCACCTCCACCTATCATGGTGGGAGATAACGAACATTTTGAAATTGTGAACATTTTGGACTCCAGAATGCACAGAGGAAAATTACAGTATTTGGTGCAGTGGAAACATTTGCCTGTGGGGTTTGAGGAGTGGGTTGATAAGATTCATGTTTCAGCACCAAGATTATTGAAGAAATTCCACGATCAATTCCCTTCTAAACCTGGTTAACTGCACAATTGTTATTGTTTCTGTTTTTCAGATCTCACCGCCTCCCATTGTCTTGCAGCCTGAACAGTTCTGGAATTGTTCCATATGCCTTTATGTATACTTGTATTTTTTAACCTTTCTTGTTCTTTGCATACTGTTCTTTCTTTTGGAGGGTCGGCATGTCAGGGTTCATGTCTATGAATCCTGCCATTAGAATTAATAATGGCTTAGTGCTTGCATAGTAGTTGGGAGGGGGAATGACAGTTGAGTGTTATGTCTGCTGCTGGAAGCTAGAGACAGCTCAGCCAAGGTCACGCACCTGCAACGGAGTGGAGATGGGACCGTTTGCTTCATGAGTTCATCGTTGGTGAATTGGCGCACAAGGGGAAGGGTTAAGAGAGCATAGTTTGGCGGGAATCAGTATTCAAGTCTTTAGGAGTGCTTCAATGAACATGTATCCTGAATAAAGCTTTATCTGCATTTCAATGAATTGCATGGAGAAGTGTTTATTGGGACATTGTTGTTGAGATCATCACAGCTTTTGAGCTGTGGTGCTGGAGAAGACTCTTGAGAGTCCCTTGGACTGCAAGGAGGTCAAACCAGTCAATCCTAAAGGAAATCAACCCTGACTGCTCATTGGAAGGACAGATACTGAAGCTGAAGCTCAAATACTTTGGCCACCTAATGCGAAGAGAGGACTCACTGGAAAAGACCCTGATGCTGGGAAAGACTGAAGGCAAAAGGAGAAGGGGACGGCAGAGGATGAGATGGTTAGATAGCATCACCGATGTAATGAATATGAATTTGAGTAAACTCCGGGAGACGGTGGAGGACAGGAAGGCCTGGCGTGCTATGGTCCATGAGGTCACGAAGAGTCGGACACGACTAAACGACTGAACAACAACAACAAAAAACAGGAGTTGACCTACAGTATAATGTGATTGGTCAATTTAGGTATATAAGCAGAGGAGCTCTGGTGTTCATTCTTCTTCTCGTTACTATCTTCATTATCATCTGTATCTGTTGGACATTATTGGACTGTGTATTGACTGCGTATATATAGAGCTGTGAGAGTTGGACCATAAGGAAGGCTTGGCGCCGAAGAATTGATGCTTTTGAGCTGTGGTGCTGGAGAAGACTCTTGAGAGTCCCTTGGACTGCAAGGAGGTCAAACCAGTCAATCCTAAAGGAAATCAACCCTGACTGCTCATTGGAAGGACAGATACTGAAGCTGAAGCTCAAATACTTTGGCCACCTAATGCGAAGAGAGGACTCACTGGAAAAGACCCTGATGCTGGGAATGTTGCTATTGATCTTTGTAGATGACTTATGTTTTATAGCAAAGAAACAAAGGAGGGTAAATGAATTTACTGAACAACTCAAGCAACAGTTTGATTTAAAAGATCTGGGAGAGATTAGGAATTACCTAGGCGTAGGTATTCAGAAGGTTGATGGGGGTTATGTTCTAGAGCAGCGGAAGAAAATTGAACAGCTGCTGAGGGACAATGATATGGAACATTGCAAGGAGGTTCCTACCCCGATGACAACTGATTTTCTTAAGGCAGAGGCTGGAGACGAAGACCAAACACCATGCAATCAAGAACACTATCAGTCAATAATTGGAAGTTTATTGTATTTAGCACAATGGTCGCGTCCCGATATCCCGCTTCCTCTTCTGAGCACGTTTCCTCTTTGTATGATGGCGCTTTCTCACATTTTCTCTTTTTAGAGGGAATAGGCGGTCCCAAAGCGTAATTCTTTCTGGCCACGACCAAGCCCGAGCCCTCTTGGCCGCCCCCTACAACACGGGATACAAGCTGCCCCGCCATATCTCTGACAATATTCTTAGCTGCAGATTTCACGTGAGGTTTAACGATTTCTAACCCTTTCCTCAGAAGAGGCATTGCTTTTCGAAAAAGTCCACGGAACAACCCGCCTAGGCCTGTCCCATACATGACGGGTGTTCCCTGGAACCCCGCAAGACCGGCTCCGGCTTGGGCCCTGTAATAGGCCACGTAGTCTTGAGGGCTCCCGTACTCCTTGATCACAACCATCGTTCACTTTTCTGAGGCCTGAGATGAAGCTTGACGACAACCTTCCCGTGGTTAAACTTTTACTTTAACTTGCATTGTAGGGCAATCTCCACTCACCAAAGGATCCGAGCGCCTATCTGCAAATGCCTGGCCACCGGCGCATCTTAGGACAGGCATTGTTTGTTTCCCGCCGGCAAGAATTCTTCATCTGTGGAGTCATTCTCACCCCCAGCTACTTTGGCTTTGTTTAATTCACCATCTGAGGCACAAAATCTACAGTAACAGGGATGTGTAAAGTCATCTTGAGCGTTTTCCTCAAATAGGGTACGCGGGCCAGGAGCTTTGGACATTTTCCTTGCCCTAAATTTTTGTTTTGGTGGCCTTGGTGTTAAGCTCTCTTCAAACAGCTGCTCCTGGGGGCTTGCCATTTTCAAAGCACGTGGCTGTATTTTTCAAATGTGCACAGCTACTTAACGATGTATCTGTATATAGCCTGAAATGCAGCGGAGGCATGCCTGGGCATAGCCGTGCCCCCCTGTCACGTGTCACCCGTGTGTCGCCGTCTGGTACGGCGCTCTCCCTCCCACACCAGGGGACATGCCTGAACATGCACATACCCATATTTTTTTCTCTTTTTTCTGTTTAGAAACCTGTTGTGCTTTTAATAACCAGCTCTCTCCCAGGCCCAATAAGTTTGGCCCCTTACAGGCTTCTTTTCCTCAGCCTAGTCACAGTTTCTGCTTAAGGGCAACACGTTGTGCAGTTAAAGCCTTATTTTCCACATTCAGAACTGTAAATCTAGGCCAGGTGTGCAGGCTCATTTTGAGGCTAAAAACGCCATTTTGACTCCTCCTGCCAGCAGTTTCTGCTATCAGCCAGCGAGCTGGACATTGCAACGGCTACTCCAATGAGATCTAAGAGCTGGCCGGAGGGGGGGAGGCCCTTTCCCACAGGCCTCTGCTGCTGCATGCGATTCCCTGTCAGTCAAGCTGCCGGAACTACCACTGGGCCTTTAAAAACAGTTTTGCCGGTACTACCAGAGGCAATGTGTATGTGTGGAGAAGGAGGCTTTAAGGAAAACTGTGCTTTAAAAAAAAGTTTTCTACCTATTCAGAACTGGTCAGCTATGCCTGCCGTGGCATTTTAACA
The DNA here is from genome assembly GCA_023362775.1 of Charina bottae. Taxonomy (NCBI): domain Eukaryota; kingdom Metazoa; phylum Chordata; class Lepidosauria; order Squamata; family Charinaidae; genus Charina; species Charina bottae. The sequence continues at coordinate 614,381 of JALMGJ010000002.1, read as the reverse complement.
CCTCCAGCCAGATCACCGTGGTAAAACACCGTGTTTTACTCACAGCGTGAGTAAAAAGGCACCGGTGTTTACTTATGTTACATCTTTATAAACTTCCTTGTTTACTGCAGCGTTAGAAATGCTTTATAAACATCTCCTTCAGGGCGGCTGACTGCTTAGGGAAAGGAAAGCTGTCTCCCCTTTTGAAAAAACATTGCCCCGCTTTTCTCTTTCTTCTGATTAGAAAACTGATAAGGCTTTAAACAGGGGCGTGGTGGCTCAGCGGGTAAGACGCCAGGCTTGTTGACCGGAAGGTCGCAAGTTCGGAGGTTTGAATCCCTAGTCCCGCGTGACGGAGTGAGCTCCCGCACTCGCCCCAGCTCTTGCCAACCTAACAATTTGAAAGCATGCAAATGCAAGTAGATGAATAGGTACCACTTCGGTGGGTAGGTAACAGCGTTCCACCTGCGTCATGCCGGCCACATGACCGTGGAAGCGTCTTTGGACAATGCTGGCTCTTCGGCTAACAAACAGGGATGAGCACCGGCCCCTAGAGTCGGACACGACTGCACAAATGTGCGGGGGGAACCTTTACCTTTTTTAAGGCTTTAAACACAGGCAGTGAGGAACCTGAAGCGGCCCCTCCCTAGGGCTGGTGGAGCTGAGGCAACCCCCTTCCTTTACAGCCATGTGGTGCTGGGGCATGCCCGGGCTTGCGGTGGGGTAGCACACGGTGCGGGGGGAGGGGCACACGTAACTTCCGGCAAAACAGGCAGCGGGTCCAGGGAGGGGTGGCTGACACGTCACTTCCGGCAAAAACACACGTTGCATGATGGGAGGGGTGGGTAACACACAGGGGATCATGGGAGGGGCGGGACTATGACATCACTTCTGGTGACGTCAGCATTTTCTTATCTGATCAGCCCCATACAAAAAAGGTATACACTATTTCTACTCAGCTCAACTGGAATTACCAAAGAATCTTAGGAGAGTACATCCTGTTTTCCACATTAGTTTGCTTAAACCCGTAACTGTTTCTGAACACTGGCATCCTGAATCATTACCCCCGACACCCATCATGGTGGGGAATGAGGAGCATTTTGAGGTGAAAGAAATTTTAGACTCTCGGGTTCATAGGGGGAAAGTACAATACTTGATTCATTGGAAACATTTGCCTCCGGGATTCAATGAATGGGTGGATAAAAGACATGTGCAAGCTCCTAGATTGTTGTTGAAGTTTCATGCCAAGTTTCCTGATAAGCCTGGATGATTGTTTTGTTGATATGTTGGTTTTATTTCTTTTACAGACCTCAATTTATAATCCACTATATTTTCCTCGTACTTATTGGAACCCTTATATACATGGTTGTTTTCTCTTTTTATGTATTTTGCTCTGTTTTGCTTTGTATATTGCTCTTTTTTTTTGGAGAGTCAGCATGTCAGGGTTCATAGCTGAATCCTGCCATTAGGAGTAGAGAGGTAGTTAAGCGTGCGAGCTGCAGGGAGGGGGGATGTGTACGGAGTGTTGTGGCTTCTCATGGAGACTGGAGAATGCAGCGTCAAGGTCAACCACCTGCAGGAGATGGAGGCTGGGAACAGGGAACGAAAGTTCTGGACATTGACATCATCGCGCCTGCGAAATTGGTGCACAGGGGGGAGAGTTAAGTTAACGATGTTTGGCGGGAATCTGCATTCAGATCTTTAGGAGTGCTTCAATTTACATGTAAATTGGGAAGTTCTGCTGACAGCCAGGAACTTCTCAAACTAACATTTTCCATTTCTCTCTCTCCTCCCTCATCTCTAATAATGAGACATGTTTGACTAAAAAGAATCAGCCCAGACTTTTCAGCTGGATGTCCAATGGGATTTGAGAAGTGAAATTCAAGCCTTCTCTACGCTCATCACCTTTTGCCTCATGTGAATTTTCTTGTGTCTGCTAAGCTGGAAATTTAAAAAGAAGCCCTGAGAGAGGAGTGAAATGGAACCCTCTCCCATGTCTTGGGAAGGGAGCTTTGCCTTACCTTGGCCCCACGTTCACAGCAACGCTGACCCTACCCAGTTTTTTTCCTTCTCAAAAGCCATGAATGGTTCTGACACAATGCAATTCTAGAAATGAAACCACTTCCACTCTGCAATTTTCCCCTCACATCTCCACCACCCAGGGGGATGGAAGAAAAGGGTCAGCCTCCTGGCGCTGCTATCACCCACAGCCATCAGAGGCTAACAAGCAGGCACCTCCAAGCAAACAGGATCGCAGCTGGGGCTGTTCATAAACCTGAAGATCCTACGCTCAAAACCACAATGCCTTTTCTCCTCAACTCAATATTCCTGCAGCTCTTATGCATCATGTTCAACTGCAAGGCAGAACAGCCTTTCCATCTGAAACTGTACAGTGTTTTAGTCACTGCCACAAACGTCCCTAATATATTCTCCCAAAAAATCTGAGTGCTCCTATCTTTTTTTCAGGGTTCATAGCTATGAATCCTGTCATTAGGAATAGAGAGGTAGTGAGTGTGTGAACTGCAGGGAGGGGGAATCGGCACGGAGTGTTGTGGCTTCTCGTGGAGACTGGAGAATGCAGCGTCAAGGTCAACCACCTGCAGGAGATGGAGGCTGGGAAGGGAGAGCAAAAGTTTTGGACAGTGACATCATCGCGCCTGCGAAATTGGCGCGCAAGGGGGAGAGTTAAGTTAGCAAGCTTTGGCGGGAATCCGCATTCAGATCTTTAGGAGTGCTTCAATTTACATGTATCCTGAATAAAGCTTAATCTGCAATTCAATGAATTGCACCGAGAAGTGTTTATTAGGGCATTGAGGTTGGGTTCATTACATAGTTCTTCTCACCCGCCAGTGCCCACCCCCTACCTTGTACAGCTGGGCAGCCAAGGGCAGAGAGAGGAGGGCGTGGCCCTGGTGCCCAGGCGGGCACCAGGCGGGCCAGGCAGTCGCGACATAGGTTGTGCCCGCAGGCCAGGCCCACCGGCTGCTCGAAGTGGCCTCGCCCCCCAGCGCCTGCAGGGCCGCCACCTCCTCCCCGGGGCCACCATGGGGCGCCTTCTGCTCCCTCGCAGGGCCTGGAAAGAAAAGCGGCTGTGGGCTCCTGGGGGGAGCGTCCCCCCTTTCCTCAGCTTCTCCCCTCCCGCAGTCAAGGGGGACATGCTCTGAGCCCCCTCCCCGAGTTACAACCCAGAGGCCTGGACGCCTCGCCTGCCTCTGCTGCCCCCGCTGCCTTTCCTCTGGGAGGTGGGGCTGGGGCAGCCTCTGCAGGGAACGCCCGGAGCACCTGGACTGGCCAAGCAAGGGGGGGGTGGCCCAGCAGCCAGAGAACAGAAAAAGGAAAGCCTCCTTGGGTCTGGCCCCACTTCTGGGCTTGGTGCTTGGGGGACCCATCCGCCTTCGCTCGGCACCAGCGCAGAGGTGCATCTTAGACAGGGATGTTTTCTCAGCCCAGGGATCTCCTGGTGGTGTCCCATCCAAGGCCTGACCAGGCCTGGCCCTGTTTAGCTTGGGTTGGCTTCAGGAATGAGCAAGGCTGGAGCCACACAGACGCCCCCACCCCCCGGTGTCCTTCTGGGCCCCTCCCTTCCCTCCCGTTCCTAAATTTGCTAAGACTAAGGCCCCTCCCTGCTCCCTGAGCCGAGGGCGACGGCGGCGACCCAACTCGCTCGCGCAGCTTTGCCGCTGCCCTCCCGGGGGCACTGAGAAAGGGCGGCCACCGCATCACTTCCCAGGGGCGGCGGCCGAGAGCGCAAAGGGGCGCTGCTTTTTGGCGGGGTGGGGGGGAGCGGCGAGGAGGCCGGAAAGCTGCCCGCGGGGCGCTGGCGAGGCCCGGGGAGGAAGCGCGCTCCCCCGCAGCACTTTCTGTTGCGCTTGCTCGGCGGCGGCGCAGAAGCGGCACGGCGGCGCCGGAGCTTTCGGTTTCGTTTCGCGGCCCGGAGGCGAGGAGCGGGGCTTTTCCTCCCGGGGCGGGGCGGAGGCGGGGCCGGGAAAGGCGCCCTGCGGCCGGAGATCGCCCAGGAAGGCCCCCAGGGTCGAGCGCCGAGCCGCTCCTTCCTGGCGAAGCCTTGCTGGCCGCCCGGCCGCCCCTTCCCCGAGCGGCTCTGCGGAGGCGGCGGAGGCCCGATGGGCGCCCCGCACCTCGCGGGCCTGCCTGGCCGGGCAGCTGCCTTTCCGCAACGGGGGCCTCGGCCGTTGCGCGCCCCCGGCCGCGCTTTCTCCTCCCGGAGATCAGCATCGCTTTGAGCGCGGCCCCATCGGGTCCGAGTCCGCCCTCGCCTCCACCGGAAATAGGGCGCGGAGGACCCTCGCGGGAAGGGGGTCGGGCGAGCCGCCCAGGATCTGCCCCGTGGCCCCCGTCACTCCTAAGAGGGGGCAAAAGAGTCAAGATGGCGGCCTCCGGGACACGCCCCCATTCTCCCAACGTTCCACCCTCCCTCCGGACACGCCCCCCATTCTCCCAACGTACCACCCTCCCTCCGGGACACGCCCCCCATTCTCCCAACGTACCACCCTCCCTCCGGGACACGCCCCCCATTCTCCCAACGTACCACCCTCCCTCCGGACACGCCCCCCATTCTCCCAACGTACCACCCTCCCTCCGGGACACGCCCCCCATTCTCCCAACGTACCACCCTCCCTCCGGACACGCCCCCCATTCTCCCAACGTACCACCCTCCCTCCGGACACGCCCCCCATTCTCCCAACGTACCACCCTCCCTCCGGACACGCCCCCCATTCTCCCAACGTACCACCCTCCCTCCGGACACGCCCCCCATTCTCCCAACGTACCACCCTCCCTCCGGACACGCCCCCCATTCTCCCAACGTACCACCCTCCCTCCGGACACGCCCCCCATTCTCCCAACGTTCCGTCTCCCTGAGGAGGGGCTTCCCCGCTCTGCCCCCCCCCCCGAAGGGGCTCCTTGCCTAACCGGAAAACAGCCCAGGGACCCAGAGCTCCCCAACCTGGCCAGCCCATCGGATCCCAAGGATTCCTCCCCCTGTACCCCTCAACCTCCATAACAGTCTTGGTTTTCCCGTTGTTCGGGCCCCTCTTTCTTCTAAAGCAGCGGTTGCGATGAGCGGTTCTCTCCCCTCCCCTCCGCGCTGTGCTCGCTGCTCCTGAACTTTGCATGACTTTCCAGCTGCCTGCCTCCTTCCAAGTGACCGAGGCTGGGCTGCAGACACGGGGTGGGGCTGGGGGGGGGCATAATCTGGAGAGCAGGCGAGCCCCTCCTCCCCCCTCCTCCCCAGCGCACCGGCACGGCGGGTGCCTCCCCGCCTCTGCGCCCGCGTTTCAGCACTGGACAGCGGCCCCTGCCCGCCCTCGCCGCGGCTTCCTTGCGTGCGCTTCGCGCCGCTGGGCGGGCAAAGGGGACGGAGGCGCAGTCCTAGAGAGGCCACTGGGGAGGGCACTTCAGGAAGCACTTCCTGCTCCCCCCCTGCCCCCCACCCCCTGGGAAGGGCAGCCGGATGCAGCCGCCGCAGCGGGCTATGCTGGGCGTCAGATGGGGTTGCCCGCGGCGCAGCGGGTGGGTGGAGGGGCCATGCACGCCCGGGGCTGGCCGGCGGGGAGAGGCGGGGAGCGTGGGAGACTCCGCTCAAGCTTTCTCCCGCCTGCCTACGCCTTGGGGCCACGCGAGCTCCTCCTCGCGCTGCAGGGACGCTGCCGGTTCCGAGAAGGGGGGTCCCCGCTGGGCGACACTCAAGGGCGGGGGGCCCCTTCGGGGTGGACTGCTTCTGCAAGTGGAGGCTCTGCACCAAGGGGGGCGGGCTCAGCGGCCCGGGATAGCTGCTGCTGTGTAAGAACTGGCCGTATATCGGGCGGGGCCGAGGCCGAAGATGGCAGCTTACACCAGCCTTCCCACCAGCTGTGGGTTAGGAGGACCGCCCCGCCCCGCGGTGCCCTGCCGGTACAGCTGTTGTGGCCTTGTGAGCACCGCTAGACGGGATCGAAAGCTAAGTGGTCTCGTTCCGCCGCCTGTCGACCTGGCCGCGTTTTGACGCTAAAAGCTCTCGGCGCTCAGGCGTATTGCGTGCTGCAGGTCAGCAGACGGGCCGGGCCAAGCGAGCCCGGCAGGGAGCGCCCCCCCCCCCCCCGCGGAGGACAGGGCACTTCCACCGGCGGCACAGACGGAGCGCCGCGTCTGCCCCCTCCCTGGCGCGGAGGGAGAAAGAAAAGAGCCGTGCTGGAGCCAGACGGGGAGGGCCCCCCTCTGCAGCCGCACCCCAAAATGGCTCAGCACCCCACCCTCTCCCCTGTGAGGAACTGCTTCCACCTTGGTGTGGAAAAGCGGGGCGGCCCCCCGCAGGCGCAAGGCACGGCAGCTCGGCCCCTTCTTCACACTGGAAGGCATTCCCCCCTCTCCGGGGAAGGATGGGCCCCAAAACGGGCCCTCTGCAGTTACTTCCGGTTGCGCAGCAGAGCAGAGACGGCGTCCGGGGCTGCTGCTCTGACGGCTTCGGAAAGAGAACGGCCGCCCCCAAGCCACCGCGTGCCAAGCAAAGGGGGGGTTGAAGAGGCCGCGGGGCCTCCCCGTTACTCCTTGGGGGGCACCTCCTCTTCCTCAGCCACACTGAATATTCAGCAGCCGCCGCTCAGCCGGCCCTCCTGGCCGCCTTCCCCTTTCCTGCCCGGCTGGCTCCGGCGTCCCATGCTCAGGCCAGACACGGGCCAACCGAGGCAGACTTGGGACTGATCCCCGCTTGGGAGACGGGGCCGTGTATCTCTCCTCTGCCATGGAGGTCATCATCTTCGCAGAAATGTCGCCCTCGAGCGGCTGGCCTCGCCATCCCGGGGCGGGGCTGGAGCCGGGGCTGGACAGCCATCTACCGGTCGGGCCTGAGGCTTCCTGCCAGAGCTTTCCAAACTTTTCATGTTGGTGACACACTTTTTAGACATGCATCATTTCGCGACACACTCTTACAGCAGGGCATCATTTTGCGACACTCTCTTACAGCAGGGCACAAGGCAGGCACTAGGACCTGCGCGGAATCCTGGCAGGGCAGGTTTGGAGGCAGCAAGGCACAAGGCAGGCACTAGGATCTGCGAGGAATCCTGGCAGGGCAGGTTTGGAGGCAGCAAGGCACAAGGCAGGCACTAGGATCTGCGCAGAATCACAGCAGGTTTGGAGGCAGCCAGGCGCGAGGCAGGCACTAGGACCTGCGCGGAATCCTGGCAGGGCAGGTTTGGAGGCAGCAAGGCACAAGGCAGGCACTAGGACCTGCACAGAATCACAGCAGGTTTGGAGGCAGCAGGGCACAAGGCAGGCACTAGGACCTGCGCGGAATCCTGGCAGGGCAGGTTTGGAGGCAGCAAGGCACAAGGCAGGCACTAGGATCTGCGCAGAATCACAGCAGGTTTGGAGGCAGCCAGGCGCGAGGCAGGCACTAGGACCTGCGCGGAATCCTGGCAGGGCAGGTTTGGAGGCAGCAAGGCACAAGGCAGGCACTAGGATCTGCGCAGAATCACAGCAGGTTTGGAGGCAGCCAGGCGCGAGGCAGGCACTAGGACCTGCGTAGAATCCTGGCAGGGCAGGTTTGGAGGCAGCAGGGCACAAGGCAGGCACTAGGATCTGCGAGGAATCACAGCAGGTTTGGAAGCAGCCAGGCACAAGGCAGGCACTAGGACCTGCACAGAATCACAGCAGGTTTGGAGGCAGCAGGGCACAAGGCAGGCGCTAGGACCTGCGTAGAATCCTGGCAGGGCAGGTTTGGAGGCAGCAGGGCACAAGGCAGGCACTAGGACCTGCGCGGAATCCTGGCAGGGCAGGTTTGGAGGCAGCAGGGCACAAGGCAGGCACTAGGACCTGCGCGGAATCCTGGCAGGGCAGGTTTGGAGGCAGCAGGGCACAAGGCAGGCACTAGGACCTGCACGGAATCCTGGCAGGGCAGGTTTGGAGGCAGCAGGGCACAAGGCAGGCGCTAGGACCTGCGTAGAATCCTGGCAGGGCAGGTTTGGAGGCAGCAGGGCACAAGGCAGGCACTAGGATCTGCGAGGAATCACAGCAGGTTTGGAAGCAGCCAGGCACAAGGCAGGCACTAGGACCTACACAGAATCACAGCAGGTTTGGAGGCAGCAGGGCACAAGGCAGGCACTAGGACCTGCGCGGAATCCTGGCAGGGCAGGTTTGGAGGCAGCAGGGCACAAGGCAGGCACTAGGACCTGCGCGGAATCACAGCAGGTTTGGAGGCAGCAGGGCACAAGGCAGGCACTAGGACCTGCACAGAATCACAGCAGGTTTGGAGGCAGCAGGGCACAAGGCAGGCACTAGGACCTGCGCGGAATCCTGGCAGGGCAGGTTTGGAGGCAGCAGGGCACAAGGCAGGCACTAGGACCTGCGCGGAATCCTGGCAGGGCAGGTTTGGAGGCAGCAGGGCACAAGGCAGGCACTAGGACCTGCGCGGAATCACAGCAGGTTTGGAGGCAGCAGGGCACAAGGCAGGCACTAGGACCTGCGCGGAATCCTGGCAGGGCAGGTTTGGAGGCAGCAGGGCACAAGGCAGGCACTAGGACCTGCGCGGAATCCTGGCAGGGCAGGTTTGGAGGCAGCAGGGCACAAGGCAGGCACTAGGACCTGCACAGAATCACAGCAGGTTTGGAGGCAGCAGGGCACAAGGCAGGCACTAGGACCTGCGCGGAATCCTGGCAGGGCAGGTTTGGAGGCAGCAGGGCACAAGGCAGGCACTAGGATCTGCGAGGAATCACAGCAGGTTTGGAAGCAGCCAGGCACAAGGCAGGCACTAGGACCTGCACAGAATCACAGCAGGTTTGGAGGCAGCAGGGCACAAGGCAGGCACTAGGACCTGCGCGGAATCCTGGCAGGGCAGGTTTGGAGGCAGCAGGGCACAAGGCAGGCACTAGGACCTGCGCGGAATCACAGCAGGTTTGGAGGCAGCAGGGCACAAGGCAGGCACTAGGACCTGCACAGAATCACAGCAGGTTTGGAGGCAGCAGGGCACAAGGCAGGCACTAGGACCTGCGCGGAATCCTGGCAGGGCAGGTTTGGAGGCAGCAGGGCACAAGGCAGGCACTAGGACCTGCGCGGAATCCTGGCAGGGCAGGTTTGGAGGCAGCAGGGCACAAGGCAGGCACTAGGACCTGCGCGGAATCACAGCAGGTTTGGAGGCAGCAGGGCACAAGGCAGGCACTAGGACCTGCGCGGAATCCTGGCAGGGCAGGTTTGGAGGCAGCAGGGCACAAGGCAGGCACTAGGACCTGCGCGGAATCCTGGCAGGGCAGGTTTGGAGGCAGCAGGGCACAAGGCAGGCACTAGGACCTGCGCAGAATCACAGCAGGTTTGGAGGCAGCCAGGCGCGAGGCAGGCACTAGGACCTGCGTAGAATCCTGGCAGGGCAGGTTTGGAGGCAGCAGGGCACAAGGCAGGCACTAGGATCTGCGAGGAATCACAGCAGGTTTGGAAGCAGCCAGGCACAAGGCAGGCACTAGGACCTGCACAGAATCACAGCAGGTTTGGAGGCAGCAGGGCACAAGGCAGGCACTAGGACCTGCGCGGAATCCTGGCAGGGCAGGTTTGGAGGCAGCAGGGCACAAGGCAGGCACTAGGACCTGCGCGGAATCACAGCAGGTTTGGAGGCAGCAGGGCACAAGGCAGGCACTAGGACCTGCGCAGAATCACAGCAGGTTTGGAGGCAGCAGGGCACAAGGCAGGCACTAGGACCTGCGCGGAATCCTGGCAGGGCTCGGAGGCAGCAGCAGCAGCCGCGACACACCCAGACAATGCAGCCGACACACTAACGTGTCCCGACACACAGTTTGGAAAGCTCTGCTTCCTGCTCTGGACGGGCGTTGGGCTTCCAGGCCTGGGAGTCGATGGATGGACTCCGCGATTCTGTGTCTCGCGGGTGAAGGTCCGCGCGGGCGGGATTCTCTCCCTCGCCAGGCCTTCGCTGACGCAAGCAGCCGGACCGAGGGCTGCGGTGGGCGCAAACAAGGCCCCAAGCGGGAGGCCTGGGCAGCTGTACTCCAGGCTGCTGGGCCGCTGCCGGTGGTGGAAAATGGCTTGGAGGGGTAATTCAATCGGGGAGCTAAAAGGAAGCGAATCTGCCCAGGGGCAGCGGCAGGCACGGCTCGGTCCTCTGCTGCCCGCCAGATGCTCCTGCCCTTTTGAAGGGAGGCCCAGGGGAAGACCGCCGTCCTTGTCCGCCCGAGAGCGAAGCGTGGCCCCAGGGCATCCACCCCATCCTCAGCCGAAAGGGGGGCCGGGAGGGCTTGGGGGGGGGGAGTTTGGGAATATTGGCTGGGCTGCTGCCCATTCATTCAGCGGGAGAAGCGTGAAGGGAAGGGGCGTGAGCACCCGGGCCTTGTCTGGCCTGACCCCTTCGCGGCAGGTGCATGTCCCCGCCCTCCTCGCGAGCCCTTCAGTCTCTCCGAAGACCCGTTGGAGCAGCCTCAGCTGGCTCAGGGTGATGGGACGTGGACCGGCAGGCTGGAGCGCCGATGGCTCTGGGCTGCGCAACTGCGGCGGCTGCTCTCCTTCGACGGTAGCCCCGACAAAGTGACCCCCTCCCTCGCTCCCTCCCTGCGACGGGGCTCCTCCTACGTGCCCGTCGGAAAGGGGAGACCCGATCCTACGCGCCAGCATCCCTGAGGGAGCGCCGAGTCTGCGGCGGCTAAGATGGCGACGTCCCTCGGCTGCAGAGGGGATCCCGCTGCCGGTAGGGCGGGCGGGCGGGGACGGTCTTCCCAGGGTGCGGCTCGCGCCTTCCAGCATCGCCGCAGGAGCCCCTCCTCCCGGGCCGGGATCAGCAACGCGGCGGCCCCTCCGCCAGCCTCGCCGGCAACGCACCGCGCCGCCGTCCTGTGCTGCCCCGCATCGCCGCCTGCCGGGGGAGGGCGGCGTGTACCTCCCCCTCCCCCGGGGTCAGCTCGGCGGGCGGGGAGAGGCGGCGGGCGAGTGGCGAGCAGCCCGAGGGCGCCCTGCGGCGGACGGACGGACCAGGGGCAGCCCCGCAGCGCCTTCCGGCTCATCCAACGGGCGGAATGCCTTGGACAATGGCGGGAGGCGGGCTGGCCCCACCCTCGCGGGGTCACCTGATCGCGGCACCCCCCACGCCTGGTTGACAAAGGGCCTCTGGATGCCGCCGAAGAACGCGGGCCAGCCACCTCCGCAGCGCCTTGCCACTCACGCGAAGGGATCGACTCGGTCTGCACCGGACGGACCTCACCGCTTGGGCAGCTCAGGCTGGCGCCGCAGTTTAGCCCTTTCCTACCCCTCGCCCGGACCGCCGCAAAGCCCTCACGCGGGGCTGCCCCTGCGGACCCCGCCCCCTCCCCGCAGGCCGGAACCGCTCCACAGCATGGGGGCCTGCCCCTCCGCAGCCCTCCGCGCCCCAGCTAGCTCTTCCTATTTTCACCTGGGAGACATAATGAAGAGAAAGAAAAACACAGCAGAGGCTGTATCCCCCTCCCCACCTATACCCCTTACTCTGTAGGAGGAGAGACGTATTGGTCTACCGCAGCCAAAACTCAGGAGGAATCTAGTATCTTTGCAACTGAGGAATCCTTGCGCCGTTCAATAAAATTTGTTACTTGGAAAAAGTGCCAACACACTCAGGATTTTTGGCTACCTACATTACAGTGATTAAGGTAAACTGAATGTAAGAGGAGGAACCAGGAAACAGTGAAAAAGGGGAAAGATCCATTTAGTATCGATATAAAATTAATTCAGTTCTTACATTCATTAAACCAAGTAGAACCATATTGCTTTTTTTTCATTCTAGACTATAAAGAGATTTCAAAAATGCACACCTCTTGAATCTATTCCTTGCTATCAGGAAAATAAACCTTTTCCCCTTCTATGTAATAAAATAATTATCTTTGCCAAGTTCCAGGCTTGATAGAGTCAAAGTTCTTTAGAAAATATCGAATTCTGTATGTTAGGAGTATAATTCAACATCACATTTACATTGTGAACTACAGCAGTTCCCCCTCCCCCCCAGAACGAATTATTAATGTTTGTTGTAATTTGAACCCAGACAGGACCTCTGGCTGGACAAGTCCCAGCTGTGCCAACAGCTTTCCAGGTGCCAGGCAACTGCTGGTTTTAACCAGTCCTTCACGGCTGGGCACCCTCAGGACCGCCTTCTGCACCTCACCCACCCACGGCCTCTCCCCGGGGGGCAGCTGTGGGAAGTGCCCCAGCTCCACGGAGGCCAGGGCCAGGACCGAAGGGTCACGCATACTTTGCTGGGGATGTTTTAATTAATTATTGTGGAAAACTGCCAAGAGTCACCAGACCTGCTGTGGTATGAAAACTCAGAACTGTGCTTGCAACCACCCAGGGCTGTTTGTGGGGAGGGGGCTTCCCGCCTGCGAGATCTGGACCCAGGGGCCCTCCCCTAAAGGGGCCTCAGCCAGGGTCCTGGGGGTGGCTGCGGAGGGATTCGTCCCGGCAGGCCGTGCCCCGTGCTGGCATCTGGAAGGGCACATGGTGTGCCCCCCCCCCCGTGAAGAAGGGACCCTCAGCAGAAGGTAGTGGGGGGGGGAGGGACCCTCTCCTGATCAAAGGCCAGTTGGCTAACTTGACTCTGCTGAGAGAAAAGCAAACCTCAACCGAGCTTTCCAAATTGAGCAACAAATGCCCTTTCATTCTTGTTTCTAAAGGCTGTCCCACTGATGGAGCCAGACCCCACTCCCCACATCAGTGGAAGAAAGAATTCCGGTGGGGGGGGGGATTCGGGGGTGTCAGCAGTGCGAGGAGGGACCTGGGGCATGGAACAGGGAGCCCCTTTGCTCCTCGGGAACCCCCAAACCTTTTCCCAGTTCCCAACGGACATGGCCGACTTCCCTCCGGCCCGTGAGAGGCCAGGAATATCTGGCCCTCCTCCTCCTTCCCACACCTCTAATGGAAAGTGGGTACATTCTGGGCAGGTGGTGGCCCACAGATGCCCCAGGGGCAGTGCCGGGGAGAAACGTGGCCAGCCTCCATTTCCTGCCGTGAAGTGGCATCGCAGCAGTCCTGCTCGGCCCGATGGGCTTTCTCGCGTTTCTCGGCCGGGGGGGGGGGCCTTGCTTCCCCAAGAAGCAAGGATGGGCGCAGCCTGGGCAGGGTCCCGAGGGCTTGGGGGCAGAAGGGCTCCTTGCCTGGAGGGAGGAGGAGACCCCGTCCCCTCGTCCTGCTGGGGAGCCCTCCACAAGCAGCCTGTGCCCTGGATGCTGGCCTCCCATCCAGGGATGTTTCCTGCAGCTTCTGGGAATTTATGTACTTATTTATTGCTCACATTTATATGGCTGCCCATCTCACACAGGGCGGCTGGGCGGCGTACAACGATTAAATAAAAACAGCGAATAAGTGAAAAAGCAAATCGTTAAAAAAGATAAAAGTGATGATTAAAATAAGATTATTGAAAAAATTCAAAATAGACCAACCCCACGGGGGGGGGGGGGGAGAGCAAGAATGTCAATCATGGCAGGGCCAGCTAAGAACGTCTCCCGTTCCCCAAGAGCCCCAGGCCTGAAGACACAACCAGGTCTCGAGGGACTTCCTAAACGATGACAGGGAAGGAGGAAGCCCATTTCCGGGGGGGGGGGGGGAGAGAGAATGTTCCACAAGGTGGGCGCGGCGGCAGAGAAGGCCCGCCTCCTGGGACCCACCGAGCGCAAGTCCCTGGCCTTCCCTGCCAGATCCAATGGGACGGGCCGATGTGATTGGGAGGAGGCCTTCCCTCAGATAACATTAAAGGTCAAAAACAGCACCTTGAACTGGACCCGGAAGCAAACTGGCAGCCAACGCAGGAACACCCGTAACTGCCCGCGCAGCCCCATTCTGCACCGGCTGAAGCTTCCAGGTACCCTTCAAGGGCCGCCCCAGGTAGAGCGCATTACAGAAGTCCAACCGGGAGGTGACCAGGAACGGGCACCACCGGCACACAAGACGAAGCTGTGCAAAGGCCCTCCTAACCACGACTGCCACCTGCTCTTTGAGCAGGAGCCGTGAGTCTAGGGTGATTCTGCACCGGATCCGTCTGGGGCAGTGCCACCCCACCCAGCGCCAAAGACGGCATAGCCCTCGAAGCAGCAGGACCCAGGACCCAAAGCCCCTCGGCCTTGCCAGGGAATGGATTGAGGGGGGGACCGGGAAGGCAGGCGAGGCCCAGGACAGCCCATGAACGCTCCTCCCCCACCCCTCCCCCGCCGTCTGCCCTGAGTCAGCCTCTCTTCTGTGCCCAGAGAGTCCCGGAAAAGCCTAACCGCTGCAGCCCGGTTTGCGGAAACCCAGGGGGCCCCTGGCCAGCTGGTTAACAGGCTCAGAAACGGCAGCCCGCGGGAGGCCGGGCAGGGCTCTCCCGGGGCCACCCAGCTAGAAATGGCCCTTCGTTTCGGGTAGGGCAGCTGCTGTGCAAACGGCCTGCCAAACCCTTCAGGCCTGTCGTAAGGAAGGGCCCCCAGCCCCGCAGGGAGCGAGCAGCCGGCGGGCTCAGCGAGACGGAGCGGCCGCAACAGGTGGCCGTTCTGGGGGGCGGCGCTCCTCTGCTGAAGCTCCGAGGCAAAGGCGCCCGGGGCAGCCAGCGTCCCCAGAGCAGAGTTAGCCCCACAAGCCAAGCCCCAAAGGAAGGAGAAAAACACCTTGTTTTTTATGCAGAGAGCGAGAGAGAGAGCGAGAGAGTCACGTGCAACGCAGCAAAGACAGCAAGGGAAGGTCGCGATTACCGGAGCAGCGCAGCGCCGCGCGCAGGAGGTAGACCGGTTCTTTTGCCGTTTTGGCAGCCGGGGAAAGAGGCTAACGAAGTTGGCTCCAGCAAACAGGCCAAGCCAGATTTGCGAGGAAATGGAGCTGAAGGAAACCCGGAAGGAGCATTCTAGAAATTTACATGAAAACAAGAACCATACTGTATTTCAGAGCAAAGTTGAAACCGATGCTGCATGGATGCAGTGGATGAAAAGGGAGTGAAGGAGCCGTGGGAACCTTGGAAACCGGTAAGGCGGCAGCTGTGGCTCTGGGGAAACGCTAGCGGGAAGGCTGCGACAGTCCGCTTGGAAGGGGCAGGCGAAAATGGCATGGCACGGCCCCTGTGCCCAACACTGAGCGCGAGTGAGTGCCAGAGCTCCAGGGAATTTGCCCGGGGGCGTTTGGCAGAGCGCCCACCCACAGGGTGCAGGAGGCGATGGGGGGCGAAGACCAAGATTTCCCCCCCCCCCCGCAGGTCACTGAGAAATACGGGAACATGAGCCACCAAGCTGGTCGACTTAGGTAAAGGGCATAGGGAGATGGGCGCTGTATAAATTGGATAAAACCAAAGCACAAAATAAATCAATAAAGCGAACGAGGGCAGGCTTTGCACAATCACGGGGCTGACGGTAGGAGCCGTGCTGAACGGGCGTAAAGCAGGAACGTGGATAAGCGGGCCGCCTGGTGCCCGCCTGAGCGCCGGGCCGGATGGGCGAGGTCCTCTGGGCTGCTTCCGATGCCCAACGAATTGTGGCAACGGCAGGGCTGAGTGGGTGGGGACACACTTTTGAAAGCGGCTGATGCTGTCCGGTTGGCCAGGGGCCCGAGAGATTTGCAGGGAATGTTGGACGGCTTGTCTGATGCAAGAGCTGTGTTTGGCAGGGAAAGTGGAGGGAACAGTTGGAAGTTATACCAGGGGAGAAAAACGGGAGCAAGTTTTTGGCTTTTGTGTATCTTGGTAGAATATTGGCTGGAGATGGGAAGGCCGATGGAGAAGCTTTAAGGCGCGGAATTGCGGGAACGGCTAACACACAGTCCGTTACGAGGAAAGACTGGGGGACGGAGTTGGGGTGACCTCGTTCTAGATGCGTTTCCTTTTCTCTGCGTGATCTCACGGCCACCTCTTGGCTTACAGTGTCTTATTCCTGTCCTGTGCCGTACGCAACGGTGATGGACACAGATGGAGGGCAGGATTCAGTGGGGAAACAGCCTCTGAAGGGGGCCCTGCTCCCGTTGGGGGCTTCAGTACATTCCGAGCCGAACGTGAGCCCGTGGTGGATTCAGCCAGGGTCCAAGCACATCCTGCGGGTCCGGTTTATGACTGCGTAAGCATGAAACCGTGATCGAGGAAAGGCTGGGCAATAATTTATTGCGTCACAAGAGCCTTTTTGTTTTCACTGAATCCCAGGAGCGAAAGGGACCTGGGAGGTAAAGATCCTGCTCAGGGATCTCTCTACCCTTCCAAGCACACCGAGACAGGCACATAATCGGGTGGAGCCGTTGCTTCTGGAAGTCCGAAGCTTGCCCTGGCTCAGACCAGTCCCCACGGATCTGGCTGCGGCCTTCTTTCTCCCCGTGGCCGTCCAGGTGCCTCTAGCCCAGGAGTGTCGCCGCGGGAAAACCCGGAATGATGATCAGCGCTTCCAGGTTGTGTGGCAACACACCAGACTCTGTGTGGCGACACACTTTTATGTCGCAACACACAGTTTGGAAAGCTCTGATCTAGCCAGTGAACAGACAAAAAGAAAAGAAGGGCAGGGAAAGGGGGTTTTTTTTGTCGCAGAGGGGAAGTGGGGACCAAGGCAAGGAAGGGTCCCTCAATTCCACGGAAGGGGCTGGGCCAGGGGCCTCTGATGACCCCTGGCGGTGGGCAGCACAGTTTGGCGGGGGGCCAGGCTCTCCAGGGAATCTGGGGTGCAGTCTGTCCCCCCCCCCTCCCGTGTTAACAAACATGTCCTGGGAGAGGCTGCCCGAGAGGGCGGCGGGCCGGGAGGGGATCCTGGCAAAGAGGGAGGCTCGAGTCGTGAGGCTGCCAAACGGCGGAGGGCCGCGGACGGCGCCTGCCCGGTCACGCGCACAGAGGCGAGACCAACGCGGGCACCCCGAGCAGGCAGGTCCGCAGCGGCCGCTCAGCCCAACCGCAGCCGGGCTGGGCTGGGCTAGGAGCGAGCGCCGACCCCCTCCCCAACAAGGTCCGTCTGCTTCGCGCGGGGCTCCAGGCGAGGGAGCGACGCCCCCGCGGTCTCCCCGGCTTGGGAGGCAGGGAGGGAGGGAGGGAGGGAGGGCGGCGGCGCGCTGTTGCCAAGGCGGCGCAGCTGCAGCCCACCTCCGGCGTGGCGCTCTCTCCGCCGGCCGGCGAGCGGGGTGCCGGCGAGGCCGGTCCGCCCCATCCTCGCCGCGCAGGGGGACGGAGGCCGGCAAGCCTGCAGCAAGGGACCTCCGCAGACCGCGACCGGCGGGCGGGCGGGCGGGCTTACGCGCGGGGCTCACGCTCTCCTCGTCCTCTCTTGCAGGCCTCCCGCCGCCGGCGCCCATGGCCGCTGCGCCCCGCTGTCCGCGCCGCTCCGCCAGGCTGCTGGGGGGGCTCTTCTGCAGCGTGGCCGCCCTCTCGACGCTCACGTTCCTGGCCGGCGGCGGCCACGAGGAGCTGCTCTCCCGCTCGCTACCCTTCCTGCTGGCCGCCGGCGGGGGGGAGCAGCCCGCCGGCGCCCCGCTCCTGCCCGCGGACGACGCCTTCCTGCTGGAGCCGCGGCCGGGCGCCTGCGCCCCGCGCGCCCCCTGGTTGCTGGTGCTGGTGGCCAGCGCGCCGGGGCACGCGGCGCGGCGGCAGGCGGTGCGTCGCACCTGGGGAGGGGCCCGCCGCGCGGCCGGGCGCGGCCTGCGCACCGTCTTCGGGCTGGGGCTGCCCGGCGAGCCGGCGCAGCAGGCGGCGCTGGAGCGCGAGGCGCGCGAGCACGGGGACCTGCTGCAGGCGCGCTTCCGGGACTCGTACGCCAACCTGACCCTGAAGACGCTGGCGCTGCTGGGCTGGGCCGCCGCCCGGTGCCCCGGCGCCCGCTTCCTCCTCAAGGCCGACGACGACGTCTTCCTCAACCTGCCCGCCCTGGTGCGCCACCTGGGCCAGCTGGCCGGCCCGCCCAGCGCCTACCTGGGCCGCATCCACTGGCACGTGCCCCCCAGCCGGGACCCGCAGAGCCGCCACCACGTGCCCGCCTCGCTGTACCCGGAGCACGCCTTCCCGCCGTACTGCAGCGGCACCGCCTACGTGCTCTCCGCCCCGGCTGCCGCCGCCGTGCTGCAAGCAGCCCGCCAGCTGCCGCTGCTGCCTCTGGAGGACGCCTTCGTGGGCCTCTGCGCCCGCCGCGCCGGCATCGCCCCGCGCCACCTGGCGCGCATGGCCGGGGCCGCCCGCTTCCCGCCCGACCCCTGCTGCTACCGGGAGGTGCTTTTCAGCGTGCACGGCGTGGCGCCCGAGCGGATGGCGGCCATGTGGGAGGCAGCGGAGCAGCCCTGCAGCACCTGGCAGCGCACCCTCGGACTGGCCCGGTGCAAGGCTCTGGCCTGGCTGGCGGCGCCGGCCCCGTGACCGCGGGCGGTGGGGGCAGCTGCTGGCCGGCTCGCTCCTGGGCCTCCCGCCGGGCTGCCGAGGCGGGCGGGACGCGCCGCATCTCCACTCGGGGGTGCCCGCCCAGCCGCTCCGTTGCCGGAGGGGGACGGTGGCGACCGCTCGCTCAGAGGCCAGCTGCCTGGCCGCCCAGGAGCCAGGCTTCCCTCTCCGGACTGCGGGGCGAGGCTCAACCAGCCTGGCAGGGCGCGGCCTCCCCTCCTCCGAGCCGTCCAGCGTGCGGGCGGATTGCCAGTCCTGCACGATGGCCATTCAGCAGGCGCGTTTAACGACGACAAAGCGGCTTCACTCGGATGGCTTGCGAACTTGGTTAGTTTGTGTGGGCGGGCAGATGGGTCCCAGTTCCCCCCCCCCCTCCAGCTTCACGCCCCCCCCTCCTTGCCTGCAGAAGGCTCGGCTCCCTTGTCCAATGCCTAGGAATACTTTGGGGGTGCTACTTTGGGCCCCTCCTCGGGGGGGCCCTTTTATTTATTTTATTTATAATTTGATTGATATCACCGCTCCATCTCCCCCTAGGGGGACTCTGGGTGGTTTTATGCCCTCCAGGCGCCCCATTCTTGGCCCACCGCAGAGCCCTCCGGAATGGGGGAAGCACGCCTGCCTCCTCTTCCGCGGCCAGAGGGACTGCCTCGCAGGGGTGCTGCTCAAAGGACGAAGCCTCGCACACAGCACACCGCAAATTACAGCAGTGCATTTACTCAACACTCGGAGTCCAAATAAGCCCCACAGGAGTTCCAGGGAAGGTCCATGGGACCGGCTGGCCCAGCGCAAAGCGACAGCTGGCGCCCGGAGCCGTGCCCGTTGAGGCAGCGTGGCAGGAGGGGCGCCATCCAGAGGATCCTCTTGCGCGCCGCGGGAGTGCCGGGGAGCCCGGCCGGCCTTCTCCGCCTGCTATTTCCGGAAGCGATCCAGCGCCGATCTGCGGGCTGCGGGGGCTCCAGCTTTGGAGGGCGCCGGCTGCACCTCTGCCTTGGCAGCCAAGCTCTTCCGAACCAGGGCCTGTGAGCAGGGAGGCGGGAGGACGTGAACAGGAACGGGCAGGGTCAGATCCGCCCGCAGAACGCGGCCTCCCAGCGGATCAGCCCCAGGCCGCCTCTGGCTCACGCCGAACCCGACAGCCGTCTTCAGGCGGCAGGCGATCCCCGTGGGGCCCGGCCGTGGCCAAGCGAGCCACACCAATGTGGAGGGAGGGGGGATTTGCCGGGGTGGACCAGACGTGAAGGGCGGGAAATGGGCCCCCCCGGACGGCCCAACACAGCAGCAGAGTGGCTGGCTGAGGCATGGGGCCCAGGAAGAGCAGAGGGGCCCCCGAGCGCCTTGAGCCTGGCCAGGAGGGTAGCTGGAAGGGGCTGGCCCGGCCCGCCTGCACGAGGGCCCTGCCTGCCCAGGGCCGGCAGGAAAGCAAGGGGCCGTCTGACAAGGGTCCCCCGCCAGAGTCAGGACCCCACCAACCTGGATTAATCATCAGTTAATATGATTACCCACCCCGGAGTCAAATTTAATCACTTTCTTGTGCTGTGGTATTAAACAGTAAAATTTGGTGACCACCTTGGTGTCCACGTGTGGCTCAGCAGGGTTGGGGGGGCGGGAGTTCTTGGGATCCGCACGGAGGGAAGGAGCCGGGGCGGAGCCGGGGCAGGGGAGGAACGGGGAACGTCAGGGGACTCACCCGCTGCTGCTCGGCTGCGACCTTCCTCCTCCGCTTCAGCCGCCCGCCCGCCGAGTCCCGGCCCTTCAGCCTCCGCCGGGGGGAGGCGGGCTCCTTGGCCTCGGGGTCGTAGCCCTGGGGGAGGGGGGCAGGGACTCAGCGCCTGCAAGCCTGGAGCCCGGCAGAGCCGCGCCTCGCCCCGCCCCGTCCGCCCAGAGCGGCCAGCGGAGCGCCACTGGACTGGCGCCCACCCGCTCGGGCACATACCAGCCTCTCTGCACGCTCCTTCCGCTGCTGCTGCAGGGAGACGGCGTCCACCCGGCCCAGCTGCCCGGGGTCCAGGGAGATCAGCTCCGGCGGGATCTGTGGCAAAGAGCGGCCGTGAGGAAAAGCAGCGCCCCGGAGCGCCCTCTGCGGCCCCGGGGGCCGGCTTGGGGCCAGGGAGAGAAGCCCAGACCCGGGGCCCCGGCTCGATCCGGCAGCAGACGCGGCTGGAGGGGCGAGGGCAGGGCCCCCCCGCCAGCCAGGGGCCCCTGGGCGCTCACCTTCTCCAGGAACGCTTTAACCTCCCACTCCTGGCGCTGCTTCCGGCCCCGGAAGGGGTTGTTCTCCAAGGCGTCGAAGTTGGGCTCCCCAGCACCTGCGACACGAGCGGGGGGGGGTGCGGGTGGCTCCTCTGCCGAAACGTGGTGACCCGTCCTCACCTCCCCCCCCCGAGTGCGGGGCAATCAGCCGCTGCCCCCTTACCTGGGACGAGGAGGCTGGCGAAGCCCTGCCCGTGCCCCACGCCCAGCACGTCCTCGAAGGGGCAGAAGCGCAGGCCGTGGGAGGGGCCGGGCAGCGCGTGGCACACGTAGGGCTTCTGGGGGGGGCCGGCCGAGACGTCCTTGTACACCTGGGGAAGAGGCGGGATCTTGCGAGGGAAGGGCTTCGGGGCCCAGTCGCGGGCCCTCAGCCCCGGGGCGGGGACGCGTCACTCACCTGGACCACTTCCTGGCAGGCGGCCCCCAGGAGTCCCCGCTGGCTGAAGTCCAGCAGCCCCGCCCCGGCGGGCAGCAGCAGAGAATGGAGGCGCCGGAACGCCCGGAGGTCGTAGACGTGCAGCTTGTGATCCAGCCCGGAGGTGGCCATGTAGCTGCAGGAGGAGGGCGGGCCCGTTACGCGCTCGGAGCCTGGCCCCACCGCCCGCGCCCGCCCCCAGGCCGCCCACCCGCCCGCTCACCTCCCGGAGGCGTCCACGGCCACGGCCCTCACGGCCCCCTGGTGGCACAGCATCCGGGCCAGCGGGGCCTTGGCGCTGGGGCTCCAGAGCGTCACCGTTCCTGCAGTGGGGGGCAAGGGAGAGGCGTGGGCAGGGGCGCCAAGGCGGGGCAAGTAGGCACCAACGCAAGCCCGCCCGACTCACCGTTGCTGTGTCCCAGGTGGACGATGGCATTGGAGGGGTTCTGGGCCATCACCGCCAGCCGGCCCCCCTTGGTGCAGGTGGCGGCCACCTCCCTGCCCACCGAGATGTCTAGGTACTGCAGGAACCCCGTCTCGCTCTGGGGGTCAGAGAAAGAGCTGTGGGGTGTGGAGAAAAGTGCCCCCCGCCTGTGCCAGGCTTCCAAATTTCGGTGCTTTCCTGCCCGGCTGGCCTCGGTCGATGGCTAAGGACTCTGGAGTTGATCCAAAGCTGCCAGAGAATCCGGGCAGATTTCCTAGGTTGGCAAGGGGTCAGTTTAGATGACCGGGGGGGTTCCCTCCAACCTTGGGATTCTGCGTTCGGGAGAGCGAGCTACACGGCCTCCCAGAGTCCCCCTAGGGGAAGGTGGAGCGGTGGTATAAATTGAATTATAAATGAAATAAATAAACTTTTGGTGCGGTGCGTGGCCTTCTCGCGCAAGCGAAACACAACCGTGCGAGTGTGGAACAGAAACGGTAAAGATGCCATCCCAACCGGGATATCCGGCCACGGAGTCGGAGAAACCGGGGGCGAGAGGAGCTCCCCGCTCCGGCCCCACCAGGCACCCCCTCCCTTTGGAGGGGCGGCCTGGCCCGTGGGGGCCCGACAGCTGCCCGGGGCTCCCGCTCACCGCGGTGGCCAGCAGGAAGTGGTACGGGAGGAACTCCATCCGTTGGACGCGGTGGAAGCGCTTCAGGCAGTTCAGCTCCACGCCTTGGTTGTCGTACACGTACAGCCACTCGCGCTGGGCCACGGCGAACATGGCCTCGGTGTGCAGCCACCTGCAACGCACAGGGCGGAAAGTGTGCGGGGGGCCCGCCTCCCCAGAAGCACAGTGGGTCCCCCGTGGGGGGGGCAGCGGGTACGGAAGCCCCAGCAGAACACACGCCCTCCTCCTCACACAGGCTGCGACTCTCGTGAACTTCCAGCTGTCGCAGCGGGACCATGCTGAGGGGGGGACGCGCCGGCAGGGATGACAGCCGCGGCTGGTTGGGGAAACCCTGGAACCCCTCCCTCCCCCTCCCCCGTCACCCTCGCCGGCACTCACGTGAGATCCGTGACGGTCTCCATAACGTTGATCTCGCACATCAGGGACTTTGTGTGCCAGTCCAGAGCCGCCACGTGGCCCCGGCGGCCCCCCAGCAGGAGATGCCTGAGGGTAGGAGCACACGCGGGGATGAGGGGGCAGGCAACTCCAAGCTCCGTGCTGCGAGACCCCCGCAAAGCCCCCACGGCCGCTCACCTGCCGCTCCGCGTGTAGCTCAGCCGGTAGGGGCCAAAACGGTCCAGCTGCAACTCAAAGTGCTGCGAGAGGAAGGAAGACGTGGCGATGAAGGCGGGGGGCCCCACCCCAGCCGGACAAATGACCGCCAGCCCGCCCACCCCACCCCAGAGCGCCCCTCCACCTTGGCGCTTGCTGCGAGGTCCACTGCGGCAGCAATATCGGCCTGCGCGATGGTGCAGGTGTCCTCGTCCTCGTCCCCTTCCAGAAACCTGGTGCAGGGAGAGAGATGGGGGAGGATTAACGTTGCCCCCCAGCCCTCCTTTTTCATGGTCGAAAAAGCAACGCAAGAGCAAGAGCCATAAAACCATCTCAGCAGAAAGGAAACTCGGTTTCCAGGGCCACTTTGAAAGAGGCCCGAATCTTGAGCTACAATTTCAAGCCAGGCTAGCCGGAAGGAATTGGCTGGACCCAAACTGGATCCAAACACAAGCAGGCAAGGTCTTTCCCCCACGTTCATCCCCATCCTGCGCAGGGTGAGTTACAGCTTCATGACTGGCCAAGAGCGGTTCATGTGTTGAAACCAATCAGGCAGGGTGAAAAAATCAGAGTTTTGCCACGGCAGCCTTGAGGGTCTACAAGGAATATTGCAGTAAACGCCACGTGCGCGACGCTGTCCCTCCGGCTCCCCTAAAGAGCCCGTGGCAGGAGCAAAGCGCTCGGCCCGAACTCTGCCCCTCATCGGCCTCTTCCCAAAGCCCCCCCCCCAGCCCTCTGGGGATCATGGGGGGGGGGGGCAGAGAGAAGCCCCAGAGCAGTCGCACCAGCAGCAGCTGCTGCTCTTCCGAGGCGCAGGCCTGCCTGCGGAGCATCCAGCCCCTTCCTGCAAGTGCAACCGGCACCAGCGCTACAGGAGATAAGCAGCCTTTGCGGAAAGTTCCCCCGCGGTGCTCTCAGAGCAGCAGGTTGGCTGGCGGGCGAGGACGGAAGGCAACTCCGCCGCCCTGGGAAGGCCGCGGGGGGGACTGGGCCTGGGCCGGGGAGCAGGGCACTCACCCGGGTTCCTCCAGCAGCAGGAGCTCCATCCGGGCCGCCTGGCGGGCCGCCGCTTGGGCCTTCTCCTCCTGCGAGGCCAGCCGGTGCTTCAGCCGCTTGCTGGACACGGCCTCCTGCGGGACACGGCGGCGTCAGAGGGGCGCGGGGGGGCCCAGAGGCGGGCGGGCGGGCGCGGGGGGGGCCCAGAGGCGGGCGGGCGGGCGCGGGGGGGCCCAGAGGGGCGCGGGGGGCTCTCACCAGCTGCTGCGGGGGTCCGCGCTGGAACTTCTGCACTCGCTCCGCGGGGACGGGCGCGGCGGCTCCGGGGAAGGGGTCCGCTTTCTGCAGGGGGAGAGCAGAGGGGGCGTGGGGAGATTGCCCGGGGTGCCCGCCCGCGCCCCCGCCCGCCGGCCGCTCCTTACCCCCGAGATCTGCCTCTCGCCGCCCGGCTCCGTCCTCCTCGGCCGCCGGGCCTTCTTGGTCTCCGGATGGGCCGCCCGCTGGCCCTCGGCTGCGCCCGGCTCCCGCTCCCAGTAGCGCTGGGGCCGCCTGCCCTGGGGGGGAAGAGAGAGGGCAGCGGGGCGCCGGGGACGATGGGCGCGGGGCCCCTCCGCCGGCACCGGGGGGGCACCCGAAGGGGTGGCTGCGGGTCTCCCCCCGAGGAGGCGCCCCTCCTCCAGCGCAGGCGGGGGGGAGCAGGGCCTCACCTTCTTCCTCGCGGCGGGGGCGGCCTCCCCCCGGGCCCCCTCCATCGCGGCCCCCTCGCCCTCCCCGCTGGCTCGCCCGCTCGCTCCGCCGCTGCCCCACGTGGAGCCGCCGCCGCCGCCGCCGCCGCCGCTGCTTCCGGGCCGCTCTCAGGACGCGGCGCGAGCTCCGCTCTCCTCCAATCGGCGCGCAGAGAGGCCGCCCGGAAGCGACGCCGCAGGAGGCGGGGTGGGCAGCCGCCATTGGCGAAGCGGGAGGAAGCAGTCGCGGCCATTTTGGGGGAGGGCACGGCGGGCCGCCAGGGGACCCTCGTTTGCCGGAATTAATTTGAACGCGTAAAATGGCTTCTCGGGGGACGAATCGCAACTCGCGAGTAACTGTCAAATCGCGTTATGCGGTTTCCAGCCACGACTCCTCAGCCTAGCCTACACTGCAATATGGTGGCGAGGGTAAAATAAGGAGGATCTGAGGGGTAGAAGAAAAGAACTGAAGGAGCCAGGGGTAAACTGGGCTGAGGATCTTAAGCTCCTAGGTCTAGAAAACACGAAGCTGTGATGTTGCCCCAAATGGGAACACGGCCTGGCACTCCACTGAACCAAGGATATTCTGACTCAAGGACACCCCTTGGGATCAGGCGCCTGCCAGGCCCAGGATCTTCTGCATAGCAATGCCAATTGCTAGCCATCAACCTCCCCTTCCCCTGTAATAGTACCTATTGAAGGGACTTGAGCAAACCTGGGCCACAGAGTTAGGCCTAGAGAATACAATGCTATAATATTTTCCATAGGGAAAGACTGTTCGAACTCCACTGAACCGAAGTTATTCTTCACTGAACCAAAGATACTTCACCCAAGGGTAACCCTTGAGAAAGGCCCAGCTAGGGCCAGAGTGTTTTCACATAGTAATGTCAATTGCTAAGCTATTAATCTAATTCTACCTCTCTCAAGAATGCATGCATACCAGCCTGGAGCCAGCTATCCAGCTTGTTCTTTCTTCCTGAAGTAAGCTAATTGAATAGACCTGTTTACCTGACCCTTGATGTAATAAATCCCTTGTCTCCCCTCTTTGATATGTGTAGAAGATGCAATCAGATGGTTCTGACCTCTGTGATGTAGCTATGTGTGTATAACCGAATGTCCTTAAAGTGTTACTCTTATCTGTATAAGATGTAATTGTAAATCTCTAGCCAAAGACAGTTGCACAGGATGTGCCCCACAGAACAATTGGTGTGAATGTTCACAGGCCCCTCTCTTTGTAACTATGTTGATGACCAACGTCACCTCATGGCCTGATGGATCCCAGAATCCCTCAGTAAATCTTGGACCCTGGGCGGGACCTTGATCCCCAAAAGCTAGCCAATCCTGAAGGACGGTCAACGGACACCTCACCCACATATGGGCATACCATCATCATCCTCACTTCCTGCTTGTAATTTCTGTATAAAAGTTTGTGCCCTATTGTACTTGGGCATGGTGGTTCCACTCAGAGGTCACCTGCACGTGACAGCTGTATGGTCCTCCATCCAGCAACCTTGCTTGGCCAAATAAACTTGCTGCTGTTCCTTTCCAAAGTCTCTCAGTTGTGTATTTGGTTTTCTCTAGTTTTGGTGCCTTACACCAGGGGTCGGCAAACTTTTTTATGCCAGGAGCCATTTTATTTTTTTATTTTTTTATTTTATTAAATTTATATTACCGCCCATCTCCCCCAACGGGGACCCTGAGCGGTGACATTTTGACATTTATAACATTTATAACATCACTCGAGAGCCAGGGTGCGGGGTTTGAGGGTGGGAGCCAATCGCGTGGAAGGGGGTGGGGTTTGCGGGCGGGAGCCAATTTCATGGAAGGGGGCGGGGGAGGTTTGGAAGAAGGAGAAGGGAAAGAGAGGCTCGATTGCTCCAGTCGCTTCTCTTCCGGATTCCCCCGTAAATGGCTCCTGGTTATAAAGGGTGCTTGGAAACCGGGAAACGCTGAATTAGGCCTGGCGGAGCTCAGCGAACCGGGTTCTCCTTTCCTCGCCTCCTCCAAAACCCTCCTCTTCCTCATCCGAGAGGGAAAAACGCCGCGGCCGGGCCCTGCTGCTCCCGGGCTCCGCCACTCGGGACCCCCGCCTCTCCTGGCCAAGCGCAGCCAGCCGCTCGCTGGAACGCAGCCCGCAGGGAAGAGCAGGAGGACGAGCGTGGGGCGGCGTACTGCATTGGGTCCCGTCGCTCCACGGAGAAACGCGGGGAGGGGGGAGCGAGCTCTGTTCCCTCGGAGCAGCCTTGGGAAGGAAGGGGGCAAAACGCAGCGGCTCCACGACGGGCTCCAAAGTCGCCCACAACACTCAACGGGCACCTCGCCTCCCCTCGCCTTCCCTTCCGTTCCCTTCCCCTCCCAGCCGCGCTTTCAATGGAGCGGGGCCCCAGAATTGGCCGCGTTTCCTACCAGGCTTCCCTTTCCCCAACCGCTGCTCTTGCTGCCGCTGCTTTTAGCGTCGCTGGTGCCGCTCAGCGAACTACCTTTTCCCCCGGCAGCCTGAAGGCACGTGAAGTCCCGAGGGCTCTTTTGCTCTTCCCGTTTGGATCCTGGGCCAGGGATCAACGATGCATTAAAAGCAATTGTAAAGATTCCCTCGGTTCCCTCGGCGCGTCGCTCTCTTCGACGGGGCGGGTGGGCGGCCCTCTCCCCGGGGTCCAAGTAAGCCGCGACGGGTGGGCGGCGAGCAAAGCGTCGCCCCGCCTCCTCTGCCGTTGCCTCGCGCACTCCCAGGGACCCCGGACCCAGGTCCCGGCCTCCGCGCACTGCCGGCAAGATGCGGCTGCCCCCAAAGGGGCGCAGGGACGGCGCGCCTCCCGAGCGAAGCGGGAGAACCTGCAGCGACGGGACGCCGCAGCCCTCGCCTGCTCCGGCCACGGAAGGGGCAGCCCCACCTTGCTCCCGCAGCCCCTGCCGGTTGGAAGAGCCACAGTCAAGGGGCCAAAGAGCCGCATGTGGCTCGCGAGCCGCCATTTCCGACCCTTGCCTTACACTATCTCAGGAATGCATGCATAGTGGCCTAAGGCCATCCGGCCAGTATCTTCTTCCTGAAGTAAAGCTAATTAACCAGAACTGTTTACCTGACCTCTCTGTGTAATACATTCCTTGTCTCCTTCCTTAGATGCAAATGTATAAGATGTAATGAAATGATTCTGACCTCTGTGATTTAGTTATGTATGTATAACCTAAGTGTCCCTGAAGTGTTACTCTTATCTGTATGAGATGCAACTGTCAATCACTGGTCAGAGACAATTTGTGCAGGATGTGCCCAAGCAGAACAAAGGGTGTGAGTATTCACAGGCCATTCTCTTTGTTACTCTTGTGATAAGCAACGTCACACCATGGTCTGATCTTTCCCAGCCTCCTGCAGCAACTCCTGGAACCCTGGGAAAGACCTGGCCCCCAAAAGCTGACCAATCTCCAGAGCCGGTCAAAGGGTACCGCACCCAAATATGGGCATACCATCATCATCCTCACTTCCTGCTTGTTATCTCTGTATAAAAATTTGTGCCACCCTGGACTTGGGCATGGTGGTTTCACTCAGAGGTCACTAGCCGCGTGGCTCCTGTTTGCTACCCCATCCAGCAACCTTGCCTGGTACCTAATAAACTTGCTGTGTTCCTTTTCATAGTCTGCCTTTGTGTATTTGGTTTCACTTGAGGCTCTTGGTAAGTTGGTGCCTTACAGAACAACAATTATAGAAAATATATATATATATATATATATATATATATATATATATATATATATATAAAAGAAATTATAGAAAAAAATAGAGCGGACTGGAAATCCCTGGCCACAGATGCCCCTACTTAAGATGGCTGCAGCCTACCCCCGCCCTTCCTTAAGATGGCCTCCGTGGGCGGGGCTTCCAGAGGGAGGCTGATTCCTGTGGGCTCCGCCTCCTTTTGAAAACAGGCTTTTGCTTTAATGTGAGGCTGGCTGGGGAGTTCTGGGAATTGGAGTCCACCCATCGTAAGAAGGTTGCCGAGTTTGAAAAACGCAGCTTTCCCGGTGCAACCTGGGAGGGAGGTGGATGCAAATGAAGGATACCGAACAGGTAAGACCAAGCCCCGAAGCTGCGTCAAGGGCTGCCCTTGGCGGTCTGGGCTTCTTCCCATCGAAGGGCCCCTCCCAGGCTCCAAGCCCCCCCCCCCCCCCGTAGAGCAGGGCGACCCCGGCCCCCCGAGGAATCCGATGAGGCGGGAAAAGGCTTCCTTCTCAGAAGTTAACCCTGCCTGGAGATTGCAGCGAAAGCAGGTAACACAGAGCTTTCCAAACTTTTCATGTTGGTGACGCACTTTTTAGACATGCATCATTTCACGACACACTCTTATAGAAGGGCACTAGGCGGGCACTAGGACCTGTGCAGAATCACAGCAGGTTTGGAGGCAGCAGGGCACAAGGCAGGCACTAGGACCTGCGTGGAATCACAGCAGGTTTGGAGGCAGCCAGGCACAAGGCAGGCACTAGGACCTGCACGGAATCCTGGCAGGACAGGTTTGGAGGCAGCAGGGCACAAGGCAGGCACTAGGACCTGCGTGGAATCACAGCAGGTTTGGAGGCAGCCAGGCACAAGGCAGGCACTAGGACCTGCGTGGAATCCTGGCAGGGCAGGTTTGGAGGCAGCAGGGCACAAGGCAGGCACTAGGACCTGCGTGGAATCCTGGCAGGGCAGGTTTGGAGGCAGCAGGGCACAAGGCAGGCACTAGGACCTGCGCGGAATCACAGCAGGTTTGGAGGCAGCAGGGCACAAGGCAGGCACTAGGACCTGCGTGGAATCCTGGCAGGGTTCAGAGGCAGCAGCAGCCGCAACACAGACACACCAAGACTAACGTTTCCTGACACACAGTTTGGAAAGCTCTGACGTAATGCTTCTTAAAACCTCGCTCTTGTTCTACAGGAAACTTCAGTTCTCTCTCTGTTCTCAACTTTATGATCCATAAAGCTTTTAAGTTGTCGACAGAACTGAACTGTCGGCCTTGCCACTGAAAAACCTCCCCCAACCTATTTGACGGGGGGGGGGGGTGGTTTCCAAAGCAGGGGCCGTGTCTGCCCTAAAGCGCAGCGGGCGCTCCAACAGGCTAAGTGGCCGGATTCCTCCTGCGACTTGCAAAGGGTTTAAATAAAGAATCGTTTAAGGGCAACCACCCTATCCTCAGGGCATGCTTTCCGTGAAAGAAATACCTCCCATTTTTAAATAAGGACCATCTCAAAGGGCCAGTGGAGGCACCTGTGCCGTCTAACAAACTACAGTCAAAAATGCCCTTGGATAAAACGCCTTAGTTGGAAACAGGCTGCCAGGCTCCTCCTGATCTTTTGCCACCATAGACGAACGCAGCTCTCTTCGTAGAACAGGGACCGCATTTCGAGGTTCCCCCTTTTTAACGCAAAGAGGAGGTCTGGCGCCTTCAGGGCTCCCCTTGGCTGCATCCGGCTGTTTCGGAATTGGGGGGCGTAAAAGCTCTCCAGCTGGGCCCCAAAGGGGACGTCGTCGTTCCTGCACCTTAACGCAGAGGCTGACTGGATCCGGGGGGGGGGGGGGGGGCTCCCGGCTCAGAAAAGCGGCCAGGCCTTGGAAGACAAGTGGGAAGATCGATGCTGGTTTTGGGGGGCGTAACTTCGGGCCAGCAAGGACCCCTCCCCTTGGTTCGGGCTGCAATACGTACCCAGAATGCCTGGCCAGAGGTCCGAGCCTCGAGGGGATCCCCGCTGCTTGCCGACCTGAACCGACAACACTTGTTTTGCCCTCTGACCTTTTATGCAGGGAATGTGTTTATTATTAGTAATGACTCTTTCACGGGCTGAGTGTGAAAACCCCTAATATTCAGGGTTTAATAAACGAAAACAGAGCAGCGAAAACAGGAACTAAAGACATTACCCTTTCCCCTCTGTGGCTCCACCACCCCCAACTTTTAGATCCAGGGTCCTGAATGGTCATTTATCTTATTGTACAGTAACTGAGCTGCTCCAATCACAAGGGCATCTTACACACACACAGCAACGGTAAACTCCCAAAATCTCAGTAACAACTGAAAGAATAAAACACAGATAAGCTGCATTAATGCATCTCCAGTAATTAAGGCTTGGAAGCTCAGATGGGGGGGGGGGCTGTCCCACCAAGACAGCTGCCTTCTGGGTTCCGCCCCTGGCTTGGTCCCCCTGGGCCTGATCCCATAGCAGGGGAGATTCTCCCAGAAGCGTGGACTGCCGGCCAAGAACTGGTTGCATGGTACCCAGGGCCCTATGGAGAACCAGTGGCGACCCAGGCAGCGGTTTGGCGCCCGCCTGCTGGCACCGGGCGCCGTCTGGCGTTCGGACCCGCCTCCCGAGGCAGCCCTGCGTGAGCTGGCCGGTGCCACTGCAGCCAGCCACGGCTTCCATCTGCTGTTCCGGCAGCAGCCACGAGCCCAGCGGATCGGCTCCTCAGAAGGGGCCCAGCCCCATCCAGAGACCCCGTTGATTCAGCGCGAGCCTGCCCTGGCCATATGGCTCCTGACGATTCAGACCACCCAGGCCCTGCCCCACATCCCGTCTGCCCCACGAGAAGACCAGGCTCCTCACCGGCAGCGGCTTCCCAACGGTGTCGGGGTCAGCCGGCCGGGAGAGGCCGCGGGGGGACCAGGCCACGTCCACAGGGAACGTGGCGAGCTGCCTCTGGGTCACGGGGCAAGTCCTCAGACGCC
This sequence comes from Charina bottae, assembly GCA_023362775.1. Lineage (NCBI taxonomy): Eukaryota > Metazoa > Chordata > Lepidosauria > Squamata > Charinaidae > Charina > Charina bottae. The sequence goes on along the minus strand of JALMGJ010000002.1, from coordinate 583,335 downwards.
CGCAGGAGACCTGCGGAGTCTGCTCGCCACAATGGCGCTCCGGAGAAGCAGCCTTGCTAGTCTGCTCCCGCGTGGGCAGGATTTGACCCCCCCCCCTCCCGCATGGGCGGCCGGGCGGCCGTGTTCATCTCCAAGCTATGGAACTGGCGACCAAGGAACCACAACCTTCAATCCGAGGGCGGGTGGCGGGGGGTTCATCTGGATCCCCCTTATTCCGCAAGCCACGCTTAATTTCTCCTCCCGCACCCCAAAGACCTCCATTCAAACCGCACGTTTAACAGGAAACATCTTTATGCGCTGCGGCACAGAGCAGGGAAAACAGCGGGCAATCGATGTGCAGCTCACAATCTGCAGCAGGCAAACCCGGACAGGCCTGGGGGGTGGGGGGTGGGGAAGCCGTGCCAAATGGCTCAGGGGCCGGCGGCCACAAGCCCCTCTGCCTCGGGAGGGAGGGAGCTCGTCTGCGGCGCCACCGGAGGGAAAGTCTGGCAGACGGACTTGATCTCGGGGGGGGGGGGGGCAGACGCTCCGTCCGTCCGTCCGCACAGGGCCTTTGGCGGGCCCCGCGTCCCTCCGGGCAGCATTTCTATCCGTGGCCGATGGGAGTGGGCTTGGCTCCTGGCCCGCTTCCAGAGCCTCTTCCTGCCCCAACCAGCACAGTCCAGCGCCCCCAAGGCCAGGGAGCCGGACGCTGCGGCCCTCCTGGCCAACTGCCTTTCTCTTCTGTCCTGCAGCGCGGGGGGGGGGGAGGCAGGAAAGCCACCCCCACCCCTGCTGCAACAAAGGCAGCCCAATTCAGCACAGGAGTTTGGAACCAAAACGGCTTAAGCATCCATGGTCGGATGGCGAGGGAGAAAATCTGGTGCCAGCCCTGCCCTCCCCCGCCCCCCGCTGGCTTTTTAAAGGCCTCGCCTCTCTCTGCCCAGAGCAGACCAGGTGGCCTGGTCCAAGTTATTTCAGAGCCACCAGGGCCGATATTTTGGGAGAGCCTGCACAGCTGAAGGCCGGCTGCGCTGCTGTCAGGAAACCACGCCTCTGGGGTGAGAGCTGCCGCGGTGGGACAGGGACAGGGACAGGGGGCCCTGGGGGCGGGCGGGCGCGCGGGCCTCCCCATCTGCCAAAGGGGTGGGGTGGGAAGACGACCGGGATTCCTGCTTCCTTTATGCAGGAGGGGCAGACAAACACCCCAAGCAATTTCAGTACCCCCTCCCCAAATTGCCAACTAAAATCCACGGGGAGACGCCTCAGCCAGGTTTCGTCTGCACCCCTTTCCTGAGGATCCAAAGGGAGGCTCCACGGCCCAGGAGGACGTCCGCCGTCCGGCTCACTCCACTTTCTGTAGGAAGAGGAGACCGAGGTGGGAGGAGGTTCAGGCGTGGCTTTTTGGAGCGGCCGGGCCCAGCCAGCCAGCCAGCACTCAGTCCTGGGGGGGCCCAGGCGACAAGGACCCCACCTCCCGCTCCTCTGCCCCAGGCGGCGGGATAACTAAGAGGCCGCGGCCGGCCAGGCGTGGGAAGGGCGTGGGAAGCTCACCTCGGACTTCTCCTTCTCTCCGAACACTGCAAGAGAGGAAGCAAACTGGGTCAAAGACGACTCACTCGGGGCTCCCTTTGACGGGGCGAGGGTCGCGAGCAAAGCGAGCACTCCCTCCCTCACTCACCTCGCCTGGAGATCGCCTGCAGGAAGCCGAGGAGCGCAAAGGCGATCAGGAAGAGGCCAATGACGTCCTCCACAGAGGGGCCCAAGGACCCTGGAAAGGAAGGGAGGCGGGGAGTCCCAGGAAGCCAACGTGACCCCCCCCCCCGGCCCTTTGGGGTGCCCTCCCAGACACCTCTTCCGTCAACGCTTCCCACACGGTGGGGGCTCCGGTGACCTCAGTCAGAACCAGGCGCCGCGAGGGCCCACTTGCTCACAGGAGGTGCAAGATGCAGGGGGTGGGGAGGGGGAGCCCAGGGTGCTGGTTGGGAATTTTGGGAGCTGCAGTCCCAGTTCAGCCGGCCCAGATGTTCTCTTAAGAGCAGCACCACGTCCGTCGTCCCAACCACCCAGCTGCTCTCTGCCAGGGGCCCAAAGGCCCTCGCCTGCACCCAGGGCCGATCGCACGCTGAGCCCGCCCAGAATCCCAGGGTCCCGTCTGCAGGATTTGACCACCCTCCGCAAAGGAGGGCCCCTCGCAGCCCAGGGTCTGCACCACCACCGTTTTCGGTGCACCCTGCAGGGCAGACCAGCGCGGCACACCTGGGATTCACCGCCTGCCTCTGGTGCCAGCAGAAGTGCCGTGCCACCAACAGAAGCCATTTCGTAGTTGTCAGTCCAAAGAACTGCTGTTCCAGTCCCTCGCGGCAGGGATGGTGGGCCCCCAAGGCCCGTTCTTCTGGTCAACCCTGCCTCCGGGTGGGTGCGTGAACGCCCTGCAGTTCTTGCCACGGTTTTGGAAGCGGTTTGCCCTTACAAGGGGGACACCCTCCCCCCGCAGCCTCCCTGCTATTCCCCCCCCCCCGTGGTCACACACACCCTCTGCGCCTACCTGCCACGTGCAGCTTCACGGACTTCGGGAGCCCTCCCTGGCCCAGCCCCACATGATCCACGTGGCAACTGTACGAGGCCCCCTGGTCTCCTGGCTGGACAGGCGGCAGGCGGGCATAGCTGGTGAAGCTGTAGGTGCCGTCGGGTGACTGCCGGTGCCCCGATTCCCAAGTGTCCAGGAGGACCTCGCTGGCCGTGCCGGGGCCGCTCCGCTGCCAGACCACGGAGACGCTCTGGGGGTAATAGCCAGCGATCTCGCAGGCCAGCTCCACGCGGGCGTTCGGGGGCACTGAGAACGGGTCTGGGCGGAGGGCCACCTTGGGTGGCTCTGGGGGCAGAAAGAGGGGACGGGTCACAGGGAGGGTGTAAGGTTTTCCCCTTTTCCTCCCAGGGAGACCAAGAAAAACCAAGTGGCCCACCGATGGGCTAGAGCTATCAGATAGCTCAGAAACAGCGGCTAGAAGATTTCTAAGCACCGCACAAAATAAAATAATGTCTCCCTTGGCAAGATTTAGATCCTGCCTTTCACTCGGGAACTCAGGCAGCCTCCGGTTTTCCCTCACAACAGCCCTGTGAGGCAGGCTGGCCTGACAGAGTGACAGGCCCAAGGCGGAGGCTGGATCTCCTGGGCCGCCCTGCTCCGATCCAGTCCCTTCGCCCCCACCCTGGTCAGCAAGCCCAGCGGGACCTCGGTCTGCCGCCGCCAAAGAACCAAGCCAGCGTTACTTGAGCCCAGCACCCAACACCTGGGTGAGCATTTGCTTCCAGCAGAACCTCAGCACTTATTTTGAAATGCACCAGCGAACGCAGCCCTCAACCAGCAGAGGTGACTCCTTTGTTCTGCCAGCTCAGGCGGCTTTGCTGGCCTCCAGCGCTCCAGACCGCATCCGAGGCCTGAACTGGGGAAGGCAACAGAAGCCTCCCGGCATGAACAGCCCCCGCCCCACCGGGGACCAAAGGAATTATTCATCCACCCTCCCAACTACGCCACAAGCAGGCTCTGCGAGCTCGGGAGACGCTGGGGGAGACCCGGCCCGGCCTGTGGGCCCGGGGCCCTCCCCAGCTGCCCGAGAAAGCAGCCGAGCGGCGTGAAACTTGGGGGGGGGGGCGGCTGGAACCACTCACCCACGATCTTCAGCTCCACAGCCTGCTGGGCATGCAGGTAGGGCAGGTAAGCAGAGCAGATGTAGATCCCCTCGTGGTGCACCTGGACGCCCCGCAGCTGCAGCGAGATGTTGCCGCTCGTGGGATCCAGAAAGAGCCGGGCGCCCTCCTCAGACACCGAGGCACGCTGGGCAGCTCCGTCGTAGGCCAGGATCACCCGCCCGGCCCCGCTGCGCTGGTGGCGCCACTCAACCGAGGCGGCCACGTCCGGAGCCGAAAAGCTGCAGTCGAGCAGCACGTCCTGGCCCGGGCGCGCCTGCAGGCGGGGAGTGCGGGTGAAGACGGAGAGGACCGCTGGGGGGGAGGAGGAGAGGCCGGGTCAGCCGGGGCCGGGTCTACCTGGTCAGCCGGGGCCGCAAGCCCCCTCCACATACCCCGGCTGCCCCCCGGCCCAGGTTTTGCGGGGAGACCGAGGTTCCCTGGGGAAGTTGGCACCCACGCTTGGGCTAGCCCCTGGCCCAGGGCCTCCCCATCGACCTTTGGGGGGAGAATTCCAACTTCAAAAATCAGTGTTTAATATCCAAAGGTGGTGGACATCTATACATCTACTATACAAGACCTGGAGATGACTGCAGTTCAGATCACGAACTTCTTATTGCACAATTTAGAATCAGACTAAAGAGAATAGGGAAGACCCACCGCTCAGTTAGATATGAGCTCACTAATATTCCTAAGGAATATGCAGTGGAGGTGAAGAATAGATTTAAGGGACTAGATTTAGTAGATAGGGTCCCAGAAGAACTATGGACAGAAGTTCGCAACATTGTTCAGGAGGCGGCAACAAAAAACGTCCCAAAGAAAAAGAAAACCAAGAAGGCAAGATGGCTGTCTGCTGAGACACTGGAAGTAGCCCAAGAAAGAAGGAAAGCAAAAGGCAACAGTGATAGGGGGAGATATGCCCAATCAAATGCAAAATTCCAGAGGTTAGCCAGAAGAGATAAGCAATTATTTTTAAACAAGCAATGTGCGGAAGTGGAAGAAGACAATAGAATAGGAAGGACAAGAGACCTCGTTCAGAAAATTAGAAACATCGGAGGTAAATTCCAGGCAAAAATGGGTATGATCAAAAACAAAGATGGCAAGGACCTAACAGAAGCAGAAGAGATCAAGAAAAGGTGGCAAGAATATACGGAAGACCAAATTGCCGATTTTTTGTTGTTTATTCGTTCAGTCGCTTCCGACTCTTCGTGACTTTATGGACCAGCCCACGCCAGAGCTTCCTGTCGGCCGTCGCCATCCCCAGCTCCCCCAAGGTCAAATCCGTCACCTCCAATAAATTGCCAATATCCGCTGGATAATGGAGAAAGCCAGGGAGTTTCAGAAAAACATCTATTTCTGTTTTAATTAACTATTCTAAAGCTTTTGACTGTGTGGATCATAACAAATTGTGGCAAGTTCTTGGTGGTATGGGGATACCACGTCATCTTGTCTGCCTCCTGAGGAATCTGTATAACGACCAAGTAGCAACAGTAAGAACAGAGCACGGAACAACGGACTGGTTTAAGATTGGGAAAGGAGTACGGCAGGGTTGTATACTCTCACCCTACCTATTCAACCTGTACGCAGAACACATCATGCGATGTGCTGGGCTTGAGGAATCCAAGGCTGGAGTTAAAATCGCTGGAAGAAGCATTAACAATCTCAGATATGCAGATGATACCACTTTGATGGCTGAAAGCGAGGAGGAGTTGAGGAGCCTTATGACGAAGGTGAAAGAAGAAAGTGCAAAAGCTGGGTTGCAGTTAAACCTCAAGAAAACCAAGATTATGGCAACCAGCTTGATTGATGACTGGCAAATAGAGGGAGAAAAAGTGGAGGCAGTGACAGACTTTGTATTTCTAGGCGCAAAGATTACTGCAGATGCTGACTGCAGCCAGGAAATCAGAAGACGTCTACTTCTTGGGAGGAGAGCAATGGCAAATCTTGATAAAATAGTTAAGAGCAGAGACATCACACTGACAACAAAGGTCCGCATAGTTAAAGCAATGGTATTCCCTGTAGTAACTATGGCTGCCAGAGCTGGACCGTAAGGAAGGCTGAGCGAAGGAAGATAGATAGAAGGAAGATAGAGTCCCTTGCAAGGGAGATGGGCGGGGAATAAATTGAAATAATAAATAAATAATAAATAAATAGATGCTTTTGAACTGTGGTGTTGGAGGAAAATTCTGAGAGTGCCTTGGACTGCAAGAAGATCAAACCAGTCCATACTCCAGGAAATCAAGCCAGACTGCTCCCTTGAGGGAATGATATTAAAGGCAAAACTGAAGTAGTTTGGCCACATAATGAGAAGACAGGATACCCTGGAGAAGAAGCTGATGCTAGGGAAAGTGGAAGGCAAAAGGAAGAGGGGCCGACCAAGGGCAAGATGGATGGATGGTATTCTGGAGGTGACAAACTCAACCATGGGGGAGCTGGGGATGGTGACGGCTGACGGGAAGCTCTGGCGTGGGCTGGTCCATGAAGTCACGAAGAGTCGGAAGCGACTTGAATGAATAAACAACAAAGGATAAATTGTTCGAAGGAAAAATGTACACTTTATTCCACTAAATATAGGCTTCACTGGGGGCATCAAGCTGCCCCCTCTTGCCAAAATCTTTCCCACCAACCCAACCACAATCCATGGAGTATGTTGGACTGCAACTCCCCTCCTTCCCAGCTGGCTGGGAAGATGGATCTTGTCACCCTGCCCATCTGGAGGGTGCTATGTTTGGGTTGCCTTAAGAGTAACCCTATATAATCAATCCAGGATTGTTCTTGTTTGCAATTATATTATTGCTCAGAGAGAGAGAGAGAGAGACCCCATCAGTAGCCCCTCAATTTGAATTCACGGAGGGATAGGCGGACCCATTACCTGTTGCCGTGGTGATGCGGCTAGCCTCTCGTTTCCCAGACAACGGCGCCTCCCTGTGCAGGATGCTGCTGACCCCAAAGTCTGCCTCCGGGCTCTGGATGGTGGCGATGACCCACTGGCCTTCCAGGGAGCGGGGGCAGCCCTTCTGCCCCACCAGCCCCACAGCCCAGGGCACGTGGCCCTCCTGGGGGTGGTACGGGTTGAGCTCACAGGACACCTGGGCCTCGGTCTCTGGGCCGGGGGGATCAGCCCCACGCCAGAGGGGGTGGGCCCCGGGCTCTCTGCCGCTCCAGAGGGTCCCAGACGGGTCTGTCCAGAGGAAGGGGAGATGGGGAGGTGAGTGAGGTTCCCCTCCCTCCCCCCCCCCCCCCGCCGCCGGACAGGACACTCAGCCCCATACTGGCAGCCCCAGGGCCGGGAACCCCCTGGGGCTGATTCGGCATTGTGCGGGCGGCCTCAGGTAAACGGACCTCGAGGCCGGCGCCCACCGCGGACCCCTCCCTTCGCGCCTCAGCCTCCAGCGGTCCGCCCCGCCCCGCCCCGCCCCTTCCCTGCCTGAAGAGAGCGAGCTCCTCAGGACGTCGCCGGCTCCGAAAGGGGAGAGGCACCCGCGCCAACCGGAAAGGGGAAAGAGCCCCGCGCCAGGCTTCGTACCCAGCATCTGGAAGGCCAGGCCGAGCTCCACCTCCGCGGGCAGGTCGGCCTCCAGGGCGGCTTCAGGCAGGCGGCGGCCCGGCGGCGGCAGGATGAGCAGTGCGCGGCGCTGGTCCAGTTTGCTGGGCAACACCGACCCGCGGCCGCCGCCGCCTCCCGCCTCCTCCACGAACCAGCAGCCCAGCTTGGCCGCGGCGGCTGAAGGCGGCGGCGGCGGCGGCGGCGGCGACGCGCCCAGGGCCGCACCTGCAGGGCAGACGAAGGCGGTGAGGCGGGCCGGCGAAGAAAGCGAACGCGGCGCTTGCCCAGCGGGGAACCCCGCGGCGCTTCTTCCAGCGGGCGCCCCCTCCCGCGCCCTGCCGCTGGGCAGCCCGCCAGCCCCTGCCGGAGAGCCGCAGGGCCGGCGGGGCCGCGGCTTGAGGGCCCTTGTGGGCGCAGAGCCGGCGCCGCCTCCCCTCCCCTCCCCCCTCCCCCTCCCCACGCCCGGGGCGCCCGGCCCACTTACCGAGCAGGAGGAGGAGGAGGAGGAGGAGAGGGCTCTGCTTGCCGCAGGCGGGCGCGGACGAGGTGGCCATGCCGAGCGGGCGCGGACCGGCGGCGATCGAGCGCGGGAGAGCAAAGCTGCGCGCTGTCCTGTGGCGGCGGACCCGCTTTCGCTTTCGGCGGAGAAGGAAGCAGCGCAGCCGGGAAGGGGCGGCTGGCTTTCGGCGCCGGAAGACGGGGCTGCCAGCTGCTGCCCGGCGCGGAATCTCGGCCAATGGCTTGGGGCTCCTGCGCCCCAAATTGTCCCGGCGGCGCGGCGGCGAAGGGGCTCGCTCGTCCACTCGCGCAAAAGCGTCTGTCGGCCTCGCGGCCGGCTCAGCTCGGCTCAGCTCTTCTTTGGGGCAAGGATAAAGTGCCCCCTGCGTCGTGGGGGCGGGGGGGGAGCAATTTCAGCGCCGAAGACTCCTGACTTCGTTCTAGCAGGCGAGCGGTGCTGGAAGCCTCTCGAGACGGACGGGCTTCCCAGGAACCATTTGGTGCCTGGCGGCCTCATTGTTTTTCCACGAATGTCTGGAAAGGAAACCTACGGGGTGGGTTCCAGTCCACTTTCCTTCCTGGTGGGGCAATTTCATGCCTGCAGTGATCCCCAGGGGGCCACAGGTAGTAGCTGATCCCAAGACAAGCTCAGCCAGGACCTGGATAGTCCTTGGATGGGAGACCACCAGGGGATCCCGCGGTTAGAATTAGGAAGTCAACAGAGCATCCCGGAAGGCGGCAGGGGCGTCTGAAAAGGGCACAGGGGCCTCCCGGCAGTGGAACAGCTTTCCTTTCAGCCTTGTGGGGGCCTGGCGGGGGGGGGGATTCGCCAGTTGCAAAGTGCATTCCAAGCACCGGTGCGCGCACCCGCAGGCAGCGGGCAGGGGGCGGGCTTGCCTGCGGAAAGCAGACATGACCGAACGGGAGCTGCAGTATTGGCTCCCCACCTGTGCTTGCACCTTCACACCAGATTAACGCTCCCGCTCCCCCCAAATGCCCCACACAGCCGGAAGGGCGAGGCAGGCCCAGGGGAAGAGCCCACCCAGGACGAGGCGGCAACAAGGGGAGCATCAACAGGGGCCCTGCCGGAGGGGCCCCTCGAAGGGGCCTCCGAAACTGATGCCAGCGATGGCTCCCCCCCCCCCATAGCAAGCCCGTTTGGGCTCCCCAACTTCCTTCCCGCCAGCGGCTGGTTCAGCAAGGCGAGGGCAGAGGTGGCCCCAGGGCAGACTGTGCATGTATACCTTCCCACGTTTCCAGGAACAGGATCTTTCCCCTTAACTTGGGATTTTCTTCATTAAGTACTGCTTTTTGTCCTCCCCATTTCAGTCCCTCCGCCCTTCCCCCAGGGCCGCCCTCGCCCCTCTCCGCCCTTCCCTGCGGCAGGCAGGAGGCCCAAGCCTTGAAACAAGCCGGGTCCGCAGGAGGCGTCGCCCGCTTCTTCCCTTCCGCTCTGCACTGGCGCCACCCCATTTCCGGGGGGGATCTGGGAGCGGGCAAAGACGATGCGGGGCTGCAGGAGGAAGGCACTGGGGCGGTGGGAGGGGGAGACGCGGGCGCGGTTCAGGACTCTCTTCGTGGCCAGAGACGACGAGGGCCGGGCCGGCTGAGGAATCCTGGGCTCACGCCGCCTTAAGGCGGAACCCCTCGGACCGGCGGCCCTGGGGGGTGTCTGCAACCATGGGGCAAGGAGAGCTCCCCCCCCCTCTCCTCGGCCCAAGCCAGCCCCAGGGACGGCGCCACAAAGACCCAAACCAGGCGGGGGCTTAAACAGCAATAAATATTTATAGAGAATTTGTCGCTTTCATTTAAAAAAAAGGCCCCAGCCGAATTGAAGGACATTTTTCATCGAAGTAGAAGGAACAAATGGGGGGGGGGGAGGAGGGGGCTTCTCGCTCCTGGCTCCCTACGCGGCTGGGGCAGGAGAGCAGAGGGAGGGGGCTGGAGTGGCTCCCCCAAAGTAGGGGGTTCTCTCTAGACACACAGCCAGCACCCGGCCCCAGGGGCCCATTCAGCCCGCCTGTTCAGAGCTGCCCCTCCATGAAGGGTCTCCTGCCCCCCACCTCTCCCTGGGCAAAGCAGGGGCTCTTGCCGAAATGCCTGCACCCCCCCAGGCAGACATGCACCGGGGGGGGGGGGAGGCTGCTGCTGCTGCATCAGTGGGGCCTCCCCCTGCAAGTGGGTGGGGGCGGTGGGCATTTCGTGTTGGCTGCTTCCCAGGCAAGTCCTCCTCTTCCCCAGAGGGGATTTTAGGCAAGGGCTGCAAGAGGGGGGGCTCCAGGTCTGTCCGGGGTCTTAACGCACCCCATCCCAGCCTTGGCCCGTGGCCCGATGGGAAGGGCCCGGCCGGCCACGCAGCACGCCTTCGTCAGACTACTCCGGCAGGGCGTGTCCAGGGAAAGGGGCCGGAGGGGCGGGACTCCGGCTCATCTGAGGGCCAGAAGGGTCTTCCTCGCAGGGAGGGCGCCGGGTCCACAGCTGCCCCCTTCACATCTTGCTGCTCCCTGCGAAGCCCAGTTCACTGCGTGGCGACCGCCCGGTGGACCATTCGGCGTCGCCCGCGACCCGGGACGGCGACGCCTCCTTCTTGGCAGCCCCGGAGACCGCAGAGGTGCCCGAGACGCTGACGCTGCCTCCACCGAGGCGGTGGCGCCTCTCGCAGTGGCCCTTGTGGCGCATGAAGCTGTCGCGCCACATGAACTTCTTGGCGCAGACGTCGCACTCGTAGGGCTTGAGGCCCGTGTGGGTCTTCATGTGCTCCGTCAGGTGGTGCTTCATTTTGAACTTCTTGTTGCAGACGGGGCAGTCGAAGGGGCGCAGGTTGAGGTGCATGTTGACGTGCCGGTCCCGCATGCTCTTGTGGGAGAAGGCCTTCCCGCAGTGGCACATGAAGATCTTGTTTCCCTCCCCGGAGCCGGCCGCCAGCTGCACCGCCCCGTGCTCCACGGGCGCCTGCGGGGGGAAGACCGCGATCTGGTTGCCCTGCATGTCCATGGGCAGCAGGGGCCGCTGCTGCGGGAAGGCGCCCGGCAGGGGGGAGCCCTCCTCCAGGCCCTCGCAGCAGGGCGAGGAGAAGTCCTCGGAGGACTCGCAGAAGTTCACCTGCTCCTCCAGCTTGGCGCCGCCGGGGCCGGTCAGCGTGCGGACGTCGCTGATGCTCAGGGCGGCCTCGGGGGCCGGGCCGGCCGCCGCCGCCGCCGCCTCCACGGGGTCCTCGTCCTCCTCGCAGGTGAGCACCAGGTCCTCCTGCGCGCGCTCCTTCTTGACGAAGACCCACTGCTTCTGGGGCACGATGCTGGGCCGCACGTAGGCCGGGCGGCGGCCCTCGCTGCAGCCCGGATCGCCCCCGCCCCCGCCGCCGCCGTCGCTGCCGTCGTCGTCCGTCTCCAGGACGAACTTGCTGCCCCCGGCGAAGGGGTCCGGGCCGCGGGAGGGGCCCTTCTCGGCCTGGAAGACGACCTCCCCGTCCTCCCGCTCGCCGGCCGCCCAGCCGCCCCGGGGGCCGTACCTGGCGTGGTCGGGGCCCTCGCCCCCCGAGTCGCGGGGGCTGAAGTAGCTGCTGCTGCTGGGCGACTGGTTGTCGCTGGTGCGGCTGGAGTGAGCCCGGGCGGCGCTGGAGGAGGCGGCGTGGGCGGAGGAGGAGGAGGAGGGGGCGACGGCCGGCGGGGCCGCGCGGCGCTCCTTGAGCAGCTCCGTGCACTTGTCCACGATGTGCCACATCTGCAGGACGCTGCCCACCGTCAGGAAGTTGACGATCTCGTCGCGCGCCATGCGCAGCCGGCCGGTGTAGGCCGAGCCCAGCACCATCTCGAAGGCCACGGGGTCCATCACGCTGGGCAGCACCACCGACGTCATGTTCTTCAGCAGCACCTGGTCGTGGAAGTAGGGCGAGGAGGCGGCCAGCACCGCCCGGTGGGCGCGGAAGACGCGGCCCTGCACGTGGATGGCGATGTCGCACAGCTTCCCCTCCACGCGCTGCTGGTTCAGGCTCTCCAGCAGCGCGCTCGTCACCTCCGGGAAGTCCACGTGCACCACCGCCAGGCCCGCCGCCGGCGCCTCCATGGTAGACTGCCCCGCGCGGGGGAGGCTCGGCTCGGCGCCCCGCCGCTCCGGCCGCCCCCGCCTCGCCTCGCCTCGCCTCGCCTCGCCGGGAACGGGCCTCGCGCCGGGCGGCCTCTTCCTCTGGGCGCCGCGGCTCCGGCTCCGGCCCGCCCCGCGGCGAGAGGATTAAAGGCGGCCGCCCCGCAGGCCTCGCCCGCCCCGGGCCGCGTCGCCTTTAAGGCCGGGTTTCTGCCCGCCGACCGCGCGTCGTGCCCTCTGCGCACGCGCGGCCCCGCCCCCACCCGCCCGGAAGGGGAGAGGCGGGCACGAGCCCTGGAGGACGCGGAGGGGAGGGGAGGGGAGGGGAGGCGGCGCCGCGCTCCTCCCGCCGGGAGCCCCCCGCCCCCCGCCCCCCCCCGCGGAGAAGAATGCACGCAGCCTCCGTACAGAAAAATAGTCATTTTTATTTCTAATCCGCTTCCCGGGTCTGAGTAGCGCAACCCCCCGCCCCCGACCCCTCTTCGGTCCCCGAAGAAAACACTGCGCCGCTCGCCCGCCCGCCCGGCGGGGCTACTCCGAGTCGGAGAGGACGATGATCTCCTCCGGGTCGCACTGGGTGGCCACGCTGGTCTGGGGAGGGAGCAGAGAGCGGTCAGTGACCCCAAATAACACCCCCCCCCCTTGAGGAGCCTCCGAGCTTTGAAGGCACTGCCTCCCTGCCTGCACCCCCACGCCCTGCACCCCCACCCCCACCCCCGGAAGCCAGGAGGGAGCGGGCCCAGGGGACACCCACCCTGGAGAGCAGCTCCCGCTGCTGCCGCTGCCGCTGCTCGGGCGGAGGGCTGTCCTGGGTGCTGGTGACCAGGCCCAGGCCGGGCGAGTCGGCGCAGGTGGAATCTGCTGGGGGGGGGCGGGCTCTCCTCCTCCCCCTCCGAGCCGGAGCTGGGCAGCTCGATGCACCCGTCGCTGCGGGGAGAAAGAAGCCGGTCGATGCGGGTCAGCAGCGGCCCTCCGGAACCCTTCCCTGCACCCGCCCCTTGCCCCCTCACCTGCCGGGGACCGGGCGCCCCCCCCAACAGCTCCGCTTGCGTGGCGGCTGCACACCGAGCTCGTTCTCCGTCGAGCGGCTGCGCTTGGGGGGCAGGGGGCCCTTGGGGGCGCGGCAGGCGGGCTCCTGCTCCCCCTGAAGCGGGGGCGAAGGGGAAGGGGGCGGCGTGTCCTGGTCCTCCAGCGGCAAGACCTCCTCGATCTCCAGGAGGAACTGCTGGGAACTGGAGTCACCGGAGGCCGCCAGACCCTCCTCCTCTTCCTGGTCCTCCTCCTCCTCCTCCTCCTCCTCCTCCTCGGTGGAGGAGTACAGGACCACCTCCGGCACGTCCAAATCCATGTGCTGGTCGGCCTCTGCGTCCGTGGCAGGGGGGTCCCCATCTGTGCGAGAGTGGCAGCCGAGGTCAGCTCCCTGGTAACGGCGCTCGGCGCTCTTCCCACCCACCGGTTCACGAGCAGGCGGGGAGGGGGGCGGAAAAGGGGCCAGCAAAGCAAGGCGGTGGGAATTGGGGGAGGGGGGTCTAACAAAATGACAGATAGTGTGGAAAGAGGAGCGCTCACAAGCCACCAGGAACCCTCCAAGGAACGGTGGGGCGGGCAGGCAGGAGACACACCTAGGCTGTTATTGCACATGCAACCTGCGGAATTCAGTGCCACAAGAACGAGCGCGTTTGGAGGACAAGGCTAGAGTCCCCAGGAAAGAAGACGCCCCCCCCCGTGCCACCCTATCCGCCCACCCCCACCGGATACCTGGTCCAGGGGCTGCCACTGCCTCTTCCTCCTCCTCCTCCTCGTCTCCACCATCCAGGTAGTTGGCCAGTTCTGCTTCTATGTCAGACTCAGAGGAGTCTTCCTCCTCCTCCTCCTCCTCCTCTTCCTCCTCCTCCTCCTCTTCCCATGCTTTTTTTTTACTTGTCTCCTCAGGGCCTGCGCTGTCCTAGTGGAAAGGCGGCAGTGGGGGGGGGTTTCCACTTGTCCCTCCTCTCGGGGGGGGGGGGACAGTCCCGCCTCCCCCTCGGCCCGGCCCCACTGTTCTGGATCACACGACCCGGCCAGAGGCGGTCCCCCCCCCCCAGCACAGAACAGTGGGTCTCGCCTTCCTAGGAAGCGGGCTGTATCTGCCAGCCCTGCGAGGCAGTCCGGATCAGGAGGCCACTACACATGGAGGCCAGGACACAACTCCGCTGAGGGCGTCATAGAATCTTGCAAGCCCGATTGTGCCCCCCACTTAATACCCCCGAGAGTCCGGGAGAGCCAGCCTGATCCCCTTCTTAATGCTGTCTCTGCCCTCTTTGGGGGCTGGTCGTCTTTGCAGCCATTTTGTGAGTGTGCCCCGGCCCAAGAGGGCGTCATGGAATGCTGTTCCAGGCCCAAGGGCCCCTCCCTCCCTCCCTCCCTCCCTCCCTCCGCCTGATGGGTTCCCATTGTCTGACTGAGTGCCCCAGCAGAGCTTCAGAGATGGGGGTGCTGATAACCCCTCCCTGGGGCTCTGTGCCCTGTCAACGGCGAGGCGAGGCAAGGCCCCCTCCCACCCCACAGCCACAAAGCCAACCCTACCCTACCCGTAACCCTAACCCTCCGGCCCTGCCCCGGAGACGCCCCCAGCTCCGGCGGTCCCAAAAGGGGCTGCGGAGGGCCCAGGGCTCCCGGCCCCGTTACCTCTCTGGCGGCTGCCCCCGAGACGGATTCCCTGGGGGAGGCCGGCTCCCCCTCCGCGGCTCCGGCGGCTCCGCTGGGACCGGTGCGCACCCCTCCGCCGTCCGGCCTGAGCCGCCTCCCTCCCTGCCGGTGGTCCTCCTCCTCCTCCTCGCTCTTGTCCTGCAGCTGGGCGAACCGTGAGATCACTTGCGCCAGCCGCTGTTCCGCCAGCTCCTGGTTGCGCTGCAGGCGCTGGGCCAGCTCCCTGTCGGCCAGCGCCGGGTCGGAGTCTGTCCGGGCAGAAGGGCAGGGGGTGAGCCGTCCGCCCGGCCCTCCTCGGCCAACGGGGGGGGGGGGTTGGGGGAGGGCCGAAGGGCAGCTGCTGCAGGGCCCCCCAGGGAAACCCCTCTCTGGGGTCTCCCCAGCGCGCCCGGCAACTCTCGGCTGCCCCTCGTAGTGGAACCCATTCTGCACCCCCAAAGGGCAGCACTGGAGCGGGGCCCTCCGCCTTCCATAGGAGGCCCCCAGAGGGCCCCCGGCCACGCGGCCCCCTCCCGGCAAAGGCCTGGGGGGACAGCCCTCGGCAGGAACGCTGGGCAGGCAGGCCCTTCCCCTCCCTCGAGGGGTCCTGCCCGCTCCCTGCGTCGGCTGTCTCCCACCCCTTTTCCTGAAGGCCCAGGTGGGGCACGGCTGGGGACCTCCTCCCCACGGAAGCCCCGGAGAACCTGCAGCATCACCGCCCTGGCACCGCCCCCCCGCCCCCCCGCACTCACTAGGCTGATACTGGTCGGTGAGGTGGCTGCCGAAGTTGTAGATCAGGTCGAGGCGCCGCCGCTCCTGCAGACGGGCACCCACGTCGCGGAAGGCGTCCGCTGCCATGATCTCCATCTGGCGCTTGGGCAGGCCCAGGCTGTGGCGGGCACTGGCCTTTTGCACCACCTTGAGGATGTCGGCGAAGTCCGGGAAGGCCTCCGGCTGGTTGACGAGCCGCTCGATGCGGCGGTTGACCTCCGGGTAGCGCGTCCCGCGGTAGGGGATGCGCTGCTCGATGACCCGCCCCGTCAGGCTGTCGCAGTCCTTCAGCTGGCAGAGGAGCTTGAAGACACGCATCAGGCGCTGCTTGAGGCGGCTCTCCTGCAGGTAGGCGGAGTCCCCGCTGTCCAGGTCGGCCAGGTCCAGCTCGCGCTCCTGCAGCCGCCGGATCTCCTCCGCGTACACCCGCAGCAGGTTCTCCAGGTAGCGGATCTGCCGCTTGGAGCCCACGCAGGGCCTGGCGGGCTCGGGAGGCGGCGCGGGCGCGGCCGTGGGGGCGGCCGCGGCCCTCTTCTTCTGGGTGTGGGCCCGGAAGGTGGTGCAGAGCTCGTTAATGTAGACGTAGACTTTGGCTCTCCGGGCCTGCACCCGCGCCAGGCAGCGGCTCAGGACGTTGCGGAACTCCACGGAGGCCAGGTAGTCCGGGTTGGCCTTCTGGTGCCGGCCAGACAGATAGGAGATGACCTCGGGGTGGTCCCCGGTGTGCTTGGAGCAGAAGGCCACGAACTGCAAGGGGAAGGGGTGGGGGGGCAGGAGGAGGCGCTGGTCAAGGGACACGCAGGCCAGGCCGGTCGGGCTGCCCTCTCCGCACTTCCTCCCGGGAAGGAAGCGGGAGTCGAAGGGGAGTTGCTGAGCTGGAAGGCGACGTCCCCACAGAAACCTACAGGGCAGGGCAAGTCCCACGGCCCATAAGCCCCGGAAGGAGAAGCCTTCACAGGGGCAGGCCGACAGCCACAAAAGCCTCTGTCCCCTTCGTAGGAAAGGCCAACCCGCCATCGGAGAGGGGGCCGAGCCAAGGTCTAACGAGGAGAAATTTGGAAGACGCCCACAGGAGAGAAAACGTGTAGCTCAGGGTTGAAAGGTGGAGTCCTGGCTGCTCGCTGAGCTTGGTGGTTGGCGTGCAGACGTTCCATCACCCGACCGGGCCACATCCTCAGGGCGAGGGAGGGCGGGGTTGGCTCCCCGCTTCTGTACAGCCGCTTGCCCTGCCAGTGTTGGTGGGGGTGTGGTTTTCTCTTAGGATACCCTTGCAACTTTATCAAAAAGCGCCTGACCGCTCAACCCACCACAGCACAACCAACACAAGCTATGAAAAGGATAACACTGCCACGTATAAAAAAAACATATCCGAAACCACCAACAGACTGTTACAACCACACGGCATCAGCGTAGCACACAAGCCAACTAAAGCCCTTCAGAACATCGTAAGTAACCCAAAAGACCCAGTAGCCCAAGAAGGAAAAACAGGAGTCATCTACCACATACAGTGCAAGGACTGTAAGAGCCGCTGTGTAGGACAGACGGGCCGAAGACTAGCCGAGCGCATCCACAAACACCAACGAGCAGCCAGAAGACTCAATGAAAACTCCTTAATCGCAAAACACACGGACAGACTCAACCATAGTTTCAACTGGGAAACTGTGAGCATCCCAGACCAAGGCGAATCCAAAAAACTCTAGGGAATTCCTGGAAGCTTGGCACTCAGACACATCAGCCATCAATAGACAGATAGAGATAAACCTTATTTACACACCGTTCAAAAGAGACAATAAAAAAGCTAACAAGGAAACCAAAAGACCAGAACACGCCCTCTCCAGCATCCCACACCCAGATAAGCAGGGATTAACACCAGATGAACAATCAGGCAGAAAACAACGCCCTAATCATAAACCGCACCCCCACCAACACTGGCAGGGCAAGATGCTGTATAGAAACAGGGGCAACCACCACCCCTCGCACTGATGTTGTTGTCCAGCTGGGCAAGGAAGCGTCTACAAGCAAACGACCAAGCTCAGCGAGCGCCAAGGACTCCAAATTTGGAAGAGGAATAAAAGCTCAGCAGGCAAAAACAGAAAAAGGATGCTGTAAGATGGGTGTCTGCATCTGGAGGAGGCGAGTGGGTTCGCACTGCGGGGACCAAGACCGTGAAATCTTGGCCGTGGAGAAACCCACATGCCAAGCCTCGGTCTCCCTGGGATTCTGGGAAATAGGGAAAAGACAGGATGGCGCCTTGGAGATCGCTTCCCAAGGACCTGCCTTGAGTAGGCGGCAGCTCTGTCTGGCGTCCTGTGAAAAGGGGCCCCTATCTCTCAGGGACGGTGCAACTGCTTCTCCCGCACGTTGCAGGAAGTTGGGCTGGGTAATCCTTGTGGTCCCTTCAAAATTCTAGGATTCTACAGAAGCACCTAGGACAGGTCCCCAAATTACAAACGGGCTCATTGGCCACTAACCCCCCCCCCCCACCCCCCGCAGTAGCATGAAGGTCCATAAGCATTTCCTGCGGTCCGAATACATTTTTGCATAAATAAATCCATAAAATCAATCAGGCGGAAACTGCAGGAGCTTCTTCGTCTGAACTTCAAAACCGGCCAGGCGCCCCACCAGCCTCCCGCAGTGCCGGGTCAAGGAAACACCACCGGCTTCCTCCGGGCGAGGCTCCCAGCCCCGGTCCGTCGCAGCTGCCGCCCGAGGAACGGCGGGAACCGCTGCCTCCCCCTCCGGCCCGCGCTAACCCTGACCCTGACCCTGACCCTGCCCGAAGGCCCGCCGCGCTCACCTCCTCGAAGAGCCGCCCGTTCTCCGCGCGGAGGCCGGCGGGGCCCTTCTGCTCCGGGCTGCCATTGAGGGGCCGAGGGGGGGCGCTGGGCCCGGGGGACCTCTCCCCCTGCGCGACGGGCGGCGGCGGCGGCGGCGGCGACGGGGCGCTGTCTTCGTCCAGGACGATGATGCAGTCGCCGGCGCGGGGCGAGGAACTCATGGCCGGCCGGGCGGCAGGGCGGCGGGCATCGCCGAGCGGGGCCGCGGGGAGCGTCTCCTGGCTGCGAGAGAGGAGCGCCGGGGGGCTGAGCCGGGGGCGGCCGGGGGTCCGGTCCAGGGAGCCGGGGCGCGGCGGGGGACCCCGGCACCCACGAAGCCGGAAGGGGCGGAGAGGCCGCCCCGCGAGGGGGCCCAGCCCTGGGGAGGGTCTCCTCTCCGTCGGGGGGCGGGCCGGGGGGAGCGGGGGAGGCGCGGCGCCCAGTCTACCCTCCCTCCCGAGCGGGGCGTGCTCACCAGCGGCGGCCGGTCCTCCTGAGCCTCCGTAGCGGCGGCGGCGGCCGCCCCAAGTTTCGATTCCGCTCGCTTCGGCTCGGACTCGTGTCCTCCCTCCGCGGCCACTGCGCAGGACCGGAAGCGGGGGCTCCGCGCCGCCATATTCCTGTACGGAATGGGGAGGCGGCGGCGGCGGCGGCGGCGGCCCTGCGCTGCTTCTCCGGCAGCAACGCGGGTCTCTCCCCGCCGAGGACCGGCCGCGCCGTTAGGAAGGTGGGTCTCTTCATCCCCGACGGTACCCGCCACGGTTGGACGTCGCCATCTTCCCGTACAGCGAGAAACACTCTCCGGCGTCTTCCGGCACGTGACCGACCGGTACTTCACGTCACGCCCGGTGGCCACGCCCCCTCGGGGGCCGAACCGTCCTCGCGCTCCGCGGCGTCCGGCGGGCTGTCCCTTCGCGCTCGGCAGCTTTCAAGCACGCGGGATCGGCAGGCGGACTGGAAACAAGGCCCCCGATTTTCGCCTCCCCCCACCCGTCAACGGGCGGCCCGCCGGTGCGCATGCGCCTCCTGTCCCGCCGTTCCGCGCGAGCAACGGATGCGGAAAAGGGGGGCGTCGAGGGTTTCCTGCGGCCGCCGAAAGCCTCCTCCCGCCGGTACGCAGCCTGGAGCCGGGAAGCTAGGATCGCCCGGGCCGGCTGGCCCCAGATACACCCCCACGCCCACATCAAGGAAGGGCCCCGGACACAAAGAAAGAGAGGGCTTGGCACGACGTTTCACCCATTTTTATTCACAAAGTTTGATACACGCGCTAATCCAAAAGCCTTAAAAAGATTTAAAAAACAGAAACCAAGGAAAACACAGTGCCAAGGAACCTGGGTCCGCCCTCGTCATTTCCGGTTGCTGGAGGCCGTGCCGATGACGCACTCGTTGACCTGCAAGGCAAGGCAAGGGGTCAGCCGCCTTGCCCCACGACCTGGCTCCCCCTCTGCACAGGCCACTTACTTTTCTAGCAAAGCGGAGAGAGTTCAGGGACTCCGCAAAGTTCTCCTCCAGCGGGGAGATGTTCACGAACATGAGCCTGGGGGAGAAGAGGCAAAGCGGGCCCTGAGTGGGGGGGGGGCTCCCGAGGGCAGCGCCCCCCCAGGTGGGCAGTGGAGAGCCCTCTCCCGCGCTCCCCGCCAGCCACTCACATTTTGGAGCTGCCGCCCAGCGAGTTCTGGAGGAGGTAGGTCAGCTTGCTGTTGCGGTAAGGGACGTGGGCCTCCTGCAACGAACGGGCAAAAGGCGGGATGTTTCCGGCCCCAGCCAGTCAACCGGCAGCAGGGCAGATTTCCCAAGATTCTCCCGGGACTCTGGACTCCCAGCTGCTGCTTTCTGTGCCTCCCCCCAGCCGGGCTCCAGGTACCTTGTTGCTGAGGGCCGTGATGACCAGGCCCAGGTTGGAGAGGCTGGTGTTGATGGCCTGGGTCTCCTTCAGCCGCTCCCCCTTGGAGAGAGACTTGTCCAGGCGCTCGCTGCCGGCCAGGTCCACCAGGCTCAGCACAGCTGCGGGCCCGAGGAGGACAAGTCAGGGCCCTTCCGAGCGGGGGGCTGTCCCCAGAGCGCCCTGGGCCGCCCTGCGCCTCCCACCCGCCCCCGCGGCAGCCGCCGCCACTCACAGGAGGTGTGCAGCTCCTGCTTGGCGTTCCTGCCCTCGATGCGCAGCTGGAAGAGGCTGTGGCTGCGGGAGGAGCGCTCGTTGAGGTTGGTCTTGGCCACCGAGCGGTGGCCTCTGGCGGTCAGCAGCAGCTTCAGGACCTAAAGCCGGCAGGGATAGGTGGGCCTCGGCAGAAGGGGGTAATGACCCAGCCACAGGGGGGGCTTGAAAGAGAAGAGGGAGGAGCCGGGTGGGGCCCCCAGGAGGGCCCGGCTGGCCCCCCAGAGCAAGACGGGTCAGAACTGGCGGGTCTGGCCTGGTACCTCCTGCTCGGAAGAGACGGGGACGTAGGAGAGGTTGGGGACGTGGAGCTCCTCCGTGAACTGGTTCACTCTCCGGATCTCCAGCTCGCCATTCTGCTCTGGCCGCGGCGCCAAGAGGTCCCGCAGCGACTCGTTGTAGATCTCCAGGAAGTTGGCTGTGAATTGGTACTGGCGGGAGAGGCGGCAGGACGCTCAGGCCCTCACAGGACACGGGGCAGCGGGCCAGTTTCAGATAGCCAGGGGAGGACACAGCTCCCCATCAGCCCCGGAGATGGCAGGAAATGGGGCCTCAGCCCGGGCCCAGAAAAGTGGCCCTCATTTCTGATTTTGCTGCCTGGTGGGACTGCGATGCCTCGCCACTCCTGCAAGGGGCTCCTCCCTCCAGCCTTCTAACGCCCCGCCCCGCCCCGCCCCACAGAACCAGCAACAGGTTCCTCCGGGCAGTTGGGCTGCCGCTGGGGAGCAGACGAGGGACCCCAACCCCCTGTGCGATCCCGGAACTTAAAGGGCATTAACCGCGCTTGGCCATTTGCAAGGGACCCTCGTAACTCAGGCTTCTCTAGGCGCAGGGGGACCTCCTGCCCCCACTCACCTTCCACCCCTTCGCCTCCATCCCACGGGATGTTGCAAAGATCT
Organism: Charina bottae; assembly: GCA_023362775.1. NCBI lineage: Eukaryota > Metazoa > Chordata > Lepidosauria > Squamata > Charinaidae > Charina > Charina bottae. The sequence continues at coordinate 562,233 of JALMGJ010000002.1, read as the reverse complement.
GTCGCACGGCCCGAGGAATCATGCCTGCTGTTTCAGGGCCCGTGTCATCTGGGCCCTCCATCGTGTACGTCTTGCCACTGCCCGTCTGCCCGTAGGCGAAAATGCAGACGTGATACCCGTCCACGGCCGACTGGCAGGGGGAGAGAATGTCAAGGGTGAGCGCCTTGCCGAGGCAGGGTCGCCCCCACCGTCCACGCCTCTGCCCCTTACCTGGACAAGCAGGGAAATTTCCTCAAAGACGCCCTCCTGCGAGCTGGACGGTGGAAACACCCGGTCAAAATTGAACTCGTACGTGATGTCCTCCTTGCGCTCACGGCCAACGTGGGACTGCGGCGAGAAGCAAGAGGAATCCACGTCTGCGGGAGGCTGGGTGCTGACCCACCCCAGCCTGGAACAGACACCGGCTCCCCCGCTCGGCGGAGCGTTGCCCGAGAAGCTTGGCCAGTCTTTCCTCCTCCTCCTCCCGGGCTCACCCCAAACCCACGCCTGCCTCCCTGGCCCGGTTCCACCGATTTCCCTCTCCGCGCTGTGGCCGGTAGGGCTCCTCACCGCCTGCCAGGCCTGGGGGGCAGACTTACCTCCTCGGCCTTGGAGAGCAGGAGGCCCTTGTTGTTGTCAGCCGGGAAGTGCAGGTGGCCGATTGCCTTCTGGGCCTGCCTCTCGCAGGCCAGTGGGGGGCGCACCCGGCAGAAGACGCGGATATTCCCCTGGAGGGCCAAAGCGGGTGGGTCAGGCCCCCGCGACAGAGGCAGGCCCCTTCCCCACCCCACCCCACCGGCCCCTTCCCCACCTTCAGTTCCTGCACTGCGTTGTGCAGAAAGCGGCGCTCCATCTCGGACTCGTGCAGCCTCTGCTCCAGCTCTGCCTCCTGCGCCTTCAGGGCCTCGTTCTGCCGCCTCTGCCCAGCCAGGCTCTGCTCCGCCAGAAGCAGCTCTTCCTGTGGGGCGATGAGGGGTGGGTGGGTTGAGCCCTCGTTGCCCCCCCCCTCCCGGGCCGTGTTTTCCTGAAAGAGGGAGATCGGCTGGCCGCCCCTCTGGCCGGCGTGGGGCTTCCCAAGAGCTTTCCTGCTAGGGCGCAGAAAACAGCGGCTTATTTTGTGCTGCAGAATTATCTCGCCTGCTTCGGGAGGCTGTTCCGAAGCTTTGCCTCACGGAGGCCTTCGCAGTCACCCCTGGCCGGACAGACAGACAGAGAGTCAGCCGCTCAGAGATGCCAGCTGCAGTGGAGAGGAAGCAAGAAGGGCTGGGCTGCAAGGGGCCAAGAGACCCTTCCGGTCCGGATCTGCGGTGATGAGCCTGCTTCTCCCACCCACCCACCTCAGCCTGCTGCTGTCGTTAAAAATGTCTGAAATCGGCAACCTGACAAGGCCGGAGGGAAGGGGGAAACCGCAAGCAGAGCACAACTCCCGGGAAGGTGGCCTCGGCCGTGCGGAGCCAGACCCGCCTGGAAGCCAGCCTCTCCTCTAGGCGGAAACGACGCGGGCCGGGCCAGAAGCTGGTTGGGGAAAGGACAGCCGTGCACGCAGCGTCTGCACCTGTGGCTCGTTCCCCCCACCCTCGATCGGTTACTGGGGAAGGTTCGGTGAGTCTGTGAAAGCGCTCAAGCAGAACTGCTTCAGTGGCGTTGCGCTCAATAAAGCTAAAAGGCTAACCAACGAACTGGTGCGGGTTACTTGTTTGTCCTTGATCAGCTCGCTGAAAGGCAGGGGAGCGCATTCGCCAGGTAAACTCCTGGCCGCGGCTCCCTCTCCAGCAGCCTCCAGATGCGAAAGGAAGCCCGCTGACAGCAAGCAGCGAGAGGCAGCGAGCCACGGCCCGCCCGGAAGGCCCGGCCCGCCCTCTCACCTCTCTGGCCCTCAGCCGCACCGCCAGCTCCCGGCTGCCCTCTGCGGCCTCCCGGCTGAGCACCTCCAGCTCCCCGATCCTCCGGGCTTGGCTGCGGAGCGTTTCCTCCCGCTGCCGCTCCTTCTCCAGGAGCTCCGACACCTTCTGGGCGCTCTCCTGGGCCTGGTCTCGGCAGACCCGCAGCTCTGAAGCCAGCAGACTGCGGAAGGCCGTTGGGAGGGTTAAGGCTGGCGCTGGGGCCCCGGAGCTCCCAGCCACGCCGCCCGGCCCCTCGGCTCACCTGGCCTGGCCACTCAGCTCCCTGTTCTGAGCAGCCGCCTCCTTCAGCTCGCACTGCAGCCCTCCCAGCTGGCTCTTCAGGGTCTCGTTCTCCCCCGCCAGCCCCTGGAGCCTCTCCTTGTAGGCGCCCACCTTGGTGTGGAGGTCGCTGACCTGTCCCTTCAGGTCCCAGGGGGCTCGCTTCTTCTCCCTTCCGCCGGCAGTGGCAGCAGGAGGGGCTGCGGGGGGGGGGGGGAAGCAAGCATGAGGAGCAGCAGGAGAGGCTCAAAAGGCTCCCCCAGGGCCGAGGATGGCTGCCGGTGCCCTACCTGGTTTGGGAGGCGCTGCAGCAGCTGGCCGGCGGATCAGCCCTGAAAGGGGAGGGGGAGAGGGACCGTAAAGGAGGCGGCAGCTCCAGAGGGCGGCCCTTTTGCCGCCCAGTCAGCTCAGCCCAGGTCCTGCTACGGGCCTACCTAGGGAAGCAGCTCCTGGGACGGCTATGGTTGCCCGGGCCGAGGATCGACGCCGGCCTGCAGGTGCACAGAAAACGGAACGAAGGAGCTCAGCCGCTGGGCAGCGGCAGGTCAGGCGGCGCACTTTTGCCGGGGGGCTCCGAATGCAACAGAAGCCCCGTTAGCCCCAAACCGGGACCGGCTTCTCAGCAACTCCGCGGCGTCGGATTCTGGCCGTGTTTTGACGGCGGATCTTGGGAAAACGGCAGCCGCTACAAGAATGATCGCAACCGCCGCCACGACGCGGAGGAGGACAGGGGAGGCCGCGAAACGCGCGCGGGAGCCGCCTCCGGGGTGCCTCCCGGACAGACGCCAGGCGCGGTTCTTACCGGAGACGCGGAGGAGGCCGCGGGGCGCCGCTCGGGGCCGCGGGCCGCCCGCCGCCAGGGACGCCGCGCTCTTCTCGCCGGGGGCAGGGCCGGCTCGCGCCCGTTTCTGCAGGGACGAGACGGAGGGGCGGCTCAGGACGCGCGGCAACCCCTCGCCCCCACCCCACCCGCGCGGCCCCGACGCTCACCTGGGGCTCCGCCGGGGGCGCGTTCTCGTCCGCGGCCGCGCGCTTGCCCCGCGGCCCGGGCCGGGGCAGCCGGGAGTCGCCGGGGGCCGCGCATGCGGCGAGGGGCCGCCGGGAAGCCGCGCTGTCCATCGCTCGGCCGTCACTGTCGCATCCTGCGCGGGCGCCCTCAACGCAGCACTCTGTACACGCCCAGAGAGCAGCAGCAGCAGCAGCGACGTCGCCTTCTCCCCTCGCCGCCCTGCAACGTCTGGGAGATTCGAACGAGCTCCCGTCGGGCTGCGCGCGACACAGCCAATGGGCGGCTGGCGGGGCGCACGTCCCGCCCCGGCCGGCGACCAATCGCCGGCGGATCCCGCCTTTCCTGGGCCGTCTCGAGCCCGGCGGCCCGCGCGCAGCCTGGAGGCGCGGCCCGACGGCCCCCGTGCGTGCGCGCCCTCGCCTCCCCGGAAGGCGGCCCCGCCCTCTCCGCTCCGGGCCGCCGCAGGGCCGCGCACGGGCGCCAGGCAAGCCGGGACGGAGGGGCGGGGCCTGCCTGGGGGCGGGGCCGGCGGAGTCACCCAGCGTCCCGCCCTCCCGACCGAAGAGGGGCGGGGCCGGTTTCGTTTGCGCGCCACCGCAGGCAGAAGCCCCACCGGTATAGCCCGGACGCCCTCCGGTCCCCCGCTGGATCTCGCCGCAGAGGGGGAGCCCGCCAGAGGCCGCGCCCGGCCAGACTTGAAGGTCGCGTAAGGGCGCCGACGGGGCCCGGCTGGGGTGGGCGCGGCGCCAGGGGGGCTTCGGGGGACTCCCGCGAGGTCTTCGGCAGCCCCCACCCGGCGGACCCCCGGGCGCCCCCCGCTCCGGCGGCGGGTGCTGCGTCACTCGCGCGGGGCCGGAGGGCGGAGCCCGCCCGCAGAAGCCCCTGCCGGCCGGACCCTCCTGCCGGCGGCCGCTGCTCCCGCGCTAGTCGCGGGGCCCCTGACGCTGCTCTCCCCGCAGGCGCAGGACGCGATGTAATGGCTAGCGAGCCCCCCGCCGCCCCCGCCGCCCGGGGCTCCCGCAGCAGCGCCCGCCTGACCTCGGGACCCTGGAAGCGCCCGGCCAGGACCGCCGCCGCCGCCGCCGCCGCCTGCGCCCCGCCCGGCCCCGGCGCTGCCCCTGCCGGCTGGCCCCGCTTCTGGGAGGGGCAGGACGTCCTGGCGCGCTGGACCGACGGGCTGCTCTACCTTGGCACCATCAAGAAGGTCAGGAGCCCCCCCCCCCCCCCGCCCTGCCGAGGGGCCGCCCTCGCACACCCAGGCAGGCGGGCCCACTGACCCTGCCGCCCCCCTCAGGTGGACCCCCTGCGGCAGGTGTGCCTGGTGCAGTTCGAGGACGACTCCCAGTTCCTGGTCCTGTGGAAGGACATCAACCCAGGTTCGTGCTGCTGCCGCCCCTCCGCCGACCCCCAAGTCCTGACCTGCCTTTCCTGGCTGGGGGGGGGGGGGCAGCACGTGTCCCTTCGTCCTGCCAGAGGTTCTGTGGCCCTGAGGCGCCCGAGTGACCCCCCCTTCCCTCCGCAGCGGCCATCCCAGGGGAGGAGCCCTCCTGCTGCGTCTGCCGCTCGGAGGCCTCCAGCCCCGAAAACCGGCTGGTGAGGTGTGAGAAATGCAGCCACGGTGAGTGCGTGCCCCAGCGCAGGGGGCCGGGGCCGGGGGCCGGTCCCCGGCGCCCCCTCTGACCCCCGTCCTCTCGCACAGCCTACCACCAGGAGTGCCACCTGCCCCGCGTGCTCGGCGAGGCCGCCTGGACATGTCGGCAGTGCGTCTTCGCGGTGGCCACCAAGGTGAGGCGGGTTCAGCCGGGTCCCCTTGCCCCAAACGATAAGCTCCTCTTGGCCCTGGGCTCCCCCCCCTTCCCGGAGGGGGGTCGGCCCCAGCCTGGCTTCCTCCGGAGGGGTCTCCCGCTTTCCTCCTCTCTCCCTGCAGCGGGGTGGGGCCCTCAAAAAGGGGCCGTACGCCAAGGCCATGCTGGGCATGAAGCTGGAGCTGCCCTACCAGCTGAAGGCGCTCGACTGGGACGCTGACCACCTCACCAACCGGCAGCAGTGCTACTGCTACTGCGGAGGCCCCGGCGAGTGAGTCGGAGGGGAGGGGAGGGGGGCCCGCCAGGGGCCCGGCGGGAGGTGTTCCAGAAAGGCTGAGCGGGATTGGGAGCGGCAAGTGCCTGGACGGGGGACCACTCGGAGAGCCCCAGGCTGTCGCCCGGGAGAGGCAAGGCCTCTCGCCCCAAAGCCACGGGGACGAGGCCCCGAACGCCCGGCTTGCCTTGGCCTGACTCCCCCTTTTCCGCCCGGCCCAGATGGAACCTCAAAATGCTGCAGTGCTGCCGGTGCGGCCAGTGGTTCCACGAGGCGTGCACCCAGTGTCTGAGCAAGCCCCTGCTCTACGGGGACAGGTGAGTCCCCGGTCCCGGAGACGGGGAGGGTGGGGGCCCCCCGGGCACCGCTAACCTCTCGCCCCGGCAGGTTCTACGTCTTTGAGTGCTGCGTCTGCACCCGGGGCCCCGAGAGCGTTCGGCGCCTGCCCCTGCGTTGGTGAGTCTCGGAGGCCCTCGCTGGGGGGCGGTCGGGGGGCCGCGGGGCAGGGACGGCGTGGCCCCCGGGGCCCTCCCTCTGCACCGCGTGGGGCTGCGGACTGGCTGGGGGGCATCGATACCGGGGGAGGCCCACAAGCCTGTGCCCCCCGGGCTCGGCATGGCCCACGCGTCAGAGCAGCAGCAGCAGCAGCCCTGGCCGAGCTTGAGCTCACGGAGACGGGCCCCAGGCTGGCCCCGGGAGCCGAGTCGATGGAGCAAGCTGGGTGCCCGTTCGCAGAGCGCTGAGCCTGGCTCTCTGGGAGCCACCGCTCTTGGCTGGGGGGCGGGGGGCCGCGCAGGCCCGGCTTCCCTCAAACCCGGCCTGGGCGCAGGTGCCTCTCAGTCACGCAGGCGGGTGCGTGTGTGCGTTGCAGGGTGGACGTCGCCCACCTCATCCTGTACCATCTCAGCATCTGCTGCAAGAAGAAATACTTTGATTTTGAGCGAGAAATCCTTCCTTTCGCCAGCGAGAACTGGGACACTCTCCTGCTGGGGGAGGTCAGAGAACGCGGGGGGGGGGAGGGTGCTTGGGGGGCACCAAGGGGGAGGGGCGGAGGGGCTGCAGGCCGCAGCTGGGCTTCCGAGCTTAGTCTCATGGGCAGGGTCGTCCCCTTGGCTAAACCTGTCCCTTTCGTGTCCCCTGGGGAGGCCAGGCTGGGGAGAACCTGGGCCTGTGGGCAGGGTTATTTCTTACTGCCCTTTCTGTCCCTTCTCCGTGGCTCCTGCAGCTCTCCGAGACGCCCAGAGGGGATCGGTACAGCCAGCTGCTGAGCGCCCTGACCAGCCACAAGGACAGGTAGGCCCCGCTCACGGTCGACACCGCCACGCCACGGCACCCCCAGCTGGTTAGTCTTTTCAGGTTCAGCCCACTCGCTTTTGCCAAAATTTCGCTGTATTGTTTGAGCCCAGAAAATGGGCTGATTTAGCTGCTTTGTGCAAATCCAGCCACAGGGCCTGGAAGCGAGTTAGACCCCGTTCGCATCTGAACCAGGTGGGCATCTCCGGATGCTGCCGCAGGGCTTAATCCCTGCCCTCGGGGCTCGTCCCTGCGCGGAGCCATCCACAAAGCCGGATGTGGCGATGTGGCACGTTACGCGCATGCAGCCAATGGGGCGAGATTTGTTGGCGCGGCGACCTAACCAAGTCAGTCACAAACTCCATCAGCTGCACTAAACCCGCAGAATGAGCCAAGTTGGAGCGAATGCAGGAAAGGGGGCTGTTTTGTTTTGGTAAGCCAAAGGTGGGTTCAGGTGGGTCTGGGCGAGGGCAGCTTCGAGGTTTTCAGCCACCCCAGATGCAAAGCGCCTTCCTGTCCACGTCCGGACGGCGCACCGATCTCTGCTGCAGCACCGTCGCTGCGCGTCCGGTTCGCTGCGCTCTGGGTCTTGCCAATCAAACAGCGCTGCCCGGCGGGGCCCCCGAAGCGGGCATTCTCTCCCTGGGCACCACAGCACTTGGGGCGGCGGCCAAGATGCCGGCCTGGCCAGCTGGAGGGAGCCACACCAGCCCCCCCCCCCCCCGGTTCCTCCTTTCCTTTCGCCCACAGATTCATCTCCGGGAAGGAGATCAAGAAGCGCAAAGGCCTCTTTGGGCTGCACCTGCGGGTCCCGCCCCCCGCCCCTCCCGCCCCTGAGAGTCCCGGGGCCCCCCTCGTCGCCGGGAGCAGGTGAGCAGCAGCCCCGAGGCCCGCCCGCCGGCCTCCCCCAAAGCTGTGGGCCTGGGGAGAGAAGGAAGCTGCCCCGAGGCCCCTTCCCCGCCCCCCCCTGTGCTGCACAGATAAGGAGGGCCCCTTACAGCTTGCTTTCAGGGCAGGGCAGGCGTGGGAAGGGGCTCGCGCGCAGGAGGGACAGGCACCGTCTTCCAGGCCCGAGGGACCCGGGGGCAGCTGCCCTGAGCACGGAGCAGCAGCGCAGCGCCAAGGAGAGGGAGCGACTGGACAGGGCCCTCGCTCAGGTAAGGGAGGGCGGGGCGCCGTCCGCCGGGGAGGAGGGGGCCCTGCTCCCCCCCCACTGCGCCTCAAGTACTCCTCCGTCGCACAGGTGGTGGTGCAGAGCTCGGTCAGCCCTAACCAGAGCTACGGCGGCTACGGCGGCACCTGCAGCACGTACAACTTCCGCCGCACCGATGCCCGCTGCCAGGACAGGTAGGGTGAGCCTCCGGCCGTGGGGCGGGGGGCAGGCAGGGGCCTCCACCTGGCTGGCTCCTGCTTGGCTTGACCGTCCTCCGCCCTCTCCCTGCAGCGCCCCCATCCGGATGTTCGCCTCCTTCCATCCCTCCGCCAACACTGCAGGGACCTTGAGGTGAGCAGGGCGGCGCGGACTCAGAGCAGCCTTTGGTGCCACCACGGTGCTTCCGTGGGGACTGTTTCCTCCGCCAGGGGAGCGGAAGATCCTGATGGGGAAGCAGCATTTGCCCCTGGGGTACACCGGGCGTCTGCTCCCCAGCTCAGGGGCTCTTCTGCATTGGGTTGCAGTAGCAGGGTGTGGGCTGGCGGGGCCCCAGGGCCCCCCTTCCACTCAGCGGCCCCCTGAGCGATTGCTCACGGGCTGGGCCGGAAGCGAGCCCCCCCCCCCCGACGGAGGGTTGCTGGCAGTCAGCCTCCCGCAGGAAGTGCATCCCGGGGGGGGGGCAAAAAGGGGCTGGAAGCACTCTGAGCCCAAGAGGCCTTGCAAGCCCACAACTCACGGGGGGGGGCCACCCCTGCCCACAGAAACAGGAGCCACACCCCCTCCCCGCGCAAAGGGAGGGCTACAGAAGGGACGGCTTTTCCCAGGGGGTGCAAGCAGCCCAGCCCTTCCTTTGCGCCACCGGGTACGGGGCCCATGGCTGCCCCGGGCCCCTTCTTCCGCTCGTAGCCTTTGGGGCCCCTTGCTGAGCTGCGGCCGAGGGGCCCAATTCACACGCGGTCTGGCTCTCCTCGGAGGGGGCTCGAGGTTGAGCCGGCCAAGAGAAACCCGTAGAGGATCTCCAGCGTGAGTGCCGTCCGCGGTTTGGGGCACGGAGCTGGGGCTGTCCTGCCAGACCAACAGGAGGTGAGAAGTGCCCGGCACTACCAGCCAGCCCTCTTCTGCTGGCGCCTGTGGCAGGGTCATCCCTTCCCCTCCCGGAGCCCGTTCAGAGGGCCTGCACCCCACCCGGGGAGAAAGGCCGGGCTCTTCGTCTTCCCTCGGTCCAACCCCAATGCCCAGCAGGGCGCTGAAGCTGCCACAGGCTGGCTGTGGAGCTGAACCCCCCCCCCCCCCGTGCTCTAAATGGGAAGCCCCGGGAACCGCAGCCAGTGGGGCTGTGGGGTGCGCCCGAGGGCGGAGCTCAGCCCAGGCCCGCCCCTTTCCTCCTCTTGCTGGCCCCGAGCTGGTCTCTGCCCCTCGTGGGCCATGCCGGTGGCCCCTGGCGGTGGGAGGGGGCAGTGGTTCTCAGCCTTCTGGGGATCTGGCACTAACCCCCCCCCCTTCCCTTGCAGCAGGAGCAGTGAGCCCCCCCTCGACCCTTGCACCGCAGCCGCCACAGAGCAGCACAGCCCGGAGCGGCCTGCCCCCGCGTTCCTGCCCCGCCCGGCGCCTGCCCCCCGACGCCCGGCTGCGCCCCTGCCCCCCACGGCGCCCCCCGCCCTGCGCGCCCCGGCCAGCAGCAGCTATTTTGGGGCCATGGGCCGCCTGGCACGAGGGGAGGCCGTCCGCATCCTGGCCCGGCGCATCACCACCGACGGCACCGTCCAGTACCTGGTGGAGTGGGACGGGGGAGGCGTGTTCTAGCCCCCAGGCCAACAGACTCCCAGCTGAGCACGGGCCCTGATCTGGAGCCACGTGGCCCCCCGCTCGAGGAAGGGCAGCCGGGGCCTGGGGAAGGGTCCCAGGCTGGAGGACCCCCCACCTTCCTGCCCGCCCCGCTGCCGCTGCCGCTGCACCGCCACCGCCGCTCCGCCCGCTGCCCTCGTTGTCCTCTGGAGGGAAGCTTGAGTTCGGTTTATTTTTTTACAGTTTCTTAGTAAAGTCTTTAGGGAGGCCCGCTGAGAGGGACAGGGCATTGCTTCACGGGGGGGGGGGCTGCCTTCCTCACCCCCCCACATTGCCGATTCCGTTGAGGCTGCCGCCGCCGCTCCCCCGACTGTTCCTAGCCAGAGGCCCAATAAACAGCTTCAGTGAGACTCGGCTGCCGCGGTTTCTTCCGGGGGGGCCCCGCCGGACTGCAGCTGCGAAGGGGACACCCGGCCCCCCCTCTGGAGCCCACCCCACCCGTCCCGCCCGGCTCCCGAGAGACGGCGAGGCCCCCGAGGCTCCCCAGGACAAATAATCCAGACGGAGGCGAAAGCGTCACGGCCTCGGCCTCCCCCTCGGCCCAGGGGTGGGCTTTATTGTTGGGAGGGGCTGGTCAACCGCCCCGTGTCCCTCTCATTCTGGGGGCACGGCCTCTTCAACCCACTGCAAGTAGGGGGGGTTTCCCTGCTGGATGGGGACGGCGATCACCTCGGCCACTTCGTAGGGGTGCACCGACCTGCAAGCCAAGCCAAGCGGGCAGAGTGATGGAGTGATCCGCCTTGCTCCCCACCGTCCACCGCGGGGGGGGAGGGGAGGGGGGGTGCTCTGCCTTACCGGACGTATTCTGCCAGTGCCGGGACCCGGGAACTGCGTGTTTTGATCATCTGGGGGGAGAAGGCAGGAGTGAGGGAGCCCCAAACCTGCAGGCAGGCGCCTGTGTGTGGCTAGCCACGGGAGCGGAAGGCACCCCGCGGAACCCCCTCCCCAATTCCTGGGCCAAAATGTGGCCGCCAAGAAGTCCCTGCTGTGTTGGCGGCCACTAGTGCCACGTGCAAAAGCCTGCCACGCTTTGTGTTGGCCGGGTGAGTTGGGGGTCTGGGCCCCTCAGGGTCGTGCCAACCAAGCCCCTTGGGAGGGCCCGAGATTCGGTGGGCCGGGAGGATTCAGGAGTTGGACCAACTGGGCAGCCGGCCGAGAGGGCGGGGCAGAGGCATCCCCGGCGTGAGGGCCCGGAGGAGCCAGGCCCCTGGGCGGGACCTCTAGTTTTGGGGTTGCAGGAGAGTAAAATGCTGGGGGCCCCACAGAGCAGCCACCCAGCAAAATGGATGGGGCATCCTCTCCCCCCCTGGGGGGAAGGGCCCCCCAGGGAAAGGCAGGGCCCCCTTGCTCCTCCCCCTGCTCCGCATGGCCCCACTCACCAGCAGCACCTCGCTGTCCTCCTGGATCGCCCCCTTCCACTGGTAGCTGCAAGAGACGCGGGCCCCGGGGGCGCAACTGAGCCTGGGGCACAACCCCCGGCCCCGAGCCCCCCCCCCGAGCAGGGCCCCCCTAATCCACGCCGCGGCCCGCGGGGCGAAACTCACACGGACGTGATCCGGGGGACGATGTTCACGCAGGCCGCCAGCTGCTTCTCCACCAAAGCCCTGCGGGAGGAGCCGGAGAGCCGCTCAGGACAGGCCCGCGGTCGAAGCCCCCGCCGCCCCCCGCCGCCCCCCGGCCCGCCCCGGCCCCACCTGGCGATGTCCTTGGCCACCGTCTCGTTGGGGCAGGAGACGAACGCCGCCGAGAGGCTGCCCGGGACGTGGGACCCCGCGGCCATGGAGAAGAGGCACCGGGAGAGCCGCTGCAGCGCCGGGACCATCAACAGGGACAGCAGCACCACCTGGGGGCGCAGAGAAGGGGAGGTCAAGCGGGCGCAGCGCCGCGCAGCCCCGCGGCCGCCCAGCCGCTCCCCCGAAGCGGCGCTTACCCCGCAGGCGCCCGTGGCCATGCGCAGGCGCGGGGGGGCGCCCGTCCGTCCCGGCATGGGGCGGTCGCCCGCGGGGGCCCCCGCAGGTCTGCCTTCGGCGGACGGCCTGCCCCCAGGCCCCCCGACGACAGCCGCCCGGCCCGGCCCTGCCCCCCGGCTCTGCCCGCCGCCGCCGCCGCCGCTGCGGAAACCTTGCGCGCCCGGCACGCCGCTGCCCGCCGCTGCCCGCTGGCCTCGTTGGGCCTGCGGAGGACCGCCCTACCCGCTTCCTGTCGCGTCCGCCGCACGACCCGACGGAGCTCCGCCCCCCGCCGCCTCGTCTCTCCCGCCCCGCCCTCGCGACGGGGTTGCGCCGTCAGGCGGAAGTGCAGCCGGTGCAGCGCGCGTGTTGCTCCCACGCAGCTCCCGGGGTGGCGATCGGGGTGGCGCCCGAGGCCCGGCTGGCGTGGCGCCCCTCCCTCTTTGGGGTCCTGTCGCTGAGGGGCGATCGGGGTCCGTTCGGGGGGGCGCCGCCTGCTGCCTCGGTTGGATGGTTGCCTTGCTTGATCGTCGGGTACCTTGTTGAAAGCCCTGCAATAATTGAAATAAAGTAGCAATAACGCTTGTGGGGTGAACCGCCTAGAGTCCCCTCTGTGGGGGGAGATGGGCGGTGATATAAGTTGGAGAAATAAATAAATGAATAAATAAATAAACCCACCCTAAAAATCTGGGCTAGAAACCAGGAGACTGAGGGTGACCTTGGGCCAGTCACTCTCTCTCAGCCCTGGGAAGGAGCCAATAGCAAACCAGGAGACTGAGAGTTCTAGTCCCGCCTTAGGCAGGAAAGCCGGCTGGGTGACCTTGGGCCAGTCCCTGTCTCTCGGCCCAACCCACCTCACAGGGTTGTTGTGGGGAAAATAGGAGGAGGAAGGAGTATTAGAGTTATTTATAAAAATAATAAAGCTGGGATAAAAATTAAATAAAGTTAAAGACCTGGCTCTGCCATCTCGCTTGGGGCGGGAAGGGGGGTAGTCAATCTTGGGTAGCTAGCGCCTTAAAGTGGTCGTCATATATGTATAAATCGAATTACAATTTTTATCTGCCATCTTGATCCCATTTTATATTTTATGTACCATTTTTTTAATTGTATTCTAATCTTTTAGCTTTATTGTGGAGTCCTTGGTGCTCTCTGAGCCTTGTTGTTTTCTTGCAGACGTTTCATTGCCAGGCTAGGCAACATCTTCAGTGTGAAAAGGGAGTGGAACTTGCTCTCTGTTTATATACCCTGGCTTGTCCTGCCTGTGTTGGTGGGGGTCTTGTACTCTCCTTGGTAGTTCCTTGATTGGGCTGTTGTGTGCTGCTTGGGTGATTGACTGAGTTAATAGTTCCTTGATTAAGGTCTATTGTGTTGTTTGATTGCTCCTCTGGTGCTAATCCTGGTGTTAATCTTTGCATATTTGGGTGTTGATTGCTGGCAAGGAGGTGTTCTGGTCTTTTGTCTTTTCTATTGTCTCTTATGAATGGTATGTAAATCTTGTTTACCTCTATGTGTCTGTTGATGGCTGCTTTTTCTGAGTGCCAAGCTTCCAAGAATTCTCTTAGCATTTTTGGATTTGGCCTGGTCTAATATGCTCACAGTTTCCCAGTTGAAAGTATGGTTAAGTCTGTCCATGTGTTGTGAGATTAAGGAGTTTTCATCGTGTCTTCTGACTGCTAGTTGGTGTTCGTGGATGCGTTCTGCTAGTCTTCTGCCGGTCTGTCCTACATAGTGGCTGTTACAGTCCTTACACTGTATGTTGTAGATAACTCCTGGTTTTTCTTCTTGGGCTACTGGGTCTTTTGGGTGTTCAGATGTTCTGAAGGGTTTTGGTAGGTTTGTGTGCTACGGTGATGCCGTGTGGTTGTAACAGTCTATTAGTAATTTCTGAAATGTTTCTGATGTTTAGCTTTATTGTAAACCGCCGAGAGTCCCTCCTTTGGGGAAGAAGGGCGGTGGCGAAATTTGATAAATAAATACAATAAATAAATAAATACATTAAATAAATAAATAAATAAATAAATAAATAAATGTTGGCTTCTCCGTGGCTCAGGGGATGGGTGAACGTGCCCCCCCCCCATGTATCTCCCCGGTTGGCCTCGTGCCAAATCTGGTGCCCCGGCTGCCCTTGGGGCTGAAGCGACCCACGGCTGGGGGTCTCCAGGGGCCCTGAACCAGACACGAGCCCCCCAACCGGGCCGGGTGGGTGGGGCTGTCAGCTCGGGGACAGAGCCCCCCCGAGGTCTGAAGAGGTCGGGCAGGGGTGTCCCCCCTCGAGGAGCAAAATGCGTTTCAGAGGGACTTCGGCGTAGCCCTGAGCCAGAACGGAACCTGAAGTGACCGGGGGGGGGGGGGGAACGCTGGCCGTGAGCTCAGCGGGACTAAAGATACTGTATGAGGAAGTGACAGAACGAGCCGCCTGCGCTTAGCAGGCATCACTGCAGCAAGTAAGTTTAAAGCAGTCAGATACTGTTACGGGGGGGGGGGGACGGGCGGGTGAGGCCCAAGCCATGGAGAAACAGATTAAAAGCAAGAGGGGAGATCCTGCCCTGCGGGATCCCGGATTCTCGATTCCTGTGTACAGGAGGGCTGGGGACACGCTGCCCTCCGGTGACCTCAAGTCCCCAGAAGTCTTCCCACTTAGCAGAATTAAAGGGAGGCAGGCCGGCCGTTGCTGCAAACCAGTCCGGGCCCAGGCCTGCCGTGAACGCGCTCACAGCCTGGCTTGGCCCAACACTTGGCCTCACTTCCACCCGAACCAGCAGAACGCCGTAAAAAGCAACCAACCAAGGCTAGAACTAGCGAAGAGGGAACAGCCAGCTGGCCAATTCGCGAGGGAGGACGTTTTTAGGGGAAGAGGGAAAAACCAGCAGAACTGAACTGAAGGCTTCCCTGCACGGGGGTTTGCCCGCTCCTCAGAAGCCCCCCCCTCAACTGACTCCGCCCCCCCGCCCCCGCCAGTCTGCAGCCTCCCCTTTTCAGGAGGTTGGAAGGGATTCTGTAGGTCCTCTACTCCAGCCCACTCTCCCACCCCCACCCCCCACCCCCGGGGCAGGCATCCAGACTAACGGCTCCCGTGATTCAGAGTCAGGAAACTCCTCCTAATTTCAAATTTTGACGCTCCTGCCTCTGCCCTGAGACATGCAGTCTGACCGGTGCAGCGCAGGGCGGGACTTTTGCTTCTCATGATCTCAACGTTACAGGATGCAGCCCATGATTGCATTGGCTCTTTTGGCCGCTGCAGCACACAGCTGGCTCGGGCGTAGCCCGTTATTTATTTATTTCGTATGGCGTTTTTTTTTCCCTGCTGGGAAATCCCTTGTGAGGTCCAGCACCGGCTGTGTAGACTATTTAGCCGTGACGAGTCATGTTACCTGGGGTGCACCACTACATTGCAAGATAAACTAGACAGCAGCAAGGTGTCATTCCGAATCCATAACAATACCAGTTAAAATGCAATCAAAAGCCCATTAAAAGGCCTTGGGAAAGTGAAACCTGGTGCCAAAAGGATGCTACGGTGGGTGGGTGCCAGCCGAGAGTCTCTGGGGGGGAATTTCATTAAGGGGGGGCCACCCCAGAAAAAGCTCTCCCCCTTGTGGCGGCCCAGCTCAGCCCCTTTGGTGGGGGGGGGACCTGGAGGAGGGCCCGACTGGACAACCGTTGAGGCCTGGGGAGGGGCGGGGAGCTGGACCTAGAGACCAACGCTGGCACTTTGAATGGGGCCCAGAAATGTAGATGGCGAGGAACCGGCGCGATATGTTTGCGTTGGCCAGTCCCGGCGAGCAGTCCAGCTGCTTGGTTTTGAACTAACTGAAGTTTCCGGACACGGCGCATTGCAGTAATCTAACCAGCAAGTGACCGGAGCGGGAATAAGGGCTGCGTCCAGGTGAGGTCGCAGTCAGTCCCTTGAATGGAAGGCATCTGTTCCGCTGAGGCCACCTGTCCTGATGGATCTAGAGCGCCTCCAAGCCAAGGGCCCACCAGCGGCACCTCTGTCCCAGCCCGTTCCCTCATCCAATGAGGACGGCGAAGGACCCCGCCCGGGACAGAGCCTGGGGTAGCCGGCGCTGCAAAAGGCCGTGGCCGCTGGGGAACAGGAAGCATCCCAACACAATGCGGTGTGTGTGCGTTTGTGTGTCCCCGTCCCAGCACTCTCTTAGAAAGCGGCATTTTTACGGCTCCCCTGAAGCTCCGCTGGACGGGGGCTCGTCTGCTCCCGGGGACGGAGGAGCACAGCTGCCAAGGCCCGGCTCCTTGGGCCCCGTGGACGTCAGTTCCTGAGGGAAGGGTCCGGAAAGGATCCGACACAGAGAGCTTTGTACAGTCCCATACGGCAGATACCCAGGCCCTAAAAACACAGCTTGAATAGCCATGAAAAACAGTAAAGCGTGCCTGGAATAAGGCCACGGGGCGGGCGTAGGCACTCCTACACGCACCTTGCCTTGAACCTGGAAACCGACAGGCAGCCAGGCGGCTCTCCGAGGGGGGGGGTCTCAAGAGAGGGCCTGGGGACTCCCCTCATCCTTAGAGCGCTGTATTCTGGGCCAGCTTGGCCCCAGGCGGGTGGCTGAGAGGTGGCTGAGAGGTGGCTGTTTGAGTTGTGTCCTTCTTGGATTGTGTTAGCTGGGGCTGTCACTGTGTTTTACTGCAGGTTTTATCTGTTTCCATGGAATTTTTTTTGGTTTTGCACACTGTCCAGAGTCCATTGTAGTTGGGTGGCTATAATAAATTTTAAATAATAATAATAATAATAATGATGATAATAATAATGATAATAATAATAATAGAAAGATTTTGGCCTAAACCGGTCACGGTGGCCCCAGTGGTTATCGGCACACTGGGTGCCATACCGGAAAGCCTTGGACGGCACTTAGAAGATCTGCGCATTGGCAAAATTTCCACCTGTCAGTTACAAAAGGCCGCCCTGCTTGGATCTGCACATAAACTACGCGGATACATTACGACAGGGGTCCCCAACCTGTGGGCCGCGGCCTGTTAGGAAGTGGGCCGTGGGGCTCCCTCCTGCAAACCCCCCCCCCCCATGTGCACGATTGGCTCCTGCCTGCAAACCCCGCCCCCCAGTCTGGCAAACTCTTCTTACGAAGGCCAACACCAGCTAAAGAACTGGCAGCTGTGATTTCAAATTGTTGTGCATAATAATAATAAAAATAATAAAAATAATAACTGAAGCTTCCAAATAGTCTTCAGGAGGAAGACCCTCTTGGCCTGTCCCTGCCGGGGGTCCCACTGCCCCGAGGGACTCGTAGTGCCTCTCCTCCACAGCTGCTGGGTCAAGACTAGTCAGGCTGAACCAGGGGAGGGCGACGTCTTGCCAAAAGACGTAGGAGCCCCGCGGTAACTCTGGACGGAGGAAGAGGGGCAGTCAGGGCTCAGAAGGGGTTGAAGCTGAAAGCCGAAGCTTGGGGGGGAAACGACCTCCCTCATTGTTATTTTGAAACCCGCCTTCTTCTCTGGACAAGGGAAGGGAGACCGTCCTTGTGTTGGCATGTTGGGCAGTCAGAAGCTGTAAACCGTGCTTCGAAAGCTTCCTGTCAGTAGCTTGAATTTTGAAAGGGGGCAGGTCCTGGAACGCTGCCCCGCCCCGCCTCTTTCAGTGGGGACAGGAGTGTGTGCGTGAACGTGAACTGCTGAACTGCGAGGAGGAGAGGAATTTAGGAGAGAGGGGGGTAGTTTACTAACTCTGGGAAAATGGGTGGAGATGCTTTAAGACAGGTAAAGGAGGCGGCATCGGCCTGGCAAGATGCACCCTTGCATAATCCTTGGTGCCCATTTCTGCCATTGCTACTGATTTGAACCGGCCAGGGAGCGAGGAACCCAGAACATCCTCGCGGCTTCACTTGTTCCTGCTGATCCGGAGCGTCGCACCTTGGAGTGGCGAGGCAGGGATGGATATGCGCTGAGGGCCCAAACTTTTAAAGGCGGATGGAAGAGAGGCGCCATCTTGACTTCTTGCGGACCCCCCTGAATAAAGGACAGGGGAGGATGTTAGAAGCACAATAAAAAGGAACATAAATCCACCTGCTCAGAAGAGCTACCGCAACCCAACGTGCCGGCCAGGCTGTCCAAGGTCTCCTAGTCTGGCGTTTGCTTGGGGGGGGGGGGTGGCGCATGAAGCCAAGCCAGCCGTTGTGGCACGGTGCCCAGTTCAGCAGTTGGTGGAAGCCCACCCCGGTTGAAGGGGCTGAGCTAGGGGTGAGGGGCAAGGAAGAGGATTTGGGGCCCACCGACTCCGCCGAGGGAAAGCACATCCTGCTGGGGACGGCTACGGGGGGGGGGGGATGCCAGGCCAAAACCCAAGTGGGAAGGTTGCCACCTCCGGAGCACCTAAACGGGAGCTGACCCGGGAGGAAACCTGGGGGGGGGGGGTTTCCCGTCAACCCCGGGCGGTCACTCTGCTTGCGGTCCACCGGCCTGCAGCCTCCCCAAAGAAAGCTGCCTGAAGGCTTGGCCGGAGGAAGGAGCGGGGGAGGAAGCGGCCGGCGCCGCTTTTCCCGGGTCGGGCCGCGCAGCGCCGGAGTCGCGCCGGGGAGGACGGGCTGGAGCGGTAACCCTGCCGCTCCGAAGGGCTCCGCGCTGAAACCTCGTGGGGAAAGGGGCTCCGATCCCGGCGTCGAGTCTCCACGGGGGCAACAGGCAACAGCCTCGGAAGCGAGCAGAGTTGCCGCCGCCGCCGCCGCCTTTCCAGGGCCCGCGACGACTTCGCTTTGCCGGGAAGGGGACGGAGGGCGCGTCGCGCGCCGAAGGAGTCGAGGGGGCCTGGCTCCGTCCCGCCTCTGCCGACCCCCGGCTCGGCTTCAGCCCTGGACGACGGGGGCGCAGAGCAAGGCGCCGCGGCGAAGCGAGGGGCACCGGGGCAGCCCCCCGGCCGGCCGGAAGGATAACGTGGGAGGACCCTGCGCTGCCTGGAGCCGGATCAGGTCGCCGACGGATGGACGTCGCGGCCCGCGCCTTCGGCCCCCCGGACGGAGCTCGCCGCCGGCGCCCGGCGAGCGTCCCTACACGGGGCGAGGCCCCGGCACCGGCTGGGAGGGGCGGGCGTCGGGGGCGCGCCTCCGAGATCGCCCGTGTGCTCCAGCGGCGGCGACGCAGCCGGCGTCGTGCAGGTTCGGGACGCCCGGGCGGCCTGTGGCGCTGCCGCGGTTGCCGACGGAGGAGCAGGAGGAGGAGCAGAAGCAGGAGCCCGCGGGAGGGGCGCGGGCAGCCAGCGGCCGGCGGGGGGAGGCTCGCCAGGCTCAGCCGCCGCGCATCATCCGAACCGCCGCCGCCGCCGCCGCCGCCTGTTCCCCCGCTTTGCCCGCCTGCATCCTCAGCGCCAGGGAGGCGCAGCCGCCGGGCGCACGGAGGCGCGGCGTGAGCGAGTGGGAACCGGGCGGCGGGACGGCCGGTGCAAGCCAGGCGGGCAGACCCGGGAGCTGCTCCGTCGCCCCCCCGCCTTGCCCCGATTCCTCTGCCGCCCCCTCCTCTTCCTCCTCCGCAGGCCGGTCCGTGAGCGGCGGCGGCGGCGGCGGCGAACGACCAAGCAGCGGATGAAGCCACCACCATGTCCTATGTTCCCTTCCGAGGTACGCCGACCTTCTCCGGCGCGCGCGCGGCTTGCGCTTTTCGGGCGGGGGCGGCGACAATCGTATTCGCTTGTGTAGCGGGGGGTGCTCGGCGGCCAGGCCCCTCCCTCGGCCGCGGGGCAGAGCCTGGCGCCCGGAAGTTGGAGGGGCGACGCTGCCCGCCCGCTGCCGCTCTGCACAGCTCGGGGCGGGCTGCGGCGGAGGGCTGCGGCCGCCGGCTCCTCCTCGAGGTTTGACCCGGGCCGGGGCAAGAGATGCTGCGCTCCGCCCCGGGGATTCCGGCGCGCTCGGGCCTGGCGAGGCAGGTGGGAGCCAGCTGGGAAAGGGGTCCTCCGGCCGCGTGGGGACTGCGCCCTTTCCAACGCTCGCGGCTGGCCGGCGAGGCCGCGGGAGAGAAGCATCGTGGCGCTCGGCCAGCTGCGGCCGGATGGCGGCCTCCGGATCCCGGGAGAGATGGTGCGCCCCGTGACCTGGGCGCTCCGGCCTGCTGTCGGCCGACCGTAGCGGCAGGGGGGCTGGGAGCGGGTCCGCGGCGGGGAGCAGGAGGCGGGGAGGGGGACGCTCGGAAGCGGGGGGACGCTCCCCCCGGAGCCACAGCTGGGCCTGCGCGCGCGCGCGCGCCCTCCGGCAGGCTGGCTTCCGCTGCTGGCCAGCGGCCACGGGCGGGGGTTTCTGGAGGCCCCCTGCCTGGTCCCGGCTCCGCGACCAAACGCCCCTTCCCGGGAAAAGCAAGGCACCTGCTGAAGTCAGGAGGGCCTCGGGGGAAGGTGCCGCCTTCCCAAGCCGGGCCTCTGGTCCCAAATCTGGGAGGGGGCCGTTTCTCTTGCGGACCAGCCCCTTCCTCCCACGTGCCTCGGTTGGAGGGCGAGCGGCCTTGCACGGAGGGGAGGGGCTCACGCCCAGCCCAGGGGGAGCCAAGGGTTCCGCGCTCCAGCCAGCGGAGGCCGGCGGTCGGGGCGAATGGCCGCCCTGTTCTGGCCCACCACCGCTTGCGCCTCGTCCTGGGAGACTGCAGGGTTCCTCCCGCCTCGGAATGCTTCTCCCCGCACCCCGCGAGAGGGTCACCTTCCCCCTCCCCCACACCTTGTCTTCGCAGGAAATGGTCGGGGCGGGGGCTCTGGACCCCCCTCCTTGCAATCAGAGGCCTGCTAGCTCTCCTCGGGAAAGGGAGGGGGCGTGATGTTGCTAGGCAACCCTGCTGAAGGATGCTGGGTGGGGGGGCAGCTCTGGCATGAAGTACGTTCTGCAAGATTGGTGGTGCTGCACTGCAGGGACCCCCCCCCATGGTTTTATTCCCAAGGCAGCAGAAGAAGGCTGTTCCTTCTTCCCCCTCTAGTTTGGGGGGGGGGCTCCCTCTCCTTGTCCTTAGCAGGAACAGCATCGCCGCTGCTTTCCAGGAGGCTCAGGCAGTGATCCAGCCGGGCAGGTGGGGTTGCACCGAGTGGCTGGAAGGAAGGCGGGCCTTTCCCAGCCCCAGCCCCCCCCAGGGGTAGAGGTCGTGGTCCCTGCCTTTGGGGACCCGAGGAAACACCCCCCCCCCACTGCTGGGCTTCCTCCAGTGGCCTCCGCAGGTTGTGCCTCGTTCCTGGGCTGCTCTGCAGGGGTGTCTGTTCGCTGTGGCAGTGTGGCAGGCCACGGGGGCTTTTTCCTACTGCATCTCCTCCGGTTGGCTGCCTCTATATGTCTTTTGCATGGCAACAGCGGAGAACTCAAAGGCTGGGGGGGGGGGGACTCCAGCTTGGGGGGGGGGGCTGGATTCCTTTGCTGGCCCTGGAGGCTCCTGAGCTTCCCGCCTGAGGTTTCGCTAGTGCTGGATGAGTGGAGCCGCAAAAGGCCAAGGGCCACCTGGCCTGCCAGGCGCCATCGGGCAATGCTGCCCCCGCGGACCAAGGCCTCCCCCCGCCCCCCGTGGCTTCCGGGAGTGGGACGCCTTTCGGGCAGCTTCAGCAGCATTCCTCTGGAGCTGGCACAGGCCCATGTTGGCTTGCCACGTTCACTCCACCAACAGTTTGTTCTAGTGGTTAAGGCAACGGGCTAGAAACCAGGAGACTGAGAGTTCTAGTCCCGCCTGAGGCACGAAAGCCGGCTGGGTGACCTGGGGCCAGTCCCTGCCTCTCGGACCTAGGAAGGAGCCAATGGCAAACCAGGAGACGGAGAGTTCTAGTCCCGCCTTAGGCAGGAAAGCCGGCTGGGAGACCGTGGGCCAGTCCCTGCCTCTCGGACCTAGGAAGGAGCCAATGGCAAACCAGGAGACGGAGAGTTCTAGTCCCGCCTGAGGCACGAAAGCCGGCTGGGTGACCTGGGGCCAGTCCCTGCCTCTCGGACCTAGGAAGGAGCCAATGGCAAACCAGGAGACTGAGAGTTCTAGTCCCGCCTCAGGCATGAAAGCCGGCTGGGTGACCTTGGGCCAGTCCCTGTCTCGCAGCCCTAGGAAGGAGCCAATGGCAAACCAGGAGACGGAGAGTTCTAGTCCCGCCTGAGGCACGAAAGCCGGCTGGGTGACCTTGGGCCAGTCCCTGCCTCTCGGACCTAGGAAGGAGCCAATGGCAAACCAGGAGACTGAGAGTTCTAGTCCCGCCTTAGTCATGAAAGCCGGCTGGGTGACCTGGGGCCAGTCACTCTCTCGCAGCCCAACTCACCTCACAGGGTTGTTGTTGTGGGGAAAATAGGAGGAGGAAGAAGTATTAGGTATGTTCACCGCCTTGAGTTATTTGTAAAAATAATAAAGGCAGGATAGAAAATAAAAAAAAACCATTGTTTTCCCCGAGGCTTCTGGGTGGAGGCAGTGTTTCCATTAGGACCACGAGAGTCAGGATCCGACCACTAACCCCAGCCCTAACCAGGCCCCTTTGAAAGCCACGCAGCCTCAGGGATGTGAGAAAGCATCCTTCGCCTGGCTGACTGGATCAGGCCCCCTTTCGCCAGGAGGGCCCTGCTGCCCCCTCAGGACCTGTTCCCGCTGGGAGACTCAGCAAAAGGGGGGGGGGATTGCTCCTCCCGCTGGACTACAATGCCCATCACCTGCCAGAAGCCCAGAGCCTTTCCTGAATGCCTTCGCTCTCCGGCCAAGAAAGCCCCACGGCTGTTCTCGGGCCGACGTTGAGCACCGGAGCCATCCGCAGCGTAAGAAGCGATCAAAAGCTATAAATACTAATCTGACGAATAAGTACAGTCAGTAAAGCAATGGGAAATTTGAAGCAGAAGAAAACAGTGGCCTGAAACAGGCCCCGCTACAGGTCCTCCCGAAGGCCTGGGGGGAGCCGAAACGGGCCCCGGAGAGCCAGGCCAGCCTCCCCAGTCCGCCGAAGCCTCGTGTCGCGGGCCGGGCCGGGCCGGATCGGCCGGTTTCTCTGGGGGAGCTCCCAGCCCACCCATGCCAGAGAGCCGCCGAGGGGCCGGGAGGGCCCGTTTCAGGTTCCTCCTGGATAAATGGCTCTCGCCCAGCTGGGCTTGCGTCCTGCCGCAGTCCCCACCACCCCAGCTGAGATGAACGTGGTTCGGCTGCCGCGGGGCAAGGCGATGTGTGTGTGTGTGTGTGTGTGTGTGTGCGTCTTCCGCTCACCTGGGTGACAGCTTGTACCGGAGGGCCCGTCCCTGCTTCCACGGAGCTGCATGTGTGAACAGAGGCCCCGTCTGGTACTGCCTGTCCTCTGCCCCTCCCATACATAGGATGCAGCAAGACCAGATTTGACTAAGCGAAGGATAGCAAATTGGGCTTGCTACCGTGTTGTGCTTTCAGGGGACTGCCCTTGAAGGCGGTCCAGAATGTGGCAGCCTGGGCACCGGTGGGGCGCTGCGTTCGGTGTGTGCGGCCCTCCTGCTGTGCAAGCCACGCGGGGTTGCCAGTTGGCTTCCGGGTGCAATTCAAGGGGCCGGTTTAAAGCCCTTCGGGGTGCAGGGCTTGGTCGTCTGCGGGACCGCCTGTCTCCAATGGCTTCCGCCCATTTGGGATGGCCTGGCGGGGGGGTGGGGGGGGGCGCCAGGTCCTGTCCCTGGGACCTGGGAAGCGCGCCTGCTGTGCTGCAGTTCTGCCCTCTGGAATGAAACGATCTCTGCCCAGGGTCTGGCGTGGCTCCCACCCTCACGTCCTTCAGGAAATTGTTGAAGACCTGGTTATTCTCCTAAGACTTCTTGCTTTGCTTTGTTTTTTGTACTTTTCCCTTCTGGTCTGCTGTACTTTTCTTCTAAGGAGTTGGTTTAAGTTGCAAGCCCCCCTGAATCGCTTGGGAGCTGGGCGGCCTGTGCGTTAAACCTCATGAATTAATTAATTAATCAACCAACCCAGCTTGAGCCCAAGGCCACCCAGCCGGCTTTCATGCCTAAGGCGGGACTAGAACTCTCAGTCTCCTGGTTTGCCATTGGCTCCTTCCTAGGGCTGAGAGAGAGGGACTGGCCCAAGGTCACCCAGCCGGCTTTCACGCCTAAGGCGGGACTAGAACTCTCAGTCTCCTGGTTTGCCATTGGCTCCTTCCTAGGGCTGAGAGAGCGCGACTGGCCCAAGGTCACCCAGCTGGCTTTCATGCCTAAGGCGGGACTAGAACTCTCCGTCTCCTGGTTTGCCATTGGCTCCTTCCCAGGGCTGAGAGACAGGGACTGGCCCAAGGTCACCCAGCTGGCTTTCCTGCCTCAGGCGGGACTAGAACTCACAGACTCCTGGTTTCTAGCCTGTTGCCTTAACCACTAGACCAAACTGGCTCTTAAGCTGCCGTGGGGGTATTGCGGTTAGACCAATTACCGCTAAAGAACTAGGCCTCTGGGAACTTCGGCCAGCTTGCTAAATTGACCACATTGTTTGGCTGGTTCAAATCTGTCAATTTTCTGTCTGTTTACAAAGAAATTCTTCCAACTCCAATATCAGAAGTAAAAGTGGTCTGTGACCGTAATAAAATATTGGTTGATTGAAAATGGAAAATGCTCCCAGTCCTGACGAGGAGCAACTTTTCCTTGGGAACCTGCCCTTGGCCCTGGGGATGGGGGGAGCTCTCTGCTTGACTCCAGCATGTGGGGATGTGGAAAACACTCTGCGGGAGCCGCCCTTTCCCTCTCCCACATGAGCCGTGCCAAGTGCGGGGCTGATCTGAGCTTCCAGAAGCAATTTGGGTTGCTCTGGGCTTGGACCAATCAGGCCCACATCTTGTGGCCCTGAGTTCCGTAGCTGAGTAAAAAAGTTGCTCCTTTTGCCCCTGCTGAATCACCCACCGCTCCTCTTTCCTGGACGACCCTTCTGGCTTCCAGCATGAACCACCTTTCCTACCTTTTATTAAAACACAGAATCAGCGTTCTTATTTCCTTTTATATGGCATCCCGTGTCAAGATATCCCAGGGCAGACAAGAATAATAGAAAGGAACACCATAAGAATAACAGTAATGATAGTCCAATTAATAATGATGATGATGATGATGATGATAACGATCCCCAAAAAACACATATAGATCTAATAGGTTTGGGTGTGAAGAAGCTGCAAAATGCTGGTGGTACAGAGTCCCCCCCCCCCCCCCCGTTTCTTGGGTTGAAGAGTGGGGGGCAGGCTGGCCCCCTCCCCAGCTCTGTGCCTTGGGTTTGGCCACAAAACGGTTGTGGTCCTCCCCAGAGAGGAAGACCGGGACTCCTGGCAGCCACGTGGCCGGATCCCTTTGCCAATTATCGGCAAGGGCAGCCAAAGGCTGCGGCTTCTGTGCAGGGCGAGGGTTACTGAAACCTGGTTACTCAAAGCCTGCTGACAGAAGCGCCTGCAGCAAATCCGGACGAAGCCCCCCATGCGCTGCGCGACCCTCTCCAAGGCCGCTCTGGCCTGGCCGGGCCCGGGCCCAAGGGAAGGGCCCCCTTGCGCCAGAGGACGGCCCTGGGCGGGGGAGCGGCCCCTTGGAAGGCGCTGCCCCCCAGGTCCGGTCCGGTCTGGGCAGCTTCCGGGGTCGCTTCACCCCCACCCTCGTGGCTTCATATCCAGTCGGGGTCGGCACCTGGCCCGTCCCAGGCTGCTGCATGCCCAACTCTGCTTTCTGCAGTACCCCCCCCCCGCGCCCCCGCCTTCTCACCCCAGCGGCTGAAAATTGGTCGGGAGGTCCCTGGAGAATTTGGGTTCGTGCAGCTGCTTCTCTCGGGTACAGAGTTTCTGGGTTTGGACTGAAACTAGCTGACAGCCGGGGCTTGCTCCAAAGACAACCCCCGACGAACCCCTCCCACACCGATTACCCCTAGGGCCCGCTTCCTGATCCATCACGACTGGCAAGCCCCCCCCCCCCCCCGCAAAGGAGGCCAGCTCCACTGGCTTTTGTGGGAGGGCACCGTCCTGAGGGGTGGGATTTGGGGCAGGAAGGGCCTGATGGCGGGGGGGGGGGGGAAGAGCCCTGCCTCCAGACGGGGGCCCCACTGGCTTCCTTGTCATGCGGACAGGATGGGTTGGGGTCCTGCAGCGCTCCCGAGGGGCCTGTCCCCCTGCCCTGACTTCCAGGGAGACGGTGGGCTACCTTTGAGGGATCTAGCAGGACCTGGCCACATCTGCGATTCCCCGTGGGGAGTTTCAGCCCCTCCCAGCCCTCGGGGTCCACCCAGGTTGCAACCTGCATCTTTGGGGCCTTTCTCTGCCTGTCCCCTTGCTGGGGTCGCCTGGCCGTTGGCAGCCTCTTCTTGACACGGGGGGGGGGGGGGCAGCACCGGGCTGGCCAAGGCCCTATGCAGCTCCCACCGCCCTCGCAGAGCTGCCAAGAGGCCGGGGGGGGGGGGGGGGGAAGGGCCAGAGTGTGCTGCAGTGGCCCCGGGGCCTGCAGAGCCCCTCCTGGTGGGGAGAGAGCCATGCCCCCCTCCGGCCCGTGCCCAGGCAGGGTGGCAATCTGCTTGCTAGACCGCCCAGCTGGCTCGGCAGGGAGACTGGCCTGAATGGCCCTCTGAGCAAGGCAGATGCCAGATGGCGGCAGCAGCAGCAGCAGCATCTGGAGCTGCGGCTGAGACCCTGACACGCCCTGCAGGGCAAAGGGCATAATGGGGGGGGGGGGGGCAAGGCCGGTCTTCTCTCGCTGGAACAGCGGGAGCCCAGGAGGCTGTGATCTCCCGGTCTGGCAGAGCTGCCCGGCTGGGCGTCTGGGCTGAGAAGCCTCCCCCAGCCTTCTGAGGGAAGGGGCTGGAAGGGAAGCGGCCCTGGGCTTGCCCGGGTCTGCTTGACGCTGCCCTTCCGCTGCAGATGTGCGAGGAGCCCCTGTGTCCCGTGCGCAGTATGTCCACTCTCCCTACGACCGCCCCTGGAACGCCCCCCGTTTCTGCATCATCTCTGGGAACCAGCTCCTGATGCTGGACGAGGAGGAGGTGAGCAGTGGGGGCGGGGGAGGGGGGAGGTCTCGGGGGTCTCCCTGGAGCCCCCGAGGGCTGCTTTGGGCAGAGAGGGGGGAAGGTTCCGGGTGGGCCGAGCGGCGCCTGAGATTGCCCGGGGGCCGAGCGGCCAGGGCCGGGCATTGCCCGGGACTGCCCCCAGCCCAGGCGGTCCCTGCCTTGGAGCCCCAGAAACAAGGAAGAGGGACCGCCAGAAAGGGGCCTCCGATGGGGCCCCACAGCTCCCAGGGCGAGGGGCAGAGACTTCTCCCTGGAGGCTCCCCGATTCCCGGGAACAGTAGCCAAGGGCCAGCGGTGGTCAGAGAGGGCCGGGCAGAGAAAGCTCTCCCTCGTTGGCCGAAGGCAGGCCACCGTCGTGGGCGGACGGAGAGGCTGTCCCCTCTGGGCCCCAGACCAGACCGCGGCGCTGGCCGAAGGAGAGGTGGCCCGCCAGGAAGGAGATTCTTCGGCCGCTGCGCACGCGGGGCTGGCGAGGCGGGTCCGAGAACCGGCCTGTGGCTGGGGAACGGCGGTTCGTTCTCTCGCCTCGCGAGTCAGCAGCCGAGGCAGTTGGATCAACTGCGGTTAGAGCGGCCTTGCCAGCCCGACAGGTGAGGCGAGGCGAACCCGGCCAGGTGTTTCTTTCCAACGCCTCCGCTGGCTTGCCTGTGCCGGCAGCGGCGGCTTCCTCCTTGCCTCTTTATGGGAGGGGGGCTCTGCCCTGGAGCCCCCTCCGTGTTTCGCCAAGCCCTCGTGTGTCCGGTTTAGTTTGAGCGGAGAGCATCGTGCGGCCCCCGGGACTGTGCTTGCATGGACGCGCTGTCAGTAAGCGCTGGTTACTTGGGCAGGCCGTGGCTTGGAGGGACGTTGCGAGGAGGCAGGAGGGGCAAAGCTCCGAGGAGAGATGGTTCTGGGGGCACTAACTCTTTCTCTGCTCCCCACCGCCGGTCCTGGGTTGCTCTTTCCACCCGCAAGATCCACCCTCTGCTCCTTCGAGAACGCCAGAGGGACCCCGGGCGGAACAAGCTTCTGCGTCGGACCGTCAGCGTCCCTGTGGAAGGCCGACCCCACGCTGAGCACGGTAGGAGCGGGGCCCCGGCGGGTGCCGCGTGCGGTTGGATGGGGGGAGAGCCGGAACTCCTAATGCTCTTTAACCCACAGCTGCCCTCCCCTGAGGAACGGGGTGGGGGAGGCCCCAGAGGCCCGTAGGGAGACTTGGGGGGGCAGCTTCTCATTCTGCCTCTTTGTGCTGCCTTGCGCCCCCGTGAGGGTGGGCTCTGAGGACCCTTTCCTTTGGCAAGAACCCTGCGAGTCAAAAGGTGGGATAGAAATAGGGACCTTGGTAATCTTTGTGGAAGAAGAATGATTGGCCGGCCTGACGGGGTGTGGAGATCCTTTCGCTGCTGCCCCAGCTTTGGCCCCCAGGGGCGAGAGGGCCCCTGGGCTGCAAGGACGGAGGAGAGAGCGGTGAGGGCAAGCAGCGAAAGGTGAGAGCCAGAGGGGGCGCTCTTGAGCACCCCCTGCCTGAGGAATAAGGTTCCCCGAAAATGGCCCTAAATTGCGGGGGAGTCAGAGGAGGTCCCCGCTGCCTGGAAGGGGCCCGGGGCAGAGCTGCGGCCAAAAGGGCAGACTTCCACGCTGGAACCTTGGGCGCAGTCACAAGCTCTTCGGGAACGTGGATTCGTGCTCCTGGTCGGTGGACCCCCCTTGGAAAGGGGCAGGAGTCGCAGGAGTGGAGGGGCCCCAAGGAGCAAAGGGCCACATCACTGGTTAGAAAAATGTGAGTGGCATTGGAGGGGGACGGAGAGAGGGAGAGGGGCCCGGCGGCCTTCCCCACCCGCCTGCGTCCTGCAGCCGAGCGCCAGCGCAGGCCGGGGGAGAGCTGCTTCAGGAGGTGGGGGGCAGGGGAACGCTGTCTGTCTGTTCGGGTGGCGTGGTGGGACCTCTCCTAACAGCCGAGGCCGGGCTCCCCTTCCCGAGCGCTGAGGGGAGGGTCGCCCTGGGGGATCGATTTAGCAAGGGTCCTCACGACAACCCTGTGAGGTGGGCGATGCATAATGGCTCTCTTCCCCAGGAAAGGCCTGTGCCTGCTCAGGCAAGCAGACTCGCACTCGCACCCTCCCCTCGCTGCCAGGCCTGAGGGGAGGGCTCTAGGCAAGCGGCCAGCTCTTGGGATGGGGGCTCGGAGTGCAGCCAGCCCCTGGAAGGGGCTTCCAAGCAGCCCCCCCCCCCGCGGGATGCCTGGATGCCCTGCCCAGGCCGTGTACCCGCCAGAACGCCAGAAGCTTCTCAGCTGTTCCCTGCAGTGCCCACCCCCCAGGCCCAGCCCATAATAGCAAGGGCCCTGGAAAGGAGCTTGACAACTGTTGCTATAGGGATAGTCTCTCCCTCCCTCCCTCCCCCCCCCCCCCCCCCCGTCGGGCAGCCTTCCCAGCCAGCTTTGGGTCTTGGGGGGTGGATGGAGGGCTCTTCTGAGGCTGCCCTCCTGGCTCTGGTGCCCCCTGCCCACACATGGGCAGGACCTCTCATCCTTCCCCCCCCCTCTCTGGGCTGCCAAGGGCGGGGAGCCAGGAGGTCCAGCTTCGGGCTACTCCTGGGGACCAGCCGGCCAGCTGCCCCCCAGCAAGTGCTCACCCGCCCCGTCCTTGTCCTCTGCCTTTGCCTCCCCTCCCCTCCCCCTTTCCCTTTTCCTATTTGGGGTTTAAAAAAAGAATTTTGTCTCTCTGAGAAGTTGGCTTAAAAGGTTTCCATGGAAACCCCAAGAAGAGATGAAGGGAAAGGAAAAGGCTGCCTGAATGCGGGGACGCCCCCTCCCCTTGGCCGCGGGCCAGCAGCGCCCCCTGCTGGATCCAGCGAGGGCGGGAGCAACCCCCTCCTCCCAGCCCGGGCTGCCCCGCCCGGGCTCCCGTGACCCCGCGTGACCTGGCTGGGGTTCAGCCGGAGCCCCAGCCCCATTGCCGCCCAGGGGGGTGGAGCCAGGCCTGGGGAGGTGATCTGCCTTCCCGTGCGAGCCGAGGCTGGACGGAGCTGCTGCCCGTCCCCTGCCTCGGCGCGCGGCCGGAGGGAGCAGCAGCAGGGCCTCCTCCGCGGCGGCCCCGGAATGCTTCCCCGGGAAGCTCCGCCCCGCAGGGCTCCCCCGCTCCTCCCCGGCAGCCCCCGGACCGGCTTCGGGCTCTGCTGCAGCAGGAGATGCTGCTTCCGCGGCCCAGCCGGCGCCCTTCCCCCAGGTCAGAGCCGGGGACCCGCGGAGAGGGCTCGCGGCTCCAGCCTCGCCGAACTTCTGGAGCGGCCGCGGCGCGACCGGGGAGGGGCGGCCGGGCAGGCGGGCGGCCGGGCGGGCCGGCCGGCCGGCCGCGGGAAGCGGCGGGGTGCGTGAGCCGAGCGGGTCTCTGGTCCTCACGGTGGGCGCCCCTCCGCGGCTGCGCTCCGGCCGCGCGCGCCTCGCCCGCTGCCCGCCCGGCCAGGGGAGGGCGGCCGGCCGGCCGGCCGGGGCTGCCCAGGCGGGCGCCCTCCTGCCCGTGCCCGCCGCCGCCGCCGCCGCACGCTCGCGCCTGATGACAGCGAGCGCGTCTCCTAGCAACGGCTCGCATGCTGGGGGAGCGCGGGGCGGGCGGACGCCGAGCGAGGAACGAGCGCAGCCAGCAGCGCAGGGACAGCAGCTCCGACGGCTGCAGCGCCGGGCGGGGGCCGCCGCCCTGCGGGCCGCATGGAGCCCTAGGCTCCGGGCGCCCCGCCCGCCCGCTCTCCAGTCCCGGGATGGGCCTCGGCTGGGGGCCGAGCGCCCCATAGCCGCGGGCGGCGGCGGGGGGGCGCCTTCTGCTCCTGGCGCTGGCAGGTAAGGGCCGTCCGTCGGCGAGCGGGGCGGGGGTCCCCGGGCCGGACTAGGCCGAGCCGGCGGGCGAGAGCGTCCGGGCTCCGGCCAAGAGCTCCGCGAGGGCCGTGCGCGCGCCTCTGGGTGGACGCCGCAGCTCGGGGGAGAGGGCCGCGCGCTCCCGGCGGGGGCAGGCGAGGCGGCGCGTGGCCGCCCCGGCCGTGGGGGGGTGCTGGGGGAGCCAGGCAGTGGTGCGCGGGCGGCAGTACCCGCCGGTTGGTTCTGCTCGCGGGCGCGCGTGGGCAGCGCCGCCGCCGCCGCGTCCGGCTCCGCGCAGGGCCGCCTGCCATCGCGCGCTCGGATAATGTGTGGGTGTCGCGGGTCTGGTGCTCGGGCGCGCGCGGGGAGCCCCCCTCGCTTCAGGCTGCTGCCTGCCCGGGTCAGCCTTCGTTCGCGGGGGCGCTGCTTCCGGGGACGCCGCCCCTCCTCCCGCGCTGGAGCAGGCCCAGCAGGGGAGCGTGCTCGGCAGCCTCGGCAGCTAGCCCGGGGCCCCGGCACCCAGGGCCCCTTCCCCTTTCCCGGCCGGGCCGACAGCCTGCGACCTTCTCCCTCGCGGAGCCGGCCGTGGAGCGGAGCAGGTGCGGCTTCGTTCTTCGGAGCCGCGGGGACGGCGGCCAGCCGCGGCCGCTTGCTGCCTAGGAGCAGGGGGGGGGGGGCTGCCCGCTCCCCTTCCTTCTGCGCGGCCTCGCCCCCTCCCGGCGCCCCCATGCGCCTCCCCTGCCCCTCGCTCCGGGCAGGTCGGAGAGGCCCGGCTTGGTTGCTTTCTCACGTAAGAGGCACGGCCACGTGCTGCCCACATCCAGGTTAGGCAGGCTGGCTCGGATGTAGCTGTGTCCGTGTCTCTGTCCGTGTCTCGTCTGGCGTGTGGGCTAAGCCAAACCCACCGGGGGTCTCCACAAAAGTGGCACAGCCAGGCCAGGCAGTCGGTCGGGCGTGTTGGTGGGCAGAGGTCGTGGCCTGCATGCTGTGGCTGCCGAAGCAGCAAGGTCAGGGTTCGTGCTTGTGGACCCGGAGCCGGGCTGAGCCTACTGGTTCCCCCCCACTGGTGCAGTTCTGGAGGCTGTAGTGCGTGCGTGCGTGCGTGTGTGTGTGCTAGCGTCCTGTCCTCGTGCAGTTGGTTGGCCGCTGAGAGGACGAGCTGCTGGACCGGAGGGGCCAGGGGTCCGATCCAGCAGGGCACGGTTTGCCTCCCCTGGCTGGGCTCCTCCAGCCACCAGGCCAGGGGGCTGGACGGGAGGGGACCGCGAGCCAGAGTGTGGTGCCCCTGGGTGCCAGGGCTGGCAAGGGGCCCCTTCCTTGCCCAGTGCCCTGGGCTCAGCTGCAGCCCCCTTCCAAGGCCCCGGCTCTTCAGGGAACGGGGGAGGCAAGGCAGGAGAGAAGAGGGAAGGGCCCTCCCCGGGGGCCCCGGGCTCCGCCTCCCTCCCCCCCCCCGACCCTGGCACGGGAGGGAGGTGGTGCTGGTCTGGTCTTGGGGGAGCGGCGCTCGCACTCGGGATCCAAGGCTGGGGCTCGCAGGGCAGCAGGCAGGCAGCACGGGGGAGGCAGATGGCAGCTTGGCGGGTGGCTCTGCGTTCTGCCTGGGTGTGGGGAGGGGGCCCGGGCCTTCTCTGCGGAGCCTGGCGGCTGGTGCTGCTCGAGGGCCACAGGGCAGGAGGGGCCCCGCTGGTCCTGGGGGTCTGGGGTCATTGGAGGGCCAAGCTTTGAGGGAAGGGGGTCGGCAGCAGCTATGGCATCCTGCCGGGCCTTGGCATCCTGCCGCCCCCGTGGGGAGGGAGCCCTGGCACATTGTGGGGGGAGCAGGAGCTGCCGGTCCTCCCTGGCGGGGCCTCCCCCGTCCTGAGGCCCAGTGGGCTCTGGAGGAGCCGCTGTCCTTGCGCCCAGGGAGATGCCCTGCCCCCTGGCAGGTGGGCACGCGGCAGGGCTGCCTTGTGCCTGTCTACCTCTGTGAAGGCAAGAGGGGGCCAAGGGGCTTGTGGGCCCCTTTGCACTGTCCCCCTGTGAGGAGCCCGTGGCCTGCAGGGAGCGTTTGGTCCTACCAAGCGGTGTTCGTGGGGATGGGAGGTGAGGGTCCCGCTGGGCCTCCCTGCGTGTCTCTGAACAGCCCTAGAGAGGAGGGGGAGACAGCCTCTGCCCATGCGCTTCAGGCCCTTCCTGCCCCATGGCATCCCCCCCCCACTCTGAGCAGCCGCAGCCGGAACCCTGCTGTGGTGCAGCTTGGACAGCTGCCACCTTGGGGCCCTCGCAGCACTCGCCCACGCCTGCGCTCTAGGGGTGCATCCACACGTACCCCTTCACCAGCGTTCATGGGGGCATGGAGGCCCAGAATGGTGGGTGTGTGTGTGCATGCGTGCGTGTGCGTGTATATTAGTGATGGCTTGTGAGCTGCTCAGAGTCTCTCGGAGTTGGGTGGCCTTTAAGTTGCAAAAGTAAATAAAAATGAATGATGGGGTGAGTCTGCCCTGGGGATCCCCTGGGCGCTGTCCCCCCCCTCGAGGAGGAGGAGGAGGAGGGTGCTGCGTGGGGAAGCTCCTTCCTGACTCTACCCTACTCTACTCTACCCTACCGTGGGGTCCTTCTCCGGGGCTGCCTTGCGAGGGGGTGAGAGGGATTTGGGGATCCTGATTCTCGACCGAAGGGGCCTGCGGTTCCTGGCTGCCATTGGGGGGGGGAGCCCCAAAGGAGTTGGGGGGGCTGGTCAGGTGGGGCCCAGGCCCTCCCCTGGCTTGGTGGCTTGTCCGCAAGGCCTGGGGGGTGGGGTCGAGACGAGGGGAGGCCCGTCCTCGGGTGACCCCTGCCTTCTCCCCGGCAGGAAGAGGGACCACCCTGTTCAGGGCATTTGCCTGGCAGCGCAGGGCTGGCGCAATGGGGCGGGTTTGCTGACTCCTGGGGGGGGGGATTTCCTCTGGGGGGGATTTCAGCTGGGAAGCCCTCCTGCACCCTCTCACAGCCTGTTGTCCTGTAGAGGTGGCGGAGGGGGGGGGCAGGTCCAGACACGCCAACTGGTGCTGCTGCTCCTCCCTCAGCAGGCGCCTTCCTCCCACACTCCTCCTGCCTCTTTGCTACCACCCCCCCCCCCGAAAGCCCCCAGGAGGTAGACCCTGCCCTGTCTCCATTTGCAGAGTACCACGCCAGCCGTTCCCGGCGGAAGAGCGTTCCCGGGGGAAAGCAGTACAGCATCAACATGGACGCTCCACCGGCCCCCCCCTTCCGTTCCTCGGTGAGTGGCCTGAGTGAGCACAGCCCTTGGCTGCCCTCTCTGACGGCCCCTCCCCCGCAGCGGCAGGAGCCAGAAGAAAGGCTGTGTGCCCTCCTCATCCAGCCCTTACGCCTGCTGGCCGCGGGGAGGAGGGCCCTGTTCGAAAGCCTCCAGCAGGGGGAGCCCCCCCATCCTAAAGAGATTGCCTCACTGCCCCATAGTGCTCGGAATGGCAGGGGACTCAAGCAGGGACGTCCCCATGGAGCCACCATTCCCGGCCTGGCTCCTCTGCTCTCCTCGTGCCCCTCTGGAACTCACCGATGGGGTGTGGCGGACGATGGGGCAGAGGCTCCAGAAGCCCAGAGGAGCCGAGGCCACTTCAGCTGCTGGGGGTTGGGGATGCCATCTCGAGCCCCGGAGGGCAGTGCCTGCCGGGGAATCCGGGGTTTCCGGGGTTCAGCCTGGCTGCCCTCCGCTGCGCCTGCTCGGGCTCCGAGGCTGGGCCGGCGGGGCAGAGGGAGGGCTTTCCTGCACCCTTTCTTGGACCGCCCCCACATCCCGGGCCAGCCTGGCGCGCCATCTCTGAGAAGAGTGCTGGGGTTTGGGGGGGGGGGCGGGGGGCAACTTTGTAGATGGCACAAAAATGTGGGGGACTGCCGGTCCTCCTTGGCCTCAGAATCTGCCCACAGGCCTGGGGGGGCCTTAATGCACCCCCGCAAAGTGGCCGCCCGGCTGTGGCATGGAAGTTGAGTCAAACGTAACTTTAGCAAAAGGGAATGGATACTTATCGTGCCCGACCCTGTTAAGGTCCAGGGTGGCTCTTGGCCAGAGAAGGCCGAACGCCCCAGGCGCGGTTACGCAAGCCGTGAACGGGACGGAAAGGGGGCCACACGGGAGGAACGGTTTAAGCTCACCCCCCCCCCCGAATTAATTAAGCTGGGCCGGTGCAGAGGCAGGTGCTGATAGCCGCCACGGAGACGGTGGCTGGCGGGGGGGGGGGCTGTGCCACTGGTGGAAAGCAGGGCGCTCTGGGCCAGGTGCCAGTCCGGCCTCTCGGCCGCTTCCCGGCCTGGCCTGCGGGGACACACGGGGGCCTGTCCCGGCCTGTCCCGGGTGGCCCCGATGCTGCCGCAGAAGGGGCCCAGCCCGAGGCGCTGGGTCCTCGGGCGGGGGCGAGCCCGTTTCAGCCTCACCGGGGCCGTCTCCCCTCTGCCTGTAGCAACAGGGTTTCCTCAGCCGCCGCCTGAAGAGCTCCATCAAGCGCACCAAGAGCCAGCCGAAGCTGGACCGCACCAGCAGTTTCCGCCAGATGCTGCCGCGCTTCCGGAGCGCCGACCACGACAGGTGGGCACCGGGCGGGTCCTGCCCGTCACAGCCGCGTCCAGGGAGAGGGGGCGGCGTGGGGCTGGGGAGACTGCCCCAGGGCTGGCCAGACCCTCCCTTGGAGGCCGGGGTGCTCTGCGGCCCTCCTCGCTGCCCTCGGCCCCCCCACTGCCCCCACCCCCCCCTCGGCCGGCCTGCCTGCCTGCCCCCAAGGCTCCTCCCGGGTGCCCTGCGTATTTTTAGCGCTTGCCTGCCTGCCTGCCTGCCTGCCTGCCTCCCCCCCGCCGGCTGACGGCAGCCCCGACACGCTCGGGCTGCCTCCACTTACGCTGCCGGGCTAAATATATCCTCCTGGGGGCGGCAGCTAAATGCCACGGGGAAGGGAGGGGGACCTGCCGCCACGGACTCTCCCTCGCTTGCTGCTCGCTCGCGCAGGGCAGGGGTCTGGGAAGGGGGGGCGAGGGCTCAGCTGGCCTCGGCCAGCGGGGAGGAGGACAGACCACAGCCCCTGGCGACACGCATCCCCTGTGGGGGCCCCAGAGCACCCCCCATCTCTGCCGGTCCCCCCCTGTGCTGAGGTCGACTCCGGGACTCCCTGCGGCCGCAGAAATGCCCCTCCGGGGGGCCGATGCCAGGTGCCCCCGAGCAAGGCTCTGCTGAAGCCCCCCCTCCCTCCAGGTCCTGGCCGGCCCCCCCCGGCCGCGGCCCCTCCCTCCCCCGCTGACTGAGCACGCTCCCCCCGCAGGACCCGCCTCATGCAGAGTTTCAAGGAGTCGCACTCGCACGAGTCGCTGCTCAGCCCGAGCAGTGCCGCCGAGGCCCTGGAGCTGAACCTGGACGAGGACTCCCTGATCAAGCCGGTTCACAGCAGCATCCTGGGCCAGGAGTTCTGCTTCGAGGTAGGGGCCGGCGGCCGGCGCCTCTGCCTCCCGGCAGGGGCTCCTGGGCGTGCGCAGAGGGCCGCTCACTCACTCACTGCCACCCTTTCTGCCACGACAGGTCACGACATCTTCCGGCACCAAGTGCTTCGCCTGCCGCTCGGCTGCGGAGCGAGACAAGTGGATTGAGAACCTGCAGCGAGCCGTCAAGCCAAACAAGGTAGGACCCCCGGCCGCCCCCACTGCCGGCCTCCTGGGGGGGGGGTCCCTGCCTGGCACCTGGGCACCGTGGCTGCTTTGCTCTGCCAGCCTGCGGAGGCAGCCCTGGCTTTCCAGGAAGGGTTGTCTCTGGAGCAGCGGAGGAGCCAAGCCTCTTGCTCCTCTGGGCATCCCGGGGCCACTTTCTGGGACCCCTGAAGCAGGAGGGGCAGGGTCCCCTGGGAAGCCGGGGCACGCAGTCTGTCTTCCTCTTCTGCCAGGGTGAAAACAGCCCCTCAAGTTGGCCCACTAAGCTCAGGTGCTTTTGCCATGAATTTGGGGTACGTGGCTTCAGGTCCCTCTGGGCTCCCCCTGAAAGTCCCCAGATCAACTGAGAGGCGTGCCCTCCCCCTTCCCACGATGGCTGCTGAGGGTCGCCGCGCTGGTGGGAGCGGCGATGACCCCTCCCTCCAAGTCTCTGCCATCAGCGAAATGGAACTTCCAAAGCCAGGAGCAGTATTCCCCCCCCCCCGCTACAGCAGCCTTAGGCTAAGCCACAAGGGACGCTGGAAACTTTCCTGTCCTGAAGGGATCTGAAAGGAAGCTCCGGTCCCGCTGGCATTCCTCCCTGGAGGCTACCGGCCTGCCCTGGCCCTCGGCCAAGGGGTCTTCAGGGCAGGCGGCCGTCTTCCGTCCCCCTTCCGCTTCGTCTCGGGCTCACGGGGACGTCTCCCAATGTGTCCAGGGCGGGGCACAGAGAGGGCCCCCCACGGGCTGCTTCCTCGTGGGAGGGCCGCCCTGGTCCCCGGGGAGCAAACGAAGACGCTTTCCAAGCTGCTGGGAAGTTGGGCTTTCTTGGCTGTTCCGCCTCGTTTTTGAAAAAGCACAGCCCCAGCGTGGCCGAGGGCCCCACCGCCAGCCGAAGAGTTCTTCGTAACAGGATTCGTGATGCCGATGGGAAGAACTTTGGACAGGGAGAATGGCCCGAGAAAGCCTTTCCCAGCGGGTGGCCCTCGGGGTGTGTGGACTACAACCCCCAGAATCCTCAGCCGGCAGGCCCAGTGCTGAGCATTCTGGGACCAGCTTCTGACAGCCCCGAAGGGCCTTTGCGACAGGCCTAAACGCCCAGCAGCCGGCCGTTCTTGCTCGCCTGCTGCTCCGGCCGCAGGACGTTTTCACCAGCTGCTGCCCCCCCCCCCCCGGCCTCTGATGGCCGGGCACCTGGGATGCCCTGGGCAGTGTTTCTGCATGGCTGTTTCCCCTCCCAGCTTGCGCGGGAGGCTGGAGTGGATGCCCCCCCGTGGCCCCTCGGTGCCCGGTTCTTGCGCCCCCAACACTTCCTGGCTCTGGCCCTCCTCGCCTAACGGCCACACCCCGAGCCGAGCAGGGGTGCCACGCCATGGTGGCCTTGTGCGCGGCTAGGCGAGGCGCCCGGCTGCTAGAGCGGAACCTCCCGGCCCCCCTTGAGCCGTGCCCAACTGGCCGCGAGAACGCCCGGTTTTCCGGGTCTGACCTCTAGCCCCGTGTGCCACCCCGGCTTCCGCAGCCAAGCTGCCACCGCTGTCTGCAGCCCTTCGGAGAGCCCCCCGAAACCAAAGCCAGGAGGGTCCCCGTGGGGTTGCTGAGTCGGGCTCCAAGCATCCTTGAGTGGCCAGACACCGAAGCCCCCCTTTCTCCATGTCCTGCGCTCTGGAGGGGGGAGGATGGCCCTTGGCCTTCTCTAGAGAACCACCTTTCAGGTAGCGGGGGGGGGCTCTGTCCCCCCCCCCTTTTCAAGGCTCTGCATTGCCAAGTGGAGTCAGCGCTTCGCGGGAGTGCGGAACTCTGTTTCTGTGATGCATTTGCCTTTTTTGCAGCCGCAACACATGCTGGCTCTCATTCTATAATCAACATGTATGTATCTATGTATGTATGTATGTATGTATTTATTTGATTTATCACCGCCCAACTCCCTCAAAGGGACTCTGGGCGGTTTACAACTTATACAGTATCTTCTGGATCTTTCCCACAAGCAGTATTTCCAGGCCGGGAATCCCCCGTCCTGGACGCGCGCGTTTGCTTCCCATTCCACACCGCTACTCTCAGCGGTCGCTGGCTCCCCGGTGTCGGCTGTCCCTCCCACTCCTGTCCCACCTGCAGCTCCCCCTAGCCCCCCGCCCCCCCCACCTCTTCATCCGATGCACCAACGAATGAGAATGCGGACGGGCAGGGGGGCCCTTCGGGCGCCCCTTGGCTCCTCTCTCCAACTGGACGGGGAGCCACCGATGAGCCGTCTGGGCAGGACCTCCGAGCCCGCCACACATCCAGCGAATCCTCCGGCCCCGCGGCCCGGACCTGGGCAGTTTGCTGGTCAGCATGTCTTTGGCAGCTGGAGTCACGTCGCCCTGTGCCTGTCCCTTTACGATCTCCCCAGAGCCTGTCCAGGCGTCACGTACGGTCTGTCTGTCTGTCTGTCGGCTGCTGCCGCCACCTTCCGGGACGCAGAGGGAACCCGTGCCCTCCTCTGCCTTTGGGTCTGGCAGGGCGGCTGGCCCTGGGGGTTCGGCCTCTGCTGGCCTTCTCCAGCTGCAGCTGAACTTGCTCTTCTGCCCTTCAGCGGAGCAGCTGGCATCCCTCCTTTTCTTTGGGACGTACCCGAAGAACCATCCAACCAACCTCCCTCCCTCCCCCTCCCTCCCTTCCTTCCGGGCCTGAGCTCGGCTCTGCGTTTCTGTGGCCCCTCTCTGCGCTCTCCCTCGAGGTCCCGCCCTCTTTCTGCCTCCCTCACGCCTCTGCCCGCTCTCAGACCTTCACGGCCCTCTCGGAGTAAGCTGGAGGTTAGGGTTGTTGCTAGGAGTTGCGGTTGTTCTGCCCCTGGGCCGTTCCGACTTAACCTTCTGCTCCCAGACCGCGATCTGGCCTGGAAGTGATGGGGCCCTGCTGGGCACGGGCTCCCCCCGGTTGACCCGGCAGCCACCGTGCCCTTCTTCCTGGATGCCGTGATGGCACAGGGCAGTTGCCCACGCGAGACTTCCCGGCGCATGCAGCCCTAATGCTGTTTTGGCCCTGGAAGGGCACCGCCGTGGGAAGAGCAGCTGGACGGCGTATTGACCCTCCTCCCGTCTGGCCTGGGGAGCGGGTGGGGGGGCCTTGGACTCCCACATGCCTTCCGGACTGACGGTGCCCCCCTGCCAACTCCAGGAAGGTACTGAGCCTCTGCGCCGTGGGGAGTCCTGGCATTTTGCCCGCATGCTGCAGAGTCAGGAAGATGGCCTCAGTGGAGATAGGCAGGGACGGTTTCCTGACCAGAAGGGGCCGAATTACGAGGGAACGTTCAGAGGAAGTGGCTCGGGCAGAGGCGGAGGCAGACTTGCAGGACTGTTACTGCAGCCAGCCTGAGTAAACGCAGAGCATCCTTCCTGGATGGTGCCCCCCCCTCCTCCTCCTCCCCCCAGTTCAGTGAACACCCACTTTTCCCTGCAAGCCAGAGGGCGTGGCCAGGGCACCCCCTCCCCTGTTGGAAACGGGCCCTGCGCCTTTCTCTGGGGAGAGGTTCCCCCCGCAGAGCTTTCACATTGTGCCTCTTTGATTCCGCTCTCCCTTGCAGGTTTCCTGAGGGAGGAGCTAGAGGGGAGGGTCTTTCTCATCATGTCCCCCCTCCCCGCCATTAAACCCCCCTTTTCCAGGGGGCCTTTCCAGCACTGCTGACCCTGCAGCTCAGGGTTTGGGCTGAAGAGCAGCAAGGCCGGGACACGGAGACGTGGCACCTGCCTCCCACGCCGCTGCCCTCCTTGCTCCTCCTGGGCTGCTGGAGGGGGGGCGGCGGCCTCTGTTTGAGTCACCAAGCTGCCTCATCCTCATCCTCATCGCCGTTGTGATCGCGATCGTTTTTGGGGAGTTATTTTCCATTGTGAAGTCCGGAACGAAACATCTGCAGCAGGGCTGCCAAAGTAAATGTGGGGGGAACCGCCCTGGTCAAGAGCGGGAACAGCTGCGCTAGGCTCCGGCAGCGAAATAGGGCCCGGGCCCAGCAGCTCTTTCTGGGCTGACCAGATTCGGGGGGAGCAGCGGCCGAGCTGGCTCACCACTCTCTGCGGTTGGCGTTTCGGACAGAACCCTTACAAAGCCCTCAGCTCAGCTTCCTGAAGGATAGTGAAAGGAATCCACGTGCCGCTGCACTCGAGCCACGAGTGTCCGAGTGTCTCCTCTTAAACCGGATAAACGCTCTAGAGTTGGTGACCGGCGCCGATTGGCAGGAGAGCTAAACTGGGCTGGGAGCGACGCGGCCTTTCCACTCCGCCCCCGGCGGCAATTGCCGACACTTTCCTTTTGGGTTGGGAGGCCGGGAGATTGGCCCTGGTCAAGTAGGGAGGGAGGCAGGATGTGTGCAGGGCTCTGCTAGGGGGGGGGGGGGCTGGCTGCTGTTCCCCCAGCAGCACAGAGGGAGGAGCGGGTGCTGCAACCACCAGCAAAGACTTAGGAGTTCTTGAACTGGGCACCCATGGGCACAGCGTGGCTGAACTAAAATTTCTGCACCATAGCCCGCCAAAGAATACATATCTGCCCCTTTCTGGTATTTTGCAAAATGCTTCCCTAGGCTATGGCTGAAGTGTGCAAGAGATCTGTGAGAGCCCCAGCATCAGAATCCCAAACCAAGAAATCTTTCAGGCAGTTCATGCTAAAAAGATTCACTTATTAAGAATCAGAATACATGGGGCAAAGGCGAAGCTTCGAACGGCCAAATTGGCGCGCATAATGCAATGTCAAGAACACCCCTCTGACATCATTTACTGTCTAATTGAAAACAAGCTAGTTCCCACTCGAGTTCGACCCCATCAGAACGCTCCTTAACAGCCCAGGTGTCTTATCGCAGTTCGTGCGAAGAAAACGGCTGAGGCAGGAACGTCAAGGGGGGCGAGCGGCTCGTTCCAATCAGCAAGGCTTTTGGCGCAAAAGCAAACACAAGTCAAGTTCTACAAGGCTTGACACGTGTACCTATGAAAGCATGACAGGCGAACGGAGCTAAAGTGGAGGGAGACCGACAAGATCTGAAACTTCGCTGCAGATCGTATTTGGCGCTGTGCATCCCTAGATGGCTGTTTTCTGTTCCTTCATGTTTACCTTTCCATCCCGGCTTCTATGCTTGGCCCAGGGTGAAGGTCAGCATTTGCCGTTTGAGACCACTAGCAGTTTCTTGAGAAAAGAATGAAGGGGACTTACTAAGCGATAAGTCCAAAAGCTTGCCACCACCACTGTAAACCATAATACAACGTTGAATTCTGTCGGATACTTTGCTGGAATCAAGATAAATTGCTTCCACAGTGATCGCTCCATCCACTTGGCCAGTAGCGGAAAAATACCTTTCTGGCAAGACGCATTATGGAGAAAGCTGCCCACTTCTTACCAAGATGCTGACAAGCCGTTTGCTCTATTATCTTCCTAGCTATGGAAGTCAGACTGAGTGGTCTTCATTTTCCCAAACCGTGGTTTATGGAAACTGGAACATACGTTGTCTCATGTCCTGTGGTTACTAACAGTAAGCTCTACAACTCAGCTAGCAATGGCCGTACCTCCAAAAATCAGATGCTTTGCAAAAGGTCTTTGACTGCCGTGGGAAGCGATACTGCCAGCCTGTGTGAAACCTTTCCTGCGGGGGACCGGGTACCAGTAGAACGCGCGTTCCATTTTGGATTGTCACAGGGCACTTGGACCATTAATCCGCCAGTGGTGTTGCACTGCGGACCAGAAGCAGTCCTGGATGCTCCATCCGTTTCACAGCCCTGGCTGTGACGGGTGGCCCATCTGTTGTGAATCATCCACTGGTGGGAGCCAAGCATCTAGAAAAAGGTCTCTTGGTCTTCCGCTGTGCTGCCACTGCAGGTGAAAGATGTCCCACTGCAGGCTGGTCAGCTTGAGGTCAAGTCTGAGAAAAGGCTTGCAACCGGTTATTGAGCAGTCAGTTTACGAGCACCTGGAAGGAAAGAGGAGAGGATGGCCAGCCGTGAGGTGGATGGACTCAGTTACAGAGGTAACGCGTGCATCGTCGGGACACCTGAAGGACCCGGTTGGGGACGGATCCTCCTGGAGAAGGTCGGTCTATGTTAGGGGGAGCCAGCAGGTTTGATCAAGAATAAGTCATGTCTGACCCATCTGGTCTCTCTTGTCAACAGAGTGACCAATTTAGTTCACAAGGGGAATGCAGATGTAGTGCAGCCTTGACTTCAGCAAAACGGTTGAAGTCTCCCATGAGATCCTAGTAGAGGAGATGGGAAAATGTGGGCTGGACTCTTACCATTAGATGGACCCGGAGCTGGTTGAATCATCGTACTTGAGACAGAGCCACTGGGGTTTCTGGCCAAGCTGTGGGGAACAGGGAAGTGTTGAGTGGTGTACCACAGGCTCTCGTCTAGGCTCTGTGCTGGCCAATATATTTATAAATTGGGATGGGTTGTTAGAAAATGTGATTGCTGAATTTGCAGAGGACACCAACATAGACCCCAACAAACTCCATAGAGGAGCATCAAGATTCAGGACGGTTGTGACAAGCTGGAACAATTGGCAGCTAAACAGTCCTATATTTGCTAGGAAAAAAAAAACGAGTACAGGGTGGGGTGGGTATACTGGGCAGTAGCATCTGCAGAAAGAGTGTGGGAGAATCACAAGCTGAGCATGAGCCGGGAATGTGATGCAGCTGTACGAAAAGCCAATGCGATCCTCGGCTGCATCAACAGCAGTCCAATGTCAAGATTAAAAGGTGTAATTGTTCCCCTCCCACCTAGAATGTTGGGTCCAGTTTGGACACCGTGTGCTTACACTGGCAAACTGGACGGGGCCCCGAGAACAGCCAGCATGGTACAAGGAGACGTTTAGGAGGCACGCTTGGGGCATTTGGCAAGTCTGCCCTGGAGAAGAGAAGGCTGTGGGGAGATGCGGTAGTAGTAGTTCAAGTATCCGGAGAGCTGTCAGGTAGAAGACGCAGAGTTGTTCCAAAAAACAGGCAAGCAGCTCTCTCCCAATCTCTTGCAAATGACCTCTCAGCAGCTATAAACACCAGCAGGAACACACACCCTCCACTTGGGCACAGAGAGAATCTTCTAGCTGTGCTGCTTGCTGTCCTCTGAAGATGCCGGCCACAGCGACTGGCGAAACGTTAGGAACCAAAACTGCCAGAACACGGAAGCCACGCAGCCCGGGAGACCCACAACCACCAAGGCAGGCAGCTCTGGGTTTGATTTACAAGGAAGCCAATTGCACTTGGACATCAGGAAGAGGTTGCAGCTCGTAGCAGGAGCTGCTCCAGAACAGAACAGACTTCCTTAGGAGGCCGGGGGCCCTGCGTTGCTGGAGGGGTTTGAACAGAAGGTGGACTCGGCTCTCCATCCCAAATGTGGTGGTGGTGGTGGTGGTTCCTGTCCCGGGCAAGGGATTGGCTGGAGGCTCCCCCGGCTCAGTGGGGTCGGTCGTGGCTGTTTCTCGCCTCCCTTGGGGTGCAGCCGAGCCTCGTTTCTCTCCAGCCTCCTGCTGCGTCCCCCGTCTGTACTATTTTTAGGCCACTCCGTAGCGGATGTTCTCCACGCTGCTTGTGAGATAGAGAATACAGGATCTCTCCCACGCAGCAGTAAAGCAGAGGAAAAAGAATTAATAGAGCTAAAATGGCGCCACCCCTGTATCGATTAGAAGGCTTGGGGAAACGGATAGAGATTTGCTTGCTGGGGAGGTGCTAAGCGGTGCGCTGTGGAGAGGCCTCGTATTGTGGTTCGTCTCTCTGGGAAGAGAGGTGCCCAGTCCTGCCCCAGTGGGCCCGGATGGGCTGGGGCCTTGGGTTGGGGGGGGGGGGGCTCTGCTGGGCCAGAGGAGTGGCCCAGGCGGCCAGGTGCCTTGCGTGCATGGAAGGAGCCACACGTCCTGTGGGGATGGGGAGGGAGGGAGAGCGCGGTCCCCTGCCCCTCCCTGTGCCCCTGTCTGTCTGTGGTCTGGCTGGCACGCGGCTTTCTCCTGGGCCCCTCGGAGCACGGGCGTGGGCTTCCCTCCACGCCTCAGCCTCCCTCTCCTCTCTGCACAGGACAACAGCCGGCGTGTGGACAACGTGCTGAAGCTCTGGATCATCGAGGCGCGGGACCTGCCCCCCAAGAAGCGCTACTACTGCGAACTGTGCCTGGACGACATGCTGTACGCGCGCACCACCAGCAAGATCCGGACAGACAACGTCTTCTGGGGGGAGCACTTCGAATTCAACAACCTGCCGGCGGTGCGCACCATCCGGCTGCACCTCTACAAGGACACGGACAAGAAGCGCAAGAAGGACAAGAGCAACTACGTGGGCATGGTCAGCATCCCCATCGCCAGCGTCACCGGGCGCCACTTTGCCGAGCAGTGGTACCCGCTCAGCCAGCCCAGCGCCAGCAAGAGCAAGTCGGGCTGCCCGGCCGTCCGCGTCAAGAGCCGCTTTCAGGCCATGAGCATCCTGCCCATGGAGCTGTACAAGGAGTTTGCGGAGTACGTCACCAACAACTACCGCATGCTCTGCGCCGTGCTGGAGCCCGTCCTGAGCGTCAAGAGCAAGGAGGAGGTTGCCTGTGCCCTGGTGCACATCCTGCAGAGCACCGGCAAGGCCAAGGTACCCCTGGGGAAGGGCGGGGGGGGGGGAGCCAAGGTGAGGGTCAGGGCGGGAACGGCTCCTGCAGCTGCTCTCCTGCATGTTCCTGGCAGGACTTCCTGTCCGACATGGCCATGACAGAAGTGGACCGCTTCATGGACCGCGAACACCTCATCTTCCGGGAGAACACGCTGGCCACCAAAGCCATAGAGGAGTATCTCAAACTGATCGGACAAAAATACCTCAAGGATGCAATTGGTAGGGGCACAGGAGGAGGAGGGGGCACCCCGCAGGGTGTGCGTGGGGGGAGCGGTCCCCAGGCTTTCCTTCGGCCAGTAAATAGAGTCACAAGTCGCAACCCCAAAGCCTCGCCAGAAATCGTAACTTCCAGCACGAGGCAGAGGGAAATGGTTAAACGTTGGGTTTAGGTGTAATCACAGGAACTCTGAATTTTGGTTAGATTTTGTCCTTTCTCCGGGCTCCACCCATGTTTTGGAGCAGGGCCTGGCATCTTGAGGGAGGCCAGGTGGGCTCTCGCCCTGCCTGCCCACTTGGTGGTCTCTGCCGAAAGTCTGGAGAGGGGGG
Organism: Charina bottae; assembly: GCA_023362775.1. NCBI lineage: Eukaryota > Metazoa > Chordata > Lepidosauria > Squamata > Charinaidae > Charina > Charina bottae. The sequence continues at coordinate 517,255 of JALMGJ010000002.1, read as the reverse complement.
CCAGGCAGCTTCCCTGAGCCCAGAGACGCTCGGTGTGCAAGCCGGGCTTCGCATGGGGCCCTGGAAGGAAGCTGCTGGGCCCATCCCTGCCTGCTCTGCCCCCCAGGCGAGTTCATCCGAGCTTTGTACGAGTCCGAGGAGAACTGCGAGGTGGACCCCATGAAGTGCTCGGCCTCCACCTTGGCTGACCACCAGGCCAACCTCCGCATGTGCTGCGAACTGGCCCTCTGCAAAGTGGTCAACTCCCACTGGTCAGTGTGGGGTGGATGGCTCAACCGGCCTCCCCCTTTCCTGCATGTTTCGGCGGCGTGGGGGGGATAAATGGGTTATGGGGGGCAGGCATTTGGGGACGGGCAGCCTGGGGGTTTGGGGGCAGCCCTGTAGGGAGGGCCGGCAGTAACCTTCGCCCCTCCCCTGCCCCAGCGTGTTCCCACGGGAGCTGAAGGAGGTCTTCGCGTCGTGGCGGCTGCGCTGCGCTGAAAGGGGCCGGGAAGACATCGCAGACCGCCTGATCAGCGCGTCCCTCTTCCTGCGCTTCCTGTGTCCGGCAGTCATGTCCCCCAGCCTCTTTGGCCTCCTGCAGGAGTACCCGGACGAGCAGACATCCCGCACCCTCACGCTCATCGCCAAGGTCATCCAGAATCTGGCCAACTTTAGCAAGTGAGTGCGGAGGGGTGGGCGGAAGGCAGTGGGGACAAGGGGGCCGCCCTCCAGCTGGGGGGGGGGTGAGTTTCCCACCCTCTGCCCCATGCGGAGCTTCAGGGCTCAGAGCTCTGGACGAGAACCCCTCCCTGCAGCTGTGGCCGGGCTCCTTTCTTCTCTGGCGCCAACCGAGAGCCTGCTTTTTGTGCCCTGCAGCCCCGTGGGGCTTCCTGGGGGGCTGGAGGACAGCCAGGTCCCTCTGAAAGGCCAGCGCAGGGCAGGGAACCGTTGGAGGCTTGAGAAGGGAGACTAAGTGGGGAACATGGTCGCCCTCTTGAAATGCCTCCAAGGAGCGTCAGAGCCGGTCCACTCTCTGTCCTGAGGATGTGACACACAATCAATCATGGATCATAGTTACGGGAAGGCAGACTCTCGGTGGATGTGTGGGAAAAGCTTCCTAAAAGGAAGAGGAGTCAGGCAGAGGACACCCAGACCCAGACAGGTGGTGGGGTGGGTGGGTGGGAGCAGAGTAGGACTGGGTGGCCTCGGGACCGCTCAAGGTCCTTGCCATGTGGGAGCAGGGTGGTCCTCAGCTGCATCCCAAGAGGCGGAGAAGAGGGAACGGGGAGGTTTTCAGCTCACGCAAGTGGCCCAAATATGCATTTTGAGGTACATCTTTCTCAGAATACCCCTGCCTCTTTTTTTTTTTTTAATCCAAGTGGCCTTGGGGTATTTCGGGGCATTCAGCTCCCGAAGTCCATGTTCCCCGGAAGGTCTGCGGCATGTGGGGTGTGCCTGGGGGCCCCGCTGGGCCCCACAGCCAGCCTGCAGTGTGGATGCTTGGTGGGCAGTCAGGACTTCCTTCCCGGCTGCGTTCCCTCCAGTGCCCTATCCCGAGTCTGTCTGGGAAGGTAGCCCAGACAGGGGCGAGGGGGCGAGGGGGGAGGTCCAGGCAGCGGCCATTGAATCTGCCACTCTGGTGTGGCGCGGATGGCCCTGGCGGCCGGTCCACATTCGGGTTCAGGTCTGGGGGTCCGTATCCCCCCGGAAGCCCCGTCCACGGAAGCCGTCTGCCCGAGGAGGAGGGCCTTTCGCTGTGGGTTCTCGCCAGCCGGTTAAGATCGTCTTCGGGGGGGGGTCATCTTGGGTTCTGCGCTCCTCCCCGCTTGGCCCCGGAGCAGGTCCACCCGTCCCACACTCTCCCAACAGCACCTCTGGGTCTTAGCTTTCGTGGCTACAAACGCATCGGCCCCTGAGGGGTCCCCAAACTGACTGACGAAAGAAGCATTCGAATTTGAGCTAAGAATTCAGGGCAGGGCAGCTTTGGGTGAATGTGCGTTAGAGCATATTGTCTCGACCTTGCCTACTTCAAGACGTGTGGACTTCAACTCCCAGAATTCCCCAGCTAGTTAATTGACGGAGGGCTCTGCACGGTACCACTGTACTTCCTGACTCCTCTGTGGAAGCTTTCGGCTCCCCTTCCCTTCAGACTGCCCCCCCCTCCACGCCTCAGGACAGAAGGACCCTCCGGCAGGGTCAGGCCAAGAAGGCATTTGGTGCCTCCTGACGGTCAGACAGGAGCCTTGGAGAAGCAGGAGGGGAGATGTTCCCCTCTCCCACTGTCCTTCCACGGAAAGGGGGATTTGGAGGGATGCTGCCCCCAATCTGCAGGTAGCGTGGGGTCTGACAGCCCTCGGTTAGACCTGTCCTCCATTAATGGATCCTATCCCCTGTGGAAGCCGTGGAAGCTGGTGGCCGTGCCGGTGCCTTGCGGGAACGCAGTCCAAGAAGCCAAAGCTGGTCTCTGCGTCGCAGCCTCTCGGGCTGCCCACTTGTGTGTTGTGGACTTCCTAGGAGAGGGAGATGCACGTTCTCCTCCAGCCAGTGGGCGGAGTTGCTTCCAGTCAGGAATGGCGAATTGACGTTCCATGGGCGGCGGGAGACATTACAGCCAAAGGGCAGCTGGATGCTGGATCTGGACTGCCGAAAATTCTCTCCGGGTCAAGGAGAGATCTTGAGATTACCCATATGTACTCCGGACAGCTGGGTTTTTTTGTGAGTAGATGGTAGAAACGGACGTTTTTGCGGTCGATTGCAAACAGCTGGGAATTGCAGGATTCCACTGAGTTCAGGGCCGTTAATGTAGCCTTTTATGGACTCAAAGTTTGACCAAACCTCATCTTTTTAATCACTTTGGAATTTACTTTTTTTTTTTTTACTGCTTGTTAAAGATTGAAAATCTTCAGAACTGCAAGTCTGATTGTATTCTCTGGGTGGGTTCTCCTTCAATCCATTAAGAAAGAAAATTATGAGTTTAAAGTTTTATAAGACTCTTCATTTTGGAATATACAGCAAAAGGGTGATTACAGATGATTACTGTTGGCTTTAGAAAGTTTTAAACAGATTAAAGGCTCAGATGGACTTGATTTAAGACTTTGAAGTTAATTGAAAGCATCTTTTCTCATGGGAAAATTCCTTTGTTTATATTTGGAAACTGATAACACGACTTTGAAGGTTGGACACTAGAGGGCACCAGATTGCTACCTTAAAAGAAATGTTTACTGAACTGGGGCAGGAAGTTTTTGAGTTATTAAACTATATAGTGGAATCAGAAGGTGTTATTGAAGAGGAATAAGCCCCATTGAATAAAACTGAAATTAACTTACAGGTGGATTTAAAAATTATAGTCCACAAGAAAGAGATGGAAACAATGGATTTACAAATGAAATTGGATGAAGATTTAAAAATTAAAAAAAAAAATACAAATAGTAAACCAGAAGAGCAGTGTGTATAATTTTTTCATACTGGATTTACAAAAAGGGATTTTCTGGAGTTGCCACACTGAAATTACAAAAGGGGCCTGACAAAGATGACAAGAACTTTGAGAGAAGAGACAAAGCAGATGTTAGAACAAACTTGGTTTATTTGATCAAGGTTAAAATAATGGGTTGCTATTTCTGGTGAAGTTTAATGGTTTTTCTGATTGGGACTGGATGATGATGGTTATTTCTGGTAATGTTTAACTTTTTTTTTTTACTGGGACTGGACTTTGATTATTTGAAGAGAGGAGATGGGATTTGTTTAATAGAAATGGAGATATACATATTAAAAGAAAGGATTCAAATTGGGTGTAACCGATAAAGTTTGTAATACCTATGATGTTATTTCTGCTAACCCTTACTGGAGTTTTGCTGATTAATATGGAGATATGAGGTTTTGGAGACGGGCTTATAGAGAATAAGGGGCGTGGTGGCTCAGCGGGTAAGACGCCAGGCTTGTTGATCGGAAGATCGCAAGTTCGGAGGTTCGAATCCCTAGTCCTGCGTGACGGAGTGAGCTCCCGCACTCGCCCCAGCTCTTGCCAACCTAGCAATTCGAAAGCATGCAAATGCAAGTAGATGAATAGGTACCACTTCGGTGGGAAGGTAACAGCGTTCCGCGTGCATCATACCGGCCACATGACCGCGGAAGTGTCTTCGGACAACGCTGGCTCTTCGGCTAGAGTCGGACACGACTGCACAAATGTGCAGGGGGAACCTTTACCTTTTACCTTATATAGAGAATGGAGTGAGGCATGGAACGAAGAGGTGTTTGGTTGTATTTTAAGAAAGTGATAAATTGTTCATGTTGATTCTACTTGCTGGGGCTGAAGCGGGAGGCTTCTTTTTCTATCTTTTTCTTTCCCTTTCTTTCTCTTTTTCTCCACTTTTTAAACTTCTTTAAACATGTATTTCTGTACTATGTAGTTCTATTAGTTTTATCTGTACACTTTAATCTTTAATAACATTATTGGGGGGAAAAAGGAAAGAGCCAGAGGGCCACCCTGCTCTCCCTCCCCCCCCCCGCCCCATTTTGCCCACTCCTCCTCCTCCCAGGCTCCCTCTGTTTCCCCCATTCCACCTCGTCCCCCTCCTCCTCCCTTTCTTTTGGGAACCCCAGAACGTGCCATTTTTAGGAAGTGCGTGGAACAGGAAGGCCCGCAGCACCCCTCCCGCAGCTTTGGGAAACGTTCATTCTGATTGAGGAGGAACTTCTGAGGTGAAATAAGGGGATTGCCAGTGGCGAGGGAGGCGGCCCCGGCCTTCGCCGGCCCAGCCTCCTCCTGCTGGTTGGCGTTGTGTGTGCGTGGATAGCTCCCCGGGTGAAGCCGTTGTCCTTCTGGCCGGCCAGGCTGTCTCTGGTGATGCAGAGGATGTACCCCGGTGATCCGGGTGGAAAAAGGATGGTGAAGCGCCAGTTAAACCCTACGCTTTCTTAATTCACCTGCAGATAGGTGGATAGCACCTGCGGCCTGATGCTTTTTGTTGCCTCGAGGGACCCCCGGCCAGCATAAGGGCAGCTGCTTTCCTGGGCCCAGAAGGGGCAGTGCTTCCCAGGGTTTGGGGAGGGGGCTCTTCCGTGGGTGGGCCTGAAGTAAGGTCAGAGTTTAGGAAGGGTCTGGATGAAGCCTTTTGCGTGAATGTGTCCAGTCGCAGCCCCACCAGGACTGGGGAGGGGGGTGGGGTTTCCTCTCATTTGGGTTCTGTGCATTCCCACAATAACCGAGGCTCAGCTAGAAGGTGTTTCGTCTTGTGAGAAAAGGCCAACCAGGCCTAGGAAGAGGAAGCTGGAAAGCGAAAAGGGAATGGGAAGAAACATGCCCTAACAACGTAAAACAAAAGGAGCAGCGAATCTGGCAGGAAAAGTAGAAAGAGAATACACAGAGTGCAACAAGCACGTGGGAAAAAACAGCGAGAACTTCTCCCATACGTCTGAGGCCAGATGATCTGTGAGACCCACCCCGCCCTTCCGTTCCAAGCAGCAGGAAGCGGTGGGAGGGATACTGGTCTCCTGGCATCTTTCCTTGCCGCTGAAGACAGAGGAGAGGCCCTTGGGCCCGGAGGAAATCCGAACAAGAAAGCAAAGGGAGGAGGGAGCAAGATTGGCTATTCCAGGACCCCGTCAGAGAGACTGCTGGAACTGCCCCAGGCCCGAACGCAGCCCCCATTTGGACATCCCCCAGGCCTTTGAGCAAGGCGCCTCCAAGGAGAGGCTGGATGGCCATCGGTCTCTCTTGGGTTGGACCAGATGACCTCTAAAGGACCCTCAACCTGAGATTCTGCGGAAGGTTCTCGAGAGGCCCTAGTTGCTACGGGTTAAGAGGATCTGTCCTTCGGTGGATTCCTAACCGGTTAAAGCAGAAGGCAAGGAGTGAGCACACGTGGGCAATTCTCTCAAGGGAGGGAAGTCGAAGCGGAGTCCCTTTACGGACCAGCATGCTTCTCCACCAGGGACGTGGGCTGAGTGGCCGTCATGGAGCTGCACCAGCTGCTTAAGGGAGTCGAAGCATCGTGCAGCAGCAGCAGCAGCTACGAGGAGGCCAGTTCTGGGCGAGGGACGGTCAGGAAGGGGGCGAGGAAACGGCGCTGTCGGGACTCCAAGCGATGGTCTTTGGGCCAGGATTCTGGGTACGGTTCTGGCCACTGCGCTCAACCAAAGATGAGGCGGAGAGGGAAACGGGGCTGAAGAGTTGGGGGCCAGAAAGTTTGGGGCTCTTTGGCTTGGGAAACTGACCGAAATGGGTAAAGTCCTGTCTGGCCTGGAGAGGAGCCCTAGAGAGGAGCCCTTGGAGAGGACCAGCCGATGAAACCGACTGGAGGCGGTTGGGCCTTTCTCGCAGGCCGGAGCAAAGCCGTCGCAGGCAGATCAGGGCCTTCCCCAGCCTCTTTTAGGCCTGGTGCTTCTGCCTTCTGCCTTCTCCACCGCTTGCTGGGGCGGCTGGAGCTCCTGGTGAGCAGCAGCCGTTCTTCTCAGGTGCCACATCCCTCCCTGGGAAACTCCGTCTTCCACGGGTCTCCCGGACAGACATCGATAGCCCGGGGAAATCATTGCCACAAGATATGGTGAGGGTGGCCCGGAGCTGGAAAGGGGTTGGATGCGTCCACGGAGGCCGTGGGCTCAGGGTTCCCTCCACATCTTACCAGCGGGGAACCCGTGGAGGGCGAGGGGAGCGCCTCCAGCTCCCACAGGCACCTCCCGACCGGGCAGGGCCGTCCTTGCGTTCTTGGAGGACCCAGTGAAGTGGGTGTTCGTCCTTCCAGGCGAGGTGCGTGCGTGGCTTGGCTGACGGTTGGCTCGGTGGCAAATCTCGGCTGCCCTCCTGCAGGGCTGGGGGGTGACAGGTTTGCGTTGCACGAAGTGACGGAGCAGAAGTATGACTGTCGCTCTGCTGCTCGGTGTTTCAGGCCGTGGGGGGTGCCCAGGGTAGGAAGGGGAAGGATCGGGTTGGCGAATCCAGGGGCACAGCTGCAACCTGTGAATCCGCCCGTCAACCGGTGCTAGAGTCATGTCGTGGCGGCAAGCAATGAAACGTGGTTACTCCCCACCCCCACCCTGCTGTGGCAGATTTGGCAGCAAGGAAGAGTACATGGCGTTCATGAACGAGTTCCTGGAGCTGGAGTGGGCCAGCATGCAGCAGTTCCTGTACGAGATCTCCAACCTGGACACGCTCACCAACAGCAGCAGCTTCGAGGGCTACATTGACCTCGGCCGCGAGCTCTCCACGCTGCACGCCCTGCTGTGGGAGGTCCTGCCTCAGCTCAGCAAGGTGCCTGCCAGGGGGGCGGCAGGGACGGGGCCCCGGCGGGTCTCGGGGCAGGGGTGTGGGAGGACGGGCCTCTCTGCCCCCCGGCAGCGGTGCAGAGCGCCCGTCCGCTGCTTCCTCCCCGTGCAGGAAGCCCTGATCAAGCTGGGCCCGCTGCCCCGACTGCTGAACGAAATCAGCCTCGCCCTCAGGAACCCGCACATCCAGCGGCAGCCCAGCCACCAGGGCGAGCGGCTGCAGCCGAAGCCGGTCATCCTCCGCGGGCCCTCGGCCGACGTGCAGTCCTCGTACATGATGCGCGACCTCAACAGGTCAGGCCTGGGAGGGGGCGGGGCGCTTGGAGCCAGGAAGCAGGGGGCATCCAGCGGTGGGTCCCGCCCCAAGACTTTGGGCCTTTGGCCCGGGTCTGCGCTGGGTTTTCTCCCGAGGAGCCCGCGGGGGGCGGGAGGACGACACTGCTGGGCTGCCTGCGGGAGGTTTGGGGTGTGAGTGCGTACCCGAAGGGCGTCCCCCGTGGGATTCCTGCCTGACTGGCTTTCCCCCCACAGCTCTGTTGACATGCAGCCCTACATGATGCGAGCCATGAACAGGTAAGGGCTGCCGGCCCCCCAAGCACTTCGCTGTACTTGGGTGAGCCCCACCGGGAGGCGGGGGTCCTGCGGAGAGGCCTCCCTCTTTCTGGCCTCTGGGGAAGAGGGCCGAGTCCCCGGGAGCCAGCCCTTCCCCACGGCCAGGCCCCGCTGCCCTTGAGCCGGCCTTTGACCTGCAGGAGCAGGAGGCTGTCCTGCTGCGGGCCTTTGGCTTTGGATGTGCCGGCGGAGAGTGCAGCGCAGCTGGGGAGGGGGCCCTGGGGCTGCCTGCCCCGCCCCGCCCCGCCCCGCCCCTTTGCAGCCACAGCCGGGTTCCCCTCCGACCCCTCACCCGGCGCTCCGCGCTCCCTCCCTCCCTCCCTCCCTCCCTCCGCAGTTCCATCGACATGACCCGGCTGCCCTCCCCCACCAAGGAGAAAGGCTCGAAAGACATGTTCTTCGTGCCGCGGCCACCCCTGGCCCGCTCCTCCCCCGCGTACTGCACCAGCAGCTCGGACATCACCGAGCCGGACCAGAAGGTGCTGAGCGTGAACAAGAGCGTCTCGATGCTGGACCTGCAGGACAGCCGCATGAACAGCGTCTCCAACCTGCACAGCGTGGGCGACCTGCTCAACAGCAGCCAGGCTTCCATCACGGCCGGCCTCGGGCTGCGGCCGAGCCGGCTCTCCCAGGGCAGCGGCTCCAGCATCGCGGCCGGCCTGCGGCTGAGCCAGATGGGCGTCACCACCGACGGGGGCGGCCCCTCCTCCGCCCAGCAGCTCCGGATCCCCCTCTCCTTCCAGAACCCTCTTTTTCACATGGCCTCCGACGGGCCGGCCGGCGGCCCGCTCCATTCCCACCCGCACCGGCCGGCGGAGGGCAACCCCGCCGACACCTTCGCCCCCTTCCACGGCTACAGCAAGAGCGAGGACCTCTCGGCCAGCAAGCACATCATCCACAGCCACAGCTACAGCGACGAGTTCACGCGCCAGGGCTCGGAGTTCACCAAGCGCCAGCTGTCGCTGCAGGAGAACCTGCAGAACATGCTCTCGCCCCCCCAGATCACCATTGGTCCCCAGCCCCAGCGCTCAGCCCCCGCCCCCCCGCCGCAGCCCCCCCTGCAGCGGGGCAAGTCCCAGCAGCTCACGGTCTCCGCTGCCCAGAAGCCTCGGCCCTCCAGCGGGAACCTGCTGCAGCCGGAGCCCAGCTACGCCCCTGCGCACACCCGCCAGCAGTCGGTCACCAAGGACGCGCCTTCCGCCCTCAAGCCGTCGATCGCCAAGCAGGTGAGTGACGTGGGCAGGCCGGCTGGGGGGGGGGGGGGCGGATGCCCAGATGCTGTGGTGGGTTTGTGGCTCTTTGGTTTGGCTCTGGCCGAGGGGCCTGGCGCCCACTGCCCTGGCATGCCTGATGGGAGAGATGAGGGCCAGGAAGATGTTTCTGGGCAATACGGGTCAGAAGGGGTTCCAGCACATGTTTTGTGACCAACTGAGAGTTCTTTGTTTTCCTTTCCTGATAGCTTTGCTTTGAAAAAGGCCATTCAAGGCAGCAGCGCGACTCTTCTTCTCTTCCTTGTATGAGGGAGGAAAGGGGCCCTTCCTTGTATGAGGAAAGGGGCCCTTCCTTGTATGAGGGAGAAAAGTGGAGAAGGGCGGCAGCTCCATGTGCCGGTGGCCGGAAGCGACTGCTCCAAGTGGTACTGGGCAGGTCCGGGGGCCCAGCGGGGGGCCCGGAGCCCGCCAGGAGCCCCTGTGGCCCCCTGCGCTTCTGCTCCCAGCGAGAGGCACTGCAGGGGCGCCTGTGGATCCCTGAAGCTCCCTCCCTCGTCCGGGAAGCGACGCCCCTCCCTGGGTTCCCAACCCCCCGGGCGCCCCAGGCCTCTCTGAGCCGCGAGGAGGAGGAGCGGCTTGGCCCCGATCCTCCTTTCTTTACAAGAGGGGGCACTGGGGCTTGCTTTGATCGGCCTCAAATTGCACAAGGAGGCTGCCCCATCCAAGTGACCCATTTATTCTCCCCCCCCCCTTCGGGATTTGGGTCTTCCCTTTATGGAGAAAGGAAAGAATGTGTCACACATACACTTTTTCCAAAGCGCCCCCTCTGGCAAGAGCAGTTTGTAAAGATCAGGTGGGAAGGCGGTTTTATTTTTTGTTTTACTATTTGTTTTATCACAAGGGTTTCTCGGTCACTTCGGTCATGGAACTTACAGACCTAAGCAAAATACATACAGTACAATGTTATCAGTAACATTAATTAAAATAAATACAATCGACACAGATCAACAGTTATCATAACATCTGTGATGCCCTTGATCCGTTGACTATTCAATCAGAGTTCCTGACACAAGCCGCTCAGGGATATCATTCATTCATCATTGGCGATCACTCGTAGCCGAGTAAGATTGTCTTCCAAGGGTAAAATAAAGGAATCTTTATTAAAGCCAGTGATCCATTGCACGTCAAAGACTGGAGTGAACAAAGATCCCGCAACCAACAGTTTAAGAATCTCCAAGTTTACCCCCCCCCCATCGGGATTCGCGGCTCGATTGCCCTTCCCTTCTTCATCTCTCAGTTTTCAGGTCGTTCTGTGTCCGAATCAACTAACGCAGAAATACCACCCTTTGATCTATCCTGGGTGCTGAATCGCTTGATTTAATCAATACTTTGATTAACATAACTGCAGTTCTGTGAATACACCCAAACCGCATCGCCAGCATTCTCCCCTACTTTACACGTCTGGTAGTTTTACTGTAGAGCGCCCCCAAAACGACCCTGTGAGATTAACAGACTGATGGGATGTTCCTTCCTGGCGCCCTGGCAGGATGGCACGGGGGCGACATCCTGACAATATCTCAACATCAAAACCTTGACATCAACCAGCCAGAGCCACCTCGACTCAGTAAATCTCCTGTTCTCATCTTGTCCCCCAAAGCCACGTTTATAAAGACTTCCTGGGCGCTGGGCGTGAAGCTGCAGTTCTCCTCTCTGGTGGGAGGGCAACCCAGTGGGGAGGGGGCTCCTGCAGAGTCGCCCCTCATCGCCCCTCATGCACTCTCCGCTGGCAGCTTCTCCCCGGAGCTGGTGGTCTTGAAGAGTGTCAGGCCCCAGGGCAGGGAGGACGATTCGAAGGGCGTCACCAGCCCCTTGAATCGCAGCGGGAGCAAATCGGCAACCGACGCAGCTCCCACAGCGCTGGCGTTAAAAGGCAGTCCCAGGGTGTCCCGGCAAACATGCAGGCTGCTGCGTTGCATGCTAGATGCGGTTCCAGGCGGTCTTCAAGGGCAATCCCACGGGGAGTGCATTGCGGTAGCCCAGTCCTCAGGCGGCTAGCGTGTGCGTGACTGTAGCCAACGCCTTTTCTTCCAGAAACGGTTCCAAAGTGGCCGGAGCTGAGCGTCCAAGAGCACCCTAAGATTGCCCCCCACCTAGAGCTAAGGTGGGGATTGTCCAAGAGCCCGTTGGCTCTTGAACCCGTAGCCCCTCAATCCTGCGAGGGTGAGTCTCATCCGGACCGCTACGACCTGCAGGCGTTGACGATGGGGCGTCATTGGCATCGTGAGGATATGGAACCCCCGTTTCTGGGTAGCCCCCCCCTGCATCTTCAGGTGTGGAGAGGAGCCCCCCGGCCCAGTTGTGCCTGAGGCTGGCCTCTCCTGCCCACAGGCGGCAGCCAGAACCACCCACCGAACCCCCGAAGACCTGCCCCAGTCCCCAACCGCTCTGGCGACGGCGTGGCGGATCCTGCCGTGAGTGGGGCGTCAGGCTGGATGTCCGCTGAGGCCCCTCCGATCCTCCGATCCTCTCCTGCCGAGAGTGGAGCCGGACTGGAAGGGTGACGCCTCTCCCCCTCGGCCCCGCCATAGGTCCCGGCGTGCTGTCCTTGGGGCAGCGTTTCCCTGAAGACGACGACGTTCCTCAAAATGTCTCGGGACGGAGAGTTGGTGCGCCTTATTCCTGACATTTTCATCTCCTTGGGCTGGTGTGTGTCCTTCGGCTTGCCTAACCCTAACCTCAACCTTGAACGATAAGGCAACGGTGGAAGCCGCGAGGAAGTCTGTCGGACGCAGAGAAGGAGCGAAAGGGGCCACGAGGAACTTCTCAGGAGTCGACAGATGGGCCGGGTCTCCACAGGTCTAACTCGGATGGGCTTCTGGGGCCCAGGCCCCCCCGCGAAGGGGCCAAGGGCAAGGTCCTCCTCTTGAAGGGGCTGTGCCCTCTGGCTCGGCAGCTTGACCGGCAGGCTGCGCCTCGGGGCCTCGGGCCGGAAAGGCCGATCTCCCCTCTGTCCAGGAAGAACCGGACGTTCCCGGGCCTCCAGGAAGTGGCTGGGAGCGGAGAAGACCTCCTCCGCCGGTCAGGGAGGGGCGGCTCTGCGTCCCCAGAGGGCACAGAGAACCCTAAGAGTGCCAGAGATGGGCAGACGGGGGAACTGACTGCTTCTTTGGGACCTTTGCCCTTTGCCCAAGGGCAGTTGCTGCAGGGAATCGTCCCCTAATCGGCCACAATCCAGTTGCTTCAGACACTGAGAACCGAACCCAGAAGGAATCCATGCAGTTGTGGCTGGGTGTTTACAACTGACCCTGGACTGACTCTCGGCAGCCCTGCCGGAGCCGCTCTGCTCCTCCTCCTCCTCCTCCTCGCCTGCTTTCGGACTCCACTAGGCTCCAGTTCCACCTGGACACCCCCCCCCCCGGCTCTCACCCCCTTCCTGGCTCCTCCATAAGAGGGCTGTGCCGCGCATCGCCCACTTCCGTCAGAGCCCTGGTGGGGCGAAATAATGTAGGAAGTGGGTGCTGGTGGGAACGGCAAGAAGTTCAGAAGGACGCCCACCCCAAGCCCTGTTTCCTTGCCGAGAGAAACGGTGCCTTCCTTGCTTATGCTGAGGCGGATGTGCGCGTTTGCAGCAAATGCTCCACAAACGCCCAGCAGGAACCCTCGCCTTCCAAAAAGCCCCAGGAAAGGAAACGTGGCTGCTGTTCTCGCTGGGAAAAGAGCAGGGGCAGGGAAGGGTTGGTGAGGGAGGCTGGGTGGGGCCCCTCCAGGATCTGCAGTGGGGCTGGGGCCTTTTCGTGTGGGCTCAGGGCCCCCCCCCCAGCCGAGACATTTTAAGCAGGGAAAGCCTCGGGTTTTGTTCAGGAATTCCTGGTGGAGCAGAGATGCTGGAGGCGGGGGGGAGGACACCCCTTTCTCGGCTCTTGAGATCTCCCGGAGGACAGAGATGGTGCCAGCGGTTTTGGAAAGGGCAAGAGGAGCTGCTGTCCTCAAAGGAGGGTAGGGGGGACCTACCTATCAGTCGGCTTGTGATGGAAGCATTTAGGGAAGAGCGGTTTATTATTATTTATTTATTATTTCTAACTTACATCACCGCCCATCTCCCCCCATAAGGGAACTCTGGGCGGTTTGCTTCGCCCGAGCCAGCGCACGGTTGCCGTAAATTGTGCTTAACCCGATCTCCTTTTCCGACTGGCTTAATCGACCAAGGGAATGTGGAATGTGGGGCTATACCTCGACATCAGCAAAGCCACAGAATCTTCCATGAGAATCGTAGTGGCAAAGTTGGTAAATTACGGTGTAAGCTGTGCCACCACTGGATGGATACAAAGCTAGTTGGCAAATCGTACCCAGCAAGTCAATGGATCTGCACCACGCTGGAAGGAGGTAACACGTGGTATACCCTGTGCCTTAGTCCGTGAGCTTGTCAACATATGCATACATGATTTTGACGAGGGTTAGAAAAGATGAACACTGAAATTGCAGATGACACAGAGACGGGGGAATGGCAAACACGTTAGACTACAGGATCAAGGTTCAGGAAGCTTAACAAGCTGGAACAGGCGGCAGGAGCCGGCAAGATGAATTTCAACAGAGACCTACGTATATGTGAGTGGAAAAAATCACCCGCGTGGATATAGGATGTGGGAAACTCAAAGGGTCTTGATGGATTACAAGGTGAACATGAGCCAACCGGGTGATGCAGCTGCAAACAAAGCAAATGCAGTCCTTGGCTGAACCAGCAGAAGTCAAGTGTCAAGACCAAGAAAGGTCATTGCTCCGTTCAGCACTGGTCAAACCACACCTGGAATATTGCATCCAGTTCTGGGTGTGGCATTTTAGGAAAGACACTGACAAACGGGGGGGGGGGGGTGTTTGGAGGACGTCAAGCAAGATGATCAGGGCCTGGAAGGAAGAAGACTCTGGGGAGATGTGACAGAGGTCTTCCAGTATTTGAAGGGCTCTGTTGGAAAAGGAGGGCAGAATTGTTCAGAGTTGCTCCAGAAACCCGACAAGAAACAACGGGTTTAATTTACAAGGAAGCAGATTACAGCTGGAAACCCGAAGCATTCACCCGTGGAACAGGCTTTCTCTAGAGGCGGCAGGCGCTCCTCCGCTGAAAGGATTTGGCCGGAGGGTCAGGGTGGAGACCCTGCAAGGGTGGATTCCTGTGCATGCCTTGCGATGCTCCTAAGCGCCCACCCCCCCACCCCGCTTCCTCTGGGTCTGTGCCCTGCCAGCCCCGCCTGGTGAAAACGGCCCTTGGGCCAGGACTGCTCTGCTTCTCCAGACCCTGCTTTGGGCCGCTGGTCTGTTCAGCACCTGGGGGGCACTCGGGGTGGAAGCTCTGCTCCTCCAAGCCTGGGTATGCGTGTGTGTGCGTGTGGCGCTTCCAAGGCCTCTGCCTATGGCTCATTCCAGCGCCCGGCTCCTCATCCTGGAAGTGGCACTCGGTTGGAGCTGCAGTGCCAGCGGATCAGCTGGGGGACCCCTGCCCAGCCAAGTGCCGAAGAGCACGACGACAACCCCCTCCCCGGCGGAGCCGGACAAGGCCGCCAGCCGCTTCTCTGCATCTTCTCCCCCGCGCCGTGCCTGCAAGCCGGGCTGCGGCCTCGCCGGCTGATCTGAGAGGGGCCGGTGGATTCGGGACCGGCCGGTAGAACTGCAGGTGGCCCCTGCGCCATCTTGGCTGCTCTGCTGTGGGATGCGGGAGGAGGTCTTGCCCCCCCCCCCGTTGCCCCCACCAGAGCCTTGGGGGCAGCGGCCGGGGCTCCCTCGAGCGGCCCTGCTGCACTGCGGTTCCCAGAGAGAGCAGGCGAACGGGAACCGAGGGGCCCAGGACTCTGACCCCTGGGGGCGTAGAGGTGAGCCGTGCTTTGTGGCCCGGTGCTGCCCTCGCAACTGCCCAAGCTTAACTGCCCTCGCAACTGCCCAAGCTTAACTGCCCTCGCAACTGCCCAAGCTTAACTGCCCTCGCAACTGCCCAAGCTTAACTGCCCTCGCAACTGCCCAAGCTTAACTGCCCTCGCAACTGCCCAAGCTTAACTGATCTGAGGGGCTGGTTGGGGGACCCAGCAGTGTAGTTACCATGTTAATAGTATTCAATCCAATTGGTTAAAGGTTGCTATCAATAATAATAATAATAATAATAATTATTATTATTATTATTATTATTATTTATTTTTTATTTATTTACAAACATATTTATATCCCACCCATCTCCCCCGCAAGGAGGGACCCTGGGCAGTTCACAACATAAGTTTAAAATCAGTAAAAACATAAATATTACAAAAATTCAATAAAATATCTAATACAATTTAATCCTAAAAATGGCAGTTCTTACTAATAATATTTTATTATTAGTAAGAACTGCCATTTTTAGGATTAAATTGTATTAGATATTTTATTGAATTTTTGTAATATTTATGTTTATTATTATTATTATTATTATATTTTTATTATTATATTTTTATTATTATTATTATTATATATCTAATAATAATAATAATAATAAACGTGTATGCTGCCTGACTCTCAATGACTCTGGGTGGCTGACAACAATCAAAGAAATTACTATATAATCAATAAAAGATAAAAAGATTTTGGCAAACAAAATCCAATTTAGTTTAGGCCTGGGCCGCCACCCTTTTGGATTGGCACACCCCTCCAAGGCCTTGGCTGATGAAAGGTGGCACCCCTTAGCCTCCCGCCAGCATCGCCATCTTTCCCGGCGGGCCTCGGAGGTGCAGGTCCGTACCCTGCTTCCTTTTCCAGGCGTTCCTGGGCCTGGGAAGTCGGAGGAGAGGAGGTGGCGGGGAAAAAGTGCTCTCCGTCCCTTGGTTCTCTGCCTGCTCTTCGAACGTGGGCAGCAGCTGGTGAGGAAAAAGAGCACGCAGGCAGACAGTGAGAAACCTGGCGAAAACAAGGGAGACAGGCAGTGTGCTGTACCTCGGGCAAAATCCTTGGCAAACAGCGCCAGGGAGTGCCAGTGACGGGGGTTCCGCCCGCCGGCCTTGATTTCGTGTGCCGGCTGAGGGGTGGCCAGCAGGACGCCCCGGTTGGCCTTGGAGGCCAGGACCAAAGTTGGCGACTTTGCAACGGGGGCTTTGATAGCCAGGGCAAAGGTCTCCCTGGCCAGGCCGCTCCAGGCTGGGGCACGGCTGTCCCGTGCCCCCTGCGCCCACCCCCTGGTCTTGCTGCTCACGGACAAAGGCCCCGTCGGCAGGGCAGTCTGGGCGAAGGTTCACCAGGAGCAGCCCCCTGCAAGAAGTCTGAGCAGAGCCTGGCAGGGAGGGAGCCCAGCCCTAACCCACGGCTTTTTTTAAAGAAAACTCATCGATAATGGCGGCAATGGTCTGATTTCTTTAGGTGTTGAAAAATTTTGTTGGTTGCAGTTGTCTCTTAATGATGCTTGACAGTGAATTCCTGAGAATGGAAGAAGAGAATCCGGAGAGCCGATTGGGGGGTGGGGGTGGAGAACCGAGGAAGTGGGGGCCCTGGGCGCTTCTCCCTGGGCACACCGCCCCTCCCTGGCCCACGCATCGGGCTACGGACCGGAAGAAGGGTGCCCCCCCCCCCAACGCGAGCAGCGGCGACCTTTGGGATCCCCGGCCCGGCGTTGGTGGAGCACACCTCCCCCCTGTTGGCGACCACCGTCCCCGCCACGATCCTCGTATCGGCCTACCTTGCAAGGCTGGCGGGGGGTGTCGGTGCGTCGCCGTTCAGAAGGCTGTTGAAGGCTTGGGGGCGAGCGTGGACTGGCTTTCAGCGGGCTGACCTCCCTCCCCCCCTCCCTCCCTCCCGCCCCGCCAGCCGTCGCACACGCCCTCGACGCTGAACCCGGTCCTGCCGGCCTCGGAGCGGACGGTCGCCTGGGTCTCCAACATGCCCCACCTCTCGGCGGACATCGAGAGCTCCCACATCGAGCGGGAGGAGTTCAAACTCAAGGAGTACTCCAAGTCCATGGACGAGAGTCGGCTGGACCGGGTGAGCCTCCCTTCGCCTCCTCTGGGTCGGGGGGGGGGGCGGGGCGGGTCGGGGGGCGGCCCCCGCGAGGGCCCCTTGAACCCCCCCCCCCGCCGGGCGCCGCCGGGCGCTCCCCTCCTGGGTGTCGGGTCCCCGGCCTGAGGCTGCTCCCCCCGCAGGTGAAGGAGTACGAGGAGGAGATCCACTCGCTGAAGGAGCGCCTGCACATGTCCAACCGGAAGCTGGAGGAGTACGAGCGGCGGCTGCTCAGCCAGGAGGAGCAGACCAGCAAGATCCTGCAGCAGTACCAGCAGCGCCTGGAGCAGAGCGAGAAGCGGCTCCGCCAGCAGCAGGTGGAGAAGGACTCCCAGATCAAGAGCATCATCGGCAGGTGAGCTGCAGGGCGGGCCGCCAGGGGGCGCGCGCGGGGGGCTGCCGGTGCCCCGGGAGAGCCCGTGGGGTCCCCACTCGCTCCCTCCTCCTCCTCGCCGGGCCCTGCGGGGGGGGCGCTGGCCGCGGGGGGTCCTGGAGCCGCCAGCGCACGCGGGAGGGGCGCTCAGCGGCGGGGCCCGGCCGCAGGCTCTCGGGCCCCGCCGCTCTCGGGAGCCCCGTTCCCGCAGCTCTGGCGGCCCCGGCTCCCGCCGCCTGCCTGCCGGGTGGGGGGGCCCGGATTGACTCCAGTGAAGCCTGTCCCTGCAGGTTGATGCTAGTGGAGGAGGAGCTGCGCAGGGATCACTCGGTCGCCCTAGACACCTCCGACACGCGGAAGCGGCTGCTCGACGCTCAGGTGGAAATTACAATGTCATTGTCCTTTCCCACGTCTCCATTGGCCATCCACCCCGCCCCCCCGTCCGCGTCTCCCCCCCCACCGCTTGCTCCCCCGGGTGTGGTTGCCCGTCCGTCCTCTGTCCGCGGGGCGGGGGCGGGGGCGGGGGCGGGCCCCCGGTAGCCGAGCGTCGGGGTTAGAGCAGACAGCCCTCTCCGTGCCCAAAGGGGTCGAAGCTGGTCCCAGGTCCAGCCTCAGGGGGAGGGGAGGGGGCGGGGCGGGGCGGGGCAGCTACCCTTGTTCCCACTGCTCTCCTGCCCGAATCCCACTGAGGGACCTTTGGGTGAAAGCAGGCCACCAATCCCCCCCCCGCCCCCCGTGCCTGGGCAGAGATCGCCAGCCCGGGGCGGGGGGGGGGCTCCCGGTGGCCTCCCCTGCCCCACCCTGAGAAGCAGACCAGGCGCCTGTGGGAGAAGCGCGAGTCTCCGCGGGGAGGCCCCCAGGCCTGTGAGTCAGCCCACAGCCGCCCCCGCCCCGGGCCCCGCCGCCGCCCCGGGCCCTGATCCCGGCGTGTTTTCTTCTCCCTTTCATCCTAGCTGCTCACCAGGTAACTCTGTGTGGCCCCGCTTTGGTCACGTGAGGGACCCCGCCATCCATGTGCAGCAGACCAGGTGGGTCCTGCAGGCACTGCTTCTCAGCCCCCGCCGCCCCGCCCCCTCTCGGCTCGGGGCGGGCGCCTGTGCCCCGCAGGCTGAGCGCCAGCGGCCTCCCTGGGCGTGCCCCCCCCCGCGCCCCACGTCCCCTGCTCTGAGGGGGGGTTTTCAGAGGTGGCGCCAAGTAAGGGGTCCTCTGTTGCTCTCCCTAGCATGCCCCCCCCCCGCCGCCGCCGCCGCCTCCCCACCATCTCTCGTCTCGTCTGCCAGCAGCACGCCATCCAGGGCTGTCCGGGCGTGGGTGGGGGAGGGGTGTGTCAGGGGACGCAGACCTACGGGCCACCTGGGGACCCACTTATGGGTGCATGCGCGCCTGTGGGGGCGATGGGGGGAGGCAGGCGGAATCCCTTCTTGGGAAGGGGGGCCTGAGTACGGGGGCCAGCAGCCTGTGGACGCGGAGAGGTTAGTGCCCGTGGCAGGCGGGGAGGGCGGTAGTGCCCGCTCCGTGTGTGTGTGGGCTGGGCGGTGCTCTGGGGTTCCCGGCTGGCCCCTCCTGAGAACCTTGCGCGGGGACAGTTGCAACAGGCCCCTGCTAGTACACCATCCCGAGACCCGGTGAGCCCCCCAAGGCCAGCCCCCCCCCCCCCCGCGCCGCCCTGCCTGATGGAGGGCAAACAGGCGGGGCCACTTTGGAGTCGTCTCCTCCTCCTCCTCCTCCTCCTCCTCCTCCTCCTCCTCACGCGGGAGGGAGGGAGGGAGGGAGCCGGGAGAGTCCCTGGACCGGGAGCGCAAGGCGTGCGGAGGGCGGCCGACGGGAGCCGGAGCGGGGCCTGCGGATGGATGGAAGGCGGGGGAGCATGGAGGCATCCCTCTTCCCTGGTGGGGGCCTCTCTTCCCACAGCCCCGGGCTAGACCGGCGGCCCCCAACTTCACCACGGGAGGTCCGGTCCGGGGGGGGGGGAGGAAGTCAGACCCTCCTGGGCTGGATGGAAGCTCCAGGCTCCAGGCCCTCCCGCGTGGGGGTCTTGATCCCAGCGGGCCCCTTGGAGAGGGGGGGGCGGCTCGGAGTGCAGGGAAGGGAGGCTGGGAGCGACGCGGGGGGAGGGGGTCGATCTTCGGGAGGGGGGCCAGTGGCCTTCCCGGGGGGTCGAGCAGGTGGTGCCTTGCGAGTGCGGTGCCCCCTAACCTTAATAAATAAGGGGCGCGCTCTCTCGCTTCGCTCTGTTGCAGGAGAGGCAGCTTTCCGCCGTGGGTGCAGCAAACCTGCGTCTGAGCGGCGGTATGGCGCCGCCCTGGAACGGGATCCTACCCGGGCAACCGCCTCCGCTCCCGCGACTCCAGATCACGGAAAATGGAGAGTTTCGCAACACCGCGTCTGAGCACTAGCGACTGCCCCCCGCCTCGCCCCGCCCCCCACCAGCCAGCGGGCAGCAGTGGGGCGGCGGGCGGGGTGGGGGGCTAGTCTGGAACCGCACGCCAGGGGCCGGGGAAGGGCCCGGAGGCATTTTCAGGGTGTTTTATAGCAGGACACAGACGACAATCTTACCTACCCCTCGTGCCCGTGGAACCTCCCTCCCGTTCTTGGACAGAGAGCTGTGGACGGTGCCTCCCCCTCCCCCCGTACTTCTCAGGAGTGGCATCCCCCCGTCTCTCCCCCCCCCCCACGGCAGCAATGACTTTTCCTAAGGCAGCGGCAGAAGGGGGTGGCCCCTGCCCTCCGCCCCGCCCCCAACCCTCTCCGCTGCTGGGGAAGGGCGCTTGGCCTCGGGGGGGGGCAGGCTGGTCCCGGTTCCCTCCGAGCGCCGCCCCCAGCCAGCAGCCGCCGGGAGGGTTGGGGGCCCTTCCCGCACGGACCCCCTCCCCTCATGGCTCCCCGCGAGACGCGGCGGTGGGCAGGGGCCAGGTCGCGCGGCGGGGGTTCCCTCCCCAGGAAGCACCGCAAGACCCGCCCGGCCCTCCCCCCACCAGTAATCTGTGCCCCCTTATCTGACAAAGGGCTTTGCCTCTCCGTACAGCGCCCCCCCCCCTTCTGGGTACGACTCCCTCGGGCTCTCTATTTTCTTCGGGCGGGGGGGCAGGACTCTATTCTTCTTCCTTTCCTTCCCGTTGTCATGCTGCCCCCCGCAACCCCCCCCCCGCCATTTCCAAGACGGGGCTCATCAAACTCTCAAAAGAAGCCATTTTTTAGAACTGCCCATCTGCCGGGTGCTGCTCAGGGCGGGGCGGGGCTCGCGCCCCCCGCCTGGGAAAAGCGAAGGGAGGGGAGTGACTCCCGACTCGACTCGTGTGGTGCTCGCTCGCGTCCGTCTGTCCGTCCGTCCGTCCGTCCGTCGTGCTCGTCCCGGGGCTGCCGCTGGGTGGAAGTGTTTGGCGCGCGCCGCTGCTTCGTCGTGGTGTTTCTTTCTCGCTCTCCCGCTGCATTTCCCGCCCCCCCCGCCCCCCCCCCGCTGTCCGTCCCCTCCTCCTCCTCCGTCTGCCCCCCCCCGCCATCCTCCCCTCGGACCCACTTTTCTTTAGTAAGACCCCCCGCCCCCGCCTTTCTTTTCTCCCCCTCCCTGGACAATGACAGGGGCTCAGGTGAGCACCGTAGATATTTATACGTATTATGATGAATATGATGAATTATTATTACTATTATGACGATGACGACGATGATTCTATAAGTTTGTACATATGTGAATCCCCCGCCCCGCCTCTCGCTGCCTGACCCCATGGACTGTCCCCCGCCCCGGCTGTAATTACGCGGGATTTGTACTGTACATAGACGAGTGCGCGTCCTCCCTCCTCTGTACAGAGACCCCTCCCCGCGGAAGGGAGGTCAGGCCATGGGGCAGCTCGGCCCCGGCGCCCGTTTGGGCCCCCAGCTTTCACTCTCTCTTCTCAAGCTCTCGGGTTTATTTTATGTCAAATTTATTTTTTCTCATTTTTTTCCTGGAGTGTGTGGTGACAACAGAAGAAAATGTTTAATAAAAAGCAGTTGGTCTTTTATGCCACGTCTGTCGTCCGGGGACGGGGACGGGGGGGGGCGGCGGCGGCGGCGGGTTGCGAACTCCCCTCCCTCCCTCCCTCCCTCGCGTTGTGGCCCCAGGGCGCCCCGCCGGCAGCAACCGGGCGCGGGACCTTGCGGGGCCCGCCGCGCCGCTCCCTGCGCCCGCGAACTCCGCGAGGATGCCTGCCAGGCCCTGCCCACGCCGGGGGCCGCGGCCCTTGCCAGGAGGGGCGCGCCTCCGCAGGGGGAGCCCGGCGCGGCGGTCTGGCCAAGGCGGCGAGGACTGCGGCTGCGCTCTTGGGGGCCCGGGTCGTGTGAAGGCAGCCGGCAGGGCAGCAGAGACTCGAGAAGACCGCGCGGCTGTCACTGCGCGCCACGCCCTCCCCGTGCTCGGCCAATCAGGGGAAAGCCCGCCCCCCCCCCCCCCCGCCGCTGCTTCCCCACCGAGGGACTGGAGAAACCATCCTCCTGTGGACGCACAGCCAATCGGCGGGTAGAACTACATCCAGGGCTGCTCGCCAGCGCCGCCTACCCGCCCCTGACCTTGGTGACGCTATGGGGCGGGCTAAGCCGTTCAGTGGCCCGCCCTCTCCGCGAGCGCTCTCCGATTGGCCGGGAAAGGAGCGGGAGGTTGGGCAGCAGCGGCCGCCGCCAATCCCGACTGGCCCCTCTCCGGATCCTGATTGGGCGACGCGCTTGGGGGCGGATCTTGCTCGCTTCCGACGGTGGAAGGAGCAGGCGGCGGCGGCCGGCAGGTGAGGCGGCGGAGGCCTGCCCGTCCGGTACCCCGCGGGGATCGTGAGCATGTGCAGAGTGAGGTGCGTTCCCGCCCGCGGGGACGCGGCAAGGGAGCACCTGCGCACGGGCGGAGGGCCCCTCTCCCAGAGCCTCGCGTCTCCGGCCGGGGCTTGCCTGACCTCGGCGGGGGTGGGTGGGGGGGACGCGCCTGGCGGGTGCGGGCCAGTCCCGGGTCTGCAGAGCGGGGGTTGCGGGTCTGCGAGCAGGCGCCCCCGAGCATGTGCAGAGAGCTCGCCCAGCCGCGCCCCTCCTCGGGGGGAGGGGGAGGCGCCCGCCGAGGGGGCCGGCGGCGGAGCACGCGCGGGCGCCTCTGAGCCCGTGCCGAGCACGCCGCCCCGCCGCTCACCCGCTTCTGCTTTCCCTCCCCGGGCGGCGGCAGCGGCCATGGAGCCCGAGGCGCGGAGCGTGCAGATCCAGTTCCCCCACTACGCCTCGGTGCTGCTGGAGTCCCTGAACAAGCACCGCCTGGAGGGCAAGTTCTGCGACATCTCCATCCACGTGCAGGGCCGCGTGTTCCAGGCGCACAAGAGCGTGCTGGCCGCCTCGTCGCCCTACTTCCACGACAAGCTGCTGCTGAACGACACCAACTGCCTCGTGCTGCCCAGCGTCATCGAGCCCGTCGCCTTCGAGAACCTGCTGCAGCTCATCTACTCCGGGCGCCTCCGGCTGCTCCTGGAGGCCCTGCCCAGCCACCTGCTGGTGGCCAGCGGCCTGCAGATGTGGCAGGTGGTGGACCAGTGCACGGGCATCCTCAAGGAGCTGGAGGGGGGCGGGCCCTCCTGCCGCCCCTGGTCTGGCCGGGCCGGGGAGAGCCAGTCCCCCAGCAGCAGCAACCACTTCGGCGCCCGGGAGGACGGGGGGCCCGAGGGGTCCGGCCGGCCCCGCCGCCCGCAGCACGAGTGCCCGGATGAGGAGGTGGTGAAGATCCGGGTGTCTCAGGAGGACGAGGAGGAGGAGGACGAGGATGAGGAGGACCGGCAGTCCCAGGTCTGCAGCGGGTCCGCTGACCGGCCGGTGAAAGTCGTTCTGGACGAGGAGGAGGAGGAGGAGGAGGAGGAGGGCGGCCCCGGCAGGGGTCCCAGGGAGCAGGGCCCCGGCTTCGCTTCCCCCCACCACGAGGCCCCCAAAGTCTTCTACATCAAGCAGGAGCGCTTTGACCCGGACGAGGCCGCCGCCTCCGTGCTGGGGGGCGGCCCGGCCTCCTGCCTGTCTGAGGCCGGCTTCCTGAGGCCCCTGGGGAGGCCCCTGGGGGTGGCGGAGGTCCCGGGCCTCTGCCCGGCGGAGATCCAGGCCACCGGCGAGCTCAGCTACATCCTGCCCGGCGGGGCCTCCTCGTCCACGGCGCCCGGCTCCTTCGCCGTGAAGGCCCAGCCCCTCCCCGCCGACTCGGCCGCTTTCCCCGAGAGCTCGTGGAAGCCCGTCGACCTGCACGGCAACGAGATCATCGCCCACGCCGTCCACGGCCAGGTGGTCCACGCGCCTGTCAAGCTGATGTCCGCACCCGACGGGAAGAAGTTCGGCTGCCTGTGCGGGAAGCGCTTTGCCGTCAAGCCCAAGCGGGACCGGCACATCATGCTGACGTTCAGCTTGCGCCCCTTCGGCTGCTCGGTCTGCAACAAGAAGTTCAAGCTGAAGCACCACCTGACGGAGCACATGAAGACCCACGACGGCACCCTCTACGCCTGCGAGGACTGTGGCCGGAAGTTCCGCGTCCAGAGCTGCTTCCTGAAGCACAAGGAGCTCTGCAAGGGGCAGGGCTGGGCCACGGCCTGCTGGACCTACAAGTAGGTAGGGCGCCTGCCGGAGCGGGGAGGGCCCCGTCCGGGCAGGCGCGGAGCCCAGCCCGGGGCCCCTGCCCGTTCCCCGGGCTCGCTCCCGGAGCAAGCACCGCGTGGACACTGCAGCGCCGGACCCAGAGCCGTGCGGGCCCGCTCCGTCGCTGTGCGGTCCTCGCGCGGGCAGCACCCGAACTCTCCCAGGGGGTGCTCGGGGACGAGGGCCGGCAGCCGGTCTGGCCGGGAGCTCCCGTGTCTCCTGTCCTGTCCTGTCCTGTCCAGCTCCTTCCTTCGCCCCGCAGATGAGAGGCTGATGCCGGAAGCAAGCAGACTTCCTCCCTCCCTCCGCCTCTGCCAGGGGCGCCAGCCCTCTCTCAGCCCCCCTCCCAAAAAAGTGCCTTACGTGCTGCCGGGCACCACGCTGGGAGGGGAAGCGCTTGGGCGGCGAGCCCTGAGCAGCCGCCTCTGCCGCACAAGCGCTGCTGGGCCTCTGGCCGCAGTCTGACCTGCTGGGGACCGTGGGAAGAATGGCCTGGGAGCGGATTGGGACCATGGGACCCTTGAGGGTGAGGTGGGCTGAGTCTAGGTGGGCTGACCAGCAAACTGCCCAGGTCCGGGCCGCGGGGCCGGAGGATTCGCTGGATGTGTGGCGGGCTCGGAGGTCCTGCCCAGACGGCTCATCGGTGGCTCCCCGTCCAGTTGGAGAGAGGAGCCAAGGGGCGCCCGAAGGGGCCCCCCGCCCGTCCGCATTCTCATTCGTTGGTGCATCGGATGAAGAGGTGGGGGGGGCGGGGGGCTAGGGGGAGCTGCAGGTGGGACAGGAGTGGGAGGGACAGCCGACACCGGGGAGCCAGCGACCGCTGAGAGTAGCGGTGTGGAATGGGAAGCAAACGTACGCGTCCAGGACGGGGGATTCCCGGCCTGGAAATACTGCTTGTGGGAAAGGTTGTTTGCTGTCTTGGGCAAGACCCATCGGGGTGTTGCAGCTGCAGAGAGGGCAAGTGCTGTTTGAGGCTGCATCAGCAGAAATATAATTTCCAAGTCACAAGAAACCTTCCTTCCCATTTATTGGGCTTTGTGGGCTGTTGATTTCCGAGCATCGTACTTTAAGGAGGACCGAGACAAACTGGAGGAAGCGGCCACATACTTGAAGCGAACCGGGTGGGGATGGCCTGGGCGCTGCTGGCGCTGCTGCGGCTCTGGGTGGGGGCGGGCCGACCGGCCGGGTCTGCGGAGAGGCGAAAGGACACCACATCCTTCTGTCAACGAACTAGCAAATAGGTTTGCGCCGCCCCCCCCCCCCGTGACCAAACGAGTCCGAGGGGATTTTTAAACTCAGCTGGGGACAGCGAGGTTTGGGGAAGGGCTCCTGGCCACTGCAGCCCACCGGGCAGCGAGACTTGTTTCCTCCCAGGAGTCCCAGCTGGGCCCCGTCCGCCCTCACTGGTCACACCCAGAAGAGACCCGTGCAGTGGGAAGAGTTCCAGAGGCGAACATGGCTGAGGGACCCGATCTCCCTTCTGTCATTCGGAGGACCCTGAATAGGTTGAGGGCTGGAGTGCCTAAGGGCGGAACTAATGTGCTCCAATGGGGACTGTTGACAGATAATAGTACGCAGCCAGCGTGAGCGTGGAGAGAGAGAGAATTTGGCTCACCTGCTGATGATTGCCAATAGCACGCACTGGAATTGATTTGTTTCTGGCCAATGATAAAGCGAAGAAGGTGGCGTCATACTGGCAGCTTCAGGTTTGATCCGGATACGAGAGAAGAAGAAGAAGAAGAAGGGGGGTGGGGGGCGTCTGCTGAGGGCACAGGGAGAGCTGTGGTTCCTGGCCAGCCACAGGCCGCCTCGGTGGAGCCCTCGGCACCCCCCCAAACCCAGGGGGACACGGCTGGCACCCTCCCTGCCGCCAGCTGTGCTGCAGGCCCGGCTGGGGCTCGGCTGCTCCTTCCCTGCGGGGCCCGGCAGTTCCTCAGGGGACCCGGCACGGGGCAGGGGCCTCGGCCCGGCTGCAGGTTCTCTGGCTCGGGGGCAGCTTGTGAGCCCTGCAGCCCACACTTCGGGGTTCATAAGCATCGTTTCCCCAGTTTTTGATGGTTTTTTCCTCCTCCCACAGATGTCGAGGCAATTTTTCTCCTGCGCTAAAGGCGTTTGGTGTAATTCAGATAGTAAATGTGTGCAGTTATGTTTTCTGACACACCGCCACAAGTGAAGGAAAAATGCTTCATCACTATCAGCAAGCCGTTTAATTCAGTTCTGCGAAGGAGCGAAGGCCGCTTCAGTGGAAGGACACACATAGGAGTCAGTAAACCGAACGTGGCCGTTTAGCACACGGGGGCTTCTTTCCAGGAAGTTGCCCGGCTCTGCTGTGGGACACGCTGGGCTGTGTCGAAGGGGGCACTGGCGTGGCGCGTGCCTGTGGGCTGCACCCGGTCTGGCGACGGCAAAACCCTTCACTGGGCAAAACCCGGCTGGCGCCAAAATGAAACGGGGGCCGGGCGATCAGCGGAGCCGTCCAAGAGGTAGGACAGGTGTGACGACCGTGTCTCCTGGGGGGTACGGCCCTGAAGTGAGTGAACAGCAAAATCAGATTTGGGGCCTGCAGCAGGATTGTTCCTTTTTTCAGCACAATCAGTTCTATAATCTGGCAAGTTCTTGCAAGTCCAGAAACTTTATTATCCTTTTATTACTTAACAAGACAGCAGAAGAGACGAGTCCGGCTCACGACACCGGCGAGTTTCCCACGTTCCCTCAGTGGACGAGTCGGTTGGGAGGAATTCCCACCCACAAAATTCTCAGGTGGCTCATCTGTGGCCTTCCGTTGGCTCAGGATCTAACGGTGGTGGGCAAAGCGGGCAGGGCCTTGAGTGATGAGCTTCGACTAACGGGGCGGCTTTGTTCCAGCGACACCCAAACGCGGGTGGGGCTTCTGCAGCAGGAGACCCCGCAAACGGGCACCCTCTGCTGCCTGGACTCGAGGCTCTCTCTGTTGGGCCGCGGCCCGTTTCGGAACCCTTCACGCATGGCTTGCGGGGGTTTGCGAACGCCCACTCCCCGAGAAGCGCCCGGATCTCGCAACTCACCGTCCCTTCCGGCCTCGGTTCTGCCCCGCTGGCTGGATTCTGGGGGGGCCACTTGGGAGCACGCTTCGCCCCCTTCCCTGCCAGTGGAAGGGCTTGTCCCGCAGGCGCGCTCTGCTACAACGGGCCTTCTTCACACGTGTGACAAGGAGACCCCTGGATGCCCTCCACCCCTGTGGCAGTGCCCCCCAAACGTTTGCACCCGTCTCGGTCATCGCTGACCCTGCCCGCACTGCAGCACACAAGCTGGGCCTGGCCTGGGCCTCGGAATGGTGACCTTGGCTGCGGCTGACCCGAGCCACTCCTTTCGGGGGAGGATGGGCCGGTTCGGGTGGGCCTTGAGGAGCTGAGGGAGGTGCTTGCGCCTTTGCATAAGACTGAAATTGTGCTGTTGAGCTCCTGATTTGGGGCTGCTGTTGAGGGGCGCAATGGCTCAGCAGGTAAGACGCAAGTTCGGAGGTTCGAATCCCTAGCCCTGCGTGCGGAGTGAGCTCCCGCACTCGCCCCAGCTCTTGCCGACCTAGCAATTTGAAAGCATGCAAATGCAAGGAGATGAAGAGGTGCCACTTCGGTGGGAAGGTAACAGCGTTCCACGCGCGTCATGCGGCCACATGACTCTGACTCTTCGGCTAAGAGACGGAGATGAGCACCGGCCTCTAGAGTCCGACCCGACTGTGCAGGGGAAGCCTTTGCCTTTACCTAGAGGGACATGGCTCTCCTCTACAGCAACGCGGCCGATGAGGGCCAATGACCTTGGGCTTCAGTGCCTGAAGAAGAAGAAGAAGAAGAAGGAGAAGAGTTTCTTCTCATTAGGGCCGGGCGATCTGGCTGCAGGCGTTTCACTGGTCCTGCTCGCTCCCGGGAGGAAACTGAACGACAGGCAGGGGGTTCTCTGTGGTGGTATCTGGGAGGTTGTGTTCCGGGGCCCCCATGAAGCCAGCTCTGGCCCGTGCCCGCCCTGAAAGGCCCATCTCAGACGTGGCGCCCCCCTCGCCCTACACCACGCAAGGTCCCTTGTCCTTCGGGCCTGGTGCCGACTTCCATGCCATAGCCGAATTGGCAGCGCAGGGCCCTCCCGCTCCTGGCCCCCCAAAGCAGGCCGGCTGACTTGCAAACGCGCCAGCTCGGCCCGCCGGACTAGCGGGTGGGGCGGATCCAGCCGCCACGCCCAGCGAGCGCCGGCCGCAACGGCGAGCTTTGCGGCGCGGCGCAGCGGCTGCCTTTTCCCTGCGGGCGTTTCTCTTCGCCGTGTGCGCCTCCACCTGCTGCGGGGTGGGGTGGGGGGACACACCGGGGGGGGCGGGCTGCCATGAAGCTAGCGATGCTCGCTACGCCCCTCCAGCCCCGGAGCAGTCTTCCGGGAGCCGGGAGGTACTGGCGGGGTCGCTCCTACCTTGCTGGTGCGCAGAACCGGGTCCCCCTCCGGCGCTCGGGGAGTCGTGTGTGTGTGTGTGCGCGCGCGCGCCTCGCCCCTGCCCCGGAAGGCGGGGCGCTTGCGTGAGCGATAGCTCCGCACCCCGGCACCCCGTTAGGACGCCTTCCCGAGAGGCAGACGCCTTGCTCGGCAGCGCGCGCAAGCGAAAGGGCCCGGCCCCTCCGGCTCCCGCAGCCCGGCCCCCCTCCCCCTCCCCCTTTCCTGGAGAGGCGCCCCTTTCTCCCGGCCCGCCTCCTCCGCCTGGAGTCACCGGGGGCGGGGGGGCGGTGACCAGTCCTGACCGGCCGTGGTCCTGGGCTCAGGAGTCCTGGGGGCGGCGGAGGGGCTGGGGTGGCGGCAAGGCAAGGCAAGGCAAGTCTGTAGCTTGAATCATGTCAACTGGATTTCTATTTTCTTAGTGGAAACGTTTCACTCCTTATCCAAGGAGCTTCTTCAGTCTGAGTAAAGTTAGTAAGACTTTACCTGAGAATTTAGTTCATACTAACACCTCTAGTTGGACACTCTGAACACCACATCCATAATTCGGAAGAATTTGTTTCCAAAGCAAAGATCCTGAAACTGGATACAGATGAAACTATGGTCTCCTTTGATGTGTCCTCCCTTTTCACCAGCATCCCCACCGCTCATGCTCTATCCGCTGTCAGGAAGAGACTAGAAGAGGACAGCACCCTGGAAAGGAGAAGCCATCTCAACCCAAACCAGATCTGCCATCTTCTGGACCTGTGTCTTAACACCACTTATTTCACATACAGAGGTGACTTTTACAGACAAAAACACGGCTGTGCCATGGGTTCTCCTGTGTCACCCATTGTGGCCAATTTATACATGGAAGAAGTGGAGAAGAAAGCACTCAACACATTCCAGGGAACGGTGCCCACCCACTGGTTTAGGTATGTGGATGACACCTGGGTCAAAATCAAGGCCCAGGAAGTACAGGCCTTCACGGACCATATAAACACTATAGATGCCAACATTAGGTTCACCAGAGAAGACACCAAGGACAACAGACTGGCATTCCTAGACTGTGAAGTCCTCATTGGGACCGGTGGCAAGCTAGAAATAGGGATCTACAGGAAACCCACACACACAGATCAATATCTGATGTTTGACTCCCACCATCCACTGCAGCACAAACTAGGAGTCATCAGGACATTGTCACACAGAGCAGAAACCATCCCCACCTCCATGGATTCCAAAAAGAATGAAAATCAGCACCTGAGAACAGCCCTGAAGGCCTGTGGATATCCAAATTGGGCCTTCACCAAATCTAAATCTACCAGACCTAAAACAGCGACAGATAGGGCTGAGACTCAGAGTAAACGAAAGAACCTGGTCATTCCCTACATGGCTGGCGTGTCTGAAAAGATAAAACAGATATTTGGCAAACACCACATACCTGTATATTTCAAACCCACCAACACACTGAGACAGAGGCTTGTACACCCCAAAGATCAAACTCCAAAACACAAGGAAAGCAATGTAGTGTATGCAATCCAGTGCAGTGAGGAGTGCTCTGAACTCTACATTGGAGAAACCAAACAACCTATGTACAGGAGGATGGCACAACACAGGAGAAATAACACCACAGGACCAGAGTCAGCAGTTTATCTTCATCTAAAGGAAAAAGGACACTCATTTGAGGACATTAATGTTCACATTTTAGACAGAGAAGATAGGTGGTTTGAGAGAGGGGTCAAGGAATCCATTTATGCCAACTTGGAAAATCCTTCCTTGAATAGAGGTGGGGGCCTCAGGCACAATCTTTCTCCCATCTTTCTCCCGGCTCTGTCTTCTGTGCCTAGGAAGATTAAGACCATTTCAGAAGCTCAACAGCAGCATGGTGATTTTAACGACCCTCCTTTAGATGATAAAAGGACTTAAAAATTACATCTCAATATAACCATGACCTAGCCCCAGGTGTAAGGTCACACAGCTACCTAGGAACATATTTAGGATTCCCTTACCAACTTTGCTCAGACTGAAGAAGCTCCTTGGATAAGGAGCGAAACGTTTCCACAGAGAAAATAGAAATCCAGTTGACATGATTCAAGCTACAGACAATTCCACCTGGATGACTGAGAACCTTCATAGACATAAGGCAAGGCAAGGCAAGTCTTCTCGGATGGGGGCGTGCGTGCGTCTGGACGGTCCGAGCAGCTCCGTGGACGGAAGGCTGCAGAGCTCCACAGGGTGAGATGACGCCAGGAGCTCCAGCCGGCAGTTCGGCGAGGCCAGAAGACGCCCCGCTCCCGAGAGGGAGCCCTGCCGGCTGCGGCCTCTTGCAGGACCAGCTGGCCTCGGCTTCTGGACGGGGTCCGTCTCCTTGGGGGCAGAGCTGTCCGGAGACCCCTCTCCAGCATCGGCCACCCTCCCAGCTCGGTGCCGTCTGCAAACGTGGTAACCCCCGCCTCCGAGCCCCGGGACTCCTCTCGAGACTCCCTTCCGGGCTGGGGCGGAGCCGTCGCGGACCCCCTTTGGGCGCGCCTCCAGTCCGCCTGCGAGTGGCGTCGTCTGGCCCGTGTTTTGCCGTTCTCGGAAGGGGAGCCCGCTGAAGGCGCTGCTGAGGTCCAGGGACGCGGTGGCCACGGCCGTATCTCCCCCCCCCCCCCCCCGATCCACCGCGCTCTTCGCGGGAAGGTTGGCCTGGCGCGGTTTGTGCGCGACGAAGCCGTGCCCGCTCCTGGGGGCTCGTCCTCCTCTCCGGGACCTCCCCGGTCCTTCGGGCGTCCCCCTCTGGGATGGCCCAGAGCGCCTGCCCGGTTCTTTCAGTTGCGCCCGCCGGGCCCTGCAGGTGGAGCTAAACCCCCCCTCCCTCCCCGCCCCTCCCGCGGCGGCTCTGCCTTCTCCCGCCCCTCCCCCACCGCGATCGATCACTTTCTCCGCTCGGTGGACCTGCCATCCGTTTCCATTCATCGATCATCTACAACATTAAACTGGGTGGCTACAGAACGGGATCAAATTAAAAAGCAGATTCCAGTCGATAATAAATAAACCCATCAGCCTGCTTGGCGGGGACTGGGCGGGGGGGGGGGAGGGTCTCAGAGAAGAGGGCATGGGGGATGTACGAAGGAAAAGCTTGATCGCGTGTTCATGGCAGCCATTTTGACTCTTTTGACACAAGTCCTGCGACTGTCCCCTTTGGGAATGATTCTGGTCACGACTGAGACTCTCCATTAATATGTCTGTCTTATTTATTTCCACAGCTGTATTTTTATTGATAATCAGCAACTTGTAAAGTATTAACTAAAATTAGCTACAGGCTAAAACCGGGTTTGAAATATATACTGTACATGGCAAGTTTACATATTTGGCTCCATATTGCTTTTTTCATGCCATGTAACAAAACTTTACTTTAATGTAACTAACATCCTGCTTAGAAAATACATTTTTAAAAATGTTTGGGTAATAATTTTCTATAACAAGCAATATACAGTAAACATTTTCCTAAAATAATTTCAAGCACCAAAGATCAATTATTAAAAGTGCTTATTTAACTGATACGTATCTGGAATACTTAGCCCCTTAGTAATATCCTCCTTTTTAAGATCTTACCATCCTCTGGATTCTTATCTATTTATTATTATATTGTATTTTTAAGTGTATAGGTTTTTTAATATTAATATTAGTGTTGTAAACCGCCCAGAGTCTACTGTTGTGGAGATGGGTGGTGATAAATTCGAATAATAAATAAATAAATAAAATAAAACACTCTCTTGCTCTCCACACACACACACACGCACGCGTGCACACATCTACAAAGGTTTCTTATGCATGTGGTTTATCTAAAGTTTTGGCTTCAATAAAATACGATCATTTTATATTACAATCATCCACACCTACTCTTAAATGTTACAGAAATGTTCTCCAAAATCAGCAGCCGTCCCGGCAAGGGTCTGCGAGATGTCCAGAGCCAGTCCCTGTTTGGAGGGGGAGATCCAGCTGAGACCCCCGCCTCCCCCTCCTCTCGTGGGAACCTCCACGGCCTGAGGCTGGAGCTCCACAGCAGGAGCTGCAAAGGGGGAGATCGGAGAGGGACTTCTGGGGGCTCTCAGGCTGGATCCCCGGCATGGAACCCCCCCCTCCCCGAACTCATGGTGGGGAATTGAAACAGCCTTGCAGAAGAGCCTCCAGCCACTCAAACATCTTCCTCCCGCATCTGCCGGAAGGCGTGGTCCTTTTCCAAGGTCGATATTGGCACTGCTGCGTCAGGAATATGGGTGGACCAGTCACCTTCTCCTTAATGGGTCCTCCCAGAAGCGGTACAGTATTTCGGGAAAAAATCTTGGAACCGTGGCCAATCACCAACAGAATATGGGCCGGCAGATGCAGTTTTAGGCTGCATCAATAGAAGTATAATTTCCAAATCACAAAAAGTAATCATTCGACTCTGTCCAGAGAAGAGCGACAAGGCGATCTAAAACCATGGTGCCGTGAAGAGACAAGGAACAACCGAGGAAACAACAACGGGGAAAGGACACAGGACCGTCTTCCGCTACCCACCGGATGCAAGTTTTTCAGGCCAGCGGCTAAGGTCCTTTGGTCTCTTATGGAAGGCGGCTCCTGCCAGGCGTGGGGGAGGGGACCTTTGAGACCCTCCCAAGTTGAGCTGGAGAGCTGGACAAAGGTCTTCCCCCCCCCACCGCCCTCCCCACTTTCCATCCAAGAAATGCAGAACAGGTTCTCTGCCGGAGTCTTGGCAATCCTCCTCTTGAAATCGGGGGGGGGGGGAGTCCTTTGGCCCCCTCCCCTCTGCACGCCACGGTGTGGGGCACTTGGAGCTCCCAGGCATGGCGGGGGGGGGGGCTCCTGGGAACCCCTCCCTTCACCTGGAGGCTAGAGCAGAGAAAGAAAGGGGCTGAAACAGTGCCTCTGCCAGGAACCCAGCTGGGCCTCCACACAGGAGGAAAGTGGGGGGGTCTCCAAGGGGCCACAGGTGTCACGAGCGCAACTCATTCTCAGCACACACCCCTCCCCGGTTAAATGTGGCCACGAACTTCACTGCAGGGCTGTTGTGGCTGTTCTGCGGAGCCCTCTCTCTGTTCCTGTTCAGGCCGGCCAGAGGCGGAAGGGGTGAAGGAAAACGTGGCAATGACCAAGTCGCTAAGAACAGGGCCTTGGGCTCCTCAGCAGGAAAGCTACCCACACGCTCGGCTGCGGATCTGCTGTGGGTATTGTGTTGCACTCCCTACTAGCAGCAAATTATCTGGGAACGTTTAAGGGTTCCACAAAATAGTTTGTGATGAAGGAAATCAAAGTCAATTTGAAAACAAAACACCAGGGCCCCCTTTTCCTCTGCCAGGCGCAGTACATACTTCGTGCACTGCTCTAAAGGGGTACAGAGCATTTCTAAAGGAACACGGCAGAACTTTGCAGAGATGCTGAAGTGGCAAAGAAGAACAGGATTTTCCGGCATGCCATTAGCTTTCAGGCGGGGTTCCAGACTCGGCCCTTGAGATCCTGGAGCCCAGTCCCCATGCCACGCAGGGATCCAGATTAGGCCATCTCTCCCCTCGCCCAGCTTTCCTCAAAGCCAAACGTTCCCATCCCGTCTTCGTTTCCAGTCCCAGACCGCTTCTCTGAGCCTCTTCCATTTATCTGCACCCTTCTTAAAGTTTGGGGGCCGGAACTGGGCACAAAAGGTGAGGTGGGGTCTGGGCAGATCGGAGCGGAAGAGTCACTTCCGGTCACTTGGAAACTGTATTTCCCTCACAGCAGCCCAAAATCGCAGGCTGGTTTTCTTCTGCTGGCTCGTTCCCGTTCTTTGCAATCGGCTCCTGCCAGCTGTGCCACCCAATCTAGGGTCTCCTGCAGATTTTCTCAGCCGACCGGGGGGGGGGGGTCCTCTGTCCTTGTCAGAGGTGGGGGGACAGAAGGACAGAGGATCCAGCAGAACCCCGCCCCCCCCCGCCCCATGCCTCTCCAGGGGATGAGGGGCCGCCGAGGATGCGCTTGGCTACGATTTTCATGCCTTCTCCGCGTCTCCTGACTGGCAAACCATCCGCCCCGCCCTCAACGGGCTCGTGGGCGACGCTCGCCAGACGAGGAAGTTCTCCAGAACTTGGCAAAGCAGCGGCGGCACCGGGCCTGGCGCGAGAGACCCCCGGGGGCTCCCGCCGCATCCAGGCAGAGCGAGAGAAGCGGCGGCGGCGGCGGCGGCGGCGGGGCAGGCCCGCCAGCTTCCCGTCCAGCCCCTCCTCCCGCCCCCTCGACCGGAAGAGCCGCCGGAGCGGGAGCGCGGGGCGCGCGGGGGCGCGCGCGGGCCAGCCGAGGCGATGGAGCCGGAGACGGAGGGCGGCGCGCCGGCGTTTTCCCCGGAGTGGATGGCGTGCCTGCTGGCCGAGGCCGAGGCGCTGCTGGCCGAGCGCGTCTCGGCGGCCGTGCGGGCGCGCTGGCGGCGGGAGGTGAAGCTGCCCCGGATGAGCCTGGAGGGCTGCCTGGAGCAGCTGAGCGAGGCGCGGCGCGGCCGCGAGGCCCTCCTGGCGCGGGACGGGGCGCTCTCGGAGGCGAAGCAGGAGCGGCTGCAGACCTTCCTGCGGCTGGAGATGGCGCTGCTCCGCGAGATGCAGGCGCTGCGGGAGCGGGCCCTCGCCTCCGCCTACGCCATCGCCAAGAAGGGCGAGCCCCCGCCGGGCCTGGCCCGCGGGGAGGCCGGCGGCGGCGGCGGCGGCGGCGGCGGCCCGGCGGGACGCGGCGGCGGCGGCGGCGAGGGCGGCGAGGCGCGGCGGCCCGCCTCGCCGGGCAAGGAGGAGGGCGCGGCGGCGGCGGCGGCGGCGGCCCGGGCGGCCCCGGTGATGTCGGCGGCCGAGGCGGCCTCGCAGGCGAAGGCGGCCGCCCAGCGGGAGGCCCTGGAGGAGGCGCTGTGGGAGCCCGGCGGCGTCGGCGACCTGATCGCCAAGGGCAGCGACCTGCAGTTCGCGCTGGAGAAGTTCCTGGGCGAGCGGCTGGGCGAGGCGCTGCGGGAGCTGGAGCGCGCCGTGCGCGAGGAGGGCCGCGCCCGGGTGCGGCAGCTGCTCGGCGTGCGCGACGCGCTGGAGGAGGAGGGCGGCTGGGCCGAGCGGGCCGCGGCCCTGCGCAGGGAGGCGGGGGCGCTGCGCGGGGAGCCGCGGGGCCTGCGCGAAAAGGCGGCGGCCCTGCGCGGCTGCCTGCAGGAGGCGCCCCTCGAGGAGCTGCGCCCCTCGCTGGAGAAGGCGCTGGCGCTGCTGGAGAAGACGGACAGCTGGTGGGTGGCCTGGCTGGAGAAGGCCCTGTGGGCGGCCCCGCTGCAGGAGGCCGAGGCGGCCCGGAGGGAGGCCGAGGCCCTGCGCGCGGCCCTGGAGCAGGAGGCGGAGGCGGCGGAGGGGGGCGGGGGCCCGCTGCTGCGCGCCCTGCAGGCGGAGGGGGGCGCGCCGCGGGAGGAGGCCGCCCCGCGCTGGGGCTCCCTGGCGGAGATGCGCGACGCCCTGCAGAGCGCCCCCTTCGACGAGGTCTTCGCCTTGCTGAAGCAGCCGCTGGCCCTGCGGGAGGCGCTGCAGAACGCCCCCGAGCCGGAGGAGCAGGGCGAGCTGCTGGGCGTGCTGGGGGTGCTGGAGGAGGCCTGCTGGCAGCCCCGGCCGGGGGCCTGGCAGGAGAAGCTGCAGGCCCTGCGCAGGGCCCGCTGGGAGGAGGAGGCGGCGGTCCTGCTGGAGAAGGTCTGGTCCCTGAAGACGGAGGTCTGCCTCCTGGTCTCGGACCTCGAGCGGGAGGAGAAGGTGGCGGTGCTGGTGGAGGAGCTGCGGGGCCTGCAGGAGGCCGCCCGCGGGGCCCCGCTGGCCGACCGGGAGGCCCTGCGCGAGAAGCTGGGGGCCCTGCGGGCGGCGCTGCGGGCGGTCCCGGCGAGGGAGGTGCTGCTGCTGCGCAACAAGGCCAAGGCGCTGCGCAAGGCGGCCACGGACTTCTGGACCGACCCCCTGGACGCGGCCGACGGGCTGCTGGAGGAGGTGGACGCCCTGCGGGAGCTCCTCGCCGGCTCCCCCTTGGAGGAGGCCCTGTGGGGGAAGCTGGAGGACCTGCGGGCCGGCATGCGGGAGGTCGCCAAGAAGAAGATCAGCGTGCTGTCCTACTACCTCTGGAACGTGCTGTGGAGCCCCCTGTGGAAGAAGGTGGGGGACATGCAGCGGGCCCTGTGGAAGACCCCCCGCCGGGAGGAGGGGGCCGTGCAGGAGAAGCTGGGGGACCTGGAGCACGCCCTGGACGAGATCCTGGAGGACAACCTCAGCGGCCTCCCGCGGATCCTGTACGCGCTGCCGGGGATCGTGACGGCCCTGCAGAAGAAGGTGCACGCGGTGCGGGAGAGCCTGCAGGAGACGCCCCCGGAGATGGCCGTGGCCCTGCAGGCGAAGGTGGTGGCCATGCAGGAGGCGCTGTGGAAGATCCCCTTCAAGGAGGCGCACCTCATGCAGGAGGACCTGAAGGCCTACTGCCTCGCCCTGCAGAGGAAGGTGGAGGCCTGGTGGGCCCGCCCCCTGGAGGGCGGCTCCTCCTCCTCCAGGCGCAGGGCCGCCCCGCCCGAGGAGGCCGAAGGGGCGGCCCCCGGAAGCGGGAGGAGCGGCTCCCGCGGCGCAAGGAGGGACGGCCCGGACGCAGGTGAGGCGGCTTTGGGTGAGGCGGCAGGGCAGGGCGGCAGGGCCGGGCGGGCCCCCGGTGGAGTTTTGGGATCCGTGGGGCAGTCTCCTGGAAGAGTGTTCAGGGCAGGAGAGCCACTGCGTGGCCAGCCAGGGCCCCTCACGTGGGCCCCTTCTGTTTCACCTCGGTGGGGGAGACGGAGGACCAAAGGGCGGGCGGGCGGGCGGGGGGTGGGCGGGCAGCCAAAGGGAGTCTCCTGGCGAAAGAGCCATCCAGAGCCCGTGTCTTCCTAGGATGTCCTGGAAGTGTGGTAATTCCACCTCTCCCCCCCCCCCCAATTTCCTGGAGAAAGTAGGGGTTTTCCTTTCTCCGTGCAAGGGAATGGGAATGCCACACGCTTCCCTTGGGCAAGAAGGGGGCTTCAGACCAGACAGGTTGGCGTTGCCTGGTGAGAGCGGAGGCTTCCGCAGGCACCATGTTGGCGATCTCCAGCAAAGTGTTTGCAGAGAATCAGCCCTCTCTGTTGATGTAGCTTCTCTCTCTGGGACTGGGGCTTTACAGTCGGGACCACACTCCCGATTCCCCCCCCCATGTCCCTTCTGTCCAGGTCCCTCCAGAGAAAATGGGGCCTCCTTGATCCATGGCACCTTTTGGCCTTCTGTTCCCTTCCTTGCTTCTGGTGGCTCTTCTGCCTCCCTCCGCTCTCCCATTGGGTTGCTCTGCGTCCATCCGCCGTGCGTGTGGAATTAACAGGCCTCTGTTGAGCAGACTTTGCATTTAGCGGACTGCAGTTGGGGGGGGCAGGGGCGGGGGAGAGGGAAGGGCTGTGCTGTGGAGGCTGGGGGTGTCCAGACCAGCGAGAAAGACCCGTGGAAGCTGCTGAGGGGTGGAGGGGAAAGGGGGGGGCAAGGTGCCTACCCCAGTTGTTGTTGTTGTTGGTTATTAGGGCAGAAGTTGCAGGGAGAACTCTTCGTGGCCACGGAAACCAGCACCAAAAATACTGGTAGTTCTCGGTTAACGACCATTTGTACAGTGACCGTTTGAAGTTATGACGGCGCTGAACGAGGAGACTTACGACCGGCCCTCGAAGTTGCGGCTGTTGCAGCGTCGCCGCAGTCACGTGATCGCGATTCGGGCGCTTGGCAACCGGCTGGCAGTTACGACGGCCGCAGCGTCCCGTGGTCAGGTGATCGCATTTGCAACCTTCGCTGCCGGCTTCCAGCAGGCGAAGTCAGTATCGTGACGTCACGCTTGACGGCTGCAGCCGGAACCGCCATCTTAGGTCGGCACAGTCACGCGAGGTCACGCTTCTCGAACGCATTGCTTAGCGAAGGAGTTCCCTGTCCCAATTACTGTTGTTAACTGAGGACTACCTGTAAGAGGTGTCAGTTGTGGCTGTCTGGAGTTTGCTTCAGTGTAAGGAAGAACATCCTGACGGCATCGGCGGAATGTGGGTTCTCCGTTTCTGGAGACGTTTAAGACGGGACCGGACAGCCACTTCTCGTGGGTGGCTTAAATGGTTTTCCTGTGCACGGCGGACTAGATGACCCCTGGGGTCCCTTCCAACTCCACAGTTCTAGGAGTCTATGAAATCAAGAGTCTGCTCTGTGTTAATTGCTTTGTATTCCTTGGTGTGTGTGTTTGTGTGAGTGTGCAAAGAAGATAATGTTGAAAGCTTCCAGCAGTGCTTCTGAACTCTTTCTGGGACCTGTTCCTGAAGTGGTCCGATTCGCTGGCCAGCCACTTTTAGAGAAAGTCAATGGGGCCTTTTGGAACTTGGTGCCAGAACTTGTGGAGATTTCTGAGCATCTGGTGATTGGGTTTTCTGAGAGCAGTGTATTGTCTGGGCCCAAGGGTGGGAAGAAGATGCGTGTGTTTGGCCCGCTCCATACAGTCTCAGTCTTTCCCTATCTTTGCTATTGCAATCTAGGAGAGAAGGGCTGAAAGGGCAGGGCTGGGGGGTGGTAGCGTGCCTCAGAGTCAGAGTCAGAGTCAGTGTTGGGCCAGCCTCCGGGTGCTGTAACGGCCACCCAAGTTGCTGAATTTGGATCTGGATCCCCTGCAGATCAAGGGCTCCTGAGTGTGGGCTCTTCTGGACAAAAACCAGGTTCCAGGTTAGCCCCCACCCTAAGCTTGCGTTCAGAGGTAGCCTGAGGACAGGGCCCTGGTGCAGTCTTGGACCGAAAGGGAAACAATTCACCCCAGTTCCCTGTTTTGTTTTGTTTTCTGGATACTGACTTTTACTCCCCCCCCCCCACTGTTACTGTGAGCTGCCAAGGATTATGGTTTGTAAGATGGGTGGCCATGTAAGTCTCTTAAATAAATGCAATTAATCTTTGAAATCCATAAGTGTTCAGGCGAATGACTGCGGGCATCAAAAGGCCGTGGCTGCCCAGCAGCAGCTGATAGTAGCCTGTGAGCAAGACAAAATGGCGCAGGAGCAGGCAGATTGAAGCTGCAATAAGCACAGTAGAAGCCACACAGCCCCCTTCTCAGAAGGAACAGCAGAGAACCTGCAACCAGGCAGAAATCTGGTCTCCCAGTTCACATTGACTTCTCTCTCCAGGGAGCGCTAGTTATGTTTTTTAAACACGGTTCTAGTGCTCTTTCAAAAGAGTGCTAAACCCACATTTATCAAACAGGTCTGGCACTGTTTCAGAAGAACGCTAAGGGCATGTGTAGAAGCAGACTGCAGTTCCAAAGAGCCAGTCGGGTATTATGCGGGCAGATGCCAGTTTCTCCTGTAACCCATCAAAATGGCCGCCGGGGCCAGTGCCTGGTTGCCAGAAGGGGGGGCGTTTGCCAATAGCAGCCTTCAAGGGCTGTAGGTGCTGCACAGAGCACAGCCCCTGGCCAGCCTTGCCAGCGAGGCATTCATTCATGTGGCAAGACCAGTTCAGAAGAAGAAAGCATTCCTTCAAAGTTGGCACAACTAACGATGAAGTTGGCCTGTTTCTGCCTTGGTCTGGGATGAGACAATGGCAACGTTGTGCAGATATGTCCCTATGTCCACTGAGTGCAGGATGTGGGGAGGAGGAGCCCTTGGTGGTCTCCCTGTCCGCCTTATTATGGTAATAAGTTAAAAAGCATGCAATAACTCCTTTTGTTTGGTTTTATTATGTTATCTTGATTTTTCATGGGGGTGCAACTTTGCACAACTTTCTGGACAGACAAATCTTTGGAATGAGTGTAGCTGAACAAGTTAGTTCCTGATCTGAGAAACGTGGCTAATTGCTAAACACGTGTCTGTGTTGGACGAGTGATGAGCGAGCAACGGCTTGGCTTCCTGCTTCCGTTGCTGTCGGCATATCCTCGGAGCGGAGCATTTCCCAGTTTGTCCTGGGCTGGGTGGGTTAGCGTTGCGCGCTCTCGTCCACGTGGAGGGCCCGTGAGGCTACCGTCTCCACGTCTCCAGCTGACGCATCTAGTGGAGGGCTTGAACCTGTGATGCGGAAGCTACCAGGGCTTCTAATGCATCAACAAAGTGTGAAGAAGGAAGCATTTTGCTCCAGGTCTGGCTGGTGGGAAAGAAGCCAGCCTAAACCTCCATGACCTCGGAGGTGAGGATGGCCAGAAATTAAGGGGGCTCCCTCCTGCAGCGCTGCGTGTTGGCCTCCTGTGACGCGTTTCAGCCGGGACTCGAGGTCGGGCGTTTCCTGTGGCAATCCCGTGCTTGTGTGAACTCAAGTTTGCTCTACAGAGAGAGAGACCCCTCTCTTAAATTTGTGGGTTGCCCAGCCTCAGACGTGATTTAATTAGGATGTTGTTGAAAATAGTGAATTGTGAGCAAGGCGTTACACTGGAACATTTCCTATTTTAAAAATTTACACGGCCACCCAACTTGGAACAACGTGACTCTGGGCAGCTTGCAAAAAACAACCAAAGTAAATCAACAATCGGCAATAAGAGTAATAATCGCCAATGCGTGACCTGGACTGGTGTGTGGGTAGTGTGGCTTTTCGTGCTGAGTTCTGGTGTGAGTGATAATTTAGGAATTTCAGGCTAGGTAACATGAAATGGGGCAATTCCACAGTGTTACGATGAAGGGGGAAAAATTATTTCCTTCCTTCCTTCCTTCCTTCCTTCCTTCCTTCCTTCCTTCTTTCTTTCTTTCTTTCTTTCTTTCTTTCTTTCTTTCTTTCTTTCTTTCTTTCTTTTTCTTTCTTCTTTCTCCTTCCTTCCTTCCTTCCTTCCTTCCTTCCTTCCTTCCTTCCTTCTTCT
Organism: Charina bottae; assembly: GCA_023362775.1. NCBI lineage: Eukaryota > Metazoa > Chordata > Lepidosauria > Squamata > Charinaidae > Charina > Charina bottae. Next base: position 475,930 of record JALMGJ010000002.1, on the reverse strand, counting down.
TCTTTCTTTCTTTCTTTCTTTCTTTCTTTCTTTCTTTCTTTCTTTCTTTCTTTCTTTCTTTCTTCCTATCACCGCACCATCTCCCCCAAAGGGAAAAGAGATTAAGCTAGAAATGAATTCTTACGTTCTAGAAACTAATTCCTTGTGTTCTATGATTTCCATGTTTCTCACCAAGGCATTTCTGGTTATCTGATTTTTTTTTTTAATTTCCAGCTGTAGTCACTTATTTACAAGAACTTGCTTTGTTACATGCTGCTTTTGACCATACTGCAGTAACGGTTTATAGAGATGCTGATATTCTCCCTGAACTAACGAAGGATTTCTTCTCCTTAAGGAGCCGGTCAAATGGATCCCGTGGATGGAGCAATAAGGCACCGAGGCGTTTCTGCCATTTCCACTCCAGCTCTTCCAGCAGCAAAGTAAGAGACCCCACAAGGATGGGTGAATATGGACTCCTGGTTACTAGTTTTGGTTGAAAAACTGATCGGCTTCTTTAAGAACACTGTACAAAAAGAGTCCTTTTGCCTCCATTTCCCTAAACACATCCCCCTAGTTCTTTTCCCTTTGCGTTCCACGCTAAAGTAACCATTGATCTGCACTGCGGTCAGTTCTGGCCTAATTTCTAACCTTTCGTAACCGTAGGGAGGGATGCGGCTCTGGAATGCAATGAGAAACTGAAAAATGAGCTTCCTTTGTGGTCTTTTTTCAGCCCCCCAGGAAACGAAAGCGTAAATTCTGGTAGTGCCAGATGCTTCCAGTATTCTGTGCTGAAAGCGATTCCCCATTCCCATTTCCAGCAGAGGAAGGACTGGTATGAGAACACCGATCAAGATCTGCGTGATTATGTTGTGCAGAGGCTGTGAGTAAACCTTTATGAGATTTGGGTGGCCTGAACTGCAGGCTGTTGCTTGGAAGCGGCAGCAGGGAAATGGTGAAGAAAGCTGGATATTTGATTGATTGATTGATTGATTGATTGATTGATTGATTGTTCAAATTTACATTCATCGTATGTGATGTTTTATAGGGGAAATACAAAAAATACAAACGTTTATTTGCTTTTTATCCTTCTCCCCCATCTGTGTCTGTTGTAGTTTTTGGATGTGGAATTCTGGGGAGAAATCTGGTTCCCCTGGGTTTTCTAAAGTTGGGAGTTTTTAAAACCCTTTGGCATCATCTTGGGGAATATGAAAATAATGTGGTTTTTTTCAATTTATTTATCTATCTATCTATCTATCTGAGTTTATTAGCCTCCCAGCTCCAGTGTTTTGCCAGTCTTCTAACAGTCGTTCTAAGGGCATGTAATCTTTTCTGCCTGCAGCGTGCACGCCATCTTTCCAACTCCCGACTTAGCAGTCCTGAAGGACCACCAGGTGGAGAAGGTGGTGGCTTACGCCAAGAAGGTGGAAGGGGATGTTTACGAATCGACAAACCACTGGGTAGGTTGTGTTGCTGTCAGAGTCCCCCGAGCTGCGGCCCTCCCACGCTGCTCCTTGTGACCCTGCGGCACTGACCTTCCTGATCTAAAAGGAAACAGGCTGGCTGTGAATGTGGACCTCGGAAAGCAGATTTTAATCAAGTCAGTCTGGTGCTCGCAGGAGAAGCGAGTGGGAAGCAGAGCTTAAGAATCCCCAAAATTCCCGGGAGGAGAACCTGGAGGACGGAAAAAAATTCCTCGTGGCTACAAAAAGAGCTTAGTGCAGCTCTGGAAAAAGAAGACTTTTTTCTGGGGAATAGGTTCTCCAGGGTCAGGGTCAGGAAGTGAAAGCTCCGGAACAGCTGAGCCGGCAAAGGATGCTACCTTCTTGGGCAAGTTCAAAAGAAAAAAACCTCCGTGCCCCGAAGGGAAGGAGGCAGAACGTCGCTCTGTGGGGCGGGGAAGAGCTTCCGGTTCAAGAGGAGAAACCTGGGCGGGGCCTGCCCTGCCCCGGTGAGCACGGAGCACCGTCGGCAACGCCCAAATCGAACGCTGCTTTTCCTGGGATTGCGCAGCAGTTGCAGTCCTGGGAATCGCGCGGCTGCGGAGAAGTCGGCATGGCGAGAGCAGGTGCTGCCAGAGACACGTCGTCTTGCCTTTTGAGTGGGTAACTTTGGTAGTAGATGGTGGGAACGCTGAATAAATACCTTGATTTCAGCGGAGCACATTGCAAAGCGTTTCATAACCTGAAGCTAATTAAATGTGGGCAGAACGGTATGATAAATGGTTCAAAAGAATGCCGAACAATGATTTATCTTCAGAAGAAACGGCTCTTTTAGTGACTTGGATGAAGGGGCATAGGGAGGTCTGACCAGAAGTTTGCAGATGACGCAAAGTTGGATGTTGTACCTAATATCCCAGAAGACAAAATATTCTTGATCAGTTGGACAAATGAATCGAAAACAATGAAATTTAATGGAAAAAAATTCTTCAGAAAGCTGGCCTTAGTGTCTGTGAGAAAGTCCTTGGAACAGTGCTGGATCATCCACTGAATTCGGCGGCACCAACCGAAGTATAATTTCCAAATCAAAGGAAGCAAAATTCCATCCTCTTCTCCATTGGAGGCCTGTGCCCTTTTCAGGGCATGCAGTTCTAAGAGGAATCCAAAGGAATTGGAACAAGTTTAGAGAAGAACAAAGATGGACAGGAAACAAGGTGTTACGAAGGACCCTGCAGGTGGAGTTAAACCCTCCCTTCCTCCCGCAGCGGCCGGTGACCGGGCAGGGCTTCGGAGAGGAGCGTGGGGGCTCTCCCTTCTCCTCCCCTGTTGCCAGTTAGCTGAGATGACGACTGTGACGTAACACGTCAGGCATATTTGTATGAGACCTTCGTGCCATATTCTGAAATGTAACCTTAATGTTTCCTACTTTCTAGGATGTGTATTGCTGTCTAATTATGGTGAAGCTCTTTAAAATAGAGAAGGAACTAAGAGAAAAGCGGAGGTCTCGTTTGCATAAGCAAGGCATCGTGGATACTCGGGCCTCGCCTGTGGGACGAACCCAGCCCGCCGCGGTGCCTCTCAGTAAGTACTTCAAGCGCGAAGCAGGAACGCGTGTGTTTCTGTGCCTGTGAAGCGAGTGCCGTGTGAAAGCAAAAAGTCCATCCAAGTGCGCTTGCTGCCCCCCCCCCCCGCCCCACACATGGACCCCGATGACCCCTGGCAGCTGGCGGAGCTGTTCTCTTCCCTCCTGTCAGACTGAAAAAAGGCTTTCCTGGGTTGTGTTTTGTGAGAAGTGAGCTTTCTCCTGCGGATGCTGGGCCTGGTTTCTCGGGCAGCCCCGTTTGTGGCTCCTCTGCTTTGCCGAAGCCTTCCTGGAAGTTGGTGGGAAAAGCAGGCCGGCTTCGAGGGGCCTCTCCGGCCCGGCCTTGCCGTGGAAGACGTGTCCCCCGCTTGGCAGGGTTTTTCCGGTGTTTTATAGCGACCGACTTTGGCGTAACCGTCGTTGGTCCCCATAGAAACATTCCCTGGAGGACACCTTTGCTCTCTTTCAGACTGTCGGCTGGCCACCCCAGAAGTGCCTCCGAGCCACGTGCAGGACCCCCCAGGTACTTCCTTTTACTTTTATGGTTACCATTTGTACCCAGCCTTTACGCACCAAAGTCAACTTTTCAACTTTTCCTAAATCAACTTTTCTAAAATTTAAAAGTTGATTTTCCTAAATCAACTTTTCCTAAAACCAAGAACCCCGATATTTAAACTAACTCAGATGGGAAAGGCTGAAGCAACTTTCTTCCTCAACGAAGGAAGAGTGGAAGCCGGGCCTGGCTCTCCACAGACCGCGTTACTCGCCTTGGGAGCTCCCGCCTGCCCCACAACCGCACCGTGTAAGGGAGGGGCGTCTCGAGAGGACCTCCTGCTGACCGCAGGGTCCAGGGTTCGGAGGCAACCGCTGAAGGTCTGTCCGCATGAGAGCACTGGATGGGGCCCAGGGTTATTCACTCCAGGGATCAGCTGGACGGCACGCCTGGAAAGAGTCAGGTAGACACGATCCGGCCAGCTCAGCGGCCACGGGGGGCACAGGCGGAGCCTTTCCCTCCGGGGGTCAAGGGGCCCTGCAAGAGCCTTCCCCTCCGGGGGGGTTGCCCCCCCATCCAGAGCAGGCTGAGCCCGGTCCCGGAGGTTGGCTTCTGCCCAGCTGTCTCTGGCCTGCCGGGACTTAATTCTGCTTGACCGCCCCCATCCAGCACGTCATCCAGCACGTGTGAGCAATTTTCAGCTGCTTGGTTGGGGTGAGATGGTGGAGAGCCTTCAGCTGGGTAGCCTCTGCATTCTGGTAGCACAGTGCCCGAAAGCTTCAGCTGGTCTCCCCCAGATAGTGGACCGCATAGAGCAGCCCTCCTTGACCCTTTTTCCCTGGAAATTATTTCCCTCAAAATAATGTTCGGGTGCCAGGGAACCACTGCCTAAAAATTACTGTGGAGTCCTTGGTGCTCTCTGAGCCTGGTTGTTTTCTTGCAGATGTTTCATGGCCAGGCTGGGCAACATCTTCAGTGCAAAGAGGGAGCGGGACTTTCTCTCTGTTTATATACCATGGCTTGTCCTGCCTGTGTTGGTGGGGGTGTTGTTCTCTCCTTGGGAGTTCCTTGATTGGGCTGTTGTTTGCTGCTCGGTGATTGACTGAGTTAATAGTCAGTAGTCCACAGTTCAACCCTGAGCTACAAATATTCTCTTTGATTGATAAAATTGACTGTACCTACAGCTCATGGTATGTTAGCTGAGTGTGAGCACGTATAATTCCCACCAGCGCAAGCGTTAACATTACGGGGTGGGAAGTTAAAAAAAAAAAAGATTTTTTTCCTCCTCTTTAATTACGACTTCCTGTGTTGAGAACGGCTGGCCCAGAGGGTCAGACGGAGCCCCGTGCGACACTAAGGGCCCCAGCCCTGTCCTGAACGGTCACCCCCAGTGCCAGCCTACCCAGGTTCCCTGCTTGACCTTCTGAAGACCCCCAGAGAAAAGCATCTCTCCCCTGGCCCGAAGAACCCAGTGAAACGTGAAGGGGGTGTTTGTGGATGAACCCCTGCAGGCGTCCTGCTCCGGGAATTCCTTTTGGCAGCGGTACTTCCTGTGGTGGGAAAGGCCGTTTCCAGGCAGAACCCTTGCAAGAGTTCACCCAAGACCCTGGAGACGACATGTTCCGTGACGGTCCCGTCAGGAGGATCTTTGCCCTCTGGAAAAGCAGAGGAGATGGGCCAGGAAACGCCTGCTGTGCTTCCTCTCTCACAGCAGGGAACTCGGAGGGCCACCTGTGCAGTGAGGGCTGGGTGCATGTGTGCTGTGCAGCTGGCGCGGGGCTGGGTGCCTTTTCCCAAGATGGGGGGGGGAGATGTATAAAAATGTAAAGGTTCCCCCCGGACATTTGTGCAGTCATATCCGACTCTAGGGGCCAGTGCTCATCTCCGTTTGTTAGCCGAACAGCCAGCGTTGTCCGAAGACGCTTCGACGGTCACGTGGCCGCATGACACGCGTGGAACGCTGTTACCTACCCACTGAAGTATACCTATTAATCTACTTGCATTTGCATGCTTTCAAATTGCTAGGTTGGCAAGAGCTGGAGCTAGTGCGGGAGCTCACTCCACACGCAGGGCTAGGGATTCGAACCTCCGACCTTGCAACCTTCCGATCGACAAGCCTGGCATCTTACCCGCTGAGCCACCACGCCCCTTGGGGAGATGTATAGTCAAAGGCTTTCACGGCCGGAATCCGATGGTTGTTTTCCGGACTGCGTGGCCGTGTTCTGGCAGTTTTGGTTCCTAACGTTTCGCCAGTCGCTGTGGCTGGCATCTTCAGAGGACAGGAGCACAGCTAGAAGATTCTCTCTGTGCCCAAGTGGAGGGTGTGTCTATTTGAAAACACAGAAATACTGGACAACACCAACAGCCACTATGTTAGACTATACAGGGAAGCCATTGAAATACATAAACACCAACACAGTTTCAATAAAAACGAAGAAAGCTTGACCCAGGACATGGCAGAAAATGGTAAATTGACTTGTTTGTTGAAAGAAAACTCAAGTTATCAATATCTCAAAAGAGTGGAAACCAATGATGGACTATTTGCGAAATGCAGGAGGGGCGAAGCTTACATGGGGTTTTGAAGAGTAGATTAAATATAATAGAGTATATTAGACAATTATTTCTATCGTATGAAAACATTTAAGTCAGATTCTTTTATCTACATAACCAGAGATAGATTGGAATTTACCTATTTTTCATATCTTTTTCTTTCTCTTTACTACACATTTTCTTTTTCTTTATTTTGTATTTCTATTTTTCCGTTTCTAACTTTCCTAATAAAATTTATAAAAAGAAGAAGAAAGCTTAAAGATAAGCAAAACCTGGCTGCCAGTCCTGAAAAACACAGCTTGCGAAAGGTCAATGAACTCTTCTCAACCACAGAAATATGCAAATAACTCACACAATAGATGTGCTAATCCCACACACGACAGCACCACACCCCATAATCACCACAATAAACCCTCTCCTAATCTCTTGTAAATGACCCACAGAAGACACACACACACTCAGCAGCTATAAACACCAGCAGGAACACACACCCTCCACTTGGGCACAGAGAGAATCTTCTAGCTGTGCTCCTGTCCTCTGAAGATGCCAGCCACAACTACTGGCGAAACGTTAGGAACCAAAACTGCCAGAACACGGCCACACAGCCCGGAAAACCCACAACAACCATGGGGGGGAGAGCTTCATACCTGGAGACAGTGGGCCTGGCTTTGACGTTTGGGACGAGCCACTGAGGTCCCAAAGCAACAAGCCAGGCATGTTCCCAACTTCCCTTGAGGAAACCATTGGCCCGTTTGTGTGGCTACTGTTCATTTTTCATTGTGCCTGGAAGAGGGTGCAAATGTACTCAGCTCTCCTCCGGAACATGCCAGTGATAGGAGCCCGTTGCGTGCCCTGATCCCACGTTGCAGGGGACTCTTCTCCACGTACTCACGGAGGAAGAACCCGACTCTCCCTGGGGTGTTGCCAGGAGTGTCCGCCTGCCTCCCTCCCCCCCCCGCCCGGACGGGCAGTTTGTGGGAATCCGGCCATGGTCTGTCTTTGCATGGGGTGTGAAGCCAGCATTATGTTAAGCCAGGGGTCGGCAAACTTTTTATGCCGGGAGCCATTTTGACATGCTCGTGCACATTTTGAAATGCTCGAGAGCCAGGGGGCGGGGTTTGTGGGCGGGGGCCAATCGCGTGGAAGGGGGCGGGGTTTGTGGGGTTTCCTGGAGAGGAAACAGAGACGCTGATTGGTGGAGGCGTTCTTCCTTCTGAGCTTCCACCAATCAGCGTCTCTGTTTCTTCTCCAGGGTTCTTCTCCTGGAGAAGAAACAGACGCTGATTGGTGGAGGCGTTCTTCCTTCTGAGCTTCCACCAATCAGCGCGCGCCAAAGGAGAGCAGAGAGGCGGGCTGAAGCCTGCTGCTTCCGGAGACCGGCTTTCCGGATGTCGGGCGACAGAGAGAGAGAGAGAGAGCCAGAGTCAAGGGGCCAAAGAGCCAGATCTGGCTCGCGAGCCGCCATTTCCGACCCTTGTGTTAAGCCACTGTAAGTTTTAGATAATGTTGCTTGTTACGGGAGCTCAGTTTTTCTGTCTTGTTAACCCAGGTTTGGAGTTTAGTGTATTGTGTGAACCCACCTAGGTGAATTTCATTGTTACGGAATTGGGGCTGGTAGCGAGTCCCCTTCAGGCGCAGCCTGCCCACTGAACTGTCCTGGGGTGCATTTTGCAGGTGTGAATCCGTTGAACCCCATGTCCATATGGAACATCCAAAACTCTCCCGCTTCGCTGGACCCGCCTGCAGCTTCTCCGGTGAACCCGCCCGTTCAGATTCATGACGAGGAAACAGCTTTGACGGTTGGTTCCCAGCATTTTAGCCGTTTATAACTCACTCTAGAAAAGACCTTCAATTTACACATTCAGCGGCCTTCCCAGGGATTTCCACACGGGGCGTTCTAGACCAAGGCAACGCCATTGAAATCAGGAACACAGCCTTGTTTCAGAGTTTGACATCGATACTTGTCGATGCCAGAGAATGAAAATGTGAGGGGGAAGTGATATCTGGAAGGTGGGATTGCCCCCCCACCTCGGTTCCCTGAATCCTCCCAGGAGGGCGTTTGAACCTCCTCGCATGTAAACCGGATGCCCAGAAGTCCTTTTCGGACAATAGCAACGCGAGAGTTGGGACTGTCTTGCGGAAAGCTGGAAGGTTGGGGCGGCCCAGAGCAGATCGGTTTGTGAAAGGCTGTGAGGCTCAAGCAGTGGATCGTGAGTTCCTGCAGGCCTGAATCCCGTCCAGCCGGATGCCAACCGTGCCGTGATCCTGTTACGAGTGTCGGTAGATCCACCTCTGCCTCCCTCTGCGGCGTTCCCTTTCAGGCTGGCAAACGTAACCAGGGTGTGGACATGGAGTCAGAAATAGCAGTGCACGTAAATTAAAGGCAGGATACGAGAACCAAGGAAAAGAACCGTAGCCAACATGACTCTGCGCTCGCTGTGTTCCTTTATTTATTTATAAACATATTTATATCCCGCCCATCTCCCCCGCAAGGAGGGACCCTTCCTTTCTTTGCCTGTTCCACGGCCCTTTCTTGTGCTGCTTCCTTTCCATCCAGCCTCGGCTCTCTCCGTCTCCCTTTCCTCCCGTCCCCTGCCAGTCTGCCAGTCTGCCTTGATGTGGCTTTATCAATCCACGTTCATTCCTCATCTGTCCGCTCTTGAGCTTGATTCTCTCTTCCTAGGCCCCCCATGCCTTCTTCATCAATCCACTTCGGAGTTTGTTTATTTTATTGATCACATTTATATCCCGCCCATCTCCCTCACAAGGAGGGACCCTGGGTGGTTAGTTTCTCCTGACATACTCCACTCTCACTCCCGTAGAGCAAAGTGCTGCCATACTCGGCCATTTTCGCTTCCTTTGACAAAAATTAATTCTTCAAAACGGGTCACAGACCAGCTACTACCTTTCTACTGGCTTTGTCTGGCTTAACATTTGTTCCTCTATTTTCGCTTCTGTAAGGTGCTCCATCCGATGCCTGAAATCTCCTTACTCCAGAGTAAGCCACATATGCGCGGTTATTTTATTAATTGTCCGGTTACCTCCGTATCACATGTCAGTCCGTGTCTGTGGGCAGTACTTTCTTCCTCCATTGCGTCTTCTTCATTGTAAGGAAGAGGCACCTCCTCAACCTCCTTTAGGTCTTCCAAATAAGCTTTGATCCCCTTTCCTTTGCACAGAGTCTCCTTTAACATTCTACTTAAATTATTTTACTATTTGGTAAGATATTTAATAAGATAAATTGGCTATATTAGAAAAAATAGGTAGATGGGGAAGAACGGAGAACTCAGCACACTATCCTCATCTCTGGCTGACCACACCCCCCATGATGATGCTCACTAGATAATAACATTTTAAATGTTACCATATCTTTAAAGTAACCTAGCAGCATTAGTAGAGGATTTATTATATACCCCCAAACTGCATTTATTACTAGACTTTTCTTCTTCCAGAATAACCTCAGTTTGGGGCATTGCCACCAAATATGAGAGAAATTCAGTCCTACAATTTCAGCACTGATCTCATCTGGCCCAGGGCCGGCAGGGCTTTCTCTGCACTCTGTTCAGAGATTCATCTGTCTTGTAATACTCCCGGCATTCCCACTCCTCACACTTCTCTTTTCTTCCTTCTCCATTTCCCCCAAGCTGAACCCTAACCCTGTGAAGAAACCGTCTGCCTGCCTGGCTGCCTTCCTCCCCTTATGTCCTCCGCCATAAACAGAGTCACATCGTGCCCGTGCAGGCGTTACTTTGCCAAGGGCGCTTACAGAAAGACTCGGACCGCATACCAGAAGCGGGCCTCCCTCTAAGCAGATACTTGCCGGACACCACCATTCTCTAGTCCAGAGCTTTCCAAACTGTGTGTCGCGACACAAAAGTGTGTCGCCACACACAACGTGGTGTTTCGCCACACCACCCGGAAGCAGCGGCGCGCGCGTGCACGGAGGCCGCCATGCGCGCGCACGCTGCCGCACACCCCCCGTGCCGCTGCACGCCCCTCCCACGCCATCGCCGTGTGCGCGCGTGTCGCCGCACGCCCCCCGTGCCGCCACACGCCCCCACGCGCCATCGCCGTGCGCGCGCGTGTTGCCGCCGCCGGGTGTGTCGCCAGCAGCGGCACTTTGGAAAGCCCTGCTCTAGTCCCTGAATGGCCCAGCCACCTTTTCTGCATTTTTCCCATCTCGGCCCCTCGGAGCGCTGTCATCCCGGATGACAACCGTTCGGTCTTTCTGACCTACATTTTAGCCCTTTCCATCGTTGTGAGATCCGTACCGTTTCCCAGGCATGGCAGACGCATGGACGGAGTTCCCGCTCCAGGAGATCCCCAGTCCTGCTGTGGGGGGGGGATGAGTTCTTTTCCAGCCCCCCAGTGTGAAGCCAAGCTCCTCCCCTCATTTCTGGGTGGGAAAAGCCCTCAGCGGGGAGTGTCCGGCCAGGTTCAGGTCCAGAGAAGCCCGCTAGCCCACTTCCTCCGTTCCCTTTCCCTCTCGTCCCGAGTAGGTGCCCGTGGCCCCCACGTCTGACAGCCTGTGCTCCAGGACCGAAGGCCCGTCTTGCTTGCTAGATGGCTGCGTTTCCCCCTTGGGACAGAGCCCGATGAGAGCCTCTTCCAGCCCTTTATGCCCGTCTTTATTCGGAAGCACCGCTTGCGGGTGGACTCCTTGCCCGCCTCGTCTGGTCTCCCAGCGGTCGCTCGATGGCTCTGGCCAGAGGCTGCAGCACCGCACAGCAGCCGTAGAAACCCTGCGGGACACCGGTCCTCTGCAGCCGTCGCTCTTCACTTCTGCTCTTCCTGCCTGCCTGCGACCGGCCCTTGCCCCACCTGGGAACCCCGTCTGCCCTCCTCCTGAGTCACGCCTGTTGGATTGGGACAGGGGGCCTTTGCAAAGAGGGGAGCGTTTGTGGAGAAAGTAACTCATTAGGGTTCCTGAATGCTGTGCTGATCTCTCTTCCTCCTGGCAGGGGCAGGATCCCGGCTCTCCTCTTCCTTGCTCGGTGAACGCAGTGCCCGCTGTGCCCCCCGTTCCTCATCGAGCCTTGCCCGGGGTCCAGAGTCAAAGCACATCCTTGGGGCAGGTGGGGGGAGCCGCACAGGTTTTGGCCCCCGAGCCCCCTCCGCTGCCGCCGCAGCCATGTCTAAAGTCGGCCCAGGGCCCTGGCCCCCTGGTGAGTGTTGGGTCCTCCTGCGCGGCTGGGTCCGCCTCCCCCGCCGGCAGCAGCAGCACCGTTGGGCGAGGGAGAGAGCCCGCGGCACAAAGACCGCGGCAGGGACGGCCTGCTGGTGCCCGTCCAGAGCGGGTGGAGAAAATCCTTGCTGCGATGTTGGTTCTCCCGAGGGCCTCCTGCCCCTCTTTCGCGCTCTCCCTCCTCCTCTGCCTCTGCTTGGCGCTTGGGGTCCTGAGATACGGAGGACCCCTTTTCCGCTTTTGAGATTCTGCAAAACGTTCCTGCAAAACCCAGCCTCGGCTGTTCTGAGGCATCTGGGGCGCTTCGCTGGGGCCTGTAGAGGGGAGCCCTCCCCTCACGGGGGCTCAGGTGCCTGCTTGGCGTGCAGAAACCCGCGGGCTTGAGAGAGTTGAACCCGGAGCCCTGAAGTGGGGCGGGCTGCCAGTCCAGGGAGGGACGCGGCCTGCAGAGCAGGGAGGAACGCGGGGTTGAGAGCCGGCTGGCTGGCTCCCGAGTCACCCCGACGACGTTGCTTGGGCCGTAGGAGCCCTGTTCCGCTTCCCTCCCTCGTTGGGGGCCCCTTCTCCCTTCAGAGCGGAGTCGCTCGGTTGGCGGTTACCTCAATCCGGGAGTGGGTCCTGAGTCCAGAGAAGAGGGGCTGAAGGAAGCCTCAGAGAAGCCAGGAATTGGACTCAGGGTTTCCAGGGAAGAGCAGACTTCTCTATCTGCCCTTCCCGGAGGGTTAGAGCGCTCTCTCGTCTCGTAACCAAGACCTTTCTGACTCTTGCCGCCTGTTTTCCATCAGGGGGAGCCCCACGTTGGGACCAGAGACGCTGCCTCGCACGGGCTGTTGGGTAAGCTGAGGGGGTCCTCCTTCCCCATCCACGCCTCCCTTGACGCCCTCCTGTGTCGCTTCCGGCCCTGCCCTCTTGAGGACAGGAAGTGCCCCCCGAGAGCCCTCCTAGGGACCGGCATCTCCCACCCGCTCGCCAAAGGCAGTGCCAGGCCAGCCGGAGTTCCGGGATGCGGCCGCTCCGGCCAGTTTCCGGAGGCCTCTGCCACGCCTTCCTGGGGTGGGTGGGGGGAGGCACTGCTGAGCCCCAGCCCTCCATTTCTTCCTGGGTGGGGGGACCAGGTCCAGGGGGGGTCACCACCTCTCGAGTCTCCAGGGCAAATGCCCCCCAGGTGGGCCCCTCTGCCCCATAGGCTGGGCGCGGTGGGGCTGCCTCTCTGGCTGCAGATGCTCCGGGAGGCCACGGCAGGTGCTCTCTCTCTGCAGGCAAACGGCGAAGACTAGCCGAGGGAGGGTGGAGGGAGTCTCCTGCCGGCCCCTCCCCCTCGGCCCTGCCGGATGCCCCAGCTCCGCCCTCCCCGGTGACCCTGGAGTCCCTGTACCGCTCGCTGGAGGACCTGAGGATCTCCGTCCTCCGAAACTGTAAGCTGCCTGGGGACGCCCCCTCCTGGGGAGCCTGCCCTGGGGGTCCTGTCCTGGCAGGGTGGCGGCCCACCGGTGCTCCCTCCCCCAGCAGCGCCCCCCCCGCTTTCTCCCTAAGGCTCAGCCTTCCCCCCCCCCGGTCCCTCCCTTCTGCAGTGGGAGCTGTGCACAGGCAGGTCGAGGCCCTGGAGAAGAGGATCCATTTGCTGGAGCGCTGGCGGGCGGAGACGGAGGGGCGTCGGCAGCCGCCGCAGCAGCCGTAGCCCTGCGGGGTCCCTTCTGCTCCACCTTTCCGTGTACAGAAGCCCCGTTCTCAGGACGGTTCCTCGTCCGCTTCACCTTTTACCCCCCAAAGTCTCGAATGACAGACAGTTCGGTGTTCTTCGGAAGGCGGTGCCCGTTGTCGGAGACGGGCCCCCCAGGACATTCCCCACCGCAGTTCTTCCGGCGCCGAGTGGCCGTGCTGCCTGCTGCTGCGGACGGGAGCGCTGGGACGGCCTCTGAAGCCACGGTGGAAGGGCTGTGGAGGCGGGGGCTGCTCCAGAGGCAGCTCGGCAAGTCACCGGGTCCTGGAGAGCATGGATGGCTCGGGCTGCGCAGACCGAGGCACGGGGTGGGGGCTGTGGCAAACGACGGTTGGAACTGGGCCAAGCAGTCTGGCTGGTGGGGGGGATGGTGCCCCCCAGCCTGGAAGACTGAGCTCACGCTGCTGCCCGTGGCTGCTTGCAGCCGAACCGATTCCCTTCCCTTCCCGCTTGTGGACCGCGTGCCTGGATCTGGGACCGTCCTGGGCCTCCTCCACTCACCTGCCCCGTGAACTGGCTGCCCCCGGAAGACCCTGCACACGGGGCAGGCGTGGCCACCGGCCCCCCTTCTGCGAGCAGCGTCCCCTCCTGAACCCCCAGCCGATCTTGGCCCGGCTTGCCTGCGGCGCAGAGGAACAGGGCGGAAGGCGCTCCTTCGCAGGAGCAGCAGCGGGACTCCTCGTCCCCGGCCGGCAGGGAGCAAAGCGCCTGTCCCTTGAGCTGCCTGGGCGTTGGCCTGCGAACCCTCGGATTCAAGCTGAGTTGGAGATGGGAAATTCACTTGATTCGATTCGTGGTCTTAGATTTGACGTGGTGCAGTGTGCTTCAAAATTAAAAATTTGGAAAGGAATTTGTACGTTTGCTGGAAGGCGAAGGATTTGGAAAGTTAAAGTCCACCCCTCTTAGAGTGCCACGGTTGAGAAATGCTCTTTTAGAGGACATGAATCCTGCAAATTTCTGCCAGATGTTTCCAAGGACAAATAAGGCTTTGAAATGCTCTCCTTTGTTTCAGGGCATTGTAGGAGAAGATGGTCTCGGTCTGTGGTAGCAAAAAGCCAGGAGCAGTCTGGTCGCTCACGAAAGCTTCTGCCTTTTAATAAAAGTTGTTAGTCGGAAAAGACGCTGCTGGAGTTTCTTATCGGGCAGAGAGGAGGGAGCGCCTGTGCTGAGGGGGGAGCCTTCCAGGCAGTTCGGGCAACGCGTAGCGTGGCTGCATCAGTGCAATTTAAAACTCAAGACTTTCGAAGAGGAAGCTTCTACCCCCCGCCTTGTTTCTTGGTGGGCCCCCGTGGGGTTGGGCTTCGCCGCCTCGTTCGTTCCGGGAGGGCAGCAGGGCGGACGGGTGCCTTGCAGGCTTGCCCCCCCCCCCGGGCAGGACCCCCTCCAGCCGTTAGGTCTTGGGGCTGCAGGCAGCAGAAGGAGGCTGGCAGACGAATCCAGAGCCAGAAGATAAACCAGCCTTTCTCAACTTTTTGGCCCTGGAGGAGCCCTTGAAATACTTCTCAGGCCTCGGGGAACCCCTGCACATTCAGGCTCCAATATAGGCCAGACGTTGCAACATTATTCTATTCGTTTCCTGTACAGGCCTGTCTAGGTGCATTAACGGTGTTCTTAAACTAAAAGAATGAAACTTACCTCTTCAATGTGAAGTTGCCCGAATTTGAAATACTTCTTAAAATAAACCGTGATCTCCCAGGGAACCCCTGGTGGCCTCCTGCGGAACCCTGGTTGAGAAGCCCTGAGATAAGCGGCACACACAGGCCGGCGCGGTGGGAACAGGTTGCTGAGCCAGCCAATTGGGCGGCAGCGTCGGCCACCGAGGGACAAGCGTCTCGGCAGTGGCCGTCCCAAGCGACAAGCAAGCAAGAGGGACTGGCCCAAAGCCACCCGGCTGGTTTCGTGCCCGCGCCAGGACTTGAACTCACCGCCTGCTGGTTTCTGGCTCGGTGCCTTGAACCACAACACCAAACTGGCTTTTTTGTTTTTGAAGACACTAGCAGGACACTTATCTGTAAACAAAGATGTCTTTAAATAAAAACATGTTGGACGTCAGAATGTTTCTGCAGAGGTAAGAGACGTTTAGGCGGAACCCTATTAAGGCCTAATGCCCAGCCTCCCGAAGGGGGACCAGGCGCTGGGGAAACCCTCGGAAATCAAGAGTCTGGGTTGCCTTACGTTTTACCCGAAGCTGGATCCGTGCCCCCCCCCCCCCGATCCTGGTCCTCATTTCAGAGCTTGCTCTGCTGATCCTCCAAGCTTCCATTCTGTGCCGTCCAGTTCGGGGGCCCTCGCGCACTGCTGCTACCGCCAGGCCACACCGTGCAATTGACGCCAGTGGTTCTTAAACGGGGCGGGGTAATTATTCCCAAGGGGCAATCTGGGCACGTCCAGGTGGAGCAGTTTGTAATTGCTTGTCGTTTGGGACTGCCGCTGCTGAGACGCTTGCAGGAAACAGCAGGGTCCCTCGGTGGCCAAAACTGCCACCCAGCCACGACACGAAGCCTCTCCCCAAATGGGCCCTGCTGCCCCTCAAGTCCACTTTTTACGGCCACCGTCAGTCAGCCACCAACGTTTCCTTCCGAAGTCCTCCGAAGAAGGCGAGGGCGAGCCAAGAAAGCCACATCGCAGGCACTTGTCCAGGCAGTCCCCGTGGGCCAACGCTGACTCGAAGGCACCAAAAAGAAAAGGCAAACCACAGGACTAGACTTGACCTTAGCGAAAAGGCCAAGAAGCGATGTAGTTACCGTGCTACAGTGCTTTTTAAATATTAAATCTGATTCCATTGTTTTGTATTAAAAAAAAAAAGTTTCTGTGTGGTTTAGTTGGTGTTTTAATGCAGCGGTCCCCAACCTTTCTGGCACCAGGGACCGGTCGTGGAAGAAAAATTTCCCATGGGCCGTTTTTTTTTGGCAGGCGGGAGCCAATCGCGTGTACTGGGGGCGGGGTTCGCAGGCGGGAGCCAATCGCGTGCACCAGGGGCAGGGTTTGCAGGCGGGACCCCCGCAGCCCACTTCCTAACAGGCTGCTGCCCACAGGTTGGGGACCCCTGTTTTAACGGATAGCCTACTATTTAGCAGAAGGGAAGCATCCTTGGGCTTAGGCTTCCACGTACAGGTAGGGAAAGGAAAATGCTTTCTTTTCGGAAATACTTGTTAGAAATAAATATGCAGATAGTCCTCAAGTTACAGCGGTAATTGGAATTTCCGTTGCTAAGTGATGTGGTCATAAAGTGCGACGTCACGTGACCGCATCGCTTAGCGATGGCAATCCCTGCAGTCTCGTTGCTGTCGTTAGTGAAATCACACTGCTCGCTAGGCGAGGACCCACCCTGAGCCTCGGTAAGAGACTGGCTCCTCTTCAACTGCCCCGGGCCTCTATTTCAGCCCCGGCGCTGCAGCCAGGGAATGCTGCCTCAAGCCCTGCATCGTGGCTAGCCACCCCAGTGCCACAACGCAAAGCCCCAGCCGTCCCTGCCGCTCACGCCATTCTCCCAATCACGAAGCTTTCCGGAAGCTTTCTGAAGCATTGCGAGAACGGCATGCGCTGCTTGGAGAATGGCACGAGCAGCCTCGGGAAGAAGGCCCGGAACAGCAAGAGGGCCAGGCTGGGTGCGCCTCATCAGCAGCGGGAGGAAGATGGTGAAGGGTGGTGGGGGCGTTGATGGCCGTGGGGCTAACCCTACTAGGCCCAACCCTAGCCGCAACCCTGGCCGCTCCGTACTGCGGGTCCACGGCTGAGCCATCGGCTCCTGAGGGACGAGGTAATAAAACCTCCATCCGGTCTCCCAGTACAAATAAGGGAGATGCTTGTCTGAGAGGTCCCAAAGAGGAATCCGTTCTCCCGAAACAGCCTGGAAGGTGCCCCTCCGCTGTCCGACAGCAGCCAGCCTCCCACCAAGGCCGCACTATCGCAAGTTCCATCTCCTCCTCCTTAGGGTTAGGAAACCACAATTCTTTTATTAAATGAAATCTCTACTACACAAACCTCCCCTAAAACAGGACGCCTGGCTACAATGGACAAGAAAACAAGATCAACCAAAGAACCCCATAAAACCATAACGAAAACCTCCCCCCACCCCCACCCCTCAAGAAAGAAAGCCAGAAATAGGCATCCATTGCCCACACAGTCCAGGAACCAGTGGGGTGACCTACTTCCAGGTCTGTGCAGTCTCCAACTGTCCTCCAGCCACTGAACCGTCTCAGCAGCACACACAAGACCCTGTGAGGACCCTGAGTTATAATCAGCACTCCACACACGATGGAATCGTTAGGAATCTTTATTATATCAGTGATCCCAGGCACGTCACTGCTTCAAGTGAATTAAGGTTACAAAGATTGACGTATATATATACATACTACTCCTATGTAATATATTGTTAGTAGGTTTTGCAGGGGCTGTTCATAAACCTGAAGATCCTACGCTCAAAACCACAATGCCTTTTCTCCTCAACTCAATATTCCTGCAGCTCTTATGCATCATGTTCAACTGCAAGGCAGAACAGCCTTTCCATCTGAAACTTTACATTGCTTTTGTCACTGCCACAAAGGTCCCTAATATATTCGCTCATAAAATCTGAGTGCTCCTATCTTTTCTTCATGTATCTTTTAGGGCCTCCAGCAGCTTACTGGGAAGTTCTGCTGATAGCCAGAAATGTGTAGTTAGCCTTTCTCAAACTAACATTTTCCATTTCTTTCTCTCCTCCCTCATCTCTAGTACTGAGACATCTTTGACTAAAAGAATCGGCCCAGAAATTAAATACTCAACTTTTCAGCTGGATGTCCAATGGGAGATGAGAAGTGAAATTCAAGCCTTCTCTACACTCATCACCTTTTGCCTCATGTGAATTTTCTTGTGTCTGCTAACCTGGGAATTTGTTGTGAAGCACCGTCCACAGTCTGGACATTTGAATGGTTTCTCTCCTGTGTGTAAACCTACATGATTTATAAGGCTAGACCTAAGTCTGAAACTTTTCCCACAATCTGCACACTCATATGGTTTCTCTCCCGTGTGAGTCCTCTGGTGTATCACCAGGTGGGAATTCCAAACTTTTCCCACAATCTGGACACTCATACGGTTTCTCTCCTGTGTGAGTCCTCCGGTGTGTCACCAGGCTGGAATTGTGACTGAAACTGTCGGCCGTAAATCACGGTCTGTTCGTTCGCCCGGCGCAATAAGCCAATAACCACGCAGAGCGGGAGAATCAAGAGACGTTTATTCAAGGTACCTTGGATAAGCGGACTTCCCTCCTTTGTTGGAGAAGAAGTACTGAACAGACAACAGTCAGCACTTTTATACTTTTGGACAATATTCATGACATCATCTGACATAGCATACATCCTCCACCTGCCGAGCATGAACTCTTAACCTCATTCTTAGGTAATGCCCATTTGATGAAGATACACATCCTCTGTCAGCTAGGATGACCTCCATGACCTCCATCTGGCAACCGGTACCTTTGCATTTAGCAAACTTCTTAATTCACTTTTCTGATGCATATCACTTCCTATTCTATTCTTGTCTATTTTCACCCTACCTTTTAATTGGCATTCTAATTCATTCTTATCTAGCCGACCCTATGTTAACCTATCTTGACCTAATTATATCTTATCTCTATCTACAGTACTTCAACCCACTTTCCTTAATGGACATCCTCTTAGCCTGGCACAGGGTAGCTTATTCACAGGTCAGCCAAATGTGCCTCCAAATGTGCCTTTTTGACCTCTACACATACACTGATATAAGGAATCTTCTTGTTTTCCGCATACACATTTATAGTCAGATAATTCAAAGTTAAATAATTCAAGTTCCTATCCCACATATTCAGTTCCTTGCCTCTCAAAACCTTTCCCACAATCCGGACACTCATACGGTTTCTCTCCTATGTGTGTCCTCTGGTGTATCAGCAGGTGGGACTTGAAACTGAAACTTTTCCCACAATCCGGACACTAATACGGTTTCTCTCCTGTGTGAGTCCTCTGGTGTATCACCAGTTTGTAATTCTGACTGAAACTTTTCCCACAATCCGGACATTCATACGGTTTCTCTCCTATGTGTGTCCTCTGGTGTATCACCAGGTGGGAATTCCGACTGAAACTTTTCCCACAATCCAGACACTCATATGGTTTCTCTCCTGTGTGAGTCCTCCGGTGTCTCACCAGGTGGGAATTCTGACTGAAACTTTTTCCACAATCCGGACACTCATACGGTTTCTCTCCGATGTGTGTCCTCTGGTGTATCAGCAGGTGGGACTTGAAACTGAAACTTTTCCCACAATCCGGACACTCATACGGTTTCTCTCCTGTGTGAGTCCTCTGGTGTATCACCAGTTTGTAATTCTGACTGAAACTTTTCCCACAATCCGGACATTCATACGGTTTCTCTCCTATGTGTGTCCTCTGGTGTATCACCAGGTGGGAATTCCGACTGAAACTTTTCCCACAATCCAGACACTCATATGGTTTCTCTCCTGTGTGAGTCCTCTGGTGTATCACCAGGTGGGAATTCTGACTGAAACTTTTCCCACAATCCGGACACTCGTACGGTTTGTCTCCTGTGTGAGTCCTCTGGTGTGACAACAGTCCAGAATTCTGACTGAAACTTTTCCCACAATCCGGACACTCATACGGTTTCTCTCCTGTGTGAGTCGTCTGGTGTATCACCAGGTTGGACTTCAAACTGAAACTTTTCCCACAATCCGGACACTCATACGGTTTCTCTCCTATGTATGTCCTCTGGTGTATCACCAGGTGGGAATTCTGACTGAAAATTTTCCCACAATCCGGACACTCATATGGTTTCTCTCCTGTGTGAGTCCTCTGGTGTATCACCAGGTGGGAATTCTGACTGAAACGTTTCCCACAATCCGGACACTCATACGGTTTGTCTCCTGTGTGAGTCCTCTGGTGTGACAACAGTCCAGAATTCTGACTGAAACTTTTCCCACAATCCGGACACTCATACGGTTTCTCTCCTGTGTGAGTCCTCTTGTGTTTCACCAGGCTGGAATTGTGACTGAAACTTTTCCCACAATCCAGACACTGATATGGTTTCTCTCCTGTGTGAGTCCTACGGTGTATCACCAGGTGGGAATTCCGACTGAAACTTTTTCCACAATCCGGACACTCATACGGTTTCTCTCCTATGTGTGTCCTCTGGTGTATCAGCAGGTGGGACTTGAAACTGAAACTTTTCCCACAATCCGGACAGTCATACGGTTTCTCTCCTGTGTGAGTCCTCTGGTGTATCACCAGTTCGTAATTCTGACTGAAACTTTTCCCACAATCCGGACATTCATACGGTTTCTCTCCTGCGTGAGTCCTCTGGTGGCTCACCAGGTTGGATTTCTGTCTGAAACTTTTCCCACAATCCGGACACTCATATGGTTTCTCTCCTGTGTGTGTCCTCTGATGTTGCACCAGGCTGGAATTGTGACCGAAACTTTTCCCACAATCCGGACACTCATACGGTTTCTCTCCTGTGTGAGTCCTCTGGTGTATCACCAGGTGGGAATTCTGACTGAAACTTTTCCCACAATCTGGACACTCATACGTTTTCTCTCCTGTGTGAGTCCTCTGGTGTGTCAACAGTCCAGAATACTGACTGAAACTTTTCCCACAATCCGGACACTCGTACGGTTTCTCTCCTGTGTGAATCCTCTGGTGTTTCACCAGGTGGGACTTGAAACTGAAAATTTTCCCACAATCCGGACACTCATATGGTTTCTCTCCTGTGTGTGTCCTCTGATGTTGCACCAGGCTGGAATTGTGACCGAAACTTTTCCCACAATCCGGACACTCATACGGTTTCTCCCTAGTGTGAGTCCTCTTGTGTCTTACAAGGGTGGCGTGCTTGCTAAAGCTTTTGCTGCATCGAGAACACTGGTAGGGCTTCTCGCCAGTGTGCATCCTCTTGTGCATAATCAGCGGTGATCTGTAATCTGTGCTTTTTCCACAATATAGACCTCTGTGGGGCTTTTCCACCACTGATATTCTTGGATTGCTGGCTTGATTTGCTTTCCTTTTTAATGCTGCTTGTGATTCTCGGTTGTCGAGCAGGCTCTTATTGGCTTCCTTTTTGTCTATAAGATTCACATAAAAGTGGTACTTTATTATCTATAAAATGGCTGCACAAAACGTGCAAACAACAAAAAAGCATTCATTACAATGGAAAAGGAAAATTGCCAAAAGGGTAGATTAACCTCTAAGATTCATTACGATTCATTTGACACATAGAAGACTAGTGAGATCCAAGTTCAAATCCTGAAATTCACTTCTTGGCTTGAGTCAATCACAGATTCTTAGCACTGCAAAGGGTTATCATGAAGGAAATGCTGGGGACAGATTCTACACATACACATAGATGCACACAGAGAGAAATACAGATACACACCCCTACGAATGTATGTATGTAGAAAATCCATGTGGATTTCAGCCTGCAAAATCTCCCAGAAGTGGGTATGGACAAACTTTGGGGGCTACTTTTAGAGGGCTGGGGGGCTTAACAGAAGAAATGGTGCCCAAAGCCTCTGCAAGATTTAAAGCACCAGTTTTGTCCATCCAAGTCCTCCGCTCCAAATAGGAATAGAGCAGAAAATACTGTCCACAACCACTCTGGGGACATCACCATACAGTACAGGTAGTCCTCCTTTCTGACTGCAGTTGGGACCGGCACCTCTGTCACTAAGCAGCTCGGTCATTACGTCGCTCTGCGAGTGAGATGGGTGGGGAATAAATTGGATATATATATAAAATAATTAAGATGACATCACGTGAATGCACTGACTTACAACATCAGTTCTGGCTGCGGTCATTAAGCGAATCACCGTGGGTCATTAAGCACAATGTCGAATAACCATGATACATGAATGGAAGACCACTAGGAAATCCCGTGTTTTTGGCTAGACTTGGCAGTAAAAGAAAACATCACCGTGGGTCCTTAAGTGCAACGTCACATGACCGTGACTTGCAGCTTCCTGCCGGATTCCCCGTTGATTTGGCTCGTCAGAAGCCGGATGGGAAGGTGGCAAACAGCAATCACGGGACTGCAAGACACTGCCACCCTCGTAAATGCGTGTCGGTTGCCAGCACCCAAATCGCTTTGAGGGCCACAAGTTTGAGGGCCAGTTGGAAGTCTTGCAGTGCCATCCTAACTTTGAATGGTCACTGAACAAGTGGAATGCGAAGACTGCCTCTACACCTGGACATCCCAAATGGTCCTCAATGGCTATTTTAAGAAAAGGGCTGGGTTAAGCAGAGTTGAACCTGGTTAATACATGGATGGGAGAGTTTGTTGGCTAGACGTGGAAGGAAAAAAAGCATCCAGGGAGACGGCAGTGGCAGATCAGTCCCATATTGTTGCCAAGGAAACAGCATCTCCATAAAATCACAAGGAGTCAACGCTAACGTGATGGGTACTTTTTAAATCTCCCGACCGCCAGAAAATTGCACGCACCAGTTTTAAAGCCTGCAGCACCAGGGGAATAAACTTTGGGGAGGGGGGGCAGATGGAGCAGCTGGCAATTTTCAGCAGAGTTGCTCCTCTCACTCTTCCCCACGGAGGAAACGAAACAGCTCCACTTGCTCCCGGCCTCTCCCCCCACCTGTCCTCGACTCACCTTCCGGCTGCCGCTGCTCCGACCCCGGGAAGGCCCCGAGCGCTCCTCCACGCCACTATCCCCCCAGGCGGAAACCGGAACAGGAAGTTCCTCTGCCCTTCTCCTCTCCTCTGGCATCCCCTCTAGCAATCCAGTACTCTGTTGTTTCAGCTCCCCGCTCCCCCTCCCGTTGGACGTCGCTCCTCAGCAACCACAGAGGCCGCTGCTGTATTGACAGCTTTCTAGGCGCTGGGTTGCTTATTCCTAGAGCGCCATCTGGCGACACGAGGCTGAAAAACCCACTCGTCCGGTCTCTCCCCTAAGGCGTTGGCGAGATATTTTGGTTGATTTTGTGCCATCAAGTCCTTTTCGACTCCCGGCGACCACATCGATCGATCTTCTCCAGGATGTTCTGTCCCTAACCTGTTCTTTCGGGTCTCCCAAGGGTGCAACTGAGCAAAAAGGTCGTTTGCAAGAAGCAGGAAGTAGACCAAGGGAAAGCATCCGGGGGGGGGGGGGGGAAATGGTGCGCGAAGAGGCAACGGCAAAGCGCACCTCCCTTCCGTTGCGGAGCCTCAATCTCGCTAGAGGGCAGAATTACTCTGAGCAGCCTTCCCAACTCCCAGAGGAGTTCGCTTTCAGCCTCGAGAATTCCCAGGCCCCTTGGGTGCAACACTTGGAGGGCACTCGGTTGCAGATGAAAAGCTGATCAAAAGATTCCTGCGCTTTCGCAGGACTTGGATCTCGGTGGAGGTCAAAACCTCTCTACCTCCTAAAACTTCGTTTCTGATTTCCTGGGGCTCAAAAGGATTTAGGACCTGGGAGCCCCAACAGGCCACAGGCTCCAAGAGAGCCAGCCTCACTCTTGCTGGCCAGGGCTGCTTCGAAGGGCGCCCAGGGTCTTGGAGCCCGTGTTCCCAGCAAGCCAGCTTTGTTCCTGAAGGAGGAAATTCTAAATCTGCTAAGGGGCCAATGCCATGGGGGGGGGGGGGGGCTGCAGGGAGCCTATTTTGGGATGGGGACAGTGTTGGAGATCCGGTCAAATCAACATGCCTCGTGGGTGTATGTGTGTGTGGGCTCCGCTCTAGGAGGCAAGCTCTCTGCTCCTCCCAGGGGAAGCTGTTTCGTTGGGCTCCTCCCCTTCCCCTCTCTCTCCTTCTTCGACCCGGAGCAGAGCACATGGCTGTGTGCTGCTCCATCTTAGGCCACGATGGGCCTAGATTTTTTCCCCTCTTTCTTTGCACGCATCTCTAGCCAGCAATGAGGGGCAAGAGTTAATTAAGTTTAGGGAAACAAAGAAGAAATGGAACATCATTTTCTACCAAGGATGAATGTAACTGTGCCTGCAATGAATAAACATAAGGACTCCTTTGTACATTCTTTCTCTACCTGCAATGTCTAAGCATGTATTTCTTTATGCTTGGGTTGGGCTAAAAGTGTACGAACAAGCTCTCTAACCTGCTTATGGGCTGTGTTTTCTAAACAATATTTTTCTGTACATGAGCTTCACGGCTCTGCTCCATTCAGTAGTTCTAACAGACTGCTAAATGGTTTCATCGGAAATAGATTTTGTGTTTTAAACAGCAGGATTTTCCCCTTTTTTCCCTGTTTTGTTTTTGAGCAGAAATTTTCTTTTTTGCTGGTTTTGCATGAGCATTGTTGTTTTTGTGAGAGAATATTCAGTCTAGATACTGAAGAAGTCGGCTGACCATATTTCCTTCAGACAAAAACGGGACATTTGGGATGGCAAAACGGGACAGGGTCTTTGGAGGTTTGGAGGTCCATGCTGGCCTCCAAACCCCGCCCCCCAGTCCATGCAATTGGCTCCCACCTGCAAACCCTGCCCCTGCCCCACACGATTGGCTCCCGCCTGCAAACCCCGCCCCCATCAGCGTGATTGGCTCGGATTTTATTTTTTTTTATTTTTAAAGGTTTTTTTTTTCTTCTAGCAGTAAATGGTGCATCAGAGCTGGTGTGTTTGGGGGAACACACTGTGCTAGGCTGACCATACGTCCCGTTTTGAACGGGACAGTCCCATTTTTTAAACAATTCTGGAGCGTCCCGTCATTTTAATAAAAACACCCATTTTGTCCCGTTATTGAAAGTTCCTGCAGCGAAGCGCGCGCGAATGCGCACCCACTTTCTCCAGGGTCGTTTTTTACCTCAAAGAAATATGGTCAGCCTATCCAAGCGGGGCTTTTCATGCCGGTGCCGTCCGGGGTTTGCATCCGACCACGTGACTGGGGAAGTTGTATAGGAGCCGAGATTAACTGCGGGAGTACAAATGTCGCTTTTATCCCCCCCTTATTCTCACTGCTGCTCGGGCTGCCTTCTGCTTGCAGCCTCCGCCGGCTTCCCTGTCTTTAATCCCTTGCAGAAATGTCAGGCAAGGAGAAAGAATTGGCTTTAACTCCCAAGGAGGGAGGCTTGGGAAGCCGCTATAGATCAGGAATAGTGTGCTGTAGATACAGGGAGGGAGGGAGGGATGGAGGGAGGGAGGAAGGAAGGAAGGGAGGAAGGAAGGAAGGAAGGAAGGGGAGAGAAGGAAGGAAGGAAAGGGAGAGAAGGAAGGAAGGAAAGGGAGAGAAGGAAGGAAGAAGAGGGGAGGAGGGAAGGAGGAAGAGGAGAAGGAAGGACAGAAGGAAGGGGGAGGAAACGGGAGGAAGGAAGGAAGAGAAGGAAGGAAGGAAGAAGAGGGAGAAGGGAAGGAGGAAGAGGGGAAAGAAGGAAGGGAGGAAAGGAGGGAGGGAGGAAGGAAGGATATGAGAGCAGTACACTATGGCTGTGCAGCTCTTTGGATCACGAGGTACGAGGAAGCTTCTAAACCTGCTCTTAGAAGTATCTTTTTGCCTTTAAATCCAAAGAGCAACTGATCCATGGTTTATAACATGCAACCTCCTTGGTGGTCCCCTGCAAAGACCTCCAGAAAGGGTTAGCCAATTATCCTTTTCAACATGACGGAAGGGGGAAATCATTATCTTCAGGACTGGGCAGTAATATTAACTATGGCACCCATTAAATGTACATCAAAGCAATCTGAGCTTTCCACAAGGCCCCATCCCCTCCTTTTGGAGCGTGTCCCTCCCAGCGCACCGTTCGAGGGTCAGTGCAATCCTTCAGTTGTAATCCTTGGTGGGACACCAAGTGCAAAAGATTAGGAGAAACGCTAGGGCCCCATCGAATGATCTGGGTAGGAAGTGTGCCAGCCTCACAAAACAAAAAAAAAGCTGAGCAAACTTCCCGCTTGTCTCTAGCAATCGTTCCATATTCCTCTTGTCCTAATAAGGGAGGGGGAAAAAACTATTTTAACCCTAGAGTGGGAAATAAACATCCCTCTTTTTCATTAATTCCTTCTCGCAAAGCTAGACAATCTCTTTGCTGCTATGGTTTTAATTCTATTTTTTTTCCAGTTTCCAGGGGATATAAGGTCTCTTAATGCACCTATTCCACTTTGAGGAAGGGCATTGAAAACAAGCACACACCTGCACAAATGTGCCCCTGAATTTCTTTCGTTTGCTGTGCAATTTTGGCCATGGGACCTTGGTGGGGCTTGAAAAAAGGGCCTGGGATTTAAGGAAGGCCATAAACCCTGGTTGGCTTATCCTGTTTTAGCTAGTGGTGTCCCTTTCTCTATAAAGATATAGATATAACTGTAGATTAGTTATACAGTGTGTGGGATATTGAGAGCCAGTTTGGTGTAGTGGTTAAAGCAACGGGCTAGAAATCGTGAGGCCGTCAGTTCTAGTCCTGCCTTAGGCACAAAGTAGGCTGACCATATGTCCCATTTTGAACGGGACAGTCGCTTTTTAAAGCATTTTTCAACCGTCCCATCGTTTTGATAAAAATCTCAATTTTGTCCCATTTTTTAAACCCGGCGGGAATGGCGCGGAAGGAGGATCCAAGCCGGAGCTGCTGATCGGAGGCAGCCCAGAAGAGGAAGCCTTCCTGCCTGTCAGCACGCAGCAAAGGAGGTGGAGAGGAGGGTGGAGAGGAGGGTGATTGGCTAGGCGGGAGCCAATCGTGTGGACTGGGGGGCGGGGTTTGCAGGCGGGAGCCAATCACACGGACCGGGGTGTGGGGACCCGTCTTTTTCATGAATACAGAATATTACATAACACCCCGTCCCATTTTGCCATCCCAATGTCCCGTTTTTGCCTCAAGGAAATATGGTCAGCCTAATTATAGGACCAATTGGCAGCAGGGCAAGGTCTGGGTCAAGGTTCCCTTTGACAGTCAATATATATATTTCCAGTCTCACCCTATTGCCAAAGGGAACCCTGACCCAGACCTTGTGGGTGATCGCAAGTCTTTTTATATAAACAGTAATCTGTTCAAGCAGGGGTACCCAAACTTTTTGGCACGAGGGACCAGTTTCGTGGAAGACAGTTTTTCCACGGACTGGGGGGCTGTGTTTGCAGGCGGGAGCCAATCGTGTGGAATGGGGGGCGGGGTTTGCAGGCGAGAGCCAATCACACAGACCGGGGTGTGGGGACCCGTCTTTTTCATGAATACAGAATATTACATAACACCCCGTCCCATTTTGCCATCCCAATGTCCCGTTTTTGCCTCAAGGAAATATGGTCAGCCTAATTATAGGACCAATTGGCAGCAGGGCAAGGTCTGGGTCAAGGTTCCCTTTGACAGTCAATATATATATTTCCAGTCTCACCCTATTGCCAAAGGGAACCTTGACCCAGACCTTATGGGTGATCGCGAGTCTTTTTATATAAACAGTAATCTGTTTAAGCAGGGGTACCCAAATTAGCGGGAGCTAATCAGGTGGAATGGGGGGCGGGATTTGCAGGTGGGAGCCAATCACGTGGTCCAAGGGGCGGGGTTTGCAGGCACAAACATCTAGGGGCTAAGGGTCTTCCATCCGGTACCCTCCAGAATCGATCAGAAAAAGTTGCCTCATAGTTTGCCTGCCACTGTTCCACCTCCCCCCTCTCAACGAAATTGTCGTATGGAAGAGACAATTGAAGATGAAACTCTGCAGCTGTGCAGAGAGGGATAGAGGCTGCAGGGCAGCCCATTTCGCTGTAGCATCAGCGAAAGCGTTTCCCTTTGTAACCAGGGAGACGTCCTGTTGATGTGCAAGGCAGTGCACTACGGCCAGAGCCTCAGGGAGCATAATGGCTTTGAAAAGGGAGGCTATCAGAGTAGCATGAGCAATGGGGGGACCGGAAGAAGTAAGGAAGCCCCGCTGTTTCCACAGGGCTCCTGTAGCATGGCAAACCCCAAAGGCGTATTTAGAATCTGTGTAGACCGTCACATGGAGGGTGCGGGCAGCCTTGCAAGCCTCGGCCAGGGCAATGAGTTCTGTGGCTTGGGCACCGTGGGAAGAGGAAAGTCCAAAATCAATCCATTGGGAGTACATTTAATAGTGGCCCCGAGTTTACAGAGTAAATCACGACCTAGGAGAAAAACAGGAGATTCAGAACAAACAGTAAAAGCATGTTCAACAGTGAGAGGACCCACCGCTACTGTTAAGGGGTCAGTAACATTTACAGGAATGATCCCCCAACCCCAATAATATGATCAGAAATCCCAGAAAGAACAGTAGGGGAAGAGGGAGGGTGAGTTAGTAAGGATGCAGTGGCCCCAGTATCAACCAGGCAGTGATACTGTTGACCACCTATAGTTAAAGGAAGAAAAGGTTCTCCTCCAGGTCCAGAATGTATAGGTAACATGAGTGCACTCAAGGGTAAGGTCGCTTGTAGAGCCAGCTGGTTGAGAAGAATCAGCGACAGGCAAAACTGGATACACATGAGAAGGTTCTGGAGGGAAAGGTGTGTGGGTCAAAACGTATCTCTCAAGGGCTCTAAGATATGTGTTTGCAAACACAAAAATATATGGGGTGGTTCCCAAATGTATAACTTTATGTTTCTGCAGCAGGATCACCCCTATTTTCATCCTGCTACTTTGTTAGTTGGTCCAGGTGTTGGGGTCACAGCAACAAAGCACAGTGGAAACATAACAATTTCCTTTCTTTTCCCCCTCTGTGATTCACTCCACATCAACTCTCTCCCAAGCCATCTCAACATCACAAATACATTCCTGTATCTCCATCTTCACTTCATTCAATTTACTCTTGCCCAACTTCAACTTACTCTTACCCAACTTACAATATTCTTTCCTCACATTCCCATCTCTTACTTCCATACAGATCAAATTGGTTACCTACTTACAGCAGAAGTAACATGCAAAGAGGCAAACAATAGATCTGGAAACAACAAATTATTTTCCAACACCCTCCCAAAGTCTTGGCCTTTAAATTGAAAAAACAAAAATAAGTTGAAACAGCATTTCGGTGTTTTGGCCGAGCTCCATCAGGGTTTATCTGGGAGCAGGCAGCAGACACAGCATAGGAGCTGATTTCTTCTTCGCCTCTTCTGTCCTTCGGTAGCAAACAGTCAGTGAAACAGTCAGTGGGAGGGGGAACCTCAAGGAGAGTAGGCACACACAAAAAAATGACAGGAGAAAGCTATGTAGATGTCAGGAACAGAAGGCTGTCCTTGCAGGGTCTCCTCTCTTTCTAAACACTTTTCTGGAGAGACAGCAGCCAGCCAACCACTCACAAGGGACATACCTCAAGTTAGCAGAAAGGATTTCCAAGCTGAGTGAAAGAGAGCTTACAACTGATTAGTTTACACACTTTTTCAAACATCAAACACCATACCACACAATCAGGGCACACACAAGCCTTTCCCATGACATTCATCAGTTAAATTCATGCTTTACTTATTGTAAAAGGAAAGGAGAAAAGTTAGGATCCCATGTCAGTCAGAACACACACTCCTTCTCCCAAGTCCCATCAAGCACAGCCTACCAGGGCACATACAGTCTTCAGTTCCTTATTTGCAACTAGGAAATCAGACAAACAGCCCTGATCAGCAAACGGGAGATTTATACAAACTTACACACACATAAGTTTAGCCCAGTTGGAGTAAAAAAATAAAATAAAAACCAAACCAGGGGAGTCTGTAGCTTGAATCATGTCAACTGGATTTCTATTTTCTCTGTGGAAACGTTTCGCTCCTTATCCAAGGAGCTTCTTCAGTCTGAGCAAAGTTGGTAAGGGAATCCTAAATATGTTTCTAGGTAGCTGTGTGACCTTACACCTGGGGCTAGGTCATGGTTATATTGAGATGTTATTTTTAAGTCCTTTTATCATTTAAAGGAGGATCGTTAAGATCACCATGCTGCTGTTGAGCTTGTGAAATGGTCTTAATCTTCCTAGGCACAGAAGACAAAGCGGGGAGGAAGATGGGGGAGAGGTTTTGCCTGAGGCCCCCACCTCTATTCAAGGAAGGATTTTCCAAGTTGGCATAAATGGATTCCTTGACCCCTCTCTCAAACCACCTATCTTCTCTGTCTAAAATGTGAACATTAATGTCCTCAAATGAGTGTCCTTTTTCCTTTAGATGAAGATAAACTGCTGACTCTGGTCCTGTGGTGTTACTTCTCCTGTGTTGGGCCATCCTCCTGTACAAAAGTTGTTTGGTTTCTCCAATGTAGAGTTCAGAGCACTCCTCACTGCACTGGATTGCATAAACTACATTGCTTTTCTTGTGTTTTGGAGTTTGATCTTTGGGGTGTACAAGCCTCTGTCTTAGTGTGTTGGTGGGTTTGAAATATACAGGTATGTGGTGTTTGCCAAATATCCGTTTTATCTTTTCAGACATGCCAGCCATGTAGGGAATGACCAGGTTCTTTCGTTTACTCTGAGTCTCAGCCCTATCTGTTGCTGTTTTAGGTCTGGTAGATTTAGATTTGGTGAAGGCCCAATTTGGATATCCACAGGCCTTCAGGGCTGTTCTCAGGTGCTGATTTTCATTCCTTTTGGAATCCATGGAGGTGGGAATGGTTTATGCTCTGTGTGACAATGTCCTGATGACTCCTAGTTTGTGCTGTAGTGGATGGTGGGAGTCAAACATCAGATATTGATCTGTGTGTGTGGGTTTCCTGTAGATCCCTATTTCTAGCTTGCCACCGGTCCCAATGAGGACTTCACAGTCTAGGAATGCCAGTCTGTTGTCCTTGGTGTCTTCTCTGGTGAACCTAATGTTGGCATCTATAGTGTTTATATGGTCCGTGAAGGCCTGTACTTCCTGGGCCTTGATTTTGACCCAGGTGTCATCCACATACCTAAACCAGTGGGTGGGCACCGTTCCCTGGAATGTGTTGAGTGCTTTCTTCTCCACTTCTTCCATGTATAAATTGGCCACAATGGGTGACACAGGAGAACCCATGGCACAGCCGTGTTTTTGTCTGTAAAAGTCACCTCTGTATGTGAAATAAGTGGTGTTAAGACACAGGTCCAGAAGATGGCAGATCTGGTTTGGGTTGAGATGGCTTCTCCTTTCCAGGGTGCTGTCCTCTTCTAGTCTCTTCCTGACAGCGGATAGAGCATGAGTGGTGGGGATGCTGGTGAAAAGGGAGGACACATCATAGGAGACCATAGTTTCATCTGTATCCAGTTTCAGGATCTTTGCTTTGGAAACAAATTCTTCCGAATTATGGATGTGGTGTTCAGAGTGTCCAACTAGAGGTGCTAGTATGGTAGAGAGGTGTTTGGCAATGTTGTATGTTACCGAATTGATGCTGCTGACTATGGGTCGGAGGGGTGTTCCTTCCTTGTGGATCTTAGGAAGTCCGTAGATGCAGGGGATGGCTTCTCCAGGATACAGACGGTGGTAGGTAATCCTATCGATGGAGCCATCATGTTCCAATTGTTTCAAACTGTCTATTACCTTTTTCTTGTAATTGTTGGTGGGGTCTCTTTTCAGTTTTTCATATGTATGGTGATCCTCCAAAAGTGAGGTAATTTTATTGTGCTAGTCTGCAGTGTTTAGAACCACTGTACATCTTCCTTTGTCAGCAGGTAAAATGGTGATGGTTTCATCTTTGCTGAGGGCAGTCAGGGCTCTCCTCTCTTGGACGGTAAGGTTGGGGGGAGGAGGTTGAGCACTGGACAGAGCTGCAGATATTTTAAGCCGGAGTTGTTCTGCTTCCTCAAAAGGTAGGTGGTTGTTGTGGATGGCAGATTCTGTGGCTGTAATGAGCTCCACAACCGGAACTTGCTTGGGAGTGATGGCAAAATTAAGACCTTTGGCTAGGACATCTCTCTCTGGTTGGGTGAGTTCTCTGTCTGAGAGATTTTTCACCCACATGTTCTTTTTGTCCTCTGTGGTCCTGTTGTTGTTGTTCCTCCCAGCGGTTCCTCCAGTTCCTTGTTTCTGCTTGCTGCGAGAAAGAAGAATGTCAAATTTCTTAGTTTGCCTCTCTTTTGTCTTGTGATGCTGGGCCAGCTGTACTTTGTTGCCAAGCTGAATAACTCTATCCAGGATTGGGTCAGGAAGGGTGGCTGTGAGTTCCTGGTGAAGGTTTTCAAAATTGTATTGCAGGGCATCAATGGTGAAGTGGACTTGCCTTATTCTTTCATTTAGAAGATGTCTTTGTGCTTGCTGCAGGATCTGATCTGCTCTGTGACCCTTAACTGTAGATTGCAGGCGTAGGCTTGTCGGGATGAGTCTCTGTTGTCTGCATCTGAGGTTAAAACGTAGGTGTTTTCTATAGTCTGCCACCTTTCTTGCTGTCTTCTCGAATTTCCTTACCAACTTCAGGGTTTCATCCCCAAAATGTATGGCAATATGTCTATGAAGGTTCTCAGTCATCCAGGTGGAATTGTCTGTAGCTTGAATCATGTCAACTGGATTTCTATTTTCTCAGTGGAAACGTTTCGCTCCTTATCCAAGGAGCTTCTTCAGTCTGAGCAAAGTTGGTAAGGGAATCCTAAATATGTTTCTAGGTAGCTGTGTGACCTTACACCTGGGGCTAGGTCATGGTTATATTGAGATGTTATTTTTAAGTCCTTTTATCATTTAAAGGAGGATCGTTAAGATCACCATGCTGCTGTTGAGCTTGTGAAATGGTCTTAATCTTCCTAGGCACAGAAGACAAAGCGGGGAGGAAGATGGGGGAGAGGTTGTGCCTGAGGCCCCCACCTCTATTCAAGGAAGGATTTTCCAAGTTGGCATAAATGGATTCCTTGACCCCTCTCTCAAACCACCTATCTTCTCTGTCTAAAATGTGAACATTAATGTCCTCAAATGAGTGTCCTTTTTCCTTTAGATGAAGATAAACTGCTGACTCTGGTCCTGTGGTGTTACTTCTCCTGTGTTGGGCCATCCTTCTGTACAAAGGTTGTTTGGTTTCTCCAATGTAGAGTTCAGAGCATTCCTCACTGCACTGGATTGCATAAACTACATTGCTTTTCTTGTGTTTTGGAGTTTGATCTTTGGGGTGTACAAGCCTCTGTCTCAGTGTGTTGGTGGGTTTGAAACTCCAAAACACAAGAAAAGCAATGTAGTTTATGCAATCCAGTGCAGTGAGGAGTGCTCTGCACCATCTGCACATCCGAAATACTACTCAGAATTATGGCTACTGCTAATTTATTCTGCCTTTCCCATATCTTGATTGAAGCTTGGGCTTCTTCTGTAGTGCCAGTAGGCTTCTCTTTTTCGATACAATCCAAGATATCTTTAAGATCAAATATCACCTCTAGGCGCTTTTTCCATTGGATAAAATTGTTCTCTCCTAGTCTGGGTAGCTTAAGGCTTCCCTCCTCAATTTGATTCTGATTAGCCATCTCAAAAATCAAAAATTTGAAAAATGTCCAAAAATTCAAAAATCAAAAACTTAAATCTCCAATGAAAAAAAAAATCTAAGATCTTCTCTGCCTAGCTCCTGCACTGCGAGGGAAAGGGGGGGGGTTAATCCTTTCACAATGGAGACAATGGAAGTCACCATGTGCTCGCCAGAAAAACAAAATGTCCGCTTTGAATCTTTCTTCTCTCTTAAGAAAATCCAGCGACATCCACAAAATACTTCAAACTTTGTCTCTTTTGGACCCGTAACCCTTGTTGGGGATGAGATTAAATACTGGGAGAGGATATATTGTTTGGATATTATCCTTCCTTTCTCACGTGAGATTAGCAGAGCATCATCCCCGGCAGCATATAAGGTTGGAAACTGAGACAAGGTTGGTTTAACCTTCTAGAAAACAATAATCCAGGATGCTGTGAGGCAGACTGGATTATCCTGGCATTACCCCTTTTTGTCCCTCTTAAAACAACAATCACACAGTTTTTGTGGGAAATTGTTGGCCTTATGGGGTTCCAGGCGCAGAGTAATCCAAACAACGTGTAGGGCTCACAATAGTTTATTGTAGCATAAGGCAATAATGGATATATAGTACATTATTGCAAAAGAAAAAAAACAAAGCATACGCAGAGTTTCATGGCCCATACAAAGGCCAGGCATAGTTACAGTTCAGGAACAGAGTACATGGTAGCATGACAGATAGAAGTCAAGAAGAAGAGAGTAGGAATATAGACCCATAGTTCACAGCTGAAATATACACTTGTTTCAGCATTCTGATTGGCTATATGTGGGTCAGGACATTTTCAAACTGACAATGCATTAACAGAGTTGTACTTACTATAAATCGCCATGCGATGGCAGTGTTGCACATTGTCTTCCCTTCGGGGAACGGTTCTCATGGGACAAGGTATTTTTGGGCTGATATTTATTTTATTTATTTATTATTTATTTATTTTATCACTTTGTTTTGACTAGCCAAGGCTACACACCTGTTGTTTACTAGTGGAATGTTATGGGAACATTTACAGCAGAGGGAATGGAAAAATTCACAGTGAAGGAATCCATTCGCACGCAAACCTAACAGTTTTGTGAAGAAATAAAAGTAATGTTTACTCACATTATTTAGGTCTCAAAAACAGCAGTTGCAGTAGTAGAGTCAAGGCAGGTTTAAAACATACTAAGTTACGAAAATAGAATATATAGGCTTTAGCATTCTGTCTGGGCTTGAAGAGCTCAGACAACGTGTCCTTTCAACTCGAGAGCATGGTGGAGAAAGAGGGAAGAACAGGAAGAAGGAAGTGATCTCAAAGAGTTCTCTCTTCAGGAAGTTACTGCGAGTCTCCGCCCTCTTCATGTCCTTATAGAGCAAGACATGAATTGTTGGTATGACTGCTATATTTTCCCACACCCCGCAGGGCTGTAGCTCCCCCAAGACGCCCCCTGGAGGAGGGAGGGGGAAGCTTGTGGGTCCCACTGGGGCTCCCTGGGGGAGACGGAGAGTTGCTGGGGTTCTGGAGGGGGGAGGGAAGAGGGGGAGGAGCTTCCCGGTGGACCTCCTCCATCCTCCCAGGGTGGAGAAAGGCAGGCAGAAGCTCAACTGGTGCAGCAGACCGCCCTACTCTCTGCAGGGAACATTGGATCCAGGGGGCAGGAAATACGTGGGGAGGGGGTGAAGAGACCACCAGAACCTCTCTGGGCTGGAGTGAACGCAATATCCATACCCCCGTCTCCCTCTTCCTGGGGGGGGGGAATATGGGGGGGCACAATAAGGCTGTTGCCGGGACTGATGCTCCTGGGGTCTCCCAGCCCTTCCCTCCCCCAACCCACCTTCCCAGGTTGCCCCAAACTATTCTTCTCCCCCCCCCACTATTCAGCCCCACCATCTCCCTTTGGTCTTTGCGGGAGGAGGGTCCCGGCCCCTTTCCCTCCCAAAAAGTATCCCTCTGCAGCCCCCCAAGAGTCTCCTTCCGAAGTGCCAATCTGGGGGGGGGGCTACTGAGACCCCCCTCCAATAACCTTTCCCATCAGGACCCCCTGAGGTTCCCCCTCCCCTCCAGGCCCTGATTCCGCTGTGGGGAATTATGGGGGGTCTCCTTTCCCAATTCAGAGGCTCCCCCAACAGGGGATCGACGATCAACTCCTGTCTGACCCGAAGAGCCTCTAATTTGAGATTCGTAAAGAAAAACTTTAGTTTTTGATGATGCAAAAACATTTTTTTCCAAAATGTGTATTTTCTTATATGGCTTTTTGTTGCATTCATGGATTTAGGTCTGAAAATGCTCAGTTTCCCTCTTTCCCTTTCGCTTTCCCTCTCCTTCCTCTTTGAACGCGATAAACTTTGGGGGCTCCGGATCCGGGTCTAATTCGGGGCCCAGAAGGTCCAGCATCAGGGGGTCCCTCCCAGCCACCCTCCCCCGCCCAGCCCCCTCCTTACCAGGGGGCTCATTCCCCCCTTCGCTTCCAGGGATCCGGGAGAGCGCCCCCACCAGCAGCAGCAGCAGAGGGACCCACACAGAGTCCATGGAGGCTGCCCCACAAGCGCCCCCAAAGAGAGGAGAAAGACAGATGCTTCCAGCCCCAGAGGCGGAATCGGTGGGTCTGGATTGGGGGCAGGAAGCATTTTTCTCTCAAGTGTCAGCGTTGGGAGTTCCCAGAAAAGCAGAAGCACCAATGGGAATTCTCCCTTCGGCAGCATCATCAGTCTCTGGGCAGAGTCTCTCTCGACTTCACCGGTGGAGGAGATAGTTCGGAGCAGAGGAAGAAGCGGAGAAAGGGGGAGGGGGATCCTTCGTTCTTGGGGGGCTGTAGCTCCAACGGGGTCCCTCCCAAATCCAGAGGGGACCTCCCCTTCCTTTGCTCTCCCCACGACTCTCAGCCAGCCTCTCTTTTTCTCTGCGTGCCTGGAGGGGGTGGACTAGATGCCCTTTTAAGGCTTCTTAAGGCCCCGGGAGGACTCTAGGCTGGCGCTGCTGATGCTCCGAAGGGGCACCCGGTCCTTCCCTGGACAGAGCGAAGCGCACGGGGGGCACAGCAGGTGCGGAGGGAATCCCCCAGCCGGGCCCTGGAGCCCAGCCTCTCCCTGCAACCCCAGAGGGGGGTCCTTGCTCAAAAGCCGGGGAGACGATCTGGGAGCTTCCCCGGGCCAGACGGGGGTCTTTTTTGCATTGTGGTGACCAGAACTGGCCTCACCAGGGCGGTCTAGAGCGGCACCATCACTTCCCGTGACCTTGATGCTATCCCTCTGTTGGTGCAGCCCAGGACTGTGTTGGCTTTTTTGGCAGCTGCAGCACACTGCTGGCTCCTTCTGAAGCAGTGGGCCACCAGGACACCTCGATCCCTCTCATAGGCACTCCTGTTGAGCCAGGCACTGCCTATCTCGTAGCCGCGCATCTGGTTCTTCCTGCCTCAGCGCAGGACCTTACTGAACAGAGCTGGGGGGGGGTCCTTACACCCCAGGAGACAGGGTCAAGATTCAGGAGGATCTTGACAGACTTGAACATTGGGCCCTGTCCAACAAAATGCTGTTCAGTGGCGAGAAATATAAGGTTCTCCACGTAGGTAGGAAAAACCAGATGCACAGGGACAAGATAGCGCCAGTTCAAGAGTAGTACTTGCGAGAGAGACCTGGGGGCTTGGTGCACCAAGGAGTAAGGGTGAGCCAGCCGTGTGCTGCAGCTGCCAAAAAGGCCAATGCAGTTTTGGGATGCATCTGTGGAGGGGCAGCGTCAGGATCGCGGGAAGGGAGAGTCCAGCTCTCTGCTGCCCCGGCCAGACCACGCCTGGAGTCCCGTGGCCAGTTCTGGCCTCCACAATACGGGAGGGACGCAGAGGAGCTGGGAAAGGCGCAGAGGAGAGCGACCAACGGGGGGGGGGGGGGGGGGCGGGCCTTGGAGGCTAAATCCCAGGAAGGGCGGCTGGAGGAACTTGGTACGTTCAGCCTCGAGGAGAGGAGGAGGAGGGGAGACATGGCGGCCGTCTTCCGATACATGCGGGGATGTCTCAGGGCGGGGTGGGGTGGATTTATTCTCTAGGGCAAGACTAGATGCAACGGGTGGACGCTCTACAGGGAGAGATCCAAACGAACTAAGGAGGAATTTCCTGACTCTGAGAAATTTCCTGGAGTCACGGGTACTCTTATCACTGGAGGTTTTAAATAAAAATTGGTAGCCATTTTTTCTGGGATGGTATGTGGATTCGGCAGGGGGTTGGACTAGAAGACCTCCAAGGGCCCTCTCAACCCTATGATACTATGAGAACAGAACAGCCTCCTAGTCCTTATGAAGAACAATGGAGTGAGAGCTTCTTGGAGGATTATGGTCTGTACCCCCATTGGACAAAGGGCTCACTTTCAGTGATGCTCAAAGTCTTCTCGCTCACACTTCGGAGGCAGGGGGGGGGAATCTTCATCTCTTGGAGAATTTTCACTTCTTAAACGTATGGCTGGGCTCACTTACTCAAGCCACTCATGGCACTTGGAGGCAACTGGTTGCCCTACTCCTCCCATGGCCCGGGATGGTCTCCCCTGATACAGTTCCTGCATGGACGTGTTAGAAGTAAATTTTACCTTACCAGGTTCGTTCCTGAGCCGGGAGTAAAGAAAGTGACAAATTGCATGAAGTTAAGAGTTTATTCACCCAAGAGCAAAAGCAATGACAGCAAGCTGTTAGGTGGGCGGCCGCGCAGGACCCCCTTCCTACAGCACATTATATAGATTCCATTCAACTCCTCCTCTAGAAGACCACCCCTTACTCAGTTACCCATACTCCACCTTACCCTCATTCCATATTAGGAATTTCCTTCCTTCACTCTATATTAGGAACTTCCTTCCATCCTTGCTAGGGCCCCTTGACAGTTATTAAACAATATATTTCCCCTGGAGAAGCTATCCTTGGAAAGTACACTTTATCTTTCTATGGGCACAGCTATCTATTAAGGCCTGTTAGAAAGGAAGGGTAAGAAAGTCAAAAAAGGAAAAGTTAGAATGCTGGTGTGATTCAGATTGGGCTGGAGATTTCAGTGATAGAAAGTCTACTTCTGGAAGTGTAATTCAATTTGCAAAGTCCACTATTGCATGGTTCTCCAGAAAACAGACAGTAGTAGCCATTAGCACAGCTGAAGCCGAATTTTATGCTTTAGCACAACTGTGCAATGAAGTAATTTGGTTTACACAATTGTTGCAAGACATTGGAGTCATTTTAAGCCAGCCTGTAACAATTCATGAAGACAACCAGGCCTGTCTTCATTTGGCTTTATCTGAAGGTACCAGAAACCGCACAAAGCACATTGATGTGCGTTTTCATCTTGTTAAAGATTTTCTAGCCAAGAAAAAGGTTATTTTGAAATATTGTGATACTAAATTAATGTTGGCTGATATCTTAACCAAGCCTCTAGTTGCCAGTAGGCACAATGAGTTAATTACCAAGCTGGGTTTGTTTCCATATTCTTTCTAGTCATAAAAAAGGGGAGTGTTGCATATATTTTTGTGTCTTGAAAGAAAAATGGAAGGCTAGTTTAAAAAGCAAATAAAGCAAATAAAAGCAAAGGGAACTGACTCAGAGGAGAACCTCAACGTAGGTGCAGCTCCTGCGGATTCAAAGCCTGGAGAGGTGGAGAAACGAGAGGCGATCCAAAGAGGGGAAAAGCGGTTGGGGATCTGCTGGGCAGAGAGCAGTTGATCCCTGAGATCACTTCTCAGGAATGGGAGATCCCAGGGTGGAGTATCTGGATCTCTCTGGATCTGGTGGCCTCCAGGCCTGGCTAAGCGCCAGATGGGTTTCAGGTTAAGTGGCTGTGGGGTGGGTGGTTTGCAGCCATTACTCTGAATGGGTGTCTGTGCTGAGCAGGACAATTTGGGGGGTCAGGAGTGACAGGCAGGCCAAGAGTTCCTGGGAAAGACTAGATGGTCTCCCCCCCCCCCCCCCGTTTCCCCTCCCTGAAAAGAAAGGGAGCCGTGAAAGGAACTTGGTCAGCTAGCATGACCCCTATAATTTTCATCTGGCAAACGGTACCTTTTCCATTTAGCAAACTTCTTAATTCACTTTTCTGATGCATATCACTTCCTATTCTATTCTTGTCTATTTTCACCCTACCTTTTAATTGGCATTCTAATTCATTCTTATCTAGCCGACCCTATGTTAACCTATCTTGACCTAATTATATCTTATCTCTATCTACAGTACTTCAACCCACTTTCCTTAATGGACATCCTCTTAGCCTGGCACAGGGTAGCTTATTCACAGGTCAGCCAAATGTGCCTCCAAATGTGCCTTTTTGACCTCTACACATACACTGATATAAGGAATCTTCTTGTTTTCCGCATACACATTTATAGTCAGATAATTCAAAGTTAAATAATTCAAGTTCCTATCCCACATATTCAGTTCCTTGCCTCTCAAAACCTTTCCCACAATCCGGACACTCATACGGTTTCTCTCCTATGTGTGTCCTCTGGTGTATCAGCAGGTGGGACTTGAAACTGAAACTTTTCCCACAATCCGGACACTAATACGGTTTCTCTCCTGTGTGAGTCCTCTGGTGTATCACCAGTTTGTAATTCTGACTGAAACTTTTCCCACAATCCGGACATTCATACGGTTTCTCTCCTATGTGTGTCCTCTGGTGTATCACCAGGTGGGAATTCCGACTGAAACTTTTCCCACAATCCAGACACTCATATGGTTTCTCTCCTGTGTGAGTCCTCTGGTGTATCACCAGGTGGGAATTCTGACTGAAACTTTTCCCACAATCCGGACACTCGTACGGTTTGTCTCCTGTGTGAGTCCTCTGGTGTGACAACAGTCCAGAATTCTGACTGAAACTTTTCCCACAATCCGGACACTCATACGGTTTCTCTCCTGTGTGAGTCATCTGGTGTATCACCAGGTTGGACTTCAAACTGAAACTTTTCCCACAATCCGGACACTCATACGGTTTCTCTCCTATGTATGTCCTCTGGTGTATCACCAGGTGGGAATTCTGACTGAACATTTTCCCACAATACGGACACTCATATGGTTTCTCTCCTGTGTGAGTCCTCTGGTGTATCACCAGGTGGGAATTCTGACTGAAACTTTTCCCACAATCCGGACACTCGTACGGTTTGTCTCCTGTGTGAGTCCTCTGGTGTGACAACAGTCCAGAATTCTGACTGAAACTTTTCCCACAATCCGGACACTCATACGGTTTCTCTCCTGTGTGAGTCCTCTTGTGTTTCACCAGGCTGGAATTGTGACTGAAACCTTTCCCACAATCCGGACACTCGTACGGTTTCTCTCCTGTGTGAGTCCTCTGGTGTATCACCAGGTGGGAATTCTGACTGAAACCTTTCCCACAATCTGGACACTCGTATGGTTTCTCTCCTGTGTGAGTCCTCTTGTGTTTCACCAGGCTGGAATTGTGACTGAAACTTTTCCCACAATCCGGACACTGATATGGTTTCTCTCCTGTGTGAGTCCTCTGGTGTATCACCAGGTGGGAATTCTGACTGAAACCTTTCCCACAATCTGGACACTCATACGTTTTCTCTCCTGTGTGAGTCCTCTGGTGTGTCACCAGGCTGGAATTGTGACTGAAACCTTTCCCACAATCCGGACACTCGTACGGTTTCTCTCCTGTGTGAGTCCTCTGGTGTATCACCAGGTGGGAATTCTGACTGAAACCTTTCCCACAATCTGGACACTCGTATGGTTTCTCTCCTGTATGAGTCCTCTGGTGTATCACCAGGTGGGAATTCTGACTGAAACTTTTCCCACAATCCGTACACTCATAGCTTTTCTCTCCTGTGTGAGTCCTCTGGTGTGTCAACAGTCCAGAATACTGACTGAAACGTTTCCCACAATCCGGACACTCGTACGGTTTCTCTCCTGTGTGAGTCCTCTGGTGTATCACCAGGCTGGAATTGTGACTGAAACCTTTCCCACAATCCGGACATTCATACGGTTTCTCTCCTGTGTGAGTCCTCCGGTGTCTCACCAGGTGGGAATTCTGACTGAAACCTTTCCCACAATCTGGACACTCATACGGTTTCTCTCCTGTGTGAGTCCTCTGGTGTGTCACCAGGCTGGAATTGTGACTGAAACCTTTCCCACAATCCGGACACTCATACGGTTTCTCTCCTGTGTGTGTCCTCTGGTGTACCACCAGGTGGGAATTCTGACTGAAACCTTTCCCACAATCCGGACACTCGTACGGTTTCTCTCCTGTGTGAGTCCTCTGGTGTATCACCAGTTCGTAATTCTGTCTGAAACTTTTCCCACAATCCGGACACTCATATGGTTTCTCTCCTGTGTGTGTCCTCTGATGTTGCACCAGGCTGGAATTGTGACCGAAACTTTTCCCACAATCCGGACACTCATACGGTTTCTCCCTAGTGTGAGTCCTCTTGTGTCTTACAAGGGTGGCGTGCTTGCTAAAGCTTTTGCTGCATCGAGAACACTGGTAGGGCTTCTCGCCAGTGTGCATCCTCTTGGGCATAATCAGCGGTGATCTGTAATCTGTGCTTTTCCCACAATATACACCTCTGTGGGGCTTTTCCACCACTGATATTCTTGGATTCTCGAGATCAAATCTATTTCTGATCCCTTGTTCGGTTGTGCTTTGGTTCAAGTGACTGTTTCCTTCCTCACAGGGTGAGGCTTGTGTTACTGTCTGCCCTATGTGGCTATCCAAGTGACCTCTTCCTCCCCACTGACTTCCAGATATTTTCCTCTTTTTCTGTATTTTGAAATTATCCCCCTTGACCTCTTCATGTAATATTTGAGGTCCACATATTCAATTTTTGCAGCTCAAAAAAATTTTTTCCCTCTCCCTTGTCTGTCACCTGCTGGGGAAGAGGAGTTTTGGGGTTCTCTGGAGAAAGTGGAAAAGATTTGATTGCTGGCTTGATTTGCTTTCCTTCTTAATGCTGCTTGTGATTCCCGGTTGTTGAGCAGGCTCTTATTGGCATCCTTTTTGTCTATAAGATTCACATAAGAGTGGTACTTTATCATCTATAAAATGGCTGCACAAAACGTGCAAACAACAACAAAAAAGCATTCATTACAATGAAAAAGGAAAAGTGCCAAAAGGCTAGATTAACCTCTAACATTCATGATGATTCATTTGACACACAAAAGACTAGTGAGATCCAAGTTCAAATCCTGAAGTCACTTCTTGGCTTGGGCCAATCACAGATTCTTAGCACTGCGAAGGGTTATCATGAAGGATATCTGGAAATGCTGGGGATAGATTCTACACATACACATAGATGCACACAGAGAGAAATACAGATACACACCCCTACGAATGTATGTATGTAGAAAATCCATGTGTATTTCAGCCTGCAAAATCTCCCAGAAGTGGGTATGGTCAAACTTTGGGGGCTACTCTTAGAGGGCTGGGGGGCTTTAACAGATGAAATGGTGCCCAAAGTCTCTGCAAGATTTAAAGCACCATCTCTGTGGTGAGATCATCTGTCACCACGGGCTGAAGTATCATCAATATGCAGATGATACTCAGTTATACATCTCCATCCCGGGTGAAGTAAGTGTCAGATTTCTTATACTATATGATATTGGTAAATTGGATTTCTTTTCAATGCAAAGGTGTTTTGGCAAATTGCATCTTTTACAAAGCAAAGCATTCTCATGATGACGTGAATGCCAGGTGGCTGGACAACAGAGAAGCCTTGGCGTTGTTTATGTCCTCATGAGATATGAAGCTAGAAGGTACCATTGTTATGGCTAGCAATGGAAATCTTCCCATGAGAGATATCCTCCTGATATCTTTCCGTGGGAAGCCTTGCTCAGGCCCCCCCTGAGGGGGAAACTCAGTGCGTAGATGCAGCACTGCCACCCAATAGCAGGTCATGCTATGTGCTTTAGGCCTAGTGCTTTGAGGCCTAGTGTGTGTAACAGCTAACTTCCAGCCAATCAGAATGCTAGAAGAACTGAATATACAACCATGCAAAATGGTGTTCTATGACTTCTTGATTTCTAGTGTCTTTTAGCCATGTAGTTCTTCACGTGTTCACTTCCCGTCGACTGGGCAGAGTGAGCTATGCCTGGCTTTGGGTATAGGCCATGGCAGGAACTCTGGCCCTGGGATCAATACACGGAACTCTGCTTATAAGTTTGTTTTGTTTTTCCTTTTACAATGATGTATCCTGTATATTCATCTTTTTCATTGTTGCGATAATGTGATTGTATCTGCATTATTGCCTTATGCCTATCAGTAAACACTGTTGGCCCTAACAAGCTGCATTCTTGTCTGTTTATTCTCAAGCCTCGGGTTTTTCCCCTTTAAGCCAGCATATACCCCATCAGTAAGTGATGCAGTGACCACCCTGTCCAAGTGCCTGGGGGCTGAGGGGGTCTGGATGGGGAAAAACAGGCTCCAGCTGAACCCTGGTAAGACAGAGTGGCTGTGGATTGATGCCCCCCCTAGATCCGGGAAGTTGTCATCTTTGGTTCTGGGTGGGGTTGCACTACCTCACTCAGATCCAGTGCGGAATCTGGGGGTCCTCCTGGACTCACAACTCCTGCTCGAAAAGCAGGTGGCAGTCGTGGCCAGGAGGGCCTTTGCTCAACTTCGTGTTGTGTGCCAGTTACGCCCTTTCCTGGACGAGAGGCCCTTCGAACGGTCACTCATGCCCTGGTTGTCTCCCATATAGATTACTGCAACGCGCTCCACATGGGGCTACCTTTGAAGTGTATCCGGAAGGTACAGCTGGTGCAGAATGCGGCCGCACGGGCAGTTTTAGGTGCACCAAGATCGACACACATAACACCTTTGCTCCGTGAGCTGCCTTGGGTACCAGTTTGCTTCCGGGTCCAATTCAAGGTGTTGGTTATCACCTTTAAAGCCCTACATGGCACGGGACCAGGTTATCTGAGGGACCGCCTCATCCCCATTACATCATCCCGTCCCACCCGATCTTGCAGAGAGGGCATGCTGCAGACCCCCTCTATGAAAGAACTCCATCTAGCGGGGTCTCGGAGGCGAGCCTTCTCTGCAGCGGCACCTGCCCTATGGAACATCCTCCCCCCAGAGATAAGACAGACCCCTTCACTCCTGGACTTCAGGAAAAAATTGAAAACCTGGCTCTGTGATCTCGCCTGGGGCAAGAGGGAAGGTGGTCAAGCTTGGGGATGGCTGATTTTTTAGAGCCGCCCCAATTATTTAAAATATGCTTCAGCGGCACTGCGAACCACCTGCCACTTGGTTTTAATTTAAATTATATTTATTGTAATTGTATTTTATTGTGTTTTTATTGTATTTTATTATTATTATTATTATAGGTGTGAACCGCCCAGAGTCCCTCCTTGAGGGGGAGATGGGTGGTCATAGAAATTTAATAAAATAAATAAATAAATAAATAAATTTCTGTCCATTCAACTCCTCAGCTCCAACTAGGAAAAGAGCAGAAAATACTGTCCACAACCACTCTGGGGACATCACCATACAGTACAGGTAGTCCTCCTTTCTGACTGCAATTGGGACCGGCACCTCTGTCACTAAGCAGCTCGGTCATTAAGTCGCTCTGCGAGTGAGATGGGTGGGGAATAAATTGGATATATAAATAAAAAGATCAAGATGATGTCAGGTGAATGCACTGACTTACAACATCAGTTCAGGCTGCGGTCATTAAGCGAATCACCGTGGGTCATTAAGCACAATGTCAAATAACCATGATACATGAATGGAAGACCACTAGGAAATCCCGTGTTTTTGGCTAGACTTGGCAGTAAAAGAAAACATCACCGTGGGTCCTTAAGTGCAACGTCACATGACCGTGACTTTCAGCTTCCTGCCGGATTCC
Organism: Charina bottae; assembly: GCA_023362775.1. Taxonomy (NCBI): domain Eukaryota; kingdom Metazoa; phylum Chordata; class Lepidosauria; order Squamata; family Charinaidae; genus Charina; species Charina bottae. The sequence continues at coordinate 430,931 of JALMGJ010000002.1, read as the reverse complement.
CCATTGATTTGGCTCGTCAGAAGCCGGATGGGAAGGTGGCAAACAGCAATCATGGGACTGCAAGACACTGCCACCCTCGTAAATGCCCGTCGGTTGCCAGCACCCAAATCGCTTTGAGGGCCACAAGTTTGAGGGCCAGTTGGAAGTCTCCTTTCCAGCGCCATCCTAACCTTGAATGGTCACTGAACAAGTGTTATGCGAAGGCTGCCTCTACACCTGGACATCCCAAATGGTCCTCAATGGCTATTTAGAAAAAGGGCTGGGTTAAGCAGAGTTGAACCTGGTTAATACATGGATGGGAGAGTTTGTTGGCTAGACGTGGAAGGAAAAAAAGCATCCAGGGAGACGGCAGTGGCAGATCAGTCCCATATTGTTGCCAAGGAAACAGCATCTCCATAAAATCACAAGGAGTCAACGCTAACGTGATGGGTACTTTTTAAATCTCCCGACCGCCAGAAAATTGCACGCACCAGTTTTAGAGCCTGCAGCATCAGAGGAATAACATTTGGGGAGGGGGGGCAGATGCAGCAGCTGGCACTTTTCAGCCGAGTTTCAAATCTTATTCTACCCCACGGAGGAAACGAAACAGCCCCACACCTGTCCTCGACTCACCTTCCGGCGGCGGCTGCTCGGACCCCGGGAGGACCACAGAGCGCTCCTCCACGCCACTCTCCTCCCAGGCGGGAGCCGGAACAGGAAGTTCCTCTGTCTGTAGCTTGAATCATGTCAACTGGATTTCTATTTTCTTAGTAGAAACGTTTCGCTCCTTATCCAAGGAGCTTCTTCAGTCTGAGCAAAGTTGGTAAGGGAATCCTAAATATGTTCCTCTGCCCTCCTCCTGTCCTCCGACATCCCCTCTAGCAATCCAGTACTCTGTTGTTTCAGCTTCTCTGCTCCCCCTCCCGTTGGATGTCGGTCCTCAGCAACCAGAGACGCCGCTGCTGTATTGACATATACATAGACGCGGCGGTTGCTTATCCCTAGAGCGCCATCTAGCGACACGAGGCTGAAAAACCCACTCGTCCGGTCTCTCCCCTAAGGCGTTGGCGAGATTTTTTAATTGATTTTGTGCCATCAAGTCCTTTTCGACTCCCGGCGACCACATCGATCGATCTTCTGCATGATGTTCTACCCCCAACCTGTTCTTTCGGGTCTCCCAAGGGTGCAACTGAGCAAAAAGGTCGTTTGCAAGAAGCAGGAAGTAGACCAAGGGAAAGCATCCCGGGGGAAAATGGTGCGCAAACAGGCAACGGCAAAGCGCACCTCCCTTCCATTGCGGAGCCTCAATCTCGCTGGAGGGCAGAATTACTCTGAGCAGCCTTCCCAATTCCCGGAGGAGTTCGCTTTCAGCCTTGAGAATTCCCAGGCCGCTTGGGCACAACACTTGGAGGGCACTCGCTTGCAGATCAAAAGCTGATCAGGAGATCCCTGCGCTTTCGCAGGGCTTGGCTCTCGGTGGAGATCAAAACCTCTCTCCCTCCTAAAACTTCGTTCCTGGGGCTCAAAAGGATTTAGGACCTGGGAGCCCCAACAGGCCACAGGCTCCAAGAGAGCCAGCCTCGCTCATGCTGGCCAGGGCTGCTTCGAAGGGCGCCCGGGGTCTTGGAGCCGGTGTTCCCAGCAAGCCAGCTTTGTTCCTGTGGGAGTTGTATAAATGAATTAATTTTTAACAAGAATTTTACATTAATGAGAGTTATAGCAATTTATATGTACTAATTGAAAGGCTAGAAATTGACCTAGAATTGAACTCATTAGGATTACACAAGAGACGGGAGGGGGAAGAAAACAGAGATAAGTCTCATCCTCCTAAGGAAATAAAGGAAGGTACACACAAACACCTATAACAAAGTGAGAGATGAGGAAATCCCATTAAAACACACAGCCTGAGAAATCTTTCGCAAACTCTCCATGGATCGGGTTAATGTAATCAATAGTTGAAACGTGTTAAAATGTGTAAATTGTGGGGATAAATTGTTATTCTTTAAATAGGTAAATTGTTATTCTTTAACAGTTACCAAACATATGCTAAGCTTATCAGATACATAACACTCGCTAAACTCTTGTGTCTCTTGCTAATTTCTACCCCCCCCATGCATATGTGTGTGCGTGTATGGTCTTAAGCCACCCCATCTTTACTCCCCACTCGCTAACAGAAACAAACTTGTGTGAGGTACTCCGCTCTGAGAAATGCTTTCTCTTAAGTAGACCAACAGACACGAGGTTGCTAGGAACTAAAAGGTTCATTCCGGTACATATGTAAGGCACCAAAACTTACCACGCGCCTTTAGAGAAAGCCAAATACACGAAGGAGACTTTGTAAAAAGGAACAGCAGCAAGATTTATTTGGCCAAGCAAAGGTTGCCGGGTGGCAGCCAGACAGTTGTCACGTGCAAGTGGCCTCTGAATGAAACCACCACCCCGAGCATAAGGCTGCACAAACTTTTATACGGGGAATACAGGCAGGAAGTGAGGATGAGGAAGATATGCCCATATGTGGGCGAGGTGTCTGATGACCATTCCCTAGGATTGGCTGGTTCCTAGGGGACAGGGTCCCTCCCAGAGCTGAAGCATTCTGGGATTCACCAGGTCAGGGGGTGACGTGGGTCATCAACATATTTACAAAGGATAGAATTGAGAACATTCACACTAATTGTTGGGGCATTCACACCAAAGAAATACTTGCATCTTACAAGGACAACAGTAGCATTTACAGAGACATTGGGTTATACAAGCATGCTGAATCACAAAGGGTCAGAACCATAAAATCACAGTTTAACATATTTACATCTCAGGAGAGGGGAAGCAAGGCATTTATTACAAGAAGGTTAGGTAAACATATTGGCTTTGTCTCAGGAAGAGGGTGCTTGACCAGATAGATGGTCCCAGACTGTTATGCATTCCTGAGAGAGGTAGACTTGGTTTCAGAGCTTTACACTTATGTTATGCATTCCTGAGAGAGGTAGAATTGGTTTCAGAGCTTTACACTTAACCTTTCTTATGCAGTATTTGTTGGGGCTTGTTGAGGCCCATCTCAAGGGTCATCCTTGGGTGACAATTCTTTGGTTCAGGCTTATAGCATGGTGTTTTCCAGGCCAAGGCTTGTGAGCCGGGTTTCCCCATATCCCTTCACATATAATTTAGCACAAAGGAAAGACTTGAATGAGATACTATACAAATGGTTAGCAGTTTAAACAACCCCACCAGAGTCTTGTCCCCTCTCCAAGGTCTGTATTCCCCGTTTCATGTTGAAGTCACGTAGCTGGGTGCTGTTGCCCGTCAGTTTATTTCTCTCCACAATTCCCATAGAAGTCTATTACAGGACTCAGAGTTCTGACACTTGTCAGTTACTCTTTAACAGTAAAAAGGCACGGAGACGCAGCATGTTCCTGCAAATTAAGATCAGGAAGGGGTAACTAAAATCCTTAGGAGATATAATCTAGCTTAATCAATTTAGCTTAATCAAACAAGCCAGGAAAAGATACTGGGAAGAGAAACAATAGGCGGACGTGGTATTGTAAAAACGTCGGGAGCAAGATATCATAGATTGGTAAACAGGATGCTTTCAATCTAACACGTTGAAGTGTAAATTGGTGTAACTGATGGATTTGTATAATATGTAACTGTTGAAATTGTGTAAACCTTTGACTACTTGTATAAATATGGAGTGAGCCTTCACTCAGGGCACGCTCTCTGTGTCAACCAAATTGTGGAGGCATTTGAAGTCGCCCGGCATTTTGCAAAACGTTGCCCAATAAAAGCTAAGTTTGCACTAATTCTGCTGTTGCGTGTTTTTGTGGAGGTGCTGAGGGTCCTAGCGAGCTCAGAACTCACATCCCACATTCCTGAAGGAGGAAATTATAAATCTTTCTAAAGGGCCAATGCCATGGTGGGGAGGGGGTGCAAGGGGCCTATTTTGGGATGGGGTCAGTGTTGGAGATCCGGTCAAATCAACATGCCTTGTGTGTGTGTGTGTGGGGGGGCTCTGCTCTAGGAGGCAAGCTCTTTGCTCCTCCCAGGGGAAGCTGTTTCGTTGGGCTCCTCCCCTTCGTCTCTCTCTCCTTCTTCAACCTGGAGCAGAGCACATGGCTGTGTGCTGCTCCATCTTAGGCCATGGATGGGCCTAGGAGATTTTTTCCCCTCTTTCTTTGCACGCATCTCTTGCCAGCAATGAGAGGCAAGAGTTAATTAAGTTTAGGGAAACAAAGAAGAAATGGAACATCATTTCCCACCAAGGATGAATGTAACTGTGCCTGCAATGAATAAACGTAAGGACTCTTTTGTACTTTTTTCTGTACCTGCAATGTTTAAGCGTGTATTTCTTTATGCTTGGGTTGGGCTAAAGGTGTAAGAACAAGCTCTCTAACCTGCTCATGGGCTGTTTTTTTTAAACAATATTCTTTTTCTGTACACGAGCTTAGCAGCTCTGCTCCATTCAGTAGTTCTAACAGACTGATAAATGGTTTCATCAGGTTACGGGCCCATGTTTTTGCAGAAATAGATTTTGTGTTTTAAACAGCAGGAATTTTTTTCCCTTTTTTCCTTGTTTTGTTTTTGAGCAGAAATTTTCTTTTTTGCTGGTTTTGCATGAGCATTGTTGTTTTTGTGAGAGAATATTCAGTCTAGATCAGGGCTTTCCAAAGTGCCGCCCCTGGCGACACACCAGGGGCGGCGGCGGTGGCAGCACGGCGGCGGTGCGGGGGGGGTGTGCTGCGGTGCATGCGTGCGCGGTGGTGCGTGTGTGCATGGTGGCGGCGGCAGCGGCTGCCGCTGCCGCCGTGCACGTGCACGCCACCGCTTCTGGGTGGTGTGTCGCCACACCACGCTGTGTGTGGCGACACACTTTTGTGTCGCGACACACAGTTTGGAAAGCTCTGGTCTAGATACTGAAGAAGGTTTCTTACACTAGGAAAAGAGCCCTAAGCATAAAGGGAAGAATTTCTTTTTCTTTTTGAAGTGATTTTTAAATCAATTTTGTTGGGGTTTGTATAATACCCAGAATTTACAAGTAATAATTGATCACCCCGTAGTTGTGCCGGCAGAAGCGATCCACCCCATCCCTCTCGTGCTGCAATTCGTTCTTATCGCTGTTCCACGTCAGGCTGTGCCAACGGGACGAGGGCCATGAACTTCCCGAGGTCGCTGTCGAAGCGGTCAATCTCCTGCCGGTCATAGAAGGACCTTTCCAGGAATCGCACCTGCTGCATCCCGTTGAGGAAGTGGCACTCATACTTCACCTTGGGCACCACACTTGGAGGGCACTAGCTTGCAGATTAAAAGCTGATCAAAAGATTCTTGTGCTTTCACAGGGCTTGGCTCTCGGTGGAGATCAAAACCTCTCTCCCTCCTAAAACTTCTTTCCTGGGGCTTTCCTGCAATGAATAAACGTAAGGACTCCTTTGTACTTTCTTTCTGTACCTGCAATGTCTAAGTGTGTATTTCTTTATGCTTGGGTTGGGCTAAAGGTGTAAGAACACCCGGAAGCGGTGGCGCGCGCATGCACGGTGGCAGCCGCTGCCGCCGCCGCTGTGCACGCGCGTGCCACCGCACGCCCCCCCATGCCGCCGCACGCCCCCGTGCCGCCGCCGCGCATGCCCGCGCCGCCGCACGCCCCCCGCACCGCCGCCGTGCACGCGCGCACTGCCACATGTTTTTCTGTGTCGCCGCCCCGCGCGCGCGCCCCCGCACCACCGCCGTGCACGCGCTGTGGGATATTGCTGGCCTTATGGGGTTCCAGGCGCAGATAGAAGTCAAGAAAAAGAAGGATACAGACCCATAGTTCATAGCTGAGATATACACTTGTTTCAGCATTCTGATTGGCTATATGTGGGTCAGGACATTTCCAAACTGACAATGCAGTAATCATTTCCTTGATTACCAATTTTGCAATTTCAGCATGGGGTCCTAGGCAATACTACCTTCCGTTTGTCCCTTGGGACAAATATCACTTCCTGATAACCACAGCCTGGTCGGTTCCTGTAGCATAACCCATGAGCGCGCCACCACTTTTGTGTCGCGACACACAGTTTGGAAAGCTCTGCTTTATGGGCTCGCCTTGAGCTGTCAACAAACACCTCTCCCTCCAAATTGCCCCATAAGCGTGTACGACACTAGAGGCAAATTTACTATCTGTGAAGACATTCACACGTTTTCCAGCTGCTAGCTGTAGTGCCTTTGTTAGAGCAATGAGTTCAGCCTTCTGGCTGATGACAACAGCCACTCCTCCTCCCCTGCCCTGAAGTCTCGGCTGGTGCCAAACCGGAAACCCGGCTGGGCATATTTCAGGGAGAGGAACACCTCCCTCCGGGCTCAGCCAGGTTACAGTAATACATGCCAGGTATGCCCCCTCCTCTAAAATCAGATTGTGAATGAGGGGGGCCTTGTTATTTATTGACCTGGCATTACATAGCAGCAGCTGGAAATCAGGGCAACCACGAGTCTGCTGACCAGGGTATGAGCACGGAGGGCTGGAACTAACACCGGGGCGTCTTCCCCTATGATAGCCCTTTGGATTCCAAAAAGAATGAAAATCAGCACCTGAGAACAGCTCTGAAGAGCTGTGGATATCCAAATTGGGCCTTCACTAAATCTAAGTCTAAGGTAAAGGTAAAGGTTCCCCCCACACATTTGTGCAGTCGTGTCCGACTCTAGGGGCCGGTGCTCATCTCCGTTTGTTAGCCGAAGAGCCAGCGTTGTCTGAAGATGCTTCCATGGTCATGTGGCCGCATGACGCGCGCGGAACGCTGTTACCTACCCACCGAAGTGGTACCTATTCATCTACTTGCATTTGCATGCTTTCGAATTGCTAGGTTGGCAAGAGCTGGAGCTAGTGCGGGAGCTCACTCCGCACGCAGGGCTAGGGATTCGAACCTCCGAACTTGCGATCGACAAGCCTGGCGTCTTACCCGCTGAGCCACCACGCCCCTTACTAAATCTAAGTCCACCAGACCTAAAACAGTGACAGATAGGGCTGAGACTCAGAGTAAACGAAAGAACCTGGTCATTCCCTACATGGCTGGCGTGTCTGAAAAGATAAAACGGATATTTGGCAAACACCACATAGCTGTATATTTCAAACCCACCAACACACTGAGACAGAGGCTTGTACACCCCAAAGATCAAACTCCAAAACACAAGGAAAGCAATGTAGTGTATGCAATCCAGTGCAGTGAGGAGTGCTCTGAACTCTACATTGGAGAAACCAAACAACCTTTGTACAGGAGGATGGCCCAACACAGGAGAAGTAACACCACAGGACCAGAGTCAGCAGTTTATCTTCATCTAAAGGAAAAAGGACACTCATTTGAGGACATTAATGTTCACATTTTAGACAGGGAAGATAGGTGGTTTGAGAGAGGGGTCAAGGAATCCATTTATGCCAACTTGGAAAATCCTTCCTTGAATAGAGGTGGGGGCCTCAGGCACAATCTTTCCCCTGTCTTTCTTCCTGCTTTGTCTTCTGTGCCTAGGAAGATTAAGACCATTTCGCAAGCTCAACAACAGCATGGTAATCTTAACGATCCTCCTTTAGATGATAAAGGGACTTATAAATAACATCTCAATATAACCATGACCTAGCCCCAGGTGTAAGGTCACACAGCCACCTAGAAACATATTTAAGGATTCCCTTACTAACTTTGCTCAGGCTGAAGAAGCTTCTTGGATAAGGAGCGAAACGTTTCCACTGAGAAAATAGAAATCCAGTTGACATGATTCAAGCTACAAACATCATCAAATTGTGACAGTGGGGCCGAAAAACAAACTATCCAACATATAGTGACAGAGTGTCAAAACCGAGCCTATAGTGGAGACTTTGCTGATTTCCTGGCTGTGACAGCTGAAGCAAAAAACTATATTTGTAACCTAGACTTACGTTTGTAATTTTCCTGTCTATATTTTATATTTCATATTTATTTTGCTCTATGTTTTTTATTGTAACGCGATGTGAATGTGCCATACAATAAATGTATGTATGTATGTATGTTACCGGGCTACCTGAAACTCTTTCCACATTCCATGCATTTATATGGTTTCTCCCCCGTGTGGATCCTTTTATGGCAGGCAAGGGTGCTGGTTCTATTGACGTTTTTCCCTCATTCAGGACATTTCCATGGCCTCTTCCCCGTGTGGATCCGTTTACGGTGTGTAGGGGAAAGACTCGTGGTGAAGCTCTTTCCACACTCCATACATAAAAGGATCCACAGAGGGGAGAAACCATATAAATGCGATGAGTGTGGAAAGAGCTTTACCCAAACATTCAACTGACTTCCCATCAGAGGATCCACACTGGAGAAAAGCCACATAAAGGGTGTGGGAAGAGCTTCAGGAGGAGCAGTCAGATTATTTCCCGTCAAAGGATCCACACGGGACCATAGGAATGCGTGGATTGTGGGAAGAGCTTCAGGGGGCGCACGAAGCTTACTTCCCATCAAAGGATCCACACAGGGGAGAAGCTAGATGGCGCTCTAGGAATAAGCAATCGCCGTGTCTATGTATATGCCAATACAGCAGCGGCGTCTGTGGTTGCTGAGGAGTGACGTCCAACGGGAGGGGGAGCCGGAGAGCTGAAACAACAGAGCACTGGATTGCTAGAGGGGATGTCGGAGGAGCTCCAGCAAAGGAGATCGTTACCTTGTCGTGGTGCTGGAGCTTGAGCACCTCAATGAAACCATGAGCTAAACCGTGAAGGGACACCCAAGACGGAAAGGTCGTGGCAGAGAGGTCAGACTAAATACGATCCCTGGGGAAGGTAATGGCAACCCACCCCAGTATTCTTGCCATGAAAACTAAATGGATCAGTACAACCAAAGATATGTCGGTATACCATCGGAAGATGGGACTCCCAGGTCGGAAGATGGTCAAAATGCTACTGGGGAGGAACAGAGGATACATTCAACTAGCCCCAGATGTGATGACGCAGCTGAAGATTTTTCCGGTTGCTGTAGTCTGCAGTGTCTTTCGTGTTCTTTTATCCTGGTGTGAATGCTTCGTTTTGTGGTTCCGATGTATACTTGTCCGCAGCTGCATGGTATGCGGTATACTCCTGCAGCGGTGCGGGGGTCCCTTTTTGTCTTTAGCTGATTTTAGCATTTGTTGTATTTTTCTGGTGGGTCTGAAGACTGTTTGAAAGTTGTGTTTTTCCATCAGTTTTCCCATGCGGTCAGTGACTCCTTTGATGTAGGGCAGGAATACTTTGTTTGTGTGGGGCTGTTTTTCTTCAGTTGGATGTTGTTTTCTTGGTTTGATGGCGGAGGCTCGACAAGATGGCGACGGAGCGGCAGCTTCCATGCTGAGCTCTTGCTTAATAGCAGATTTATTTATGGATTTTTATTTATGGACTTTTTATCTTAAGTATTTTTATCTCACCTAATTGAAGCAAGGAAGGAGGTGCCTCCAATAATGAGCTTTTCTAACAAGCTCCTGCTATTTTATTTTAGTATATTTTAAATTCACCATTCAACTTCAAATAGTTGTTAGTCTTCTACGGAGCCTCCTTGCTTATTTATATTTTACTTATACTACATATCTCTTGGTATGGGGAAAAGGAAGAAGAGACAAAGGACTCCCTCGGCAACGCAACCCTCATCTAAACCATTGAAACAACAGAAGGTGGACAGATATGTTACAAGTAAGCAATCCTCGTCAGCAAATTATGATTTCCCGTCTTATCTACTGAATAGAAATGATTCTTTAGAGTGGGACTTACAGGCTGAGATAGAGAGTCAGCAATTGTTGGAGTTCACTTCATCATCCTTAGAAAATACGACTCCTCCACAGGCTGTCTGCACAGCTGCTGAACAATTAGATAAGGAAGGACTACTTGATCTTAAAAGTTTGAAAGTCCAAAACTCGTTGGAATTTATAACTAGACACAGCCTGTTGACGGCACAGACGGTTCTCTCAATCTTTGATTTACTGACCGCAATTAATACTCAAGTTGACTCTTTAAAAGACTCTTTTGTCGAACTCATCAAGAATCATTCAAATCAAACTGAGGCCTCTGACAAAACTAAGGGCTTATACTTAGGCTGTTACTCAAAGTCAGGTTGTGGAGGAAGGGAAGCTTCAGTTACTGAAGTTAACCCTTTATTAGGAGTTAAAAGGGAAGCTATGAATATGACAGACAACTGCATAGAAATAAATGAAAAGGGTAAAAAACCTTTATTAGGCAAATGTTATTTACAACCCAATAAGATAGCCCTTCAAATACAATCTAATAGAATTAATGGAGGCAAATGGGAGACGAAAAGAGCTATATCCCAATCATTAAGTCAGTTACTACGTTGTGAGAAACGATTTGTGGATTTACAGATGATAGACTGGTTACCAGCCAGAGGTGGCTTTAAACGGATCTTGTTGACTTTTGGTCTTTCTGTGATACCTAGTATGCTTCTAAAAATGAAACCCTTTCTGAATACATTCTCAATATTTCCAACTCGAGTTTTTCATTCAGAGGAAATTAATCCACTTATAATTCAGTGTAACCAAGAGAGTGAGAGAATTTTAACTCATAGTAGAAACACTCCCTCAGATAAATTCAAGGACACCTCATCAAAGACTATGCCAAGGAACAATAATAGTAAACATTCTTTCCTCCCGATAACAACCCAGTTGACGAAGGATCCTTCAGAAGGAAATTTAATTAACGCATTTAGTGTTCTACCAGATAATAAACAAGATGATACATTTAAGAAATTAGATGATTTAAAAGGAGCTTTAAAGGCAACTTGTTACAAAGCGAAGACCTTAATAAATTCAACATTTCAAACAATGCAAGAAGAAAACCTTCACTTTGGACAACAATTTGAACGCACTGAAAAGAGAGAGCAAACTAGTTACAGACAGAAAGTGGACAATGATAATCAAGAATTACAAAATCCAGATGTAATACCTGAGATAGAGGAGCCTTTAGCTCTCACCACAAGTAATAATATTACACAGAAGCAAATGGAAACAACTAAAGCAAAAATTATTACAGTGGCTCAAGTTCATGAGCAACCCTTAGAAATTTCCAACCTTGGATCTTTAGAAGATGGAAACATGGATGAAACCCATTTGGGTCATAAAGAGGGTTTGTCTAGATCAAGGATATTAACGCATATGGCCTGACGGTATGCAGACCAGTATAAGATAAATCCCCTGAAAATTATTTCGTGGAATATAGCTGGATGGTATCGTAACAAAGGCCTTAACCATTTAGATCACTTGTTAGATATGGATGTTCTTTTGCTACAGGAAACGTGGACAGCAGATGACCTTGTATTAAATGGTTATCATTCGTACAAGTTGGAGGCAACCACTGGCAGAGGGCCAGGGCGGATGAAAGGTGGATTGGGAATTCTTATTTCCACCGCCCTGAGAGTAGGTCATAAATCCATTCAATCACTTAATCAAACAACTATGGCCATACTTTTAGATCTGGGAAATATCTCTTTATTAATTATCAATGTATACCTCCCGCCAATACAAAGAAAAGCAGAAATTGAGGCAATGTGGTTAGATTTAGAGCACTATGTTGATAACCTCCTTCTGGAATACCCTAGTGTTTTGGTACTCCTTGGGGGTGATTTTAACGCAAGGCTAGGTCCTGATGACCATACACTGTTCTCTAAATTTCAACAGTATCCTCCAACCCACGCTCCCAATTTACCAGATACCACCTTCGTACGCCTCTCCAAAGATAAAAGATTTAACTACGCTGGGATCTGTCTAGCCAAGTTTGCAAATAAGTTTAATTTATTCATACTAAATGGCTCTTTTAAAAGTGATCACCCAGGAGAATATACATTTATGGTTGGGACTAGGAAAAGTACCATTGATTATATGCTAGTTCCTACTAACTTATTACATTTAGTGGAGTCCTTTAAGGTGCTTCCGCATCTAGAAAATGACCACCTTCCTCTATGTCTACATTTGAAGACAACTACTAGTCAGATGCGGCCAGAGGCATATTTTACCCCTGTCATCGTCCCAGCAGGACAAGTAAGTTGTCGTGCTAAATGGACCCCACAACTTGATCAAAGGGTGAGGAAGACATTAGCAGAGGGTGATCTACAAACAATTCGATTATCGTTTATGTCTCCTAATATCTCACAAGACCCATTGACTTTGTATAAAAATTTAACACAAAAATTACAACCAATATTAACTCGCGCTTCTAACGTTGATAACAAAAGAGCTGTGCCTTTATCCAAGACATGGTTTGACAAAGAATGTGTTGAAGCCAAGAAAGCTCTCACTGCAGCTTATCATCTATATAAATCTGAGACAGAGTCTAACAACAACAGAAATACGAAGTCTCTTGAACACCTTCTTGCCATCAAAAAACAGTATAAGAGATTGGTGATTGATAAGAAGAAGCAGGATATGAAAACCATGTGGAAGCGCCTTATTGAAGCTGCCAAATTGAAGAACACCTCTCTTTTTTGGCAATTATTATCTAACCAGATAGCAAGATCTTCTACTATTCTAGACACTCACATTTCACCAGAGGTCTGGGAATATCATTTTCAGAAAATGTATGAGGACCCTAATAATGTGATGCTGACACATATGAACAAAGGCCTAACCTTGTGGCCTCCAGTATCGGTAACTGAAATTAAATCTCTTATAGGACAACTTAGAAAAGGGAAGGCTCCGGGGATGGATTTTATTTCAGCGGAAGTATTAAAGAACAATGTTGAATGGTGGACCCCAATTTTAGCAACACTTTTTACTTATATTGATAAAACAGGGAGAATTCCAGAGGATTGGGGCCTGGCTATCATAGTACCGATTTTTAAAAAAGGGATGACAAATGATCCTGCCAATTATAGGCCTATTAGTCTCCTGAATATAATTAGCAAGCTCTACGCTAGACATCTGCAAGAAAAACTCAAAGAATGGCTGGACCAGAGAAAGCTTATAGCGGACGAGCAGGCTGGCTTCAGAGAGGGCAGAGGAACCATTGAACAATGCCTGATTCTTCAACATCTGATTGAAAAATATCGTACCAACAAGATAACATCATTGTATGCAGCCTACATAGACTTAAAGGCAGCTTTTGATTCTATATCTAGGCCTAAGCTGTGGGAGAAGTTGGAAGCTGCCTCAATAGACAGTAGACTTCTCTATTTAATTCGGGCCTTATACTCTGATACGGCCTTGAAGGTCAGATGCAATAGGTTTGGGTCTCTTTCCAAGCTGATTAAGGTACAAAAGGGGGTGAAACAGGGCTGTATTTTGGCCCCGCTACTTTTTAATTTTTATATTAATGATATGGTAAGTTGTCTAAATCACCCGGACTTTCACCCTCCTAAAGTAGGGGACCATAGTATTGCCCTGCTGCTTTATGCAGATGATGCGGTCATACTTTCTAGGACTCCTGTAGGTCTCAACAGAGCTTTGACAACTGTGGCCCAGTATTGTATTAATAATCAGCTAGAAATAAATTATCAGAAAACAAAGATAATGACCTTCGCCAAAAGACCGAAATTTCGTTCTTGGAATATAAATGGGCATAGAATAGAGCAAGTGACTAGCTTTAAATACCTAGGGGTAGTCATGCACGCCACTGGATCTAGGAAACCTCACTTTGATTATGCAGCTGATTCCGGACAAAATTCAGCTAATGCCATTTTAAAGTTTTTCTGGAGTAAAGGAGGGCATTATATACCGGCAGCTCTTAAACTCTTCCAGGCGAAGACTTTAGCCCAGCTCCTTTATGGGTCCTGTGTTGGTGCTCTAAGTTCAAGTATTATATCCCTGGAAAGAGTGCAATCAAAATTTATTAGAGCAGTATTTCAAATGCCCAAATGTGTTCCAAACGCTTACCTTCGATTGGAAGCGGGCATGATAAAAGTTGAGGCAAGAGTGCGCCTAGCTTCCCTGAATCTTTGGCTAAAACTCAAGCATTATCCTCAAGGTTTAGCACCACTCATTTTCCAAGATTATTTCCAATCCTCTTGGTTAAAGGATATTGAATCTAGTCTCACCAAGCTAGGATTTTCTACAGATTCAATTCTCAGGTTGGATTATGAACAGGCAAAATTGGCCTTGAAGCAAAGGATAAAGGACATAGAGAGACAAATGGACTTAGAGAAGGCCCCTAATTTCTTATCATCAGAGTATAATAAATATATTGTTAATTCTGCTAACTACCTTACTCAACTTGAAATCCCTAGCCATCGGAAAGCCTTTGCCTTAGCTCGTAGCCACGCACTCCCTTCCGCAGTCTTGGATGGTAGATATAAAAAAATCCCAAAAGCTGCAAGGTGGTGCTGTTGTAATAATGGAGAGATAGAAAATACAGTCCACGTGCTCCTCCGTTGTCCTTTTTATAAAGAGCTTAGGAGTAAATTAATATTACCTTTGACCAAGAAATATCCTAGGAGGCAAGATATAGAGTATATGCAAATGTTACTTATAGATGAAGATCCAACTGTTACGGCGCAAGTAGCCAAATTCTGTGCAGCTGCTATAAAGATACGCCAGACTATGATAGGAAAAATGTAGTAATGTACTCCTTGTAATGATTTTAATAATTTTAAAAGGTTTATATATATATATCACACCATATTTTATATATGATATTTTATTTTATAAGCATTTACATCTGATAGAATATTAGTTATGACTAATATTAAGAGCATATTTAAATTTGATTAAGGGGCTCAACCACATTCTGGTCTGAATGTATTTTAATTTTTAATTGGAACAATGTAATTTAACTTATAATTTTAAAACTATTTTAAATCAGATGGTGCATATTGTAAGGTTCAATGAGTATACCTTGTAGAATCTTGTACTGGTCAGTGACCGTAATAAACCAGATGATGATGGTTTGATGGCTCTTTTTATTTCATTCTTGGAATAGCCATTCGCCTGTAGGACCCACTTCAGATGGTCAAGTTCATCGTTGACAAATTGGGTTTCACAGTTTCGATTAGCACGATCCACCAAGGTTTTGATCATGCCTCTCTTTTGTCGTGGGTGGTGATTGGAACTTTTGTGTAGATACCGGTCTGTATGGGTGGGTTTTCTGTATACTTTGTGTCCTAGTTTGAGGTCCGGTTTGCGTATGACCAGCGTATCTAAAAATGGAAGTTTGCCGTCAGTTTCTTTTTCCATACTGAATTGTATATTGGCCAGCTGCCCTCTGAAGATGCTGGCCACAGATGCTGGCGAAACGTTAGGAACCACAACTTCCAGAACATGGCCACACAGCCCGGAAGACCCACAACAGCCATGGTGTTCTATGCTTCTTGATTTCTAGTGTTTTTTAGCCATGTAGTTCTTCACGTGTTCTCTTCCCGTGGACTGGGAAGTGTGAGCTATGCCTGGCTATGTGAGTGATGCCATGGCATGGGCTCCTTCATGTCTGTCAGTGGAAGCAATACACTGGAGAAGATGTATTCTGTTTTGTTTTTCCTGTATCTTTTTTGCAATAATGTAACTATATATGCATTTATTGCCTTATGCTACAAGTAAACACTTTTAGCCTTAAACGCTGCACTCCTGTCTGTTTATTCTCAAGCCTTGCTTTTTCCCTTTAAGCCAGCGTACATCCTATCATAGAAACCGGGAGAGAGTTATGGGGTTTTTTTCCTTTAAAGCCATATTTTGCAAACGTAGAGTTACAAAGTTGTGAGCCAGCTTCCACATTCACCAGAAATCTTGAGGGAGGAGTGCCTCTCCCAAAGCTTGTGTTCGTGACACAATAAGCAGCAGGGAGCGTTAATGCAGAACGGATTGGTGACCAAACAGAGGTGCCAATGCTGGCAGAGATGAAAATAACCAACGGCTGTTTGAAACCTCCCTCAGCACTAAATACGTTGCTGCCAACCAAACTGGACATTAATACTGCGCCTCCCCATCTGAAATCTCTGCAAATTAGTGCAACTAGCGATAGAGAAAATGTTCCCATGTGAGTTTCCCCCCCCCCCTTATTGCTGATCCCGGTTGGTGGAGTCCTACGGTGCCCGTGCTGAATGTCATTTCATCCTTGGGGACACTGAATTCTGCTGGTGGAAAAGGGGCATCAGCTTGTTTTCAGGGTGCAGCTTCATTTTAAATTCTTTACATCCATAGACCCAGCACTAGCGATTGAATCCATGGCAGAAGTTCTACGCAACACACCCGACCTAACCAGATTGGGCTGAGAGAGAGTGACTGGCTCAAGGTCACCCAGCCGCCTTCCATGCTTCAGGCGGGACTAGAACTCTCAGTCTCCTGGTTTCTAGCCCAGCATCTTAACCACTAGACCAAATTTATCTATTCCTTTTATTGTAAAGGGGTTACTTGTTGGGCATTCCATGTTGCATATATTTTTTATGATCCTGAAAAGAATATGGGAAGCTGAGTTTAAAAAGTCAAGCCTCAAAAAGTTTTTTTCCTGTGGGCTCCAGTAGAGCACATGTTAACTCCCCTTCAGGAATGTTAATAGCCGGTGCCTGCAAGTCTAGGTTGCTTAGCCAATCACAAAGTTATCTGATAGTTTTTCCCAAATTGGGAATGTGGTTGCCTAGGTGATTGGTCACATGCCAAGCCCTGTCCACTCAGGTACTGCCAGGTTTAAATTGTAAAAGCTTTAAAAATGTAAATCTGCCTTTGTTCCTGCTGCTGCTATCTCTGTTTTGTCTTCTCTACAGTGTGAGTACTTAAACCATGTGCTTCTCTTCGGCTGAAGAAAGCAAGCTTCGTTTTTCTGTTTCTTTGTTTTAAAATAAAAAGCAACGTTTTACTGCAAGCTTTCAGTTTCGCTTGTCTCTTAATATTTCTATAACTCTGATCTCACAAATTTTTATAAACAACAATATTCCACTATTCCCTTAGTGTCAGTTTTAATGGGTATCTTTGCATATGGATCCAAGATGGCGACCGGGAGCAGCTGCCGCTGAGCGCTGCTCCGGGAGAGAGGATCCTGGTCTCCTGAATCCCACCCTACCCTGCCTTTTCGTTACCTGGAGGTTTGGGTAGGGGATTTTATGGGGTTCCCTCGGCTTTTACTCTTGGACCGAGGTGGGGAGATGGCTGGACCCCCCCGGGTGGAGCAGCAGGCAATGAGGCGGCGAAGCAGGGCAGCAGAACGCGACGGCTGTTTGGAGGAGGAGTGTGGGAAGACGGCGGAACGCGGTGCTTTTCCCTGCAGGCTTTCGGGGCTCGGGCGAGCCCATTGTGAACTGGGCGGATTCCCTGGTGAGCCCTTACCATCTAGACTAAGACGCTCGGTCCCTTGGTGGCCCTCCGGTATAGTAGAGGAAGTGGCGGAGTGGCGGATAACAACAGGAGCCTTGTGGGCCTTGCTCCTTTTCCCTATTTCATGATTCTCCTTCTAACAAGAGGGCTTATTACATTTGGGTCCTTCAGCTTCTGGCTCAGTGAATCCGACCCGGTTAATCTTTCCAGTGCGCACTGTCGGTGTTCACCTGATCCAGAACCTTTAGGAACCGGGCTGCCTTGTCCCATCTGGGGTGCCAAAATGTCGGCCGTAAATCACGGTCTGTTCGTTCGCCCGGCGCAATAAGCCAATAACCACGGAGAGCGGGAGAATCAAGAGACGTTTATTCAAGGTACCTTGGATAAGTGGACTTCCCTCCTTTGTTGGAGAAGAAGTACTGAACAGACAACAGTCAGCACTTTAATACTTTTGGACAATATTCATGACATTATCTGACATAGCATACATCCAGCCTACATTACCTAAGACTGAGGTTAAGCATGAACTCTTAACCTCAGTCTTAGGTAATCCCCATTTGATGAAGATATACATCCTCTATCAGCTAGGATGACCATTTAGCAAACTTCTTAATTCACTTTTTCTGATGCATATCACTTCCTATTCTATTCTTGTCTATTTTCACCCTACCTTTTAATTGGCATTCTAATTCATTCTTATCTAGCCGACCCTATGTTAACATATCTTGACCTAATTATATCTTATCTCTATCTACAGTACTTCAACCCACTTTCCTTAATGGACATCCTCTTAGCCTGGCACAGGGTAGGTTATTCACAGGTCAGCCAAATGTGCCTCCAAATGTGCCTTTTTGACCTCTACACATACACTGATATAAGGAATCTTCTTGTTTTCCGCATACACATTTATAGTCAGATAATTCAAAGTTAAATAATTCAAGTTCCTTTCCCACATATTCAGTTTCTTGCCTCTCAGAGGGGGTATTTCCGGCAGCTTTTAAGGAGGCGCTGGTACGCCCTCTCCTCAAGAAACCATCACTGGACCCTACTGTACTGGATAATTTTCGTCCAGTCTCCCACCTTCCCTTTTTGGGGAAGGTGGTTGAGAAGGTGGTGACGTTGCAGCTTCAGAGGATTCTGGATGAAACGGATTATCTGGACCCCTTTCAGTCAGGTTTCAGGCCGGGTCATGGGACTGAAACTGCATTGGTCGCGCTTATGGATGATCTTTGGCAGGAGCGAGATGGAGGTAGTGCATCCATTCTCGCTCTTCTTGACCTCTCAGCGGCTTTCGATACCGTCAACCATGGTATCCTTCTGGAGCGGCTCAGGGAGTTGGGGGCGGGGGGCGTGGTCTTGCGCTGGTTCGCCTCCTTCCTCCAGGGCCGGTTCCAGTTGGTGTTGATATGGGAGGAGAGATTGGGCACATGGCCCCTCCTTTGTGGGGCACTGCAGGATTCAGTTCTCTCTCCGCTCCTTTTTAACATCTCCATGAAACCACTCATTCGTCTCCATGGGATGAGGTATCATCAATATGCTGATGATACTCAGTTATGTATCTCCATCCCGGGGAAAGTAAGTGATGCTGTGGCTGTCCTGTCCAGGTGCCTGGGGGCTGTGGGGGTCTGGATGGGGAAAAACAGGCTTCAGCTGAACCCTAGCAAGATGGAGTGGCTGTGGATTAATGGCTCCTCGTTATCTGGGAAATTGCCATCTTTAGTTCTGGATGAAGTAGGACTGCCCCAGACAGACCTGCTACGTAACTTGGGGGTCCTCTTGGACTCATGACTCCTGCTCGAAGAGCAGGTGGCAGTCGTGGCCAGGAGGGCCTTTGCACAACTTCATGTTGTGCACCAGTTGCGACCTTTCCTGGAACGAGAGGCCCTCCGTACAGTCACTCATGCCCTGGTCATCTCCCATATAGACTATTGTAATGTGCTCTACATGGGGCTACCCTTGAAGAGTATCCGGAAGCTTCATCTGGTCGAGAATGCAGCCGCACGGGCGATTTTGGGTGCTTCCAGATCAGCACAAATAACATTTTTGCTCCGCGAGCTGCATTGGGTGCAGGTTTGCTTCCGGGTCCAATTCAAGGTGTTGGTTATCACCTTTAAAGCCCTACATGGCACGGGACCAGGTTACCTGAGGGACCGTCCCATCCCCGTTACATCCACGCGCCCCACCGGCTTATGCAGAGAGGGCATGCTATGGACCCCGTCTGTAAGACAATTCCATCTGGCGGGGTCCAGGAGGCGGACTTCAGAAAAAAAACTGAAGAGCTGGTTCTGCCCCCATGCTTGGAGTGGGGAGGGGAATAGCCCTTCTTGGGGTTGGCTGGTTCCTTAGACCTGCCCTGGACCGGCCTTACCGGCTCATGGGTTGAAGTAGAACTGCCATTACTTGGATTTGATTGTATGTTATATTTTTATTGATTATTGGTACTTATTTATTATTATTATTATTATTATTTATTCAATTTATTCCCCGCCCATCTCCCATACAAGGGACTCTGGGCGAGTTACAATAATCAAGGTTAAAAACAATACAATAAAAAAGTCTAAAAAATACAATATAAATAGATAAAATACAAGATGGGGGACGTAGGGAACGTAGCATAGATAGTGTTGCTACGGGGCTAGCCAACCCCAGGAGGCACTACCGCCTCTGTTGTCCCAGGCCAGGTGGCAGAGCCAGGTCTTAAGGGCCTTCCGAAAGGTCAGGAGGGAGGGGGCCAGTCTCACCTCCGGGGGCAAGATATTCCATAGGGCGGGCGCTTGTTAAAGTTATTTGGTTAAAGTATTCTATGCAGAATTAAACGCATGGCATTTTCTCCACTGAATTTGGCCGGAAAGTGGAAAATTACAAGTGACCCTGCATTGAAAGTTTGGTTCCCAAAACATTCTACAAACATTTGACTCGTAATCAGCAGGTGTCCCTCTATCTAGCCATAATAAACCCTTATCAGGATTGTTCCCAAGAGAATTGTAGCTCGAGGGAAGGCCAATACACAACACTGCCATCGTGTGACGCTTTATAGTAAGTACAACAACTATGAAGCTAAACTGGTTGCCTGGCCCATTTTTAACCAATCAGATGTGAGCTATGAACCATGGGTATTCATTCATACTTATGTTCTCACCTATGAACTGTAACTATGCCCTTTTTCTTTATGTAGACTGCTATCTACATGTACTTGTATCTGAACTGTAACTATGCCTGGTCTTCGCACAGACCATGATGTTTTTCTTTCCTCACTCTGGTGATGGAACTCTGCATATGCTTTGGTTTTTCATTTTTGCAATAATGCACTATACATCCATTATTGCCTTATGCTATCAATAAAGATATTGTTAGCCTTACAACACATTGTTTGGATTACTTCAAGCCTGAAAAACCCCAAAAAGGTCACCACCACCTAATAGCGCTATCGCAGAGAAGGCACGCCTCTGTAAGGACTGCTCCCAACGATGTCTATCAAATTCCCCTTTCTCAAGAAAGCTCCGAAACGCAGGCTTCTTTAAAAGTAAAGAGGTTTATTGAAGTACATAGGTGCAGGAACAAAGACGTGAATGAATTGGCATGGCATGGTATGTTACATTTAAACATTTCTCCCCCCATTGTCCTTTTGAAGTTGATGTGTGAAGTACTTGGCTCCAGCTTCACTAGACAGTCCTTCCTGGGCTGATACGTTCCGTTTCACAGCTCGTTACGTTGGCTTCGGCTGCTTGTCAGTTGCGAGTCTATTTCCGCATGTCGGTTAGCACGTACTTGTATGAATGGCAGAGGTCTGCCGAACTCTGACATGCCGCCCGTCCAAGAAAATCCCCCCTCCCCTTGGAATGTATATACATTTTTACACTTGGTACCTTCTGGGTCAGATCAATAATTGTACAGTAAATCGTTTAATTGGTTAACGTGGTTTGTCCGGGAATTCTTTGTGAAAGTTTTTGATCATCTCTGGGGCTTGCATGTGTTTTTGAGCAACCCACTCTCTGTCCCCGATCGGGAGGTGTTGCCATTTCACTAAGTACTGCAGCTGTCCTTTATGTCGTCTACTGTCTAGAATTTTGTCAATTTCAAAATGTGGTTCCCCATTGACTAGTGTCGGTGTTGGCTCGGCCACTTCGGGGTGCCAGTCAGATGGTTTATAACGTTTTAGTAAGCTGATGTGGAAAACTGGGTGGACACGTTTCAATGCTTTGGGGAGTTGCAGTTTAACCGTCACTGGGTTGATTACAGTTACAATAGTGAACGGTCCAATGAATTTGGGTGCGAGTTTTTTAGATGGCTGTGTGGAGCGCAAGTTCTTTGTGGAGAGATACACTTTATCTCCCACTCTGAGTTCCCATTCCGCCGCTCTTTTCCTGTCAGCGTATTTTTTGTAATTTGCTTTTGCGTCCTCGAGGGTTTTCATCATCACCGGCCAATTACTCTTTATTTTAGCGATCCACTCGTCTGCCTGTAAAGGGGTGGACCCTTCCATTACTTGGGTCAGCGCGAGTTCGGGGATAGTGACAAAGTCCTGTCCCGTTGCGATTTGGTACGGTGAGAAACCCGTGCTTTGATGGATGGAGTTATTGTATGCTACTTCAGCGAAAGGTAATAACTCCACCCAATCATTCTGTTGATAGCTAATGTAGCATCTTAGGTACTGTTCTAGTATGGAGTTAATGCGTTCAGACGATCCGTCAGTACACGCGTGGAACGCAGAGCTTAACCCCTGGCTAGAACCAATCAATTTTAAAAATGCCCGCCAGAATTTGCACGTAAAGGTACTTCCGCGGTCGCTTATTATGCGTTCGGGCGTACCGTGGGCTCTGTAGATGTGTTGAATGAACAATTTAGCCAATTTGTGTGCGTTCGGAATCCCATTGCATGCAATGAAATGTGCTTGCTTTGAAAATAGGTCAGTGACCACCCAGATTGCCGTTTTCTTGCTGCTCGTGGTAAGTCCACGATAAAATCCATGGCGATTTGTTTCCATGGTTGTGTAGGGTTGGCCACCGGTTGCAGTAGCCCTGTGGGTTTCCCCATCACCCGCTTTGCTGTGGCGCATACTGGGCAGGAGGCTACATATTCCTTTACGTCCTTGCGCAGGGTTGGCCACCAAAACTTATTCCTGATCAAATGTAGTGTTTTAACAAACCCGAAGTGGCCAGCCGTTTTGTGGTCGTGTGTTTTCTCTAATGCCCCCTTCCTAAGTCCTTTGGGGACGTACACCTTTCCTTCCTTCCACCACAGCCCGTTGCTTTCAGTGAGCGTATGTCTGTTCTCCCTCCACCAGTCGTCAGACAGTGTTTCTGTTCGTAGCTTAGCTTCAAAAGGGTTTTCCTCTGCCGCCTTGGCTTTGCTGCGAGTGAGAGCTAGATTTCCTTCTAGCCTGTTCGTTTGCCCCCCCCCCCCCCCGTTCTGCTGGCTCACCTGCCTGTGGCGATGTGTGTGCGAGCGTGGGGGTGAGCGTGTTTTCTGTACCATCTAGCCTGGTTGCCTCGCAGCCCTGTTCCGAGGGTTCGCCTGGTTGTTGAGGTGTGTGTGCTTGCTTAGGGAATAGTGTTTCTACCAGCCCCTCGACTTTACCATCGTGTTGGGGTAGTCGTGACAACGCATCTGCTAGGAGGTTCTTTCCCCCTGGAAAGTATTGCAGGGTGAAGTTAAATTTGCTGAAAAATTCAGCCCACCGCAATTGCTTGTGATTCAGTTTCCTGGGGGATTTGAGTGCCTCTAGGTTTTTGTGGTCCGTCCAGACCTGGAAAGGGATGGTCGCCCCCTCCAAGAGATGGCGCCATGTGTCTAGTGCGTGTTTGACAGCGAACGCTTCCTTCTCCCAAACATGCCATCTTTTTTGCGTTTCGCTGAATTTTTTGGAAATGTAAGCGCACGGTCTCAATTTCTTTGCCTCATCGAATTGAAGCAATATTGACCCAATGGCATTGTGGGAAGCATCCGTGTGAATTATGAATTGCTTCTCCACTTCTGGGTGTTTGAGGATGGGTTCCTCTGTGAATAGAGCCTTGAGTTTGTCGAATGCCTCCTGGCATTCCGTGGTCCAAATTAGTCTAGTACTGGGTGATTTCCCCTTGGCCCCCTTTCCTTTTGTTTTCAATAGGTCCGTCAAGGGTAGTGCAATCTGGGCGAACCCGTGAATAAATTGGCGATAGAACCCCGCAAAACCCAGAAAGGCTTGGAGTTGTCTGCGGGTTTGGGGGGGTTCCCACTCTAACACTGCTTTTACTTTCCCCGGGTCCATTTCAATGCCTCTGTGAGATATCCTATAGCCTAGGAAGTCTAAGCTGTCCTTGTGGAATTCACACTTTTCCAATTTGACATATAGTTTAGCCTCAAGCAATTTCTCTAACACTCTCTTAACTAGTTGTGTGTGTTCCTCCAGGTTATCCGAAAAAATCAAGATGTCGTCTAAATACACAATTACCCCTTGGTAGAGAAACTCATATAAAACCTCATTAATTAGTCGCATGAATATGCCCGGTCCTCCCGCAATCCCAAACGGGAGAACCCGATACTGATATTGACCCAATGGGCAGTTAAATGCCGTTTTCCATTCGTCCCCTTCCCGTATGCGTACTCGATAGTATGCCTCTCGCACATCTAGCTTGGTAAAAATTTTGCCTTTTGCCAATTGCGCTAGCATGTCTTTGAGGAGTGGGAGAGGGTACTGGTTGGTCACTGAAATAGCATTTAACCCCCTGTAGTCCGTGCAAAGCCGTAAGGACCCATCCTTCTTTTTCCGGAAAAGTACAGGGGCAGCTAAAGGTGAGTTTGAGGGTTCAATAAAACCCCTTGCCAAATTTTTATCGATGAATTTACGTAGCTCACCTAATTCTTTCTGGGTCATCGCATACATTTTGGGTTTTGGGAAGGGGGCCCCAGGGATCAAATCAACCGTTGCGTCTGAAGCCCTGTGGGGGGGTTCCTGTTCGCATACTTTTTGCCCAAACACCTCACCCACGGAGGTGTAGACCTCCGGGATTGTGTCTGGGAGCGTCTCCCCCTCCTCGTCTTGATCCTCCTCCCATTGTTCCATCCCCTCGTGTACCGTGCCAGCCGCCCCCCATTCCAATTCACTTACTCCATTTGTTTCTTCAACCGCTTTGTAAAGCCCATCAAAGAACTCAATTTCCCCAGACGCCCAGTCCACTCTAGGGTTTCTTTTCCTGAGCCATTTGAGTCCTAACACGATATGTCGCGCAGCAATGGGTGCGACTATGAAGCGTAATGTCTCTACATGAGTCCCCACAGACATTTGTATGTCTTCAGTGGTGAATTCGATTGGGCCCCCCTTCATTTCGGACCCATCCAATTGGCAGAACGTGATGGGTGTCTGCATTTTAACCAACCTGAGTTTCAGTCTGGTTGCTATTTTTGGGTGTATCAAACATCTGGAACACCCAGAGTCCAGCATGGCCACCCCCCACAATTGTCCCGTCCCATCCAAAGTTTTCAACTGTACCTTAACGTTCATCGTGGGGCATTTTGGGACACCTGCCCCCCCGTTGCGCCCAATGTTGAAGGCCTGTCCTGCGGCGCACTTTAGCACAGGCCGTTGTAGTTTTCCGCCGGCTCGAAGTCATCATTTGAGGTGTCGGACTCGCTGCTCCCCTGTTGCCAGTCCCGTCTCCCCACGGTTGCTGCCGCCGCTCCTTTGTACTTCACCGTTGCAGTCTTGCTTTCTTTGGTGTCAGGTGCCTTTTTCAATGGGATTTTCTCTTTGGCGTTCGTCTTGGTTTGTGGGCAATTGCTTATCCGGTGACCCTCTCTGCCGCAACGAAAGCATAGCCCATCTTTCGTATGGCGTTCTTTCTCCTCCTCCCAGTTCCGTTGCTTGGTGAATTTGCGGGGTTGAGTGAAAGAGGTCCCAGGTTTCTTGCGCATGGAGTTGAAACTTTTTATGTTCTGGAGCTGCATTGTGCTGTTTTCCACTTTCCCAGCCAGTTGAATCCATCCTTCTAACGTCCCTGGGTCATCTCTCGTTATGGCTAGTTCTATAATTTCCTGTCGTAATCCGTATTGAAAGTGCTGGACTTTGAAGGATTCAGGCCAGTCAGGTAATTTCGATAGGAGTTTCTTGAAGTCCATAGCATACTCCGCTACTGTTCTGTTGCCTTGTCTTAAATTTTGAATTCGAGTCCTCACTGAGATTTTAGATAGCGTATCCTCAAATCTCTGTCTGAATGCGTACATAAACTTCTGAAAGTTCCTCAGCTCGCTGGCTCCGCAGTCGTGGAGACTCACTAGCCAGTCACCCGCCTCTCCCCTTAGAAAACTGGAGACATAACGCACCTTGCTCACCTCCATTTGGAAGGTATGTTCGAATTCCTCCATAAACCCCTGAACGTGTGTTAGGAAACATGCTAATTTCCTTGGGTCCCCATCGAATTTCATTTTTAGTTCGTTAACCCCGCTTGGGGCATGGGCTCTCAAAGAGGTTCTGCGATGATCGTAGTCTGGGGTTACAGGAGTTCGGCTGTATGGAAGCTGCCCATAGAATAGTGTTTCTTCCTCCCTCTTCGTCTATGAAGGTTCTCAGTCATCCAGGTGGAACAGTCTGTGGCTTGAATCATGTCAACTGGATTTCTATTTTCTTAGTGGAAACGTTTCACTCCTTATCCAAGGAGCTTCTTCAGTCTGAGTAAAGTTAGTAAGGGAATCCTTAAATATGTTTCTAGGCTGGCTGTGTGACCTTGCACCTGGGGCTAGGTCATGGTTATTTTTGAGATGTTTGTTTCTAAGTCCCTTTATCATCTAAAGGAGGATCGTTAAGATTACCCTGCTGCTGTTGAGCTTGTGAAATGGTCTTAATCTTCCTAGGCACAGAAGACAAAGCAGGAAGGAAGATAGGGGAAAGCTTAGAAACAAACATCTCAAAAATAACCATGACCTAGCCCCAGGTGCAAGGTCACACAGCCAGCCTAGAAACATATTTAAGGATTCCCTTACTAACTTTACTCAGACTGAAGAAGCTCCTTGGATAAGGAGTGAAACGTTTCCACTAAGAAAATAGAAATCCAGTTGACATGATTCAAGCCACAGATTCCTCCCTCTTCTCGTTTTCCCCACTTGACTCTACGATTTCTTCCTCTTCGTCGGAGCCTGTTGGGCTCCTTTCTGCCTCCCTAGGTCCATCTAGGGCTCTTAACAACTGTTCAATGGCCCCCCCCCATGGAGTCCAATTTTTTGTTCATCGTCCCTACCTCTAGGCTCAGGTGTGCCATCTGGTTCTCCAGGGCTTCGATTCGATGGGTCTGGGTGACCCTTTTCTTGGCTTTCCCTCCTTTTCCTTTCAGCCCTTCCCTGACTGCGATAGACCATCCCGCCGGGGTAGGCTTGGGATTGCTGAGGGCCATGAGGTTTACCTCCTTCTTCTGTGATTTCTTATTTTCTCGCTGTTCAGCAGTCTCTGTAGGGGACGACTCCGCTCGCTGGGTTGCCTCCAACGCCTGGACAGCTGCCGCGCTGGTTCCGGCTACCTCGAGAGTCTCCGCTGCTGCTACTGACTCCATTCTGCTCCGTGGGTGGAAAATTTTTTTTTTCCGGTGGTGTGACCGCTTTCAACTGGGGAGCTCACCGAATTTTGTCGGGATATTCCTCAGGATACGTGGTCAGGATTGATTCACGTCTTTATGTAAGGACTGCTCCCAACGATGTCTATCAAATTCCCCTTTCTCAAGAAAGCTCCGAAACGCAGGCTTCTTTAAAAGTAAAGAGGTTTATTGAAGTACATAGGTGCAGGAACAAAGACGTGAATGAATTGGCATGGCATGGTATGTTACATTTAAACATTTCTCCCCCCATTGTCCTTTTGAAGTTGATGTGTGAAGTACTTGGCTCCAGCTTCACTAGACAGTCCTTCCTGGGCTGATACGTTCCGTTTCACAGCTCGTTACGTTGGCTTCGGCTGCTTGTCAGTTGCGAGTCTATTTCTGCATGTCGGTTAGCACGTACTTGTATGAATGGCAGAGGTCTGCCGAACTCTGACAGCCTCCTGGACCCCGCTAGATGGAATTCTCTTGTTGAGGGGGTCCGAAGCATGCCCTCTCTGCATGCACGGGTGGGGCAGGCCGACGTTATTGGGACGAGACGGTCCCTCAGGTACCCTGGTCCTATGCCATGTAGGGCTTTAAAGGTGATCACCAACACCTTGAATTGGACCCGGAAGCAAACTGACACCCAATGCAGCTCGCGAAGCAGAGGTGTTACATGGGCCGATCTCCTGGCCCCCATAACTGCTCGCGCCGCCGCATTCTGCACCAGCTGAAGCTTCCGGATACTCTTCAAGGGTAGCCCCATGTAGAGCGCATTACAATAGTCTATACGGGAGATGACAAGGGCGTGAGTGACTGTTCAGAGGGCCTCCTGATCCAGGAAAGGGCGTAACTGGCGCACAACTCGGAGCTGTGCAAAGGCCCTCCTGGCCACGACTGCCACCTGCTCTTCGAGCAGGAGTCGCGAGTCCAGGAGGACCCCCAGATTCCGCACTGGATCCGAGTGGGGTAGTGCAACTCCACCCTTAACCAAAGATGACAACTTCCCGGATCCAGGGGGGCCGTCAATCCACAGCCACTCCGTCTTACCAGGGTTCAGTTGAAGCCTGTTGTTCCCCATCCAGACCCCCACAGCCTCCAGGCACTGAGATAAGGCATTGACTGCATCACTTACTTCACCCGGGATGGAGATGTATAACTGGGTATCATTGGCATATTGGTGATACCTCATCCCGTGGTGACGGATGATCTCGCCCAGCGGCTTCATGTAGATGTTGAATAGGAGAGGAGAGAGAACCGACCCCTGAGGCACCCCACAAGTCAGGGGTCTCGGGTCAGCTCTCTCCTCCCCTATCAACACCGACTGGGAATGGCCCTGGAGGAAGGAGGCGAACCAGCGCAAAACCACGCTGCCCGCCCCCAACTCCTCGAGCCGCCCCAAAAGTATACCGTGGTCGACGGTATCGAAAGCCGCTGAGAGATCTAAGAGAGCAAGGATGGACGCACTCCCTCCATCCCGCTCTCGCCAGAGATCATCCATAAGCGCGACCAATGCGGTCTCTGTCCCATATCCCGGCCTGAAACCTGACTGAAAGGGGTCCAGATAATCCGTTTCCTCCAGAATCCTCTGGAGTTGCAACGCCACCACCTTCTCAACCACCTTTCCCAAAAAGGGAAGGTGGGAGACTGGGCGAAAATTGCCCAGGATGGTAGGGTCCAGGGATGGTTTCTTGAGGAGGGGGTGCACCAGCGCCTCCTTAAAGGCAGCCGGGAACACCCCCTCACTCAAGGACGAATTTATAATCGCCTGGACCCAGCCACATGTCACCTCACTAGCTGATTTTACCATCCAGGAAGGACATGGGTCAAGTTGGCATGTGGTGGCGTTTACAGTCCGGAGGATCCTGTCTACTTCATCAGGCCCAACAGGATCAAACTGCTCCCAGATAACATGGCAAGTACGGGCCTCTGGCATCTCCCCAGATCTTGTCCCACGCTTGGAGTCCAACTTGGAATGAATCTGAGCGATTTTGTCCTGCAGATGCTCAGAAAACTCTTCCGATCGGCTCTGTAAATGGGTCTCCCCTTGCTCCTGACCCAAAAGCGATCTTGTAATCTTAAACAGGGCCGTCGGGCGGCATTCTGCAGACGCAATAAGAGCGGAGTAATATTCACGTTTCGCCGCTCTTATCGCCACAAGGTAGGCCTTAACTGCGGCTCTAGATTTTGTTCGGTCAGATTCAGTCTTCGTCTTTCTCCAGCGGCGCTCTAGACGTCTCTTAACCCTCTTCAAAGCCCTCAACTCATCCGTAAACCACGGCGAGTGACGGGCCGAACAGGGCCGGAGAGGTCGCACAGGCGCGATCTTGTCCAGAGCTCCGGCCACTTCCCTATTCCAGGCTGCGGCCAGGACCTCCACTGGACCGTGAAGCAAGTCCTCAGGAATAACCCCCAGCTCCTTCTGAAACCTCACTGGGTCCATCAGTCGCCGGGGGTGGACCAATCGAGTAGGTCCCGCCTCCCTGCAGAGTGGGGCAGCAGAGGAGAGTCTCAGGGTCACCAGGGCGTGGTCTGACCATGACAGTGGGGAAAGATGTAACTCTCCCCTCAGATCACATTGCCACTGCTCGGACAAGAAAACTAAGTCCGGGGTGAGACCACTGTCACGAGTCGGGTCACGAATAATCTGAGACAGGCCCATAGCTGCCATGGTAGCCATGAACTCCCGGGCCGCCTCCGAGGACCGCCCCAGGGACGGCAGATTGAAGTCCCCCAGAACCATAAGTCTGGGGAACTCCACTGCCAGCCCCGAGACAGCCTCGAGCAGCTCAGGCAGGGAGGTTGCTACGCAGCAGGGAGGCTGGTACAGCAGCAACACTCCCAACTGTTCTCGTGAACCCAACTTGAAAAACAGGGTCTCACACCTGGCCACTTGTGGAGCAGCGCCCCTGAAGGCCACAAGGGACTCTCGGATGACCACTGCCACCCCTCCTCCCCTGCCCCGGTGTCTCGGCTGATGCCACACCCGAAACCCGGCTGGGCACATTTCCGAGAGGGCTACTCCCCCCTCTGGGCCCAGCCAGGTCTCAGTAATACACACCAGGTCAGCCCCCTCCTCTGTGATTAGATCGCTTATAAGGGGGGCCTTGTTATTCACCGACCTGGCGTTCAGCAGCAGCAGTCGGAGACCGGAGCCCACGAGGATCTGCTTACCAGGGCCTGGGTATGAACACGGGGGGCCGGAACGCGCCACCGGTAACAAACACCGGGGGCGCCTTCCCCGATAATGGCTCGCCCTCCGGTTCCCGTCATACCGTCCCCTGCCCGTCACCACCTGAATCAAATGGCCCGCCCCCCAGCCCCCAGAGATTCCCGGCTCTGGCCTAGTAGCCTCCACTCCCAGGCCTCCGGGATTCTTGGGCTTAATCAAGGGTCCCTTATCCCATTCACCCATCATCCAATCTCACAGCAAATCGGGTAGTGACAAGACCCCCCAGCGCACCAGCTCACGCTCTCGGCACTGCAAGGATCCAGCACCACCCCCAGTCACGCTCTGTACCTCTCCCTCGACTTCTCTCACTGGTCAGGGAGAGGTACCAACACTCACCAGCAATCACTCCTACCCCACCTCACTCTCACTCAGGGGGGTACTCTTACAAAACCATGCAATCTTGGCTCCCCCCACCTCGTCTCTCACCCAGTGGGGGGTCCACATTCATACTAAGGGAGCCCTATAAACCCTCTGCCAGCTTATGTTAAATGGGACACTATCCAGATCTTCATAGGGGTTAGTCCGTGTTGTTATTTTTTCTCTCTTACGCCCCGGTCTCCTGGATTCCAGCCTCCGCACCATCTATACTTTTCAGGGCCGCAGGGTTCGCCCCCAACTCCAGCCAGTTCTAACATCAAGGCTTCCGAACCCTCTTTAGAATCGGCCCAAGAAAAAAGTCCAGCTTGTCTGCGGGGGGGCGGGGGGGGCGACTCGTCTGAGGACTCTGTTGCAACAGCTGGGATCTCTCTGTACCACGCCGGCTCTACTAGGCCCCGCCAACTCCACCGGCCTAGTCCGAACCCCGACGGTCTCCGCCTCCAGCGATCGAAAACAGAGCCCCCCGGCAGCCTCCGTCAAACTTCAGCCTTGCAAGCTCTGCCAGCCCAGCTCGACAACCAACAGCCTCCAGCCTCCAGCCGCGTCCGGCAGCCTCCCACAGTCTCCGGTCCTCGGCGGGCTCCCGGCCTTCACCAGCTCCGTCGGCCCAACTCGAACCCCAAGACTCCGGCCCGCAACAGACCTCAAAGGGCTCTGGCGCCTTCAGCAATTCACCGGGCTCCTTTCCTCGTGCAGATCCACGGAGCTCCGACCCGGATGCACGGTCTCGCCCCAGCACTCCCCTCGGAAAAAGCCGCTCCCCACCGACACCACCACCTCCCCAAACCCCAAAGGTGAGTTTTTAGGGGTTTTTTGGTGGGGTTTTCGGCTTTTCCCGGAACGGTCAACGGCCGCGCTGACTTGCGGCCGCCATCTTGGAAAGCCTGTTGACTTTTATGACTTTTATGACTTTTATTGAATTTTAAATTGTTTGTATTGTGAACCACCCAGGGTCCCTCCTTGTGGGGGAGATGGGCAGTGATAGAAATATGATTAATAAATTTTTGTTGTTGTTTATTCGTTCAGTCGTTTCTGACTCTTCGTGACTTCATGGACCAGCCCACGCCAGAGCTTTCTGTCGGCCGTCACCATCCCCAGCTCCCCAATGGTTGAGTCCGTCGCCTCCAGAATACCATCCATTCATCTTGCCCTTGGTCGGCCCCTCTTCCTTTTGCCTTCCACTTTCCCTAGCATCAGCTTCTTCTCCAGGGTATCCTGTCTTCTCATTATGTGGCCAAAGTACTTCAGTTTTGCCTTTAATATCATTCCCTCAAGTGAGCAGTCTGGCTTGATTTCCTGGAGTATGGACTGGTTTGATCTTCTTGCAGTCCAAGGCACTCTCAGAATTTTCCTCCAACACCACAGTTCAAAAGCATCTATCTTCCTTCGCTCAGCCTTCCTTATGGTCCAGCTCTCGCAGCCATAGGTTACTACAGGAAATACCATTGCTTTAACTATACGGACCTTTGTTGTCAGTGTGATGTCTCTGCTCTTAACTATTTTATCAAGATTTGCCATTGCTCTCCTCCCAAGAAGTAGACGTCTTCTGATTTCCTGGCTGCAGTCAGCATCTGCAGTAATCTTTGCGCCTAGAAATACAAAGTCTGTCACTGCCTCCACTTTTTCTCCCTCTATTTGCCAGTCATCAATCAAGCTCGTTGCCATAATCTTGGTTTTTTTGAGGTTTAACTGCAACCCAGCTTTTGCACTTTCTTCTTTCACCTTCGTCATAAGGCTCCTCAACTCCTCCTCACTTTCAGCCATCAAAGTGGTATCATCTGCATATCTGAGATTGTTAATGTTTCTTCCAGCGATTTTAACTCCAGCCTTGGATTCCTCAAGCCCAGCATGTCGTATGATGTGTTCTGCGTACAGGTTGAATAGGTAGGGTGAGAGTATACAACCCTGCCGTACTCCTTTCCCAATCTTAAACCAGTCCGTTGTTCCGTGCTCTGTTCTTACCGTTGCTACTTGGTCGTTATACAGATTCCTCAGGAGGCAGACAAGATGACTTGGTATCCCCATACCACCAAGAACTTGCCACAATTTGTTATGATCCACACAGTCAAAGGCTTTAGAATAGTCAATAAAACAGAAATAGATGTTTTTCTGAAATTCCGTGGCTTTCTCCATTATCCAGCGGATATTGGCAATTTGGTCTCTAGTTCCTCTGCCTTTTCTAAACCCAGCTTGTACATCTGGCAATTCTCGCTCCATGAATTGCTGGAGTCTACCTTGCAAGATCTTGAGCATTACCTTACTGGCATGTGAAATAAGTGCCACTGTTCGATAGTTTGAACATTCTTTAGTGCTTCCCTTTTTTGGTATGGGGATATAAGTTGATTTTTTCCAATCTGATGGCCATTCTTGTGTTTTCCAAATTTGCTGGCATATGGCATGCATCACCTTGACAGCATCATCTTGCAAGATTTTAAACAGTTCAGCTGGGATACCATCGTCTCCTGCTGCCTTGTTATTAGCAATGCTTCTTAAGGCCCATTCAACCTCACTCTTCAGGATGTCTGGCTCTAACTCACTGACCACACCGTCAAAGCTATCTCCAATATTATTATCCTTCCTATACAGATCTTCCGTATATTCTTGCCAACTTTTCTTGATCTCTTCTGCTTCTGTTAGGTCCTTACCATCTTTGTTTTTGATCATACCCATTTTTGCCTGGAATTTACCTCCGATGTTTCTAATTTTCTGGAAGAGGTCTCTTGTCCTTCCTATTCTATTGTCTTCTTCCACTTCCGCACATTGCTTGTTTAAAAATAATTCCTTATCTCTTCTGGCTAACCTCTGGAATTTTGCATTTAATTGGGCATATCTCCCCCTATCACTGTTGCCTTTTGCTTTCCTTCTTTCTTGGGCTACTTCCAGTGTTTCAGCAGACAGCCATCTTGCCTTCTTGGTTTTCTTTTTCTTTGGGACGTTTTTTGTTGCCGCCTCCTGAACAATGTTGCGAACTTCTGTCCATAGTTCTTCTGGGACCCTATCTACTAAATCTAGTCCCTTAAATCTATTCTTCACCTCCACTGCATATTCCTTAGGAATATTAGTGAGCTCATATCTAACTGATCTGTGGGTCTTCCCTATTCTCTTTAGTCTGATTCTAAATTTTGCAATAAGAAGTTCGTGATCTGAACTACAGTCAGCTCCAGGTCTTGTTTTTACCGACTGTATAGAGGTCCGCCACCTTTGGCTGCAAAGGATGTAGTCAATCTGATTTCGGTGTCGACCATCTGGTGAAGTCCATGTATAAAGTCGTCTTTTAGGTTGTTGGAAGAGAGTGTTTGTTATGCACAGTGAGTTGTCTTGGCAAAATTCTATCAGCCTATGTCCTGCTTCATTTTGTTCTCCCAGACCATGCTTGCCTGTAATTCCAGGTGTCGTCTGACTACCCACCTTAGCATTCCAGTCTCCTGTAATGAAAATAACATCTCTTTTTGGTGTATTATCTAGTAGGTGCTGCAGATCCTCATAGAACTGATCTACTTCTGCTTCTTCAGCATCTGTGGTTGGGGCGTATATTTGGATCACTGTGATGTTAAATGGCTTACCCTGAATTCGAATTGAGATCATTCTATCGTTTTTTGGATTGTATCCAAGCACTGCTTTAGCCACTTTATTATTAATTATGAAGGCTACTCCATTTCTTCTGTGGTCCTCTTGTCCACAGTAGTAGATCTGGTGGTCATCTGATGTGAAGTGGCCCATCCCAGTCCATTTCAGTTCACTGACACCTAAAATGTCTATATTTAATCTTGACATCTCACCAATAACCACATCCAATTTGCCCTGGCTCATAGATCTTACATTCCAGGTTCCTATGGTGTGTTGATCTTTAGAACATCGGATTCGCCGTTCACCACCAGCACCGTCGGCCGCTAGCCGTCCTTTCGGCTTTGAGCTAGCTGCGTCATCACATCTGGGGCTAGTTGAACGTATCCTCTGTTCCTCCCCAGTAGCATTTTGACCATCTTCCGACCTGGGAGTCCCATCTTCCGATGGTATACCGACATATCTTTGGTTGTACTGATCCATTTAGTTTTCACGGCAAGAATACTGGGGTGGGTTGCCGTTACCTTCCCCAGGGATCGTATTTAGTCTGACCTCTCTGCCACGACCTTCCCGTCTTGGGTGTCCCTTCACGGTTTAGCTCATGGTTTCATTGAGGTGCTCAAGCTCCAGCACCACGACAAGGTAACGATCTCCTTTGCTGGAGGATTAATAAATAAATAAAATAAAATAAAAACTTCTTGGCCGCAAATGGCTGAGGACTTTGATTGGCAGCTGTCTCTGGGCAGAAGGGGGCCCCTCGGTGGGATGGTTGGGGTCAGACTGGTGGGAAGAGGAGCCCGCGTGTCCCCCTGCGCAGGGAGGCTGGGCGGGGTGCAGCAGCCCCTCCCAGCCGGGCTGAGCACCGTTTCAAGAGCCGCCCCTCCCTTGCGTGCCGTCCGAGCATCCCTCGCTCGGCCCCCCCCTCCTGGCCGGGTCCCTGGCGCCGCCTCGCCTCGTGTGCCGGATGTGGGAAACTTATTATACTTTGCAGTCTCGGTGAGAGACGGAGGGATAAAGGGCCTTTTCATCAACAAAAATGACCTCTGAACATCTGCATGTTAGTATTCTAAGTTTCCTATTTAAAAAAGCAACATTTCTGTGTTTCATTTGTGCCATTTATCTACCGCTTCAGTCCTCACACATTCTCAGCTGTTTACAGATATTAATAGTTTTATAAGATTGCATTTTAAAACTTCAATAACAGAATTCTAAGTTAATATCAAGTAGCAGAAAAATTCTCCTGATCCAGAGCCCGACAGCCCCCGGTACCGTGAGAAGGCTCCCACCGCATCTCCCACGGGCCCGGGGTGGGGGTGTCTAACCGGGCATCGGCAGCATTTATGTATCTGCCGCAGTGTTTCAACGGCAGCAACTAGTAGATGTGTGACAGGGCTTCAGGTTCACACGTCTTAACGTTGCTGAGGTGGAGAAGCACCGACCCAGCATATTATTCAGACTGTTCGACTGCTGCGTGCTGCACAAAGTTAAGGTCCGAAAACCGATGGGCGGCTGGAGAAGCACAACGGTTGTCCCAGCGGGAGCAACGCCCCCACGCTCCTCAGGCAGCGGCATTGTCAGCCTCGCTTTGCTCGCCTGCCACGTGTTTGAGCCACGCGTGTCGAGCCCTACAGAAGCCGACTCGTGTCAGCCGCCTCGGTAGCTTCGTCAGCATTGTGGCAGCGCTTTAGGGGAGAGACCGGACGAGTGGGGTTTTCAGACTCGGGTCGCTAGACGGCGCTCTAGGAATAAGCAACCCAGCGCCTAGAAAGCAGCGGCGTCTGTGGTTGCTGAGGAGTGACGTCAAACGGGAGGGGGAGCTGAAACAATAGAGTACTGGATTGCTAGAGGGGATGTCGGAGGAGAGGAGGAGGGCAGAGGAACTTCCTGTTCCGGAAGTTCTGGGTCTTCACCGGGGTCGGAGCAGCAGCCGCCGGAAAGTGAGTCGAGGACAGGTGCGGGGAGAGGCCGGGAGCAAGTGGGGCTGTTTCGTTTCCTCCGCGGGGAAGAGTCAGAGAAGCCACTCGGCTGAAAAGTGCCAGCTGCTCCATCTGCCCCCCCCCCGCCCAAATTTTATTCCCCTGGTGCTGCAGGCTCGAAAAGTGGTGCCTGCAATTTTCTGGCGGTCGGGAGATTTGAAAAGTCCCCATCGCGTCAGCGTTGACTCCTTGTGATTTTATGGAGATGCTGTTTCCTTGGCAACAATATGGGACTGATCTGCCACTGCCGTCTCCCGGGATGCTTTTTTTCCTTCCACGTCTAGCCAACAAACTCTCCCATCCATGTATTAACCAGGTTCAACTCTGCTTAACCCACCCCTTTTTCTAAATAGCCATTGAGGACCCTTTTTTTTTGAATACCCCTAACGGTCTCTCTGGAATGCGGCTGCTCTGCCTCCTCCGTTCCCCAACACCTCAGCAGCCTTTTTTCTAAATAGCCATTGAGGACCATTTGGGATGTCCAGGTGTGGAGGCAGTCTTCGCATTCCACTTGTTCAGTGACCAAGGTTAGGATGGCGCTGGAAAGGAGACTTCCAACTGGCCCTCAAACTTGTGTCCCTCAAAGCGATTTGGGTGCTGGCAACCGACACGCCTTTACGAGGGTGGCAGTGTCTTGCAGTCCCATGATTGCTGTTTGCCACCTTCCAATCCGGCTTCTGACAAGCCAAATCAAGGGGGAATCCAGCAGGAAGCTGCAAGTCACGGTCATGTGACGTTGCCCTTAAGGACCCACGGTGATGTTTTCTTTTACTGCCAAGTCTAGCCAACAAACACGGGATTTCCTAGTGGTCTTCCATTCATGTGTCATGGTTGTTCGACATTGTGATTAATCACCCACGGTGATTCACTTAATCACCGCAGCCAGAACTGATGTTGTAAGTCAGTGCATTCACGTGATGTCATCTTAATTATTTTATATATATATCCAATTTATTCCCCACCCATCTCACTTGCAGAGCGACTTAATGACCGAGCTGCTTAGTGACAGAGGTGCCGGTCCCAACTGCAGTCAGAAAGGAGGACTATCTGTATTGTATTGTGATGTCCCCAGAGTGGTTTTGGACAGTAATTTCTGCTCTTTTCCTAGTTGGAGCTGAGGAGCTGAATGGACAGAACTGGTGCTTTAAATCTTGCAGAGGCTTTGGGCACCATTTCTTCTGTTAAGCCCCCCAGCCCTCTAAAAGTAGCCCCCAAAGTTTGACCATACCCACTTCTGGGAGATTTTGCAGGCTGAAATACACATGGATTTTCTACATACATACATTTGTAGGGGTGTGTATCTGTATTTGTGTGCATCTATGTGCATGTGTAGAATCTATCCCCAGCGTTTCCAGATATCCTTCTTGATAACCCTTTGCAGTGCTAAGAATCTCTGAGTGACCCAAGCCTAGAAGTGAATTTCAGGATTTGAACTTGGATCTCGCTATTCTTCTATGTGTCAAATGAATCATCATGAATGTTAGAGGTTAATCTAGCCTTTTGGCACCTTTCCTTTTTCATTGTAATGAATGCTTTTTTGTTGTTGTTTGCACGTGTTGTGCAGCCATTTTATAGATAATAATTGAAGTACCACTTTTATGTGAATCTTATAGACAAAAAGGATGCCAATAAGAGCCTGCTCAACAACCGAGAATCACAAGCAGCATTAAAAAGGAAAGCAAATCAAGCCAGCAATCCAAGAATATCAGTGGTGGAAAAGCCCCACAGAGGTCTATATTGTGGGAAAAGCACAGATTAAAGATCACAGCTGATTATGCACAAGAGGATGCACACCGGCGAGAAGCCCTACCAGTGTTCTCGATGCGGCAAAAGCTTTAACAAGCACGCCACCCTGCTGAATCACAAGAGGACTCACACCGGGGAGAAACCGTATGAGTGTCTGGATTGTGGGAAAAGTTTCAGTCACAAGTCCAACCTGGTGATGCACCAGAGGACTTACACAGGAGAGAAACCGTATGATTGTCCAGATTGTGGGAAAAGTTTCAGTTTGAAGTCCCACCTGGTGCAACACCAGAGGACTCACACAGGAGAGAAACCGTATGTGTGTCCGGATTGTGGGAAAAGTTTCACTTTGAAGTCCCACCTGGTGCGACACCAGAGGACTCACACAGGAGAGAAACCGTACGAGTGTCCGGATTGTGGGAAAAGTTTCAGTCGGAATTCCAACCTGGTGATACACCAGAGCACTCACACAGGAGAGAAACCGTACGAGTGTCCGGATTGTGGAAAAAGTTTCAGTTGGAATTCCGACCTGGTGCAACACCAGAGGACTCACACAGGAGAGAAACCGTATGTGTGTCAGGATTGTGGGAAAAGTTTCAGTTTGAAGTCCTACCTGGTGAAACACCAGAGGACTCACACAGGAGAGAAACCGTATGTGTGTCCGGATTGTGGGAAAAGTTTCAGTTTGAAGTCCCACCTGGTGCAACACCAGAGGACTCACACAGGAGAGAAACCGTATGAGTGTCCGGATTGTGGGAAAAGTTTCAGTTTGAAGTCCAGCCTGGTGAAACACCAGAGAAGTCACACAGGAGAGAAACCGTATGAATGTCCGGATTGTGGGAAAAGTTTCAGTCGGAATTCCGAACTGGTGAGTCACCAGAGGACTCACACAGGAGAGAAACCGTATGAGTGTCCGGATTGTGGGAAAAGTTTCAGTCACAAGTCCAGCCTGGTGATACACCAGAGGACTCACACAGGAGAGAAACCGTATGTGTGTCCGGATTGTGGGAAAAGTTTCATTTTGAAGTCCCACCTGGTGCAACACCAGAGTTCTCACACTGGAGAGAAACCGTATGTGTGTCCGGATTGTGGGAAAAGTTTCAGTTTGAAGTCCCACCTGATGCGACACCAGAGGACTCACACAGGAGAGAAACCGTACGAGTGTCCGGATTGTGGGAAAAGTTTCAGTCGGAATTACAACCTGGTGATCCACCAGAGAAGTCACACAGGAGAGAAACCGTACGAGTGTCCGGATTGTGGAAAAAGTTTCAGTTGGAATTCCGACCTGGTGCAACACCAGAGGTCTCACACAGGAGAGAAACCGTATGTGTGTCCGGATTGTGGGAAAAGTTTCAGTTTGAAATCCTACCTGGTGAAACACCAGAGGACTCACACAGGAGAGAAACCGTATGTGTGTCCGGATTGTGGGAAAAGTTTCAGTTTGAAGTCCCACCTGGTGCAACACCAGAGGACTCACACAGGAGAGAAACCGTATGAGTGTCCGGATTGTGGGAAAAGTTTCAGTTTGAAGTCCAGCCTAGTGAAACACCAGAGAAGTCACACAGGAGAGAAACCGTATGAGTGTCCGGATTGTGGGAAAAGTTTCAGTTTGAGGTCCAGCCTGGTTAAACACCAGAGAAGTCACACAGGAGAGAAACCGTATGAGTGTCCGGATTGTGGGAAAAGTTTCAGTTGGAATTCTGACCTGGTGATACACCAGAGGACTCACACAGGAGAGAAACCGTACGAGTGTCCAGATTGTGGGAAAAGTTTCAGTCACAAGTCCAACCTGGTGATACACCAGAGCACTCACACAGGAGAGAAACCGTACGAGTGTCCAGATTGTGGAAAAAGTTTCAGTTGGAATTCTGACCTGGTGAAACACCAGAGGACTCACACAGGAGAGAAACCATATGAGTGTCCGGATTGTGGGAAAAGTTTCAGTCAGAATTACACCTTGGTGAAACACCAGAGGACTCACACAGGAGAGAAACCGTATGAGTGTCCGGATTGTGGGAAAAGTTTCAGTCACAATTCCGACCTCGTGATACACCAGAGGACTCACACAGGAGAGAAACCATATGTGTGTCCGGATTGTGGGAAAAGTTTCAGTTTGAAGTCCTACCTGGTGCAACACCAGAGGACTCACACAGGAGAGAAACCGTATGAGTGTCCGGATTGTGGGAAAAGTTTCAGTTTGAAGTCCATCCTGGTGAGACACCGGAGGACCCACACAGGAGAGAAACCGTATATGTGTCCGGATTGTCGGAAAAGTTTCAGTACCAAGTCTAGCCTTATAGATCATGTAGGTTTACACACAGGAGAGAAACCATTCAAATGCCCAGACTGTGGACGGTGCTTCACAACAAATTCCCAGCTTAGCAGACACAAGAAAATCCATGAGCGTAGAGAAGGCTTGAATTTCACTTCTCAAATCCATTGGACATCCAGCTAAAAAGTTGAGTATTTAATTTCTGGGCTGATTCTTTTTAGTCAAACATGTCTCATTATTAGAGATGAGGGAGGAGAGAAAGAAATGGAAAATGTTAGTTTGAGAAAAGCTAACTACACGTTCCTGGCTATCGGCAGAACTTCCCAGGAAGTTGCTGCAGGCCCTAAAAGTGTAATGAACCCAACCTCAATGCCCTAATAAACACTTCTCGATGCAATTCATTGAAATGCAGATTAAGCTTTATTCAGGATACATGTAAATTGAAGCACTCCTAAAGATCTGAATGCGGATTCCCGCCAAAGCTTGCTAACTTAACTCTCCCCCTTGCGCGCCAGTTTCGCAGGCGCGATGATGTCACTGTCCAAAACTTTTGCTCTCCGTTCCCAGCCTCCATCTCCTGCAGGTGGTTGACCTTGACGCTGCATTCTCCAGTCTCCACGAGAATCCACAACACTCCGTGCCGATTCCCCCTCCCTGCAGTTCACACACTCACTACCTCTCTATTCCTAATGACAGGATTCATAGCTATGAACCCTGACAAAAAGATAGGAGCACTCAGATTTTATGAGAGAAGTTATTGGGGACATTTGTGGCAGTGACTGAAACACTGTACAGTTTCAGATGGAAAGGCTGCTCTGCCTTGCAGTTGAACATGATGCATAAGAGCTGCAGGAATATTGAGTTGAGGAGAAAAGGCATTGTTTTTGAGCATAGGATCTTCAGGTTTATGAACAGCCCCAGCTGTGATCCTGTTTGCTTGGAGGTGCCTGCTTGTTAGCCTCTGATGGCTGTGGGTGATAGCAGCGCCAGGAGGCTGACCCTTTTCTTCCATCCCCCTTGGTGGTGGAGATGTGAGGGAAAAATTGCAGAGTGGAAGTGGTTTCATTTCTAGAATTGCATTGTGTCAGAACCATTCATGGCTTTTGAGAAGGAAAAAAACCGGGTAGGGTCAGCGTTGCTGTGAACGTGGGGCCAAGGTAATGCAAAGCTCCCTTCCCAAGACATGGGAGAGGGTTCCATTTCTTTCACTTCTCTCTCAGGGCTTCTTTTTAAATTTCCCCCCAAAATCCCTACAAGTAAAGAGGAAAAGTATTTGGAGGTGCTAAGTGGCATTTTAGCTATGCAGATGAATGATCCTGATTTTGCTGAGTTCAGAAGGCACCAAAGAATTCAAGGTTTGTTGAGGTTTGGGACTACCTAATTTGAAATTGTATTTTGATGCCTGTTGTTTGCTTTGCATGAAGGAATGGATTTCTCTGGAGAACCAGAAATTACTACAGCTTGAAGGACATGAATTGAGATCCGGGTGGCATGCCTATTTATGGTATGATAATGTTAAAGTCAAGAAGGATTTTAAAAATCATTTTCTTAGGAATGCCATATTGAGAATCTGGAATAAAATAAATTAATAAATGTCACCTCAAGAAGCATTTGTTAGAAGAGAAAATCTGGGAGGAATAAGCTGGTTAATATATAAAGACTTGTTAAGGTTTGAGGAGGGGGAACCAAAAATTAAAACAAGGGAAATGTTAGAGTTGGATGGGTTTACATGTCATTGGTTCCCCTATGTACAAGTGGTAGAAAGTTTTAAACTAGATAAAAAGAATTATAAATTTGTTAACGAAATAACTCAGTTTGAAATGGACCTTTGTATAAATGATGATCATGTTATTACTAAGATGTAGAAGATAAATGGGTACCACTTCACGTGGGTCAATTTGCTGGCGTCCTGGCGGGGGTCGCCTCCGGAGTGAAGAAGACCTTGCGAATGGCGGTGGAAACGGACAGCGGAGACGACGGATCCCGAAATAGCAACATCCAGGACGTCAGCAGCCGACTCTGAAGCAAGGTATGCTGGGACATGTAGTCCAATACTTCAAGAGTCGGTTCCCTTACCCCTTTCCTAAGTGCGCGGTTGTAACATTGTTAAAATAAATATGAATTGTTAGTAATTGGATTTGTGATATTGTAAGCCGCCTAGAGTCCTCCGATAGGGAGGGGATAGGCGGGGTATAAATATGAATAATAAATAAATAAATAAATAAATAAATTTTGTTACAGATGAATATGGGGGATGAACATGTCAAGAACTGCATGATTAAATATGTCTATGAAGGTTCTCAGTCATCCAGGTGGAATTGTCTGTAGCTTGAATCATGTCAACTGGATTTCTATTTTCTCAGTGGAAATGTTTCGCTCCTTATCCAAGGAGCTTCCTCAGTCTGAGCAAAGTTAGTAAGGGAATCCTTAAATATGTTTCTAGGTGGCTGTGTGACCTTACCCCTGGGGCTAGGTCATGGTTATTTTGAGATGTTATTTCTAAGTCTCTTTGTCATCTAAAGGAGGATCGTTAAGATCACCATGCTGCTGTTGAGCTTGCGAAATGGTCTTAATCTTCCTAGGCACAGAAGACAAAGCAGGAAGGAAAATAGGGGAAAGGTTGTGCCTGAGGCCCCCACCTCTATTCAAGGAAGGATTTTCCAAGTTGGCATAAATGGATTCCTTGACCCCTCTCTCATGATTAAATGGGCTAAGAATTTTGGATATAATATCATGCTGGACCAATGGGAGAATATGTGGAAGAAAGGTTTGAAATTTGTGCTGAATTATAATCTGAAAGAAAATTTCTATAAGATGATGTATCGTTGGTATTTAACTCCTGATATGTTGTCATAAATGTATAATGGTGTAACTAACGTCTGTTGGAAATGTTTACAGGCTGAAGGAACCTTTTGTCATCTCTGGTGGACTTGTGAGAAGGCTAAAAAGTTCTGGGATCAAATATGTATTATCATTCAGAAGATTCTTAAAGTAAATATACAAAGAAAACAGAACTTTTTATTTTGGGATTGATGGAAGAGGAATTAGAGAAACAACATGGAGTTTTGCTGTTATATTTGATCACGGCTGCAAGATTGTTATACACACAATGATGGAAAGATCCACAGATACTTACGATTGAAGACTGGATGGTTAAATTAGTGGACAGCTCAAATGGCTAAATTAACAGTTTTAATAGAGCATTCTGTTTCTGTATTTATATTAATTTGGCAACCACTTTTGGAGTAGTCTGTGGCTTGAATCATGTCAACTGGATTTCTATTTTC
Organism: Charina bottae; assembly: GCA_023362775.1. NCBI lineage: Eukaryota > Metazoa > Chordata > Lepidosauria > Squamata > Charinaidae > Charina > Charina bottae. The sequence goes on along the minus strand of JALMGJ010000002.1, from coordinate 387,768 downwards.
TTAGTGGAAACGTTTCACTCCTTATCCAAGGAGCTTCTTCCTTGGATAAGGAGCGAAACGTTTCCACTAAGAAAATAGAAATCCAGTTGACATGATTCAAGCCACAGACTGTTCCACCTGGATGACTGAGAACCTTCATAGACACTTTTGGAGTACTTGCTTGTAATAGAAAGAAACGATGTTTTGATTTTGGGTTTCAGAGATTAAATGGTTTGTTGTAATAACGAATAAACAACAACAGGTTAATTAATTATATTAGATTTGTAAATTTATATCTGTATTTATTCTATAGTTTGTTCTTTTTTCTTTAGTTCTGTTTTTCTATCTATTCTATATTCTTTTTATTGTATCTTAATTATATTTTGAAAATGAAAAAGTTTTACCTAAAAAAAAAAAAGAATTCAGGGTTTGTTCATTTCAGGAAGCCGATTCAGAGATCAGGTTACGACTTCCTGTCGGAAATGGCGGCGCAGCAGCTGAGGCTTTCAGGCAGTCGTGGCCAGGAGGGCCTTTGCTCAACTTCGTGTAGTGCGTCAGTTACGCCCGTTCCTGGAACGAGAGGCCCTTCGAATGGTCACTCATGCCCTGGTCATCTCCCATATAGACTATTGTAATGTGCTCTACATGGGGCTACCCTTGAAGAGTATCCGGAAGCTTCAGCTGGTCCAGAATGCGGCTGCGCGCACAGTTATGGGTGCTGTAAGATCGGCCCATGTAACACCTCTGCTGCGTGAGCTGCATTGGGTGCCAGTGTGCTTCTGCGTCCAATTCAAGGTGTTGGTTATCACCTTTAAAGCCCTACATGGCACGGGACCAGGTTACCTGAGGGACCGTCTCATCCCCATCACATCGTCCCATCCCACCCTGGCATGCAGGGAGGGCATGCTACCGACCCCATCGGTTAAAGAGTTCCATCTAATGGGGTCACGGAAGCGTGCCTTCTCTGCAGTAGCCCCTGCCCTGTGGAACATTCTGCCCCCGGAGATAAGACAGTCCCACTCACTGCTGGACTTCCGGAAAAAACTCAAGACCTGGTTCTGTCAATCTACCTGGGGCAGGAAGAAGAGTGTACATTCCTGGGGATGGCTAGGTGGCCTTAGGGTGGCCCTAGAGCGCCCTTTTTACTCAGTTTTAAGAAAATTCTGCCACTTGGATTTTATCATATTACATGTATAAGTTTTAGTTGAATATTATTTTAACTTATTTATAGTTGTATTTTGATTAATTATATTTTATTGTAAACTGCCCCGAGTCCCCCTTGGGGGAGTAGGCGGTGATAAATCTAATAAATAAATAAAAATAATAATAATGGCGGGATATAAATAAATAAATTAGACCCCGCAAAACCTACTAACAATATATTGCTAATAAAATCAAGCAAAATTCAACCACGGACAACATAAAAGCCGGAGGAGCTGGTCCCCAGGGCCAGGCCAGAAGACACAAGCCCCCAGTCAGAGAAACACTCCATTTCCCCATTTATGGGCAGAGGAGTACGGACCCCAGCAGGGCTATAAACTGAAATAGTCAAAGCTGTTGTGGCGGCAAAGGTTTGTGGTCCAGGTGGCGTCTCCCCGGTTTTCACTCAGCAGCATCTGCTGGAGCTCATTGCTGACCCCGGAGAACTTCTCCTCGTCCACTGAGCCATTGAGCAGGTTGGAAGAGGTGGGGGGCCAGGGCAAGTCGTCTCCGTAGCAGTCCACGGGGTAGGGGTAGATGACCAGCTGCAAGTCCAGGAGGCCCACCGTCTTATGGAGCAGGTTCTTCACCCCCTTGGTCGAGATGGGGTTGCCAAACACCCCCAGGTAGCTGAGCCGGGCGCAGCGGCAGAGGGCGGGCAGGACCAGGTTCAGGTGGGTGTCCATCAGGCGGCACTCCATGATGTCCAGGTGGAGCAAGGTGGAGCAAGCCTCGATCAGCAGGCCCTGGAAGGGCTGGAGAAGGCTGTCGGACAGGTTGTTCCCGCTGAGGTCCAGCTTCTTCAGGGCCGGGGTGTGGAGGCTTTGGGAAAGGTAGGCAATACATATGTGTAACAAGTGTTTTTAAACCTTTTCTAGTTTTGATGACTATTGGTTGTAAAAACTGAAACTTGAACAGTGTGATTAATACATGTACTAACCATCTGTAGCTTGAATCATGTCAACTGGATTTCTATTTTCTCAGTGGAAATGTTTCGCTCCTTATCCAAGGAGCTTCTTCAGTCTGAGCAAAGTTGGTAAGGGAATCCTTAAATATGTTTCTAGGTGGCTGTGTGACCTTGCACCTGGGGCTAGGTCATGGTTATTTTGAGATGTTTATTTCTAAGTCCCTTTATCATCTAAAGGAGGATCGTTAAGATTACCTTGCTGCTGTTGAGCTTGCGAAATGGTCTTAATCTTCCTAGGCACAGAAGACAAAGCAGGAAGGAAAATAGGGGAAAGATTGTGCCTGAGGCCCCCACCTCTATTCAAGGAAGGATTTTCCAAGTTGGCATAAATGGATTCCTTGACCCCTCTCTCAAACCACCTATCTTCTCTGTCTAAAATGTGAACATTTATGTCCTCAAATGAGTGTCCTTTTTCCTTTAGATTAAGATAAACTGCTGACTCTGGTCCTGTGGTGTTACTTCTCCTGTGTTGGGCCATCCTCCTGTACAAAGGTTGTTTGGTTTCTCCAATGTAGAGTTCAGAGCACTCCTCACTGCACTGGATTGCATAAACTACATTGCTTTTCTTGTGTTTTGGAGGTTGATCTAACCCTAACCCTAACCCTTCCGTGACCCCATTAGATGGAACTCTTTAACCGATGGGGTCGGTAGCATGCCCTCCCTGCATGCCAGGGTGGGATGGGACGATGTGATGGGGATGAGACGGTTCCTCAGGTAACCTGGTCCCATGCCATGTAGGGCTTTAAAGGAAAAATACAATATATAATTACTTATCATTATAAGTTAAATAGAAAATCCAAGAGGGCAAAACATGATCTTAAAAGGGCTCTAAGGCGCCAGCCATCCCCATGAGGAACTATTCCTATTCCCATCCCACGAGAGGCGGCAAAACCAGGTCTTTAGGTTCTTCTGGAAGGACAGGAGCGATGGGGCCTGCCTCACCTCCGGGGGCAGGTTGTTCCAAAGGGCAGACGCCACTGCCAAGAAGGCCCGCCTTCTGGACCCCACCAAACGAAACTCCCTTACCGACGGGGTCCGGAGCATGCCCGCTCTGCATAATCGAGTGGGACGGTTTGAAGTTATGGGGATGAGGCGGTCCCTCAGATACCCTGGTCCCATGCCATGTAGGGCTTTAAAGATCAAAACCAACACCTTGAATTGCACCCGGAAGCATACTGGCACCCAGTGCAGCTGGCGTAGCAGAGGTGTCACATGGGCCGATCTAGGGGCACCAATAACTGTGCGCGCAGCCGCAATCTGGACCAATTGGAGCTTCCGGATACTCTTCAAGGGTAGCCCCATGTAAAGCGCATTGCAGTAGTCTATATGGGCATGAGTGACTGTACGGAGGGACTCCTGATCCAGGAAAGGGAGTAACTGGCGCACAACACGAAGTTGCGCAAAGCCCCTTCTGGCCATGACTGCCACCTGCTCCTCGAGCAGGAGCCGTGAGTCCAGAAGGACCCCCAGGTTCCGCACTGATTCTGAATGGGGAAGCGCAACCCCATCCAGAACCAGAGATGATAATTTCCCAGATCCAGAAGAACCATTAATCCACAGCCACTCCGTCTTGCCAGGGTTCAGCTGAAGCCTGTTGTTCCCCATCCAGACCCCCACAGCCTCCAGGCACTGAGAAAGGGCGGCCACTGCATCACTTCCCAGGGGCGGCGGCCGAGAGCGCAAAGGGGCGCTGCTTTTTGGCGGGGGGGAGCGGCGAGGAAGCCGGAAATCTGCCCGCGGGGTGCTGGCGAGGCCCGGGGAGGAAGTGCGCTCCCCACGCAGCACTTTCTGCTGCGCTTGCTCGGCGGTGGCGCAGAAGCGGCACGGCGGCGCCGGAGCTTTTGGTTTCGTGTCACGGCCCGGAGGCGAGGAGCGGGGCTTTTCCTCCCGGGGCGGGGCGGAGGCGGGAAAGGCGCCCTGCGGCCGGAGATCGCCCAGGAAGGCCCCCAGGGTCGAGCGCCGAGCCGCTCCTTCCTGGCGAAGCCTTGCTGGCCGCCCGGCCGCCCGGCCGCCCCTTCCCCGAGCGGCTCTGCGGAGGCGGCAGAGGCCCGATGGGCGCCCCGCACCTCGCGGGCCTGCCTGGCCGGGCAGCTGCCTTTCCGCAACGGGGGCCCCGGCCGTTGCGCGCCCCTGGCTGCGCTTTCTCCTCCCGGAGATCAGCATCGCTTTGAGCGCGGCCCCATCAGGTCCGGGTCCGCCCTCGCCTCCCTCGGGGGCGGCAGGGGAGCCCACCAGAGCCGCTGAGGCGAGGCTTCATGGGACCATCCGGGTCCAGAATCAGGGAAGGCTTTGCAAAGACCCTCGAGAATCCAGTTATTTTATTTAATCCCGGGGCATCGCAGTCCTGTGGCCCCGCTGTGGCGGAAAAACAGGGATCTGGGGAAGAGATCGACCCGGATCCTCTAGATTTGGGCATGGCATGATCTCGGAAGCATTGCCAAGCAACAGATCTGTAACCACAGAGGGCCGATGCAGGAAAGTCATAGGTTCGGGTTTGGGGGGGAACTAGGCTCCTGGCATACCAGCGCCCCAAAATGAGGGGATGTCAGGGTTCTAGTGCGAATCCTGCCATTTGTTATTGCGTGTCTATTGCTGAGTCACGCCGAGCTGGGAGGGGGAGTGCGTGGCAGGAGCTGCGTCAGAGACCAGAGACTGGTGTGAATCTTCAAGGTCGTCCACCGGCCGGAGTACGTGTTGTGGGGTTGCAGAGCTGCCTTGGAAATGCAGCGATGCAGAAATACTTTCTCCGAGGTCAGGGGGGGATCACGTGTATCCCTGGCCTGGACTGACTTTTTAACCGGAGAGACGGGTCTGAACTGCAGCTGTGTGGGGGGGGTTATTTATTGATCATTCAATTTGTATCACCACCCCATCTCCCCCAAAGGGGACCCTGGGTGGTTTACAGTCAATAATTAAAATAAGTAAAAATATAATACAATACATATAAATACAAATAAATTAAAGATAAAATCCAAGAGGCAATTAAATTGTTCTTAAAAGGGCTCTATGGGACCAGCCATCCCCAGGAGGAGCTGTTACCCTTCCCATCCCAGGCGAGGCGGCAGAAACAGGTCTTTAAGTTCTTCTGGAAGGCCGGGAGCGATGGGGCCTGCCTCACCTCCGGGGGCAGAACGTTCCAGAGGGCGGGCGCCACTGCAGAGAAGGCCCGCCTTCTGGACCCCATCAAGTGAAACTCCCTTACTGACGGGGTCCGCAGCATGCCCTCTCTGCATGACCGAGTGGGATGATGAGACGGTCCCTCAGGTAGCCTGGCCCCATGCCACGTAGGGCTTTAAAGGTGATAGCCAACACCTTGAATTGGACCCGGAGGCAAACTCACACCCAGTGCAGCCAGTTTTCCTTGCCTGCTGGTCGGTTGCACGGCAAAAGGGATTCGCAAGCATCTCGCGTTGGGACCCAGACCGAGGGCCCCCTGACGTTTCACAGGGAATACTTCCAAATTGGGAATCTCAGCGCTTGTCTGAGGCCAAAACGCTTTTGAAAGTCGCCTTTGAACGGTCCTGATTCTGAGTCTGCGATGTTCAGATGGTGTCAGAGTTCGGCAGACGTCTGCCATTCAAACAAGTACGTGTTAACCGACATGCGGAAACAGACTCACAACTGACAAGCAGCCGGAGCCACCGTAACGAGCTGCGAAACGGCACGCATCAACTCAGGAAGGACTGTCTGGCGAAGCCAAGCACCTCACACATCAACTTCAAAAGGACAGTGGGGGGGGGGGATGTTTAAATGTAATATACCATGCCATGCCAGTTCATTCACGTCTTTGTTCCTGCACCTATGTACTTCAATAAATCTCTTTGCTTATAAGAAGCCTGCGTTCGGGCTTTCTTTAGACAAGGGAATTTGACAGACATTGTTGGGAGCAGTCATTACATAAAGACGTGAATCAATCCTGACCACGTATCCTGAGGATTATCCCAAAAAATTCGGTGAGCTCCCCAGTTGAAAGCGGTCACACCACCGGGAAATTTTTTTTTCTCCACCCATGGAACAGAATGGAAGCAGTAGAAGCAGCGGTGACTCTCAAGGTAGCCGGAACCAGCGCGGCAACTGCCCTGGCGATGGAGGCAACCCAGCGAGCGGAGTCGTCCCCTACAGAGACTACTGAACAGCGAGGAAAGAAGAAATCGCAGAAGAAGGAGGTAAACCTCATGGCCCTCAGCAATCCCAAGCCTACCCCGGCGGGATGGTCTATCGCAGTCAGGGAAGGGCTGGAAGGAAAAGGAGGGAAAGTCAAGAAAAGGGTCACCCCGACCCATCGAATCGAAGTCCTGGAGAACCAGATGGGGCACCTGAGCCTAGAGGTAGGGACGATGAACAAAAAATTGGAATCCATGGGGGAGGCCATTGAAAAGCTGTTAAGAACCCTAGAGGGACCTAGGGAGGCAGAAAGGAGCCCGAGAGTCTCCGACGAAGAGGAAGAAATCGTAGAGTCAAGTGGGGAAAACGAGGAGGGGGAGGAAGAAACACTATTCTATGGGCAGCTTCCATACAGCCGAACTCCCGTAACCCCAAGCTACGATCATCGCAGAACCCCATTGAGAGCCCTGGCCCCAAGCGGCGTAAACGAACTAAAAATGAAATTCGATGGGGATCCAAAGAAACTAGCATGCTTCCTAACCCACGTCCAGGGGTTTATGGAGGAGTTCGAGCACACCTTCCAAACGGAGGTGAGCAAGGTGCGTTACGTCTCCAGTTTTCTAAGAGGAGAGGCGGGCGACTGGCTGGTGGGTCTTCATGACAGCGGAGCCAGCGAGCTGAGGAACTTTCAGAAGTTCATGTACGCACTCAGACAGAGATTTGAAGATACGCTATCTAAAATCTCAGCGAAGACTCGAATTCAAAATTTAAGACAAGGCAACAGAACAGTAGCGGAGTACGCTATGGACTTCAAGAAACTCCTATTGAAATTACCTGACTGGCCTGAATCCTTCAAAGTCCAGCACTTTCAATACGGATTACGACAGGAAATTATAGAACTAGCCATAACGAGAGATGACCCGGGGACGTTAGAAGGATGGATTCAACTGGCTGGGAAAGTGGAAAACAGCACAATGCAGCTCCAGAACATAAAAAGTTTCAACTCCATGCGCAAGAAACCAGGGACCTCTTTCGCTCAACCCCGCAAATTCACCAAGCAACGGAATTGGGAGGAGGAGAAAGAACGCCGTACGAAAGATGGGCTATGCTTTCGTTGCGGTAAAGAGGGTCACCGGATAAGCAATTGCCCACAGACCAAGACGAACGCCAAAGAGAAAATCCCATTGAAAAAGGCACCTGACACCAAAGAAATCAAGACTGCAACGGCGAAGTACAAAGAGCGGCGGCAGCAACCGTGGGGAGATGGGACTGGCAACAGGGGGGCAGCGATTCCGACACCTCAAATGATGACTTCGAGCCGGCGGAAAACTACAACGGCCTGTGCTAAAGTGCGCCGCAGGACAGGCCTTCACCATTGGGCGCAACGGGGGGGGCAGGTGTTCCAAAATGCCCCACGATGAACGTTAAGGTACAGTTGAAAACTTTGGATGGGACGGGACAATTGGGGGTGGCCATGCTGGACTCTGGGTGTTCCAGATGTTTGATGCACCCGAAAATAGCAACCAAACTGAAACTCAGGTTGGTTAAAATGCAGACACCCATCACGTTCTGCCAATTGGATGGGTCCGAAATGAAGGGGGGCCCAATCGAATTCACCACTGAAGACATACAAATGTCTGTGGGGACTCATGTAGAGACATTACGCTTCATAGTCGCACCCATTGCTGCGCGACATATCGTGCTAGGACTCAAATGGCCCAGGAAAAGAAACCCTAGAGTGGACTGGGCGTCTGGGGAAATTGAGTTCTTTGATGGGCTTTACAAAGCGGTTGAAGAAACAAATGGAGTAAGTGAATTGGAATGGGGGGCGGCTGGCATGGTACACGAGGGGATGGAACAATGGGAGGAGGACCAAGACGAGGAGGGGGACACGCTCCCAGACAAAATCCCGGAGGTTTATACCTCCGTGGGCGAGGTGTTTGGGCAAAAGGAATGCAAACAGGAACACCCCCCCCAGGGCATCAGACGCAACGGTTGATTTGATCCCTGGGGCTCCCTTCCCAAAACCCAAAATGTATGCGATGACCCAGAAAGAATTAGGTGAGCTACGTAAATTTATCGACAAAAATTTGGCAAGGGGTTTTATTGAACCCTCAAACTCACCTTTAGCTTTTTGTTGTTTATTCGTTCAGTCGTTTCCGACTCTTCGTGACTTCATGGACCAGTCCACGCCAGAGCTTTCTGTCGGCCGTCACCATCCCCAGCTCCCCAATGGTTGAGTCTGTCACCTCCAGAATATCATCCATCCATCTTGCCCTTGGTCGGCCCCTCTTCCTTTTGCCTTCCACTTTTCCTAGCATCAGCTTCTTCTCCAGGGTATCCTGTCTTCTCATTATGTGGCCAAAGTACTTCAGTTTTGCCTTTAATATCATTCCCTCAAGTGAGCAGTCTGGCTTGATTTCCTGGAGTATGGACTGGTTTGATCTTCTTGCAGTCCAAGGCACTCTCAGAATTTTCCTCCAACACCACAGTTCAAAAGCATCTATCTTCCTTCGCTCAGCCTTCCTTATGGTCCAGCTCTCACAGCCATAGGTTACTACAGGGAATACCATTGCTTTAACTACGCGGACCTTTGTTGTCAGTGTGATGTCTCTGCTCTTAACTATTTTATCAAGATTTGCCATTGCTCTCCTCCCAAGAAGTAGACGTCTTCTGATTTCCTGGCTGCAGTCAGCGTCTGCAGTAATCTTTGCGCCTAGAAATACAAAGTCTGTCACTGCCTCCACTTTTTCTCCCTCTATTTGCCAGTCATCAATCAAGCTCGTTGCCATAATCTTGGTTTTTTTGAGGTTTAACTGCAACCCAGCTTTTGCACTTTCTTCTTTCACCTTCGTCATAAGGCTCCTCAACTCCTCCTCGCTTTCAGCCATCAAAGTGGTATCATCTGCATATCTGAGATTGTTAATGTTTCTTCCAGCGATTTTAACTCCAGCCTTGGATTCCTCAAGCCCAGCATGTCGCATGATGTGTTCTGCATACAGGTTGAATAGGTAGGGTGAGAGTATACAACCCTGCCGTACTCCTTTCCCAATCTTAAACCAGTCCGTTGTTCCGTGCTCTGTTCTTACCGTTGCTACTTGGTCGTTATACAGATTCCTCAGGAGGCAGACAAGATGACTTGGTATCCCCATACCACCAAGAACTTGCCACAATTTGTTATGATCCACACAGTCAAAGGCTTTAGAATAGTCAATAAAACAGAAATAGATGTTTTTCTGAAATTCCGTGGCTTTCTCCATTATCCAGCGGATATTGGCAATTTGGTCTCTAGTTCCTCTGCCTTTTCTAAACCCAGCTTGTACATCTGGCAATTCTCGCTCCATGAATTGCTGGAGTCTACCTTGCAAGATCTTGAGCATTACCTTACTGGCATGTGAAATAAGTGCCACTGTTCGATAGTTTGAACATTCTTTAGTGCTTCCCTTTTTTGGTATGGGGATATAAGTTGATTTTTTCCAATCTGATGGCCATTCTTGTGTTTTCCAAATTTGCTGGCATATGGCATGCATCACCTTGACAGCATCATCTTGCAAGATTTTAAACAGTTCAGCTGGGATACCGTCGTCTCCTGCTGCCTTGTTATTAGCAATGCTTCTTAAGGCCCATTCAACCTCACTCTTCAGGATGTCTGGCTCTAACTCACTGACCACACCGTCAAAGCTATCTCCAATATTATTATCCTTCCTATACAGATCTTCCGTATATTCTTGCCACCTTTTCTTGATCTCTTCTGCTTCTGTTAGGTCCTTACCATCTTTGTTTTTGATCATACCCATTTTTGCCTGGAATTTACCTCCGATGTTTCTAATTTTCTGGAAGAGGTCTCTTGTCCTTCCTATTCTATTGTCTTCTTCCACTTCCGCACATTGCTTGTTTAAAAATAATTCCTTATCTCTTCTGGCTAACCTCTGGAATTTTGCATTTAATTGGGCATATCTCCCCCTATCACTGTTGCCTTTTGCTTTCCTTCTTTCTTGGGCTACTTCCAGTGTTTCAGCAGACAGCCATCTTGCCTTCTTGGTTTTCTTTTTCTTTGGGACGTTTTTTGTTGCCGCCTCCTGAACAATGTTGCGAACTTCTGTCCATAGTTCTTCCGGGACCCTATCTACTAAATCTAGTCCCTTAAATCTATTATTCACCTCCACTGCATATTCCTTAGGAATATTAGTGAGCTCATATCTAACTGATCTGTGGGTCTTCCCTATTCTCTTTAGTCTGATTCTAAATTTTGCAATAAGAAGTTCGTGATCTGAACTACAGTCAGCTCCAGGTCTTGTTTTTACCGACTGTATAGATGTCCGCCACCTTTGGCTGCAAAGGATGTAGTCAATCTGATTTCGGTGTCGACCATCTGGTGAAGTCCATGTATAAAGTCGTCTTTTAGGTTGTTGGAAGAGAGTGTTTGTTATGCACAGTGAGTTGTCTTGGCAAAATTCTATCAGCCTATGTCCTGCTTCATTTTGTTCTCCCAGACCATGCTTGCCTGTAATTCCAGGTGTCGTCTGACTACCCACCTTAGCATTCCAGTCTCCTGTAATGAAAATAACATCTCTTTTTGGTGTATTATCTAGTAGGTGCTGCAGATCCTCATAGAACTGATCTACTTCTGCTTCTTCAGCATCTGTGGTTGGGGCGTATATTTGGATCACTGTGATGTTAAATGGCTTACCCTGAATTCGAATTGAGATAATTCTATCGTTTTTTGGATTGTATCCAAGCACTGCTTTAGCCACTTTATTATTAATTATGAAGGCTACTCCATTTCTTCTGTGGTCCTCTTGTCCACAGTAGTAGATCTGGTGATCATCTGATGTGAAGTGGCCCATTCCAGTCCATTTCAGTTCACTGACACCTAAAATGTCTATATTTAATCTTGACATCTCACCAATAACCACATCCAATTTGCCCTGGCTCATAGATCTTACATTCCAGGTTCCTATGGTGTGTTGATCTTTAGAACATCGGATTCGTCGTTCACCACCAGCACCGTCGGCCGCTAGCCGTCCTTTCGGCTTTGAGCTAGCTGCGTCATCACATCTGGGGCTAGTTGAACGTATCCTCTGTTCCTCCCCAGTAGCATTTTGACCATCTTCCGACCTGGGAGTCCCATCTTCCGATGGTATACCGACATATCTTTGGTTGTACTGATCCATTTAGTTTTCATGGCAAGAATACTGGGGTGGGTTGCCATTACCTTCCCCAGGGATCGTATTTAGTCTGACCTCTCTGCCACGACCTTCCCGTCTTGGGTGTCCCTTCACGGTTTAGCTCATGGTTTCATTGAGGTGCTCAAGCTCCAGCACCACGACAAGGTAACGATCTCCTTTGCTGGAGCACCTTTAGCTGCCCCTGTACTTTTTCGGAAAAAGAAAGACGGGTCCTTACGGCTTTGCACAGACTACAGGGGGTTAAATGCCATTTCAGTGACCAACCAGTATCCTCTCCCACTACTCAAAGACATGCTAGCGCAATTGGCAAAAGGCAAAATTTTTACCAAGCTAGATGTTCGAGAGGAATATTATCGAGTACGCATACGGGAAGGGGACGAATGGAAAACGGCATTCAACTGCCCATTGGGTCAATATCAGTATCGGGTTCTCCCGTTTGGGATTGCGGGAGGACCGGGCATATTCATGCGATTAATCAATGAGGTCTTATATGAGTTTCTCTACCAAGGGGTAATTGTGTATTTGGATGACATCTTGATTTTTTCTGACAACCTGGAGGAACACACACAACTAGTTAAGAGAGTGTTAGAGAAATTACTTGAGGCTAAACTATATGTCAAATTGGAAAAGTGCAAATTCCACAAGGACAGTTTAGACTTCCTAGGCTATAGGATCTCTCACAAAGGCATTGAAATGGACCCGGGGAAAGTAAAAGCAGTGTTAGAGTGGGAACCCCCCCAAACCCGCAGACAACTCCAAGCCTTTTTGGGCTTCGCGGGGTTCTACCACCAATTCATTCATGGGTTCGCCCAGATTGCACTACCCTTGATGGACCTATTGAAAACAAAAGGAAAGGGGGCCAAAGGGAATTCACCCAGCACTAAACTAATTTGGACTACGGAATGCCAGGAGGCATTCGACAAACTCAAGGCTCTATTCACAGAGGAACCCATCCTTAAACACCCAGAAGTGGAGAAGCAATTCATAATTCACACGGATGCTTCCCACAATGCCATTGGTTCAATTCTGCTTCAATTCAATGAGGCAAAGAAACTGAGACCGTGCGCTTACATTTCCAAAAAGTTCAGCGAAACGCAAAAGAGATGGCATGTTTGGGAGAAGGAAGCGTTCGCTGTCAAACACGCACTAGACACTCGGCGCCACCTCTTGGAGGGGGCGACCATCCCTTTCCAAGTTTGGACAGACCACAAAAACGTAGAGGCACTCAAATCCCCCAGGAAACTGAATCATAAACAATTGCGGTGGGCTGAATTTTTCAGCAAATTTAACTTCACCCTGCAATACTTTCCGGGGGGAAAGAACCTCCTAGCAGATGCGCTATCACGACTACCCCAACACAATGGTAAAGTCGAGGGGCTGGTAGAAACGCTCTTCCCCAGGCAAGCACACACACCTCCACAGACAGGCGAACCTTCTGAACGGGGCTGTCAGGCGAACAGGCTAGACGGTAAAGCAGACACGCTCACCCCCACGCACGCACACACACCCGCCCCCACGCAGACACACACACCACCACAGGCAGGTGAGCCGGCAGAACGGGGTGGGCAAACGAACAGGCTAGAAGGGAATCTAGCTCTCACTCGCAGCAAAGCCAAGGCAGCAGAGGAAAACCCCTTTGAAGCTAAGCTACGGGCAGAAACGCTGTCTGACGACTGGTGGAGGGAGAACAGACATACGCTCACTGAAAGCAACGGGCTGTGGTGGAAGGAAGGAAAGGTGTACGTCCCCAAAGGACTTAGGAAGGGGGCATTAGAGAAAATGCACGACCACAAAACGGCTGGCCACTTCGGGTTTGTTAAAACACTACATTTGATCAGGAATAAGTTTTCACTCCAAGCCTGGCTGGCAGCTCGACAAGTCAGAGTTTCTCAGAGCTCTGAGCTCTGAGACCTGGCTAACTTTCTATCTTGTTTGCAGGGGTCTACGGACCACTGAAGTTTCCCCCTGGAGAAGGGGGAACCAGAAGATTGCTCACAGAGCCATTGTAATTGCACACTCCTGTTTTTCTTTGTTGTTTCCACCGCGGAGAAGAACGGGGGGGTGAATGCAATGAAATGGCCGAAAGAGGATTCTAGCTCTGCAGAGAACAGTAAGTCTCTTGGGAGACACAAGAGTGACAGCCAGCTTTTAGATCACCTTATATTAGTTTTCTTTTTTAGATTAGTACATTTTTATTATTCTAAAATTTATCTTTGGACTCCGTTCAAAATGTTGGCTAATTTTGTGTTTTCTTTGCTATAATTAATTTTGGTGGAAGTTTGATAGATTTTATTTTGGCAACATAGTGAACAAGTTTTGTATTTTTCTGCCTTTCTTTTGTATCAGAGAAATTGGGACTTAAGAGACTTTGTTGGTATTTCTCACTCGACAAACTAACTGACTTTTGAGAAATTGTTTGTTTGGGTTAAGCAGCTTGCAGCCTGAAGAATAAAGAAGAATAAAGAATAAAGTATAGAGAATGTGTGCCTCTCTACCTTTTTTTTTTTCTTTTTCTATTTTTTTTTAGAAAGGACTATTTTTCATTTGGAATATATTTTCATCTTTCCCTTTACAAACTGTTTGAAATACTGCTCTGTGGAATTTTTTCATCTCTTACTTTAAAAGCTTTTCTCACTTAAAGAAATAGACATTATTGATAAATAATAGAACAGCTGTTCCTTGCTCCCTGAGAAATTTTTTTGTTTTGACTACGGCAGTTGATTACGCTTTGAACAATAAATAATGGCCTTTCTCACAGTACTTCAGGATTTTAAGGAAGAAACCAGCAAAAATTTTTTGCAAATTAAGAAATCCATAGAACGTATATTAATAGTTTTGGTGGCTCAGGAACAGAAGGTACAAGGGACAGATTTAGAAACAGAGGAAAGATCTTTCGAACCAGTAGAGAAACAGGGAAAGAGGACTTTGAATGTATTGGTACAGAAGAAGATTATGATATCTTACAGGAAGTGGTCTATTAAATGTTTGGGCATAAATACATTGTGGCAGCTGAGACAGGAAGATTTTAATATGCAAATTGATAGATATGGCAAAATAAACATTTTGATATCCCACATGAGTTACAGAAATAAACAAGTTGCATATTGTGATATTGGCATAACCTAAACAGGAGATTTATTGATATTGATTTGGAATGCAAGGTGAATGAAAATGCGGATTTGGTATTGTACACAGAGTAAGCACAGATATGAGAAATTTACAGATGCATAAAAACATGATATTTTAAGTGTAAGATACAAGATTATAAATAAATATGTTGATATTATATATTACTCTTTCTGGAGACACATTTATGAGAAGACAATGAGATGATGAGATGGAATTAGAATGTAGGTTATTACAAGAATATGTTGTATGTATTAGGTTATATGTTATGTTAGATTTTGTATTTTTGCTATATTATGTATTATGTTATGTAATATGTTAGATTATGTATTAATGGAATATATAGTCATAACATGAACAGAATATACTGTATTTTATTAGACGTAGATAAGGCCTTTATTTGTTTTACTAATTGGACTTTATTGAAGATATAAATATAGATGTAAAAATGGAAAGAGCAAATGGAAAACATTTAATTGATGCAACAACGAACATTTGATTACTATTCTAAGGAGTAGAAACCAGAGATGGATTGTTGGAAGATATCAAGAAAGGTGAAACCTATATGAAGAACAGAAGATTGGATTATAGAAATCAAAGGGTATATGACAAAGAAAAGTTTCTGTGTATTGTATTAAGGACTAACATTTAAAGTTAATTGTTGTACTTAAAGTTCAAGGATAAATTGGAGGACATCTATTTTCTATATTTTTTCTTGTTTGTTATTTTTTGACTTCACTTTTTCTTTTCCCTTTTCTTACTTTGTATTTCTATTTCTTTTCTTTTGTATTAGCTTTTAATGTGTATTTTAAAATTAATAAAACTTATGGAAAAAAAAAAAAGGAATAAGTTTTGGTGGCCAACCCTGCACAAGGACGTAAAGGAATATGTAGCCTCTTGCCCAGTATGCGCCACAGCAAAGCGGGTGATGGGGAAACCCACAGGGCTACTGCAACCGGTGGCCAACCCTACACAACCATGGAAACAAATCGCCATGGATTTTATCGTGGATTTACTCAAGAGCAGCAAGAAAACGGCAATCTGGGTGGTCATGGACCTATTTTCCAAGCAAGCACATTTCATTGCATGCAATGGGATCCCAAACGCACACAAATTGGCTAAATTGTTCATCCAACACATCAACAGAGCCCACAGTACGCCCGAACGCATAATAAGCGACCGCGGAAGTACCTTTACTTGCAAATTCTGGCGGGCATTTTTAAAATTGATTGGTTCTAGCCAGGGGCTAAGCTCTGTGTTCCACGCATGTACTGACGGATCGTCTGAACGCCTTAACTCTATACTAGAGCAGTACCTGAGATGCTACATTAGCTATCAACAGAACGATTGGGCGGAATTATTACCTTTCGCTGAAGTAGCATACAATAATTCCAAGGTACATAATCATAGTGATGAAGATGGCGAATAAGGTTGGAGCAATAACACATCCCTGTTTAACGCCGGATTCCACTTTAAATGGATCGCTTTGAGAGCCATTGTTATTCAGGATTGTTGCCATCATGTCGTCATGGAGTAACCGCAAGATGTTCACAAATTTATCAGGGCATCCGATTTTCAGAAGGATGGTCCAGAGAGCAGTACGATTTACAGTATCAGAAGCTTTAGTCAGATCAATAAACGCCATGTACAGAGGGCGGTTTTGCTCCTTGCATTTTTCTTGAAGCTGTCGTGCAGTGAAGATCATATCCACTGTTCCCCTGGAAGGCCGGAAGCCATTTTGCGTTTCAGGGAGGATGTCTTCTGATACAGATAGGAGACGGTTTGCAATGATCTTTGCCAGGATTTTGCCTGCTGTGGCTAGAAGGGAGATGCCTCGATAGTTTCCACAGTCTGTTCTATCACCCTTTTTAAAGAGAGTGATAATTATGGCATCCCTAAAGTCTGCTGGAATCTCCTCCCTCATCCAGATTTTTTTGATGAGCTTATGAAGTTGTTGTGTAAGTTCAGGCCCGCCTTCTTTAAAGACTTCAGCAGGAATCCCATCAGGTCCACTAGCTTTGTTATTTTTCATTTGTTTAGTGGCTTTACTGACTTCCTCCAAACTAGGGGGTACTGCAAGCTCATTTCTTATTTGTTTTTGCGGGATTTGCAAGAAGACTTCATCAGCCACAGTAGAGTGACGATTAGGGAGATTGTAGTAATGCTCTTTCCAGCGCAGTGCAATAGACTCTTTGTCCTCTAGAAGTTTAGCACCATCTACTGAGCGTAAGGGATTTGTACCATGGTTTGTTGGTCCATAGATGGCCTTTACAGCATTAAAAAAGCCCCGTGCATCATGAGCATCTGCAAAATGTTGGGTTTCTTGGGCTTTTTTTATCCACCATATGTTCTTAAGTTCTCTAGTTCTTCTTTGGACTTCTGCCTTTGCACTGGTGTAGATTTTTTTCTTAACGGCACAGTTAATATCTTTTTGCCATATCTGGAAGGCTTTCCTTTTCTTGTCAATAATATGTTCAATCTCACTATCGTTCTCATCAAACCAGTCCTGATGTCTCTTAGTCTGGTATCCGATAGTTTGTTCACAGGCTGAAATAATAGAAGTCTTCAATTTAATCCAGTGTTCCTCAACATTTTCAGGAAGTTCCATAGGCAGATGTTCCTTGAGAGTTGATTGAAAGCAAGCTCGTTTAATAGGATCTTGAAGGGCCAGTGTATGTATTCATTTTACGCCTTGGTTTTCTTCCTTGGAGCCTACGATGAGGGACAATCTTTATGGCCATCGTGGATCGAATTAATCGATGGTCTGTCCAGCAGTCATCGGCGCTCGTCATGGCTCTGGTGAGAAGTACATCACGGCGATCTCTAGCACGGACAATTACATAATCTAAAAGATGCCAGTGCTTCAACCGTGCGTGCTTCCATGATGTTTTAAATTTATTTTTCTGGCGAAAGAGTGTGTTAGTAATGACAAGGTTATGCTCTGCACATTTAGTCAGAAGTAAGATTCCATTCGTGTTGCTGTTGTCAACTCCTTCTTTCCCAATGATCCCTGGCCACAAATCAAAATCACGCCCAACTCTTGCATTGAAATCGCCCAGGAGGATAATTTTATCCTCCTTTGGTATCTCTGATAAGATGGTGTCCAGCTGGGTATAAAATTTTTCCTTGATATCCTCATCTGCATCTAGTGTTGGTGCGTAAGCACTTAGGATAGTTGCCTGTTGGTTTTTGGCAAGTTTTATTCGGAGAGTTGAGAGTCGTTCGTTAATCCCAGTGGGAACTTCTGACAAGAGCTTCACAATGTCGTTTTTGATAGCAAAGCCTACCCCATGTATTTGTCGTTCTTGTTCAGGCAGTCCTTTCCAAAAGAAGGTATAACCTCCTTTTTCTTCCTTCAACTGTCCTTCTCCTGCTCTTCGAGTTTCTTGGAGTGCTGCTATAGCAATATCAAAACGTCTCAACTCCCTTGCAATAATGGCAGTCCTACGTTCCGGTCGTTCACTATCCATATTGTCTTGCAGTGTCCGTATATTCCATGTTCCAAAATTCATGTGTTTTTTACGACCGCTAGATGGTGACCCCACTGGTTGCGGTAATCCAGTCAGGGAGAAAATGAGGCAGACTATGTTTAGGGCACCTTTTCTAGCCCCCTCCCCATATGGGGTGAGCAGAGTGGATCCTAAATACGGCTGCTCAGTCGTGGATACAGCTGCCGAACTACTCAACTGCCTCGATCCTTGAGTCAGGGCGACTGAATCCGTATCCACCGCCCATGTGCTGGTCCATGACTAGGAGCTTCCGGATTTCACAGTCCTGCCCCCGTTGCCATTCGTCAGTCGCCATGGGACTTTTGGTTGTTTTGGGTTTGGTGTGGTTGGAAGACGCCTGTGCTTGAATTTGTTTTATGTGTGGAGATCGGTGCACAATGATCAGCACACAACCTTCACAGAAAAAGGCTCTAATCCAATGGCATGGATACCATGACGATTGGTGACCTTTTGTCTGCTGCAGCCTTCATCCGCCTTCGCAGCCGTTGTAACAATACACCTTGTTATCTTCCGCCTGTTCTGCCGTTGAGGACTTTCTTGGATCGTTCTTTGTCTGGTTCCTCCCCCTGGACCTTACCGCCATGGGTGACCCTGCCAGGAGTACATGACTCCCGACGGCTTCGCTCACAGGGTTCATTGGGAACACACAAGCCCACTCACCACAACAAGGTGACGATCCAGCGAGTGAGACTAAGATGTATAAGATTTTGTTACAGATGAATATGGAGGATGAACATGTCAAGGAGCGCATGATTAAATGGGCTAAGAATTTTGGATATAATGTCATACTGGACCAATGGGAGTGTCCCATTGTTTTCCATCAGAAAAACAATTCCATTTACGATTTGCAATTCAATCTGTCCATTTAATTCCTTCAGTTCCACAATCTGGTCATCATCAGCAAAAGCCTCAATCTCACTATCAGTAGAAACATTTCTATCATTGTTAGGTTCCTCAGCTTTGTCTTCTGCTTCAAGCTCCTCTTACCCCCGCCCCCCCAGAACTGGACTATAGGTGCATTGGCTCTGAGGAAGATCCCTTTTAACAGTCCCCCCCCAGGAAAAGAGCACAGGAACAGGAATTGGGGAGATGCCTTAATTTGGACCCCTGCAGAGGAGGGGCTGCACCCCACCCCCACCAAAGGTTCCTCGAGGGATGCTACACGAGAAGGGTGGTTCTCGCCACCCCCAGATAGAAAAAGGGCAGGATCCTCTCCCCAAGGAAGGGCCCAGCACGGAAGGTGCAGATGGATCTGTCAATATCCGCATCAAAGAATTCCACCTCTCGTGCCTCGTAGTCCAGTTTCACCCGCACCTTCATCAGGTCCTTCGGCAGGTACAGCCCCTGCCTACTGGGGCCGAGAGAGCCACACCCCCCCCTGACTACTCCCCACGGCCCAGTTCCCTCCTGGGGGTTCAGCCAGAGCCACCCTTCCTTCGGACGGACTCCTCGGCCACCCCGACAGCCCAGCACCCTTTGCTCCACGCCTGGTCGCTCCCCGGGCCCTGCACGGACACTTCCCACCAGGGCTGCCCTGCGGCGAACCCATTTGTTTAGAGAGGTGGCGAATGAGAGGTGACGTGATCGAGGTGTGCCAAATGATGCAGGGTGTGGATGAAGTGGACCAGGAGTGCCGTTTTCCCCTTCCCCAAAGACTGGAACCGGAAGTCGCCCAGTGAAATTGAGTCCTGGAAGAATCAGGACAGACCAAAGGAAATACCGTTTGACCCAACACGGAATTCAACTCTGGAATGCATGAATGAATGCAATTACCGCTTGTGAGCTAAAAGTAGAAAAAGGTGAATAAGTAATTGTTGGGGTCAGACCAATTCCTAAGCATCCTGGGGATCCGTGGCTCTTAGCCTGGAGGATAGAGGGGCTGCCCCTGAAGGGCATTGGCTGGGGGACCGCTGGGCTTCCTTGGGCAGTTGGCGGGTCACATGTCACCCTGGCCACAAGGCTGTGGTCCACCCGGTCCGGGCCCTGAGCTGGGACCCCTGGCCCCTTCGTGCTGGTGGGAATGCTGGAGGCAGCAGTTTGTGAGGATCTGCCGAGTTGTGTGAACGTGGGCAACCCACGCAGCTGGCAGAGGAGAACAGAGGTGGCTGATAGTTGGCATCATGTCACCAACCCGCTTTGATGCAGTCCAAAGTGGCTCACTACAGCTCCCATCATTCCCAGCGGGCACCCACCCACTCCGGTGGTTGAGCGTGAGGGGTTCTCCCCTTGGCCCCTGGGAAGCGGCGCTTTCGGGCCTCGCGGGCGCAGGCGGTTTGCAAACTCTCCTGGGCTTCCGGGAAGGGAGTGTCCACCGCCTCCCTCCCGCCCAGCCCCAGGAGTCAGTCCACCCTTTTCAGGGGGGAAACGTGACCAAGATGAGAAACTGGAGCAGGGGCTGAGAAGACGGAGGTCTGCCTCAGCAGAATGGACTCCAGGCTGCCTCCCCCGAGGTTCCACAGAGGAAGGTATTCCCCCGAGATGGCCCCGGACCCGCCCCCTCCTTCTCTTCTCCAGGATGGTCCCGAGTCTGCCTTGCAGCTTGGGGGAGGCGCTCTCTACGTGCCCCACGACGTAGCTCTTGCACCTGCGACACGAGGAGGTCAGGCTCACACAGCTACCCGGCCGCGTCCCTACAACATGGGTGGCCGGGGGAGAGTTGGGTGGGGTGGCTCAGTGGGTAGTGTGCAACAAGCCGGGCCTTTCCAGCAACTTGGGTATAGCATGCCGTGTGAACGCAGCCCCTGGGTTTTGCCAACCTGGGTTTCGGTGGTTGTACGAATCCTGCCTGTTTGTCGTGCAGACTTGTGTGCTGCTTTGATTGCAACTGACCCTGCACACTGAATCAGCAGAGTTCAGCAAAGAGGTGAGAAAACACACAAACACGATACAAACATTAACATGAGTCTGATTGTTTTACACTAAGGACTAAGGCGGCCAAGCGAAGAAACCAGGTTCTCGGAACAGCTGTGTTTCAACGGCTTCCCTCAGCCCCAACTGGTCTATGCCAGCCCAGGGGCCGGATCCGGAGGGCGAGGGCAGTGGAAAAAGCTAGCATCCTCTCACAGCGGAATCCTAAATTAGCCGGCAGCACAAGAATTTCTGAAAACGAGTAAATCGACCAACGTGTGAACAGAGGCCCAAGGGAAGTGGGAGATGCCGCCTACCTGCCAACGGTGTCCCGGATGTCCTGAAAGAGGGTAAGAACCGAGACATGGGTCCCAGCCCTGGCAATGGTGGGGAGTCCTCCTCTGCCCCCAGGGCTAGCGGGAGCCTGGCCCACCTGAAAGAACTCCCAGTCCGGCCGGTGTAATGAAATTTTATATTGAATATATATTAAGTCTATATAAATCTAAATATGTATAAAATCATAGTTTTAATAGAACCAGTTAGTAGTCATGCTTGTCCTGTTTATGACCTCGTTAGGGTGTTCAAGTTGCTGGAATGTACGGAATAAGGAATGTATGAGGTGTGTGCATGGTACTAAACAACAAGATAACATTTGGAACAGACAGTGAATGTACAGTGAGTGAGTGAACGGAGGTGCCAGACAAGATAAGAGAACATGAACATGATGAGCAAGACATGTCAGGTCTTTGCAAAACAACAAGTTCAGAACCAGGTTAGAACGGACACTGACGTGTATAGTTCTGACGTATAGTTCTGACACTGACTGTAAAGGGTTGGATTTAACACAGTCAGGTATAAAAGAAGGATGACATGCAATGGAGATTTTGAGGTGCGAGTCTTTCCACAGGGAACAGGGGACGCCCTGAATGTCTGACTCCCAACTCACTCTAATAAGTCTGGCCAACTATTAGGAGTGAATGTAAGTATCTAGGTTTAGATACTAAGTCCGGTAACCGTTGCAGGTATCAATAAAGATACATAGAGAAACTTTGAGAAACTTGAGAAACTTTTGATGAGGTGAATGCGAATAGCAACTTGGATAGCCTAATGAGGCATAGTTATTAAGGTTTAATTGATGGTTAACCTAGTATATTATTGTAATAAGCTCTAGAGAATCTTATAATCTTTCATTTATTATTTATTATTTGTAACTCAATAACTGCTTTGCTTTCTGTCCGAATAGCACAAGAATAAAAGAACCATTGTTGAAACTTTACATGGAGTAAGTTATACTCATTAAAGTGGATTTTATGACACCGGCGGCATCTCTGCTCCATCTCGGCAAGCAGCTTCTGCAGGCAGGCGGCCTCCCTGGAGAGCTGGGCCAGGGTGCCGTCCCATTCCACCTCCACCTTCCTCCCTTGCTCTCCCAGCCACCCCACCCAGACCGGCTGCGTCTCCTGGAGGGTCTCCAGGAGGGCCACGAAGACCAGGCCCACCTTCTGCTTCTCTGTGACAAATTGTTCCTGAGAGTCGGAAGACGGGGGGCTCAGAGGGGAAATGGCTGTCCCAGCCATTGAAGCCGCTGGGGCTCGCGAGCCCCCAGTGTTAGAGATCGGGTTTCAACCAAGCACGTCTCACACAAGCTTGAAGGAGGAGGCAGCCTCTGCTGTAACCTTATCTTACTTGCTTTGTGTGGGAGAGGCTGAATCCCGTTTTCCTGCTTCCTGTTCCCTTCTCTTCCCACTTTCTGCTCGGATCTCCTTCCATGGAGGGTGGCAGCTAGGGCTGCTGCCATGTGTTTCTCATACTTCCATACAGCAAGTCCACATTAAGGAAGACTGTGGGTTTGGTCAGAACCTTCTTGCTCGCATGCATGGACCGTTTCTACTAAGGAACTGTGAGTTACAATAAAATTGTAGACTCTTTTTTATGTAACTTTACATTAACGTGTGAAGTGTGTTTATTTTGTGGTTTGAAGTGATTAAGCCTTGTGCAAGTTTATGGGAACACTTCTACTCTGCTATATACTAATAAGCTGCGTGGAGTTCTGGTACTACCATTCCAGAATTCCTACACCCCCTCCCTCCCCACAGCCCCCCTGGAGGACAGAGAGGGAACCCCCTACCCTGATTGTGCAGATGCACTGCGAGGGTCATAGCCCAGGTGAGGAGGGGGTCATGGGAAGGCAGCTGACGTGGGACGAGACGCAGCCGGCAGACCCTCTGTCGCCTCCCCCCCCCCCCATGGCTGGGTCGGAGTCGGACTTTCGGTCCCCGATCTTACAATCTAAAATGAGAAATTTTCAACACAAGCCATAAAGGATATGTACAGTTCTTTATTAGATTGGCATCGTGCCACATCGAAGATACGAATGAGTTCCCTTGCCCCGGGTCCCTCCTTAAACCTCTCTGTTCTCATTTCACCCCACTCCTCTCTCTCTGTTTCTCTTCTTTTGTATTTTAGTTCCGTTGTTTGCTGACTGCTTTCTTCCTGCTTCCTTCTGTGTCTCTCAATCTGAAGGTGTTAACCGTTGTTTGCTTCTTCGTTGGCTTGTGTGCTCCCTCCCCCAATCTCCCTTACGTTCCTTTCTCTATTAATCCTGTGTCAGGTTGGAACATCCAGGTGCAATTAAGAGTTGTTCCTGGATTTTCCATCCTTACACCCGAATTAGACCCGGATCCGGAGTCCCCAAATTTTGTTGCGTCCAAAGAAGAAGGAGACCGAAAGGGAAGGAGGGAAACTGTGGCATTTTCATACCTAAATCCACAAAATCCAAAAAGCCATTTAAGAAAATCCAAAAAGAATTCTGCCAACCATCTTTTAGCGTGTTTTCCACAGTGCAGGAGGAATTCAGGTTTATACCATCATGTCCAGTTGCCTTGCCAGCTTTTATGTCCTTGAGTGTGTTTGTAATTTCAAAGGGGAAAAAAGGGCGTGAATATTCAGATTGTTCAGGACAGATAGTTTTGAGAGCACTAAGTTTTTGCCTAATTTGTCTTATATGGACTTTGTCCCTTGTAGCTCTAGATGTAGACAATATATGTGCCACAATCTTATTGGCTGAGATATGTGTCTTATCATTTATTTTCTTCTTGCTTCCCCCTAATTTCCGTAGCAATGACCATGCTTCTCCACTAGATGTTTTAAAATTGAGCGATTCAACGGTCTCCATCCATTCCTCTTGCCGTGCTGTATCGAGGCTATATAGCAATTCATCTGCGATTTCATGGTCTCCATTTTTTAGAAATTCTTGGTACAGGATCTCACAAGTATCATTCCACCCCGGAATATATTGCTTGCGGTATCCTCTAGGAATAGCCTTTCTTGCTGCACATATACAGTAAATGCGCCTGTAAGTCTCTCATAATTGTTGGATTTGGGGGAGATCCAGCCCAAGCACTGGTCTAGATTTTCAGTAAAGACATCCCATTTTGCCTTCTTGAAATTCCACCTCTGGCGGGGAAAGGATGACACCAGGGGTATACTTGTGCCCATTTCAATCAGGATTGGGCGGTGCTGACTAGGGGGGAAGTCAGCTAATACCAGTCAAGAGGTTTTCACGGGCAGTTTTTCCCGATTGGTGGTCACAAAACACAAGTCAGGGTTGTATTCCTTTTTCCAAGCTGCCGACTTAAATGTTCCTCTGTCCTTTGCATCGAATATCAAATACAAGCTGTTATCATCTGCCCAGTTAACAAGTGCCTCACCATTTTTGTCATTTATAAAGGGACGCGGTGGCTCAGCAGGTTAAAAACAGCTTAGCTGTAGGCTGCCGATCAGTAGGTTGGCAGTTCGAACCCCGCACGACGAGGTGAGCTCTCGTCGCTAAGTCCTAGCTCCTGTCAACCCAGCAGTTCGAAAGCCTTGCAAGTAGATAAATGGGTACCACCTTAAAGTGGGCTAATTTGCTGGCATCCTGTCGGGAAGTCGGCTCCACTGGAGGAGAGGATCGGAGGATCGGAGGAAGATCAAATGCCGGTGGTGACGACGGACCCGGATGTGACAGCTACAGGACGTCAGCAGCCGGCTCAAGGCATCCTGGGAATTGTAGTCCAGAGCCTGACTATTAAAATCTCCAAGGTAAGCAGCTGGATGTGGAGACAGAGGTATAACTTTTGGAGGCCAGGTAGTAGCCAGGGGTTTATATATGTTAGTTATTGTTAATTCCCCTATTCTTACAATTACCTTATGTATATATACGGTAACATTAATTCCCATAAAAGATTCACATAGGAGAAACCATATATACTGTATGTATGCAGTGTGGAAAGAGCTTTAGTCAAAAAATTCACCTGATGTTCCATAAGATAATGCACATAGGGGAAAAGCTGTATACATGCATGGCATGTGGGAAGATGTTCAGTGACAGCATTTCCCTTCCTTTACATAAAATGATCCACAAGGAAAAACCATATAAGTGAATGGAGTGCAGAAACAGCTTC
Source organism: Charina bottae (assembly GCA_023362775.1). Lineage (NCBI taxonomy): Eukaryota > Metazoa > Chordata > Lepidosauria > Squamata > Charinaidae > Charina > Charina bottae. The sequence goes on along the minus strand of JALMGJ010000002.1, from coordinate 362,402 downwards.
AGTATGAGCAGTTCCCTTACATGCTGTAAAAGCATTTTATCTGGTTTTAATTGGGCAATAAGATCTTTATTTTTTTATTTTTTTATTTATTTATTGGATTTATCACCGCCCAACTCCCCCAAAGGGGACTCTGGGCGGTTTACAACAGAATTAAAATCATTAATATACATTTCTAATAAAAACATACATAATAAACCATAATTTAAAATAGAATGAATAAAATAGAATCCAAAGGCAGAGTATTCTTAAGTTATAAAAGGGCCCCTCAGAGCGAATCTAAGGTGCTAGCCATCTCCAAGTATCTCCAATCTCCTTCTGACCCCAAGCATAATGACAAAACCAGGTTTTGAGTCTTTTTCGGAAGTCCAGGAGTGAGGGGGACTGTCTGATCTCCGGGGGCAGAATGTTCCAAAGGGCAGGGGCAACAGCAGAGAAAGCACGCTTCCGAGACCCCGCCAGGTGGAACTCCTTAACCAATGGGATCCGTAGCATGCCCTCTCTGCATGCCCGGGTGGGACGGGATGAAGTGATGGGGATGAGACGATCCCTTAGGTATCCTGGTCCCATGCCATGTAGGGCTTTAAAGGTGATAACCAACACCTTGAATTGGAACCCGGAAGCAAACTGGAACCCAGTGCAGCTTGCGCAGCAAAGGTGTTACATGAGTCCTCCTTGGGACACCCAAAACAGTCCGCGCAGCTGCATTCTGGATCAGTTGTAGCCTCCGGATATTCTTCAAGGGTAGCCCCATGTAGAGCGCATTACAGTAGTCTATGTGAGAGATAACCAGGGCATGAGTGACTGTTCGAAGGGCCTCTTGTTCCAGGAAGGGGCGTAACTGGCGCACAACCCGAAGTTGTGCAAAAGCTCTCCTGGTCACAACTGCCACCTGCTCTTCAAGCAGGAGTCGTGAATCCAGGAGAACTCCTAAGTTACGCACCGGATCTGTCTGGGGTAGTGCAACCCCATCCAGACTTAAAGATGATAAATTCCCAGAAGACAAGGAGCCATTAATCCACAGCCACTCCGTCTTACTAGGGTTCAGCTGAAGCCTGTTTTTCCCCATCCAGGCCCCTACCACCAAAAAGGGAAGGTGGGAGACTGGACGAAAATTATCCAGTATAGTAGGGTCCAGCGATGGCTTCTTGAGAAGGGGGCGCACCAGCGCCTCCTTGAAAGCTGCCGGGAACACCCCCTCTCCCAAGGATGCATTCACCATCGCTTGGGCCCAACTACAAGTCCCCTCCCGAGCTGCTTTCACCATATTTCTATCACTGCCCATCTCCCCCAATATCCTGATGGCCATTAGAGATTCCCGGATGACGACCGCCACCCCTCCTTCCCTGCCCCGAAGTCTCGGCTGGTGCCAAACCCGAAACCCGACTGGGCATATCTCAGAGAGAGCAACCCCGCCCTCCGGGCCCAGCCAGGTTTCTGTAATGCATACCAGGTCTGCCCCCTCCTCTATAATCAGATCTTGTATGAGAGGGGCTTTGTTATTAACCGACCTGGCATTGCATAGCAGCAGCCGAAAGTCAGGGCAACCACGAGTCTGCTGACCAGGCCTTTGGGTTGAGCACGGAGAACCAGAACACGCCACCGGTAATAAACACCGGTCACGTCTTCCCCTACGATGGCCTGTTCTCCGGCTCTCGCCATACCATCCCCTACCCATCACCACCTCAATATTCTGCCCAGCCCTATGACCCCCAGCGTCTCTAAGTCCATTAGCCTCCACTCCTGGACTTCCGAGATTCCTGGATAAACTCAGTAAACCCTCCATCATTCAATCAACAGACTTACAACACTCAATTTAAGTGATGATGGGTATGGAGGTATGAGCCACGAGGACAGTCATGGATGACCTTTAACCTCAGCTATGGATGCTGCTGAACAACAAAAATGGATATTGGTGGCCAATCCGGGAGGTCATTACTGTTAGAGATATTGGGTTTCAACCAAGCACATCTCACACAAGCTTGAAGGAGGGGCAGCTCTGCTGCAACCTAATATTATTGCTTTGTGTGGGAGGGGCTTGAATCCCGATTTCCTGTTCCTCTCCTTCCTTCCTTTCCTTCCTCTTTTCTGTTCAAATCTCAACCGGGAAGGATGGTCATCCATGACTGTCCTCGTGGCTCATACCTCCATTCAGCAAGGCCACATTGAGAAGACTATGGGTTTGGTCAGAACCTATCGCTCGCACACATGGACGTTTTCTACCATGAAACTGTAACAAGATCCTCAATGAAACTGTGATCTACAATAAACTGTAAGCTATTTTTATGTAACTTTACATTAACGTGTGAAGTGTGTTTATTTTTGTGTCTGTGAACTGATTAAGCCTTGTGCAAGTTACTGGGACACTTCTGCTCTACTATAAACTAATTAAAAGCTGTGTGGATTTCTGTTATTAGAATTTCAGAATTCCTACATTGGGTTATGGGCCCAGCTCAGAACAGCTCAGAACAGGTTCCAGAGAAGCTCAGAAAACTAAAAGTTTACATTTTTTAAAAAAAGGGTTTCTGTGGTCTCGCAACCAAGAAACTGCTTGCACATTCAAAAAAGCTCAGTTCAGATTTTTTTTTCTTTTTTAAGCAATGGAGTGGAAAGGGGAGGGGCTCCCACCCTTCCAATGCTAAATGAAGACAATTTTTCAGTTTGGCTATATAGGCTGAGATTAAGATTGACTTTCCAAAACAGCATAGATTGTTTAGATTCCCCTCCACCACAACCAGGGGATTCTGATGAAAAATAACCTAGCCATGATTTTAATCTCTGGTTCGTTGCCTGACTACAGGCTGGCAGAGATAAAAGGTCTTACCACTGCCAGAGAAATGATTGAGAATCTAAAAACATTATACTCAGAAGATGATGACCAAAAGACTATTTCTTTATTAAGAGAATTGATGGCATCTAGACTTTCAGAAGATGGGGATATTAATCAACACTTGTTGAGAATGCAGTCAATTTTTGATAGACTAAACTCAATTCAAAATGTCATGAGTGAAAGAACAAAAATGTTCTTTTTACTAAGCTCCTTGTCTGATAGACCTTTTGTAGCAAACCAGAATTTAAATTCTGAGAGCATTCTCAGCAATGGCTGAGAGCATTAGTTACGCCCATTCCTGGACCGAGATGCCCTCCGAACAGTACTCATGCCCTTGTCATCTCCCATATAGACTATTGTAACGCGCTCTACATGGGGCTACCCTTGAAGAGTATCCGGAAGCTTCAACTGGTCCAGAATGCAGCTGTGGGGACAATTATTGGGGCCAGAAGATCGGTCCATGTGACACCGTTGTTACGCGAGATGCATTGGGTACCGGTTTGCTTCTGGGTACAATTCAAGGTGTTGGTTATCACCTTTAAAACCCTACATGGCACAGGGCCAGGTTACCTGAGGAACCGTCTCATCCCCAGAACATCGACCCGTCCCACCCGTTCAGCCAGAGAGGGCTTGCTGCGGACCCCATCGACTAAAGAGTTCCACCTAGCGGGGTCCAGGAAGCGGGCCTTCTCTGCAGTTGCGCCCGCCCTTTGGAATATCTTACCCCCGGAGCTGAGGCTGATTTCCTCGCTCCCAGCCTTCCGGAAAAGCTTAAAGACCTGGTTTTGCTGTCTTGCCTGGGAGGGAAACGCCAACAGTTCCTCTTGGGGATGGCTGGTCCCATGAAGCCCCCCCAGTATCCCATTTTTCCCATTTTTTAATATCTTATTCTTGGAAGTCATATTATGTATTTTGTAATTTTATATTTATTTTAACTCTGCTTTATTGTGCACCGCCCAGGGTCCCCATCAGGGGAGATGGGCGGTAATATAAATTAATTAAATAAATAAATATCCAAGATGGTGACCGCAACGGAACGCTGTTCGCCACTCTAAGGGGGTGAGCTCTAATATTTGAATGTTTTAAGACCTTTTCAATCTTCCCACCCAGCTGCGATATTAGTAAGGTTTTTTTGGGTATTATCCCCATACCTGGCGAGCTGGGTGTGGACGGAGGCCCCCTGGAGAAGCGGTGGAAGATAGCGGGTCCTGCCGGAGTCTCCCAACTGATTCGGATGACCGAGTGGCTGAGAGCTGCTGAGCTGCCGAGCTGCTGCTGCTGCTACCAATTTGCGGGAAAACTGCAGCTGGAGTGGCCGGGGCAGCTTGGGTTTTCTAGTTGCTGTTGGTGAACTTACTCTGTGGTTTTAATCCCAGTTAGGTGTTTGGGAGTTATAGGCTGCTCAGAGTTGGCAGATGGGAGCCGCCTGTCAGCCTGTGAGTAAGTAAAGAAGGATCCTGCATTGGGTGCCAGTTTGCTTCTGGGTCCAATTCAAGGTGTTGGTTATCACCTTTAAAGCCCTACATGGCACGGGACCAGGTTACCTGAGGGACCGTCCCATCCCCATTACATCCACGCGCCCCACCAGATTATGCAGAGAGGGCATGCTATGGACCCCGTCTGTAAGACAATTCCATCTGGCGGGGTCCAGGAGGCGGGACCCTTCCCGCCCTTTGGAAAACTCTACCCCCAGACGTGAGGTTGGCCCCCTCTCTCCTGGACTTCAGAAAAAAAACTGAAGACCTGGTTCTGCCCCCATGCTTGGAGTGGGGAGGGGAATAGCCCTTCTTGGGGTTGGCTGGTTCCTTAGACCTGCCCTGGACCGGCCTTACCGGCTCATGATTCCGCTATGGGGAATTATGGGGGGGTCTCCTTTCCCAATTCAGAGGCTCCCCCCACAGGGGATCGACGCTCAACTCCTGTCTGATCTGAAGAGCTGGCTCTCTTGGAGCCTGTGGCCTGTTGGGGCTCCCAGGTCCTAAATCCTTTTGAGCCCCAGGAACGAAGTTTTAGTAGGTAGAGAGGTTTTGACCTCCACCGAGAGCCAAGCCCTGCGAAAGCGCAGGAATCTTTTGATCCGCTTTTCATCTGCAAGCTAGTGCCCTCCAAGTGTTGCGCCCAACCGGCCTGGGAATTCTCGAGACTGAAAGCAGAAAGCTAGCTCCTCCGGGAGTTGGGAAGGCTGCTCAGAGTAATTCTGCCCGCCAGCGAGATTGAGGCTCCGCAGTGTAAGGGAGGTGCGCTTTGCCGTTGCCTGTTTGCGCACCATTTCTCCCCAGGATGCTTTCCCTTCGTTTACTTCCTGTTTCTGGCAAACGACCTTTTTGCTCAGTTGCAGTGGCAATGAGTGCACCCTTGGGAGACCCGAAAGAACAGGTTGGGGGTAGAACATCCTGGAGAAGATCGATCGATCGATGTGGTCGCCGGGAGTCGAAAAGGACTTGATGGCACAGAATCAATCAAAAAATCTCGCCAACGCCTTAGGGGTTTTTCAGCCTCGTGTCGCTAGATGGCGCTCTAGGAATAAGCAACCCAGCGCCTAGAAAGCTGTCAATACAGCAGCGGCGTCCAACGGGAGGGGGAGCGGGGGAGCTGAAACAATAGAGTACGAGATTGCTAGAGGGGATGTCGAAGGAGACGAGGAGGGCAGAGGAACTTCCTGTTCCGGCTCCCGCCTGGGGGGAGAGTGGCCTGGAGGAGGGCTCTGTGGTCTTTCCGGGCTCGGAGCAGCAGCCGCCGGAAGGTGAGTCGAGGACAGGTGTGGGGAGAGGCCGGGAGCAAGTGGGGCTGTTTCGTTTCCTCCGCGGGGAAGAGTCAGAGGAGCCACTCGGCTGAAAAGTGCCAGCTGCTCCATATGCCCCCCCCCCTGCCCAAAGTTTATTCCCCTGGTGCTTCAGGCTTTAAAACTGGTGCAATTGGGATGAGAGGGTCCCTCAGATAGCCTGGCCCCATGCCATGTAGGGCTTTAAACGTGATAACCAACACCTTGAATTGGACCCGGAAGCAAACTGGTACTCAATGCAGCTCGTGGAATATACATATCCCTCCCCCCCACCCAAAGTTTATTCCCCTGGTGCTGCAGGCTTTAAAACTGGTGCGTGCAATTTTCTGGCGGTCGGGAGATTTAGAAAGTCCCCTTCGCGTCAGCGTTGACTCCTTGTGATTTTATGGAGATGATGTTTCCTTGGCAACAATATGGGACTGATCTGCCACTGCCGACTCCTGGGATGCTTTTTTTCCTTCCACGTCTAGCCAAGAAACACAGGATTTCCTAGTGGTCTTCCATTGATTTATCATGGTTTTTTGACATTGTGCTTAATGACCCACGGTGATTCGCTTAATGACCGCAGCCAGAACTGATGTTGTAAGTCAGTGCATTCACGTGATGTCATCTTGATCTTTTTATTTATATATCCAATTTATTCCCCACCCATCTCACTCGGAGAGCGACTTAATGACCGAGCTGCTTAGTGACAGAGGTGCCGGTCCCAATTGCAGTCAGAAAGGAGGTATTGTATTGTACTGTATTGTATTGTGATGTCCCCAGAGTGCTTGTGGACAGTATTTTCTGCTCTTTTCCTAGTTGGAGCTGAGGAGTTGAATGGACAAAGCTGGTGCTTTAAATCTTGCAGAGGCTTTGGGCACCATTTCATCTGTTAAAGCCCCCCAGCCCTCTAAAAGTAGCCTCCAAAGTTTGACCATACCCACTTCTGAGAGATTTTGCAGGCTGAAATACACATGGATTTTCTACGTACATACATTCGTAGGGGTGTGTATCTGTATTTCTCTCTGTGTGCATCTATGTGTATGTGTAGAATCTATCCCCAGCATTTCCAGATATCCTTCATGATAACCCTTCGCAGTGCTAAGAATCTGTGATTGACCCAAGCCAACAAGTGAATTTCAGGATTTGAACTTGGATCTCGCTATTCTTCTATGTGTCAAATGAATCATCATGAATGTTAGAGGTTAATCTAGCCTTTTGGCACTTTTCCTTTTTCATTGTAATGAATGATTTTTTGTTGTTGTTTGCACGTTTTGTGCAGCCATTTATAGATAATAAAGTACCACTTTTATGTGAATCTTATAGACAAAAAGGAAGCCAATAAGAGCCTGCTCGACAACCAAGAATCACAAGCAGCATTAAAAAGGAAAGCAAATCAAGCCAGCAATCCAAGAATATCAGTGGTGGAAAAGCCCCACAGAGGTCTATATTGTGGGAAAAGCACAGATTACAGATAATCGCTGATTATGCATGAGAGGACCCACACCGGCGAGAAGCCCTACCAGTGTTCTCGATGCGGCAAAAGCTTTAGCAAGCACGCCACCCTTGTGAGACACAAGAGGACTCACACCGGGGAGAAACCGTATCAGTGTCCAGATTGTGGGAAAAGTTTCAGTCGGAATTCCAACCTGGTGATACACCAGAGGACTCACACAGGAGAGAAACCGTATGAGTGTCCGGATTGTGGGAAAAGTTTCAGTTTGAAGTCCAGCCTGGTGATACACCAGAGCACTCACACAGGAGAGAAACCGTATGAGTGTCTGGATTGTGGGAAAAGTTTCAGTCAGAATTCCACCTTGGTGAAACACCAGAGGACTCACACAGGAGAGAAACCGTATGTGTGTCCGGATTGTGGGAAACGTTTCAGTTTGAAGTCCCACCTGGTGCAACACCAGAGGACTCACACAGGAGAGAAACCGTATGTGTGTCCGGATTGTGGGAAAAGTTTCAGTCACAAGTCCAACCTGGTGATACACCAGAGGACTCACACAGGAGAGAAACCGTATGTGTGTCCGGATTGTGGGAAAAGTTTTAGTTTGAAGTCCAACCTGGTGAAACACCAGAGGACTCACACAGGAGAGAAACCGTATGAGTGTCCGGATTGTGGAAAAAGTTTCAGTCAGAATTCCCACCTGGTGGAACACCAGAGGACTCACACAGGAGAGAAACCGTACGAGTGTCCGGATTGTGGGAAAAGTTTCAGTCAGAATTCCCGACTGGTGATACACCAGAGGACTCACACAGGAGAGAAACCGTATGCGTGTCCAGATTGTGGGAAAAGTTTCATTTTGAAGTCCAACCTGGTGAAACACCAGAGGACTCACACAGGAGAGAAACCATATGAGTGTCCGGATTGTGGGAAAAGTTTCAGTTTGAAGTCCTACCTGGTGATACACCAGAGGACTCACACAGGAGAGAAACCGTACGAGTGTCCGGATTGTGGGAAAAGTTTCAGTCACAAGTCCAACCTGGTGATACACCAGAGCACTCACACAGGAGAGAAACCGTACGAGTGTCCGGATTGTGGAAAAAGTTTCAGTTGGAATTCTGACCTGGTGAAACACCAGAGGACTCACACAGGAGAGAAACCGTATGTGTGTCTGGATTGTGGGAAAAGTTTCAGTTTGAAGTCCTACCTGGTGCAACACCAGAGGACTCACACAGGAGAGAAACTGTATGTGTGTCCGGATTGTGGGAAAAGTTTCATTTTGAAGTCCAGCCTGGTGATACACCAGAGGACTCACACAGGAGAGAAACCATATGAGTGTCCGGATTGTGGGAAAAGTTTCAGTACTAGGTCTGGCCTTAATAATCATGTAGGTTTACACAGAGGAGAGAAACCATTCAAATGCCCAGACTGTGGACGGTGCTTCACAACAAATCCCCAGCTTAGCAGACACAAGAAAATTCACATGAGGCAAAAGGTGATGAGCGTAGAGAAGGCTTGAATTTCACTTCTCATCTCCCATTCGACATCCAGCTAAAAAGTTGAGTATTTCATTTCTGAGCTGATTCTTTTAGTCAAAGATGTCTCAGAGTGGAAGATATGTCGATGAGTGGAAGATGTTTCATTTCTAGAAATGCATTGTGTCAGAACCATTCATGGCTTTTGCGAAGGAAATAAACCGGGTAGGGCAGCGTTGCTGTGAACGTGGGGCCAAGGTAATGCAAAGCTCCCTTCCCAAGACATGGGAGAGGGTTCCATTTCTTTCACTCCTCTCTCAGGGCTTCTTTTTAAATTTCCCCCCAAAATCCCTACAAGTAAAGAGGAAAAGTATTTGGAGCCGCTAAGTGGCATTTTAGCTATGCAGATGAAGGATCCTGATTTTGCTGAGTTCAGAAAGCTCCAAAGAATTCAAGGTTTGTTGAGGTTTGGGTCTACCTAATTTGAAATTGTATTTTGATGCCTGTTTGCTTTGGATGAAGGAATGGATTTCTCTGGAGAACCAGAAATTTCTACCGCTTGAAGGACATGAATTAAGGTCCGGGTGGCATGCCTATTTATGGTATAACAGGAAGCTCTGGCGTGGGCTGGTCCATGAAGTCACGAAGAGTCAGAAGCGACTGAACGAATAAACAACAAAAATGTTAATGTCAAGAAGGATTTTAAAAATCATTTTCTTAGGAATGCCATATTGAGAATCTGGAATAAAATAAATAAAAAAATGTCACCTCAAGAAGCATTTGTTAGGAGAGAAAATTTTAATGTCCTCCTTTTAATGAATGCCTTCGTCCATCTGGATTTTATAATTACTTATTGCATTGTATTATTGTGGTTTTTATATATTTTTAGATTCTATTTTAATTTATTTATTGTGAACCGCCCAGAGTTCCCCATGAGGGGAGATGGGCGGTCATATAAATTAAATAAATAAATCCTGCTCCTGCCAGAGATCACCCATAAGCATGACCAATGCAGTTTCTGTTCCATGACCCGGCCTGAAACCTGACTGAAAGGGGTCCAGATAATCCGTTTCATCCAGAAACCTCTGGAGCTGCAACGCCACCACCTTCTCAACCACCTTCCCCAAAAAGTCACCTGCCGAGCTGCTTTCACCAGCCAGGAGAGACAAGGATCTGGTTGACAGGTGGTGGTATTTACAGACCAGAGGATTCTGTCCACTTCCTCTGGACAAACAGGGTCAAACTGCTCCCAGATAACAAGGTGAGTACGTTCCCTGGGGGTGTCTCCTCAGACTCTGCCTCACGCTCAGAGTCCAACGTGGAGCGGATCTGAGAGATTTTATCCTGCAGATGCCTAGAAAATTCCTCGGCCCGACCCTGCAGATGAACTTCTGACTCAGTTCGAAATGGACCTTTGTATAAATGATGATTGTGTTATTACTAAGATGTATAAGATTTTGTTACAGATGAATATGGAGGATGAACATGTCAAGGATTGCATGATTAAATGGGCTAAGAATTTTGGATATAATGTCATACTGGACCAATGGGAGTGTCCCATTGTTTTCCATCAGAAAAACAATTCCATTTACGATTTGCAATTCAATCTGTCCATTTAATTCCTTCAGTTCCACAATCCGGTCATCATCAGCAAAAGCCTCAATCTCACTATCAGTAGAAACATTTCTATCATTGTTAGGTTCCTCAACTTTGTCTTCTGCTTCAAGCTCCTCTTACCCCCCCCCACCAAGAACTGGACTATAGGTGCATTGGCTCTGAGGAAGAGCCCTTTTAACAGTCCCCCCCCAAGGAAAAGAGCACAGGAACAGGAATTGGGGAGATGCCTTTATTTGGACCCCTGCAGAGGAGGGGCTGCACCCCACCCCCCACCAAAGGTTCCTCGAGGGATGCTACACGAGAAGGGTGGTTCTCGCCGCCCCCAGATAGTAAAAGGGCAGGATCCTCTCCCCAAGGAAGGGCCCAGCACGGAAGGTGTAGATGGATCTGTCAATATCCGCATCAAAGAATTCCACCTCTCGTGCCTCGTAGTCCAGTTTCACCCGCACCTTCATCAGGTCCTTCGGCAGGTGCAGCCCCTGCCTACTGGGGCCGAGAGAGCCACACCCCCCCCTGACTACTCCCCACAGCCCAGTTCCCTCCTGGGGGTTCAGCCAGAGCCACCCTTCCTTCGGACGGACTCCTCAGCCACCCCGACAGCCCAGCACCCTTTGCCCCACGCCTGGTCGCTCCCCGGGCCCTGCACGGACACTTCCCACCAGGGCTGCCCTGCGGCGAACCCATTTGTTTAGAGAGGTGGCGAATGAAAGGTGACGTGATCGAGGTGTGCCAAATGATGCAGGGTGTGGATGAAGTGGACCAGGAGTGCCGTTTTCCCCTTCCCCAAAGACTGGAACCGGAAGTCGCCCAGTGAAATTGAGTCCTGGAAGAATCAGGACAGACCAAAGGAAATACCGTTTGACCCAACACGGAATTCAACTCTGGAATGCATGAATGAATGCAATTACCGCTTGTGAGCTAAAAGTAGAAAAAGGTGAATAAGTAATTGTTGGGGTCAGACCAATTCCTAAGCATCCTGGGGATCCGTGGCTCTTAGCCTGGAGGATAGAGGGGCTGCCCCTGAAGGGCGTTGGCTGGGGGACCGCTGGGCTTCCTTGGGCAGTTGGCGGGTCACATGTCACCCTGGCCACAAGGCTGTGGTCCACCCGGTCTGGGCCCTGAGCTGGGACCCCTGGCCCCTTCGTGCTGGTGGGAATGCTGGAGGCAGCAGTTTGTGAGGATCTGCCGAGTTGTGTGAACGTGGGCAACCCACGCAGCTGGCAGAGGAGAACAGAGGTGGCTGATAGTTGGCATCATGTCACCAACCCGCTTTGATGCAGTCCAAAGTGGCTCACTACAGCTCCCATCATTCCCAGCGGGCACCCACCCACTCCGGTGGTTGAGCGTGAGGGGTTCTCCCCTTGGCCCCTGGGAAGCGGCGCTTTCGGGCCTCGCGGGCGCAGGCGGTTTGCAAACTCTCCTGGGCTTCCGGGAAGGGAGTGTCCACCGCCTCCCTCCCGCCCAGCCCCAGGAGTCAGTCCACCCTTTTCAGGGGGGAAACGTGACCAAGATGAGAAACTGGAGCAGGGGCTGAGAAGACGGAGGTCTGCCTCAGCAGAATGGACTCCAGGCTGCCTCCCCCGAGGTTCCACAGAGGGAAGGTATTCCCCCGAGATGGCCCCGGACCCGCCCCCTCCTTCTCTTCTCCAGGATGGTCCCGAGTCTGCCTTGCAGCTTGGGGGAGGCGCTCTCTACGTGCCCCACGACGTAGCTCTTGCACCTGCGACACGAGGAGGTCAGGCTCACACAGCTACCCGGCCGCGTCCCTACAACATGGGTGGCCGGGGGAGAGTTGGGTGGGGTGGCTCAGTGGGTAGTGTGCAACAAGCCGGGCCTTTCCAGCAACTTGGGTATAGCATGCCGTGTGAACGCAGCCCCTGGGTTTTGCCAACCTGGGTTTCGGTGGTTGTACGAATCCTGCCTGTTTGTCGTGCAGACTTGTGTGCTGCTTTGATTGCAACTGACCCTGCACACTGAATCAGCTGCAACATCCACCATCCTTTCCTCTCGCAGCAGAATCCTAAATTAGCCGGCAGCGCAAGGATTTCTGAAAACGAGTAAATCGACCAACGTGTGAACAGAGGCCCAAGGGAAGGGGGAGATGCCGCCTACCTGCCAACGGTGTCCCGGATGTCCTGAAAGAGGGAAAGAACCGAGACATGGGTCCCAGCCCTGGCAACGGTGGGGAGTCCTCCTCTGCCCCCGGGGCCAGCGGGAGCCCGGCCCACCTGAAAGAACTCCCAGTCCGGCCGGTGTAATGAAATTTTATATTGAATATATATTAAGTCTATATAAATCTAAATATGTATAAAATCATAGTTTTAATAGAACCAGTTAGTAGTCATGCTTGTCCTGTTTATGACCTCGTTAGGGTGTTCAAGTTGCTGGAATGTACGGAATAAGGAATGTATGAGGTGTGTGCATGGTACTAAACAACAAGATAACATTTGGAACAGACAGTGAATGTACAGTGAGTGAGTGAACAGAGGTGCCAGACAAGATAAGAGAACATGAACATGATGAGCAAGGCATGTCAGGTCTTTGCAAAACAACAAGTTCAGAACCAGGTTAGAACGGACACTGATGTGTATATGCCCGGTTAGACACCCCCACGCCGGGCCCATGGGAGATGCGGTGGGAGCCTTCTCACGGTACCGGGGGCTGTCGGGCTCTGGATTAGGAGAATTTTTCTGCTACTTGATATTCTGTCAGCACGCAGCAAAGGAGGGCGGAGAGGCGGAGAGGAAAGAACCAAGACATGGGTCCCAGCCCTGGCAACGGTGGGGAGTCCTCCTCTGCCCCCGGGGCCAGCGGGAGCCCGGCCCACCTGCAAGAACTCCCAGTCCGGCCGGCGGCGTCTCCGCTCCGTCTCGGCAAGCAGCTCCAGCAGGCGGGCGGGCGGCCACCCCGGAGAGCTGGGCCAGGGTGCCGTCCCGTTCCGCCTCCACCCTCTTCCCCTGCTCTCCCAGCCACCCCGCCCAGACCGGCTGCGTCTCCAGGAGGGCCGCGAAGACCAGGCCCACCTTCTGCTTCTTGGCGGCAAATTGTTCCTGGGGGTGGAAGAGGGGGGGACAGTGTCAGAGATCATCCGATCTCTGCCAAAAGGGCAGGCAGACAAAGGGCCCCTCAGAAGACTGGAAGTGGTGCTAAGCTGACATCCACCCGACGCACGGGAATACACATCTGGGAGGCGGTTGCCGGAGCAACCAGGTAGACCTGACCACACGTGTCAGCAGCAAAGGACCCTGGGGGAGGGAAAGGTTTAAATATGCTGTTTGTTCCCAGAATCGCCATTCCAGTCTTTGTTCGTGCTAGCTTCTGTATCCTGTAATAAACTATCCTACTTCTAAGAACTCATGCGTCTGTGAGTTACTCTAGAGTAGGGAGATTACAGATATCGGATGGAGTGCCTTACATAAAGACTGGAATGAAAAAACCAACCGGTTTTCCCGGGAGCGAAACCAACAGCTCACGGTCGAGACCGGCTTCTACACCCACTGGGCAGAGACCTGGGGAAAAATTTTTTCGGAAGAAGACCAGGTGAGACGAGCGAGGAACCGGCTTCCCCGGCAGCGCAAACAGCTGAGAGGCGGGGATTCCTGGCAGCAGCGAAGAAGCAGGAGGCAGCTTTCCCCAGCAGCGGCAGAAACCGGCGCGCTAATCGGCTGGGACCAGGTGAGCGAGGAACCGGTTTTCCCAGCAGCAGCAGAGGCCGGCGCGCTAATCAGCTGAGAGGCGGTGATCCGGAACAGCTGAGTGGCGGCAGGAGCGCAGCGGCGGACACCGGCAGCCCAAGCAGCTCGCGCCAAACAGCTGAGAGGCGGCGATCCCTCAGCTGAGCGGCGGGAGCGACGGCAGAGGCAGGAACCGGATTTCCCCGGCGGAGCAGCAGCAGCGCGCCAAACAGCTGAGAGGCGGCGATCCCTCAGCTGAGCGGCGGGAGCGGCGGCAGAGGCAGGAACCGGATTTCCCCGGCGGAGCAGCAGCGGCGCGCCAAACAGCTGAGAGGCGGCGATCCCTCAGCTGAGCGGCGGGAGCAGCGGCAGAAGCAGGAACCGGATTTCCCAGCAGAAGAGCAGCGGCAGCAGCGCCAGACAGCGAGAGGCGGCGGTCCCTCGGCTGAGCGGTGGGAGCGGCGGCAGAGGCGGAGTCCGGCTTCCCCGGGTTTCCCAGGCAGCTGAGCGGCGGCGGAGGAGCGGCAGCGGAACCCGACGACGGCAGCGGAGGCCGGCGGGCACAAGCAGCGGAGAGGCGGCGAGCTCAGCGGCGGGCAAGCGGGCAGCGCATCCCACGCGGCGGCAGACGAGGCGGAGACCACGTGGCGGAAAAGCGGCGGCAGCGACCAGCGCCCCCAAGCTGCAAGTGGGCAGAGGATACCGGCAAGCAATGGAACCGGCAGAGGTGGCAGGAATCTACGAAGAAGAAGCGGGACCCAGCTCCGCAGGCAACCAGAGGATGGAGAGCAAAAAAGCGCAGAGCAAAGAAAAGCATATCGAGGTAACCAATACCCCTATTCAGAAAAGCAGCACCGAACTAGAGCTAGAGGGATGGTCCGTAGCTGTAGGCAAAGGGCTAGCGGAGAAAGGGGCAAAAGGAAACCAGAAGAAGGTCACCCCAACCCAGCGCATCGTAAGGTTGGAGGAACAGATGTCCAATGTGCAGTTAAATATAGGAATGTTGATGAATAAAATGGACTCATTGGGCGCTGCCTTTAGGAAAGTAATGGACAATGTAGATAAACCCAAAGGGCGGGAATTGAACCTGGGGCCACCCGAGGGAGAGGGAGACATCGAAAGTGAAGAGGAGGAATTTTACCCCTACAACAGAGCACCCAGGACCCCGTCATACAACCAGTTCGTGACCCCAGGGGGGGCACATACACCATTTGGAATGGGTGAACTAAAAACGAAATTCAACGGCAACCCCAAGAATTTAGCATGCTTCTTGACTCACGTACAAGGGTTCATGAGCGAATTCGAATACACCTTCCGAACGGAAGAGAGCAAAATTAGATATGTCTCCAGTTTTCTGGAAGGTGAGGCAGGGGACTGGCTGGTAACACTTCATGACAGGAGGGCTAGGGAACTAAGGGACTTCCAAGAGTTCATGTATGCCCTCCGGAAACGGTTCGAAGATACGCTGACCAAAGTCTCAGCTAGGGCCCGACTCCGGAACTTAAGGCAGGGAACTAGGACAGTAGCTGAATATGCTATGGACTTTAAAAGATTATTATCCTATCTGCCGGACTGGCCAGAATCGATAAAGATAGAACACTTTCAATATGGCCTAAAACAGGACTTACTGGAAAAGGCTTTAGATAGAGATGACCCTGAAACTTTAGAGGGGTGGATCCAATTAGCTGGGAAAATTGAGAGTAACAGACTACAGTTACAAAGTATCAGAAACGTACAATCCAGGCAGAGGAACGAGGGGACTTTCATTAACCAGCCCCGCTCGAACGTGAAACAGCGGAATTGGGAAGAGGAGAAGGACCGTCGGGCAAGAGAGGGACTGTGCTTCCGCTGCGGGAAGGAGGGACACCGAATTAGCACTTGCCCTCAGGGGAAAACAAGCGTTAAGGAAAAACCTCCGGCGAAAAAGGCAGCTGACAGATGTACCCTCAAAACAACACACATCAAGGGAAAAGGAGCGGCTGCGACAACCGTGAACCCATGGCAGAATCCGGGCCTAGAAGAAGACAGCGATGACTCTGACTTTGAAATCCAGACGGCGGGAAACGAGCCAGGTCTGTTCTGATGAGCGCCACAGGACAGACCTCCACAAAGGGGCGCAAAGGAAGTAGTCGCAACACCCCAACAATGCACCTAAAGGTACAGTTGAGGACTTTGGGTGGGAGGAAAAAGTATGTGGGGGTTGCAATGCTAGACTCAGGTTGCTCTAGAAACTTAATGCACCCAAACGTAGCTGAAAAGATGGGACTGGACCTGTTCAAGCTCAAAACGCCCATCACATTTTGCCAATTGGACGGGTCGGAACTGAAGGGGGGGCCAGTGGAGTTCTACACTGAAGGACTGCAAATGACTTTGGGGACTCATGTAGAGACTTTGCGGTTCCTAGTGGCTCCCATTGCAACACGACCCATTGTGTTAGGACTGAAATGGTTGAGGGCAAGAAACCCCAAGGTGGATTGGGTCTCAGGAGATTTGGACTTTACGGATGGGACTTATCACGAGATGGACAATGAGAGCACACCCAGCAGCATTGAGCTGGGGGCAACGGGGATGGAAATTGAGGAGGGGGAGCAGGACCAAGGGGGTGGCACACTCACAAGCACAATTCCGGAGAAATATCTCCCGGTAGCAGAGATATTCGATAAGAAGGAATGTGAGCAAGAACCCCCCCCTAGGCAGTCAGACGCAACCATTGACCTCATCCCAGGGGCACCGTTTCCCAAGCCCAAGATGTATGCCATGACGCAAAAAGAACTGCAAGAATTGCGCAAATTCATAGATAAAAATTTGGCACGGGGGTTCATTGAGCCAGCCAACTCCCCCCTTGCAGCCCCGGTATTGTTCAGGAAGAAAAAAGACGGGTCCCTCCGGCTTTGCACTGACTACAGGGGTCTTAATGCAATTTCGGTTACGAGACAGTACCCTCTCCCGTTGCTGAAAGACATGTTAGCTCAGCTATCTAAGGGGAAAATTTTCACAAAACTAGATGTTAGGGAAGCTTACTATCGTGTTCGCATAAGGGAGGGGGACGAATGGAAAACTGCATTCAATTGCCCATTGGGTTCCTTGCAATACAGGGTGCTCCCGTTTGGGATTGCAGGGGGACCGGGAATCTTCATGAGGTTCATAAACGAAGTATTGTATGAATTTCTGTACAAAGGGGTAATTGTATATTTGGATGACATACTGATTTTTTCTGAAAATCTGGAGGAACACATGGAGTTGGTTAAGAGGGTGCTTGAGAAATTACTTGAGGCTAAGCTTTATGTAAAACTTGAGAAATGTGAATTTCACAGGGAACAACTAGACTTCTTGGGGTATCGCATTTCGCATGAGGGCATCGAGATGGATCCTGAGAAAGTCAAAGCGGTCTTGGGCTGGCAGCCCCCCCGCACTAGCAGACAGCTGCAAGCGTTCCTCGGTTTTGCGGGGTTCTATAGGCAATTTATTCAGAATTTCGCGCAAATCGCACTGCCCCTGACTGACCTATTAAAGACAAAAGGCAAGGGAGCAAACGCGAAAGCCCCATCACCGAGCACGAAACTTGTGTGGACGCAGGAATGCCAGGCTGCCTTTGATAGCCTAAAAGAAATGTTCACAAAAGAACCCATACTCAAGCACCCAGAAGCTGACAAACCATTTGTGATACACACAGATGCATCTATTAGTGCAGTGGGGGCCATACTCTTGCAGGAGGATGACACGGGGAAATTAAGGCCATGCGCGTACATTTCCCGAAAGTTTAACCTAACGGAGAAAAGATGGCATATTTGGGAAAAAGAGGCTTTCGCTGTCAAACATGCCCTAAGCACGTGGCGACATCTCTTAGAAGGCACAGAAGAGCCGTTCCAAGTGTGGACGGACCATAAAAATTTGGAAGCTCTCAAATCACCCAGGAAGTTGAACCCTAAGCACCTCAGGTGGGCAGAATTTTTTAGCAGATTCAACTTCACGTTGAAGTATTTTCCTGGGGGAAAAAACTATTTGGCAGACGCGTTATCACGCTTGCCGCAACATGAGAGCAAAATGGAAGAGGTCATCGAATCCCTCATCCCCTCCCAGCCTGTGGAGGCACAGAGCTCAGCAATAACAGACGGGAGGGGGGAGGGCAACATGGCAATCACCCGCAGCACCGCGAAGCGTGCGGCTGAAAGCGACCCGTGGACAGCCGAGCTGCGGGCGGCAACAGTAACGGACACCTGGTGGGGAGAGAACAAACAGAACCTAGTGGAGAAGGATGGAGTGGGGTGGAAGGACAACAAAGCCTATGTCCCTGAGCCCTTAAGGCAAAAGGTCTTAACCATGCATCATGATCACAAAACGGCAGGGCATTTTGGCTTCGTAAAAACGCTACATTTAATCCGACGCAAATTTTGGTGGCCATCCTTGCGCACTGATGTTAAAGACTATGTGCGCTCATGCCCAGTGTGTGCAATGGCCAAAAGGAAAATTGGGAAACCTACAGGGAAGCTGCAGGAAGTAGCAAACCCCTCACAGCCATGGAAGCAAATTGCCATGGACTTCATAGTAGATTTGCCGGTGAGCAAAAAGAACACGGCAATTTGGGTAGTCACTGATCTATTCTCCAAGCAGGCACACTTCATTGCATGCAAAGGAATACCGAATGCTCAAAAACTAGCTAGACTGTTCATACAACACATCTATAGAGCCCACGGAACGCCGGAACGCATAATCAGCGATCGTGGCAGCACTTTTACTTCCAAATTTTGGCGGGCTTTTTTGACTTTAATTGGAGCGGCACAGGGGCTCAGCAGTGCGTTCCATCCTTGCACAGATGGTGCGAGCGAACGCCTGAACGCTACATTGGAGCAATACCTTAGATGTTACACTAACTACCAACAGAATGATTGGGCGGAACTGTTGCCGTTCGCAGAGGTTGCTTACAATAACGCGGTACATCAAAGCACGGGGTTTTCACCATTCAAAGTCGCCACAGGGCAGGACTTTGTAACTATCCCCGAACTGGCCATGTCACACAACACGGAATTGCCACAACCCCTAAAAGCGGATGAATGGATAGAGAAACTAAGCAGCAATTGGCCAGTCATGGTGCAAACATTGAAGGAAGCCAAAGCTAGTTACAAAAAATATGCGGACCGTAAGAGGGGGGAAGAATGGGAATTAAGAGTAGGAGACAAAGTGTATTTGTCCACAAAAAATCTGCGGACAACACAACCAGCACGGAAATTGGCACCAAAATTCATAGGTCCATTCCCAATCATTGAGGTCATCAACCCAGTAGCGGCAAAATTACAATTGCCAAAAGCGCTAAGAAAGGTGCATCCTGTGTTCCACATCAGTTTGTTGAAACAACACCACAGTTCACAACACTGGCACCCTGAACCAGAGGAACCCCCCCCATTGTTGGTGGAGGGCGAACCACATTTCGAGATTGATAGAATTCTGGACTCCAGACGACACAAGGGGCAGCTACAGTACCTAGTGAAGTGGCAACACCTACCAATTGGAGACAAGGAATGGGTCAGCGCCAAACACACACGCGCCCCTAAATTAGTAAAGAAGTTCCATAAAGAATTCCCAGACAAACCCCACTGAACCGGGGGGGTGAGTTTTGGGGCGGGAGCATGTCAGAGATCATCCGATCTCTGCCAAAAGGGCAGGCAGACAAAGGGCCCCTCAGAAGACTGGAAGTGGTGCTAAGCTGACATCCACCCGACGCACGGGAATACACATCTGGGAGGCGGTTGCCGGAGCAACCAGGTAGACCTGACCACACGTGTCAGCAGCAAAGGACCCTGGGGGAGGGAAAGGTTTAAATATGCTGTTTGTTCCCAGAATCGCCATTCCAGTCTTTGTTCGTGCTAGCTTCTGTATCCTGTAATAAACTATCCTACTTCTAAGAACTCATGCGTCTGTGAGTTACTCTAGAGTAGGGAGATTTTGATATAAATCTCAATATTGTCCCGTTTTTGGAGGCAGCCTGGAAGAGGAAGCCCTCCTGCCTGGAATCCGCTGGGCGCTCTGCTTTTCTTATGCCATCCTTAACTGTCTTTTCTCCCTTCCCGTGGTGCGGCAGATGCTTTCCTTCCATAAAGGGGAACGTTTGAGAGCGGAGAAGTTACCTTTCTGGGGGGCAGCGTGCTCACGAGGGGGTGAACGAGCAAGATAAGCAGAAAAGCACCCTAGTCGTCGTAAAATAATAAGGAACAAGAGAAGCACTCCGCTTTCTCTTCTCCTTCCCTCTTTTTTCAGAGGAGCTAGCGCTGTGAGAAGCAGGGAGGCAAAGAATGCTGGACTGGTTTTTCCCTTCCACCAACAGGGGTGGAAGTTGCAGCTGAAGCCGGCCAAAAGCCTTGCCTGTATAATCACAGCGCCCAGGCTTCCAACCCCAGCCCAGCTTTAGATTTGTCTGCCATCAGGTTTTCTCCCCGACTGGCAGAGCAACCAGTTTGAGCTACAGGAAGGGGGGGTTGCTGTGCGTGCCTTGTCATCTCTTTAAAAAGCGCCTCCCCTCCCGCCCCGGGCTGTACACGTCACTCCTTTTTTGAAGAGCTGGTCAAACTCACCCCATCCCCGGTCCCCAGCCACCCTCTTGTACCGAGCGCTCCTCTGGGAAGGGGCGGTTTGTCTTGCTCAATCTGCCCCTGCAACGCCCGTGTCTTCCTCCTGAGCAAGCAGCATGAGCATGGCAAATGAAACGTACCTCTTAATCATAAAAGACATAAAGCCGGGACTTAAAAATGTAAATGTCGTCTTTATTGTGCTGGAGATCGGTAAGCAGGGTCCCTTGGAACTGTCACGCCCATTGTTTTCCTCCCTCAATCTCTCCTCTCCTCCCCACACCCTCCCTCCTCCCTCTCCTTCTCCCCCTCCTCACTCAGCAGCTAGGTGTGTGTTGGAGTTTGGGACACATGGTCACTTTTCAGGAAAGGGTTGGCAGTCCCATTGGTGGTGTGCTCCACCCTTTTAAAAAAAAATCCTATTCTTAAATAGACCCCGTCCCCATTCTTGTAGGGAACGTGTGATGCGGGCAAGGGATGGCGAGGGAGGGGGTGTTGCAGCGCGCGTGCGCGCTGCCCCCTCACCGGCATTGGCTCCGCCAAGGACAGGAAAGTCAGGAAAGACGGGAAAGCAGAGCACCCAGCTTTCCTGTCCTTGCTGGCTGGGGAATTCCCATGGTGGCTGGGGAATTCTGGGAGTTGAAGTCCACCCATCTTACAGTTGCCAAGGTTGAGAAACTGGAGAGCCTTGGAGAAAGCGAAGTCCCAGCTACCCAGCATGGAATGATCCCTCAAAGGCTAGGAGACACAGCACTCTCTGGTCAAGCCTAGCTCCTGGTGACTCCAAGGGCACATCCATGTTCAGGGGTGCCTGCAGGGTGTGGTCAAAAAAGTCAAAATGGCGGCCACAAGGGGACGATGGAAGTTCTGCCCATTTTTATTACATAAGTTTAACCCCGTCCCGTTTTGCCATCCCAATGTCCCGTTTTTGTCTCAAGGAAATACTGTATGTTCAGCCTATGTTGAATTTCATGCTAAGTTTCCTGATAAGCCTGGATGATTGTTTTGTTGATTTTGTTTATTCGTTCAGTCATTTCCGACTCTTCGTGACTTCATGGACCAGTCCACGCCAGAGCTTTCTGTCGGCCGTCATCATCCCCAGCTCCCCAATGGTTGAGTCCGTCACCTCCAGAATACCATCCATCCATCTTGCCCTTGGTCGGCCCCTCTTCCTTTTGCCTTCCACTTTCCCTAGCATCAGCTTCTTCTCCAGGGTATCCTGTCTTCTCATTATGTGGCCAAAGTACTTCAGTTTTGCCTTTAATATCATTCCCTCAAGTGAGCAGTCTGGCTTTATTTCCTGGAGTATGGACTGGTTTGATCTTCTTGCAGTCCAAGGCACTCTCAGAATTTTCCTCCAACACCACAGTTCAAAAGCATCTATCTTCCTTCGCTCAGCCTTCCTTATGGTCCAGCTCTCGCAGCCATAGATTACTACAGGGAATACCATTGCTTTAACTATGCGGACCTTTGTTGTCAGTGTGATGTCTCTGCTCTTAACTATTTTATCAAGATTTGCCATTGCTCTCCTCCCAAGAAGTAGACGTCTTCTGATTTCCTGGCTGCAGTCAGCGTCTGCAGTAATCTTTGCGCCTAGAAATACAAAGTCTGTCACTGCCTCCACTTTTTCTCCCTCTATTTGCCAGTCATCAATCAAGCTCGTTGCCATAATCTTGGTTTTTTTGAGGTTTAACTGCAACCCAGCTTTTGCACTTTCTTCTTTCACCTTCGTCATAAGGCTCCTCAATTCCTCCTCGCTTTCAGCCATCAAAGTGGTATCATCTGCATATCTGAGATTGTTAATGTTTCTTCCAGCGATTTTAACTCCAGCCTTGGATTCCTCAAGCCCAGCATGTCACATGATGTGTTCTGCGTACAGGTTGAATAGGTAGGGTGAGGGTATACAACCCTGCCGTACTCCTTTCCCTATCTTAAACCAGTCCGTTGTTCCGTGCTCTGTTCTTACCGTTGCTACTTGGTCGTTATACAGATTCCTCAGGAGGCAGACAAGATGACTTGGTATCCCCATACCACCAAGAACTTGCCACAATTTGTTATGATCCACACAGTCAAAGGCTTTAGAATAGTCAATAAAACAGAAATAGATGTTTTTCTGAAATTCCCTGGCTTTCTCCATTATCCAGCGGATATTGGCAATTTGGTCTCCAGTTCCTCTGCCTTTTCTAAACCCAGCTTGTACATCTGGCAATTCTCGCTCCATGAATTGCTGGAGTCTACCTTGCAAGATCTTGAGCATTACCTTACTGGCATGTGAAATAAGTGCCACTGTTCGATAGTTTGAACATTCCTTAGTGCTTCCCTTTTTTGGTATGGGGATATAAGTTGATTTTTTCCAATCTGATGGCCATTCTTGTGTTTTCCAAATTTGCTGGCATATGGCATGCATCACCTTGACAGCATCATCTTGCAAGATTTTAAACAGTTCAGCTGGGATACCGTCGTCTCCTGCTGCCTTGTTATTAGCAATGCTTCTTAAGGCCCATTCAACCTCACTCTTCAGGATGTCTGGCTCTAACTCACTGACCACACCGTCAAAGCTATCTCCAATATTATTATCCTTCCTATACAGATCTTCCGTATATTCTTGCCACCTTTTCTTGATCTCTTCTGCTTCTGTTAGGTCCTTACCATCTTTGTTTTTGATCATACCCATTTTTGCCTGGAATTTACCTCCAATATTTCTAATTTTCTGGAAGAGGTCTCTTGTCCTTCCTATTCTATTGTCTTCTTCCACTTCCGCACATTGCTTGTTTAAAAATAATTCCTTATCTCTTCTGGCTAACCTCTGGAATTTTGCATTTAATTGGGCATATCTCCCCCTATCTCTGTTGCCTTTTGCTTTCCTTCTTTCTTGGGCTACTTCCAGTGTTTCAGCAGACAGCCATCTTGCCTTCTTGGTTTTCTTTTTCTTTGGGACGTTTTTTGTTGCCGCCTCCTGAACAATGTTGCAAACTTCTGTCCATAGTTCTTCCAGGACCCTATCTACTAAATCTAGTCCCTTAAATCTATTCTTCACCTCCACTGCATATTTCTTAGGAATATTAGTGAGCTCATATCTAACTGATCTGTGGGTCTTTCCTATTCTCTTTAGTCTGATTCTAAATTTTGCAATAAGAAATTCGTGATCTGAACTACAGTCAGCTCCAGGTCTTGTTTTTACCGATTGTATAGATGTCCGCCACCTTTGGCTGCAAAGGATGTAGTCAATCTGATTTCGGTGTCGACCATCTGGTGAAGTCCATGTATAAAGTCGTCTTTTAGGTTGTTGGAAGAGAGTGTTTGTTATGCAC
The DNA here is from genome assembly GCA_023362775.1 of Charina bottae. Classification (NCBI taxonomy): domain Eukaryota; kingdom Metazoa; phylum Chordata; class Lepidosauria; order Squamata; family Charinaidae; genus Charina; species Charina bottae. Next base: position 338,724 of record JALMGJ010000002.1, on the reverse strand, counting down.
AGTGAGTTGTCTTGGCAAAATTCTATCAGCCTATGTCCTGCTTCATTTTGTTCTCCCAGACCATGCTTGCCTGTAATTCCAGGTGTCGTCTGATTACCCACCTTAGCATTCCAGTCTCCTGTAATGAAAATAACATCTCTTTTTGGTGTATTATCCAGTAGGTGCTGCAGATCCTCATAGAACTGATCTACTTCTGCTTCTTCAGCATCTGTGGTTGGGGCGTATATTTGGATCACTGCGATGTTAAATGGCTTACCCTGAATTCAAATTGAGATCATTCTATCGTTTTTTGGATTGTATCCAAGCACTGCTTTAGCCACTTTATTATTAATTATGAAGGCTACTCCATTTCTTCTGTGGTCCTCTTGTCCACAGTAGTAGATCTGGTGGTCATCTGATGTGAAATGGCCCATCCCAGTCCATTTCAGTTCACTGACACCTAAAATGTCTATATTTAATCTTGACATCTCACCAATAACCACATCCAATTTGCCCTGGCTCATAGATCTTACATTCCAGGTTCCTATGGTGTGTTGATCTTTAGAACATCGGATTCGTCGTTCACCACCAGCACCGTCGGCCGCTAGCCGTCCTTTCGGCTTTGAGCTAGCTGCGTCATCACATCTGGGGCTAGTTGAACGTATCCTCTGTTCCTCCCCAGTAGCATTTTGACCATCTTCCGACCTGGGAGTCCCATCTTCCGATGGTATACCGACATATCTTTGGTTGTACTGATCCATTTAGTTTTCATGGCAAGAATACTGGGGTGGGTTTCCATTACGTTCCCCAGGGATCGTATTTAGTCTGACCTCTCTGCCACGACCTTCCTGTCTTGGGTGTCCCTTCACAGTTTAGCTCATGGTTTCATTGAGGTGCTCAAACTCCAGCACCACGACAAGGTAACAATCTCCTTTGCTGGAGGAAGATGGAGATACAGGAATGTATTTGTGATGTTGAGATGGCTTGGGAGAGAGTTGATGTGGTGTGAATCACAGAGGGGAAAAAGAAAGGAAATTGTTATGTTTCCACTGTGCTTTGTTGCTGTGACCCCAACACCTGGACCAACTAATAAAGTAGCAGGATGAAAATAGGGGTGATCCTGCTGCACAAAGTTATACATTTGGGAACCACCCCATATATTTTTGTGTTTGCAAACACATATCTTAGAGCCCTTGAGCGATACGTTTTGACCCACACACCTTTCCCTCCAGAACCTTCTCATGTGTATCCAGTTTTGCCTGTCGCTGATTCTTCTCAACCAGCTGGCTCTACAAGCGACCTTACCCTTGAGTGCACTCATGCTACCTATACATTCTGGACCCGGAGGAGAACCTTTTCTTCCTTTAACTATAGGTGGTCAACAGTATCACTGCCTGGTTGATACTGGGGCCACTGCATCCTTACTAACTCACCCTCCCTCTTCCCCTACTGTTCTTTCTGGGATTTCTGATCGTATTATTGGGGTTGGGGGATCATTCCTGTAAATGTTACTGACCCCTTAACAGTAGTGGTGGGTCCTCTCACTGTTGAACATGCTTTTACTGTTTGTTCTGAATCTCCTGTTTTTCTCCTAGGTCGTGATTTACTCTGTAAACTCGGGGCCACTATTAAATGTACTCCCAATGGATTGATTTTGGACTTTCCTCTTCCCACGGTGCCCAAGCCACAGAACTCATTGCCCTGACCGAGGCTTGCAAGGCTGCCCGCACCCTACACGGATTCTAAATATGCCTTTGGGGTTTGCCATGCTACAGGAGCCCTGTGGAAACAGCGGGGCTTCCTTACTTCTTCTGGTGCCCCCATTGCTCATGCTACCCTCATAGACTCCCTTTTCAAAGCCATTGTGCTCCCTAAGGCTCTGGCCGTAGTGCACTGCCTTGCACATCAACAGGGCGTCTCCCTGGTTACAAAGGGGAATGCTTTCACCGATGCTACAGCGAAATGGGCCGCCCTGCAGCCTCTATCTCTCTCTGTCACAGCTGCAGAGTTTCATCTTCAATTGTCTCTTCCATATGACAATTTCGTTGAGAGGGGGGAGGTGGAACAGAGGCAGGCAAACTGTGAGGCAACTTTTTCTGATGGATTCTGGAGGGTACCGGATGGAGGACCCTTAGCCCCTAGACGTTTGTTACACCTTCTTTGTCAACAGATTCATGCAAAGGGCCACTGTGGGACCAGGCCATTGTGGATATCGTGCGATGGGTATGGTATGCGCCTGGGGTTTACATGGAAGCTGAAAAAGTAGCACGAACATGTCTCACTTGCCAAGCTAACAATGCTTCCTCAAGACAAAAGATCCATAAGGGAGGGAGACCCTGGGCCCAAAGACCTTTTGAAAAAAAAAATTACATCTAGACTATATTCAATTACCTAAGGCAAATGGCTTTGAACATGTACTTGTTTGCAGAGACCAACTTACACACTGGATTGAAGCCTTCCCTTGTCGACATGCTACCACAATTGAAACCGCAAGACACCTGCTGAAGCACATCGTTCCCCGATACAGCATCCTCTGTCTTAGATATGGACCGCGGCCAACACTTTGCGGCACACGTGATTACTCACATCCTGCAAGCTTTAGGCATCACACAGAACTTACATGTCCCTTATCATCCTCAATCTTTGGGGTGGGGGGTGGAATGGGCTAACAGGGAACTCAAGACATTGCTAGGAAAATTATGCCAGGAGACGCATTTAAAGTGGCCCCAGGTATTGCCTATCACTTTATTTCACTTATGTACCTGACCTTGAAAAGATGTGGGATTATCCCCATTTGAGTTGCTTTTTGGCAGGCCACCAGATGTTTCAAAAGGCCTGGACCCCCACTCCCTTCACCTGGAGAGGGGGGATTCTACGTTATTTTCTTATCTCCTCTCTATGTGCAGGTACTTGCGATCTCTATGGAAATGAAGTGCTCTACTCCAGACCTTGCCATTGGAAGAAACTCTTCATCCCTTTGAACCAGGTGATTGGGTGTGGATATCCTTTTGACAACACAAACAGCAGTTCAGGTTGCTGAACGAAACACCTGGCTTCATTGGACACACGTCAAACCAGCAGTCCAAGATCACAGCCCCCTTCCTGCCTCGGCCTCCCATCAAGCTCGTTAGGGATCCGGATTCTGACATTTGGGGATTGAAAGAATGTCTTGGCTTATAATGCTGTGGACCCTCCTACTAGAGGTTTCTAAAGGGAATCCAGTCGCTATTCCCTTTGCTTCCTCAACCACAACTACTGACTGGACCATTCCTAGGTGTGCTATGGGAATATGCTTTCCCATGCACAGAGGGGGGATTGTTGGATTGTAAACATATTCTTACATTTCTGTATATATAAATACAAATATATTTCATATTCATATATTAGAAACATTTGCACTTGCATTATGGCTCTGAAACCATGTTGTATTTCCTTGAAGAGTTTTGTTGACACCCTTCCTTTCTAGCAGGCCTTGATAGATAGCTGTGCCCATAGAATAAAGTGTACTTTCCAAGGATAGCTTCTCCAGGGGAAATATATTGTTTAATAACGGTCAAGGAGCCCTAGCAAGGATGGAAGGAAGTTCCTAATATGGAGTGAAGGAAAGAAATTCCTAATATGGAATGAGGGTAAGGTGGAGTATGGGTAACTGAGTAAGGGGTGGTCTTCTAAAGGAGGAGTTGAATGGAATCTATATAATGTGCTGTAGGAAGGGGGTCCTGCGCGGCCGCCCACCTAACAGCTTGCTGTCATTGCTTTTGCTCTTGGGTGAATAAACTCCTAACTTCATGCAATTTGTCAGTTTCTTTACTCCCGGCTCAGGAACGAACCTGGTAAGATAAAATTTACTTCTAACACAGGGAAGGCTTCGCAAAGACCCTCGAGAATCCAGCTTACTTACAAACTCCCTTACCGACGGGGTCCGCAGCATGCCCTCTCTGCATGACCGAGTGGGACGATGAGACGGTCCCTCAGGTAGCCTGGCCCCATCCCACGTAGGGCTTTAAAGGTGATAGCCAACACCTTGAATTGGACCCGGAGGCAAACTCGCACCCAGTGCAGCCAGTTTTCCTTGCCTGCTGGTCGGTTGCACGGCAAAAGGGATTCGCAAGCATCTCGCGTTGGGACCCAGACCGAGGGCCCCCTGACGTTTCACAGGGAATAGGTCCAAATTGGGGGTTGGGAATCTCAGAGCTTGTCTGAGGCCAAAACGCTTTTGAAAGTCGCCTTTGAATGGTCCTGATTCTGAGTCTGCTCCTCTCGCCAAACTCACCCCATCCCCGGTCCCCAGCCACCCTGTTGTACCGAGCACTCCTCTGGGAAGGGGCGGTTTGTCTTGCTCAATCTGCCCCTGCAACGCCCGTGTCTTCCTCCTGAGCAAGCAGCATGAGCATGGCAAATGAAACGTACCTCTTAATCATAAAAGACATAAAGCCGGGACTTAAAAATGTAAATGTCGTCTTTATTGTGCTGGAGATCGGTTTAGCAGGGTCCCTTGGAACTGTCACGCCCATTGTTTTCCTCCCTCAATCTCTCTCCTCTCCTCTCCTCTCCTCCCCACCCCCTCCCTCCTCTCTCTCCTTCTCCCCCTCCTCGCTCAGCAGCTAGGTGTGTGTTGGAGTTTGGGACACATGGTCACTTTTCAGGAAAGGGTTGGCAGTCCCATTGGTGGTGTGCTCCACCCTTTTAAAAAAAAAATCCTATTCTGAAATAGACCCCGTCCCCATTCTTGTAGGGAACTTGTGATGCGGGCAAGGGACGGCGAGGGAGGGGGTGTTGCAGTGCGTGTGCGCGCTGCCCCCTCACCGGCATTGGCTCCGCCAAGGACAGGAAAGTCGGGAAAGACGGGAAAGCAGAGCACCCAGCTTTCCCATCCTTGCTGGCTGGGGAATTCCCATGGTGGCTGGGGAATTCTGGGAGTTGAAGTCCACCCATCTTAGAGTTGCCAAGGTTGAGAAACTGGAGAGCCTTGGAGAAAGCAAAGTCCCAGCTACCCAGCATGGAATCATCCTTCAAAGGCTAGGAGACACAGCACTCTCTGGTCAAGCCTAGCTCCTGGCGACTCCAAGGGCACATCCATGTTCAGGGGTGCCAGCAGGGTGTGGTCAAAAAAGTCAAAATGGCGGCCACAAGGGGACGATGGAAGTTCTGCCCATTTTTATTACATAAGTTTAACCCCGTCCCGTTTTGCCATCCCAATGTCCCGTTTTTGTCTCAAGGAAATATGGTCAGCCTACCTTAAGCAGAAACTGTGACTAGGCTGAGGAAAAGAAGCCTGTGAGGGGCCAAACTGATTGGGCCTGGGAGAAAGCTGGTTATTAAAAGCACAGCAGGTTACTAAACAGAAAAAAGAGGAAAAAATAGGGGTATGTGCATGTCCAGGCATGTCCCCAGGCGTGGTCCCCCATATCAGGTGGCGACACGCGGGTGACACGTGACAGGGGGCACGGCTATGCCCAGGCATGCCTCCGCCACATTTCAGGCTATATACAGACCTGTCTTTTCCTTGAGAGTCAATGGACACAACTTTTTGTATTTACTATATTTTGGCATATTTAAGGACCATTGCCCATTAGGTAAAATTACTTGCAAAAATATTTATATTAGGCAAAATTACACTCATTTGAGGACATTAATGTTCACATTTTAGACAGAGAAGATAGGTGGTTTGAGAGAGGGGTCAAGGAATCCATTTATGCCAACATGGAAAATCCTTCCTTGAATAGAGGTGGGGGCCTCAGGCATAACCTTTCCCCTATCTTCCTTCCTGCTTTGTCTTCTGTGCCCAGGAAGATTAAGACCATTTCGCAAGCTCAACAGCAGCAGGGTAATCTTAACGATCCTCCTTTAGATGATAAAGGGACTTAGAAATAAACATCTCAAAATAACCATGACCTAGCCCCAGGTGCAAGGTCACACAGCCACACTAGAAACATATTTAAGGATTCCCTTACTAACTTTACTCAGACTGAAGAAGCTCCTTGGATAAGGAGTGAAACGTTTCTACTGAGAAAATAGAAATCCAGTTGACATGATTCAAGCCACAGAATCCTCTTGTGTAGTCTTGAGTTCAGTAGGTTGTGTTGTTGTTTATTCGTTCAGTCACTACCGACTCTTCGTGACTTCATGGACCAGCCCACGCCAGAGCATCCTGTGGGCCGTCACCATCCCCAGCTCCCCCATCGTTGAGTCTGTCACCTCCAGAATATCATCCATCCATCTTGCCCTTGGTCGGCCCCTCTTCCTTTTGCCTTCCACTTTCCCTAGCATCAGCTTCTTCTCCAGGGTATCCTGTCCTCTCATTATGTGGCCAAAGTACTTCAGTTTTGCCTTTAATATCATTCCCTCAAGTGAGCAGTCTGGCTTTATTTCCTGGAGTATGGACTGGTTTGATCTTCTTGCAGTCCAAGGCACTCTCAGAATTTTCCTCCACCGCCACAGTTCAAAAGCATCTATCTTCCTTCGCTCAGCCTTCCTTATGGTCCAGCTCTCGCAGCCATAGGTTGCTACAGGGAATACCATTGCTTTAACTATGCGGACCTTTGTTGTCAGTGTGATGTCTCTGCTCTTAACTATTTTATCAAGATTTGCCATTGCTCTCCTCCCAAGAAGTAGACGTCTTCTGATTTCCTGGCTGCAGTCAGCATCTGCAGTAATCTTTGTGCCTAGAAATACAAAGTCTGTCACTGCCTCCACTTTTTCTCCCTCTATTTGCCAGTTATCAATCAAGCTGGTTGCCATAATCTTGAGTTCAGTAGGTTGTAACTATGTGTTATTTGATATAAGCCGGTCTACCAGATGTGTTGAGATACACCACCATAATGTCTGACCATTGGCCTGAATAGACGCAGCTGATGAGATCTGCAGTCCGTAACGTCTTAGGACAAGGGTCGGAAATGGCGGCTCGCGAGCCAGATGCGGCTCTTTGGCCCCTTGAGTGTGGCTCTTCCGCAGCTGAACTCACCCCTGCCCCTTCCACGCGATTGGCCCCCGCCCGCAAACCCCGCCCCCTGGCTCTCGCACTGAGCGAGGCCTGGCGCGGCAGGGAGGCGCTGCTGGCCCGGGACGCGGCGCTGTCGGAGGCGGTGCAGGAGCGGCTGCAGGGGCTGCTGAGGCTGGAGATGGCGCTGCTCCGCGGCATCCAGGCGCTGGGCAAGGGCGTGGGCCCGGGACGCGAGCGGCAGGGAGGCGCAGGGGGCCTGGCCGGGGTGGTGGTGGCAGGGGCACGGAGCCGGCAGAGGTTTGCCGGGCGGCAGGACGGGGCGGGCGGCGCTGCTGGGGCTGGTGGCGGAGCTGGAGGGAGCGGAGGGACCAGGCGTTCCCGTGGGTGCAGCGCGCGCTCTCTGCAACCCGCCTTGGAAAAGCGGCCACGGGAGGCCCTCCGGGTGCACCCTCCCACCCCATCAATTCCCCCACCCCGCCGTTGGCCCCCCCCGCTAACCCGAGCCCTGCGGCGGCCGGGGGAGCCGAGCCAGGCTCAGACTGGAGGCGGCCAACGGGAGAGCAGGCGGCTCTTCGCCCTGCACCGCCCTGCCGCTTGCATCCCGGGCCTGCGCCCTCGCCTGGATGCTGCGGAGCAGCGCCATCTCCAGCTGCAGCAGCCCCTGCATCCACTCCTGCGCCGCCTCCGACAGCGCCGCGTCCTGGGCCAGCAGCGCCTCCCTGCTGCGCCGGGCCTCGCAGAGACGGGCCTGAAGGGGCGCAGAGGCCGGAGAGGGAGCCCCTCTGTCTCCCCTTCTCTCCCTGCCTCGCCCGCCCGCTGGGCGCGGAAGCGCAGCCGCCTTGATGTCAGGCGCTGGCGGCGTGCGGCATCTTCCACGCGGGGTCCTGGCTGGTGTCTGCGCTCGGGCACCAGCGGGGAAGGAGGCCCGGGTCCCGCCCGGTGGAGAGGGTGCAGCCTTCCGCTCTCCTGCGCCCATCCTGCCGGCCGGAGGGTGGCAGCTCTTTCTCCGGTGGGGCGGCCGGGCCGGGTTCACGGAGCCGCTGGCTGCGCCCCCTCCCTCCGTGAGCCCCCCACCCCTTCCACGTGATTGGCTCCCGCCGCAAACCCTGCCCCCTTCCACGCGATTGGCTCCTGCCCGCAAACTCCGCCCCCTTCCACGTGATTGGCCCCTGCCCGCAAACCCCGCCCCCTGGCTCTCGAGCATTTCAAAACGTCCTCGAGCATGTCAAAATGGCTCCCGGCATAAAAAAGTTAGCCGACCACTGTCTTAGGACATCAAACTCCAGTGTGCCTCAGTTAGACCTTGTCCTATATTTCTAGTCTTGCATTATCGTCAAACTTTGACAATATGGCAAGACTAGAAATATAGGACCAATTGGCAGCAGGGCAAGGTCTGGATCAAGGTTCCCTTTGACAGTCTATATACACTGCTCAAAAAAATAAAGGGAACACTGAAACAACACAATGTAAGTCCAAGTCAATCACACTTCTGTGAAATCAAACTGTCTACTTAGGTAGCAACACTGATTGACAATCAATTTCACATGCTGTTGTGCACATGGAATAGACAACAGGCGGAAAGCATAGGCAGTTAGCAAGACATCCCCAATAAAGGAGTGGATCTGCAGGTGGTGACCACAGACCACTTCTCAGTTCCTATGCTTTCTGGCTGATGGTTTGGTCACTTTTGAATGCTGGCGGTGCTTCCACTCTAGTGGTAGCATGAGACGGAGTCTACAACCCACACAAGTGGCTCAGGTAGTGCAGCTCATCCAGGATGGCACATCAATGCGAGCTGTGGCAAGGTTTGCTGTGTCTGTCAGCGTAGTGTCCAGAGCATGGAGGTGCTACCAGGAGACAGGTCAGTACATCAGGAGACGTGGAGGAGGCCGTAGGAGGGCAACAACCCAGCAGCACGACCGCTACCTCCGCCTTTGTGCAAGGAGGGACAGGAGGAGCACTGCCAGAGCCCTGCAAAATGACCTCCAGTGGGCCACAAATGTGCATGTGGCTGCTCAAACGGTCAGAAACAGACTCCATGAGGGTGGTATGAGGGCCTGACGTCCACAGGTGGGGGTTGTGCTTACAGCCCAACACATTGCAGGACGTTTGGCATTTGCCAGAGAACACAAGATTGGCAACTTCGCCACTGGCGCCCTGTGCTCTTCACAGATGAAAGCAGGTTCACACTGAGCACATGTGACAGACGTGATAGGGTCTGGAGACACCGTGGAGAACGTTCTGCTGCCTGCAACATCCTCCAGCATGACCGGTTTGGCAGTGGGTCAGTAATGGTGTGGGGTGGCATTTCTTTAGGGGGCCGCACAGCCCTCCATGTGCTCGCCAGAGGTAGCCTGACTGCCATTAGGTACCGAGATGAGATCCTCAGACCCCTTGTGAGACCATATGCTGGTGCGGTTGGCCCTGGGTTCCTCCTAATGCAAGACAATGCTAGACCTCATGTGGCTGGAGTGTGCCAGCAGTTCCTGCAAGACGAAGGCATTGATGCTATGGACTGGCCCGCCCGTTCCCCAGACCTGAATCCAATTGAGCACATCTGGGACATCATGTCTCGCTCCATCCACCAACGCCACGTTGCACCACAGACTGTCCAGGAGTTGGGGGATGCTTTAGTCCAGGTGTGGGAGGAGGTCCCTCAGGAGACCATCCGCCACCTCATCAGGAGCATGCCCAGGCGTTGTAGGGAGGTCATACAGGCACGTGGAGGCCACACACACTACTGAGCCTCATTTTGACTTGTTTTAAGGACATTACATCAACGTTGGATCAGCCTGTAGTGTTCTTTTCCACTTTAATTTTTGAGTGTAACTCCACATCCAGACCTCCAGGGGTTGCTTACATTTGATTTCCATTGCTTTTTGTATGATTTTGTTGTCAGCACATTCAACTATGTAATGAACAAAGTAATTAATATTACTTTGGACCCTGTCCTGTTTTGCCATCCCAATGTCCTGTTTTTGTCTCAAGGAAATATGGTCAGCCTATGATTTAATGATCTGCCACAATAACAAAGGGGACTTTGATGAAATTGTATCCCATCTAAACAGAGAAGTAGAAGTCAAGCATCTGGGCAATGCCAGCTACTACTTAGGAATACAGATCGAGAAGGAAGAAGATGGAAGCTTTCTTCTAAGCCAGAAGCAGAAGATCCTAGAACTGTTGGAGGGCCTAGGACTGCAGAATGCAAATCCTATGCCAACACCAATGGAAACAGGTTTCCACAAACAACAGGAACCTAGTGAACTCTTGCCAGAGAACAACGACCATAGAAGTGCGATAGGTAAGCTACTGTATCTAGCCACCACCACTAGGCCAGACATAGCAGCTGCAGTAGGCATTCTATGTAGAAAAACCAGCACACCCACACAGAGAGACTGAACTGGTATTAAGCGGGTGGGAAGGTACCTGAAATGGACTACACACTGTGGGGTCTGTGGCTTGAATCATGTCAACTGGATTTCTATTTTCTCAGTAGAAACGTTTCACTCCTTATCCAAGGAGCTTCTTCAGTGTGAGACTGAGGATGAGTCTGAGACTTCCACCAGGATGACTGAGAACCTTCATCGACACACTGTGGGGTGTTGCTGGCTTTTGGGGTTCCAGGCGCAGATTAATCCAAACAACGTGTTTTAAGGCTAACAATATCTTTATTGGTAGCATAAGGCAATAATGGATGTATAGTGCATTATTGCAAAAAGGAAAAAACAAAGCATACACAGAGTTCCATCAGCAGATGTGAGGAAAGAAAATTCATGGTCTATGCAAAGACCAGGCGTAGTTACAGTTCAGAAACAAAGTACATGGCAACATGTAGATAGCAGTCAAAAAGAAGCATAGAATGAGTGAGTGAGATGAGAACCCATAGTTCATAGTTGACTTATACCCATGGTTCAACATTCTGATTGGCTAATGTGGGCTAGGCCATTTTTAAGCTTAACAATGTAGTAGCAGTTATACTTACTATAAACCGCCATGAGATGGCGGTGTTGCATATTGGCTTGAAATATTGAAACTAAAGCTGCCAGCCACTGAGAATCCAAAACTAGTGGGGTTTACAGATGCAGATTGGGAAGAAAACATTGCTGACCATAAATCCACTAGTGGGTATGTATTTTTCTATGGGGGTGGAGCAGTAAGCTGGGGAAGCCATAAGCCAGCACAGTTGCACAGTCATCCACAGAGGCAGAATATGTGTCAGCAGCAGAAACATGCAATGAGGTCGTATGGCTCAAGCTACTGCTTGAAGACATGGGAATAGAGGAACCAATCCCTATTCAGATTTTTGAAGACAACCAAAGTTGTATTAGACTCACAATCAGAAAAGATTAGTGGGAGGTCTAAACACCTTGATTTCAAGCATCATGCAGTGAGAGAATTGCAACGAGGGAGACTGGACTATTGTCCCACAAGGAACATGACAATGGACATTCTCACGAAGCCGTTGCCCAGAAGCAGTTACCAAGAACTGTGGGAGAAGTTGAACCTTGTGGACACTTTACATGCTAAATTGAAGAAGGGGTGTTAGGATGATCAGATGTCAACTCAGCATTGTCTCACAAGCATAGGGGAGGATTTTTCTACTGAAGCGTATCTCTACTGTGTTTGTGGGAGGTGCCTGGGTCACCTGACTTCCTGTTTCCTGCTCCTCCTTGGGTCTTTCAGGGCCATTCTCCATCTTACCTTCTTCCTAAGCACACATACACACAGGAGGGCCACGTGGCTATGTGGGTCTCGTCCGAAACATCTCGCTTGCTTGAGAGACCGGAGATGATTAAGCCTTTCTACTATGAAACTGCTTGTAACCAAGATCTACTGAATAAAAATGTAAGCTATCTTTATATTTCTTCAACTACCTAATGTGTGAAGACTGTTTTATTTCTGAAAGTTAATTAAGCTGTATGTGCAAGTCTTTTCTGGGCCCTTCTACTCTGCAAGATTGTCGTTAGCTGCTTGGAGTGTTTTTCTAACCTTCCAGACTCCAACAAGGGGAGGGCGAAGGGTTGCTCGCCCCGCAAAAGGGCCTCTCTCTCCTGCCTCGGATGCTTCCCTGCCCAAAGGCGGGACTTTGCTTTCTCACTCCTCATCCAAGTCGAAACTCACTGAACGTTCAAGGCCCCAAACGGAGCCCCCAACCCGCCACTCGGTGCTTTCCTCCAGGTGGATGCAGAGATGCCGGGCAGACACCAGGACCGGGAAGCCGAGCCCTGATTTTCCACACCGGATGGAGACCCGGTGGCCTTGCAGCTCAGGAGGCCCGAAGGGGCTGCCACGGGGCTCTGGGGTCTCAGCACGTGGGGGGAACAGATGCTCCTCCTGGCCATAATCTGCCTTCCCAGTTCAGAGACGGCGCCCTCAGTGGACACGCAGAGTGTTTTCCTACCTCCGGAGAAGTCTCGGGAGTTGGCAAGACATGGCTGCCTTTGGGGTGACCGCCAGGCCCACAGCCTCCAGTCCCTGACCCACACCAAGCCCCGTTTTGGACTTCATGCCCAGGGGGGGAAGAGGCTCCCCATCCTGGCTTTCTCCCCGGGGCAGACGAGGCCGAGGGGCTCCCCAGAGCAGGTCACCACAGCTCCCCCCAAGAGCTGCTTCTCCAAGGGGGCTGGACAGCTGGGGGCCTGCAATGGCCCCCATGTCCATGTCGGGCTTCTCTGCCCTCCAGCAAAAGGGGAGCGACTCAGCAGCTCTCCGGCCACCGGAGGAGGGACCCGGCCCCAGCCTTCCTGTGGCTCCTTCTCAGCCGGCCGAGGGAGCAACAGGGGAGCCCTATGCGAAGACCCCCCACAGAGCCCCAGGGCTGCAGCCCCCTGGCCAGGGAGGGTCTCTGGCGACCTGCAGTCCATCAGCCTCTCCCTCTGTGAGCTTCAGAGAAGCACCCTGATCTCGGAGAGAGGAGCAAGCAGTTCACCTTCTGCCCAGATCCGAAATTCGGGGACGGAGGGAATTGATCAAACGGCTTCTGACCAGGAGAGAATGTGGAGCTGAGGCCAGGCTCCTCGAACAGCATCGACTCACATCACTCCAGAGTTTTCCTGCAGTCTGAAGTTTATTGTGTTATAGCAAATAAAAGCAAAGGGAACTGACTCGGAGGAGAACCTCAACGTAGGTGCAGCTCCTGCGGATTCAAAGCCGGGAGAGGTGGAGAAACGAGAGGCGATCCAAGGAGGGGAAACGTGGTTGGGGATCTGCTGGGCAGAGAGCAGTTGATCCCTGAGATCACTTCTCAGGAATGGGGGATCCCAGGGGGCTGGTAGATGAGGAGCATCTGGATCTTTCTGGATCTGGTGGCCTCCAGGCCTGGCTAAGCGCCAGATGGGTTTCAGGTTAAGTGGCTGTGGGGTGGATGGGTTGCAGCCATTGCTCTGAATGGGGGTCTGTGCTGAGCAGGACAATTTGGGGGGTCAGGAGTGACAGGCAGGCCAAGAGTTCCTGGGGACAGACTAGATGGTCTCCCCCCCCCCGTTTCCCCTCCCTGAAAGGAAAGGGAGGCGTGAAAGGAAGCTGGTGGGTCTCGGCAGGAGAAGGCCCAGGCTGCGATTCTCCTCTTCTCGCCAACCCACCGCCTTGAACCTCCATCCTCCAAGATTGCAGAAAAGGCAGAAATTCATCAGCTATTTTGCATCTGATAGCATTAGTTCGTTTATGCTTTCTTACTGCTAGCAATGCAAATTCAGAAACCTTGCCCTTACTAGGAGAGGGTTCACAATACTTTCTTATTGAACCTAGGAAACCTATATAAGTGTGAAGTTGCAATGTGTGTGTGTGTATCTCTTCCCAGACATTCACTGCCATGATGTCTGCGGAGATTTCACCCAGCTTTGTCTTGGCCAAATAAATGCTGTTACTTTAATCTCCAAGCCTCGACTCAAGGACTGTTATTGGTAACTTCAGGAACTTGGGTAAAACAGTGTAAGCCAGGGGCCTTACATTCTGGTGCCCAAACATGTGGCAAGAAGGCTTTGTTCCTTTGGGTCAACTGCCCACGGTGTAACTCCCTTTGTGAGTTATGGCCTTCACAAAGGCAGACAGAAGAAACCGACACAGATCTCTTTCAATGTTGAGAGCGCTCCCGGTGTGTTTTCACCAGTAACTTTGACTGGATCTGAGATGTTGGCAGACTCTCTTCTGCTGAACCTGAATGCCCAGTGTTAGAGGCTTTGAGTACTTTTGTGTGGCGCCTTAGGAAATTGGAAAACTGCACTTGAAAGTCTGGTGAGTATAGTTTTCTTAGGAGGGGAGTGTTGCCTTGTGTGTGTTGGAATGTGAGTGTGTTTGGTCGTGTGGAAGAGTGTGTGTGTGTTGGAATATTTGAGGTTTAGTGGTTCCTAAATATGGGTGGGGCGTGGTGGCTCAGTGGGTAAGATGCCAAGCTTGTCGATCGGAAGATCACAAGTTCGGAGGTTCGAATCCCTAGCCCTGCGTGACGGAGTGAGCTCCCGCACTAGCTCCAGCTCTTGCCAACCTAGCAATTCGAAAGCATGCAAATGCAAGTAGATGAATAGGTGCCACTTCAGTGGGTAGGTAACAGCGTTCCGCACGCGTCATGCTGGCCACATGACCGCGGAAGCGTCTTTGGACAGCACTGGCTCTTCGGCTAAGAAACGGAGATGAGCATCGGCCCCTAGAGTCGGACACGACTGCATAGATGTGCGGGGGGAACCTTTACCTTTTTAAATATGGGAGGGTAGTGAAAACTAACCCTGAGGTTGAAGGAAAAACCCTGAGAAATCCCTAGGGATCCACTGTAGGCAACAAAGTAAAGTATAAAGTAATTTTGGCTCCCTGTGATGGGAGGGTGATTGATCACACCCCGAGTTGAAGGAAAGACCTGAGAAATCCCTAGAGGCCATGGGTAACAGTAAGTATGTAAACTGTGCACTCCCTTAGCATGTGTTTTAACACATTGGGAGGCACTGAAACTTCAAGTGGCAGTAAAAATCTCTTTTAAGAAATTAAAGACCCTCTGTAAGCACTATGGCCTACCTATTTATTGGCTCAGAAATGGGATTTGGCTGCCAGAGGGCACCATTGATGATGTTTTTATTAACACCTTCATGAACTTTTCAGCTGTAGGTAGTTTTGCCCTCAGCTTCAGGATGTGGTGAAGGGGAAGAGAACAGTTTAGATGCTTTCCTAAAAAGCTTATGCATTGACAGGGAAACAGGATTTGATAAGGTTCTGGAAGTGCAGGTGATTCGTTCCTTTGGAGAGCTTCCAGGTAGTAAACAAGATAAGATATTGAACAAGCTAGGCAATTTATAAGGCAGGCACTGTTAGCAACACGCATAACAACAGAGCCTCTGCCTGCCCGTGGGGCCACTAACCCTAGACTGAGTGAGCTTTTAGAGCTGGGGCCAGAATGGGACCCCCCAAGAATTCAGGGCATGTACAGGTTTCATTATGCCTTGGGACCATCAAGAAACAGGAGAAATATTAAAGTAACCATTAATTTAGTTTCACAGTATTTTAAAATAACCTTTTTCTTGGCTATAAAATCTTTAACAAGATGAAAACAAACATCAATGTGCTTTGTTCGGTTTCTGGAACCTTTGTGAGGAACGAATGGGTTCCAGCTGAAACACGGTCCTGAACCAAAAAAGATGGCTCTGAGCGCAATGCACTGATGAGGGATGGGTCTTGGACAGTGAAGCGAGAAATGCAGGAATGCTGAGGCGCGTGCCAGGGAGTTGGTCAGGAAGAAATTTGCCAACTGAGCGGAATGTGCAGAATGGGCATAAACAAGGTGTACCCTGAGCCCAGAGAACATGAACCAGACAGGATGTCAGAAGAAAACCAGACCCTGCACGAGATAAGATACTGGACTGTTCTGAAACTAAGGTATCTGGAAACGTGCCGTTCCTCAGGAGAGGCGAAATAAGAAAAACCATAAAAGCAAGGGTTCTGAGACTCCATCCTTATGACTCTTCAATCCGCGGCAACGAAGGTCATCCAACCTTTCGAGGACGAACTGATCAATCGTTCTGCGAAGGGACCGTGTCGGTGAGTATGGGAAGTGTGTGTGTGTGCGTGTGAGAGATCTCTCTTGATACGTGTTATTTGTCCATCCTGTGTTGTCTAATAAATGTTACATGAATAGTGCATAAACCCAGATCTGGTGTCCTAGTTGTCTCATTGGTGTTCCTATAGTCTGGGGTCGGTTAAATCTCCCTCTGGATCTAAAAGGACCTAAAATATTGGTCCGTGACATAATTGGCGACGAAGGTGGGATCCAAGAGAGTTTAGCCTTGCCTTGGTGAAGGGACGAACCAATAGAGACAGTGGGATTGGATTGGTTATTGAAAACCAAATTTGGTCTCTCCGTACCCTTTTTGCTTGTCACTTGTTCGAACATCTTTACTTAACACTCTCCGATGAAGGATATAGTCGGGTAGAGTGTCTAGATTTTCAGAACATTTTGACGGGGTTAAGGTCAGAGAGTGGTTACAGAGGGACGCCTCTGTCTGGTTGAAGATAGAGTCTGAAGGACATAGGACTCTATTTGAAAAGTGAAGATAGAGTCTGAAGGACATAGGACTCTATTTGAAAAGTGAAGATAGAGTCTGAAGGACATAGGACTCTATTTGAAAAGTGTTATTAGGGCCAGAAGGAAATATGGCTCTATTTGGAAAAAGAAAAAGGGCTAAGAAAGGGCATGGGGAGGAAACTGGACCCATTTATGAAAACCCTTTCTGTTCCGTTGAAGGGAACGTATTAAAAGCTCCACTGGAGGAGGATTGTGGGGATAAAGCAGGGTTCTTGGCTTCCATTCGGACAGAATTTAAAGGCAAAATTAGGATAGAGAGCTGACTCTTTGATCTGTGCTGCCTGGCAGACATCCGGGGCTGCGCGCACTGATTTACGATCAGAGCCTTGGTTTCTGTAGCGGTAGAGACAGACGCAGTAAAATACTTTCTGTATTTGTGTATTTGTGTGTTTTGTACTTGTCTATGTGTACGTTTTCTGTTTTAAACTGTAAATACCTTATTAAGCCACAGTATGAAAAGTGAGAGTGAATAGAACTTATTTTTACCTCATTTCAGATTGGTTATAGTGTGTTTATAGTGTAAATTGTGGTGTAAAACACACGGATTGTAAAAGGGAGTGTGAAGATTGTGATTGAGAGAAGAAGTGTGAAGAAAAAGAGAAATAGTTGTGTGAGCATTTTTATTATATCCGGTCGTGACCGAGGCTGTGCGCTGACACTGTTCAAGGTGGGACAGTGGAGGCATGCGTGCCTCACGACGCAGCGTGTGATTAAAAGTAGTGTATTTGTGAAAGAAGGCTTGGTTGAAAGAACATGAGTGATTTCCTTATAAAACACCTCCTTGGCTATTCTCGTGTTCTGCCAAGAGAGTAAAAAAAAAAAAAAAAAGTGTGCTTGCCTATGAGCTAAGCCTTCTGGAATATATGAGGATTGTGATTATTATTATTATTATTATTATTATTATTATTATTATTATTATTTGTGGCTGCTGCTATATTTTTCAGAGTTTTATAATTGTTGTGTTTGTGCTTGTGAATATTTTTTGTGATATAATGCCCTGGTGGTGGGGAAAGAAATCTGCTAAGCAAGTTGATAATGACAAGATTCCTGGTCAGGCTAGTACAAGTATCTGGGGGCCAGGAGTTCAAATGTTGAATCAGTTATCCCCACCGGTGTCACGGGGTTCTGAGATGAAAGTTTTAGACTCCACTCCCCATTGGGAGTGGATCGGAAAAAAGGGCAATGTGTGCAAACAATTAGAAAACACTCAGAAAAAGGTACAACAGGAGGTTGAAGAAGTGACTGCTTTTAAAAATCAGCAAGCTTGTCTGGATAAAGTGGACGGGGCTCAGAGAGACATCCTGAGTTGGCTATTCACTTTATATTGGAGTTCAATTGTGATCTGGCTTGACCAGTTAGAGACCTCGAGAGATTGGGGGGGGGGCAGTTCCAATTTCCTGGTGGAGATTGGGCAGTGTCTTTAAACTTTGGTATCAGTAAACTTCAGGAAGAATTAGAACAGGAGGAGGAGATTTAATTGTTCAGGTTTGAACTCAGTGAGTAAAAATCTGGTTAATTACTGCTATCTTTGTTTTGTTCCTAATAATGCATTTTAAGGTATTTTAGCAAAAGGAACAAAAGAGATGAAGTTTGATATGTTTTTGTTTTGTAAAGTTTATAATTTAATGTGTGCATTTGGAATTCCTTGCCATCGCAAAAGGGAATGGCGGGTTGTTGTCAAATGTGTGTCTGACTTCAGAAAGGCTGATAGTTAAGGCTGATTTCTGAGAGAAAATCTCCAGCCTAATGTTTTCAAAGGAGGTGGGAGCAGAGTAGAATGCAGTTTGTGACGCAGCAAGCCGCAACTGCTCCACCAGACAGCTTAGGTTTGGATCCCTGAAAATAATTTCTTTGTAGTCTGTTAGGTTTGGAGGGGTAAGGAGAAGTTTACTTCCTACTCTAGTATAAAAATAGTTGTAGAAATCAGTGGGACGTTAAGCCCCTTTATTAGAATAACATCTGAATTTTAAGTTTTCTTGTCTTTCCCTTGTTGGTTGTTACTGTTGGGGAAAGATTATTGTTCTTCTTGAGGATCTAGGGAGTTTCAGAGAAGCAATGATTTGTTTATTGCTTATCTGTTAACGCTGTCTTTAAGAATGTGTGGTATTCCAGGTTTTTGGTTTTTTTACCAGCAATTTCACCCCCTTGTTTTGCAGCAGGAGTCCAGCATTGGCTGGTACGGACTCTTGGACAGAGAGAAAAAAAAAGGAGGGATGGTAAAACTGTATATGGATTATAAAGGGAAGTTAATTGAATTTCATTTGTCCCTCAACATGGCAAATGAAGTTATTGAGAAATTAATTGGCATTAAAGTCTTTGTAATTGAATTGTATAATGTTGCTTTTATCTAAACAAGAAATGATTTGGACCCTGAGTTTCTTGAGTTCAAACAGGAGGGCTAAGACCATAACAATTCCTGTTTCCCTCTCCTGGCCTTTGGTCAAATGGAAACGGGAAGGAGGGGTGAAACAGCAGTTTAGTTTTTTTTACTAACAGAAGTGAGAGAGGACTTTGGATTTCCCTTACAGATCTTTATTCTGCACTTAGTGAAGACAGCAGAGTAGATTCTGTCATTCAATGGGAATTTATATTTTGCTAATATTGGAAACTAACCTTTTGTCTCCTGGAACTTTAGCCAGGGAGCTGATTCTAGCTTTCCAGTGGCTAATGATAAAACTGTTAATGCTTTTGCCCCAAGGTTGCTGCATTCAGCCCTGCCCTGTCAGGGTATGGAGACATGCATTATTGTGCTAATGTTAATCTTTGATGATTTATTTTTATTGCAGAAGTGTTCAACTGACATGCAAACATTTTTAGGAGTCCTATGGTCAGAAAGGACATGAATTTTGCCTCACACCATGGGTGATAAGGTACAAAATTTTCCCTTCCCCAGAAGGTGAAGGAATTGCAGCAATTTTAAAAAGTGCTGGGATCTTCCTACACTTAGCACAAGCACTTTGCTCCTTATACAAACTCATAAATAAAAGGATAGTGATTCCAAAAGAAGAAAAATAAAGAGTTCAGTTCAGTGCAAATCTCTACTTTGATAAAATAAAAATGTATTTATACAAAAGTATGCTAAATCTATCAACATTAAGCATTGAGCGGATGGTGATTTGGAGACCAGTCACATTTCTGGAAAAGGTTGATAATGAGCACACTCTTCCAACAGCCCCTCTAGAAACTATTAAATGTTTGGGGGAGGCAGTTGGTGAAGTGAGTAACTGCATTAGGGGATTTTTGCCCTTTCCTTTTGCAAATGATTTGAAAATCCTTGAAGCCTACTTTTATAGTTATACACTGATTATATTGATAAGCCCCTGTAACACAGAGAGGGAATAAATATTTGTTGGTATCATACCCTATTAGTGGATTGGGGATGAATCCATATGAAATTTTGTTTGGTACACAGATGGAACTGGGATTTCCATCATTATGGGTCCAAGGTGAAATGGAACAACAATGGTTTAATGTGTTAAAAGATAGAGAAGAAATTCAAGAGACAAGAAATAGAAAAGAAACATAAAGGATTGGTAAATACAGTTGAATGTTTACCTATAGGATCTCAAGTTATGTACAGAAGTTTGGGGAAAAAAGAACACACTTTGGCGCCACGATACAAAGGACCTTTTGTTATTTTGAAATGTGTTCCACCAGTAAGTTATCTTTTAAGTAATCAAAAATGGGTGCACCGTAGTCAAATTAAACCTGTTTCTGATGATGCACATGCATAACCCTTCTTTTCTTTTAGGAGCTGAAACCAGATGTTTATTCCAGATATATACTTTGATTTATCCATAAACTTATCTATAAGATTTTTTTGTTATATAATAATTATTTGTAATGTTTAACAGGAAAAGATTGATTTTCTAGGAAGTGAACCCAGACCGGTATCCATCACAGCAATTCCTATTAGGATCCCAGGGGATCCCAGAAGAAGAATCAAAGTTTTAGTGATAACACAGAAAAGAAATAGGAATGGGAAGTTGCAAATAATACCAGTAATAACTTCTGAAGTTTTACCCATGAACATAGAAGAACATTGATTTACAAACTGTGAGATTTTTGTAACGTTTTATCATTTAATCATTATAATATATACTATATTTGAATCTTGTTTCATATTGATTTTAACATTCTTGTTTGATCTATTTTCTAACCAATATGGCTTTGCATAAACTAACAACAATATATGGGTTATTAATAGTTATATTATGGATCTATCCTAGTTATAATAAGAAATGGGAAACAAATTATTGGTATAAGGTTACATCATTTGTCCAAAAAGCCACAAATATGACTGATTGTTGGTTTTGTCATGAAAAGGAAAAATCTTTGTATGATGGAGTACATGGTTATTTCCTCCCTATTAACATGTCCACTTGGCTTACTTCACGAGCAACCGCAGGCAGGCACAATGGTCCACATCTTCCAATAAGAACTGTCACTGGACAATTTGTCTTTCCCCCTGAAGTTGTGATTTTTCAATTGAATGGTTTGGTTAATGTGGGGTTTTTACCTAAAGTTTTATCTCATGATCCAAAATTGGTTATGCAATTGGAGGAGGACCAGTGGTTTGTCCACGGGGACAATGTTTCCATTGAACAATGTCCACGGGATACATTTTTCTTTCCTGGATATATTTCTTGGTATTCCGAATCCCCCATTGATCCTTATGGGCGGTGGGGACGAGTGGGAAAAACAAAAGAAGAGATATGTGATCTTCGTGCTAACAAATCTATGGATCTTTTCATCACTCCTTGGCTGGATATATGCAGTCAAATTTGGAGGGTTGCTCAGTGCACTAACTACAGTGGCATGTTCAGTAAGCAGTTTAGTAATATAAATAAATTGAATCCGCATTGCCCTTTTAAAGGGACAGTGATAAAACCAATGGTAACCCAGGTGTATGGTACTATTGCCCCTCGAGGTTATTTTTGGGTCTGTGGAAAAGGAGGATTTAAAATTTTACCAGGAAGTTGGAAAGGATCATGTACTCTTGCTCATTATGTAACTCCTGTTGCTATGCATAAGAACATACAGTCCAAACTCTTTTATGCCCCAGCGCGGTATAAATGATCTTGGGCTGACGTCGGAGATTTTCTAGCCCGTACACTTTTGCCAGGTTATCAATTCTTGCAACAGATTAATACAGATCATTTTGTTCATAACCTGTCTATACTTTTAGAGGCAGACTTGAATATCACTGGAAAAGCTATTATTGACCTTCAAGAGGAGATGGACTCTATAGCTCGAATTGTCACAGATAATCGAATTGTACTTGATAGTATGTTGGCGGAACAAGGTGGAGTTTGCATTGTGCTAAACCATTCCTGTTGTATGTATGTCAATAATTCCGTATTAATTGAGGAAGATGTCCACAGAATTTACAAACTTGCTGGTCTTACGTCTAATGCTAGACAATCCTGGGAGAAGATACATAATCTATTCATGAATTTTTGGGACACATTGACTAGTTGGATCCCTGTTGGATGGTTAAAATAGGTATTTGTTGGAATCATTTTTATTGTATTTCTGATTCTTGTAACCTGTTGTTGTATTCAATGCTTTCCATATTGTTTAAATGCCTGTTCCTTGTTTAAATTTCCTAAGATTGATAAATCAAAGTGAACTGTCATTCCTTTGAGTCTGTAGACATCAAATATCTTGTTTGTCCCTACTTGTAACACTAATGTATTGTTTTAATAATTTTCATATAACATTGATTGATCTTCAATATATATGCATATATGTATCTATTCCAAACCTTTTATGGTAGTATGATACTCAATTATGGACTAATTAAGTATCAAGAGGGGGTATGTGTGAGGAACGAATGGGTTCCAGCTGAAACACGGTCCTGAACCAAAAAAGATGGCTCTGAGCGCAATGCACTGATGAGGGATGGGTCTTGGACAGTGAAGCGAGAAATGCAGGAATGCTGAGGTGCGTGCCAGGGAGTTGGTCAGGAAGAAATTTGCCAACTGAGCGGAATGTGCAGAATGGGCATAAACAAGGTGTACCCTGAGCCCAGAGAACATGAACCAGACAGGATGTCAGAAGAAAACCAGACCCTGCACGGGATAAGATACTGGACTGTTCTGAAACTAAGGTATCTGGCAAAACGTGTCGTTCCTCGGGAGAGGCGAAATAAGAAAAACTATAAGAGCAAGGGTTCTGAGACTCCATCCTTATGACTCTTCAATCCGCGGCAACGAAGGTCATCCAACCTTTCGAGGACGAACTGATCAACCGTTCTGCGAAGGGACCGTGTCGGTGAGTATGGGAAGCGTGTGTGTGTGCGTGTGAGAGATCTCTCTTGATACGTGTTATTTGTCCATCCTGTGTTGTCTAATAAATGTTACATGAATAGTGCATAAACCCAGATCTGGTGTCCTAGTTGTCTCATTGGTGTTCCTATAGTCTGGGGTCGGTTAAATCTCCCTCTGGATCTAAAAGGACCTAAAATATCGGTCCGTGACACCTTCCGATAAAGCTAAGTGTAAACAGGCTTCGTTGTCTTCATAAATTGTTACAGGCTGGCTTAAAATGACTCCAATGTCTTGCAACAATTGTGTAAACCAGATTACCTCATTGCACAGTTGTGCCAATGCATAAAATTCAGCTTCAGCCATGCTGATAGCTACTAGTTTGTTTTCTGGAGTACCATGCAATAGTTGACTTAGCAAATTGAATAACAGTCCCAGAAGTAGACTTCCTATCACTGAGATCCCCAGCCCAATCTGAATCACACCAGCACTTTAACTTTTCCTCTGTGTCTGTAGCAGACAATCTTAAACAATAATCTTTGGTGCCCTGTAAATAACGAAAAAGCCTTTTTAATCCAGACTTTGCAACAGATGTGGGATGTTCCACATATCTGCTCAAAATGGACACACTGAAATATCGGGCCTGCTGTGATTCGCAATATAAAGCAAACTACCAATGGCTGATCTGAAACTATCTGCTTCAGATAACTCATCACCCCCCTTTCCCCCCTCCTCTTTTAGAAACTTGGGAAGCATGGGGGAGGAGACAGACTTACAGTCTTGCATTTTAAAATCTTCCAGCAGTTTCTTAATTTTACTACTCTGACTTATGAGAAAACTGCCGTCTTTTTCTCTATGAATTTCTAATCCCAAGTAATTATTAACTGCTCCAAGACATTTCAAAGTGAAATTGCTTTTCATACAAACCTCAAAATCATGCTTTTGTTTGTCTGATGATGTGAGTAGCAACAAATCATCCACATACAAGCATAATTACATTACACCTTGCTTATCATTCTTTACATACACACATGGATCAGCAATTCCCTTCTGAAACCCAAAATTTTGTAAAGTTTTGTCCAACTTAATATTCCAGCAATGGGTCGATTGTTTTAATCCATAGATGGATTTTTGCAACTCACACACAAGATGTTTTTGTCTATGAAGGTTCTCAGTCATCCAGGTGGAATTGTCTGTAGCTTGAATCATGTCAACTGGATTTCTATTTTCTCAGTGGAAACGTTTCGCTCCTTATCCAAGGAGCTTCTTCAGTCTGAGCAAAGTTAGTAAGGGAATCCTTAAATATGTTTCTAGGTGGCTGTGTGACCTTGCGCCTGGGGCTAGGTCATGGTTATTTTGATATGTTTATTTCTAAGTCCCTTTATCATCTAAAGGAGGATCGTTAAGATTACCATGCTGTTGTTGAGCTTGCAAAATATTTGGCAACCACATACCTGTATATTTCAAACCCACCAACACACTGAGACAGAGGCTTGTACACCCCAAAGATCAAACTCCAAAACACAAGAAAAGCAATGTAGTGTATGCAATCCAGTGCAGTGAGGAGTGCTCTGAACTCTACATTGGAGAAACCAAGCAACCTTTGTACAGGAGGATGGCCCAACACAGGAGAAGTAACACCACAGGACCAGAGTCAGCAGTTTATCTTCATCTAAAGGAAAAAGGACACTCATTTGAGGACATTAATGTTCACATTTTAGACAGAGAAGATAGGTGGTTTGAGAGAGGGGTCAAGGAATCCATTTATGCCAACTTGGAAAATCCTTCCTTGAATAGAGGTGGGGGCCTCAGGCACAACCTTTCCCCTATTTTCCTTCCTGCTTTGTCTTCTGTGCCTAGGAAGATTAAGACCATTTCGCAAGCTCAGAGATCGCTTCCGGGTGCTGAAGATGTCGGTGCGTTGAACCGAGCGCTCCTGTCTCGGCTCCGCGGTTTGCCTGCCTGCAGCGGTTTTTAAAGAGACAAAACTGCTGAAATTTCCCCTTTGAAGAAAAGGGGATCAGAAGATAGACCACAAGGGTCGCTGGAATCATCGCTCTTTCCCAATCCCGTCTTTCCACCACGAGGAAAAGGAAATTGTAGCGGTGAAAAGCGACTGGAGGAACCATCGCTATTGCTCTGCAGGAAACCGCAAAATCTTTTCAGATAAGTAGCACCTAAATTCAGCACTTTTAGTCACTGATTTATATTTGTGTTTATTTTAATTTTACCTATTATTTGCTAAGATCCTTCTATGGACATGATTGATACTGCTGGTGCTTGTGTAACTTTCTTGCTAAGAAGACTTGAGAAAATGGTGGGAGTTTAAAGAATAATGACTTTACTCGGAGCTAAGTGATACTGAGAGACATTGACTATTGACGAATGGCTTATCTACTTATGTGGGACTAATCTATTTCCTCTCTGGACTTTGAATTCAAACGGATTAATGGTCTGCCTTTTTTTTTTTTTTTTTTTCTGTTTCTCATCTTGAGATGGCATTTTTTTCTCTTTTCTTTCCTGTAATGTGTTTGGATATTATTTGGATTATAAAGGGTATTTTTGGAGTTCCTTTGTTTTGAACAGTTTTTGGAATTTCCTTATTATATGGGATTTTAATAGACCTTTTTGTTACATTTTATCTTGGAGAGTAAAGACATTTAGAGCTGAAGCTCTTTCTCTCCCCCCCCCCTTTTTTTTCTCTCTCTCTCCTGTTTGGGACCTGTGATTATAAGCTTGCCTGAGAACTGGATTGTTATTATATTTTCAAGGATATTTTGACTACAGTTAAAGGAAATACCCGTTGTACCCTTATCTTCTATTTTCTCTATGTGAGAACTGTTGATTTTACCAAAGTACATTCTGCATTTTTTTTATGCAACAACTATTAAGAAAAGGCAGTATTATTTTTATTTCTTAATTTTTATTGTATATGGAATTTTTTTTCTCTTCCCCCTTTTTCTTTTGAATTTTTAATAACTTTTATCCCTCCTCCTTCCCTTCTCTTTTTTTACTGTTTATAGTTGTTTTCTTTTGTCTTCTGTTATTTTTCTTTTCTCTTTATAGGAATATTACATACAACCTGGTTACTGCGGCTGCAAGAGTGAAGAGGGATAGAGATAAGGAAAAGGAGTCCATGGCTGTACCTTCAGAAGTGCCAACATCAGACATGGAAAAAATATTGGATGCGATTATAGCACTGAACAAAAAAATGGATGATTCAACTATTGCCTTGGAGAAAAAGATGGATGATTTAACTACTACATTTAACTACTACTTTGGAGAAAAAGATGGATGACTTAATTGCCTCTTTAGATATAAAAATGGACAAAAAAATGGACAATCTTCTAGGCCAACAAGTAGAGAAAAAAATGGAAGTGATGAAGGAAGATTTAAAAAAAGAATTTAGAAATGAAATACAGAATGTCAAAGAAGTTGCAAATACTCTATTAGGGGAATTCAAAGAGACACAAGGACAGGTTAAGAAATTAGAGATTAAATCAGATTCCATTACTAAAGATACGAAATATAATTTAGATGCTATTGCATTAGTAGAAATGAGAGAAAAGGAATTCATTTTGAGATTGAGAGGAGTTCCAGAAAAATTAGATGAGAACATGAGAAAATATATAGTTGGTGCTTTAGCTCAATATTTAGAGATAGAAGAAGAAGAGATGGACTCTGAGATAGATAAAATCTTCAGAGTTAACTCACGCTACGTCAGAGATAAGAAAGTGCCAAGAGATATATTGATATATTTTGTGAGGAAAGTTACAAAAGAGAAAACTCTGAAGATACATTATAGTGATAGGTTAAAAATAGCAGGGTTGGGTATAACTTAAAAGATTCAAACTAGAATTTTTTCTTTTTTTATTTGGAATTTGGGATGTACAAATAGAAAAACTTTTTTTTTACTTTTATATGCACAGTATTGGAAAAATTAAAGTGTACTAATAATACAGGAATGGATGTTGAAACTATTAGAAATGGCAGAAAATGACAAATTGATTTGTTTACTAAAAGAAAATTCAAATTATTATTTTTTAAAGAGTGGAAACTTTTGATGGACTATTTGCAAAAAGCAGGAGGAGTAAAGCTTGTATGGGATTTTGATGATTAGACTATATATGAATAGTATATAATAGACAAGGAAAAATATATGAATGTTATATGAATAGCCAGTATGTAAGAACAAGATATCTATTTTATTCTTATGACCATAGACAGATCGGAAGTTATCTAATTTCTATGTTTGTTTTTTCTTTCTTTTTCTTACTTTACTGCACTTTTTTTTTCTTTCCTCTTTGATTTGTATTTCTATTTCTGTCTTAATCTAGGAAGATTAAGACCATTTCGCAAGCTCAACAGCAGCATGGTAATCTTAACGATCCTCCTTTAGATGATAAAGGGACTTAGAAATAACATCTCACAATAACCATGACCTAGCCCCAGGCGCAAGGTCACACAGCCACCTAGAAACATATTTAAGGATTCCCTTACTAACTTTGCTCAGACTGAAGAAGCTCCTTGGATAAGGAGCGAAACATTTCCACTGAGAAAATAGAAATCCAGTTGACATGATTCAAGCTACAGACAAGATGTTTTTCTTTTTCATAACCAGGAGGTTGTTGCATAAACAATTTTTCGTCCAAATCACCATACAGAAAAGCAGTTTGAATACCATAGTGATAAACACAGTTTCTTCATGGCAGCAACCTTTAAAAGCAACCTGATAGATTCAGCTTTTGTCACTGGAGCAAAAGTTTTGTCATAGTCTACATTTTTTTCTTTGAGTAAAACCTTTTGCTACCAATCTTGCTTTATACTTTTGAATTTTACCATCTGAATCTTTTTTCAATTTAAACACCCACCTACAATCCAAACACTTCGGATTGGGAGGCAGACTCACCAATTTCCAAGTTCCATTTTCCCTTAAGGAATCTAATTCCTGCTGCATGGCTTCATGCCAGCACTTAGCTACTTCAGGTAGCATCTCATTGATTTGTTCTAGAGATTCAGGCTCTGTGTGAATGTGAAATGCTTTCACAACATCGACTTGATAACGATCAGGTGGAACCCCCTTATTAATCCTTTCAGACCTGCAAGGTAGGACAGGACTTACATCCTGATTTCCATTTCCCTCAGAAACCTCTGACTTCTCAGATAGTTCAGCTTCTTGCTCATTGACTTCACTAGGTGATTCCTGCATATCACCATCAGCAAAAGTTTGCTGTTCCCTCATGGATAAAGAATGTTCAATCTATCGAACAGTGGCACTTATTTCACATGCCAGTAAGGTAATGCTCAAGATCCTGCAAGGTAAGACTCCAGCAATTCATGGAGCGAGAATTGCCAGATGTACAAGCTGGGTTTAGAAAAGGCAGAGGAACTAGAGACCAAATTGCCAATATCCGCTGGATAATGGAGAAAGCCAGGGAGTTTCAGAAAAACATCTATTTTTGTTTTATTGACTATTCTAAAGCCTTTGACTGTGTGGATCATAACAAATTGTGGCAAGTTCTTGGTGGTATGGGGATACCAAGTCATCTTGTCTGCCTCCTGAGGAATCTGTATAACGACCAAGTAGCAACGGTAAGAACAGAGCACGGAACAACGGACTGGTTTAAGATTGGGAAAGGAGTACGGCAGGGCTGTATACTCTCACCCTACCTATTCAACCTGTACGCAGAACACATCATGCGACGTGCTGGGCTTGAGGAATCCAAGGGTGGAGTTAAAATCGCTGGAAGAAACATTAACAATCTTAGATATGCAGATGATACCACTTTGATGGCTGAAAGCGAGGAGGAGTTGAGGAGCCTTATGACGAAGGTGAAAGAAGAAGTGCAAAAGCTGGGTTGCAGTTAAACCTCAAAAAAAAAACAAGATTATGGCAATCAGCTTCATTGATAACTGGCAAATAGAGGGAGAAAAAGTGGAGGCAGTGACAGACTTTGTATTTCTGGGCGCAAAGATTACTGCAGACGCTGACTGCAGCCAGGAAATCAGAAGACGTCTACTTCTTGGGAGGAGAGCAATGGCAAATCTTGATAAAATAGTTAAGAGCAGAGACATCACACTGACAACAAAGGTCCGCATAGTTAAAGCAATGGTATTCCCTGTAGTAAACTATGGCTGCGAGAGCTGGACCATAAGGAAGGCTGAGCGAAGGAAGATAGATGCTTTTGAACTGTGGTGTTGGAGGAAAATTCTGAGAGTGCCTTGGACTGCAAAAAGATCAAACCAGTCCATACTCCAGGAAATAAAGCCAGACTGCTCACTTGAGGGAATGATATTAAAGGCAAAACTGAAGTACTTTGGCCACATCATGAGAAGACAGGATACCCTGGAGAAGAAGCTGATGCTGGGGAAAGTGGAAGGCAAAAGGAAGAGGGGCCGACCAAGGGCAAGATGGATGGATGATATTCTGGAGGTGACAGACTCAACCATGGGGGAGCTGGGGATGGTGACGGCCGACAGGAAGGTCTGGCGTGGACTGGTCCATGAAGTCACGAACAGTCGGAAACGACTGAACGAATAAACCAAAAAAACAAAAAAGCCATTTGTCTGTTTGGGCACCATTTCCCCCGGGATGCTTTCCCTTGGTTTACTTCTGCTTCTGGCAAACGACCTTTTTGCTCAGTTGCAGGGGCAATGAGTGCACCCTTGGGAGGCCCGAAAGAACAGGTTGGGGGTAGAACATCACGGAGAAGATCTATCTATGTGGTCGCCGGGAGTCGAAAAGGACTTGATGGCACAGAATCAACCAAAAAATCTCCTCCTTACGGCGGAGACCGGACAAGTGGGGTTTTCAGCCTCGTGTCGCTAGATGGCGCTCTAGGAATAAGCAACCCAGCGCCTAGAAAGCAGCGGCGTCTGTGGCTGCTGAGGAGTGACGTCCAACGGGAGGGGGAGCTGAAACAATAGAGTACTGGATTGCTAGAGGGGATGTCGGAGGAGAGGAGGAGGGCAGAGGAACTTCCTGTTCCGGTTCCCGCCCGGGAGTGGAGTGGCGTGGAGGGGTCGGAGCAGCAGCAGCCGGAAGGTGAGTCGAGGACAGGTGGGGGGAGAGGCCGGGAGCAAGTGGGGCTGTTTCGTGTCCTCCGTGGGGTAGAATAAGATTTGAAACTCGGCTGAAAAGTGCCAGCTGCTGCATCTGCCCCCACTGCCCAAATTTTATTCCCCTGGTTTAAAAGTCCCCTTCGCGTCAGCGTTGACTCCTTGTGATTTTATGGAGATGCTGTTTCCTTGGCAACAATATGGGACTGATCTGCCACTGCCGTCTCCTGGGATGCTTTTTTTCCTTCCACGTCTAGCCAACAAACTCTCCCATCCATGTATTAACCAGGTTCAACTCTGCTTAACCCAGCCTTTTTTCTAAATAGCCATTGGGGACCATTTGGGATGTCCAGGTGTGGAGGCGGTCCTCGCATTCCACTTGTTCAGTGACCATTCAAGGTTAGGATGGCGCTGGAAAGGAGACTGCCAACTGGTCCTCAAACTTGTGTCCCTCAAAGCGATTTGGGTGCTGGCAACCGACGGGCATTTACGAGGGTGACAGTGTCTTGCAGTCCCATGATTGCTGTTTGCCACCTTCCCATCCGGCTTCTGACAAGCCAAATCAATGGGGAATCCAGCAGGAAGCTGCAAGTCACGGTCATGTGACGTTGCACTTAAGGACCCACGGTGATGTTTTCTTTTACTGCCAAGTCTAGCCAATAAACACAGGATTTCCTAGTGGTCTTCCATTCATGTATCATGGTTGTTTGACATTGTGCTTAATGACCTACGGTGATTCGCTTAATGACCGCAGCCAGAACTGACGTTGTAAGTCAGTGCATTCACGTGACATCATCTTGATCTTTTTATTTATATATACAATTTATTCCCCACCCATCTCACTCGCAGAGCGACTTAATGACCGAGCTGCTTAGTGACAAAGGTGCCGGTCCCAACTGCAGTCAGAAAGGAGGACTATCTGTATTGTATTGTGATGTCCCCAGAGTGGTTGTGGACAGTATTTTCTGCTCTTTTCTTATTTAGAGCTGAGGAGCTGAATGGACAGAACTGGTGCTTTAAGTCTTGCAGAGGCTTTGGGCACCATTTCATCTGTTAAAGCCCCCCAGCCCTCTAAAAGTAGCCCCCAAAGTTTGACCATACCCACTTCTGGGAGATTTTGCAGGCTGAAATACACATGGATTTTCTACATACATACATTCGTAGGGGTGTGTATCTGCATTTCTCTCTGTCTGCATCTATGTGTATGTGTAGAATCTGTCCCCAGCATTTCCTTCATGATAGCCCTTTGCAGTGCTAAGAGTCTGTGATTGACTCAAGACAAGAAGTGAATTTCAGGATTTGAACTTGGATCTCGCTAGTCTTCTATGTGTCAAATGAATCATCATGAATGTTAGAGGTTAATCTACCCTTTTGGCACTTTTCCTTTTTCATTGTAATGAATGCTTTTTTGTTGTTTGCACGTTTTGTGCAGCCATTTTATAGATAATAAAGTACCACTTTTATGTGAATCTTATAGACAAAAAGGATGCCAATAAGAGCCTGCTCAACAACCGAGAATCACAAGCAGCATTAAAAAGGAAAGCAAATCAAGCCAGCAATCCAAGAATATCAGTGGTGGAAAAGCCCCACAGAGGTCTATATTGTGGGAAAAGCACAGATTAAAGATCACAGCTGATTATGCACAAAACGACCCACACCGGCGAGAAGCCCTACCAGTGTTCTCGATGCGGCAAAAGCTTTAACAAGCACGCCACCCTGCTGAATCACAAGAGGACTCACACCGGGGAGAAACCGTAAGAGTGTCCAGATTGTGGGGAAAGTTTCAGTCGGAATTCCCACCTGGTGCAACACCAGAGGACTCACACAGGAGAGAAACCGTGTGAGTGTCCGGATTGTGGGAAAAGTTTCATTCAGAATTCCGACCTGGTGATACACCAGAGGACTCACACAGGAGAGAAACCGTATGAGTGTCCGGATTGTGGGAAAAGTTTCACTTTGAAGTCCCACCTGATGCAACACCAGAGGACTCACACAGGAGAGAAACCGTATGAGTGTCCGGATTGTGGGAAAAGTTTCAGTCGGAATTCCCTCCTGGTGAGACACCGGAGGACTCACACAGGAGAGAAACCGTATGAGTGTCCGGATTGTGGGAAAAGATTCAGTTTGAAGTCCTACCTGGTGCAACACAAGACGACTCACACAGGAGAGAAACCGTATGAGTGTCCGGATTGTGGGAAAAGTTTCAGTTGGAATTCCCTCCTGGTGAGACACCAGAGGACTCACACAGGAGAGAAACCGTATGAGTGTCCGGACTGTGGGAAAACTTTCAGTCAGAATTCCAACCTGGTGCAACACCAGAGGACTCACACAGGAGAGAAACCGTATGTGTGTCCGGATTGTGGGGAAAGTTTCAGTCACAAGTCCTACCTGGTGATACACCAGAGGACTCACACAGGAGAGCAACCGTATGTGTGTCCGGATTGTGGGAAAAGTTTCAGTCGGAATTCCCACCTGGTGATACACCAGAGGACTCACACAGGAGAGAAACCGTACGAGTGTCCGTATTGTGGGAAAAGTTTCAGTTGCAAGTCCCAGCTGGTGCAACACCAGAGGACTCAGACAGGAGAGAAACCGTATGAGTGTCCGGATTGTGGGAAAAGTTTCAGTTTGAAGTCCTACCTGGTGATACACCAGAGGACTCACACAGGAGAGCAACCGTATGTGTGTCCGGATTGTGGGAAAAGTTTCAGTCAGAATTCCAACATGGTGATACACCAGAGGACTCACACAGGAGAGAAACCGTACGAGTGTCTGGATTGTGGGGAAAGTTTCAGTAACAAGTCCATCCTGGTGTTACACCGGAGGACTCACACAAGAGAGAAACCGTATGAGTGTCCGGATTGTGGGAAACGTTTCAGTCAGAATTCCAACCTGGTGATACACCAGAGGACTCACACAGGAGAGAAACCGTACGAGTGTCCGGATTGTGGAAAAAGTTTCAGTCACAAGTCCCACCTGGTGATACACCAGAGGACTCACACAGGAGAGAAACCGTATGAGTGTCCGGATTGTGGGAAAAGTTTCAGTCATAATTCTGTCCTCGTGAAACACCAGAGGACTCACACAGGAGAGAAACCGTATGAGTGTCCGGATTGTGGGAATAGTTTCAGTTACAAGTCCTACCTGGTGATACACCAGAGGACTCACACAGGAGAGAAACCGTATGAGTGTCCGGATTGTGGGAAAAGTTTCAGTTACAAGTCCTACCTGGTGATACACCAGAGGACTCACACAGGAGAGAAACCGTATGAGTGTCCGGATTGTGGGAAAAGTTTCAGTTACAAGTCCTACCTGGTGATACACCAGAGGACTCACACAGGAGAGAAACCGTATGAGTGTCCGGATTGTGGGAATAGTTTCAGTCACAAGTCCCACCTGGTGCAACACAAGAGGACTCACACAGGAGAGAAACCGTATGAGTGTCCGGATTGTGGGAAAAGTTTCAGTCAGAATTCCCACCTGGTGACACACCAGAGGACTCACACAGGAGAGAAACCGTATGAGTGTCCGGATTGTGGGAAAAGTTTCAGTCGGAATTCCCACCTGGTGACACACCAGAGGACTCACACAGGAGAGAAACCGTATGAGTGTCCGGATTGTGGGAAAAGTTTCAGTCACAAGTCCCACCTGGTGCAACAGAAGAGGACTCACACAGGAGAGAAACCGTATGAGTGTCCGGATTGTGGGAAGTTTCAGTCAGAATTCCCACCTGGTGACACACCAGAGAACTCACACAGGAGAGAATCCGTACGAGTGTCCGGATTGTGGGAAAAGTTTCAGTCACAAGTCCCACCTGGTGCAACACAAGAGGACTCACACAGGAGAGAAACCATATGAGTGTCTGGATTGTGGGAAAAGTTTTAGTACTAAGTCTAGCCTTAAAAATCATGTAGGTTTACACATAGGAGAGAAACCATTCCAATGCCCAGACTGTGGACGGTTTTGTTGTTGTTGTTCAGTCGTTTAGTCGTGTCCGACTCTTCATGACCTCATGGACCATAGCACGCCAGGCCTTCCTGTCCTCCACTGTCTCTCGGAGTTTACTCAAATTCATGTTCATTACATCGGTGATGCTATCTAACCATCTCATCCTCTGCTGTCCCCTTCTCCTTTTGCTTTCAGTCTTTCCCAGCATTAGGGTCTTTTCCAGTGAGTCCTCTCTTCGCATTAGGTGGCCAAAATATTTGAGCTTCAGCTTCAGCATCTGTCCTTCCAATGAGCAGTCAGGGTTGGTTTCCTTTAGGATTGACTGATTTGACTTCCTTGCAGTACTATATAAACCAAAAATAATTAGGTGTATTTTGGGTTGGGCCTGCAAAAATACTCATGCCATCTGATAGTCTCCTTATTTAACTACTAAATCTATACATTTTGAAGAGGTTTTCACTAAAAGTGCCAAATTGCAGCTTTTGAATTTCCACTGATTTAAATCTGCTCCATCCATTTTCTTGCTAAAATAATTTTTCTCATTCAGAATTTACATTTCTTGTAAAGAAAAGTCATAAATTTCTGCTTTTAGCTTTTAGCTATTCTACAAAGATGTTTAATGTTCCAAGATACAAATGTGCTTATCATGAAAAAACCCCACAAATGTATTATTTTTCTTCTGTCTTCCGTTCCGGGCCCTGCTGTGTCTCCCACGTCCGTCCTTCTTCCCCCCAGCCAAGCTCACCGTCACCATCTCCCCCACCAAGGCGGACCCCGCGTCCCCCAACACCATCCTCCTCTGCACCGTGACGGGCTTTTACATCCGGTGGCTGAAGAACAGCCGGCCGGAGAAGGAGGGTGTCGCCTTCGGGGAGGAGCTGCAGAACGGAGACTGGACCTACCAGCGCCAGGTGATGCTGGAGACCCAGCCCGAGTGGGGGGACGTCTACGCTTGCCAGGTGGGGCACGCCAGCCTGGAGGCCCCTGTCACCGTCCAGTGGGGTAAGACCCTCCCTGCCCTCCTGGTCTGGGGATGCCATCCTGCCCCGAGAAGGGGGCTCCGCTGGGGCTGGCAAGACCCTCCCTGAGTGCAGAGCCAGGATGGCCCCCCTGGAGGAAGCCGGCCCTGATCCTCCTGCTCACGCCAGGCTCCTTCTCCATCTCCCTCCCCAGAGCCACGTTCCTCCAACTCCGCCAAAAGTGTTAAAGTTGTTCTATGTAGGATTCAAGCGAATGGATTCCTTCACTATGAAATCCTAGCCTGTGAAATGGAATTTTACAGGTTCCTATGCTGTAAGCGGTTCCCATAACAAAAAGCATGAAAAACACCAGATGTGCTTTTCTCTAGTCAAAACAATGGTGATAACAGTCCTTTCCCATGAGAACAGCGTCCCGAAGGGAAAGCCAATATGCAACACCGCCATCCCATGGCAGTTTATAGTAAGTACAACTGCTACTAAAATGTTAAGCTGAAAAGTGGCCTAGCCCACATTAGCCAATCAGAATGTTGAACCATGGGTATAATTCAACTATGAACTATGGGTACTCATCTCACTCATGCATTTTCTATGCTTTTTTTTGACTGCTATCTACATGTACTTTGTATCTGAACTGTAACGCCTGGTCTTTGCACAGACCATGATTTTTCTTTCCTCACATCTGTTGATGGAACTCTGCGTATGCTATGTTTTTTCCTTTTTGCAATAATGCACCATACATCCATTATTGCCTTATGCTACCAATAAAGATATTGTTAGCCTTAAAACACGTTGTTTGGATTAATCTGCGCCTGGAACCCCAAAAGCCAGCAACACCCCACAGAGCAAACTCTGGACGGGGGCCGTGGGGGCCGTGCTCGGGGGGGGGGCCTTCCTGGCTGCAGGGCTCTTCTTGTACCTGAAGAACAAGAAAGGTGAGTCTGTGGGGCTGGAGAAAGAGATATGGGGAGGGGACCATCTGGGGAGGCATCTCATCAAAAAGGCCCAGAAGGTCTTCCCAGGCCCCAACAGCCATGGCTGGTGGTCCCACCGAGTCTCCACAGGAGAGCCAAGGAAAGGGGAGGAACCGTTGAGAGGATGTTCCTGAAGAAAATTTGGCCCTCCTGGAGAGATTCATCCTGTCTTGATGTGTAGAAGGCAGTGTGGAGAAATGCATTTGGAAAGTTTTCTCCTATCAGGAAATGTAATGGAATATACGTATTATGGGCTATGGATTGGGAGTGGGACCCCCGAGTGCTCCATCCCATTAACGGTTCTGATTGCACCTTTTTCTCTTTTAGCAACTCCCGTCCAACCCCCTGCAGGCGAGCTTCTTCTATTCCCCTCCATCAATTCATAGGTCCTTCTCATTCTCTCTTCTGGAGCCCCCAAAGGTTTTTGTAAGAGTTTTGGCAGATTTTTCTTACAGGTACCCCAAAATGCAGTGCAATTACACACAAAAACATACCATAGAGGACTGTTTGTTTGAACATAACAATAACATAACAACTTGGAGTGATCCATTGGTTCCTTCCCAGGCAAGCGGCAGTGGGTTGGGTCCCTTGGTGTGAGTGCTGGCCCCTCAGTAGGCGAGAGATACTGGGTGGGGCTAGGAGTGTTTATTTGTGTGTTTGAGTGCTCCCTGAGTGTTTCTCAGTGGGGTAGGAATGATTGAGATGCCCCTCCTCCACTAGTGAGAGGAGCTGAGGGGGGTGCATAGTAGAAGTCTCACTCGCTGGATCGTCACCTTGTTGTGGTGAGTGGGCTTGTGTGTTCCCAATGAACCCTGTGAGCGAAGCCGTTGGGAGTCATGTACTCCTGGCAGGGTCACCCATGGCGGTAAGGTCCAGGGGGAGGAACCAGACAAAGAACGATCCAAGAAAGTCCTCAACGGCAGAACAGGCGGAAGATAACAAGGTGTATTGTTACAACGGCTGCGAAGGCGGATGAAGGCTGCAGCAGACAAAAGGTCACCAATCGTCATGGTATCCATGCCATTGGATTAGAGCCTTTTTCTGTGAAGGTTGTGTGCTGATCGTTGTGCACCGATCTCCACACATAAAACAAATTCACGCACAGGCCTCTTCCAACCACACCAAACCCAAAACAACCAAAAGTCCCATGGCGATTGACGAATGGCAACGGGGGCAGGACTGTGAAATCCGGAAGCTCCTAGTCATGGATCAGCACATGGGCGGTGGATACGGATTCAGTCGCCCTGACTCAAGGATCGAGGCAGTTGAGTAGTTCGGCAGCTGTATCCACGACTGAGCAGCCCTATTTAGGATCCACTCTGCTCACCCCATATGGGGAGGGGGCTAGAAAAGGTGCCCTAAACATAGTCTGCCTCATTTTCTCCCTGACTGGATTACCGCGACCAGTGGGGTCACCATCTAGCGGTCGTAAAAAACACATGAATTTTGGAACATGGAATATACGGACACTGCAAGACAATATGGATAGTGAACGACCTGAACGTAGGACTGCCATTATTGCAAGGGAGCTGAGACGTTTTAATATCAATATAGCAGCACTCCAAGAAACTCGAAGAGCAGGAGAAGGACAGTTGAAGGAAGAAAAAGGAGGTTATACCTTCTTTTGGAAAGGACTGCCTGAACAAGAACGACGAATACATGGGGTAGGCTTTGCTATCAAAAACGACATTGTGAAGCTCTTGTCAGAAGTTCCCACTGGGATTAACGAACGACTCTCAACTCTGCGAATAAAACTCGCCAAAAACCAACAGGCAACTATCCTAAGTGCTTACGCACCAACACTAGATGCAGATGAGGATATCAAGGAAAATTTTTATACCCAGCTGGACACCATCTTATCAGAGATACCAAAGGAGGATAAAATTATCCTCCTGGGCGATTTCAATGCAAGAGTTGGGCGTGATTTTGATTTGTGGCC
Source organism: Charina bottae (assembly GCA_023362775.1). NCBI lineage: Eukaryota > Metazoa > Chordata > Lepidosauria > Squamata > Charinaidae > Charina > Charina bottae. The sequence continues at coordinate 301,071 of JALMGJ010000002.1, read as the reverse complement.
AGGGATCATTGGGAAAGAAGGAGTTGACAACAGCAACACGAATGGAATCTTACTTCTGACTAAATGTGCAGAGCATAAGCTTGTCATTACTAACACACTCTTTCGCCAGAAAAATAAATTTAAAACATCATGGAAGCACCCACGGTCGAAGCACTGGCATCTTTTAGATTATGTAATTGTCCGTGCTAGAGATCGCCGTGATGTACTTCTCACCAGAGCCATGACGAGCGCCGATGACTGCTGGACAGACCATCGATTAATTCGATCCACGATGGCCATAAAGATTGTCCCTCATCGTAGGCTCCAAGGAAGAAAACCAAGGCATAAAATGAATACACTGGCCCTTCAAGATCCTATTAAACGAGCTTGCTTTCAATCAACTCTCAAGGAACATCTGCCTATGGAACTTCCTGAAAATGTTGAGGAACACTGGATTAAATTGAAGACTTCTATCATTTCAGCCTGTGAACAAACTATCGGATACCAGACTAAGAGACATCAGGACTGGTTTGATGAGAACGATAGTGAGATTGAGCATATTATTGACAAGAAAAGGAAAGCCTTCCAGATATGGCAAAAAGATATTAACTGTGCCGTTAAGAAAAAAAATCTACGCCAGTGCAAAGGCAGAAGTCCAAAGCAGAACTAGAGAACTTAAGAACATATGGTGGATAAAAAAAGCCCAAGAAACCCAACATTTTGCAGATGCTCATGATGCACGGGGCTTTTTTAATGCCATAAAGGCCATCTATGGACCAACAAACCATGGTACAAATCCCTTACGCTCAGTAGATGGTGCTAAACTTCTAAAGGACAAAGAGTCTATTGCACTGCGCTGGAAAGAGCATTACTACAATCTCCTTAATCGTCACTCTACTGTGGCTGACGAAGTCTTCTTGCAAATCCCGCAAAAACAAATAAGAAATGAGCTTGCAGTACCCCCTAGTTTGGAGGAAGTCAGTAAAGCCACTAAACAAATGAAAAATAACAAAGCTAGTGGACCTGATGGGATTCCTGCTGAAGTCTTTAAAGAAGGCGGGCCTGAACTTACACAACAACTTCATAAGCTCATCGAAAAAATCTGGATGAGGGAGGAGATTCCAGCAGACTTTAGGGATGCCATAATTATCACTCTCTTTAAAAAGGGTGATAGAACAGACTGTGGAAACTACCGAGGCATCTCCCTTCTAGCCACAGCAGGCAAAATCCTGGCAAAGATCATTGCAAACCGTCTCCTATCTGTATCAGAAGACATCCTCCCTGAAACGCAAAATGGCTTCCGCCCTTCCAGGGGAACAGTGGATATGATCTTCACTGCACGACAGCTTCAAGAAAAATGCAAGGAGCAAAACCGCCCTCTGTACATGGCGTTTATTGATCTGACTAAAGCTTTTGATACTGTAAATCGTACTGCTCTCTGGACCATCCTTCTGAAAATCGGATGCCCTGATAAATTTGTGAACATCTTGCGGTTACTCCATGACGACATGATGGCAACAATCCTGAATAAGAATGGCTCTCAAAGCGATCCATTTAAAGTGGAATCCGGCGTTAAACAGGGATGTGTTATTGCTCCAACCTTATTTGCTATCTTCATCGCTATGATTATGCACCTTGTTGAAGAGAAACTTCCTACTGGTGTAGAAATTATATATCGAACAGATGGAAAGCTTTTTAATCTTAGTAGGCTGAAAGCAAAAAATAAGGTAATTGCAACTTCTGTTATAGAACTTCAATATGCTGATGATAACGTAGTCTGTGCACACTCCGAGGAAGATCTTCAAACTATCCTAAACATCTTTGCAGAAGCATATGAAAAGCTCGGCCTCTCGATTAACATTAAAAAAACCAAAGTACTTTACCAACAAGTTCGAACCAATCCCTCTGCAGCGCCATCAATCCAGCTTAAAGGTGTGTCACTAGAAATTGTCGACCACTTTTCTTATCTCGGCAGCCATCTATCAACAAAAGCCGACATCGACGCTGAAATTCAGCATCGCCTGAGCTCTGCGAGTGTAGCTTTCTCCCGAATGAAGCGTAGAGTGTTTGAGGATCGGGACATTCGCAGGGAGACCAAAATGCTTGTTTACAAAGCCATTGTACTACCAACCCTTCTGTACGCCTGTGAAACATGGACCCTCTACAAACGCCACCTCCAACTTCTTGAAAGATTCCATCAACGCTGCCTCCGAAAAATTCTGCAAATTACTTGGGAAGATAGGCGGACTAATGTTAGCGTATTAGAAGAAGCGAAAACCACCAGCATTGAAACAATGATCATCCAACATCAACTTCGCTGGACCGGTCATGTTGTTCGAATGCCTGACCATCGTCTTCCAAAGCAGCTACTTTACTCCCAACTTAAGAATGGAAAACGGAATATTGGTGGACAGCAAAAGAGATTCAAAGATACTCTCAAAGCTAATTTTAAAAAATGTAATATCAGCATTGAGAACTGGGAAGCCCTAACTCATGAGCGTTTCAATTGGAGGTCAGCCTTTATTAATGGCGCTATGGACTTTGAAGAAGCACGAGTACAGGGCGAAAAGGAGAAGAGAGCTAAAAGGAAGGCACGTCAGGCAAACCCTCATCATGACCGTCTCCCACCCGGAAACCTATGCCCTCATTGTGGGAGGTTGTGCGGATCCAGAATTGGCCTTTATAGCCACTTACGGATTCACCGTTAAAATTTTACCTTTGGAAGACAATCTTACTCGGCTACGAGTGATCGCCAATGAATGAATGAATAGTAGAAGTGTTAGTAGTGTATGTTGGGGAGTGTTGGGATCCCAACAGTGCCGAGAGCGTGAGCTGGTGCACTGGGGGGTCCCTCCACTGCCTAGGATTGAATGTGCTTGAGAGGATGAGTGTATGGTGCAAGGGACCTATGTTGAGACCCAGGATTTCGGGGGTTTGGGAGTGGAGGCTACCGACCTAGGAAGCTCGGGGGGCTGCAGGGCGGGCCAACTGATAAAAGTGGTGACGGGTCGGGGATGTTATAACGGGAACTGGAGGGCAGGCCATCATCGGGGAAGACGCCCCCGGTGTTTGTTACCTGTGGCATGTTCCGGCCCTCCAAGTTCATTCCCAGGCCCTGGACGACAGATCCTTGAGGGCCCTGGTCTCCGGCTGCTGCTTCTCAATGCCAGGTCGGTGAATAACAAGGCGATTTGATTGCAGAGGAGGGGGCAGACCTGGCTTGTATCACCGAGACCTGGCTGGGCCCTGAGGGAGGGGTTGCCCTCTCGGAAATGTGCCCGGCCAGGTTTCAGGTGTGGCACCAGCCGAGACACCGGGGCAGGGGAGGTGGGGTGGCGGTTGTGAGGGGGCGCTGCTCCACAAGTGACCGGGTGTGAGACCCTGTTTTTTAAGTTGGGTTCCCGAGAACAGTTGGGAGTGTTGCTGCTGTACCAGCCTCCCTGCTGCGTAGCAACCTCCCTGCCTGAGCTGCTGGAGGCCGTCTCAGGGCTGGCAGTGGAGTTCCCCAGACTTATGGTTTTGGGGGACTTTAATCTGCCGTCCCTGGGACGGGCCTCGGAAGCGGCCTGGGAGTTCATGGCTACCATTCATGGTCTCAGATAATTAGGGACCCGACTAGAGACAGTGGCCTCACTCCGGACTTGGTATTCCTGTCTGAGCAGTGGCAATGTGATTTGAGGGGAGAGGTGCACCTATCCCAATTGTCATGGTCAGATCACGCCCTGGTGACTCAGACTCTCGTGCACCACCCACTCCGAAGGGAGGCGGGACCCATTCGATTGGTCCGCCCCCGGCGACTGATGGACCCTATGAGGTTTCAGAGGGAGCTGGGGAGTATACCCGAGGATCTGTTGCATGGTCCAGCAGAGGCCCTGGTGGCAGCCTGGAATAAAGGGGCCGCCGGGGCCCTGGATAGGATCGCGCCTATGCGACCTCTCTTCCCTCATTCGACCCGTCACTCCCCGTGGTTTACGGAGGAGTTGAGGGTTTTGAAGAGGGTTAGGAGACGTCTGGAGCGCCGCTGGAGGAAGACAAGGACTGAACCTGATCGGACACAAGCTAGAGCCGCTGTTAAGGCCTACCTTGTGGCGGTAAGAGCGGCGAAACGTGAATATTTCTCCGCCCTTATTGCCTCTGCAGAATGCCAACCGACGACCCTGTTTAAGATAACGAGATCTTCGTTAGGTCAATCTAAATCAATGACCTATTTACAGGGTCGATCGGAGGAGTTTTCTGAGCATCTGCAGGAGAAAATCTTGTGAAATCAGAGAAAATCTAACATCTGTTCCCCCCACGTGCTGAGTCCCAACGGACCTGTGGCAGCCCCTTCGGGCCTCCTGAGCTGCAAGGCCACCGGGTCTCCATCCGGTGTGGAAAATCAGGGCTCGGCTTCCCGGTCCAGGTGTCTGCCCGGCATCTCTGCGTCCACCTGGAGGAAAGCACCGAGTGGTGGGTTGGGGGCCTCTGTTTGGGTTTCGACTTTCAGTGAGTTTCGACTTGGATGAGGAGTTAGAAAGCAAAGTCCTGCCTTTGGGCAGGGAAGCATTGGAGGCAGGAGAGAGAGGCCCTTTTGCGGGGCGAGCGACCCTTCGCCCTCCCCTTGGTGGAGTCTGGAAGATTAGATTAGATCCATGCCCCTCCTGGCTGGTGAAAGCAGCTGGGTCCAGTAGTTGGGTCCAAGCGATGGCTTTTAAGGAGACGCTGATTCGACCCCTTCTCAAGAAGCCATCGCTGGACCCTACTGTACAGGATAATTTTCGTCCAGTCTCCCACCTTCCCTTTTTGGGAAAGGTGGTTGAGAAGGTGGTGGCGTTGCAGCTCCAGAGGATTCTGGATGAAACGGATTATCTGGACCCCTTTCAGTCAGGTTTCAGGCCGGGTTACAGGATGGAAACTGCATTGGTCGCGCTTATGGATGATCTCTGGCGGGAGCGAGATGGAGGTAGTGCATCCATTCTCGCTCTTCTTGACCTCTCAGCGGCATTCGATACCGTCGACCACGGTATCCTTCTGGAACGGCTTAGGGAGTTGGGGGTGGGCGGTGTGGTTTTACGCTGGTTCGCCTCCTTCCTCCGAGGCCGGGCCCAGTTGGTGTTGATTGGGAGCGAGAGATCCAGTCCGCGGGCCCTTCTTTGTGGGGTCCCACAGGGCTCGGTACTCTCTCCGCTCCTTTTTAACATCTACATGAAACCGCTGGGAGAGATCATCCGACACCATGGGGTGAGGTATCATCAATATGCCGATGATACCCAGTTGTATATCTCCATCCCGGGTGAAGTAAGTGATGCAGCGACCGTCCTGTCCAAGTGCCTGGGGGCTGTAAGGGCCTGGATGGGGAAAAACAGGCTTCAACTGAACCCTAGTAAGACGGAGTGGTTGTGGATTAATGGCTCCTTGTCTTCTGGGAAGTTATCATCTTTAAGTCTGGATGGGGTTGCACTACCCCAGACAGATCCGGTGCGTAACAGAGTTCTGGATTCACGACTCCTGCTTGAAGAGGAGGTGGCAGTCGTGGCCAGGAGAGCTTTTGCACAACTTCGGGTTGTGCGCCAGTTACACCCCTTCCTGGAACAAGAGGCCCTTCGAACAGTCACTCATGCCCTGGTTATCTCTCACATAGACTACTGTAATGTGCTCTACATGGGGCTACCCTTGAAGAATATCCGGAAGCTACAACTGACCCAGAATGTGGCCGCGCGGACAGTTTTGGGTGTCACAAGGAGGACTCATGTAACACCTTTGCCGCGCGAGCTGCACTGGGTTCCAATTTGCTTCCGGGTACAATTCAAGGTGTTGGTTATCACCTTTAAAGCCCTACATGGCATGGGACCAGGATACCTAAGGGATCGTCTCATCCCCATCACTTCATCCCGTCCCACCCGGGCATGCAGAGAGGGCATGCTACGGACCCCATCGGTTAAGGAGTTCCACCTAACGGGGTCTCGGAAGCGTGCTTTCTCTGCTGTTGCCCCTGCCCTTTGGAACATTCTGCCCCCGGAGATCAGACAGTCCCCCTCACTCCTGGACTTCCGAAAAAGACTCAAAACCTGGTTTTGTCAATATGCTTGGGGTCAGAAGGAGATTGGAGATACCTGGAGATGGCTAGCACCTTAAATTTGCTCTGAGGGGCCCTTTTTATAAACTTAAGAATACTCTGCCTTTGGATTCCATTTTATTCATTATATTTTAAATTATTACTTATTATGTGTTATTTTATTTATAAATGTATATTAATGATTTTAATTCTGTTGTAAACTGCCCAGAGTCCCCCTTGGGGGAGTTGGGCGGTGATAAATCCAATAAATAAATAAAATAAATAAATAAGTCAGGTGACCCAGGCACCTCCCACAAACACAGTAGAGATACGCTTCAGTAGAAAAATCCTCCCCTATGCTTGTGAGACAATGCTGAGTTGACTTCTGATAATCCTAACACCCCTTCTTCAACTTAGCATGTCTCAGTGTCCACAAGGTTCAACTTCTCCCACAGTTCTTAGTAACTGCTTCTGGGCAACGGCTTCGTGAGAATGTGCGCTGTCATGTTCCTTATAGGACAATAGTCCAGTCTGATTATCCCTCGTTGCAATTCTCTCACTGCATGATGCTTGAAATCAAGGTGTTTAGTCCTCCCACTAATCTTTTCTGATTGTGAGAGTCTAATACAACTTTGGTTGTCTTCAAAAATCTGAATAGGGATTGGTTCCTCTATTCCCATGTCTTCAAGCAGTAGCTTGAGCCGTACAACCTCATTGCATGTTTCTGCTGCTGACACATATTCTGCCTCTGTGGATGACTGTGCAACTGTGCTGGCTTATGGCTTCCCCAGCTTACTGCTCCACCCCCATAGAAAAATACATACCCACCAGTGGATTTACGGTCAGCAATGTTTTCTGCCCAATCTGCATCTGTAAACCCCACTAGTCTAGGATTCTCGGTGGCTGGCAGCTTTAGTTTCAGGTACCTTCTCACCCCCTTAATACCAGTCTAGTCTCTCTGTGTGGGTGCACTGTTTTTTTCAATAAAATGCCTACTGCAGAGATTCAAGATGGCTGCCTAACAGGAGAGGACTTTTTTTTTGCAAGCTCTGGGCAACTGGTCACAGTCCTTTCGAAGATGTCTGGAAGAACCACATTGGAAGCAACGCTTGCTTGAAAATGCTGTAGCTTGGAATTCAAAGCTTTTCTGTTCTCTTGGCTTCTCACGAGAAGACTTTAATGAAGAAGTAGATACAGCCTTTTCCTGCCTTTTCTCCCACTCAGCAAGAAGACGAGCAGACACAAACAATGGAGTTAAATCAGCTTCAGGGATGCCCTCCATGGTGCAAATTAAAGTGTCTCAGGAATCATTCAGTGAAGACAGCATAATGTAAGCTTTCATCAGAGGCGTAAACTCCAAACCACGCTCTTGAAGCTCCACGAAGTATTGCTGCATTTTATGAAGATGCTCTGGCAAATTTCCATGCTCTGGCAAAGGAGCTGTAGCTTGAATCATGTCAACTGGATTTCCATTTTCTCAGTGGAAACGTTTCGCTCCTTATCCAAGGAGCTTCTTCAGTCTGAGAAAAGTTAGTAAGGGAATCCTAAATATGTTTCTAGGTAGCTGTGTGACCTTACACCTGGGGCTAGGTCATGGTTATATTGAGATGTTATTTTAAGTCCTTTTATCATCTAAAGGAGGATCGTTAAGATTACCATGCTGCTATTGAGCTTGCGAAATGGTCTTAATCTTCCTAGGCACAGAAGACAAAGCAGGAAGGAAGATAGGGGAAAGATTGTGCCTGAGGCCCCCACCTCTATTCAAGGAAGGATTTTCCAAGTTGGCATAAATGGATTCCTTGACCCCTCTCTCAAACCACCTATCTTCTCTGTCTAAAATGTGAACATTAATGTCCTCAAGTGAGTGTCCTTTTTCCTTTAGATGAAGATAAACTGCTGACTCTGGTCCTGTGGTGTTACTTCTCCTGTGTTGGGCCATCCTCCTGTACAAAGGTTGTTTGGTTTCTCCAATGTAGAGTTTAGAGCACTCCTCACTGGATTGCATACACTACATTGCTTTTCTTGTGTTTTGAGTTTCATCTTTGGGGTGTACAAGCCTCTGTCTCAGTGTGTTGGTGGGTTTGAAATATACAGGTATGTGGTGTTTGCCAAATATCTGTTTTATCTTTTCAGACACACCAGCCATGTGTTAGAAGTAAATTTTATCTTACCAAGTTCGTTCCTGAGCCGGGAGTAAAGAAACTGACAAATTGCATGAAGTTAGGAGTTTATTCACCCAAGAGCAAAAGCAATGACAGCAAGCTGTTAGGTGGGCGGCCGCGCAGGACCCCCTTCCTACAGCACATTATATAGATTCCATTCAACTCCTCCTTTAGAAGACCACCCCTTACTCAGTTACCCATACTCCACCTTACCCTCATTCCATATTAGGAATTTCCTTCCTTCACTCCATATTAGGAACTTCCTTCCATCCTTGCTAGGGCTCCTTGACCATTATTAAACAATATATTTCCCCTGGAGAAGCTATCCTTGGAAAGTACACTTTATTCTATGGGCACAGCTATCTATCAAGGCCTGCTAGAAAGGAAGGGTGTCAACAAAACTCTTCAAGGAAATACAGCATGGTTTCAGAGCCATAATGCAAGTGCAAATATTTCTAATATATGAATATGAAATATATTTGTATTTCTATATACAGAAATGTAAGAATATGTTTACAATCCAACAATCCCCCCTCTGTGCATGGGAAAGCATTCCCATAGCACACCTAGGAATGGTCCAGTCAGTAGTTGTAGTTGAGGAAGCAAAGGGAATAGCGACTGGATTCCCTTTAGAAACCTCTAGTAGGAGGGTCCACAGCATTATAAGCCAAGACATTCTTTCAAACCCCAAATGTCAGAATCCAGATCCCTAACGAGCTTGATGGGAGGCCGAGGCAGGAAAGGGGCTGTGATCTTGGACTGCTGGTTTGACGTGTGTCCAATGAAGCCAGGTGTTTCGTTCAGCAACCCGAACTGCTGTTTGTGTTGTCAAAAGGATATCCACACCCAATCACCTGGTTCAAAAGGATGAAGAGTTTCTTCCAATGGCAAGGTCTGGAGTAGAGCACTTCATTTCCATAGAGATCGCAAGTACCTGCACATAGAGAGGAGATAAGAAAATAACGTAGAATCCCCCCTCTCTAGGTGAAGGGAGTGGGGGTCCAGGCCTTTTGAAACATCTGGTGGCCTGCCAAAAAGCAACTCAAATGGGGATAATCCCACATCTTTTCAAGGTCGGGTACATAAGTGAAATAAAGCGATAGGCAATACCTGGGGCCACTTTAAATGCGTCTCCTGGCATAATTTTCCTAGCAATGTCTTGAGTTCCCTGTTAGCCCATTTCACACACACCCCCCCAAAGATTGAGGATGATAAGGGACATGTAAGTTCTGTGTGATGCCTAAAGCTTGCAGGATGTGAGTAATCACGTGTGCCGCAAAGTGTTGGCCGCGGTCCATATCTAAGACAGAGGATGCCGTATCGGGGAACGATGTGCTTCAGCAGGTGTCTTGCAGTTTCAATTGCGGTAGCATGTCGACAAGGGAAGGCTTCAATCCAGTGTGTAAGTTGGTCTCTGCAAACAAGTACATGTTCAAAGCCATTTGCCTTAGGTAATTGAATATAGTCTAGATGTAATTTTTTTTTCAAAAGGTCTTTGGGCCCAGGGTCTCCCTCCCTTATGGATCTTTTGTCTTGAGGAAGCATTGTTAGCTTGGCAAGTGAGACATGTTCGTGCTACTTTTTCAGCTTCCATGTAAACCCCAGGCGCATACCATACCCATCGCACGATATCCACAATGGCCTGGTCCCACAGTGGCCCTTTGCATGAATCTGTTGACAAAGAAGGTATAACAAACATCTAGGGGCTAAGGGTCTTCCATCCGGTACCCTCCAGAATCCATCAGAAAAAGTTGCCTCACAGTTTGCCTGCCTCTGTTCCACCTCCCCCCTCTCAACGAAATTGTCGTATGGAAGAGACAATTGAAGATGAAACTCTGCAGCTGTGACAGAGAGAGATAGAGGCTGCAGGGCGGCCCATTTCGCTGTAGCATCGGTGAAAGCATTCCCCTTTGTAACCAGGGAGACGCCCTGTTGATGTGCAAGGCAGTGCACTATGGCCAGAGCCTTAGGGAGCATAATGGCTTTGAAAAGGGAGGCTATGAGGGTAGCATGAGCAATGGGGGCACCAGAAGAAGTAAGGAAGCCCCCCCCCCGCTGTTTCCACAGGGCTCCTGTAGCATGGCAAACCCCAAAGGCATATTTAGAATCCGTCTCACTCGCTGGATCGTCACCTTGTTGTGGTGAGTGGGCTTGTGTGTTCCCAATGAACCCTGTGAGCGAAGCCGTCGGGAGTCATGTACTCCTGGCAGGGTCACCCATGGCGGTAAGGTCCAGGGGGAGGAACCAGACAAAGAACGATCCAAGAAAGTCCTCAACGGCAGAACAGGCGGAAGATAACAAGGTGTATTGTTACAACGGCTGTGAAGGCGGATGAAGGCTGCAGCAGACAAAAGGTCACCAATCGTCATGGTATCCATGCCATTGGATTAGAGCCTTTTTCTGTGAAGGTTGTGTGCTGATCGTTGTGCACCAATCTCCACACATAAAACAAATTCACGCACAGGCGTCTTCCAACCACACCAAACCCAAAACAACCAAAAGTCCCATGGCGACTGACGAATGGCAACGGGGGCAGGACTGTGAAATCCGGAAGCTCCTAGTTATGGACCAGCACATGGGCGGTGGATACGGATTCAGTCGCCCTGACTCAAGGATCGAGGCAGTTGAGTAGTTCGGCAGCTGTATCCACGACTGAGCAGCCCTATTTAGGATCCACTCTGCTCACCCCATATGGGGAGGGGGCTAGAAAAGGTGCCCTAAACATAGTCTGCCTCATTTTCTCCCTGACTGGATTACCGCGACCAGTGGGGTCACCATCTAGCGGTCGTAAAAAATACATGAATTTTGGAACATGGAATATACGGACACTGCAAGACAATATGGATAGTGAACGACCTGAACGTAGGACTGCCATTATTGCAAGGGAGCTGAGACGTTTTAATATTGATATAGCAGCACTCCAAGAAACTCGAAGAGCAGGAGAAGGACAGTTGAAGGAAGAAAAAGGAGGTTATACCTTCTTTTGGAAAGGACTGCCTGAACAAGAACGACGAATACATGGGGTAGGCTTTGCTATCAAAAACGACCTTGTGAAGCTCTTGTCAGAAGTTCCCACTGGGATTAACGAACGACTCTCAACTCTGCGAATAAAACTTGCCAAAAACCAACAGGCAACTATCCTAAGTGCTTACGCACCAACACTAGATGCAGATGAGGATATCAAGGAAAAATTTTATACCCAGCTGGACACCATCTTATCAGAGATACCAAAGGAGGATAAAATTATCCTCCTGGGCGATTTCAATGCAAGAGTTGGGCGTGATTTTGATTTGTGGCCAGGGATCATTGGGAAAGAAGGAGTTGACAACAGCAACACGAATGGAATCTTACTTCTGACTAAATGTGCAGAGCATAACCTTGTCATTACTAACACACTCTTTCGCCAGAAAAATAAATTTAAAACATCATGGAAGCACCCACGGTCGAAGCACTGGCATCTTTTAGATTATGTAATTGTCCGTGCTAGAGATCGCCGTGATGTACTTCTCACCAGAGCCATGACGAGCGCCGATGACTGCTGGACAGACCATCGATTAATTCGATCCACGATGGCCATAAAGATTGTCCCTCATCGTAGGCTCCAAGGAAGAAAACCAAGGCGTAAAATGAATACACTGACCCTTCAAGATCCTATCAAACGAGCTTGCTTTCAATCAACTCTCAAGGAACATCTGCCTATGGAACTTCCTGAAAATGTTGAGGAACACTGGACTAAATTGAAGACTTCTATTATTTCAGCCTGTGAACAAACTATCGGATACCAGACTAAGAGACATCAGGACTGGTTTGATGAGAACGATAGTGAGATTGAACATATTATTGACAAGAAAAGGAAAGCCTTCCAGATATGGCAAAAAGATATTAACTGTGCCGTTAAGAAAAAAATCTACGCCAGTGCAAAGGCAGAAGTCCAAAGAAGAACTAGAGAACTTAAGAACATATGGTGGATAAAAAAAGCCCAAGAAACCCAACATTTCGCAGATGCTCATGATGCACGGGGCTTTTTTAATGCCATAAAGGCCATCTATGGACCAACAAACCATGGTACAAATCCCTTACGCTCAGTAGATGGTGCTAAACTTCTAAAGGACAAAGAGTCTATTGCACTGCGCTGGAAAGAGCATTACTACAATCTCCTTAATCGTCACTCCACTGTGGCTGATGAAGTCTTCTTGCAAATCCCACAAAAACAAATAAGAAATGAGCTTGCAGTACCCCCTAGTTTGGAGGAAGTCAGCAAAGCCACTAAACAAATGAAAAATAACAAAGCTAGTGGACCTGATGGGATTCCTGCTGAAGTCTTTAAAGAAGGCGGGCCTGAACTTACACAACAACTTCATAAGCTCATCGAAAAAATCTGGATGAGGGAGGAGATTCCAGCAGACTTTAGGGATGCCATAATTATCACTCTCTTTAAAAAGGGTGATAGAACAGACTGTGGAAACTATCGAGGCATCTCCCTTCTAGCCACAGCAGGCAAAATCCTGGCAAAGATCATCGCAAACCGTCTCCTATCTGTATCAGAAGACATCCTCCCTGAAACGCAAAATGGCTTCCGCCCTTCCAGGGGAACAGTGGATATGATCTTCACTGCACGACAGCTTCAAGAAAAATGCAAGGAGCAAAACCGCCCTCTGTACATGGCGTTTATTGATCTGACTAAAGCTTTTGATACTGTAAATCGTACTGCTCTCTGGACCATCCTTCTGAAAATCGGATGCCCCGATAAATTTGTGAACGTCTTGCGGTTACTCCATGAAGACATGATGGCAACAATCCTGAATAACAATGGCTCTCAAAGCGATCCATTTAAAGTGGAATCCGGCGTTAAACAGGGATGTGTTATTGCTCCAACCTTATTCGCTATCTTCATCGCTATGATTATGCACCTTGTTGAAGAGAAACTTCCTACTGGTGTAGAAATTATATATCGAACAGATGGAAAGCTTTTTAATCTTAGTAGGCTGAAAGCAAAAAATAAGGTAATTGCAACTTCTGTTATAGAACTTCAATATGCTGATGATAACGTAGTCTGTGCACACTCCGAGGAAGATCTTCAAACTATCCTAAACATCTTTGCAGAAGCATATGAAAAACTCGGCCTCTCGATTAACATTAAAAAAACCAAAGTGCTTTACCAGCAAGTTCGAACCAATCCCTCCGCAGCGCCATCAATCCAGCTTAAAGGTGTGTCACTAGAAAATGTCGATCACTTTTCTTATCTCGGCAGCCATCTATCTACAAAAGCCGACATCGACGCTGAAATTCAGCATCGCCTGAGCTCTGCGAGTGTAGCTTTCTCCCGAATGAAGCGTAGAGTGTTTGAGGATCGGGACATTCGCAGGGAGACCAAAATGCTTGTTTACAAAGCCATTGTACTACCAACCCTTCTGTACGCCTGTGAAACATGGACCCTCTACAAACGCCACCTCCAACTTCTTGAAAGATTCCATCAACACTGCCTCCGAAAAATTCTGCAAATTACTTGGGAAGATAGGCGGACTAATGTTAGCGTATTAGAAGAAGCGAAAACCACCAGCATTGAAACAATGATCATCCAACATCAACTTCGCTGGACTGGTCATGTTGTTCGAATGCCTGACCATCGTCTTCCAAAGCAGCTACTTTACTCCCAACTTAAGAATGGAAAACGGAATATTGGTGGACAGCAAAAGAGATTCAAAGATACTCTCAAAGCTAATTTAAAAAAATGTAATATCAGCATTGAGAACTGGGAAGCCCTAACTCATGAGCGTTTCAATTGGAGGTCAGCCTTTATTAATGGTGCTATGGACTTTGAAGAAGCACGAGTACAGGGCGAAAGGGAGAAAAGAGCTAAAAGGAAGGCACGTCAGGCAAACCCTCATCATGACCGTCTCCCACCCGGAAACCTATGCCCCCACTGTGGGAGGTTGTGCAGATCCAGAATTGGCCTTTACAGCCACTTACGGATCCACCGTTAAAATTTTACCTTTGGAAGACAATCTTACTCGGCTACGAGTGATCGCCAATGATGAATGATGATGATTTAGAATCCGTGTAGACCGTCACATGGAGGGTGCGGGCAGCCTTGCAAGCCTCGGTCAGGGCAATGAGTTCTGCGGCTTGGGCACCGTGGGAAGAGGAAAGTCCAAAATCAATCCATTGGGAGTACATTTAATAGTGGCCCCGAGTTTACAGAGTAAATCACGACCTAGGAGAAAAACAGGAGATTCAGAACAAACAGTAAAAGCATGTTCAACAGTGAGAGGACCCACCGCTACTGTTAAGGGGTCAGTAACATTTACAGGAATGATCCCCCAACCCCAATAATACGATCAGAAATCCCAGAAAGAACAGTAGGGGAAGAGGGAGGTTGAGTTAGTAAGGATGCAGTGGCCCCAGTATCAACCAGGCAGTGATACTGTTGACCACCTATAGTTAAAGGAAGAAAAGGTTCTCCTCCAGGTCCAGAATGTATAGGTAACATGAGTGCACTCAAGGGTAAGGTCGCTTGTAGAGCCAGCTGGTTGAGAAGAATCAGCGACAGGCAAAACTGGATACACATGAGAAGGTTCTGGAGGGAAAGGTGTGTGGGTCAAAACGTATCGCTCAAGGGCTCTAAGATATGTGTTTGCAAACACAAAAATATATGGGGTGGTTCCCAAATGTATAACTTTATGTTTGTGCAGCAGGATCACCCCTATTTTCATCCTGCTACTTTATTAGTTGGTCCAGGTGTTGGGGTCACAGCAACAAAGCACAGTGGAAACATAACAATTTCCTTTCTTTTTTCCCTCTGATTCACTCCACATCAACTCTCTACCAAGCCATCTCAACATCACAAATACATTCCTGTATCTCCATCTTCACTTCATTCAACTTACTCTCACCCAACTTCAACTTACTCTTACCCAACTTACAATATTCTTTCCTCACATTCCCATCTCTTACTTCCATACAGATCAAATTGGTTACCTACTTACAGCAGAAGTAACATGCAAAGAGGCAAACAATAGATCTGGAAACAACAAATTATTTTCCAACACCCTCCCAAAGTCTTGGCCTTTAAATTGAAAAAACAAAAATAAGTTGAAACAGCATTTCGGTGTTTTGGCCGAGCTCCATCAGGGTTTATCTGGGAGCAAGCAGCAGACACAGCATAGGAGCTGATTTCTTCTTCGCCCCTTGCTTCTGTCCTTCGGTAGCAAACAGTCAGTGAAACAGTCAGTGGGAGGGGGAACCTCAAGGAGAGTAGGCACACAGAAAAAAATGACAGGAGAAAGCTATGTAGATGTCAGGAACAGAAGGCTGTCCTTGCAGGGTCTCCTCTCTTTCTAAACACTTTTCTGGAGAGACAGCAGCCAGCCAACCACTCACAAGGGACATACCTCAAGTTAGCAGAAAGGATTTCCAAGCTGAGTGAAAGAGAGCTTACAACTGATTAGTTTACACACTTTTTCAAACATCAAACACCATACCACACAATCAGGGCACACACAAGCCTTTCCCGTGATACTCATCAGTTTAATTCATGCTTTACTCATTGTAAAAGGAAAGGAGAAAAGTTAGGATCCCATGTCAGTCAGAACACACACTCCTCCTCCCAAGTCCCATCAAGCACAGCCTACCAGGGCACATACAGTCTTCAGTTCCTTACTTGCAACTACTCACTCGCTGGATCGTCACCTTGTTGTGGTGAGTGGGCTTGTGTGTTCCCAATGAACCCTGTGAGCGAAGCCGTCGGGAGTCATGTACTCCTGGCAGGGTCACCCATGGCGGTAAGGTCCAGGGGGAGGAACCAGACAAAGAACGATCCAAGAAAGTCCTCAACGGCAGAACAGGCGGAAGATAACAAGGTGTATTGTTACAACGGCTGTGAAGGCGGATGAAGGCTGCAGCAGACAAAAGGTCACCAATCGTCATGGTATCCATGCCATTGGATTAGAGCCTTTTTCTGTGAAGGTTGTGTGCTGATCGTTGTGCACCGATCTCCACACATAAAACAAATTCACGCACAGGCGTCTTCCAACCACACCAAACCCAAAACAACCAAAAGTCCCATGGCGACTGACGAATGGCAACGGGGGCAGGACTGTGAAATCCGGAAGCTCCTAGTCATGGACCAGCACATGGGCGGTGGATACGGATTCAGTCGCCCTGACTCAAGGATCGAGGCAGTTGAGTAGTTCGGCAGCTGTATCCACGACTGAGCAGCCCTATTTAGGATCCACTCTGCTCACCCCATATGGGGAGGGGGCTAGAAAAGGTGCCCTAAACATAGTCTGCCTCATTTTCTCCCTGACTGGATTACCGCGACCAGTGGGGTCACCATCTAGCGGTCGTAAAAAACACATGAATTTTGGAACATGGAATATACGGACACTGCAAGACAATATGGATAGTGAACGACCTGAACGTAGGACTGCCATTATTGCAAGGGAGCTGAGACGTTTTAATATTGATATAGCAGCACTCCAAGAAACTCGAAGAGCAGGAGAAGGACAGTTGAAGGAAGAAAAAGGAGGTTATACCTTCTTTTGGAAAGGACTGCCTGAACAAGAACGACGAATACATGGGGTAGGCTTTGCTATCAAAAACGACCTTGTGAAGCTCTTGTCAGAAGTTCCCACTGGGATTAACGAACGACTCTCAACTCTGCGAATAAAACTCGCCAAAAACCAACAGGCAACTATCCTAAGTGCTTACGCACCAACACTAGATGCAGATGAGGATATCAAGGAAAAATTTTATACCCAGCTGGACACCATCTTATCAGAGATACCAAAGGAGGATAAAATTATCCTCCTGGGCGATTTCAATGCAAGAGTTGGGCGTGATTTTGATTTGTGGCCAGGGATCATTGGGAAAGAAGGAGTTGACAACAGCAACACGAATGGAATCTTACTTCTGACTAAATGTGCAGAGCATAACCTTCTCATTACTAACACACTCTTTCGCCAGAAAAATAAATTTAAAACATCATGGAAGCACCCACGATCGAAGCACTGGCATCTTTTAGATTATGTAATTGTCCGTGCTAGAGATCGCCGTGATGTACTTCTCACCAGAGCCATGACGAGCGCCGATGACTGCTGGACAGACCATCGATTAATTCGATCCACGATGGCCATAAAGATTGTCCCTCATCGTAGGCTCCAAGGAAGAAAACCAAGGCGTAAAATGAATACACTGGCCCTTCAAGATCCTATTAAACGAGCTTGCTTTCAATCAACTCTCAAGGAACATCTGCCTATGGAACTTCCTGAAAATGTTGAGGAACACTGGATTAAATTGAAGACTTCCATTATTTCAGCCTGTGAACAAACTATCGGATACCAGACTAAGAGACATCAGGACTGGTTTGATGAGAACGATAGTGAGATTGAACATATTATTGACAAGAAAAGGAAAGCCTTCCAGATATGGCAAAAAGATATTAACTGTGCCGTTAAGAAAAAAATCTACGCCAGTGCAAAGGCAGAAGTCCAAAGAAGAACTAGAGAACTTAAGAACATATGGTGGATAAAAAAAGCCCAAGAAACCCAACATTTTGCAGATGCTCATGATGCACGGGGCTTTTTTAATGCCATAAAGGCCATCTATGGACCAACAAACCATGGTACAAATCCCTTACGCTCAGTAGATGGTGCTAAACTTCTAAAGGACAAAGGGTCTATTGCACTGAGCTGGAAAGAGCATTACTACAATCTCCTTAATCGTCACTCTACTGTGGCTGACGAAGTCTTCTTGCAAATCCCACAAAAACAAATAAGAAATGAGCTTGCAGTACCCCCTAGTTTGGAGGAAGTCAGCAAAGCCACTAAACAAATGAAAAATAACAAAGCTAGTGGACCTGATGGGATTCCTGCTGAAGTCTTTAAAGAAGGCGGGCCTGAACTTACACAACAACTTCATAAGCTCATTGAAAAAATCTGGATGAGGGAGGAGATTCCAGCAGACTTTAGGGATGCCATAATTATCACTCTCTTTAAAAAGGGTGATAGAACAGACTGTGGAAACTATCGAGGCATCTCCCTTCTAGCCACAGCAGGCAAAATCCTGGCAAAGATCATTGCAAACCGTCTCCTATCTGTATCAGAAGACATCCTCCCTGAAACGCAAAATGGCTTCCGCCCTTCCAGGGGAACAGTGGATATGATCTTCACTGCACGACAGCTTCAAGAAAAATGCAAGGAGCAAAACCGCCCTCTGTACATGGCGTTTATTGATCTGACTAAAGCTTTTGATACTGTAAATCGTACTGCTCTCTGGACCATCCTTCTGAAAATCGGATGCCCTGATAAATTTGTGAACATCTTGCGGTTACTCCATGACGACATGATGGCAACAATCCTGAATAACAGTGGCTCTCAAAGCGATCCATTTAAAGTGGAATCCGGCGTTAAACAGGGATGTGTTATTGCTCCAACCTTATTTGCTATCTTCATCGCTATGATTATGCACCTTGTTGAAGAGAAACTTCCTACTGGTGTAGAAATTATATATCGAACAGATGGAAAGCTTTTTAATCTTAGTAGGCTGAAAGCAAAAAATAAGGTAATTGCAACTTCTGTTATAGAACTTCAATATGCTGATGATAACGTAGTCTGTGCACACTCCGAGGAAGATCTTCAAACTATCCTAAACATCTTTGCAGAAGCATATGAAAAACTCGGCCTCTCGATTAACATTAAAAAAACCAAAGTGCTTTACCAGCAAGTTCGAACCAATCCCTCCGCAGCGCCATCAATCCAGCTTAAAGGTGTGTCACTAGAAAATGTCGATCACTTTTCTTATCTCGGCAGCCATCTATCTACAAAAGCCGACATCGACGCTGAAATTCAGCATCGCCTGAGCTCTGCGAGTGTAGCTTTCTCCCGAATGAAGCGTAGAGTGTTTGAGGATCGGGACATTCGCAGGGAGACCAAAATGCTTGTTTACAAAGCCATTGTACTACCAACCCTTCTGTACGCCTGTGAAACATGGACCCTCTACAAACGCCACCTCCAACTTCTTGAAAGATTCCATCAACGCTGCCTCCGAAAAATTCTGCAAATTACTTGGGAAGATAGGCGGACTAATGTTAGCGTATTAGAAGAAGCGAAAACCACCAGCATTGAAACAATGATCATCCAACATCAACTTCGCTGGACCGGTCATGTTGTTCGAATGCCTGACCATCGTCTTCCAAAGCAGCTACTTTACTCCCAACTTAAGAATGGAAAACGGAATATTGGTGGACAGCAAAAGAGATTCAAAGATACTCTCAAAGCTAATTTAAAAAAATGTAATATCAGCATTGAGAACCGGGAAGCCCTAACTCATGAGCGTTTCAATTGGAGGTCATCCTTTATTAATGGCGCTATGGACTTTGAAGAAGTACGAGTACAGGGCGAAAGGGAGAAAAGAGTTAAAAGGAAGGCACGTCAGGCAAACCCTCATCATGACCGTCTCCCACCCGGAAACCTATGCCCCCACTGTGGGAGGTTGTGCGGATCCAGAATTGGCCTTTACAGCCACCTACGGATCCACCGTTAAAATTTTACCTTTGGAAGACAATCTTACTCGGCTACGAGTGATCGCCAATGATGATCGCCAATGACTTGCAACTAGGAAATCAGAAAAACAGCCCTGATCAGCAAACAGGAGATTTATACAAACTTACACACACACAAGTGTAGCCCAGTTGGAGTAAAAAAAAAAATGAAAACCAAACCAGGGGAGGTAGAAACACACACAGATAGAAAGAGCTTCTCATGTATACACACACAACCTTTCACAGGAAATCAATTTTCCTCCCCCTTTCCCTTTCCAAAGGTGGCAAACATTCAAGATGGCATGTACAAATCATACAATAAAGATTATATGGTAAACAACAAACAACCTCACCTTTCTTCTTGTATGTACTCAACTTAGAAAACAAACACAAAACTTACACAACTACAGGAAGTGCAAATAACTGGACACATGGCACGATCAAATCCCATGTCCAACTATTCACAGTAAATAACAGAAAGGGTTGCATAGCCAAAAAGTTGGAAGAGCCACAGCCTGGCCAGAGCTATGGATCTCCAAAAATTCGAAGCATTCCCTTACTGTGGAGAAATTTAGTTCCGTAAAGGGACAGACTCACATTTAAATCCTAAAGGGACAAACTGACATACATACATACATACATACATACATACATACATAAACACACAACCTGCACCATTTCCCTCAACAAATATAGATAGAAATGTACAGACTAATACTTAACAAACAGAAAACATTTTGGTTACAGATACTTACACAAATATTTGAGCTTAACTGGCATGATCATGTTGTAAGTGTTTTAAAAGTTTTAAGTTTCTCATAGTGGAAAGTACCCAAGCTTGACCAGGGTTCACCTGACCACCTGGAGACTTCCTAACGAAGGGTGGGAATCAGGAGCACTGGCAATTGAGGGTGGGTCTGCAAGCTCATTCCAGCAATGCCAATAGGATAATTGATCAGGGTTATTTCTTTTCAGCTGAAGTTCAAGAAGCTTCAATTTCTCACAGTGAAATGTACCCATAGGAGGCCAGATTGCATTACCGCTTGTGTCTAAATATTGAGTCCATTCTATACATAGCTCATGTGCACGTCTTTTCTTCATTCCTGGCTGGGTGGGCAAAATCCCCTTATCCCAAGCCTTCAACAACGCCCCTAAGGGGGAAGATGGGGGTACCGTCGACTTAGTATTCCCCATAACCACTCGTGTCCCTAAGCATGGCACCGGTGCCCGTTGGATTTGGGGTGTGTCTAAACACCCAGAGACTCCCTATTAGAGTACCGACCCTCTGCGCGCTTCCAAGTCTTCAATTACTTATCCACCTTTTTCTACTTTTAGCTCACAAGCTGTAATTGCCCAGTTATAGTTCATTCATGCATTCAATCGCAACCTGTCCGGGCACGTGTATCGCCCTGGTCCCACTGGCTATCCGAGTTACTCTGGTCAACGCCCAAAAGAGCTAGCAGAGGCCCGGGGGCGTCTTGAACCAGTTTGACACACAGCCCTGGTCGACAGTCGGGTTTTATAAAAGGAATCAAGCAATCAACCCTGACTGCTCATTGGAAGGACAGATACTGAAGCTGAAGCTCAAATACTTTGGCCACCTAATGAGAAGAGAGGACTCACTGGAAAAGACCCTGATGCTGGGAAAGACTGAAGGCAAAAGGAGAAGGGGACGGCAGAGGATGAGATGGTTAGATAGCATCACCGATGTAATGAACATGAATTTGAGTAAACTCTGGAAGACAGTGGAGGACAGGAAGGCCTGGCGTGCTATGGTCCATGAGGTCACGAAGAGTCAGACACGACTAAACGACTGAACAACAACAAGGAGACTCTCAGATGGCATGAACTTGTGGAGCAATGCCCCTGACGGCTACCAGGGATTCTCAGATGACAACAGCTACCCCACCTCCCCAGCCCCGAAGTCTCGGCTGGTGCCATACTTGAAACCCCGGTGGGCACATCTCTGAAAGAGGAACTCCCCCTTCGCTGCCCAGCCAGGTTTCGGTAATGCACACCAGGTCTGCCCCCTCTTCAGTGACTCACTGGAAAAGACCCTGATGCTGGGAAAGACTGAAGGCAAAAGGAGAAGGGGATGGCAGAGGATGAGATGGTTAGATAGCATCACCGATGCAACAAACATGAATTTGAGTAAACTCCGGGAGACAGTGCAGGACTGGAAGGCCTGGTGTGCTGTGGTCCATGAGGTCACGAAGAGTCAGACAAGACTAAATGACTGAACAACAACAATTATAATTAGTGAGAGAGGAGAAGTTGATGCTCCTTTGTTGTGGTCCATTGAACAACAAACGTTTAAGACATAATTTTTCCCAAATGAGAAGCAGCTCAATTAATTTGGGGATAGTTCAGGAAACCTTCAGAGCATCTCTTTGTGGTCAGAGAAGAGCTTTGGCCTCCCCGGAGAAGGAGATGCCCGAATCACCACAGAGAAATGTCAATCCAGAAGAAGTAAAAGAAAGTGGGACAGAAGATTCCCCAAAACAGACCCAGGAAGCATCTTGGGATTTCAGGTCTCCTAAACTGGAATTGGACCAACGATCTGCTCTGAAAACACGGAATGTTTTTTAAAACAAAAGAAACTAAGGTATTGGAGCTAACACCTGAAGAATGACTGGCCTCTCGTACAAAAAATTGTCAATGAAATAAAAATAATGCCTTTGATGAGAGACTTGTCAGGAATAAATTATGCTAATCACAATGAAATTAATAAATTAGTGTTTTGGATTTTGTCAAACATTATAAATTGTATTATCTGGATCTAGCTAGTGAGGAGATAAAGGCTTTTTAAAATACGACAAATACTATTACATGAAAATTGTAATATTTATGAAAATTCTCCTAGGTTTGCAGGGAAGAATTTATGAGTGAGAATGAGTTTTCACTATATATGTGGAGGGCAAAGTCTGTTTTGAAATATTCAATTATTTACAGAAGGAGCAAATGCCCAGGATCTCCCTGTTAAAGGTTTTTCTCTCTTAGGAAGGTGGCGGTTTACCTCTTATGGAAGAAACATCTTATTTAATTCTGTGGTAACACATTATTTTTGGAAAACTTGGGCTCAGTCCAGGAATATTAACAACTCTTGAGGTTTTACCAATGGAACATGACTTCCCTGAAAAGGCCGAATGGCCACAGGTGCAGCTAAAACACTTGATCTGCACGATGCTTGGCCTCTGAAGCCCTATCGATTGAATAAGTTTATTATTACACAAAGAATTAAAATCTGGTACAGAGAATCAGGCTATCCTACAGTAAACACTCCATGGCGTCAGGGTTTAATGGACGTTGGATGTGTCTCTTATTTATTTATTTATTATTTAAATTCATATGACCACGCATCTCCCCCAACGGGGGACTCTTATGGCCTGAAACTCAGTTTTAATGTGTGTGTTTTTAACTCTCCCCCCAAATCAGGAACTTTCCAGCTACAAAGACGGAAGCGATTTGGCTGAAGGAGAAGCTGAGTCTGTCCCAAAAAAGGGGGTTTCAAGGGGGGCTTTTCTCCCAGACTCCAGAAATTGGCCTAACAACAATTTCTCAGCCTTTGAATCAGCTTTTTCTCAAGGCGGAGGAAAAAGCACACAAATCATTCTGTATGATTGAAGTTTCTGTCAGATTTTCTCATGGGAAAGCAAATTGCATTTCTGCATGAAAAAGGCCTTCTCAGGCTGATAAAAACTGATACGTGTTTACATCTTGGTTTAAACACTGAATTATAATTTCTAGCTTTACTTGTTTATTTCTTTCTTTGCTGGGTTTAGATGCTGCCGGACTCCAAATGACTCGGAATGAAGAATAAAAATTAAAAAGGAAGGCAGGAAGGGAGTTTGGAGGCCGGGAAGAAGAGGGATATTTATGGGACTCGGTCTGAGCGCGCAGAATAAATAAGGAGCGAATCTTTATAAGGGGAATTTAATGGATTAAAGGAAAGAGGGGTCCCGGCATCCCCCCTCCCCCGGGAAGCCGCTCCCTCCCCCCCCCCCGTACTCACTTCTCCGGCCAATCAGGTGCCCATCATACACCCCGTAGTTGTGCCGGCAGAAGCTATCCACTTCGGCCCTTTTGATCTGCAGGACGGCCTGGCGGCTGTTCCAGTCGGCATCGCGCTGCCCCAACTCGGTCACGGCCACATACTTCCCGAGGTCGCTGTCGAAGCGGACAAACTCCTGCCGGTCGTAGAAGTACCTGTCCAGGTAGCGCACCCGCTGCGTCCCGTTGAGGAAGTGGCACTCGGCCTTCCGCTGGTGCAAGAAATGGGCTGCGAGGAGGAGGAGGAGGGTTATCAGGAAGGAGTCCAGGGCCCATCGCTCCCAACCGTGACTAGAGGAGGGACCCACGCAGGGAGGGGGAGGGACGGGAGACCTGGCGTGGGAGATGGACGGAGGGCGTTTGGAGGGCCCAGCTGGAGGGGGGAGCCGGGTGGGCTCAGCCTCCCCTCCACTTCCATGATGGGGGTCCCTGCGGGGGAGGCGGGGGGCCTGTGAATGACCCCCAATCCAATCCACTCAATCCCCCACCATTGGGGGTCTGGAGAGGAAGGGCCCCAATCCGCCTGAGTGGAAGAAGCTCCAGCGCCTTCCTTTGGCAGCAGTGGCCCACCCCGCAGGGCTGTCGCTCCCCCAAGACGCCCCCTGGAGGAGGGAGGGGGAAGCTTGTGGGTCCACTGGGGCTCCCTGCGGGAGACGGAGAGTTGCTGGGGGTCTGGAGGGGGGAGGAAATAGGGGGAGGGGGAGGAGCTTCCCGGTGGACCTCCTCCATCCTCCCAGGGTGGAGAAAGGCAGGCAGAAGCTCAGCTGGTGCAGCAGACCGCCCTACTCTCTGCAGGGAACATTGGATCCAGGGGGCAGGAAATATATGGAGGGGGTGAAGAGACCACCAGAACCTCTGGGCTGGAGTGAAAGTAATATCCATCCCCCCGTCTCCCTCTTCCTGGGGGGGGAATATGGGGGGGGGCACAATAAGGCTGTTGCCGGGACTGATGCTCCTGGGGTCTCCCAGCCCTTCCCTCCCCCAACCCACCTTCCCAGGTTGCCCCAAACTTTTCTTCCCCCCCCCCACTATTCAGCCCCACCATCTCCCTTTGGTCTTGGCGGGAGGAGGGTCCCGGCCCCTTTCCCTCCCGAAAAGGATCCCTCTGCAGCCCCCCAAGAGTCTCCTTCCTAAGTGCCAATCTGGGGGGGCAACTGAGACCCCCCTCCAATATCCTTTCCATCAGGACCCCCTAAGGTTCCCCCTCCCCTCCAGGCCCTGATTCCGCTATGGGGAATTATGGGGGGTCTCCTTTCCCAATTCAGAGGCTCCCCCAACAGGGGATCGACGCTCAACTCCTGTCTGACCCGAAGAGCCTCTAATTTGAGATTCGTAAAGAAAAACTTTAGTTTTTGTTGATGGAAAAGCATTTTTTCCCAAAATGTGTATTTTCTTATATGGCTTTTTGTTGCATTCATGGATTTAGGTCTGAAAATGACTGTTTCCCTCTTTCCCTTTCGCTTTCCCTCTCCTCTCCTTCCTCTTTCAACTCGACAAACTTTGGGGGCTCCGGATCCGGGTCTAATTCGGGGCCCAGAAGGTCCAGCAACGGGGGGCGATAGAGTCCCAGGTCGGCTGCCTTCCCACGACCCACGACCCACCTGGGCCACGACCCTCGCGGTGCATCCGCGCAACCAGGCAAGGGGGATCCCTCTCCGTCCG
Organism: Charina bottae; assembly: GCA_023362775.1. Classification (NCBI taxonomy): domain Eukaryota; kingdom Metazoa; phylum Chordata; class Lepidosauria; order Squamata; family Charinaidae; genus Charina; species Charina bottae. The sequence continues at coordinate 275,645 of JALMGJ010000002.1, read as the reverse complement.
CCTGGGGGGCTGTGGGGAGGGAGGGGGCAGAGAGCACGCGGAGATCGAGGCTCCTGCAGGCTCCCCCCTCCCTTGCCCTCGGCCCCCTCCCCAAAGTCGTTCCTGGGGCCCCCATCCCCTTTCTTCACCCTCCCCCCAGCATCAGGGGGTCCCTCCCAGCCACCCTCCCCCCGCCCAGCGCCCTCCTTACCGGGGGGCTCATTCCCCCCTTCGCTTCCAGGGATCCGGGACAGCGCCCCCACCAGCAGCAGCAGGGGGACCCACACAGAGTCCATGGAGGCTGCCCCACAAGCACCCCCAAAGAGAGGAGAAAGACGCGGATGCTTCCAGCCCCAGAGGCGGAATCGGTGGGTCTGGATGGGGGGCAGGAAGCGTTTTTCTCTCAAGTGTCAGCGTTGGGAGTACCCAGAAAAGCAGAAGCACCAATGGGAATTCTCCGTTCTGTAGCGTCACCAGTCTCCGGGCAGAGTCTCTCTTGACTTCGCCGGTGGAGGAGATAGTTCGGAGCAGAGGAAGAAGCGGGGAAAGGGGGAGGGGGATCCTTCGGTCTTGGGGGGCTGCAGCTCCAGGGGGCTCCCTGCCAGCCCCAGAGGGGACCTCCCCTTCCTTTGCTCTAGGCTGGAGCTGCTGATGCTCCGAAGGGGCACCGGGTCCTTCCCTGGACAGAGCGAAGCACAGCCAGAGATCCAGGGCTTCTGCTGGGTTCTAGCTCAGTTTGGGTGGGGGGCACCTCTAGGGGGAAGGCCACCTTTGGGAGCGGCTGGCGGAGGGGGGGGTTAGAAGGAAAAGCCCCCCTCTTCCAGAGAGGAAGCGCCCAGGAGGAGCTAGGCACTGCCTATCTCGTACCCGCGCATCTGGGTCTTCCTGCCTCATCGCAGGACCTTACTGAACACAGCTGGGGGGGGGGGGTTCCTTACACCCCAGGAGACAGGCTCAAGATTCAGGAGGATCTTGACAGACTTGAACATTGGGCCCTATCCAACAAAATGCTGTTCAGTGGCGAGAAATATAAGGTTCTCCACGTAGGTAGGAAAAACCAGATGCACAGGGACAAGATACGAGGTCGCCAGCTCAAGAGTAGTTCTTGCGAGAGAGACCTGGGGGGCTTGGTGCGCCAAGGAGTAAGGGTGAGCCAGCCGTGTGCTGCAGCTGCCAAAAAGGCCAATGCAGTTTTGGGATGCATCCGTGGAGGGGCAGCGTCAGGATCGCGGGAAGGGAGAGTCCAGCTCTCTGCTGCCCCGGCCAGACCACGCCTGGAGTCCCGCGGCCAGTTCTGGCCTCCACAATATGGGAAGGACGCAGAGGAGCTGGGAAAAGCGCAGAGGAGAGCGACCAACGGGGGGGGGGGGGGGCTCGGAGGCTAAATCCCAGGAAGGGAGGCTGGAGGAGCGTGGTACGTTGAGCCTCGAGGAGAGGAGGAGGAGGGGAGACGGGGATGTCCCAGGGTGGGGCGGGGTGGGGTGGATTTATTCTCCAGGGCAAGACTAGATGCAATGGGTGGACTCTCTACAGGGAGAGATCCAAACAAACTAAGGAGGAATTTCCTGACTGAGAAATTTCCTGGAGTCACGGGTACTCTTATCACTGGAGGTTTTAAATAAAAATTTGTCATTTGTCTGGGATGGTATGTGGATTCGGCAGGGGGTTGGACTAGAAGACCTCCAAGGGCCCTCTCAACCCTATGACACTATGAGAACAGAACAGCCTCCTAGTCCTCATGAAGAACAATGGAGTGAGTGCTTCTTGGAGGAATATGGTCTGTACCCCCGTTGGAGAAAGGGCTCACTTTCAGTGATGCTCAAAGTCTTCTCGCTCACACTTCGGAGGTGGGGGGGGGAAATCTTCATCTCTGGGAGAATTTTCACTTCTTAAATGTATGACTGGACTCACTTACTCAAGCCACTCATGGCACTTGGAGGCAACTGGTTGCCCCACTCCTCCCATGGCCCGGGGTGACCCGGAATGCGAAGAGAAATTAAAAGACGTCACTGTAGCGGCAACGCGGAAGACGTATTTCGAGGAGTTAAGTGACCTGTTTCGATCTCCCCTTCATATCAAGAAGAGGTTTAGAGTTGCTTGGGAATAAAGAGGGGGAGGAACCTTCACATCGCTGGGAGGGTTTAGAGCAACGCCGGCCTATCCGTGTCCTTCCCGGACTCCCAGTTCACCTGCCAGAGTTCTGCCGGTTTGCGTGACGCAGGCGCACCGCCTCGCCAAGGTCAGCCCCGCAGCCTCGGCCCACGCGAAGCGGGTGGTGAGCTTTCAGTGACCAAGGCCTCGGGGTCGCCTCCTGGGCTTGCGGCTTGGGCACGGACCCAGCGCTGGGCATGGGGCAAACGGCCACTGCGGACTCTCGGCTGCCGGTCACTGGGGCTCCCGACGGTTATCATCTTCTGGGCGTGTTCTGCTCTTACGTGTTACGTTTTCGTGTTTCTGTTTAATGTGCCGCTGAAGTCCACCGCAAAGCTTAACGCCCTCACCTATTGGTGCGTTCACCGTCTCCGGGTGCTGAAAGGACCAATTGTCTGGCACCTGGCCAGCACTGGGATGCCTGGCAAGACAAGGACAGCGTACAAAAATACCCCGAACTGCCACAAGCCAAGGCGGGCGAAATGGCTATCAGTCACCGGTGGGCCACAAGCACCAGTTCAAGACCTCGCGGGAACAGGGAAGAACGCGCGTCTCTGGATTTCTTTTTCTTGCTTCAGAGTTAGCAGGATGGAGATGAGCAGTCTCGATCAAACCCAGGCCTTATCAGAGCAGCCGAGGACGCTCCGTTTTCGCTCCGTTCGTTGCTTCCACGGTTTGGCAGGCTGTCCCCCACCCCCCTTGGCTGACAGGCCGAGACAGTCTGACGTGACACACCAGACATGGGTGTTTATTCCCCGAGTCCCCCAAAGCCCTCCAGGGAAGCGCCGCTCCGCTGACAGGATGGGCGCCTCACCGAGGGCCGCCCTCCCTCCTCCTCAGTGTTGCATATATTTTTTATGTCTGTAGAATATGTGGCTGAGATTTTAAAAAAAGCCAGGCCTCAAAACTTTTTTCCTGTTTGGGCTCAGAGCACATGTTCACCCCCCCTTTCCTCAGGAATGTTAATTTACCTTTAGGAGCCGGCCAGTCTGAGAGTTCTGACCAATCAGAATTAGCTGTTAGAGCTTTGCCCATATTGGGAATCTGTTGCCTAGGTGTTTTGGTCACATGCTGGATTCTGTCCACTCAGATGCTGGTCAGGTAAAGGTTTAAAAATGTAAATGTCTTTTGTCCTCTGCCCTCTGCATTCTGCTCTTTGCTATCTAAATGTAAATAGCTATGCTAATCAACCATGCTTCTTTGGTTGAAGAAGATTCAAGGTTTGTTCCTATGTTTTTGTTTTAAATAAAGCAACATTTTTACTACAAACTTATCTCTTGTCTGTAGCTTGAATCATGTCAACTGGATTTCTATTTTCTTAGTGGAAACGTTTCGCTCCTTATCCAAGGAGCTTCTTCAGTCTGAGCAAAGTTTGTAAGGGAATCCTTAAATATGTTTCTAGGGTGGCTGTGTGACCTTGCACCTGGGGCTAGGTCATGGTTATATTGAGATGTAATTTTTAAGTTCTTTTATCATCTAATGGAGGGTCGTTAAAATCACCATGCTGCTGTTGAGACCACGCAGAAATCCCGCGGCTGTGCGATGGGCTGGCCGGTCAAAAGACGTCCGGGAAGAAGCCAGCGCGAATCCGCTTCCCTGATGCTCCCGAGCAAGGACACGGGCGGGTCCACGGAGTCCCTCTCCAGCACGTGGGAAGGGCGACCGCAACAGGAGCTGGACCACCCTGGGCGCCCTCAGCCGCTGAGCTGGGCGGTGCCGTTTCTCCTCTGCCCACCAGAGGGTGCTGTGGGGCTCTTGGGGAAATGGCCCCCCCTCTTCCTGGCCTCTCCGCCTCCCCAGCCTCCAAGGGAGGGAGCAATGGGCGGGGGGGCCCCCTCCAGCCTCAACTCTGGGGCTGACGGGCAGGAGATGGGGGTGTCGTTCTCTCTCCAGTGTCCCCCTGCAAATGGGATCCAGACGCAACACTGCCTCGTCCAGCCCTCGACGGATCCCCTCCCTTGGGAAAGCCAGCCGGGTCTTGTGGCAAGGAATTCCACAGGCTCCTGAGGATGGGCTTCCCAGGAGACTTCAGGCCTCCCTTAGATGGAGGGAGGAGCAGCAGGGTTCAGCGCCCCCCCCCCCCTTAATCACCCACCCACTTATTGACCAGGGCTGACCAGGGCTGTGTGTCTTGTCTGCTCAAGCCGCACCTCTCTGGAAAACCCAAGTAGAAAGCCAGGGGGCTGACGAGATCCGCGTTCCTCAACAGGCTGCGAGTGTGTGACCCTAAGCCGAACCTGGGAGCGTGTATGTAACGCAAGCAAGAAGAATTTCAACAGAATTGCTGTATTCAGACGGCAAAAATCAACCGCGTGAGTATCGGATGTGGAGCTGGGGGGATAGCAGGCAGTATTATGCGCAGAAAGTAACCAGGGGAGATCCCAAGGTGAGTGTGAGCCAAGAGCGTGACAAAGCTGCAAGAAAGGCCAATGCAATCCTCAGCTGCCTCAACCGAAGTCAAGCGTCCAGATCAAGAGGCCTCATTGTTCGTCTGTGATGATCCTGAATTATAATCAGCACTCCACACACGAGACGCGAGGGAATCGTTAGGAATCTTTATTATATCAGCGATCCCAGGCACGTCACTGCTTCAAGTGAATTAAGGTTACAAAGATTAACATATATATACATACTACTCCTATATCCCCTCCCCGTGGATAGACTTCCTCTCACACCGTGCTTGTAGCTCGTTGCTGTCTACGGTCCTGAATCTACATTCTCTTCTTTCTGTTCGTTCTGGCTAGAGCTTTCGATTACTTTTTGTCTACGTGTCTCTTGGCTGGCGCCATGTCGCGGATGGTGCCCAGGTGGTGCCATACGTGACTGTATGTATGTGTTGGTCAGGCCACACCTAGAATCTTGGCTCCAGTTCCGGACACCATCTTTGAGGAACGTCCGTGTCCTTCTCGACCTGGATTGGGTCCAGAGGAGAGCAGCCAGGATGATGATGATGATGATGATTTATTTAGATTTATATTACTGCCCATCTCCTCGAACCGAGGACTCTGGGCAGTTCACAATAAAAACCATGATAAAACACAATAGTAATCAGACCATCAATAAATAAATATAAAATCCAAGTGCAAGGATGTTAGTACTAAAAAGGGTTTCATGGGATCAACCAGCCCCAGGAGGAACTGTTAGCGCTCCCCTCCCATGCAAGGCGGCAGAACCAGGTCTTTAATTTTTTCTGGAGGGTCGGGAGCGAGGAGACCCGTCTCGGCTCTGGGGGCAAGATGTTCCAAAGGGCAGGTGCTGTTGCAGAGAAGGCTCGCCTCTGGGACCCCGCTAGGTGGAATTCTTTGATCGATGGGGTCCGCAGCAAGCCCTCTCTGCATGACCGGGTGGGGCGGGTCGATGTTCTGGGGACGAGACGTTCCCTCAGGTAACCTGGCCCCATGCCATGTAGGGCTTTAAAGGTGATAACCAAGACCTTGAATTGGACCCGGAAGCAAACTGGCACCCAATGCAGGATCCTTCTTTACTTACTCACAGGCTGACAGGCGGCTCCCATCTGCCAACTCTGAGCAGCCTATAACTCCCAAACACCTAACTGGGATTAAAACCACAGAGTAAGTTCACCAACAGCAACTAGAAATGTTGAGCAGGAGAAGAGAAGCCATCATCACCGCAAGAACAGAAGCTGAGTGTCAGCCCTTCGAGGTAGACCAGATAGAAAACATGCAGGCTAATCCTGCTTTTATGATAAAGTTACAGGAAAAGACTCGGATTTCTTTTATCTGACTTCTGTCTTGGTGGCGGCTCTTCCTCCTGTTCCTTGAGGTTGTGCCCTCTGCCCACCACACCGTGCCCTGCGGGGCCCCACCCCTGGCCCACCCAGTCCAGCTGCCCACTCTCCCAAGCCAACAATGATTTAAAAGCGAGACCATCACACCCCCTCTCACCCCGGGGCTGGGGACAGAGCCAGGTTTGAAGGGCCCACTGAAGCAGGGCCAGGGTGCAAGCCGGATGGATCCCAGGGAGGAGGGGGTTCCAGAGAGCAGGTGCCATGACCCTGGGAAGGAGGTTGGCTAGATGACCTCCAAAGGGGGTTGGCTAGATGAACCCCAAAGCACCCTCCAACTGTTCTCTTTGCCGCGTTTCTGATTCCCCCAAGCCAGCAGGAGTAGGGCAGCCAATGGCCTCCAAGCGCCATGAGTGGCTTGAGTAAGTGAGCCCAGCCACATGAAAAAGAAGTCAACATTCTCCCAGACATGAGGAAAAAGGTTTCCCTGCCTTCAGTCTGGGAGGGACAAAACCTTCAGCATCCACGAAAGGGACCCCTTTGCCCAACTGGGGCACAGACTGTATTCCTCCCGGAAGCTCTAATTCGCTTGTCCCTCATGAGGACTAGGAGGCTGTTCTCTTCTGTTCCTTCTTTAGGAAGTAGCCTTTGGGATGGTGGAGGCTGCTCTGTCTCCCCTCCGCTTCCTCCCCTTCCCTTGGCACAGCCAACATGTGTGTGTGTGTGTGTGTGTGTGTGTGTATTCCCCCAACTCAGCTAGAACCCAGGAGAAGCTCTGGATCTCTGGCCCTGCTCAGTCTTCTCCAGGGAAGGACCGGGTGCCCCTTCGGAGCATCAGCAGCCCCAGCCTGGAGTCCCCCCGGGGCCTTTTGTTGTTCAGTCACTTCCCACTCTTGGTGACTTCATGGACCAGCCCATGCCAGAGCTTCCTGTCGGCCGTCGCCATCCCCAGCTCCCCCACGGTCGAGTCCGTTACCTCCAGAATCCATAATTTAGATCAGAGCTTTCCAAACTTTTCATGTTGGTGACACACTCTTACAACAGGACATCATTTCGCGACACACTCTTACAGCAGGGCACAAAGCGGGCACTAGGACCTGCGCGGAATCCTGGCAGGGCTCTGAGGCAGCAGCAGCCGTGACACACCCAGACACTGCAGCAGACACACTAATGTGTCGCGACACACAGTTTGGAAAGCTCTGATTTAGATGATAACAGAATGCCAGGTATCATCCATTCATCCTGCCCTTGGTCGGCCCCTCTTCCTTTTGCCGTCCACTTTCCCCAGCATCAGCATCAGCAAAATCTGCAAAAGAGGAAAGTGGTTGTTGTTGTTTATTCGTTCAGTCGTTTCCGACTCTTCGTGACTCTTCATGGACCAGCCCACGCCAGAGCTTCCTGTCAGCCGTCGCCATCCCCAGCTCCCCCATGGTCGAGTCCATCACCTCCAGGATATCATCCATCCATCTTGCCCTTGGTCGGCCCCTCTTCCTTTTGCCTTCCACTTTCCCTAGCATCAGCTTCTTCTCCAGGGTATCCTGTCTTCTCATTATGTGGCCAAAGTACTTCAGTTTTGCCTTTAATATCATTCCCTCAAGTGAGCAGTCTGGCTTGATTTCCTGGAGAATAGACTGGTTTGATAGAAATTTAGATGCTATTGCATTAGCAGAAATGAGGGAGAAAGAATTTATATTGAGATTAAGAGCAGTTCCAGAACAACCTGATGAAAATACAATGGAAATTATTGTCTATGAAGGTTCTCAGTCATCCAGGTGTAATTGTCTGTAGCTTGAATCATGTCAACTGGATTTCTATTTTCTCAGTGGAAACGTTTCACTCCTTATCCAAGGAGCTTCTTCAGTCTGAGCAAAGTTAGTAGACCCGGATCCAGAGCCCCCAAAGTTTGTCGCGTTCAAAGAGGAAGGAGAGGGAAAGCGAAAGGGAAAGAGGGAAACAGTCATTTTCAGACCTAAATCCATGAATGCAACAAAAAGCCATATAGGAAAATACACATTTTGGAAAAAAGTGTTTTTGCATCATCAAAAGCTAAAGTTTTTCTTTACGAATCTCAAATTAGAGGCTCTTCACGTCAGACAGGAGTTGAGCGTCGATCCCCTGTTGGGGGAGCCTCTGAATTGGGAAAGGAGACCCCCCATAATTCCCCATAGCGGAATCAGGGCCTGGAGGGGAGGGGGAACCTCAGGGGGTCCTGATGGGAAAGGATATTGGAGGGGGGTCTCAGTTGCCCCCCCAGATTGGCACTTAGGAAGGAGACTCTTGGGGGGCTGCAGAGGGATCCTTTTCGGGAGGGAAAGGGGCCGGGACCCTCCTCCCGCCAAGACCAAAGGGAGATGGTGGGGCTGAATAGTGGGGGGGGGAAGAAGAAAAGTTTGGGGCAACCTGGGAAGGTGGGTTGGGGGAGGGAAGGGCTGGGAGACCCCAGGAGCATCAGTCCCGGCAACAGCCTTATTGTGCCCCCCCATATCCCCCCCCCAGGAATAGGGAGACGGGGGTATGGATATTACTTTCCCTCCAGCCCAGAGAGGTTCTGCTGGTCTCTTCACCCCCTCCATATATTTCCTGCCCCCTGGATCCAATGTTCCCTGCAGAGAGTAGGGCGGTCTGCTGCACCAGTTGAGCTTCTGCCTGCCTTTCTCCGCCCTGGGAGGATGGAGGAGGTCCACCGGGAAGCTCCTCCCCTCCCCCCCATTCCTTCCCCCTCCAGACCCCCAGCAACTCTCCCTCCCCCCCAGGGAGCCCCAGTGGGACCCACAAGCTTCCCCCTCCCTCCTCCAGGGGGCATCTTGGGGGAGTGACAGCCCTGCGGGGCAGGCCACTGCTGCCAAAGGAAGGCGCTGCAGCTCCTCCCACTTGGGCGGATTGGGGCCCCCAATGGTGGGAGGTTGTGTGCATTTGGCGGGGGTCTTTCACAGGTCCCCCCGCCTCACCCACAGGGAGCCCCATCAGGGAAGTGGAGGGGAGGCTGAGAAAGGCCCACCCAGCTCCCCCCTTTAGCTGGGCCCTCCAAAGGCCCTCCGTCCGTCTCCCACGCCAGGTCTCCCGTCCCTCCCCCTCCCCGCGTGGGTCCCTCCTCTAGTCACGGCTGGGAGTGATGGGCCCTGGAGTCCCTCCTGATGGCCCTCCTCCTCCTCCTCCTTGCAGCCCATTTCCTGATCCAGTGGAAGGCTGAGTGCCACTTCCTCAACGGTACGCAGCGGGTGCGGTTCCTGGACAGGTACTTCTACGACCGGAAGGGTCCGGTCCGTTTCGACAGCGACCTCGGGAAGTACGTGGCCATGACCGAGTTTGTTGTTGTTGTTGTTCAGTCGTTTAGTCATGTCCGACTCTTCGTGACCTCATGGACCATAGCACGCCAGGCCTTCCTGTCCTCCACTGTCTCTCGGAGTTTACTCAAATTCATGTTCGTTGCATCGGTGATGCTATCTAACCATCTCATCCTCTGCCGTCCCCTTCTCCTTTTGCCCTCAGTCTTTCCCAGCATCAGGGTCTTTTCCAGTGAGTCCTCTCTTCGCATTAGGTGGCCAAAGTATTTGAGCTTCAGCTTCAGCATCTGTCCTTCCAATGAGCAGTCAGGGTTGATTTCCTTTAGGATTGACTGGTTTGACCTCCTTGCAGTCCAAGTGACTCTCAAGAGTCTTCTCCAGCACCACAGTTCGAAAGCATCAATTCTTCGGCGCTCAGCCTTCCTTATGGTCCAACTCTCACAGCCATACATTGCTACTGGAAAAACCATAGCTTTAACTATACGGACCTTTGTCGGCAAGGTGATGTCTCTGCTTTTTAATATGCTGTCTAGGTTTGCCATAGCTTTCCTCCCAAGGAGCAAGCGTCTTTTAATTTCATGGCTGCAGTCACCGTCTGCGGTCATCTTGGAGCCCAAGAAAATAAAATCTGTCACTGCTTCCATTTCTTCCCCTTCTATTTGCCAGGAAGTGATGGGACCAGATGCCATGATCTGGGTTTTTTTAATGTTGAGTTTCAAGCCAGCTTTTGCACTCTCCTCTTTCACCCTCATCAAGAGGCTCTTTAGTTCCTCTTCACTTTCTGCCATTAGGGTGGTATCGTCTGCATATCTGAGGTTGTTGATATTTTTCCCGGCAATCTTAACTCCGGCTTGTGATTCATCCAGCCCGGCATTTCTCATGATGTACTCTGCATATAAGTTAAATAAGCACGGTGATAATATACAGCCTTGTCGTACTCCTTTCCCAATTTTGAACCAGTCGGTTGTTCCATGTCCGGTTCTAACTGTTGCTTCTTGACCCGCATACAGGTTTCTCAGGAGACAGGTAAGGTGGTCTGGTACTCCAATCTCTTTAAGAATTTGCCACAGTTTGTTGTGATCCACACAATCAAAGGCTTTAGCGTAGTCAATGAAGCAGAAGTAGATGTTTTTCTGGAACTCTCTTGCTTTTTCCATGATCCAGCGAATGTTGGCAATCTGATCTCTAGTTGCTCTGCCTCTTCGAAACCCAGCTTGCACTTCTGGTAGTTCTCGGTTCACATGCTGCTGAAGCCTAGCTTGTAGGATTTTGAGCATAACCTTGCTGGCATGTGAAATGAGCGCAATTGTACGGTAGTTTGAACATTCTTTGGCATTGCCTTTCTTTGGGATTGGAATGTAAACTGACCTTTTCCAATCCTGTGGCCACTGTTGAGTTTTCCAAATTTGTTGGCATATTGAGTGCAGCACTTTAACAGCATCATCTTTTAGGATTTTAAATAGCTCAGCTGGGATACTGTCTTCTCCGCTAGCTTTGTTGTTAGTAATGCTTCCTAAGGCCCACTTGACTTCACTCTCTAGGATGTCCGGCTCAAGGTCAGTGACCACACCATCGTATTTATCAGGGATATTAAGATCTTTCTTGTATAGTTCTTCTGTGTATTCTTGCCACCTCTTCTTAATCTCTTCTGCTTCTGTTAGGTCCCTGCCTTTTTTGTCCTTTATCATGCCCATCTTTGCACAAAACGTTCCCTTGATATCTCCGATTTTCTTGAAGAGATCTCTAGTCTTCCCCATTCTATTGTTTTCCTCGATTTCTTTGCATTGTTCATTTAAGAAGGCCTTCTTATCTCTCCTTGCTATTCTCTGGAATTCTGCATTCAGTTGTTTATATCTTTCCCTTTCTCCCTTGCCTTTTGCTTCCCTTCTTTCCTCAGCTATTTGTAAAGCCTCATTAGTCAGCCACTTTGCTTTCTTGCATTTCTTTTTCTTTGGGATGGTTTTAGTTGCTGCCTCCTGTACAATGTTACGAACCTCCATCCATAGTTCTTCAGGCACTCTGTCTACCAGATCTAATCCTTTAAATCTATTCCTCACCTCCACTGTATATTCATAAGGGATATGATTTAGGTCATACCTGATTGGTCTAGTGGTTTTCTCTACGTTCTTCAATTTAAGCCTAAATTTTGCGATAAGAAGCTCATGATCTGAGCCACAGTCAGCTCCAGGTCTTGTTTTTGATGATTGTATAGAGCTTCTCCATCTTTGGCTGCAAAGTATATAATCAATCTGATTTCGGTATTGACCATCTGGTGATGTCCATGTGTAGAGTCGTCTCTTGTGTTGTTGGAAAAGAGTGTTTGCTATGACCAGCGTGTTCTCTTGACAAAACTCTATTAGCCTTTGCCCTGCTTCATTTTGTACTCCGAGGCCGAACTTGCCCGTTATTCCGGTTATTTTTTGACTTCCTACCTTAGCATTCCAGTCCCCTATGATGAAAAGGACATCTTTTTTTGGTGTTAGTTCTAGAAGGTGTTGTAGATCTTCATAGAACCGGTCAACTTCAGCTTCTTTGGCATCAGTGGTTGGGGCATAGACTTGGATCACTGTGATGTTGAATGGTTTGCCTTGGATTCGAACTGAAAGCATTCTGTTGTTTTTGAGGTTGTACCCCAGTACTGCCTTTCCCACTCTTTTATTGACTATGAGAGCTACTCCATTTCTTCTAAGGGATTCTTGCCCACAGTAGTATATATAATGATCTCCTGAATTAAATTCGCCCATTCCTGTCCATTTTAGTTCGCTGATTCCCAAGATGTCGATGTTCAATCTTGTCATCTCATGTTTGACCACATCCAGCTTACCTTGATTCATAGATCTTACATTCCAGGTTCCTATGCAATATTGTTCTTTACAGCATCGGACTTTCCTTCCACTTCCAGACACATCCACAACTGAGCGTCCTTTCGGCTTTGGCCCAGCCGTTTCACACTTTCTGGATCTACTCGGAATTGCCCTCCGCTCTTCCCCAGTAGCATTTTGGACACCTTCCGACCTGAGGGGCTCATCTTCCGGCGTCATATCTTTTAGCCTTTTGATACTGTCCATGGGTTTTCTTGGCAAGGATACTGGAGTGGTTTGCCATTCCCTCCTCCAGTGGACCACGTTTTGTCAGAACTCTCCATCATGACCTGTTCTTCTTGACCTGACTTCATTGAGTTACGCAAGCCCCTTCGCCACGACAAGGCAGTGATCCATGAAGGGGCAGCCAATAAGAACAAACTGCAGTTCTATTTATAGAGCTAAATTATAGGAGACACAATTGCCACTCTACCTGGGCACAGAGATTTTGCTTCTATCTGTGCTCCTGCCCTCTGAAGATGCTGGCCACAGATGCTGGCGAAACGTTAGGAACCACAACTTCCAGAACACGGCCACACAGCCCGGAAGACCCACAACAGCCACTAATTATTAATTTCATTGTGATAAGCATAATTTGTTTAATTTGTAAGCATAATTTGTTCCTGACAAGTCTCTCATCAAAGGCATTATTTTTATTTCATTGACAATATTTTGTACGAGAGGCCAGTCATTTTCCAGGTGTTTCTCTTAGCTCCGATACCTTTGTTTCTTTTGTTTTAAAAAACATTCCGTGTTTTCAGAGCAGATTGTTGGTTCCAATTCCAGTTTAGGAAACCTGAAATCGCAAGATGCTTCCTGGGTCTGTTTTGGGGAATCTTCTGTCTCTCTTTCTTTTACTTCTTCTGGGTTGACTTTTCTCTGTGGTGGTTCGGGCATCTCCTTCTCCGGGGAGGCCAAAGCTCTTCTCTGACCACAAAGAGATGCTCTGAAGGTTTCCTGAACTATCCCCAAATTAATTGAGCTGCTTCTTATTTGGGAAAAATTATGTCTTAAACGTTTGTTGTTCAGTGGACCACAACAAAGGAGCATCAACTTCTCCTCTCTCACTAATTGCAATACTTTTATCCAAATTCAGCGTCAATTCCACGGGTGGTTGATCAGAAATAAAAATGAAGCCAGCATTGCATTTTTTTACTACATTAACCATCAAACTAGATAATGGAAATAAATCTTGAATATGCACGATGTGGGGCAGATAAAATGTACTGTATGTTCCTGCTGTTTTAAAGTAAGAGGGCTCCATATGTCTATTCAATTCAATTCCTGGATGGATAGAGGGACAAAGTTGTGTCTCTGAGGGGTCTTCGAAAAGAAAAAAAAATCTTGTTCCGATCCAATGGTGGATCCAGAACTGAATTAAAGTCCCTGCCCAGCAACTCCTGTGAGATCAAACTGTAACCCCAAAATGTTTGCAAGACAGTTTTGTAAATAATTAGGTTTATTTTGGGTTGTGAAAAAAAAATATTCATGCCGTCTGGTAGTCTCCTTATTTAACTACTAAAATTAATCTATAGATTTTGAGGACGTTTTCATTAAAAGTGCCAAATTGCAGCTTTTGAATTTCCACTGATTTAAATCTGCTCCATCCATTTTCATGCTAAAATAATTTTTCTCATTCAGAATTGACATTTCTTGTAAAGAAAGGTCATGAATTTCTTCTTTTAGCTATTCTACAAAGATGTTTAATGTTCCAAGAGACAAATGTGCTTATCCTGAAAAAAACCCCACAAATGTATAATTCGTCTGAGTGGCAACCAGAGTAGATCCCACGTTTTAATTACAAATAACCTAAACATTTAAAAATTTAATGTTCTTAAGTATTTTATAATTACCCGTTACTAAAAAAAAAACCCTCAACCATAGGAAACACTTTATTTATTTATTTATTTATTTAACATTTTATTTGTATTTTATTTATATTGCTAACCAACTATCTGAGCTGGAGGGGATCCCTGAAGGACCCTATCGGGGGGCCCATCCAGCCCTCCGTTCATCCACCCGAGAGCTGTGCCCACTTTGGTGAAGGAGGAGATCAAGACTCCCTGATGCCAGCTTCTGGCCGGGTGAGGGCGGCAGGGAGGGTGGAAGGGACCCCGGGGGGGGGGGGAGGGATCTTGGGGAAAGGGAAGGTGGGGGGCAGGAAGTGGTTGAGGAGATCATGCAGATCCCACGATCACAGCAGATCCTTAGAGGGCATCCCTGCAGTCCCTGCAGGGTCGTCCTGGGGCTCCCTTCTCTGGGGCTGCTTCTGGGGTCAGCCGTCCCCCTCGTCTTTGGCAGCAGGGAAAGCGGCTCCTGACTTACGTTCCTGTCCCGGATCCTCCTGGCTGCCCCTCTTGAACTCTGCCCATTTCTCTGAGCCCTTCGCAAACGCTCGCTCGTGCCCACAACGGGACCTGGGTCTGAGCGAAGCAGGGGGAGGGAAGGATCCCTTGTGGGGATTGGAAACGAGTCTTTCTGCTGATGCTTACTAAAATTGCATTGGCCTGTTTTGCAGCCGCGTCACACTTCGCACCCCCCCCTTAAATCTTATTTTTCCCTCACATCTCCACCACCAAGGGGGATGGAAGAAAAGGGTCAGCCTCCTGGCGCTGCTATCACCCACAGCCATCAGAGGCTAACAAGCAGGCACCTCCAAGCAAACAGGATCGCAGCTGGGGCTGTTCATAAACCTGAAGATCCTATGCTCAAAACCACAATGCCTTTTCTCCTCAACTCAATATTCCTGCAGCTCTTATGCATCATGTTCCACTGCAAGGCAGAACAGCCTTTCCATCTGAAACTGTACAGTGTTTCAGTCACTGCCACAAACGTCCCTAATATATTCTCCCAAAAAATCTGAGTGCTCCTATCTTTTTTTCAGGGTTCATAGCTATGAATCCTGTCATTAGGAATAGAGAGGTAGTGAGTGTGTGAACTGCAGGGAGGGGGAATCGGATTGTGGCTTCTCGTGGAGACTGGAGAATGCAGCGTCAAGGTCAACCACCTGCAGGAGATGGAGGCTGGGAAGGGAGAGCAAAAGTTTTGGACACTGACATCATCGCGCCTGCGAAATTGGCGCGCAAGGGGGAGAGTTAAGTTAGCAAGCTTTGGCGGGAATCCGCATTCAGATCTTTAGGAGTGCTTCAATTTACATGTATCCTGAATAAAGCTTAATCTGCATTTCAATGAATTGCATCGAGAAGTGTTTATTAGGGCATTGAGGTTGGGTTCATTACACTTTTAGGGCCTGCAGCAGCTTCCTGGGAAGTTCTGCTGATAGCCAGGAACCTGTAGTTAGCCTTTCTCAAACTAACATTTTCCATTTCTTTCTCTCCTCCCTCATCTCTAATAATGAGACATGTTTGACTAAAAAGAATCGGCCCAGAAATTAAATACTCAACTTTTCAGCTGGATGTCCAATGAGATTTGAGAAGTGAAATTCAAGCCTTCTCTACACTCATCACCTTTTGCCTCATGTGAATTTTCTTGTGTCTGCTAAGCTGGGAATTTGTTGTGAAGCACCGTCCACAGTCTGGGCATTTGAATGGTTTCTCTCCTGTGTGTAAACCTACATGATCTATAAGGCGAGACCTAGTACTGAAACTTTTCCCACAATCCGGACACTCATACGGTTTCTCTCCTGTGTGAGTCCTCTGGTGTCTCACCAGGAGGGAATTCCGACTGAAACTTTTTCCACAATCCGGACACTCATACGGTTTCTCTCCTGTGTGAGTACTCTGGTGTTCCACCAGGTTGGAATTCTGACTGAAACTTTTCCCACAGTCCGGACACTCATACGGTTTCTCTCCTGTGTGAGTCCTCTGGTGTATCACCAGGCCGGAATTCCAATTGAATCTTTTCCCACAATCCGGACACTCATATGGTTTCTCTTCTGTGAGAGTCCTCTGGTGTCTCACCAGGTGGGAATTCCGACTGAAACTTTTTCCACAATCCAGACACTCATACGGTTTCTCTCCTGTGTGAGTCCTCTGGTGTTGCACCAGGTGGGAATTCCGACTGAAACTTTTTCCACAATCCAGACACTCATACAGTTTCTCTCCTGTGTGAGTCCTCTGGTGTCTCACCAGGTGGGAGTTCAAACTGAAACTTTTCCCACAATCCAGACACTCATACGGTTTCTCTCCTGTGTGAGTCCTCTGGTGTCTCACCAGCTTGGATTTCCAAGTGAAACTTTTCCCACAATCTGGACAATCATACGGTTTCTCCCCGGTGTGAGTCCTCTGGTGTATCACCAGGTTGGAATTCTGACTGAAACTTTTCCCACAATCTGGACACTCATACGGTTTCTCTCCTGTGTGAGTCCTCTGGTGTCTCACCAGGATGGACTTCAAACTGAAACTTTTCCCACAATCTGGACACTCATACGGTTTCTCCCTAGTGTGAGTCCTCTTGTGATTCACTAGGGTGGTGTGCTTGCTAAAGCTTTTGCTGCATCGAGAACACTGGTAGGGCTTCTCGCCAGTGTGCATCCTCTTGGGCATAATCAGCGGTGATCTGTAATCTGTGCTTTTCCCACAATATACACCTCTGTGGGGCTTTTCCACCACTGATATTCTTGGATTCTCGAGATCAAAGCTATTTCTGATCCCTTGTTTGGTGGTGCTTTGATTCAAGCTGACTTCCAGATATTTCCCTCTTTTTCTGAATTTGGAAATTATCTCCCTTGACCTCTTCATGTAATATTTGAGTTCCACATATTCACTTTTTTCCAGCTCAGAAACTCTTCCTGTTTTTCTCTCCCTTGGCTGTCACCTGCTGGGGAAGAAGAGTTTTGGGGTTCTCTGGAGAAAGTGGAAAAGATTTGATTGCTGGCTTGATTTGCTTTCCTTTTTAATGCTGCTTGTGATTCTCGGTTGTCGAGCAGGCTCTTTTTGGCATCCTTTTTGTCTATAAGATTCACATAAAAGTGGTACTTTATCATCTATAAAATGGCTGCACAAAACGTGCAAACAACAACAAAAAAGCATTCATTACAATGAAAAAGGAAAAGTGCCAAAAGGCTAGATTAACCTCTAACATTCATGATAATTAATTTGACACACAGAAGACTAGTGAGATCCAAGTTCAAATCCTGAAATTCACTACTTGGCTTGGGCCAATCACAGATTCTTAGCACTCCAAAGGGTTATCAAGAAGTGTATCTGGAAATGCTGGGGATAGATTCTACACATACACATAGATGCACACAGAGAGAAATACAGATACACACACCTACAAATGTATGTATGTAGAAAATCCATATGTATTTCATAATTTCTGCAAAATTTCCCAGAAGTGGGTATGGTCAAACTTTGGGGGCTACTTTTAGAGGGCTGGGGGGCTTTAACAGATGAAATGGTGCCCAAAGCCTCTGCAAGATTTAAAGCATGAGTTCTGTGGTGAGATCATCTGTCACCACGGGCTAAAGTATCATCAATATGCAGATGATACTCAGTTACACATCTCCATCCTGGGTGAAGTAAGTGATGCAGTGGCCGCCCTTTCTCAGTGCCTGGGGGCTGTGGGGGTCTGGATGGGGAACAACAGGCTTCAGCTGAACCCTGGCAAGACGGAGTGGCTGTGGATTAATGGTTCTTCTGGATCTGGGAAATTATCATCTCTGGTTCTGGATGGGGTTGTGCTTCCCCATTCAGAATCAGTGCGGAACCTGGGGGTCCTTCTGGACTCACGGCTCCTGCTCGAGGAGCAGGTGGCAGTCGTGGCCAGAAGGGGCTTTGCGCAACTTCGTGTTGTGCGCCAGTTACTCCCTTTCCTGGATCAGGAGTCCCTCTGTACAGTCACTCATGCCCGGGTCATCTCCCATATAGACTACTGCAATGCGCTTTACATGGGGCTACCCTTGAAGAGTATCCGGAAGCTCCAACTGGTCCAAAATGCGGCTGCACGCGCAGTTATTGGTGCCCCTAGATCGGCTCATGTGACACCTCTGCTGCGCCAGCTGCACTGAGTGCCAGTTTGCTTCCGGGTGCAATTCAACGTGTTGTTTTTGACCTTTAAAGCCCTACATGGCATGGGACCAGGGTATCTGAGGGACCGCCTCATCCCCATAACTTCAAACCGTCCCACTCGACTATGTAGAGATCCTCGATATCTAGGAAATTGTCATCTTTAGTTCTGGATGGGGCTGCACTACCCCAGACAGACCTGGTGCATAACTTGGGGGTCCTCCTGGACTCATGACTCCTGCTCGAAGAGCAGGTGGCAGTCGTGGCCAGGAGGGCCTTTGCTCAACTTCGTGTTGTGCGCCAGTTACGCCCTTTCCTGGACGAGAGGCCCTTCGAACGGTCACTCATGCCCTGGTGGTCTCCCATATAGATTACTGTAATGCGCTCTACATGGGGCTACCCTTGAAGAATATCCGGAGGCTACAGCTGGTACAGAATGCGGCTGTGCGGGCAGTTTTAAATGCACCAAGATCGGCACATGTAACACCTTTGCTCCGTGAGCTGCATTGGGAGCCAGTTTGCTTCCAGGTCCAATTCAAGGTGTTGGTTATCACCTTTAAAGCCCTACATGGCATGGGACCAGGTTACCTGAGGGACCGCCTCATCCGCATTACATCATCCCGTCCCACCCGACCTTGCAGAGAGGGCATGCTGCGGACCCCCTCTATGAAAGAGCTCCATCTAGCGGGGTCCAGGAGGCAAGCCTTCTCTGCAGCGGCACCTGCCAGATCCCTTCACTCCTGGACTTCAGGAAAAAATTGAAAACCTGGCTCTGTGATCTCGCCTGGGGCAAGAGGGAAGGTGGTCAGGCTTGGGGATGGCTGATTTTTTAGAGCCGCCCCAATTATTTTAAATATGCTTCAGCGGCACTGCGAACCACCTGCCACTTGGTTTTAATTTAAATTATATTTATTGTAATTGTATTTTATTGTGTTTTTATTGTATTTTATTATTGTTATAGCTGTGAACCGCCCAGAGTCCCTCCTTGAGGGGGAGATGGTTGGTCATAGAAATATAAATAAATAAATAAATAAATAAATAAATAAATAAATAAATAAATTTCTGTCCATTCAACTCCTCAGCTCCAAATAGGAATAGAGCAGAAAATACTGTCCACAACCACTCTGGGGACATCACCATACAGTACAGATAGTCCTCCTTTCTGACTGCAGTTGGGACCGGCACCTTTGTCACTAAGCAGCTCGGTCATTAAGTCACTCTGCGAGTGAGATGGGTGGGGAATAAATTGGATATATAAATAAAAAGATCAAGATGATGTCACATGAATGCACTGACTTACATCGTCAGTTCTGGCTGCGGTGATTAAGTGAATCACCGTGGGTCATTAAGCACAATGTCAAACAACCATGATAAATTGCCAGGTCGGTGAATAACAAGGGTCACTGCTCCACAAGTGACCGGGTGTGAGACCCTGTTCTTCAAGTTGGGTTCTCGAGAGCAGTTGGGAGTGTTGCTGCTGTACCAGCCTCCCTGCTGCGTGGCAACCTCCCTGCCCGAGCTCCTTGAGGCCGTCTCAGGGTTGGCAGTGGAATTCCCCAGACTTATGGTCTTGGGGGATTTCAATCTGCCTTCCCTGGGACGGACCTCTGAGACAGCTCGGGAGTTCATGGTTACCATGGCAACCATGGGCCTGTCACAGATTATTCGGGACCCGACTCGTGACAGTGGGCTCACCCCGGACTTAGTTTTCTTGTCTGAGCAGTGGCAATGTGATCTGAGGGGAGAGTTACATCTATCCCCATTGTCATGGTCGGACCACGCCCTGGTGACCCTTAGACTCTCTTGTGCTGCCCCACTCCGCAGGGAGGCGGGACCTATTAGATTGGTCCGCCCCCGGCGACTGATGGACCCAATGAGGTTTCAAAAGGAGCTGGGGGTTATACCCTAAGATCTGATGCACGGTCCGGCGGAGGTCCTGGCCGCAGCTTGGAATAAGGAGGCGGCCGGGGCCCTGGACAGGATCGCGCCTATGCGGCCTCTCTTGCCTCGTTCGACCTGTCACTCCCCGTGGTTCACAGAGGAGTTGAGGTCTGTGGCTTGAATCATGTCAACTGGATTTCTATTTTCTTAGTGGAAACGTTTCACTCCTTATCCAAGGAGCTTCTTCAGTCTGAGTAAAGTTAGTAAGGGAATGTTTCCCTTACTAACTTTACTCAGACTGAAGAAGCTCCTTGGATAAGGAGTGAAACGTTTCCACTAAGAAAATAGAAATCCAGTTGACATGATTCAAGCCACAGACTGTTCCACCTGGATGACTGAGAACCTTCATAGAGGAGTTGAGGGTTTTGAAGAGAGTTAAGAGACGTCTAGAGCGCCGCTGGGGGAAGACGAGGACTGAATCTGACCGGACACAATCTAGAGCCTTACTTACCCTTACTTCGTACTTACCCTGTTATCTGGGAACGGTTTGATCCTGTTGGGCCTGATGAAGTAGACAGGATCCTCCGGATTGTAAACGCCACCACGTGCCATCTTGACCCATGTCCCTCCTGGCTGGTGAAATCAGCTCAGGAGGTTACATGTGGTTGGGTCCAGGGGATGATTAATGCATCCTTAGCGGAGGGGGTGTTTCCAGCAGTCTTTAAGGAGGCGCTGGTGCACCCCCTCCTCAAGAAACCTTCCCTGGACCCCACTGTTTTGAACAATTTTCGTCCAGTCTCCCACCTTCCCTTTTTGGGAAAGGTGGTTGAGAAGGTGGTGGCGCTGCAACTCCAGAGGATTCTGGATGAAACGGATTATCTAGACCCCTTTCAGTCAGGTTTTAGGCCGGGATATGGGACAGAGACTGCATTGGTCGCGCTTATGGATGATCTCTGGCGGGAGCGGGATGGAGGGAGTGCATCCATTCTCGCTCTCTTGGACCTCTCAGCGGCTTTCGATACCGTCAACCACGGTATCCTTTTGGAGCGACTCAGGGAGTTGGGGGTGGGCGGTGTAGTTTTGCGCTGGTTTACCTCCTTCCTCCAGGGTTGCTCGCAATCGGTGGTACTAGGAGAGGAGAGATCCGACCCACGGGCCCTTCTTTGTGGGGTGCCGCAGGGTTCGGTTCTCTCTCCTCTCCTGTTCAACATCTACATGAAGCCGCTGGGCGAGATCATCCGTCACCACGGGATGAGGTATCACCAATATGCTGATGATACTCAATTGTATATCTCCATCCCGGGTGAAGTAAGTGTTGCAGTGGACACCCTGTCTCAGTGCCTAGGGGCTGTAGGGGCCTGGATGGGGAACAACAGGCTTCAACTGAACCCTGGTAAGACGGAGTGGCTATGGATTGATGGCCCCTCGGCCTCCAGGAAGTTATCATCCTTAATTCTGGATGGGGTGGCACTACCCCATTCAGATTCAGTCCGGAGCTTGGGGGTCCTCCTGGACTCACGACTCCTGCTCGAAGAGCAGGTGGCAGTCGTGGCCAGGAGGGCCTTTGCACAGCTTCGGCTTGTGCGCCAGTTGCGCCCCTTCCTGGATCGAGAGGCCCTCCAAATAGTCACTCGTGCCCTTGTCATCTCTCATATAGATTATTGCAATGCGCTCTACATGGGGCTACCCTTGAAGAGTATCCGGAAGCTTCAGCTGGTCCAAAATGCAGCCACTCGAGTGGTTATGGGTGCGAGAAGATCAGCACGTGTAACACCACTGCTCCGCGAGCTGCATTGGGTACCAGTTTGCTTCCGGGTCCAATTCAAGGTGTTGGTTATCACCTTTAAAGCCCTACATGGCATGGGGCCAGGCTATCTGAGGGACCGTCTCATCCCAATTGCATCTACCCGCCCCACCCGGTCCGGTCATGCAGGGAGGGCATGCTGCGGACCCCGTCAACAAAGGAATTCCATCTAGCCGGGTCCAGGAGGCGTGCCTTCTCTGCGATAGCACCCGCCCTGTGGAACATCTTGCCCCCAGAGGTGAGGCAGGCGTCCTCCCTCTTGGCCTTTAGGAAGTCCCTAAAAACCTGGTTCTGCCGCCTGGCGTGGGACAAAGGTAGAGATAGTTCCTCCTGGGGGTGGTTAGTTTAATAATGACCTCCTTTTAAGATCCTACCATCCTCTGGATTTTTATATTCTTATTTATTGTACTGTTTATTGTATTTTAATGATTATTGATTTTTAACTTTAATTTTAACATTTGTTGTAAACCGCCCAGAGTCTACCATGGTAGAGATGGGCGGTGATAAATTTGATAGATAGATAGATAGATAGATAGATAGATAGATAGATAGATAGATTGAAAATTGCACGCACCAGTTTTAAAGCTTGCAGCACCAGGGGAATAAACTTTGGGGAGGGGGGGAAGATGGAGCAGCTGGCACTTTTCAGCCGAGTGGCTTCTCTGACTTTTCCCCACGGAGGAAACGAAAGAGCCCCACTTGCTCCCGGCCTCTCCCCCCACCTGCCCTCGACTCACCTTCCGGCGGCTGCTGTTCCGACCCGGGAAGACCACAGAACGCTCCTCCACGTCACTCTCCCCCCAGGCGGCAGCCGGAACAGGAAGTTCCTCTTTCCTCCTCCTGTCCTCCGACATCCCCTCTAGCAATCCAGTGCTCTGTTGTTTCAGCTCTCCGGCTCCCCCTCCCGTTGGACGTCACTCCTCAGCAACCACAGACGCCGCTGCTGTATTGATATATACATAGACGCGGCGGTTGCTTATTCCTAGAGCGCCATCTGGCTTCTCCCCTGTGTGGATCCTTTGATGGGAAGTAAGCTTCGTGCGCCCCCTGAAGCTCTTCCCACAATCCACGCATTCCTATGGTCCCGTGTGGATCCTCTGACGGGAAATAATCTGACTGCTCCCCCTGAAGCTCTTCCCACACCCTTTATGTGGCTTTTCTCCAGTGTGGATCCTCTGATGGGAAGTCAGTTGAATGTTTGGGTAAAGCTCTTTCCACACTCATCGTATTTATATGGTTTCTCCCCTCTGTGGATCCTTTTATGTATGGAGTGTGGAAAGAGCTTCACCACGAGTCGTTCCCTTACACACCGTAAACGGATCCACACGGGGGAGAAGCCATGGAAATGTCCTGAATGAGGGAAAAACTTCAATAGAACCAGCACCCTTGCCTGCCATAAAAGGATCCACATGGGGGAGAAACCATATAAATGCATAGAATGTGGAAAGAGTTTCAGGTAGCCCGGTAACATACATACATACATACATACATACATACATACATACATACATACATACATTGGCGATCACTCGTAGCGGAGTAAGATTGTCTTCCAAAGGTAAAATTTTAATGGTGGATCCGTAAGTGGCTATAAAGGCCAATTCTGGATCCGCACAACCTCCCACAATGAGGGCATAGGTTTCCGGGTGGGAGACGGTCATGATGAGGGTTTGCCTGACGTGCCTTCCTTTTAGCTCTTTTCTCCCTTTCGCCCTGTACTTGTGCTTCTTCAAAGTCCATAGCGCCATTAATAAAGGATGACCTCCAATTGAAACGCTCATGAGTTAGGGCTTCCCAGTTCTCAATGCTGATGTTACATTTTTTAAAATTAGCTTTGAGAGTATCTTTGAATCTCTTTTGCTGTCCACCAATATTCCGTTTTCCATTCTTAAGTTGGGAGTAAAGTAGCTGCTTTGGAAGACGATGGTCAGGCATTCGAACAACATGACCGGTCCAGCGAAGTTGATGTTGGATGATCATTGTTTCAATGCTGGTGGTTTTCGCTTCTTCTAATACGCTAACATTAGTCTGCCTATCTTCCCAAGTAACTTGCAGAATTTTTCGGAGGCAGCGTTGATGGAATCTTTCAAGAAGTTGGAGGTGGCGTTTGTAGAGGGTCCATGTTTCACAGGCGTACAGAAGGGTTGGTAGTACAACGGCTTTGTAAACAAGCATTTTGGTCTCCCTGCGAATATCCCGATCCTCAAACACTCTACGCTTCATTCGGGAGAAAGCTACACTCGCAGAGCTCAGGCGATGCTGAATTTCAGCGTCGATATTGGCTTTTGTAGATAGATGGCTGCCGAGATAAGAAAAGTGATCGACATTTTCTAGTGACACACCTTTAAGCTGGATTGATGGCGCTGCAGAGGGATTGGTTCGAACTTGCTGGTAAAGCACTTTGGTTTTTTTTAATGTTAATCGAGAGGCCGAGTTTTTCATATGCTTCTGCAAAGATGTTTAGGATAGTTTGAAGATCTTCCTCGGAGTGTGCACAGACTACGTTATCATCAGCATATTGAAGTTCTATAACAGAAGTTGCAATTACCTTATTTTTTGCTTTCAGCCTACTAAGATTAAAAAGCTTTACATCTGTTCGATATATAATTTCTACACCAGTAGGAAGTTTCTCTTCAACAAGGTGCATAATCATAGCGATGAAGATAGCGAATAAGGTTGGAGCAATAACACATCCCTGTTTAACACCGGATTCCACTTTAAATGGATCGCTTTGAGAGCCATTCTTATTCAGGATTGTTGCCATCATGTCGTCATGGAGTAACCGCAAGATGTTCACAAATTTATCAGGGCATCCGATTTTCAGAAGGATGGTCCAGAGAGCAGTACGATTTACAGTATCAAAAGCTTTAGTCAGATCAATAAACGCCATGTACAGAGGGCGGTTTTGCTCCTTGCATTTTTCTTGAAGCTGTTGTGCAGTGAAGATCATATCCACTGTTCCCCTGGAAGGGCGGAAGCCATTTTGCGTTTCAGGGAGGATGTCTTCTGATACAGATAGGAGACGGTTTGCGATGATCTTTGCCAGGATTTTGCCTGCTGTGGCTAGAAGGGAGATGCCTCGATAGTTTCCACAGTCTGTTCTATCACCCTTTTTAAAGAGAGTGATAATTATGGCATCCCTAAAGTCTGCTGGAATCTCCTCCCTCATCCAGATTTTTTCGATGAGCTTATGAAGTTGTTGTGTAAGTTCAGGCCTGCCTTCTTTAAAGACTTCAGCAGGAATCCCATCAGGTCCACTAGCTTTGTTATTTTTCATTTGTTTAGTGGCTTTACTGACTTCCTCCAAACTAGGGGGTACTGCAAGCTCATTTCTTATTTGTTTTTGCGGGATTTGCAAGAAGACTTCATCAGCCACAGTAGAGTGACGATTAAGGAGATTGTAGTAATGCTCTTTCCAGCGCAGTGCAATAGACTCTTCGTCCTTTAGAAGTTTAGCACCATCTACTGAGCGTAAGGGATTTGTACCATGGTTTGTTGGTCCATAGATGGCCTTTATGGCATTAAAAAAGCCCCGTGCATCATGAGCATATGCAAAATGTTGGGTTTCTTGGGCTTTTTTTATCCACCATATGTTCTTAAGTTCTCTAGTTCTTCTTTGGACTTCTGCCTTTGCACTGGCATAGATTTTTTTCTTAACGGCACAGTTAATATCTTTTTGCCATATCTGGAAGGCTTTCCTTTTCTTGTCAATAATATGTTCAATCTCACTATCGTTCTCATCAAACCAGTCCTGATGTCTCTTAGTCTGGTATCCGATAGTTTGTTCACAGGTTGAAATAATAGAAGTCTTCAATTTAATCCAGTGTTCCTCAACATTTTCAGGAAGTTCCATAGGCAGATGTTCCTTGAGAGTTGATTGAAAGCAAGCTCGTTTAATAGGATCTTGAAGGGCCAGTGTATTCATTTTACGCCTTGGTTTTCTTCCTTGGAGCCTACGATGAGGGACAATCTTTATGGCCATCGTGGATCGAATTAATCGATGGTCTGTCCAGCAGTCATCGGTGCTTGTCATGGCTCTGGTGAAAAGTACATCACGGCGATCTCTAGCACGGACAATTACATAATCTAAAAGATGCCAGTGCTTCGACCGTGGGTGCTTCCATGATGTTTTAAATTTATTTTTCTGGCGAAAGAGTGTGTTAGTAATGACAAGCTTATGCTCTGCACATTTAGTCAGAAGTAAGATTCCATTCGTGTTGCTGTTGTCAACTCCTTCTTTCCCAATGATCCCTGGCCACAAATCAAAATCACGCCCAACTCTTGCATTGAAATCGCCCAGGAGGATAATTTTATCCTCCTTTGGTATCTCTGATAAGATGGTGTCCAGCTGGGTATAAAATTTTTCCTTGATATCCTCATCTGCATCTAGTGTTGGTGCGTAAGCACTTAGGATAGTTGCCTGTTGGTTTTTGGCGAGTTTTATTCGCAGAGTTGAGAGTCGTTCATTAATCCCAGTGGGAACTTCTGACAAGAGCTTCACAAGGTCGTTTTTGATAGCAAAGCCTACCCCATGTATTTGTCGTTCTTGTTCAGGCAGTCCTTTCCAAAAGAAGGTATAACCTCCTTTTTCTTCCTTCAACTGTCCTTCTCCTGCTCTTCGAGTTTCTTGGAGTGCTGCTATATCAATATTAAAACGTCTCAGCTCCCTTGCAATAATGGCAGTCCTACGTTCAGGTCGTTCACTATCCATATTGTCTTGCAGTGTCTGTATATTCCATGTTCCAAAATTCATGTGTTTTTTACGACCGCTAAATGGTGACCCCTCTGGTCGCGGTAATCCAGTCAGGGAGAAAATGAGGCAGACTATGTTTCGGGCACCTTTTCTAGCCCCCTCCCCATATGGGGTGAGCAGAGTGGATCCTAAAAAGGGCTGCTCAGTCGTGTATACAGCTGCCGAACTACTCAACTGCCTCGATCCTTGAGTCAGGGCGACTGAATCCGTATCCACTGCCCATGTGCTGGTCCATGACTAGGAGCTTCCGGATTTCACAGTCCTGACCCCGTTGCCATTCGTCAGTTGCCATGGGACTTTTGGTTGTTTTGGGTTTGGTGTGGTTGGAAGACGCCTGTGCGTGAATTTGTTTTATGTGTGGAGATCGGTGCACAACGATCAGCACACAACCTTCACAGAAAAAGGCTCTAATCCAATGGCATGGATACCATGACGATTGGTGACCTTTTGTCTGCTGCAGCCTTCATCCGCCTTCGCAGCCATTGTAACAATACACCTTGTTATCTTCCGCCTGTTCTGCCGTTGAGGACTTTCTTGGATCGTTCTTTGTCTGGTTCCTCCCCCTGGACCTTACCGCCATGGGTGACCCTGCCAGGAGTACATGACTCCCAACGGCTTTGCTCACAGGGTTCATTGGGAACACACAAGCCCACTCACCACAACAAGGTGACGATCCAGCGAGTGAGTTAGCTTGGCACAAGGTAGGGTATTCACCGGTCAGCCAAATGTGCCTTTTTGACCTCTACACATACACTGATATAAGGAATCATGTTTTCTGCATGTACTCCCTTGCAAGGGAGATGGGCGGGGAATAAATTGAAATAATAAATAAAAATAAAATAAAATAAAATAAAATACATTGATAGTCAGATAATTCAAAGTTAAATAATTTAAGTTCCTTTCCCACATATTCAGTTTCTTGCCTCTCAGAGGGGGTATTTCCGGCAGCTTTTAAGGAGGCGCTGGTACACCCTCTCCTCAAGAAACCATCGCTGGACCTACTGTACTGGATAATTTTCGTCCAGTCTCCCACCTTCCCTTTTTGGGGAAGGTGGTTGAGAAGGTGGTGACGTTGCAGCTTCAGAGGATTCTGGAGGAAACAGATTATCTGGACCCCTTTCAGTCAGGTTTCAGGCCGGGTCATGGGACTGAAACTGCATTGGTCGCGCTTATGGATGATCTTTGGCAGGAGCGAGATGGAAGTAGTGCATCCATTCTCGCTCTTCTTGACCTCTCAGCGGCTTTCAATACCGTCGACCATGGTATCCTTCTGGAGCGGCTCAGGGAGTTGGGGGCGGGCGGCGTGGTCTTGCGCTGGTTCGCCTCCTTCCTCCGGGGCCGGTTCCAGTTGGTGTTGATATGGGAGGAGAGATCGGGCACGTGGCCCCTCCTTTGTGGGGCACCGCAGGGTTCAGTTCTCTCTCCGCTCCTTTTTAACTGTGGGGTGTTGATGGCTTTCGGGGTTCCAGGTGCAGATTAATCCAAACAACGTGTTTTAAGGCTAACAATATCTTTATTGGTAGCATAAGGCAATAATGGATGGGATGTATAGTGCATTATTGCAAAAAGGAAAAAACAAAGCATACGCAGAGTTCCATCAGCAGATGTGAGGAAAAAAATCATGGTCTATGCCAAGACCAGGTATAGTTACAGTTCAGAAACAAAGTACATGGCAACATGTAGATAGCAGTCAAACAGAAGCATAGAATGAGTGAGTGAGTGAGTGAGTGAGTGAGTGAGTACCCATAGTTCATAGCTGAATTATTCAGCATTCTGATTGGCTTAAATGTGGGCCAGGCCATTTTTCAGCTTAACAATGTAGTAACAGTTGTACTTACTATAAACTGCCATGAGGTGGCAGTGTTGCGCATTGTCTTCCCTACGGGACACTGTTCCCATGGGACAGGGCTGATATCACTATATTGTTTTGACTAGTGAGCAAGGTCACACCTGGTGTTTACGTGCTTTTTGTTTTGATACACACGTATCAGAGAGAGAATGGAAAAATCCCAATTTACAGGCTAAAAATTCACCGTGAAGGAATCCATTCGCTTGAATCCTACATAGAATAGCTTTAACATTAACATCTGCATGAAACCACTCATTCGTCTCCATGGGATGAGGTATCATCAATATGCTGATGATACTCAGTTATGTATCTCCATCCCGGGGGAAGTAAGTGATGCTGTGGCTGTCCTGTCCTGGGGTCTGTGGGGGTCTGTGGGGGTCTGGATGGGGAAAAACAGGCTTCAGCTGAACCCTGGCAAGACGGAGTGGCTGTGGATTAATGGCTCCTCGTTATCTGGGAAATTGCCATCTTTAGTTCTGGATGAAGTAGGACTGCCCCAGACAGACCTGCTACGTAACTTGGGGGTCCTCTTGGACTCATGACTCCTGCTCGAAGAGCAGGTGGCAGTCGTGGCCAGGAGGGCCTTTGCACAACTTCATGTTGTGCACCAGTTGCGACCTTTCCTGGCGCGAGAGGCCCTTCGAACAGTCACTCATGCCCTGGTTATCTCCCATATAGATTATTGTAATGTGCTCTACATGGGGCTACCCTTGAAGAGTATCCGGAAGCTTCAACTGGTTGAGAATGCAGTGGCACGGGCGATTTTGGGTGCTTCCAGATCAGCACATATAACACCTTTGCTCCACGAGCTGCATTGGGTGCCGGTTTGCTTCCGGGTCCAATTCAAGGTGTTGGTTATCACCTTTAAAGCCCTACATGGCACGGGACCAGGTTACCTGAGGGACCGTCCCATCCCCGTTACATCCACGCGCCCCACCGGATTATGCAGAGAGGGCATGCTATGGACCCCGTCTGTAAGACAATTCCATCTGGCGGGGTCCAGGAGGCGGGACCCTTCCCGCCCTTTGGAAAACTCTACCCCCAGACGTGAGGTTGGCCCCCTCTCTCCTGGACTTCAGAAAAAAAATGAAGACCTGGTTCTGCCCCCATGCTTGGAGTGGGGAGGGGAATAGCCCTTCTTGGGGTTGGCTGGTTCCTTAGACCTGCCCTGGACCAGCCTTACCGGCTCATGGGTTGAAGTAGAACTGCCATTACTTGGAATTTTTTAAGCTTGCATTTTAAAACTTCAATAACAGAATTCTAAGTTAATATCAAATAGCAGAAAAATTCTCCTGATCCAGAGCCCGACAGCTCCCGGTACCGTGAGAAGGCTCCCACCGCATCTCCCATGGGCCCGGCGTGGGGGTGTCTAACCGGGCATCGGCAGCATTTATGTATCTGCCGCAGTGTTTCAACGGCAGCAACTAGTAGATGTGTGACAGGGCTTCAGGTTAGGGTTACGGTAGCTTCTCGGTAGCTTGACTGATCGACTGGATCAGGAAATGGGCTGCGAGGAGGAGGAAGGCCATCGGAGGACTCCAGGGCCCATTGCTCCCAGCTGTAACTAGACAAGGGACCCACGCGGGGAGGGGGAGGGGCGGGAGACCTGCCGTGGGAGACTGACGGATGGCCTTTCGAGGGCCCAGCTGGAAGGGGGAGCCGGGGGGAACTTTCTCAGCCCCCCTCCACTTTCCTGATGGGGCTCCCTGTGGGAGAGGCGGGGGGACCTGTGAAAGACCCCCGCCAAATGCACACAACCTCCCACCATTGGGGGCCCCAATCCGCCCGAGTGGGAGGAGCTGCAGCGCCTTCCTTTGGCAGCAGTGGCCTGCCCCGCAGGGCTGTCACTCCCCCAAGATGCCCCCTGGAGGAGGGAGGGGGAAGCTTGTGGGTCCCACTGGGGCTCCCTGGGGGGGAGGGAGAGTTGCTGGGGGTCTGGAGGGGGGAGGGAAGAGGGGAAGGGGGAGGAGCTTCCCGGTGGACCTCCTCCATCCTCCCAGGGCGGAGAAAGGCAGGCAGAAGCTCAACTGGTGCAGCAGACCGCCCTACTCTCTGCAGGGAACATTGGATCCAGGGGGCAGGAAATATATGGAGGGGGTGAAGAGACCAGCAGAACCTCTCTGGGCTGGAGGGAAAGTAATATCCATACCCCCGTCTCCCTCTTCCTGGGGGGAGAATATGGGGGGGCACAATAAGGCTGTTGCCGGGACTGATGCTCCTGGGGTCTCCCAGCCCTTCCCTCCCCCAACCCACCTTCCCAGGTTGCCCCAAACTTTTCTTCTTCCCCCCCCCCCCACTATTCAGCCCCACCATCTCCCTTTGGTCTTGGCGGGAGGAGGGTCCCGGCCCCTTTCCCTCCCAAAAAGGATCCCTCTGCAGCCCCCCAAGAGTCTCCTTCCTAAGTGCCAATCTGGGGGGGCGACTGAGACCCCCCTCCAATATCCTCTCCCATCAGGACCCCCTGAGGTTCCCCCTCCCCTCCAGACCCTGATTCCGCTATGGGGAATTATGGGGGGGTCTCCTTTCCCAATTCAGAGGCTCCCCCCACAGGGGATCGACGCTCAACTCCTGTCTGACCTGAAGAGCTGGCTCTCTTGGAGCCTGTGGCCTGTTGGGGCTCCCAGGTCCTAAATCCTTTTGAGCCCCAGGAACGAAGTTTTAGGAGGGAGAGGGGTTTTGACCTCCACCGAGAGCCAAGCCCTGCGAAAGCGCAGGAATCTTTTGATCCGCTTTTCATCTGCAAGCTAGTGCCCTCCAAACGTTGCACCCAAGGGGCCTGGGAATTCTCGAGACTGAAAGCAGAAAGCTAGCTCCTCCGGGAGTTGGGAAGGCTGCTCAGAGTAATTCTGTCCTCCAGCGAGATTGAGGCTCCGCAACGTAAGGGAGGCCCACTTTGCCGTTGCCTCTTCGCGCACCATTTCCCCCCGGGATGCTTTCCCTTGGTCTACTCTTGGTGGCTCTAGGAATGTATGTCAATACAGCAGCGGCGTCTGTGGTTGCTGAGGAGTGACGTCCAACGGGAGGGGGAGCCGGAGAGCTGAAACAACAGAGCACTGGATTGCTAGAGGGGATGTCGGAGGACAGGAGGAGGAAAGAGGAACTTCCTGTTCCGGTTCCCGCCTGGGGGTGGAGTGGCGTGGAGGAGCGCTCTGTGGTCTTCCCGGGTCGAAGCAGCAGCCGCCGGAAGGTGAGTCGAGGGCAGGTAGGGGGAGAGGCCGGGAGCAAGTGGGGCTGTTTCGTTTCCTCCGCGGGGAAGAGTCAGAGAAGCCGCTCGGCTGAAAAGTGCCAGCTGCTCCATTTGCCCCCCCCCCCCGCCCAAATTTTATTCCCCTGGTGCTTCAGGCTTTAAAACTGGTGCCTGCAAGTTTCTGCCGGTCGGGAGGTTTAGAAAGTCCCCTTCGCGTCAGCGTTGACTCCTTGTGATTTTATGGAGATGCTGTTTCCTTGGCAACAATATGGGACTGATCTGCCACTGCCGACTCCTGGGATGCTTTTTTTCCTTCCACGTCTAGCCAAGAAACACAGGATTTCCTAGTGGTCTTCCATTGATTTATCATGGTTTTTTGACATTGTGCTTAATGACCCACGGTGATTCGCTTAATGACCGCAGCCAGAACTGATGTTGTAAGTCAGTGCATTCACGTGATGTCATCTTGATCTTTTTATTTATATATCCAATTTATTCCCCACCCATCTCACTCTCAGAGCGACTTAATGACCGAGCTGCTTAGTGACAGAGGTGCCGGTCCCAATTGCAGTCAGAAAGGAGGACTACCTGTACTGTATGGTGATGTCCCCAGAGTGGTTGTGGACAGTATTTTCTGCTCTTTTCCTATTTGGAGCTGAGGAGTTGAATGGACAGAACTGGTGCTTTAAATCTTGCAGAGGCTTTGGGCACCATTTCATCTGTTAAAGCCCCCCAGCCCTCTAAAATTAGCCCCCAAAGTTTGACCATACCCACTTCTGGACATTTTGCAGGCTGAAATACACATGGATTTTCTACATACATACATTCGTTGGGGTGTGTATCTGTATTTCTCTCTGTGTGCATCTATGTGTATGTGTAGAATCTATCCCCAGCATTTCCAGATATCCTTCATGATAACCCTTCGGAGTGCTAAGAATCTGTGATTGACCCAAGCCTACAAGTGAATTTCAGGATTTGAACTTGGATCTCGTTATTCTTCTATGTGTCAAATGAATCATCATGAATGTTAGACGTTAATCTAGCCTTTTGGCACTTTTCCTTTTTCATTGTAATGAATGCTTTTTTGTTGTTGTTTGCATGTTTTGTGCAGCCATTTTATAGATAATAATTGAAGTAACACTTTTATGTGAATCTTATAGACAAAAAGGATGCCAATAAGAGCCTGCTCGACAACCGAGAATCACAAGCAGCATTAAAAAGGAAAGCAAATCAAGCCAGCAATCCAAGAATATCAGTGGTGGAAAAGCCCCACAGAGGTCTATATTGTGGGAAAAGCACAGATTACAGATCACCGCTGATTATGCACGAGAGGACCCACACCGGCGAAAAGCCCTACCAGTGTTCTCGATGCGGCAAAAGCTTCAGCAAGCACGCCACCCTGCTGAATCACAAGAGGACTCACACCGGGGAGAAACCGTCTGAGTGTCCAGATTGTGGGGAAAGGTTCAGTCAGAATTCCCACCTGGTGCAACACCAGAGGACTCACACAGGAGAGAAACCGTATGAGTGTCCGGATTGTGGGAAAAGGTTCAGTCAGAATTCCCACCTGGTGCAACACCAGAGGACTCACACAGGAGAGAAACCGTATGAGTGTCCAGATTGTGGGAAAAGTTTCATTTTGAAGTCCAACCTGGTGAGACACCAGAGGACTCACACAGGAGAGAAACCGTATGAGTGTCTGGATTGTGGGAAAAGTTTCAGTACTAGGTCTAGCCTTATAAATCATGTAGGTTTACACACAGGAGAGAAACCATTCAAATGTCCAGACTGTGGACGGTGCTTCACAACAAATTCCCAGCTTAGCAGACACAAGAAAATTCACATGAGGCAAAAGGTGATGAGTGTAGAGAAAGCTGGAAGTTCACTTCTCATCTCCCATTGGACATCCAGCTGAAAAGTTGAGTTTTTAATTTCTGGGCTGATTGTTTTTAGTCAAGCATGTCTCATTATTAGAGATGAGGGAGGAGAGAAAGAAATGGAAAATGTTAGTTTGAGAAAGGCTAACTACACATTCCTGGCTATCAGCAGAACTTCCCAGGAAGCTGCTGCAGGCCCTAAAAGTGTAATGAACCCAACCTCAATGCCCTAATAAACACTTTTGGATGCAATTCATTGAAATGCAGATTAAGCTTTATTCAGGATACATGTAAATTGAAGCACTCCTAAAGATCTGAATGCGGATTCCCGCCAAAGCTTGCTAACTTAACTCTCCCCCTTGCGCGCCAATTTCGCAGGCGCGATGATGTCAGTGTCCAAAACTTTTCCTGCAGGTGGTTGACAGGTGGTGGTATTTACAGACCAGAGGATTCTGTCCACTTCCTCTGGACAAACAGGGTCAAAGTGCTCCCAGATAACAAGGTGAGTACGTTCCCTGGGGGTGTCTCCTCAGACTCTGCCTCACGCTCAGAGTCCAACGTGGAGCGGATCTGAGAGATTTTATCCTGCAGATGCCTATAAAATTCCTCGGCCCGACCCTGCAGATGAACTTCTGACTCAGTTCGAAATGGACCTTTGTATAAATGATGATTGTGTTATTACTAAGATGTATAAGATTTTGTTACAGATGAATATGGAGGATGAACATGTCAAGGATTGCATGATTAAATGGGCTAAGAATTTTGGATATAATGTCATACTGGACCAATGGGAGTGTCCCATTGTTTTCCATCAGAAAAATGTCCATTTAATTCCTTCAGTTCCACAATCCGGTCATCATCAGCAAAAGCCTCGATCTCACTATCAGTAGAAACATTTCTATCATTGTTAGGTTCCTCTACTTTGTCTTCTGCTTCAAGCTCCTCTTACCCCCCCCCCCCCCCAAGAACTGGACTATAGTTGCATTGGCTCTGAGGAAGAGCCCTTTTAACAGCCCCCCCCCCCCCAGGAAAAGAGCACAGGAACAGGAATTGGGGAGATGCCTTAATTTGGACCCCTGCAGAGGAGGGGCTGCACCCCACCCCCCACCAAAGGTTCCTCGAGGGATGCTACACGAGAAGAGTGGTTCTCGCCCCCCCCCAGATAGAAAAAGGGCAGGATCCTCTCCCCAAGGAAGGGCCCAGCACGGAAGGTGCAGATGGATCTGTCAATATCCGCATCAAAGAATTCCACCTCTCGTGCCTCGTAGTCCAGTTTCACCCGCACCTTCGTCAGGTCCTTCGTCAGGTGCAGCCCCCGCCTACTGGGGCTGAGAGAGCCACCCCCCCCTGACTACTCCCCACGGCCCGGTTCCCTCCTGGGGGTTCAGCCAGAGCCACCCTTCCTTCGGACGGACTCCTCGGCCACCCCGACGGCCCAGCACCCTTTGCCCCACGCCTGGTCGCTCCCCGGGCCCTGCACGGACCCATTTGGGGCTCTTTGTTTAGAGAGGTGGCGAATTAGAGGTGACATGATCGAGGTGTGCCAAATTATGCAGGGTGTGGATAAAGTGGACAAGGAGTGCCGTTTTCCCCTTCCCCAAAGACTAGAACGGGAAGTCGCCCAGTGAAATTGAGTCCTGGAAGAATCAGGACGGACCAAAGGAAATACTGTTTGACCCAACACGGAATTCAACTCTGGAATTCGCTCCCACGAGATGTGGTGCCTGGCTGGATGCAAAAGGGGTCAGACCAGTTCCTAAGCATCCTGGGAATCCGTGGCTCTTGGCCTGGAGGATAGAGGGGCTGCCCCTGAAGGGCGTTGGCTGCGGGACGGCTGGGCTTCCTTGGGCAGTTGGTGGGTCACTGGGAGAACAGATGGCTGGGCAAGACCGTGGGCCAGGGGGCCGACCCAGTAAGGCACTGCTTGTGTTTTTATGCTTTTGCGGAGGACCTGAAAAAAAAAAGGAATAGAGAGGTAGTGAGTGTGTGAACTGCAGGGAGGGGGAATCCGCACAGAGTGTTGCGGATTCTCGTGGAGCCTGGAGAATGCAGCGTCAAGGTCAACCACCTGGAGGTTGGGAAGGGAGAGCAAAAGTTTTGGACATTGACATCATCGCGCCTGCAAAATTGGCGCGCAAGGGGGAGAGTTAAGTTAGCAAGCTTTGGCGGGAATCCGCATTCAGATCTTTAGGAGTGCTTCAATTTACATGTAAATTGGGAAGTTCTGCTGATAGCCAGAAATGTGTAGTTAGCCTTTCTCAAACTAACATTTTCCATTTCTTTCTCTCCTCCCTCATCTCTAATAATGAGACAATTTTGACTAAAAAGAATCACCCCAGAAATTAAATACTCAACTTTTCAGCTGGATGTCCAATGGGATTTGAGAAGTGAAATTCAAGCCTTCTCTACGCTCATCACCTTTTGCCTCATGTGAATTTTCTTGTGTCTGCTAAGCTGAAAATTTGTTGTGAAGCACCGTCCACACTCTGGGCATTTGAAGGGTTTCTCTCCTATGTGTAAACCTACATGATCTATAAGGCGAGACCTAGTACTGAAACTTTTCCCACAATCTGGACACTCGTACGGTTTCTCTCCTGTGTGAGTCCTCTGGTGTATCAGCAGGTGGCAATTCCGACTGAAACTCCACCGCTCGGCACTGGGGGCAGGAGGCGACATAGGTTGTGCCCGCAGGCCAGGCCCACCGGGTGCTCGAAGTAGTCCAGGCAGACGGGAGAGGTGGCCTCGCCCCCCAGCGCCTGCAGGGCCACCAGCTCCTCCCCCGGGGCCGCCATGGGGCGTCTTCTGCTCCCTCGCAGGGCCTGGAAAGAAAAGCGGCTGTTGCTCCAGGGGCAGCTGTGGGCTCCTGGGGGGAGCATCCCCCCTTTCCTCAGCTTCTCCTCTCCCACAGTCAAGGGGGACATGCTCTGAGCCCCCTCCCCCAGTTACAGCCCAGAGGCCTGGACCCCTCGCCTGCCTCTGCGGCCCCCGCTGCCTTTCCTCCGGGAGGTGGGGCTGGGGCAGCCTCTGCAGGGAACGCCCGGAGCACCTGGACTGGCCAAGCAAGGGGGGGGGGTGGCCCAGCAGCCAGAGAACAGAAAAAGGAAAGCCTCCATGGGTCTGGCCCCACTTCTGGGCTTGGTGCTTGGGGGACCCATCCGCCTTCGCTCGGCACCAGCGCAGAGGTGCATCTTAGACAGGGGTGTTTTCTCAGCCCAGGGATCTCCTGGTGGTGTCCCATCCAAGTCCTGACCAGGCCTGACCCTGTCTAGCTTGGGTTGGCTTCGGGAATGAGCAAGACTGGAGCCACACAGACGCCCCCACCCCCGTTGTCCTTCTGGGCCCCTCCCTTCCCTCCCGGCCCTCCAAGACTAAGGCCCCTCCCTGCCCACGAACATATTGGGGCACAGCAAGAGCAAAACCCTCCCCTTACCACCTGGGGCGCCATTCAAGGGAGTCTAAGCAGGGTGCCTTTGACTTTAGGACTTTGGGTACCACCACCATAGTCTGGATATATGGAGTGAAGGGGGTGCTTTGTCTACGCCAGCAGGGATTGGGTCCACGCTTGGGAGAGTCTGAGTATGGACAAACGTGGACTCCCCTCACACCCTTAGCCTTTCTAATTTGGAATTGTGGCATTCTAACCAATGTTCCTCCCGAGGACAGTTCCTGTCTCTTGGGGCAAGCCTGGAAGGAGCTGTGGGGATTAAATTGTTCACATCAGAGGGATGGAACGCCCAGGATACAGGTTCTTCATCTCTCCTCATCAGTTCTAGCAGAGTTTCAATTTGGGTCCCTGCTTCGGAGGGGTGAACAGACTCCTTGGTGGGTCTGCGGGGAGAGGGCCTATAAAAGACTGCTGCCCGAACACATCATTAAATGGGTTGGGCCTGCCACTTGGGAGCCAAACTTTGTCACCTGACCATCCCCATAGTCTGGATATATGGAGTGAAGGGGGTGCTTTGTCTACGCCAGCAGGGATTGGGTCCACGCTTGGGAGAGTCTGAGTATGGACAAAGGTGGACTCCCCTCACAGCCTTAGCCTTTCTAATTTGGAATTGTGGTATTCTAACCAATGTTCTTCTTGACCTGACTTCATTGAGTTACGCAAGCCCCTTCGCCACGACAAGGCAGTGATCCAGAACAGGTCATGATGGAGAGTTCTGACAAAACGTGGTCCACTGGAGGAGGGAATGGCAAACCACTCCAGTATCCTTGCCAAGAAAACCCATGGACAGTATCAAAAGGCTAAAAGATATGACGCCGGAAGATGAGCCCCTCAGGTCGGAAGGTGTCCAAAATGCTACTGGGGAAGAGCGGAGGGCAATTCTGAGTAGCTCCAGAAAGTGTGAAACGGCTGGGCCAAAGCCGAAAGGACGCTCAGTTGTGGATGTGTCTGGAAGTGGAAGGAAAGTCCGATGCTGTAAAGAACAATATTGCATAGGAACCTGGAATGTAAGAACTATGAATCAAGGTAAGCTGGATGTGGTCAAACATGAGATGACAAGATTGAACATCGACATATTGGGAATCAGCAAACTAAAATGGACAGGAATGGGCGAATTTAATTCAGGAGACCATTATATATTTATTTATTTATTTATTTATTTATGTTTCAATTTATATACCGCTCCATCTCCCCGCAAGGGAACTCTGGGCGGTTTACAAAACACAAAAATTAAAATCCGACAATTAAAACAACCCAATAAAACACTCTAATATATTAAAATTAAATATAAAAATCCAAGATGCAGTGGTATGATGTTTGGATGTTTAAAAGGGCCCTATGGCACCAGCCATCCCCAAGAGGAACTGTTCCCCCCCTCCCCCCACGCAAGGCGGCAGAACCAGGTCTTTAAGTTCTTTCTGAAGGCTGGGAGCGATGAGGCCTGCCTCACCTCCGGGGGTAGCATATTCCAAAGGGTGGGCGCCGTTATCGAGAAGGCACGCCTCCTAGACCCCGTCAGGTGACATTCCTTTACGGACGGGATCCGTAGCATGCCCTCTCTGAATGACCGAGTGGGACGGTTCGACGTTATGGGGATGAGACGGTCCCTCAGGTAACCTGGCCCCATGCCATGTAGGGCTTTAAAGGTGATAACCAACACCTTGAATTGGACCCGGAAGCACACAGGCACCCAGTGCAGCTGTCGCAACAGAGGTGTCACATGCGCTGATCTAGGCGCACCAATAACTCCGCGAGCAGCCGCATTCTGGACCAATTGAAGCTTCCGGATACTCCTCAAGGGTAGCCCCATGTAGAGCGCGTTGCAATAGTCTATATGGGAGATGACCAGGGCATGAGTGACTGTACGGAGGGCTTCCTGATCCAGGAAAGGGCGTAACTGACGCACAACACGAAGTTGTGCAAAAGCCCTCCTGGCCACGGCTACCACCTGCTCTTCAAGCAGGAGCCGTGAGTCCAGAAGAACCCCCAAATTACGCACTTGGTCTGAATGGGGTAGTGCAACCCCATCCAGAACTAGAGATGACAACTTCCTGGATCCACAGGAGCCATCAATCCACAGCCACTCCGTCTTACCAGGGTTCAGTCGAAGCCTGTTGTTCCCCATCCAGACCCCCACAGCCTCCAGGCACTGAGAAAGGGTAGCCACTGCATCACTTATCTCACCAGGGATGGAAATATATAATTGAGTATCGTCTGCATATTGATGGTATCTCATCCCATGGTGACGGATGATCTCACCCAGCGGTTTCATGTAGATGTTAAATAGGAGAGGGGAAAGAACCGAACCCTGCGGTACCCCACAGACGAGGGGGCGAGGGTCAGACCTTTCCTCTCCTATTACCACCGATTGGGAACGGCCCTGGAGGAAGGAGGTGAACCAACGCAGAACTACGCCTCCCACCCCCAACTCCCTGAGCCGTCCCAAAAGGATACCATGGTCGATGGTATCGAATGCCGCTGAGAGGTCAAGAAGAGCTAGGATGGATGCACTCCCTCCATCCCGCTCCCGCCAGAGATCATCTGTAAGCGCGACCAATGCAGTTTCCACCCCATATCCCGGCCTGAAACCCGACTGGAAGGGGTCCAGATAATCCGTATCATCCAGGATCCTCTGGAGTTGCAACGCCACCGCTTTCTCAACCACCTTCCCTAAAAAGGGGAGGTGGGAGACAGGACGAAAATTGTCCAATATAGTAGGGTCCAGTGATGGTTTCTTGAGGAGGGGGTGCACCAAAGCCCCTTTAAAAGCAGCTGGGAACACCCCCTCCCCCAGAGATGCATTAACCATCACCTGGGCCCAACCACATGTCACCTCCCGGGCTGCCTGTACCAGCCAGGAAGGGCATGGGTCCAGATGACATGTGGCCCTTACAACCCGAAGGATCCTGTCCACTTCCTTAGGTCCAACAGGATCGAACTGTTCCCAGATAACCGGGCAAAGACGTTCCCTCGGCATCTCCCCAGACTGTGCTACACGCTTAGAGTCCAACTTAGACCGAATCTGAGCGACTTTATCCTGCAGATGCTCAGAAAATTCTTCCGCACGGCCCTGTAGGTGGGTCACAGACTCCACCTTACCCAACAGAGATCTTGTTATCTTAAACAGGGTCGTCGGGCGGCATTCTGCGGACGCAATAAGAGCGGAGAAATATTGACGTTTCGCCGCTCTTACCGCCACAAGGTAGGTCTTAACAGCGACTCTAGCTTGTGTTCGGTCAGATTCAGACCTTGTCTTTCTCCAGCGGCGCTCTAGGCGTCTCTTAACCCTCTTCAAGACCCTCAACTCCTCCGTATACCAAGGGGAGTATCGGGTCAAGTGTGGCAAGAGAGGCCGCATAGGCGCGATCCTGTCCAAGGCCCCGGCCGCCTCCCTATTCCAGGTTGCGGCCAGGACCTCCGCTGGAGCGTGCAGTAGATCCTGAGGTACAGCCCCCAGCTCCCTCTGAAACCCTATTGGGTCCATTAGTCGCCGGGGGCGGACCAATCGATTGGGTCCTGCCTCCCTGCGGAGTGGGGCGGCATAAGAGAATCTCAAGGTCACCAGGGCATGATCTGACCATGACAAAGGGGAAAGATGTAACTCTCCCCTCAGAGCATACTGCCATTGCTCCGACAAGAAAACTAAGTCCGGGGTGAGTCCACTGTCTCGAGTTGGGTCTCGAATAATCTGGAACAGGCCCATGGCTGCCATGGTAGTCATGAACTCCCGAGCTGCCTCCGAGGCACGTCCCAGGGACGGCAGATTGAAATCCCCCAGAATCATAAGCCTAGGGAATTCCACCGCCAGCCCCGAGACGGCCTCCTGCAGCTCAGGCAGGGATGTTGCTACGCAGCAGGGAGGCTGGTACAGCAGCAACACTCCCAACTGTTCTCGAGAACCCAACTTGAAAAACAGGGTCTCACAACCGGCTACTTGCGGAGCAGTGCCCCTGAAGGCCACTAGAGACTCTCGAATTACAACCGCCACCCCTCCTCCCCTGCCCCTGAGTCTCGGCTGGTGCCACACTTGAAACCCGGCTGGGCATATTTCAGAGAGGGCTACCCCCCCCTCCGAGCTCAGCCAGGTCTCGGTGATACATGCCAGGTCTGCCCCCTCTTCCGTGATCAAATCACATATGAGGGGGCCCTTGTTGTTAACAGACCTGGCATTAAGCAGCAGCAGCCGGAAACCGGGGCCCTGAAGGATCTGCTGACCAGGACCTGGGTATGAACGTGGAGGGCCGGAACACGCCACCGGTAATAAACACCGGGGGCGTCTTCCCCAACGATGGCCCGCCCTCCAGTTCCCGTCATAACATATATACTACTGTGGGCAAGAATCCCTTAGAAGAAATGGAGTAGCTCTCATAGTCAATAAAAGAGTGGGAAAGGCAGTACTGGGGTACAACCTCAAAAACAACAGAATGCTTTCAGTTCGAATCCAAGGCAAACCATTCAACATCACAGTGATCCAAGTCTATGCCCCAACCACTGATGCCAAAGAAGCTGAAGTTGACCGGTTCTATGAAGACCTACAACACCTTCTAGAACTAACACCAAAAAAAGATGTCCTTTTCATCATAGGGGACTGGAATGCTAAGGTAGGAAGTCAAAAAATAACCGGAATAACAGGCAAGTTCGGCCTCGGAGTACAAAATGAAGCAGGGCAAAGGCTAATAGAGTTTTGTCAAGAGAACACGCTGGTCATAGCAAACACTCTTTTCCAACAACACAAGAGACGACTCTACACATGGACATCACCAGATGGTCAATACCGAAATCAGATTGATTATATACTTTGCAGCCAAAGATGGAGAAGCTCTATACAATCAGCAAAAACAAGACCTGGAGCTGACTGTGGCTCAGATCATGAGCTTCTTATTACAAAATTTAGGCTTAAATTGAAGAACGTAGAGAAAACCACTAGACCAATCAGGTATGACCTAAATCATATCCCTTATGAATATACAGTGGAGGTGAGGAATAGATTTAAAGGATTAGATCTGGTAGACAGAGTGCCTGAAGAACTATGGATGGAGGTTCGTAACATTGTCCAGGAGGCAGCAACTAAAACCATCCCAAAGAAAAAGAAATGCAAGAAAGCAAAGTGGCTGACTGATGAGGCTTTACAAATAGCTGAGGAAAGAAGGGAAGCAAAAGGCAAGGGAGAAAGGGAAAGATATAAACAACTGAATGCAGAATTCCAGAGAATAGCAAGGAGAGATAAGAAGGCCTTCTTAAATGAACAATGCAAAGAAATCGAGGAAAACAATAGAATGGGGAAGACTAGAGATCTCTTCAAAAAAATCGGAGATATCAAGGGAACGTTTTGTGCAAAGATGGGCATGATAAAGGACAAAAAAGGCAGGGACCTAACAGAAGCAGAAGAGATTAAGAAGAGGTGGCAAGAATACACAGAAGAACTATACAAGAAAGATCTTAATATCCCTGATAAATACGATGGTGTGGTCACTGACCTTGAGCCGGACATCCTAGAGAGTGAAGTCAAGTGGGCCTTAGGAAGCATTACTAACAACAAAGCTAGCGGAGAAGACAGTATCCCAGCTGAGCTATTTAAAATCCTAAAAGATGATGCTGTTAAAGTGCTGCACTCAATATGCCAACAAATTTGGAAAACTCAACAGTGGCCACAGGATTGGAAAAGGTCAGTTTACGTTCCAATTCCAAAGAAAGGCAATGCCAAAGAATGTTCAAACTACCGTACAATTGCACTCATTTCACATGCCAGCAAGGTTATGCTCAAAATCCTACAAGCTAGGCTTCAGCAGCATGTGAACCGAGAACTACCAGAAGTGCAAGCTGGGTTTCGAAGAGGCAGAGGAACTAGAGATCAGATTGCCAACATTCGCTGGATCATGGAAAAAGCAAGAGAGTTCCAGAAAAACATCTACTTCTGCTTCATTGACTACGCTAAAGCCTTTGATTGTGTGGATCACAACAAACTGTGGCAAAGTCTTAAAGAGATGGGAGTACCAGACCACCTTACCTGTCTCCTGAGAAACCTGTATGCGGGTCA
The DNA here is from genome assembly GCA_023362775.1 of Charina bottae. NCBI lineage: Eukaryota > Metazoa > Chordata > Lepidosauria > Squamata > Charinaidae > Charina > Charina bottae. The sequence continues at coordinate 232,823 of JALMGJ010000002.1, read as the reverse complement.
AGAAGCAACAGTTAGAACCGGACATGGAACAACCGACTGGTTCAAAATTGGGAAAGGAGTACGACAAGGCTGTATATTATCACCCTGCTTATTTAACTTATATGCAGAGTACATCATGAGAAATGCCGGGCTGGATGAATCACAAGCCGGAGTTAAGATTGCCGGGAAAAATATCAACAACCTCAGATATGCAGACGATACCACCCTAATGGCAGAAAGTGAAGAGGAACTAAAGAGCCTCTTGATGAGGGTGAAAGAGGAGAGTGCAAAAGCTGGCTTGAAACTCAACATTAAAAAAACCCAGATCATGGCATCTGGTCCCATCACTTCCTGGCAAATAGAAGGGGAAGAAATGGAAGCAGTGACAGATTTTATTTTCTTGGGCTCCAAGATGACCGCAGACGGTGACTGCAGCCATGAAATTAAAAGACGCTTGCTCCTTGGGAGGAAAGCTATGGCAAACCTAGACAGCATATTAAAAAGCAGAGACATCACCTTGCCGACAAAGGTCCGTATAGTTAAAGCTATGGTTTTTCCAGTAGCAATGTATGGCTGTGAGAGTTGGACCATAAGGAAGGCTGAGCGCCGAAGAATTGATGCTTTCGAGCTGTGGTGCTGGAGAAGACTCTTGAGAGTCCCTTGGACTGCAAGGAGGTCAAACCAGTCAATCCTAAAGGAAATCAACCCTGACTGCTCATTGGAAGGACAGATGCTGAAGCTGAAGCTCAAATACTTTGGCCACCTAATGAGAAGAGAGGACTCACTGGAAAAGACCCTGATGCTGGGAAAGACTGAGGGCAAAAGGAGAAGGGGACGGCAGAGGATGAGATGGTTAGATAGCATCACCGATGTAATGAACATGAATTTGAGTAAACTCCGAGAGACAGTGGAGGACAGGAAGGCCTGGCGTGCTATGGTCCATGAGGTCACGAAGAGTCGGACACGACTGAACGACTGAACAACAACAACAAACCAATGTTCCTCCCGAGGACTGTTCCTGTCTCTTGGGGCAAGCCTGGAAGGAGCTGTGGGGATTAAATTGTTCCCATCAGAGGGATGGAACGCCCAGGATACAGGTTCTTCATCTCTCCTCATCAGTTCTAGCAGAGTTTCAATTTGGGTCACTGCTTCGGAGGGGTGAACAGACTCCTTGGTGGGTCTGCGGGGAGAGGGCCTATAAAAGACCCCCAGAAAATTGGGCAGGGACTTGCTACTATGCCCATCTAGTACCTCCTGTATGGATCCACCATCAGGTCACCAATCTCTCCCACAGAACTAGGGCTAAGAGAGCATTGGTCGACGTAGATATGTTGTTTATTCGTTCAGTCGTTTCCGACTCTTCGTGACTTCATGGACCAGTCCACGCCAGAGCTTTCTGTCGGCCGTCACCATCCCCAGCTCCCCCATGGTTGAGTCCGTCACCTCAAGAATACCATCCATCCATCTTGCCCTTGGTCGGCCCCTCTTCCTTTTGCCTTCCACTTTCCCCAGCATCACCTTCTTCTCCAGGGTATCCTGTCTTCTCATTATGTGGCCAAAGTACTTCAGTTTTGCCTTTAATATCATTCCCTCAAGTGTCATATTTTTGTGCAGTTACTGGGGTCCTAAGGACCCAGTACTACAAGACGAAACAACAGAATGTAAAATAAAATGTAACTTAAAGATTATATGTGCCCGGTCCCCACGATGGGCCTGAGACAGGCTGTGTTAGAAATTATTGTTAGCACAGCTGCAACTGCTTTAACTGTAGTAGCTTCTTCCTCCCAGTTGCTCGACCATCCCCAGCACCCAAGGTGATGGTTCTAAGATGGTTCTAAGACCCTGGTATGTATTACCGAGACCTGGCTGGGCCCAGAAGGAGGGGTTGCCCTTTCAGAAATGTGCCCAGCCAGGTTTCGAGTGTGGCATCAGCCGAGACAGCGGGGCAGGGGAGGAGGGGTAGCGGTTGTCATCCGGGAGTCTCTGATGGCCTTCAGGGGCACTGCTCCACAAGTGGCCGGGTGTGAGACCCTGTTTTTCAAGTTGGGTTCACGAGAACAGTTGGGAGTGTTGCTGCTGTACCAGCCTCCCTGCTGCGTAGCAACCTCCCTGCCTGAGCTGCTCGAGGCTGTCTCGGGGCTGGCAGTGGAGTTCCCCAGACTTATGGTTCTGGGGGACTTTAATCTGCCATCTCTGGGACGGGACTCGGAGGCGGCTCGGGAGTTCATGGCTACCATGGCAGCTATGGGCCTGTCTCAGATTATTCGTGACCCGACTCGGGACAGTGGTCTCACCCCGGACTTAGTTTTCTTGTCTGAGCAGTGGCAATGTGATCTGAGGAGAGCTACATCTTTCCCCATTGTCATGGTCGGACCACGCCCTGGTGACCCTTAGACTCTCTTGTGCTGCCCCACTCCGCAGGGAGGCGGGACCTATTCGATTGGTCCGCTCCCGGCGACTGATGGACCCAGTGAGGTTTCAGAAGGAGCTGGGAGTTGTTCCCGAGGACTTGCTTCACGGTCCAGTGGAGCTCCTGGCCGCGGCCTGGAACAGGGCCGCGGCTGGAGCCCTGGACAAGATCGCGCCTATGCGACCTCTCCGGCCCTACTTGGCCTGCCGCTCTCCGTGGTTTACCGAAGAGTTAAGGGCCTTGAAGAGGGTTAAGAGACGTCTAGAGCGCCGCTGGAGAAAGACGAAGAATGAATCTGACCGAACACAATCTAGAGCCGCAGTTAAGGCCTACCTTGTGGCGGTAAGAGCGGCGAAACGTGAATATTTCTCCGTTCTTATTGCATCCGCAGAATGCCGCCCGACGGCCCTTTTTAAAATTACAAGATCACTGTTGGGTCGGGAGCAGGGGGAGACCCACTTACAGGGCCGATCGGAAGAGTTTGCTGAGCATCTGCAGGATAAAATCGCCCAGATTCATTCCAAGTTGGACTCCAAGCATGAGACAGGATCTGTGGAGATGCCAGGGGCTCGTACTTACCATGTTATCTGGGAACAGTTTGATCCTGTTGCGCCTGAGGAAGTGGACAGGATCCTCCGGACTGTGAACGCCACCACATGCCAGCTTGACCCTTGTCCCTCCTGGCTGGTGAAATCGGCCAGTGAGGTGACATGTGGATGGGTCCAGGCGATGATTAATCTGTCCTTGAGTGAGGGGGTGTTCCCAGAGGTCTTTAAGGAGGCGCTGGTGCACCCCCTCCTCAAGAAGCCGTCCCTGGACCCTACTATCCTGGGCAATTTTCGCCCAGTCTCCCACCTTCCCTTTTTGGGAAAGGTGGTTGAGAAGGTGGTGGCTTGGCAACTCCAGAGGATTCTGGAGGAAACGGATTATCTAGACCCCTTCCAGTCAGGTTTCAGGCCGGGATATGGGACGGAGACCGCATTGGTCGCGCTTATGGATGATCTTTGGCGAGAGCGGGATGGAGGGAGTGCGTCCATCCTAGCTCTCTTAGATCTCTCAGCGGCTTTCGATACCGTCGACCACGGTATACTTTTGGGACGGCTCAGGGAGTTGGGGGTGGGCGGCGTAGTTTTGCGCTGGTTCACCTCCTTCCTCCGGGGCCATTCCCAGTCGGTGTTGATAGGGGAGGAGAGGGCTGACCCGCGCCCCCTGACTTGTGGGGTGCCGCAGGGGTCGGTTCTCTCTCCTCTCCTGTTCAACATCTACATGAAACCGCTGGGCGAGATCATCCGTCACCATGGGATGAGGTATCACCAATATGCTGATGATACCCAGGTGTACATCTCCATCCCAGGTGAAGTAAGTGATGCGGTCGATGCCTTATCTCAGTGTCTGGAGGCTGTGGGGGCCTGGATGGGGAACAACAGGCTTCAGCTGAACCCTGGTAAGATGGAGTGGCTGTGGATTGATGGCCCCCCTAGATCTGGGAAGTTGTCATCTTTGGTTCTGGGTGAGGTGGCACTACCTCGCTCGGATCCAGTGCGGAATCTGGGGGTCCTCCTGGACTCGCGACTCTTGCTCGAAGAGCAGGTGGCAGTCACGGCCAGGAGGGCCTTTGCACAACTTCGTGTTGTGCGCCAGTTACGCCCTTTCCTGGATCGGGAGGCCCTCCGAACAGTCACTCACGCCCTTGTCATCTCCCGTATAGATTACTGTAATGCGCTTTACATGGGGCTACCCCTGAAGAGTATCCGGAAGCTTCAGCTGGTTCAGAATGCTGTGGCGCGAGCAGTTATGGGTGCCATGAGATCGGCACATGTAACACCTCTGCTACGCGAGCTGCATTGGGTGCCAGTTTGCTTCCGGGTCCAATTCAAGGTGTTGGTGATTACCTTTAAAGCCCTACATGGCATAGGACCAGGGTACCTGAGGGACCGTCTCGTCCCGATAACGTCGGCCCGCCCCACCCGTGCATGCAGGGAGGGCATGCTTCGGACCCCCTCAACAAGAGAATTCCATCTGGCGGGGTCCAGGAGACGTGCCTTCTCTGCGATAGCACCCGCCTTATGGAACATCTTGCCCCCGGAGGTGAGACTCGCCCCCTCACTCCTGGCCTTCCGGAAGGCCCTCAAGACCTGGCTCTGCCATCGAGCCTGGGATGACAGAGGTGGCAGTGCCTCCTGGGGTTGGCTGGCCCCGTAGGAATACAATCTACACTACGGTCTCCAATCCATCTTGGATTTAGATAATTTATTACTGTATAGTATTATTTTTATTATTGTATTTTTAGAGGATATTTTTATAGTTTTTAAACTTTCAATTGTTGTAACCCGCCCAGAGTCCCTTGCAAGGGAGATGGGTGGGGAATAAATTGAAATAATAAATAAATAAATAAATAAATAAATAAATAATAATAAGATATATTCCTATAGACTAGTCAAGTGAAAAGCATTTCACTCCCCCTAAAGTAAAGGGAGGGAGATGAAGGGATTTATTTATTTATTTATTTATTTATTCGACTTTTATCACCGCACCATCTCCCCCAAAGGGGACTCTGGGCGATTTACAAACATAAAGATTAAAATTCTACTATAAAAAATATAAAAATACAATATATAATTACTTATCATTATAAGTTAAATAGAAAATCCAAGAGGGCAAAACATGATCTTAAAAGGGCTCTAAGGCGCCAGCCATCCCCATGAGGAACTATTCCTATTCCCAAACCAGGTCTTTAAATTCTTCCGGAAGGACAGGAGTGATGGGGCCTGCCTCACCTCCAAAGGGCAGGTGCCACTGCCGAGAAGGCCCGCCTTCTGGACCCCGTCAACCGAAACTCCCTTACTGACGGGGTCCAAAGCATGCCCTCTCTACATAGTCGAGTGGGACGGTTTGAAGTTATGGGGATGAGGCGGTCCCTCAGATACCCTGGTCCCATGCCATGTAGGGCTTTAAAGGTCAAAACCAACACCTTGAATTGCACCCGGAAGCATACCGGCACCCAATGCAGCTGGCACAGCAGAGGTGTCACATGGGCCGATCTAGGGGCACCAATAACTGTGCGCGCAGCCGCATTCTGGACCAATTGGAGCTTCCGGATACTCTTCAAGGGTAGCCCCATGTAAAGCGCATTGCAGTAGTCTATATGGGAGATGACCCGGGCATGAGTGACTGTACGGAGGGACTCCTGATCCAGGAAAGGGAGTAACTGGCGCACAACACGAAGTTGCGCAAAGCCCCTTCTGGCCACGACTGCCACCTGCTCCTCGAGCAGGAGCCGTGAGTCCAGAAGGACCCCCAGGTTCCGCACTGATTCTGAATGGGGAAGCGCAACCCCATCCAGAACCAGAGATGATAATTTCCCAGATCCAGAAGAACCATTAATCCACAGCCACTCCGTCTTGCCAGGGTTCAGCTGAAGCCTGTTGTTCCCCATCCAGACCCCCACAGCCTCCAGGCACTGAGAAAGGGCGGCCACCGCATCACTTCCCAGGGGCGGCGGCTGAGAGCGCAAAGGGGCGCTGCTTTTTGACGGGGGGAGCGGCGAGGAGGCCGGAAAGCCGCCCGCGGGGCGCTGGCGAGGCCCGGGGAGGAAGCGCGCTCCCCCGCAGCACTTTCTGTTGCGCTTGCTCGGCGGCGGCGCAGAAGCGGCACGGCGGCGCCGGAGCTTTCGGTTTCGTTTCGCGGCCCGGAGGCGAGGAGCGGGGCTTTTCCTCCCGGGGCGGGGCGGAGGCGGGGCCGGGAAAGGCGCCCTGCGGCCGGAGATCGCCCAGGAAGGCCCCCAGGGTCGAGCGCCGAGCCGCTCCTTCCTGGCGAAGCCTTGCTGGCCGCCCGGCCGCCCGGCCGCCCCTTCCCCGAGCGGCTCTGCGGAGGCGGCAGAGGCCCGATGGGCGCCCCGCACCTCGCGGGCCTGCCTGGCCGGGCAGCTGCCTTTCCGCAACGGGGTACTCGGCCGTTGCGCGCCCCCGGCCGCGCTTTCTCCTCCCGGAGATCAGCATCGCTTTGAGCGCGGCCCCATCGGGTCCGAGTCCGCCCTCGCCTCCCTCGGGGGTGGCAGGGGAGCCCACCAGAGCCGCTGAGGCGAGGCTTCATGGGACCATCCGGGTCCAGAATCAGGGAAGGCTTTGCAAAGACCCTCGAGAATCCAGTTCTTTTATTTAATCCCAGGGCATCGCAGTCCTGTGGCCCCGCTGTGGCGGAAAAACAGGGATCTGGGGAAGAGATCGACCCGGATCCTCTAGATTTGGGCATGGCATGATCTCGGAAGCATTGCCAAGCAACAGATCTGTAACCACAGAGGGCCGATGCAGGAAAGTCATAGGTTCGGGTTTGGGGGGAACTAGGCTCCTGGCATACCAGCGCCCCAAAATGAGGGGATGTCAGGGTTCTAGTGCGAATCCTGCCATTTGTTATTGCGTGTCTATTGCTGAGTCACGCCGAGCTGGGAGGGGGAGTGCGTGGCAGGAGCTGCATCAGAGACCAGAGACTGGTGTGAATCTTCAAGGTCGTCCACCGGCCGGAGTACGTGTTGTGGGGTTGCAGAGCTGCCTTGGAAATGCAGCGATGCAGAAATACTTTCTCCGAGGTCAGGGGGGGATCACGTGTGTCCCTGGCCTGGACTGACTTTTTAACCGGAGAGACAGGTCTGAACTGCAGCTGTGGGGGGGGGGGGGGGGTTATTTATTTATCATTCAATTTATATCACCACCCCATCTCCCCCAAAGGGGACCCTGGGTGGTTTACAGTCAATAATTAAAATAAGTAAAAATATAATACAATACATATAAATACAAATAAATTAAAGATAAAATCCAAGAGGCAATTAAATTGTTCTTAAAAGGGCTCTATGGGACCAGCCATCCCCAGGAGGAGCTGCTACCCTTCCCATCCCAGGCGAGGCGGCAGAACCAGGTCTTTAAGTTCTTCCGGAAGGCCGGGAGCGATGGGCCCTGCCTCACCTCCAGGGGCAGAACGTTCCAGAGGGCGGGCGCCACCGCAGAGAAGGCCCGCCTTCTGGACCCAGTCAAGTGAAACTCCCTTACCGACGGGGTCCGCAGCATGCCCTCTCTGCATGACCGAGTGGGACGATGAGAGAGACGGTCCCTCAGGTAGCCTGGCCCCATCCCACGTAGGGCTTTAAAGGTGATAGCCAACACCTTGAATTGGACCCGGAGGCAAACTCGCACCCAGTGCAGCCAGTTTTCCTTGCCTGCTGGTCGGTTGCACGGCAAAAGGGATTCGCAAGCATCTCGCGTTGGGACCCAGACCGAGGGCCCCCTGACGTTTCACAGGGAATACGTCCAAATTGGGAATCTCAGAGCTTGTCTGAGGCCAAAACGCTTTTGAAAGTCGCCTGATTCTGCGTCTGCGATGTTCAGATGGTGTCAGAGTTCGGCAGACATCTGCCATTCAAACAAGTACATGATAACCGACATGCGGAAATAGACTCGCAACTGACAAGCAGCCGGAGCCACCGTAACGAGCTGCGAAACGGCACGCATCAACCCAGGAAGGACTGTCTGGCGAAGCCGGAGCCGAGTACCTCACACATCAACTTCAAAAGGACAGTGGGGGGGGGGGGGGAATGTTTAAATGTAATATACCATGCCATGCCAGTTCATTCACGTCTTTGTTCCTGCACCTATGTACTTCAATAAATCTCTTTGCTTATAAGAAGCCTGCGTTCGGGCTTTCTTTAGACAAGGGAATTTGACAGACATCGTTGGGAGAAGTCCTTACAGTCCCTTCCGGCCGTGCCCTCTTGAGGACAGGAAGTGCCCCCAAAGACCGCGGCAGGGACGGCCTGCTGGTGCCCGTCCAGCGGGGGTGGAGAAAATCCTTGCTGCGATGTTGGTTCTCCCGAGGGCCTCCTGCCCCTCTTTCGCGCTCTCCCTCCTCCTCTGCCTCTGCTTGGCGCTTGAGGTCCTGAGATACGGAGGACACCTTTTCCGCTTTTGAGATTCTGCAAAACGTTCCTGCAAAACCCAGCCTCGGCTGTTCTGAGGCATCTGGGGCGCTTCGCTGGGGCCTGTAGAGGGGAGCCCTCCTGTGTCCCTTCCGGCCGTGCCCTCTTGAGGACAGGAAGTGCCCCCCGAGAGCCCTCCTAGGGATCGGCACCTCCCACCCGCTCGCCAAAGGCAGTGCCAGGGGGAGGGTGACCAGGCCAGCCGGAGTTCCGGGAGACCCTGCACACGGGGCAGGCGTGGCCACCGACCCCCCTTCGAGCAGCGTCCCGTCCTGCACCCCCAGCCGATCTCGGCCCGGCACCAAGAGGGAAAGTTCCGGACATTGACATCATACGGGCTGCGAAATTGACACATAGGGGGGAGAGTTAACGATGTTTGGCGGGAATCCGCATTCAGATCTTTAGGAGTGCTTCAATTTACATGTATCCTGAATAAAGCTTAATCTGCATTTCAATGACTTGCATTGAGAAGTGTTTATTGCGGCATTGAAGTTGGAGTCATTACAGTCCATGGTTGAATTTTGCTTGATTTTATTAGTAATATATTGTTAGTAGGTTTTGCAGGGTCTAATTTATTTATTTATTTTTATCCCGCCTTTATTATTTTTATAAATAACTCAACGCGGTGAACATTCCTAATACTCCTCCCTCCTATTTTCCCCACAACCACCCTGTGAGGTGGGTTGGGCTGGGAGAGAGTGACTGGCCCAAGGTCACCCAGCCATCTTTCATGCCTAAGGCGGGACTACAACTCTCAGGCTCCGGGTTTGCCATTGGCTCCTTCCTAGGGCTGAAAGAGAGGGACTGGCCCAAGGTCACCCAGCCGGCTTTCACGCCTAAGGCGGGACTAGAACTCTCCGTCTCCTGGTTTGCCATTGGCTCCTTCCTAGGGCTGAGAGACGGGGACTGGCCCAAGGTCACCCAGCCATCTTTCATGCCTAAGGCGGGACTACAACTCTCAGGCTCCGGGTTTGCCATTGGCTCCTTCCTAGGGCTGAGAGATAAGGGACTGGCCCAAGGTCACCCAGCCGGCTTTCGTGCCTAAGGCGGGACTAGAACTCTCAGTCTCCTGGTTTCCCATTGGCTCTATTCGGGGAGATGGGCTGAGATAAATTTAAATAAATAATAACAACAACAACAACAACAACAACAACAATAATAATAATAATAATAATAATAATAATAATAGTGTCTTACCCGCTGAGCCACCACGCCCGACTTTAACTTTATCATACCATAAATAGGCATGCCACCCGGTTCTCAATTCATGTCCTTCGAGCTGTAGTAATTTCTGGTTCTCCAGAGAAATCCATTCCTTCACCTCAAGCAAACAACAGGCATCAAAATACAATTTCAAATAAGGCAGACCCAAACCTCAACAAACCTTGAATTTTTTGGAGTTTTCTGAACTCAGCAAAATCAGGATCATTCATCTGCACAGCTAAAATGCCACTTAGCAGCTCCAAATACTTTTCCTCTTTACTTGTAGGGAGTTTGGGGGGAAATTTAAAAAGAAGCCCTGAGAGAGGAGTGAAAGAAATGGAAACGTTACCATGTCTTGGGAAGGGAGCTTTGCCTTACCTTGGCCCCACGGTCACAGCAACCCTGACCCTACCCGGTTTATTTCCTTCTCAAAAGCCATGAATGGTTCTGACACAATGCATTTCCAGAAATGAAACCACTTCCACTCTGCAATTTTTTCCTCACATCTCCACCACCAAGGGGGATGGAAGAAAAGGGCCAGCCTCCTGGCGCTGCTATCACCCACAGCCATCAGAGGCTAACAAGCAGGCACCTGCAAGCAAACAGGATCGCAGCAGGGGCTGTTCATGAACCTGAAGATCCTACGCTCAAAACCACAATGCCTCTTCTCCTCAACTCAATATTCCTGCAGCTCTTATGCATCATGTTCAACTGCAACGCAAAACAGCCTTTCCATCTGAAACTTTACAGTGCTTTTGTCACTGCCACAAACGTCCCTAATATATGCTCTCATAAAATCTGAGTGCTCCTATCTTTTTTTCATCTCTTAGGGCCAGCAGCAGCTGAATGAGAAGTTATAGTTAGCCTTTCTAAGAACTAACATATTCCATTTTTTCTCTCCTCCCTCATCTCTAGTACTGAGACATGTTTGACCAAAAAAAATCAGCCCAGAAATTAAATACTCAACTTTTTAGCTGGATGTCCAATGGGATTTGAGAAGTGAAATTCAAGCCTTCTCTACACTCATCACCTTCTGCCTCATGTGGATTTCCTTGTGTCTGTTAAGGTGGGAATTTTGTGGGAAGCACCGTCCACAGTCTGGGCATTTGAATGTGTAAACCTACATGATCTATAAGGCTAGACTTGGTACTGAAACTTTTCCCACAATCTGGACACTCATACGGTTTCTCTCCTGTGTGAGTCCTCTGGTGTCTCACCAGGATGGACTTCAAACTGAAACTTTTCCCACAATCTGGACACTCATACGGTTTCTCCCCGGTGTGAGTCCTCTTGTGATTCACTAGGGTGGTGTGCTTGCTAAAGCTTTTGCCGCATCGAGAACACTGGTAGGGCTTCTCGCCGGTGTGGGTCCTCTCGTGCATAATCAGCGGTGATCTGTAATCTGTGGTTTTCCCACAATATAGACCTCTGTGGGGCTTTTCCACCACTGATATTCTTGGATTGCTGGCTTGATTTGCTTTCCTTTTTAATGCTGCTTGTGATTCTCGGCTGTCGAGAAGGCTCTTATTGGCTTCCTTTTTGTCTATAAGATTCACATAAAAGTGGTGAAATCCAGTTGACATGATTCAAGCTACAGACAATTCCACCTGGATGACTGAGAACCTTCATAGACATAAAAGTGGTACTTTATTATCTCTAAATGGCAACACAAAACGTGCAAACAACAACAAAAAATCATTCATTACAATGAAAAAGGAAAAGTGCCAAAAGGCTAGATTAACCTCTAACATTCATGATGATTCATTTGACACATAGAAGAATAGCGAGATCCAAGTTCAAATCCTGAAATTCACTTCTTGGCTTGGGTCAATCACAGATTCTTAGCACTCCGAAGGGTTATCATGAAGGATATCTGGAAATGCTGGGGATAGATTCTACACATACACATAGATGCACACAGAGAGAAATACAGATACACACCCCTACGAATGTATGTATGTAGAAAATCCATGTGTATTTCAGCCTGCAAAATGTCCAGAAGTGGGTATGGTCAAACTTTGGGGGCTACTTTTAGAGGGCTGGGGGGCTTTAACAGATGAAATGGTGCCCAAAGCCTCTGCAAGATTTAAAGCACCAGTTCTGTCCATTCAACTCCTCAGCTCCAACTAGGAAAAGAGCAGAAAATACTGTCCACAACCACTCTGGGGACATCACTATACAATACAGATAGTCCTCCTTTCTGACTGCAGTTGGGACCGGCACCTCTGTCACTAAGCAGCTCGGTCATTAAGTCGCTCTGTGAGTGAGATGGGTGGGGAATAAATTGGATATATAAATAAAAAGAAACCATCACTCGTCCTGTCTCCCACCTCCCTTTTTTAGGGAAGGTGGTTGAGAAAGTGGTGGCGTTGCAGCTCCAGAGGATTCTGGATGAAACGGATTATCTGGACCCCTTCCAGTCAGGTTTCAGTCCGGGATATGGGGTGGAAACTGCATTGGTCGCGCTTACAGATCTCTGGCGGGAGCGGGATGGAGGGAGTGCATCCATCCTAGCTCTTCTTGACCTCTCAGCAGCATTCGATACCATCGATCATGGTATCCTTTGGGGACGGCTCAGGGAGTTGGGGGTGGGAGGCGTAGTTTTGCGCTGGTTCAGCTCCTTCCTCCAGGGCCGGTCCCAATCGGTGGTAATAGGAGATGAGAGATCCGACCCTCGCCCCCTCGTTTGTGGGGTGATGCAGGGTTCCGTTCTCTCCCCTCTCCTATTTAATATCTACATGAAACTGCTGGGTGAGATCATCCGTCACCATGGGATGAGATACCATCAATATGCGGACGATACCCAATTATACATCTCCATCCCTGGTGAGGTAAGTGATGCAGTGGCTACCCTTTCTCAGTGCCTGGAGGCTGTGGGGGTCTGGATGGGGAACAACAGGCTTCAGCTGAACCCTGGCAAGACGGAGTGGCTGTGGATTGATGGTTCTTCTGGATCTGGGAAGTTATCATCCTTAGTTCTGGATGGGGTTGCGCTTCCCCATTCAGACCAAGTGTGGAATCTGGGGGTTCTTCTGGACTCACGGCTCCTGCTCAAAGAGCAGGTGGCAGCCGTGGCCAGAAGGGCTTTTGCACAGCTTCATGTTGTGCGCCAGTTACGCCCTTTCCTGGATCAGGAGTCCCTCCGTACAGTCACTCATGCCCTGGTCATCTCCCATATAGACTATTGCAATGTGCTCTACATGGGGCTACCCTTGAAGAGTATCCGGAAGCTTCAGCTGGTGCAGAATGCGGCTGCTCGTGCAGTTATCAGATCAGCACATGTGACACCTCTGCTGCGACGGCTGCACTGGGTACCTGTGTGCTTCCGGGTCCAATTCAAGGTGTTGGTTATCACCTTTAAAGCCCTACATGGCACGGGACCAGGTTACCTGAGGGACCATCTCATCCCCATAACGTCGAACTGTCCCACTCGGTCATTTAGAGAGGGCATGCTGCGGATCCCGTCGGTAAGGGAGTTTCACCTGACAGGGTCTAGAAAGCGGGCCTTCTCGATAGTAGCACCCACCCTTTGGAATATGCTACCCCCGGAGGTGAGGCAGGCCCCATCGCTCCTGGCCTTCAGAAAGAACTTAAAGACCTGGTTCTGCCGCCTTACGTGGGGGGGGGGGGGAACAGCTCCTCTTGGGGATGGCTGGTGCCATAGAGCCCTTTTAAACATCGACCCATCAAATCTTGGATTTTGTAATTAAATTTTATTGTATTGGAGAGTTTTTATATATGCTGTTTTAAATTGTTGAATTTTAACTGTCGATTTTTGTAAACCGCCCAGAGTTCCCTTGCGGGGAGATGGAGTGGTAAATACAAATCAAATTATAAATAAATAAATAAACAAATAAATAAACAAACAAACAAACAACTAAATAAATAAATATTCAAATTCACTTAATATTCCTTTCTTTCTGTTCCGCACTTAATTCTTAAGCATGACATAAATTATTGTTAATGTTATTCTCAGACTCATACCCACTGCTCCACTTTTTGCCTTCTGGGGATTTGGGTGTACGTATGAGACATCTCCCAAAATAAAAAATATGAAGTCTTCACAGAATGGTTGCAGCATGCTAAAGACTCTTACAAAACTTTTGCTGATCGCAAACGTGCTCCAGAATGGCCATTGGTGGGTGAAAAGGTTTATTTGTCCACAAAATATTTGAAATCTACTCAACCTTCTAAAAAGCTGGGACCTAAGTTTATTGGACCTTTTCCTATTGTGAAAGTGATCAACCCTGTGGCTGCTCAGTTGGATTTGCCTAAAAACCTACGTAAGGTGCATCCTGTGTTCCACATTAGTTTGTTAAAGCCAGTTAAACTTGCTCCTCAGTGGCATCCGGAACCAGTCGCTCCCCCACCCATCATGGTGGGAGATAATGAACATTTTGAAGTTCAGGACATTTTGGGCTCTAGATTGCATAGGGGCAAGGTTCAGTATCTAGTTCAATGGAAGCATCTACCTATTGGATTTAAGGAATGGGTTGATAAAGTTCACGTTTCTGCTCCTCGCTTGTTAAAAAAGTTCCATGCTCAGTTTCCTGTTAAACCTGGTTAATTGTGTGATTTTCTACTCGATTTTGTTTTTCAGATTGCAACGCCTCACATATCTCTGCTGCCTGACCAATTCTGGAATTGCCCGCTTTGTCTTTATGTTTATAGTTCGGAGCAGAGGAAGAAGCGGGGAAAGGGGGAGGGGGATCCTTCGGTCTTGGGGGGCTGCAGCTCCAGGGGGCTCCCTGCCAGCTCCAGAGGGGACCTCCCCTTCCTTTGCTCTAGGCTGGCGCTGCTGATGCTCCGAAGGGGCACCGGGTCCTTCCCTGGACAGAGCGAAGCACAGCCACAGATCCGGGGCTTCTGCTGGGTTCTAGCTCAGTTTGGGTGGGGGGCACCTCCAGGGGGAAGGCCACCTTTGGGAGCGGCTGGCGGGGGGGGTTATGAAGGAAAAGCCCCCCTCTTCCAGACAGGAAGTGCCCAGGAGGAGCTCCTGGGGGGGCACAGCAGGTGGGGAGGGAATCCCCCAGCCAGGCCCTGGAGCCCAGCCTCCCCCTGCAACCCCAGAGGGGGGGTCCTTGCTCAAAAGCCGGGGAGACGATCTCGGAGCTTCCCCGGGCCAGACGGGGATCTTTTTTGCATTGTGGTGACCAGAACTGGCCTCACCAGGGCGGTGTAGAGCGGCACCATCACTTCCCGTGATCTTGATGCTACTCCTCTGTTGGTGCAGCCCAGGACTGTGTTGGCTTTTTTGGCAGCTGCAGCACACTGCTGGCTCCGTCTGAAGCGGTGGGCCACCAGGACACCCCGATCCCTCCCATAGGCACTCCTGTTGAGCCAGGCACTGCCTATCTCGTAGCCGCGCATCTGGTTCTTCCTTCCTCAGCGCAGGACCTTACTGAACAGAGCTGGGGGGGGGTCCTTACACCCCAGGAGACAGGCTCAAGTTTCAGAAGGATCTTGACAGACTTGGACATTGGGCCCTGTCCAACAAAATGCTGTTCAGTGGCGAGAAATATAAGGTTCTCCACGTAGGTAGGAAAAACCAGATGCACAGGGACAAGATACGAGGTCGCCAGCTCAAGAGTAGTTCTTGCGAGAGAGACCTGGGGGGCTTGGTGCACCAAGGAGTAAGGGTGAGCCAGCCGTGTGCTGCAGCTGCCAAAAAGGCCAATGCAGTTTTGGGATGCATCCGAGGAGGGGCAGCGTCAGGATCACGGGGAGAGTCCCGCTCTCTGCTGCCCCGGCCAGACGATGCCTGGAGTCTCGTGTCCAGTTCTGGCCTCCACAATACGGGAGGGACGCAGAGGAGCTGGGAAAGGTGCAGAGGAGAGCGACCAACGGGGGGGGGGGCCTCGGAGGCTAAATCCCAGGAAGGGAGGCTGGAGGAGCGTGGTACGTTGAGCCTCGAGGAGAGGAGGAGGAGGGGAGACCACAACAGCTGTACCGGCAGGGCACCGCGGGGCGGTCCTCCCAACCCACAGCTGGTGGGAAGGCTGGTGTAAGCTGCCATCTTCGGCCTCGGCCCCGCCCGATATTCTCGAGGGTCTTTGCGAAGCCTTCCCTGATTCTGGACCCGGATGGTCCCATGAAGCGGAGAGGCTTTGGCAGCCCCGATGCCGGCTCTGCTCTGCTGCGCAACCGGAAGGAACTGCAGAGGGCCCGTTTTGGGCCCAGCCTTCCCCGGAGAGGGGGGAATGCCTTCCAGTGTGAAGAAGGGGCTGAGCTGCCTTGCCTTGGGCCTGCGGGGGCCGCCCTGCTTTTCCACACCAAGGTGGAAGCAATTCCTCACAGGGGAGAGGGTGGGGTGCTGAGCCATTTTGGGGTGCGGCTGCAGAGGGGGGCCCTCCCTGTCTGGCTCCAGCACGGCTCCTTTCTTTCTCCCTCCGCGCGAGGGAGGGGGCAGACGCGGCCCTCTGTCTGTGCCGCCGGTGGAGGGGGAGACCCACCTTCTGGACCCCGCCAAGTGAAACTCCCTTACCGACGGGGTCCGCAGCATGCCCTCTGCATGACCGAGTGGGACGATGAGAGAGACGGTCCCTCAGGTAGCCTGGCCCCATGCCACGAAGGGCTTTAAAGGTGATAGACAACACCTTGAATTGGACCCAGGGGCAAACTCGCACCCAGTGCAGCCAGTTTTCCTTGCCTGCTGGTCGGTTGCACGGCAAAAGGGATTCGCATTGGGACCCAGACCGAGGGCCCCCTGACGTTTCACAGGGAATAGGTCCAAATTGGGGGTTGGGAATCTCAGCGCTTGTCTGAGGCCAAAACGCTTTTGAAAGTCGCCTTTGAATGGTCCTGATTCTGAGTCTGCTCCTCTCGCCAAACTCACCCCATCCCCGGTCCCCAGCCACCCTCTTGTACCGAGCACTCCTCTCGGAAGGGGCCGTTTGTCTTGCTGAATCTGCCCCTGCAACGCCCGTGTCTTCCTCCTGAGCAAGCAGCATGAGCATGGCAAATGAAACGTACCTCTTAATCATAAAAGACATAAAGCTGGGACTTAAAAATGTAAATGTCGTATTTATTGTGCTGGAGATCGGTTTAGCAGGGTCCCTTGGAACTGTCACACCCATTGTTTTCCTCCCTCAATCTCTCCTCTCCTCCCCACCCCCTCCCTCCTCTCTCTCCTTCTCCCCCTCCTCGCTCAGCAGCTAGGTGTGTGTTGGAGTTTGGGACACATGGTCACTTTTCAGGAAAGGGTTGGCAGTCCCATTGGTGGTGTGCTCCACCCTTTTAAAAAAAATCCTATTCTTAAATAGACCCCGTCCCCATTCTTGTAGGGAACTTGTGATGCGGGCAAGGGACGGCGAGGGAGGGGGTGTTGCAGCGCGCGTGCGTGCACGCTGCCCCCTCACCGGCATTGGCTCCGCCAAGGACAGGAAAGTCGGGAAAGTCGGGAAAGCAGAGCACCCAGCTTTCCCGTCCTTGCTGGCTGGGGAATTCCCATGGTGGCTGGGGAATTCTGGGAGTTGAAGTCCACCCATCTTAGAGTTGCCAAGGTTGAGAAACTGGAGAGCCTTGAAGAAAGCGAAGTCCCAGCTACCCAGCATGGAATGATCCTTCAAAGGCTAGGAGACACAGCACTCTCTGGTCAAGCCTAGCTCCTGGCGACTCCAAGGGCACATCCATGTTCAGGGGTGCCTGCAGGGTGTGGTCAAAAAAGTCAAAATGGCGGCCACAAGGGGACGATGGAAGTTCTGCCCATTTTTATTACATAAGTTTAACCCCGTCCCGTTTTGCCATCCCAATGTCCCGTTTTTGTCTCAAGGAAATATGGTCAGCCTACCTTAAGCAGAAACTGTGACTAGGCTGAGGAAAAGAAGCCTGTGAGGGGCCAAACTGATTGGGCCTGGGAGAAAGCTGGTTATTAAAAGCACAGCAGGTTACTAAACAGAAAAAAGAGGAAAAAATAGGGGTATGTGCATGTCCAGGCATGTCCCCAGGCGTGGGCGGGAGAGTGCCGTATCAGGCGGCGACACGCGGGTGACACACGACAGGGGGCACGGCTATGCCCAGGCATGCCTCCGCCACATTTCAGGCTATATACAGACCTGTCTTTTCCTTGAGAGTCAATGGACACAACTTTTTGTATTTACTATATTTTGGCATATTTAAGGACCATTGCCCATTAGGTAAAATTGCTTGCAAAAATATTTATATTAGGCAAAATTACACTCATTTGAGGACATTAATGTTCACATTTTAGACAGAGAAGATAGGTGGTTTGAGAGAGGGGTCAAGGAATCCAATTATTGCAACTTGGAAAATCCTTCCTTGAATAGAGGTGGGGGCCTCAGGCATAACCTTTCCCCTATCTTCCTTCCTGCTTTGTCTTCTGTGCCCAGGAAGATTAAGACCATTTCGCAAGCTCAACAGCAGCAGGGTAATCTTAACGATCCTCCTTTAGATGATAAAGGGACTTAGAAATAAACATATCAAAATAACCATGACCTAGCCCCAGGTGCAAGGTCACACAGCCACCCTAGAAACATATTTAAGGATTCCCTTACTAACTTTACTCAGACTGAAGAAGCTCCTTGGATTAGGAGTGAAACGTTTCTACTGAGAAAATAGAAATCCAGTTGACATGATTCAAGCCACAGAATCCTCTTGTGTAGTCTTGAGTTCAGTAGGTTGTATTGTTGTTTATTCGTTCAGTCGCTTCCGACTCTTCGTGACTTCATGGACCAGCCCACGCCAGAGCATCCTGTGGGCCGTCACCATCCCCAGCTCCCCCATCGTTGAGTCTGTCACCTCCAGAATATCATCCATCCATCTTGCCCTTGGTCGGCCCCTCTTCCTTTTGCCTTCCACTTTCCCTAGCATCAGCTTCTTCTCCAGGGTATCCTGTCCTCTCATTATGTGGCCAAAGTACTTCAGTTTTGCCTTTAATATCATTCCCTCAAGTGAGCAGTCTGGCTTGATTTCCTGGAGTATGGACTGGTTTGATCTTCTTGCAGTCCAAGGCACTCTCAGAATTTTCCTCCACCGCCACAGTTCAAAAGCATCTATCTTCCTTCGCTCAGCCTTCCTTATGGTCCAGTTCTCGCAGCCATAGGTTGCTACAGGGAATACCATTGCTTTAACTATGTGGACCTTTGTTGTCAGTGTGACGTCTCTGCTCTTAACTATTTTAAGATTTGCCATTGCTCTCCTCCCAAGAAGTAGACGTCTTCTGATTTCCTGGCTGCAGTCAGCATCTGCAGTAATCTTTGTGCCTAGAAATACAAAGTCTGTCACTGCCTCCACTTTTTCTCCCTCTATTTGCCAGTTATCAATCAAGCTGGTTGCCATAATCTTGAGTTCGGTAGGTTGTAACTATGTGTTATTTGATCTAAGCCGGTCTACCAGATGTGTTGAGATACACCACCATAATCTCTGACCATTGGCCTGAATAGACGCAGCTGATGAGATCTGCAGTCCGTAACGTCTTAGGACAAGGATCGGAAATGGCGGCTCGCGAGCCAGATGCGGCTCTTCGGCCCCTTGAGTGTGGCTCTTCCGCAGCTGAACTCACCCCCGCCCCTTCCACGCGATTGGCCCCCGCCCGCAAACCCCGCCCCCTGGCTCTCGCACTGAGCGAAGCCTGGCGCGGCAGGGAGGCGCTGCTGGCCCGGGACGCGGTGCTGTCGGAGGCGGCGCAGGAGCGGCTGCAGGGGCTGCTGAGGCTGGAGATGGCGCTGCTCCGCGGCATCCAGGCGCTGGGCAAGGGCGCAGGCCCGGGACGCGAGCGGCAGGGCGGCGCAGGGGGCCTGGCCGGGGTGGTGGTGGCAGGGGCATGGAGCCGGCAGAGGTTTGCCGGGCGGCAGGACGGGGCGGGTGGCGCTGCTGGGGCTGGTGGCGGAGCTGGAGGGAGCGGAGGGACCAGGTGTTCCCGTGGGCGCAGCGCGCGCTCTCTGCAACCCGCCTTGGAAAAGCGGCTGCAGGAGGCCCTCCGGGTGCACCCTCCCGCCCCATCAATTCCCCCCCCGCTAACCCGAGCCCTGCGGCGGCCGGGGGAGCCGAGCCAGGCTCAGACTGGAGGCGGCCAAGGGGAGAACAGGCGGCTCTTCACCCTGCGCCGCCCTGCCGCTCGCGTCCCGGGCCTGCGCCCTCGCCCAGCACCTGGAGCAGTGCCATCTCCAGCCGCGGACCATCTCCTTCACGGACCATTTAAACACTATAGATGCCAACATTAGCTTCACCAGAGAAGACACCAAGGACAACAGACTGGCATTCCTAGGCTGTGAAGTCCTCATTGGGACCGGGGGCAAGTTAGAAATAGGGATCTACAGGAAACCCACACACACAGATCAATATCTGATGTTTGACTCCCACCATCCACTGCAGCACAAACTAGGAGTCATCAGGACATTGGCACACAGAGCAGAAACCATCCCCACCTCCATGGATTCCAAAAAGAATGAAAATCAGCACCTGAGAACAGCCCTGAAGGCCTGTGGATATCCAAATTGGGCCTTCACTAAATCTACGTCTACCAGACCTAAAACAGCGACAGATAGGGCTGAGACTCAGAGTAAACGGAAGAACCTGGTCATTCCTTACATGGCTGGTGTGTCTGAAAAGATAAAAAGGATATTTGGCAAACACCACATACCTGTATATTTCAAACCCACCAACACACTGAGACAGAGCCTTGTACACCCCAAAGATCAAACTCCAAAACACAAGGAAAGCAATGTAGTGTATGCAATCCAGTGCAGTGAGGAGTGCTCTGAACTCTACATTGGAGAAACCAAGCAACCTTTGTACAGGAGGATGGCCCAACACAGGAGAAGTAACACCACAGGACCAGAGTCAGCAGTTTATCTTCATCTAAAGGAAAAAGGACACTCATTTGAGGACATTAATGTTCACATTTTAGACAGAGAAGATAGTGGTGCTTGTGTAACTTTCTTGCTAAGAAGACTTGAGAAAATGGTGGGAGTTTAAAGAATAATGACTTTACTCGGAGCTAAGTGATACTGAGTGACATTGACTATTGACGAATGGCTTATCTACTTATGTGGGACTAATCTATTTCCTCTCTGGACTTTGAATTCAAACGGATTAATGGTCTGCCTTTTTTTTTTTTTTTTTTTCTGTTTCTCATCTTGAGATGGCATTTTTTTCTCTTTTCTTTCCTGTAATGTGTTTGGATATTATTTGGATTATAAAGGGTATTTTTGGAGTTCCTTTGTTTTGAACAGTTTTTGGAATTTCCTTATTATATGGGATTTTAATAGACCTTTTTGTTACATTTCATCTTGGAGAGTAAAGACATTTAGAGCTGAAGCTCTTTCTCTCCCCCCCCCTTTTTTTTCTCTCTCTCTCCTGTTTGGGACCTGTGATTATAAGCTTGCCTGAGAACTGGATTGTTATTATATTTTCAAGGATATTTTGACTACAGTTAAAGGAAATACCCGTTGTACCCTTATCTTCTATTTTCTCTATGTGAGAACTGTTGATTTTACCAAAGTACATTCTGCCTTTTTTTTATGCAACAACTATTAAGAAAAGGCAGTATTATTTTTTATTTCTTAATTTTTATTGTATATGGAATTTTTTTTCTCTTCCCCCTTTTTCTTTTGAATTTTTAATAACTTTTATCCCTCCTCCTTCCCTTCTCTTTTTTTACTGTTTATAGTTGTTTTCTTTTGTCTTCTGTTATTTTTCTTTTCTCTTTATAGGAATATTACATACAACCTGGTTACTGCGGCTGCAAGAGTGAAGAGGGATAGAGATAAGGAAAAGGAGTCCATGGCTGTACCTTCAGAAGTACCAACATCGGACATGGAAAAAATATTGGATGCGATTATAGCACTGAACAAAAAAATGGATGATTCAACTATTGCCTTGGAGAAAAAGATGGATGATTTAACTACTACTTTGGAGAAAAAGATGGATGACTTAATTGCCTCTTTAGATATAAAAATGGACAAAAAAATGGACAATCTTCTAGGCCAACAAGTAGAGAAAAAAATGGAAGTGATGAAGGAAGATTTAAAAAAAGAATTTAGAAATGAAATACAGAATGTCAAAGAAGTTGCAAATACTCTATTAGGGGAATTCAAAGAGACACAAGGACAGGTTAAGAAATTAGAGATTAAATCAGATTCCATTACTAAAGATACAGAATATAATTTAGATGCTATTGCATTAGTAGAAATGAGAGAAAAGGAATTCATTTTGAGATTGAGAGGAGTTCCAGAAAAATTAGATGAGAACATGAGAAAATATATAGTTGGTGCTTTAGCTCAATATTTAGAGATAGAAGAAGAAGACATGGACTCTGAGATAGATAAAATCTTCAGAGTTAACTCACGCTACGTCAGAGATAAGAAAGTGCCAAGAGATATATTGATATATTTTGTGAGGAAAGTTACAAAAGAGAAAACTCTGAAGATACATTATAGTGATAGATTAAAAATAGCAGGGTTGGGTATAACTTAAAAGATTCAAACTAGAATTTTTTCTTTTTTTATTTGGAATTTGGGATGTACAAATAGAAAAACTTTTTTTTAACTTTTATATGCACAGTATTGGAAAAATTAAAGTGTACTAATAATACAGGAATGGATGTTGAAACTATTAAAAATGGCAGAAAATGACAAATTGATTTGTTTACTAAAAGAAAATTCAAATTATTATTTTTTAAAGAGTGGAAACTTTTGATGGACTATTTGCAAAAAGCAGGAGGAGTAAAGCTTGTATGGGATTTTGATGATTAGACTATATATGAATAGTATATAATAGACAAGGAAAAATATATGAATGTTATATGAATAGCCAGTATGTAAGAACAAGATATCTATTTTATTCTTATGACCATAGACAGATCGGAAGTTATCTAATTTCTATGTTTGTTTTTTCTTTCTTTTTCTTACTTTACTGCACTTTTTTTTCTTTTCCTCTTTGATTTGTATTTCTATTTCTGTCTTAATCTAGGAAGATTAAGACCATTTCGCAAGCTCAACAGCAGCATGGTAATCTTAACGATCCTCCTTTAGATGATAAAGGGACTTAGAAATAACATCTCAAAAAAACCATGACCTAGCCCCAGGCGCAAGGTCACACAGCCACCTAGAAACATATTTAAGGATTCCCTTACTAACTTTGCTCAGACTGAAGAAGCTCCTTGGATAAGGAGCGAAACATTTCCACTGAGAAAACAGAAATCCAGTTGACATGATTCAAGCTACACACAAGATGTTTTTCTTTTTCATAACCAGGAGGTTGTTGCATAAACAATTTTTCGTCCAAATCACCATATAGAAAAGCAGTTTGAATACCATAGTGATAAACAGACAGTTTCTTCATGGCAGCAACCTTTAAAAGCAACCTGATAGATTCAGCTTTTGTCACTGGAGCAAAAGTTTTGTCATAGTCTACATTTTTTTCTTTGAGTAAAACCTTTTGCTACCAATCTTGCTTTATACTTTTGAATTTTACCATCTGAATCTTTTTTCAATTTAAACACCCACCTACAATCCAAACACTTCGGATTGGGAGGCAGACTCACCAAATTCCAAGTTCCATTTTCCCTTAAGGAATCTAATTCCTGCTGCATGGCTTCATGCCAGCACTTAGCTACTTCAGATAGCATCTCATTGATTTGTTCTAGAGATTCAGGCTCTGTGTGAATGTGAAATGCTTTCACAACATCGACTTGATAACGATCAGGTGGAACCCCCTTATTAATCCTTTCAGACCTGCGAGGTAGGACAGGACTTACATCCTGATTTCCATTTCCCTCAGAAACCTCTGACTTCTCAGATAGTTCAGCTTCTTGCTCATTGACTTCACTAGGTGATTCCTGCATATCACCATCAGCAAAAGTTTGCTGTTCCCTCATGGATAAAGAATGTTCAAACTATTGAACAGTGGCACTTATTTCACATGCCAGTAAGGTAATGCTCAAGATCTTGCAAGGTAGACTCCAGCAATTCATGGAGCGAGAATTGCCAGATGTACAAGCTGGGTTTAGAAAAGGCAGAGGAACTAGAGACCAAATTGCCAATATCCGTTGGATAATGGAGAAAGCCAGGGAGTTTCAGAAAAACATCTATTTTTGTTTTATTGACTATTCTAAAGCCTTTGACTGTGTGGATCATAACAAATTGTGGCAAGTTCTTGGTGGTATGGGGATACCAAGTCATCTTGTCTGCCTCCTGAGGAATCTGTATAACGACCAAGTAGCAACGGTAAGAACAGAGCACGGAACAACGGACTGGTTTAAGATTGGGAAAGGAGTACGGCAGGGCTGTATACTCTCACCCTACCTATTCAACCTGTACGCAGAACACATCATGCGACATGCTGGGCTTGAGGAATCCAAGGCTGGAGTTAAAATCGCTGGAAGAAACATTAACAATCTTAGATATGCAGATGATACCACTTTGATGGCTGAAAGCGAGGAGGAGTTGAGGAGCCTTATGACGAAGGTGAAAGAAGAAAGTGCAAAAGCTGGGTTGCAGTTAAACCTCAAAAAAAACAAGATTATGGCAACCAGCTTCATTGATAACTGGCAAATAGAGGGAGAAAAAGTGGAGGCAGTGACAGACTTTGTATTTCTGGGCGCAAAGATTACTGCAGATGCTGACTGCAGCCAGGAAATCAGAAGACGTCTACTTCTTGGGAGGAGAGCAATGGCAAATCTTGATAAAATAGTTAAGAGCAGAGACATCACACTGACAACAAAGGTCCGCATAGTTAAAGCAATGGTATTCCCTGTAGTAAACTATGGCTGTGAGAGCTGGACCATAAGGAAGGCTGAGCGAAGGAAGATAGATGCTTTTGAACTGTGGTGTTGGAGGAAAATTCTGAGAGTGCCTTGGACTGCAAAAAGATCAAACCAGTCCATACTCCAGGAAATAAAGCCAGACTGCTCACTTGAGGGAATGATATTAAAGGCAAAACTGAAGTACTTTGGCCACATCATGAGAAGACAGGATACCCTGGAGAAGAAGCTGATGCTGGGGAAAGTGGAAGGCAAAAGGAAGAGGGGCCGACCAAGGGCAAGATGGATGGATGATATTCTGGAGGTGACAGACTCAACCATGGGGGAGCTGGGGATGGTGACGGCCGACAGGAAGGTCTGGCGTGGACTGGTCCATGAAGTCACGAACAGTCGGAAACGACTGAACGAATAAACCAAAAAAACAAAAAAGCCATTTGTCTGTTTGGGCACCATTTCCCCCGGGATGCTTTCCCTTGGTTTACTTCTGCTTCTGGCAAACGACCTTTTTGCTCAGTTGCAGGGGCAATGAGTGCACCCTTGGGAGGCCCGAAAGAACAGGTTGGGGGTAGAACATCACGGAGAAGATCTATCTATGTGGTCGCCGGGAGTCGAAAAGGTCTTGATGGCACAGAATCAACCAAAAAATCTCCTCCTTACGGCGGAGACCGGACGAGTGGGGTTTTCAGCCTCGTGTCGCTAGATGGCGCTCTAGGAATAAGCAACCCAGCGCCTAGAAAGCAGCGGCGTCTGTGGCTGCTGAGGAGTGACGTCCAACGGGAGGGGGAGCTGAAACAATAGAGTACTGGATTGCTAGAGGGGATGTCGGAGGAGAGGAGGAGGGCAGAGGAACTTCCTGTTCCGGTTCCCGCCCGGGGGTGGAGTGGCGTGGAGGGGTGGAGCAGCAGCAGCCGGAAGGTGAGTCGAGGACAGGTGGGGGGAGAGGCCGGGAGCAAGTGGGGCTGTTTCGTGACCTCCGTGGGGAAGAGTGAGAGGAGCCACTCTGCTGAAAAGTGCCAGCTGCTCCATCTGCCCCCCCTCGCCAAAGTTTATTCGCGCTTTAATACTAGTGCGTGCAATTTTTCCTTCCACATCTAGCCAACAAACTCTCCCATCCATGTATTCAACCAGGTTTTACTTCTCCAGCGCCTTCTTTGGCAGCAGTGGCCCACCCCGCAGGGCTGTCGCTCCCCCAAGACGCCCCCTGGAGGTTTAGAAAGTCCCCATCGCTTGTGATTTTATTTTATTTTATGGAGATGCTGTTTTCTTGGCAACAATATGGGACTGATCTGCCACTGCCGTCTCCTGGGATGCTTTTTTTCCTTCCACGTCTAGCCAACAAACTCTCCTATCCATGTATTAACCAGGTTCAACTCTGCTTAACCCAGCCCTTTTTCTAAATAGCCACTGAGGACCATTTGGGATGTCCAGGTGTGGAGGCGGTCCTCGCATTCCACTTGTTCAGTGACCATTCAAGGTTAGGATGGCGCTGGAAAGGAGACTTCCAACTGGCCCTCAAACTTGTGGCCCTCAAAGCGATTTGGGTGCTGGCAACCAACAGGCATTTACGAGGGTGGCAGTGTCTTGCAGTCCCATGATTGCTGTTTGCCACCTTCCCATCCGGCTTCTGACAAGCCAAATCAAGGGGGAATCCGGCAGGAAGCTGCAAGTCACGGTCATGTGACGTTGCACTTAAGGACCCACGGTGATGTTTTCTTTCACTGCCAAGTCTAGCCAACATACACAGGATTTCCTAGTGGTCTTCCATTCATGTATCATGGTTGTTTGACATTGTGCTTAATGACCTACGGTGATACGCTTAATGACTGCAGCCAGAACTGACGTTGTAAGTCAGTGCATTCACGTGACCTCATCTTGATCTTTTTATTTATATATACAATTTATTCCCCACCCATCTCACTCGCAGAGCGACTTAATGACCGAGCTGCTTAGTGACAAAGGTGCCGGTCCCAACTGCAGTCAGAAAGGAGGACTATCTGTATTGTCTGGTGATGTCCCCAGAGTGGTTGTGGACAGTATTTTCTGCTCTTTTCCTAGTTGGAGCTGAGTTGAATGGACAGAACTGGTGCTTTAAATCTTGCAGAGGCTTTGGGCACCATTTCGTCTGTTAAAGCCCCCCAGCCCTCTAAAGGTAGCCCCCAAAGTTTGACCATACCCACTTCTTCATACCTTTTTCATGTGCCGATCTTACAGCACCCATAACTGTCCACGCGGCCGCATTCTGGACCAGCTGAAGCTTCCAGATACTTTTCAAGTGTAGCCCCATGTAGAGCGCATTGCAGTAGTCTATATGGGAGATGAAAAGGGCATGAGTGACTGTTCGGATATCCTTGAGGATAACACTTTGCAGTGCTAAGAATGTGTGATTGACCAAGCCAACAAGTGAATTTCACGATTTGAACTTGGATCTCGCTATTCTTCTATGTGTCAAATGAATCATCATGAATGTTAGAGGTTAATCTACCCTTTTGGCACTTTTCCTTTTTCATTGTAATGAATGCTTTTTTGTTGTTGTTTGCACGTTTTGTGCAGCCATTTTATAGATAATAAAGTACCACTTTTATGTGAATCTTATAGACAAAAAGGAAGCCAATAAGAGCCTTCTCGACAACTGAGAATCACAAGCAGCATTAAAAAGGAAAGCAAATCAAGCCAGCAATCCAAGAATATCAGTGGTGGAAAAGCCCCACAGAGGTCTATATTGTGGGAAAAGCACAGATTACAGATCATCGCTGATTATGCATGAGAGGACCCACACCGGCGAGAAGGCCTACCAGTGTTCTCGATGCGGCAAAAGCTTTAGCAAGCACACCACCCTAGTGAATCACAAGAGGACTCACACCGGGGAGAAACCGTAAGAGTGTCCAGATTGTGGGGAAAGTTTCAGTCGGAATTCCCACCTGGTGATACACCAGAGGACTCACACAGGAGAGAAACCGTGTGAGTGTCCGGATTGTGGGAAAAGTTTCATTCAGAATTCCGACCTGGTGATACACCAGAGGACTCACATAGGAGAGAAAGCATATGAGTGTCCGGATTGTGGGAAAAGTTTCAGTCGGAATTCCAACCTGGTGATACACCAGAGGACTCACACAGGAGAGAAACCGTATGAGTGTCCGGATTGTGGGAAAAGTTTCACTTTGAAGTCCCACCTGATGCAACACCAGAGGACTCACACAGGAGAGAAACCGTATGCGTGTCCGGATTGTGGGAAAAGTTTCAGTCGGAATTCCCTCCTGGTGAGACACCGGGGGACTCACACAGCAGAGAAACCGTATGAGTGTCCGGATTGTGGGAAAAGATTCAGTTTGAAGTCCTACCTGGTGCAACACAAGAGGACTCACACAGGAGAGAAACCGTATGAGTGTCCGGATTGTGGGAAAAGTTTCAGTCGGAATTCCCATCTGGTGAGACACCAGAGGATTCACACAGGAGAGAAACCGTATCCGTGTCTGGATTGTGGGAAAACTTTCAGTTTGAAGTACAACTTGGTGAGTCACCAGAGCACTCACACAGGAGAGAAACCGTACAAGTGTCCGGATTGTGGGAAAAGTTTCAGTCACAAGTCCTACCTGGTGATACACCAGAGGACTCACACAGGAGAGCAACCGTATGTGTGTCCGGATTGTGGGAAAAGTTTCAGTCGGAATTCCCACTTGGTGATACACCAGAGGACTCACACAGGAGAGAAACCGTATGAGTGTCCGTATTGTGGGAAAAGTTTCAGTCACAAGTCCCAGCTGGTGCAACACCAGAGGACTCAGACAGGAGAGAAACCGTATGAGTGTCCGGATTGTGGGAAAAGTTTCAGTCACAAGTCCTACCTGGTGATACACCAGAGGACTCACACAGGAGAGATACCGTACGAGTGTCTGGATTGTGGAAAAAGTTTCAGTTTGAAGTTCAACCTGGTGATACACCAGAGGACTCACACAGGAGAGAAACCGTACGAGTGTCCGGATTGTGGAAAAAGTTTCAGTCACAAGTCCAACCTGGTGTTACACCGGAGGACTCACACAGGAGAGAAACCGTATGAGTGTCCGGATTGTGGGAAAAGTTTCAGTCAGAATTCTGACCTCGTGAAACACCAGTGGACTCACACAGGAGAGAAACCGTACGAGTGTCCAGATTGTGGGAAAAGTTTCAGTCAGCATTCCCGCCTGGTGCAACACAAGAGGACTCACACAGGAGAGAAACCGTATGAGTGTCCGGATTGTGGGAAAAGTTTCAGTTTGAAGTCCAACCTGGTGATACACCAGAGGACTCACACAGGAGAGAAACCGTATGAGTGTCCGGATTGTGGGAAAAGTTTCAGTTTGAAGTCCAACCTGGTGATACACCAGAGGACTCACACAGGAGAGAAACCGTACGAGTGTCCGGATTGTAGAAAAAGTTTCAGTCAGAATTCTAACCTGGTGATACACCAGAGGACTCACACAGGAGAGAAACCGTACGAGTGTCCGGATTGTGGGAAAAGTTTCAGTCACAAGTCCCACCTGGTGATACACCAGAGGACTCACACAGGAGAGAAACCGTATGAGTGTCCGGATTGTGGGAAAAGTTTCAGTCAGAATTCTGACCTCGTGAAACACCAGTGGATTCACACAGGAGAGAAACCGTACCAGTGTCCAGATTGTGGGAAAAGTTTGAAGTACAACTTGGTGAGTCACCAGAGCACTCACACAGGAGAGGAACCGTACAAGTGTCCGGATTGTGGGAAAAGTTTCAGTCACAAGTCCTACCTGGTGATACACCAGAGGACTCACACAGGAGAGAAACCGTATGAGTGTCCGGATTGTGGGAAAAGTTTCTGTCAGAATTCTGACCTCGTGAAACACCAGAGGACTCACACAGGAGAGAAACCGTATGAGTGTCCGGATTGTGGGAAAAGTTTCAGTCGGAATTCCCTCCTGGTGAGACACCGGAGGACTCACACAGGAGAGAAACCGTATGAGTGTCCGGATTGTGGGAAAAGTTTCAGTCACAAATCCAACCTGGTGATACACCAGAGGACTCACACAGGAGAGAAACCGTATGAGTGTCCAGATTGTGGGAAAAGTTTTAGTGACAAGTCCAACCTGGTGATACACCAGAGGACTCACACAGGAGAGAAACCGTACGAGTGTCCGGATTGTGGAAAAAGTTTCAGTCAGAATTCTAACCTGGTGATGCACCAGAGGACTCACACAGGAGAGAAACCGTACGAGTGTCCGGATTGTGGGAAAAGTTTCAGTCACAAGTCCCACCTGGTGCAACACAAGAGGACTCACACAGGAGAGAAACCATATGAGTGTCTGGATTGTGGGAAAAGTTTCAGTACTAGGTCTAGCCTTAAAAATCATGTAGGTTTACACACAGGAGAGAAACCATTCAAATGCCCAGACTGTGGACGGTTTTGTTGTTGTTGTTCAGTCATTTAGTCGTGTCCGACTCTTCATGACCTCATGGACCATAGCACGCCAGGCCTTCCTGTCCTCCACTGTCTCTCGGAGTTTACTCAAATTCATGTTCATTACATCGGTGATGCTATCTAACCATCTCATCCTCTGCTGTCCCCTTCTCCTTTTGCCTTCAGTCTTTCCCAGCATCAGGGTCTTTTCCAGTGAGTCCTCTCTTCGCATTAGGTGGCCAAAATATTTGAGCTTCAGCTTCAGCATCTGTCCTTCCAATGAGCAGTCAGGGTTGATTTCCTTTAGGATTGACTGATTTGACCTCCTTGCAGTACTATATAAACCTAAAATAATTAGGTGTATTTTGGGTTGGGCCTGCAAAAATATTCATGCCATCTGATAGTCTCCTTATTTAACTACTAAAATTAATCTATACATTTTGAAGAGGTTTTCACTAAAAGTGCCAAATTGCAGCTTTTGAATTTCCACTGATTTAAATCTGCTCCATCCATTTTCTTGCTAAAATAATTTTTCTCATTCAGAATTTACATTTCTTGTAAAGAAAAGTCATGAATTTCTGCTTTTAGCTATTCTACAAAGATGTTTAATGTTCCAAGATACAAATGTGCTTATCATGAAAAACCCCCACAAATGTATTATTTTTCTTCTGTCTTCCGTTCCGGGCCCTGCTGTGTCTCCCACGCCCGTCCTTCTTCCCCCCAGCCAAGCCCACCGTCACCATCTCCCCCACCAAGGCGGACCCCGCGTCCCCCAACACCATCCTCCTCTGCACTGTGATGGACTTTTACCCCCGGGAGATCGACATCCGGTGGCTGAAGAACCCCCGGCCGGAGAAGGAGGGTGTCGCCTTCGGGGAGGAGCTGCAGAACGGAGACTGGACCTTCCAGCGCCAGGTGATGCTGGAGACCCAGCCCGAGCGGGGGGACATCTACGCTTGCCAGGTGGGGCACGCCAGCCTGGAGGCCCCCGTCACCGTCCAGTGGGGTAAGACCCTCCCTGCCCTCCTGGTCTGGGGACGCCATCCTGCCCCGAGAAGGGGGCTCCGCTGGGGCTGGCAAGACCCTCCCTGAGTGCAGAGCCAGGATGGCCCCCCTGGAGGAAGCCGGCCCTGATCCTCCTGCTCACGCCAGGCTCCTTCTCCGTCTCCCTCCCCAGAGCCACGTTCCTCCAACTCCGCCAAAAGTGTTAAAGTTGTTCTATGTAGGATTGAAGCGAATGGATTCCTTCACTATGAAATCCTAGCCTGTAAAATGGAATTTTACAGGTTCCTATGCTGTAAGCGGTTCCCATAACAAAAAGCATGAAAAACACCAGATGTGCTTTTCTCTAGTCAAAACAATGGTGATAGCAGTCCTTTCCCATGAGAACAGCGTCCCGAAGGGAAAGCCAATATGCAACACCGCCATCCGATGGCGGTTTATAGTAAGTACAACTGCTACTAAAATGTTAAGCTGAAAAGTGGCCTAGCCCACATTAGCCAATCAGAATGTTGAACCATGGGTATAATTCAACTATGAACTATGGGTACTCATCTCACTCATGCATTTTCTATGCTTTTTTTTGACTGCTATCTACATGTACTTTGTATCTGAACTGTAACGCCTGGTCTTTGCACAGACCATGATTTTTCTTTCCTCACATCTGTTGATGGAACTCTGCGTATGCTTTGTTTTTTCCTTTTTGCAATAATGCACCATACATCCATTATTGCCTTATGCTACCAATAAAGATATTGTTAGCCTTAAAACACGTTGTTTGGATTAATCTGCGCCTGGAACCCCAAAAGCCAGCAACACCCCACAGAGCAAATTCTGGACGGGGGCCATGGGTGCTGTGCTCGGGGGGGGGGCCTTCCTGGCTGCAGGGCTCTTCTTGTACCTGAAGAACAAGAAAGGTGAGTCTGTGGGGCTGGAGAAAGAGATATGGGGAGGGGACCATCTGGGGAGGCATCTCATCAAAAAGGCCCAGAAGGTCTTCCCAGCCCCCAACAGCCATGGCTGGTGGTCCCACCGAGTCTCCACAGGAGAGCCAAGGAAAGGGGAGGAACTGTTGAGAGGATGTTCCTGAAGAAAATTTGGCCCTCCTGGAGAGATTCATCCTGTCTTGATGTGTAGAAGGCAGTGTGGAGAAATGCATTTGGAAAGTTTTCTCCTATCAGGAAATGTAATGGAATATATGTATTATGGGCTATGGATTGGGAGTGGGACCCCCGAGTGCTCCATCCCATTAACGGTTCTGATTGCACCTTTTTTCTCTTTTAGCAATTCCCGTCCATCCCCCTGCAGGTGAGCTTCTTCTATTCCCCTCCATCAATTCATAGGTTCTTCTAATTCTCTCTTCTGGAGCCCCCAAAGGTTTTTGTAAGAGTTTTGGCAGATTTTTCTTACAGGTACCCCAAAATGCAGTGCAATTACACACAAAAACATATCATAGAGGACTGTTTGTTTGAACATAACAATAACATAACAACTTGGAGTGATCCATTGGTTCCTTCCCAGGCAAGCGGCAGTGGGTTGGGTCCCTTGGTGTGAGTGCTGGCCCCTCAGTAGGCGAGAGATACTGGGTGGGGCTAGGAGTGTTTATTTGTGTGTTTGAGTGCTCCCTGAGTGTTTCTCAGTGGGGTAGGAATGATTGAGATGCCCCTCCTCCACTAGTGAGAGGAGCTGAGGGGGGTGCATAGTAGAAGTGTTAGTAGTGTATGTTGGGGAGTTTTGGGATCCCAACAGTGCTGAGAGCGTGAGCTGGTGCACTGGGGGGTCCCTCCACTGCCTAGGATTGAATGTGCTTGAGAGGATGAGTGTATGGTGCAAGGGACCTATGTTGAGACCCAGGATTTCGGGGGTTCGGGAGTGGAGGCTGCCGACCTAGGAAGCTCGGGGGGCTGCAGGGCGGGCCAACTGATAAAAGTGGTGACGGGTCGGGGATGTTATAACAGGAACTGGAGGGCAGGCCATCATCGGGGAAGACGCCCCCTGTGTTTGTTACCGGTGGCATGTTCCGGCCCTCCAAGTTCATTCCCAGGCCCTGGACGACAGATCCTTGAGGGCCCTGGTCTCCGGCTGCTGCTTCTCAATGCCAGGTCGGTGAATAACAAGGCGATTTGATTGCAGAGGAGGGGGCAAACCTGGCTTGTATCACCGAGACCTGGCTGGGCCCTGAGGGAGGGGTTGCCCTCTCGGAAATGTGCCCGGCCAGGTTTCAGGTGTGGCACCAGCCGAGACACCGGGGCAGGGGAGGTGGGGTGGCGGTTGTGAGGGGGCGCTGCTCCACAAGTGACCGGGTGTGAGACCCTGTTTTTTAAGTTGGGTTCCCGAGAACAGTTGGGAGTGTTGCTGCTGTACCAGCCTCCCTGCTGCGTAGCAACCTCCCTGCCTGAGCTGCTGGAGGCCGTCTCAGGGCTGGCAGTGGAGTTCCCCAGACTTATGGTTTTGGGGGACTTTAATCTGCCGTCCCTGGGACGGGCCTCGGAAGCGGCCTGGGAGTTCATGGCTACCATTCATGGTCTCAGATAATTAGGGACCCGACTAGAGACAGTGGCCTCACTCCGGACTTGGTATTCTTGTCTGAGCAGTGGCAATGTGATTTGAGGGGAGAGGTGCACCTATCCCAATTGTCATGGTCAGATCACGCCCTGGTGACTCAGACTCTCGTGCACCGCCCACTCCGAAGGGAGGCGGGACCCATTCGATTGGTCCGCCCCCGGCGACTGATGGACCCTATGAGGTTTCAGAGGGAGCTGGGGAGTATACCCGAGGATCTCTTGCACGGTCCAGCAGAGGCCCTGGCGGCAGCCTGGAATAAAGGGGCCGCCGGGGCCCTGGATAGGATCCCTCCTGTGCGACCTCTCTTCCCTCATTCGACCCGTCACTCCCCGTGGTTTACGGAGGAGTTGAGGGTTTTGAAGAGGGTTAGGAGACGTCTGGAGCGCCGCTGGAGGAAGACGAAGACTGAACCTGATCGGACACAAGCTAGAGCCGCTGTTAAGGCCTACCTTGTGGCGGTAAGAGCGGCGAAACGTGAATATTTCTCCGCTCTTATTGCCTCTGCAGAATGCCAACCGACGACCCTGTTTAAGATAACGAGATCTTTGTTAGGTCAATCTAAATCAATGACCTATTTACAGGGTCGATCGGAGGAGTTTTCTGAGCATCTGCAGGAGAAAATCGCTCAGATCCATTCTAAGTTGGACTCTATGCGTGATACACGGTCTGGGGAGATGACGGAGACACGTACTTTGTTATCTGGGAACAGTTCGATCCTGTTGGACCTGAGGAAGTGGACAGAGACCTCCGGATTGTGAAGGCCACCACTTGTTATCTAGATCCATGTCCCTCCTGGCTAGTAAAATCGGCCCGGGAGGTGACTTATGGTTGGGTCCAGGCGATGATCAATGCATGTCTGGGGGAGGGGGTGTTCCCAGCAGCCTTTAAGGAGGCCCTGGTGCACCCCCTCCTCAAGAAGTCATCCCTGGACCCTACTGTTCTGGACAATTTTCGTCCAGTCTCCCACCTTCCCTTTTTAGGGAAGGTGGTGGAGAAAGTGGTGGCGTCACAACTCCAGAGGATTCTGGGTGAATCCTCTTCTTCGCCCAGGTCTCCCCCATTGCTCGGCCGGCTCCCTCCTCCCACCGGGTCCCTCCTCCGGTGGCCGGAGAGCTGCTGAGTCACTCCCCTTTTGCTCGAGGGCAGAGAAGCCCCACATGGACACGGGGGCCATTGCAGGCCCCCAACTGCCCGGCCCCCTTGGAGAAGGAGCTCTTGGGGGGAGCTGCGGTGACCTGCCCTGCGGAGCCCCTCGGCCTTGTCTGGCCCCGGGGAGAAAGCCGGGATGGGGAGCCTCTTCCCCCCCTGGGCCTGAAGTCCAAAACGTGGGTTGGTGTGGGTCAGGGACTGGAGGCTGTGGGCCTGGCTGTCACCCCAAAGGCAGCCATGTCTTGCAAACTCCCAAGACTTCTCCGGAGGTAGGAAAACACTGCGTGTCCACCGAGGGCGCTGTCTCCGAACTGGGAGAGCAGATTATGGCCAGGAGGAGCATCTGTTCCCCCCACGTGCTGAGACCCTAGAGCCCCATGGCAGCCCCTTTGGGCCTCCTGAGCTGCAAGGCCGCTGGGTCTCCATCCAGTGTGGAAAATCAGGGCTCGGCTTCCCGGTCCAGGTGTCTGCCCGACATCTCTGCGTCCACCTGGAGCAAAGCACCGAGTGGCGGGTTGGGGGCCTCCGTTTGGGGCCCTGAACGTTCAGTGAGTTTCGACTTGTATGAGGAGTTAGAAAGCAAAGTCCCGCCTTCGGGCAGGGAAGCATCCGAGGCAGGAGAGAGAGGCCCTTTTGCGGGGCGAGCGACCCTCCGCCCTCCCCTTGGTGGAGTCTGGAAGATTAGATTAGATCCATGCCCCTCCTGGCTGGTGAAAGCAGCTGGATCCAGTAGTTGGGTCCAAGCGATGGTGAATACATCCTTGGGAGAGGGGGTGTTCCCGGCGGCTTTTAAGGAGACGCTGGTTCGCCCCCTTCTCAAGAAGCCATCGCTGGACCCTACTATACAGGATAATTTTCGTCCAGTCTCCCACCTTCCCTTTTTGGGAAAGGTGGTTGAGAAGGTGGTGGCGTTGCAGCTCCAGAGGATTCTGGATGAAACGGATTATCTGGACCCCTTTCAGTCAGGTTTCAGGCCGGGTTACAGGATGGAAACTGCATTGGTCGCGCTTATGGATGATCTCTGGCGGGAGCGAGATGGAGGCAGTGCATCCATTCTCGCTCTTCTTGACCTCTCAGCGGCCTTCGATACCATCGACCACGGTATCCTTCTGGAACGGCTTAGGGAGTTGGGGGTGGGCGGCGTGGTTTTACGCTGGTTCTCCTCCTTCCTCCGAGGCCGGGCCCAGTTGGTGTTGATTGGGAGCGAGAGATCCAGTCCGCGGGCCCTTCTTTGTGGGGTCTCCCAGGGCTCGGTACTCTCTCCGCTCCTTTTTAACATCTACATGAAACCGCTGGGAGAGATCATCCGACACCATGGGGTGAGGTATCATCAATATGCCGATGATACCCAGTTGTATATCTCCATCCCGGGTGAAGTAAGTGATGCAGCGACCGTCCTGTCCAAGTGCCTGGGGGCTGTAAGGGCCTGGATGGGGAAAAACAGGCTTCAACTGAACCCTAGTAAGACGGAGTGGCTGTGGATTAATGGCTCCTTGTCTTCTGGGAAATTATCATCTTTAAGTCTGGATGGGGTTGCACTACCCCAG
This sequence comes from Charina bottae, assembly GCA_023362775.1. Taxonomy (NCBI): domain Eukaryota; kingdom Metazoa; phylum Chordata; class Lepidosauria; order Squamata; family Charinaidae; genus Charina; species Charina bottae. Next base: position 196,877 of record JALMGJ010000002.1, on the reverse strand, counting down.
ACAGATCCGGTGCGTAACTTGGGAGTTCTGGATTCACGACTCCTGCTTGAAGAGGAGGTGGCAGTCGTGGCCAGGAGAGCTTTTGCACAACTTCGGGTTGTGCGCCAGTTACACCCCTTCCTGGAACAAGAGGCCCTTCGAACAGTCACTCATGCCCTGGTTATCTCTCACATAGACTACTGTAATGCGCTCTACATGGGGCTACCCTTGAAGAATATCCGGAAGCTACAACTGACCCAGAATGTGGCCGCGCGGACAGTTTTGGGTGTCCCAAGGAGGACTCACGTAACACCTTTGCTGTGCGAGCTGCACTGGGTTCCAGTTTGCTTCCGGGTACAATTCAAGGTGTTGGTTATCACCTTTAAAGCCCTACATGGCATGGGACCAGGATACCTAAGGGATCGTCTCATCCCCATCACTTCATCCCGTCCCACCCGGGCATGCAGAGAGGGCATGCTACGGACCCCATCGGTTAAGAAGTTCCACCTAACGGGGTCTCGGAAGCGTGCTTTCTCTGCTGTTGCCCCTGCCCTTTGGAACATTCTGCCCCCGGAGATCAGACAGTCCCCCTCACTCCTGGACTTCCGAAAAAGACTCAAAACCTGGTTTTGTCAATATGCTTGGGGTCAGAAGGAGATTGGAGATACCTGGAGATGGCTAGCACCTTAAATTTGCTCTGAGGGGCCCTTTTTATAAACTTAAGAATACTCTGCCTTTGGATTCCATTTTATTCATTATATTTTAAATTATTACTTATTATGTGTTATTTTATTTATAAATGTATATTAATGATTTTAATTCTGTTGTAAACTGCCCAGAGTCCCCCTTGGGGGAGTTGGGCGGTGATAAATCCAATAAATAAATAAAATAAATAAATAAGTCAGGTGACCCAGGCACCTCCCACAAACACAGTAGAGATACACTTCAGTAGAAAAATCCTCCCCTATGCTTGTGAGCTCCAGCAAAGGAGATCGTTACCTTGTCGTGGTGCTGGAGCTTGAGCACCTCAATGAAACCATGAGCTAAACCGTGAAGGGACACCCAAGACGGGAAGGTCGTGGCAGAGAGGTCAGACTAAATACGATCCCTGGGGAAGGTAATGGCAACCCACCCCAGTATTCTTGCCATGAAAACTAAATGGATCAGTACAACCAAAGATATGTCGGTATACCATCGGAAGATGGGACCCCCAGGTCGGAAGATGGTCAAAATGCTACTGGGGAGGAACAGAGGATACGTTCAACTAGCCCCAGACGTGATGACGCAGCTAGCTCAAAGCCGAAAGGACGGCTAGCGGCCGACGGTGCTGGTGGTGAACAACGAATCCGATGTTCTAAAGATCAACACACCATAGGAACCTGGAATGTAAGATCTATGAGCCAGGGCAAATTGGATGTGGTTATTGGTGAGATGTCAAGATTAAATATAGACATTTTAGGTGTCAGTGAACTGAAATGGACTGGGATGGGCCACTTCACATCAGATGACCACCAGATCTACTACTGTGGACAAGAGGACCACAGAAGAAATGGAGTAGCCTTCATAATTAATAATAAAGTGGCTAAAGCAGTGCTTGGATACAATCCAAAAAACGATAGAATGATCTCAATTCGAATTCAGGGTAAGCCATTTAACATCACAGTGATCCAAATATACGCCCCAACCACAGATGCCGAAGAAGCAGAAGTAGATCAGTTCTATGAGGATCTGCAGCACCTACTAGATAATACACCAAAAAGAGATGTTATTTTCATTACAGGAGACTGGAATGCTAAGGTGGGTAGTCAGACGACACCTGGAATTACAGGCAAGCATGGTCTGGGAGAACAAAATGAAGCAGGACATAGGCTGATAGAATTTTGCCAAGACAACTCACTGTGCATAACAAACACTCTCTTCCAACAACCTAAAAGACGACTTTATACATGGACTTCACCAGATGGTCGACACCGAAATCAGATTGACTACATCCTTTGCAGCCAAAGGTGGCGGACATCTATACAGTCGGTAAAAACAAGACCTGGAGCTGACTGTAGTTCAGATCACGAACTTCTTATTGCAAAATTTAGAATCAGACTAAAGAGAATAGGGAAGACCCACAGATCAGTTAGATATGAGCTCACTAATATTCCTAAGGAATATGCAGTGGAGGTGAAGAATAGATTTAAGGGACTAGATTTAGTAGATAGGGTCCCAGAAGAACTATGGACAGAAGTTCGCAACATTGTTCAGGAGGCGGCAACAAAAAACGTCCCAAAGAAAAAGAAAACCAAGAAGGCAAGATGGCTGTCTGCTGAAACACTGGAAGTAGCCCAAGAAAGAAGGAAAGCAAAAGGCAACAGTGATAGGGGGAGATATGCCCAATTAAATGCAAAATTCCAGAGGTTAGCCAGAAGAGATAAGGAATTATTTTTAAACAAGCAATGTGCGGAAGTGGAAGAAGACAATAGAATAGGAAGGACAAGAGACCTCTTCCAGAAAATTAGAAACATCGGAGGTAAATTCCAGGCAAAAATGGGTATGATCAAAAACAAAGATGGTAAGGACCTAACAGAAGCAGAAGAGATCAAGAAAAGGTGGCAAGAATATACGGAAGATCTGTATAGGAAGGATAATAATATTGGAGATAGCTTTGATGGTGTGGTCAGTGAGTTAGAGCCAGACATCCTGAAGAGTGAGGTTGAATGGGCCTTAAGAAGCATTGCTAATAACAAGGCAGCAGGAGACGACGGTATCCCAGCTGAACTGTTTAAAATCTTGCAAGATGATGCTGTCAAGGTGATGCATGCCATATGCCAGCAAATTTGGAAAACACAAGAATGGCCATCAGATTGGAAAAAATCAACTTATATCCCCATACCAAAAAAGGGAAGCACTAAAGAATGTTCAAACTATCGAACAGTGGCACTTATTTCACATGCCAGTAAGGTAATGCTCAAGATCTTGCAAGGTAGACTCCAGCAATTCATGGAGCGAGAATTGCCAGATGTACAAGCTGGGTTTAGAAAAGGCAGAGGAACTAGAGACCAAATTGCCAATATCCGCTGGATAATGGAGAAAGCCAGGGAGTTTCAGAAAAACATCTATTTCTGTTTTATTGACTATTCTAAAGCCTTTGACTGTGTGGATCATAACAAATTGTGGCAAGTTCTTGGTGGTATGGGGATACCACGTCATCTTGTCTGCCTCCTGAGGAATCTGTATAACGACCAAGTAGCAACGGTAAGAACAGAGCACGGAACAACGGACTGGTTTAAGATTGGGAAAGGAGTACGGCAGGGTTGTATACTCTCACCCTACCTATTCAACCTGTACGCAGAACACATCATGCGACATGCTGGGCTTGAGGAATCCAAGGCTGGAGTTAAAATCGCTGGAAGAAACATTAACAATCTCAGATATGCAGATGATACCACTTTGATGGCTGAAAGCGAGGAGGAGTTGAGGAGCCTTATGACGAAGGTGAAAGAAGAAAGTGCAAAAGCTGGGCTGCAGTTAAACCTCAAAAAAACCAAGATTATGGCAACGAGCTTGATTGATGACTGGCAAATAGAGGGAGAAAAAGTGGAGGCAGTGACAGACTTTGTATTTCTAGGCGCAAAGATTACTGCAGACGCTGACTGCAGCCAGGAAATCAGAAGACGTCTACTTCTTGGGAGGAGAGCAATGGCAAATCTTGATAAAATAGTTAAGAGCAGAGACATCACACTGACAACAAAGGTCCGCATAGTTAAAGCAATGGTATTCCCTGTAGTAACCTATGGCTGCGAGAGCTGGACCATAAGGAAGGCTGAGCAAAGGAAGATAGATGCTTTTGAACTGTGGTGTTGGAGGAAAATTCTGAGAGTGCCTTGGACTGCAAGAAGATCAAACCAGTCCATACTCCAGGAAATAAAGCCAGACTGCTCACTTGAGGGAATGATATTAAAGGCAAAACTGAAGTACTTTGGCCACATAATGAGAAGACAGGATACCCTGGAGAAGAAGCTGATGCTAGGAAAAGTGGAAGGCAAAAGGAAGAGGGGCCGACCAAGGGCAAGATGGATGGATGGTATTCTGGAGGTGACGGACTCAACCATTGGGGAGCTGGGGATGGTGACGGCCGACAGAAAGCTCTGGCGTGGACTGGTCCATGAAGTCACGAAGAGTCGGAAACGACTGAACGAATAAACAACAACAACATGCTTGTGAGACAATGCTGAGTTGACTTCTGATAATCCTAACACCCCTTCTTCAACTTAGCATGTCTCAGTGTCCACAAGGTTCAACTTCTCCCACAGTTCTTGGTAACTGCTTCTGGGCAACGGCTTCGTGAGAATGTGCGCTGTCATGTTCCTTATAGGACAATAGTCCAGTCTGATTATCCTTCGTTGCAATTCTCTCACTGCATGATGCTTGAAATCAAGGTGTTTAGTCCTCCCACTAATCTTTTCTGATTGTGAGAGTCTAATACAACTTTGGTTGTCTTCAAAAATCTGAATAGGGATTGGTTCCTCTATTCCCATGTCTTCAAGCAGTAGCTTGAGCCGTGCAACCTCATTGCATGTTTCTGCTGCTGACACATATTCTGCCTCTGTGGATGACTGTGCAACTGTGCTGGCTTATGGCTTCCCCAGCTTACTGCTCCAGCCCCATAGAAAAATACATACCCACCAGTGGATTTACGGTCAGCAATGTTTTCTGCCCAATCTGCATCTGTAAACCCCACTAGTCTAGGATTCTCGGTGGCTGGCAGCTTTAGTTTCAGGTACCTTCTCACCCCCTTAATACCAGTCTAGTCTCTCTGTGTGGGTGCACTGTTTTTTTCAATAAAATGCCTACTGCAGAGATTCAAGATGGCTGCCTAACAGGAGAGGACTTTTTTTGCAAGCTCTGGGCAACTGGTCACAGTCCTTTCGAAGATGTCTGGAAGAACCACATTGGAAGCAACGCTTGCTTGAAAATGCTGTACCTTGGAATTCAAAGCTTTTCCGTTCTCTTGGCTTCTCACGAGAAGACTTTAATGACTTTAATGACAACAGACTGGCATTCCTAGACTGTGAAGTCCTCATTGGGACCGGTGGCAAGCTAGAAATAGGGATCTACAGGAAACCCACACACACAGATCAATATCTGATGTTTGACTCCCACCATCCACTGCAGCACACACTAGGAGTCATCAGGACATTGTCACACAGAGCAGAAACCATCCCCACCTCCATGGATTCCAAAAAGAATGAAAATCAGCACCTGAGAACAGCCCTGAAGGCCTGTGGATATCCAAATTGGGCCTTCACCAAATCTAAATCTACCAGACCTAAAACAGCGACAGATAGGGCTGAGACTCAGAGTAAATGAAAGAACCTGGTCATTCCCTACATGGCTGGTGTGTCTGAAAAGATAAAACGGATATTTGGCAAACACCACATACCTGTATATTTCAAACCCACCAACACACTGAGACAGAGGCTTGTACACCCCAAAGATCAAACTCCAAAACACAAGAAAAGCAATGTAGTTTATGCAATCCAGTGCAGTGAGGAGTGCTCTGAACTCTACATTGGAGAAACCAAGCAACCTTTGTACAGGAGGATGGCCCAACACAGGAGAAGTAACACCACAGGACCAGAGTCAGCAGTTTATCTTCATCTAAAGGAAAAGGACACTCATTTGAGGACATTAATGTTCACATTTTAGACAGAGAAGATAGGTGGTTTGAGAGAGGGGTCAAGGAATCCATTTATGCCAACTTGGAAAATCCTTCCTTGAATAGAGGTGGGGGCCTCAGGCACAACCTATCGCCCATCTTCCTCCCCGCTTTGTCTTCTGTGCCTAGGAAGATTAAGACCATTTCACAAGCTCAACAGCAGCATGGTGAGCTTAACGATCCTCCTTTAGATTATAAAAGGACTTAAAATACATCTCAATATAACCATGACCTAGCCCCAGGTGTAAGGTCACACAGCTACCTAGAAACATATTTAGGATTCCCTTACCAACTTTGCTCAGACTGAAGAAGCTCCTTGGATAAGGAGCGAAACGTTTCCACTGAGAAAATAGAAATCCAGTTGACATGATTCAAGCTACAGACAATTCCACCTGGATGACTGAGAACCTTCATAGACTCATTTTGACTTGTTTTAAGGACATTACATCAACGTTGGATCAGCCTGTAGTGTTCTTTTCCACTTTAATTTTTGAGTGTAACTCCACATCCAGACCTCCAGGGGTTACTTACATTTAATTTCCATTGCTTTTTGTATGATTTTGTTGTCAGCACATTCAACGATGTAATGAACAAAGTAATTAATATGAATATTTCATTCATTCAGATCTAGGATGTCTTATTTCAGTGTTCCCTTTATTTTTTTGAGCAGCTTATATATTTCCAGTCTTGCCCTATTGCCAAAGGGAACCTTGACCCAGACAATGTATTGTCGAAGGCTTTCACGGCCGGAGTTCAATGGCTGTTGTGGGTCTTCCGGGCTGTGTGGCCGTGTTCTGGAAGTTGTGGTTCCTAACGTTTCGCCAGCATCTGTGGCCAGCATCTTCAGAGGGCAGGAGCACAGATAGAAGCAAAATCTCTGTGCCCAGGTAGAGTGGGAATGTTCTATTTATAGAGCTAAATTATAGGAGATTAGGTGGAGTTTTTTGTTGTGTTGAAATGTTAACGAGTGGCTGATGAGCGTGATTAGCATGTTCATTGTGAGAAGTATTCCCATGTCCTGGTGGTTGGACTGAGTTCGTTGACCTTTTGCAGGCTGTGTTTTTCAGGACTGGTAGCCAGGTTTTGCTAATTTTTAAACTTTCTTCTTTTTTATTGTAACTGTGCTGGTGTTTGTGAATTTCAATGGCTTCTCTGTATAATCTGGTGTAGTGGCTTTTGGTGTTGTCCAGTATTTCTGTGTTTTCAAATAGGATTTTGTGTCCCGTTTGCTTGAGAGCATGTTCAGCTACTGAAGATTTTTCTGGTTGCTGTAGTCTGCAGTGTCTTTCATGTTCTTTTATCCTGGTGTGAATGCTTCGTTTTGTGGTTCCGATGTATACTTGTCCACAGCTGCATGGTATGCGGTATACTCCTGCAGCGGTGCGTGGGTCCCTTTTGTCTTTTGCTGATTTTAGCATTTGTTGTATTTTTCTGGTGGGTCTGAAGACTGTTTGAAAGTTGTGTTTTTCCATTAGTTTTCCCATGCGGTCAGTGACTCCTTTGATATAGGGCAGGAATACTTTGTTTGTGGGGGGCTGTTTTTCTTCAGTTGGATGTTGTTTTCTTGGTTTGATGGCTCTTTTTATTTCATTCTTGGAATAGCCATTTGCCTGTAGGACCCAATTCAGATGGTTAAGTTCATTGTTGAGAAATTGGGTTTCACAGTTTCGATTAGCACGATCCACCAAGGTTTTGATCATGCCTCTCTTTTGTCGTGGGTGGTGATTGGAATTTTTGTGTAGATATCGGTCCGTATGGGTGGGTTTTCTGTATACTTTGTGTCCTAGTTTCAGGTCCGGATTGCGTATGACCAGCGTATCTAAAAATGGAAGTTTGCCATCAGTTTCTTTTTCCATGGTGAATTGTATATTGGGGTGGATGCCATTTAGGTGGTCCAGAAATTTCTCCAGTTCTTCTTCAGTATGACTCCAAATTGCGAAGGTGTCATCCACGAACCGGAACCAGACTGTTGGTGTAATGGGTGCCGATTCCAAAGCCTGTTTTTCAAAGTGTTCCATGTAAAAGTTTGCTATGACTGGGCTCAGGGGGCTTCCCATGGCAACGCCATCCATCTGTTCGTAGAACTCATTCTCCCATTGAAAGTAACTAGTTGTTAGGCAGTGTTGAAATAAAGCTGTAATGTCTTCTGGGAAGATTTGCTTGATGAGTGCCAGGGTGTCCCTTACTGGCACCTTGGTAAACAGGGAGACCACGTCAAAGCTGACCAGTTTGTCCGTGTGGTTGAGTTTTAGGGTGCTGATTTTGTTGATGAAGTGTCCTGAGTCTTTGATGTGGGATGGAGTCTGTCCGATGTGGGCCTGTAAAAGGGTTGCCAAATGTTTGGATAATTCATATGTCGGGGAGCCAATGGCACTTACAATGGGTCTGAGTGGGATTGAGTCTTTGTGGATTTTGGGGAGTCCATATAGTCTAGGTGAGAGAGCTTCTGTCTTGCAAATATGTTGTAGTACGTTGGGATGCAGGGAGGAGCTCTTTATCAGTGTGTTGGTTTGCTTCATGATTTTGCTGGTCGGATCCCGTCTTATTGTTCTGTATGTGGTGGGGTCTAGTAATTCTCTGATTTTGTCTTTGTATTCATCTATGTTCATAATTACCGTGGCATTGCCTTTGTCCGCTGGAAGGATGATGATGTCTGGGTCCGAATTGAGGGTCTCAATTTGATTTCCATTGCTTTTTGTATGATTTTGTTGTCAGCACATTCAACTATGTAATGAACAAAGTAATTAATATTACTTTGGACCCTGTCCTGTTTTGCCATCCCAATGTCCTGTTTTTGTCTCAAGGAAATATGGTCAGCCTATGATTTAATGATCTGCCACAATAACAAAGGGGACTTTGATGAAATTGTATCCCATCTAAACAGAGAAGTAGAAGTCAAGCATCTGGGCAATGCCAGCTACTACTTAGGAATACAGATCAAGAAGGAAGAAGATGGAAGCTTTCTTCTAAGCCAGAAGCAGAAGATCCTAGAACTGTTGGAGGGCCTAGGACTGCAGAATGCAAATCCTATGCCAACACCAATGGAAACAGGTTTCCACAAACAACAGGAACCTAGTGAACTCTTGCCAGAGAACAACGACCATAGAAGTGCGATAGGTAAGCTACTGTATCTAGCCACCACCACTAGGCCAGACATAGCAGCTGCAGTAGGCATTCTATGTAGAAAAACCAGCACACCCACACAGAGAGACTGAACTGGTATTAAGCGGGTGGGAAGGTACCTGAAATGGACTACACACTGTGGGGTCTGTGGCTTGAATCATGTCAACTGGATTTCTATTTTCTCAGTAGAAATGTTTCACTCCTTATCCAAGGAGCTTCTTCAGTGTGAGACTGAGGATGAGTCTGAGACTTCCACCAGGATGACTGAGAACCTTCATCGACACACTGTGGGGTGTTGCTGGCTTTTGGGGTTCCAGGCGCAGATTAATCCAAACAACGTGTTTTAAGGCTAACAATATCTTTATTGGTAGCATAAGGCAATAATGGATGTATAGTGCATTATTGCAAAAAGGAAAAAACAAAGCATACACAGAGTTCCATCAGCAGATGTGAGGAAAGAAAATTCATGGTCTATGCAAAGACCAGGTGTAGTTACAGTTCAGAAACAAAGTACATGGCAACATGTAGATAGCAGTCAAAAAGAAGCATAGAATGAGTGAGTGAGATGAGAACCCATAGTTCATAGTTGACTTATACCCATGGTTCAACATTCTGATTGGCTAATGTGGGCTAGGCCATTTTTCTGCTTAACAATGTAGTAGCAGTTGTACTTACTATAAACCGCCATGAGATGGCGGTGTTGCATATTGGCTTGAAATATTGAAACTAAAGCTGCCAGCCACTGAGAATCCAAAACTAGTGGGGTTTACAGATGCAGATTGGGAAGAAAACATTGCTGACCATAAATCCACTAGTGGGTATGTATTTTTCTATGGGGGTGGAGCAGTAAGCTGGGGAAGCCATAAGCCAGCACAGTTGCACAGTCATCCACAGAGGCAGAATATGTGTCAGCAGCAGAAACATGCAATGAGGTTGCACGGCTCAAGCTACTGCTTGAAGACATGGGAATAGAGGAACCAATCCCTATTCAGATTTTTGAAGACAACCAAAGTTGTATTAGACTCTCACAATCAGAAAAGATTAGTGGGAGGACTAAACACCTTGATTTCAAGCATCATGCAGTGAGAGAATTGCAACGAGGGATAGTTCAACTGGACTATTGTCCCACAAGGAACATGACAGCGGACATTCTCACGAAGCCGTTGCCCAGAAGCAGTTACCAAGAGCTGCGGGAGAAGTTGAACCTTGTGGACACTTTACATGCTAAATTGAAGAAGGGGTGTTAGGATTATCAGAAGTCAACTCAGCCATTTCTCACAAGCATAGGGGAGGATTTTTCTACTGAAGTGTATCTCTACTGTGTTTGTGGGAGGTGCCTGGGTCACCTGACTTCCTGTTTCCTGCTCCTCCTTGGGTCTTTCGGGGCCATTCTCCATCTTACCTTCTTCCTAAGCAGACGTACACACAGGAGGGCCACGTGGCTATGTGGGTCTCGTCCGAAACATCTCACTTACAGGCAGACCGGAGATGATTAAGCCTTTCTACTATGAAACTGCTTGTAACCAAGATCAATTGAGAGTAATAGACTACAGCTACAAAGTATCAGGAACTTGCAATTCAGGCAGAGGAACGAGGGGAATTTCATTAACCACCCCCGTTCGAATGGGAAACAGCGAAATTGGGAAGAGGAGAAGGATCGCCGGACAAGAGAGGGACTGTACTTCTGCTGCGGAAAGGAGGGACACCGAATTAGCGCTTGCCCTCAGGGGAAAGTGAGCATTAAGGAAAAACCTCTGGCGAAAAAGGCAGCTGACAGAAGTACCCTCAAAGCAACACCCACCAAAGGAAAAGGAGCGGCTGCGGCAACTGTGAACCCATGGCAGAATCCGGACCTGGAAGAAGACAGTGATGACTCTGACTTTGAAATCCAGACGGCGGGAAATGAGGAAGGTCTGTTCTAATGAGCACCACAGGACAGACCTCCACAAAGGGGCGCAAAGGAAGTAGTCGCAACAACCCGACAATGCACCTAAAGGTACAGTTGAGAACCTTGGGGGGGAGGAAAACGTATGGGGGGGTTGCGATGCTAGATTCGGGTTGCTCTAGAAATTTAATGCACCCGAACGTAGCTGAAAAGATGGGACTGGACCTTTTTAAGCTTAAAACACCCATCACATTTTGCCAATTAGACGGGTCGGAACTGAAAGGGGGGCCAGTGGAGTATTACACTGAAGGACTACAAATGACTGGGGACTCATGTAGAAACTTTGCGGTTCCTAGTGGCTCCCATTGCAACACGACCCATTGTGTTAGGACTCAAATGGCTGAGGGCAAGAAACCCCAAGGTGGATTGGGTCTCGGGAGATTTGGACTTTACGTACGGGACTTATCAAGAAATGGACAATGATAGCACACCTAACGACATTGAGCTGGGGGCAACGGGGATGGAATTTGAGGAGGGGGAGCAGGACCAAGGAGGCGGCACACTCACTAGCACAATTCCGGAGAAATACCTCCCGGTAGCAGAGATATTCGACAAAAAGGAATGTGAGCAAGAACCCCCCCATAGGCAGTCAGACGCAACCATTGACCTCATCCCAGGGGCACCGTTTCCAAAGCCCAAAATGTATGCCATGACGCAAAAGGAACTGCAAGAATTGTGCAAATTCATAGATAAAAATCTGGCACGGGGGTTTATTGAGCCAGCCAACTCCCCCCTTGCAGCCCCGGTATTGTTCAGGAAGAAAAAAGACGGGTCCCTCCGGCTTTGCACTGACTACAGGGGTCTTAATGCAATTTCGGTTATGAGACAGTACCCTCTCCCGTTGCTGAAAGACATGTTAGCCCAGCTATCAAAAGGGAAAATTTTCACTAAACTAGATGTCAGGGAAGCTTATTACCGTGTTCGCATAAGGGAGGGAGATGAGTGGAAAACTGCATTCAATTGCCCATTGGGTTCTTTTCAATTCAGCCTGTAATGCTTCTTTCTTTGATTCTTACCAGCCTTTGGGTGGTGATGTGCAGAAAAGGGGACATCAGCTTTCCTATGCATCTGAAGCCTTTTGGTAGAGTTTTGCAGAGCTCTTTCTCACTTTGACTCTTAGACTGGAGGTAGCTGCAAGGCTGGTCTGGTGTCAAGTCAGTTCATGGAGTGCTTTTGGTCTGCCCATCAGGATCTTGGGGTACCTGGCCATTTAGATTGCTTGTCCTGGAACAAAATATAAACTTCCATCACCCCCCCCCCCCCTGTTTGCTCCTTATAGCCACGTTTGTGGGGAAAGGGGCAAACTGTAGATCAGAGGGATGGCAAAAGAGGGAAAGGAGGAAAGCTTCTGTCTAGGAGGCTTCTGCTAGAGGCTTTCTTAGCAGATGACCCTGAGGAGATGTGAAAGGTCAGGGTCCATAAACGTGCAAGAGAAGATAAAGTTAAGGGAAAGCATGGGGGGGGGGGGATCCTATAAAAACCAATGAGTGACTCAGAAATGAGAAGAAAAGGGGTGTAGCCCCCATTTTATGTGCTACATTTATTTTCCCCACCACTGCAACGATGGAGAAAGCCACAGCGTCCAGAAGAAACTACCTAGCTGATGCATTATCGCGCCTCCCGCAACACGAAAGCAAGACAGAGGATGTAATTGAGTCCCTCATACCCTCGCTAACAGATGAGCCTCAGAGCCTAACGGCACTCGCAGCTGCGCCAAAAGTTTGGCTGAGGGCGACCCGTTCAGGAGCGAGCTGAGGGCTGAAACGGTAAAGGACACCTGGTGGGGGGAGAACAAACACACCCTCCAAGAAAGCGACAGGGTGTGGTGGAAAGACAATAAAGTATACGTCCCAGAGTCTTTACGACAAGGGGTTTTGAGAAAGAACCATGACCACAAAACGGCGGGGCACTTCGGATTCGTAAAAACAGTGCATTTAGTCAGGCAAAAATTCTGGTGGCCGACATTGCGCACAGATGTAAAATCCTACGTGCGAACTTGCCCAGTGTGTGCAACAGCTAAGAGGAAAATGGGTAAACCCACAGGACTATTGCAGGAAGTAGCAAACCCAACACAACCATGGAAGCAAATTGCCATGGATTTTATCGTTGATTTACCAGTAAGCAGCAAGAAAATGGCTATTTGGGTAGTCACAGACTTATTTTCTAAACAAGCATACTTCATTGCTTGCAATGGGATCCCAAATGCTCCCAAACTAGCTAAAATGTTTATTCAACACATTTACCGGGCCCACGGAACGCCGGAACACATAATAAGCGATCGCGGCAGCACTTTCACTTGTAAGTTCTGGAGAGCTTTTTTAAAGTTGATTGGATCGGAACAGGGACTAAGTAGTGCGTTCCATCCGTGCACGGATGGTGCGACTGAACGCCTTAACTCGGTACTGGAGCAGTACCTCAGGTGTTACATCAGCTACCAACAAAACGACTGGGCGGAATTGCTACCATTCGCAGAAGTTGCGTACAACAATGCACTTCATCAAAGCACGGGGTTTTCGCCGTTTAAAGTACAGTAGCTATGGGTCAGGACTTTGTAACCATTCCCGAATTGGCAATGACCCAAAGCACAGAAGTAGCGGGGCCGTTGAAAGCGGATGAATGGATAGCGAAAGTAACCAGTAATTGGCCAATTATGGTGAAAACGCTGCAGGAAGCTAAATCCAATTACAAGAAATACGCAGATTGCAAAAGGGAACAGGAATGGGAGTTGAAAATTGGGGACAAAGTATACCTTTCCACAAAAAATTTAAGGGCCACGCAACCGTCGCGTAAGCTGGTGCCGAAATTCATAGGTCCATTCCCAATAATAGAAGTAATTAACCCAGTGACGGCTAGACTGCAGCTGCCGAAAGCCCTGAGAAAGGTGCACCCGGTTTTTCATATCAGCTTGTTGAAACAACACCACCCTTCGCCGCAGTGGCACCCAGAACTGACAGAACCTGCCCCATTGATGGTAGAGGGAGAGCCGCATTTTGAAATTGAAAAGATTCTTGACTCCCGACGACATAAGGGACAGCTGCAGTACTTAGTAAAGTGGCAGCATTTGCCGATTGGACACAAGGAGTGGGTTAGCGCAAAACACACACACGCTCCCAAACTAGTCAAGACTTTCCATAGGGAATTCCCTGATAAACCTCACTGAAATTGGGTGTACAATTGTGTAATACTTTCTTGTCATTACAGGATACTGAAGAAATAAGGGGATTGTTTTATTAGCTTAGTTTAATTAGTTTTAGCGTGCACTTGGTGGTGGGTAGGGATTCTTGGGCCGGTAGCATGTCAGAGTTCGGCAGACCTCTGCCATTCAGCCAGACAGCTATGTGGATTAAGGGCAGCTTGAAACCGACGCGAAATAGCCAGCAGCGCGTAGAGGAGCCCAGTTCGCACCGAAGTGTCAAGCGGTAATCTACATCTCCGGGACCGACCAACTGAGCACCCTGGAGCCCAGGAGCTACACGTGTCAACATCAAAGGACAATGGGGAGGGGAATGCTTAAATGTACTATGCCATGCTATGCCTGCTCATTCAAGTCTTTGTTCGTGTTAGCCTTCATGCACCGGAATAAACCCTTTTACTTCTTAGAAACCTCATGTCTGTGGTTTACTCAAGAGAAAGGGATTTTAGGGCATCGGAGTGGAGCACCTTACACCCCCATCCTAGCATCATTTCCTCAGTTAATATGAAATACCTGCAGGGAGGGAGGGAGGCCTCCTCTCTTGATTAACCCTCTAATTAAGCTAATTAGGGATAAATTCCATGTTGTCAAGGTCACTCTGGAGCCTCCCTTTGCAGCCCCTCAGCTGAATTCGAACCCCCTTTGAGACCCAGAAGATGAGAGGGGAAGGAATCCCTGGTCCTTCACAGCCTTTTCCTCCCTGAAAGGGGTGGATTCTCCCTCCATCTGGTCCCTGCCCATCAACCCCCCCCTGCAGTGTGGGCTGGCCTGGGGGTCTGAAAGGGAGGGGGAGGGGAAGCCCACCCTGTGTTTTCCCATTGTTCTTATTTGCTATAAAACAATGAAGAACTTATACATCCTGAAGGTTTTAGTATATCTTCTAATTTTCTTCCCCATCTCTTTTCTTCACAGCACTCATGAGTTAATCGCTTCCTGCTATCAGCTGCAAAAGATTTATAGTAATACCTGGTGAATTTCTGCCTCTTTTGCAACCTTTGAATGATGGAGGTTCAGGGCAGTAGGTTGGTGAGAGGAGGAGAATCGCAGCCTGGACCTTCTCCTGCCAAGACCCACCAGATTCCTTTCATGGCCTCCGTTTCTTTTCAGGGAGGGGAGACGGGGGGGGGGGGGAAGAGACCATCTAGTCTGCCCCCAGGAAGCCTTGGCCTGCCTGTCACTCCAGATCCCCCAACCTCTCCTGCTCAGCACAGACCCCCATTCAGAGCAATGGCTGCAACCCACCCACCCCACAGCCACTTAACCCGAAATCCATCTGGCGCTTAGCCAGGCCTGGAGGCCACCAGATCCAGAGAGATCCAGATATTCCACATGTAACGGCCACCCTGGGATCCCCCATTCCTGAGAAGTGATCTCAGGGATCAACTGCTCTCTGCCCAGCAGATCCCCAACCTCTTTTCCCTTCCTCAGATCCCCTGTTTCTCCAACCCTCTCCCGGCTTTGAATCCACAGGAGCTTCATCTACGCTATGGTGCTGTTCTCCTCCGAGTCAGTTCCCTTTGCTTTTATTTGCTATAAAACAATAAACTTCAGACTGTAGCAAACCCTGGAATGATGTGAGTTGATGCTGTCGGAATAGTGTGATCTCCGCTCCATATTCTCTCCAGGTCAGAAGCCATTTAATTCATCCAGGGAAAATTCCCTCCGTCCCTGAAGTTCTGATCCTCTGCAGAAGGCGAGACGTTTTCCACATGCACCTGAAGGTCTTCTTGCCAGTTCGGCCCCTTTTATCTGGAGGGAGCCCTTCCTCCGACGCTCTCCCCACAGTCCACCCATTTATTCCAGGGTGGATTCTTGGCCACGAAATAGGAATCCTTTGATCCCTTCCATGCTTCCGGCACCCATCTTGGTGGTCTCTGGTCCCGGTTCCAGATGGGGGATGCGAGTCCAATTTATCTTTGAGTATTTTTCCGCAGAAGAGGGAGTTCCTGTCCTCCCTCCCGAGATCCTGTTTCATGAAGAGGAACTCCTGGCATGCAACAGATTTTTCCTAATTTTATTTCACTTGATTTGGGTCCCCATTGATTTCCAAATACCCCCTTCAGCTGAGGCTTCCTAGTTTGTGGTGTTTTTGCATTGGATTCATTTTAACTCTCCTTCTTCTCCGTCCCCCTTCCTTGGGGAAAAATTGGAAGGAGCTCATTAGAAATATCAAGGCCCAGATCCACAGCCTTGCCTGGTTTAATCCATCTCCCATTCCCACTTTTTGATGAATCCTGGATTAGTTCTGCATTATAATGGAATCTCAGATAATAGCAAGGTGTCTCTGCTGGGCCATTTTGTGTTGTTCGTGGGAATGAAGTTGTGTTTTCTCCCCTCTGATCAACCATCTTGAGATTCAGTGGGGAAGAATCAGGACCACAACAGGACCAGGCCGAGGAAGACAGGGTCAAACTGCAGGAAGCGACGGTGGATCTGCTGAACTTCAAATCAGATCTTTATTGCGGTCAAAGGCCAGCATAAGGAGGGTGGGGTACAGTCAGTTAAACGCATAGAAAATACATCAAAGTAAAAGGAATAATATAAAAGCGCGTATGTATGTGTGTTGATCCTGAATTATAATCAGCACTCCACACACGAGACACAATGGAATAGTTAGGAATCTTTATTATATCAGTGATCCCAGGCACGTCAATGCTTCAAGTGAATTAAGGTTATGAAGATTAACATACATATACATACTCTCCTATCCCCTCCCCATTGAGCACTTTAAAATTCCTCTTGCTGCAGCTCATTGATGTCCATGGTGCTGAATATACATTCTCTTCTTTCTTTTTGTTCCGGCTAGAGCTTCCAATTACTTCTTGTCTACGTGTCTCTTGGCTGGCGCCATGTCGTGGATGGTGCCCAGGTGGTGCCATACGTGACTGTATGTATGTATGTATGTATGTATGTATGTATGTATATATTACCAGCCCATCTCCCCCGAAGGGGACTCTGGGCGGTTTACAAAATATAACAGTTAAAATAAATATAAAACCGTACAAATATACAATCATAAAAAAATACTAATGAATTAAATATAAAATCCAAGAGGTGATAAGATGGTATTTTAAAAGTGCTCTATGGCACCAGCCATCCCCAGGAGGAGCTGTTCCCGTTCCCATCCCAAGCAAGGCGGCAGAACCAGCAAGCGAGGCAGAACCTTGATATATATATATATATATATATATATATATATATATATATATATCATAGATAGATGATAGATAGATAGATCATATATATATATATATATATATATATATATATATATATATATATAAATATTTATACCCCGACTTCCGAGTCGGCTGCTGACGCCCTGGATGTTCGCCATTCGGGATCCGTCGTCCTCTGTCGTCCTCTGTCGCCATTTTCAGGATTTCCGGGATCTTCTTTCGGTTCCAAGGGCGACCCCCGAATTACAGGACACCGGCAAATTGACCCACTTTAACGTGGTACCCATTTATCTACTCGCTTTCGCTTTCGAATTGCTGGGTTGACAGAAGCTGGGGTGAATGGCGAGAGCTCACCTCATCATGCGGGGATTTGAACTGCCGACCATTGGATCGGCAGACTTTACAGCTCAGCGGTTTAACCCGCTGTGTGTGTGTATATATACACACAAAAGCCTAAAAGAAAAGAAAGAAATCTAAAAGGAGGGGTAGGGGCATTAGATGGGTGTAGGGGAGCATAAAGCTTAGTATAACTACCAGTACAGAACACTCTAGTGTGATGGATTAGATGCTCCTTAAATTCTGTGCAGAACCTGCCGACGTTGTATGTTGTAGCAGGGCTGGTATCTGACAGCAGCAGGAGATGCAAAATCGGCCTCAACACCCTGGGCATTCATGCAATGCTGGTGAGATGAGGCGAGTGCGAATGTCTCTGCAATCCAGGCCTTGGAGGAGCATGTGCTCTGGGGTTCCTGGGTGACCAGAGTCCCAGGGGCCGCGTGTCTCCGGGTGAAGGATCTCCCGGTGTCGGCCTTTGAGGATGGCTGAGGGGAGGGCCAGGGCAAAGGCCTCCAATGGTTGGGAACCTCGAAGTATGCCATGGGGGGGGCAGAGTACCTGCTGGACGCACGGGCAATGTGGCCCCCGTGGGCTTTCCTCCAACAGCGGCTCTGGAGCGGCATAAAGGGAGGGTGTGTTGCGCAAGGAGCATTTTCCAAGGAGGTGTCGGAGTTCCAGGCACTGATCCATGGGGACCGGCCCACCCTGAAACCGGCTTGCTCTCTGCAAGGATATTTATTTTATTTTATTTTTTATTTTAAGAACAGTCCCACCATTTTTGGGACTGCCCTAGCGAGGGACCTTGAGACCTGGAGCCTGGTCAGTGGGACTAGGGCCACACTATTGCAGTATGTAGACGACCTACTACTGGGCAGCCCTACAGAGAGGGAATGTGAGCTGAACACTACCTCCCTCCTGAATTCATTAGCAATAGGGATATTTAGGGATACAAAGTGTCCCAAAAGAAAGTGCAGTTGGTGAAACAGGAAGTTCAGTACCTCGGATTTTTAGGGTCTCATGGACAGCGGAAGCCGACTCACGGGCGGGTGGAGGCGGTCTGCCGAATGAAAGAACCCGTGAACTGCCGGCAGCTCAGAGGGTTTCCCGGAATGGCAGGGTTCTGCAGAATTTGGATTCCAAACTTTGGAGTGTTGGCTAAGCCCCTCTACGGCTAAGCCCCAAGGGGGGGATCATGATGTGTTTGAGTGGACTACAGATTGCCACGCTGCCTTTCGTAGCCTGAAGGAAGCCTTACGGCAAGCTCCAGCCTTGGGGCTGCCCGATGTGTCTAAACCGTTTTTCTTGTTTGTACATGAAAAGAGCGGAGTAGCGGCAGGAGCCCTCACACAAAAGTGAGGGAGCTGGGAACGCCCAGTTGCCCATTTCTCTCAACAGTTGGACACGGTCGCTCAGGGGTGGCCTGCCTGCTTGCGCGCGGCTACAGCAGCCGCCCTCCTAGTTAAAGAAGCAGAAAAAATCACTTTGGGAGGGGATCTCCAGGTTCAGACCCCACATGCGGTCGCTGACATTTTGGAGGCAAAAGGCTCCTACTGGCTGACAGGCAGCCACATGGCCAAATAACCAGGTGTCCGTTGAGTGCGCTGTAGTCATGCACCGTGTGCATGGGGGGCCCTTTTCCACCAGTCTGTGCCGCAGGGGCGAAAGGATCAGGCTTCTTTGGTACGAAGAAGGTGGGGGCAGATGCAGGTGATTTAGATGGTCGGATGAACCCCTTCTTGAGGTTGGTATCTACATATTCTTTCAGGATAGCTAGCTCCTTTGGTGACATTGCATAATGCCTTGCCGCTGGGATCTTGGCTCCAGGCTTTAAATCTACTGTGCAATCGAAGGATCTGTTGGGAGGCATTACTGTGGCCTCTTGTTCTCCGAAAATGTCTGCATAGTCTCCATACTTTGCTGGTAGGTGAGCCCTCCCTGCTTCCAAGCTTGCAACTGTCGGTTGGGATCGGGTAATTTCCTGTAATTTGTGGTGCAGACAGTCCTGAGTTGGGAAAGAAACTGTTCCGGTCAACCAGTCCAAATTGGGGTTGTGAAGCCGTAACCACGGTGTGCCCAGGATGATCGGAACTTGCAAAGAAGCTGTAACATACAGTTGGATCCATTCCGTGTGATCTGCGATGGATAGTTGAACTGGATGGGTGCAGTGTGTAATGGCGTCTGCCTTGAGGGGTTGCCCGTCGATGGTTTCAACCTGTATGGGTCTTGGTAGAGCGATCATTGGAATTTGAAACTTTTCCACTGCTTCCCCATCTATAAAATTCGTCGTTGCACCGGAGCCGATCATCACTTCTACAGGTAATTGTTGCTTGGAATCTGTTGTCAGCGTGGCTGGAACAAGGTAAAAATCCTGACTGCTATTTGCCATCTGAGCCCTTCTTAATTGCTGGATGGCCTCCCTACGGGGCTCTGGTGAGGGGGGCCGTTGGCGTTTAACTGCTGGGAAGAGGAGGCTGGAATTTGTGCCTGTTCTGTCTCCTGGGTTGTAAATCTTACTGTAGTTGCTTGGCATCTGGCAGGGCAAGCTCTTGTGATGTGACCTGGCCCCCCACAATAAAAACAAAGTGCTCTTTCCCTTCTTCTTTGCCTCTCGGCTTCAGACACCAGCCTCCGAGCAGCGCCTATTTGCATGGGTTCTTCTGCGTTCAGAGGCATATTTGCGTTAGGGAAAGTCGTGAAACTTGGAAACGCTTGCCGTGTTCCTGCCCTGCTTCTGCCTGAGCGGAGCTGTCTTAATTCTTCTAACCGGGCATCTATGACCACTGTCAACTGATACAAGCCTTCCAACATAGCTGGCGTACTAGCTCCGTTTTAATTTCTTCTTCCAGTCCTTGTTTGAACTGATCCTTCAAAGCCACCTCGTTCCACCCCAAATCTCCTGCCAGTAGTTTGAAATCTGTGATGTATGCTCCTACTCTCCTGTTCCCTTGTCGGATCTATCGGATTTCTCGGCTAGCAGTGACTTCTCTGATTGGGTCATCAAAGTGGGCTCTGAAACGGACCAAAAAATTCTGGTAGTTGTCTAGAATTGGGTCGTTGGCTTCCACCATCGGGATAGACCATCTGGCAGCTGAGCCTTTCAGCAGACTTAAGATAAAGGTGACTCTGGACCTTTCCGTCGGGAACTCAGCAGGTTGGCTGTCGAAAAACATGGTACACTGGGCGACGAAGGTCCTGAGCTGCGCTGTCTCTCCCCCAAATTTCTCTGGCAAACACCCTGGGGATCGCAGAACAACTAGTGGGGGGTGGTGCTGCTGGTGCCGGCTGCTGGGCGACTAGCGCTGGTTGTTGCATCTGTTGAAGCATCGCTGCCTGTAAATTATTAATCTGGTCGTCGACTTGTTGCTGGTATTGTGTCAAAGCTGCTGCTAGCTGGATTATGGCCTGCTGCAATTCCTGCATCTGAGAAGCCATTCTCCTGGTTTAGTTGTTCCTCCCTCTTCCAATGGGAGTTTTGGTTTAGCAGGATTGATGTCCTGAGTAGGTGCAGAAATAACATGCCAAGGCAGGGAATCCAGTCTCTAGTGTTTATTGGTGCCTACATACAGAAATCCTGCTAAACTAATAGTGCACTGAGAAAGCCAAGGATATGAGCCCAACTAGGGCGGAGCTGTTCTGACGCGTTTAGGGGAGAAGGCGAGGCTTTCTGAGCTACATCCCCGTTTGACTGACACTGGCAGGCTCCCCCCTCCCTCCTCCTGTGTCTCCCTGACAGCCAGTCTCACCTCCGGGGGCAAGATATTCCATAAGGCGGGCGCTATCGCAGAGAAGGCACGCCTCCTGGATCCCGCTAGATGGAATTCTCTTGTTGAGGGGGTCCGAAGCATGCCCTCTCTGCATGCATGGGTGGGGGGGGCGATGTTATCGGGACGAGACGGTCCCTCAGGTACCCTGGCCCTATGCCATGTAGGGCTTTAAAGGTATTCACCAACACCTTGAATTGGACCCGGAAGCAAACTGGCAACCAACGCAGCTCATGTTGCTCATACTTGCATTCAACAAGGCCACATTAGGAAGACTGTGGGTTTGGTCAGAACCTATCGCTCGCACGCATGGACCGTTTCTACCATGAAACTGATCTACAATAAACTGTAAGCTATTTTTATGTAACTTTACATTAACGTGTTGTCAGACCTAGAATCATCCCTTCCCCCTGACCATTAGTCTGGCTGTGGGGGCGGGGGACGGGACTGTAACCGGATACCTATACTGCTATACTGCTATACTGCCAGTATGTGTTGCTTCGCATAGAATGAGATATTTTACAGAGCTGCCTGGGAATCCCACGGCAGGAATGGGGCAAAGGTGCTGGGTCTCCACGGCGACGAGATATGGAGGAGATGAGAGGAGGAGCGAAAGGAAAGACTCCGAGCATTTCCCGCCAGGCAGCCATTCACAGCTTAAACCTTGGATGAGCATACTGCCCTTGTTTTTCAAATAAATTATTTGTATATCCTCATGGCTTGTCCTGTGAATGTTGAAGCAAGGTTGTAAGGGCTACGTTCCTCACAGTAAGATGTGAATCCCAAGTCCCAAATGGCAACCTGTCTGGAAGATTATTCTAACCGGGAGGGCTGCCCAGGGGCTGGTGTAAGCCCCCAGGAAGGTCTTTTAACTAAATGGCTGCAATCAGAAGACGCTAGCTCCCACGGAGCGGATGAAAGAGCCGGAGAGAGGGGCCCCGCCCCCCTGCCTGAGCAGCTGCAAGGGAGCACAGAAGCAAGAAGGATTTTAACAACGCTACGTTCCTTCTACGAAGCGTCGTCTTCAGCAGCAGAGCAACTGGAATTTTCTCAACCTGCAACAGCAGTTGGTGAGTTAACCCCCCCTACAACCCGCTTCATTAACCTGCAAGACAGAAAGGGCCAACGGGACGAAAGGCTGGGGACCCGGGGGGAAAAGCACAAGCCAGAAATGGGCGCCAAAGATGTGTTGGATTGTAGACATATTCTTACCCTTTTTGTACATTTAGATATTAATATTTGGCCATGTAATAACACACCATTGGGGAGCTGGGGATGGTGACGGCCGACAGAAAGCTCTGGCGTGGACTGGTCCATGAAGTCACGAAGAGTCGGAAACGACTGAACGAATAAACAACAAAATAACACCCCATGCTGTGCGTCATGCCGGCCACCTGACCGTGGAAGCGTCTTCAGACAACGCTGGCTCTTCGGCTAACAAACGGAGATGAGCACCGGCCCCTAGAGTCGGACACGACTGCACAAATGTGCGGGGGGAACCTTTACCTTTTACTTTCACCCTCATCAAGAGGCTCTTTAGTTCCTCTTCACTTTCTGCCATTAGGGTGGTATCGTCTGCATATCTGAGGTTGTTGATATTTCTCCGGGCCCTCCTACTAGAGGTTTCTAAAGGGAATCCAGTCACTATTCCCTTTCCTTCCTCAACCACAACTACTGACTGGACTCTTTTACATGCCTCCAGATCCCCACAACCTCTGGACACTCCTTTTCGCTTATGCAAACAGCAAGTATTATCCCAATACCAATGGCTCCCTGGAACTATGGGCGACTGTATAACCTTTCCAGGACAAGGTTATTGGATGCACATAGGTACCAAACTCTATTTCTCCATTCCATGGGACCAACCCTCCTTTCAGCTGCAATGGTCCACCTTTCAAGTAATAACTGATAACTCTTGGAAGACGATTCGTACCCTAAAACAGGCCACCTCATGGAACTACTCTGAGGTGGGTCGATTAAGAGGTGATCGACTGACAGACCGACATTATGATTTCTTCTATATAAACTTCATTCGTGCCCGCTCTTTAGTATTGGGCACCCCTTCTACTATCATATTGCTGAGAGATCATCCTCATCAGATAATCGAAGCTTCTCTGTGGCGGGTTAATGTGTCTGCTTATAGCATCTCTATTCATGAACCTGTTTGTCTACCCTGGGCTTTGCCAATGTACAATTCATGGTTCCAAGGTCGCACCACGCGATCGGTGTTACATACGGTAATGGGTGGGATTGGTACTGGAGCTGGAATCATGGATATTGAGGCCATTGAGAATAAGATTGCCTCCTTAGGGAAACAGAGCGACAGAAGATCTTACAAAGCGCAGATGTCCTCCATCAATCTGTGCAGGCTTACTTTAATTTTACCACTCTAGCCCTTCGTTTATTCCCTCAGGACCTGCTTAATTTTTCACTTGCCACCTGGGGTGCCATCCTCCTGCTTTGTATGGACACCTATATAAAGGAATGGCAACAAGGTGATGTTCAGGCCTGGCTTACCCATCGCTACATTTCACCTTCATTTCACCTTCACCACGGTGATAGCAGGTAATCCTGTGGAAGCATACCAATTCCTCCCCCTCCCTTGCATTGTTAATGTAATGAAATTATATATTAAGTCTATATGAACATAAAATCATAGTTTTAATAGAATCAGATAGTAGCCATGCTTGCCCTGTTTATGAACTTACTAGGGTGTCCACGTTGCTGGAGTGTACGGAATGAGGAATGTATGAGGTGTGTGCGTGGTACCAACAACAAGATAACGGGTTGGAACAGATAGTGAATGACAGATGGGTGTACGGAGGTACCAGAGAGATAAGAGAACATGCTGAATAAGGAATGTCAGGTCTCTGCAAAACAACAAGGTCAGAACTAGCCTTTGACTGTGTGGGAACATCTTGCCCCCGGAGGTGAGACTGGCCCCCTCCCTCCTGGCCTTTCGGAATCAGAAGACGTCTACTTCTTGGGAGGAGAGCAATGGCAAATCTTGATAAAATAGTTAAGAGCAGAGACATCACACTGACAACGTTTGTGGCAGTGACAAAAGCACTGTAAAGTTTCAGATGGAAAGGGTGTTCTGCCTTGCAGTTGAACATGATGGATAAGAGCTGCAGGAATATTGAGTTGAGGAGAAAAGGCATTGTGGTTTTGAGCGTGGGATCTTCAGGTTTATGAACAGCCCCTGCTGCGATCCTGTTTGCTTGGGGGTGTCTGCTTGTTAGCCTCTGATGGCTGTGGGTGATAGCAGCGCCAGGAGGCTGACCCATTTCTTCCATCCCCCTTGGTGGTGGAGATGTGAGGAAAAAATTGCAGAGTGGAAGATGTTTCATTTCTAGAATTGCATTGTGTCAGAACCATTCATGGCTTTTGAGAAGGAAAAAAACTGGGTAGGGTCAGCGTTGCTGTGACCGTGGGGCCAAGGTAAGGCAAAGCTCCCTTCCCAATACATGGGAGACGTTTCCATTTCTTTCACTCCTCTCTCGGGGCTTCTTTTTAAATTTTCCCCAAAAATCCCTACAAGTAAAGAGGAAAAGTATTTGGAGCTGCCAAGTGGCATTTTAGCTATGCAGATAAACGATCCTGATTTTGCTGAGTTCAGAAGGCACCAAAGAATTCAAGGTTTGTTGAGGTTTGGGACTACCTAATTTGAAATTGTATTTTGATGCCTGTTGTTTGCTTTGGATGAAGGAATGGATTTCTCTGGAGAACCAGAAATTACTACCGCTTGAAGGACATGAATTGAGATCCGGGTGGCATGCCTATTTATGGTATGATAATGTTAAAGTGTCCGGATTGTGGGAAAAGTTTCAGTTTGAAGTCCATCCTGGTGAGACACCGGAGGACCCACACAGGAGAGAAACCGTATGTGTGTCCGAATTGTGGGAAAAGTTTCAGTACCAAATCTAGCCTTATAGATCATGTAGGTTTACACATAGGAGAGTAACCATTCAAATGCCCAGACTGTGGACGGTGCTTCCCACAAAATTCCCACCTTAACAGACACAAGGAAATCCACATGAGGCAGAAGGTGATGAGTGTAGAGAAGGCTTGAATTTCACTTCTCAAATCCCATTGGACATCCAGCTGAAAAGTTGAGTATTTAATTTCTGGGCCGATTCTTTTTAGTCAAAGATGTCTCATTATTAGAGATGAGGGAGGAGAGAAAGAAATGGAAAATGTTAGTTTGAGAAAGGCTAACTACACGTTCCTGGCTATCAGCAGAACTTCCCAGGAAGCTGCTGCAGGCCCTAAAAGTGTAATGAACCCAACCTCAATGCCCTAATAAACACTTCTCGATGCAATTGATTGAAATGCAGATTAAGCTTTATTCAGGATACATGTAAATTGAAGCACTCCTAAAGATCTGAATGCGGATTCCCACCAAAGCTTGCAAACTTAACTCTCCCCCTTGCGCGCCAATTTCGCAGGCGCGATGATGTCAGTGTCCAAAACTTTTGCTCTCCCTTCCCAGCCTCCATCTCCTGCAGGTGGTTGACCTTGACGCTGCATTCTCCAGTCTCCACGAGAAGCCACAACACTCCGTGCCGATTCCCCCTCCCTGCAGTTCACACACTCACTACCTCTCTATTCCTAATGACAGGATTGATAGCTATGAACCCTGAAAAAAAGATAGGAGCACTCAGATTTTTTGGGAGAATATATTAGGGACGTTTGTGGCAGTGACTGAAACACTGTACAGTTTCAGATGGAAAGGCTGTTCTGCCTTGCAGTTGAACATGATGCATAAGAGCTGCAGGAATATTGAGTTGAGGAGAAAAGGCATTGTGGTTTTGAGCATAGGATCTTCAGGTTTATGAACAGCCCCTGCTGCGATCCTGTTTGCTTGGAGGTGCCTGCTTGTTAGCCTCTGATGGCTGTGGGTGATAGCAGCGCCAGGAGGCTGACCCTTTTCTTCCATCCCCCTTGGTGGTGGAGATGTGAGGGAAAAATTGCAGAGTGGAAGTGGTTTCATTTCTAGAATTGCATTGTGTCAGAACCATTCATGGCTTTTGAGAAGGAAAAAAACCATGTAGTGTCAGCGTTGCTGTGACCGTGGGGCCAAGGTAATGCAAAGCTCCCTTCCCAAGACATGGGAGAGGGTTCCATTTCTTTCACTTCTCTCTCAGGGCTTCTTTTTAAATTTCCCCCCAAAATCCCTACAAGTAAAGAGGAAAAGTATTTGGAGCCGCTAAGTGGCATTTTAGCTATGCAGATGAAGGATTCTGATTTTGCTGAGTTCAGAAGACACCAAAGAATTCAAGGTTTGAGGTTTGGGTCTACCTAATTTGAAATTGTATTTTGATGCCTGTTTGCTTTGGATGAAGGAATGGATTTCTCTGGAGGACCAGAAATTTCTACCGCTTGAAGGACATGAATTAAGATTCAGGTGGCATTCCTATTTATGGTATGATAACAGGAAGCTTTGGCGTGGGCTGGTCCATGAAGTCACGAAGAGTCGGAAGCGACTGAACGAATAAACAACAAAAATGTTAATGTCAAGAAGGATTTTAAAAATCATTTTCTTAGGAATGCCATATTGAGAATCTGGAATAAAATAAATAAAAAAATGTCACCTCAAGAAGCATTTGTTAGAAGAGAAAATCTGGGAGGAATAAGCTGGTTAAAATACAAAGACTTGTTAAGATTTAGAGTTGGATGGGTTTACATGTCACTGGTTCACCTATGTACAAGTGGTAGAACATTTTAAACTAGATAAAAAGATTTATTTATTTATTTATTATTTATTAAATTTCTATGACCGCTCATCTCCCCCTCAAGGAGGGACTCTGGGCGTTTCACAACATAATATCATTAAAATACAATAAAACAACAATAAAAATATAAATACAATAAATTCCAAGTGGCTGGTTGTTCTTACACTGCAGCTGAACATATTTAAAACATTTGAGGCGAAAGGAAGTAGGAAATCAGCCATCCCCAGGCTTGACCACTTTCCTTCTTGCCCCAGGCGAGATCACAGAGCCAAGTTTTTAATTTTTTCCTGAAGTCCAAGAGTGAAGGGGTCTGTCTTATCTCTGGGGGGAGGATGTTCCATAGGGCAGGTGCCGCTGCAGAGAAGGCTCGCCTCCTGGACCCCGCTAGATGGAGCTCTTTCATAGAGGGGGTCCGCAGCATGCCCTCTCTGCAAGATCGGGTGGGACGGCATGATGTAATGGGGATGAGGCGGTCCCTCAGATAACCTGGTCCTGTGCCATGTAGGGCTTTAAAGGTGATAACCAACACCTTGAATTGGACCCGGAAGCAAACTGGTACCCAAGGCAGCTCACGGAGCAAAGGTGTTATGTCTGTCGATCTTGGTGCACCTAAAACTGCCCGCGCGGCCGCATTCTGCACCAGCTGTACCTTCCGGATACACTTCAAAGGTAGCCCCATGTGGAGCGCGTTGCAGTAATCTATATGGGAGACAACCAGGGCACGAGTGACCGTTCGAAGGGCCTCTCGGTCAAGGAAAGAGCGTAACTGGCACACAACACGAAGTTGAGCAAAGGCCCTCCTGGCCACGACTGCCACCTGCTCTTCGAGCAGGAGTTGTGAGTCCAGGAGGACCCCCAAGTTATGCACCAGGTCTGTCTGGAGTAGTGCAGCCCCATCCTGAACTAAAGATGACAAATTCCCAGAAACCGAGGAGCCATTAATCCACAGCCACTTCATCTTACCAGGGTTCACCTGGAGCCTGTTTTTCCCCATCCAGACCCCTACAGCCCCCAGGCACTTGGACAGGGTGGTCACTGCATCACTTACTTCACCCAGGATGGAGATGTATAACTGGGTATCATCTGCATATTGATGAAACCTTAGCCCGTGGTGACGGATTATCTTCCCCAGAGGTTTCATGTAGATCTTAAAAAGGAGCGGTGAGAGTACCGAGCCCTGGGGGACCCCACAAAGAAGGGCCCGTGGGTTGGATCTCTCACTCCCTATCAACACTGACTGGGACCGGCCCTGGAGGAAGGAGGTGAACCAGCGCTGGCCCGGGACGCGGTGCTGTCGGAGGCGGCGCAGGAGCGGCTGCAGGGGCTGCTGAGGCTGGAGATGGCGCTGCTCCGCGGCATCCAGGCGCTGGGCAAGGGCGCAGGCCCGGGACATGAGCGGCAGGGCAGCGCAGGGGGCCTGGCCGGGGCGGTGGCGGTGGCGGCGGGGGGACGGAGCCGGCGGAGGTTTGCCGGGCGGCAGGACGGGGCGGGCAGCGCTGCTGGGGCTGGTGGCGGAGCTGGAGGGAGCAGAGGGACCAGGTGTTCCTGTGGGCGCAGCGCGCGCTCTGCAACCCGCCTTGGAGAAGCGGCCGCGGGAGGCCCTCCGGGTGCACCCTCCCGCCCCATCAATCCCCCAACCCCGCCGTTCGGCGTCCTCTCCCCCCGCTAACCCGAACCCTGCGGCGGCCAGGGGAGCCGAGCCAGGCTCGGACCGGAGGCAGCCAAGGGGAGAGCAGGCTGCTCTTCGCCCTGCGCCGCCCTGCCGCTCGCGTCCCGGGCCCGCGCCCTCGCCCAGCACCTGGATGCCGCGGAGCAGCACCATCTCCAGCCGCGGCAGCCCCTGCTGCCGCTCCTGCGCCGCCTCCGACAGCGCCGCGTCCTGGGCCAGCAGTGCCTCCCTGCCGCGCCGGGCCTCGCTCAGTGTGAGAGCCAGGGGGCGGGGTTTGCGGGCGGGGGCCAATCACATGGAAGGGGTGGGGGTGAGTTCAGCTGCGGAAGAGCCACACTCAAGGGGCCAAAGAGCCGCATCTGGCTCGCGAGCCGCCATTTCCGACCCTTGCCTTAAACGGAAGCAGCTAACAGGTTTGGAATCCCTGCTTATCTATGTCAGCTGTATGTAGCTTGAATCATGTCAACTGGATTTCTATTTTCTTAGTGGAAACGTTTCACTCCTTATCCAAGGAGCTTCTTCAGTCTGAGTAAAGTTAGTAAGGGAATCCTTAAATATGTTTCTAGGCTGGCTGTGTGACCTTGCACCTGGGGCTAGGTCATGGTTATTTTTGAGATGTTTGTTTCTAAGTCCCTTTATCATCTAAAGGAGGATCGTTAAGATTACCCTGCTGCTGTTGAGCTTGCGAAATGGTCTTAATCTTCCTAGGCACAGAAGACAAAGCAGGAAGGAAGATAGGGGAAAGGTTATGCCTGAGGCTCCCACCTCTATTCAAGGAAGGATTTTCCAAGTTGGCATGAATGGATTCCTTGACCCCTCTCTCAAACCACCTATCTTCTCTGTCTAAAATGTGAACATTAATGTCCTCAAATGAGTGTCCTTTTTCCTTTAGATGAAGATAAACTGCTGACTCTGGTCCTGTGGTGTTACTTCTCCTGTGTTGGGCCATCCTCCTGTACAACGGTTGTTTGGTTTCTCCAATGTAGAGTTCAGAGCACTCCTCACTGCACTGGATTGCATACACTACATTGCTTTCCTTGTGTTTTGGAGTTTGATCTTTGGGGTGTACAAGCCTCTGTCTCAGTGTGTTGGTGGGTTTGAAATATACAGGTATGTGGTGTTTGCCAAATATCCGTTTTATCTTTTCAGACACGCCAGCCATGTAAGGAATGACCAGGTTCTTCCGTTTACTCTGAGTCTCAGCCCTATCTGTCGCTGTTTTAGGTCTGGTAGACTTAGATTTAGTGAAGGCCCAATTTGGATATCCACAGGCCTGCAGAGCTGTTCTCAGATGCTGCTATTCATTCTTTTTGGAATCCATGGAGGTGGGGATGGTTTCTGCTCTGTGTGACAATGTCCTGATGACTCCTAGTTTGTGCTGCAGTGGATGGTGGGAGTCAAACATCAGGTATTGATCTGTGTGTGTGGGTTTCCTGTAGATCCCTATTTCTAGCTTGCCACCGGTCCCAATGAGGACTTCACAGTCTAGGAATGCCAGTCTGTTGTCCTTGGTGTCTTCTCTGGTGAAGCTAATGTTGGCATCTATAGTGTTTATATGGTCCGTGAAGGCCTGTACTTCCTGGGCCTTGATTTTGACCCAGGTGTCATCCACATACCTAAACCAGTGGGTGGGCACCGTTCCCTGGAATGTGTTGAGTGCTTTCTTCTCCACTTCTTCCATGTATAAATTGGCCACAATGGGTGACACAGGAGAACCCATGGCACAGCCGTGTTTTTGTCTGTAAAAGTCACCTCTGTATGTGAAATAAGTGGTGTTAAGACACAGGTCCAGAAGATGGCAGATCTGGTTTGGGTTGAGATGGCTTCTCCTTTCCAGGGTGCTGTCCTCTTCTAGTCTCTTCCTGACAGCGGATAGAGCATGAGTGGTGGGGATGCTGGTGAAAAGGGAGGACACATCAAAGGAGACCATAGTTTCATCTGTATCCAGTTTCAGGATCTTTGCTTTGGAAACAAATTCTTCCGAATTATGGATGTGGTGTTCAGAGTGTCCAACTAGAGGTGCTAGTATGGTAGAGAGGTGTTTGGCAATGTTGTATGTTACCGAATTGATGCTGCTGACTATGGGTCGGAGGGGTGTTCCTTCCTTGTGGATCTTAGGAAGTCCGTAGATGCAGGGGATGGCTTCTCCAGGATACAGACGGTGGTAGGTAATCCTATCGATGGAGCCATCATGTTCCAATTGTTTCAAACTGTCTATTGCCTTTTTCTTGTAATTGTTGGTGGGGTCTCTTTTCAGTTTTTCATATGTATGGTGATCCTCCAAAAGTGAGGTAATCTTATTGTGGTAGTCTGCAGTGTTTAGAACCACAGTACATCTTCCTTTGTCAGCAGGTAAAATGGTGATGGTTTCATCTTTGCTGAGGGCTGTCAGGGCTCTCCTCTCTTGGACGGTAAGGTTGGGGGGAGGAGGTTGAGCACTGGACAGAGCTGCAGATATTTTAAGCCGGAGTTGTTCTGCTTCTTCAAAAGGTAGGTGGTTGTTGTGGATGGCAGATTCTGTGGCTGTAATGAGCTCCACAACCGGAACTTGCTTGGGAGTGATGGCAAAATTAAGACCTTTGGCTAGGACATCTCTCTCTGGTTGGGTAAGTTCTCTGTCTGAGAGATTTTTCACCCACA
Organism: Charina bottae; assembly: GCA_023362775.1. NCBI lineage: Eukaryota > Metazoa > Chordata > Lepidosauria > Squamata > Charinaidae > Charina > Charina bottae. The sequence goes on along the minus strand of JALMGJ010000002.1, from coordinate 165,610 downwards.
TGTTCTTTTTGTCCTCTGTGGTCCTGTTGTTGTTGTTCCTCCCAGCGGTTTCTCCAGTTCCTTGTTTCTGCTTGCTGCGAGAAAGAAGAATGTCAAATTTCTTAGTTTGCCTCTCCTTTGTCTTGTGATGCTGGGCCAGCTGTACTTTATTGCCAAGCTGAATAACTCTATCCAGGATTGGGTCAGGAAGGGTGGCTGTGAGTTCCTGGTGAAGGTTTTCAAAATTGTATTGCAGGGCATCAATGGTGAAGTGGACTTGCCTTATTCTTTCATTTAGAAGATGTCTTTGTGCCTGCTGCAGGATCAAGATAAAACGGATATTTGGCAAACACCACATACCTGTATATTTCAAACCCACCAACACACTGAGACAGAGGCTTGTACACCCCAAAGATCAAACTCCAAAACACAAGGAAAGCAATGTAGTGTATGCAATCCAGTGCAGTGAGGAGTGCTCTGAACTCTACATTGGAGAAACCAAACAACCGTTGTACAGGAGGATGGCCCAACACAGGAGAAGTAACACCACAGGACCAGAGTCAGCAGTTTATCTTCATCTAAAGGAAAAAGGACACTCATTTGAGGACATTAATGTTCACATTTTAGACAGAGAAGATAGGTGGTTTGAGAGAGGGGTCAAGGAATCCATTCATGCCAACTTGGAAAATCCTTCCTTGAATAGAGCTGGGGGCCTCAGGCATAACCTTTCCCCTATCTTCCTTCCTGCTTTGTCTTCTGTGCCTAGGAAGATTAAGACCATTTCGCAAGCTCAACAGCAGCAGGGTAATCTTAACGATCCTCCTTTAGATGATAAAGGGACTTAGAAACAAACATCTCAAAAATAACCATGACCTAGCCCCAGGTGCAAGGTCACACAGCCAGCCTAGAAACATATTTAAGGATTCCCTTACTAACTTTACTCAGACTGAAGAAGCTCCTTGGATAAGGAGTGAAACGTTTCCACTAAGAAAATAGAAATCCAGTTGACATGATTCAAGCTACAGACAATTCCACCTGGATGACTGAGAACCTTCATAGACATATTGCCATACATTTTGGGGATGAAACCCTGAAGTTGGTAAGGAAATTCGAGAAGACAGCTAGAAAGGTGGCAGACTATAGAAACCACCTACGTTTTAACCTCAGATGCAGACAACAGAGACTCATCCCGACAAGCCTACGCCTGCAATCTACAGTTAAGGGTCACAGAGCAGATCAGATCCTGCAGCAGGCACAAAGACATCTTCTAAATGAAAGAATAAGGCAAGTCCACTTCACCATTGATGCCCTGCAATACAATTTTGAAAACCTTCACCAGGAACTCACAGCCACCCTTCCTGACCCAATCCTGGATAGAGTTATTCAGCTTGGCAATAAAGTACAGCTGGCCCAGCATCACAAGACAAAGGAGAGGCAAACTAAGAAATTTGACATTCTTCTTTCTCGCAGCAAGCAGAAACAAGGAACTGGAGAAACCGCTGGGAGGAACAACAACAACAGGACCACAGAGGACAAAAAGAACATGTGGGTGAAAAATCTCTCAGACAGAGAACTTACCCAACCAGAGAGAGATGTCCTAGCCAAAGGTCTTAATTTTGCCATCACTCCCAAGCAAGTTCCGGTTGTGGAGCTCATTACAGCCACAGAATCTGCCATCCACAACAACCACCTACCTTTTGAAGAAGCAGAACAACTCCGGCTTAAAATATCTGCAGCTCTGTCCAGTGCTCAACCTCCTCCCCCCAACCTTACCGTCCAAGAGAGGAGAGCCCTGACAGCCCTCAGCAAAGATGAAACCATCACCATTTTACCTGCTGACAAAGGAAGATGTACAGTGGTTCTAAACACTGCAGACTACCACAATAAAATTACCTCACTTTTGGAGGATCACCATACATATGAAAAACTGAAAAGAGACCCCACCAACAATTACAAGAAAAAGGCAATAGACAGTTTGAAACAATTGGAACATGATGGCTCCATCGATAGGATTACCTACCACCGTCTGTATCCTGGAGAAGCCATCCCCTGCATCTACGGACTTCCTAAGATCCACAAGGAAGGAACACCCCTCCGACCCATAGTCAGCAGCATCAATTCGGTAACATACAACATTGCCAAACACCTCTCTACCATACTAGCACCTCTAGTTGGACACTCTGAACACCACATCCATAATTCGGAAGAATTTGTTTCCAAAGCAAAGATCCTGAAACTGGATACAGATGAAACTATGGTCTCCTTTGATGTGTCCTCCCTTTTCACCAGCATCCCCACCACTCATGCTCTATCCGCTGTCAGGAAGAGACTAGAAGAGGACAGCACCCTGGAAAGGAGAAGCCATCTCAACCCAAACCAGATCTGCCATCTTCTGGACCTGTGTCTTAACACCACTTATTTCACATACAGAGGTGACTTTTACAGACAAAAACACGGCTGTGCCATGGGTTCTCCTGTGTCACCCATTGTGGCCAATTTATACATGGAAGAAGTGGAGAAGAAAGCACTCAACACATTCCAGGGAACGGTGCCCACCCACTGGTTTAGGTATGTGGATGACACCTGGGTCAAAATCAAGGCCCAGGAAGTACAGGCCTTCACGGACCATATAAACACTATAGATGCCAACATTAGCTTCACCAGAGAAGACACCAAGGACAACAGACTGGCATTCCTAGACTGTGAAGTCCTCATTGGGACCGGTGGCAAGCTAGAAATAGGGATCTACAGGAAACCCACACACACAGATCAATACCTGATGTTTGACTCCCACCATCCACTGCAGCACAAACTAGGAGTCATCAGGACATTGTCACACAGAGCAGAAACCATCCCCACCTCCATGGATTCCAAAAAGAATGAACAGCAGCATCTGAGAACAGCTCTGCAGGCCTGTGGATATCCAAATTGGGCCTTCACTAAATCTAAGTCTACCAGACCTAAAACAGCGACAGATAGGGCTGAGACTCAGAGTAAACGGAAGAACCTGGTCATTCCTTACATGGCTGGCATGTCTGAAAAGATAAAACGGATATTTGGCAAACACCACATACCTGTATATTTCAAACCCACCAACACACTGAGACAGAGGCTTGTACACCCCAAAGATCAAACTCCAAAACACAAGGAAAGCAATGTAGTGTATGCAATCCAGTGCAGTGAGGAGTGCTCTGAACTCTACATTGGAGAAACCAAACAACCGTTGTACAGGAGGATGGCCCAACACAGGAGAAGTAACACCACAGGACCAGAGTCAGCAGTTTATCTTCATCTAAAGGAAAAAGGACACTCATTTGAGGACATTAATGTTCACATTTTAGACAGAGAAGATAGGTGGTTTGAGAGAGGGGTCAAGGAATCCATTCATGCCAACTTGGAAAATCCTTCCTTGAATAGAGGTGGGGGCCTCAGGCATAACCTTTCCCCTATCTTCCTTCCTGCTTTGTCTTCTGTGCCTAGGAAGATTAAGACCATTTCGCAAGCTCAACAGCAGCAGGGTAATCTTAACGATCCTCCTTTAGATGATAAAGGGACTTAAAAACAAACATCTCAAAAATAACCATGACCTAGCCCCAGGTGCAAGGTCACACAGCCAGCCTAGAAACATATTTAAGGATTCCCTTACTAACTTTACTCAGACTGAAGAAGCTCCTTGGATAAGGAGTGAAACGTTTCCACTAAGAAAATAGAAATCCAGTTGACATGATTCAAGCTACAGACAATTCCACCTGGATGACTGAGAACCTTCATAGACATATGTCAGCTGTAGTTTGCAAAGGAGGGGACAGAACGTCTGTGGGCGATTTTTTCTGTTTCGATTTACTGTTGCGAAGAGAGGACTCACTGGAAAGGACCCTGATGCTGGGAAAGACTGAAGGCAAAAGGAGAAGGGGACGGCAGAGGATGAGATGGTTCGATAGCATCACCGATGTAATGAACATGAATTTGAGTAAACTCCGGGTGACAGTGGAGGACAGGAAGGCTTGGCGTGCTATGGTCCATGAGGTCACGAAGAGTCGGACATGACTAAATGACTGAACAACAACAACAACAACGAAGTGGCATTTTAGCTATGCAGATGAACGATCCTGATTTTGCTGAGTTCAGAAGACACCAAAGAATTCAAGGTTTGGGTTTGAATTTGAAATTGTATTTTGATGCCTGTTGTTGTTGTTGACCCCTCTGCCAGTCGCTCCCAAAGGTGGCCTACCCCCTGGAGGTGCCCCCCACCCAAACTGAACTAGAACCCAGCAGAAGCCCTGGATCTCTGGCTGTGCTTGGTCTTGTCCAGGGAAGGACCCGGTGCCCCTTCGGAGCATCAGCAGCGCCAGCCTGGAGTGCCCCCGGGGCCTTAAGAAGCCTTAAAAGGGCATCTAGTCCACCCCCTCCAGGCACGCAGAGAAAAAGAGAGGCTGGCTGAGAGTTGTGGGGATAGCAAAGGAAGGGGAGGTCCCCTCTGGAGCTGGCAGGGAGCCCCCTGGAGCTGCAGCCCCCCAAGACCGAAGGATCCCCCTCCCCCTTTCTCCACTTCTTCCTCTGCTCCAAACGATCTCCTCCACCGGCGAAGTCAAGAGAGATTCTGCCCGGAGACTGATGACGCTTCAGAAGGGAGAATTCCCATTGGTGCTTCTGCTTTTCTGGGTACTCCCAACGCTGACACTTGAGAGAAAAACGCTTCCTACCCCCAATCCAGACCCACCGATTCCGCCTCTGGGACTGGAAGCATCTGTGTCTTTCTCCTCTCTTTGGGGGCGCTTGTGGGGCAGCCTCCATGGACTCTGTGTGGGTCCCCCTGCTGCTGCTGGTGGGGGCGCTGTCCCGGATCCCTGGAAGCGAAGGGGGGAATGAGCCCCCTGGTAAGGAGGGTGCTGGGTGGGGGGAGGGTGGCTGGGAGGGACCCCCTGATGCTGGGGGGAGGGTGAAGAAAGGGGATGGGGGCCCCAGGAGCGACTTTGGGAAAGGGGCCGAGGGAAAGGGAGGGGGGAGCCTCCAGGAGCCTCGATCTCCGCGTGGTCTCTGCCCCCTCCCTCCCCACAGCCCCCCCAGGCGGAAGGAGAGGGATCCCCTTTCCCTGGTTGCGCGGATGCACCGCGAGGGTTGTGGCCCAGGTGGGTCGTGGGAAGGCAGCCCATGGCTGATGGTCCCACAGAGTCTCCACAGGAGAGCCAAGGAAAGGGGAGGAACCGTTGAGAGGGTGTTCTTGAAGAAAATTTGGCCCTCCTGGAGAGATTCATCCTGTCTTGCTGTGTAGAAGGCAGTGTGGAGAAATGCATTTGGAAAGTTTTCTCCTATCAGGAGATGTAATGGAATATACATATTATGGGCTATGGATTGGGAGTGGGACCCCCTAAGTGCTCCAGCCCATTAACGGTTCTGATTGCACCTTTTTCTCTTTTTAGCAACTCCCGTCCAACCCCCTGCAGGTGAGCTTCTTCTATTCCCCTCCATCAATTAATAGGTCCTTCTAATTCTCTCTTCTGGAGCCCCCAAAGGTTTTTGTAAGATTTTTGGCAGAGTTTTCTTACAGGGCCTCCAAAATGCAGTGCAATTACACACAAAAACACCACACAATACCAAAACCTCACCCAGGGTGTTTTCTTGTTTTGGGAAATTGCAAAAGGGAAGGGACCTTCCTGACCCCTCCCCGTTTGACCTTTTATACAACTTCTGACAAAGTGACACCAGGCCCCGTCCTCTCCTGCCACCCCAATCGTTGCACCATCTTCTTTGTTAATATGAAATACCTGCAAGGAGGGGGGGGGGAGGCCTCTTCTCTTGATTAACCCTCCAATTAAGCCAATTAGGGATAAATTCCATCTTGACAAGGTCACACTGGAGCCCCCTTTGCAGTCCCTCGGCTGATCTGGGACCCCCTTCGAGTCCCAGGAGATGAGAGGGGGAGGAATCCCTGGTCCTTCGCAGCCTTTTCCTCCCTGAAATGGGCGGATTCTGCCTCCATCCGGTCCCTGCCCATCAAGCACCCCCCTGCAGTGTGGGCCAGCCTGGGGGGTCTGAAAGGGAGGGGGAGGGGAAGCCCACCCTGTGTTTTTCCCCTGCAGACTCCTCAAAAAGAACTTATACATCCTGAAGGTTTTAGTATATATTCTAATTTTCTTCCCTGTCTCTTTTCTTCACAGCACTGATGAGTTAATCCTGCTATCGCTTCCTGCTATCAGATGCAAAATAGCTGATGAATTTCTGCCTTTTCTGCAATCTTGGAGGATGGAGGTTCAAGGCGGTGGGTTGGCGAGAACAGGAGAATCGCAGCCTGGACCTTCTCCTGGGGAGACCCACCAGCTTCCTTTCATTCCTCCCTTTCTTTTCAGGGAGGGGAAACGGGGGGGGGGGAGGAGACCATCTAGTCTGCCCCCAGGAACTCTTGGCCTGCCTGTCGCTTCAGACCACCCCCAATTGTCCTGCTCAGCACAGACCCCCATTCAGAGCAATGGCTGCAACCCATCCACCCCACAGCCACTTAACCTGAAACCCATCTGGCGCTTAGCCAGGCCTGGAGGCCACCAGATCCAGAGAGATCCGGATACTCCACATGTACCAGGCACCCTGGGATCCCCCATTCCTGAGAAGTGATCTCAGGGATCAACTGCTCTCTGCCCAGCAGATCCCCAACCTTATTTCCCCTCCTTGGATCGCCTCTCGTTTCTCCACCTCTCCCGGCTTTGAATCCGCAGGAGCTGCACCTACGTTGAGGTTCTCCTCCGAGTCAGTTCCCTTTGCTTTTATTTGCTATAAAACAATAAACTTCAGACTGCAAGAAAACTCTGGAGTGATGTGAGTCGATGCTGTCCGAGGAGCCTGGCCTAGCTCCACATTCTCTCCTGGTCAGAAGCCGTTTGATCAATTCCCTCCGTCCCCGAATCTCGGATCTCAGCAGAAGGTGCACCGCTTGCTCTGCTCTCCGAGATGAGGTGCTTCTCTGAAGCTCACGGAGGGAGAAGCTGATGGACTGCAGGTCGCCAGAGACCCTCCCTGGCCAGGGGGCTGCAGCCCTGGGGCTCCGTGGGTAGGACCTTCGCCCAGGGCTCCCCCATTGCTCCCTCGGCCGGCTGAGAAGGAGCCGCAGGAAGGCTGGGGCCGGGTCCCTCCTCCGGTGGCCGGAGAGCTGCTGAGTCGCTTTCCTTTTCCTGGAAGGCAGAGAAGCCCCACATGGACATGGGGGCCCTTACAGGCCCCCAACTGCCCAGCCCCCTTGGAGAAGGAGCCCTTGGGGGGAGCTGCAGTGACCTGCCCTGGGGAGCCCCTCGGCCTCGTCTGTGTCAGAGATCGGCAGATCTCTGCCAAAGACGCTAGACGGGATGCACATTCCAGGAGGCTGCAAGTGACATGAAAGAGATGCCGGCTTTGAAGTAGACCTAGCTGACGATCGCGAATACACATCTCCGCGAGGGGATGTCTGAGCAGCTTGGAAAGGCACGAGAGTTACACGTGTCAACACCAAAGAACCTTGTGGGGGGGGGGGGAAGGGAAGATTTAAATGTGCAGACTTTACAGGTTCCAGCCATTCAAGTCTTTGTTCGTGCTAGCTTCTGTATCCTGTAATAAACTCTTCTACTTCTAAGAACTCATGCGTCTGTGAGTTACTCTAGAGCAGTGAGATTACAGATATCGGATGGAGTGCCTGACATAAAGACTTGAATCCACAAAAAAATTTTTTTTGACCACACATCCTGAGAACTACTCTGAGAAATCAGCGAGATTCTTGGTGAAAAGTGGCCATGAATCCAGACAAAATTTCTGCTTCAGCTTCGTGGAACGGAATGGAGGAAGCAGAGGAAGCAGGAGATTTCGAAGCACTGCAACAAGAGGAAGGAGAATGCGAAGACAATGGTGAGGGGGACAGAGCCAGCTTGTTAGATGCCCAGCTGATGGCGAGAGCATCGCAGCAAGCAGGAGAAGACGGATGGGAGAAACAGAAAACACAGAAAAAAGAGGTAACCAAAACTCCCCCCTCCCTCGAATCTACAAAGCCTAAGTTGGCAGGATGGTCAGTTGCAGTGGGAGAAGGACTAGAGAAAGTAGGAGAGGGGAAACGCCCGAAGAAAAGGGTCACACCAACCCAGCGCATTGTGCGGTTGGAAGAGCAGATGTCCAATGTGCAGTTAAATATAGGACTTCTGATCAACAAAATGGACTCATTGGGCGCAACCTTTGGGAAATTGATGGACAAATTAGATGAACCCAGAGTGAGGGAACAGAGCCTGGTGCCAATCGAAAGTGAGGGGGAGGAAGAAGAGGAATTTCGCCCCTACAATTGATCACCCATGACCCCATCATACAATCAATACACGACCCCAGGGGGGGTGCATACACCGTTTGGAATAGGTGAATTGAAAACAAAATTTAATGGAGACCCCAATAATCTAGCATGCTTTTTAACGCATGTACAAGGGTTCATGAGAGAATTTGAATACACCTTCCGAACGGAGGAGAGCAAAATCAGGTACGTCTCCAGTTTTTTGGAAGGTGAGGCAGGGGACTGGCTTGTAACGCTTCACGACAGGGGGGCAAGGGAACTACTGGACTTTCAGGAATTCATGAAAGCCCTTCGGAAACGATTTGAAGATACGCTGACTAAAGTCTCAGCCAGGGCACGACTCCGGAACTTAAGGCAGGGAAACAGAGCAGTAGCTGAATATGCTATGGACTTTAAAAAGTTCTTATCTTACCTGCCGGAATGGCCGGAATCGATAAAGATTGAACACTTCCAGTATGGATTAAAACAGGACCTACTGGAAAAGGCATTAGATAGAGAAGACCCTGGAACTTTAGAAGGGTGGATCCAATTAGCTGGGAAAATTGAGAGTAACAGACTACAGCTACAAAGTATCAGAAACTTACAATTCAGGCAGAGGAACGAGGGGACTTTCATTAACCAGCCCCGCTCGAACGTGAAACAGCGGAATTGGGAAGAGGAGAAGGATCGTCGGACAAGAGAGGGACTGTGCTTCCGCTGCGGGAAGGAGGGACACCGAATAAGCGCTTGCCCTCAGGGGAAAACGAGCGTTAAGGAAAAACCTCTGGCGAGAAAGGCAGCTGACAGAAGTACCCTCAAAACAACACACACCAAGGGAAAAGGAGCGGCTGCGGCAACCGTGAACCCATGGCAGAATCCGGACCTAGAAGAAGACAGTGACGAATCTGACTTCGAAATCCAGACGGCGGGAAACGAGCCAGGTCTGTTCTGATGAGCGCCACAGGACAGACCTCCACAAAGGGGCGCAAAGGAAGTAGTCGCAACAACCTGACAACGCACCTTAAAGGTACAGTTGAGAACTTTGGGTGGGAGGAAAAAGTATGCGGGGGTTGCAATGCTAGACTCGGGTTGCTCTAGAAACTTAATGCACCCGAACGTAGCTGAAAAGATGGGACTGGACCTTTTTAAGCTTAAAACGCCCATCACATTTTGCCAATTGGATGGGTCGGAACTGAAGGGGGGGCCAGTGGAGTTCTACACTGAAGGACTGCAAATGACTTTGGGGACTCATGTAGAGACTTTGCGGTTCCTAGCGGCTCCCATTGCAACACAACCCATTGTGTTAGGACTGAAATGGTTGAGGGCAAGAAACCCCAAGGTGGATTGGGTCTCAGGAGATTTGGACTTTACGGATGGGACTTATCACGAGATGGACAATGATAGCACACCTAGCGGCATTGAGCTGGGGGCAATGGGGATGGAAATTGAGGAGGGGGAGCAGGACCAAGGGGGTGGCACACTCACAAGCACAATTCCTGAGAAATACCTCCCGGTAGCAGAGATAATGGATAAGAAGGAATGTGAGCAAGAACCCCCCCCCCATAGGCAGTCAGACGCAACCATTGACCTCATCCCAGGGGCACCATTTCCCAAGCCCAAGGTGTATGCCATGACGCAAAAAGAACTGCAAGAATTGCGCAAATTCATAGATAAAAATCTGGCACGGGGGTTCATTGAGCCAGCCAACTCCCCCCTTGCAGCCCCGGTATTGTTCAGGAAGAAAAAAGACGGGTCCCTCCGACTTTGCACTGACTACAGGGGTCTTAATGCAATTTCGGTTACGAGACAGTACCCTCTCCCGTTGCTGAAAGACATGTTAGCTCAGCTATCTAAGGGGAAAATTTTCACAAAACTAGATGTTAGGGAAGCTTACTATCGTGTTCGCATAAGGGAGGGGGACGAGTGGAAAACTGCATTCAATTGCCCATTGGGTTCTTTCCAATACAGGGTGTTCCCGTTTGGGATTGCGGGGGGACCGGGAATCTTCATGAGGTTCATAAACAAAGTATTGTATGAATTTCTGTACAAAGGGGTAATTGTATATTTGGATGACATACTGATTTTTTCTGAAAATCTGGAGGAACACATGGAGTTAGTTAAGAGGGTGCTTGAGAAATTACTCGAGGCAAAGCTTTATGTAAAACTTGAGAAATGTGAATTTCACAGGGAACAACTAGACTTCTTGGGGTATCGCATTTCGCATGAGGGCATCAAGATGGACCCTGAGAAAGTCAAAGCGGTCCTGGGCTGGCAGCCACCCCGAACGCGCAGACAGCTGCAAGCGTTCCTCGGGTTCGCGGGGTTCTATAGGCAGTTCATTCAAAATTTCGCGCAGATCGCGTTGCCCTTGACTGACCTATTAAAGACGAAAAGCAAGGGCGCAAAAGCAAAAGCCCCACCACCGAGCACGAAACTCGTGTGGACACAAGAATGCCAGGTAGCGTTTGATAGGCTAAAGGAGATGTTTACGAGGGAGCCCATACTCAAACATCCAGAAGCTGACAAACCATTTGTGATACACACAGACGCATCAATTAGCGCAGTGGGGGCCATACTACTGCAGGCAGACGACACTGGAAAACTAAGACCGTGTGCATACATTTCACGGAAATTTAATCAGACGGAGAAACAATGGCATATTTGGGAGAAAGAGGCATTCGCTGTCAAACATGCCCTAAGCATGTGGCAACACCTCCTAGAAGGGACAGCAGAGCTGTTCCAAGTGTGGACTGACCACAAAAACTTGGAAGCTCTCAAATCCCCTAGAAAACTAAATCCTAAACACCTCCGGTGGGCAGAGTTTTTTAGTAGGTTCAACTTCATGTTGAAGTACTTCCCTGGGGGGAAAAACTACTTGGCAGACGCGCTGTCACGCCTACCGCAGCATGAGGGCAAAATGGAGGAGGTCATTGAATCGCTCATCCCCTCCCAACCAGCGGAGGATCAGAGCCCAGCAACAATAGGAGGGAGGGGGGAAGGCAATATGGCAATCACCCGCAGCAGCGCGCAGCGCGTGGCTGAGAGCGACCAGTGGACAGCCGAACTGCGGGCGGCAACAGCAACAGACACCTGGTGGGGGGAGAACAAACAGACCCTAGTGGAAAAGGATGGAGTGGGGTGGAAGGACAACAAAGCCTATGTCCCTGAGCCCCTACGGCAAAAGGTTTTGAACATGCATCATGATCACAAAACGGCAGGGCATTTCGGATTCGTAAAAACATTACACTTAATCCGACGCAAATTCTGGTGGCCATCCTTGCGCACAGACGTTAAAGCCTATGTGCGCTCATGCCCAGTGTGCGCAACCACCAAAAGGAAAATGGGAAAACCCACAGGGAAATTGCAGGAAGTAGCAAACCCCACACAACCATTGAAGCAAATTGCCATGGATTTTATAGTAGATTTACCGATGAGCAAAAAGAACACAGCCATTTGGGTGGTCACAGACTTATTTTCCAAGCAGGCACACTTCATTGCGTGCAAAGGAATACCGAATGGCCAAAAACTAGCTAGACTATTTATCCAACACATCTATAGACCCCACGGAACGCCGGAACGCATAATCAGCGACCGCGGCAGCACTTTTACTTGCAAGTTTTGGCGGGCATTTTTGAAGTTAATTGGATCGGAACAGGGGCTCAGTAGTGCGTTCCATCCGTGCACAGATGGTGCGAGTGAACGTCTGAATGCCACACTGGAGCAGTACCTTAGATGCTACATTAATTATCAACAGAACGATTGGGCGGAACTGTTGCCGTTCGCAGAGGTGGCTTACAATAACGCACTACATCAAAGCACGGGGTTTTCGCCATTCAAAGTCGCTACAGGGCAGGAATTTGTAACTATCCCCGAATTGGCCATGGCACACAACACAGAACTACGACAACCCCTAAAAGCGGATGAATGGATAGAAAAAATAACCAGTAATTGGCCAGTCATGGTGCAAACACTGCAGGAAGCCAAGGCAAGTTACAAAAAACATGCTGATCGCAAGAGGGGGGAAGAATGGGACTTGAGAGTAGGAGACAAGGTGTACTTGTCAACGAAAAACCTGAGGGCAACACAACCGTCATGGAAATTGGCACCAAAATTCATAGGTCCATTCCCAATCATTGAGGTCATCAACCCAGTAACGGCAAAATTGCAATTGCCAAAGGCACTAAGAAAGGAGCACCCTGTTTTCCATATCAGCTTGTTGAAACAACACCACAGTTCACAACACTGGCACCCAGAACCAGAGGAAACCCCCCCCCCCCCATTACTGGTAGACGGAGAACCACACTTTGAGGTTGACAGGATTCTGGACTCCAGATGGCACAAGGGGCAGTTGCAGTACCTAGTGAAGTGGCAGCATCTACCAATTGGAGACAGGGAGTGGGTCAGTGCCAAACACACACGCGCTCCCAAACTCGTAAAAACCTTTCATAGGGAGTTCCCGGACAAACCGCATTGAAACAGGCGCTTGAACAATGCAATGTGCTAAAATACTTTTGTGCTCTCTCCCTACAGGAAATGTATGAAAATGTGTAGAAATGTATGAAAATGTGTAAATAATTGGTTGGGTTAACAAAACACGCAGCTAAGGGGGTGGGGGGAGCATCTTGGGCCAGGAGCATGTCAGAGATCGGCAGATCTCTGCCAAAGACGCTAGACGGGATGCACATTCCAGGAGGCTGCAAGTGACATGAAAGAGACGCCGGCTTTGAAGTAGACCTAGCTGACGATCGCGAATACATATCTCCGCGAGGGGATGTCTGAGCAGCTTGGAAAGGCACGAGTTACACGTGTTACACCAAAGAACCTTGTGCGGGGGGGGGGGGGGGGAAGGGAAGATTTAAATGTGCAGACTTTACAGGTTCCAGCCATTCAAGTCTTTGTTCGTGCTAGCTTCTGTATCCTATAATAAACTCTTCTTCTAAGAACTCATGCGTCTGTGAGTTACTCTAGAGCAGTGAGATTACAGATATCGGATGGAGTGCCTTACAGTCTGCCCCTGGGGAGAAAGCCGGGATGGGGAGCCTCTTCCCCCCTGGGCCTGAAGTCCAAAACGGGGCTTGGTGTGGGTCTGGGACTAGAGGCTGTGGGCCTGGCGGTCACCCCAAAGGCAGCCATGTCTTGCCAACTCCCGAGACTTCTCCGGAGGTAGGAAAACACTCTGCGTGTCCACCGAGGGCGCCATCTCCGAACTGGGAAAGCAGATTATGGCCAGATTATGGCCAGGAGGAGCATCTTTCCCCCCCCCCCACGTGCTGAGACCCCAGAGCCCCGTGGCAGCCCCTTCAGGCCTGCTGAGCTGCAAGGCCGCCGGGTCTCCATCTGGCATGGAAAATCAGGGCTCGGCTTCCCGGTCCAGGTGTCTGCCCGACATCTCTGCGTCCACCTGGAGGAAAGCGCCAGGTGGCAGGTTGGGGACCTCCGTTTGGGGCCTTGAGCGTTCAGTGAGTTTCGATTTGGATGAGGAGTGAGAAAGCAAAGTCCCGCCTTTGGGCAGGGAAGCATTGGAGGCAGGAGAGAGAGGCCCTTTTGCGGGGCGAGCGACCCTTCGCCCTCCCCTTGTTGGAGCCTGGAAGGTTAGAAAAACACTCCAAGCAGCTAACAACAACCTTGCAGAGTAGAAGCGCCCAGAAAAGACTTGCACATACAGCTTAATTAACGTTCAGAAATAAAACAGTCTTCACACATTAGGTAGTTGAAGAAAAATAAAGATAGCTTACATTTTTATTCAGTAGATCTTGGTTACAAGCAGTTTCATAGTTTTTGTTGTTGTTCAGTTGTTTAGTCGTGTCCGACTCTTCGTGACCTCATGGACCATAGCACGCCAGGCCTTCCTGTCCTCCACTGTCTCTCGGAGTTTACTCAAATTTATGTTCATTACATCGGTGATGCTATCTATCCATCTCATCCTCTGCCGTCCCCTTCTCCTTTTGCCTTCAGTCTTTCCCAGCATCAGGGTCTTTTCCAGTGAGTCCTCTCTTTGCATTAGGTGGCCAAAGTATTTGAGCTTCAGCTTCAGCATCTGTCATTCCAATGAGCAGTCAGGGTTGATTTCCTTTAGGATTGACTGACTCCTTGCAGTCCAAGGGACTCTCAAGAGTCTTCTCCAACACCACAGTTTGAAAGCATCAATTCTTCGGCGCTCAGCCTTCCTTATGGTCCAACTCTCACAGCCATACATTTGTTGTTTATTCGTTCAGTCTCTTCTGACTCTTCGTGACTTCATGGACCAGCCCACACCAGAGCTTCCTGTCGGCCGTCACCATCCCCAGCTCCCCAATGGTTGAGTCTGTCACCTCCAGAATATCATCCATCCATCTTGCCCTTGGTTGGCCCCTCTTCCTTTTGCCTTCCACTTTCCCTAGCATCAGCTTCTTCTCCAGGGTATCCTGTCTTCTCATTATGTGGCCAAAGTACTTCAGTTTTGCCTTTAATATCATTCCCTCAAGTGAGCAGTCTGGCTTTATTTCCTGGAGTATGGATTGGTTTGATCTTCTTGCAGTCCAAGGCACTCTCAGAATTTTCCTCCAACACCACAGTTCAAAAGCATCTATCTTCCTTCGTTCAGCCTTCCTTATGGTCCAGCTCTCGCAGCCATAGGTTACTACAGGGAATACCATTGCTTTAACTATGCGGACCTTTGTTGTCAGTGTGATGTCTCTCCTCTTAGTCCCTAATATATTCTCTCATAAAATCTGAGTGCTCCTATCTTTTTATCATGTATCTTTTAGGGCCTGCAGCAGCTTACTGGGAAGTTCTGCTGATAGCCAGGAACGTGTAGTTAGCCTTTCTCAAACTAAAAATTTCCATTTCTTTCTCTCCTCCCTCATCTCTAATAATGAGACATCTTTGACTAAAAAGAATCAGCCCAAAAATTAAATACTCAACTTTTCAGCTGGATGTCCAATGGGAGATGAGAAGTGAAATTCAAGCCTTCTCTACACTCATCACCTTCTGCCTCATGTGGATTTCCTTGTGTCTGTTAAGGTGGGAATTTTGTGGGAAGCACCGTCCACAGTCTGGGCATTTGAATGATTACTCTCCTATGTGTAAACCTACATGATCTATAAGGCTAGACCTAGTACTGAAACTTTTCCCACAATCTGGACACTCATACGGTTTCTCTCCTGTGTGAGTCCTCTGGTGTCTCACCAGGTTGGACTTCACACTGAAACTTTTCCCACAATCCGGACACTCATATGGTTTCTCTCCTGTGTGAGTCCTCTGGTGTTGCACCAGGTTGGACTTCAAACTGAAACTTTTCCCACAATCCAGACACTCATACAGTTTCTCTCCCGTGTGAGTCCTCTGGTGTATCACCAGGTCAGAATTCTGACTGAAACTTTTCCCACAATCCGGACATTCATACGGTTTCTCTCCTGTGTGAGTCCCCTGGTGTCTCACCAGGCTGGACTTCAAACTGAAACTTTTCCCACAATCTGGACACTCATACAGTTTCTCTCCTGTGTGAGTCCTCTGGTGTCTCACCAGGAGGGAATTCCGACTGAAACTTTCCCCACAATCCGGACACTCATATGGTTTCTCTCCTGTGTGAGTCCTCTGGTGTATCACCAGTTCGGAATTTCGACTGAAACTT
The DNA here is from genome assembly GCA_023362775.1 of Charina bottae. Taxonomy (NCBI): domain Eukaryota; kingdom Metazoa; phylum Chordata; class Lepidosauria; order Squamata; family Charinaidae; genus Charina; species Charina bottae. The sequence goes on along the minus strand of JALMGJ010000002.1, from coordinate 149,747 downwards.
TTCCCACAATCCGGACACTCATATGGTTTCTCTCCTGTGTGAGTCCTCTGGTGTTGCACCAGGTTGGACTTCAAACTGAAACTTTTCCCACAATCCAGACACTCATACGGTTTCTCTCCCGTGTGAGTCCTCTGGTGTATCACCAGGTCAGAATTCCGACTGAAACTTTTCCCACAATCCGGACACTCATATGGTTTCTCTCCTGTGTTTGTCCTCTGGTGTACCACCAGGCTGTACTTCAATCTAAAACTTTTCCCACAATCTGGACACTCATACGGTTTCTCTCCTGTGTGAGTCCTCTGGTGTATCACCAGGTGGGAATTCCGACTGAAACTTTTCCCACAATCCGGACACTCATACGGTTTCTCTCCTGTGTGAGTCCTCTGGTGTATCACCAGTTCGGAATTTCGACTGAAACTTTTCCCACAATCCAGACACTCATACGGTTTCTCTCCTGTGTGAGTCCTCTGGTGTCTCACCAGGTGGGATTTCTGACTGAAACTTTTCCCACAATCCGGACACTCATACGGTTTCTCTCCTGTGTGAGTCCTCTGGTGTATCACCAGGTTGGAATTCCGACTGAAACTTTTCCCACAATCCGGACACTCATATGGTTTCTCTCCTGTGTGAGTCTTCTTGTGATTCAGTAGGGTGGCGTGCTTGCTAAAGCTTTTGCCGCATTGAGAACACTGGTAGGCCTTGTCGCCGGTGTGGGTCCTCTCGTGCATAATCAACGGTGATCTGTAATCTGTGCTTTTCCAACAATATAGACCTCTGTGGGGCTTTTCCACCACTGATATTCTTGGATTGCTGGCTTGATTTGCTTTCCTTTTTAATGCTGCTTGTGATTCTCGGTTGTTGAGCAGGCTCTTATTGGCATCCTTTTTGTCTATAAGATTCACATAAAAGTGGTACTTTATTATCTATAAAATGGCTGCACAAAACATGCAAACAACAACAAAAAAGCATTCATTACAATGAAAAAGGAAAAGTGCCAAAAGGGTAGATTAACCTCTAACATTCATGATGATTCATTTGACACATAGAAGAATAGCGAGATCCAAGTTCAAATCCTGAAATTCACTTGTTGGCTTGGGTCAATCACAGCTTCTTAGCACTGTAAAGTGTTATCCTCAAGGATATCCGAACAGTCACTCATGCCCTTGTCATCTCCCATATAGACTACTGCAATGCGCTCTACATGGGGCTACCCTTGAAGAGTATCCGGAAGGTTCAGCTGGTCCAGAATGCGGCCGCGCAGACAGTTATGGGTGCTGTAAGATCAGCCCATGTGACACCTCTGCTGCGCGAGCTGCATTGGGTGCCAGTGTGCTTCCGGGTCCAATTCAAGGTGTTGGTTATCACCTTTAAAGCCCTACATGGCATGGGACCAGGTTACCTGAGGGACCATCTCATCCGCGGAACATCGACCCGCCCCACCTGGTCATGCAGAGAGGGCATGCTATGGATCCCATCAGCAAAAGAATTTCATCTAGAGGGATCGAGGAGGCGTGCCTTCTCTGCAGTAGCACCCGCCCTTTGGAATACCTTGCCCCTGGAGCTGAGGCGAGTTTCCTCGCTCCCCACCTTCCGGAAAGATCTGAAGACCTGGTTCTGCCACCTTGCTTGGGACGGGAATGCCAATAGTTCCTCTTGGGAGTGGCTGGTGCCATGAAACCCGCCTTATTATTAACATCTTTTTATTTGGATTTTATATGTAAGTTATTGCTGTTCTAATTTTTATATTTTTAACTTGTTGTTGTAAACCGCCCAGAGTTCCCTGGTGTAGAGGAGATGGGCGGTGCTAGAAATTTAAATAATATATATATATATATATATATGGAAATGCTGGGGATAGATTCTACACATACACATAGATGCACACAGAGAGAAATACAGATACACACACCTATGAATATGTAGAAAATCCATGTGTATTTCAGCCTGAAAAATGTCTCAGAAGTGGGTATGGTCAAACTTTGGGGGCTACTTTTAGAGGGCTGGGGGGCTTTAACAGATGAAATGGTGCCCAAAGCCTCTGCAAGATTTAAAGCACCAGTTCTGTCCATTCAACTCCTCACCGCCAACTAGGAAAAGAGCAGAAAATACTGTCCACAACCACTCTGGGGACATCACCATACAGTACAGGTAGTCCTCCTTTCTGACTGTTATTGGGACCGGCACCTCTGTCACTAAGCAGCTCAGTCATTAAGTTGCTCTGCGAGTGAGATGGGTGGGGAATAAATTGGATATATAAATAAAAAGATCAAGATGATGTCACGTGAATGCACTGACTTACGACTGCACTCCTTGTCTGTTTATTCTCAAGCCTCGAATTTTTTTCCCTTTAAGCCAGCGTACATCCCATCAGGTTATGGGCCCAGAGAGAAATTTGCGTTTTCTTTGCTGCGTTGGACCTGGCTGTAAAAGGGAGTTTGTTTTTAGAGGCTGGTTTCAGAATAAACATGTTTTCTTTGAGTGGTCAGCAATGGCTGAACAGAGTCTGGTCAGTCTGCCATTTGAGCCTTTAGATGGCACAAACTATCTGACCTGGTGTGTGGAGATGAAATCATTCTTTTTGCAAGAAGAAGATTTGTGGCAGTATGTGGCAAATCCACTTCCAGAAGAGGTGCAAGCGTGTTTGGACTGTGCATTTTGCTTTTGGGAATCATCTCAGCTACTGCATGTCAGCGACTCAAGGACTGTGTAATGGGTGCTGAGTGGCTGTTGGAGCCTTCAATACAAAGTAGAACTCTGTTGCCCTTGGTGGACTATTAAGACAGCTTTATACAGTAGTTTGAAGCTGCAACTGGGTGAGACTGTGATGACCCACCGTGGTGAGCTCAAGACTTTGTTTGCTGCATTTGAACAAGGAGGCATGTTTTTCTGGGACTGTGAAAAAGCGTGCGTGATTTTTGCCAAGCCTGGACAGTAGTTTTGATCTACTGGTCGAGAAAGCAAAGACGCTATCTCCCTGCGACCTTACTGTGGATTATTTTACAAGCCACTTCCAGGAGCCATCTGTTGCTGCTGTTCCTGAGAATTCCTAACAGAGTGTTCCAGCTGAAGTAAAACCTGGTATGGAATCTACATTTTGCTGTGATTCTGGAAGGCTGTTCCCTGCCGTATTGTCCAGCGGATGCTGTCAGTGCAAGAAGCCTGATTTACGAATGGAGGGGAAGCCAGAAGTCAGAAGTCAGCTAAACAACGAATCCGAGTCTTCTACTCTGCCGGACTGCTGTGTGTAAGCATATCTCCAGAGAACTTTGTTTGTTGAATTCGGCTTTCAGCCTTGAGTTCAGCAAGTTATTTTAGCTGATATTTCTGTGATAAGTGTGTGAAATGTGTATGTGTACACTTGTTTTTCTCTCCTCAGTGTTCCAGCCCTGGTCAAGTCTGCGTGTACTTGTTGCTGGATGTTTCATTGAAAGAGATGAGGCTGAGTGTGTTAGAGAAAAAACTGTAAAATCAAGTGTGTGAGATGCTTCCTAAGAAGGAGATTGTGTGGACAAGACATTGTATGTTTAATGTTTCCCCACATCATAAATGCATCCATAAAGTTTTCACAAAGTACTGGGGTATCCCAGGATGGGAGAGTGTGTCTCAGATAGCCAAATGCATTCTGAGTGCAGAACCCAGGAAATGTGCAAAAGTTTCTTGATTGTGTTGTGTGTAAACTGTGTGTAAACAATCTAATATCAGGACTGTATCTGTTGCTAGGCAAAGTGACAGAGTGTTAACTAGACCATTTCACTTGGTTCATAGAGACCTAGTTAGCCCCCATGTCCCAAGTAATGGTGGGGTGCGAGTTTCATGTTCCTTCTGGTTGATGATCATACCTGCTTGTGTTGTTGCTACTTGTTGAAGTCTAAAGCGAAGGTCTGTGCTCGCTTTGAAGTGTATGTAGCAATAGCAGGAAGAAAATATGATTATCTAGTAGGTCAGTTCCAGTCTGATTGTAGTGGAGAGTTCCTGAGCCATGTGTTCCAGAATTGGCTTTGTAGGAAAGTATTCTCCCAAAGACTTGCCAATGTTGGAATTCTAGCTGAGTGTTGGTGTTGTGAATACCATTAACAATAGCCTGATGTTAGTTGCTCAGGTGCCATCCCATGTCTGGGGAGAGGCTACCGTGATTGCAGTGTGTTTCTAACTAACAGGTTGTAGAATTCAACTGTAAAAAGAAGTTCATTATTTTTTCTTTGGTATGGCAAGCGCCCTTCACTGAAGTACCTGCATGTCTGTGGAACATTTCCATGTGTTCACATCCCCAGGTCACAGAGAAGGAAGAACCAAGGAAGCACAGTGCTTCAGGTTGTTGGTTGTTGATTAAAATCCAAGGCTTATCGGTGTTTCATTAGGCCATGGTCAAATCCAAATCTCCAGAAGTGCTTTATGTTTAAGCAGCCTACTGGTTGGGAAAGGTTGTATGCTAAGGTTGCAGAAGTGTTGCTGCATTGCTAGTGTAAACCTACTGTCCATGCTTCAGTAGATGGGCAAAAACCAGTTCAGGTTTCTTCTGTTCCCAAGTCTCCGAGTGTGTTAAAAGGGCCCCTCAGGTGAAGGAGTGGAAATTTCACCTGAGCAGGTACAGGGCCTGGAGAGGGAGTCAGGTATTAGGAAAGAAGACGGTGATGAGGAAGTACAGTGGTCATTCCTCATGGGTCCTCTTATTCCAGGGTGTGAAGCCTGACAGATTTGTGAGTTAGCAGGTGACAGAGTGTCAAGTTACCTGAGAAAACCCTGTCTTTTCAAGACGTGTTGCTCCTGCCTTTTGAGAGGCAAGAACATTGGAACACAGCTGAGGATAGTCAGTTTGAGTTTTGGTGAAGTGTTAAAAGTAACCAACCTGTCCTTTGTTTTAGTAAGCTGTAGGTTCCAGATGAGTGTTCAGAAAGACATTTCTTCCTGATAATACTCTGCAGTGTAAAGCCAGCTTTGTTGTCCAGGGATTTGTTTCACAAGAAGGAGTTTGTGAACTGTGAATCTAATGTATGCACCCGCAGCTAGGCCAGAATGTTGACGTGTGGTGCGTTTTCTGGTTGCGTAGCGTGGAAACAGGTGTCCATTTACATATTGTGATGTTGACACAGCATATTTGAATATAGATCTCCCTGAAACAGTGTGTGTAAGGCAAGCTTGTGGCTCTACATGTGTGACAAAGTCCCAGACAGTCCATTGACTTAACAGGGTGCTTTATGGATTTTAAAGCAGGCCAGTCATTGATAGCATGGTGCAGATGCTAACTGGGATGTGTAGAACAGTCACGTGCTGTTTTCTGTGTGTACATAAGAGAGTGTAGAAGTTTGTGTAGGACTTCGTACTTATGTGAGTTGTTTTCTGCTTAGAAACTGAATCTTTCCACCTTGTATAAGAATTTGTCAGGCAGCTGAGGCAGTAATTCCAGCTGAAGGAGTCAGGCACAAATTCAAACATTTATCTTGGTGTTGAAGTTACAAAAGCCCAGAACAGAGAATCCTATAGTTCTTGAGAGTGTCAAATGACAGAGTGTCACAGAGTGTCATTTGTGTAAAGGAAGCTAATCCTTACTTTGTTGTATATCACTCTGCAATAACGCAGTAGACATGCCCTGAATTAGTTTTGCCCAGGTAGGGTACCAAGCCTGCGAGCTTGCAAAGGGGTGAAAAAAGTCCTGCGGTTTATCTTAAAATCAAAACAGACCCTTTGCTTCAAACAGAGCAGCTAGCGAGTTTGGAATTTCTGCTTATCCTGCCAGCTGCAATATTTGCAAAGGAGGGGACAGAACGTGGGCAATGCTTGTCTGTTTTCTCTGTACTGTGTTTCTGTTCCTGCATAATGTGTATTATTATGTATTTGTATGTATCTGAATAAAACATTGCATGAAGTGTATATTGTGCAATACATATGTGCAACAAGTGTTTTTAAACCATTTCTAGTTTCTGGATGACTATTGGTTGTAAAAACTGTAACTTGAACAGTGTAAAATAATACATGTACTAACCATTGTTGTTTCTGTTTCTGTACAAATGTATTTTACAGCTTTGAACAACTTCCATCATTGTTTGCATTGTGTCGAAATCCAATTTGGAGGGGTGTCAGATTTCTCATATGAGATTATCAAATTGGGTTTCTCTACAAAGCAAAAGTGTTTTGGCAAATTGCATCCTCTACAAAGCAAAGGCTTCTCATGGTGACGTGAAGTGCAGGTGCAAGATAACAACGGTCACGTGTGTATTGTTATGGCTAGTTTCTGGATCTTCCCATGAGAACAAATCCTCCTGATTTCCTCTGTGGGAAGCCTTGCCCTGTGAGAGTAAGGAGGGGGGGAACTCAGTGCTTAGATGCAGCACTGCCACCCAATAGCAGGTCATGCTGTGTGCTTTAGGCCTAATGCTTTAGGCCTGGTGTGTGTCACAGCTAACTTCCAGCCAATCAGAAAGCTAGAAGAACTGAATATACAATCATACAAAATGGTGTTCTATGCTTCTTGATTTCTAGTGTCTTTTAGCCATGTAGTTCTTCATGTGTATTCTACTTTTGAGGACTGAGCAGTGCATAGCTATGGGAGGCTATGCATGGCATGAGCTCTGGCCCTGGGATCAATACACGGAACTCTGCTTATAAGTTTGTTTTTGTTTTTCCTTTTACAATGCTGTACCATGTATATTCAACTAACATTTTTGCGATAATGTACTGTATATACTGTACATTATTGCCTTATGCTACAAGTAAAATACTTCTAGCCCTAAAAGCTGCACTCCTTTTCTGTTTATTCTCAAGCCTCGAGTTTTTTTCCCTTTAAGCCAGCGTACATCCCATCATTAAGTTGGGTGTGGTGAATAATGAGAGTGACCTATAAGGTGATTGGTCAGTTTATATATAAATACAGAGATGTCCTGTAATTCATTCTTCTCATCTACCTCTGTATGCTGTATCGTTGGTTTATCATTTGTTACCTGTGTGGAAGTGATCTGTAAATACGTATGTATATAAGTAAATAGGATATTTGATATAATCTGTTTGAGTCTATTTACTGCATAGTACTTGGATCGCTGGTGCCTAGGAGAGAAGCAGGCCACTCCATCTGCTCGCCCTGACAGGTTACGGGCCTCCACACTGCCTCCACACCTGAACATCCCAAATGGTCCTCAATGGCTATTTAGAAAAAGTGCTGGGTTAATACATGGATGGGAGAGTTTGTTGGCTAGACTTGAAAGTAAAGAACATCTCAGGAGACGGCAGTGGCAGATCAGTCCCATATTGTTGCCAAGGAAACAGCACCTCCATAAAATCACAAGGAGTCAACGCTGACGCGATGGGGACTTTCTAAATCTCCCGACCGCCAGAAAATTGCACGCACCAGTTTTAAAGCTTGCACCACCAGGGGAATAAACTTTGGGGAGGGGGGGAAGATGGAGCAGCTGGCACTTTTCAGCCGAGTTGCTTCTCTGACTCTTCCCCACGGAGGAAACGAAACAGCCCCACTTGCTCCTGGCCTCTCCTCCCACCTGTCCTCGACTCACCTTCCGGCTGCTGCTGCTCCGACCCCGGAAAGACCACAGAGCGCTCCTCCACGCCTCTTTCCCCCCAGGCGGAACCCGGAACAGGAAGTTCCTCTTTCCTCCTCCTCTCCTCCGACATCCCCTCTAGCAATCCAGTGCTCTGTTGTTTCAGCTCTCCGGCTCCCCCTCCCGTTGGACGTCACTCCTCAGCAACCACAGACGCCGCTGCTGTATTGACATATACATAGACACGGCGGTTGCTTATTCCTAGAGCGCCATCTAGCTTCTCCCCTGTGTGGATCCTCTGATGGGAAATAAGCTTCGTGCGCCCCCTGAAGCTCTTCCCACAATCCACGCATTCCTATGGTCCCGTGTGGATCCTCTGATGGGAAATAATCTGACTGCTCCTCCTGAAGCTCTTCCCACACTCTTTATGTGGCTTTTCTCCAGTGTGGATCCTCTGATGGGAAGTCAGTTGAATGTTTGGGTAAAGCTCTTTCCACACTCATCGCATTTATATGGTTTCTCCCCTCTGTGGATCCTTTTATGTATGGAGTGTGGAAAGAGCTTCACCACGAGTCGTTCCCTTACACACCGTAAACGGATCCACACGGGGGAGAAGCCATGGAAATGTCCTGAATGAGGGAAAAACTTCAATAGAACCAGCACCCTTGCCTGCCATAAAAGGATCCACACGGGGGAGAAACCATATAAATGCATGGAATGTGGAAAGAGTTTCAAGTAGCCCGGTAACATACATACATACATACATTTATTGTATGGCACATTCACATCGCGTTACAATAAAAAACATAGAGCAAAATAAATATGAAATATAAAATATAGACAGGAAAATTACAAACATAAGTCTAGGTTACAAATATAGTTTTTTGCTTCAGCTGTCACAGCCAGGAAATCAGCAAAGTCTCCACTATAGGCTCGGTTTTGACACTCTGTCACTATATGTTGGATAGTTTGTTTTTCGGCCCCACTGTCACAATTTGATGATGTTTGTAGCTTGAATCATGTCAACTGGATTTCTATTTTCTCAGTGGAAACGTTTTGCTCTTTATCCAAGAAGCTTCTTCAGCCTGAGCAAAGTTAGTAAGGGAATCCTTAAATATGTTTCTAGGTGGCTGTGTGACCTTACACCTGGGGCTAGGTCATGGTTATTTTGAGATGTTTATTTCTAAGTCCCTTTATCATCTAAAGGAGGATTGTTAAGATTACCATGCTGTTGTTGAGCTTGTGAAATGGTCTTAATCTTCCTAGGCACAGAAGACAAAGCAGGAAGGAAGATAGGGGAAAGATTGTGCCTGAGGCCCCCACCTCTATTCAAGGAAGGATTTTCCAAGTTGGCATAAATGGATTCCTTGACCCCTCTCTCAAACCACCTATCTTCTCTGCCTAAAATGTGAACATCAAAGTCCTCAAATGAGTGTCCTTTTTCCTTTAGATGAAGATAAACTGCTGACTCTGGTCCTGTGGTGTTACTTCTCCTGTGTTGGGCCATCCTCCTGTACAAAAGTTGTTTGGTTTCTCCAATGTAGAGTTCAGAGCACTCTTCACTGCACTGGATTGCATAAACTACATTGCTTTTCTTGTGTTTTGGAGTTTGATCTTTGGGGTGTACAAGCCTCTGTCTCAGTGTGTTGGTGGGTTTGAAATATACAGCTATGTGGTGTTTGCCAAATATCCGTTTTATCTTTTCAGACACGCCAGCCATGTAGGGAATGACCAGGTTCTTTCGTTTACTCTGAGTCTCAGCCCTATCTGTCGCTGTTTTAGGTCTGGTGGACTTAGATTTAGTAAGGGGCGTGGTGGCTCAGCGAGTAAGACGCCAGGCTTGTCGATCGCAAGTTCGGAGGTTCGAATCCCTAGCCCCGCGTGAGGGAGTGATCTCCCGCACTAGCCCCAGCTCTTGCCGGCCTAGCAATTCGAAAGCATGCAAATGCAAGTAGATGAATAGGTACCACTTCGGTGGGTAGGTAACAGCGTTCCGTGCACGTCATGCGGCCACATGACCGTGGAAGCGTCTTCAGACAACGCTGGCTCTTCGGCTAACAAACGGAGATGAGCACCGGCCCCTAGAGTCGGACACGACTGCACAAATGTGTGGGGGGAACCTTTACCTTTACCTTAGACTTAGATTTAGTGAAGGCCCAATTTGGATATCCACAGCTCTTCAGAGCTGTTCTCAGGTGCTGATTTTCATTCTTTTTGGAATCCAAAGGGCTATCATAGGGGAAGACGCCCCGGTGTTAGTTCCAGCCCTCCGTGCTCATACCCTGGTCAGCAGACTCGTGGTTGCCCTGATTTCCGGCTGCTGCTATGTAATGCCAGGTCAATAAATAACAAGCCCCCCCTCATTCACAATCTGATTTTAGAGGAGGGGGCATACCTGGCATGTATTACTGTAACCTGGCTGAGCCCGGAGGGAGGTGTTCCTCTCTCTGAAATATGCCCAGCCGGGTTTCCGGTTTGGCACCAGCCGAGACTTCAGGGCAGGGGAGGAGGAGTGGCTGTTGTCATCAGCCAGAAGGCTGAACTCATTGCTCTAACAAAGGCACTACAGCTAGCAGCTGGAAAACGTGTGAATGTCTTCACAGATAGTAAATTTGCCTCTAGTGTCGAACACGCTTATGGGGCAATTTGGAGGGAGAGGTGTTTGTTGACAGCTCAAGGCGAGCCCATAAAGCAGAGCTTTCCAAACTGTGTGTCGCGACACAAAAGTGTGTCACCACACACAGCGTGGTGTGTCGCCACACCACCCGGAAGCAGTGGCGCGCTCATGGGTTATGCTACAGGAACCGACCAGGCTGTGGCTATCAGGAAGTGATATTTGTCCCAAGGGACAAACGGAAGGTAGTATTGCCTAGGACCCCATGCTGAAATTGCAAAATTGGTAATCAAGGAAATGATTACTGCATTGTCAGTTTGGAAATGTCCTGACCCACATATAGCCAATCAGAATGCTGAAACAAGTGTATATCTCAGCTATGAACTATGGGTCTGTATCCTTCTTTTTCTTGACTTCTATCTGCGCCTGGAACCCCATAAGGCCAGCAATATCCCACAGCGCGTGCAGGGCGGTGGTGCGGGGGCGCGCGCGCGGGGTGGCGACACAGAAAAACATGTGGAGGCGCGCGCGTGCACGGCGGCGGCGCGGGGGGGTGTGCGGCGGCGTGGGCGTGCACGGCGGCGGTGCGGGGGGTGTGCGGCGGCATGGGGGGCGTGCGGTGGCGCGCGCATGCACAGCGGCGGCGGCAGCGGCTGCTGCTGCCACCGTGCATGCGCGCGCCACCACTTCCGGGTGTTCTTACACTTTTAGCCCAACCCAAGCATAAAAAAATACACGCTTAGACATTGCAGGTACAGAAAGAAAGTACAAAGGAGTCCTTACGTTTATTCATTGCAGGAAAGCCCCAGGAAAGAAGTTTTAGGAGGGAGAGAGGTTTTGATCTCCACCGAGAGCCAAGCCCTGCGAAAGCACAAGAATCTTTTGATCAGCTTTTCATCTGCAAGCTAGTGCCCTCCAAGTGTGGTGCCCAAGGTGAAGTATGAGTGCCACTTCCTCAATGGGATGCAGCGGGTGCGATTTCTGGAAAGGTCCTTCTATGACCAGCAGGAGATTGACCGCTTCGACAGCGACCTCGGGAAGTTCATGGCCCTCGTCCCGTTGGCACAGCCTGACGTGGAACAGCGATAAGAACGAATTGCAGCATGAGAGGGACGGGGTGGATCGCTTCTGCCGGCACAACTACGGGGTGATCAATTATTACTTGTAAATTCTGGGTATTATACAAACCCCAACAAAAAATGATTTAAAAATCACTTCAAAAAGAAAAAGAAATTCTTCCCTTTACGCTTAGGGCTCTTCTCCTAGTGTAAGAAACCTTCTTCAGTATCTAGACCAGAACTTTCCAAACTGTGTGTCGCGACACAAAAGTGTGTCGCCACACACAGCGTGGTGTGTCGCCACACCACCCGGAAGCGGCGGTGCGCGCGTGCACGGTGGCAGCGGCAGCCGCTGCCGCCGCCGCCGTGCATACATGCACCGCCGCACACGCGCGCACCGCCGCACGCCCCCCCTGCGCCGCCGCCATGCTGCCACCGCCACCGCCCCTGGTGTGTCGCCAGGGGCGGCACTTTGGAAAGCCCTGATCTAGACTGAATATTCTCTCACAAAAACAACAATGCTCATGCAAAACCAGCAAAAAAGAAAATTTCTGCTCAAAAACAAAAGAAGGAAAAAAGGGAAAAAAATTCCTGCTGTTTAAAACACAAAATCTATTTCTGCAAAAACATGGGCCCGTAACCTGATGAAACCATTTATCAGTCTGTTAGAACTACTGAATGGAGCAGAGCTGCTAAGCTTGTGTACAGAAAAAGAATATTGTTTAAAAAAAACAGCCCATGAGCAGGTTAGAGAGCTTGTTCTTACACTTTTAGCCCAACCCAAGCATAAAGAAATACATGCTTAGACATTGGAGGTACAGAAAAAAGTACAAAAGAGTCCTTACGTTTATTCATTGCAGGCACAGTTATATTCATCCTTGGTGGGAAATGATGTTCCATTTCTTCATTGTTTCCCTAAACTTAATTAACTCTTGTCTCTCATTGCTGGCAAGAGATGCGTGCAAAGAAAGAGGGGAAAAAATCTCCTAGGCCAGGGGTCGGCAAACTTTTTTTGCCGGGATCCATTTTGACATGCTCGTGCACATTTTGAAGTGCTCGAGAGCCAGGGGGCGGGGTTTGCGGGCGGGGGCCAATCGTGTGGAAGGGGGCGGGGTTTCGGGTGGGAGCCAATCGCGTGGAAGGGGGTGGGTTTTGCGGGCGGGAGCCAATCGCGTGGAAGGGGGCGGGGTTTGCGGGCGGGAGCCAATCACGTGGAAGGGGGCGGGGGCTCACGGAGGGAGGGGGTGCAGCCAGCGGCTCTGCGCAGCGAGGGGCTCCGCGAACCCGCCCCGGCCGCCCCACCGGGAGTGGCGGAGAAACAGCTGCCACCCTCCGCTCCCCAGAATATCGTGGGGCAAAGGGAAACCTGCCCGGAGGGGTCATCAGGAGCACAGGATCCGGCCCCAGCCCAGCCCGGCCCGCAGCTTCGGCGCCCTCCCCTCGCCATTGCGAAAGTCCCAGGCAACGGCGGGGGCATGTTCGACCTGCTCGTGCAGCACGGGGCGGCCGCCCCCGGAGACTCCGCGGCCCCCCGGCTGCAGCTCTTCCACCGCCTCTCCTCCTCTCTGGCAGCCGGGGGGCCGCGGAGTCTCCGGGGGCGGCCGCCCCGTGCTGCACGAGCAGGTCGAACATGTCCCCGCTGTCGCCTGGGACTTTCGCAATGGCGAGGGGAGGGCGCCGAAGCTGCGGGCCGGGCTGGGCTGGGGCCGGATCCTGTGCTCCTGATGACCCCTCCGGGCAGGTTTCCCTTTGTCGTGGGGCAAACCTTCACCCTGCACCGCCCTGCCGCTTGCGTCCCGGGCGGGCGAGGCATGGAGAGAAGGGGAGACGGAGGGGCTCCCTCTCCAGCCTCTGCGCCCCTTCAGGCCCGTCTCTGCGAGGCCCGGCGCGGCAGGGAGGCGCTGCTGGCCTACCCGGAGGGCCTCCCGCGGCCGCTTCTCCAAGGCGGGTTGCAGAGCGCGCGCTGCGCCCACGGGAAAGCCTGGTCCCTCCGCTCCCTCCAGCTCCGCCAGCAGCGCCACCCTCCCCATCCTGCTGCCCGGCAAACCTCCGCCGGCTCCGTCCCCCCGCCGCCACCGCCCCAGCCAGGCCCCCTGCGCCGCCCTGCCACTCACGTCCCGGGACGCGGTGCTGTCGGAGGCGGCGCAGGAGCGGCTGCAGGGGCAACGTGTGTGCGTGAGAGTCAGCTCCGGGGGTTGCGGGGAGGGGGAGGCTGTGTTTCCCCCCTTTGGGTTGCAAACGGCCTTGCATGCGGGCCTGATCCATGTTGCTGCCATCATTTTAAAAAACAAATGGCACTTGTGGGGGGGGGAAGGCATCTTGTATTAATTTTAGGGGGGGAAAGAAGGCAAAGGCGAGAGAGCAATAGGCGCATGGAAGTTTTGAAGAGAGAGCGACCAATTCTTGAACTCGAAAGGTCCACGTTGGAAGATGGAGATCCACAGGGGTGGTTGTCAAGACAGGAATTCAGACCTAGAAATCCTATGTTGGGCTCGGGGCCAGCGAGGAGGAGGGAGAAGGAAGAGGAGACAGAAGGGGAAACGGAGAAGGAATTTTTAGGAAAAGGGAAAAGAGAGAAATGCGGCCCAGGACGCGGCGCGCGTGAGAGTCAGCTCCGGGGGTTGCGGGGAGGGGGAGGCTGTGTTTCCCCCCTTTGGGTTGCAAACGGCCGTTTGCAACCCAAAGGGGGGAAACACAGCCTCCCCCTCCCCGCAACCCCCGGAGCTGACTCTCACGCACACACGTTGCCCCTGCAGCCGCTCCTGCGCCGCGTTTCAAAAAAAAAAGCGTTTTGGCTTTGATCAGGCCCGCATGCAAGGCCGTTTGCAACCCAAAGGGGGGAAACACAGCCTCCCCCTCCCCGCAACCCCCAGAGCTGACTCTCACGCACACACGTTGCCCCTGCAGCCGCTCCTGCGCCGCCTCCGACAGCGCCGCGTCCTGGGCCAGCAGCGCCTCCCTGCCGTGCCGGGCCTCGCTCAGTGTGAGAGCCAGGGGGCGGGGTTTGCGGGCGGGGGCCAATCACATGGAAGGGGTGGGGGTGAGTTCAGCTGCGGAAGAGCCACACTCAAGGGGCCAAAGAGCCGCATCTGGCTCGCGAGCCGCCATTTCCGACCCTTGTCCTAGGCCCATCCATGGCCTAAGATGGAGCAGCACACAGCCATGTGCTCTGCTCCAGGTTGAAGAAGGAGAGAGAGACGAAGGGGAGGAGCCCAACGAAACAGCTTCCCCTGGGAGGAGCAGAGAGCTTGCCTCCTAGAGCGGAGCCCCCACACACACACACCCACAAGGCATGTTGACTTGACCGGATCTCCAACACTGACCCCATCCCAAAATAGGCCCCTTGCATCCCCTCCCCACCATGGCATTGGCCCTTTAGAAAGATTTAGAATTTCCTCCTTCAGGAATGTGGGATGTGAGTTCTGAGCTCGCTAGGACCCTCAGCACCTCCACAAAAACACGCAACAGCAGAATTAGTGCAAACTTAGCTTTTATTGGGCAACGTTTTGCAAAATGCCGGGCGACTTCAAATGCCTCCACAATTTGGTTGACACAGAGAGCGTGCCCTGAGTGAAGGCTCACTCCATATTTATACAAGTAGTCAAAGGTTTACACAATTTCAACAGTTACATATTATACAAATCCATCAGTTACACCAATTTACACTTCAACGTGTTAGATTGAAAGCATCCTGTTTACCAATCTATGATATCTTGCTCCCGACGTTTTTACAATACCACGTCCGCCTATTGTTTCTCTTCCCAGTATCTTTTCCTGGTTTGTTTGATTAAGCTAAATTGATTAAGCTAGATTGTATCTCCTAAGGATTTTAGTTACCCCTTCCTGATCTTAATTTGCAGGAACATGCTGCGTCTCCGTGCCTTTTTACTGTTAAAGAGTAACTGACAAGTGTCAGAACTCTGAGTCCCGTAATAGACTTCTATGGGAATTGTGGAGAGAAATAAACTGACGGGCAACAGCACCCAGCTACGTGACCTCAACATGAAACGGGGAATACAGACCTTGGAGAGGGGACAAGACTCTGGTGGGGTTGTTTCAACTGCTAACCATTTGTATAGTCTCTCATTCAAGTCTTTCCTTTGTGCTAAATTGTATGTACCGGAATGAACCTTTTAATTCCTGGCAACCTCGTGTCTGTTGGTCTACTTAAGAGAAAGCGTTTCTCGGAGCGGAGTACCTCACACAAGTTTTGTCTATGAAGGTTCTCAGTCATCCAGGTGGAATTGTCTGTAGCTTGAATCATGTCAACTGGATTTCTATTTTCTTAGTGGAAACGTTTCACTCCTTATCCAAGGAGCTTCTTCAGTCTGAGTAAAGTTAGTAAGGGAATCCTAAATATGTTTCTAGGCTGGCTGTGTGACCTTGCACCTGGGGCTAGGTCATGGTTATTTTGAGATGTTTGTTTCTAAGTCCCTTTATCATCTAAAGGAGGATCGTTAAGATTACCCTGCTGCTGTTGAGCTTGTGAAATGGTCTTAATCTTCCTAGGCACAGAAGACAAAGCAGGAAGGAAGATAGGGGAAAGGTTATGCCTGAGGCCCCCACCTCTATTCAAGGAAGGATTTTCCAAGTTGGCATGAATGGATTCCTTGACCCCTCTCTCAAACCACCTATCTTCTCTGTCTAAAATGTGAACATTAATGTCCTCAAATGAGTGTCCTTTTTCCTTTAGATGAAGATAAACTGCTGACTCTGGTCCTGTGGTGTTACTTCTCCTGTGTTGGGCCATCCTCCTGTACAAAGGTTGTTTGGTTTCTCCAATGTAGAGTTCAGAGCACTCCTCACTGCACTGGATTGCATACACTACATTGCTTTCCTTGTGTTTTGGAGTTTGATCTTTGGGGTGTACAAGCCTCTGTCTCAGTGTGTTGGTGGGTTTGAAATATACAGGTATGTGGTGTTTGCCAAATATCCGTTTTATCTTTTCAGACACGCCAGCCATGTAAGGAATGACCAGGTTCTTCCGTTTACTCTGAGTCTCAGCCCTATCTGTCGCTGTTTTAGGTCTGGTAGACTTAGATTTAGTGAAGGCCCAATTTGGATATCCACAGGCCTGCAGAGCTGTTCTCAGATGCTGCTTTTCATTCTTTTTGGAATCCATGGAGGTGGGGATGGTTTCTGCTCTGTGTGACAATGTCCTGATGACTCCTAGTTTGTGCTGCAGTGGATGGTGGGAGTCAAACATCAGGTATTGATCTGTGTGTGTGGGTTTCCTGTAGATCCCTATTTCTAGCTTGCCACCGGTCCCAATGAGGACTTCACAGTCTAGGAATGCCAGTCTGTTGTCCTTGGTGTCTTCTCTGGTGAAGCTAATGTTGGCATCTATAGTGTTTATATGGTCCGTGAAGGCCTGTACTTCCTGGGCCTTGATTTTGACCCAGGTGTCATCCACATACCTAAACCAGTGGGTGGGCACCGTTCCCTGGAATGTGTTGAGTGCTTTCTTCTCCACTTCTTCCATGTATAAATTGGCCACAATGGGTGACACAGGAGAACCCATGGCACAGCCGTGTTTTTGTCTGTAAAAGTCACCTCTGTATGTGAAATAAGTGGTGTTAAGACACAGGTCCAGAAGATGGCAGATCTGGTTTGGGTTGAGATGGCTTCTCCTTTCCAGGGTGCTGTCCTCTTCTAGTCTCTTCCTGACAGCGGATAGAGCATGAGTGGTGGGGATGCTGGTGAAAAGGGAGGACACATCAAAGGAGACCATAGTTTCATCTGTATCCAGTTTCAGGATCTTTGCTTTGGAAACAAATTCTTCCGAATTATGGATGTGGTGTTCAGAGTGTCCAACTAGAGGTGCTAGTATGGTAGAGAGGTGTTTGGCAATGTTGTATGTTACCGAATTGATGCTGCTGACTATGGGTCGGAGGGGTGTTCCTTCCTTGTGGATCTTAGGAAGTCCGTAGATGCAGGGGATGGCTTCTCCAGGATACAGACGGTGGTAGGTAATCCTATCGATGGAGCCATCATGTTCCAATTGTTTCAAACTGTCTATTGCCTTTTTCTTGTAATTGTTGGTGGGGTCTCTTTTCAGTTTTTCATATGTATGGTGATCCTCCAAAAGTGAGGTAATCTTATTGTGGTAGTCTGCAGTGTTTAGAACCACAGTACATCTTCCTTTGTCAGCAGGTAAAATGGTGATGGTTTCATCTTTGCTGAGGGCTGTCAGGGCTCTCCTCTCTTGGACGGTAAGGTTGGGGGGAGGAGGTTGAGCACTGGACAGAGCTGCAGATATTTTAAGCCGGAGTTGTTCTGCTTCTTCAAAAGGTAGGTGGTTGTTGTGGATGGCAGATTCTGTGGCTGTAATGAGCTCCACAACCGGAACTTGCTTGGGAGTGATGGCAAAATTAAGACCTTTGGCTAGGACATCTCTCTCTGGTTGGGTAAGTTCTCTGTCTGAGAGATTTTTCACCCACATGTTCTTTTTGTCCTCTGTGGTCCTGTTGTTGTTGTTCCTCCCAGCGGTTTCTCCAGTTCCTTGTTTCTGCTTGCTGCGAGAAAGAAGAATGTCAAATTTCTTAGTTTGCCTCTCCTTTGTCTTGTGATGCTGGGCCAGCTGTACTTTATTGCCAAGCTGAATAACTCTATCCAGGATTGGGTCAGGAAGGGTGGCTGTGAGTTCCTGGTGAAGGTTTTCAAAATTGTATTGCAGGGCATCAATGGTGAAGTGGACTTGCCTTATTCTTTCATTTAGAAGATGTCTTTGTGCCTGCTGCAGGATCTGCTCTGCTCTGTGACCCTTAACTGTAGATTGCAGGCGTAGGCTTGTCGGGATGAGTCTCTGTTGTCTGCATCTGAGGTTAAAACGTAGGTGGTTTCTATAGTCTGCCACCTTTCTTGCTGTCTTCTCGAATTTCCTTACCAACTTCAGGGTTTCATCCCCAAAATGTATGGCAATATGTCTATGAAGGTTCTCAGTCATCCAGGTGGAATTGTCTGTAGCTTGAATCATGTCAACTGGATTTCTATTTTCTTAGTGGAAACGTTTCACTCCTTATCCAAGGAGCTTCTTCAGTCTGAGTAAAGTTAGTAAGGGAATCCTAAATATGTTTCTAGGCTGGCTGTGTGACCTTGCACCTGGGGCTAGGTCATGGTTATTTTGAGATGTTTGTTTCTAAGTCCCTTTATCATCTAAAGGAGGATCGTTAAGATTACCCTGCTGCTGTTGAGCTTGTGAAATGGTCTTAATCTTCCTAGGCACAGAAGACAAAGCAGGAAGGAAGATAGGGGAAAGGTTATGCCTGAGGCCCCCACCTCTATTCAAGGAAGGATTTTCCAAGTTGGCATGAATGGATTCCTTGACCCCTCTCTCAAACCACCTATCTTCTCTGTCTAAAATGTGAACATTAATGTCCTCAAATGAGTGTCCTTTTTCCTTTAGATGAAGATAAACTGCTGACTCTGGTCCTGTGGTGTTACTTCTCCTGTGTTGGGCCATCCTCCTGTACAAAGGTTGTTTGGTTTCTCCAATGTAGAGTTCAGAGCACTCCTCACTGCACTGGATTGCATACACTACATTGCTTTCCTTGTGTTTTGGAGTTTGATCTTTGGGGTGTACAAGCCTCTGTCTCAGTGTGTTGGTGGGTTTGAAATATACAGGTATGTGGTGTTTGCCAAATATCCGTTTTATCTTTTCAGACACGCCAGCCATGTAAGGAATGACCAGGTTCTTCCGTTTACTCTGAGTCTCAGCCCTATCTGTCGCTGTTTTAGGTCTGGTAGACTTAGATTTAGTGAAGGCCCAATTTGGATATCCACAGGCCTGCAGAGCTGTTCTCAGATGCTGCTTTTCATTCTTTTTGGAATCCATGGAGGTGGGGATGGTTTCTGCTCTGTGTGACAATGTCCTGATGACTCCTAGTTTGTGCTGCAGTGGATGGTGGGAGTCAAACATCAGGTATTGATCTGTGTGTGTGGGTTTCCTGTAGATCCCTATTTCTAGCTTGCCACCGGTCCCAATGAGGACTTCACAGTCTAGGAATGCCAGTCTGTTGTCCTTGGTGTCTTCTCTGGTGAAGCTAATGTTGGCATCTATAGTGTTTATATGGTCCGTGAAGGCCTGTACTTCCTGGGCCTTGATTTTGACCCAGGTGTCATCCACATACCTAAACCAGTGGGTGGGCACCGTTCCCTGGAATGTGTTGAGTGCTTTCTTCTCCACTTCTTCCATGTATAAATTGGCCACAATGGGTGACACAGGAGAACCCATGGCACAGCCGTGTTTTTGTCTGTAAAAGTCACCTCTGTATGTGAAATAAGTGGTGTTAAGACACAGGTCCAGAAGATGGCAGATCTGGTTTGGGTTGAGATGGCTTCTCCTTTCCAGGGTGCTGTCCTCTTCTAGTCTCTTCCTGACAGCGGATAGAGCATGAGTGGTGGGGATGCTGGTGAAAAGGGAGGACACATCAAAGGAGACCATAGTTTCATCTGTATCCAGTTTCAGGATCTTTGCTTTGGAAACAAATTCTTCCGAATTATGGATGTGGTGTTCAGAGTGTCCAACTAGAGGTGCTAGTATGGTAGAGAGGTGTTTGGCAATGTTGTATGTTACCGAATTGATGCTGCTGACTATGGGTCGGAGGGGTGTTCCTTCCTTGTGGATCTTAGGAAGTCCGTAGATGCAGGGGATGGCTTCTCCAGGATACAGACGGTGGTAGGTAATCCTATCGATGGAGCCATCATGTTCCAATTGTTTCAAACTGTCTATTGCCTTTTTCTTGTAATTGTTGGTGGGGTCTCTTTTCAGTTTTTCATATGTATGGTGATCCTCCAAAAGTGAGGTAATTTTATTGTGGTAGTCTGCAGTGTTTAGAACCACTGTACATCTTCCTTTGTCAGCAGGTAAAATGGTGATGGTTTCATCTTTGCTGAGGGCTGTCAGGGCTCTCCTCTCTTGGACGGTAAGGTTGGGGGGAGGAGGTTGAGCACTGGACAGAGCTGCAGATATTTTAAGCCGGAGTTGTTCTGCTTCTTCAAAAGGTAGGTGGTTGTTGTGGATGGCAGATTCTGTGGCTGTAATGAGCTCCACAACCGGAACTTGCTTGGGAGTGATGGCAAAATTAAGACCTTTGGCTAGGACATCTCTCTCTGGTTGGGTAAGTTCTCTGTCTGAGAGATTTTTCACCCACATGTTCTTTTTGTCCTCTGTGGTCCTGTTGTTGTTGTTCCTCCCAGCGGTTTCTCCAGTTCCTTGTTTCTGCTTGCTGCGAGAAAGAAGAATGTCAAATTTCTTAGTTTGCCTCTCCTTTGTCTTTGTCTTTGTCTCCTTTAGATGATAAAGGGACTTAGAAACAAACATCTCAAAATAACCATGACCTAGCCCCAGGTGCAAGGTCACACAGCCAGCCTAGAAACATATTTAGGATTCCCTTACTAACTTTACTCAGACTGAAGAAGCTCCTTGGATAAGGAGTGAAACGTTTCCACTAAGAAAATAGGAATCCAGTTGACATGATTCAAGCTACAGACTCACACAAGTTTGTTTCTGTTAGCGAGTGGGGAGTAAAGATGGGGTGGCTTAAGACCATACACGCACACACATATGCATGGGGGGGGGTAGAAATTAGCAAGAGATACAAGAGTTTAGCGAGTGTTATGTATCTGATAAGCTTAGCATATGTTTGGTAACTGTTAAAGAATAACAATTTACCTATTTAAAGAATAGCAATTTATCCCCACAATTTACACATTTTAACACGTTTCAACTATTGATTACATTAACCCGATCCATGGAGAGTTTGCGAAAGATTTCTCAGGCTGTGTGTTTTAATGGGATTTCCTCACCTCTCAGTTTGTTATAGGTGTTTGTGTGTACCTTCCTTTATTTCCTTAGGAGGATGAGACTTATCTCTGTTTTCTTCCCCCTCCCGTCTCTTGTGTAATCCTAATGAGTTCAATTCTAGGTCAATTTCTAGCCTTTCAATTAGTACATATAAATTGCTATAACTCTCATTAATGTAAAATTCTTGTTAAAAATTAATTCATTTATACAACTCCCACAGGAACAAAGCTGGCTTGCTGGGAACACCGGCTCCAAGACCCCGGGCGCCCTTCGAAACAGCCCTGGCCAGCATGAGTGAAGCCGGCTCTTTTGGAGCCTGTGGCCTGTTGGGGCTCCCAGGTCCTAAATCCGCAGCCGAGCCTGGGCGTGCGTGCGGGAGGGAAGCCACCATCGCGGGCTTCCTCGCCGAGTTTGTCCACCGCCTGCAGGGAGGGAGGCGGGGGGAAAGGGCTGGGCGCTGGGGTGGGGGCAGGGGCCGCGGACGGCAGGCCAAAGGAAGATGCCAGGGCGACTGTAGCGACCGGAGGCGGCCAAGGGGAGAGCAGGCGGCTCTTCGCCCTCGGCGCGCTGCGGGGCCAGACGAGCCTCCGGCTGCTGCTTCCTGCGCCTGTGGCCTCTTCGCTGCCGCCGCCGCCCGCCTCGCCTCTGCCACTCTCCGCTTCCACCTCACTTGCTGGAACATATTGAAGGGGAGGAAAAGGAAACATTAAGATCAACCGGGAGCTTTGCGGAGAAGCGGAGAGCGGCAGAGGCGAGGCGGCCTCTGGCTGCTGCTTCCTGCGCCTGTGGCATCTTTGCTGCTGCCGCCGCCCGCCTCGCCTCTGCCGCTCTCCGCTTCTCCGCAAAGCTCCTGGTTGATCTTAATGTTTCCTTTAAAACTGGTGCGTGCAATTTTCTGACGGTCGGGAGATTTAGAAAGTCCCCTTCGCGTCAGCGATGACTCCTTGTGATTTTATGGAGATGCTGTTTCCTTGGCAACAATATTTTATTTATTTATTTATCATACTTATATCACCGCCCATCTCCCCCCACAGAGGGGACTGATCTGCCACTGCCTGGATGCTTTTTTTCCTTCCACGTCTAGCCAACAAACTCTCCCATCCATGTATTAACCAGGTTCAACTCTGCTTAACCCAGCCCTTTTTTCTAAATAGCCATTGAGGACCATTTGGGATGTCCAGGTGTGGAGGCAGTCTTCGCATTCCACTTGTTCAGTGACCATTCAAAGTTAGGATGGCGCTGGAAAGGAGGCTTCCAACTGGTCCTCAAACTTGTGGCCCTCAAAGCGATTTGGGTGCTGGCAACCGACGGGCATTTACGAGGGTGGCAGTGTCTTGCAGTCCCATGATTGCTGTTTGCCACCTTCCCATCCGGCTTCTGACAAGCCAAATCAACAGGGAATCCGGCAGGAAGCTGCAAGTCACGGTCATGTGATGTTGCACTTAAGGACCCACGGTGATGTTTTCTTTTACTGCCAAGTCTAGCCAAAAACACGGGATTTCCTAGTGGTCTTCCATTCATGTATCATGGTTATTTGACATTGTGCTTAATGACCCACAGTGATTCGCTTAATGACCGCAGCCAGAACTGATGTTGTAAGTCAGTGCATTCATGTGACATCATCTTGATCTTTTTATTTATATATCCAATTTATTCCCCACCCATCTCACTCGCAGAGCGACTTAATGACCGAGCTGCTTAGTGACAGAGGTGCCGGTCCCAATTGCAGTCAGAAAGGAGGACTACCTGTACTGTATAGTGATGTCCCCAGAGTGGTTGTGGACAGTATTTTCTGCTCTTTTCCTAGTTGGAGCTGAGGAGTTGAATGGACAGAAATTTATTTATTTATTTATTGTATTAAATTTCTATGACCACCCATCTCCCCCTCAAGGAGGGACTCTGGGCGGTTCACACCTATAATAATAATAAAATACAATAAAAACACAATAAAATACAATTACAATAAATATAATTTAAATTAAAACCAAGTGGCAGGTGGTTCGCAGTGCCGCTGAAGCATATTTTAAATAATTGGGGTGGCTCTAAAAAATCAGCCATCCCCAAGCTTGACCACCTTCCCTCTTGCCCCAGGCGAGATCACAGAGCCAGGTTTTCAATTTTTTCCTGAAGTCCAGGAGTGAAGGGATCTGTCTTATCTCTGGGGGAGGATGTTCCATAGGGCAGGTGCCGCTGCAGAGAAGGCTCGCCTCCTGGACCCCGCTAGATGGAGCTCTTTCATAGAGGGGGTCCGCAGCATGCCCTCTCTGCAAGATCGGGTGGGACGGCATGATGTAATGGGGATGAGGCGGTCCCTCAGATAACCTGGTCCCGTGCCATGTAGGGCTTTAAAGGTGATAACCAACACCTTGAATTGGACCCGGAAGCAAACTGGCACCCAGTGCAGCTCACGGAGCAAAGGTGTTATGTGTGTCGAGCTTGGTGCACCTAAAACTGCCCGCGCGGCCGCATTCTGCACCAGCTGTAGCTTCCGGATATTCTTCAAGGGTAGCCCCATGTAGAGCACGTTACAGTAATCTATATGAGAGACAACCAGGGCATGAGTGACTGTTCGAAGGGCCTCTCGTCCAGGAAAGGGCGTAACTGGCGCACAACACGAAGTTGAGCAAAGGCCCTCCTGGCCACGACTCCCACCTGCTTTTCGAGCAGGAGTTGTGAGTCCAGGAGGACCCCCAAGTTATGCACCAGGTCTGTCTGGGATAGTGCAACCCCAACCCGATCTAAAGATGACAAATTCCCAGAAAAGTGGGTCATTAATCCACAGCCACTCCGTCTTACCAGGGTTCAGCTGGAGCCTGTTTTTCCCCATCCAGACCCCCACAGCCCCCAGGCACTTGGACAGGGTGGTCACTGCATCACTTACTTCACCCGGGATGGAGATGCATATTGATGATACTTCAGCCCGTGGTGACAGATGATCTCACTCGCAGAGCGACTTAATGACCGAGCTGCTTAGTGACAGAGGTGCCGGTCCCAATTGCAGTCAGGAAGGAGGACTACCTGTACTGTATGGTGATGTCCCCAGAGTGGTTGTGGACAGTATTTTCTGCTCTTTTCCTAGTTGGAGCTGAGGAGTTGAATGGACAAAGCTGGTGCTTTAAATCTTGCAGAGGTTTTGGGCACCATTTCATCTGTTAAAGCCCCCCAGCCCTCTAAAAGTAGCCCCCAAAGTTTGACCATACCCACTTCTGGGAGGTTTTGCAGGCTGAAATACACATGGATTTTCTACATACATACATTCGTAGGGGTGTGTATCTGTATTTCTCTCTGTGTGCATCTATGTGTATGTGTAGAATCTGTCCCCAGCATTTCCAGATATCCTTCATGATAACCCTTCGCAGTGCTAAGAATCTCTGAGTGACCCAAGCCTACAAGTGAATTTCAGGATTTGAACTTGGATCTCGCTATTCTTCTATGTGTCAAATGAATCATCATGAATGTTAGAGGTTAATCTAGCCTTTTGGCATTTTTCCTTTTTCATTGTAATGAATGCTTTTTTGTTGTTGTTTGCATGTGTTGTGCAGCCATTTTATAGATAATAATTAAAGTACCACTTTTATGTGAATCTTATAGACAAAAAGGATGCCAATAAGAGCCTTCTCGACAACCGAGAATCACAAGCAGCATTAAAAAGGAAAGCAAATCAAGCCAGCAATCAAATCTTTTCCACTTTCTCCAGAGAACCCCAAAACTCTTCTTCCCCAGCAGGTGACTGACAAGGGAGAGAAAAACAGGAAGAGATTTTTTGAGCTGCAAAAATTGAATATGTGGAACTCAAATATTAAATGAAGAGGTCAAGGGGGATAATTTCCAAATTCAGAAAAAGAGGGAAATATCTGGAAGTCAGCCTGAATCAAAGCACCACCAAACAAGGGATCAGAAATAGCTTTGATCTCGAGAATCCAAGAATATCAGTGGTGGAAAAGCCCCACAGAGGTGTATATTGTGGGAAAAGCACAGATTACAGATCACCGCTGATTATGCACGAGAGGACCCACACCGGTGAGAAGGCCTACCAGTGTTCTCGATGCAGCAAAAGCTTTAGTAAGCACGCCACCCTTGTGAGACACAAGAGGACTCACACAGGAGAGAAACCGTATGAGTGTCTGGATTGTGGGAAAAGTTTCAGTCAGAATTCTGGCCTGGTGCAACACCAGAGTACTCACACAGGAGAGAAACCGTATGAGTGTCCAGATTGTGGAAAAAGTTTCAGTCAGAATTCCCACCTGCTGCAACACCAGAGTACTCACACAGGAGAGAAACCGTATGAGTGTCTGGATTGTGGAAAAAGTTTCAGTTTGAACTCCCATCTGGTGAGTCACCAGAGGACTCACACAGGAGGGAAACTGTATTCGTGTCCAGATTGTGGAGAAAGTTTCAGTCGGAATTCCCACCTGGTGATACACCAGAGGACTCACACGGGAGAGAAACCATATGAGTGTTCAGATTGTGGGAAAAGTTTCAGTACTAGGTCTAGACTTATAGATCATGTAGGTTTACACACAGGAGAGAAACCATTCAAATGCCCAGACTGTGGACGGTGCTTCACAACAAATTCCCAGCTTAGCAGACACAAGAAAATCCATGAGCGTAGAGAAGGCTTGAATTTCACTTCTCATCTCCCATTGGACATCCAGCTGAAAAGTTGAGTATTTAATTTCTGGGCTGATTCTTTTTAGTCAAACATGTCTCATTATTAGAGATGAGGGAGGAGAGAAAGAAATGGAAAATTTTAGTTTGAGAAAGGCTAACTACACGTTCCTGGCTATCAGCAGAACTTCCCAGGAAGCTGCTGCAGGACCTAAAAGTGTAATGAACCCAACCTCAATGCCGTAATTAACACTTCTCAATGCAATTCATTGAAATGCAGATTAACTTTTATTTAGGATACATGTAAATTGAAGCACTCCTAAAGATCTGAATGCGGATTCCCGCCAAAGCTTGCTAACTTAACTCTCCCCCTTGCGTGCCAATTTCGCAGGCGCGATGATGTCAATGTCCAAAACTTTTGCTCTCTGTTCCCAGCCTCCATCTCCTGCAGGTGGTTGACCTTGACGCTGCATTCTCCAGTCTCCACGAGAAGCCACAACACTCCGTGCCGATTCCCCCTCCCTGCAGTTCACACACTCACTACCTCTCTATTCCTTTTTTTAAAATATAATTTTATTAAGTTTTACGATACATAATAAAAGTTAGAATAGAAAAAAGAAATAGAAATAGAAATACAAAATAAGAAAAAGAAAAAGAAAAAGTGAAGTCAAGAAATAATAAGCTGTCAGAGATCACCCGATCTCTGCCAAAATGGCAGGCAGACAAAGAGATCATTAGAAGACTGGAAGTGGCGCGAAACTGACATCGCCGGTCTAACACTACCTCTCTATTCCTAATGACAGGATTCATAGCTATGAACCCTGACATGCTGGCCCTCCAAAAGAAAGAGCAATATACAAAGCAAAAGAAAAGACAATGAATAAAATAACATAACACATATGTACAATAATTCCAGAAAATATAAGGAAATTGCAGTGGAGTATATGTTGAAATCTGTAAAACAAACAAAATCAGCACATAACCAAATTACTCATTCAGGCTTGTCAGGAAATTTAGCATGAAACTTTAACAACAATTTGGGAGCTAATACATGGGCTTTATCCACCCACTCATTAAACCCTAGAAGCAAATGTTCCCATTGAATCAAGTATTGTACCTTCCCCCTATGAACATGAGAGTCCAGAATTTCTTTTACTTCAAAATGTTCAAAATGGCAATTCAGGTATCTGGACGAAGTCCTGGCTGGTAGCAATTTTAAAAGGAGAAAACCCGGTACTCTGATGCACAGCATTATTGTAAGCTACTTCAGCAAGTGGTAATAGATCAACCCAATGTTTCTGTTGATAACTGATATAACATCTCAAATATTGTTCCAATACAGAATTCAATCGTTCACTCGAACCATCCATAGAAGGATGGAAAGCACTACTTAATCCTTGTTCAGTACCAATTAATTTTAGAAATGATTTCCAAAATTTTGCAGTAAATTGACTTCCGCGGTCACTAATTATCCTCAAGGGGGTGCCGTGTGCTCGATAGATATGCAAAATGAATAATTTCGCTAATTGTCCAGCAGATGGCAAACTTTTACAGGGAATGAAATACAGGGCTTGCTTAGAAAATCAATCAGTCACCACCCAAATCACAGTTTTTCCCTTACTTTCAGGCAAGTCCACAATGAAATCCATAGCAATCTGTTTCCAGGGGCTTGTTGGTTGCGCTACCCCCTGCAACAATCCCATGGGCTTGCCCAGAGCTCTTTTCATGGTAGCACACACGGGACAAGACAATACATACTGTTTGACCTCTTTTCTTAACATGGGCCACCAGAATTGCCTTCTTACAAGATGTAATGTTTTCACAAAGCCAAAATGCCCAGCTTTTTTATCATCATGACAACGTTGCAAAATATTCTCTCTTACAGTTTCAGGAATATACAATCTGTCCCCACTCCACCACAATCCATTGGTTTCAGTCAAAGATTGTTT
Organism: Charina bottae; assembly: GCA_023362775.1. Lineage (NCBI taxonomy): Eukaryota > Metazoa > Chordata > Lepidosauria > Squamata > Charinaidae > Charina > Charina bottae. The sequence continues at coordinate 122,226 of JALMGJ010000002.1, read as the reverse complement.
ATTGGTGTTCCACCATTAATCCGTCACTATTGCTTCCCTGATCTCCTTAACTAAGGAAGGTTCAGGCATTGTTTTTTGACCCTTAGCCTGGCATCTGGTGAGAGCGGCTTTTCCCACTTGCTGAACCGGTTAAATTTCAGGGATTACTTCAGGAGCAGATTCTGTTGCATTCTGTTGAATTCCTAACTGTTGAGGAGACATCACTATGCGAGGCTGGCTGGCAAGGGTTAAAAATGGTCCTGTGGTTTTTCTTAAAATCAAAGCAAGCCTTTGCCTTAAACAGAAGCAGTTAACAGGTTTGGAATCCCTGCTTATCTATGTCAGCTGTAGTTTGCAAAGGAGGGGACAGAACGTCTGTGGGCGATTTTTTCTGTTTTGATTTACTGTTGCGAAGAGAGGACTCACTGGAAAAGACCCTGATGCTGGGAAAGACTGAAGGCAAAAGGAGAAGGGGACGGCAGAGGATGAGATGGTTCGATAGCATCACCGATGTAAGGAACATGAATTTGAGTAAACAAATTTGAGGACAGGAAGGCTTGGCGTGCTATGGTCCATGAGGTCACGAAGAGTCAGACACGACTAAATGACTGAACAACAACAACAAGGAAGTGGCATTTTAGCTATGCAGATGAACGATCCTGATTTTGCTGAGTTCAGAAGACACCAAAGAATTCAAGGTTTGGGTCTACCTAATTTGAAATTGTATTTTGATGCCTGTTGTTGTTGACCCCTCTGCCAGTCGCTCCCAAAGGTGGCCTTCCCCCTGGAGGTACCCCCCACCCAAACTGAGCTAGAACCCAGCAGAAGCCCTGGATCTCTGGCTGTGCTTGGTCTTGTCCAGGGAAGGACCGGGTGCCCCTTCGGAGCATCAGCAGCACCAGCCTGGAGTGCCCCCGGGGCCTTAAGAAGGCTTAAAAGGGCATCCAGTCCACCCCCTCCAGGAGCGCAGAGAAAAAGAGAGGCTGGCTGAGAGTCGTGGGGAGAGCAAAGGAAGGGGAGGTCCCCTCTGGGGCTGGCAGGGAGCCCCCTGGAGCTGCAGCCCCCCAAGACCGAAGGATCCCCCTCCCCCTTTCCCCGCTTCTTCCTCTGCTCCGAACTATCTCCTCCACCGGCGAAGTCAAGAGAGACTCTGCCCGGAGACTGATGACGCTGCAGAAGGGAGACTTTCCATTGGTGCTTCTGCTTTTCTGTCTGTAGCTTGAATCATGTCAACTGGATTTCTATTTTCTTAGTGGAAACGTTTCACTCCTTATCCAAGGAGCTTCTTCAGTCTGAGCAAAGTTAGTAAGGGAATCCTAAATATGTTCCTAGGTAGCTGTGTGACCTTACACCTGGGGCTAGGTCATGGTTATATTGAGATGTAATTTTTAAGTCCTTTTATCATCTAAAGGAGGGTTGTTAAAATCACCATGCTGCTGTTGAGCTTCTGAAATGGTCTTAATCTTCCTAGGCACAGAAGACAAAACGGGGAGGAAGATGGGGGAGAGTTTGTGCCTGAGGCCCCCACCTCTATTCAAGGAAGGATTTTCCAAGTTGGCATAAATGGATTCCTTGACCCCTCTCTCAAACCACCTATCTTCTCTGTCTAAAATGTGAACATTAATGTCCTCAAATGAGTGTCCTTTTTCTTTTAGATGAAGATAAACTGCTGACTCTGGTCCTGTGGTGTTATTTCTCCTGTGTTGGGCCATCCTCCTGTACATAGGTTGTTTGGTTTCTCCAATGTAGAGTTCAGAGCACTCCTCACTGCACTGGATTGCATAAACTACATTGCTTTTCTTGTGTTTTGGAGTTTGATCTTTGGGGTGTACAAGCCTCTGTCTCAGTGTGTTGGTGGGTTTGAAATATACAGGTATGTGGTGTTTGCCAAATATCCGTTTTATCTTTTCAGACACGCCAGCCATGTAGGGAATGACCAGGTTCTTTCGTTTACTCTGAGTCTCAGCCCTATCTGTCGCTGTTTTAGGTCTGGTAGATTTAGATTTGGTGAAGGCCCAATTTGGATATCCACAGGCCTTCAGGGCTGTTCTCAGGTGCTGATTTTCATTCTTTTTGGAATCCATGGAGGTGGGGATGGTTTCTGCTCTGTGTGCCAATGTCCTGATGACTCCTAGTTTGTGCTGCACTGGATGGTGGGAGTCAAACATCAGATATTGATCTGTGTGTGTGGGTTTCCTGTAGATCCCTATTTCTAGCTTGCCACCGGTCCCAATGAGGACTTCACAGTCTAGGAATGCCAGTCTGTTGTCCTTGGTGTCTTCTCTGGTGAAGCTAATGTTGGCATCTATAGTGTTTATATGGTCCGTGAAGGCCTGTACTTCCTGGGCCTTGATTTTGACCCAGGTGTCATCCACATACCTAAACCAGTGGGTGGGCACCGTTCCCTGGAATGTGTTGAGTGCTTTCTTCTCCACTTCTTCCATGTATAAATTGGCCACAATGGGTGACACAGGAGAACCCATGGCACAGCCGTGTTTTTGTCTGTAAAAGTCACCTCTGTATGTGAAATAAGTGGTGTTAAGACACAGGTCCAGAAGATGGCAGATCTGGTTTGGGTTGAGATGGCTTCTCCTTTCCAGGGTGCTGTCCTCTTCTAGTCTCTTCCTGACAGCGGATAGAGCATGAGTGGTTTGGGTTGAGATGGCTTCTCCTTTCCAGGGTGCTGTCCTGAAAGATCCTGAAACTGGATACAGATGAAACTATGGTCTCCTTTGATGTGTCCTCCCTTTTCACCAGCATCCCCACCACTCATGCTCTATCCGCTGTCAGATTTTGACACCTTTTTTAACATCAGATATTGACATCAGATCAATATCTGATGTTTGACTCCCACCATCCACTGCAGCACAAACTAGGAGTCATCAGGACATTGTCACACAGAGCAGAAACCATCCCCACCTCCATGGATTCCAAAAAGAATGAAAATCAGCACCTGAGAACAGCCCTGAAGGCTTGTGGATATCCAAATTGGGCCTTCACCAAATCTAAATCTACCAGACCTAAAACAGCGACAGATAGGGCTGAGACTCAGAGTAAACGAAAGAACCTGGTCATTCCCTACATGGCTGGCGTGTCTGAAAAGATAAAACGGATATTTGGCAAACACCACATACCTGTATATTTCAAACCCACCAACACACTGAGACAGAGGCTTGTACACCCCAAAGATCAAACTCCAAAACACAAGAAAAGCAATGTAGTTTATGCAATCCAGTGCAGTGAGGAGTGCTCTGAACTCTACATTGGAGAAACCAAACAACCTATGTACAGGAGGATGGCCCAACACAGGAGAAATAACACCACAGGACCAGAGTCAGCAGTTTATCTTCATCTAAAAGAAAAAGGACACTCATTTGAGGACATTAATGTTCACATTTTAGACAGAGAAGATAGGTGGTTTGAGAGAGGGGTCAAGGAATCCATTTATGCCAACTTGGAAAATCCTTCCTTGAATAGAGGTGGGGGCCTCAGGCACAAACTCTCCCCCATCTTCCTCCCCGTTTTGTCTTCTGTGCCTAGGAAGATTAAGACCATTTCAGAAGCTCAACAGCAGCATGGTGATTTTAACAACCCTCCTTTAGATGATAAAAGGACTTAAAAATTACATCTCAATATAACCATGACCTAGCCCCAGGTGTAAGGTCACACAGCTACCTAGGAACATATTTAGGATTCCCTTACCAACTTTGCTCAGACTGAAGAAGCTCCTTGGATAAGGAGCGAAACGTTTCCACTAAGAAAATAGAAATCCAGTTGACATGATTCAAGCTACAGACAATTCCACCTGGATGACTGAGAACCTTCATAGACATTCTGCTTTTCTGGGAACTCCCAACGCTGACACTTGAGAGAAAAACGCTTCCTGCCCCCAATCCAGACCCACCGATTCCGCCTCTGGGGCTGGAAGCATCTGCGTCTTTCTCCTCTCTTTGGGGGCACTTGTGGGGCAGCCTCCATGGACTCTGTGTGGGTCCCCCTGCTGCTGCTGGTGGGGGCGCTATCCCGGATCCCTGGAAGCGAAGGCGGGAAGGAGCCCCCTGGTAAGGAGGGCGCTGGGCGGGGTGAGGGTGGCTGGGAGGGACCCCCTGATGCTGGGGGGAGGGTGAAGAAAGGGGCTGGGCCCCCAGGAGCGACTTTGGGAAAGTGGCCGAGGGCAAGGGAGGGGGGAGCCTGTAGGAGCCTCGATCTCCGCGTGGTCTCTGCCCCCTCCCTCCCCACAGCCCCCCCCAGGCGGACGGAGAGGGATCCCCCTTCCCTGGTTGCGCGGATGCACCGAGAGGGTCGTGGCCCAGGTGGGTCGTGGGTCATGGGAAGGCAGCCCATGGCTGGTGGTCCCACCGAGTCTCCACAGGAGAGCCAAGGAAAGGGGAGGAACCGTTGAGAGGATGTTCCTGAAGAAAATTTGGCCCTCCTGGAGAGATTCATCCTGTCTTGATGTGTAGAAGGCAGTGTGGAGAAATGCATTTGGAAAGTTTTCTCCTATCAGGAAATGTAATGGAATATATGTATTATGGGCTATGGATTGGGAGTGGGACCCCCGAGTGCTCCATCCCATTAACGGTTCTGATTGCACCTTTTTTCTCTTTTAGCAATTCCCGTCCAACCCCCTGCAGGTGAGCTTCTTCTATTCCCCTCCATCTAATTTCCCCTCCTTCTAATTCTCTCTTCTGGAGCCCCCAAAGGTTTTTGTAAGATTTTTGGCAGATGTTTCTTACAGGGACCCCAAAATGCAGTGCAATTGCACACAAAAACAGCACACAATACTAAAACCTCACCCAGGATGTTTTCTTGTTTTGGGAAATTGCAAAACGGGAGGGACCTTCCTGACCCACCCACCCCCCTTGGACCTTTCACACAACTTCTGGCAAAGTGACACCAGGCCCCGTCCTCTCCTGCCACCCCCATCATTGCACCATCTTCTTTGTTAATATGAAATACCTGCAGGGAGGGAGGGAGGCCTCTTCTCTTGATTAACCCTCCAATTAAGCCAATTAGGGATAAATTCCATCTTGCCAAGGTCACGCTGGAGCCCCCCTTTGCAGCCCCTCGGCTGACCTCGGACCCCCTTCCAGTCCCGGGATATGAGAGGAGGAGGAATCCCTGGTCCTTCGCAGCCTTTTCCTCCCAAAAAGGGGCCGATTCTGCCTCCCTCCGGTCCCTGCCCATCAAGCACCCCCCTGCAGTGTGGGACAGCCTGTGGGTCTGAAAGGGAGGGGGAGGGGAAGCCCACCCTCTGTTTTTCCCCTGCAGACTCCCCAAAAAGAACTTATACATCCTGAAGGTTTTAGTATATATTCTAATTTTCTTCCCCGTCTCTTTTCTTCACAGCCCTCATGAGTTAATCCTGCTATCGCTTCCTGCTATCAGATGCAAAATAGTTGATGAATTTCTGCCTTTTCTGCAATCTTGGAGGATGGAGGTTCAAGGCGGTGGGTTGGCGAGAGGAGAAGAATCGCAGCCTGGGCCTTCTCCTGGGGAGACCCACCAGCTTCCTTTCATTCCTCCCTTTCTTTTCACGGAGGGGAAACGGGGGGGGGGGGAGACCATCTAGTCTGTCCTCAGGAACTCTTGGCCTGCCTGTCGCTTCAGACCACCCCCAATTGTCCTGCTCAGCACAGACCCCCATTCAGAGCAATGGCTGCAACCCATCCACCCCACAGCCACTTAACCTGAAACCCATCTGGCGCTTAGCCAGGCCTGGAGATCCAGATACTCCACCCTGGGATCTCCCATTCCTGAGAAGTGATCTCAGGGATCAACTGCTCTCTGCCCAGCAGATCCCCAACCGCTTTTCCCCTCCTCGGATCGCCTCTCGTTTCTCCACCTCTCCCGGCTTTGAATCCACCTACGTTGAGGTTCTCCTCCGAGTCAGTTCCCTTTGCTTTTATTTGCTATAAAACAATAAACTTCAGACTGCAAGAAAACCCTGGAGTGTTGTGAGTCGATGCTGTCCGAGTAGTCTGGCCTCAGCTCCACATTCTCTCATGGTCAGAAGCCATTTGATCAAATCCCTCCGTCCCCGAATTTCGGATCTCGGCAGAAGGTGAACCGCTTGCTCCTCTCTCCGAGATGAGGTGCTTCTCTGAAGCTCACGGAGGGAGAAGCTGATGGACTGCAGGTCGCCAGAGACCCTCCCTGGCCAGGGGGCTGCAGCCCCGGGGCTCCCCCATTGCTCCCTCGGCCGGCTGAGACCGGGTCTCTCCTCCGGTGGAAGGAGAGCTGCTGAGTCGCTCCCCTTTTGCTGGAGGGCAGAGAAGCCCCACATGGACATGGGGGCCATTGTAGGCCCCCAGCTGTCCAGCCCCCTTGGAGAAGGAGCTCTTGGGGGGAGCTGCAGTGACCTGCCCAGGGGAGCCCCTCAGCCACGTCTGCCCCGGGAAGAAAGAAATCGTCCTGGCAGCAGCTGGGAACTGTATTGTTAATCATAAACATACATAGTTGTAACATGTATAGTTCTTCCTCTATTTCCCCATGCAGAAATGCAGTTTTCACATCTAGGTGCTCGACACTGTTGGGGTTTGTATAATACCCAGAATTTACAGCTAGATTAATTAGACAGGTGAGAGGCATTAAATTCTGCAAGTCATTCTATCAGCAGCCATTGTTGAAGAATGGTGAAAGAAGTGACTCATACCACAGCTGATATAGTTTAAGCTGGGTGTGGTAGATAATGAATTTGACCTATAATGTGATTGGTCAATTTAAGTATATAAGCAGAGGAGCTCTGGTGTTCATTCTTCTTCTCGTTACTATCTTCATTATCATCTGTATCTGTTGGATGTTATTGGACTGTGTATTGACTGCGTATATATAGAGCTGTGAGAGGGTTAGGGTTAGGGTTGCGAGGTAGGTGAGTCTCTCGGCTGGAACTCCTCTGTTGGGTTGTGATGAGCATCTTGGAGCAGGTTCAGGAGTGGCATTTGGTGGTTCACACCCTTCTGCATCCACAGCCTCATCATCTGACTCTGGTGGAGTTTCTGCCTGCAAAGCGCCTGTGCCAGGTGGTGGCGCTGTTGTCGTCTTTTTGCTGCTGCTGGCAGGCGAGGCCGACATCTGGTGGTGGCTGTTCACAGTTCACCTGGTACACCATCCTTTTGAAAACCTGTAACATAAACTTCTCCTCTATTTGTTACTTTGCATTCCCCATTGGCATTGAAGGTCACATTGAAACCTTTGTTGTTCAGTGTTGGGACACTCAATGGCGCCAAACAATTGAGATAGATTCATCCCTTGTAGATTTTGTGTTGCTACAAAAAGGTAGAATTTATCTGGTAGCGTGCTTAGCAAGAAAGACATCTTTAGTCTTTCATCCATGAGGTTTGGAACTGTGTTCATTTTTTCAAAAATGGACTGCATTTTTAATAAATGGTCGTTAATCTCCTCATCTTCTGAAAGACTAGATGCAATCAGTTCCCTTAATAAGGAAATAACCTTCTGGTCATCATTTTCTGAATACAATGTCCTTAAATTTTCAATCATTTCTCTAGCAGTGGGAATATCTTTTATTTCTGCCAGTCTGTGATCAGGTAGTGATCCAGAAATCAAAATCATGGCCCTTTTGTTTTTCTGGTTCCATAATTTCTTAGCTTCCTCAGAATCCCCTGGTTGTGGTTGAGGAGAATCTAAACAACCTAGGCTGTCCCGAAAGTCCAATCGTAGCCTCAATCTGTATAGCCAAGCTGAAAAATTATCTTCATTCAGCTTTGGAATGGGGGGGGGAGCCCCTCCTCCCTTTCCATTGTTCAAAAAAAAAAAATCTGAACTGAGCCCTTAAAAGAAATGTGCAAGCTGTGAGACCAAATAAGGCCCTTTTTCAAAACCAACTCTTAGTCTGCTGAGCTTCACTCGTCTGAGCTTGCACAGAGGCTTAATTAAGTTCGGAATAAAATAAACAAAAAAGTTTATTTTTAAAGTTCGCAAATCTCTCTCTCTAATCGCTTTTGGAAATTGCTCATTAACTACTTCTAACCTGTTAGAGACCTTCGGAAGGACCAGGTTGAAAACGCCGGGTGAGTCTGCCTTCAATCCTGAACGAAAGAAAGTTTCAATCATGAGCTCAAGAATTTAAAGAATCTGAAATAAACAGCAGAAAGCTAAATAAGATTTGATCTTAGAAAGTTATAAATGGACTGAAGGTCGAGATGAAATTGGAATATTGAAACTTTTACAATAAGATTTTGGAATTAATTATAAAGAACAAACAGCTTCTCATGGGAAACAGATCCTGTTTTATTTATTTATTTATTTATTATTTATTTATTATTTAAATTTATCCCCGCCCATCTCCCAGAACAAGTTTTGGTTTTTACAAGGCAAAACAAAGATAAGCAATTTTATGTTTTCAAAAACTGGGCACTAGAGGGGACTAAAGTTTTTAGAGAGAGGAAAGATATACAAGCCTATACAGTAAAGGGATGCAAAACATTATAACAGCAAAAATACTGGAGACTTTTGAAGAATAGGGTAAAAAAAATCATTTGGCGCACCTGTCAGAATTCGGCCGACCTTTGATTCTGTAGGCAATAAGGCTTGAATGAAAGCATCGTTTGAACCCTATCGAAAGCTTCCCCCCCTCCAATGAAGTCGACGCTGCGGATTCAGGCGTGTCAGCACAGGAGGCTATTGGATCAACCCGAAGTCTCAGTCGCAGCTTGATATCCTTGTGTGAAACCAGAGAGAGGAGAGTGAATTTTTGCGGGGAAAGGCTTGTCTTCTTGCCAGCGTGGCTGTTGGATCTTTGCAACCGCCTTTGAGACAGCAGGTGGTGATCTGTCCAAAGGGGATGATCCCCACCAGCTTTCAGAATTATGGCAAGGTAAATTTCCTTACAAAAAACACTAAACAGCCAACTATTGAAAGGAAAAAAAGTGAAATCAAAATGAAATCAAAACATACCCCCCCAACCCCCCCCCCCAACCCCAGCTCTGCAAATCAAGACTTCCAGGAGGGACAGGCCAGAAACTCAGATTTCTCTCTGTGTCTTTCCAAAGCTCCGAAGAGATAAAAAAGGGTGGGAAAATAAATAAAAATGAAACGTTAGGCCCATCGACCGTCCAAGCGAATGAATGACTCTCACGGCCCTTTGCCACCCGGATGAGTAACCTCCTCTTATTATTTCTGGATCGTAAAATGTCCTCAGGCCACTTTCCAAGGATAAGCCAAACACTGCGGGAGGTAGAAAGAAAGTCCGTTTCCCTCCTTCTCTGGCCATGAAACTGATCTGGAGATGAATTTGCCTTTCTGCAGCTCCCCAGAATGGAGACCTGGGAACACTATGAGCTTCCTTCCCTCATTTTCCAAATGTGTTGCCTTGATATCTCCTTGTAATATTTTTGCCTCTGTCAGATCTCCAAAACAAAATTCAGTGACAAAAAGATCAGTGGATACATGACAGATTCAGTACACTCTGTCTGAAACAGACCGAAAAACCATTTCTGTAGCTTCTGTAAAATTTCTTTATGCTGTGCATAAGAGAATCTGAAGAATTCTTTTCCAACTTTCCAAGCCTTGGATATGATCCAGGGATTCTTGGGAAGCCAGTAGGTCTTTAATGTAAAAGAGTGCCAGTTTGGTCTAGTGGTTAACGGGCTAGAATCCAGGAGACTGTCAGTTCCAGTGAGCAGCTTGCAGTCCCGCCTCAGGCACGAAAGCCGGCTGGGTGACCATGGGCCAGTCCCTGCCTCTCAGCCCTAGGAAGGAGCCAATGGCAAACCAGGAGACTGTGAGTTCTAGTCCCACCTTAGGCATGAAAACTGGCTGGGTGACCTTGGGCCAGTAACACTCTCTCAGCCCAACCCACCTCACAGGGTTGTTGTTGTGGGGAAAATAGGAGGAGGAAGGAGTATTAGGTATGTTCGCCACCTTGAGTTATTTATAAAAATAAATAATAATAAAGGCGGGATAGAAAATAAATGAATAAATTAAATTAAATAAATTATTGTAAAGAAGGTTAAATATCATTTCATTAATTTCACTTAATTCAATCCAGCATCTAATTATAAATGCACAAATCTAAGATACATTATTTTGCCTTCCATTTATGGCCTTTTTCAACCTCCCCAAATCTGCTTCTTCCCACGGCGGGGCTGCCCAAAACAGGACGGTGGCAGGGATCCCCGTTACTTCTCAGGATTTCTGCCCTTCCGCCTCCAGGGGCCCCCAGTCCAGACATGAGGACGGGAGCAGCCCCAGCTCAAGCGGCCCCCTCGTTCTGCTTCAAGGCCTCAAATGGAAATATTGACCTGGGCTGGCTTGAGCTGGCCGGCTCACAGAAAGGGGCTCGGGCATTCCTATCCAGGGTGCTGCTGCAAAGGAAGCACCATTGGACCCAAGTGCTGGTGAGGATTCAGGAGCTGAATACATTACCTGGAGTTCCTGGAGGGAAGGAAATAATCATAATAAACAGCGTTGCTCAGGCCGGGGAGACCTAGCAGTGCATTCACATATGCTAAGCCTGAGTTACTTTTTGTGACTTCCCTGATTATGAAAACCAGTTTGCTCATTTGGAGTTTGGCTCAGACTGAAGGGGGGACACGACAGCCTTTTCCAAAGACCCGAAAGTCCATCCCTTAGAAGACCCTCCAGGTCACTGCTCTCCCTCCTTCCTGAGCACTGGACACGATCACAGACCGATGTTACGGGAAGGCAGATTCTGGATGGACATTACAAATCCTTTGGAAGGATCAGGGCCATTTAATGGTGGACCCCACGGCCCAGAGGGGCACTGGTCCCCTCTTTGTTGAACGGATTCAAGCGGAGGCCGGACAACCTTCTCTCTGGGACGCCCTGAGTGGGGGGTTGTCCCTCGAGGGACACTTCCAGACCACGCGGTCTCTGAAGAGTGGCTGTTAACTATTCAGTTCTATCCCTGTTTATATTTTTGGTGCCCTCTGGGCAGAAAGGTGGGTTACTGATAACAGGAACAACAACGTTGTTCCCAACGTTTCAGAGAGGAGCGCTCCACCCGAAGAAGAGAGACTGCTCCCTTGAGGGGATCATCAGCAAGCAAGCAGGTTCTCACCCGATCCGGTCGTTCCGGTCGAGGGGCGATAGCAGAGGATGGACCCGGAAAAGGGTGCCTGCCTGGCAAGAGGGAGGGATGGCGAGGGAGACACAGAAGGTGGGTGGGCCGAGCGATGCCGGGTCGGTCCATGGGGGGCCTGCAGGGTCTGCAAACCCCAGAGGGTCCCCGGGGGTCGAGCCTGACCTGACGGCCCATCCGGCTCCCCCTGGAAGAGTCCGAGGGGATGTTTCCATCTTCAGTCCCGCATGGAAGGCAGGAAGGGAAGCAGGTGGATCCCGACTTTCCACACCGTCGGGGGGAGGAGAAGAGTCAGGTGTCAACAGCGATGAATGATTTAAGGTGAACCCCGAGATACAATGTTGGATTTTGGAGGGGATGGTTGAGGTTGAAACTGGCAACTGAAAATCAAGGGAGAAAGAGCCTTCTAGGCATGCGGGGCATTTGCAATAATCCCAGCCAGTCTGACGTGCTTTGTGCAGAGACTTCCAAGAGAAACGAAACCCAAAGAGACGAAGGTTGCACCAAGATGCTGCCTTGCGATGGGGGCCCCTCCGCCAAAGCGCCTTCTCCCTCTGCCCATGGGAGGGCGCCCTTTCCTTTAACGCGCAGAGGGAGAAAATGTTGGCGAAGGCGGCCAAGTCGGGTCAGGGCGGGCCAAGCCGAGCAGGGGAGAGGCGTTCCTTGCCCCCCCCCCCCCGCTTTCCCTACGGCCGGGAGGTAACGCTGGGTCTTCCAGACAGATAATCCTTATTTATTTATTTACTTACTTACTTACTTACTTACTTACTAGAACCCAGCAGAAGCCCTGGATCTCTGGCTCTGCTCGGTCTTGTCCAGGGAAGGATGTCAGAGTTCTCATATGAACTTGGCAAATTATTTCTGTATGGAGAACAGCGTTCTCATGATGACGTGAACGCCAGGTGGCTGGATAACAGAGAAGCCTTGGCTTTGTTTACATCTTCATGAGATAGGGAGCGAGAAGGTACCATGTTATGGCTAGTCCCCCTGATTCCTTCTGTGAGATGTCCTGATTCTGTTTAGAGCAAGGAGGGGGGAACTCACGTGCTTGCTTAGATGCAAGCCACTGCCACCCAATGCTGTGTGCTTTTGGGCCTGGTGTGTGTCACACCTAACTTTCAGCCTATCAGAATGCTGAAAGAACTGAATATCTAACCATGCAAAATGGTGTTCTATGCTTCTTGACTTCTAGACTTCTGTCTGGTCTTTTTAGCCATGTTTGTGTGTGTATCCTACTTCTGAGGGCTGAGCAGAGCAGTTATGCCTGCCTTTGTGTGTAGGCCGTGGCGTGAACTCTGGCCCTGGGATCAATACACGTGTTGTTGTTTATTCGTTCAGTCGTTTCCGACTCTTCGTGACTTCATGGACCAGTCCACGCCAGAGCCCTCTGTCGGCCGTCATCATCCCCAGCTCCCCAATGGTTGAGTCTGTCGCCTCCAGAATACCATCCATCCATCTTGCCCTTGGTCGGCCCCTCTTCCTTTTGCCTTCCACTTTCCCTAGCATCAGCTTCTTCTCCAGGGTATCCTGTCTTCTCATGATGTGGCCAAAGTACTTCAGTTTTGCCTTTAATATCATTCCCTCAAGTGAGCAGTCTGGCTTGATTTCCTGGAGTATGGACTGGTTTGATCTTCTTGCAGTCCAAGGCACCCTCAGAATTTTCCTCCAGCACCACAGTTCAAAAGCATCTATCTTCCTTCGCTCAGCCTTCCTTATGGTCCAGCTCTCGCAGCCATAGGTTACTACAGGGAATACCATTGCTTTAACTATGCGGACCTTTGTTGTCAGTGTGATGTCTCTGCTCTTAACTATTTTATCAAGATTTGCCATTGCTCTCCTCCCAAGAAGTAGACGTCTTCTGATTTCCTGGCTGCAGTCAGCGTCTGCAGTAATCTTTGCGCCTAGAAATACAAAGTCTGTCACTGCCTCCACTTTTTCTCCCTCTATTTGCCAGTCATCAATCAAGCTCGTTGCCATAATCTTGGTTTTTTTGAGGTTTAACTGCAACCCAGCTTTTGCACTTTCTTCTTTCACCTTCGTCATAAGGCTCCTCAACTCCTCCTCGCTTTCAGCCATCAAAGTGGTATCATCTGCATATCTGAGATTGTTAATGTTTCTTCCAGCAATTTTAACTCCAGCCTTGGATTCCTCAAGCCCAGCATGTCGCATGATGTGTTCTGCGTACAGGTTGATCAATACACGTATCTCTGCTTATAAGTTGTTTTTGTTTTACCTTTTTTTTCAATAATGTACTATATCTGCATTTATTGCCTTATGCTACCAGTAAACACTGTTAGCCCTAAAAAGCTGCATTCTTGTCTGTTTATTCTCAAGCCTTGATTTCTCCCTTTAAGCCAGCATACATCCCATCAGGTTATGTTGCCTAGAGAGACATTCGCGTTTTCTTTGCTGCGTTGTTACCTGGCTGTAAAAGGGAATTTGTTTTTAAAGGCTGATTTCAGAGTAAACATGTTTTCTTTGAGTGGTCAGCAATGGCTGAACAGTGTCTGGTCAGTCTGCCATTTGAGGCTTTAGATGGCACAAACTATCTGACCTGTTGTGTGGAGATGAAATCATTCTTTTTGTAAGAAGATTTGTGGCAGTATGTGGCAACTCCACCTCCAGAGGATCCCTCTGAAAAAGTGCAAGCGTGTTTGGACTGTGCTTATGGCATTTTTGCTTTTGGGACTCAACTCCTCTGAATGGACTTATATCAGCTACTCACGAACTGTGTAATGAGTGCTGAGAGGCTGTTAGAGCCTTTAATACAAAGTAGAACTCTGTTGCTCTTGGTCTATCAAGACAGCTTTATAGTTTGAAGCTGCAACCCAGGCTGAGACTGTGATGACCCGCCTTGGTGAGTTCAAGACTTTGTTTGCTCCATTTGAACAAGAAGGCATGTTTTTCTGGGGCTATGGAAAAGCGTGCGTGATTGCAGGTCTGATCTACTGGTCTGATCTACTGGTCGAGAAAGCAAAGACGCTATCTCCCTGCGACCTTCTTGTGGATTATTTTACAAGCCACCTCCGGAAGCCATCTGTTATTGTTGTTCCTGCGATTTGCAAACAGAGTGTTCCAGCTGAAGTGAAACCTGGAAGGCTGTTCCCTGTCGTATTGTCCAGCGGATAGTGCCTGTGCACAGGAGGCCTGATTTACGAAGGGAGGGGAAGCCAGATGCCAAAAGTCAGCTAAACAACGAATCCAAGTTTTCTGCTCTACCGGCTGCTGTTATGTGTAAGCATTTCCAGAGACTTGGTTTCTGAATTTGGCTCGCTGTAAAGTTTGTAAACATGGACGGTTAATGTTACAAATGCAAGCCTTGAGTTCAGCAAGTAATTTTAGCTGATAATTCTGTGATAAGTGTGTGAAATGTGTATGTGTACACTTGTTTTTTCTCTTCTCAGTGTTCCAGCCCTGGTCAAGTCTGAGTGTACTTGTTGTGTTCAAAGATGCTGGATGTTTCATTGCGATATGAAACTGCATGTGGCTGAGTGTGTTAGAGACAAGCCTGTAAAATCAAGTGTGTGAGATGCTTCCTAAGAAGGAGATTGTGTGGACAGGACATTGTGTGTTTAATGCTTCCCCACATAATAAATGCATCCATAAAGTTTTCACAAAGTACTGGAGTATCCCGGGATGGGAGAGTGTGTCTCAGATAGCTAAATGCATTCTGAGTTAGAACCCAGGAAATGTGCAAAAGTTCCTTGATTGTGTTGTGTGTAAACTGTGTGTAAACAATCTAAAATCAGGACTGTATCTGTTGCTAGGCAAAGTGACAGAGTGTTAACTAGACCATTTCAGTTGGTTCATAGAGATCTAGTTAGCCCCCATGTCCCAAGTAATGGTGGGGTGCGAGTTTCATGTTCCTTCTGGTTGATGATCCTACCTGTTTGTGTTGTTGCTACTTGTTGAAGTCTAAAGCGAAGGTCTGTGCTCGCTTTGAAGTGTATGTAGCAAGAGTAGGAAGAAAATATGGTTATCTAGTAGGTCAGTTCCAGTCTGATTGTAGTGGAGAGTTCCTGAGCCATGTGTTCTAGAATTGGCTTTGTAGGAACGTATTCTCCCAAAGACTTGCCAATGTTGGAATTCTAGCTGAGTGTTGGTGTTGTGAATACCATTAAAAATAGCCTGTTGTTAGTTGCTCAGGTGCCATCCCATGTTTGGGAGGGGCTACCTTGATTGCAGTATTCTTTGAAAACCTCCGTTTTGAAGTCTCTGTTTGGTAGTATGGGATTTCAGATATTTACAGGAAGGCTGGCCATACATTTTCGGGCACCCAGTGGGGCACGAAGGCCTCGTTCCTTTGGGATTGACCCACCCAGGGTCCCGCACAGTCGAATCCCATTGTGATTCAAGGACCTTCGGCCAGGTGGACAGACGAAACCGGCCCTCACCAAGAGGACAGTCAAGAGGCCTCCCGAACCTTTTTGTTCGGTGACTTCACCTGAGGAGGGACGGCAGGCTCCGCTTTCTGCTAAACCCGAACGCTCTAAGGAGGTTTCAACATTGCCACTCTTCAATTGGCTTCAGTATTGGGACCACAGGAATGGTGTAAGTATTGGTTTTGTTTTTAGGTTTTGGTATTCAGGTTTTGGGATTGTGGAGAGTGTTGTGTGAATGTGTGTGAATGAAACGTGGCAGAGGACCACTGGAGTCCTCGGACACACGGAGCAAGTGGGAGTTCTATCCGCGTTTCTGTTGCTCCGTGAGGAGCGCAGCCGGAGAACAGCAAGGCGATTGTGAAGAATGATTGTTGAGACACAAGGGGGGGAGCTAGCACCCCGAGCCCGAAGGAAAGGGCCCGAGAAACCCCTCAGGAAGCCCTACATGAGAGGGGGAGAATTGGCACCCCGAACCTTTTAGGTCCGAGAAACCTCTCAGGGCATTTGGGATTCCCTACACGAGGGGGGGAAAGCTGCGCCCCGAGTCCGAAGGAAAGGACCCGAGAAACCCCTCAGGGAATCATAGGTAACCGTCCAAGTTTGCCAAGGGCAAATGAGGTGGAAAGGTATAGGTCTCAGCCAGGCACCCCTTGGGCTACATGTTAACCCACTGAGATGCCTTAAAAATCTTAAGTGGCAGTGAAAATGTTTTTTTTTAAGGAAAGTAAACTTTGGAATTTTTGTTCTTTTGTCTGGCCCACATACTTTTTGGGCTTTCACCAAAAACCTTGGCCCTGTGATGGGTCCACGGACCCTGAGCGTATCAACCTATTAACAAGTTTCCTCAGAAGCCAAGGAAAGACCAAGGAAAAGTTTTATGCTAACTTCTTTTTCAACTTATCAGGCAGGCCTGATATTCAGAAATCTTGTGGCTTTTCAGTCTAACCCCCCCCCCCCAACCTGCCTAAGGTCTCTTTGAATAACCGGCGTTGCCACGCCGATGGAGAAGAGGAATTCCCTCTTCCTTATGTTTCACCACCGGCTCCGCTCAGCCCACCAGCAGCTAATGCCTTATTGCCAACGGCTCCACCCCAAACCCCAGGAGGAAAACTCAATGAGCCCTGCACACACACACACACACCAGAGCAGGGACAACGTATGCCTCCGTTGTGGCCAGTTCATTTCTTGCTGTATTGGACCCTAAAGCCCCTGCTAACGTCCGTTAGCCAAAGTGCCCCAGATGTCCGGAGAAGACTGCAAAAACTCCCAAGCCTTCACCACCCAGAATTTGACTGCATTCACTGCTCCTTCCCAACGGGAGGAGGAAGAAAGGAAAATGCGTAAACAGGCTAACATTCTTGTGGCCGTTCTTCAGCCCCCAAAGCCATCTGCCATAAAGAAAACGGGGGCCACCCAACTGCTGTCAGTCAAGCCTCCAAAAGAACCAATGTGCCAAGTGCAAACGGCTTGGCCACTGGAAAAATAAATGTCCCTGAGCCAACCACAATTTCCCAGTTGCTCAGGAGAACGCTCTCGCCCCATGCCTCACCACCAGCTATCTACGCAGGGGCAACCTTCAGTGTTCTCAACGACCCTCCATCCCGTTTGTCCTAAGAAGAAAAAAGAAAGAGAAAAAGGGCGTTTTTTTTTTTTTTTTTGCAGATATAATTTTTTATTATTACATTCAACATAAAACATAAACAAAACATATAACACATAACAATGATGATATATAACACATAACAATGGTTACATTTATGTATATATATTTACATTTGATTTTATATAATTATTTTTATTATATTTAATACAATGTATCCTTCTTTTTTTGTCTCTAATCTTTTCTCTCCTTTATCTTTCAATCTCTTCTAACCTATTCTCTCTATCTATTCCTTTCCATTTCCTTTCCTTTTGATTCTTCCTTTAACTCCTTTTCTTTCATCCATTCCCTTCTTCTTTTTTAACCCTCTCTCTCTCTCTCTCTAATCTCTTCTCTCACTTACCTTACTCACTCTTTCTAACCCTCCCATCTCTCTCTTTTCCTTTCCTTTATCTTCCATTTTTATTCTTCCTTTTATCCTTTCATCCATTCCTTTCTTCTTCTTCTTCTTCTTCTTCTTCTTCTTCTTCTTCTTCTTCTTCTTCTTCTTTTTTATTTTTATTTGACCTTCTCATTCTCTCTAATATCTTCTCTCATACTCCCTCATTCTCTCTCTAATCTCTTCTCTCTCTTCTCTTCTGCTCTATCTTCTTTTCCTATCTTTCTTTCCCTTTTCACCCTTTCTATCCTCTTTTTCTTTCTAACCTAATCCTTTCTTTTTCTTCTTACTTTATATATATTTATCATTCTTTTTCTCCCTTTCCTTACATTATATTATTTATTTATTTATATATTTGTATCAAATTCAATCTTAAGTTTAAATCTTTGTTTTATAATACATAATACATACATATACTCCATTAAAATTCTTCCAGTTTTTTTAACAACAAAAAAAATTCTTGTAAATACTTGATTTACATTTTTCTCTTCTTATACCTCTTTTTTTCCCTTCGCCCCTTCTTTATTTGTACTTTTTTATTATTATTATTATTATTATTATTATTATTATTATTTGTTCTCTATTTAATGTTATATTCTTTTTGAATATATTTTATGAAGGGGTCCCATGTTTCATTGTACTTCCCCATTTCTTTTCCTTTTATTAAATTTGTTAATTTGTCTGTTTGCATTAAATCCATTACTTTTATAATCCATTCTTCTTTTGTTGGAATATTTTCTTGTTTCCAGTATTGGGCGTATTTTATCCTTGCAGCTGTACTTAGATACTGAAATAAAACCTTTTGTTTTTTATTTATATTGTCTTCAATTTTACCCAATAAATATAATTCTGGTCTCATTCTTATTTCTTTGTCGAATATTTTACATACATATTTATGTATTTTGACCCAATATTTTTTTGCTTTTTCACATAGCCACCATACATGGTAGAAAGAACCCCTTTTGTTTTTGCATTTCCAACATAAAATAGAGTTACTCATTTTTGATTTAAATAACACCTCAGGAGACATGTACCATCTAAAAATCATTTTATACATGTTTTCTCTTAAATCATTACTTAAAGGAAATTTTATATTTTTGACCCAGATTTCTTGCCAATCTTCATAGTTTCTGGTTTTGTTTTTTTTTGAAAGCATAGATGTTTAGAAATCAACTATTCACGTTCCTGATCAAAGAACAAGGTTTTCATCCATACAAGGCTACGACTGCACTTTTTTTAAAAAAAGACGCATTACCAATAAAATTGCCCAGGTGAGAGAAGGAAGCTGCTTTTTAAGTTTCTTTGGCTTATCGCCATTAGTACCAACGAATCAACGAGTTAAGCAGGAACAGGGAAGGGGCCAAGAGGGCCTGTCTTCTACATGCTGCTGCTAGACTGCCTTGCTCGGCCCCACCCCGATCTCTAGAATGATCCTCCAACCCTACGGTAGCAAACTGGCGCATGGAAATAAACAATAATACACAATAGCCTTCCAGGGCTGAGTCTTGGAAAGATGAGATATGATTGTTAGCAAGGCCCAGCAAAGGGGCTGCTGCAAAAAACGGTGTTTGGCTGTGCATTGCAGTAAAAGAGGAACCGCCGAAACTGGCAGGGATATAAAAGTTTAGCCTCCAGTTCTTCCAGAAACGGTTGTCTGTTACTGAGACACTGCGACCGCCTGCAATCAGAGCCACAGACCCTGTTCTAATTAATACAATCCAAAAGGCAGGCCTAAAATAGACATGCTTGATGTTTCGTGTCCCGTCCCATCCACAAGAACGTGTGAATGTCTTTGGACAAGCTCTCTGTTAATTACTCACTGAAATATTGGTTGCCTCAAACAAACAAGCGGCACCATCTGGCTCCATCCCAATTAAATAATATAAAATTAGCTTAAAGGTAATACAAAGTTCACCAGCATTAGCAGCAGCACCAATACTCGGATGCACACTTACTTACAGGTTCAAGGCCACAATTCTGTAAGAAATGTCCTCTTTTAACTCCATCTTCTAACTTTCTGGAAGTTTGTATACTTCACCCCTCTCCTATAAAGAGAATGCTTCATCTAGAGAAAACCTGACAATTTTATTCCTGCAGTCGTTGCAACGTTT
Source organism: Charina bottae (assembly GCA_023362775.1). Taxonomy (NCBI): domain Eukaryota; kingdom Metazoa; phylum Chordata; class Lepidosauria; order Squamata; family Charinaidae; genus Charina; species Charina bottae. The sequence continues at coordinate 102,653 of JALMGJ010000002.1, read as the reverse complement.
TCTGTCCTTTACAGTCTCACGAAAGAGCAGAGTCCCGTTTCAGCCACTTGACCCAAACACTTTATCTGGAAGCAGTTGCTTCTTTGCGTTCCTCACAAAGGCCTGGGTGCCATTCAGCACTTCGCAGCAGCAATATTCAAGTTCACCCCCGGACCGGCTAAAAAAGATTAGTTTCTGGCGTTTCTGTGTTTGTCAGTGTCAAAAGCACCGGTGCATGTTTCCTGTTTGTGAGTATCTGTCAGTCTAAATGTGTGTGCGTGCGTATAAGGTTGAGTTATAAAGAAAAGGTGTGAAATTGTGTAAATCTGTCCCTTTATAGTGATAAAAGAATGATTGGAAATTGAGTGCAAAAACATTCTCAGCCCCCGAGTCTTCTCCCCTCTCATTGTTTAAATTTCCCAATTCCTGTCTATGAAGGTTCTCAGTCATCCAGGTGGAATTGTCTGTAGCTTGAATCATGTCAACTGGATTTCTATTTTCTTAGTGGAAACGTTTCGCTCCTTATCCAAGGAGCTTCTTTGCTCAGACTGAAGAAGCTCCTTGGATAAGGAGCGAAACGTTTCCACTGAGAAAATAGAAATCCAGTTGACATGATTCAAGCTACAGACTTTCCCAATTCCTGTTGTGTTCAACTTAATGACAAGTCTTTGCCAGAGTTCTAAGCATTTCTTACTCATCTTAAGTGTGTTTTGTATATTATATTTTAAATGGTTTGAATGCATATTACAAGAAAGTTAAAAGGTGTTTTTTCCTGTGTATGTGTGTGCGTAACTTATCCAGGCTCTGCCCCCCCCTCCTTTCCTCTGGTTTGTTTATTGCCTGTTAGTTAAAAGCTTGGGGGGGGAGAGAGAAGGGAGAAAGGGAAGGAAAGGAAGGGAGGGGGGGGACGGAAAGGGAGAGAAAAACCCACAGAGGCTCGTCATGGCTGTGTTGGCTCTCTAGAATATTGAAATGGCTTAAGTAAGTAACAGAGAGAATTAAGATGTATAAAAAGGCTAGATTGAAATGACATTTTCCGGAAGAATGGGCGAGGAGACAGGAAACCGGGTTTTAGAAGAAAGAGGAGACAGGCAAGGATTTTTCTGATGCACAAGGGGTTTATAATATACCAGCTAAACTTTAGACCCCTTCATTAGAATCTTATCCGAGTCTTGACTTTTTATAAAACTTTTTTTGGTTGTTGGGTTATGTTTTTGTTTTTCCTCTTTGTGTCTTTTTGTAAAGAAAATACAGGTGTGTATTTGTGTGACCAGTAATTTGTGTGACCAGTAATTGGCGCACCACACGAAGTTGTGCAAAGGCCCTTCTGGCCACGACTGCCACCTGCTCTTCGAGCAGGAGTCGTGAGTCCAGGAGGACCCCCAAATTACACACCGGGTCTGTCTGGGGTAGTGCAACCCCATCCAGAACTAAAGATGATAGATTCCTAGACACCGAGGGGCCATTAATCCACAGCCACTCCGTCTTACCAGGGTTCAGCTGAAGCCTGTTGTTCCCCATCCAGACCCCCACAGCCCCCAGGCACTTGGACAGGGTAGTCACAGCATCACTTACTTCTCCCGGGATGGAGATGTATAACTGTGTATCATCAGCATATTGATGATACCTCATCCCATGGAGACGAATGAGTGGTTTCATGGAGATGTTAAAAAGGAGCGGAGAGAGAACTGAATCCTGCGGTGCCCCACAAAGGAGGGGCCATGTGCCCGATCTCTCCTCCCATATCAACACCAACTGGAACCGGCCCTGGAGGAAGGAGGCGAACCAGCGCAAGACCACGCCGCCCGCCCCCAACTCCCTGAGCCGCTCCAGAAGGATACCATGGTTGACGGTATCGAAAGCCGCTGAGAGGTCAAGGAGAGCCAGGATGGATGCACTGCCTCCATCCCGCTCCCGCCAAAGATCATCCATAAGCGCGACCAATGCTGTTTCCGTCCCATATCCTGGCCTGAAACCTGACTGAAAGGGGTCTAGATCAGGGGTCGGCAAACTTTTTTTGCCGGGAGCCATTTTGACATGCTCGTGCACATTTTGAAGTTCTCGAGAGCCAGGGGGCGGGGTTTGTGGGCGGGGGCCAATCACGTGGAAGGGGGCGGGGTTTGCGGGCGGGAGCCAATCGCGTGGAAGGGGGCGGGTTTTGCGGGCGGGAGCCAATCGCGTGGAAGGGGGCGGGGGAGGTTTGGAAGAAGAAGGGAAAGAGAGGCTCGACTGCTCCAGTCGCTTCTCTTCCGGAGCCGCTCACGCCCCCAGTCCAGGCAAAGTAAAGCTGGTGGGGAATCCAGCGCGGGAGCGGGGTTTGCGGGTGGGAGCCAATTGCGCACACTTAGGGCTGTGGGGTGGAAATGTGCTGCTTTTGCACGGAGAAAAAGAGTAAGCAGAGCAGCAACGAAGAGGTTAAGGCAGGGCTTTCCAAACTTTTGCCGTTGGCGACACACCAACGGCCAGCCCACAAAAACCTGGAAGCACCGGCGGCGGTGCTTCCAGGTTGTCGCTGCGGCGGCAACGGCTGCCCCTTCGAAAAGGCAGGCTCCGGGGACCCCGAAAATGCCCTCGGTTCTGGCAGGGAGGCAAAAGCCTCCTCCCCGCACGCACACGCTGCCCTGGAGCCGGGGTGGAAATTCTCCCCGCAGAACAGCTGAGCGTCGCTTGCGCGCAGCCTCCCTGCCTAAACTGAGGGCATTTTCGGGGTCCCCGGAGCCTGCCCTTTCGAAGGGGCAGCACTGCTGCTGCTGCTGCCACTGCCCCTTCGAAAGGGCAGGCTCCGGGGACCCCGAAAATGCCCTCGGTTCTGGCAGGGAGTCAAAAGCCTCCCCTCCCCTCCCCACATGCACACGCTGCCCTGGAGCCGGGGTGGAAATTCTCCCCGCAGAACAGCTGAGCGCCGCTTGCGCGCAGCCTCCCTGCCTAAACTGAGGGCATTTTCGGGGTCCCGGAGCCTGCCCTTTCGAAGGGGCAGCACTGCTGCTGCTGCTGCCACTGCCCCTTCGAAAGGGCAGGCTCCGGGGACCCCGAAAATGCCCTCGGTTCCGGCAGGGAGGCAAAAATCGCGGCTGCCGGGCTTCCCGACGCACAGCTGATTGGCGCGGAGAATTTCCACTCCGGGTGGCCTGGCAGCGCGCGCGCACGCGATTTTCACCTCCCTGCCAGAACCGAGGGCATTTTCATCAGCGCTTCCGGCTTGTCACGCGACACACTTGGGGGCCCCCGGCGACACAGTATTGTGTCGGGACACACAGTTTGGAAAGCCCTGGGTTAAGGCGATGGGCAAGTGCCCGTCGTCAAGATGGCTGCCGGAGACGGAGGCTTCCAAACTCTTGCGAGACTGTGTGAAGCCCGTCCCAGGAGGAAAAAGAGAGGCTGGGCCTAGGTTGCCAGGGGTATGCCCACAGCAACGCACACCATGCCCGCTGCCGCGCCTGCCCCACCACACTCGCTGCCGCGCCTGCCCCCGCCACGCCCGCCGAAGAGCCACACTCAAGGGGCCAAAGAGCCACATTTGGCTCGCGAGCCGCCATTTCCGACCCTTGGTCTAGATAATCCGTTTCATCAAGAATCCTCTGGAGCTGCAACGCCACCACTTTCTCAACCACCTTCCCCATAAAGGGAAGGTGGGAGACTGGACGAAAATTGTCCAGTACAACAGGTTCCAGCGATGGTTTCTTGAGGAGGGGGCGCACCAATGCCTCCTTGAAGACAGTCGGAAACACCCCCTCCTGCAAGGATGCATTTATCATCGACTGGGCCCAGCCACACGTCACCTCCCGAGCTGATTGCACCAGCCAGGAGGGACATGGATCTAAATCACATGTGGTGGCATTTACAGTCCAGAGGATCCTATCCACTTCCTCGGGACCAACAGGATCAAACCGTTCCCAGATAACAAGGTAAGTACGTTCCTCAGGCATCTCCCCAGATGATGTTCCACGCTTAGAGTCTAACTTAGAGCGAATCCGAGTGATTTTATCCTGCAGGTGCCTGGAAAATTCCTCAGCACGTCCCTGCAGGTGATTTTCCGAATCACCTTTCCCCAAAAGGGAACGGGTGATCCTGAACAGGGCTGCTGGGCGGCATTCTGCGGACGCAATAAGAGCGGAGAAATACTGACGTTTCGCCGCTCTTACCGCCACAAGGTAGGCCTTAATCGCGGCTCTAGCTTGTGTTCGGTCGGGTTCAGTCTTTGTCTTCCTCCAGTGGCGTTCTAGGCGTCTCTTAATCCTCTTCAGGACCCTTAACTCCTCCGTGAACCACGGGGAGTATCGGGTTCGATGGGACAAGAGAGGCCGCACAGGCGCGATCCTGTCCAAGGCCCCGGCCGCCTCCCTATTCCAGGTGGCAGCCAGGACCTCCGCTGGACCGTGCAGATCTCCGGGAACAACCCCCAGCTCCCTCTGAAACCGAATTGGGTCCATCAGTCGCCGGGGGCGGACCGATCGAATAGGTCCTGCCTCCCTGCGGAGTGGGGCGGCATAAGAGAATCTCAAGGCCACCAGGGCGTGATCTGACCATGACAAAGGGGAAAGATGTAACTCTCCCCTCAGAGCACATTGCCACTGCTCCGACAAGAAAACTAAAACTAAAACTAAAACTCTGCCACCTCGCTTGGGATGGGGGGGAGTAATAGCTCCTCTTGGGGTTGGCTTGCTCCATAGGGTTCTTTAAAGCCTAACATCAGAGCCTCTTGGATCTTATATATTTAATTAAATTATGTATTCTATTTTATAAATTTTTATATGTTTTAATTGCTGGCTTGGTGTAAACCGCCCAGAGTCCCCTCCGGAATGGGGGGAGATGGGCGGTGATATAAGTTAGAAATATAAATAAATAAATAAATCCGGTGTGAGACCACTATCTCTAGTCGGGTCCCGAATAATCTGAGTCAGGCCCATGGCCGCCATGGTGGCCATGAACTCCTGAGCTGCCTCCGAAGACCGTCCCAGGGATGGCGGATTGAAATCCCCCAGAACCATAAGTTTGGGGAATTCCACTGTCAGCCCCGAGACAGCCTCCTGCAGCTCAGGCAGGGAGGTTGCTACACAGCAGGGAGGCTGGTATAGCAGCAACACTCCCAACTGCTCTCGGGCACCCAACTTGAAAAATAGGGTCTCACAACTGGCTACTTGTGGAGTAGTGCCCCTGAAGGCCACAAGAGACTCTCGGATGACGACTGCCACCCCTCCTCCCCTGCCCTGACATCTCGGCTGGTGCCAGACTCGAAACCCAGCCGGGCAGATCTCTGACAAAGCCACTCCTCCCTCCGGGCCCAGCCAGGTTTCGGTAATGCATGCCAGGTCAGCCCCCTCTTCCGTGATCAAGTCACTTATGAGGGGGGCCTTATTGTTAACTGACCTGGCATTAAGTAGCAGCAGCCGGAGGCCAGGACTCCCATGAGTCTGCTGTCCAGGAACTAGGTTCAAGTCTGGAGGGTCGGAACACGCCACAGATAAAAGACATCTGGGGTGTCTTCCTCGACGATGACTCACCCTCCGGCTTCCGGCATAACATCCCCTGCCCGTCATCACCTCAATAAAATGCCCCACCCTATATCCCCCACGGTCTCCCGGCCCATTCGCCACCAGTCCTGGACCTTTTGAATCCCTGGTTTGGAATAGGAATCCCTCCATCCTCTCATCCCACTCTACATACAGCAACTATCCCTTCCTCCTTCCCATGCCAGGCGGCAGAACCAGGTCTTCAGCTCCTTCCTAAAGGTCAGGAGGGAGGAGATCTGTCTCAACTCTGGGGGCAAGATGTTCCATAGAGTGGGCGCTGTCACAGAGAAGGCCCGCCTCCTAGACCCCATCAGATGGCATTCTCTAATTGATGGGGTTCGTAGCAGACCCTCAGCGGCGTTCGATCCCGTCGACCATGGTATCCTTCTGGGACGGCTCAGGGAGTTGGGGGTGGGCGGCGCGGTTCTGCGCTGGTTCACCTCCTTCCTCCAGGGCCGGTCCCAGTCGGTGTTGATAGGGAGCGGGAGATCCAACCCATGGGCCCTTCTTTGTGGGGTCCCCCAGGGCTCAGTACTCTCACCGCTCCTTTTTAACATCTACATGAAACCGCTGGGCAAGATCATCCGTCACCATGGGCTAAGGTTTCATCAATATGCAGATGATACCCAGTTATACATCTCCATCCTGGGTGAAATAAGTGATGCAGTGACCACTCTGTCCAAGTGCCTGGGGGCCGTAGGGGTCTGGATGGGGAAAACCAGGCTTCAGCTGAACCCTGGTAAGATGAAGTGGCTGTGGATTAATGGCTCCTCGGTTTCTGGGAATTTGTCATCTTTAGTTCAGGATGGGGCTGCACTACCCCAGACAGACCTGGTGCATAACTTGGGGGTCCTCCTGGACTCACAACTCCTGCTCGAAGAGCAGGTGGCAGTCGTGGCCAGGAGGGCCTTTGCTGAACTTCGTGTTGTGTGCCAGTTACGCCCTTTCCTTGACCGAGAGGCCCTTCGAACGGTCACTCGTGCCCTGGTTGTCTCCCATATAGATTACTGCAACGCGCTCCACATGGGGCTACCCTTGAAGAGTATCCGGAAGGTACAGCTGTTGCAGAATGCGGCCGCGCGGACAGTTTTAGGTGCATCAAGATCGGTACACATAACACCTCTGCTCCGTGAGCTGCATTGGGAGCCAGTTTGCTTCCGGGTCCAATTCAAGGTGTTGGTTATCACCTTTAAAGCCCTACATGGCATGGGACCAGGTTATCTGAGGGACCGCCTCATCCCCATTACATCGTCCCGTCCCACCCGATCTTGCAGAGAGGGCATGCTGCGGACCCCCTCTATGAAAGAGCTCCATCTAGCGGGGTCCCGGAGGCGAGCCTTCTCTGCAGCGGCACCTGCCAGATCCCTTCACTCCTGGACTTCAGGAAAAAATTGAAAACTTGGCTCTGTGATCTCGCCTGGGGCAAGAAGGAAAGTGGTCAAGCCTGGGGATGGCTGATTTCCTACTTCCTTTCGCCTCAAATGTTTTAAATACGTTCAGCTGCAGTGTAAGAACAACCTGCCACTTGGAATTTATTGTATTTATATTTTTATTGTTGTTTTATTGTATTTTAATGATATTATGTTGTGAACTGCCCAGAGTCCCTCCTTGAGGGAGAGCGGGAGATGGGCAGTCATAGAAATTTAATAAATAATAAATAAATAAATCTTTTTATCTAGTTTAAAATATTCTACCACTTGTACATAGGTGAACCAATGACATGTAAACCCATCCAACTCTAAACCTTAACAAGTCTTTGTATTTTAACCAGCTTATTCCTCCCAGATTTTCTCTTCTAACAAATGCTTCTTGAGGTGACATTATTTTATTTATTTTATTCCAGATTCTCAAAATGGCATTCCTAAGAAAATGATTTTTAAAAGCCTTCTTTTAAAAGCCTTCTTTTAACATTATCATACCATAAATAGGCATGCCACCTGAATCTTAATTCATGTCCTTCAAGCGGTAGTAATTTCTGGTCCTCCAGAGAAATCCATTCCTTCATCCAAAGCAAACAGGCATCAAAATACAATTTCAAATTAGGTAGTCCCAAACCTCAAACCTTGAATTCTTTGGAGCTTTCTGAACTCAGCAAAATCAGGATCCTTCATCTGCATAGCTAAAATGCCACTTAGCACCTCCAAATACTTTTCCTCTTTACTTGTAGGGATTTTGGGGGGAAATTTAAAAAGAAGCCCTGAGAGAGAAGTGAAAGAAATGGAACCCTCTCCCATGTCTTGGGAAGGGAGCTTTGCATTACCTTGGCCCCACGTTCACAGCAACGCTGACCCTACCCGGTTTTTTTCCTTCTAAAAAGCCATGAATGGTTCTGACACAATGCATTTCCAGAAATGAAACCACTTCCACTCTGCAATTTTTTCCTCACATCACCACCACCAAGGGGGATGGAAGAAAAGGGTCAGCCTCCTGGCGCTGCTATCACCCACAGCCATGAAAGGCTAACAAGCAGGCACCTCCAAGCAAACAGGATCGCAGCAGGGGCTGTTCATGAACCTGAAGATCCTACGCTCAAAACCACAATGCCTTTTCTCCTCAACTCTGTGGGAGTTCATTCGTATGAATTCTTCATAGAATAACTCTAACAAACTCAATATTCCTGCAGCTCTTATGCATCATGTTCAACAGCAAGGCAGAACAGCCATTTCATCTGAGACTTTACAGTGCTTCTGTCACTGCCCCAAACGTCCCTAATATATTCTCTCATAAAATCAGAGTGCTCCTATCTTTTTTTCATGTATCTTTTAGGGCCTGCAGCAGCTTACCGGGAAGTTCTGCTGATAGGCAGGAATGTGTAGTTAGCCTTTCTCAAACTAACATTTTCCATTTTTTATTCTCCTCCCTCATCTCTAGTACTGAGACATCTTTGACTAAAAGAATCAGCCCAGAAATTAAATACTCAACTTTTCAGCTGGATGTCCAATGGGAGATGAGAAGTGAAATTCAAGCCTTCTCTACACTCATCACCTTCTGCCTCATGTGGATTTTCTTGTGTCTGCTAAGCTGGAAATTTGTTGTGAAGCACCGTCCACAGTCTGGGCATTTGAATGGTTACTCTCCTATGTGTAAACCTACATGATCTAAAAGGCTAGACCTAGTACTGAAACTTTCCCCAAAAACTGGACACCCATACGGTTTCTCTCCTGTGTGGGTCCTCTGGTGTTTCACCAGGTCAGAATTCTGACTGAAACTTTTCCCACAATCTGGACACTCATACGGTTTCTCTCCTGTGTGAGTGCTCTGGTGTATCACCAGGTTGGACTTGTGACTGAAACTTTTCCCACAATCTGGACATTCATATGGTTTCTCTCCTGTGTGAGTCCCCTGGTGTCTCACCAGGCTGGACTTCAAACTGAAACTTTTTCCACAATCCGGACACTCATATGGTTTCTCTCCTGTGTGAGTCCTCTGGTGTATCACCAGGTTGGAATTCCGACTCAAACTTTTCCCACAATCTGGACATTCATATGGTTTCTCTCCTGTGTGAGTCCTCCGGTGTCTCACCAGGCTGGACTTCAAACTGAAACTTTTCCCACAATCCGGACACTCATATGGTTTCTCTCCTGTGTGAGTCCTCTGGTGTATCACCAGGTTGGACTTGTGAATGAAACTTTTCCCACAATCCGGACACTCATACGGTTTCTCTCCTGTGTGAGTCCTCTGGTGTTCCACCAGGTGGGAATTTTGACTGAAACGTTTTCCACAATCCAGACACTCATACGGTTTCTCTCCTGTGTGAGTCCTCTGGTGTTTCACCAGGTGGGAATTTTGACTGAAACGTTTTCCACAATCCAGACACTCATATGGTTTCTCTCCTGTGTGAGTCCTTTGGTGTTTCACCAGGTCAGAATTCTGACTGAAACTATTCCCACAATCTGGACACTCATACGGTTTCTCTCCTGTGTGAGTCCTCTGGTGTTTCACCAGGTCAGAATTCCGACTGAAACTTTTTCCACAAGCCGGACACTCATATGGTTTCTCTCCTGTGTGACTGCTCTGGTGTATCATAAGGTCGGAATTCTGACTGAAACTTTTCCCACAATCCGGACACTCATATGGTTTCTCTCCTGTGTTTGCCCTCTGGTGTATCACTAGGCTGGACTTGAAACTGAAACTTTTCCCACAATCTGGACACTCATACGGTTTCTCTCCTGTGTGAGTCCTCTGGTGTATCACCAGGTGGGAATTCCGACTGAAACTTTTCCCACAATCCGGACACACATACGGTTTCTCTCCTGTGTGAATCCTCTGGTGTTCCACCAGGTGGGAATTCTGCCTGAAACTTTTCCCACAATCCGGACACACATACGGTTTCTCTCCTGTGTGTCTCCTCTGGTGTATCACCAGTTTGGAATTCTGACTGAAATGTTTCCCACAATCCAGACACTCATACGGTTTCTCTCCTGTGTGAGTCCTCTGGTGTATCACCAGGTGGGAATTCCGACTGAAACTTTTTCCACAATCCAGACACTCATACGGTTTCTCTGCTGTGTGAGTCCTCTGGTGTTTCACCAGGTCAGAATTCTGACTGAAACTATTCCCACAATCTGGACACTCATATGGTTTCTCTCCTGTGTGTGTCCTGTGGTGTTTCACCAGGTCATAATTCCGACTGAAACTTTTTCCAAAAGCCGGACACACATACGGTTTCTCTCCTGTGTGAGTGCTCTGGTGTATCACCAGGTTGGACTTGTGACTGAAACTTTTCCCACAATCCAGACACTCATACAGTTTCTCTCCTGTGTGAGTCCTCTGGTGTTGCACCAGGTGGGAATTCTGACTGAAACTTTTCCCACAATCCGGACACTCATACGGTTTCTCTCCTGTGTGAGTCCTCTGGTGTATCAGCAGGTGGCAATTCCGACTGAAACTTTTCCCACAATCCGTACACTCATACGGTTTCTCTCCTGTGTGAGTCCTCTGGTGTATCACCAAGTTGGACTTCAAACTGAAACTTTTCCCACAATCTGAACACTCATACAGTTTCTCCCTAGTGTGAGTGCTCTTGTGTCTCACAAGGGTGGCGTGCTTGCTAAAGCTTTTGCCGCATCGAGAACACTGGTAGGGCTTCTCGCCGGTGTGGGTCCTCTCATGCATAATCAGCGATGATCTGTAATCTGTGCTTTTCCCACAATATAGACCTCTGTGGGGCTTTTCCACCACTGATATTCTTGGATTGCTGGCTTGATTTGCTTTCCTTTTTAATGCTGCTTGTGATTCTCGGTTGTCGAGCAGGCTCTTATTGGCTTCCTTTTTGTCTATAAGATTCACATAAAAGTGGTACTTTATTATCTATAAAATGGCTGCACAAAACGTGCAAACAACAAAAAAGCATTCATTACAATGAAAAAGGAAAAGTGCCAAAAGGGTAGATTAACCTCTAAGGTTCACTACGATTCATTTGACACATAGAAGACTAGCGAGATCCAAGTTCAAATCCTGAAATTCACTTCTTGGCTTGAGTCAATCACAGATTCTTAGCACTGCAAAGGGTTATCATGAAGGAAATGCTGGGGACAGATTCTACACATACACATAGATGCAGACAGAGAGAAATACAGATACACACCCCTACGAATGTATGTATGTAGAAAATCCATGTGTATTTCAGCCTGCAAAACCTCCCAGAAGTGGGTATGGTCAAACTTTGGGGGCTACTTTTAGAGGGCTGGGGGGCTTTAACAGATGAAATGGTGCCCAAAGCCTCTGCAAGACTTAAAGCACCAGTTCTGTCCATTCAGCTCCTCAGCTCTAAATAAGAAAAGAGCAGAAAATACTGTCCACAACCACTCTGGGGACATCACCATACAGTACAGGTAGTCCTCCTTCCTGACTGCAATTGGGACCGGCACCTCTGTCACTAAGCAGCTCGGTCATTAAGTCGCTCTGCGAGTGATATGGGTGGGGAATAAATTGGATATATATATAAAATAATTAAGATGACATCACGTGAATGCACTGACTTACAACATCAGTTCTGGCTGCGGTGATTAAGTGAATCACCGTGGGTGATTAATCACAATGTCGAACAACCATGATAAATCAATGGAAGACCACTAGGAAATCCTGTGTTTGTTGGCTAGACTTGGCAGTGAAAGAAAACATCACTGTGGGTCCTTAAGTGCAACGTCACACGACCGTGACTTGCAGCTTCCTGCCGGATTCCCCGTTGATTTGGCTAGTCAGAAGCCGGATGGGAAGGTGGCAAACAGCAATCATGGGACTGCAAGACACTGCCACTGTCGTAAATGCGTGTCGGTTGCCAGCACCCAAATCGCTTTGAGGGCCACAAGTTTGAGGACCAGTTGGAAGTCTCCTTTCCAGCGCCATCCTAACTTTGAATGGTCACTGAACAAGTGGAATGCGAAGACTGCCTCTACACCTGGACATCCCAAATGGCCCCCAATGGCTATTTTAAAAAAAGGGCTGGGTTAAGCAGAGTTGAACCTGGTTAATACATGGATAGGAGAGTTTGTTGGCTAGACGTGGAAGGAAAAAAAGCATCCCAGGAGACGGCAGTGGCAGATCAGTCCCATATTGTTGCCAAGGAAACAGCATCTCCATAAAATCACAAGGAGTCAACGCTGACGCGAAGGGGACTTTTAAACCAGGGGAATAAAATTTGGGCAGTGGGGGCAGATGCAGCAGCTGGCACTTTTCAGCCGAGTTTCAAATCTTATTCTACCCCACTTTTCAGCAGAGTGGCTTCTCTGACTCTTCCCCACGGAGGACGCGAAACAGCCCCACTTGCTCCCGGCCTCTCCCCCCACCTGCCCTCGACTCACCTTCCGGCGGCTGCTGCTCCGACCCGGGAAGACCACAGAACGCTCCTCCACGTCACTCTCCCCCCAGGCGGCAGCCGGAACAGGAAGTTCCTCTTTCCTCCTCCTGTCCTCCGACATCCCCTCTAGCAATCCAGTGCTCTGTTGTTTCAGCTCTCCGGCTCCCCCTCCCGTTGGACGTCACTCCTCAGCAACCACAGACGCCGCTGCTGTATTGACATATACATAGACGCGGCGGTTGCTTATTCCTAGAGCGCCATCTGGCTTCTCCCCTGTGTGGATCCTTTGATGGGAAGTAAGCTTCGTGCGCCCCCTGAAGCTCTTCCCACAATCCACGCATTCCTATGGTCCCGTGTGGATCCTCTGACGGGAAATAATCTGACTGCTCCCCCTGAAGCTCTTCCCACACCCTTTATGTGGCTTTTCTCCAGTGTGGATCCTCTGATGGGAAGTCAGTTGAATGTTTGGGTAAAGCTCTTTCCACACTCATCGTATTTATATGGTTTCTCCCCTCTGTGGATCCTTTTATGTATGGAGTGTGGAAAGAGCTTCACCACGAGTCGTTCCCTTACACACCGTAAACGGATCCACACGGGGGAGAAGCCATGGAAATGTCCTGAATGAGGGAAAAACTTCAATAGAACCAGCACCCTTGCCTGCCATAAAAGGATCCACACGGGGGAGAAACCATATAAATGCATGGAATGTGGAAAGAGTTTCAGGTAGCCCGGTAACATACATACATACATACATACATAGATACATACATACATTTATTGTATGGCACATTCACATCGCGTTACAATAAAAAACATAGAGCAAAAAAAATATATAAAATATAGACAGGAAAATTACAAACGTAAGTCTAGGTTACAAATATAGTTTTTTGCTTCAGTTGTCACAGCCAGGAAATCAGTAAAGTCTCCACCTTTGTATAAATGATCATGTTATTACTAAAATGTATAAGATTTTGTTACAGATGAATATGGAGGATGAACATGTCCAGGATTGTATGATTAAATGGTCTAAGAATTTTGGATATAATATACTGGACCAATGGGAGAATATGTGTAGGAAAGGTTTGAAATTTACGCTGTATTATAATCCCAGGGGATAACACGCCCTGCTGGCACCGGGCCATTTGCCCAGAGGGTTTTAATTTTCCTGTGGGACCGCCCAGAGGGTAGTAAAGGGAACTTTGGGTTTTTTATGCCAGCCGATTGCATGAACCTAGGACAACTCCACAGTGGGTGAGTACCTGAAAATTTTATTCCTTTTATAAGCCCAGTGAATGTGTGTGCTTGATTCCTTTTATAAAACCCGACTGTCGACCAGGGCTGTGTGTCAAACTGGTTCAAGACGTCCCCGGGCCTCTGCTAGCTCTTTTGGGCGTTGACCAGAGTAACTCGGATAGCCAGTGGGACCAGGGCGATACGCGTGCCCGGACAGGTTGCGATTGAATGCATGAATGAACTATAACTGGTCAATTACCGCTTGTGAGCTAAAAGTAGAAAAAGGTGAATAAGTAATTGAAGATTTGGAAGCGCGCAGAGGGTCGGTACTCTAATAGGGAGTCTCTGGGTGTTTAGACACACCCCAAATCCGACGGGCACCGGTGCCATGCTTAGGGACACGAGTGGTTATGGGGAATACTAAGTCGACGGTACCCCCATCTTCCCCCTTAGGGGCGTTGTTGAAGGCTTGGGATAAGGGGATTTTGCCCACCCAGCCAGGAACGAAGAAAAGACGTGCACATGAGCTATGTATAGAATGGACTCAATATTTAGACACAAGCGGTAATGCAATCTGGCCTCCTATGGGTACATTTCACTGTGAGAAATTGAAGCTTCTTGAACTTCAGCTGAAAAGAAATAACCCTGATCAATTATCCTATTGGCATTGCTGGAATGAGCTTGCAGACCCACCCTCAATTGCCAGTGCTCCTGATTCCCACCCTTCGTTAGGAAGTCTCCAGGTGGTCAGGTGAACCCTGGTCAAGCTTGGGTACTTTCCACTATGAGAAACTTAAAACTTTTAAAACACTTACAACATGATCATGCCAGTTAAGCTCAAATATTTGTGTAAGTATCTGTAACCAAAATGTTTTCTGTTTGTTAAGTATTAGTCTGTACATTTCTATCTATATTTGTTGAGGGAAATGGTGCAGGTTGTGTGTTTATGTATGTATGTATGTATGTCAGTTTGTCCCTTTAGGATTTAAATGTGAGTCTGTCCCTTTACGGAACTAAATTTCTCCACAGTAAGGGAATGCTTCGAATTTTTGGAGATCCATAGCTCTGGCCAGGCTGTGGCTCTTCCAACTTTTTGGCTATGCAACCCTTTCTGTTATTTACTGTGAATAGTTGGACATGGGATTTGATCGTGCCATGTGTCCAGTTATTTGCACTTCCTGTAGTTGTGTAAGTTTTGTGTTTGTTTTCTAAGTTGAGTACATACAAGAAGAAAGGTGAGGTTGTTTGTTGTTTACCATATAATCTTTATTGTATGATTTGTACATGCCATCTTGAATGTTTGCCACCTTTGGAAAGGGAAAGGGGGAAGAATATTGATTTCCTGTGAAAGGTTGTGTGTGTATACATGAGAAGCTCTTTCTATCTGTGTGTGTTTCTATCTCCCCTGGTTTGGTTTTCATTTTTTTTTTTACTCCAACTGGGCTACACTTGTGTGTGTGTAAGTTTGTATAAATCTCCTGTTTGCTGATCAGGGCTGTTTTTCTGATTTCCTAGTTGCAAGTAAGGAACTGAAGACTGTATGTGCCCTGGTAGGCTGTGCTTGATGGGACTTGGGAGGAGGAGTGTGTGTTCTGACTGACATGGGATCCTAACTTTTCTCCTTTCCTTTTACAATAAGTAAAGCATGAATTAAACTGATGAATGTCATGGGAAAGGCTTTTGTGTGCCCTGATTGTGTGGTATGGTGTTAGATGTTTGAAAAAGTGCGTAAACTAATCACAACTGATTAGTTTAGTTAGTTAAAGAAGCTCTCTTTCACTCAGCTTGGAAATCCTTTCTGCTAACTTGAGGTATGTCCCTTGTGAGTGGTTGGCTGGCTGCTCTCTCTCCAGAAAAGTGTTTAGAAAGAGAGGAGACCCTGCAAGGACAGCCTTCTGTTCCTGACATCTACATAGCTTTCTCCTGTCATTTTTTTCTGTGTGCCTACTCTCCTTGAGGTTCCCCCTCCCACTGACTGTTTCACTGACTGTTTGCTACCGAAGGACAGAAGCAAGGGGCGAAGAAGAAATCAGCTCCTATGCTGTGTCTGCTGCCTGCTCCCAGATAAACCCTGATGGAGCTCGGCCAAAACACCGAAATGCTGTTTCAACTTATTTTTGTTTTTTCAATTTAAAGGCCAAGACTTTGGGAGGGTGTTGGAAAATAATTTGTTGTTTCCAGATCTATTGTTTGCCTCTTTGCATGTTACTTCTGCTGTAAGTAGGTAACCAATTTGATCTGTATGGAAGTAAGAGATGGGAATGTGAGGAAAGAATATTGTAAGTTGGGTAAGAGTAAGTTGAAGTTGGGTGAGAGTAAGTTGAATGAAGTGAAGATGGAGATACAGGAATGTATTTGTGATGTTGAGATGGCTTGGTAGAGAGTTGATGTGGAGTGAATCAGAGGGAAAAAAGAAAGGAAATTGTTATGTTTCCACTGTGCTTTGTTGCTGTGACCCCAACACCTGGACCAACTAATAAAGTAGCAGGATGAAAATAGGGGTGATCCTGCTGCACAAACATAAAGTTATACATTTGGGAACCACCCCATATATTTTTGTGTTTGCAAACACATATCTTAGAGCCCTTGAGCGATACGTTTTGACACACACACCTTTCCCTCCAGAACCTTCTCATGTGTATCCAGTTTTGCCTGTCGCTGATTCTTCTCAACCAGCTGGCTCTACAAGCGACCTTACCCTTGAGTGCACTCATGTTACCTATACATTCTGGACCTGGAGGAGAACCTTTTCTTCCTTTAACTATAGGTGGTCAACAGTATCACTGCCTGGTTGATACTGGGGCCACTGCATCCTTACTAACTCACCCTCCCTCTTCCCCTACTGTTCTTTCTGGGATTTCTGATCATATTATTGGGGTTGGGGGATCATTCCTGTAAATGTTACTGACCCCTTAACAGTAGAGGTGGGTCCTCTCACTGTTGAACATGCTTTTACTGTTTGTTCTGAATCTCCTGTTTTTCTCCTAGGTCGTGATTTACTCTGTAAACTTGGGGCCACTATTAAATGTACTCCCAATGGATTGATTTTGGACTTTCCCCTTCCCACGGTGCCCAAGCCGCAGAACTCATTGCCCTGACCGAGGCTTGCAAGGCTGCCCGCATCCTCCATGTGACGGTCTACATGGATTCTAAATATGCCTTTGGGGTTTGCCATGCTACAGGAGCCCTGTGGAAACAGCGGGGCTTCCTTATTTCTTCTGGTGCCCCCATTGCTCATGCTACTCTGATAGCCTCCCTTTTGGAAGCCATTATGCTCCCTGAGGCTCTGGCCGTAGTGCACTGCCTTGCACATCAACAGGACGTCTCCCTGGTTACAAAGGGGAATGCTTTCACCGATGCTACAGCGAAATGGGCCGCCCTGCAGCCTCTATCTCTCTCTGACACAGCTGCAGAGTTTCATCTTCAATTGTCTCTTCCATACGACAATTTCGTTGAGAGGGGGGAGGTGGAACAGAGGCAGGCAAACTGTGAGGCAACTTTTTCTGATGGATTCTGGAGGGTACCGGATGGAAGACCCTTAGCCCCTAGATGTTTGTTACGCCTTCTTTGTCAACAGATTCATGCAAAGGGCCACTGTGGGACCAGGCCATTGTGGATATCGTGCGATGGATATGGTATGCGCCTGGGGTTTTCATGGAAGCTGAAAAAGTAGCACGTACATGTCTCACTTGCCAAGCTAACAATGCTTCCTCAAGACAAAAGATCCATAAGGGAGGGAGACCCTGGGCCCAAAGACCTTTTGGGGAAAAAAATTACAGCTAGACTATATTCAATTACCCAAGGCAAATGGCTTTGAACATGTACTTGTTTGCAGAGACCAACTTACACACTGGATTGAAGCCTTCCCTTGTCGACATGCTACCGCAATTGAAACTGCAAGACACCTGCTGAAGGACATCGTTCCCCGATACGGCATCCTCTGTCTTAGATATGGACCGCGGCCAACACTTTGCGGCACACGTGATTACTCTCATCCTGCAAGCTTTAGGCATCACACAGAACTTACATGTCCCTTATCATCCTCAATCTTCGGGGGGTGGGGGTGGAATGGGCTAACAGGGAACTCAAGACATTGCTAGGAAAATTATGCCAGGAGACACATTTAAAGTGGCCCCAGGTATTGCCTATCGCTTTATTTCACTTATGTACCTGACCTCGAAAAGATGTGGGATTGTCTCCATTTGAGTTGCTTTTTGGCAGGCCACCAGATGTTTCACAGACTTTCCAGACCAGTTTCTCAACCTTGGCAACTCTAAGATGGGTGGACTTCAACTCCCAGAATTCCCCAGCCACCATGGGAATTCCCCAGCCAGCAAGGACGGGAAAGCTGGGTGCTCTGCTTTCCCGTCTTTCCCAACTTTCCTGTCCTTGGCGGAGCCAATGCCGGTGAGGGGGCAGCGCGCATGCGCGCTGCAACACCACCTCCCTCGCTGTCCCTTGCCCGCATCACAAGTTCCCTACAAGAATGGGGACGGGGTCTATTTAAGAATAGGATTTTTTTTTAAAGGGTGGAGCACATCACCAATGGGACTGCCAACCCTTTCCTGAAAAGTGACCATGTGTCCCAAACTCCAACACACACCTAGCTGCTGAGCGAGGAGGGGGAGAAGGAGAGAGAGGAGGGAGGGGGTGGGGAGGAGAGGAGAGATTGAGGGAGGAAAACAATGGGCGTGACAGTTCCAAGGGACACTGCTAAACCAATCTCCAGCACAATAAATACGACATTTACATTTTTAAGTCCCAGCTTTATGTCTTTTATGATTAAGAGGTACGTTTCATTTGCCATGCTCATGCTGCTTGCTCAGGAGGAAGAAGACACGGGCGTTGCAGGGGCAGATTGAGCAAGACAAACCGCCCCTTCCCAGAGGAGTGCTCGGTACAAGAGGGTGCCTGGGGACCGGGGATGGGGTGAGTTTGACCAGCTCTTCAAAAAAGGAGTGACGTGTACAGCCCGGGGCGGGAGGGGAGGCACTTTTTAAAGAGATGACAAGGCACGCACAGCAACCCCCCTTTCCTGTAACTCAAACTCAACTCACTCTGCAGTAACGCAGTGGACATGCCCTGAATTAGTTTTGCCCAGGTAGGGTACCAAGCTTGCAAAATGATTTAGCCCTCGATGTGAGCTTGCAAAGGGTTGAAACAGCCCTGCGGTTTTTCTTAAAATCAAAACGAGCCTTTGCTTCAAACAGAGCAGCTAGCGAGTTTGGAATTTCTGCTTATCTATACCAGCTGCAATTCTTGCAAGGAGGGGGCAATGAGGGCAATGTTTTTCTGTTCCTATCTGACTTTGTTTTATATTACTGCATGAGTTGTATTATTATGTATTTGTATGTATCTGAATAAAACATTGCATGAAATGTATATTGTGCATTATACATATGTGTAACAAGTGTTTTTAAACCATTTTCTAGTGTTGATGACTATTGGTTGTAAAAACTGTAACTTGAACAGTGTGATTATTACATGTATTAACCTTTGTTGTTTCTGTTTCTGTACAAATGTATTTTAAAGCTTTGAACAACTTTGTTACTCCCATTTACAGGAAAATTCGGGAGGGGTGTTAGAGTTCTTGTGTTGCCTTGGCGAATTATTCCTGTACAAAGCACAGCGTTCTCATGATGACGTGAATGCCAGGTGGCTGGATAACAGAGAAGCCTTGGCTTTGTTTACATCCTCAACAGATAGGGAGCGAGAAGGTACCATTGTTATGGCTAGCAATGGATCTTCCCATGAAAGCGAAGCCTCCTGATTTCCTTCTGTGGGAAGCCTTGCCCAGGCCCCCCTGAGCAAGGAGGGGGGGAACTCAGTGCTTAGATGCAGCACATGCTATGTGTTTTAGGCCTAATGCTTTGAGGCCTAGTGCGTGTCACAGCTAACTTCCAGCCAATCAGAATGCTAGAAGAACTGAATATACAACCATGCAAAATGGTGTTCTGTCTTCTTGATTTTTAGTGTCTTTTAGCCATGTAGTTCTTCACGTGTTCACTTCCCGTGGACTGGGCAGAGTGAGCTATGCCTGGCTTTGGGTATAGGCCATGGCAGGAACTCTGGCCCTGGGATCAATACACGGAACTCTGCTTATAAGTTTGTTTTGTTTTTCCTTTTACAATGATGTATCCTGTATATTCATCTTTTTCATTGTTGCTATAATGTATTGTATCTGCATTATTGCCTTTAAAGCTACCAGTAAACACTGTTAGCCCTAACAAGCTGCATTCTTGTCTGTTTATTCTCAAGCCTCGGTTTTTCCCCTTTAAGCCAGCGTATACCCCGTCATAAACAGGTAATTCTGATTGGCTTAAACTCCCAGAATAGCTGGCTCCAAAGCAAATTAACATTCCTGAGGAAGGTGAACAACACGTGTACCCCAAGAGCCCAAAAAGAAACTTTAAGGCTTGGCTTTTTTTAAACTAGCCTTCCATATTCCTTGACATAAAAAATATATGCAACACTCCCCTTTTTTTATGACTAGAAAGAATATGGAAGCAAACCCAACTTGGTAATTAACTCATTGTGCCTACTGGCAACTAGAGGCTTGGTGAAAATATCAGCCAACATTAATTTAGTATCACAGTATTTCAAAATAACCTTTTTCTTGGCTAGAAAATCTTTAACAAGATGAAAACGCACATCAATGTGCTTTGTGCAGTTTCTGGTTCCTTCAGATAAAGCCAAATGAAGACAGGCCTGGTTGTCTTCATGAATTGTTAAAGGCTGGCTTAAAATGACTCCAATGTCTTGCAGTAATTGTGTAAACCAAATTACCTCATTGCACAGTTGTGCTAAAGCATAAAATTCGGCTTCAGCTGTGCTAATGGCTACTACAGTTTGTTTTCTGGAGAACCATGCAATAGTGGACTTTGCAAACTGAATTACACTTCCAGAAGTAGATTTTCTATCACTGAGATCTCCAGCCCAATTTGAATCACACCAGCATTCTAACTTTTCCTCTGTGTCTGTAGCAGACAACCTTAAGCAAAAATCTTTGGTGCCTTGTAAATAACGAAAGAAGCAGAGGAAAGAGGCAGAGGAACTAGAGATCAGATTGCCAACATTCGCTGGATCATGGAAAAAGCAAGAGAGTTCCAGAAAAACATCTACTTCTGCTTCATTGACTACGCTAAAGCCTTTGATTGTGTGGATCACAACAAACTGTGGCAAAGTCTTAAAGAGATGGGAGTACCAGACCACCTTACCTGTCTCCTGAGAAACCTGTATGCTGGTCAAGAAGCAACAGTTAGAACCGGACATAGAACAACCGACTGGGTCAAAATTGGGAAAGGAGTACGACAAGGCTGTATATTATCACCCTGCTTATTTAACTTATATGCAGAGTACATCATGAGAAATGCCGGGCTGGATGAATCACAAGCCAGAGTTAAGATTGCCGGGAGAAATATCAACAACCTCAGATATGCAGACAATACCACCCTAATGGCAGAAAGTGAAGAGGAACTAAAGAGCCTCTTGATGAGGGTGAAAGAGGAGAGTGCAAAAGCTGGCTTGAAACTCAACATTAAAAAAACCCAGATCATGGCATCTGGTCCCATCACTTCCTGGCAAATAGAAGGGGAAGAAATGGAAGCAGTGACAGATTTTATTTTCTTGGGCTCCAAGATCACCGCAGACGGTGACTGCAGCCATGAAATTAAAAGGCGCTTGCTCCTTGGGAGGAAAGCTATGGCAAACCTAGACAGCATATTAAAAAGCAGAGACATCACCTTGCCGACAAAGGTCCGTATAGTTAAAGCTATGGTTTTTCCAGTAGCAATGTATGGCTGTGAGAGTTGGACCATAAGGAAGGCTGAGCGCCGAAGAATTGATGCTTTCGAACTGTGGTGCTGGAGAAGACTCTTGAGAGTCCCTTGGACTGCAAGGAGGTCAAACCAGTCAATCCTAAAGGAAATCAACCCTGACTGCTCATTGGAAGGACAGATGCTGAAGCTGAAGCTCAAATACTTTGGCCACCTAATGTGAAGAGAGGACTTTGCCTTTGCCCAACCGTGTTGTGCGCCAGTTGCGCCCTTTCCTGGACCGAGAGGCCCTTTGAACGGTCACTCGTGCCCTGGTTGTCTCCCATATAGATTACTGTAACACGCTCTACATGGGGCTACCCTTGAAGAATATCCGGAAGCTACAGCTGGTGCAGAATGCGGTCGCGCGGGCAGTTTTAGGTGCACCAAGATTGACACACATAACACCTTTGCTCCGTGAGCTGCCTTGGGTACCAGTTTGCTTCCGGGTCCAATTCAAGGACCTTTAAAGCCCTACATGGCACTGGACCAGGTTATCTGAGGGACCGCCTCATCCCCATTACATCATCCCGTCCCACCCGATCTTGCAGAGAGGGCATGCTGCGGACCCCCTCCATGAAAAAATTCCATCTAGTGGGGTGCCGGAGACGAGCCTCCTCTGCAGTAGCACCTGCCTTATAGAACATCCTCCCATAGAGCCTCCTGGCGCTGCTATCACCCACAGCCATCAGAGGCTAACAAGCAGGCACCTCCAAGCAAACAGGATCGCAGCAGGGGCTGTTCATGAACCTGAAGTTCCTACGCTCAAAACCACAATGCCTTTTCTCCTCAACTCAATATTCCTGCAGCTCTTATGCATCACGTTCAACTGCAAGGCAGAACAGCCTTTCCATCTGAAACTGTACAGTGTTTTAGTCACTGCCACAAACGTCCCCAATAACTTCTCTCATAAAATCTGAGTGCTCCTATCTTTTTTTCAGGGTTCATAGCTATGAATCCTGTCATTAGGAATAGAGAGGTAGTGAGTGTGTGAACTGCAGGGAGGGGGAATCGGCACGGAGTGTTGTGGCTTCTCGTGGAGACTGGAGAATGCAGCGTCAAGGTCAACCACCTGCAGGAGATGGAGGCTGGGAACAGAGAGCAAAAGTTTTGGACATTGACATCATCGCGCGCAAGGGGGAGAGTTAAGTTAGCAAGCTTTGGCGGGAATCCGCATTCAGATCTTTAGGAGTGCTTCGATTTACATGTATCCTGAATAAAGCTTAATCTGCATTTCAATGAATTGCATCGAGAAGTATTTATTAGGACATTGAGGTTGGGTTCATTACACTTTTAGGGCCTGCAGCAGCTTCCTGGGAAGTTCTGCTGATAGCCAGGAACGTGTAGTTAGCCTTTCTCAAACTAACATCTTCCATTTCTTTCTTGATTGACGTATATATATATACATATTTCTCCTATGTAATATATTGTTAGTAGGTTTTGCAGGGGCTGTTCATAAACCTGAAGATCCTACGCTCAAAACCACAATGCCTTTTCTCCTCAACTCAATATTCCTGCAGCTCTTGTGCATCATGTTCAACTGCAACGCAAAACAGCCTTTCCATCTGAAACTTTACAGTGCTTTTGTCACTGCCACAAACGTCCCTAATATATGCTCTCATAAAATCTGAGTGCTCCTATCTTTTTTTCATGTATCTCTTAGGGCCTGCAGCAGCTGAATGAGAAGTTATAGTTAGCCTTTCTCAAACTAACATCTTCCATTTCTTTCTCTCCTCCCTCATCTCTAATAATGAGACATGTTTGACTAAAAAGAATCGGCCCAGAAATTAAATACTCAACTTTTCAGCTGGATGTCCAATGGGATTTGAGAAGTGAAATTCAAGCCTTCTCTACGCTCATGGATTTTCTTGTGTCTGCTAAGCTGGGAATTTGTTGTGAAGCACCGTCCACAGTCTGGACATTTGAATGGTTTCTCTCCTGTGTGTAAACCTACATGATCTATAAGGCGAGACCTAGTACTGAAACTTTTCCCACAATCCGGACACTCATACGGTTTCTCTCCTGTGTGAGTCCTCTGGTGTTGCACCAGGAGGGAATTCCGACTGAAACTTTTTCCACAATCCGGACACTCATACGGTTTCTCTCCTGTGTGAGTCCTCTGGTGTTCCACCAGGTTGGAATTCTGACTGAAACTTTTCCCACAGTCCGGACACTCATACAGTTTCTCTCCTGTGTGAGTCCTCTGGTGTATCAACAGGCCGGAATTCCAATTGAAACTTTTCCCACAATCCGGACACTCATACGGTTTCTCTCCTGTGTGAGTCCTCTGGTGTTGCACCAGGTGGGAATTCTGACTGAAACTTTTCCCACAATCTGGACAATCATACGGTTTCTCCCCGGTGTGAGTCCTCTGGTGTATCACCAGGTTGGAATTCTGACTGAAACTTTTCCCACAATCTGGACACTCATACGGTTTCTCTCCTGTGTGAGTCCTCTTGTGATTCACCAGGCTGGAATTCCAAATGAAACTTTTCCCACAATCCAGACACTCATACGGTTTCTCTCCTGTGTGAGTCCTCTGGTGTCTCACCAGTTTGGATTTCCAAGTGAAACTTTTCCCACAATCTGGACAATCATACAGTTTCTCTCCTGTGTGAGTCCTCTGGTGTTGCACCAGGTGGGAATTCTGACTGAAACTTTTCCCACAATCTGGACAATCATACGGTTTCTCCCCGGTGTGAGTCCTCTGGTGTATCACCAGGCTGGAATTCTGACTGAAACTTTTCCCACAATCTGGACACTCATACGGTTTCTCTCCTGTGTGAGTCCTCTTGTGATTCACCAGGCTGGAATTCCAAATGAAACTTTTCCCACAATCTGAACACTCATACGGTTTCTCTCCTGTGTGAGTCCTCTGGTGTCTCACCAGCTTGGATTTCCAAGTGAAACTTTTCCCACAATCTGGACAATCATACGGTTTCTCCCCGGTGTGAGTCCTCTGGTGTATCACCAGGTTGGAATTCTGACTGAAACTTTTCCCACAATCCAGACACTCATACGGTTTCTCCCCGGTGTGAGTCCTCTGGTGTATCACCAGGCTGGAATTCTGACTGAAACTTTTCCCACAATCTGGACACTCATACGGTTTCTCTCCTGTGTGAGTCCTCTTGTGATTCACCAGGCTGGAATTCCAAATGAAACTTTTCCCACAATCTGAACACTCATACAGTTTCTCCCTAGTGTGAGTCCTCTTGTGTCTCACAAGGGTGGCGTGCTTACTAAAGCTTTTGCTGCATCGAGAACACTGGTAGGGCTTCTCGCTGGTGTGGGTCCTTTTGTGCATAATCAGCTGTGATCTGTAATCTGTGCTTTTCCCACAATATACACCTCTGTGGGGCTTTTCCACCACTGATATTCTTGGATTCTCGAGATCAAAGCTATTTCTGATCCCTTGTTTGGTGGTGCTTTGATTCAAGCTGACTTCCAGATATTTCCCTCTTTTTCTGAATTTGGAAATTATCTCTCTTGACCTCTTCATGTAATATTTGAGTTCCACATATTCACTTTTTTCCAGCTCAGAAACTCTTCCTGTTTTTCTCTCCCTTGGCTGTCACCTGCTGGGGAAGAAGAGTTTTGGGGTTCTCTGGAGAAAGTGGAAAAGATTTGATTGCTGGCTTGATTTGCTTTCCTTTTTAATGCTGCTTGTGATTCTCGGTTGTCGAGAAGGCTCTTATTGGCATCCTTTTTGTCTATAAGATTCACATAAAAGTGGTACTTTATTATCTATAAAATGGCTGCACAAAACGTGCAAACAACAAAAAAGCATTCATTACAATGAAAAAGGAAAAGTGCCAAAAGGGTAGATTAACCTCTAACATTCACGATGATTCATTTGACACATAGAAGAATAGCGAGATCCAAGTTCAAATCCTGAAATTCACTTCTTGGCTTGGGTCACTCAGAGATTCTTAGGGTTATCATGAAGGATATCTGGAAATGCTGGGGATAGATTCTACACATACACATAGATGCACACAGAGAGAAATACAGATACACACACCTACGAATGTATGTATGTAGAAAATCCATGTGTATTTCAGCCTGCAAAATCTCCCAGAAGTGGGTATGGTCATGCTTTGGGGGCTACTTTTAGAGGGCTGGGGGGCTTTAACAGATGAAATGGTGCCCAAAGCCTCTGCAAGATTTAAAGCATCAGTTCTGTGGTGAGATCATCTGTCACCACGGGCTGAAGTATCATCAATATGCAGATGATACTCAGTTATACATCTCCATCCCGGGTGAAGTAAGTGATGCAGTGACCACCCTGTCCAAGTGCCTGGGGGCTGTGGTGGTCTGGATGGGGAAAAACAGGCTGCAGCTGAACCCTGGTAAGACAGAGTGGCTGTGGATTAATGGATCCTCGATATCTAGGAAATTGTCATCTTTAGATCGGGTTGGGGCTGCACTACCCCAGACAGACCTGGTGCATAAATTGGGGGTCCTCCTGGACTCACGACTCCTGCTCGAAGAGCAGGTGGCAGTCGTGGCCAGGAGGACCTTTGCTCAACTTCGTGTTGTGCGCCAGTTACGCCCTTTCCTGGACGAGAGGCCCTTCGAACGGTCACTCATGCCCTGGTTGTCTCCCATATAGATTACTGTAATGCGCTCTACATGGGGCTACCCTTGAAGTGTATCCGGAAGCTACAGCTGGTGCAGAATGCGGCCGCGCGGGCAGTTTTAGGTGCACCAAGATCGACACACATAACACCTTTGCTCCATGAGCTGCCTTGGGTACCAGTTTGCTTCCGGGTCCAATTCAAGGTGTTGGTTATCACCTTTAAAGCCCTACATGGCACGGGACCAGGTTATCTGAGGGACCGCCTCATCCCCATTACATCATCCCGTCCCACCCGATCTTGCAGAGAGGGCATGCTGCGGACCCCCTCTATGAAAGAGCTCCATCTAGCGGGGTCCAGGAGGCGAGCCTTCTCTGCAGCGGCACCTGCCCTATGGAACATCCTCCCCCAGAGATAAGACAGACCCCTTCACTCCTGGACTTCAGGAAAAAATTGAAAACCTGGCTCTGTGATCTCGCCTGGGGCAAGAGGGAAGGTGGTCAGGCTTGGGGATGGCTGATTTTTTAGAGCCGCCCCAATTATTTTAAATATGCTTCAGCGGTACTGCGAACCACCTGCCACTTGGTTTTAATTTAAATTATATTTATTGTAATTGTATTTTATTGTGTTTTTATTGTATTTTATTATTGTTATAGCTGTGAACCACCCAGAGTCCCTCCTTGAGGGGGAGATGGTTGGTCATAGAAATTTAAATAAATAAATAAATAAATAAATAAATAAATAAATAAATAATTTTCTGTCCATTCAACTCCTCAGCTCCAAATAGGAATAGAGCAGAAAATACTGTCCACAACCACTCTGGGGACATCACCATACAGTACAGATAGTCCTCCTTTCTGACTGCAATTGGGACCGGCACCTCTGTCACTAAGCAGCTCGGTCATTAAGTCGCTCTGCGAGTGAGATGGGTGGGGAATAAAATGAATATATAAATAAAAAGATCAAGATGATGTCACATGAATGCACTGACTTACATCGTCAGTTCTGGCTGCGGTGATTAAGTGAATCACCGTGGGTCATTAAGCACAATGTCAAACAACCATGATAAATTGCCAGGTCGGTGAATAACAAGGCCCCCCTCATTCGCGACTTGCTCGCGGATGAGGGGGCGGACCTGGCATGTATCACTGAGACCTGGCTGGGCCCAGAAGGAGGGGTTTATTTTATTTTATTTATTAGACTTTTATCACCGCGCCATCTCCCCCACAGGGGACTCTGGGCGGTTTACAGACATAAAAATTAAAATTCTACTAAAAATATACAATCCAATATATAATTACTTATTATTATAAATTAAATAGAAAATCCAAGCGGGCGATCTCAACCAACCTAGGACCCACATGATCTTAAAAGGGCTCTAAGACACCAACCATACCCATGAAGAGCTATTCCTATTCCCGTCCCACGCGAGGCGGCACAACCAGGTCTTTAAATTCTTCCGGAAGGATAGGAGTGATGGGGCCTGCCTCACCTCCAGGGGCAGAATGTTCCAAAGGGCAGGTGCCACTGCCGAGAAGGCACGCCTTCTGGACCCCGTCAACCGAAACTCCCTTACCGACGGGGTCCGAAGCATGCCCTCTCTACATAATCGAGTGGGACGGTTTGAAGTTATGGGGATGAGGCGGTCCCTCAGGTATCCTGGTCCCATGCCATGTAGGGCTTTAAAGGTCAAAACCAACACCTTGAATTGCACCCGGAAGCATACTGGTATCCAGTGCAGCTGGCGTAGCAGAGGTGTCACATGGGCCGATCTAGGGGCACCAATAACTGCACGCGCTGCTGCATTCTGGACCAGTTGGAGCTTCCGGATACTCTTCAAGGGTAGCCCCATGTAGAGCGCATTGCAGTAGTCTATATGGGAGATGACCAGGGCATGAGTGACTGTACGGAGGGCATCCTGATCCAGGAAAGGGCGTAACTGGCGCACAACACGAAGTTGCGCAAAGCCCCTTCTGGCCACGGCTGCCACCTGCTCCTCGAGCAGGAGCCGTGAGTCCAGTAGGACCCCCAGGTTCCGCACTGGTTCTGAATGGGGAAGCGCAACCCCATCCAGAACCAAAGATGATAGTTTCCCGGATCCAGAAGAACCATCAATCCACAGCCACTCCGTCTTACCAGGGTTCAGCTGAAGCCTGTTGTTCCCCATCCAGACCCCCGCAGCCTCCAGGCACTGAGAAAGGGCGGCCACTGCATCACTTACTTCCCCAGGGATGGAGATGTACAACTGTGTATCATCAGCATATTGATGGTATCTCATCCCATGGCGACGGATGATCTCACCCAGCGGTTTCATATGGATATTAAATATCTATTTCATATAGATATTAAATATCTGAAAGGGTTGCCCTTTCAGAAATGTGCCCAGCCAGGTTTCGAGTGTGGCATCAGCCGAGACAGCGGGGCAGGGGAGGAGGGGTAGCAGTTGTCATCCGGGAGTCTCTGATGGCCTTCAGGGGCACTGCTCCACAAGTGGCCGGGTGTGAAACCCTGTTCTTCAAGTTGGGTTCTCGAGAGCAGTTGGGAGTGTTGCTGCTGTACCAGCCTCCCTGCTGCGTGGCAACCTCCCTGCCCGAGCTCCTTGAGGCCGTCTCAGGGTTGGCAGTGGAATTCCCCAGACTTATGGTCTTGGGGGATTTCAATCTGCCTTCCCTGGGACGTACCTCTGAGACAGCTCGGGAGTTCATGGTTACCATGGCAACCATGGGCCTGTCACAGATTATTCGGGACCCGACTCGGGACAGTGGCCTCACCCCGGACTTAGTTTTCTTGTCTGAGCAGTGGCAATGTGATCTGAGGGGAGAGTTACATCTATCCCCATTGTCATGGTCGGACCACGCCCTGGTGACCCTGAGGCTCTCTTGTGCCACCCCACTCCGCAGGGAGGCAGGACCTATTAGATTGGTCCGCCCCGGGCGACTGATGGACCCAATGAGGTTTCAAAAGGAGCTGGGGGTTATACGCGAAGATCTGATGCACGGTCTGGCGGAGGTCCTGGCCGCAGCTTGGAATAAGGAGGCGGCCGGGGCCCTGGACAGGATCGCGCCTATGCGGCCTCTCTTGCCTCGTTCGACCCGTCACTCCCCGTGGTTCACAGAGGAGTTGAGGGTTTTGAAGAGAGTTAAGAGACGTCTAGAGCGCCGCTGGGGGAAGACGAGGACTGAATTTGACCGGACACAATCTAGAGCCGCTATTAGGGCCTACCTTGTGGCGGTAAGAGCGGCGAAACGTGAATATTTCTCCGCTCTTATTGCGTCCGCAGATTGCCGCCCGACGGCCCTATTTAAGATTACTAGATCTCTTTTGGGTCACGAAGATACGGTGACCCATCTACAGGGCCGATCGGAAGAATTTGCTGAGCATCTGCAGGACAAAATCGCTCAGATTCATTCCAAATTTAACTCTAAGCGTGAAGCACAATCTGGAGAGATGCCAGAGGTTCGTACTTACCCTGTTATCTGGGAACGGTTTGATCCTGTTGGGCCTGATGAAGTAGACAGGATCCTCCGGATTGTAAACGCCACCACGTGCCATCTTGACCCATGTCCCTCCTGGCTGGTGAAATCAGCTCAGGAGGTTACATGTGGTTGGGTCCAGGGGATGATTAATGCATCCTTAGCGGAGGGGGTGTTTCCAGCAGTCTTTAAGGAGGCGCTGGTGCACCCCCTCCTCAAGAAACCTTCCCTGGACCCCACTGTTTTGAACAATTTTCGTCCTGTCTCCCACCTTCCCTTTTTGGGAAAGGTGGTTGAGAAGGTGGTGGCGCTGCAACTCCAGAGGATTCTGGATGAAACGGATTATCTAGACCCCTTTCAGTCAGGTTTTAGGCCGGGATATGGGACAGAGACTGCATTGGTCGCGCTTATGGATGATCTCTGGCGGGAGCGGGATGGAGGGAGTGCATCCATTCTCGCTCTCTTGGACCTCTCAGTGGCTTTTGATACCGTCGACCACGGTATTCTTTTGGAGCGACTTAGGGAGTTGGGGGTGGGCGGTGTAGTTTTGCGCTGGTTTACCTCCTTCCTCCAGGGTTGCTCGCAATCGGTGGTACTAGGAGAGGAGAGATCCGACCCACGGGCCCTTCTTTGTGGGGTGCCGCAGGGTTCGGTTCTCTCTCCTCTCCTGTTCAACATCTACATGAAGCCGCTGGGTGAGATCATCCGTCACCACGGGATGAGGTATCACCAATATGCTGATGATACTCAATTGTATATCTCCATCCCGGGTGAAGTAAGTGTTGCAGTGGACACCCTGTCTCAGTGCCTAGGGGCTGTAGGGGCCTGGATGGGGAACAACAGGCTTCAACTGAACCCTGGTAAGACGGAGTGGCTATGGATTGATGGCCCCTCGGCCTCCAGGAAGTTATCATCCTTAATTCTGGATGGGGTGGCACTACCCCGTTCAGACTCAGTCCGGAGCTTGGGGGTCCTCCTGGACTCACGACTCCTGCTCGAAGAGCAGGTGGCAGTCGTGGCCAGGAGGGCCTTTGCACAGCTTCGGCTTGTGCGCCAGTTGCGCCCCTTCCTGGATCGAGAGGCCCTCCGAATAGTCACTCGTGCCCTTGTCATCTCTCATATAGATTATTGCAATGCGCTCTACATGGGGCTACCCTTGAAGAGTATCCGGAAGCTTCAGCTGGTCCAAAATGCAGCCGCTCGAGTGGTTATGGGTGGAAGAAGATCAGCACGTGTAACACCACTGCTCCGCGAGCTGCATTGAGTACCAGTTTGCTTCCGGGTCCAATTCAAGGTGTTGGTTATCACGTTTAAAGCCCTACATGGCATGGGGCCAGGCTATCTGAGGGACCCTCTCATCCCAATTGCACCAGTTTTAAAGCCTGAAGCACCAGGGGAATAAACTTTGGGCGGGGGGGGGGCAGATGGAGCAGCTGGCACTTTTCAGCCGAGTTGCTTCTCTGACTCTTGTCTATGAAGGTTCTCAGTCATCCAGGTGGAATTGTCTGTAGCTTGAATCATGTCAACTGGATTTCTATTTTCTTAATGGAAACGTTTCGCTCCTTATCCAAGGGGCTTCTTCAGTCTGAGCAAAGTTGGTAAGGGAATGACTCTTCCCCACGGAGGAAACGAAACAGCCCCACTTGCTCCCGGCCTCTCCTCCCACCTGTCCTCGACTCACCTTCCGGCGGCTGCTGCTCCGACTCCCGGGAGGAACGAGGAACGCTCCTCCACGCCACTTTCCCCCCAGGCGGAACCCGGAACAGGAAGTTCCTCTTTCCTCCTCCTCTCCTCCGACATCCCCTCTAGAAATCCAGTGCTCTGTTGTTTCAGCTCTCCGGCTCCCCCTCCCGTTGGACGTCACTCCTCAGCAACCACAGACGCCGCTGCTGTATTGACATATACATAGACGCGGCGGTTGCTTATTCCTAGAGCGCCATCTAGCTTCTCCCCTGTGTGGATCCTTTGATGGGAAGTAAGCTTCGTGCGCCCCCTGAAGCTCTTCCCACAATCCACGCATTCCTATGGTCCCGTGTGGATCCTTTGACGGGAAATAATCTGACTGCTCCTCCTGAAGCTCTTCCCACACTCTTTATGTGGCTTTTCTCCAGTGTGGATCCTCTGATGGGAAGATTACAGGTTGAGTAGGTAGGGTGAGAGTATACAGCCCTGCCGCACTCCTTTCCCAATCTTAAACCAGTCCGTTGTCCCGTGCTCTGTTCTTACCGTTGCTACTTGGTCGTTATACAGATTCCTCAGGAGGCAGACAAGATGACTTGGTATCCCCATACCACCAAGAACTTGCCACAATTTGTTATGATCCACACAGTCAAAGGCTTTAGAATAGTCAATAAAACAGAAATAGATGTTTTTCTGAAATTCCCTGGCTTTCTCCATTATCCAGCGGATATTGGCAATTTGGTCTCTAGTTCCTCTGCCTTTTCTAAACCCAGCTTGTACATCTGGCAATTCTCGCTCCATGAATTGCTGGAGTCTACCTTGCAAGATCTTGAGCATTACCTTACTGGCATGTGAAATAAGTGCCACTGTTCGATAGTTTGAACATTCTTTAGTGCTTCCCTTTTTTGGTATGGGGATATAAGTTGATTTTTTCCAATCTGATGGCCATTCTTGTGTTTTCCAAATTTGCTGGCATATGGCATGCATCACCTTGACAGCATCATCTTGCAAGATTTTAAACAGTTCAGCTGGGATACCGTCGTCTCCTGCTGCCTTGTTATTAGCAATGCTTCTTAAGGCCCATTCAACCTCACTCTTCAGGATGTCTGGCTCTAACTCACTGACCACACCGTCAAAGCTATCTCCAATATTATTATCCTTCCTATAAAGATCTTCCGTATATTCTTGCCACCTTTTCTTGATCTCTTCTGCTTCTGTTAGGTCCTTACCATCTTTGTTTTTGATCATACCCATTTTTGCCTGGAATTTACCTCCGATGTTTCTAATTTTCTGGAAGAGGTCTCTTGTCCTTCCTATTCTATTGTCTTCTTCCACTTCCGCACATTGCTTGTTTAAAAATAATTCCTTATCTCTTCTGGCTAACCTCTGGAATTCTGCATTTAATTGGGCATATCTCCCCCTATCACTGTTGCCTTTTGCTTTCCTTCTTTCTTGGGCTACTTCCAGTGTCTCAGCAGACAGCCATCTTTCCTTCTTGGTTTTCTTTTTCTTTGGGATGTTTTTTGTTGCCGCCTCCTGAACAATGTTGCGAACTTCTGTCCATAGTTCTTCCGGGACCCTATCCACTAAATCTAGTCCCTTAAATCTATTCTTCACCTCCACTGCATACTCCTTAGGAATATTAGTGAGATCATATCTAACTGATCTGTGGGTCTTCCCTATTCTCTTTAGTCTGATTCTAAATTTTGCAATAAGAAGTTCGTGATCTGAACTACAGTCAGCTCCAGGTCTTGTTTTTACCGACTGTATAGATGTCCGCCACCTTTGGCTGCAAAGGATGTAGTCAATCTGATTTCGGTATCGACCATCTGGTGACGTCCATGTATAAAGTCGTCTTTTAGGTTGTTGGAAGAGAGTGTTTGTTATGCACAGTGAGTTGTCTTGGCAAAATTCTATCAGCCTATGTCCTGCTTCATTTTGTTCTCCCAGACCATGCTTGCCTGTAATTCCAGGTGTCGTCTGACTACCCACCTTAGCATTCCAGTCTCCTGTAATGAAAATAACATCTCTTTTTGGTGTATTATCCAGTAGGATCCTCTGCAGATCCTCATAGAACTGATCTACTTCTGCTTCTTCAGCATCTGTGGTTGGGGCGTATATTTGGATCACTGTGATGTTAAATGGCTTACCCTGAATTCGAATTGAGATCATTCTATCGTTTTTTGGATTGTATCCAAGCACTGCTTTAGCCACTTTATTATTAATTATGAAGGCTACTCCATTTCTTCTGTGGTCCTCTTGTCCACAGTAGTAGATCTGGTGGTCATCTGATGTGAAGTGGCCCATTCCAGTCCATTTCAGTTCACTGACACCTAAAATGTCTATATTTAATCTTGCCATCTCACCAATAACCACATCCAATTTGCCCTGGCTCATAGATCTTACATTCCAGGTTCCTATGGTGTGTTGATCTTTAGAACATCGGATTCGTCGTTCACCACCAGCACTGTCGGCCGCTAGCCGTCCTTTCGGCTTTGAGCTAGCTGCGTCATCACATCTGGGGCTAGTTGAACGTATCCTCTGTTCCTCCCCAGTAGCATTTTGACCATCTTCCGACCTGGGAGTCCCATCTTCCGATGGTATACCGACATATCTCTGGTTGTACTGATTCATTTAGTTTTCACGGCAAGAATACTGGGGTGGGTTGCCATTACCTTCCCCAGGGATCGTATTTAGTCTGACCTCTCTGCCACGACCTTCCCGTCTTGGGTGTCCCTTCACGGTTTAGCTCATGGTTTCATTGAGGTGCTCAAGCTCCAGCACCACGACAAGGTAACAATCTCCTTTGCTGGAGATAATTGGGTATCGTCCGCATATTGATGGTATCTCATCCAATGGTGATGGATGATCTCACCCAGCGGTTTCATGTAGATATTAAATAGGAGAGGGGAGAGAACGGAACCCTGCGGCACCCCACAAACGAGGGGGCGAGGGTCAGATCTCTCATCTCCTATTACGGCCCTGGAGGAAGGAGCTGAACCAGCGCAAAACTATGCCTCCCACCCCCAACTCCCTGAGCCGTCCCAAAAGGATACCATGATCGATGGTATCGAATGCCGCTGAGAGGTCAAGAAGAGCTAGGATGGATGCACTCCCTCCATCCCGCTCCCGCCAGAGGTCATCCATAAGCGCGACCAATGCAGTTTCCACCCCATATCCCGGACTGAAACCTGACTGGAAGGGGTCCAGATAATCCGTTTCATCCAGAATCCTCTGGAGCTGCAACGCCACCACCTTCTCAACCACCTTTCCCAAAAAGGGAAGGTGGGAGACTGGACGAAAATTGTCCAATATAGTAGGGTCCAGTGATGGTTTCTTTTTATTTATATATCCAATTTATTCCCCACCCATCTCACTTGCAGAGCGACTTAATGACCAAGCTGCTTAGTGACAGAGGTGCCGGTCCCAACTGCAGTCAGAAAGGAGGACTATCTGTATTGTCTGGTGATGTCCCCAGAGTGGTTGTGGACAGTATTTTATGCTCTTTTCTTATTTGGAGCTGAGGAGCTGAATGGACAGAAAATTATTTATTTATTTATTTATTTATTTATTTAAATTTCTATGACCAACCATCTCCCCCTCAAGGAGGGACTCTGGGTGGTTCACAGCTATAACAATAATAAAATACAATAAAAACACAATAAAATACAATTACAATAAATATAATTTAAATTAAAACCAAGTGGCAGGTGGTTCGCAGTACCGCTGAAGCATATTTAAAATAATTGGGGCGGCTCTAAAAAATCAGCCATCCCCAAGCCTGACCACCTTCCCTCTTGCCCCAGGCGAGATCACAGAGCCAGGTTTTCAATTTTTTCCTGAAGTCCAGGAGTGAAGGGGTCTGTCTTATCTCTGGGGGAGGATGTTCCATAGGGCAGGTGCCGCTGCAGAGAAGGCTCGCCTCCTGGACCCCGCTAGATGGAGCTCTTTCATAGAGGGGGTCCGCAGCATGCCCTCTCTGCAAGATCGGGTGGGACGGGATGATGTAATGGGGATGAGGCGGTCCCTCAGATAACCTGGTCCCGTGCCATGTAGGGCTTTAAAGGTGATAACCAACACCTTGAATTGGACCCGGAAGCAAACTGGTACCCAAGGCAGCTCACGGAGCAAAGGTGTTATGTGTGTCGATCTTGGTGCACCTAAAACTGCCCGCGCGGCCGCATTCTGCACCAGCTGTAGCTTCCGGATACACTTCAAGGGTAGCCCCATGTAGAGCGCATTACAGTAATCTATATGGGAGACAACCAGGGCATGAGTGACCGTTCGAAGGGCCTCTCGTCCAGGAAAGGGCGTAACTGGCGCACAACACGAAGTTGAGCAAAGGCCCTCCTGGCCATAACTGCCACCTGCTCTTTGAGCAGGAGTTGTGAGTCCAGAAGGATCCCCAGATTCTACACTGGGTCTGTCTGGGACAGTGCAACCCCATCCAGAACTAAAGATGGTAAATTCAAAGATACAGAGGAACCAGTAACCCACAGCCACTCTGTCTTACCAGGGTTCAGCTGCAGCCTGTTTTTCCCCATCCAGACCACCACAGCCCCCAGGCACTTGGACAGGGTGGTCACTGCATCACTTACTTCACCCGGGATGGAGATGTATAACTGAGTATCATCTGCATATTGATGATACTTCAGCCCGTGGTGACAGATGATCTCACCACAGAACTGATGCTTTAAATCTTGCAGAGGCTTTGGGCACCATTTCATCTGTTAAAGCCCCCCAGCCCTCTAAAAGTAGCCCCCAAAGCATGACCATACCCACTTCTGGGAGATTTTGCAGGCTGAAATACACATGGATTTTCTACATACATACATTCGTAGGTGTGTGTATCTGTATTTCTCTCTGTGTGCATCTATGTGTATGTGTAGAATCTATCCCCAGCATTTCCAGATATCCTTCATGATAACCCTAAGAATCTCTGAGTGACCCAAGCCAAGAAGTGAATTTCAGGATTTGAACTTGGATCTCGCTATTCTTCTATGTGTCAAATGAATCATCGTGAATGTTAGAGGTTAATCTACCCTTTTGGCACTTTTCCTTTTTCATTGTAATGAATGCTTTTTTGTTGTTTGCACGTTTTGTGCAGCCATTTTATAGATAAAGTACCACTTTTATGTGAATCTTATAGACAAAAAGGATGCCAATAAGAGCCTTCTCGACAACCGAGAATCACAAGCAGCATTAAAAAGGAAAGCAAATCAAGCCAGCAATCAAATCTTTTCCACTTTCTCCAGAGAACCCCAAAACTCTTCTTCCCCAGCAGGTGACAGCCAAGGGAGAGAAAAACAGGAAGAGTTTCTGAGCTGGAAAAAAGTGAATATGTGGAACTCAAATATTACATGAAGAGGTCAAGAGAGATAATTTCCAAATTCAGAAAAAGAGGGAAATATCTGGAAGTCAGCTTGAATCAAAGCACCACCAAACAAGGGATCAGAAATAGCTTTGATCTCGAGAATCCAAGAATATCAGTGGTGGAAAAGCCCCACAGAGGTGTATATTGTGGGAAAAGCACAGATTACAGATCACCGCTGATTATGCACGAGAGGACCCACACCGGTGAGAAGGCCTACCAGTGTTCTCGATGCAGCAAAAGCTTTAGTAAGCACGCCACCCTTGTGAGACACAAGAGGACTCACACTAGGGAGAAACTGTATGAGTGTTCAGATTGTGGGAAAAGTTTCATTTGGAATTCCAGCCTGGTGAATCACAAGAGGACTCACACAGGAGAGAAACCGTATGAGTGTCCAGATTGTGGGAAAAGTTTCAGTCAGAATTCCAGCCTGGTGATACACCAGAGGACTCACACCGGGGAGAAACCGTATGAGTGTCTGGATTGTGGGAAAAGTTTCAGTCAGAATTCCAACCTGGTGATACACCAGAGGACTCACACCGGGGAGAAACCGTATGATTGTCCAGATTGTGGGAAAAGTTTCACTTGGAAATCCAAGCTGGTGAGACACCAGAGGACTCACACAGGAGAGAAACCGTATGAGTGTTCAGATTGTGGGAAAAGTTTCATTTGGAATTCCAGCCTGGTGAATCACAAGAGGACTCACACAGGAGAGAAACCGTATGAGTGTCCAGATTGTGGGAAAAGTTTCAGTCAGAATTCCAGCCTGGTGATACACCAGAGGACTCACACCGGGGAGAAACTGTATGATTGTCCAGATTGTGGGAAAAGTTTCAGTCAGAATTCCCACCTGGTGCAACACCAGAGGACTCACACAGGAGAGAAACTGTATGATTGTCCAGATTGTGGGAAAAGTTTCACTTGGAAATCCAAACTGGTGAGACACCAGAGGACTCACACAGGAGAGAAACCGTATGAGTGTCTGGATTGTGGGAAAAGTTTCATTTGGAATTCCAGCCTGGTGAATCACAAGAGGACTCACACAGGAGAGAAACCGTATGAGTGTCCAGATTGTGGGAAAAGTTTCAGTCAGAATTCCAACCTGGTGATACACCAGAGGACTCACACCGGGGAGAAACCGTATGATTGTCCAGATTGTGGGAAAAGTTTCAGTCAGAATTCCCACCTGGTGCAACACCAGAGGACTCACACAGGAGAGAAACCGTATGAGTGTCCGGATTGTGGGAAAAGTTTCAGTTGGAATTCCGGCCTGGTGATACACCAGAGGACTCACACCGGGGAGAAACCGTATGATTGTCCAGATTGTGGGAAAAGTTTCAGTCAGAATTCCCACCTGGTGCAACACCAGAGGACTCACACAGGAGAGAAACCGTATGAGTGTCCGGATTGTGGGAAAAGTTTCAATTGGAATTCCGGCCTGTTGATACACCAGAGGACTCACACAGGAGAGAAACTGTATGAGTGTCCGGACTGTGGGAAAAGTTTCAGTCAGAATTCCAACCTGGTGGAACACCAGAGGACTCACACAGGAGAGAAACCGTATGAGTGTCCGGATTGTGGAAAAAGTTTCAGTCGGAATTCCCTCCTGGTGCAACACCAGAGGACTCACACAGGAGAGAAACCGTATGAGTGTCCGGATTGTGGGAAAAGTTTCAGTACTAGGTCTCGCCTTATAGATCATGTAGGTTTACACACAGGAGAGAAACCATTCAAATGTCCAGACTGTGGACGGTGCTTCACAACAAATTCCCAGCTTAGCAGACACAAGAAAATCCATGAGCGTAGAGAAGGCTTGAATTTCACTTCTCAAATCCCATTGGACATCCAGCTGAAAAGTTGAGTATTTAATTTCTGGGCCGATTCTTTTTAGTCAAACATGTCTCATTATTAGAGATGAGGGAGGAGAGAAAGAAATGGAAGATGTTAGTTTGAGAAAGGCTAACTATAACTTCTCATTCAGCTGCTGCAGGCCCTAAGAGATACATGAAAAAAAGATAGGAGCACTCAGATTTTATGAGAGCATATATTAGGGACGTTTGTGGCAGTGACAAAAGCACTGTAAAGTTTCAGATGGAAAGGCTGTTTTGCGTTGCAGTTGAACATGATGCACAAGAGCTGCAGGAATATTGAGTTGAGGAGAAAAGGCATTGTGGTTTTGAGCGTAGGATCTTCAGGTTTATGAACAGCCCCTGCAAAACCTACTAACAATATATTACATAGGAGAAATATGTATATATATATACGTCAATCAAGAAAGAAATGGAAGATGTTAGTTTGAGAAAGGCTAACTACACGTTCCTGGCTATCAGCAGAACTTCCCAGGAAGCTGCTGCAGGCCCTAAAAGTGTAATGAACCCAACCTCAATGTCCTAATAAATACTTCTCGATGCAATTCATTGAAATGCAGATTAAGCTTTATTCAGGATACATGTAAATCGAAGCACTCCTAAAGATCTGAATGCGGATTCCCGCCAAAGCTTGCTAACTTAACTCTCCCCCTTGCGCGCGATGATGTCAATGTCCAAAACTTTTGCTCTCTGTTCCCAGCCTCCATCTCCTGCAGGTGGTTGACCTTGACGCTGCATTCTCCAGTCTCCACGAGAAGCCACAACACTCCGTGCCGATTCCCCCTCCCTGCAGTTCACACACTCACTACCTCTCTATTCCTAATGACAGGATTCATAGCTATGAACCCTGAAAAAAAGATAGGAGCACTCAGATTTTATGAGAGAAGTTATTGGGGACGTTTGTGGCAGTGACTAAAACACTGTACAGTTTCAGATGGAAAGGCTGTTCTGCCTTGCAGTTGAACGTGATGCATAAGAGCTGCAGGAATATTGAGTTGAGGAGAAAAGGCATTGTGGTTTTGAGCGTAGGAACTTCAGGTTCATGAACAGCCCCTGCTGCGATCCTGTTTGCTTGGAGGTGCCTGCTTGTTAGCCTCTGATGGCTGTGGGTGATAGCAGCGCCAGGAGGCTCTATGGGAGGATGTTCTATAAGGCAGGTGCTACTGCAGAGGAGGCTCGTCTCCGGCACCCCACTAGATGGAATTTTTTCATGGAGGGGGTCCGCAGCATGCCCTCTCTGCAAGATCGGGTGGGACGGGATGATGTAATGGGGATGAGGCGGTCCCTCAGATAACCTGGTCCAGTGCCATGTAGGGCTTTAAAGGTCCTTGAATTGGACCCGGAAGCAAACTGGTACCCAAGGCAGCTCACGGAGCAAAGGTGTTATGTGTGTCAATCTTGGTGCACCTAAAACTGCCCGCGCGACCGCATTCTGCACCAGCTGTAGCTTCCGGATATTCTTCAAGGGTAGCCCCATGTAGAGCGTGTTACAGTAATCTATATGGGAGACAACCAGGGCACGAGTGACCGTTCAAAGGGCCTCTCGGTCCAGGAAAGGGCGCAACTGGCGCACAACACGGTTGGGCAAAGGCAAAGTCCTCTCTTCACATTAGGTGGCCAAAGTATTTGAGCTTCAGCTTCAGCATCTGTCCTTCCAATGAGCAGTCAGGGTTGATTTCCTTTAGGATTGACTGGTTTGACCTCCTTGCAGTCCAAGGGACTCTCAAGAGTCTTCTCCAGCACCACAGTTCGAAAGCATCAATTCTTCGGCGCTCAGCCTTCCTTATGGTCCAACTCTCACAGCCATACATTGCTACTGGAAAAACCATAGCTTTAACTATACGGACCTTTGTCGGCAAGGTGATGTCTCTGCTTTTTAATATGCTGTCTAGGTTTGCCATAGCTTTCCTCCCAAGGAGCAAGCGCCTTTTAATTTCATGGCTGCAGTCACCGTCTGCGGTGATCTTGGAGCCCAAGAAAATAAAATCTGTCACTGCTTCCATTTCTTCCCCTTCTATTTGCCAGGAAGTGATGGGACCAGATGCCATGATCTGGGTTTTTTTAATGTTGAGTTTCAAGCCAGCTTTTGCACTCTCCTCTTTCACCCTCATCAAGAGGCTCTTTAGTTCCTCTTCACTTTCTGCCATTAGGGTGGTATTGTCTGCATATCTGAGGTTGTTGATATTTCTCCCGGCAATCTTAACTCTGGCTTGTGATTCATCCAGCCCGGCATTTCTCATGATGTACTCTGCATATAAGTTAAATAAGCAGGGTGATAATATACAGCCTTGTCGTACTCCTTTCCCAATTTTGACCCAGTCGGTTGTTCTATGTCCGGTTCTAACTGTTGCTTCTTGACCAGCATACAGGTTTCTCAGGAGACAGGTAAGGTGGTCTGGTACTCCCATCTCTTTAAGACTTTGCCACAGTTTGTTGTGATCCACACAATCAAAGGCTTTAGCGTAGTCAATGAAGCAGAAGTAGATGTTTTTCTGGAACTCTCTTGCTTTTTCCATGATCCAGCGAATGTTGGCAATCTGATCTCTAGTTCCTCTGCCTCTTTCCTCTGCTTCTTTCGTTATTTACAAGGCACCAAAGATTTTTGCTTAAGGTTGTCTGCTACAGACACAGAGGAAAAGTTAGAATGCTGGTGTGATTCAAATTGGGCTGGAGATCTCAGTGATAGAAAATCTACTTCTGGAAGTGTAATTCAGTTTGCAAAGTCCACTATTGCATGGTTCTCCAGAAAACAAACTGTAGTAGCCATTAGCACAGCTGAAGCCGAATTTTATGCTTTAGCACAACTGTGCAATGAGGTAATTTGGTTTACACAATTACTGCAAGACATTGGAGTCATTTTAAGCCAGCCTTTAACAATTCATGAAGACAACCAGGCCTGTCTTTATTTGGCTTTATCTGAAGGAACCAGAAACTGCACAAAGCACATTGATGTGCGTTTTCATCTTGTTAAAGATTTTCTAGCCAAGAAAAAGGTTATTTTGAAATACTGTGATACTAAATTAATGTTGGCTGATATTTTCACCAAGCCTCTAGTTGCCAGTAGGCACAATGAGTTAATTACCAAGTTGGGTTTGCTTCCATATTCTTTCTAGTCATAAAAAAAGGGGAGTGTTGCATATATTTTTTATGTCAAGGAATATGGAAGGCTAGTTTAAAAAAAGCCAAGCCTTAAAGTTTCTTTTTGGGCTCTTGGGGTACACGTGTTGTTCACCTTCCTCAGGAATGTTAATTTGCTTTGGAGCCAGCTATTCTGGGAGTTTAAGCCAATCAGAATTACCTGTTTATGACGGGGTATACGCTGGCTTAAAGGGGAAAAACCGAGGCTTGAGAATAAACAGACAAGAATGCAGCTTGTTAGGGCTAACAGTGTTTACTGGTAGCTTTAAAGGCAATAATGCAGATACAATACATTATAGCAACAATGAAAAAGATGAATATACAGGATACATCATTGTAAAAGGAAAAACAAAACAAACTTATAAGCAGAGTTCCGTGTATTGATCCCAGGGCCAGAGTTCCTGCCATGGCCTATACCCAAAGCCAGGCATAGCTCACTCTGCCCAGTCCACGGGAAGTGAACACGTGAAGAACTACATGGCTAAAAGACACTAAAAATCAAGAAGACAGAACACCATTTTGCATGGTTGTATATTCAGTTCTTCTAGCATTCTGATTGGCTGGAAGTTAGCTGTGACACGCACTAGGCCTCAAAGCATTAGGCCTAAAACACATAGCATGTGCTGCATCTAAGCACTGAGTTCCCCCCCTCCTTGCTCAGGGGGCCTGGGCAAGGCTTTCCACAGAAGGAAATCAGGAGGCTTCGCTTTCATGGGAAGATCCATTGCTAGCCATAACAATGGTACCTTCTCGCTCCCTATCTGTTGAGGATGTAAACAAAGCCAAGGCTTCTCTGTTATCCAGCCACCTGGCATTCACGTCATCATGAGAACGCTGTGCTTTGTACAGGAATAATTCGCCAAGGCAACACAAGAACTCTAACACCCCTCCCGAATTTTCCTGTAAATGGGAGTAACAAAGTTGTTCAAAGCTTTAAAATACATTTGTACAGAAACAGAAACAACAAAGGTTAATACATGTAATAATCACACTGTTCAAGTTACAGTTTTTACAACCAATAGTCATCAACACTAGAAAATGGTTTAAAAACACTTGTTACACATATGTATAATGCACAATATACATTTCATGCAATGTTTTATTCAGATACATACAAATACATAATAATACAACTCATGCAGTAATATAAAACAAAGTCAGATAGGAACAGAAAAACATTGCCCTCATTGCCCCCTCCTTGCAAGAATTGCAGCTGGTATAGATAAGCAGAAATTCCAAACTCGCTAGCTGCTCTGTTTGAAGCAAAGGCTCGTTTTGATTTTAAGAAAAACCGCAGGGCTGTTTCAACCCTTTGCAAGCTCACATCGAGGGCTAAATCATTTTGCAAGCTTGGTACCCTACCTGGGCAAAACTAATTCAGGGCATGTCCACTGCGTTACTGCAGAGTGAGTTGAGTTTGAGTTACAGGAAAGGGGGGTTGCTGTGCGTGCCTTGTCATCTCTTTAAAAAGTGCCTCCCCTCCCGCCCCGGGCTGTACACGTCACTCCTTTTTTGAAGAGCTGGTCAAACTCACCCCATCCCCGGTCCCCAGGCACCCTCTTGTACCGAGCACTCCTCTGGGAAGGGGCGGTTTGTCTTGCTCAATCTGCCCCTGCAACGCCCGTGTCTTCTTCCTCCTGAGCAAGCAGCATGAGCATGGCAAATGAAACGTACCTCTTAATCATAAAAGACATAAAGCTGGGACTTAAAAATGTAAATGTCGTATTTATTGTGCTGGAGATTGGTTTAGCAGTGTCCCTTGGAACTGTCACGCCCATTGTTTTCCTCCCTCAATCTCTCCTCTCCTCCTCACCCCCTCCCTCCTCTCTCTCCTTCTCCCCCTCCTCGCTCAGCAGCTAGGTGTGTGTTGGAGTTTGGGACACATGGTCACTTTTCAGGAAAGGGTTGGCAGTCCCATTGGTGATGTGCTCCACCCTTTTAAAAAAAATCCTATTCTTAAATAGACCCCGTCCCCATTCTTGTAGGGAACTTGTGATGCGGGCAAGGGACAGCGAGGGAGGTGGTGTTGCAGCGCGCACGCGCGCTGCCCCCTCACCGGCATTGGCTCCGCCAAGGACAGGAAAGTTGGGAAAGACGGGAAAGCAGAGCACCCAGCTTTCCCGTCCTTGCTGGCTGGGGAATTCCCATGGTGGCTGGGGAATTCTGGGAGTTGAAGTCCACCCATCTTAGAGTTGCCAAGGTTGAGAAACTGGTCTGGAAAGTCTGTGAAACATCTGGTGGCCTGCCAAAAAGCAACTCAAATGGAGACAATCCCACATCTTTTCGAGGTCAGGTACATAAGTGAAATAAAGCGATAGGCAATACCTGGGGCCACTTTAAATGTGTCTCCTGGCATAATTTTCCTAGCAATGTCTTGAGTTCCCTGTTAGCCCATTCCACCCCCACCCCCCGAAGATTGAGGATGATAAGGGACATGTAAGTTCTGTGTGATGCCTAAAGCTTGCAGGATGAGAGTAATCACGTGTGCCGCAAAGTGTTGGCCGCGGTCCATATCTAAGACAGAGGA
This sequence comes from Charina bottae, assembly GCA_023362775.1. Lineage (NCBI taxonomy): Eukaryota > Metazoa > Chordata > Lepidosauria > Squamata > Charinaidae > Charina > Charina bottae. The sequence goes on along the minus strand of JALMGJ010000002.1, from coordinate 58,684 downwards.
TGCCGTATCGGGGAACGATGTCCTTCAGCAGGTGTCTTGCAGTTTCAATTGCGGTAGCATGTCGACAAGGGAAGGCTTCAATCCAGTGTGTAAGTTGGTCTCTGCAAACAAGTACATGTTCAAAGCCATTTGCCTTGGGTAATTGAATATAGTCTAGCTGTAATTTTTTCCCCCAAAAGGTCTTTGGGCCCAGGGTCTCCCTCCCTTATGGATCTTTTGTCTTGAGGAAGCATTGTTAGCTTGGCAAGTGAGACATGTACGTGCTACTTTTTCAGCTTCCATGTAAACCCCAGGCGCATACCATACCCATCGCACGATATCCACAATGGCCTGGTCCCACAGTGGCCCTTTGCATGAATCTGTTGACAAAGAAGGCGTAACAAACATCTAGGGGCTAAGGGTCTTCCATCCGGTACCCTCCAGAATCCATCAGAAAAAGTTGCCTCACAGTTTGCCTGCCTCTGTTCCACCTCCCCCCTCTCAACGAAATTGTCGTATGGAAGAGACAATTGAAGATGAAACTCTGCAGCTGTGTCAGAGAGAGATAGAGGCTGCAGGGCGGCCCATTTCGCTGTAGCATCGGTGAAAGCATTCCCCTTTGTAACCAGGGAGACGTCCTGTTGATGTGCAAGGCAGTGCACTACGGCCAGAGCCTCAGGGAGCATAATGGCTTCCAAAAGGGAGGCTATCAGAGTAGCATGAGCAATGGGGGCACCAGAAGAAATAAGGAAGCCCCGCTGTTTCCACAGGGCTCCTGTAGCATGGCAAACCCCAAAGGCATATTTAGAATCCATGTAGACCGTCACATGGAGGATGCGGGCAGCCTTGCAAGCCTCGGTCAGGGCAATGAGTTCTGCGGCTTGGGCACCGTGGGAAGGGGAAAGTCCAAAATCAATCCATTGGGAGTACATTTAATAGTGGCCCCAAGTTTACAGAGTAAATCACGACCTAGGAGAAAAACAGGAGATTCAGAACAAACAGTAAAAGCATGTTCAACAGTGAGAGGACCCACCTCTACTGTTAAGGGGTCAGTAACATTTACAGGAATGATCCCCCAACCCCAATAATATGATCAGAAATCCCAGAAAGAACAGTAGGGGAAGAGGGAGGGTGAGTTAGTAAGGATGCAGTGGCCCCAGTATCAACCAGGCAGTGATACTGTTGACCACCTATAGTTAAAGGAAGAAAAGGTTCTCCTCCAGGTCCAGAATGTATAGGTAACATGAGTGCACTCAAGGGTAAGGTCGCTTGTAGAGCCAGCTGGTTGAGAAGAATCAGCGACAGGCAAAACTGGATACACATGAGAAGGTTCTGGAGGGAAAGTTGTGTGTGTCAAAACGTATCGCTCAAGGGCTCTAAGATATGTGTTTGCAAACACAAAAATATATGGGGTGGTTCCCAAATGTATAACTTTATGTTTGTGCAGCAGGATCACCCCTATTTTCATCCTGCTACTTTATTAGTTGGTCCAGGTGTTGGGGTCACAGCAACAAAGCACAGTGGAAACATAACAATTTCCTTTCTTTTTTCCCTCTGATTCACTCCACATCAACTCTCTACCAAGCCATCTCAACATCACAAATACATTCCTGTATCTCCATCTTCACTTCATTCAACTTACTCTCACCCAACTTCAACTTACTCTTACCCAACTTACAATATTCTTTCCTCACATTCCCATCTCTTACTTCCATACAGATCAAATTGGTTACCTACTTACAGCAGAAGTAACATGCAAAGAGGCAAACAATAGATCTGGAAACAACAAATTATTTTCCAACACCCTCCCAAAGTCTTGGCCTTTAAATTGAAAAAACAAAAATAAGTTGAAACAGCATTTCGGTGTTTTGGCCGAGCTCCATCAGGGTTTATCTGGGAGCAGGCAGCAGACACAGCATAGGAGCTGATTTCTTCTTCGCCCCTTGCTTCTGTCCTTCGGTAGCAAACAGTCAGTGAAACAGTCAGTGGGAGGGGGAACCTCAAGGAGAGTAGGCACACAGAAAAAAATGACAGGAGAAAGCTATGTAGATGTCAGGAACAGAAGGCTGTCCTTGCAGGGTCTCCTCTCTTTCTAAACACTTTTCTGGAGAGAGAGCAGCCAGCCAACCACTCACAAGGGACATACCTCAAGTTAGCAGAAAGGATTTCCAAGCTGAGTGAAAGAGAGCTTCTTTAACTAACTAAACTAATCAGTTGTGATTAGTTTACGCACTTTTTCAAACATCTAACACCATACCACACAATCAGGGCACACAAAAGCCTTTCCCATGACATTCATCAGTTTAATTCATGCTTTACTTATTGTAAAAGGAAAGGAGAAAAGTTAGGATCCCATGTCAGTCAGAACACACACTCCTCCTCCCAAGTCCCATCAAGCACAGCCTACCAGGGCACATACAGTCTTCAGTTCCTTACTTGCAACTAGGAAATCAGAAAAACAGCCCTGATCAGCAAACAGGAGATTTATACAAACTTACACACACACAAGTGTAGCCCAGTTGGAGTAAAAAAAAAAATGAAAACCAAACCAGGGGAGGTAGAAACACACACAGATAGAAAGAGCTTCTCATGTATACACACACAACCTTTCACAGGAAATCAATATTCTTCCCCCTTTCCCTTTCCAAAGGTGGCAAACATTCAAGATGGCATGTACAAATCATACAATAAAGATTATATGGTAAACAACAAACAACCTCACCTTTCTTCTTGTATGTACTCAACTTAGAAAACAAACACAAAACTTACACAACTACAGGAAGTGCAAATAACTGGACACATGGCACGATCAAATCCCATGTCCAACTATTCACAGTAAATAACAGAAAGGGTTGCATAGCCAAAAAGTTGGAAGAGCCACAGCCTGGCCAGAGCTATGGATCTCCAAAAATTCGAAGCATTCCCTTACTGTGGAGAAATTTAGTTCCGTAAAGGGACAGACTCACATTTAAATCCTAAAGGGACAAACTGACATACATACATACATACATACATACAGTACATACATACATACATAAACACACAACCTGCACCATTTCCCTCAACAAATATAGATAGAAATGTACAGACTAATACTTAACAAACAGAAAACATTTTGGTTACAGATACTTACACAAATATTTGAGCTTAACTGGCATGATCATGTTGTAAGTGTTTTAAAAGTTTTAAGTTTCTCATAGTGGAAAGTACCCAAGCTTGACCAGGGTTCACCTGACCACCTGGAGACTTCCTAACGAAGGGTGGGAATCAGGAGCACTGGCAATTGAGGGTGGGTCTGCAAGCTCATTCCAGCAATGCCAATAGGATAATTGATCAAGGTTATTTCTTTTCACCCCTTCATGGATCACTGCCTTGTCGTGGCGAAGGGGCTTGCGTAACTCAATGAAGTCAGGTCAAGAAGAACAGGTCATGATGGAGAGTTCTGACAAAACGTGGTCCACTGGAGGAGGAAATGGCAAACCACTCCAGTATCCTTGCCAAGAAAACCCATGGACAGTATCAAAAGGCTAAAAGATATGACGCCGGAAGATGAGCCCCTCAGGTCGGAAGGTGTCCAAAATGCTACTGGGGAAGAGCGGAGGGCAATTCCGAGTAGCTCCAGAAAGTGTGAAACGGCTGGGCCAAAGCCGAAAGGACGCTCAGTTGTGGATGTGTCTGGAAGTGGAAGGAAAGTCCGATGCTGTAAAGAACAATATTGCATAGGAACCTGGAATGTAAGAACTATGAATCAAGGTAAGCTGGATGTGGTCAAACATGAGATGACAAGATTGAACATCGACATATTGGGAATCAGCGAACTAAAATGGACAGGAATGGGCGAATTTAATTCAGGAGACCATTATATATACTACTGTGGGCAAGAATCCCTTAGAAGAAATGGAGTAGCCCTCATAGTCAATAAAAGAGTGGGAAAGGCAGTACTGGGGTACAACCTCAAAAACGACAGAATGCTTTCAGTTCGAATCCAAGGCAAACCATTCAACATCACAGTGATCCAAGTCTATGCCCCAACCACTGATGCCAAAGAAGCTGAAGTTGACCGGTTCTATGAAGACCTACAACACCTTCTAGAATTAACACCAAAAAAAGATGTCCTTTTCATCATAGGGGACTGGAATGCTAAGGTAGGAAGTCAAAAAATAACCGGAATAACAGGCAAGTTCGGCCTCGGAGTACAAAATGAAGCAGGGCAAAGGCTAATAGAGTTTTGTCAAGAGAACACGCTGGTCATAGCAAACACTCTTTTCCAACAACACAAGAGACGACTCTACACATGGACATCACCAGATGGTCAATACCGAAATCAGATTGATTATATACTTTGCAGCCAAAGATGGAGAAGCTCTATACAATCAGCAAAAACAAGACCTGGAGCTGACTGTGGCTCAGATCATGAGCTTCTTATTGCAAAATTTAGGCTTAAATTGAAGAATGTAGAGAAAACCACTAGACCAATCAGGTATGACCTAAATCATATCCCTTATGAATATACAGTGGAAGTGAGGAATAGATTTAAAGGATTAGATCTGGTAGACAGAGTGCCTGAAGAACTATGGATGGAGGTTCGTAACATTGTACAGGAGGCAGCAACTAAAACCATCCCAAAGAAAAAGAAATGCAAGAAAGCAAAGTGGCTGACTGATGAGGCTTTACAAATAGCTGAGGAAAGAAGGGAAGCAAAAGGCAAGGGAGAAAGGGAAAGATATAAACAACTGAATGCAGAATTCCAGAGAATAGCAAGGAGAGATAAGAAGGCCTTCTTAAATGAACAATGCAAAGAAATCGAGGAAAACAATAGAATGGGGAAGACTAGAGATCTCTTCAAGAAAATCGGAGATATCAAGGGAACGTTTTGTGCAAAGATGGGCATGATAAAGGACAAAAAAGGCAGGGACCTAACAGAAGCAGAAGAGATTAAGAAGAGGTGGCAAGAATACACAGAAGAACTATACAAGAAAGATCTTAATATCCCTGATAAATACAATGGTGTGGTCACTGACCTTGAGCCGGACATCCTAGAGAGTGAAGTCAAGTGGGCCTTAGGAAGCATTACTAACAACAAAGCTAGCGGAGAAGACAGTATCCCAGCTGAGCTATTTAAAATCCTAAAAGATGATGCTGTTAAAGTGCTGCACTCAATATGCCAACAAATTTGGAAAACTCAACAGTGGCCACAGGATTGGAAAAGGTCAGTTTACGTTCCAATTCCAAAGAAAGGCAATGCCAAAGAATGTTCAAACTACCGTACAATTGCGCTCATTTCACATGCCAGCAAGGTTATGCTCAAAATCCTACAAGCTAGGCTTCAGCAGCATGTGAACCGAGAACTACCAGAAGTGCAAGCTGGGTTTCGAAGAGGCAGAGGAACTAGAGATCAGATTGCCAACATTCGCTGGATCATGGAAAAAGCAAGAGAGTTCCAGAAAAACATCTACTTCTGCTTCATTGACTATGCTAAAGCCTTTGATTGTGTGGATCACAACAAACTGTGGCAAATTCTTAAAGAGATGGGAGTACCAGACCACCTTACCTGTCTCCTGAGAAACCTGTATGTGGGTCAAGAAGCAACAGTTAGAACCGGACATGGAACAACCGACTGGTTCAAAATTGGGAAAGGAGTACGACAAGGCTGTATATTATCACCCTGCTTATTTAACTTATATGCAGAGTACATCATGAGAAATGCCGGGCTGGATGAATCACAAGCCGGAGTTAAGATTGCCGGGAAAAATATCAACAACCTCAGATATGCAGACGATACCACCCTAATGGCAGAAAGTGAAGAGGAACTAAAGAGCCTCTTGATGAGGGTGAAAGAGGAGAGTGCAAAAGCTGGCTTGAAACTCAACATTAAAAAAACCCAGATCATGGCATCTGGTCCCATCACTTCCTGGCAAATAGAAGGGGAAGAAATGGAAGCAGTGACAGATTTTATTTTCTTGGGCTCCAAGATCACCGCAGACGGTGACTGCAGCCATGAAATTAAAAGACGCTTGCTCCTTGGAAGGAAAGCTATGGCAAACCTAGACAGCATATTAAAAAGCAGAGACATCACCTTGCCGACAAAGGTCCGTATAGTTAAAGCTATGGTTTTTCCAGTAGCAATGTATGGCTGTGAGAGTTGGACCATAAGGAAGGCTGAGCGCCGAAGAATTGATGCTTTCGAGCTGTGGTGCTGGAGAAGACTCTTGAGAGTCCCTTGGACTGCAAGGAGGTCAAACCAGTCAATCCTAAAGGAAATCAACCCTGACTGCTCATTGGAAGGACAGATGCTGAAGCTGAAGCTCAAATACTTTGGCCACCTAATGAGAAGAGAGGACTCACTGGAAAAGACCCTGATGCTGGGAAAGACTGAGGGCAAAAGGAGAAGGGGACGGCAGAGGATGAGATGGTTAGATAGCATCACCGATGTAATGAACATGAATTTGAGTAAACTCCGAGAGACAGTGGAGGACAGGAAGGCCTGGCGTGCTATGGTCCATGAGGTCACGAAGAGTCGGACACGACTGAACGACTGAACAACAACAAATTTCTTTTCAGCTGAAGTTCAAGAAGCTTCAATTTCTCACAGTGAAATGTACCCATAGGAGGCCAGATTGCATTACCGCTTGTGTCTAAATATTGAGTCCATTCTATACATAGCTCACGTGCACGTCTTTTCTTCATCCCTGGCTGGGTGGGCAAAATCCCCTTATCCCAAGCCTTCAACAACGCCCCTAAGGGGGAAGATGGGGGTACCGTCGACTTAGTATTCCCCATAACCACTCGTGTCCCTAAGCATGGCACCGGTGCCCGTCGGATTTGGGGTGTGTCTAAACACCCAGAGACTCCCTATTAGAGTACCGACCCTCTGCGCGCTTCCAAATCTTCAATTACTTATCCACCTTTTTCTACTTTTAGCTCACAAGCGGTAATTGACCAGTTATAGTTCATTCATGCATTCAATCGCAACCTGTCCGGGCACGCGTATCGCCCTGGTCCCACTGGCTATCCGAGTTACTCTGGTCAACGCCCAAAAGAGCTAGCAGAGGCCCGGGGACGTCTTGAACCAGTTTGACACACAGCCCTGGTCGACAGTCGGGTTTTATAAAAGGAATCAAGCACACACATTCACTGGGCTTATAAAAGGAATAAAATTTTCAGGTACTCACCCACTGTGGAGTTGTCCTAGGTTCATGCAATCGGCTGGCATAAAAAACCCAAAGTTCCCTTTACTACCCTCTGGGCGGTCCCACAGGAAAATTAAAACCCTCTGGGCAAATGGCCCGGTGCCGGCAGGGCGTGTTATCCCCTGGGATTATAATACAGCGTAAATTTCAAACCTTTCCTACACATATTCTCCCATTGGTCCAGTATATTATATCCAAAATTCTTAGACCATTTAATCATACAATCCTGGACATGTTCATCCTCCATATTCATCTGTAACAAAATCTTATACATTTTAGTAATAACATGATCATTTATACAAAGGTGGAGACTTTACTGATTTCCTGGCTGTGACAACTGAAGCAAAAAACTATATTTGTAACCTAGACTTACGTTTGTAATTTTCCTGTCTATATTTTATATATATTTTTTGCTCTATGTTTTTTATTGTAACGCGATATGAATGTGCCATACAATAAATGTATGTATGTATCTATGTATGTATGTATGTATGTATGTATGTTACCGGGCTACCTGAAACTCTTTCCACATTCCATGCATTTATATGGTTTCTCCCCCGTGTGGATCCTTTTATGGCAGGCAAGGGTGCTGGTTCTATTGAAGTTTTTCCCTCATTCAGGACATTTCCATGGCTTCTCCCCCGTGTGGATCCGTTTACGGTGTGTAAGGGAACGACTCGTGGTGAAGCTCTTTCCACACTCCATACATAAAAGGATCCACAGAGGGGAGAAACCATATAAATACGATGAGTGTGGAAAGAGCTTTACCCAAACATTCAACTGACTTCCCATCAGAGGATCCACACTGGAGAAAAGCCACATAAAGAGTGTGGGAAGAGCTTCAGGAGGAGCAGTCAGATTAGTTCCCGTCAAAGGATCCACACGGGACCATAGGAATGCGTGGATTGTGGGAAGAGCTTCAGGGGGCGCACGAAGCTTACTTCCCATCAAAGGATCCACACAGGGGAGAAGCCAGATGGCGCTCTAGGAATAAGCAACTGCCGCGTCTATGTATATGTCAATACAGCAGCGGCGTCTGTGGTTGCTGAGGAGTGACGTCCAACGGGAGGGGGAGCCGGAGAGCTGAAACAACAGAGCACTGGATTGCTAGAGGGGATGTCGGAGGACAGGAGGAGGAAAGAGGAACTTCCTGTTCCGGTTCCCGCCCGGGAGTGGAGTGGCGTGGAGGAGCGTTCTGTGGTCTTCCCGGGTCGGAACAGCAGCCGCCGGAAGGTGAGTCGAGGGCAGGTGGGGGGAGAGGCCTGGAGCAAGTGTGGCTGTTTCGCGTCCTCCGTGGGGAAGAGTCAGAGAAGCCACTCTGCTGAAAAGTGCCAGCTGCTGCATCTGCCCCCACTGCCCAAATTTTATTCCCCTGGTGCTGCGCATTTTAAAAGTCCCCATCGCGTCAGCGTTGACTCCTTGTGATTTTATGGAGATGCTGTTTCCTTGGCAACAATATGGGACTGATCTGCCTTTTTTTCCTTCCACGTCTAGCCAACAAACTCTCCTATCCATGTATTAACCAGGTTCAACTCTGCTTAACCCAGCCCTTTTTCTAAATAGCCATTGAGGACCATTTGGGATGTCCAGGTGTAGAGGCAGCCTTCGCATTCCACTTGTTCAGTGACCATTCAAGGTTAGGATGGCGCTGGAAAGGAGACTTCCAACTGGCCCTCAAACTTGTGGCCCTCAAAGCGATTTGGGTGCTGGCAACCGACGGGCATTTTTCGAGGGTGGCAGTGTCTTGCAGTCCCATGATTGCTGTTTGCCACCTTCGCATCCGGCTTCTGACAAGCCAACGGGGAATCCGGCAGGAAGCTGCAAGTCACGGTCATGTGATGTTGCACTTAAGGACCCACGGTGATGTTTTCTTTTACTGCCAAGTCTAGCCAACAAACATGGGATTTCCTAGTGGTCTTCCATTTATTTATTTATTTATTTATTTATTTATTAATCAAATTTATCACCACCCATCTCTACCAGGGTAGACTCTGGGCGGTTTACAACAAATGTTAAAATTAAAGTAAAAAATCAATAATCATTAAAATACAATAAACAGTACAAAGTCTTCTCGCTCACACTTCGGAGGCAGGGGGGGGGGGAAATCTTCATCTCTGGGAGAATTTTCACTTCTGAAACATATGGCTGGGCTCACTTACTCAAGCCACTCATGGCACTTGGAGGCAACTGGTTGCCCTACTCCTCCCATGGCCCGGGATGGTCTCCCCTGATACAGTTCCTGCATGGACGTGTTAGAAGTAAATTTTACCTTACCAGGTTCGTTCCTGAGCCGGGAGTAAAGAAACTGACAAATTGCATGAAGTTAGGAGTTTATTCACCCAAGAGCAAAAGCGGCTGGCATAAAAAACCCAAAGTTCCCTTTACTACCCTCTGGGCGGTCCCACAGGAAAATTAAAACCCTCTGGGCAAATGGCCCGGTGCCGGCAGGGCGTGTTATCCCCCTGGGACCCACTCCATTGGGTTAGCTCAGTAAAACATCTGGGGTGCCAAAATGTTAGAAGTAAATTTTATCTTACCAAGTTCGTTCCTGAGCCGGGAGTAAAGAAACTGACAAATTGCATGAAGTTAGGAGTTTATTCACCCAAGAGCAAAAGCAATGACAGCAAGCTGTTAGGTGGGCGGCCACGCAGGACCCCCTTCCTACAGCACATTATATAGATTCCATTCAACTCCTCCTCTAGAAGACCACCCCTTACTCAGTTACCCATACTCCACCTTACCCTCATTCCATATTAGGAATTTCCTTCCTTCACTCCATATTAGGAACTTCCTTCCATCCTTGCTAGAGCTCCTTGACCGTTATTAAACAATATATTTCCCCTGGAGAAGCTATCCTTGGAAAGTACACTTTATCTTTCTATGGGCACAGCTATCTATCAAGGCCTGCTAGAAAGGAAGGGTAAGAAAGTTAACAAAACTCTTCAAGGAAATACAAAATGGTTTCAGAGCCATAATGCAAGTGCAAATGTTTCTAATATATGAATATGAAATATATTTGTATTTATATATACAGAAATGTAAGAATATGTTTACAATCCAACAAGTATCCAGAAGCTTCAGCTGGTCCAGAATGCGGCTGCGCGCGCAGTTATGGGTGCTGTAAGATCGGCCCATGTAACACCTCTGCTGCGCGAGCTGCATTGGGTGCCAGTGTGCTTCTGCGTCCAATTCAAGGTGTTGGTTATCACCTTTAAAGCCCTACATGGCATGGGACCAGGTTACCTGAGGGACCGTCTCATCCCCATCACATCATCCCATCCCACCCTGGCATGCAGGGAGGGCATGCTACCGACCCCATCGGTTAAAGAGTTCTAATGGGGTCATGGAAGCGTGCCTTCTCTGCAGTAGCCCCTGCCCTATGGAACATTCTGCCCCCGGAGATAAGACAGTCCCACTCACTCCTGGACTTCCGGAAAAAACTCAAGACCTGGTTCTGTCAATCTACCTGGGGCAGGAAGAAGAGTGTACATTCCTGGGGATGGCTAGGTGGCCTTAGGGTGGCCCTAGAGCGCCCTTTTTACTCAGTTTTAAGAAAATTCTGCCACTTGGATTTTATCATATTACATGTATAAGTTTTAGTTGAATATTATTTTAACTTATTTATAGTTGTATTTTGATTAATTATATTTTATTGTAAACTGCCCCGAGTCCCCCTTGGGGGAGTGGGCGGTGATAAATCTAATAAATAAATAAAAATAAATAAATAAAAAAATAATAAAGGCGGGATAAAAATAAATAAATAAATAAATACATTAGACCCCACAAAACCTCCTAACAATATATTGCTAATAAAATCAAGCAAAATTCAACCACGGACAACATAAGAGCCGGAGGAGCTGGTCCCCAGGGCCAGGCCAGAAGACACAAGCCCCCGGTCAGAGAAACACTCCATTTCCCCATTTATGGGCAGAGGAGTACTGACCCCAGCAGGGCTATAAACTGAAATAGTCAAAGCTGTTGTGGCGGCAAAGGTTTGTGGTCCAGGTGGCGTCTCCCCGGTTTTCACTCAGCAGCATCTGCTGGAGCTCATTGCTGACCCGGGAGAACTTCTCCTCGTCCACTGAGCCGTTGAGCAGGTTGGAAGAGGTGGGGGGCCAGGGCAAGTCGTCTCCGTAGCAGTCCACGGGGTAGGGGTAGATGACCAGCTGCAAGTCCAGGAGGCCCACAGTCTTGTGGAGCAGGTTCTTCACCCCCTTGGTCGAGATGGGGTTGCCAAACACCCCCAGGTAGCTGAGCCGGGCGCAGCGGCAGAGGGCGGGCAGGACCAGGTTCAGGTGGGTGTCCATCAGGCGGCACTCCATGATGTCCAGGTGGAGCAAGGTGGAGCAAGCCTCGGTCAGCAGGCCCTGGAAGGGCTGGAGAAGGCTGTCGGACAGGTTGTTCCCGCTGAGGTCCAGCTTCTTCAGGGCCAGGGTGTGGAGGCTTTGGGAAAGGTAGGCAATACATATGTGTAACAAGTGTTTTTAAACCATTTCTAGTTTTGATGACTATTGGTTGTAAAAACTGAAACTTGAACAGTGTGATTAATACATGTACTAACCATCTGTAGCTTGAATCATGTCAACTGGATTTCTATTTTCTCAGTGGAAATGTTTCGCTCCTTATCCAAGGAGCTTCTTCAGTCTGAGCAAAGTTAGTAAGGGAATCCTTAAATATGTTTCTAGGTGGCTGTGTGACCTTGCACCTGGGGCTAGGTCATGGTTATTTTGAGATGTTTATTTCTAAGTCCCTTTATCATCTAAAGGAGGATCGTTAAGATTACCATGCTGCTGTTGAGCTTGCGAAATGGTCTTAATCTTCCTAGGCACAGAAGACAAAGCAGGAAGGAAAATAGGGGAAAGATTGTGCCTGAGGCCCCCACCTCTATTCAAGGAAGGATTTTCCAAGTTGGCATAAATGGATTCCTTGACCCCTCTCTCAAACCACCTATCTTCTCTGTCTAAAATGTGAACATTTATGTCCTCAAATGAGTGTCCTTTTTCCTTTAGATGAAGATAAACTGCTGACTCTGGTCCTGTGGTGTTACTTCTCTTGTGTTGGGCCATCCTCCTGTACAAAGGTTGTTTGGTTTCTCCAATGTAGAGTTCAGAGCACTCTTCACTGCACTGGATTGCATAAACTACATTGCTTTTCTTGTGTTTTGGAGGTTGATCTAACCCTAACCCTTCCGTGACCCCATTAGATGGAACTCTTTAACCGATGGGGTCGGTAGCATGCCCTCCCTGCATGCCAGGGTGGGATGGGACGATGTGATGGGGATGAGACGGTCCCTCAGGTAACCTGGTCCCATGCCATGTAGGGCTTTAAAGGAAAAATACAATATATAATTACTTATAATTATAAGTTAAATAGAAAATCCAAGAGGGCAAAACATGATCTTAAAAGGGCTCTAAGGCGCCAGCCATCCCCATGAGGAACTATTCCTATTCCCAAACCAGGTCTTTAAATTCTTCCGGAAGGACAGGAGCGATGGGGCCTGCCTCACCTCCAAAGGGCAGGTGCCACTGCCGAGAAGGCCCGCCTTCTGGACCCCGTCAACTGAAACTCCCTTACCGACGGGGTCCAAAGCATGCCCTCTCTACATAGTCGAGTGGGACGGTTTGAAGTTATGGGGATGAGGCGGTCCCTCAGATACCCTGGTCCCATGCCATGTAGGGCTTTAAAGGTCAAAACCAACACCTTGAATTGCACCCAGAAGCAAACTGGCACTCAGTGCAGCTGGCGTAGAAGAGGTGTCACATGGGCCGTTCTAGGGGCACCAATAACTGCGCGCAGCCGCAATCTGGACCAATTGGAGCTTCCGGATACTCTTCAAGGGTAGCCCCATGTAAAGCGCATTGCAGTAGTCTATATGGGAGATGACCCGGGCATGAGTGACTGTACGGAGGGACTCCTGATCCAGGAAAGGGAGTAACTGGCGCACAACACGAAGTTGCGCAAAGCCCCTTCTGGCCACGACTGCCACCTGCTCCTCGAGCAGGAGCCATGAGTCCAGAAGGACCCCCAGGTTCCGCACTGATTCTGAATGGGGAAGCACAACCCCATCCAGAACCAGAGATGATAATTTCCCAGATCCAGAAGAACCATCAATCCACAGCCACTCCGTCTTGCCAGAGTTCAGCTGAAGCCTGTTGTTCCCCATCCAGACCCCCACAGCCTCCAGGCACTGAGAAAGGGCGGCCACTGCATCACTTCCCAGGGGCGGCAGCCGAGAGCGCAAAGGGGCGCTGCTTTTTGGCGGGGGGGAGCGGCAAGGAGGCCGGAAAGCTGCCCGTGTGGCGCTGGTGAGGCCCGGGGAGGAAGCGCGCTCCCCCCGCAGCACTTTCTGCCATTTGTTATTGCGTGTCTATTGCTGAGTCACGCTGAGCTGGGAGGGGGAGTGCGTGGCAGGAGCTGCGTCAGAGACCAGAGACTGGTGTGAATCTTCAAGGTCGTCCACCGGCCGGAGTACGTGTTGTGGGGTTGCAGAGCTGCCTTGGAAATGCAGCGATGCAGAAATACTTTCTCCGAGGTCAGGGGGGGATCACGTGTGTCCCTGGCCTGGACTGACTTTTTAACCGGAGAGACGGGTCTGAACTGCAGCTGTGGGGGGGTTATTTATTTATCATTCAATTTGTATCACCACCCCATCTCCCCCAAAGGGGACCCTGGGTGGTTTACAGTCAATAATTAAAATAAGTAAAAATATAATACAATACATATAAATACAAATAAATTAAAGATAAAATCCAAGAGGCAATTAAATTGTTCTTAAAAGGGCTCTATGGGACCAGCCATCCCCAGGAGGAGCTGCTACCCTTCCCATCCCAGGCGAGGCGGCAGAACCAGGTCTTTAAGTTCTTCCGGAAGGCCGGGAGCGATGGGCCCTGCCTCACCTCCGGGGGCAGAACGTTCCAGAGGGCGGGCGCCACCGCAGAGAAGGCCCGCCTTCTGGACCCCGTCAAGTGAAACTCCCTTACCGACGGGGTCCGCAGCATGCCCTCTCTGCATGACCGAGTGGGACGATGAGACGGTCCCTCAGGTAGCCTGGCCCCATGCCACGTAGGGCTTTAAACGTGATAGCCAACACCTTGAATTGGACCTGGAGGCAAACTCACACCCAGTGCAGCCAGTTTTCCTTGCCTGCTGGTCGGTTGCATGGCAAAAGGGATTCGCAAGCATCTCGCGTTGGGACCCAGACCGAGGGCCCCCTGACGTTTCACAGGGAATACGTCCAAATTGGGGGTTGGGAATCTCAGCGCTTGTCTGAGGCCAAAACGCTTTTGAAAGTCGCCTTTGAACGGTCCTGATTCTGAGTCTGCGATGTTCAGACGGTGTCAGAGTTCGGCAGACGTCTGCCATTCAAACAAGTACGTGATAACCGACATGCGGAAATAGACTCGCAACTGACAAGCAGCCGGAGCCACCGTAACGAGCTGCGAAACGGCACGCATCAACTCAGGAAGGACTGTCTGGCGAAGCCGGAGCCGAGTACCTCACACATCAACTTCAAAAGGACAGTGGGGGGGGGGAATGTTTAAATGTAATATACCATGCCATGCCAGTTCATTCACGTCTTTGTTCCTGCACCTATGTACTTCAATAAATCTCTTTGCTTATAAGAAGCCTGCGTTCGGGCTTTCTTTAGACAAGGGAATTTGACAGACATCGTTGGGAGCAGTCATTACATAAAGACATGAATCAATCCTGACCACGTATCCTGAGGATTATCCCGAAAAATTCAGTGAGCTCCCCAGTTGAAAGCGGTCACACCACCGGGAAATTTTTTTTTCTCCACCCACGGAACAGAATGGAATCAGTAGAAGCAGCGGTGACTCTCAAGGTAGCCGGAACCAGCGCGGCAACTGCCCTGGCGATGGAGGCAACCCAGCGAGCGGAGTCGTCCCCTACAGAGACTACTGAACAGCGAGAAAATAAGAAATCGCAGAAGAAGGAGGTAAACCTCATGGCCCTCAGCAATCCCAAGCCTACCCCGGCGGGATGGTCTATCGCAGTCGGGGAAGGGCTGGAAGGAAAAGGAGGGAAAGTCAAGAAAAGGGTCACCCCAACCCATTGAATCAAAGTCCTGGAGAACCAGATGGGGCACCTGAGCCTAGAGGTAGGGACGATGAACAAAAAATTGGAATCCGTGGGGGAGGCCATTGAAAAGCTGTTAAGAACCCTAGAGGGACCTAGGGAGGCAGAAAGGAGCCCGACAGGCTCCGACGAAGAGGAAGAAATCGTAGAGTCAAGTGGGGAAAACAAGGAGGGGGAGGAAGAAACACCATTCTATGGGCAGCTTCCATACAGCCGAACTCCCGTAACCCCAAGCTACGATCATCGCAGAACCCCATTGAGAGCCCTGGCCCCAAGCGGTGTAAACGAACTAAAAATGAAATTCGATGGAGATCCAAAGAAACTAGCATGCTTCCTAACCCACGTCCAGGGGTTTATGGAGGAGTTCGAGCACACCTTCCAAACGGAGGTGAGCAAGGTGCGTTACGTCTCCAGTTTTCTAAGAGGAGAGGCGGGCGACTGGCTGGTGGGTCTTCACGACAGCAGAGCCAGCGAGCTGAGGAACTTTCAGAAGTTCATGTACGCACTTAGGCAGAGATTTGAGGATACGTTATCCAAAATCTCAGCGAAGACTCGAATTCAAAATTTAAGACAAGGCAACAGAACAGTAGCAGAGTACGCTATGGACTTCAAAAAACTCCTATTGAAATTACCTGACTGGCCTGAATCCTTCAAAGTCCAGCATTTTCAATACGGACTACGACAGGAAATTATAGAACTGGCCATAACGAGAGATGACCCGGGGACGTTAGAAGGATGGATTCAACTGGCTGGGAAAGTGGAAAACAGCACAATGCAGCTCCAGAACATAAAAAGTTTCAACTCCATGCGCAAGAAACCAGGGACCTCTTTCACTCAACCCCGCAAATTCACCAAGCAACGGAACTGGGAGGAGGAGAAAGAATGCCGTACGAAAGATGGGCTATGCTTTCGCTGCGGTAAAGAGGGTCACCGGATAAGCAATTGCCCACAGGCCAAGACGAACGCCAAAGAGAAAACCCCACTGAAAAAGGCACCTGACACCAAAGAAATCAAGACTGCAACGGCGAAGTACAAAGAGCGGCGGCAGCAACCGTGGGGAGATGGGACTGGCAACAGGGGAGCAGCGATTCCGACACCTCAAATGATGACTTCGAGCCGGCGGAAAACTACAACTGCCTGTGCTAAAGTGCGCCGCAGGACAGGCCTTCACCATTGGGCGCAACGGGGGGGCAGGTGTTCCTAAATGCCCCACGATGAACGTCAAGGTAAAGTTGCAAACATTGGATGGGACGGGACAATTGTGGGGGGTGGCCATGCTGGACTCCGGGTGTTCCAGATGTTTGATGCACCCGAAAATAGCAACCAAACTGAAACTCAGGTTGGTTAAAATGCAGACACCCATCACGTTCTGCCAATTGGATGGGTCCGAAATGAAGGGGGGCCCAATCGAATTCACCACTGAAGACATACAAATGTCTGTGGGGACTCATGTAGAGACATTACGCTTCATAGTCGCACCCATTGCTGCGCGACATATCATGCTAGGACTCAAATGGCTCAGGAAAAGAAACCCTAGAGTGGACTGGGCGTCTGGGGAAATTGAGTTCTTTGATGGGCTTTACAAAGCGGTTGAAGAAACAAATGGAGTAAGTGAATTGGAATGGGGGGCGGCTGGCACGGTACACGAGGGGATGGAACAATGGGAGGAGGACCAAGACGAGGAGGGGGACACGCTCCCAGACAAAATCCCGGAGGTTTATACCTCCGTGGGCGAGGTGTTTGGGCAAAAGGTATGCGAACAGGAACCCCCCCACAGGGCATCAGACGCAACGGTTGATTTGATCCCTGGGGCTCCCTTCCCAAAACCCAAAATGTATGTGATGACCCAGAAAGAATTAGGTGAGCTACGTAAATTTATCGACAAAAATTTGGCAAGGGGTTTTATTGAACCCTCAAACTCACCTTTAGCTGCCCCTGTACTTTTTCGGAAAAAGAAAGATGGGTCCTTACGGCTTTGCACAGATTACAGGGGGTTAAATGCCATTTCAGTGACCAACCAGTATCCTCTCCCACTTCTCAAAGACATGCTAGCGCAACTGGCAAAAGGCAAAATTTTTACCAAGCTAGATGTTCGAGAGGCATATTATCGAGTACGCATACGGGAAGGAGACGAATGGAAAACGGCATTCAACTGCCCATTGGGTCAATATCAGTATCGGGTTCTCCCGTTTGGGATTGCGGGAGGACCGGGCATATTCATGCGATTAATCAATGAGGTTTTATATGAGTTTCTCTACCAAGGGGTAATTGTGTATTTGGATGACATCTTGATTTTTTCTGACAACCTGGAGGAACACACACAACTAGTTAAGAGAGTGTTAGAGAAATTGCTTGAGGCTAAACTATATGTCACATTGGAAAAGTGCGAATTCCACAAGGACAGCTTAGACTTCCTAGGCTATAGGATATCTCACAGAGGCATTGAAATGGACCCAGGGAAAGTAAAAGCAGTGTTAGAGTGGGAACCCCCCCGAACCCGCAGACAACTCCAAGCCTTCTTGGGCTTCGCGGGGTTCTACCACCAATTTATTCACGGGTTCGCCCAGATTGCACTACCCTTGACGGACCTATTGAAAACAAAAGGAAACGGGGCCAAAGGGAGCTCACCCAGTACTAGACTAATTTGGACCACGGAATGCCAGGAGGCATTCGACAAACTTAAGGCTCTATTCACAGAAGAACCCATCCTCAAACACCCGGAAGTGGAGAAGCAATTCATAATTCACACAGATGCTTCCCACAATGCCATTGGGTCAATACTGCTTCAATTCGATGAGGCAAAGAAATTGAGACCGTGCACTTACATTTCCAAAAAGTTCAGCGAAACGCAAAAAAGATGGCATGTTTGGGAGAAGGAAGCGTTCGCTGTCAAACACGACTAGACACATGGCGCCATCTCTTGGAGGGGGCGACCATCCCTTTCCAGGTTTGGACGGACCACAAAAACCTAGAGGCACTCAAATCCCCCAGGAAACTTAATCACAAGCAATTGCGGTCGGCTGAATTTTTCAGCATATTTAACTTCACCCTGCAATACTTTCCGGGGGGAAAGAACCTCCTAGCAGATGCGTTGTCACGACTACCCCAACACGATGGTAAAGTCGAGGGGCTGGTAGAAACGCTATTCCCCAAGCAAGCACACACACCTCAACAACCAGGCGAACCCTCGGAACAGGGCTGCGAGGCAACCAGGCTAGATGGTACAGAAAACACGCTCACCCCCACGCTCGCACACACATCGCCACAGGCAGGTGAGCCAGCAGAACGGGGGGGGGGGGGGCAAACGAACAGGCTAGAAGGGAATCTAGCTCTCACTCGCAGCAAAGCCAAGGCGGCAGAGGAAAACCCTTTTGAAGCTAAGCTACGGGCAGAAACGCTGTCTGACGACTGGTGGAGG